>OX459190.1:20324125-23180750 GCA_949775195.1 Diarsia dahlii
TAGTTAAGGCACATTTACACATTATTCTTTTCCTATTCTCACACACTATCGTCTACATTTCTTCATCATTTCTCCTTTAGCAGGTCTGCTGGCAGAAATTTCTAAAGAAATAAGCAGTACCTTTGTACTCAATTATTATTTTATGTTAATTTCCTGTGATGTCTTCTGTGTGTACATAAATTGTTAAATAAATAAATAAATAAATAAGGAGAAGTAAAACGGCTTTCAAAAGAATTGAGCACAAAACTATCTCAGACTTGCGGAGTTCCAAATGGGATAAGCTCTATTGTGGGAACTCACAGGGATCCCAGTTTTCTGGACCACCCAGCTATTATAACAACGCCATCTGGGAAATGGGTGATACACGTCATACGGAAATAGCCACTGAAAACTTTAGCTGCTTCGTAGTTTGAGAGTATCAAGAATGTTAAAGTTTTCATTTTTCCAAAGGAATTCATCTAATTTCTATGGCCTCGCTTTATATAAAATGCAATTTTTCCCACGCTTGTCGATAAACTGTGGACTGGCTGTGGAAAGTACAGAAAGTATAACCAACTTATATTTAAACAAGTCTAACTTAAAACCATTGTTTCTTCGTCCTCAATTTGGCTTATTGGACGATTTTTTGGCACAGGCTTTAACGGTTTTGCGAGAAATCTCCCACCTTTTATTATAGTCCTTATGGACAGAGGACAGAGGTATAATAAAATTGTATTTTCAAAAGCAAAGAGAGTTTCACACAATAATCGCGTGAAATGAAATGTAAAGCTGACCTTTCGGAACGTTTTCCGAGTAACCGTGGTCGCGTGGGTGAATTTAAAACAAGGGGTTAGTGAAAATTTAAATTTCAAACTGCCTGCATTGATTTATGTGCAACTGGCCATTGTATGAAAGTTTAGCTTAGCTTCTTTATTCTTTTGGAGCCGAAACCCGGTGAATAGTTGGAATAACATTTCGAATTCATTCTGTGTTCATTATCAAAGTATGAGAACTTGAGTACAGTCTACAATAAACATTGTTCTTTTCTGCAATATTTGCTAAAGTCTCAAGTATCTACTTTCCGCGACACGGTGACCGAGATACTTAGCATTTGCTAGCTCAAGAAATTTCTACACCTATCAATGATTCAACAGTCCCTTCAGTTATTTATTCATTAACAATCAAAATTCATGAATCATACCTGCGACTTCATTACTAACTAACGTATTTATTTCCGTTTTCCGGATATATAAGCAGACGCGTATACTGTGTTGCGTATATACAGGCATCAACACCTTAAATTATTATAATTAAATTACTTCATTTCCTTTACCTAAGTTTTGATTAAAATCTTTACGCTTTCCGAGTTCAGTGGAGGATATAATTCTTTGCATATAGCGGCTTCTGTGGGTTAATTTGATAGGTATATTATGAATCATGACCTAGAAACATAAACAAAGGTGTCTGATTTAATTACAGTAAGTAAGCATATTTTTTTGCTTTACAGTAAAATAGTGCTCTAGTTTTACTACTAATCTACTAAATGAAAACTGATATTATACAGAACACGTGCAAGTTAAGATAACACACAAAAAAAAAAAAAAACGAGGAAGAAGTTTGACCTTTGAATCGTTTAAAAATAAGTACAGGATACGAACCAGACATCGAAGTTACAATATTGAGCTTATATTGAGGGAGAAAATGTTGACCTTTCCAATGCCAAAATGAAACTTAACATCACATCTGTAATCTAAGAAAGGTTAAGCTTAGGAAATGTATCTAATACTACACCCACAGTTTGCCTGGTGTGTATTATAAGTTCTATGAAATAGGGGGGGGGGGAGATTTTTTTGAACTGAGAACCAATCTAGACTCCATGGCTGCTACTGAGAAATTTCTGAGAGAAAACCCCAGAAAACCCCAATAACACTTTGACTGATCTAGAAATCGGACCCAAAACCTCATTTTCAGCAGTCGCGCTTGCGACCACTAAACCAAGAGAACATTTAGAAAAAAGGAAATAAAAAATGAACCTAAATTCAAGCTCCAAAATAAGTAATTCAAGTTTATATCTAGAAAGCCCGACTCCAAGGTTGGACAGGCGCTAGTAATTAAGGGTGGGCCAACAAAACCGCGATAAGCTTCACCCGCAAACGCTTTTGTTTACTTCAAATTTTATTTTCCTCCAACATTTTTTGTAATTAATTACAGTGCTAAACTGAGCAACCCTTAAACTGTTTCAGCGAAATTTTCGGCAAATAATTTAATTATATTTTTATGTTAATTTGTAGGCAGCTTTTTTAACGTCGTCATTAAAATCAGGAATGTCTTTCGTTATTCTGAAGCGTGTCCAGCATAATTTTTTACTTTCCATCGAATTTCTTTAACTAAAGGTTACTTTCTCTCGCTCTTCTTCAACCTTTGGATACCTTAGAAGAAAGACGAAGGTCGTAGTTAGATCTAAAGGTACAAGTTGGTAGCCGACTGCATGCAGCAGCAGCAGACGACGTGTCGCAGCGACACTACTGGTTTCTACGTATTTCTATGAAATTCCCTCCGTAGTTAGCGACATGAAGCTAGCGACGCGTCGTCGAGCGGCAGACACACGTGTCGTCCGACCGCAGATCAGTAGTGCCACTGACGCCGGAGCAACGACACGTCGAGCGTGTTTAGAGTTATTGACTAATAGTTATTTGAAGTCGGGTTCGAAATCATGACTGCAGCGATATGACGCAAAGACGTGTCGTGACGACATGAAGCAACGACATGTCGTCTGCTGCTGCTGCGTGCAGTCGGCTACCAACTTGTACCTTAAAGCATGATAACCTGAAATCTGTCCCTACAATATCGTCAATGGTGTTCGGACATGTCTGCTTTGTGCTCGTAGCTTTTTAGCCAAAGTTGGATTTGCTAGCCACTTAAAAGAACAGCACATCAAAGCTCTTGACAACCATCCTAGAAAGCCATCGAATGCAGTCGCTGTAGCCGAAATTGGTTATAAGATGGCATCATCATTACCACCCAATGCTGAGGTAGGTCTCTTTGAAATGTCCCCAGTTTCCCACTGGTGGTTTTGTGTCTTGGCTATCCAGCTAAAGGTCACTACCGCTACTCAATCTCTCAAGTCATCATTACTACTCTTACAAATCACGTTTCCGCTAATGTTCACATTTGCTTGTTTTTACTGCATGCGCAAGCGCCACTTGCGTAACGCAACCTGCGAGCTGCGGCAGTAACGCGCCAATCAGAGCATCTCGATTCGCCAGGTATGTATTTAATGTTACCGCTTTGGCTACGCAATTCTGTTACGATTTCAGCGTATTTTAGAGGTAAGAACACAAAAAATCAAAATTCTGTGCAACTTCAAATATGATGGACTGAAAGAGTAACGATAAGGCTTGCTGTGCATGCATACACCCATAAACTCACACCATCTTCCCAAAAGGAAAGGCAGAAACTGCACACCTGCTACCTGCTGATCCTTTTTTTTATCGGTGGGCAATCACCAAATGACTCCTCTCGCTCTGGACGGGGCTGTAGGAAGTGTCCGACTTTTACTGACTAAAAACCACCTTCCTTCTTAGCCCTGTGTTCCGGATATTATTCCCAGCTTACCAACAACCCTTTTTTTAATCTTCATAAAACAATGTAGATAATATTGATAACAAAAAGAATCCGGTAACTTCAAGAGACTAGATTGAAGAGCTCATTCGACCTTCCTTCAGTCTTCCTATATCGCTAAGCTAGTGTTCGCCTTCCATGTAGGGCAAGGATGATTTGTGAGGTTGATACGGAAATACATTCTTGCAACACGAAGCTACTACACTACATACTTCAATTATACAATGATATTGAATCTTTGCATGCGAAAATACTTCTTGAACTGTCAAGCCTTTAAGTATAAACAATTTTCACCGCCAAAATTAATAATAATTTACCACTTAACTATTTTGCCAGACTCAATAATAAAATTATTATGGTAGTAGAACCCAAAATCACGCTTGACGTCATTTTATTTCTCGTATTTTTTTTTCGGTAAACCCTTTCATTTGATTCCCGTAAACAGGGAATGCATAAAAAATAACTAGTCTGCCATCTCTGGGAGTCTGTCATCTTGAGTTTAGAATGATATGACCTAGCTAACCATTGTCATTCGAACTAAACATGTGCAAACTTTTGACCCTATCGGAAACCGGGAACAAGTCAAAAACTTCGAAGATTTTTTCACATACATAGTTAAAGGTGAAGCTAATAAAAACGTGTTCAAAAATGTAATAAATTGAAGGTTGTTTCAATATGCCTCTCTTTGTTTGAGTGTTTCAAAGCCTTTCTAAAGGTAATGCGGCCGCTACACTATGCTCCTCGCGCTGCTCATCGCTATGCTCCTCGCGCTGCCGCGATGTTGCTCGCTCTGGCCACACTGCTCTACTCGCGCAATTAATCGCGACGCTCCTCACTTGTTATTTTCCTTTGGTGGACGATGAAACTGTGGCAGCGTGCGCGCTATGCATTTTTAGTATAGTTAATTATATCAATGTCATAAAAAGAAATATACATCGTCGTCATCGTCCTCGCCAACGGAGATGGTGGATCACATGTATTATTCGCGCGATCATCGCGGCATGACGTGCGGCATGACGAGTAACGTTGCCACACTGTGTCCCTGCCTCCTTTCCTCGCTACTTCCCATGCCACTCGTCGAGTGTGTGGCGGCCGCATAACACACACTGCACACATTTCACCGCAGAATTAAAAGCTTATAGTTTTCTTTGACTTTTCGTTACACACAAAAAGTATTAACGACCAGATATAATTTTTCTGTTCAGAGAAGATTTAACGCTCTAATAAAAAATTCAAAAATAAAAAGTAGAATCTGATCTGTGTTTTATGCAAATTAATATCCGTCATGGTAATGAGCAGAATACTGTAAAACTTTTCACAAATTATTTGCTAACCGTACCTTTCTTTTTCGTGGTTCGACTGAGGAACCTGCAGAACTGTCTGCATACTCTCCATTTCCACCACACATTGTGTACCCAGTTCGAGTTCTGGAAAAAAAGAAACAAGTTTTAAATTAACGAAATAGAAGTGTTAAAATATTGATCAGTTATTCTAGGTCTTTCTTCTTATCATGTGGGCAGTAAGGTCTAACGACCCCACACACCCTAGTCACAGTAATCTGTGCCCCAGTGTTAGAGTTTCTAAACCGCCTCAAAGGCCTCTGACATGGTTAGACGACCGCCGCCGTCTGTTATAAGTGCCTTCCGAAGCAAGGAATCATCGGGTGAAGTTATTCCAGGTAACTTAATCCTCTCTGTGGGTCCTTTAACAGTCGTTACGAGTAGTCAGAAGTCGAAAGTCTGACATCCAGTCTTACTGGTTGTGGAGGTCACACAGGCAGGCGTTTCATGTTCATACTAGACTGGAAGCCAACCCCAACATAGTTTATGCAAGGGCTAGGTAGATGATGACCCTAGGTAACCCAATATTGATCAGTACTAAAATAATGACTATAAAACAAAGGTTGACGAACGAACAGTAAGGTGCTCCGACGTACTACACTGACGGTCGAGAACTTTTCACCCTTATGTGCCAAGTAATAAGGTTGAAAAGTGGTCGACCGTCAGTAAGCACGGTAATACGTTGGTTCTATAACCTCTTGACCCAATGATCTAAAGCCAACATGGCTTATTGATTTTAGGCAATGAATAATTTCTTCAGAATGCCTGCCTTGTTGGTCGAATGGTCGCAACTTCGCAAGCATGACTGCTGAGCATGAGGTACTGGGTTAGTTTCCCGGGTCGGGCAAAGTGCAATTGGGTTTTCCCATCAGATATTTATCAGAAGCAGCCACGGAGTCTGGAGTCGTGCCCGGTTGCTGGCAATAGTCTCGCCCCCTATTACAAATGGGACTTGACACATAACCGGCAAAATATGCTGGTTGTACTATTAGGTACCTACACCTCCGCCTTACCCTACTACGGGGATTTCAGGCGTGATGCTATGTATGACTGAATAATTACAAGTTTCTGCACGAAACCCTTTGACCAACACACATCTGTGACTCATTTGAAGGCTAAAAATAAAGGCCCAAGAGTTTGTTTTGTAATAAGAAACTATGGCACCGTGTACAGACTTGGAGATGCTAAACATGTGGTTGGACTCTTCAGTAAAATAGGAATAAGGAGCAAAGAAGATGAGAACCATTGAATTGATGGCAAACATAAAATTTCTTTATGAAAAATGATGTCTAGAACTACTCTGATAATAGTCGGAGATGATGATTCCAATGTCCTCATGTTTTAAACTCTCCTCTTTATATTCAAAAGTTTGAGGGTTCAAATACGAGCAATGTAAATTAACTTAAATTAATTCAGGGTGATTGGTAGTTGGGTGCAGTTCTTTAAATGGGTGATGCTAGATCTGATTTGCAGCAATTTTGACCCGATAAACAGGGTCGTTTTGGAGAAATCGAACTTCGTAAGTTTTTTGGAAATTTTCTACATCTCCACCATAAACTGCTATCAGCAGCACTGAGAAATCTAAACAAATGTATCCTTCGAACAAAATTTCAAAGAAGTACATCTACCTTTCAGAAATCAGGTGCCATAAAGATCCTGTTATGATTTTTTTTTCTCGAAACTTCCCTTGCTTTTCGAGGCAGTTTTTCCAAAATAAACCTAATGTATTCATTGAGTCTCCTAACCTCTACCCCACCATACCTCCAGCCTCCACCAAAGTCACGAAGAGATAACAGAATGTAATCGAACCGGCGAATTTAATGCCGCTACAGTACAGCGCCTAGTTGAATGTTAATCACCTTTAATTATTTCGTGTAAGGGTAATGGTAGACCTAAGAGACTAGTAACAGACTATTTAGTATTCAGCCCTGTTGCTAATCAATGGTTATTGGTGTATGTGTTAGATTAGTAACACGGTTTTATAGTAAGTGGTTTGCAAGATAAGATTAAATCTTGTACATAAGTAGTGTACAGTTGTTGTTTAGACATAGTATTGGTATTAATAATAACAGGAAAATACGATGCTATTATTGTTCGAGTGATATTTGTGTAAGCAGTTATTACTAGTATGATTTACTGAACTGTTAATATTATATTCTCATATGAATCAATACGTTACGTCGTCGTGTAGAGTATTTCAAAAGGTTATTTTCTGATGTCTTCATCTGCTTAAACATCCAGTCTAACCAGATGCTGAATACTTGTACTACTTGTACACATGGAGTAAGTACCTTATTATTATTTTTTTTGATTATTATTATAAATGGGCTTGCTCTTGACTTTTCAATCTTGCCCTAAGGGCAGAGATGATGTCGACGATGGAACGAGCTTACCCAGAAGAAGCCTGTTTACTCGCGACTTAAATTGATTAGGGCTATATGAACTAGGAAAAACCGACGCAGGCAGGGAATTCCACTCCTTGGCTGTGCGCATATTAAAGGACTTAGCAAAGCGCTTCGTTCGAATGTGTGGAACGTCGACTAGGTATCGGTGATAACCTGCAGTACGTCTAGTCTCCCGATGGAAGAAGGGAGATGGTGGAATCAGCTCGTGGAGCTCCTGCGCACACTCTCCGAAGTACAGTCTGTAGAAGACCGACAGACATGCGACTTTGCGATTTCTCAAGATTACTGTTCTTATTAGTTTGTTAGTATTATATTATTTCTAATGCCACGGGTATTTGACCCTCATAGTATTTTTCATTGACCCTAAGCAGTGTCTAGCCTGCGAGACCTTCAATTTATTACCAAATATCTATCCTATCAGAGTTTTAAATTAAATATCAAATGGCATTCCATCTTTTATGGGTTTCTTTTGAAATTGCTTTGCCTGATAGCTTGGGTTCTGTAGATATTACATTACATCCAGGTATTTTTATTTCGACTCAAATTCTATAGCCGTCGACGGTTCCGAGGCTCGGTTGTCTTAAAAGAGTTGATTGAACTTCTTCAGGACATGTTTCTGGCACAAATGCACGAAGATTTCCGATATCATGTTCGTTGTGTACTAGGTACAAGCCACCGGTTTAGTTAGGGCGTCGCCCGATTGGATCGAGTATCGTCAGTTTTTATGTTATATATTCATACGTCCGAAGAAAACCTCTAACATAACACATTATACAGGTACATAATATACTTATTTAAATTATAAGTAAGTACGCCAGCGGTGAGTCAAGCCGAGGTCGGGCCGTACGTACGTCCGTGGCGATGCTCTTTCAAATCCGGTTTTACTAGACCATTTCATGTACGCTAGGCTTATGTAAAGCAAACGGTATTAACTTGGCTAGACGTTGGAGCAGACTGGGTGTATGTAAAGTTTTCATTACAAACGAAGGCGTAGTTACAGATTAAATCTTTTTAATATAGTTTTTAATCACTGTAGTAACTTGAAGTAGTCTCCGATACTCAGTCACGAATCTATTGAAATGGACCTGTGCTTTTCCATAGTCAAATAAGCTACCTACAGTCCAGCCACAAACATAATAACTGTGAATAAACTGTAGTTGTCCATTTCGAAATTGTAGATCTCATAGAGAAGAATGGGCAGTCAGTAGGTCGTCAATCAGTAATTAAGTAATCAAACGAAAATGAAAACTATATGGGGAGCATCTCTTCCAAGCATTAAAATCTTTGCTCTTGAGCCCTAGTGGTTGTGTAGCAGAACCAGCATTGAGCCAAGCTGGCATTTTTATCAACGATATAGACAAGGGTACAATAGACTTCCAACTTATAATATGCTCGCAGTGTGCGTTTTATGCATGTTTTAAATTTCAATACCAAAGTTAAACCAAATCTTGAATAAAACGGCATATCATGAGATCATGCAAGAGCCAAATATAGCTCTAATGTTGCTTAGTATGTATTTATTCGATTCTCTGATGTCAATATCATCGGAAGAGAAACAACAATTTTCACAATAATACTTCTCGGATTGCAATTTCTGGTAATGCAGACACGATTAAGCGATATTTCTTTCGGTATCGTGAGACAGTAAATGACACAGAATTCCTGTGGATAAAAAAAGGAAATAGTGCTCATCGAGGCGCTGCGTGTCGCAACGAACAGTCCAGTCTAGAATCGATTTGACAAATTACGTAAAGACGTTTCGCTGAAAGTAGAGCAGCGGCAATCACACCGAGGATTTCCACCGAGTTTATTTACCATGACGAATGCAAGTGAGCGTGCATTCTTGTACTAAAATGATCTCCGAGTTTACACAACTATTTACTAACAAAGTCATTCAGACGTCTTTGTCAAGGTTAAATGGCTTGAATTGATATTCAATCCCTCACTGATCTTTAGTGCTCTGAACGGATATCGATTCATAATTCGCCTGTTTATCATCGTGTTATCAAATCACGTATCAATTTCGAATATTAGTTACTAGACTCACCAGTAACTGTATACAATTTAGTGAGTCTAGTAAATGTATATTAGCAAGTCTAAAAGCTTCAGCGATTATCTTCATAAACTCGTTAGAATAATCCTGTCACGTTCTTTCAAAGGTTGAATGAAAATATTAGTTCTTTCGTAGGTAGGTTAGGTAGTGTGTACAGTCACCCGCGCATTAAGTTACCACAAACTCTAATTTCTACAATTAATGATTTTAAACCTGTTCTTTATGTTCTGTGTTTTAAACCATAAAATATTGATGGTTACGTTCAAACTCGAATGAGAAAATTTGGCAGTTTGTGTTAACTTGATTCGCTGGCGACTTTATTGGAAAAATCGCGAATTTTCCGCAGCATTATTCTATTCTCCATACACGGTGCGGTCTGCGGACCAAGTCCAGTATTATAAATACCGATGGAATTCACAATAGGGCTCATGTCATGATAGATAATGTAGGTCAGCCAGCTGTTTGTTTCACAGCGTCATTATGCTGATCCAGTCCATGCATTTTCATTGTAAAGCCGAAACAGGTGTCAGTATAAATTCTCTTTCAGACATCCCGAATCTGTTTTTCGACAATGGACCTTGTGACAAGTATAAGTTAATCGAGAATTGTATTAATTTATTAATCTGGGTCAAAAGGGCTGAGCTACTTCGCAATTGAGATTGCAATTTGCATTTATCGATATCGGATACGGTTCGTCAAATTGACGACTTTGATAAGCAAGTGAAACTATGAGTTGTCGCATAATTTGTTGTAAACTATGTATCGTATCTTGCCGTTAATTTGATGACTAACATTATTACACTCTTTGTCACTATGCATTAAGGCCCTATTTACGTAGGTACATGCACCAATACTATAAATCCAATGTCATCGAAAAATTTTTCATTAGCTTTATTAGACGAACTACGTGATAACGTGACACATTTTGTGTAAGTGGTTCTACACACAAATCGGACGGCAAAATCGTATGTATTGCCGCCTTGCTGTGCCTAAATACGCCGTTTCAAACGTGTGTGTATCGTACACAAGCCATTTAGCAGTAGCAAAATAATTTCTAAACAAAACCATTTACAATTAAAATAATTACACCTCTAATTTGGCGCAAGGTTATTATATTCAATGAGAAGTACAAACAAGTCAATTAAATATCCTGTTTCTATAAATTATTATTATAATACAGAGGAAAATACTATGCTGAATATTGTTGATACAAACTAAAATAACAATTTACTCAGATTCAAAGAAATGTGAGTAATCATTTTTTTTTATTGTGTGAACAAAACAGCAAAAAAGACAAACAGGTACCTACAACTTGCAAATTAAGTTGCTTATGTAATGAATACTGATAGTCTAGTACACTAGTTGTTCACCATGCTCGTTCCCAGTCCTTTTAAACCAACAAATAATGAATGTTGTTTAAAGCATTTGTATTGACAACAGGCTGGTGTCTAGAACTGAACATCCAAACTGTATATTTTGCATATGGGTGGCAAAATAAAAATGTACTTGAGTCAACAATACATAATTATATTTGTTAAAACCATAGAGCTCTAACAAGGAGAGGGCGCATTGTAGGCAATTGCTACACAGATAAATCTCTAATGTGTAGCAAAGGACATTATTAATTAAAGTAAAGGAAAGACGAGCATTGGTGGCTCAGTGGCAACATGTGTCCACCATCACATAGGTCACGCATGACGGAATATGGTCCACTCTCACGCTAAACATAAAAGAAACATGAAAAATGCAGGGTCATAGGAACACCAACGCACTAACAGTTTTCATGCATTCAGTACATCATTTTAAATCTCCACACAAGGAAGTTTTCCATCAGTAATTTAAAAAGAAACAGTTCAATACATTTTAACCGTATAGGTATAGAACTATTTCAGGAAACAACTGTTTATGATGTATTATGTTGGAACGGTTTTTACCTGTGTCTATTCCAACCTATCTAGGAAGAGAATCTATGAAGTGGGCAAACTAAGCTAAATACTAAATAACCACTGACCACTGCTGATGATGAAACTTGAGATGTTACCTCAACAAAGAATTCCTTTTTACTTAATTAACACACTAATACTAAAATGAGGCAACAGCAAAAATGTAAGAGTGATTCATTACACTGACAAGGCTATACTTATTTTGAAACATGAGTAACATAGAACATTTAAAATAATAATTCAGGGAATATGACGAGTCAAAAGTATTTCTTGATAGTACGAAATTATGTAATGTTTATTAGGAATACTATCTGTGGCGCTATCAAGATACCGAGTCGAATTTTATCTTCATTTGTAGTTTCTTCATTTTAATTCCTGTTTTGAAGTTTGTCCAGTTCTATGGCTTGTTTCATTTAACTACTAAACATAACCAATTTGTTTAACAGGAAAATCTTTCAGTAAATACGTATCTTCCCTATGAACTCAATACTACCACGGAAATAACTAAAAAGAATATGTTAATGTAATAGGATAGATGTTAATCAATGAAAAATAACAATGACCCCAAAAACTTGGTGCTTGTGGTAGGGACCTATACTATTTAATTATTGAAAAAATAAAGCATGGTGAAAATTAACACAACTGTACTCATATCAAAGCCGTACAAAAGATAATGATTAATAATTTACTCCTGTTTGTCTCCTACAATGATAAACTTGCATATTTATAAGAGTAGGGATATCAGGATGTGAACAAAAAAAAACTTACATGATTAACTGTAAAATAAAATCAAGGCACACATAAGTTTTGAATATTTAGGAACAAAGGCCCTTTTATGCAGTTGTAAATAAACAATAGTAGAGATTGCAAAACGAGATATATATGTTTAGCACCTTCACAAATTAAAATTTATCTAGGAATCGGAAAAACAATCAGTCTTTCAGTTAGAGAATAGAATTTAAAACTAATTCTTTTCACAAAATAGGTATATCATTTCTCTCTTCATTGTAGTGCACAGAAATGCTTTTAGCCATCACTTATTTTATCTTGTGTATTTTATGCACAAAGTACACAGATAAACTGAAACAACGTAGTCACCTGAGCGATAGCGATTTCTTTATTTATTAGCAAAATGAAACCAGCTTACCTCGCCTGTTAAAAGGACGAACCCGAACGGCTACTTTAATCTTATCCGTGGCCATTTTCACACTCAAATTACACAAATACAATTAAAACACAACACTTTGCACACAATTGTTTAGTAAATTATTGCACATATTTCACCCATATTCTAAAAAAACAAAATTCATTATTTCACGTTACGATCACGACGTTCCCGGATTGACACTGTCCGCCATGTTGTTTTTAGTACGTTCGATAGTGCTTGACGTGTCTTCTTGTGCAGTTATGAAAACAATGATCGATTCCTATTCAATGAACGTAATAATCGAATGACAAAGATGTTGAATCTTAAAACTTGTGTGTGAATCTTTAAACTTATGTCTTCGACTTTTTAGTCATACAATTTAGAAAATAATACCTACTTAAAAGTGAGCAAGATACACATTTGGCTAGCCTATGTGATTTGTATGGCAGTAGAATATATTTTTTACTGTCCGGACCCACACAACCTTCCCTTGCACAAGAGAACCAAGGTTACGGACGTAGTCTGAACAATTGTCAAACTTAAGTGGCAGTGGGCAGAGTAGATTGCTCGCAGAATGGATGGCCGATGATGCTGAAAAGTCCTGGAATGGTGACCGCGAACGGGAAGACGTTGCCGTTAAACAAAACCTGGTGAAGGTTGTAAGGACCCACTGGATGCGAGTTATATGAGACCGGTAAATGTGGTGACACATGGCTTGGGGGAGGTCTATGTCCAACGGTGGACGTCTTTTGACTGAAATGATGATGATGATCATGAACCCACAACTGGATAAAGGCCTTCTCCAAGTCAATCCAAAAGCTACCGCTCTTTTTATTTATTACGTACGATTCATAATTCAGAGCTCAATGAGCTAAAGTAGAAAATAATAGATTACTTCCGTAACCCTAAAATAAGCATAAAGTACCTAGCTTTGGAACACAAAATACTATAAGCTGGGCACGTGAAGTGGGTGATTTCACGATACCTGGGTATAGAGGCTGCCATTGTAATTTTCTGTTAAATACACGTTTATCGATTTTTTCAATCGAGTAAATTATATGGTAGTACAACACTAGTGACCCCGTTCAGTAATGTTACAAAATCAAAATATTTACTGTTTTTATTCAAACTGAAACCAAAAATACCAGCAAAATTTCACAGTAAATTAAGTTAGGTAATGAAATATTAGAAAAGTTCTTTGATCGTATTTAAATGATTAAATAAAAGTAATTAAAATAGTCGGATCGAGTTAGTCGCATGCGTAAAGAAACGTAGCATATTGTGACATCCAGCCGGTTCTAGATGTCAAATTTTGACGGCCGCAGCAATTTTCAGCAAAACATGACGAGTCTTTTTCATTATTTCTCAGGAATATAAAAAAAAACAAGTAGACAAGTATTTTACGTATTTCGAGGCGAACAGAACAAAACAAAATAAATTCAGAACAAAATACAACACACGCACATCAATATGGCTTCCGATGCATTATTTGGCTGGGACTTAACTTTTAAAACTGTGGAGAGAGATATCAAACGAAAATCTGATGTTTTAATTGCATTTATTCATTGGAACCTAACGAAGAGAGGATTTAGGAGTATTGGAATAGGAGATGAGGTGAGGTGCATGCATATTATCTGACTAATCCTGCAATGTTTCACATTATACAGTGTAAATTCATTTAAGATTCGATATCGGTATTAGAAGTTAATAAGACTCAAACACATACAATACAGTGACTTTATTTCGAAAATCGACTTCTAACCTCAGTATTTGACCTGTTGTGTTGGATTGTTACTGTGATGTTTGTTAATCATCTTTAATCCCCCTCGCCCACGGCACCTTTTTGTAGCGATGCTGTCGCTAGCTGTTCGCGATACCGTCGGCCACTAAACTAACGCGCGTCAGTAGCTACAGCATCGCTACAAAAGGTCACCGTGGGAGAGGGCCATACAACAAACTTTTACCGTGACATATGCAATAATGATGCATGTGAACTGCATTAGAAATACAGTTTCAGTTGTCGACTGGCCTGTTGGTCTAGTGGTTAGTGACCCTAACTGCTATGCCGGAGGTCGTGGGTTCGATTCCCACCCAGGACAAATGTTTGTGTGATGAGCACGATCATTTGTTCTGTGTCTGGGTGTAATTTATCTATAATATGTATGTTTTTGAAATATATAAGTATGTTTATCAGTTGTCTAGTACCCATAACACAAGCTCTGCTTAGCTTGGGACTAGATGGCGTTGTGTGATAGTTGTGGAATATTATTATTATTATTATTAGTTTATCAAAATCTGTCAAGCTGTTTTCCAACTATGAGATGAGTTGGCTTCAATTCCCTGCCTATTTTACATCGCCTTTCTATTCCAGTAGGCAGATGATTATTATAACATTCACAATCAAATATTTTACCATTACAGAGGACCTTGTCAGGAGATGAAGAAAAAACCGAGCTGTTGCCGACTGGCTGGAATGACCAGGACAACTATGCACTTCGATACATTCTAGATAACAAACTCTTCATTCTACATGGACTGAATACTGATGGCAATCTCATTGTTAATCTCATGGTAGGTTTAATGTAAATGTGTAAACAAATGGACTTAACATTTAACGAGAATAGTATGATAAAAAATTTATTAATTAAATTGCACTGATATTTAATTAATGAAATGCAATGCAACAGCAAACTGCATAGAAACAAGTTAGGTCCCTTGCACTGCATTGTCATTGTGACTAAGCAGCATCATCGGTGGCAGTTTTCATTAGAATCATACCTTTAACTTTAACACCTGTGATTGAACAACAAACAAAATTCGGCCTTAATGGTTTAGTCTCCTTTGATGCTTTATGACACTACATACTTTTGTTGATCTGTGAATTTACTGATTCTGTCATTGTGACTGTCCTAAAAACAAACATTGTGATAAAAATGAAAACATTTCTTTATTTACATTATTTCATACTAATTACAACCATGACTTGAACGTAAAAACATTGTCATATTACAATACAACCACCTTATCATTTCAGAGATCCGAAGACTTGGCGGTGTCCAACATAGCAGTAAAGATAGATGATACAGTGAAGTTCCTAAACGGATCTATTGATAAGATGATGCCGAACCACAAGGAATTGATATACAACGTCAAAAGGGACCTTATTGACGTAGTCACCGAGAGGGTTACGGTTACAACCGAGACACAAACTGGGAGAAGTAAGTAATATTATTTATACTTACATAAAACTTATTTATGACCGATAGGAACCTTAAAAAATCTGTGTCTAGTGTAGTTTAACCTATTACGTCAACAATCTTAAAAAAAAAACTAAAATTTGTAAATATTAAGTTTTTCTTCAAAGTTCTATAGAAGTACATCTGTTCTGTATCTGTATTTCCTACTCCTATGTTTAATGCATGCTGTGGCAGCCTTTAATTGAGGCTACACTATAAAATGTAAAAGTAAAATGAGTATTTTTGGAGTGTGCTTTGTTGGTTCTCCTTAAATAAATATCAAAATATAGTGTAAACTCTTTATAACAAAACTCAAGGGACTGAGCATTTTTTGTCGTTATAGAGAGTTATCGTTAGATGGAGTCATGGAGTGAACAAAAAAACAACCAAATTAACAAGAATTTTTAAAATGTATGTCTTAGATAATAAATGCTTATAAATTATTGTTTACACATATAGTCTGATAACTTTGTCTGACGTCTTTTGCTATGCCAGTACTTGTTTTGTATTATTTTATGTATTCTATTCATATCTAGATATGTGGTGGAATCGTCTTGATGAAACAACAATAAAATTTCTATTAACTTAGCGGCATCTAGGGCTTGTTGAATTGTTGGTGATGATTCGGCTTTGTCCACTTGATCATCTTCTTCAACTTGATTATCGGGTGGTTCCTGATTTTTTGACACTAAATCAACAATTTGTTCATCTGTAATTGTACCAGTTGTGGCTACATCCTCATCTATATTTTCGTACGATTGTAGATCTTCGTTAAAATTGTTTGGTATGTTGAACTGGCTTATCCATTCACTCAGTGGTAGATTGTCTTCACTGTCCAATTGGTTCGTTTCTTGGCTACTACATAATCCAGCATGTCGAAAAGAATGTTGGAGAGTGGCTGCTGTTACCTCTTGCCAGGCTTTTGATAAGAAGTTCACTGCTTGTAGCATGTTGATCGAGACCTTGCCGTCAGTTTCGATCATATCCATCAACATTTTCCGTCTATAGTGACCCTTTAGGCTTTTAATTACACTCTGATCCATTGGTTGTAAAATACTGGTTGTATTAGCTGGGAAAAATGCTAACTCTATGTTTCGAAGATTAGATATGATTGGGTGAGCAGGACAATTGTCTACTAGAAGCAAGATTTTCCGTGATTTTAATTCAGCATCCCATTTTCTCACTTCCTCTTCAAAAATCTGCGATGTCATCCAAGCTGACTTGTTTGCTTTGTACGTAACTGGCAACTGTTTTATGTTCTTGAAACACCGAGGGTTTTTCGATTTGCCTATAACTAAGAGCTTTCTCTTTTCTGTGCCACTCATATTGGCAGCCACTAGAACTGTAATACGCTCTTTAGACAATTTTCCTCCAACACATTTTTCCCCTTTGAATTTTAAAGTTCTGTCGGGAGTCAACTTAAAAAAAAAGGCCAGTTTCATCTGCATTAAAAATGTCTTCTGGTGAGTACTTCATCTTTAATTTAGGCCACACTGTACTAATCCAATTGTTAGTCACATTCATATCGACATCCCGCGCCTCTCCGTTCATTTTACCGTACGTAATTTGGTGACGGTGCTTAAATTTTCCGAGCCAACCTTCAGATGCTTTAAAGGCAATTATGCCAAGTTGGTTGGCAAACTTTTCAGCCTTAGCTTTTACAATTGGCCCCGAGATGGGTACATTATTCTGGCGCTGATTGTTACACCACGACAACATTGCCTGATCTAAGTCTTCGAATTTTGGCTTTCTTAATTTTTTAGAAGAGTTTCCTTCCAGCGCCGCCTGTAGAATTGTTTTTTGGTTTTAGCAACAGTGGATTGACTTAGTTCAAAACGCTTTCCAACGTCACTTTTCTTTTCTCCCTTTTCAATCGCACGTATCACACAAACTTTTTCGTCAACACTAATCGCTTTCCGTTTACTGGCCATGTTAACAGTTTCAAAGTAGGTTTACGACTGATAATACGATAGGTACCCAGTATGCTTGGTCGAAGACCATCACTTCCGAGAAAACAATGCGTCATACTGCACGTGTTCAAGGCAATTAAGGATAACAAAAGCTAGACCGACCTCGGATGTTTCGGAGCTTCAAAGTCTTTTGTTACCTGAAAACATAACATAAACAATAATACCGATAATAAATATTTACTGTCTACAAATATGAACACATTTCTTCGTAATAGAGAATGGCGTATCGCAGTATCGCTACAAAGAGTGTTTTTAATATGTGGGTATCGCTGCACACAAACATAGCATCGCACCGAAATTGCCTAAAGTTCCGCAAGTCTTGTCTGTACAAGGCCTCATAACGCAAACCAACCAAGTTGGGCTCACTTCAACGTTACAGGGAGTTTATTGTTATAAAGGATAACGTTATAAAGAGTGTACACTGTAAATGATATTATTAAGTACTAGCGGACGTCCCGTGGTTTCACCCGCGTAGATCCCGTTCCCGTGGGAATACAGGGATAAAAAGTAGCCTATGACACTCAGCAATAATGTGGCTTTCTATTGGTGAAAGAATTTTTAAAATCGATTCAGTAGATCCCGAGATTACCCCTTACAATTTAACAAATATACAAACACACAAACTTTACTTCTTTATAATATTAGTATAGAAGTATAGATTAGTATAGATTATACCATTATCTAAGTATAGTAATGCAGTTTTTTCACTCTTCTGTTATGTTGCTATTTTGGACATACATGTTATTAGATACAATGATATTATGTTGCTTGCCAGAGCATGATGAGTGTTTAAGTATCTATGGATACAATCATAAAATATGCCATGCACCATATCTAGACATTCCTAAATGAATTCTTTCAGCACTTGAAATTACTATCTTGGTGGTAATAGTTTTGTTTACAGTAGAAGCTTGTTCAATAAATAACCACAGCATTTTTTTGTTTTTAATTTTAATATAGAACTTGTTGCTCCATACATAAATATAAAAAACTGGCCAAGTGCGAGTCGGACTCGCACGTTTTGGTACGGAACCCTTCATGGTTCCGTACCAAAACGGTATGCTATAATAATTTATACAATTTCTTCTACGGGCCAATGAAACTTGACCTCTAGATTGTATAGGCGCTCATACGTTTCAGGGACCAAATTATATTGGTTAACTGCTGTTTCCATCTGTTGTTTCCATCCAAGTTCAAAATGATTTTCCTAGAAAGTCCTTATAAAGTTCTACTTTTCAGATTTTTTTCATATTTTCTAAACTTATGGTTCAAAAGTTAGAGGGGGGGGGGACGCATTGTTTTTTACTTTTGGAGCGATTATTTCCGAAATTATTGACATTATCAAAAAATGATTTTAGTAAACCCCTATTCATTTTTAAATACCTTTCCAACAATATATCACACGTTAGGGTTGAAATTAAAAAAAAAATCACTTCCCACTTTACATATAGGGGGGCTATCCTAATAAAACATTTTTTTCCAATTTTTATTTTACCACTTTGTCGGCGTGATTGATACACATATTGGTACCAAATTTCAGCTTTCTAGTGCTAACGGTCACAGAGATTAAGCGAGGACGGACGGACGGACAGACAGACATGGCGAAACTATAAGGGTTCCTAGTTGACTACGGAACCCTAAAAATGATGTATGTAGCTTGAAAGTATAAATAATAACAAGCAAGTGATATGTTTTGATAACTTTCACCTTTTCTAATTAATTATATTTACTTATCGGGAGGTCAGTTTCTGAATGGAAAATAACAGAATCATATCAGTCATTCAAACACAGCAGTATCAGGTTCTTCTCGTTTGTTATTCAAGTTGTATGAGTCAACTGAGGAAAACAGGTTATTAGAATGCTCATAAATAATACGGCATTGCAATCTGTCAAGATTTTTACTTAGTTGTGACACTTGTGACCTTACCTAGAAGGATGTTGTCCCTGAGTGATGTGTTAGTTTTGGTCACACTTGGGGTTCTGTTCACCCTGAGTGTCAAAGGAGGTAAGATGTTTTTTGAAAGATTTCACCTTGAGTCTGTTGTTTTGATGTTCCTATTTTTGTTATTAAACAAATTTTGCATTTCATTCAAGTTATCCTGTTCTTGTCTAGTTCAGTTTGTAGGTTATTACCCGACTGCGGCGAAGCCCAAAAGGAGGGTTATGTGTTTGACGTGTATCTATGTATATCTCATAACTCATAAACATATGAACGGATTTGAATAAAATATACGTCGTTAGATTCGTCTTGATGGCGCGAGTGTCACTGGCTACATTACAATTAAAAACAAAGAAAAATTGCGGATTTTGGGGGCCATATCGCGGAGTTCAATTTTTTTTTTTACCGGTACCATCGAGTAGGGTATCAAAATGAAGGGTTTTAAAAGCAGATTACAAAAATATATAACACCTATTATTATATGTTTAAAAGAAGTTCAAAGTGACAAATCCTATAAACAAACACAAAAGTTAAATCATCTGCTAAGAATTTTACGCGACCAACGAAATAACAAATCCAAAAGAACTAAAAAGTTGGAAATAAAAAAAAGTAGTTAAAAAACTAAAAAACCCGACTGAAAAAACTGAAAAGCAACTTTTTGGGAACTTTAAAGCGTCCGATAGGCAAAACGGCCGCTAGGAAGTGTCTGGGAGTGTTGGCAACTTATTTTTAAGGATATTGCCTACAATATACGTAAAAATCAGCTGTCAGAAAATACGTGAAGTTAGTAATGTTTGTACCTTGATAGCCTGATACCTGAAAATTGGCCGTCTAAGCAAGCTAGCTGGTAGTCGTGCGTTCTTAGTTCATACTAACACTAAGCTAACACTACTCAATCGTCCACATTTCCTTCGTCAGAAAATACGTGACGTCTGGCGGCCCTGGGATCTTACTCTAATAGATCTATGGGCGCTCGTATTTTTCTTATTCGTGTCAATGTTTTTTTTTTTTAATTTCAATTCAATTCGTTTTGATTAGAACTCAGCCACATTGACAGCGTATAGTGGCTTCAGACAGGTCCCTTAAAGTCCAATATTAAATTAGATAGATTAAGATTAAGCCATGATTCAGCTCAATCAAAGAGTAGTACTTTTTCTAGACTACACAACCCTCATAAAATCATCATCATCTGCCTAGCCTTTTCCCAACTATGTTGGGATTGGCTTCCAATCTAACCAGCTGCAGCTCAATACCAGTACAGTGCGATCAAATTATCTTGGCAGGTCCGAACTTCGTGCAGGTCACTTTGTTACAACTAATGTATAAAAGTGTTAAGATATTTATTTTATTTGTATTTCTCACTGTTTAAATTAGATATTTTCTGATCGTTTAAGTATTGGTTTATCTGGCAATAACAGTTTTCTTCACAAGTTTACATGCGTAAAAGTTCGCAGAGCCTATGTTCAGACCTGCCAAGATAATTTGATCGCACTGTACAACCCAAATGAGACTTCAGGCCACCGTTGACCTGTAACAACTGTCAGTCTGTCACAGCCCTCATAAAATGTAAAACAATATTTTTTTTCAGGCGACTCGAGTACAAGAAGGCCACAAGAGGATCCCCTAAGGGTAGCGCCCCGTCCAATGCCGGGAGTGAACCCCGACACCCCAGACCTATGGTATCTCTAAGTAAAGCCCGTTATCAATGGCTACATTTTTTATATCTAAACTTAATAAAAAGTTCCAAAATCAAGGCAATGGAGTGCCCTACCGTGGCTGCGGGTTGTTCGAAAGAGATACCGCGACCCCGGAGTCCGGACACAAAGGGCTAAGAAGGAACATGGGTGGTTTTTAGTCAGTTAAGTCTGTGACTCTCTTCCGCTTCCCCCCAGAGCGAGAGGAACCATTTGATGATTTCCCACCCTCCAAAAATAAAGGGCAATAGAGCGCAGCATACTTAACGATACGATCGAATAAGGAACACCACACTGCGCTCCAGAACTCATATTGCTGATGTAGCTAATAAAACTGCCAAGCTAAAATGGGACAGGGAATGTCATGAGTGTTAGCTGTGTGCCCAGGAATAGGAAAGTAGAGGCTAACATAAGGTATAAATTATGACATCCAATTGTGAGACTATGGAATGGTTATTTGTTTAGAAGGTCTCAAAAGCATGAACTGCCCTAACACTAAAGCTTTACGCACCATGATCTCATATTTCTGTTATTACAGGTAGAATTTGTATGATTTGCAGGGGAATGCCACCGCCCCGTCTGCCGAACATTGGCAGTTCAGACCTGGACCCCTTCGCCCCCGGCGGTGGAGGCATGCTGTTCAACCCGTTCGAACCACGCCGAGATCTTGAGAACCCTGGCCTTGGCATACCTGGAGGATTACCGAGGTCTTGTCCACTATCTGCTATCTTATTTGCACCCATGAATCTGACCAAATACGTCATTAATCACATGTTACATTGTGGTGCCCCATGCACTCACCTAGCTTCTACTGGTCTGGCGGAATTAGAACGAAATATTCTATATTTCAGTTTGTAAAGGGGTTTGAACTTTTTTGTATGGGAGCTGGCATATCGACCCACCGCCATTTTGATTTTTTTTCGAAATCGCGGCCCACAATGAAAGTGGTATGTATGGATAGAGGACATATAGACGAACAAAAAATGTCTAGTAACACGGTACCCAAAGTGTCACGATACCGAGATATTTGAAGGTAAAGATGGTCATATGAGTACAATGACCACATAAAAATTAGACCTTTTACGTGTCTATAGGCGTTTATTATTATTATTACTGGTTACTGAAAGAGAGTAGGTACATAACATACTACTAGGAGCACGAGAAAACTATTTTTGACATAACATAGCGTTTCATTGCGATGCGAAGCTATTTTATTGTGCGTTTATTAATAATCAACCTGGGAACTATTATTTGGATACAATTTAACGCATATACACGTAAAAAGGCTATTTAAAAATATATTTAATGATTGTCGTTGTACTTATTTGTCGATCTTTAACTTCAAATATCTCGGTAACGTGACACTTTAGGTACCGTGTTACTTGACATTTTTTGTTCGTCTATATGTCCTCTATCCATACATACCACTTTCATCGTGGGCCGCGATTTCGAAAAAAAAACAAAATGGCGGACAGGTTGATATGCCACATCGGTTCTATCCCCTTTATCATAAATCACACCGGCGGTGTTAAGATGAAAAGCTTACTTCCTAACCATAACACTGGTGTGATGGTTAGGAAATAAAGTTCCTCACCATCACACCAGTACACCATTGTGCCAGAGCAGTGTGAAGGTTAGTCAGACGCCCAATGATGTCCTCTCCACCTCTACTATGGGTCATAGAGGTGGAGGCTTACCCACATTTTGCCAGTTAAGTTTAAGTCCCATGTAATAGGGGGCGAGCCTTTTATCATCAGTCAGGCACGAACCCAGACTCCATGACTGCTACTAAGAAATTCCTGATGGAAAAATCATCATGCGCAGCGACCACTAGACCAACGAAGCAGTCCAAGTAAGTTCCTTATATCAGCCTTTACTATAAACAATCTCCTTGGTTTCACAGAGGAGGAGTCCCGCCCGGAGCTCGTTTCGACCCGTTCGGTCCTCCCGGTGTGGGCCCCATGCCAGGTCGCCGGCCAGCCCCACCAGACGCAGACCACCTGCCGCCCCCTGGCTTCAACGACAACATGTTCATGTAGCCACTGAAATAGTACTGTCTTTGCTTTGTCCACATCATTATGAATAAAGTTAATTTGGAAATACTTGATTTTTGTTTTCACGATTATGAGCATAATTATATTGTTCATTATTTTTCAACACACTTGCTCATAAAGTGGCTATAATTTCACCGCAATTAGGCACATAATGACACCTATAATCAAACTGTGACTTTTTCATTACTATTATTCACTAGTGAGTTACAAGGTTTTTTTTTTTTATTGGTTGAGTTGCTTTGCTATGTTCTTAAAAAAGTTTCGATGCAAAAAAGATCGTGTTCAATAGTAAAAATAAATTAATGTACTTAGTGCTTGCTCATTTCATACAAATTAGAATTTAAATACATAATTTCAACTTGTACGTTTTTATTAAATGAAACTTTCACTCAAATAATATAACTTTTATTTTTTCTGTATTAAAGAAAAGTTTTTCCTCATTTTATACGTGGCTAAAACTCTATCGCGCTCATTCATTTAGTCTATGGTCGATCGCCAGTATGACCATTTTAAGTGTGAATTTCATGGTGGCGGCACTGGTCAAGAAAAAATGCATCGCTATGTCAAACTTAGTACATTTATTTTAGTTCCGTGTTTTCCCGCATGCACAGATAAGTTGGTAGAACTGTAGATGCGCGCGCATAGGAAAACCGATTAATTTTTCCCGCTATTGTGAAAGAAATCAGAACTCGTTTTAACTGTTTAACTGTTGAAGATGACTTTTTAGTATTATTTTCTTCACAAGTGTGTTGAAAAACGTCGTATGATACACGTGTGTAAGTCATAAGTCATTTAATCATTTGATTAACACAGGTTTATTAAATAGTTGTTATAAAAAAAATACAAGCGCACTGTGTTATACCCTAAGGTGTACAAATATTCATAGAAGTCATTGACATTCAAATTGATAATATTATTATTCAAGTGATGGAATTCAAAAATGTAAACAATATAAAAAAAAAAATGTCAAAATGAAAAAAATAGACAATGTATTGATGATTACCGTCCGTCCTAGGCTTTCTTAAGACCCTCACCTGACGGCTCGGGTCTCAATGGCGCCTCAGCGGTAATCACCAACGTTACACACTTGTACCATAATGTACTATTATTGGGTTTTTCCACAGAACAGAAAGGTTTTTCCATCTAGAATTTCTTAGTAGCAGCCACAGAGTCTGGATTAGTGCCTGGTTGATCCCAGTTAGCAGGTGACGTCGGCGACTAAAAAATGACGACATTCTTAGGTCAATTCAGGGTCAGTAAAGTAACGTCATTATTGTACGTCATACTTACGTACCATTATAGCACTGTATAGGTCATAAATGGTACCTCCTAGCGACGTCATTTTACAGTCTATCCCATAATAGTCTAAATCTGTCCTCCGGTTGACGTCTGTTGCATTGCATGACGTATCTGGTCCCGAAGAGCAAAAGAAGATTTTATAGAATGCATCTGACCGACATAATTCCATGAGTGAAGTCTACCACCATCATAGCGAATACTAAGGGCAAATACTAATACATTATAACAAGGATTTGTATGACCGGTACTTATATAAATGTCTGTAAACTGACGTTGAGGCTGTGACAAATTGACGTCATCTGATGGGACTCCCCGACGTCACGACATAACGTCTCTTACGTCGAGCAGTACCGTAAACTGACGACATAATGACGTAAAAAGGCTACCTGGGATGGCGATAGACTCGCCCCCCTATTATATGGGACTAAACATAGGGTACACGGGTACACCTCTAGGGAACTTGGCATACTACTGTTAATCCCAGGATGGTTTGTGTGGTATGTTTTACGTCTATAAAAAACTGTTTGTAATCCTGTGTTATTGATTAATAAAAGCAAAAAAAAAAAAAAACTCGGTTGCGGCTCCGACTTACGAACGACTACTTACGACTGAGTCGTGGGTTCGAACCTAGGAAGGCGCATTACTTTGTGTAATTTATTTCATCACCACTGCTTTCAAAACAGTGAAGGACCAAAAAATTCGAAGACACGTGACATCTACCAATCCTCACTGGGCACGCGTGGTGGAATATAGCCCATTCCTCTGCTAGAGAGGAGGCCTAAGTCCCTGCAGTGGGAACATTACAGGCTGACGATGACACCGCTACCTAACCATTTGGGGATTACAGGCGTGGTGTTATGTTATCATGTTGTTATTTATTACTAGCTGATGCCCGCGGCTTCACCCGCGTAGATGTCGTTCAAATTATATACTAAAACCTTCCTCTGGAATCACTCTATCTATTAAAAAAAACTGCATCAAAATCCGTTGCGTAGTTTTAAAGATTTAAGCATACAGACAAACAAACACAAAAATAGCGACTTTGTTTTATACTATGTAAGGATCTGTGAGAAGCTGTGGTCTGTAAAACACCACATGGGCGGCTTGGTATGTCTGTAAAAATGTCTGTGCTTCGGTTTTTTTTGTTCTAGTACATGTATTTTCCTCATGATGTTTATCATCACCGTTTTAAGAGCAGTGGTGTGCTGTGTAGAGCCTGTCTGGTTTCAGACCCACGACCTATTTACTCGTAAATCGGAGACGCAAGACTAATTCGTAAAAAAAAACTGAAAAGCAAAAAACAAGCACATTTTAAATTAAACAAAACTTGGAACCAGGCGGGGTTCTATATATTTTAGTTCTATGTATTTCATTTCATAATTTAATATTCAAATGAACCCCGCCTGGTTCCAAGTTTTGTTTAATTTAAAATGTGCTTGTTTTCTGCTTTTCAGTTTTTTCAGTCGGGTATTTTAGTTTTTTAACTACTTTTTTTATTTCCAACTTTTTAGTTCTTTTGTGTTTGTTCTTTCGTTGGTCGCGTAAAATTCTTCGCAAATGATTTAACTTTTGTGCTTGTTTATAGGATTTGTCACTTTGAATTTCTTTTAAACATAAGGGTGTCATATATTTTTGTAATCTCCCTTTAAAACCCTTTATTTTGATACCCTACTCGATGGTATTGGAAAAAAAAATTGTTGAACTCCGCGATTTGGCCCCCAAAATCCGCAATTTTTCTTAGTTTTTTTATTTTTAATGTAGCCTATAACACTCGCGCCATCAAGACGAATCTAACGATATATATTTCATTCAAATCCCTTCATTCGTTTAGGAGTTATGAGGGAACAAAGAAACGGACATACATACATACATACACGTCAAACACATAACCCTCCTTTTGGGCTTCGCCGCAGTCGGGTAAAAAATACAGTAATATAACAAGGCAACTTATTACCATATTTTAAAATTAATTAGGTTCCCCGGCGAGTAAATAAATAAATAAATAGTATTATAAATTATGCAGTTACAGCATAATTTGCACCAATTTCCATAATCTTTGTTGTTTGTTTTTGCTCTCTGAAAAGGTCAGTCTGCATGGCACGTTTTTTTGAGGCCGCAAGTATTGTGTCTTTTGTGTAGAAAGCTACATTTACCTTCAAATAAAGTATCTACATAATTATGTATATATGTAGCAAGCTTCTCAGGATTTTGAATATTCCCTCCATAGTTATGGACTTGGTCTATGTGAATAGGTATATACAGCCTGTCTATAAAGTCATGAAAATAAATGAGGGCGCTGCGGTCGTGAAGACTCGTGCACATAGCAACCCTGTATAGTGTGACTAAAATGGTTTTGATACTAGCACATTATTTTGTACTAGAAGCAAACCTGGTTTTAATTAAAATCTGTTATCTTATTTAAAAAAAATACAGAAACCATAAACAAAGATGCGACCTTCATTATAAATGATAATACCAGCCTATTACTGTCCCACTGCTGGGCAAAGGCCTCTTCTCAACAGAGACGGCACGAGCACTGATCACCACGCATGCTCAAGACGGGTTGGCGATTTCAGACTTATAATAATTATAAGTCCAGATTTCCTCACGATGTTTTCCTTCCGACCTTCATTGAAATAAAAATGAGTAAATAAAAGAAAAATGTTCGTACATATTTTTTATTAATGTTATATTTTAACTTTTGTACCACTGTATGCCCATTTTCTCTTGCCCGTTTTGCTGCAATATGTTGTTCGATTAGAGCCTTTCTGTTATTTTGATCTTCTTGTAAGAAAATCCAATCGATTTCAAAATTTTACGCAGGACTTCTAGGCTACATTTAAAATCCAGATCTGTTTTAGCGAAATTTTATGTTGAAGTCATCCATTTCTTTCTTAGGACGGCCTGATCTGTGTTTGCCTTCATCTGCAATACGCCTCACTGTACTCTCAGATTTTCCTGAAAGAAAGATTTAAAAAAAGATGTAATATCTAACAGAAAATACATAGCACTGTTTTTATTTCAAACATGTTAAAACTTATTCATATTTAAAATCACCGGTAAATTTGATTACCCAAAAGTATCAAAAGTTAACGTCGCACTACAATATGAGCTACTTACATTTGCAATTTAACCTATAAATGCGCAATGTAAACAATGCTTATTTTAGTCTTAAAATCGTATATTTAGTAAATTTGTGACTTCTGGTAGATAAAAAACAAACAATAACACGATTACATACCTGTTACAGCTGCTGTTCGAGTATAAATATCATCCAAATTTGATAAAATTTGGTCAGCTTGGTGTTCTAACAAACATCGCTGATATACTTTGAAATAATTTCCCGAGCTTCACTGCTATTTGTTTTCCTCATATTTAACACGTTTTTTCGAAGTTTTGTCGACGTAGATTTGAAAAACATTAAAAATGCAAAAGATATCAAGATAAATAACAAGTTGATGACAGCCGATGACATTTGATGCCAGTGTTGCCACCTTCAATTTGGACAGGTCACTAGAAGTACCATCGAATCTCGCTAGATTATGAGAATTCAGGATGTCTAAAATTCTTTAGAATTCCCTAGATCCTGTTCTGTCATGATTACTCTTCGCAGTTTTTCATTAAGTGGTAATAAACATGAAATTAAAACACTAATTATATGTGGTTTATCTGTGGTTTATCTATTCTTAAGCGTACATTTGAATAGATAAACCACAGATAAAGTGCCTCAGAAACCGGGCATAAGACCGTTAATGTTTCTTGTTTGTTTAAAGTAAGAAGTAATTTTTATTTTATTTTTAGTTTTTAAAGAACAATGGCGAAATCTTAGCTGAATTGAATTTGAACGACTAAAAGTGACTTATATAAGAAGGCAGTTCTATTATTATTTTTTTTTCAAAGTACCTATCACATTATCTAGTTAACTCCGGACAAAAAAAAATAATGAAAAGTTATTTGATTTTTTTCATTGATGTTTAGTTTCATTGATTTTTGGCTATATACCTTCTTTTTCAAAGGAATTTCCATTTTTTCCCGTGTCTTTGATTAACTATCTAAGGCAGACAGGGACATCTAATTACTATTTCAGTACGTAAGAGAGAAAGCACCAATCACGATTTTAACGCCATCGTGTGACGATCGTTCGTACTGAGAATAAAAAATAAAAATATTGACAGACTGGTCAGTGTTGTCAATAATTTTATTAAAATACCTTACTCAATTTTATGTATATGACGGCGTCGCCGTTGTAAACAGCACGTGCAGCGGGCCAGGTGCGCAGCGCAGGCGTCACTAATGCCGCACCACTCTCCCCACTGCTCGAGCCAGTCTTTATAAACGAGCGCTCGGCGTGGAGGGGATCATTCTTGTCGCAGGCTTGGCCCGGTGCACATGCTGTAGCGCTTAGAGTTTTAATATTTTATCTGAATTATATAGTTGTGTGTGTATAGTGATTTATTTTAAATATCGTGCTATTGGAATAAAAGTTGATTACCGCTATATTTCGTAGTTTCATTTAAGATGACAGACCCTCTGCCTTCATATACAACCACGGGCAAACAAGCAGACGAGTCACTATCATGATGAATGGTCATCGTCGCCTATGCCGTCTTGGGAAAGTCGCTAAAAATCACCAAATTTATATCTAGGGACTTAGCAAAGGAAAAAATCGTTGAGCTATTGCAAAATTCCCTAAATCTAGCGACAAATTCCCCAAAGTGGCAACACTGGATGTACCATGATTTAGTGTTGCCTTACTTTTGAACAATGTTAGTTCCTCAAACATTAATTTCATGACTTTATAGACAAGCTGTACAGTGCGATCAAATTATCTTGGCAGGTCTGAACATAGGCTCTGCGAACTTTTACGCATGTAAACTTGTGAAGAAAACTGTTATTGCCAGATAAACCAATACTTAAACGATCAGAAAATATCTAATTTAAACAGTGAGATATACAAATAAAATAAATATCATAACACTTATACATTAATTGTAACAAAATGACCTGCACGAAGTTCGGACCTGCCAAGATAATTTGATCGCACTGAACTAATTAAAACCAAATTAACTTATGAAAACTTGAATTTCCCGGGTACCCTGGCCCTGGCGCTTCCTCTTTGTTAATGGCACTGTCACGGTAGGTATATATCCATATAACACGTTATAGGGTAAAAATAACTACCATTTAGAAATAGATAGTAGTTTTAATATTGAATCCTTGGTCGTGGTAAGCATTTCGACGAGAAAAAAAAACAGAACAAACAAACAGTTTATAGTTTTCACGTGAATAGCACTGTTGCAGAAAATACTCATTTTTAAATTTATTTTTCGTACAAAATTCAATTTAAGCTTGGATTTCTTTTTTACTATTTATGGTTTATGTTTTTAGCGATTTGCAGGCCAGTGCTAGGTTGTATGTTAGTGAATATATGATTCGCGGCTGTAAGACGTATGCAGTTACAGAATTATAATCATCAAAATCATCATTACAACCCTCCAAGTTCATGTAACTCTCAAGAATGACTTTTTGATGAAATACTCATTCTTGAAGAATGAGTATTGATGATGAAAATTTGAAATGATGAAATGCGTTCAAAAACTGTGTAATTATCCACCGTAACACCAAGGTTTTGGAAGGAATATCATTTTTTCGGTAATTTAATATCATTATGTGCTTTTTGATAATATTGAAACATAATTAAACTGTAAATGTAAATAAATCAGCGAATATTATAATTGTTTGGCCAATGTTTGCTACAACGCACCAACTATTGTATCATGTTCTTGAACATGAAACGCTAGTTCCGCAATAGAATAAGCACGACATTGTACACAAATTGCTTTTAACCGTATTGCTTAGAGTTTAAGTTTCATTTTAGAATGAATGTTTTTGTACTGATGACTTTTTATTTTGGAGCGACATTTAATAGTAGATTGTATCATAAGGGAGCAAAATAATATTTTTACGGCGAGGGCGCTTTTTTGAATCCAGAGCGAAGTGAGGGATTCTAGAGTAGAATCCCGAACGTAGTGAGGGATTCTTTAGTAGAATCCTGAACGTAGCGAGGGATTCAAAGTACGTCGCCCGAGCCCAAAATATATTTTGCACCCGAGTGATACACTCGACTTTTCATCACCCTCTATGAGAAAATAAAAGGCGCCTCATATTTTATTGTAATATTATTATTTAATATAATAAAAATAGACTGACGACACGTTTAAATCCATCAGACATATTAATTACGAATATGTGTCCAGTTTTACGTCCTTATTAAGACAACACGTTACTAAACAATAAGATATTGTCGTATGCCTTTAAATATTTCTCCCGGGATTTCGTAGGGATTAAGTTTTGTATGACGTTATTAGCTTCTATTTTTATTGTTTCACTTTGCTCGCACTTATAGAGGAACAAAACGACACTTTTCGAATTGAAGGGATGAAAAATGTTTTTCATCCCTTCAATTCGAAAAGTGTCGTTATAAGTGCGAGCAAAGTAGCTCTTTTCTCCATTAGACTTTTTAGCGGGCAGTAATGAGATTTGAATTTAGAACATGAATCGTTCATTGAAATCGAACGCAAATTGTATTGTGTTGGCTGTACGGTGCGAGGAGGCGCGGTATTTAAATTAAAAAAAAAAAACAAAAGCACGCGATTTACTTCCCTGTTCTAATAATCGGTACGGACTTTATTGTATTTTGTGCAAAAAAAATGAGCTCTACGTCGAGTTCTGAAAGTGATAGTGCATTAGCTCCTGAAACAATAAAAATAGAAGCTAATAACGTCATACAAAACTTAATCCCTACGAAATCCCGGGAGAAATATTTAAAGGCATACGACAATTTCATAATATGGAGTAGAAGGTTGTTTAGTAACGTGTTGTCTTATTAGGGACGTAAAACTGGACACATATTCGTAATTAATATGTCTGATGGATTTAAACGTGTCGTCACTCTATTTTTATTAAATAATAATATTACAATAAAATATGAGGCGCCTTTTATTTTCTCATAGAGGGTGATGAAAAGTCGAGTGTATCACTCGGGTGCAAAATATATTTTGGGCTCGGGCGACGTACTTTGAATCCCTCGCTACGTTCAGGATTCTATTAAAGAATCCCTCACTACGTTCGGGATTCTACTCTAGAATCCCTCACTTCGCTCTGGATTCAAAAAAGCGCCCTCGCCGTAAAAATATTATTTTGCTCCCTTATGATACAATCTACTATTGCTTCTAATCTTTCTCCGATGAAAGGGCTTAAGGTTGATGTTCCAGGGTAGCCCGCGAAATTCAAATTTTCTTACGTTTTTAGCGATTTGCAGGCCAGTGCTAGGTTGTATGTTAGTGAAAATATGATTCGCGGGTGTAAGACAGATGCAGTTACAGAATTATAATCATCAAAATCATCATTACAACCCTCCAAGTTCATGTTACTCTCAAGAATGACCTTTTGATGAAATAATCATTCTTGAGAGTTACTTGAACTTAAACTGTAACTGCATACGTTTTACATCCGCGAATCATATTTTTCTCCTAGGTACTATATCTTTGCCTTTTGCTGTGCCCGACAGGGTCCATAATGATCTCATTTTTTAATTTACCACCTAAGTACACATTGTGGAATGCAAATAAAGTTTGAGTATTGAGTATCAACCTTAAATAAATATACTTTACAATGATAATTAAACGTTATGTTTAAGTGTTATGGTTTATAATCATCTGAAGTTGTTAATAATATTGAATTTTTTTCTAAGATGATTGTTAGGTATGTAGATGTTTACGTGTGTGCAAACGTGGCCACTTGAGCGACTTAGTTTTGTTCTATTATTGATCGAAGTTCCACAGTCATATTATCTGTAATTTATCTTAGTAGAATTGCGATGTTTATGCTTGCAACACAGAATTGGAAAATTGAATTCCTGAAAAGGCAACACCAAACTTTTAGTCTTAGCAAGTTATTTGTGCTGTGCACACGTTTCCCGCGTGTGTAGTGAATTTCCTTGGCTGCTCACGGCTGCAACCGTTCAATTTCTATTCAATGTGTATGGCTGTGAAGGTAAGTTCCATTGTTTATATATGTTGAGTTTGCTTACAGTCATCATTTGTAACAAAATCACTTTAAAGGTCGTGCCCTCGATGAGCGACAAACGTCAGCAGGCGTCACGAAACTATTTAAATTTTAATACAATTTACATTATCCTGTTATTACTAACTTCTCTGCCATTATCCACGTATCTCGCATTATGTAGTTATGATAGGTTAATCGTAATTTATGTGGTCCCGCCCCATGATGGAGTTTTAGTACCCGCCACCGTTCTTGTCTTACTCGTGGAGTCGTGGTCTTTATTTCATTGTTCGTATCCCAATAATGCCGACCAAATTGCCGGTCGATATACTGATGTCGTATTGTCGAATGAGTCACGCATTATTGTCTAGACTTAAAAAAGTTATGATGTTAGAAAGAGCACATTTGCAACTTAATCTAACTGGGTAGGTACTTCGGGTTCTAGCTATGTATAAAATTGGAAAGTGAAGTTGTTGTAATGTTGTTGAAACTTTCAACTAACAACAAACCATTGTTTTTATGAATCATTTGCAGCTTGCTGCACAGTTTATATAAATTTAGCTGTTTAAATGTTGCTGTAACTTTTTGAAATATTAGGCCAAATGGGTGTAAGCTGATGAAGTTTTTAGTATTTAAAACTATGTTACATACAATTAAAATCCTTAGAAATCTGAGTCATACCTACACTTACAATCAAATAAAGCATGCTTAGATAATACCATGACCTGTAATTATTATGCAATCTGGGTTGAACATGTCAAATCTGATAATGTTTTAAAACTCAATCTAATGTTCATGTAGCATCACTTAAACCTGATAATATAATCTCAATTATTTTATTAAAACTTAATTGTTTATTTAAGAGTTTGATTGTTAAAGCATGCATTTATACACCAAGCTGCGACTGCATGATTGTTTCCATTTAAAATGTCCATTGTCTTTGATTTGGCTTTGTCCATACTAAATTGTCAGGAGTGTTCAGTGTACCCATGAATGATTTGTATGTACTTTTGGCTTGATTGATTTAAAATGTCTACCGTACCTACTAACTCCTTTTTCTACTATGCTACTAATGTGCAGAAAGTTTGCGATTATCCGGAGAAGGATTTTTGTATCTTGCTCTTAGAAAGTTTACATAGTTGGAATCCTTCGTACGTTCCTCCTTCTTTGGTAGAAAGAATATTGCTTTCTTGGTAATTATGTGCCTACTAATTCAGCATAATATTATTTATGATTTGTTTATGCTCTCTCTAGAACACCATACCACAAACAGAGCAAAAAATACTCAAAATATTTTCTCAATTTTAAATATTACTGTATTATCTCATCATAAAAGTAGGTATAAAACTTTCAAGTTACCTACATTTTCAAAATGGTGGCTGACAAATACTTGTTTACAAACAAAAGGTTCCCTTCCTGTGCTAAGGAATTTTACCTCACACACATTGGAATGTTTTTGTTAGTTTTTTTTAACCTTTTTTTCATTGTTACCTCACCTTCTGGTCCATTTTTTTAGTATGAGTGAATGAAATAAGTTTTTTTGTGAGTTTTTCTACAGTTTACAATAATGTTATTAGATTTTTGCACTTTAGTAATTATGCTGTTTTATATTTTATTCCCTCTCATGGAGAAGAGGTCTGTGTCCCAGCAGTGGGAACATTATAGGCTGATGATGACGAATATTAGATAGCACATCATGAATTCTGTTGCCTCTAGTACTTATCTAGTAAAGATCATTCCAGATAGAAACCACGGCGCACTTTTATTTCAACTAACAAGCCACGTTACATTGACGTCACTAACATACCTACCTACGTAAATCCAACATTTGTCCACAAGTTTCCTAGACTGTGCAAAACGTAACTGCAACGTTAGAAGGTAATTTATTACGTCAGGGTTGTATAATGCGGCCTATCGATAAGTTGTGAAACATTACTCTATAAACTCATTGTTTAATGCAGCATTATAAGCACGTGTAAATTCTACAAATCTGCACGCTACGTGCGGCTAATCGGCTAAACCCACTGGATGGTTGCTTAGCGCTGATATTTGCGCACAGCTGCCCAAACGTTTACATGGCGAGATAAGCTTCGATGTGTGTCTGTATGCGGTTAAGACCTTGCATGCAACGTGATCCCTTTGAAGACCACACACGCTGTACCTATGAAACTGCTCTATTTCTAATATCAGTAATGAGAACTGGACTGTACACTTCGACTTTACACTGATGGGAGTTTATTGCACCGGCATAAATTGTCAGGATTCCCGGGATAGTGCGTCGACCCGACCTTGGCTAGCGTCTGTTGACCCTGCGCAAGCGCTGGTCCGTTACCCCGACCAAGCACGATCCCGCCTGACTACCTACTCGCAGAGCGAATGAGGCCCACCGTTTTCAACTCATTTCTTCTATCGCCGTTTTTGGCTGACAATGATAGTTTTATTGACGTCACTATTCGGAATGGTCGGTTATTCTGGCCACGGAACGCGATTCTTTAAAAACTTTGAAGTATTCTTCTAATAGATGATGTATTCGTTAGGTGCTAACATTTTTCAACGAGTAGGTAGGTACCTACGTGTTGTTTTCCCAAGATGTTCATGGTTCACACCAGGGCCCCGAGTCTGCTATTCAATAGTGTCAGAATGGTCGATCATTGATCTCATAATGGTTGATTTACGACAAGCCAAAAAGTACCTTAAGTCGACAGGCATAAGGTACTTTTTGGCTTGTCATCAATCAACCATTATGAGATCAATGATCGACCATTCTGACACTATTGAATAGCAGACTTGGGGCCCAGGGATGTTGCGAATATTCGAATCCGCATCCGCAAATGCGGAGCTTCCGCATAGATTTGAACATCCGCATCTGCATCCGCATCCGCAATAATCAATGCGGATATTCATGCGGATGCGAATGTCATACAAGTTGCGGCAAGAAAGAAATTGGGCGAGGCCGGCCGGCGAATGGCGCGTGCCGTTTCTCTTGTGATTGTGACACATGACAATGACCAATGGGAGCGAAGAAATTGGTGACAAGATCCGCGTTTGTTGTGGTGCATCTTTTGTTTCTTGTAAATAAATCATTACGTGTTTGTTTGCGCTGTTGATTACTTATCGTATGGATAGATTGATATTTCGAGTGTTGTCGTGAGTTGTGATTGTGATCATTGTGTGTAGGTACCTAAATAATTGTTTATGGTAAAACTTTATATTAGTTACACTAATCTAAGACTACTTTAGTCCTAGCTCAGCTTATTTCAATCGTCAGGTCAATTCCATTATGTTACACCAGCGTTTTATTGTAGGTAAAGTTTATTATTATTATAACAAAATTCTTTATTTTTCAGCGTCTAGTTAATTAACAATGTCACCACCAATTCAAAGTACTTATTCTAAAGAATGTTTTAATAATTCTTCATTCATATACCTAGGTACTTAATTTTTATTTTACTTAATTTTTTTTAATTCATTTATATAATATCTTAAACATCCGCATCCGCATCCGCATCCGCGGATGTGAGCCATCAAAACTCCGCATCCGCATCCGCATCCGCGGATGTCAAAAAATCGGCATCCGCAACATCCCTGGTTCACACAGACGTTTCATCTATAAATTAGCTTGTATGTATAAACGCACGTCCTATTTCTCGGAAGCTAATAGGTATTATCAATACTATTTCTCTATACGCTATTTTCCCCACAGATTATCCTTGTACCAGAATTACTAGAATACCTATCAGTACTTACAAATGGCGTGATTAGTTAGCGACTGTAATTACCGTTCAGTTTATTAATATCTGTCAAGAGACGTTAACGACTAAACAAATAAATTAACAGACGCTTCTAGGCCCACCATCCTACGTCAGTAAATAGTAATTTAATTGATTGAAACAACTAGGAATTTGCTGTTATTTAAATTGCTGATGTAGGTATTTGTATCATGGAGGTACCGCACAAACATTTATGGAATTTCCGGAAAGCGCCACTCAGACTCGGCTTTAAGCTGTTAAATGGCGTGGCCATTAAGCGTCGCCCGCCTCGGGGGAGAAGAGGGCCGCTTGACGAGCGATAGCTACGTACTACTACGTACCTATATAGAAAAACTCGGGCTGCTATTCAGCAAGGGCTAAGGTCGTTGCTCCGCGCTCCTTGCATAGACGGGCTTTCGAACCGCAGGGCGACGCACCCAACCTCGTCCTTTTGACAGAAACACAACACGCACATTATTGGCATGATTGATCGGGTTTTAACCGAAACCTGTATTTATTTAATTGGTTTTCGAACTTAAAACATTATTTCTAGGTCATGAACGAAAATACATTTATCGATAACGAGACAGTGTGAACGAAGCGGCAAGCGCGTGTTTATTCATTTTGCGGCTTTTGTAATACGCTCACATACAAATAAAACATTTGCTGAAACTTCAAGTTTGGTTGCCACTTGCCAAACTGTGCAACATCCCTAGAGTCGTTTTTTGCAGTAAAATGCAGGGTGCATTCTGCTCTACGTCTTCGTCTACTGAATCATGAAACGAGACTAAAATAGTGAATTATGGAAAAAATCTCTTCTGCTTGCAGATTTACTTTTACCAAACACTTTCGTTCCCAAAACACCCTTCTTTTCTCCGCAAATGGTTGTCAAGTCGTCCACCTTTGTCTAGTATTTAATGTCAGAATTTATAATTAAAGCTGTATTGCGCGCTCTATGTATAGACATGGCCTATTCATGATCGTGTAAGTGCAGGTAAAGGGGGTCAGAGACGCGGCGCAGTCCGCGCGGGCGGATCCGGGTCACTGAGCCAGGTCGCGTCGATGTAGGTACTACCATCACGGTCAGAACGACGCTCCTTCTATGCCTGGATAAAAATAGAATAGAGATCAAGTCTCTTTTGCTGTTGTATCCCAGAATTTATTCCATCTGTTGTCTTTGTCATCATAAGTCATAAAAAGACTAATACTAATCGATAATCCATAACCTGTCTTCTAAAATAGTCAGGCAACCGTTTTATTAGTTCATAACCGGTTAACGGATTTGTTTTTGTGCTCTTTTTATTATTTGCTTTCGTGACAAAAACAGATTTTGAAGGTGACCTAAAATCACGCAACTATTTACCGTTACTGAATGAGTAAAATAATCCTTGTAGTGTTCCAGGGATGATATTAATAGTTGGTAGACTGGGTTCTGGGAAAACTAGTGCCCTAAATATAGCCCATCGGCCACTGCGCGTGACGTCATGCGCAGTACGTCACAGATAATACGTCACGCCCTCTCTCGACCCGCCATCCAGTACATTCTGCTCCTTTTTGTACTAAGGTTTATCATATTGCACTGTAAATTAGATAACCATCAGATAATGATTTGTCTTTCGTAATTAGGTAAACCCAAAATTCCCAAATCACAAAAATGCCGAAATTATCGCATATTAAACGTACTTATCTATTTAAAGAGAAATATATCATCATAATCTTGAGACCTTCAAATACTTGTCGGTATGTGAACATACCCATGAATAGGGATTGCAATCCGGATTCTTCGAAATTCGAAAATAACTGAAAAATCCGGATTTTCTTGAGTTTTTTAAATCCGGTTTTTAAAACTCAACTTCGGTTTTTCCGGATTTCAGTGAAAACCGATTTTGACGGATAATATTTGTATTTATCCACAAATTTTCAGTGTAAGTAATCGGTAGATCGATATTACCTACCTACTCTAATGTGCAAATGCAAGTGTGGGTAGTGATCATCACCAGTCAACGAGTGTGAATAACGCAACTGATTTTGCCTTCAATGATTCACGTTGAAATGGCGTTATTTGAAAACGGTGGAAGTCGTGGAGAAATTCTAATAAAAGCTCTGAACGGGTTGCTTTCCATACTGCCGACCAGTGTTGAGTCCGAAAGAGCTTTTTCTACTGCTGGCATGTTCTGTAATAAAATAAGATCGCGCCTAAACGATGAGACTACCCTCCTTGCAAAAACCGAATGGATCGCTGGCTCGCTACCGAGAAGGCAAATTTATTTGCATCTCTGTTTGCGAGCAATTCGCGTCTAGATACTGGGTCAAAACAGCCACCAACGATTCCTCGCTGTGATTCTTCGATGCCGGAGATCACAATACACTTGAAAGAGGTTCGTAAAGTACTTCAGTGCCTAGACGTGAATAAGTCTAGCGGTCCGGACGGCATACTAGCAAGAGTCTTAAGGAACTGTGCGCCTGAGTTGTCTCCTGTGCTGACACGCTTGTACCGCCTCTCTCTCAAACCCAGAACGGTGCCGATCTCCTGGAAGGTTGCCAATGTACAACCAGTACCCAAGAAGGGTAGTCGTGTCGACCCCTGTAACTATCAACCAATCGCCGAAAGGGTGCCGTGTCGCTGGACATCTCGAAGGCTTTCGACAGGGTATGGCACGCAAGTTTTCTGAGCAAACTTCCGGCATACGGCATTCCCGCTGACTTTTGCTGCTGGATATCTGACTTCCTGAGTGAACGGTCGATCCGAGTGGTCATTGATGGCTGCTCCTCTGACCTTATGGCGATCGATGCCGGATTTCCTCGGGGATCTGTTCTCTCCGCGACACTTTTCCTGCTGCACATCAATGACCTCCTTGTTCCTGGTATTGTTGGGTCCAGCTAGTCCATCCAGCGCTAAAGCCGGTGGTGATGAAGTACGTTCATTGAGAGAGGCCATGGTAGAGCGAACGAATTCAGCCTTAAGACTTGTCTCCGAGTGGGGTGACGAGAATCTGGTAGATTTCAACGCCACCAAAACGCAAGTGTGTCTGTTCACCGCCAAAAGGAGTCCGTTTAATCTGGCCCCTACTTTCCGGAGTGCGTCTGTACAAGTTACTGACAGTCTCGAGCTTCTTGGCATGAAGTTGAGCGCGAGTCTGAACTTCGGCGCCTACATCGAGTCGAAAGCTCAAACTGCGGCAAAAAAGCTGGGCATCCTAAACAAGGTTAAGCGGTACTTCAAGCCTGGACAGCTTTCAATATTATATAAAACTCAAGTCCGGTCCGGCATGGAGTACTGCTGTCACCTTTGGGATGGCTCAGCCAAATACCAACTTGCCACACTCGACTCTGTAGAGCGCAGAGCCAGGAGGCTAATTGGTGACGATAAGCTGGTTGCCAAGCTACATAGCCTGGCCCACCGCCGCAAAATCGCATGTCTGTCGGTCTTCTACAGACTGTACTTCGGAGAGTGTGCTCAGGAGCTCCTTAACTGATTCCACCATCTCCCTTCTTACATCGGGAGACTAAACGTACTGCAGGTTATCACCCATACCTAGTAGACGACACATTCGAACGAAGCGCTTTGCTAAGTCCTTTATTATATGCGCACAGCCAAGGAGTGGAACTCCCTGCCTGCGTCGGTTTTTCCGAGTTCATATAGCCCTAATCTATTTAAGTCGCGAGTAAACAGGCTTCTTCTGGGTAAGCTCGTTCCATCGTCGACCTCATCTCTGCCCTTAGGGCAAGATTGAGGTCAAGAGCAACCCCATTTATAATAAAAAAAAAGAAACTACTCTTTCATGTTTTTAAGATCTCGTTTTCTAAAGAAGACTGATTAAATAAAATACGTATTACTATTATGATATGACTGACTGATTTGATAAAAATGTAATTTATTGAGTAATTATTTTCTAACTGACTTACGTTAAACTTTTTTCGTTTTTATAAAAAAAAAGGAGGAGGATACCTCAATTATCTTAAGTTTAAAGTGTTAAATGTTACTTATGTAACTTAAGTAAATTTATAACGGGAAAAATGACGTATAGTATACCCTAAGTTTTGTTGATTATTTTAGTTGATTTTATTCTGTCGTGCTGTGATTTGAGCGAATAAATACTGATTTTAAATAATTTATGCTATTTAATTCCAATTTTATCAAATCAACTTAAAACACTCAAAACTTCGAAAAATCCGGATAATCCGGATTTTAATCGGACAACAACACAGAAATCCGGATTTCAAAAAAATCCGGATTTTGCAAACCCTACCCATGAAGTACTATCTGAGCGTTTTTTTAGTGTTCAATCCCTAATTTCATTTGATGAAGTATCTGAGCGTATTTTTAGTGTTCAATCCCTAATTTCATTTGTCATGAATGCATTACTACAGATGCATTTTATAAATGGCTATGAATTTTGGATTTGATTGAATTGCCATACGCCAGGATACCGTTAGCTGTATGCTGTGCTAAAGACATTTATAGTGATTGTCAACTTTCTACTATACTCCTAGAAGTAATAATTATAAGAGATGCTTGTATTACATTAATCGGGCACAAGTCGTTGAAAGGTTGACGCTAGACCAAAAATTCACAAATTCAGAATGCGATCATGGGATCGCATTCTGAATTTGTGAATTTTTGGTTTTTTTTTGGTAATTTTTGGAACCGGAACAGATGCAGTCTTATCAAGCTAGAATCACACGGTGCTAAAAGAAAAGAAATCAGAATGCCGTTAAAACTACAAATCTGCATATAACGCAATCTGGCCAGACTGTTAGAATTTAACTGCCAGATACCTATAATGTGGAATTTGGAGGAGATAAGCACCTGCCGCGCCATACAGTAATCTGCTGGCATGAATCGGAAACACTGAATCGAATATTAATACACTCGATACAAAAATCACCTGATTTGTGGCAGACCTGTGTAAACTGGTGATCTTGTACCTATTATAGTTTACGACGTTTAATGCAAAGTTCATCGAATACGGTTCACCCGTTATCATGCAAGCACACGACGATAACATGCTGTTCATCAACCGAACATCTGCACGTTGATAACTCAATAAAACGTCACAGATTTATGAGCCTTCCCTTCAACAAGCATTTAAAAATGTTTACGCATTCTTGCTTTAAAAATATCTCGCAAAAGCATCCAAATAATAATTCATATTAAAATATTGTACCAGTGCAATATATCCATCAAGAATGATTAAAATTTTGAACATTTACTCCAGACAGACAGCGACTATTTCCGAATAGTCTCCCACGCCTAAGTAGAATGTTCAATGGTCTAGCTACTGAAGTTAGCACAACATAAGTTGAAATCCATGACTGGTCTGTAACAGACATGAGGGGCTAAAGGCGCGGGCGGAGTCGATGACCGAGTATTGATCCCGACGAAGTGGGTCGCACTCGCGACCTGTTTTCCGTTGCAATACACTTAGGGGGAGCGATGCAACGGTCATCTCGACACAACATCGCGTTAGGTTCAAGTGAATAGGGACACGCTTCGTCTACGCGTGGAAGTGCTCCAGATATTAGTAAACAGGACCGTGTCGGTGACTTTTCTCCTTTATTTTCAATAACTTCGAATTCGATCACATTCTATTAGGTTGATAAGTATCATTGATAAGTATAACCTTATTTGGACAAACGCGCACTTCAACTTCACGTTTATTACTTCATTATTCTGATCATGAGGAAATCTGTTCAGCACTCCCAGTATTTGACTTATTGATTCTGTTTAGGTTGCCATGACTCGATGCCGTACATAAACTTTACTTTCTATCAGAAGAAAGTTCTTTCTAGTTATATTGTCGAGGGACAATATACCTATGCCTATAACTATGAATGTATTTATAGAAATGAAAGACATTTTATATATAAATTGCACGTTCAGTACACGTTTATTTCATGAGCGTTGCACAGGACGGTCGATGTGGTGCGTGGCCTTCGGACGTTTAGTACCCGACTTGCTAAATGTCAGTCACGTCAATTCCGTGTTTCGCGGTAACCGGTACCGAGTTATTACCCAGCAATCCTGCAAAATTTTGGTTAATTCTTCAGCAAACACCGAGCTGGAAACTCTCCTGGTGACTGCGAAATGAAGATCCGTATCCTCTTTTTCACCTTATAACCTGTCCGTAAGTTGGCTTTAAATGGAAATTCTCTTGTAAAGAGAAAGTCTGAATAATTCATGTCAGATAATGAGGTCGGGTATCGATGGAACGCTTTCCTCGGCCGGGTTCGTTTGTGTGAATAAACTGCTGAAGGCACCAACGTCGAGGCGATAAATCGCTGTGATTGGCCCATTGCTTGGGTAAGTAAGTATCAGTGTTGTGAAAGTTGATTTGCACCGCGTATTCCCCTCCATGCTGCTTATAGGTACATGGAGCGTTCACTTTTCACTACTGGAATGATAGTCTTTGTTGGAAGACCTATCTCATTTATTTCAAGGAACTGCGCAAGGTTGCACGAAACGTCCCGAATCGTAAAGTAGAATCCCAAAATAGAATTTCCTTATACGTGTTGGCCCAATTCACAATCTCGTTCGTTTTCGTCTTATCTGAATAAGAAAAATTCTGGACGGTATATATCATTCTGACGTTATTTTATCTATATAATCGCGTACTCATTCTTGTATTATCTAAAAGCCGTTGTCGGTGATTCTAGAAATCAATTTTTATGACAGAATCGTCTGTCAGTGCAAGTACCTATCCCAAAATAATCTACTACGACCGTTGCCATGTCGACGCGAATGGATTTGACCTTCAGACTGCTTTAATATTACATCATGAAGATTTTGGCGCCTTGGAGTGCAGACGTTTTTCTTTATGGTAGATAAATGAATAGAATTCTGGAGACATCTTCACCATTTTTGCTGAGTGATGGGAACCATCTTTAAGGTTCTTTTCGCATTGCAGCTGCAATCATCATCATCATCAGCCTATAATGTTCCCACTGCAGGGACTCAGGCCTCCTCTCTAGGAGAGGGATGGGCTAGAATCTACCACGCGGGCCCAGTGCGGATTGGTAAATGTCACATGTCTTCGAATTTTTTGGTTCTAAGACATGCCGGTTTCCTCACGATGTTTTCCTTCACCGTTTTGAGAGCAGTCGTGATGAAATAAATTATACAAAGTAATGCGCCTGACGGGGTTCGAACCCACGACTCACTGTTCGTAAGTCAGGGCCGCCACCACTGCAATAATACAGGGTAATCCACAAAGCATACCAGCACTCGTACTTAACTTACCTGTTGTGTTGTTAATGATATCACTGCGGCAAACTCCACCGCGTTTCATTAAGATATGCTTTAAAAACATATTTTATCTGATAAGGTCTTATCAAATCTATAATTACTGCGATACGAAAAGAGTTAGTGTGAACTGATTTTAATCTGCAAGATTATACTCCGCAGACCGTGCATATCGAAATTGACGGCAATTCCAGTCGGAAAATGGGTGAAATTGATTTGATATCTCTATTGATGGGGTCCATATTGGCTCACCTAAAGTTCTTTATCCGAAATTGTTCTTCCTAACGATTTGTAATCCGAATGATCACTCTTCCTAAAATTTTTCATCCTAAAGTTTTCATTCATACTATTTGTAGTCCTAACGACGATGTTCATAACACTCATGTTTCCGAAAATTGGAATTCATAATATCATTAGTGTAAATATATTTAAACTCCTACTGTTTTTTATCCTAACGCTTTTATTCCTAAACATAATTACCATAATATTTTCACTCATACAACTGTTTAGAATGATTAAAGGTCGTTTCACTGATTTTTGTCTTGAAATAAAATAAATGAATGAAATTCAGGTCAGAGTGTCGTCTTGGGGGCACTATGAAAAAAATACTTAGAAAAATTTCGCGACCAATTTCGAGGTAGCGCTCGCCGGCCGCTGCCGCGGCACCGCTCGCTTCGCTCGCTCGGCTCGCGCGTAGTTGGTCACAGTTCTAACCTAACCTAACCTATGGATATCTTTGCATAGTATATAAGGTCCCATTAAAATAGGTGGACAAATTTAACACAGCGTTTAGTAAGCCTAACTAAAGACATCTAAACAAAAAAAAAACACTATATATAAAGTGATTTTATTTTGACTTAAAATAATAAATTGCCGGCACTCTAGAACAAACTCATCCTATAAAAGTAGGTATTTTATTTCTTATTCTTATATTTTTTTTTGCTATTGTCCTTATTTTAGCGGTCTGAATGATTTCTAAAATTTTGTCCACCTATTTTAATGGGACCTTTTATAATACTGATTATTATGAATAAAAAGTAATATAAACAAAAAAAAAGATATGACTTTGAATAATAGTGTAAAAGATGGTTATGTTGAGAAAATATAGGAAAACAAATAATAGTGTAATAGATGTTTATTGCTACAGACATTATGAAGTCGAATGCTTCGGAATTAAAACATTAGAGACAGAGAAATTAGGAATTGCGATTGTTAGTATGAAAAATGTTAGGAAGAACATTTTCGGATTTCCAATTATCGGAGTTGAAATTTTAGGTGAACTTTGGCGCACCCCTATTGATGTTTAATAGGCGCGAATGCATTAAATATTTGTTGAAGTCCAAACAATTAATTCCAAAAGAATGATCCAATTTTCTTTTCTTTTTCTTAGAAACACATGTTGGGGCTAGTGCCACGTGCTGGATTCACGTGTGTGGGTGGAAAACGTTGGAGCAAGCCCTATTTCAACAGTAAAATGAGTTTCTATTTATTAACGCCCCGTTTACTGGAAATCTTTAAGGACGTTGAAACTTGAAAGCTTCGTGGAACTATTACGCAAACATACTCACGAGGCTTCATTCCCCCATTGCCATTAAATTAACGATTTTCGATAACAACACCGTAGATGATCTCCAGGCTCCAAGTGAACTTACTGCACATTTTAGCGGTTCTGATAAATTGAGGAAGTACAAACAAAATACTTCAAGGATATAATTGATCGGTGATTAGGAATTTAGGATATAATATCATCCTCATTCCTCATGCCTTGATTAAAAAAAAACTAACTTCTACCGTCCCAGTGGTCATCCCCTTCCCAAACATAACATCTTTCACTCTATCCATCTATCGTTTGTGTTTTTTCCCAAATTTTGTGGCCATGTTTATCATTTTCTAATATTCCATCATTTATAGTTGCCCTATAAGTGACCAGCCTAACTAGTGAATGTTGAAATATAAGAGTACTACGAAAGAAATGGCGGATGGACTGTGTAAAGGATTATATGGTTAGAAAGGAGGTGACTGCTGAGATGACGAGAAATAGAGTTCAGTATGGAAGAAGAAGATAATATGCTACGCCAAACACAAACAATTAGGATAAGGGAGGATGGTGATGAACTTCGGTAGTTGGCTCTATCAAGCAAGCCAATATTCAATAGTTCAGAATTTCAGATACGGTTTATTGAACTTATCAAAATTGGGTTAATGTGAAATCATCGGAAATCTTTGCACTGATAGACGATAGTAGATCTAAATAGTGATCATAACATTCATAACGGCTTTACCCAAATGATTAAACTTGCAATACCAACGTTACTACCGACAGGCTAACAATAAATATTTGGATGTAACAGTATCCTTGTTTTTGGATTTACGTCAACATAAACCTACCTACATTATGATAAGCAGTCATTTCGCTCAGTCTCTAAACTAGGTAAGTATACCATTATTCTCAATGGACTAGAAAATTTCCTCGCCGTGGGTGGAGCTAAATTTATATGAGGCGGGTTATAGTGGGCAGGCTTTAACAATAGCGGCAGCTGTATCGTAAAGCCTGTTTTCCCATTTAAACGTAGGAGGATGCCAACTCTGAGCACGTAGTGATTATATTCCGAATTTGCTAAAATGTCTGTTGAAAGACTTGAGACTTTAAGACCTACGTGCCGAGCCGCTAGCCGGTGAGCGCAAATGAGGTCAGTTTAGCGATAACCTTAATTCCACATTTTCAGGATTGCAAAGTTGCCGTTGTTGCCACCACACGCTTAATCTTTCTCGGGGGCGATGGAGAAAACCTCGACGCATTTATTTTACGGATGAATTGCAAAGCTGTTTCAGTATAAGGGGTTCTTTTATACATTCAAATGAACCCATGAATTGACTTTTCTTTGACACGAGGACTCCCCTAAATCATGTTTTATTGCGTGTGTATACAGATAGCCCCGCGTGGGTTTCTTAATACGAATTCTTTCTCGTTTTTCTCGCTATTATTAGAATGTGACCGGCGGGCGGCGTTGCGGTTGCTAATCGAATCTTCTCGGTCACAGATGCGTCGCTTTCAGTGCAATTGGTTCAGTCTTATTGATGTCGATTTATTTATTAACTCACTACTAAGAACTCTTTCGTTACCAGGGAAAACCCTGAGATCAGTTGGTAACAATTATAAAACTGTATCGTTGATTGGATCAAGTGTTTGTTTGACTCCTGATTTAACACCTCCACTGATACTGTTTAGTCTCGCCTCTTAATGAGTATTTGCGACCATACATAACTTCAGATTGTTCGAAAATGATATCTGTCAAACAGTCATTGTTTCATTCATATTATGGAGACATAACTTGTGAAAAGTTTGAAAACTTGCGCGGGCAGACGGCGGCGGTGGCGGTGTGCGGCGCGGAAGACGTCTGCCGAGTGACGCCAACGCCCCCGCCAGCTCCGCCGGCGCCGTGACGTGCTCGCCACCGGCGCTGGGTGGCGCGCCAGTCTCGGCAGTCTCTGCACAACCGCGGCACCGACAGTGTCGAACCGTTGCGATGTAAACGCCGAACCTTCTAATCTGTCTACAACGACAGCCTCAGTTGCGTGTGCACGATAGTTTCAGTTAATTTCCTCATCGGTTTAATAACTTAATTTTTGTGTTAAAATAACTGTTTTCTCATCCGCCGCGCCGGATTCATGTAAGTGAAGTTTTTGTGTCATCATTAACGTCGGTGTCCCGCATTACTGTCGCGTTTTGAACGAATCCTCAAGAGTCGTGCGAGCGTGACCAAAGTAAGACAGTCTGGGAAACACGTACGCCATTCGATCCTGGTCTGTTGGATATGGTCAAAAAAAGTGACCAGGTAATTTTTTGATATTGCACCATAATGTTTACTTTTGTAGTGATGCAGAATATAGAGTAAAGTTTCAATCATTTGTAGAGTAATGTGATATAATATCACTATAATACAATTCAACATTTCTACAGACTTTTTGAATCAACAGGTTAAACTTAGAAGCCTGCGTGGTCACGCCTCGCATTTTAGAAGTAGCGTAAAAAACAGTAGTTTCGTTTCATGTTTGTTTTTATGATCTAAGGCCTACTTTACTTACTGGAGTTGTTCAACTTGCTTGAATTTGATTCAAACGAATGCAAACTTATACATTCTGGGCGTTAAAAAATGTTATCTAAATCAATATCAATTTGTTACAGTCATTAGGAAGTCTAGAAAAGAATTAAAAGATCTTGAATCACTTAAGACTAATGAATCAAATTCATTTGAATTTGAAGCCAAAAACTACCCAATCATGATACAATCTGCCCTTTGGAAAAGTACTAAATTGTAGCAGGGTGTGTTATGGAAATGGAAATACACATTTGCTTAATAATCTATGTTTTGTGCTAATTTAATACCACTTTATTCGTTCTTCGTGGGTGCGGCTAGGCTACTACCTAAATGACTGTAATAGGAGTTATCATTTCTAACAGGTACTTCAACCATAAGCAAGGTTAATTGCGTTATTAATATCCTTTACCGGGAAAACATTTTCAGTTTCCATTATTATTTATTATCATGTTTCCTCATTATATCAGATTTCTTCGATCATATTACGTGGGCTACCAATGTCACGGTCAATTACGATATAATATGTAGCATCTCCTTTGTTTGTTGCTAGTGGATGTTTATCGTCTTCTTCATTAATGGTCTTGCTTGGCTACTTTTTACTAATTGGTTTACCTTGAATGCGTTCCGTCCTTCTCTTATTGTTCTTGTTCTGTAAGGAACATTTACATAAATTTAATATTTAATCTCAGCAAAACAAACTGAGTCATCTAAATTGCTGTGTTTATCTACAACAACAACAACATTTTTGCATTTATGTTTTACATTCAATTATCTAGCAGGTAATCGATCAGGAATTTGAAATGGTTATTTATCGCTAATGTATTCTTGGTTCTGCTCCCTGTAAATTGACGTCGACTATCTTTATGCATATTCATAAGTTCTGTATCTATCTCGTAACTTCATACCTCCTTTTAAGATGTGCATGATGTGGTGTTTACAATAACTTATGAATGCCACTTGAAATCTGTATTCAAGTCAGGTTCCAGGTAAACCGTTTATATTCCTCTTTTCACTTTATATTTGAAGCCCTTCCCAGTCTTCGAGGTCACAGGGAAAACGTGCCAGCGCTGCGGCGTAAAGGTCACGAAACTCCCTGTAATAAGAAAAAATATGTGAAAGCAAAATAAATTGAGGTATGAAAGTTATAAGGAAAAGGGAAGTTTATTTTGCTTTGGCCTTCTTTTACGTTACATGATTGGGATATAAATGTAGGGAAGAAACCATAAAAAATTGAATTCGAGAATCTGGAACCTTCTGAAGTTTAATTGATTTTGGGTTTAATCAAATATATATTAGCGGTAATGAACTGCAGATAGCTAATTATTATTTTATCTCGAAGATGTTGCTTGAGTGAGTTGTTCCTATTTCAAGATAGTGGCAGCGGATATGACTTCATTCGGATGATTACACATAAATTACCAAACTCTCAAGATAAATACTGATAACATTCCTGATGATATATTTTCGTAAATATTTGCATGTTTTCAGTTTCATTTGTGATTCACTCGTAACCTAGCTTATGTAGTAAACATTTCACAACGGCCTGATGGAAGTGTTGACGCAGTTTGGTTTTTATTGGGGAATTTATTTTACGCTTTATTTTTCTTGTGAAATGAGTCGCAATTCCCTGGCCTGCTACTGCTAGAGAATGAGTCAACTACGAAATGTTTTGCACCCATGAATTATTAGAAGCTGCTTTACTGCTGTGTGTACTGACAAGGGCAAATGAACTTATCCTCTTAACGTCCTAGACTTGTCCTCCCTGGCTTTCTCACTATTTGCCTAGTTAATTCATCCTCAAAATAAGTTTCTAGCTAGTTTTATATTTCTAATAGTAAATCTAGTTACTCCATTTGGGATCACAATTTACAAGCATGATGTCATGACTGTATGTATGAGCCGCACTCTAATAGGTAGCAAACGAGGTGCGTTGGAGCAATTCAAAGTCAAATCGTTTTGAATGTGCACGTTCGAGTTGCTATTATGATGTATCGTCATTTATATGGATGGGTAGCAGATAAGTACTGCTTTGTCCAGGTTTGTTGAGGACGATGCATTAGACAATGAACAAGCATGGTAACCTCAACATACTTCGTTCAGGTTTCCTTGCGAAGTACCAAACTGCCAAAGAAAATATATGAACGTCGCATTGAAAGCATAAATAGCTATTTCATTTATCTGCTAGTGGCCTTCAGTTACAGAGTTGCTTCGTGACTAAATCATAAGCTATCGCTATTGTTCCATCAGTTTATAATAATCCCGCGAGATAGGCGGATATCGGTATCACTCTGATCTGTTTTCCATTACCATGATATATATGAATGAGCACTCAATGTGATGGCTGCTATAAATCTTTAGTACCATTTGTTATTAAGTTTTCCATAAAATGTCGCAAATAGGAAAACTGCTCGGCTTGTGAAAACTGAATGGTCGCCAGAAAAATGTTAGTGCCTGCATTTGCTACTCTGGACGTGGCGTATTATTCTTGGTGGTAGAACTTGTTGAATCACAAGTAGCTGTACTCCATCTTGTCGTTTTCCGGACTTATTGTCAGACACAAACAAGCTTTTCTTGAAAGAGTCGGTTGTGCACTGATTAGCAAGCATACGTCGACGTTGGTTTCACATCGAGAAGTTAGTTTAGTGAGGACGTGAGGAGGTCGTTTTAACCATTTTTCCGCCTCTACATGAAAGATGCTGTGTGATATAAGCCCTCAATTGTCTGTTACGACATCGGGAAGAAGTGGGTTGTTCCACGGTTGTTCTATTCTTGGCCGGGGACTGCACAATAGACTTAATTTAACTGCAGTCGTCTGTTATTGCCCTGTTGTATACTAACTTATTGTATCCAAGTTTTCCGAAACATCTGCGTTGTGAAAGTAAATTGGATTTTTTACACAAATGGAAAAACTCTTAAACCACCAACAGTTGTTGTGGAAGAATTTGCGTTTTAATTTAACTTGGGTAAACAACATCAAGGTTTGTAACGACCATTTCCTGGAATTACCAGTAATGAAGCTAAACGTGCAACTAGTTGCATAGAAATTGTCGGGCGACATTGCGGGCGACGACCTCGCCTTGTTTCCGCCATTACTGCGATGCTTGATGCACTGGAAAATCTACCCTTCGGGGAATGCTCCTTTGTTTTCTGTCTGCTTCGTAGACTAACTAGGTGCCTACTGAACCGTGACTCAATGAGGGCAATTTGAGTTCAATTATAAATAATAAACATACAGCGGTCGTAAATTGGGGAGCCACTCGTTCTGAGAACCAAGTCTTCTAACAATTTACATGTTTCAACGGGCAGACAGTACTTGTTAAATATTATATCCACCTTAAAAGTAAAACTTAACAATAGTTAATACTTGTGCGTGACTTTGACCAACACAATGAAGTAGGTACATTGTTTCCAATAATTGTTTGCAACCGCTCAAGTACTATGTTATAAGTTCAACATGGCGTTGTTTGCCACGTGTCGACGCTATAAATTCATGCTTATGTTTTGCTAGTCTTCGTCCATTGAATTCCATAGCTAGATTGCCAGTGCTATTGATAGACCAATAACATCCGCATCCTCGTACTCTTGCATCCGCGAATTGTGCATTGTGTCAAAAATACCGTTCACACCGAATTTATTAACAACGGAACCATCGAATACATTAGCGTATTGTTATGAGTACACTAATGACCTGAGCAGCGATTGGATTGTATGCATAGCATTAGATTTAATTGCTTGTGGTTTCTAAATAACAGGTTCGGGATCAGAATCAGTGCATAGTCTGAGAAGCTCCGTTCACACCGAATTTATTAACAACGGAACCATCGAATACATTAGCGTATTGTTATGAGTACACTAATGACCTGAGCAGCGATTGGATTGTATGCATAGCATTAGATTTAATTGCTTGTGGTTTATAAATAACTGGTTCGGGATCAGAATCAGTGCATAGTCTGAGAAGCTTAGTCTTTTATAAAGCGACAATAAAAGCGAAGATTCTTGATAATGTTATTTAGTTTCAGTAATTCTTCGCTTTGGCCGGTGCGTACGTGTTCAAATATATGGAGCTGTTGTGATGTTTCAATTCTGCTGTCTTTTTCCAACAAATTGTTGCTTCCAAGTGGGTTTGCGTATAGATTTTCAAGTAGCAACTGTATCAGTTCTTGGTCCAACTTATCTCGGCTAGACGTTCTCCCTGGTGCAGACATTACAGATGTTAGTCTGAACCGCCTGCATTGTTGCACATGTGTGCAGTCTGGCTTGGGTTTATCGACCGTAGCGTCTAGTTCGGCGGACAATCTTCCCTTCGGCAGCGACTGTAGACTGTTGCCTTTGTCTCACAATTGTTTTATTGCTCACTTTTTGTTACTTCCATACGATTTATGCTACCTTAATCTTTATGGATGTTCAGAAGTACTAAAACGAGTTTAACGGAGAAACTTGTAAGCCACGAGGAACATAAAACAATTTCAACATTGTAACCTCGTCATATGAACTCATTAAACTTATTTTGTTATTAACTTTACATGTTCTTGTTCCATAGTATCCAATGTATAAAATAATAGAAATTACTGCGGAGAAGTTCGCAATTTCATAAATCAGTAGCGCGTAGCAGATAACGTGCTATTTCGGTGACAACGTCACTCTTATTTTTATCTACAGTTGACCGCTCCATCTAGAATAGATTGAATGGGCAATTATCTCGTGCAGCGTACCTAATGACTGCTAATAAAACCAAGCTAATTGAATCGTATTATGAAGATAAGAAACTCATTGTGTAGGATCAGGCATCTATTTGCGCTCAAGGAAAATTAAATTCCCCAAGTGAGATATGTTAGCTCGCGTCCGCACGAGCTACTGTTCCTTTTGGCGTGGCCCCAAGTCTGCGCCGTCTCCTTGATAAAATCTGAAGGAAATAAATAAAGCAAAACACTTCAAAATATTCGTGGAGATTTTCGCATCTAGGTATTGAGTGAGGGAGGAGAGTAATTTCGATTGCGGCCAATGTTTTGCATCAACATTATACATACACGATTGTAAATTTAAATGTAAACATGTGACGTGTATATGTAAATCCCACGCCGCGCGCCGGGACCGTAGCTGCCAACATCTCATACGCCGCTGTTTCAAGAGTCGCGCCCGTACCGCCTCTGTAATTCGTCGTCTTTATTGTTTTGTGCTAATTGTGACGAAAATTGTATTTTCACATTGAAGTGCTTAACTGCTTAGTGAGACCCGCCGAGTCACGCGTAAGATGCCAGATATTTTGAGAGCAAACGATATCATTTATAATGTGCTAACAGCGCTGTTCTCTGTTTTGCCGCATTTGTTAAATAAATTTCGTGATCTCCAGTTGTTTAGGAATGTGTTAATAAGTGTTTGAACTATTAAAGTTAAATATAGCATGTGTTCCATAGCTATACGTGAATAATCTTTATTCGTTGAAGTGTGAATATTATTCGTGTATCACGAAGGATCTATAGGTATCGTTGATATCCAAGACAAATATTGAACAAATTGATTTATTTATCTTGCATGCTTCTTTGCCATCGGTTAAAATATATTTAACTGAACCATTTGAAGTTTCACATTGTCCATTGTAGCTATTAATATGAGAGTTCCAAGAACCACAATCATTGTGTAAACATAGTGTAAACAACAGCAATGAGTCACCAGTCACCAGTAGGACACTGCGGCATTTTGTTAATTGATGTTATTTCTTTGTCGCAGCTGGAGATCCCTTCTGTGGCGACATTGATGGAGTTCCGCTTGGACAGCGCGGAGTACTGCCAGGCCCAACACAAATAAACTGCAGGGCATTTCGTGCGACGAGGGAGCGGAGCGTGCCACCGCTGGACCCATGCTGCTGGGAGCCGACACTACTCACCCCAAGCGCTGTACCACGTACACCCACCCACAGGTAACTATACTAGCTCTCGCCAACTCCGATCAACCGCCATATTGAAATCAGAGTGGGGTGAACCGAAGCCGGAGTCCCACGGCCGAACTATCAGTTGTTATCTGCTCCTGACCAAGACAAGAACGCGATACCGGTGATAATAGTGTAACCGAATCCGTTTACCTAACGCGTTACATCACTATAATAATATAGGTGCACTTGTTGAACAGGTATTTATCGAAATAAAATAACAGCAATGTTGTTTAGATGGCGCAGTGTTTACATATCGTGTTATCATAGTGTTGTGTTGTGTGCTGTGTGAGAGTGCTGAGCTGTGTCAGGCACGTCCACAATTGACGCGATGTTGGCTCTGGATCAGCTCGGAAATACCAATGTCGATGGACAGACAGGCGTTCAGAACATCGCACATCCACATGACCGAAACTTCGCTGTATCCCGAACACTATTTTTAGAAGCCATTTTTTATTCCACTTCAGTCGTTGCTCGGCTTTGACGCAAATACGCTTTAAAAATGATATTCGTCGTAAATCTGAGCGCGGTGCCGTGCCGGCTGGATCGCTGACATTAACAAAACTCTTATTTTTGTTTCAGTTACCGTAAATTCGGGAGCCGCAATTAATTGGAGCATATCATTCAGTTGCCGAAGTTCGTGTGATAACAAAACTTATGATTTTCGCATAATTTCTTTTAGTTCCATTCCACATTCAGAACTTTTGTTTGTTCGTCTCCGAATGCGATCAAGTGGTTGAAAGCGACATCCATGCGGGTGGTTCTCAATATATAATTGGACCCTTTCTAAAGAAAAGTAACGAAACTGTCGTGTGTTGTGTGGAAATAGAGTGACAGTTTGTCTGTTAGACTGTGACGGACCGTGACATCTTTCTCTGACGCGTGTGACGTGAGTCCCAGTCGTAGGGTGCGTATCTTGTGAGACCGGAGAGCAGCAAGCCTATCACCATGAAGCAGAAGGACATCAGGCCGGCGCCCTCGCTAATCGAGTACAAGAACATGCGGTTCCTCATCACCGACCGCCCGTCCGACGTCACCATTCAGTCCTATCTTCAGGTAAATATTATTTATTTATTTAAACTTCATGCACAATAGTGATACATAGGCGGACTTAATGCCACAAGGCATTCTCTATTCTTATTTAACCTTAGGGTTAAATAAGACAACATTGTGGTAGGGTACAAAATATCTAAAAAACAACATCAACTTTAAAACGAAAGTATATAATTGTATAATGATACTAATACATAAATATAAAAATAGAATAAACTAATAAATATTTTACAAATACCAAAATAGAAAACGAAAAACTTAACAATAGGCAATACTATGACTCGATTTTTATTAATTGAGAGCTATTTGGTCTGACTTAAATAGTGGCTATGTACTTTCCTTTTAAAAGTAAAGGACATTGGGAACTTTACTATGGGAAAAATCCCCACGGCGGCGGACAGAGATGAAACGGAATTTATTTGAAAGTTTTAGACCTGTAGGTATGTTTACTTAAAGCGCTATGTTGTGACATATGGGAATTCTGAGGTAGGATGAGTCTAAGTTGGAAATATTTTTGTCTTAAATGTTTTTTTTTACATTTTATGTTGTTTTGCATCGCAGAATAACTAGCTTGAGCAGTGCTGTTCAGTAAACGCGCGATGTTCGCCGGCTTAATAGATAATCTGCCGCAGCGCTCATTATCATAGCTATTTTTAGCTTTGGGCCCGCAAGGGCTGACACCCGCGCCCGTCGGGCTTGGCCTCGGCACAAGGGCTAAGAAAGAACATGGGTGGTTTTTAGTCAGTAGAAGTCTGACACTCCATACCGCCTGGCCAGAGCGGGAGAAGTCATTTGATGATTTCCCAGACCCAAAAAAAAAACGGTGTAATGTGAAGTGTACAAGTAAAAGTATCAAAGCATTGAAACCTTATTTTCTGAATGTTCCCATATGTAACAGAAAAATGAAATGCACAGCAATAAAGTGGTTACCAGTATCTATCATCTGTAATAGGTTTTGTTTGTGTCCGCTACTTTTCGAAAAACGGGGCCGAAAGTTCCCAATGTCATTTGCTTTCAGCTTTTTAAATATCTATTTTATTTGCACAATTTATCATTAGCTTAACGTAAATGGCACTTCAACGTTAAGTAAATATATTATGCTCAATTTATTTTGAAATACGCAAGTTGCTTCGAAGGCAATAAAGTAAGCCTTATAGACATTTGGGAACCAATAGAGAACAATGTAGAGAACTAAAAAACTTTCATCAAGTTGTCTCCTTCCCAAAATATTCAAACTTTTCGTCTTCTGTTTGAAATAATCTTTAAAAGGTTATTAAATCCAGCTTAACTAGCTAAAACTTTGTCGAGAAATTATGAATCATAAAATGAAAAGTTTGTCTTTCTCAACTTTCAATGAATCTTTCTTTCGAAGATTTGCGACTATTCAAGATTTAAAATGTCTTAAAACTTCCTATTTTTATCTCTGATCTTTGAATTGGACTTATTTAAATTTCAAACCCATCAGGTGGCCAAAAATATTGAGTAAATTAGCTCGTTAATTTAAGCGAGGTCACTGTTGTCAATGAGTAGTTAACTTAAGTGTCATTATAAATTTATAATTGTTGTAACGTTCTAGATTAAAATAATTGTGACACGCGTGGGAATGTTTTGAACCATTAGAAATGCTTCTGAGAAAACTTGCAATTTATTGTTGACCGCAAAAATGCAAATTGAAAGAGATTGTCTGGTTGCACGATTACTAATCCGCGAGTATTCTAAAGGAAAAGCCCCATTCCTCGTAAAGGAGATAACACTTACAATTTATGTTGAAAAGTCAATAAACGATAATGCCTTACCCGCAGCAATACCGGTTTCACCCGTTGCGGTGCTCTGTAATTCCGTAATAATACCCAACCTCTTGTTGCACTGGAACCTGATTCTTGGACAAAATAATATTATTATTATTACGATGAAACCGTGCTGTCGATAGCCATAAATAAACTGAGTATTAATTCCGTATCCTGCGATCTATACAATCCCTTCCTTATGCTATAATGTAGTTGCAGATATTTATTGCAAAACTTCGTCGCCTGATTCTGATTATTTTGTTGCAGAAATTTTCTTGCACCTTATTACAAACTCGATTGCCATTTTGTAGGTGTCCCTTTTCTTTGAATATGAAAACCCTACGTTTTTCCTTTTGGCTATATTTTTCCTGCATTGATGGACTTGGTTGGGAAATTCGCAAGACTCAGCTCATAATATAATATGGAAATTTTCTTGGTACAGGAACTGAGGAAGCACAACGTGTGCACGGTGGTACGCGTGTGTGAGCCCAGCTACGACACGGGCCCACTGAAGGCCGAGAGCATCGAGGTGCGTGACCTGGCTTACGACGACGGTACCTTCCCGCCAGCCAACGTTGTCGACGACTGGTTTGAGATTCTGCGCGAAAAGTGAGTATTGCTTCACATACAAATAATCCTTTTTATGTGATCTGGGGGTGTTTTTCTAAGGTCTGGCGGCTTACCTAATTTTGGGGTTGGGGCTCCGTGTAAAGTACAAATATATTCAGGTGCTTTTGTTGCTTAGACTGAGCCGACCCCAAGATAACTGGAATAAGAGATGAGGATATGTGGTTTTGGAGATTTACCTTTTTCTTATACAATGTGTCCCAGATTAGTAAAAGTCTGAAATTTCTTGCCGTTTTTAAGGCTTCTTTCTCTAGGTCCTAAAAATAATTCTTATTTTAACAGCAATATTTGCCTGCCTTTCCACATATACCATTGTTGACGTATTTTGCAGACGTCATATTCCTTTGTTCACATTGGCTATTCTGATGCAAATATCGAAATTCTGCCGTAATAATACATGAGCGTCACGAAATAACTTGTTCAATTATTATAGTAAATGCTATTTATTATTGCGTGACGCATATTCAAATTTATCATTACAAAACTGCGGTGTGGCGTACTGATTATAGACACGTGTATGATATATAATATTTCGGATTCGCCGGTTCATTAAAAGCCCATTTAAATTGGTATGTTATGTCGGGGTATTTAGCTTATGTAAATTGTGTTTTGTTTGGTGTTGCGACCGCAGTATCAAATGTTCCTCTTGTTTGTTTGATAATTAGTTAAAGACTGACAGCGCCATAATATTGATAGGCAAGTTAGACCATTTGCTTTCCTTGAAGACCACAATTACAAATGTTAAAATAAAGTTTAAGAAACCATAGAAAGAAAACACATTGCTCAGAATAATGTGGTAATAGATAGCTTCTACCAATCAACATTCAGTTGTTTTGTTGTATGCATTCTCTTCTATGGAGAGTTTTATGTTTACATTCTTCCGACTAAAATCCGCACTATCTTATTCCTACCATAAATCCCGGCCACTTAAATTCGCGCTTCCCCGATTGGTATTAGCAAGCTACATATTTGATCTGATACCTGCAGAATCATCTGTTTTTTCCCAACTTTATTTGGGGTCGGCTTCCAGTCTTACAAAATGCAGCTGAATACCAGTATTTTACATAGAGCAACTGTCTTACCTCTATATTCAAGTTAGTACTATGTAATACGGTACTCATCATCATCATTTCAACCGAAAGACGTCCACTGCTGGACATAGGCCTCCCCTAAGTGTCGCCACATTGACCGGTCCCGTGCGTCTCGCATCCAGCGGATCCCCGCAACCTTCACCAGGTCATCGGTCCACCTAGTGGGAGGCCTTCCAACGCAACGTCTTCCGGTTCGCGGTCGCCACTCCAGAACTTTCCGGCCCCATCGGGCATCCGTTCTGCGAGCAATGTGCCCTGCCCACTGCCACTTAAGTTTGGCAATTCTTCGGGCTATATCGGTAACCTTGGTTCTCATGCGGATGTCCTCATTTCTGATTCGAACGCGCAAGGAAACTCCGAGCATAGCCCTCTCCATTGCCCTTTGAGTGACTTTAAGCCTTCTGATGAGGCCCATTGTGAGCGACCACGTTTCGGTCCCGTATGTAATCACTGGCAACACACACTGGTCATAGACTTTCGTCTTGAGACACTGGGGTAAGTTGGACGAGAAGATACTTCTCAGCTTCCCAAACGCTGCCCAGCCGAGTCGGATTCGACGATTGACCTCTTTCTCAAAGTTGGACCTACCTAACTGGACTGTTTGTCCCAGGTAGACATAATCAACTACAACTTCGAGTGTAGAGTCTCCGATCTTTAAAGGAGCAACATGTGCACAGGTGTAACATGGTTTTGTCCATGTTCATTTGTAGACCCACTCTTTCGGAAGCTCTACTGAGGCCATCGAGCATTGTACTGAGGTCCTCCATGGTCTCAGCCATGACCACTATACGGTACTCCTTGGTAATAATTGTAATAACAATACATAGTTTTAGTTTTTTTATTTAAGTTTTTATACCCATAAAAACTTACTGTGTAAACAGTATTTGTATGCCTTGCAAGGCAACAAGGTAATAACACCGTGCTATCTTTTACTTGTGTCACAAATAAAGATTTTTGAATTTGAATTTTTGAACCTTGGTTAATTCAAGGACCAATGAAGCCATCGACTGCTGTCCAGGTAGCTACGTACTGGTTGGACAAAATTTGAGTTAACGCCTCGAAAAGAAGAACTTTGTTGTTGAGACCTGCTGAATATTCTTCTGAAAATCTTGCAAAACAATCACACATGACTAAATCTGTCTTCTTTAACTCCTCAGAGCGCAGAACAAGCCTGAGGCAGCGGTGGCGGTGCACTGTGTAGCCGGACTGGGCCGCGCGCCCGTCATGGTGGCCATCGCACTCATCGAGCTCGGCATGAAGTACGAGGAAGCCGTCGAGACTATTCGAGAGTGAGTATACGCTGTTTTATGTTTAAGAGACATGATCATTTATCATCATCATTAGCCTATAATGTTCCCACTGCAGGGACTCAGGCCTTCTCTCTAGGAGAGGGATGGGCTGTAAACCACCACGCGGGCCCAGTGCGGGTTGATAGATGTCACATGTCTTCGATTTTTTGGTTCCATGACACATGACCATTAGGTACATGGAACTTCAAACAGTACTGGCGAAATGTGGGTGAACTAATGTACACATCAGTGGCATGGCTACAAACACGCACAACAACCTTATCAGTTTTATCGATATGATGCGGCAAATAGTTTCACTCACAACCGTCTGCGCAGACTGTGGCCTTCACATCCACGCTACAAGTACACTAAGTACAACACGAATGATTAGGTGAATCAGCAGCCGTTTAAACATTTTTTAGTCACGATGACTGAAAATCTCAAAATGGCTGCCGTGTACACACGGCTACACATCAAGCTATACAAAACCAGTTAATCTTGGCCTCACTTTACTAGATCTTTTCGCACAATGAAAGATCAGATTATACTGGTTTGTATAGCTTGATGTGTAGCCGTGTGTACCAAAACGAAAATACGCCATCAACCGAGCACATCCAAACTCTGTGATTGTTACTGAAAAATATCTGATGTAGACACCCAATAACACTTTGTTCGGCCTGGCAATCGAACCCAGGGCCTCATTCACAGTAGTCGCGCAAATACAAGCACTGTCATTAATAATTTGACCTTCTGTTTTTCTGTAACATGTAAATCGATCTTCGTATTTGATGTGACGCAATTTTTATTTGATAACTCTTCGCCTTGCTAATCAAAGCTTCACGATTATTCGTCGAAGTCCAATAATACCTGTGCATATAAAAGTGCCTGCACGTTATAACGCCTTGTGCGCGCTACGCAGGATGCAAAGGATCGTGACGTACATGTCAATTAATTGATAATTGAACGTTGAGTGGATATTTATGCACATGTTTAGATCGAGGTATGGAATAAGGAGTAGCTTAACCTTATATGTCCATGTCTGGGCAGGTACTGGTGCTGCGTATTTATTTTTGCGCGTAGCTATAGGACTAATGGCCCCATCTTGATGTTCAGGACAATTTCCACGAAGTATTTAACAAGTACAGGTTGAAAACGTACCCGTCATGTCTGCGCAGGTAGTGCTGCGTATTTAGTTTTGCGCGTAGCTATTGAACTAACGGCCCTATCTTGATGTTTAATCCAGTTTCCACAAAGTATTCAACAAGTACATGTTGAAAACGTACCCTTCACGAAGTCGTCAAACCAAGGATTCTGTGCTAAGCAAAAATTAATGCTGAGAAACAACTTAATTTTTGGGGTGGAACATCACCTTTTACTACCGAAAAGGTCAGGACACAATGTAACACACTCAAACTGTCTGATAAAACTGGATGTATCGAATAGGTCGTAAGAGTAATTAAAAAAAAACTTGTGAAATACTTGGAACAATGACCCCCAATCTTTTCTTACAAAAGAAAATATCGTTGTGACAGAGAGAACTTTTGGCTTCGTTAAATATTTTACACCCATTACCAACAGCACCTTGCTAACAATGTCATTGAAGCTTCCCCAAAGAACTATGCAGTAAAGTTTGATTTTTCCCTTCATGTTCTAAGTGTACCCTCTCCATTCCAGTCAACGCCGCGGTGCCATCAACGCGAAGCAACTGTCGTACTTGGAGAAGTACCGCCCGAAGTCGCGGCTGAAGAAGAACGGGCACAAGGGGCCCAACTGCTGCGTGCAGTAGCGTCCGTGGGAAACCGTCCTGCGCCCGTAACAGCGAATGTAGCTCTGCTTTCACACACACACTGACACAGGGGAGCATAGACAACAATCAATTAGTTTTTTATCCTAGTGTCGCCTCTTTTTGACGACTATTTTCTTTATTTCTCGTTTCGTTGGGGGGTTGTAACCGAATTCTGCCTTAACCTGCAAGAGCTTGGAATTAGCACATTCCTTTTGAGTTAACCTGACACGACTGAGAATTTGGTTATGATCTCGGTACCTTTTACCCGTTGCGACATGTTTATCTCGGGTTTTCTATGAAATTTAATTGAGAGCCTTATTATAAGCTAATGTTTGTATGTTGAAAGTAAAGGTGTAATAACCCTTGTGCTGTAATGTGTATTAGTGGAATATGTTAATAGAAGCGAGCCACGATTTGTGTTCATAGTTGAAACAGTTCACTCAGGTATTCATATGCCTATATTGAATCATAATAAATTTCAATACCCATAATAATATGAATCAGTCAATGTCACTTAGATTTGTTTCCGTTTATATTAATATGTCGTTGTGTGGTGAAATCATGTTTTCCTATTATTTTCCTTTGTAGACTTATATTTACCTATATAATAATAATAATTTGAGACATAATAGAAATCGTAATGGTTTTGTGTTTCTTAAGACAATTTGACATGAAATTCAATAAATTTTGCTTTTATAAGATATTGTGAGAAATACAATGTTAATTTGAATGCTTTCCACTTTAGCTTGGGTTACCTACAAGCATTCAGCCTTTGACTAGTTGCCCAAACGTGATGAAATTCTAATCAAATGCAATATAACCTGACTCACCGAAAAGTTCCAATGAAGAAAATAGCTCTTTGATATTATTTTTCTATTTCTAATTTTATGAAGATTATTATCGAAATATATGAGAAAAGTGTAACTACAAGAACTCACATTCTTAAATAAAAATATTTATAAGCAAAAAGGATGTTTTATTTTAGTATAATTTTCACAAAAGTGTTCATTAAAAGCTAAAATCTTAGCCTAAATTGAGGTAGTTTGTGGAGGACTTGTATCAACATTGAAATATTGATAACAAGATCAGTTTTCATAAAAATAAAACGATAATTTAAACTAGAGATATTGGAGATATAACATTCAAAATGATTACTGTTAACAATGAGAATATTATAATAAAATAACTGTCATATTATACACAACAGTAAATAAAAAATAAAGTAAGTAGGTATTATATACCGTTTTCCCTGACAATTTGTACTCTTTGCAGGCGCGGATCCAGGGGGGGGGTCAGGGGGGTCATGACCCCCCCCTGGGCTGGGTCCAGGACCTAGGTGGACCACTAATTAAAATTGTTGAACGTAATGTTTTTATTATATATTTTACACAACAGCCCAAAACATAGAGTGTTTTTAGGGTTCATGTATGTTTATTTGTGAGTTTCTATAATCCACCATAACTTCTAAACGAGTTATTCCGGTCTGATCCCCCAAACCGATCCACTGCCAATATTTTTCTTTTGTTTAACGCCTGAACCGATTTTGATAGGTCCTTAGATTGTTTGCATTATCCCTAGTGTTATAGGCTGGTGAAAAATCCACGTTAAAAGATCCACTTATGTTATCCCAACTACGAGTATGTTGTAATAGTCGGCTTCCAGTCTAACTAACCGGAATTTTACATGGAACGACTGCTTTCTTGGCCTGCACACAGTGCACACTGCACAACCCAGTTAGTACTGGGTACAACGAGATATCCCTTAGTATGACTGGTTGTCAGACTTTCGGGCTCTGGCTGTTTCCGAGGCAATGAAAAAACTAAGTAGGTACATAATTTACGTTTTATAGTTATGTAAATCTTTACGTATCGTAGTATTAATGGATTTATCCCTTACAAGGTTGGGTCAGAATGGTACACTTTTAATAGACCACAAAAGCTCAGTAGCCAATTTATACAAAGTACACACCAATAATTTTTTTCGTAAGAATAATCGTTTATCATTGTCGAGTCAGTCACTTCTTTCGAACCTGTTTTAGGCGCTTGGTTCAGGAAGTGGAGGATTGATATCTACCAAGATAAGAGTAAGCGGATCTCTTCTCGAATCAAGTAAAACAGTATTTTATACCTACTCTTTCCTCCCAATGACAATATCTTTGCCACCCCCCTAAATCTTTAAAAAAATTGGCGCTCGCTACGCTCGCGCCTCCCGCCTGCTCTTCTACCATTCTGTTTCGCTTGAGACGCTCATCTACTTAAATTGTCATTTCTGATTCTAAGTCGTTTATCCACCGAAAATTGTTCAACGCATTATCCCCCTGGATAAGGGTTATAGCACTTCGAAGAATCAAATCGTGGCTTCAATGGTTGAAGAACGTCTAACCAGACTGGCACTTCTCTACACAAAAAAAACGTACCCATTGAAGTAGGTAGATGAAGTGGTAACGCGTTTCAGGAGAAGACGTAAAAGAAAAATTGATTTTGTTATTTAAATATAGGTATTTTTAAGTACCTACGTACATAGATTAATAAAACACCTATTTTTAACTTGTATCATCATCATTTCATCATTTCAGCCAAAAGACGTCCACTGCTGGACATAGGCCTCCCCCAGGCATTTTTGGGGGGGTTTGCCATAATCGCCACGCTTGGCAGGCGGGTTGGCGATCGCAGTATGGTTGTTACAAAGGCACAGAGAACGCTGCTGCCCATTCTCTGGTAAGTCCCTTAGTCGCCTCTTACGACACCCACGGGAAGATATGGGATGGTGCTATTCTTTACGTCCGACACCATACGGAACAACTAACTAACTTGTATACAAGATTATAAAAATTAAATTATAACTTTTTGTGACTTGACCACGACTCTTTGTGACCCCCCCCTGGCACCAAAGCTGGATCCGCCCTTGACTCTTTGTTTGCATAAATTTGTACTTAGCACTATAATTTAATATTAAGTACTGAGATTTATTTTTAAGAATGCCTGCTTAGGCAATTGATGTACCCGTTATTCCGCGGTTACACAAAAACTACTGCCTTAAAAATCCGAACAAAATAGTTAACATTAGCATGTCTGAAACGCATTATACATGTTAACAAGTACCACAGCTTGTAAAGGGTAGCAAACGCGGGTTAATAAAACTAAAACAGTGAATTAGTAAAAACCTGAGATTTCTGAAGTCCACCACATGGTCGATAAAAACATTTAAAAATGTCACTGTCCATCAGTGATCATTGGAAATAATCAGTAAAAACCTATCAATAGTAATAATTAACAAATACAAATGTAAAATTAGATAATACCAAAAACTTACTTCTAACATTCAGATCCTTCGTTTACCAGATCCTTCAATAAAACAGATTATTATTTCTTTGGTACATATTTGTGTTGTTTCCCGCCGTATCTTGCTATGAAGGCTTTGATGTCAAACTTGCGCTTACATCCGTCGTAGTTCATGAACCGAATCTTACCGAATATCGCTCGCTCCGCCCAGCCTTGGTCGTGTATACCGCATACTGACCACATACAACCTGTAAGCCAGAATGATAGTTACATGATTACACTGAAATAGCTTATTCAATGAAAGCTTTATCGCTAATATTATAAAGAGGTAACATTTGTTTGTAGGGGATAATCTCCGGAACTATTGATCCAATTCCGAAAATTCATAAATAAAATGCTACATTATCCCTGAGTGTCATAGGCCATATTTAAACGTTCCCGTGGGATAATATTCGACCATAGCGCATACGAAGCTGCGGGCGAAAGCTAGTGTAGTTGTGGGCCAAACAATAACTCCATGTCTAAGTAACCAGACAAAGAGCGACACCACTACTCTGCAAAATTTAGTTTAATTTCATCATTCATCATCATTTCAGCCAAAAGACGTCCACTGCTGGACATAGGCCTCCCCCAGGTGTAGCCACATTGACCGGTCCCGTGCGTCTCTCATCCGGTTAAATTATTCTCAGTTTCCTGTGTCCTCTTTTCTATCAAAGGTGAGCTAAATGAATTCGGGTTTAAATTATCTCCTCAATTGAACTCGTGGTTCCTTTGAGCATTTAGTATGGCAATAACATACATAACATCACGCCTGTAATCGAAGGGTCAGTCAGAGATGTACCTAATTATTTACCAGACTACGGCAAAGCCAAAGGAGGGTTATGATTTTGACTGGCTATGTATGCATGTATGTATGTGAGTATCTTCATCTGTTCCCTCATAGCTCCTAATCTACTTATCGGAACTCGACATATGAGGTATCGTTAGAACCGTCTTAATTGTCCGCTGAACATAGGCTACGTGACGTGTCACAAAAATCGATATGGCGCCCTCTAGCGGACAAAAAGTAACGTGTTAAAAATTAAAATGGAGATAAATACGCCGTGTTTGGTATCATTTGAAAGGGCCTCACTTGTACATTTCCAAAATATTGCTCAAATTTAAATTGACACCCTCTAGCGGACAAAAAGTCAAGTGTTAAAAAAATGATTTAACACCAAAATTGCTTAAATAAAATAAAGTAAAAACTAAAACCCGTCGTTTTTTTTTGTAGTAGTAGTCGGGTTTTAGTTTTTATTCAATAACTTACCAACATATCCATTAGGGTCCCGTCCATCAATACTGTAGTGATCATTCAAGTATATCGCGTACTTGAGCGCGTCCTCAGGCGACGGCGTCCATTCCAGAATCTTCTTGGCCCAGTACATGCGCAGGAAGCCGTGCATCTTGCCTTCCTTTACCAGCTGGATCTGCGCAGAGTTCCACAGGTCGTCATGCGTCTCAGACTTGGCTAGCTGCTCTAGTGTGTAGATGTAGGATCTTTTGTCTTTCCTGTAAGTCAGAAAGTTAAAGGTATTAGAGTAGTCTTATCTAGGCTCCTCAGTGCTCATTATGTAGGCTTCCAGCCTACAGGGCTTTTTGGAGGAGACCTTTGTCTATCAGTGGTATGATGTGGCCTAAAAGAGGCTATTTGCAAATTGTGTTTGTCGCGACAGAACTCAGATTAGACCAAAGGTTTTAATGATCAAATTAAATGATAAACTTTGTTAGCTTTATAAGGTGTTACACTGAAAGGAAAGCAAATTCGTAATGGTTCATCAAGTATACTTACGCAAACTCATTTCCTACTCTTGACCTCGGTCACAACTGATGGAAAGAAAAATGGATGAAACAAGCCTGCCCAGCAGTTGCCTGTTCACTCTTGCTTTGAAGGCAGACGGGTTAAATGTGGGACATCTTACTTCTGCATACTGTACTTAAGTTCCATAGATCAGTAATTTGAATTACCTGTGATCATCAAGAGTCTTCTGCGCCCAGTTACTGGCACCTTTGATGCTGTCGTAATGTTCGCAATAGAAGCAGAAGTTGTCAGCTAGCTCACGACGTACAATGGCCTCCTCGAGGAATGCATTCACTGATTCTGTGTGCTTGGCTTTGTGCTCTTGAACACACAGGGCTACTCTCTGGACCGATATTTGACCTGGAAATGTTGGTTAAAATGAGCAGTATTTAATAAAAAGTAAGGAGCTTGTGGCTAAATAATAACAGCCGTTTAGGTCGTAGGGTTAAGCTGCTCTTGACTAGGTTGGTCCGTGGATGGGTGACCAAGGGTGAAAAGCACTTGAAGCTGTTGGTATTGATTACCTAATACTAATTTGTTTGCAGAGGACAGATAGGCCGACGCTCCATGTGAAATACTGGTATTCAGTTGCATGACACCTAGTTAGACTGGAAGTCGACCCCAACTGCGGGAAGTTGGGGTCGCGACCTTATACTATTCTATTTTGGGGTCGGCGCAACACGTTTTCTTTTTCGATTCTTCCCTATTAGACGTCACAGTGGCATTTATTCCTTTATCTTTCATATCATTCCTCACACAATCCATCCATCTTTTGTTCGAAGTCGACCCCAACACAGTTGGGTAAAGGTTAGGCAGATGATGAGTGTGTAATGAAAAGTATTATCTCTGTAGGTATTTATTTAATATTGTATCATAGATAATGGTGTTGTTGCCAGCACATACAAAGTGATCTTGATATAATGTATCAGACTGCTACACCACAGAAAACATATTACCAGGATGGTTACCATGCCATGCCAGTCCTTCCAAATAATCAGATATTGAATACTTTTAGACAACAGGATACTAAATAATAAAAGTATAAGATTTTTTTAGTTTATATAGGTTTCGTATTTTTATTTCTTTGTAATGTCGCAAAATTAAAGATTACTTACCAAAATGAAACCAAGGTGATAAGTTACTCAGCCCATCTTTAGTAGGATCATTTCTTTTTGTTGCAAACACCTTCAGCCTTTGGTCAAGGAAGCTCTTCAACATTTTTAGCGCATTATCATAGCCTGGCTGGGCCCATTCTACAGGGCCAACATTCTTGTCTGCCTCTCTTGATACTATTGCTTCATCCCAATCTATTGGCTGGAATTTTTGGGCAAAAATTGAATTATTATTTAATTGCATACTTTTAAACAGTTTTATTACTTCTCACTAGTATGCAAAGTAATAGTATTATAATACTAGCTTTTGCCCGCGACTTCGTTCGCGTGGAATAGTGACTTCCGGCAGATTTTTGGTTTATCTCGCGAAAAAAAAAAAAAAAAACTATCCTATGTCCTTTCTCAAGTTCCAAACTATGTCTGTACCAAATTTCACACAAATCGGTTCAGTAGTTTAGGCGTGAAGCAAAGACAGACAGACAGAGTTACTTTCGCATTTATAATATTAGTTAGGATTATTTAGACATTGTTTCTCCGAAACTGTTCAAAAATGCATTGGAGGATGTTTTCAAGCTCTTGGACTGGGACAGATTCGGCATCAACATCAACGGCGAATATATCAAGGAAGTTGAGAGAGGTTACATAAAGGGCCTTTTCCCGTCAACAGAATACAAGTTGGTTTACTGCTAAGGTGTGCCTATAGATGTTTCTCTTCAACATGCATCCACATTTCTAATCATACCTATTTAACTCAAACATACAAGACGCAAGCAATGCTTATGCCAATGTAAGTTTTTTCATCAATATCACACACAATCAAATCAAGATAATATGTTTTAAATATTTTAATCAGTCACTTTGGTTTTACTTTTGGAAAATAGGTACATGGCTTTTGACTTTAGATTGTGTGTGTATTTGGGTTTGTTTTGTCTTCTGCATCTAATTTTTGCTAAATAAACTAATTAAAAATTGGTGAAAAACAATAAAATAGAACTACAAATTATTCCATTTACCTCTGGATCAAACTTGGCAGTGTAAGGATGTTTGATAACTGGAGGAAACTCAGTCAGATATTCACCAAGTTTAGAGTTGATTTTGTTCCTGATTGTTCTTGCAGAGTATTCCTGTTTTTCTGAGGCCACCCAACAAGGTACTATGTTGTGGGCATCCACCTGGAAAATATAAAGTGTTGATGTTAGAGGTGATGCAGAACTTCTAAACCAGCAGAGCTGTATTGCCGAGGAATAAGTGGTGCTACTATATATTCTTTTCCTACCAAAGTCAAAACATTTTTCAAGTGTGTAGTAGATCAGAAATTAAAATATAATTCAATACTTTGATGAAGTTGTCAACCTGGTGGTTATTAAAAAAGAAAAATTGGACCTTAATATAATTAACTACTTTTCACCTGTATAAGTGGTACATCTTTCTTTAGTTTCTTCTTACATCCTTCCAGCCAGCCTAAAGGCACTCGCAAAGGATTAAAGTCACAGACTACAGCCCCTATGTTATGTTTCACAACCCACTGTGGCAACACCTCTGCCCCGCTCCCTTCCAGCAGGTGAAATGATATGTTGAGCTTCTTGCAGTCAGCTGCCACTTTCTCTAAACCTGAAATTATTTTAAAAGAGTGTTATTTTTTATGAACACAGAACTGTAAAATGTGGAGATCTATTTTATTTTCTATTTATAATCTATGATTTATTTGTTAGAATTGTAATTAAGTTAAGTTTATTTACCTTTACAAAGAAAATCAAATTGTCTGACAGAGGCGTCTAGATACTTGGCAATCAAACAAAAGCACACGTGGAGTGGCACTTTGTTTTTCAGCGCGAGTTTCTGTGCGAACAGAAAAGCCCAGTTATCCTGAACCCGGCTGTCCCGGGACATCCAGTATACCACCCCTTCGCAATTATCAGGCACCATCTGCTCTTGGGACACAATCCTAACACGTTTTTTATTGAACTTATACTCTAAAATTGACTTAGCCGTATCATCGCGTTTGGTCTGCAACTTCTTCATAAATTCTTCAATATTAGAATTGGAAGCAATTCCATTGTTTTTGCTTTCTAATGAAGCTACTGTTGAAAGCTTAGGCTTTTTCGATGCAGATGCCATTTGTATTGCAAGAGTTCGTGATGTTTTATAGGGAAATCTCATATAGTTTTATTCTGAGGTTTTATTAGTACTATATATTTTAAAGAATCCCACAAATTCGCCATAACAAAACTGAATGATACAGATTAAAAAATATAAATGTCAATGAACAAGTCAATGAACGCCCTGACAGATGGTCATTGACATTTCATTTCGCGCAAAAATCATGCAAAAATCGTGCATGCTCATCTTTTTGTTGTGCTATTATTGCGTTTGTGGAGAATGTACAACACAAGTAATTATGAAAATGTTCTAAGTACCTAGCCAAGTACTCACATGGCTTATAAACTGATCGTTTAAAAAGAATAATATTACTCCTGCATGCCTAGAAAAATACACCAAACGACACGTATTTAAATAAGTACAAGCAAGATAGTAGTGTATCATGAATAAATAAATTAGATGAGGCAACATTTTTTCAGAATTAATTTACTCTTCAGCAGTTGGGAAATATTTTTCCTGGAGATAGTTACTGCAAGGATGACAGTTTATTCTATTAATGTTCGTTTCCATACAGTCAAACGAGCAATAACTGACTAATTTGCATGAGTCACACAGGATTTTTTCAGCTTCGAGTGGCATGATACAATCAAAACACACGTTGAACTTTTCTACCTGAAAGTTTAAAATTAACGCATTCAATTCCAAGCTATATATACGCTCTAAGACAGGCATCGCCGATGTTGGCGATAAGTCTGCGAGGTTAAAGTGGGACTGGGCGGGTCACATTACCAGGAGAGATCAGGACAGATGGACCAGAATCGTCACACACTGGGTGCCTGAAGACGGTCGTCGTCACCGAGGCAGACCCAAGAAACGTTGGCGTGACGATCTGGACTCGTTCGTGACTGATTGGCCAGAGAAGGCACAACACCGGGAGAGCTGGAAAGAAATGGGGGAGGCCTTTGCCCAGCAGTGGGACATAATAGGCTAAAAAAAAATTCCAAGCAGCAGCTCTAACAGACATGAAGGATAAGCATAAAATTGGAAAATAGAGATAACTTTCTCGCAGCTACCAAATTATTCGGCTTTTCTCCTTTACATTTTACCCACGACGGAACGGAGCAGGTATATGCGTTTTTACACTAACTATGTTTAATGACAAACTAGTATTTGGCTGCCTATTACTTACAATAAAACACTCCGACTGATATCGATGACAGTTGATTATCAATATTCACTACTGCTGGGTGTTTGAATTTCGCGATTATCTATAAAGATAATCGCGCTTCAAAGCAGCTGCAAAACAGCTTCAAAGCAGCTGCTACAGCTGTACTCACGAATGAGTCACGAACAAATACAGTAAAAAAATAAGTAGGTACCTCTTTGACCGTCAGTTCCGGTGTTACGTACTGTCGTGTAAGTGGCATCAAGATAGGGTCTGACAGTGTATGTAGTTTATGTTCACGCATAATGCTCGCTACATAATTTTCAATAAATTCTTTCTCTTGGAACGAAATCCGGGTACTGTACCAAGTTTTTGTGTCAGAAGGATATCGTAGGATTCTTGTCCTCATAAAATAAAACTGAATAGTACATAGCACTTGTTTTAAAATCTTTTCATCGTTATATTTTTTTTCCTTAGTTGTTTTTAGGGCATCCCAAATTTCCAGGCCGCGATTCACATTCAACCAGAGACTTATACACTTCTTATTACTATGTTCTTTAAGTATCATGGTCCAATGCCGCTGTTTGTATCTTTAATAAATAAACTTAGTTTACGTAGGGTACAGTCTTCAAGTAGGTGTTTACTTGTTTAGTTGGATTGTCTATCCACCAAGTGTTTAACTGGACGAAATCAATTGCTACGCACATAACACAAATTCCACGAGGGCAGGTTTTAGTGAAGGCACCAAAATGATCTAATCTTCTATACGGGCAATTGGAATTTTAAAGCAATTCATATTATTATTCTATCTATTTTCCTAAATGGTCACAGACGCAGTTTTACTATTATGAAAGGTCCATTATACGCTTTTTAACGCAATTCATATTATGAACTGCTAAAGTGGCCGTTTTAGACGCCCTGATTGCACTGATGGAACATTACATCTTTTTTTATGTATGGAACCTCGCAGGTCAACCTATGAGCCTTCTGCTTAACCCGATAATCTTAAGGATGCCTTAAGTGTAGTCCGCTAGCCAGAACCATGAACATTATCTACATCATTATCATTTCAAATCTGAATCTTGGTAGAGGCATGCCTTTTCCTCTTTCTTCGACCGTCTCTCACTCTCTACTTACTTGTTTACAATTTCAATGAGCTCCTTCATCAATTGGGCCTGCAACCATCTAATGTACAGAAGTCTTGCGCACTCCACCACCAGATCGAGGGCCTGTCGGTAATCGCCAGGACTGTCTTCGGTTGTTTTCATCCTTGACACGGCATCGAGAGCTTTCTTTGGCTTTACTTCGTTTTTTTTCTCAGGTTTTTTTGGAGTTTCTATAATTAGAAATGGGTATACTTAAAACTTTTTTGCCTTTGTGATAAACTAAATGTAATTTATATTGGCTTATTACTTCGAATATATCGAGGTTCAGGGCGTCACTGGAGAGGGCAGCAAAGAGACAGGCTGGATCTGAGAGAGATCATTATTTAGAGGTTGGTTCAAAACTACTGGCTCAGCGTCCCAGGGTGACTCGAGCTAGGGTCGAAAGAGAGCGGGGAGGGTCGGAATGACTGCGATTTGTATGCTTCCTTAACCCTTCGTCTGCCGGGGCGGAACGTAGATCCACGCGAGACATAATGGCTTTTTTAGTGTCTAAATACTCGACATAAAAGGAGTTAAAGTTCTGGTTTGCCCCACTGCATTCCTGGAGGAGGGTGATAGGTATCAGTGATACCAGAGTGGTAAGGGTATGCCGTGGTCGTTGAATCTGCCCCACCCCCCCTCGTAAACCCTTCTGTGCCGCTAGTCCGCTACGTCTTCAATTCCTGTCCAGGAGACGATTTTGTAGGTGAACGACGCGTACGACGGGATTCAATGACGAATGCGAACTGCTTAAACATTTTTCACAGTGCGAAGGCCAATTGCGGAATAATATAATTTAATAGCGTATGGCTTCCCCCACGTGGAGTTTGGTAATTCCCACGGGATCGTACTTACTACTGGTATAAAAAGTATCCTATTGGTCAAGCCAGGTTATAAACTGTTGTAAAACCTACTTATTTGTGAAACCTTTTTGTTAGGTTTTAAATATCTTTTTATAATGTCAAATAAAAAGATCTTCTCAGTTCAAATATAGCAACCATCGTACAACGTGTTTTTCATTTAGCTATTTCCACAATATTTATTTAGGAACTCAGATTACAATCACAACACGTTATCAGCACGAAGGCTCTGATATTTTATCTAAGTACGATCGAATTTAAAAGGAGATTGGTGGTGAAATTTTTAGATATCTCGTTAACATGTCGTCTGCAGTTTCTGGTATGTCTCTAATAAATGGTATTCCGATACTTTGTAATAGAGAAGGATACACTGTGTGGAAATTTAAAAGGCGCATGTTGTTAATCCATGAACGATTGTGGGAAACCGTAAGCGCAGTAGTTGTCGAAGGGAAAAAGACGCCCGACGATGTACGGAAGGATGAAAAGGCTCTTTCTAAAATATGCTTTACTGTGGATGGCGCTGCTAATTCGATTGTTCGACCAGAGCTAAGACCGCAAAGGAAGCGTGGGATGCTCTTATAAAATCCTACGAGGATCGAAGTTTGGGTCGTAAACTGTCGTTGGAACGTAAGTTGTACAGGTACTCCTTATCTGATTTTTCTGATTTAGAAGCTTAATTAACGGCAATAACTACAACAGCACTAGACCTGGCCGATATTGGCAAAACCATAGAAGATAGTTCTTTAGCAGCTATTATATTGGGAGGTCTAACGTCTCGCTACGAGCCCTTGATAATGGCGCTTGAGAATGGGAACGTTGAAGTCACAACAGATTTGGTGAGGACTAAGTTGTTGAGCGAAATGACGAAGGAGACTAAAGATGATGTGGCTGCGTTGCATACTAACAAGCAGGTTATTTGTTTTCGTTGTAAGAAGCCAGGGCACAAGAGTCCTAATTGTCCTCTCAAAAAGAAGGAGAAAAAGGCAAAGGCGAGTTGTTCTACAGAAGGTTGTTCTAAAGATAAGGCTACCTGGGGAGTTATTAGAGTATTATCTGTGTTGCAAAGAGTAACAAATCTTCAGACATCCATACATCTACACAACAAATTTTCTCACTATAATACATTAGTACTTACTTGACCCATGTGCTACTGTATTTGTAGCTTTAACGGTGCTGGTTGCTTGCTTGATACTGATAACGCTTTTTGCAAAATCGAACAGGTTTTCATACTCGTCTTGTCCATTTCTACATTTTATCAAAGGATCTGCACCAAATAGCAGTAAATTCGTTAACTGAAAATGTTAAATGAAAGAGGTCAAACTAAAAATACGTTATAAGAAAAATCATCACTGTCATGTTATAAAACAAAGTCCTTCACCGCGTCTGTCTGTTCGCGATAAACTCAAAAACTACTGCGCCGATTTTCATGCTGTTTTCACCAATGGATAGAGTGGTTCTTGAGGAAGGTTTTAGTATATCATTTGAAACCGTGGGCATCAGCTAGTTGTAAATAACTCTTTATTTACAACTAGCTGATGCCCACGGACCAACTAGCTGATGCCCTTTTAGCGTTTTCTTTCAGGAAATTATTTGACGAGGATTTACACCGAATTTTGTTTTTTTCTTGTATCGGTTAATCTTTCTCACAGTAGGTACCTACTTCTGACATGCCAATAAAATCTTCCATTCATCAGCAAACCAATCGCGGGATAAGAATTCGCAGCCAAAGTGCGAGTTACTATAAATAGTGGTGGTTTTTCTCGTGCAACAGTGCAACAGGAAGGTAGGTACAGCAAAGAGCCTATGCTCTTTGCCGCGGCAGTTCTTGTCTGGGACAAAGAAGCGGGTCAGCGCATCATGCAAATAAAGAAGCACATAAACACTCCTAATTTAGGTCATGGTCTATCCGGAATTCGAGTGCCAACATCCAAATCCTTTCAGCCCTTAGGATGCGAAAAGGTACCTACCAAAGAACAACAGATTATAGTCGGTCTATAATCTGCTGTGAACACAGAGTTAATCTGCTATCACCTTGCTATCACATACCTAATCATCACATCTAAGCTGCGGCTACTACTGAGAAATTCCTGATAGAAAAACCCAATAACAAAGTGCCCAACCCAGGAATCGAACCCAGGAATCGAACCCAGGTCCTCATGCTCAGCCAGTCAGCAGTCGCGTTTGCGACCACTAGACTAATGACTCAGTTATCTACTATCGCTATTATAAAGGTAGTATACGTATATTAGTACCTATCTAATTATATGGACTAGGTTATAGGATTCCAAAACGTACCATTTGTAATCTAACCGGGAGACGGAGAGTCGAGCAAAAGGGGAAAGAGAACATTTTCACCAATATAGTCTGATTAGAGTCATTGATAACCGCATTGAGATCAGTCCGAGGGCATCTTAGAAAAATGTCAAAAAATTCCAAACCTCTATTCAGGGCCATATCTACCGCTGATTGACCTTTATATTGGGTTAACGGGTTGCAGCCGTATTGAAGTAGCAACTCCAGGAGTCGGTCACAAACCTGAAAGAAGATAATTATCCATAAATGAAAATGTGGAACAAACTCATAAAATGGATTCACTTAAATCAAACCAGTCTTTTTCGTGTCAACGGTGCCTACGTACGTTTTGTTTTTAACCGTCCTCTATAAGAAGGTGGCAGTTGTCTTTTCCACCATGTCATGTCATTTGGGGTCGGCGCAACATGTTTTGTTTTCTCCCATTCTCTATTATTTATTCTTTCTTTTCTTTGGTCTTCCCCGTCTCCATTCATCTACATTGATATTCATCCTCAGAGGTCTAAGTATTTATCACTCTTTTAGTCTCATGCGATGCATTATTCCTCATCACATGTCCACACCACGACTTGATTCCTTTTAAGTTTTCTGTGACTGGCGCAACTTTTAAACTTCCTATAATATACTCGTTCTTCATTTGATCCATTCTTGTCACACCACACATCCATGTCAACATTCTCATCTCCGCAACATGCCATCTTTTTTCATCCATCTTCTTTACAGCCCTGGTACCACAACTAAAATAAGTAAAATCAAAACCTTTTTGCAAAAAAAAAAACAAAATAATCAATGAAACAAACAGAAGTCACCTACCGAAAGTATACGTCATATTCCATTTCTTTTTGTAAGTCTGATATTGCACCTTAGATAGTTAATAATTTGTAAGATCTTAAAAAATAACTCACTCTACACTGTCATTCATTCTATCATTTAGCAAAGGTGAACGGTCCCAAGATGGGAAAATTAAAAGGTTATTTACTTACATCAGCGGTATGAGTATCCCCGTCTTTTATCTTTCTTGTTAACACCACATGCAACAATGTTGGGCCCAGGACTTCGACTTGCGGTTTATGATCATGTCGTTCAGGCATCTTCAGCCGGTGGTCAGGATTCGCTCCACTTTTTAGCAATTCATGAATGACTTCTAAACTTTCGTTTGTCATCGGCCCGCTCACTGCCACGTCTAAAGGGGAATATTCAAACACCTGGGAAAACATTAGTATGGTTATTATAATCGAACGTCGGGTTCACGTTAGAATTTACCCAATATTCTCGTTATGCAGAACCGCAAAAAAAAACGATGTACTTTCACTGCTTTAGATAAAATTATGTAATGTAAAAGTGAGAATGAAAAATAAATATATAGCATTAGATTTAGTACTTAATCAATAGTACATTGTTACCTTAGGGGTGAAAGTAACTTATTTAGTCCCCGAGACGGGGTTTGGCGCCTGAGCGCAGCGAGGGCGCTAATAGTTCGAGGGACTAAATAAGTCTTTAACCCGAGGTAAACACTGTGCTTTTCATTACGAATACAAGGAAAGTTGATGGAAATAGGCTTGCGATCAATTACCTAAATCGAAAGAAAGAAGAAAGAAAAAACAAATTGACAAAAAAAATTAAAAATAAACATAAGAGAAACACTTAAAATCGGTTAAATCTAATCGGTGGATGGCAATAGGCTTGCTCCTAATTACATCGGTTGATGGCAATAGGATTGCTCCTAATTAGATTGGTTGATGGCAATAGTCTTGCTCCTAATTACATCGGTTGGGGGCAATAGGCTTGCCCCCAATTACATAAATTGATGGCAATAGGCTTGCTCCTAATTAGATTGGTTGATGGCAATAGGCTTGCTCCCAATAACCCAGATCGGTGGATGGCAATAGGCTTGCTCCTAATTAAATCGGTTGATGGCATTAGGCTTGCTCCTAATTAGATTGGTTGATGGCAATAGGCGCGCTCCTAATTACATCGGTTGATGGTAATAGGCTTGCTCCTAATTAGATTGGTTGATGGCAATAGGCTTGCTCCTAATTAAATTGGTTGATGGCAATAGGCTTCCTCCCAATTACCTAAATCGGTGGATAGCAATAGGCTTGCTCCTAATTAGATTGGTTGATGCCAATAGGCTTGCTCCTAATTACATTTATTGATGGCAATAGGCTTGCTCCTAATCACATCAGTTGGTGGCAATAGGCTTGCTCCCAATTACATCAAATAATTTGACAGCTGTCAGTAGAAAGCGATTCTCCCTAGGGCTGAAAAGTAGTACTTTCAACCCGCTCCGCAGGCATGTCATGACCTACTTTCAGAGTATGAGTAATGAAATAGTACATTACTGCAGAAATGCAGAATCCAGTAAGTAAGCCTTCCTGGCCAAGTATGAGTTAACCGGACCGAACCGCAGGTGAGGTCTGGTTATATACGAGGCCAGGATGGCTTTCTTACTGGTTGAGGTTTGTATAATGCTTTTCTCAAAAATTAAAGAAAGTTTAACAACAAATTCGTTTAATTAATATTGAAGGTTACATTCATATGTGAAAAACACAATAGCACTTTTTGGCCGACCCGGGAATCGAACCCAGGACCTCACGCTCTGCAGTCGAGCTTGCGACCACTAGACCAACGAGGCAGTTTAGGAAACAACTTTAGAAAAAACTTTTTAATAAACTGAAATTACTAAATACGATTGTATTTAGTAAAATCCCACACTATACTTCTACAACATTACTAAGTACAAAACGCAACGTATAAAATGGCTGTTTAAGGTTCCAAAAATATATGTATCTCATAAAATGTCATACCAAAAAGAGAGATAGATATATATTTGGAACCTCCCTTCTATAACCATGTTATAATGGCTAAACTCTAATCTGTGTCTGGTACTATGTTTTTTTTTCTAAACAGATCTAAAGAGGATGACCTAGTGTCCAGTAAGTAAATTACATACTTACTTACTGGACAGTAGGAGATTCCAAGTTTAAAATCTCGCTTCTTACTGGACAGTTGTGAATAAGTCTTCGGTAATAGTACATTACTGCAGAATCCAGTAAGTAAGCCTTCCTGGCCAAGTATGAGTTAACCGGACCGAACCGCAGGTGAGGTCTGGTTATATACGAGGCCAGGATGGCTTTCTTACTGGTTGAGGTTTGTATAATGCTTTTCTCAAAAATTAAAGAAAGTTTAACAACAAATTCGTTTAATTAATATTGAAGGTTACATTCATAATATGTGAAACACACAATAGCACTTTTTGGCCGACCCGGGAATCGAACCCAGGACCTCACGCTCTGCAGTCGAGCTTGCGACCACTAGACCAACGAGGCAGTTTAAGAAACAACTTTAGAAAAAACTTTTTAATAAACTGAAATTACTAAATACAATCATAAAATCCCACACTATACTTCTACAACATTACTAAGTACAAAACGCAACGTATAAAATGGCTGTTTAAGGTTCCAAAAATGTATGTATCTCATAAAATGTCATACCAAAAAGAGAGATAGATATATATTTGGAAGCTCCCTTCTATAACCATGATAAAATGGCTAAACTCTAATCTGTGTCTGGTACTATGTTTTTTTTTTCTAAACAGATCTAAAGAGGATGACCTAGTGTCCAGTAAGTAAATTACATACTTACTTACTGGACAGTAGGAGATTCCAAGTTTAAAATCTCGCTTCTTACTGGACAGTTGTGAATAAGTCTCCGGTAAAGTTCACTTTCTGAATACTTTTTAGAGATGTTATGGCAACATTACATACCATTTTTGAGAAAAGTTCACTTTCTGGATACTTTTTAGAGATGTTATGGCAACATTACATACCATTTTTGAGAAAAGTCCTTTACTCCCGCTGTGTCCCCGATTATTTACTAGAGTTAGTAGTAGTATCTGGCAGTCAATCAACCCAGAAAACTTTGTCGCTGCCTGGTGCTTAATCGGATATTCTGTTGGTGTCTTTAGTGGAAGGCCTCCAGGCGGCGCAGCGGCAAAAAACTTACACTAAAGTGACAGCGCTCTAAGGGCACCTCTCTTAGGGGTACGAGCCTCGGCTTAGGGTGACACTAGGGAGCGGTAGCAAAAAGACAGGCTGGATCTGATTGAGATCATTATTTAGGGTCTGATTTAAAATTACTGGCTCAGCATCGTTGGCTGGCCCGAGCAAGGTTCAGGTGTCGTGAACAGGGACGTCGCAACGAAAGTATGGAAGTAAACACCGCTCCTACTTAAATAGGAAGTGACTCCCCAAGTCTTAACCCATTATCCATCACCTCCCTGCCCTCAGATAGAAATTTCATCATCATCATCAGCAAACTTAACAAAGAAATAATAAATTACTTCTGGATAAACTTCATTAACATCGGCTCCATGTCTGACCAAGTGCTGTATCAGTTCTGCACTACCAGATACGGCAGCAATGAACAGGGCTGGTTGAGGACACCGCACTTTGCGCGGGTCTGCGCCTTGCGACAACAGCTGTAAGATTGTCAACATTGTCCGAGCCAGCCTGAAATAAGCATTTAATAGGATGTGAAGAGCAGTGCGTACAGACGGACATGGTTACTCGTTGAGCCTACGGAAGCCTAAAAAGCTGCCCCTAACTTTAAAATGGTACAGTAACCTAAGTGCAAACGACCCATTTCTAACATAACTGCACCCTACTATATTTATTTACAAGAGGGACTTGATTAACGCGTTACACACTAACCCGGCCACTATGTACAAAACAAGTCAGTACTCTAGTTAGTGACTAATTGGCATACTGATGAATACTAAATTAAATAATAATAAAGCAAATTACTCACTTTTCTTGTTTCCACGGATCGAGGAATTCCTCTGTTTTTTCCTCCTTTTCCGGAAACATTTCGTCTCTACTTGGCTTATTCAACCCCGATTTGACTGGGATTAATTTCTTAGAAGTTTTTTTTTCTAGCACTTTTTTTGCTTCCTCTTCAAAATGTGCTTCTCCGTCTTTACACATGTCGCTTACTTCAAAAATGTATGGTATTGTATTAACATCACTGGGCTCTGAGAACGCTTCAGTCACTCTTATCAAATATTGGGCATTAATCGTTTCATACAGTTGCTTATCTTGAGCCAACGGTTCAGTAATCGCAATCTTTTCCTTATCAGCGGGTTTTGTATAGTCTATTTTGGACATCGTTCTCCTCATCCTACCAAAAGACGTTTTACTTTTAACCACATTCAGATTAAATTTGCTGGGTTGTTTCAACAAACCGTTCGCAGTCTCTCGGCTCTCTCGATTAATTTGCCATTCAAGTATATTTCCATCCGGTATTGCTGAAATTTGGCCAGAATTTTAGTAAATCAGAAAATTTGCTATTTGGAAACAAGGTATGCATAAAATTGTGGTAGTACTTCCCGAATTCGAGCTCGCCCCAACTAGCAAAGTAATCCTATAAAGAAAGATTATAAGTCGGTCACTACTAATAACGTTCTTATAAAGACATTGCGGTAGACTATTTAACTTATAATAGCATTTGCCAAGCCTTACCATATTTAAGTGCATTCGTTTTTATATCTCGGTCTTATAGTTCGCTACAAGACTGACCTATAAAACATCTATAGGACACTTTTACTAGTAATAGCATTTCACAAAGGCAGATATTCTCAAGAGCATTTGCTTTTATAACTCAGTCTTATAGTTACCTACAAGATTTTCTTTTAGGACACTTTTAGGAACAAGTCTCCTATAATCTTTACAGTAAAACTAAATAATCCAAACTAACAATTTGATCCTATAGTTGCATTTTCTGAGTAAACAAGATCTAATAATATAATAGGGTATTTCACCAAAAAAATCTAATTAGTCCGTCTGTTAGATTATCGAAAAATATTGGATACGTGTTTTTTGTTTTATCAATATAATAAAAATTGACGAAAATAAAATGTGTCAAAGATCAAGAGTGGGGGTTTTTGGCGTCACTTAGTGGGTAAAAAAGTACTATCCTTATGACGTCACACGACTTGACACGACTTTTCGAAGCACTGTATCGTCTTCATATTTTGTTTACGTGAAAAAAGAAAAAATACGTGTCCATTGTTTATTGAAAATCTATCTGACGGACTAATTAGATTTTTTTGGTGAAATACCCTATTAGCTGAGATCACTATAAGTTTGCGCCGTTATAGTTTTGCTCAAGACTCTTTTAAATCTAATAGTACTTAATAAGAGCGTTATTAGATCAAAAAAGCTTATAAGCTAGATCAATAACTTTATAAGTAAACATCAGCCATTTAGTTAAGATTCAGCTGTTCCCCTTCATCTTGAGAAAATAAGTTTAACATGAATTTAAGCGATTGGAAACGATTGAAAAGGAGTGGTGGTTACAGGAGAAAAGTGAGAAATAGCTATCGGATAACACAAAATGTGTATGAGTCCAAGGCCATCTCATATTTCTCAGTAAAATCACTAATTATTTGGTCAAAAAACAGTCGACATCAAAAAATACAACCATCTTGTTAACAAAATCCTAAAAAAAGTAAATTTAGCATTAGCAGGCATATTTCAAGGGAACCCTAATTTGTTTTTAAATGGAGGCGAGTTATCTGGACTAAAACTGCTACAAGTACTAATTTACCTATAATGATACTATAAAGTACTTAAGGAAGAGCCATTTCAAAACATGGCGTCAATTCATAAGAATTGATGAAATATTTTATTTCCAACAATATACTAATGTGCTATTTTTCGGAGGGGATTGTGAAATTAACTAAATTGCGGTACACATTTACAGTAAAAATGACTTCTCACAAGTTCATACACTATATTTACAATGCATTATTAGTAATTAATGTTCTACAATAATACAAAATAATATTAATAGAAACCTATGTTTTTAATAATTATTAACCACAAAACAATCGGAACCACCAGCTGAAGGAACAACAAAGATAACTTGTATTAAAATATTCTTATAACTAATATCTAAGTACATTACTAGTGTGTTATAAACAAGATTGCTTTAGTAAGATACTTATGTCAGACACTAACAAGAGCGTTTGGTCTTGTAATTGTGTAGTCTCATATCATTATAGAAGCTATTGCGCTTCGTCAAGTATATTATAAGATAGTTATAGAAATAAACGCTCCTATAACTGCGCCCAAATCCAGCTTTGTAGTATGATACAAGTTTCTTATAAGTAAAAATTAAAGTAGTCTTGAGATCGTTGTACTGATTTTGCTAGTTGGGGCTCTGATAAAGATCTGCTAGGTTACAAGAGCTTACGCTATTACGAGTAGAACGACCAAAAAAGATTGCCAGTTTCTTTCAAAGAGTATTTCAAACTTACGTGGCTGCTGTGGATAACTGGGGGGTGGTAGCAACGCCTGAAGCATTGCATTGCATGCCACACCACGTTTCTCCAAAACATATCGCAACAAGGTAATGGCCAGAGGAGTACAGCAAGCATCATTAAAGGCGTCTATTTCGGCTCCAGCTTCCACCAGGAAATTAATTGTATCAAGTTGATCACCGCACTGGCAATCGTAAAAGATTAGTTTTTGTTAGAAATTCATCACTCAACGCCATCTGATTTCTGATCTGACAGAGGCATGTATCCTGGAATATTATTAAACCCGACCGTCGTATCGCTGAAAAGGCGTAGCTCGTCTGCCGAAGTGTAGGCCTTTTGTGAACTAATAAAAACTAAAATTGGTACCTATTTACTTGAATAATACTTACAGCTGCGTACATAATAGTTGAGTTTCCTTGTACATCCGTGACGTTGGGATTCACATCGCATTCATTTATAAGCGTGGCAACATTTGAGATTAATCCCAAATAGCTTGCCATTATTAAACTTCTGAAAATACGAGGTTCAATGAGTATTTTACCATAAGAGATATCAAAAGTTTTAAATGGAGTGACCAAAAACTCAAGAGGTTAAATACTGCTCGGTACAAATATTTTTTGCCACTGAAATGGCGTTAACAGCCAAACAATAGTGAACCACTTTGCTATAGAAGAAGAACAATAGGTTGATTGCTACAAACCTACAATCCGTTTCATGTTTGGCCGGTTTTTTGAAGTTATTCCTAATTCCAGAGAGGATGTCCCCAATGTTTAGCTGTTGTTTGCCTCTTTGCTCTTCGTGAGTAAAACAGTGTTTCATAATTTGGATTATCGTCTTGTTATTGTTCCACGCGTAGTATATTGTTTTATCGGTGTCATTTTGAATGTCATTTTGGCTGCTGTCCTGGTAATAAGAACCGGAGTAACACACTCATCGACGTGAATACAGTTTAAACTGAAATAGCTTTGTATCGAAATTTGAATGATTTAACTGCTTAAGCAATTTAATATAGAACAGCATAATCATACAAATAGGGACATAATAATATACCTATACTGATACTGATAGCCTGCATGAACCCTCTGCTATGCTCGACAAAATGCCTCTCCCATGACTTGCAGTTATTTTGACCCAAGGCCGATTATAAGGGTGCCAGGAAGCGTTGCGGTAGACTTGGACAGGCTAGCGACCAGTGAACCAATAAATATGCATCTCAAAAAAATGCTTCACAATCTACATGTTTGGTTCAGTTTGCATTGCAAAAAAGAGTACCTAATCTATGACTTCATAAGGGTTGAACAAAGTTTGAATATTTAAACAAGAAAACCGAAAAACGATGCTTTTCACCCCAAAAAAGTAATCGTAGATAACCCGAGTAATAACTTTTACGTAGAGTTAGTTTTGATGTACCGAATGCTCGGTTGACGGCATCGTTTTCACACCCTGCTTGTAGAATTAATCGTATCGTAACATAGGTTTCAACATTTTCTGTTGGTTATTTCTAGCGTTGACTAAAATAATACCTTGTTGGGAGCCTGTGTAACCTCAGTGAGCGTATTGATTCCGGTATTATTATTATTATTATTATAGTAAGCCTGGTCGAACGCCTGGACATGGCACATCTGGCTAGACAGATCGGTGCAGTTCTTGGCGTATAGCTTCGGCCACTTCTCTGCAGCTGATAGTGGCTCGCAACCGGATTGTTTTAGCAGTTCTAGTGCTGAATTTACTTCGCCGATCTGCGGTGCGTAGAGATGGAGGTTCTAATCATGAGCTTGTATAATATTTTTACTCTGTTAAATTGACTGCCTCGTTGGTCTAATGGTCGCAAGCGCGACTGCTGAGCATGAGGTGCTGGGTTTTATTCCCGGGTCAAACAAAGTGATATTGGGTTTTTTCATCAGGCATTTCTCAGTAGCAGCCACGGAGACTGGATTTGTGCCCGGTTGATGGCAATAGGTTCGCGCCCTATTACATGGGACTTAAACATAACTGACGGAATGTTGGTGTACTAATGGGTACACCTCTGCTTTACAAGCGTTCATCATCATCATCAGCCTATAATGTTCCCACTGCAGGGACTCAGGCCTCCTCTCTGGAGAAAGATGGGCTATAATCTACCACGCGGGCCCAGTGCGGATTGGTAGATGTCACATGTCTCCGAATTTTTTGGTTCTAAGACATGCCGGTTTCCTCACGATGTTATCCTTCACCGTTTTGAGAGCAGTGGTGATGAAATAAATTACACAAAGATGCGCCTGACGGGGTTCGAACCCACGACTCACTGTTCGTAAGTCGGAGCCGCCACCACTGCTCTTTACAAGCGTTATGTTATGTTAAATTAATATGGGCATGGCTCAGACATTCCTTTAATAGTTCTCTAATAGGCTTCTTCGCACAGCACCCAAATTGCTGAACACACTTGAACTACAAATCGAAACTCTTGAATTAGGTACTATTATAAAATGTAATGGATACCCAGCCACGGACCATGTTCCAAACAGACCTTAAACGTTTCAAATACAAAACATATTAGAAAAATTACTAACAGTCTTAACATTCGTCTTCAGCATAATGCGATGCTGCGTGACCGTGTTAACCCCGAGTGGGTTCAACACGAAGTCAATGGCCACGCTGGGCACAGTCGGCCGCCACGCTAGTCGGATGAGCTGGTACCCATACCAGAGACCCACGTTTTCTCTAAGACACGTGTCGCTCTCCACTCCAGGACCCCAGCGAAAGTTCTTGTAATATAGACCCTGATTTGATTGGGAAAAGGATGTCAGCAGGGTAGAAAAATTGGTATTTGAAGAAACTGTTGCCCTCGTGCTTCGTCAAGCCTGTCCCCGTAGAGTGTCGATTTGAGGTGCAAGCGGGCTTTAGAATTTTTCTTTCGGATTTAATGACGTAGCCGGACCAGAAAGCACATGCACTTCCAGATCTCTGATTTGTGATCCACTTGGAGATACGACACCGACGCCGCTACTCTATAGCTTGAAAATCTATTGTAATAATACCTATTTCTCATGTGATAATTTATTTTTGTGTGTGTATTTATTTACCAGGAAAGTATCAAGTTATTAGAGTTCATATTGTTGAATTTGACATCTCGTCGATGCAACGACTTAGATATAATTAAAAAAAAAGTCACTAAGCCTTGTTCATCATCAACATTCTTCTGCCCCTTATCCCAATCTATTTGGGGTATACCTCACTTCCTTTTTTACAGTTGTCAATTCTAGTTGAGGCTAGATTTCTCTATAGAAATCTAGCCTCAACTGACTCTATAGTCGAGTTTAAAAATCGCTGAATAGTTTAATAAACCACATCTACTAACATTGAATGCTCGTCCATCAGGATAGGACATCAAGCCGTAACCATGCATGCTGTTGTTGTAGAACCAGCCCTCGTAGGTGGTGTCGAGATGGTCAGCTCCGAGGTATCGCCAGCGGTACTCTCCGTCACCATGCATCGTGTCGTGGAACATGTGCCCGATGTACCACTCTAGGGACTGTTAAATTGATATTGGTGAATTTGAAAGCATTTTACCTCCCACAATTTTTTTTTGTAGGTTGCGTTATCATCAAATGACTCCTCCCGCTCTGTTTGGGGCTGAAGGGAGTGTCAGACTTCTACTAACTAAAAACCACCTAAGTTCCTTCTTAGCACTTTGTGTCCGGTGCTGCGGTATCTCTTTCCAGCACCACACAGCCCCGACAGGACCTCCCACTACTTGATAATATGTAGTTTTCTAGTTTTTCACTGAGCTTCTACAGAAAACTCGTCACTTTTGCCGATGCACAAATCCATTGAGCACTTGAGTTATAGCATAAAATTTAACTTATTAGAGTACTAGCTGTTGCCCGCGGCTTCGTCCGCGTGGATGTCGATTATCGCGACCAAAAGTAATCTTTTCATCCCCCTTTTCGACCCTTCACAACCCACTTTTTCGTATTAAAAAGTAGCCTAGATGTCCTTTCTCAGGCTCTAGACTATCTATGTACCAAATTTAATTTAAATCGGTTCAGTAGTTTTGTCGTGAAAGCGCGACAGACAGATAGACAGAGTTACTTTCGCATTTATAATATTAATAGTAAGGATAACCTCAGGTCCACTCCAGTGGTGTCTCCCCTTCCCATTCTTCCTGTTCTCCTCATCTCTCTCCCCGAGATAGTACTCCACATAAGGCCATCTCTTGCTGACATTGGTCCTCGGCGGATTGCAAGGAATAATGCATGTCGTCATGAGATTAATACCTCAATGTGAGATCACTTTGTTTTATAAAAATAATACCAGTTTGGTGTAAATTGTTCGAAACGTGATTTTTTACAAAAAATAATACTCATCCAAATATAATAAAAGTATACTCTGTGAGAGTACCAAAAGGAAAATAGGGCTGATTTACAAATATTTATACGATAGTTTTGACAGTTGGTCATGACTTGTGTCAAGTAGAGTAGACCAAAATGAGTTCTTGGCGAAAGGAGGTTTATTCAAATTTGAAAAGAGGTCTCATTACTCATAATATTTTTGAATATGTTTGTAATTTGGCATATTAATACTCCACAAATGTAAAATAAAACAATTTATTTATACTTTTATGTTGAATATAAAATAGTCATAGACTTAGGATCTACCTACTTATACAAGCTATATGTAAATGTTGTAGTTACTGTGTTCTTCATATATGTTCCTCATCGGAGTATTAGGTAAATACGTAGGGTATTAGGCTCGCCCCGATCACAACGGGTTACCTACTATATACACTTCTGTCCATCCCTTCGGGGACAAATACATCATAAGTTTTCTTTCGTTATCTCTTCTTAACAACATGATCTTCTGGTATTCAGCTGTATCCGGTAAGACTGGAAGCCGACCTCAACATAGCTGGGAAAAGGCTAGACAGATAATGATGATAATCTCTTCTTAACAACAAGGTTTGCAACAACCCGACTTTGCGCTCTCGAAGTAAGTGTATTCCTGAAACAATAGTAAAATTACACAAATGTAAAATGTAAAAAGCTCTGATAATTTGAAAATACACGTATTGGAGCCCGCCATGTAATGGATTCTCGTATATCGCATACCCTGGACAGATACTGGGTAGTAAAAGAATCTGGTTGCCATGATGATACATCATCATCTGCCTCTTTGGCCGCGTTACTCGCGCGACTTCGGGGTACGGAGGCCGGTTCCTCTATCGGTCGTGCTAAGTGCAATTGGGTTTTTCCCTTTGTAATTTCTCAGTAGCCACTCGGAGTAACAAAACCGGCCAAGTGCGAGTCGGACTTGCAGACATGAAGGGTGTCGCGTCGTGGACATGAAGGGTTCCGTACCAAAACGCGTTGTTGAGTTTGTTGTATGGGAGCCCCCCTTTTTTTTTTTTGGTGGGTGGAAAATCATCGAATAACCCCCCCCCCCGCTCTTGGGCAGAGCGAAGGGGAGTGTCAGACTTCTACTGACTAAAAACCAAACCCATGTTCCTTCTTCGCTCTTGTGCCGAGGCCGCGTTATGCCTTTCGATAATCCGCAGCCCCGACGGGCGTCGGCCCTTGGGGCCCCTTCCATATGGGAGCCCCCCTTAAATATTGATTTTATTTTGTTTTTAGTATTTGTTGTTATAGCGGCAACTGAAATACATAATTTGTGAAAATTTCTACTGTCTAAGCTAGCTGTCGCGGTTCTTGAGATACAGCCTGGTGACAGACAGACGGACAGACAGCGATGTATTAGTAATAGGGTCCCGTTTTTATACCCCTTTGGGTAAGGAACCCTATAAAAAGTGAAAAGTACTTCCGACCGTCTTCGGGTCTCTCGAATTCTTACCAGTAGGAAGGCAGCAGCCAATATCAGGGCTTTATGTTTCGGTTGTACGGCAGACGCAGGTACTTGTATCGTGGTTGTGAAGCTGTTCAGCTCCCTGTCCCACCCGTGGGCTATCTTACCCACCACGCGGAGGGAGTCGCCTGTCATTATCTGTTGAAGAAGGATAAGAGTCTCATAGATGTAGCAGTGCTGGGTGAGATTTTCAAAAGTATCATTGATTCAAGTGTATTGATAGAAAGAGGTCGTAAGTATTACTCTATTGACGGTGGAAGCGACAGGGTCGTCCGCGAAATTGTTTTTTTTTTAATGTGACAATGCCATTTACCGGTCAGCGGGGTATAAGTTGAAAAAAATATGATTCGCCACCGCAATAGAATTATAATAATTATTATGATTGATGACAATCCTCTTGAATTCCCACTGAATGACTATTTGATAAAAAGTCATACATATATTAACTATTTTAATCAACGTATAAACAACCTACTAATTTAATAAAATAATCCTACAGACACACGGTTTCGATAAACTGTGTTTCCTACCAAAAAGTCGGATTTGATCGCAGAATGATTTTAATCTAGATAAAATTACCTACTTTTACAATAATCACGTGGGAGAATATCCGATCACTACGCGGGCGAAGCCGCGGGCATAGGCTAGTTATCTACTGAATCTACATCAGCTGTCCTTCTGTCTGGAGGAAGAAAATGCTCCAAATTGGTTTTATCGTCAGTCAACGCTATATAATTTAACGAAAAAAATTATGTTGAAAAAAATATGATTCGCCACCGCAATAGAATTATTTATAATAATTAAAATGATTGATGACAATCCTCTTGAATTCCCACTGAATGACTATTTGATAAAAAGTCATACATATAGGTATTAACTTTAATTCAGTAGGTAAAACACATATTTATTATAGTCGTGAATCATATTTTAATCAACGTATAAACAACCTACTAATTTAATAAAATAATCCTACAGACACACGATTTCGATAAACTGTGTTTCCTACCAAAAAGTCGGATTTGATCGCGGAATGATTTTAATCTGGATAAAATTACTTTTACAATAATCACGTGGGAAAATATCCGATCACTACGCGGGCGAAGCCGCGGGCATAGGCTAGTTATCTACTGAATCTACATCAGCTGTCTACCTGTCTATCTGTCCTTCTGTCTGGAGGAAGAAAATGCTCCAAATTGGTTTTCTCGTCATCAGTCAACGCTATATAATTTAACACTAGACTCAACAGTCCACCTCACCTTAAATTCGGACAGTAGCAGTGCACTCTTCTGCATCACGGCAGGTCCTTCCACGACGAACAGCACCTGATCATTGGCGTCCCTGACCAGGAAGAAGGGCACCATCCACGTGCACTGCTGCTGGACTCGACCCACGTAGTCACCAGGCGGAGTTACTACTTGTATCTCCTGAAAAACGAAAATAAGCCAATTTTAGAATAGAATTTAGTCTCAACTTGCCGATCTATAAAGAAAAGCTGAAAAAAAGCCTGAAATACACATGCTACAAAAATAGCTTAAAAATGACCTGTAAACATTTGTAGGTAACACATCAGGTTGACAGGTTGTAAGATTTAACGAAATTGTGTTTTCGTCCCTTTAAATGGTGAACCCTCCTCTATACAATCCTGGCTTACTTGTTAAATCCTGGCTGACACCTCCCGCTTTGGGCGGAGCAGGAGAGAGTGTCAGACTCATACTGACTAAAACCTATCCGTGTTCCTTTTTATAGCGTTTCCGTTCCAGGGCCTCACAATAAGAATGGTTGGTTCATAATGAGAATCTACAATTACCCGTTTTCTGATTTGCATTTATTTAAATTACACTTTGTAACTTGGATTTCTATATGAATTGCACTTGCTCCAAAGAAAAAAACTGACCTGCAATCTACAAGGGAAGCAGCAAGAGGAAGCCGCAAGTCTCCTGGTGAAGACCATGGCCTCTTGCCTGGTGTTATCATGGAGATGCATGCTGAATCCTCGACCAGGACCACACAGGCATCGCTGGGTGGAGCTGGATGTTTCACTCGCGATGTATAGAGCTTCGCCGTTCGGTACCCTCACTATGTATCGGTTTTCTGACTCGATTTTTGATGTCACTGAAATGTTTTTAAAGCTTTCCTTATTATGCACATAGGGTTTTTAGTTCCCATCAGCTCTTCCAGACGTACAGCAACTGCATTTGTTAAAGACGCTTAGGGACACACAGACCCGCTGACATTATGTCGGTGAATAATTAGTTGTCGACAAGGGATGAACAATTTTTACTCACAAAGTTCAGTGTCGCCGGATAACTGAGGACATAACGCAATTCGCTGATATGTTGGTTGTTTTGGTGCGTAGAGCCCATTAGGTGGACCTACACAAACTACACAAGTAGAGTAAGGTACTTGAAATCGTAGACGTAGAAGTCGAAAATTGTCTACTGGCTGCATGCAGGCCTTTTTTTTTTTTTTTTTGGTGGGTGGTAAATCATCAAATGACCCCCCCCGCTCTTGGGCAGAGCGAAGGGGAGTGTCAGACTTCTACTGACTAAAAACCGAACCCATGTTCCTTCTTTGCCCTTGCGTCGAGGCCACGTCATCTAGTACAAAAATCCGCGGCCCCGACGGGCGTCGGCCCTTGCGGGCCCCTCCTTGCTGACATCTCTTTGAGGCGCGCGTGGAACACGAACGCGCCGCCGACACGGTCTGTTGCCGTCATGACGACGGCTGGACGGCGAGCTAGCCCATTACTCACCGTCGACAGGCCCGCGTCTACGGTGGCCGGAAGCCATCACGTGGCCCCCGACGCCCGGAGCGCCTTCCGCGCCTTCCGCGACGGCTGGGACGTTGAGAAGTTCTCTCCCTCTCTCGTTCCACCACCTCCTTCGCTAGCATCACTGCTTCGTAGAAGGAGGCGACGGCGTCCCATTCCTCCTCGCCCCGGACCATGACTTGCACCAGGGCCGGACGCGAGAGGTCGCCGCCGCCGATCGCCGCTACGAGAACACAGCGGGGCTCCGCCCAAGCAGGGCACACCTCCACAGTGTGCTCCACCGTGTCCTCCGGTCGATCCTCGCAGTGGAAGCATCCGGGCGTTTCCTCCCGCCTGATTCGGTGCAGGTACCTCCCGAAACATCCGTGTCCGGTGAGGACCTGCGTCAGACGGAAGGTGAGGGCGCCGTGGCTCCTCTCTAGCCACTCCTCAAAGAGGGGACTTACTGCCACTATCGTGGCGTGCCCTGCACGGGGTTGCGACAGTCGCTGTCTCCATGCCGCCATGAGATCGCACCGGAGGTCTGTCCGCCGCGCAGCAATGTGCCGCGGTAGCAGAGTGACCCCCCGGTGTAGCGCCTCCGCGCGCCACTCATGTAGTCGCGCGAGGACTATCGCCTCCAGATCCCACGGCGGCAATCCGGCAAGGAGATTCGCCGCCTCGCGGGAGATCGTGCGGTACCCGCGGACTAGCCTTACGGCCATGACCTTTCGGGGCGCGTTCAGGTAGTGAACGGCCCGCTTCTTCACGGCACGCGCCCACACCGGGGCCCCGTAAAGGGCCATGGACCGCACGATCCCCGCATACAGCCTACGGCAGGAGGCGTTTGGCCCCCCCAGATCGGGCAAGAGCCACCTAAAGGCAGCCGCGGCCCGCTCCAGTCTGGGAGCCAAACGTCGGAAGTGCTCCACGAAGTTCCACCGGCTGTCGAGGACGAGTCCGAGGTACTTTATAGTACACTCGACGCCGATGGGAACCCCTCCCACCGTTAGCTGAGATCCCGACGGCGGCACATTCCCACGCCCATGGAAGCACATGGCCTCGGACTTGTGAAGCGCCACCTCGAGACCCAGCTGCCGGATCCTCTCCACGACTGTTTCAACCCTGCATGCAGGCCTTACACTAAGGCACCCACAGAAGCGTCTAGGTTAACCTGCGAGATGCAATGCAGATAGAAATGCAATGCTTCTCCTCTGCTTCTTTGGAAGGTTTTGTTTTATTTTAGTTCTATTGTTGGAACTAGATCCGTCATGAAATTATTGTTATGAAATGGCTGAAATGTCGGAATTCAAACATATTTTAAAGCCTTTCGTTAGACATAATTATAGGCATTGCGAAATATTTGCTATACATTTATTAGTGTTATCAGCTATTGAGGTTTATCTACTCTGATCCTTTTGTTTACAAGTGTTCGATGGTGTCGTTTGCATAAAGTTGCAAGTTTTGCGGCAACGAGACGATGATAACACTGTTGAGAACTTGTAAACCTTCTTTAAGTTGTATAGTGCATTTTATTGTAAACTAACTACTGTACACGGCTGCGACCACAGTTTAGGTCGAAAATCATACAAAAGTATCCTACATACATTATGTGTGTCCGTTTCGACCGCGCGGCCACGACGTTTTTTTTAAAAAAAAAATTTACCAAGTTTATGTAAAAGTTTGTAAAAGTTGATTCCCAAAACCATAAATTTGTCAAAGTTATGGTTACAAAGTTTTAAGGGTTTGAACGTGGCCGCGCCATCGAAACGCGGAGAACCGCGCGGCCACGGAGATCTTCAAAACTAAGCGTTGCAGAGACCTGCAATTTAGGTAAATAACAGATTCAATATGTAAAAAAATTGTAAAAATATAGAAAAAAATCCTAGGTTTATATTTTAGGAGCTGTAACACTAAAACCCCATGGCCGCGCCATTGAAACGGTGAAAACCACGTTATCGCCGATATCTCGCTGAAAAAGCATCGTAGAGGTCTGGAGTTTCATGTAAAACATAGATTTGAATTTGTCAAATCATGTAAAAATACAAAAAAAAACCTTAGGTTTTTACTTTAGGTGCTATAAGACTAAAACGCCATGGCCGCGCCATTGAAACGGTGAAAAATACGTTATCGTCGATATCTCGCTGAAAAAGCGTCGTAGAGGTCTGAAGTTTCTTGTAAAACATAGATTTGAATTTGTCAAATCATGTAAAAATACAAAAAAAAACCCTAGGTTTATATTTTAGGTGCTATAAGACTAAAACGCCATGGCCGCGCCATTGAAACGGTGAAAAATACGTTATCGCCGATATCTCACTGAAAAAGCGTCGTAGAGGTCTGAAGTTTCTTGTAAAACATAGATTTGAATTTGTCAAATCATGTAAAAATACAAAAAAAAACTCTAGGTTTATTGTTTAGGTGCTATAAGACTAAAACGCCATGGCCGCGCCATTGAAACGGTAAAAAACCGCGTTATCGCCGATATCTCACTGAAAAAGCATCGCAGAGGGCTGAAGTTGTTTGTAAAGCAATGATTTGAATTTGTCAAAAATTGGAAAAATACACAATACAATTCTAGGTTTATATTTTAGGAGCAGTAAGGCTAAAACCCCATGGCCGAAACGGTGAAAATCACGTTATCGCCGATATCTCGCTGAAAAAGCATCGTAGAGGTCTGAAGTTTCTTGTAAAACCAAGATTTGAATTTATCAATTTTTTTTAAATACACAAAATAATCCTAGGTTTATATATCAGGAGCTGTAGTACGATATCGTTTAGAACCTTTGTTGTTTCGATAGGGTGACCATGACTTTGTGTTTACAGCAAAACTTTCCACCTATTGCATTTCCCTAGAAATTATTTCTAAATGCTTCTAAATTAAATTAAAATGAAACGATAAGATACAAAAACATATAATTATGTTTATTTCTTATTAAAAATCATATAAATCACAGATTGTTTACTTAAACTAAGATTTTTTAAATTATATAATTATTTAACATCTTAATCATCTATTAGACCATATATCGATAAGATAAAAAAATATATATGTCGGCTAACGGGATAATTTTTAGCAATATTCGTTGGTTAACAGTGGGCGTCGGTGGGTAGTGTTGGATGAAGAAACTAGACTCGTACACTCAATCAATAGTCCTAAGCACAGTAGATCTAGATAGTTAGACACACAAACTCTGTAGGTAGGTACGTATTTCAGAACACACGATGGTTTCAGCGGTTTCACGCGCCCGCCGCTCGCGCCTGTCTACTCAATAGTGACGTAACGACGCGACCGGCCCACGCGCGCGCTCACCAATGACTCCATCAAGCGCCACCAGATGGCGCTGGCGTACTGAATACGACACGATGCCGACACGGCCATCCTGCTTTCACACGTCCTCGTGTGATCATTACTCTGCGAACAAACGCTTGCACACACACTTCCACAAGTTTGCTTTGTTCCACTCGGTCACTCCTGAACAAACTCAAAATTCATAAAATCGTTGAAAATAAGAAATTCAAACCCCCTTTTTTAAATTTAAATCAAAACCCTTCAATTACATCAAACATAATAACGGAAAATTAAAAATAATCCAAAATACAACACCCTGGGCCACGTACCATCGCTCGATTCTACCTTTTAAACTCTACTGCGACAAAAACTGACAAGCTTACAGAAACCCTCGAGTAAGACCACTAACGCCACGGCTCTCCAGCCGACCAGCAATCACATTGCTCTCACACGGCACTCCAGCCGACCAGCAAACGCATTACTCGCACGGACTCTCCAGCCGATCAGTAATCGCGTTGCCCACACACGGCACCATAGCCGACCAGCAAACGCATTGCTCTCACGGACTCTCCAGCCGATCAGCAAACGCGTTGCCCTCACACGGCACTCCAGCCGTCCAGCAATCGCATTGTTCTCACGGACTCTCAAGCCGATCAACAATCGCGTTGCCTGCGCATCCATCACATGGATCGCCCGTGTGCATCACGCATGACTACACACTATGGTCTCTCCAGACCACGATCTCCGCCAGAGTTGAACGCGCACCGCGCACCCACGTTCAACAAACAAAAGACACCGATATCTACCGGGCTACGACTACGTAACAACTACTGGTACGGTCGAACACAATAGGGCCTATAGAAACCCTTACTCGATTTTCCACCATAACTCCAACTTGCTCATCATCATTAAAATTCTTATCAACATCGACTGGTACGTGACCCGCTGGCATCTTCTTAAGCATATCGTGTGCATATTTTTAAACACGCTTAGAATTGAAAGTTTTTCAGTTGAAAATACTTATCTTGTACCTACAAGACAAAGTAGTAACGGTGGTAAAGTTCAAAACTAGCCACACTATAATTTTTTTATGTACAATAAGTATATACGTCATGCTCTATCATGGAAAGGAAGAAAGAAAGATAAAAAAATATTTGTTGCAGAAACAAAATAAATTGAAGTTGGAATCCGTGAGTTAATTACAGGGGTTATTTCAGGCATAATTCATTATTTCAAATCCTTTAGACAAATTCAATACAATCACTTTTTTTACTGAATAATCGGTGATTTATTATGTTTTTTTATAATTAAAAAAAAGTAAACTAAAATGAAACGATATGAAGCAAAAATATAATAATGTTTATAAGAAACATTTCAATTAAAGAACGAACCAATGAAAGAACTTATCATTTTAATTTAATTTAGAATGCTTGAGAAATAATTTCCAAACATTATGGATAAAGTTTTCTGTAAACACAAAGTCATGGTCACCCTATCGAAACAACAAAGGTTCTAAGCGATATCGTACTACAGCTCCTGATATATAAACCTAGGGTTTTTTTTTGTATTTTTACATGATTTGACAAATTCAAATCTATGTTTTACAAGAAACTTCAGACCTCTACGACGCTTTTTCAGCGAGATATCGGCGATAACGTATTTTTCACCGTTTCAATGGCGCGGCCATGGCGTTTTAGTCTTGTAGCACCTAAAATATAAACCTAGGGTTTTTTTTTGTATTTTTACATGATTTGACAAATTCAAATCTATGTTTTACAAGAAACTTCAGACCTCTACGACGCTTTTTCAGCGAGATATCGGCGATAACGTATTTTTCACCGTTTCAATGGCGCGGCCATGGCGTTGTGTCCGTTTCGACCGCGCGGCCACGACGTTTTTTTTTTTAAAAAAATGTACCAAGTTTATGTAAAAGTTTGTAAAAGTTGATTCCCAAAACCATAAATTTGTCAAAGTTATGGTTACAAAGTTATAAGGGTTTGAACGTGGCCGCGCCATCGAAACGCGGAGAACCGCGCGGCCACGGAGATCTTTAAAACTAAGCGTTGCAGAGACCTACAATTTAGGTAAATAACAGATTCAATATGTAAAAAATTTGTAAAAATATAGAAAAAAATCCTAGGTTTATATTTTAGGAGCTGTAACACTAAAACCCCATGGCCGCGCCATTGAAACGGTGAAAACCACGTTATCGCCGATATCTCGCTGAAAAAGCATCGTAGAGGTCTGGAGTTTCTTGTAAAACATAGATTTGAATTTGTCAAATCATGTAAAAATACAAAAAAAAACCTTAGGTTTATATTTTAGGTGCTATAAGACTAAAACGCCATGGCCGCGCCATTGAAACGGTGAAAAATACGTTATCGCCGATATCTCGCTGAAAAAGCGTCGTAGAGGTCTGAAGTTTCTTGTAAAACATAGATTTGAATTTGTCAAATCATGTAAAAATACAAAAAAAAACCCTAGGTTTATATTTTAGGTGCTATAAGACTAAAACGCCATGGCCGCGCCATTGAAACGGTGAAAAATACGTTATCGCCGATATCTCACTGAAAAAGCGTCGTAGAGGTCTGAAGTTTCTTGTAAAACATAGATTTGAATTTGTCAAATCATGTAAAAATACAAAGAAAAACTCTAGGTTTATTGTTTAGGTGCTATAAGACTAAAACGCCATGGCCGCGCCATTGAAACGGTAAAAAACCACGTTATCGCCGATATCTCGCTGAAAAAGCATTGCAGAGGGCTGAAGTTGTTTGTAAAGCAATGATTTGAATTTGTCAAAAATTGGAAAAATACACAATACAATTTTAGGTTTATATTTTAGGAGAAGTAAGGCTAAAACCCCATGGCCAAAACGGTGAAAATCACGTTATCGCCGATATCTCGCTGAAAAAGCATCGTAGAGGTCTGAAGTTTCTTGTAAAACCAAGATTTGAATTTATCATTTTTTTTAAAAATACACAAAATAATCCTAGGTTTATATATCAGTACGATATCGTTTAGAACCTTTGTTGTTTCGATAGGGTGACCATGACTTTGTTTGTGTTTACAGCAAAACTTTCCACCTATTGCATTTCCCTAGAAATTATTTCTAAATGCTTCTAAATTAAATTAAAATGAAACGATAAGATACAAAAACATATAATTATGTTTATTTCTTATTAAAAATCATATAAATCACAGATTGTTTACTTAAACTAAGATTTTTTAAATTATATAATTATTTAACATCTTAATCATCTATTAGACCATATACCGATAAGATAAAAATATATATATGTCGGCTAACGGGATAATTTTTAGCAATATTCGTTGGTTAACAGTGGGCGTCAGTGGGTAGTGTTGGATGAAGAAACTAGACTCGTACACTCAATCAATAGTCCTAAGCACAGTAGATCTAGATAGTTAGACACACAAACTCTGTAGGTAGGTACGTATTTCAGAACACACGATGGTTTCAGCGGTTTCACGCGCCCGCCGCTCGCGCCTGTCTTCTCAATAGTGACGTACCGACGCGACCGGCCCACGCGCGCGCTCACCAATGACTCCATCAAGCGCCACCAGATGGCGCTGGCGTACTGAATACGACACGATGCCGACACAGGATGGCCGTGTCGGCATCGTGTCGTATTCAGTCTTTCACACGTCCTCGTGTGATCATTACTCTGCGAACAAACGCTTGCACACACACTTCCACAAGTTTACTTTGTTCCACTCGGTCACTCCTGAACAAACTCAAAATTCATAAAATCGTTGAAAATAAGAAATTCAAACCCCCTTTTTTAATTTAAATCAAAACCCTTCAATTACATCAAACATAATAACGGAAAATAAAAATAATCCAAAATACAACACCCTGGGCCACGTACCATCGCTCGATTCTACCTTTTAAACTCTACTGCGACAAAAACTGCCAAGCTTACAGAAACCCTCGAGTAAGACCACTAACGCCACGGCTCTCCAGCCGACCAGCAATCACATTGCTCTCACACGGCACTCCAGCCGACCAGCAAACGCATTACTCGCACGGACTCTCCAGCCGATCAGTAATCGCGTTGCCCACACACGGCACCATAGCCGACCAGCAAACGCATTGCTCTCACGGACTCTCCAGCCGATCAGCAATCGCGTTGCCCTCACACGGCACTCCAGCCGTCCAGCAATCGCATTGTTCTCACGGACTCTCAAGCCGATCAACAATCGCGTTGCCTGCGCATCCATCACATGGATCGCCCGTGTGCATCACGCATGACTACACACTATGGTCTCTCCAGACCACGATCTCCGCCAGAGTTGAACGCGCACCGCGCACCCACGTTCAACAAACAAAAGACACCGATTTCTACCGGGCTACGACTACGTAACAACTACTGGTACGGTCGAACACAATAGGGCCTATAGAAACCCTTACTCGATTTTCCACCATAACTCCAACTTGCTCATCATCATTAAAATTCTTATCAACATCGACTGGTACGTGACCCGCTGGCATCTTCTTAGGCATATCGTGTGCATATTTTTAAACACGCTTAGAATTGAAAGATTTTTCAGTTGAAAATACTTATCTTGTACCTACAAGACAAAGTAGTAACGGTGGTAAAGTTCAAAACTAGCCACACTACAATTTTTTTTATATACAATAAGTATATACGTCATGCTCTATCATGGAAAGGAATAAAGAAAGATAAAAAAATATTTGTTGCAGAAACAAAATAAATTGATGTTGGAATCCGTGAGTTAATTACAGGGGTTATTTCAGGCATAATTCATTATTTCAAATCCTTTAGACAAATTCAATACAATCACTTTTTTTACTGAATAATCGGTGATTTATTATGTTTTTTTATAATTAAAAAAAAGTAAACTAAAATGAAACGATATGAAGCAAAAATATAATAATGTTTATGAGAAATTTCATTTCAATTAAAGAACGAACCAATGAAAGAACATATCATTTTAATTTAATTTAGAATGCTTGAGAAATAATTTCCAAACATTATGGATAAAGTTTTCTGTAAACACAAAGTCATGGTCACCCTATCGAAACAACAAAGGTTCTAAGCGATATCGTACTACAGCTCCTGATATATAAACCTAGGGTTTTTTTTGTATTTTTACATGATTTGACAAATTCAAATCTATGTTTTACAAGAAACTTCAGACCTCTACGACGCTTTTTCAGCGAGATATCGGCGATAACGTATTTTTCACCGTTTCAATGGCGCGGCCATGGCGTTTTAGTCTTATAGCACCTAAAATATAAACCTAGGGTTTTTTTTTGTATTTTTACATGATTTGACAAATTCAAATCTATGTTTTACAAGAAACTTCAGACCTCTACGACGCTTTTTCAGCGAGATATCGGCGATAACGTATTTTTCACCGTTTCAATGGCGCGGCCATGGCGTTTTAGTCTTATATCACCTAAAATATAAACCTAAGGTTTTTTTTTTGTATTTTACATGATTTGACAAATTCAAATCTATGTTTTACAAGAAACTCCAGACCTCTACGATGCTTTTTCAGCGAGATATCGGCGATAACGTGGTTTTCACCGTTTCAATGGCGCGGCCATGGGGTTTTAGTGTTACAGCTCCTAAAATATAAACCTAGGATTTTTTTCTATATTTTTACAAATTTTTTACATATTGAATCTGTTATTTACCTAAATTGCAGGTCTCTGCAACGCTTAGTTATAAAGATCTCCGTGGCCGCGCGGTTCTCCGCGTTTCGATGGCGCGGCCACGTTCATACCCTTATAACTTTGTAACCATAACTTTGACAAATTTATGATTTTGGGAATCAACTTTTACAAACTTTTACATAAACTTGGTACATTTTTTTTTAAAAAAAAACGTCGTGGCCGCGCGGTCGAAACGGACACATGGCGTTTTAGTCTTATAGCACCTAAAATATAAACCTAGGGTTTTTTTTTGTATTTTTACATGATTTGACAAATTCAAATCTATGTTTTACAAGAAACTTCAGACCTCTACGACGCTTTTTCAGCGAGATATCGACGATAACGTATTTTTCACCGTTTCAATGGCGCGGCCATGGCGTTTTAGTCTTATAGCACCTAAAGTAAAAACCTAAGGTTTTTTTTTGTATTTTTACATGATTTGACAAATTCAAATCTATGTTTTACAAGAAACTCCAGACCTCTACGATGCTTTTTCAGCGAGATATCGGCAATAACGTGGTTTTCACCGTTTCAATGGCGCGGCCATGGGGTTTTAGTGTTACAGCTCCTAAAATATAAACCTAGGATTTTTTTCTATATTTTTACAAATTTTTTACATATTGAATCTGTTATTTACCTAAATTGCAGGTCTCTGCAACGCTTAGTTTTAAAGATCTCCGTGGCCGCGCGGTTCTCCGCGTTTCGATGGCGCGGCCACGTTCAAACCCTTATAACTTTGTAACCATAACTTTGACAAATTTATGGTTTTGGGAATCAACTTTTACAAACTTTTACATAAACTTGGTAAATTTTTTTTTTAAAAAAAACGTCGTGGCCGCGCGGTCGAAACGGACACCATTATGTCCTGATCCTGGTCTATCTGTTTTCCATATTTAATCGAAATTATGGGTATATTATAGACAAACAGACTTATTATTTTCTCATTCAAAATATAAATATGGATATCTAATGAAAATAAAATAGACAGTTATTTATTATTATTACTAGCCATTTGTGTCCCACTGCAGGGCAAAGGCCTCCCTTCCCTCTTTCCACTTATCCCTGTCCAATGCTGTTGATTGCCAATCCCTGCGAAAAGAGTCGAGTTCGTCTCGCCATCTTCTTCTGGGCCTGCCGCGTTGCCGTTTACTGCTGTTTGGGACCCATTGTGTGGTTATTTTAGCCCATAGCTCCTCCGGCATGCGGCAGATGTGGCCAGCCCAGTTCCATTTAAGCTTGGCAGCCGTGTGACCTATGTCGGCAATTTGTGTTTTGGAACGCAGTATCGAATTTCTTATTTGGTCAGTAAGCTTGACTCCAAGGATACTACGCTCCATCAGCGTCTGTTATAATGCAATCGTTTGTTGACGCTTCATGCATGGTCGTGAGTCATTTGTGTGACTTCTAACATTTTTAGCAAGATAAACGAAATTCCTTTGATGACAAAGTCGAATTTAAATATCAACTTAAGCAAATCCAGCCGTTGACGTCGATCCAATAAATACCTACGCAGAACAATGATAACAAGTTACAAATACTTAGGGCCTTAGATTTGTATAAATTGTAATTTTAATTTTGACTATTAATAAAATGTGAACCCGGTGTTTGGAAATATTTGTCTCATAGTATAATACAAAAAAATGTTGAACAGCAATCGCACAACATTGTTTATGTTTCCCGCACCATTAAAAGTTGCGTGATATTCTGTGGTTTATCATAAAAAGGGAAACTTAAATCTGCTGAATTTGTCGCATGGCCATATTCAAAACTACCACCTCCATTTAGATTTTTTATAGCAATTTGTCATTCGTAACACATGAACATGTTGCTAAACAATGTTGTTAACTCACACTCACACACGGATTAAGCTCCGTTTAGTACTCCTATGGAATCTCATTTCAACCCTCGTTTCATTCGCTACCAGCGACCCTACTTCGAGAAGTTTTTAGGTAATGGCAAAAGATCGAAAATATTTTCTTACATTTATTTCTGTAAGTAGTGCAGGAGAACTGAACGGTCACACAGACAGACACGTAAAGCGGCTCTGTTTAATTTTACAATTGAAATTTTATGTCTGGTAGCCCTTTAATTAAGTAGATATACTTACGATCAGTCAACTCCACAGTTTGCTGAATCAGAAGGCTGGAGACTCCAATGAGGAAGTCCAGTCCATGCACTGGAATGAACTGGCCTCTGGTATTTGAGCTCCAATCCAATGTGGACACTGGCAGTTGGGCTCGGTTGTTTTCTAAAGGTTTGGATTGATTCTGTTATTCTTAAAGTCTTGTACAGTCGAACAAGCTAATTAGTATACAGGTAGAGATCTTTATAACTCTAGTACACTGAAAATATTGATTGCAATTTTGTTTTATATAGCGTTTCGGATTAAGCGACTGATGTCAACGCTGTACCATTTCACATAAGTCTCTAAATGTATCTGTATAATCTTAAGAGTAAATGCAGGTTAGCTGGCTCTGGCTGTATACTTATTAGCTTATTCGACTGTACGAGGAACTGATTCGAGACAAAGGTTATACTGAAAAACTACGGGCTTACACACCTGTATTTCTGTTATCTATGCCTGTATTATAGGTATTCAAAAATCTAGGCTCTCAGCCAGTTCCATACTGTAACCATTCTTTTTGGTGTATAAATACACATAAAATAGAATGGTTACAGCAGCTATACTCTAAGTGTGTTCCGCGGAACCCTAGGGTTCCATGATACCTCTGTCGGGGTTCCGCAAGAATTTAGAAAAAAAAAATCAAAACACCTCTCTCTGGGCGCTCCGCGGCCGCGCGGGGACAAAACGCTATGAACGTTATTTATTTATTTATTTGTATTTGTATAAACATAACAAACAACAGTGTTTCAGGCCTATAATAAAATAACTGCTTTTAAAAGAAAATTACATTTTTGGATCATTTGCATTGGTAAGAAAAAAATAGAAAGCTTTACGTTACTCAGTGAGTTTGTTAGCGAAAACGACTCAGAAATGTTTTAAGATGATGTGTTTGAAGAATAGGGGATCGGACAAAAAAAAACTAATTAGTCCGTCAGATAGATTTCCAAAAATTATTGGACACGTATTTTTTCTTTTTTCACGTAAACTTAAAATGAAGACGATACAGTGCTTCGAAAACTCGTGTGACGTCATATGATAGTACATTTTGACGACACAAGTGCCGTTTCAAGCCCCACTCCAAGATCTTTGACGCGTTTTATCTTCGTCATTTTTTATTGATTTGATAAAACAAAAAACACGTATTCAATATTTTTCGATAATCTAACTTAGGGGAGACCGGGGACAATTGAAACAATTTCACTTAAATCGTGTGCAGTGAAGTATCTATAGTACCTACATCCCTCGAATTTATATAGTTGAAAGGGTCGTTATCTAGTTCCTAAATTAAATATAATCTATATCTCTATTTTGAATAGTTAACCTACAATCACACATTAAAGAAGACCGGACACAGTGGTTCTATTGACCCCACCCCAAGGACGGTTGAAACGGTAAGTAGGGATAATTGAAACACTGAAATATTTCAGGAACTACTGAAGGTTTTTACTTAATCTTTAAAATTTAACTTACTACTAAATTATTTATTGAGATCGTGACAAGTGTGTCACCGTAAAGTTAATATTTTGAAAATTATAAAAGCAAATACATCTTTAATATAAACAACGTAAAATACCTCTTATTTTAATCATTTTCGAGCTTTAATTTGTGTTATTGAATACTATTTCACATGATTGAAAGACTTGTTACCCTATTTTGCTGTAATTGCACTTACATGGGGGATAAAAAAAGATAATCCAGTCTCATACAAAACAGCTTGTTTCAATCGTAACAATGTTTCAATCATAACAATGTTTCAATCATAAAAATGTTTCAATCATAACAATGGTTTATTGACGGTCTGCTTCAAGTCCTGCGGTAGACTGTTGGGTGTTGTAACTTGTAGTGTCATCGGGCTGGTAAGGTCATGCTGAACTTCCAACACATGTATGACCATGGAATTTGGCTGTGGAGTCCATAAGTACTTAGGAGCAGATGGGATAGCGGCTTCAAATCCTACGGCAGACTCATTTTAGAAAACACAACCTTCTTCTGTGCAGTCGGATAAAAATGCGAAATATGCGGGGACGTTTGAAACGTTTCAAACGTACCCATGTCACATCTTCTACTTCAACACTCAATATTTTGTAATATATTGACTTAAATAATAAATAACAGTAATAAAAACTAACTTAAATAGACAAACAATACTCTAAAATAAGAAAAACTGACAAACTACAAGATTTAAATAGGTAAAAACCAAAAAAATAAAAATGGTGAGAACTTACTTTTTGGCGTGAAATTCGTCGAGGCGTCCTGTGTGCGACTACATTGCTCGCTCGCTCGAGCCGTGCTAAACACAAAACCGAACATGGCCAACGATGTAACGAACGACGCGTCACACGCGTAGGTATCATGGTTTCCGAGAAATTGAAGTTGTTGCAATCATGACCTGTTTCAATAGGGGATCGGACTGGGTCAAAATAATATGATTCTGTTTAGTCCGTAAGTTAGATTATCGAAAAATATTGAATACGTGTTTTTTGTTTTATCAAATCAATAAAAAATTACGAAGATAAAACGCGTCAAAGATCTTGGAGTGGGGCTTGAAACGTCACTTGTGTCGTCAAAATGTACTATCATATGACGTCACACGAATTTTCGAAGCACTGTATCGTCTTCATTTTAAGTTTAGTTGAAAAAAGAAAAAATACGTGTCCAATAATTTTTGGAAATCTATCTGACGGACTAATTAGTTTTTTTTTGTCCGATCCCCTATTGTCCCCGGTCTACCCTACGGACTAAACAGAATCATATTATTTTGACCCAGTCCGATCCCCTATTGGTCCAATATCTCAGTTCGATGCGCGCATCTTTTGAAAAGTATTTTCCCGAAGAACACAATACAAAAATTAAAGTGAATTCATGGATTTATAATCTTTTTTTCCCCATCTTGGAAAAGCCTGAAAACATGTCAAACGAGATTTTACGAGATATATGAATCTCTTTTAGAAATGTCATCAGACACAAGTATGGAGCCACTGTTCAAAACGACGCCTCTCAATGATTTTTGGTGCAAAATCCAAGATGAATATGCAATGCTTGGCCAAATGGCTCTGGATATTCTTCTCCCGTTCCCAACTTCATATTTGTGCGAAACAGGATTCTCTACCTACGCAGCCATGAAAACAAAATATCGCAATAGACTGGACGCCGAAGCTGATATGAGACTCCAACCATAGTATAAAAAGGAGAAGTAGAGTATCTCCGGCCCAATCCGCGACATAATTACCTACCGTACTTGCCTGTCTCAGGGTTGTCACTTTCAGCTAAATTTTAATACAGTGCCTAAAAATTGACAAGGGCCGGGAAGTTGTATTTTTTTATTTGTGTTATCTGAGTTTCATTGAGATGTACAGCATATTACATTTTTTTTTTTGTAAAAATATCGTAAGGCTGTTCACAGCATACATCTACTTACCAAGTTTCAACTAGGTATGTAGTCCTAATAGTTTAGATTTTATAACTGTAAGTAGGTACATAATTAGTTACTATACCTACCAACAATACTGAGAAATCGGCATGACTAAACGTAAACAAAGCAATAGCGGCATATCATCAAAAGTACCTAATACATTCTAGTGGGAAAGTAGGCCTGCCTACTTCGTCTGTCTGATAGAAAACTAATACCAACAACAAAAAAATAAGTAGGTATCTCTTCATCAAGTATAAATTACTTGCTAGAATAAAGACTTGCTTACCTTTCCTGTTCAGTAGGTAATCTGAACATACTCAACTCTGGAATCGATGAATTGTTTAGACACCCAAACACACAGCAATAACTTCTGCGATTATCAGACATTTTTCATTCGAAAACCCGTGCGTGACGCGCGAACCTTGTGCGGTGTTAACCTTGACTGGCTCTGTGCGAAATCAACCGAGATTTTGTTTGAGTGTGCGTGCGGCGACCGTAAAGATACTAGGCGCACACATACAAGCCGCGCGCGGTGCGTTTGTATGAAGATACCCTACTTCTCCTTTTTATACTATGCTCCAACTTTCTTCCATCAAACCTGATATCAACCAATTGATGAAAAATAAAAAACAGTTTCATACCTCCCACTAGTTAGATTTTTTCTTTTTTAATGTTTTCTATTATTGTCCTTGGTAAGTGGTGAAGTAAATAATAATTAGTAACTGTTACATTGTACTTTTATTATGCTGATTAATAAAGAATACACTTATAAAACAATTGTTTTATTGTAGGGTTCCATCAAGTATTTTGCTTCCCAAAAGGGTTCCGTCATTAAAAAAGTTTGAGAACCACTGGGTTACAGTATTTGGTAACCTAATCTATGTTAATCTTTTCTTACTTACCATTTGTAGGTTGCACACTTATTACTAAATCTGGTCTCACAGGTGTTCCATCGTCTGCGAAAAGAATATCATCATCTAATCAATCCGAGATAAGTAACTCAAGTTCAAGACTGAGAAAAAAAACTTGTTTTATTATGTCTAACATCTTTCCTCAGACTTTTCTGAAATCTGTGGGAATAATATTGGTTCGTTCCCACTAACTCTACTAAACAGAATAGTTTTTTCCTACTGGCTCTACTACTTATGTATAGCCAGCTTCAGCAAGTCATCTACATACAGGAAAAACTACAGCACATTACACCATCCAGGATAACTCTATGCCTTTTGCTTGAAAAGTATAGTTGTCACTTTACGCCCTACCTACTAACAACAAATTTCTAAAAGTTGATTATTCCCGTTGATTCATGACGTTTGAAATTATCTTAATTACTCTTTGTTTCAACAAGTATTTTGTGTTCGAATGTATAATCGTCAGACTCCTTATCTATTTCAAAATGTACACCATAATTAACGTATTTACCTTCAGTTGCACCACGATTATCAATCCCTCTAACATCTGTTCTTAACTCTGTACCTCCAGTATCACCCATTTTTGAAATAACTTTGTTTTCGCACAATTTTTCACAAAACGCTTCACTTTGTACAGGTATATGTTATTTGTTGTCACTGCGTGGTCAAACTGTGTTATCGGCAAGTTTTTACTCGTCGTTATCGACTTATCAATAAAAGATATCTCAGCGTTATTATCGAGTACCTAGACATCGATATGTTGTATCGCGATTGGAACGTTAATTACATCAACAGTAATCCGTAATCATGTTCTTATAGAACATGTTTGTGTGTTTTCCTTAGAAACTGCGATATTTTTGATTTTTGTTACGTCATGGAATTATTGTTTTTGTACTTTTCTAATTACTCTTTTAATTTCTTCAATTAATATGTCTTTTTGGAAAACATGATCACTTTGGAAAGAGTTTTCTCTCTTTCCATTCTAGTGTTAATTTCGGCAAGATTACAAATAGAGAAAATACAGGGTGTAGAAAAATTAAGATATGATTGAAACAATTTTTAATGAAAACCATTTATATTCGGGTGTTAGTAATAAGTACTTGAACAAAGTGATAACATTCAAGTCGTTAAAATGACCGGTACATACCGTACAGTATTTTTAATAATAAATTACATTCATATATTCTATCTAATTCTCATCACTCCGACTAACATTTATTGTAAATGCCAAGATAAAACATTGTAAATTTCGCATAGGGAGTTGTAAACGACGCGGTCAGATTCGGTATAAAGGACACATTTGAAGCCAAATTTTGATCGGAAGACTTAGAGGGCGAGTGCAATATCCACTCTCTTAAAGACACTTGGTGACGTCAGACCGAAGTCGACGTCACGCGTGCTAACGAAACGATTATTGTCCTAGTATAGTCTAAAGTGGCGCGCTAGGCTAATGCAGTATGCGCTCTCAATCTCAGGCTTGATGGTTGACTGTGGGGCGATCTGACAAAGCAATACCGTATAAGACTCACTTTTCCAATTCTTCTTTATTCCTAAATATCTTTTTAATTAAACGAATAGAAAATATAGATATAAATAGAGGTACACATCTATGTAAAATGTACCTATATGATATTTCTCAATACATTGGAATATACTTCCATTTATAATAGTCTCATATTTTGGAATTACATTTATTATACATTTAGTATTTTGATTAGTTTCAATACTTGGACACACTTAAATATACGTAAGTAAGTACTTAACAACAATAAAGTTACCATCTCAATACATTCATAAACACATCGATTTCTTGAGAACCTCACATCTAATCCTGCCCCGAGTTCCGCGTTATATTAGACGAGTCTATACTTGAAATACAATCGCAAAAACATATCTAGCAAAAGTCCATACAACGTTCAATATAATATAATAATAATAATTTCAAATTACATTTAACAATGAAAGCGTAGAATTATCGCATAAGTAACAGCTAGCTGACGTACCTATTGAGATCAACTTTGTGTGAACCTTAACGCTATATCCCTACGGGTCTATGGCTGGTTAGACTCGTACGAATACAATAACAAAGTTTTAACTAGATAATACTAATGGTGAAACGATATACCTTTATGTGACGATTTAAAAGAAAGTAGATTAATACCATCGGGTCACGAGTACAGGTCGCCGAGAGACATGTAGAGAAAGCCTTAGTCCATTAAATGTGACATGGCTGAAGTGATTCTCGTTTGAGTAATGTCGCATGCGTTTGTTGCTAGTCTATCGCTGGAAGGCTCGTTGCCAGCCAAGGTTGAGCTTGAGCGTGGCAGGGAGACAAGGGCTGGCTTCACATTCTCCGTCGAGTTCGTCAGCCAGGTTGTCGTGAAGCTCTCGAAGTGCCATCAGCGCAGAGCGAGCAGCCCGTTGACAACTCATATCGCCTTCGCAAGTCGTATCAGCTTCAGAAAGGAATACCAGGTCGCAGGTCGTTGGTGGGGCTTCTCCCTATAAAGAAAGACAAATATAAGATCTCAAGAAAGCATCTACTTAACAATAGCATACGATGAATGAAAAGAACTTCTTACGCAAAGATAGCAGATCTGATGCAAGCTACAAAGCGGTAGGAACAGCTGCCCGCGGTCACCAGCCAGCAAGTCTACTCCTCGGCAGCGCTGCACAATCTTCGCGAGTACCGGGCAGGCGCCTGACGCACCTACTACAAAATGCAATTAGGTAAATATTATCTTTGTGAATGATGAGCTACGATGTGATCTTGAAGGCTTTCACTTTATTCATTACCTGTATTCATTGCGGGAGTGCGGTGTCGGCCGCTGCCACCCATGTAACCCTCAGAGAATTGCTCCTCAGTTTTTCCATTCAAGTAGTGGCCAGCTCCTTGTTCATCTTCGAAGTCATTGTTACTCTCATCTCCTTTTTCATATCCAGGAATATCGTTACTCAGAATTTCCACTTTCTCTTTCTTCACGGCAACACGTTTGGCTTTGACCTCATCAGTGGAAATTGGACCAGGTTGGGTATTCGGCTTTGTCTTCTGAATTTGCAGGCTTTGTTTAAACTCTTTCAAAGCCTTCCTCATTTTTTCCAAGCTGTAAGCGGCTGCTAAGCGTGACAGCAGTTTTTCTTTCATTTCCTGTTCCTCTTTGGAATCAAGCTGTTCTCCTACGTTTGAGTAATGCAGTGCTTCATCTACAATCAGCCCCTCCATGCTTCTTAGTTTCTTGTCAATATTGTCAAGTTTAGAATCGTTGTCACTAGCTGAACTCCTCTTCTCTTCATTCTGAACTGCAAGATGAGCCCTGTCTATTTGAATTTCAGTTTCTTCGTTAGGCTGCTTCGTTTCAACGTAATTCCTTTTTACATTGCTGTGTTGACGAAATGAATTTAAGGGATAAATCACTTCCTTGTTGAAGGTGTCAAAGTATTGTTTCCTCAGTCTGTCTTGAGTTAAACCATTTACAAATGAAACCTGTTTGTTTGTGCGTTTATCAATTCCGAAGTAATCAGACCAATCAATTGACTTCTTCCTTACAATAATTGGCTTGTCTTTATCGCTGTGTTCGTGATCCTTGGTGTGATGATGGTCATGAGCGTGTGCATGGTCATGATCATGTGAGTGACTGTCATGGGTATGCTCATGTTCGTTTTCGACTTCTTTTCCAGAAATGCCTGGATGATGAATGTTATGTCCGTGGTGTTCGTGACTATCATCGTCATGCACAGCTGAAGTGTTGTGTTCATGGGTGAGATTGTGAACTGGTGTTAGCATTGGTGGTTTTACTTCATGTTCGTGCTCGTGCTCGTGCTCGTGCTCCTCATGATCAGTGTTTCGTTTCACCGGATTTTTAATGATTTCAATCTCGGAATCTCCAAATATTTTTGAAAGATCTTTGATTAGCTTCGGATCAGTACCAGCACTGCTTCGGAACGATTTCGCTGTATCGCGTTTGTTTTGATTGAACGCAAACCTTTTCTTTTGGGAATTATAGCTATAAGAACCACTACTGCGTTTAGTGACAGGAAAGCGTTTTTCAACTGCATCGTAAGTGTATTGATCTTCATCTGTTAAATCAGAGATGCTATCGTCATCGAGTGGTTGGAACGCGATAGCGTACTCTTCACGAAGATCATCTTTATCATCATCGGAAACATCATAAGTATTGTAATTATTGGGGTCCACTGGGCCTGGGATCGGGCTCTTCCTATTCTCATAATCGAACAAGATTGGTCGATCAGATTCGGAGTCGGAACTTCGCTTCCTTTTGAAAGCAATAGGACCCCAATTATCTGGGTATCGTTTCTTAACGATTTTCTCTTTGTAAAGTTTTACTACGCCTTGGGGAGCGGATTCGACATTGTTGGCATGTTCCTTGTTGTACTTGTACTTTGACCAAAGTTGTCCAAGAAGCAGTGCGTACTCAGCATCATTGTCAGGAACCTCTTCAAGTTCCTTCTTCTCTTCAACTTCGTTTTTATCCATGAACAACTCTCGTAGCCTATCATTGTCAGAGTGGTGACTCCTCTCACGAAAAGCTGATTCTTTCTTAGCAGCTGCAGTAGCCGTATTCTTTTTCTTGATTAATTTGTATTCATAGGCTTCAGGTGGCCTTTCATCGTTGTCCAGTAACTTGACGATATATTTTTGATTTGGTTCATCTTCGATGTCTTCAACATCAACTGCATAATCGGGTTCTGAAATAGAAGATTAAAAAACATCAATATCATTTGTAAAATTAGCATCTACCTACCCATAAGCAAAAACAGCGTGAGTTTATGTAATATAATTAGCATTTTAAACTTAATTGGCAAAGTGAAACGCGAATATTAAAATAGATAAAGCCACGTTCAATCACATGGTTGTTGCTAAATTGAGACTAGAAGTAAAATACGATCAAGGGCTCGTAAATCACTTATGCAATGTAAGAGGCAAGAACCGTCAGCAATGTAAAAAAATAAGTATTTACTCTTGAAATGACAATAAAAGATCTTCTTTTATAACATACCAGGGTATCCTTGCGGTGGTACGAACTCGTACAGAGACTCGTAGTCGGGTTGCGGCAGAAGCGGTCCATGCATGCGGCCGCGCTGCCGACGCTGCAGCGCTTCAAGCGCTCCTCGCAGCGATGATCCGCCGCGGTCGGCGCATGCGCAGCTCAGCGCGCACGCCGCCAGAACTAGCCATGTTAGGCTCATTGTTGGTGATGCCGCTTCTGGAAAATGGGTAAAAGAGATTTAAGTTTTCGAATCACTCTTTTCTTTACGAATGCGAATTGTAAGTTAATTTTGTCAAAACTTTAGTCAATAATTCTAATTCTTGGTTTTTAGCCCTATATATACATCCCAATATATTTTGTGTTGCATATTATTTTTGCATAGGTACTCTTCATAAATTGATAACTTTCTTGTCCCACAATGTTTTTTTACCTAAAAGGTAAATATCCCTTAGATAAAAACAAAATTATTGGAAAACGGAAGAAATTTTGAAAATCTTTGGAAGAACATTTACTTGGAAGTTAAGTGCAAAAGAGACTTTTACTTTTTCAGTAATTAAATTAAAGAGGGTTCGCCGTTTTTGTTGTTGTTAGGTTTACCTTCAGATTTATTCATTTCGTATTACGGTGAAAACATCCCAATATTTTCAGTTTTTGATACTTTTCTTTATATTAGATAAAAATTTTAGAGTGAAGAGGATGCCAGCGTAGATTGAGAGTGGCAGGGTGCGGCTTCAATTACGTATTGTTTCGAATTAATAAGAAAACCGCACAGAGGGAAGAGTGGAAGGCTATGGGGGAGGCCTTTGCCCAGCAGTAGAACATTATCAGGCTAAGAAAAAAAAAAAAACTAAATGTAGTTTCCATAAGCAGGTACAGACCCACATGTTACGCGAATCTGTCAAATTAATCCAATGATCCTTGAACCTTAGCGATAAAGTTGAAAAATAAATGTTTGACAGATTGTAGTATCCTTTTTTTGCTGACGTCTAGCGTCTGTACCTATGGACATCATTGTGAATAGAAAATCTAACAGCTACCAGCCTTAAGACTATTTTAAACAAACAAAGTATTAGGTAACCTAAGATCCGAATCCAATCTAAATTCCTCTCATTACACGGAATGCGACGCGGTTCAATAAACACGTAATGTCCGCAATATCCTGCTCCGGACACGTAGCTCTGTGGGTGGTATTATGGCGGTGCCTATCATTTAAATATGGTCCTAATCATCGATATTAGGTACAGATATGTGTATAGGTCTAATATTGGACTTTCATTACGGTCTGAGTAGGTAAAGTTTAGTTAAGACGGTATACTTACAAATTGCGGTCTCTGAAAGATAGCGAACGACATAATTATCTTACTTCCTACTATCACAATAATATTATAAAGGCGAAAGTTTGTGAGTCTGCATGTTTGTTACTTCTTCGCGTCTAAAAACGTGGAGCGATTTTAATAAAATGTGGTACACAGATAGTTTATAACCTAGATTAACATATAGGATAGTTTTTATCCTGATTTTATCTTCCTGTGGGATAATTTTCGAGTTGTAACCGCTGGCAACAGCTAGTAGATAATAAACTGAAATATCCGTCTAAGTACGGTCTCTGCACGTAGATAGATCATAAGCACCATATATTTCATCATCAGTCCCGCCAGTCGCGTTGTAAAGCCTTTGATGTAGGTAACTAGAGTATTTTTTAACAGCTTAAAATACACGCATGAATATTTCTTTTAGTAAGAAACTGCCGGATTCTTCAACAAAGTTTTCCTTGTATCGATCGACTCAATGTCATTTATTTCTAGAGACGGTTGTTTGCTTCAGGAAATTTTCATTATTACAACTATCTCATGTTTTATGCTGTTTTGTATTTAGAGAACTTCTACTGTAATGTAAAACGCACTTATCGGATCAATAAATCTGGTCCTATATTGAAACATGCTGCATGGAAAGCTGTGAAGTGCCGTTTTGTAAAACCAAGCAGACTGTTCAGAATCCCTAACATCATGAAGACTACTACTACATATTTAATAATAGTCCTCCTGACCGTTTTCGGTCACGGCGGCCAATCTTAGCAGAGATTAGCCAACTGCGCGGGAGATATTATAGTGCACAAGTGTGTGCGCAAGCACAGGTGCACTCTCTGTTCCTTTTCTCTCATAGTCCGATGGGACGGCAATCCGACACGACCGGAGAGAGATCAGGCGCAGGACCAACGGCTTAAGGCGGGGTTACCCCGATAAACGTCGTCAACAATAGCGTTTTACTCGTACATGGAACGGATTTAAATTTTGAAAAAAATGTATTACATAGTTGACTCTTCGATCATGATATGTCGGGCATGCGATACACGATTACTTACACTTCACTGCATCCAATTAAATCGCAAAGACATGTCCAAATGATGGCTAAATAATCGTTTTACTTGAGTTATATTAGGCTTTGAAAAATAAAACTTATATCATAATAAAGGTCGTAAAAAATGTGTATTATCTCGGGTCACATAATGTATAATTTCTTTATCATTTGTCTCCAAGAGAGAAAAAACAGTCAAAATTTAGGCATTATATCGCTCGCGCGGCAGGGCGGGGGGTGAGGTCGTGCGTACATAAAAACAAAGTAGGGTAACCTCGCCTTAACGTCATCTATATACGTGCTTTCCGAGGCACGGGGGTACTAAACCGCCAACTTCCAAACTCCGGGCTACTACTGGGAAATTTCTAATGAAAAACCCAATAGCACTTTTTATCCGACCCGGGAATCGAACCCAGGACCTCATGCACAGCAGTCGCGCTTGCGACCACTAGACCAACGAGGCAGTTACTACATATAAAGACGAGCCAACTTTGTAGGCTTGTATGAAAGCCGCCATTATAACAGCTATACAAATACCTACTCAATTAGGTATTCAAAGACAAAATGATATTCAGCAGACGTTCTATCCCAGCCATTCGACTGCAAGGAACGTGGAGAATGCCCTTTATATTAAGGCCAGCGTACCTAAAGTCCTCGAAGATATGGAGCCTCATGAATATTACATGGGGTACGTGATGAATTGTGTTCTACTGCCTAACTCCTACGGTTCAATTCATGATGTCATCGGCTTTAGGCAATATTGTGCTCATAAAGTTGTTTGAATAATGGATAATGTTTGAGTCTTAGGGTATTTACCTAAGCTGTGATTATGATAACAAATAGTTATCTAGTTGTTTGTTACTAACCTAGAATACCTACCTCGGATTGCAAATTATTTTAAATACATATAAATTGTTTTCCCAGCTGTGGGATAACTTCAGCATTAGCATAGTCAGACTATAGAGTTCCCACTGTTGGGACACAGGCCTCTTCTTATAAGAGAAATCGGCTGTAGTAATCCACTCTGCGGGCTCAGTACGGAAATTTGTACTTTTAACGTATGTACAGTCAAACAAGTTAATTAGTATACAGCCAGCTAACTTGCATTTACATTTAAGATCACCTATACAGATACATTTAAAGACTGATCTCAAACGATACAGGCGTTTGACGTCAGTCGCTTAATGCGAAACGCTTTATACAACCAAATTGCATTTAATATTTTCAGTGTACTAAAACTATAAAGATTTCAGCCTGTATACTTATTAGCTTGTTCGACTGTACGTTTAAACGTTAAAAAAATTGTTCATCATCTTCATCAACCTATTATGTTTCCACTGCAGGGACTCCAGGCCTCCTCTCTAGGATGGGCTATAATCCACCACGCTGGCCCAGTGCGGGTTGGAATAGGTATGTCTTCGATTTTTTTGGATCTAAGACATGCCAGTTTCCTCACGATGTTTTCCTTCACCGTTTTTAAGAGCAGCGTAAAAAAATGTCATTGGAAATTACTTTACTCGATAATGTAATTCATTATGCTGTTTTGCTTTCATTTTCATAATTTTTGCTTCATTTTCCGCCACTATACGTAGCTTCGCCCGCTCCACTCTCTTTTTCATGGTTACTTTCTAACATACTGATAAGGTTTGTTTAAGACATCTCCACATCTTTTCATCTGATCTGGTAGACATCTGAATAATGTACCACTAGATAATTTATGATAACATTCCTACTTCATTAACTGTGCTAAAATAACATACATGTTACCAATTACCATAAGGTATCATTGTTTTTCTTTTATTTCTCCATCGACGAGCAATAATGTTTTAATATCACCCACTTGATACGTCGTCGTTCAAAAGAATGTGATTAATAAAGCAGCGTTGAGGCTGAATTTGCCGTAATAAATAATAAAGAATATTTCGTAGAACTCAGTCAGGTTTTAGCATAATGTTAATGATAAAAGCACAGAAAATGTTTATTCTTACTATCCGTAAATGTTTATTCTTAGGTTCCGTACCTCAAAGGAAAACCGGTACACTTACGGATCACTTTGTTGTACGTCTGTCTGTCTGTCAAGCATTAACCTTTATCTTGGGAACGCGTGGAGGTATCGAGTTGAAATTACAATCTTATACTTAGGTCCTACCGTCCCTTGATGCTCTGAAAAAATCAAACTTCCAATCATTCATCATCATTTCAGCCAAAAGACGTCCACTGCTGGACATAGGCCTCCCCCAGGCATTTTTGGGGGGGTTTGCCATAATCGCCACGCTTGGCAGGCGGGTTGGCGATCGCAGTATGGTTGTTACAAAGACACAGAGAACGCTGCTGCCCATTCTCTGGTAAGTCCCTTAGTCGCCTCTTACGACACCCACGGGAAGATATGGGATGGTGCTATTCTTTACGTCCGACACCACACGGAACAAACTTCCAAGCTTACATAAAAAAAGAAGGGAAGAAGAACACACAATACAATCATGAGATTTGGTAAGAAGCAATGTTTTACAGCACAGTCATGTAAGTACAGTGCGGTCAAATTATCTTGGCAGGTCCGAACTTCGTGCAGGTCATTTTGTTACAACTAATGTATAAAAGTGTTATGATATTTATTTTATTTCTCACTGTTTAAATTAGATATTTTCTGATCGTTTAAGTATTGGTTTATCTGGCAACAACAGTTTTCTTCACAAGTTTACCTACATGCGTAAAAGTTCGCAAAGCCTATGTTCGGACCTGCCAAGATAATTTGATCGCACTGTACATAAAGGAAAATACGCTTGCTACCGCTCGACCAAAAATACAATATAATTGTAAAGGATCTCCTTATTTAATTAAAATGTACCTACTTCTATTCTAAACTTTCAAAAACCTTAAACCAAAAGTAACCTGAATTTAAAGCCCAGACGTTTGACAAAGTGATGTGCTAGAAAACTCGAGCTTTCATAATAAATAATGTGAGATATAATAAGCCTCATAGTATCATCAATCACGTTGCTATGTCCTATGATTAACTACATGGTATGATAGTACATACCACGTTAATACTCGTACATCATGTTTCAACAAAGAGAATATTATTATGTACTACGACTTTTCAGGCCTTTTTCAGAAGCTCCATACTCCATTTATCTTTTAACAAATTTAATTATATTGTGAAATTCAATTTATATTCATTATTCTCTGATATTTTTGTAAGCGGTGTTTTAAAACAATATTAAAATATTAACAAGGAGGAAATGTGTTTGACTGTATGTATGTTTACACACAGTTTAAACACATTTTTTTCTTCTAAACCCACCAAGTGGTGCATCATAATTTGTAGGGTATTTGTATCAATTGAATTTTTAAAAGTAAATTTGTACCAAATGAAAGAACGTGAAAACGCATCACAAAATAAATTATCGGAATCTGTCACGTTTTAAACTAAACCCTAACTTGTTCAAATAAAGATTCATTTAGGTACATCTATCAGAATAAATATTACTCAAACACATTCCTACTGAAATAAACCAGAAAATGTGTTTGAATAATAAAAGGGAAGCAGGAGTTTCTTGACGGTTTTTATATGAAGCTGTCATATTCAGTTTTCACGGAACCGTGTTAAATGTGTTGTATTGTGTGCGAGTCCTATTCCGGCGGTGCGGGGGTGGGGGGGGGGGGGGGGGGGGTTGGAAACTTCTTGTTGAAAAAGAAATATGTTTCGCAAGAAATAAACTTGAACAAGAATAGATCAGTCGCTTTATGTAAAATAGTGGCCGTATTCAACTATGTTAGGTTAGACTGGGGAACTCCAAACATATTTTGGTTCATGGCTATATAGACAGGTGACCTGTTTTGTAAACGAAGAAAAAGAAATGAAAATGCTAAAATGATCGTTTTTAGTGGTTAAATTAGTTCTACTATGGTTCTAACCATGGTAGAACTAATAAGATTATGGCCAGACTACTCAGTACAAATCATAAGAAGACACCAGCATGCCTAAAAGATGCCCAAGAGATATTTCTTGATTGTATGCTTGTATGTATCTATGTTTACCTTACATTAGTATTAAGATAGCTTTTAAGTGTTCCGGACAAACCTATTGAGGTTTTTGTGATGTTTCTGTTTATTTTTTGTTTTGTTCTTTATTTAATAAACAATAAAATAAAAAAAAATGTAATATAAAGTTAAGCATAAAACCCTGACACGAGGTTAGGTGCTAAACACACGATAAATAAGAAGATTACATAAGTAATGTTTAGGTAGACGGTTCTAATAATTTGATAACAGTACCTTAAAGCTCCTTTACTAAAAAGTAACCATATTATATCATCACAGAGTTTGTCAGTAATTATAAAAATACGGCTAGTTGTTGAATACAAAATGCTAATTGGATTAGACTTTGTGGTATAAAGAGAATTAAAAGTAAACCGACTTGAATAAAATAAATCCTAAAGCAAGATTTTGTTGAGTAATTCAAAAGTTGAAAGCTCAAATTAAATATGAAAAAGCCTTACTAATGGAATAACAGATTCTTTGTGTACCTTCTTATTAAGCAAAGCTACTTTTAACATGAGAAACTCTGAAAGTAACGAACTAAAAAATAAAAAGGAAATGTTTATTATTTTGTTCAATCTTTCTTTCCTTCTATATTTCTTTCCTTATTTTGTTAGGCTCTAATGTCTGTATTTAAATATCAAACGGTTTTCGCGAACACAAACTGTTTTTCTTTTGTTTTATTTTCAGTCACGTCTTTTTTCTCTCTATGATCTTTTATTTTTTCGATAATATTGTTTATGGAAAGGGCTGCTTGCTACTTTGCATGTAATGGCGGGATGATATCGTTTAAATTTATTCTAAGTCACGTAAACTATAATTAAAGAATTATTTTGAGTAGAACCCAGTTAATATTCCTTTAACTTTTATAAACGCTTTTCTTATAAAGTAAAACAGTCGAACAACATACTGAAATACATAAACTCACCCCTGTTTCCCATGGCGTAAGCAGAAACCACAGAACGAAACTTGCAACGAGCCTTTCATACTCATTTTGCCTCATCGACGTTCATACATCTGGTCATAAACACACACGCTGTTTGTGATACTTAAATACTGATATACAAATTCTAAAGATTTTCAGTTCTAAACATTTCCAGCAGGGCTATTGTGTATCTTATAATGATAGTGGATAACTTATAATGTCTATCAAATAACTGTCAAATAGTGAGTTTTTAAGAAAAAAATGTACCAAACCATAACCAATTTACAGTTAATCTATGGACATTTCTGATAGCCACTGACGTTAAAAAGATACGCAATAGGGGGGCAGATCGTGGGTTTTCTTCACGACCGTAACATAATAGTATAAAACCGCCTCTTCCATGTCTTATTCCCGAAGGACTAAATTTATGAACGCCACGAGCCAAGACCATTTTTTTTGTTACTTAAATATTAACTTATAGAAGTAAGTTAATTTTATTGAAGTACTAAGTTTTGCACGCTAAGATGGATTACTTTAAAACAAAAAGGAAAGTGAAAAAAGAAGAAAGAAACAAAAAAAGAAAGGTAAGGAAGGAAAGTAAAGAAAACGAAGAAATAGAAAGTTTTCGAAAAAGGTGCACCTCGAGATATTAAAAAACCACAGCTGCAGCAGTACGTGCCTTATCTTAGTTCCTCTAAAAGACACGCTGAAGAGATCTATAGAGTGTAAAGCATACAATATTCTAACTCCGCAAACATCATGTGACAGACTTGGATGCATGCAACATTGGGGTCTTTGCCTTCCCGGCCACTCGAATATGCACACGCAGAAGGTGCGATGATTATAATACAAAATGTACCCCAACCTATATTCAACACGTGTTTTGGGATTCCTCCAATCAAAATCAAATCACTAATTCAAGAAAAGCGGAACCGTCGGTGAACAGTTGCGATATAAAGATTAACTTCCTTTGGCCGGTTCATGTAATTGTGGTCGAATTTACTGCGCACAATGTGTATGTTTCCTGGGCCCGGGGCACGGATTACCCCAGGGGAACTGTGTTCAAGGGGTTTTATTAGCAATGATGATTATCTACGTAATTACATTGATTACTCGAAGAATATTTTCATACATAAATAGTTTTATTATTATTACAAGCTTTTTAATGGCTCAGCATGGTAGAACTTGAATTTACTGGCGAAATTTGGGTTTCTAGGATTACAACGAGTGATTTATATATCTGTATATAAAGCATTGTCTACCCAACGAAAAAACCCTAGCCTATATTTGTTACCAAGGACTCATCATCATCATCATCAGCCATAAGACGTCCACTGCTGGACAAAGGCCTCCCCCATAGAACGCCATAACGAACGGCAGCCTGCCGTTTGCATCCACCGGTTGCCTGCGACTCTCACGATGTCGTCAGTCCACCTGGACTGGAATACCGAGGACTGCCAGCTGGAAAATATAAGCCTAAATATAAACTGAAATCCGAACCGAAGATACCCTTAAACCCTTTTCCAATCCGACAGGTATCCCAAGTATGTAATCACATTTCTAGGTATTTTGGTTTCGCGGAACCTGAGCCCAAACTTGTGTTAGAAAAGAGATTTATTTGACGATTCTATTTAAACTTTCTGATACAAATTTTCCGGCCAATTGGCCGGAATAATTCGGGGTTAGGAATCCTAAACCCTTTTTAATGGTTCGCCCTACTCACAAAAATGTCAGATCTTTGTTTTTTTAAGTTCAATGTTTTGACTGAAAAGATAATTGTTTTGTTTTTATTTTTCTGATCAAATCATTTTTTTTGGTTATTTTACGTATTTTTAACAACAATTATTAGCCACCCGTCTCATTCCGTGTGCTTTTTGGTACTTGACAAAACATCGAGATTTATTTGTTACCGTCAATATAAAAGTAGGTTTAACTCCATCAGTTATATCCTGGTAATCTCCGAAACGGTTGGATCGATTTTGACTTTTACTGGCAGCTATAGCAATTGTTGTAGGCGTACCTAAGCATCTCTGTAGATTCGAGTTAAAAAAAATCTTTTTATTAAATTCCAGACTCACGAATTTGCTGGTAACACCTACGTTTATTATGTAATAGTGAAAGAATTATCATATTTATGGTGACATAAATTTTCTTACAGTAAAACTACGTAAATTCATATCTGCAACACAATCTAAAGTATAAAACAGGGCTAATTGTGTCAGCACACGATACTGTTTTCTAATGAGGTTTATAAATACTAAGAACTGCTGCCCTTCGTACTGTTCCTAGTAAGATTAATTCCTTGAAATGCACTCAGGTCGAATTGTTATGCTGACATCCCATGCTTATAACTAGAAAGACAAGTTCGTGGAAACTCTGATAAGGGACGCCCTAGAAGGTCACACACGGGCCGTGTTGTGTCACTCATTAGAAAGGTCATGCCATGTGCGTAGTACTCTCAACGGGGCGTGCGTGGATGACCAGACGTGTGAACTTGGAAGAACCGAACCTTATCCTAGTATCTGCCTATCCCTCTGGAAAAAACGCGTGAGGGATATAATGGATATAATGTACGGCCCGTATAACACGTTGCAAGATCATAATCGTTCACCAGATTCCTTCTACAATTGTTTTAAGTGTACTACTAAATCCTAGGATATTCATTTTGCGGATTCCTTTTTGGTCCCTCAGTTCACACGCACATTGTATAATATTGTGCACAACATGTAAAAACCCGGTGCAAAATATAATTAGTAAGTACTTCTACTGCTACCCCTCGCACGATTACATTCGATATTTGATTAAAAATTTGAATTATTTTGTTCAATAAAAACGTAGTACACACGGCTACACATCAAGCTATACAAAACCAGTTAATCTTGGCCTCACTTTACTAGATCTTTTCGCACAATGAACAATCAGATTATACTGGTTTTGTATAGCTTGATGTGTAGCCGTGTGTACGTGAGCAACAGCTAGTAAAATATAAAAGATCAAAAACAAACATTGACCTCTTTCTTCATAATGAATTACAACCTTAATTTATATAATTATGTCTTACACAGTGTACCCACTACCCAGCCATTCCTATTCCTTTTAGCCAGGAATGGGGACACGAAGTAGGTAAAATGTTCGAGTCCATTACTTTAATTAAAGGAAGGATGTACTCTGTCTTTGTAATTTGTGTTTGGTACGCTTATTTAATTAGTTCTGGGACTAGCTTGGCTGGGGCTTTAAGACTTGACTAAGAGGATAAGTTTTTTTTTGTACTTTACTAACTGCTTTTACTTTAACTTATCATCTAAAAAACAAAAAAGTTGGTGTCGGTTTCCCGGAGGCAGCTGAATGGGTACCAGTATTTTGTTTATAGTTTGTTAGAACTATCAAAGGTTAGAATAATTATTAGGTTTGCTTTCATTAACGGTTCTAACTTCGTTTAAATTCTTGCCCATTGCATAAAAATGTTTGCATAAGTAATTACTTAAGTCCAAGTAATTCCTCGAAAGTATTAGGTTTTAAGGCGGAAGCCTTTGAAGCCACTTTTCATAATAACATAATGCAGGAGCGAGAGAAGAGAGCTTCAAAATTTAAGCATCCCACCCCACATCCTTAGATTGGGTTCTTTTTGTTTATTCATACAGAGATGACAACAAAACTATTACTTATAAAGACCTTAATAAAAAAGGGCAAAATGCAATAGCGAGCGAAGCGAGCTTAAAATATTTGGTTGCCGCCGTGGAATGGTTAGTTTCTGTTGTGCAAAAAGTTAATAATTTAACAAATTTCCAAAAAATTGCAATTTTTTGATAATCTTGGAGGGGTCAGACCTGTGTGACCGTAAAAATGTGACGTCACATGTCTATTAGGGCATGCCCATAACGCTGGATCCGCACCTGGGGCCACTGACGAAGATCTTAAAATGACAGCCGTCACCAACAGCTTAACGTGCTTTCCGACGAAACTCGGTATTGTATCCACGGATCAACCTAGACAAGCGCGGCTTTACCTGAAGACCGACCTGAGTGGTTGTTATAATTTAGCTAATGAATATATTACATATAAGTATGTATTTAATTTTACCCTTTGATTGCGAAAATTTATCAGGTGGTTTCGCGTGAAACGAGAATTTTTCATGATTGAAAGCTTAATAAATACTCTCCATTACGGTAAATTACAATTGTGGACTGACTACAGTCTTGTAGGTAAGTACAGTTGGCAGAAGCGATTCTTCGGCACATGGCACCTTGGGTTAGATTCCTAGGTGAAAAAAAGGTTAAAGTGTTATCGGGTTTTCCGATCAGAAATTTCTCAGTATCAGCTCGGGCTGCTCGGAGTCAGAATTTGTGCATGTTTTATAGCAATAGGCTTGCCTCCGTGGGTTTGTCATATACTTAACTGGCAACATGTCGATGTAGGTACGATAGCTATAACTCTACCTAACCTTTCAGGAATACAGGCGTGATTTTATACAGTTGACTAACAAGTCAACTGTATCTATCTTCTATCTATCTATCTATCTTCTATCTATATAAATAAAAAGAGAAGTCCTGACTGACTGATTGACTGACTGACTCATCAACGCCCAGCCCAAACCATTGGACCTAGAAAGCTGAAATTTTGCACAGAGGTTCCCTTTATAATGTAGACAAGGAATAAGGAAGGATTTTTCGAAATTCAACCCCTAAGGGATTTAAATAGGGGATGAAAGTTTGTATGGAAAATCTTCATTTTCACGCGGGCGAAGCCGCTGGCAAAAGCTAGTCATTAATACGCACGCACGCACTAGTAAGCCTTAGCTTTATCCCGACCATCAGGCAAAGTTGACCTTGAATTAAGCTAGTTCTAAGAGTTTTAAATTGTCACTGCGGTTCCAGTAAAACCCCTACCCTCCTCGGATGAAGACAAGACCCCACATACGGTCCTAATCCTTTAAATCCACCGAAGTTGATTAAGACGACTTAACACTGAGGTTGGATTAGATTGACATTGAAATGTCCTATTACTCTCACAAGATCAAAAAACAAACGTTACTTTATTTCTACAAAAGTCCTTTTGGATCCGCGAACCAAAAGACTGTCATCATTTGTATAATAGGTACCTCTTCCATCAATGTTCGAGTTGGCTTCCAATCTAAATGGCGCTGAATAACAGTGTAGCGACTGCCTCCCTAAACTCTGCAGCTCATGGTTGCCTACTAAGTAAATACCTAGTACCTAATGTTCCACATTGGTAAAACTGGAAGTCCAACTTTCTAGCTTCTTACTAAGTGTCCTAAATGTCAGCAGGTACCACGGGTACCGTCGGCTTAAGACGCTCTTCGAGTGTCGAAGAGGTGTCTTTAACCACCATCAGCTTAGCCTCCTTCCAGACTCACCAGATGCAGCTGAGGACTAGTATTTTACATGGAGCAGTAATGGGTAACACGCTACCCTTTGGTATGACTGGTTTTCAGACTTTTTGGGTCACTGACTACCTAACGACTGTCAAAATATACGAATGACAGACAGGACCGACGGCTCTGTAAAGATCGACACGAACGTAACTAAAATAACAAAAAGAGTTCGAAAAGAAGTTTGAATCATTGCGTTTGCGTGTCGTTACTAAATGAAATAAAAACATGAATTTTATGCCCGTGTAGGTCCTATAAAACAGTAGAAAAGCCTCGATGCAAATAAATAAGTAAACAAGGAACATAAATATATGTGGAATAAGTAGTCGAACAACTTGCAACTTGTTTAAAATGCAAATACAAACTATAAACAATATGGTTCTGTTTTTCTTCATTTTACTTTTTAAAGCTTGGCTGGTTTGCATAGAATATTATTACCCTGTTTACTTTATAGGGTACCTTTAAGATCCTCCTTGGTGCGGTATTAATATTTTTTTCACTTCTCTCGCTCTAAAATTCGTCTTTATGTCGTGCGTAGCGTAGGCGACATAAAGTCGCGTTTTATGCTCTAGAGCATAAAGTAAAATATTCGTCGAAGACCAAGGTAATCGGCACAGGTAATCGGCCCAACAGCCACAGGAACAACTTCAACTTCATAGAATAACCTCTTTAATTTAATTCGTTTCGCTAGTATTCTAAGAACAAGGGATTACTGCTTTTCATTACGAATACAAGGAAAGTTGATCGGAATAGGCTTCCCCCAATTACCTAAATCGCTTGATGGCAATAGGCTTGATCTTAATTAGGTTGGTTGATGGCAATATGCTTGCTCCTAATAACATCATTTGATGGGAATAGGCTTACTCTTAATTACATTGATTGATGGCAATAGGCTTGCTCTCAATTACCTAAATCAGTGGATGGCAATAGGCTTGCTCCTAATTACATTGGTTGATGGCAATAGGCTTGCTCCTAATAAGATTGGTTGATGGCAATAGGCTTTTCCTAATTACATCGGTGGATGGCAATAGGCTTGTCCCTAATTACATCAGTTGATGGCAATAGGCTTGCTCCTAATTACATTGGTTGATGGCAATAGGCTTGGTCCCAATTACATCAGTTGATGGCAAAAGGCTTGCTCCTAATTACATTGGTTGATGGCAATAGGCTTGCTCAAATTGTTTTTATAACTGAGCAGTATGAGTAACGACTTAATAAGTCAGGTGTTATGTCAAGTTTTCTACTGAAAAAAAAACGTTAATCGGCGGGAACAATAATTATTTTTACAATATTTACAAGTTGCTGTTGCATTTCCTCGCAATCGAAGTGAAAAGTAGAGTGTACAACTCGTCTATAAAACCCATTTTACTCTCTCGCTCGCAAGCTCGCATCGGATGGATAAACGTCTCGCGCAAAATGGTGCGTTTTATGCACTTGGTGTACAATCTACTATACTGCAAAGAAACATAAAATGTTTCCAATGTATGTAATTTATTTATATTTTGTAGCATCTGCTACATAGTTGAACTGAAGTTATGGATTCCGTTATTGTAAAAGCTTGGAGCTATAGATACTGTTGCACGTAGTTAAAACTTCTTGAAAATTTACTGAGTCTGGAGTCGTGCACAGTTGATGGCAATAGGCTCGTTCCCTATTACATGAGACTTAAACATAACTGAACTGAGGGTCTACTAATGGGTATCTCTCTGCCTAACCCTTCGGGAATGAGAGGCGTGTTTTTATAGTTTTAAAATATTAAAACAGTAAAATGATTCTTGATGATAATAAAAAATGATTTAAGAAATCACATCATTAATCCCACCTACATACATCTACTAGGCAATACATACAAAAATAGTACAGCCGCAATCAAATTACAAACCACATGTCCAAAATTTAGAATAGAGAAAGGTGTTAAACAGGGCGACCCGCTGTCTCCTAAATTGTTCACCAGTACCCTTGAAGAAATCTTCAGGAAGGCATACACTTGATCGAAATTAAAGAATCTTTGAACTTTTTAGCTAAATCTAGATATTCCGTTTACCAATACAACAACAAATTATGCATATAATGTTTAGATTCCACAAGATGGGGGATCTTCTGCTATCAATATTTTACATGAAATAATAAACGTAGCCGAAATATCTGATACCTAATTGGCATCTATCTAAATATTTGGATCATCGGCGACGGCCGCTGAAAACAGTAGACGATCGGGAAAGTGTAAATGACGCGACTCATCAGGAAAACCGCCGAAAATAGCTATTAATTTATGAAAACGAGAAACAGTAATAATTATTTAGCAGCGGAATAACAAATGTCAACCCCACTTTGCAGGAATCACTAATAACCGTTAATATAATTAATTAGGATGTCAATTATAGCTGTCCATTTCCATTACACACATCAATTGTACCTTAATAATATAACAGCTGATTTAGCAAACAATTACTCGGGTTCCGCATTCTGAACTGACCTGATTAATTACTTTTTTATTGCCCCATAAAACGAGCTAACAAAATGACCCGGCGGGATAAAACATGGCGGAATACAAAGAGAAATAGCTGAAAAACAAACAGATGAATTTGTAAGACTTACCTTAGACCATTTATCGGGATTGTCCACAACAAAACACTGCTGAAAGTCGTGCAAAGCGTTCGTACACTCCGGGCTTAGGAAACAACTGAGACTCAGTGTTGCCAACTTGCGCCGACAGGGTGCGCAAAGACAGGGTATAGGCTTCGGGAAACAGCGAGCGCGGACCGTCGGCTGTGGACCCTGACTTATGAATGATATACCCTGCGAAAGGTATCTTGTGTTAGTCGGGGCGCGGCGGGCGCGCGGGGAAGGGTTATATAACGCAGCCCGATCGATACCGGGGGTCGGGCGGGAACGTAGGGCGCGAGCACAATCGTTTTTCCTTTTTATCGGCGAACTATACATCGGGTAATACTCTTTTCATCCCTTCAATTCGAAAAGTGTCGTTTTGTTCCTCTATAAGTGCGAGCAAAGTAGCTCTTTTCTCCATTAGACTTTTTAGCGGGCAGTAATGAGATTTGAATTTAGAACATGAATCGTTCATTGAAATCGAACGCAAATTGTATTGTGTTGGCTGTACGGTGCGAGGAGACGCGGTAACTAAATTTAAAAAAAAACAAATGCGCGCGATTTAGTTCCCTGTTCGAATAATCGGTACGGACTTTATTGTATTTTGTGCAAAAAAAATGAGCTGAGTTCTGAAAGTGATAGTGCAATAACTCCTGAAACAATATAAATAGAAGTTAATAACGTCATACAAAACTTAATCCCTACGAAATCCCGGGAGAAATATTTAAAGGCATACGACAATTTCTTAATAAGGAGTAGAAGGTTGTTTAGTAACGTGTTGTCTTAATAAGGACGTAAAACTGGACACATATTCGTAATTAATATGTCTGATGGATTTAAACGTGTCGTCACTCTATTTTTATTAAATAATAATATTACAATAAAATATGAGGCGCCTTTTATTTTCTCATAGAGGGTGATGAAAAGTCGAGTGTATCACTCGGGTGCAAAATATATTTTGGGCTCGGGCGACGTACTTTGAATCCCTCGCTACGTTCAGGATTCTACTAAAGAATCCCTCACTACGTTCGGGATTCTACTCTAGAATCCCTCACTTCGCTCTGGATTCAAAAAAGCGCCCTCGCCGTAAAAATATTATTTTGCTCCCTTATGATACAATCTACTATTGTTTTATTGCGCCGTTTGTTACAGCTTCAGTTTTAAATGACACGCTTTGTTAGTTGTTGCAGTTGCTATGTTGTAGGTGGATGTTTTGATTTAATGGGTGTACAATATGGTCGGAAAAGCTCAGTTCAAAAAATTTCCTTTGATTTAAATTGTTTTATTTTTATTAGAAAAAGCAGTATGCGGAATTTAATCAATGTTTGCGGCACTGTGTACATCCGGAACGCCAAAATTGACACCAAATCGGAACTACGGCGAAATCGCTTTCATATAGCATCTTTCATACCATTAGCCTTTGATATACCTACCTACGGAGTACCCAAGGTACCTACTCTCTACCGAAGCCAAAACGGACCTATCTTTATGAACGGGGTCTAACAAAAGGTGATAAGGCTTCCTTTCTTTTGACGGTTAAACCATTAAAACTAGTTGCACGGTAAATGAGACGTTTTGTACAATTAAAATTAATATAACAAACTGGGAACAAGTTATTTTGTGAAGCTTTTGTAGGTATGAGAGCAAGATAGAAGTTGGTCCAGGAATATCGATGTTGTCATTTAAGTATCCCAAGTAAGGGATGCTCTCCTTTGTTTATATTATGGTGAATCGTAATCATGAAGAAGATTTGGAAATTATCAAATTATCAAGAGTAAACTATGTACATTAATTGAGAACTATTAAATAAACTATCGAATAATCTGGATGAGATACAGAAACCTTGTACGGAAAGACTGGTCTTGTGGATTAGCTAACTTTAGTCTAGCGTGACGAAAGTGACAAATACACCCCTTTGGCCTTGGCCTTCATCCAGCAGCGTAACTGTTTATGATAATCACCTATCTCTAAAATTCCAAATAACTGTTTTTAGGGTTCCGTACCTCAAAAGGAAAAAACGGAACCCTTATAGGATCACTTTGTTGTCCGTCTGTCCGTCCGTCCGTCCGTCTGTCAAGACCCTTTTTCTCAGGAACGCGTGGAGGTATGAAGCTGAAATTTATATCAATTACTCAGGTCTACTGTCCCTTGAAGCTGTGAAAAAATCAAACTTCTAAGCCAACGCAATCAAAAGATACAGCCGTTTATGCCGCAAATTTTCGACACTTGCAAGGGAATCAAAACCTACAGGGTGCTTCCCGTGAACTCAGAATCTTGAAATTTGGTACGAAGCAACGTCTTATAGCATAGATAAAGGAAAAATTACGAAAACCATAAATTTTTAGTTACATCACATAATATATTTTTTTTTAAACGAACTTTGTAAACCTTGCAGGTTTGTACGGAACCCTCGGTGCGCGAGTCCGACTCGCACTTGGCCGGTTTTTTTCTCATAATCCGGCTCGAAGGACCAATTTACGAACAAAAACAATATTATTTTCAATAATTCTGGTATGTCGAGAAGATTTTAATAACGTTCATACCGCAAAAGCAATATTCTTTTCAATTTCATGAAACGTACTATGTCTGACATGATGACAGAGCTTTTAATATTTTTCATGGATTGTGTTATTGCGCCTAATGGCGGCGCGTTAATGAAACAATTAAATATGGTTGATTTATTGCGTGTTTGTCGGACTAAAGAAAAATAAAAAAATAGGTTTGTTTGCTAGAACATGAAAATATAGTAGGTATATAAAGGCGGTTTTCTCTTACTTATGTATTAACAATGTAATAAGACATCATTGTCATGCGTTTAACAGTAACCGTAACGTTTCTTGCCGGTTCTTCGCTTTATGAACTGGTGATTTGGATACAAGCACCAACCTGCTGACTACTTATGTGCTCATGTTGTTATTTGGTACATATAGTGAAATCAAATATTGTCTTTCTGGAAAACATGTTCATACCCATCAAATGTTTCCTTAAAAAACGTTATCAGCACATATATTTAATATATTCTGGATTCAGTGTCAAACTGGTTTAGGGTAAACCGCTACATACACATACATGAAAAAAAAACAGAACATTATGAAAGTAATCTATGGCTTTGATAAAGCTTATCGCAAGCATATCATCAGGAAAATTGGCATTATTAACCATCACTCTTTGTAGGTAGATTGGCAATCGTTATTTGTTCACTATAACCAAAAATATAGCCATGTTGTGGGACGTAATTTTGTAAATCTAAAGGAATTACACAAATTCACCCTCTGCTGGGTATAGCCGTCTCTTTTCTGGTGCCAATAAAGAAAACCATTACAAATATAAGTTCATGAAACGCCGCTCATGTACTGTTCGATGCAATGATGGCAATCGACCACGTTTTGCATACTTAGCGATACGATACGGCCGCACTAAGTGCCTCGCGAGCTAAGTGCATAGCGGGTTCATTCATTTCCATCGTTTAAAAGTGATAGCTTAGGCTGAACGTTATTACCTCAATAAACCCTTTAAAGTTGTTTGAGAGTTTAACTTATTAGCGTAGCGAATTCCATCAGGTATCACTTGTACCGTCAAATCTTCTATATATTTTTATATATAAGGTCCCGTTAAAATAGGTGGACAAAATTTCAGAAAAAAAACTAGTGCATCAATATAATTGTTACACGTAGCGATTTTTAAAAGTGATTTTCTGCTAACCTCTTGATTGTTCTTTGATGTAGTTAATACGAACATACTATTTTGGTACCCATACAATTATGAAGTAGATCTCTAAAGAAAGTTGCGTTCGTTTTTTCTAGAGAAAATCACTCTCGAATCTTCCTAAGTGTATAAATATTAGTGCTCTTGCCTGTACAAACAATTACTCAAGAATTTTGATACATCACAGCAATAAACATATGTAAGGTTTATTAGCCAACGTGTGGGTATTTATATAAAATCCTATCCAGTATGCAACCATGAATACAATACTATATTGGTAAATTCAGTAAATATTATGACTGTAGTTATTATTATTATCCGAGTTGGATATTAAGTCGATTATTTAATTGTATCGAATCGTTAATTATGACAACACTGTATGACATTTTTGACGTCTTGAAAGCAAGGCAGAATGAAGGTATTCGATTTGTACGGTTGAGCCGAACACTCATCAGAATAAAATCTATTTAAGTTGTTGTAATCATCGTTTAATTTGAGATATGAAGATTTGATCCTTTACATATAAGATAGAATAATAAATTGAGCTTCACTAAATAAATTAGTTAATTTCGTACAAGTTAATTTGGCAACACCATTAATAAACTCTAAGGTATTCGGCAAGCTTAATTAGTATTTTAGGTAATTTTGGTTTAAGGAATATTACCGCAATCATGTCGGTAAAATTAGGGTAAGTACGTTTTTTTAATTATCTGAGGGCTGAAGTTCATTTCGCATTGAGGCCGGTTTCGGTCGACTGTATTGGGTAATTTGGGCAAGCAAGTATAAATGGCTTTCCCTTACACCACTGTAAGGGAAAGCCATTTATACTTGTAACTTGATTCTGGATGAAAATTATGTCCTACCTTTTACCTAATGTTGAGTCAAAAGAATAGTAGTAGAATGTGACTTACAGGTTTAATTTATGTAGGTACAGTCCCGGGTATTAATAGGTAGGTATACAATTCACTATTTATTTTTGTATTGTTAGCTGTAAGCCCCCCAAATAAAATAAAATAAAATAAAGCAAGTTTTAAACGTGATTTTCTCTTATTGTATTGATTAATAATTATTTATCTATAATATGTATGTATTTAGAAATATATAAGTATGTTTATCAGTTGTCTAGTACCCATAACACAAGCTCTGCTTAGCTTGGGACTAGATGGCGTTGTGTGATAGTTGTGGAATATTATTATTATTATATTAAAGTTTAAATTCACGGAAATTGTATCATCTATGTAAAAACCGTTATTTCGTGAGAAAATCGCTTTTGCATTTTGTTTATAGATAATATTGCCTGTGGCTATACGTACCCCTGAGTTTGTGGATTATTAGTTTCGGTACTTATATATTTTTTTATGATTACTGAGATTGTTGTGGAATCTCATTAAAATATGAATAATGATAATGTAAAAGACATCAAAATAAAGATGGCTTTTTCATTATTTTCATGAGCCGTTGGATCCAGATATATTTTCCAGATTATGACGACGACTTCAACTTTTGGTGAGGACTACTAAATCGGAGAAATCTGTTGTTTGTCTTGAACCAATTTCTAATTATTTTAAAGAACTCTTTTAAGTATTTGGCATGCGTTGAAATATCAGATTCAATAAGTATATTTCCCAGTTCATAATATCTGAGTAAAACTGTACTGCAGGAATTTGGTAGGAAAGCTTTTAGTTAAAATTCTCTTTCTTTTATCTCTTCTCGATTGTCTTTGTTTTAACCGACTTCCTAAAAAGGAGGAGGATTCTTAATTCGTCTGTTTTTTTTTTTGTAAAGAAAAGTCAGCTTCTGAAGTAGATGTGGCAAAAAAAACGAAATCAAACAAACAAATGCCATCGACTTCATAAGCTGATTTATCTTCTGAAGAACTTTTTTGTGTTTTTGAAGTCGGTTTTCTTTTTTGCAAAAAAAGTTTTTTTTTAAATAAAATATAATATTTAGATGACTTGGTCAAGTAGGTATAATATTCAGAACTTGTTTGCGATATTATGTCCAAATTCAAAACGCCACCTGCAGTCATTTTCTAGATCACAATATTTAAGGCTTTAAGACTGCCATTCATGGAGTACAGACGGCTACCCATCAAGCTATACATTTCCAGTATAAGCTGGTCTCGCATTGTATAGGATTTTCGTACAGTGCGAGATCAGCGTAAACTGGAAATGTATAGCTTGATGTGTAGCCGTCTGTACCAAGGAGGCTGTATCCAATAACCTCAACTTAAAAGTGCTGTAAAACTTCTAATATTGTTTCAAACGGGCTCTCAGATACAGTAATGGTCTAATTAAATGTTTTATTAGGACCTAATACCGAGTGTGCGAAGAAAATGGCGTCTATTTTCTCAAGCCGACTTCCATTGGGTCTGTCTCCACCGATCCCGGGATTCGATTTGACGTAACACGGATCCCGGCGATTTGTCTCCACGGATCCCAGGATCCGTTTCTACAAAAAAAATAATTAAATTTTTTGTCCACGGTTCCCGGGATCCGTGGCTACAAGAAAAAAAAAATAAAAATGTAGAAACGGATCCCGCGTACAGAGTTAAGAAGTTATGCATAATATTTTTCGAAACTGGTTTTCTTTTTCTACTTTCAAACGAAAAGAAGTTATAATTTAAAATTATAAGGATTGGTGTACACACATCAAAAGTGTCTAGGGATCAACATATATTTTTGCAATAACTTTTCTCCTGATTGATATTAATTAAAATTTTCTTTAAGGATTCATCAAATAAAGTGTTTTCGTTTGTCACAGTAACGATAAACCAAGTCACCTTTGCATTAATAAAGAAATTTGCCATTTTCCTAATAAAGGGATTTTTGACATTTGAACCACTAACATTAAAGTTTGAAAAAAAGACTGAAATAACAGTTTTCTTTAAAATTTTATTGGGTAACTTAAACAATTAATAATCCGTGTTTCTACCGCGAACACTAACAACACAAGAACATCGGTTTGGCATACTCAAAATGAGTTCATCCAAATCACGCTGTGGAATGGCCGCCCATGTTCGTTGCAACAACAAAAAAAGGTCTTCTTGCGACTGGATACCCTCCATATTCGGCAGAGCTCTTCTCTGTAACATATCCCATGCATGCTCAATCGGGTTCAAGTCTGGCGACTGAGCAGGCCAGGGCAGGACATTGATGTTAGCTGCGGCGAGAGTCTGTCTTACAACTCTTGCGCGTGTGCGGTCGTGCATTATCATGCATTAACTGAAATAAGGGACCGATTTGCACTTGTAGAGGAACGATGACGTCTGATACAATCGTCTCAGCATAAATTTGAGCGTTGAGGTTGCCTCTGATCCAAATCAACTCAGTTCTTCCGCCGATCCAAATACCCGCCCATACCATGATGGTTCCACCACTATAAGGATGGACTTCCTGGCAGGATTTTAATCGCTGTTGACGTCCAGGGGTTCTCCAGTGTCGTATACGTCTTGTATCCGGTCTCATACCAAAACGAGACTCATCAGAAAAGCACACGAAACGCCATTGTTCTTCTGCCCAATTTCTGTGTTCAAGAGCCCATTGATATCGAATCCTACGATTGTGCATTGCTATAGGTGGTACCCGTAGCGGTCTTCGGGAATGAAGGTTCACTTCATGCAAGCGGTTTCTGACTGTTTGGTCGCTAATTAAGTTCCCTGAAGAGTGATGAAGCCTCACGGCTAACATCATGGCGGTTATTGTTGGAGCTCTTCGAGTTAAGATTTGAATGTATCGGTCTTGTCTCCGTGTGGTGCAGCGATACCGTCCTCCATGGCGCTCAGCCACGGTACCAGTGCTTCGGTAACGTGTCCAAAGTCGACTGATAACACTCTGACTTGTATTCAGAGCTAAAGCCACAGTACGTTGCCGGGAACCAGCTTCTATCATTCCCACGGCTCTGAGCATTTCTTTCCTGCTTAAATGACGTCGTCGTTGGTGTAGACCAATCCTTATAATTTTAAATTATAACTTCTTTTCGTTTGAAAGTAGAAAACAGAAAACCAGTTTCGAAAAATATTATGCTTAACTTCTTAACTCTGTACGCGGGATCCGTTTCTACATTTTTATTTTTTATTTCTTGTAGCCACGGATCCCGGGATCCGTGGACACAATTTTATTTTTATTTTTTTGTAGAAACGGATCCCGGGATCCGTGGAGATAAATCGCCGGGATCCGTGTTACGTCAAATCGGATCCCGGGATCGGTGGAGACAGACCCCTTCCATTTATCAGGTTGAGTTGAACAAACGCTTTATTGAATAACAACGTGCCACAGTGCCTGTCAATATTTAGACAGGTTGCCGAGTTGTATATAAATACGCTACTTTTCCTTTACTTTGTTTATTAACTAGTTATGTTTTTTTACGTGTAGAAGACTGATGACGTAGACTCTGATACCAAGTCTAGTTTTAACCGAATTCCACATTTATTGCGGCAAGTGCCAGCTTCTGTCACAGTCATAAGTGGATATTATATTTATCCTACTCATCCGCTATTCTTTTCTGATTAATTTCGTTGCGGGATCCAATACAGTTTTAAATTGTTTCACTGGGAGTACTGGCACTTCGTTGAGCTTCATTGTCTCGGCGCATTGTTGATGATCACCACTGGTGATTCTGGCTTTCCGGAGTTACAGTGGTTTGGTGGTAGTGGTTGGTGGGCTTGCCAGCTTCATTGCTTCCCGATAATTTTAATCTGGAATCTCTGTTAGCTTCTTAAGCAAAAATCAAAATGTAACTAAACCCATGCAAAAGCAAACCCCCTTTCAGTCCCTGAAACCTTAACCTTGTCTTTGTTTTGTCTAGTCGGTAACATGTCAGGGGCTTACCCCATCTACCCTATCTAAACCCCGACAGGGTACAGATATGTCGACAGTACCGTACCTCACATGACCGGAGATAAACCCGGGTAGCCGGTGACAGTGACAAGTAAATACGTTACCTACATGATTCACACCGGAAAACCCGGTTAAGCTGAATTTACGTGACGGAAATAATTTACCCCTTGTCACAAAGCATATTTGTGTAGTGTTATAAATATGATGCTCTTATTATGTAATTGGTAACCATCCAGTTTTCCGTGAATTATTTATTTTCATCGCCTTTACCCCGGTAAAATAGAGGATAAACTGGCTTGGTTTTCCATCGTTATGGGTTTCAGATTAGCATATTTGCGGCACGTGTAGTTTTTGGAAGCGCGTGTACTCGCGCCTTTCTGTTTTACGCGTCACTCATACGAGCGTTGACGCGCTTATAAGGTCGTAGAAGCGTGAACCGCTCCAGCTTACTCCAGGCAAATGATCGAGTATACGCGTGAAACCTGGTACGAGTTTTAACCGGCTACAAAATACGCTAATCTGAAACCGCACCCAAAAATCATGAAAATGAAATCAATAAGAAGTACCGTAACAGACACTTAAATAAAATTTATATGTGACAGCAGAAGGTAGGCACGTAGATAAAAGTAGGTAAATGATAGATGGATGGATGCTATTTATAGAACACAAATGAAAAAGGTATATTTAATAAATAGAAAAGACCAGCCGTGTGCAGGCAACAAACAAACTTTTATCCCCTTGGTTCGAAGGATAAGCTTTGAAAAATATTAGTGCTCACTCACTTAAAGAAAATATATTCTTTTGCAAGATGTGTATATTATTATACGCTGCTGACAACCATATGCATCTTAGACGAACCGGATATAAGGTCCGCAAATGAAGAGTTTGACTGCCTCGTAGTCGTTCGTCTAGGAATCGCAAGCGTAATTCGATTCCCAGGTTGGACAAAGTATTACGGAGTCTGGATTTGTGCCCTGTTGATTCCAATAGGCTCTCCTTAAGTATTACATGAGACTTAAACTGACTACCTGTCATTATGTCCATAGCCATTTTGTGTTTGATTCATAACTGTTATTACTGTAAACTCACCTTCTTTTGTTTTTTCTTAGTTATCCTGTAATTACAATCGTTTGTTATAATCATATTATTGTGAAACGAGAATAACTGCCGACAAACTGTTTTACAGTTTGGCAAACTTTTTATATTGTACTGTGAAACAGATTTTGAATAAATGAATAATAAAAAAAAAAACATCTGGCGAAATATTAGTATTAGGTATATACACCTCGGAGATTATAGGATTAGGATATAGAAGGTAGATTAAATAATATGAGTTACTGATTGATTCTATGTAATCCAACTAAGAAAATACCACACTACAGTACACTTAAACTAAAGCGGGCATAACTCGCATTACTCAACATTTGCGGTAGGTACTCGCAGAGACAGTAACGTATGAACTGTTTCATAATTACTCTCAGTAAGCCCGTGGGTGGTTTAGACTGGCACGTTTCCTGCTAGGCAGCCACTGTGATATATCAAAGCCTTCCAGCCACATGCGTCACGAGAAATGTGGTAAAGACGGTGTATTGTATAAAGTGGTAAGTACTGTTTTGTATATTATTAGATTTGTGTTTGGCGTCTTTTAGGTTGCAATGGAAGTGTGTTAGATGTTCAAAGTAGGCTTGATATCTAAGTAGGTATTAACGATTCTATCTTTAAACTTAAACTCGACACACGAGTCTGAGTCATCTCGCGATCATGGCGCTTGAAACAACGGGGCAACGTCGAAATATCGGCAACTCGATCATGGCGCTTGAAACAACGTCGAAATATCGGCAGCTCATAATGATGGATAATCACGGAAGATATCCTGTAAGTCACAGTTTACTTCACTACATAGTATAAAACAAAGTCGCTTTCTCTGTCCAATGTCCCTTTGTATGCTTAAATCTTTAAAACTACGCAACGGATTTTGATGCGGTTTTTTTTAATAGATAGAGTGATTCAAAAGGAAGGTTTTAGTATCTTATTTGTACCCGTGCGAAGCCGGGGTGGGTCACTAGTTATTTATAAACCTTGAAAGCTTCAATTACTGTTCTAATATTTGTAAATTTTATACAAATATTAAATGAAATTAAGTGAAAAGTGGTTGCTGAAAGATTGTAATTAGCATTCTCCTGCTCTTATCTGTAAGCCCGTGGGTGGTTTAAACTGGCACGTTTCCTGCTAGGCAGCTACTGTGATATATCAAAGCCTTCCAGCCAGATGCGTCACGAGAAGTGTGGTGTAGACGGTGTATTGTATAAAGTGGTATAAGTACTGTTTTGTATATTGTTAGATTTATGTTAGTTATCTTCTGCGTTGGAAGTGTGTTACATGTTTAAGGTAGACTTGATATCTAAGTAGGTATTAACGATTTTAATCTTTAAACTTAAACTCGACACACGAGTCTGAATCATCTCGCGATCATGGCGCTTGAAACAACGTCGAAATATCGGCAGCTCATAATAATGGATAATCACTTAATCACGGAAGATATCCCGTAAGTGACAGTATACTTTATTAACCGACTTCACTTTTGTAAATTGTATACGAATAAATATACTCAATACTCAATACATTTATTGCTTCCACAAGTTTACTTAGATGGTAGGTTTTACAAAGTTATGATCATTGTGGACCCTGTCGGGCACTGCAATAGTAGGAGAGAGGAAGAGGGCTTTTATTTGACTATAACTACATATATTAGAATTATCCTAAATGTATTATTTATAATGCAATCTAATTATCTATTAAAATATTTATTTATCTATCAAATAAATGAAATTAAATGAAAAGTGGTCGCTGAAAGATTGTAATGAGCGTTCTCCTGCTCTTATCTCAATCTATTTGGGGTTGGCGCAGTCTGTCTTCCTCTTCCATACTGTAAGTCGTAATTTCATGACTCATCCCTTTTCCAGCCATACATTTCTCACATAGCAATCTTTCATAAAATATTCCAAGCTTTCAGTGGCCCGTGAAGTAATTCACTCAAATGATGTCACACATACTGAAAGCGCACTCAGCAAATCACTATTCGAGAGCGGTTCGAATTTGGAATTAATGATGAGGTCTCTATGCACCGTCAGGGAAATGAATTTGACAGTGACAACCGAACAGTATTAAATAGGTATACATTTCTTAGAACCGTCGACGTATAGCGATTTTAGAATATACGGACTATAATAGAGTACAGCATGGTGTTATATTTCGCTCGCATCGGTAAAACTAACCATCTCGTTTTTAGGGTTCCGTAGTCAACTAGGAACCCTTATAGTTTCGCCATGTCTGTCTGTCCGTCCGTCCGTCTGTCCGTCCTCGCTTAATCTCTGTGATCGTTAGCACTAGAAATCTGGGTACCAATATGTGTATCAATCATGCCGACAAAGCGGTAAAATAAAAGTTGGAAAAAAATGTTTTATTAGGGTAGCCCCCCTATATGTAAAGTGGGAAGTGTTTTTTTTTTTAATTTCAACCCTATCGTATGATATATTGTTGGAAAGGTATTTAAAAATGAATAGGGGTTTACTAAAATCATTTTTTGATAATGTCAATAATTTCGGAAATAATCGCTCCAAAAATTAAAAAACAATGTGTAACCCTGTAACTTTTGAACCATAAGTTTAGAAAATATGAAAAAAATCTGAAAAGTAGAACTTTATAAGGACTTTCTAGGAAAATCATTTTAAAGTGAGAAACAAATAAATTAAAAATATTTATGGTCCCATTAGGTGGACAAAATTTCAGAAATCATTCAGACCACCAAAATAAGGACGATGGTAAAAAAAATAATAAGAAAGACGCATTTAAGTACCTACTCATAAAGGATGAGTTTGTTCTATAGTGCCGGCAATTTATTACTTTGAGTAAAAAAAAATCACTTTATTTAATGTTTTCTTTTGTTAAAGTTATCTTTGGTTAGCCCTACTGAACGCTGTGTTAAAATTTGTCCACCTATTTAAATGGGACCTTATATATAAAAAAAAAACATAATGGATACCTACCTTTAAACTCATACGTGGGAACACTTATTGTGACGGACGGGAAACTACGGAACCCTACACTGAGCGTGGCCCGACACGCTCTTGACCGGTTTTTTTTCTATACTAAGTCTACTGTCAATTGCGCTAATATGTAGCAACATCGCTGTAGTATCCAGTTGTAGCAGAGTTGGCACGGCAATTTTTTAACTATATCACAGGCTCACCAACACCACCAAACCCTAGCCCAGGGTATCGGAACAGCCGTCTGGGGCTGTGGGATTCTCGTCGAGGCTGCGGGTTGTTCACAAGATACCGCGGCCTCGACAATAAAGGGCCAAAAAGGAACATTGGTGGTTTTTAGTCAGTAGAAGTCTGACACTCCCTACCGCTCGAGCGGGGAAGTCATTTGATGATTTCCCAGATCAAAAAAAAAGGGTATGGGTACGCTTCACCTTAACTTCCCGCCGTTTGTGGTGACTGACAGCTGACATTAGTGACAGTTACCTGACTATTTGTGACTGTGACTGTGGCTGTGTGTTTGCATATATCTATTAAAACTACAATCGCTCTCCTGGAAATTATAACAATTTTTTTCCTGACTAAAACTTACAAACGTCCAAACACACTACCAAACTCGCCAGATAGCTTTGCATCGGTTTGCCTCTCAAATGAAGTAGTTCCGTGACTATGTCCGTAAACGCACGTAGCCGTAGGTTGTAGCAATGAGGTTTTACCAATAGAGACGTCATACTCATTGTAAAGAAATAAAAACATGGCGATATTAATTTAGTAACTACCTACAAGAACTTAGCCTTTCATTGAGTATTGAGAAGATGACAGAGTTATATAGGACCACAATGTCAAAAAGAGGAGAAGTCCTGTGATGTTGTGGTAAACATTAGCTTTTGCCCGCGGCTTCACTTGCGTGTTGCCGGAGGTTTTCCGTTTGTATTACCGGGATAAAAGAGTAAAATTAATGTCTTTAGCTAGTTTACGATCTACTTATGTCTGCTTAAGTTCACAAGGGTAACAGACAGGCAGAGTTACTTTAGTATTTATATGACTAGCGACCCACCCCTGCTTGGCACGGTGCCGCCTATCGGATTCAAAACTAACCTATCTTTCACAAAATTTCATTGGAATCGATGGGGAAGTTTCGGAGATTACCGTGTACCAACATGATAGTGACACGTGATTTTTTTTATATAATTATAAGGTTACATACGTACATAAGCTCCCACCTTTTTCCCATGTTGGTAGACAGAAACCGCAAAACCCCAGCTGCTACGATCTTTACCTACTCCTTCTACCTCGTTCACGTTCATATTATGTACGTATAAGGCTATTAAGAATTAGAATATTGGATTGGAATGTGGGATAAATAGAACTAGCTCCTGAGGGTGTATGTACATTAAAGAGAAGTACCTATTGTAAAGCCATGTAAGACAAAATGTAGCGATTGAAAATACTTCGGTGAAGCCTTGCGAGATAAACTTTTCTTTTGTCTTGAGACGATTAAGAGCGAGCTTTACTAAATGAAAGGGTTGTTTAGTACAATAATTTCGACCGAGTGACGTCTTAGTTGCTGACTCAGTGTGCTCCATCTAAAAACATAATTTACAAATGTGTGCTTGGACTTGGCAGGCACTACAAAAGGATAGAATTGTATGGAAAGGGGAGAATGAATTCTCTGTCCATCAGTGGGGCAATATCTTACAGCATGTATAGGAAAAAGTCTGAAAATCGTAAACATATAGCAAAATGCCTATAAGTTTCTACGGAACAGTTTATTTGCCAGTCAAAAATCTCCAACACCAATTTCCGATTCCATTTAAAACTTTCAAACAAAATCCGCGTTCAAAAAGGCTAGCGAGAATAAAGTGCTTTCACGAGTGACAGTCCGACAAGCCTTATCGGTAGCCATATTGAACCAGGCATCCGCATCGCGCGAATAAACCAGCTTCAGTATCAACAGAGAGCCATCCCACTGTTGTTGTGGGTTTTCAGCTCGGTTTTAAGGCCAACGTAGATTTGGATGAGCCGTGTCGCATTAGAAAAATCTTTATTAGTCATTCTTTTATGAATACGCCAATAAACGTTGTTTTATCAAATCAAATCTTTTTTATAAATGATACACTACGCTTTTTTAATTGATTATCTATGATTTGATTAAAAACCCGAATGGCGGTAAAATCGATTGAAGGAATCGTTAAAATGAATGACATTCGGCTAGTTTTTTGACAGCTAGTTTTGGGTGCGTGCGTCACGTAAACAAAAAATGAAGACGATACATTACTTCAAAAACTCGTGTGACGTCACATTGCCGTAGATTTTTTTCTGGAAAGTGACATCACAATCTTTGACCCAAATTATATTAAATTAATAAAACAAAAAACACATATCCAATATTCTTCGATTTATCTAACTGATGGACTACGCAGAGTCATATTTTTTTTTAGTCAGGTAATATCCCTATTGTATAGACAACTCATAGTTTGACCCACGTGTTTCGGAAAGCACGTTAAGCTGTTGCGTTGGACCCAGCTGACATTTGTAGAAGTATATGTGTTCTGTGTTTGTAGATCTTTGACATTAGTTACAGTTAGTCAGAGGCCCAAAAACCAGAAAACTGGTGTTTTTTTTTTAACCTTTTGCAATCTGATATGAAATGTTGCGGCCCGATGCGACTGTAATGTGCGTTCAGCTTTACAAGACAGAAAAGTGTTGCCTATTGTTAAAGAAGTGTGGTTTGACGCTTCTACGCTTGTATTGTATTTTTCTTGCATTGTCGCGTGTTATTCTATTTCTTATTCCAGAAAAGATTTTGTATTGTAGCGTGTGGTTCCTTTGATACTGATCTAAGTATTTTCAAGAGCTTACACTTTTCCATGCTTTTTCATGTTTAGGTGAATCTATCTCATGCTTTGAAGGAGTATTGTGAGATTTATTTAGATAGCTATGGTACTGTATTTGTTAAGGTTTTCAGTAGTAGTAGTACTTTCGTTTTCACTGTTTTGTTTCAATTATATATATAATTAATTTATTTTTCGACAGAAATGGCCTGTTTACCACCTACGATTAAGTTCCCGATAACTAACACTTGGCAGATAATATAATTTATTACAAATCCTGTTCCAGTTCTTTTAATTTATTCCTAAATAAATTAGCGGTAAGTATTGGTATAAACTGTACCACTACTTGGACATTGAGCCTTTAATATGTTATACGCTAAGTACAGAGCTAATATCCGTGTACTGTGTACATGAAAGGTCACGCCATCTTATTGCAGTATTCTACCTATGTAATGCCTGAATCGACAACGTACTGTGGATTACCACTAAATCCTAGATTTGTCGGTAAACCCTAGGATCTAGAATACACAGCTGTTACAAACACGGCGTCTAATACCTACCTCTGTATATGAAATACACAGAATATAGCTAGGCTTGATAACTAGGTTGGTACGGTACGGGTCAAGTTACCTACATACAGGGTGTCAACGAATCCTTCACGAAGCCGGCAACCAAAAAAATTTGCTGGGAAATCACTTTTTGTTTTGGGGTGAAAAATCATATTTTACGGTAAAACTCAATGTAGCAGTATTAACACATTGTGCTAGTGGATGCTTTGAATAGTAAACTTGTCATGGAGGCAATCTCAGTAAAGTTATAACCTGAAAAACTAGTATTAATCATTACCCTTCCTTTTGGCTTCGCCGTAGTCGGGTAAAAAAAAACAGCTGTGAAAAATTTGAAACTTTCTATATTTATCTGGGGGGGATAACTAGGTATGGTCTAGGACAAAAAAAAAATGATCGCAGTGATGAGGAGAATAAGTGCTATTCGGCTTCGCTAACGGGGAATTTTATACCTTTTATATGTCAACTTGATTAACCCATTGACCGCCACGGTCAAGTAAGACGACAAGCCAAAAAGTACCTTAAATCGACAGACTTAGGGCACTTTTTTGCTTGATCGGCTTGTCGTCTATACGTGACTGTGGCGCTCACAAGGTTAATGACAATAATATCCGTGGTGCTAGGCAACTGGGCTTATCCCAGATGTATACCTCCCTGTGTGCCTATTGGCCTTGTTCTGTTCTCTCCTGCTGATATGGAGGTAAGTGGAAATTATGTTTTTCCTACTCCTCCGCTATTCTTTTCTGATTAATTTCGTTGCGGGATCCAAGACAGTTAAATCGCTTCTCTGGGACAAGCGCCGAGACAATGAAGCTCGACGAATCGAGCTTCATTGTCTCGGCGCTTTTCTTGTGGTCGCCACTGTTGATTCTGGCTAACAGGAGTTACAGTGGTTTGGGAATAGTGTGGCGGGCTTGTCCCAATATTCATGTCAACTTGAGTACCTAACTAACGGTCCATCTGAATTATTCTATACGACCTTTGCTATTCCTCCTACAAACTTTGTGCTATAAATGATATAGGTACACAATTCTCAGGAATCAATATTAACGTCTTGTACTCTTGTTAAATTAATATTCTACAATATTGTACAGTCGACAACAGAACTCAATAACAAAGAATTAATAATATAACTAAGAAACATCAAAAACAAGAATACTGTTACCAAGTTTCGGTAAAGCGAGAAATTATTGTTTCATTTTCGTAATTTAAAGTTATTTGAAGGCTGAACTTTAGACAAAAACAATAGATATTTATTTATAAAAGGAAATAACGGTGTACAAGTTTGTGAAAGCAGACATTTTGGTAGAACCGAATATAGAAATGGCCAACAATATTAAAACAGTGCCTGAAGCTAAGTTTGAAAATTAAATTAGGTGAGCCATTATTTTAATGAATAATGAATTTCTGATTTATTCCATTCTAATACCAAAAACTAATACCACTGGTATTTGATTCAACTCTTATTTTTTTTCTATTCCGAACGGATACCACTTTTTAAATAATTTAATTTAATGTACGAACGAATACCAACAACTTGAATTTGTTACAGTCAGCGCAGTCAAACCTAATCAAAGTAAATTTGTTTTTCAATATTTTTATGTAATCGTAATATAATGCTTAAAACTTTCCAAATTCACTTCACTCCAATATTTTTACAAAGGTTAGCATAGGTAAGAGTAGTTTTAGTGAATCATCTTGCTATTTTTTTTACCTGCGAGAAAGGGTGAGTTTGCTCTATTGTTCCAAAATTCGAAACAACCAATCAGAGTCAAGTGTGACTGGAATGTTGTGCTTTGACTCGGAGAGAAATTTTATCTACATAAATTCCTCAGTACATTTCCGTGCGGTGGCGGTGGCGTATTGGTATCAGAGTGACAGTGATTTTTATTTATTAAGTGAGTATATTAATTTGTTCTTTTGTATAATTTACTTCTCTTTATTAAAATTAGTGTTATTTAAAATACCTATTATTTGATTTTTTTATCATAATCCAATCAAATGTAAAAGTTACATACAATATATAATTTTTTTTAGATATGTCTGAGGAAGCTGATAATCAGCCCTCAACATCTTCGGGAAAAACAGGAAGCTTGACTTTCATAACAAGAAATGGTGGCTTGGTTTTAATGAGAGCTGGTTACCAGTACACAAAAAAAAGGGAAAATAAAAATGGATGGACCCATTGGAGATGTGTGAATGTTAAAGAGTGCAGTGGATCTTTACAGATAAAGGTATGTTACCAACTTCTTACATAGAGTTTAACTGGCTTATTTATAATGGATTAGTGGAGCTTTATAAGGCCTTTGTAGGAAGCTTGTTAAAAAAATGGTATTCATAATCGTATTTTAGAGGTAAAAACACTCTTTATTTCTCCATTAAAGTTAATTTGATTTAAAGAAGCCATGACCCTTCTTTAAACGTTCGTTAACAATAAAATGGCCGACATCAATTCTATTCTATTTCTTTAAATGGCAATTAGTACGGATGCCGTTGTCGACAATTCTGCCATTGTCAAAAGTGAATTGGAATAGCAAGAGTAAAAAAAAAACACTAGATAAACAAAAAAAAAGGGAAACAAATGGCCGACATCGATCAGTTGTTTCGTGTTTGACGTTCGGTTTACAATGTCAGTCAGTTAGTATTAAAATACCTACTTTAAAATCCGTACATAGCATTGTGGTTGTTCGCGTATAAAATTGTATTAGCAGAGATTCGATGCATTTTATCTGGATGACGAAGAATTTCGTAAATGGTACAGTTTTTCCAAAGAAACGGCTGCTTTTATAATTAATTTAGTCGGTGGTGTGGTACTTCACCAGAATTACAAGTATTAACGGCAACGGCCTTTGCCGCTTTTTCCCAGATTGCATGATAACAAATTCAACAAATTGTTCAAAAGACTAGGTAGTTCAAACTATTCCCTCCTTTACCTTGGTGTACGTTTTTTATGACAGTGTTTAAAAATGCATAGACAAATTTTCTGTGACCAGAGGCAAACAACGTTAAAATCGACTAAAATCGCATATTTTTCTACAAAATGGCAACATTGTGTACGATAGTGGCGTTTAGTTATGGGAGCTCTAAGAAACGATTATGAATAAGAATTTTTATCGAACGTTCGGTAGGCTTAAGGTGAATGCTCCAGGGTAGCCCGCGAAATTCAAATTTCCGTACGTTTTTTGCAATTTGCAGCTGAGTATCGGATATTTTATTAATAGAAACTAAATTCGCGGTACTGGCATGTATGTATTTACACAATTATACTTATTAAAACCTTCAATATAATTGTCTAACTTAGAGAAAAGAGAAAATGTGCCATTTTAATAATAACTTTACGTTTAATATAAATTTTAACTTAGTGGGTTACATTGATAAATTTAACTAATATAATGATATAAATACATACATGCCAGTACCGCGAATTTAGTTTCTATTTACCATACTATCCCATACTGAGCTGCAAATTGCAAAAAACTTACGATAATTTGAATTTTGCGGGCCACCCTGGAGCATCCACCTTAAAACATGTTTTAACTAATGAAGGTTTATACCTTCGGTAAGCGTTATATTATGAATAAGACAGTTAGTGTTCCATCTTTCAATATGTATTTTTATCCGAAAACTATTTTGCTAAAGCTATTTTGTTGTCCTCACAGGATGGCAATATTTCCAATGAGAAAAATCATAGCTGCGAGCCCGATGAATTCAAAAATGTAATGGCAAAAAAGCTGGATGATTTAAGAGATAAAGTGATGAAGTCTGATTTCGCCCCAATACCAAACATATATAACAAATTCAAATCACAATTCTGCGCTACTGAATCAGATTTGGTGAGAAATATCCCATCGTTTGCAAACATCAAATCAAAATTGTATTATGCAAGAAACAACGCAGCTGGTGTAAAAAAAATTAAATGTAAATCAATTGATGAAGTAGAAGTTCCATTACAATTTAGAGATTTTTTGTTTTACGATTATAAAGATGAGTCTTCCAATACCCGAATAATAATCTTGGTCAGTCCAAATCAACTAGAGAAAATTCCGAGCATTAAATTTTTTGAAAGCGACGGAACATTCGATTGCACCCCTGAGCCTTTTGTGCAGTTATATACTATCCACGGAGATCTGGGAAGTGACGAATATCACACTCGTATAGTTCCTCTTATTTATGTTTTACTTAACAAAAAAACAGAAGAAACATACAAAAAATTATTTGAAATTTTGAAACAAAACATTCCTGGGTGGGAACCCGTAAAATTTTTAACAGATTTTGAACTAGCCGCAATGAACGCCATTACAATTGTTTTTCCGTCAGTTGTGATTAAAGGATGCTACTTTCATTATTCCAAAAATGTATGGAAAAAAGCAAAACAGTTGGATCTGACAAAAGATGCTATCACCCAAAGACATGTAAGACTTTCAGCTTTACTGCCTTTACTTCCTCGTAAATTCATATCAGAAGGATGGTGCTACATAATGGAAGACTGTCCTGATACTGACGCCATTCAAACATTTAATGACTACATGGTGTCACAATGGCTAGAGAACGAGAGTTTTGTAGACATTTGGTGCGTTCATGGTGAACGCCATCGAACCACAAATGCCGTAGAATCTTGGCATAAGAAATTAAACTCGGCTGTGCCAAAGAATGCTAATTTATATCAGCTTCTGAACGTGCTGAAAGAGGACGCAGATTTACAAACAGTGGTTGTTACTCAATATAAATCAAACGCACCCCCCGCAAAACGATGTGCACAGACAACTATTATGAAAAATTCGTGGATCACATACGTAACTGACCAACTCCTCAAAAACAAAATCTCCGTAGGTCACTGCTTAGAAAAATTAAGGGTTTAGCTACTAATTGTTGAAATATAAGAAATTATTTACACGTCATTTAGCTGATTATACTAATAGTTGATTTTCTGTGATATTTTATAATTCTTAGATTATAAGTGAATTATTCATATATGACGTTTTTGCAAAAAAAAATTGCTGATTCATTGCTATATAGGTGAAGAATGACTGATTTGATTAAACAAAAAGTTGATTTTCTGTGAAATTTTACAATTGTTAGAATTCATTGCAAAAAAAATTGCTGATTCATTGCTATGTAAGTGATGAATGACTGATTTGATTATACAAAAAGTTGATTTTCTGTGATATTTTATAATTGTTAGATTTAAAGTGAATTTTTCATATTAGATATTATTGCAAAAAAAAATGCTGATTCATTGCTATGTAGGTGATGAATGACTGATTAGATTATACAAAAAGTTGATTTTCTGTGATATTTTACAATTGTTAGATAAAAAGTGATTTATTTTTGTTAAAAATTTACCTGACATAGTTGTTATGAGATAGGTAGACGTGAATAATTACGTACCTGTCTAATAATAACTATGTCAGATAAATTTCAATATAAATTAAGAGTTAATTTTTTGAGATATTTTGTAATTTTTAGATTGTAAGTAAATTCTTCCTGTTTGATGTTTTTGCAAAAAAAATATTATACAGGTATAGAGAGGAACTAAAATTATATTAAAGTTGATTATTTAAGTGATATTTTATCATTGAACAAGACGTTTGCTAACAAAATTTGATTTTTTTGGAGTTATCTGTTTTTTTTTTTCAATTATAGGTCTTATATTTACATACAAAGCATTTTTACTGACTGTACCTTATATCTTTGAACTTGTTTTGGTATTAGTTTAAACAATGGTATCGGTTCGGAATAGAAAAAAAATATGAGTTGAAACAAATACCAGTGGTATTAGTTTTTGGTATTAGAATGGAATAAATCGAATTTCTGTGGAGAAAATATGCATGTAATATAAAAAAAACGGGAAACTAACGATCTACTTTTGTGTTGTTTCAGTTTTCGTGTAATATCTATAGCATTCTTTCTATGGAACAGCATTTTTTAAATAAAGCCGGGCTAGACGAAAGCGACGATCAGTGTTTCACATTCGCCCAAAATTGGAAGAAGTCAAAGTCCTTTCACGTGATGCTAGCGAAGGAGGTGGCGGAACGTGAGAACGAGAGAACCTCTCGTCCCAGCCACCGCGGGAGAAGCTTCGGGCTCGAGGGCGTGATGGCTTCCGGCCACCGTAGGCGTGGGCCTGTGGACGGTGAGTAACGGGCTAGCTCACCGTCCGTCCGCTCTATGACGATGACAGGCCGTGTCGACGGCATGTCGGGGCTGCGGGTTGTTCGTAAGTAACATCGTTCGTAGTAGTGGTTTTTAGTCAGTAGAAGTATGACACTCCCTACCGCTCTGCCCAGAGCGGGAGGAGTCATCTGATGATTACCCACCCTCCAAAAAATAAAAGCTTTAAGGAACCGCGTCGACTAGTCCTCACTTAACTTTTGGTGGAAAATCATGAAATAACGGGGTCTCGCTCTTGGGCAGAGCGAGAGGGAGTGTCAGACTTCTACTGACTAAAAACCACCCATAGTCCTTCTTAGCCCTTTATGTCGAGGCCGCGGTATCTTTGTGACCAACCCGAAGCCCCGACGGGCTTTATTCAAATCCTCAACTAGTGTTTCTGAACACCACATTGGAGTTACAGTTTGTGCATACCTACTATGATACCTTTAATAATAATAATGGAGGTATACCACGATTTTCATGTTAGGCTTTCATCATGAGCGTAATTGAGTTGTAAAAGTATTATGGTTCGTGTTTTTATAGGCTTTCCATGTATTCTAAATTAAGTTATTGTTTTATTATGTTCTATTTGAGTACGATGCTCTTCTACCATCTGATGAAGGTCATAAGTATCTACTGAAAGTGAAGGACTTACTCCTTGTCTTTGGGAGTGACTTCTCGTACTCGTATATCTGTTTCCAGAGATCGAGACAATTTATCATATTGGCATTGGCAACCCGAGTTCTTTCGCAGTAATTTTTGCCACTAATTTTGCATCTAATATTCCGTCAAATCACAGTTTTTTGTTCATTAGAATGGGTAATGAAAACAATTGTGTGATAAGTGCAGCTCGGCCATTCTCCGATTGCCTAATTACCGTAACCTTTTTTTATTTTTCATTAATTTGACTTAGACACATTAAAATATGAAAGTTATTCTTTCATATTTTAATGTGTTTAAGTCAATTTAGTGAAAAATAAATTGGTTACGGTAATTAGGTAGGGACAGCCAAATCGGAGAATGACCGAGCTGTAGGATATTGCGGTAGCTTTATTGTTGATTTATATTCCGTAAACTGCGTAAGTAAAAGCATCATCAACAAAAGACTGGTTCTATATAAGGAAGGACTTTTAATTAAAACGCTGGCTATAACATCGTTGTATGCGGTTGTACTTACATAAGATTCCTGTCTCAGGAATGGTGGCGCGTCGCAATCTAATGAAATTGTCGACGAGCGCCGTCCCGACCCTGATACCCTTCAACCATTGACATTAAAGCAACCACGTCGATCGAATAACGAGGATTGAAGGCTTCAATGATCAGTGTGAGGCGGTCAACTGAATATTTTAATGGAACTATTTGGGGAAAAACGTTTCCTCGTAATTGACCCTTCAATTTAATTTAACCGTACATTTTTCAATTAAAAAAAGGGGACTGAATAATCAATTGGAATATGTGTGAGATAATTTGCCTCAATTTACCAACTTCACTAGTCTTTTTGAACTATGATGGGGTCGGCTTCCTGTCTAATCGTGCAGCCATAGGTAAAGGTATACCATGATGCATGATTGTTTTCGAAATAAGAAAGAAAACATAATTATTGGACACACGCTAAAAGTGCACACAAAAAAAAACTAAATAGTGAAAAAAGAGTAGAGATAATAAATTGTCTGTCTCACAGCTGTGCCAAATAGGACCAGTTCAAAAAACTGTTGCTGGTGCTTGTACATGTACATGGAGCGACTGCCGATCGAATCTATGGTTTTATCCTTTTTTATTTTGGCAGGTGGACATCCGGCAAAGTGCTAGGGGCACTTTGCTCAGACCAGGAGTAGTCATTTGAGGATATGTCAGACTTCTACTGACTAACAACCACCCATGTTCCTTCTTAACCCTTTCTGTCGAGGTCGCGGCATTTCTTTCGAATTCGGATGGTTTTACCCTTCAGTTGTCGACAGGAAACATTCAATGTCTTAATATTGTATAATTGCATGGCACATGTGTGAGTACTATGTACTTTAAAGCCACTTTTTACATTTTTACATTTAGTTATATTTTAGTGACGTTGCCCTGGTGGCTGAGAGAATGTCATGCTCACTCAAATGTCTCGCTGATGGTGGCGGGTGTGTCGGATCATTTAGTTCCCTTCAAAATGGTTGAGTTAGATGGTGCTGATCCATGCGTCATGTTCGTGAACGGGCGCTGTCAGTGGAGACTGGTCATCTCTTAGCTGCCATGGTTTATATATTTTTCTTTGATTTGTTTTTTATATCTTTTTACTCTGGACGCTCTTAACTTGCACGTCTTGCTACATAGTTCTCACATACCATCTCAACATGAATGATAAGAAGAAGATAATAATACCAAGATTTTGTAACAAATTCTGATTTAAATGAGTGTCCATGGAGTTTCTTGCCCGTTCTTCTTCATGAGATCTACGTTAGGGAACTGGCAACTACAGTACTTTCACAAGTTATTATGCCTTGTGATTGTGACTGTAGCGTAGGAGTGCAATGCGTCGTTTCGGGAGTTGCTGCGTCGGGCTGCGCGGCGCCGGATGTTACCGGCGGCGAGTGCTGTGGGTGCGGGGGCGCGCGGCGGCGTGTGCGGGGCTCCGGGTCGCGGGGCGGCGGTTTCACGTTGCGGCGTGCATTCGTTGTTCCGTGATTCGGGGTCTCGAGCATTCGTTGTTGCGGTTTGCGTCGCTACGTGCTTTCGTGCTCGCAGTGTTCGTTGTTGCGGGCATTCGGTGGCGTGTGGTTCGGCGTGGTGGCTTTCGGAATGGCGCATTGCACTCGTAGTTTCGTTCTTCTTCCGTCCTTCTGACATTCAAAAGTGCATGTAATGGCTTAATTGAAATAAAATATTTGAGTTGAGTTGAGTTAAATATTCCTCGACGCCATGCAAAGCCTATGGTTGGTATAATTTAAACTCTTACTCCACTTTACAACATACCCCAGTGTCTCAAGACGAAAGTCTATGACCAGTGTGTGTTGCCAGTGATTACATACGGGACCGAAACGTGGTCGCTCACAATGGGCCTTATCAGAAAGCTCAAAGTCACCCAAAGGGCAATGGAGAGGGCTATGCTCGGAGTTTCCTTGCGTGATCGAATCAGAAATGAGGACATCCGCATGAGAACCAAGGTTACCGACGTAGCCCGAAGAATCGCCAGACTTAAGTGGCAATGGGCAGGGCACATTGCTCGCAGAACGGATGGCCGATGGGGCCGAAAAGTTCTGGAATGGCGACCGCGAACCGGAAGACGTTGCGTTGGAAGGCCTCCCACTAGGTGGACCGATGACCTGGTCAAGGTTGCAGGAACCCGCTGGATGAGAGACGCACGGGACCGGTCAATGTGGCGACGCCTGGGGGAGGCCTATGTCCAGCAGTGGACGTCTTTTGGCTGAAATGATGATGATGATGATGACTCCACTTTAACCAATAACCATACGATACAGAAGAAGAATCCAAAGTTAAGTACAGCTAACTACAGAACGTTTCTCTATACTCTCCAATAAAACCAACTGTCATCTGCTAAAGTTCCCATGCGGCATACCTACATAGAAGTCAATCGGGGTAATTGAATCAGTAGCTAATCGAACATTATTATGTATGAGACTAATCGTTTCAGTATCGATCGGCGGTATTAATTGGGTCTGTTGCGAGTGATTTATAGACTAGACTGGAGGGTAGGGCTTAGCTTGAGTGGGGGTGACAGGGCTGTCGAGACATGAGGATACAATATTGATAGTCTTATTGTCTGGGTCTAGGAGTTAGCAACTTTGCACATACATAGAAGAACTAATAAAGAAAAATTAAAATGGGGATGGATATGGGGGCTAAGTTTTAAATACACCAATTTTTTGTTAACGGGGACGGACGAAACACCTTTTTTTCGTATATAAGCAACAGAAACAGACACACTAACAGAGTTACTTTCACATAAAAATATTTTCTGCACAACTTAATTTTAATAAAAAGATTCCGACGAATTGAGACCTACACCTGGCTTATTTCTCCTTGAAACACGAGTACCTATAGCTACTCACCAAGCTATAGCTATAGGTCGTTAAGAGCTAAGAGCACATCTCCGACAATGTTTCCTTCCTATAATAAAATAAAAGAACAGTTTGTTATGTTACGTTAGTAATAAAACACATAGCCTCAGGTAAGTACAGTGTTATTGACTTTATTCAATTAGTTTATTTTCTGAACCGTACCTGTCTACTCTAATAATTTTATTATAAAAATATATATTATTATTATTATTTATTAATGGTTTTTAATAACGAACTGACCGATTTCAAAAATTCTATCACCTTTAGAATGCTACGTTATCCTTGAGTAACATAGGCTATATTAATTTCAAGTTTAAAAAATAAATTTCCCCCTGTGCGAGGCCGGGACGGCCGCTATTAAAGTACTGGGATTTTTTTTTATGAAATCCCACGTGACACTTGAGTCGAGTGTTGCTCCTACCATTACTGTTTTTGTTTTGTGCCAAACCATATTTATTTATTTAAATAAATACTATAAACTTCATGCACAAGAGTGGTACATAGGCGGACTTAATTAATGCCACAAGGCATTCTCTACCAGTCAACATATACAATAGGACAGCAGGTACAGTACAGAAAAATAATAAGGAGAGAATCTGATTAAAAAAATGTTATATACTTGTAGGATCCACCAGTATTATTCCATCAGATTCAGACATTATGTGGGCAGAGTTTGGGTCTCGTGCAAACGAAAATACACTGGGTTGCGGTTCACTGGTTTTTATTTTAAATTACAAATTAGTTTCAACACCTCACAATCACAACACTTATACTGGGTACGACGAATCGAATACAGTTCCGGAATGTCTTCACACTGCGGCGGTCAGGCATAGAATGACCTCCTCGCCGTCCTTATGAAACATCACGACTCTGTAGAAGCGCGCGCAGATCACGTGATGTTAAAATGGCGCGCTTGCGATTCGTTTCTTGTCCGTACTATTGACCGGATGCGACATACTTAAGTTTCTGATTACCGATTTTTTTTATTAGCCTGCACTTTCCCATTGCTGGGCAAAGGCCTCCCCCAATTCCGCCCAAGAGCTCGATCTTTTCCTTATTTCTTTACCGAAATATTGGTAAATCATATTATGTAATAATGTGCAGAATGTGCGGATGAGACCTTTGTGATGGGCCTTTTTAAACTCTACGTTACCTATTTGTATCCCAGACAGTGTGTTTAGTGTTCAATGCTTGAACCTAAGAGCTGTTAATGTTCTCTGAATTAAGGTCTCCTGTTATTCTTATTTATTGTCGTCAAATCCTTATTCATTACGAAGGCAATTATTTTCCCCTTTCATATCAGTTTTATTGGCTATCCTCCAAAATAACAGGACGATTTCTACTATAAAACTAACTTAGTTCAATAAAAAATCGTAAAGAAAACTCATTTTCACTATGTAATTTAGTTGAAATATATATAATAATAAAAAGAAGAAGAATATAGAAGAAGTAGAAGTTCGAAATAGTAATTAATAAATAATTAATAATAATCTTAAATAAATATTAATCTTTAATAAGCCTGCAAGTCTAACTTCACGTCCGGCTATAACACCTAAGCCACGTGGGGGGCGGACATCAGCGCTTTTGAGCTAAAATGACCTACTGATGGCAAACGAAGCACTAGCACACCTTCACTATGGAGAGACAAATAAATAGTACACGTATAGGACCGCTTCCCGGGGGTGAGCGTCGGGGCACGTCTGGAGCTGACGCTGGACGTGACAGCATACGGACCGTCAGCGGCTCTTTGCTGAGCAGGCGGGCAAGAGTCGGGGGACCCGAAGGGACTACAGCCGAACAACGGGGTGGGGTAGATACAGATGATGCTTTGCGGAGTAGGGCTACCACGCCCATTGACCACTCCGCCGGCTCATCTAGGGAGACCATTCAAGAGTTAAATGAAGATAGAAAGGAAAAAATGGTCGACAGAAGAAATGAAGGAGTTAATGTATTGTTTCTATAAAGCACAATCTCAGGGGCCTGGCTATATTAATAGACTAGCTGACCCACGCAACTTCGTCTGCGTCACATAAATATAGCTATAACCTTTCTCGATATATCGATTATCCGACATAAATTAAGCTAAATCGTAACAAACAAAAAATCTTATCTTTCCTCTTTATTAAAATAGTTCAGATGGTTTAGATTAGCTTAGATTATATTAAAGTGTGAATTACTGTAGGTATCTCTTACTGTTAAATATACTATAACACTCTGTACTTGTAAACATTATGATGCAGTAAATATTTTGAATTTGAATTTCCCGGAGGCCAGCCAGAATCCCCCGTTCCTACAATGCGACGCGCGAATTATTTTGCCGCGCGGATATTTTTACATTGCGATATCTTCTAAGATATTTATTTAAACTGTATAGAGTTAAGGACACAAATATTCAATATTAAATTTCCGTTCTGACAAACACATTTATTTAGATATAGATTAATACCATATGGGTTAATAAGCTTCGCAAAAAAATATTATTTTTAACCTAAAAGTTTAACAGTAAAAAAAGGTTACAGTGAGTCAATCTTAAAAGATAGATATATGCTGTCGCGGACTTTTTTTTAGAACTTTTAAAGAGGAACAATTCTTTCATACATGATATTTGCGTAACTTAAACCGTTTTCGCAGCGCACGCAGCGGAAGCTCTCAAAAAGGAAATACCTTTTCCCGTTTTTGTAACATTTTTCATTTATGCTCCGCTCCTATTAGCCGTAGCGTGATGTTATATAGCCTATAGCCTTCCTCGATAAATGGACTATCTAACACAAAAAGAATTTTTCAATTCCAACCAGCAGTTCCAGAGTTTACCGCGTTCAAACAAACAAACAAACAAACAAACAAACAAACAAACAAACAAACAAACAAACTCTTCAGCTTTATAATATTAGTATAGATTAATTACATTATTTAGAGATAGAAACCCAACTAATCCAAAAATTCACAAATTTACCGGCAACACACTCTCAAACCAGGCCCGTAGAATTATTAAGCAAAATGTTATATCACAAGAACTCCTAAGCCGCATAAAAGATGAAGCTGAAGGGAGAGAAAGAGAAAACACAGAATTAACAATTAATAATGCAGAACCAAATCCAGCATCAGACACATCCAACACACACAATGACACGCATACAATTACACAACATGACACTCACACAAACACACAACCTCCACTGGTACAAACGGAATCAATAGACCAACTAACTAGAAATGTAACAGTTACTGAGGACCAAGACCCGTTAATATTAAACTTTTTACAAGTATTGGCTGAAACTAAGGAAACACTAATAAATGACAGACTCTTATTACCCAAAGCAAAAATAAACAAACATTTTTTACAAAACCTACATGCACTCAATAACTATTTACCCAATCTATTAATTACTACAGACACACTTAGAGAATTAAACAATATTATATATGCTACAGCCAAAACATTAATACTAAATAATAAGCAAATACCATTTGTACCTCGAAACGTAATTAAACAAATATCAGATCCACCATGGAAGAAGAGAATAAAAAGTAGAATAGAAAAAAATAGGAAAGAGTTAGGACAACTTGTAGAAATAGGTAGAGGCGTAAATACCCGTAGAATCAATACTATAAAAACTAAGCTTTACAATAAATATAACATACAAAGTGAAAATGAACGGAATAATACAGAAGAGATACTGAAGCAAAAGATCAAAGCACTAGCTGGTAGAATAAAAAGATATGAAGAAATAAGCAATAGAAAAGAACAAAACAGGTTATTTAAAGAGAATGAGCATAGGTTATATAGAAGTTTAGGAAACAATAGTACCACAAATGAGATAAAGTTACCCAGAAAAGATAGTGTAGAAGAGTTTTGGAAGTCAATACTGTCTAAACCTATACAATACAATAAAGACGCAAAGTGGATAAACGAACTACAAAGTTCATCAGATAGAATAGATACAATAGAATCACAAGAAATCACAGAGGAACAAGTTAAAATAGCCATTAGGAAATTACACAATTGGAAGACTCCGGGGATTGATAGAATACAGAACTATTATTTAAAATATCTTACTAGTACACATAAATATTTTGCTACAGTATTCACTAATATTATAGGGGGTAGGGAGCTGCTAGAAGAATGGTTTACTACAGGTCAGGTTATTTTAATACCAAAGAATGAAAACACAGAAGATGCTAAAAACTGGAGACCAATTGCTTGTTTGCCTAGCAGTTACAAATTACTGACATCCATACTAGCCAACCAATTGTACGACCATTGTCAGGAGAACAACATTATGGCGATAGAACAAAGAGGCTGCCGCCGCGGAGCCCGGGGCTGTAAAGACCACCTCATGGTCAACAAGGCAATTTTGGAGGACGCACATCAGTCCCAGAAAAAATTGAGTATGGCTTGGATAGATTATCAGAAGGCGTTCGATAGTGTATCACACGAATGGCTTCTGAGAATTCTTGATATTTACAAATGCCCGCCCATGATCAAGGCTTTCCTTGAAATTGCTATGCCTACATGGAAAGTGATCATGACAGCCCGTGGAACCACCGAGTCCTTAACTACTGAGCCCATTTACATCAAGCGTGGCATATTCCAGGGAGACTCTCTGTCACCTTTGTTGTTCTGTCTGGCAATTAATCCAATCTCATTAATCCTAAATAAATATGAAATGAAAGGATACAAACTTAAAGATAGCTTCTGGGTAAATCACTTATTGTACATGGATGACTTAAAAGTATACGCCAACAATAAAAACAATTTAAAAGTTTTATTAGACAGTGTTGAAATATTCACAAACGATATAGGTATGAGTTTTGGTTTAAATAAATGTAATACTATACACATTAGATCAGGACACAGGAATAATACAACAGGTGAAGGACATATACTACTGAGTGGAGATACATTTGAACAACTAGGAATAGATAGGACATATAAATATTTAGGAATACACGAATCTGGTAAGATAGAACATAGTCAAATTAGGGAACAGGTTACAAAAGAATATTTTAAGAGGACTAAAAAGCTACTGAACACACATTTAAGCGCACGAAATATCATAAAAGGGATAAATACTTTTGCTATACCAGTTCTACTGTACTCATTTGGAATTATAAATTATAAGAACAGTGATTTAAAAGCAATAGATATAAAGACTAGGAAATTATTAGCAATTAAAAAAGCACACAGACAAAAAGCAGATGTAGAAAGATTATACTTACCGATAATAGAAGGGGGTAGGGGGTTAATAAATACACAAAATATGTATAAAACACAGATACTTAAATATAAGCATTATTTGGAAAGAGAGAATGACGATTTAATAAAGGTGATAGTTCAACATGACAAAACCAAAGATAAATATTCAATAATAAAAGAAGCACGAGAAATAGAAAGAGAACTACAACTACCACAAAATAATATACATATAGACGCAGAAATAAAACAAGCAATAATCAAGAACCAAAACGATAAATGGAGAAATAAGCAATTACATGGACAGTTTCCTAAAGCAGTTTTGGACCAAGCTAATATAGACAAAGAAAATTCGTTCAAATGGATGAAGAAGCAACAAATTTCACCCTCCATAGAATCAGCAATATTTGCCATACAGGACCAGGCTGTTATGACGCGTCAACATCAACGTGACATTTTAAAAATGGATGTAGATGGTAAATGTCGCCTATGCGCCAGCAAAGACGAAACGACGCAGCACATCATCTCAGGATGCGAAAAGTTAGCGGGCACGTATTATGTCAAGAGGCACAACAGCTTGGTTCAGTATGTCCACTGGTGTTTGGCAAGGAAACATAATATCGAGGTGTCGAGTCTTTGGTGGAAAGAAGCGTTAACACAGCCGCAAGTTAAAGAAAATGGACAGGTTAAAATCATGTGGGAAATACCTATACAGACTGATATTACCGTAACACATAATAGACCAGATTTAATATATGTAGACAAGACCAACAATAGCACATTTTTAATAGATATAGCAGTACCTTCAGACTACAACATAGGAGCTAAAGAAATAGAAAAATTAAGCAAATACCACCTTTTGAAGACAGAAATTCGGCGCTTATGGAATACTCAAACTACAGTTATCCCAATAGTAGTAGGAGCTACAGGCATTATTAGTAAAAGTTTACAAAGATACATAGACCAGCTGAATATAACAATAGACATAACAATCCTACAAAAACAAGCATCCATACACACAAACACCATACTCAGTAAGGTATTGGGAGACACTGTTTTTGTTAGTAGTACATCTCACACACAAGAGAGTACACCTCACACACAAGAGACCACACCAGACACGCAACAATCATCACACACAGTAGACTCTCTGCAATCACCCGTCAGTACCTCACACACACCAAATACACAAAGTCATCCATCAACCACACAAAATACAATCCGCACGCGAAGAAGAAGATAGGGGGAAATAGATATCTTTTTTCCTGCGGGATGCGGGACGGGATATCTATTCCAAAACCGACGTAAGGTCGAGTATCGGAAAACCGAAACAGAAATAATAATAATCTTCTTCTTCTATTTCTTTTATACTTCTATTCTTTTTTAATAATTTCACAGAAATTCAGCTTGTTGGGACTTTATGTAACTTCACTCTCATTTTTTGGTCTAAATTGACCGGACTATTAGGTATAAATCGGGTATCGTATAGTTACGTAGTGGTTACTAACTCAGACAGGTAGTCGCTCTTTCTAACATAACTAGTAGTAGTCAGCTGCATTCGGCTAGACTGGAAGCCGACCCATACATAGAGGGACAAGGCTAGCTAGGGAAATGGATGGATTTTAGATACAAGTCGATTCATACAATTTACTGAACTAACATTCTATCGTATTTAAGGATCAAGTGAAGGCGGGTTGTTTGAAAGAGATACCTCGACACAAAGGGCTAAGAAGGAACATGGGTGATTTTTACTCATTAGATGTCTGACACTCCTTTCCCCTCCGCCCATAACGGGAGTCAGACGATTTCCCACCCTCCAAAAACAGACTATCAAGGGGAGATTCAAAATAAAATTTGAAGGAAATGTCTTCGTACGGAACCTCCTTTCAAGTAGGTTCAACCTCCTCTAAGACACTTTAATAAAATTATTACCTTCGCTGATCCTCTGGGAATCACGTACTATCTTCAGATTTACCTGTATGAGCAGTATTTCCCAGGACACCGTGTTATTTCCAGTCAAATGTCCTCTGTAATAAATTGGACGATAACTTGTGTTGCCTTCGACATAATACCTTTTATACTGGGTATGTTAACAAAATATCTTGTTTCATAAAAGTTATAAATTGGGTGAGGTACCTACCGGTGTCGATTTGGTCTCTCCGTATGGCTGGTTAAAGAGAAATGGTTCAGGGATTTGTCCGTTCTCACTTCGTTCACAGTTATACCTATATATGAACGAACCTGATTTGACATAATATGTCCGAACGGACCCTGTTCCCGATACAGGCGAGCTACTATTTTTTTAATATTGATTTTGTACAAGGTTCAAACGGACGAAAATTTTAATTATAAAAACACCCTACAATATTTTTCATACAATTTATTTTTTCACTTACAAAACATGAATATCAAAAATGCATCTTTGCATTTTAACTTCTATAAGTATTAAATAAAAATACCTATGTACGTACAATAAATTATTTTAAGTTTTAACGTTAGTAGGTACTTATAATATCAATGGTTTAACAGATCTTTCGATTGATTCCTCGATATATTACTAAAATACACGTAAACATATATTTTAAAACAATAAAAAAACACGAAAATATTTATGTAATAACTTTTACAATACTTTTAGAAATGTACCAAAAATTTTGAATTGCTGTTCTTTTGCCAAAATAATATGGCAACACAATAAAAAAAGTTGCTAGGACAAAAAATTACAATAAATGTACCTAAATTCGGCGAGGTCGTTTCCATGAAGTATCTGTTTCAGCGAAGATGCTAAAAACATGCCAATTCTAAAAAGACTAATTAATTAATTTGTTCTTATGATTACCGCTTCGTAAACCCATAACAATGGCACTTCTTGACTATTATAACAATATTATCACTTTCCAATATATTTGTAAAGTTCAATTACAAACATATTCAGACAAAAATCGATAGGTATAACTTCAAGTTAGGAGAAAATATTTTAAGTTTTAGAGTAACTTATCAGAATTAGATCTTTGAACGAGCTAAGTTTCTAAAAATTTGAGAATAGTGTATGGTAATAACATTTTTTGAGATTTTTCCCGACTTTCCTGTAATGGACTCGATAATAATCAAAAACTGAACTAAAAAATGTTCTGAAACACCATTTTTCCATTAACTTTGAAGAACTTTAAGACAAAGTTACTAAAGACTAACGGAACTTGGAGGTAGAGAGTCTACAACTCCTGGACTGGATCCTCTGCATCAGCCAGCTTGACAAGACCGATGAAGCTCTTCTCAGGCTGCATCAGGGAATGCCTGTCACCTCCTGTATTCCTGACGGCAAGTCTGTCACCAGCCTTGAGGAACAGCGCGGCAGCTGAGAAACAGGAGTTAGGCTTGTCGATCTGTTCTGTGGAGTGGCTGGACTGGGCACACTGGAGGAGTGTCTCCCGACCCTCGATTTCTGCGTTCGTGCGGTGAAGCACCCAGGAGATGATGTCGTGGCTGTCCAGATAGTAGATCTGCGAACAACAAGAGTTTTAGTATTTCGTAGCTACGCTTTTCATCAAGGTATAAAACCTTTTTTGACATTTTGTGATTCTATTTCCGTTTATTGTTAACAGCTACAACAGCTGTATTTAGAGATCTTGAAGAAAATATGCAAATGAAAGTAACAAACCCAAACAAAATGTTACAATATGTCTGAAACAATTTTTTCACTCCTCTTGCTCAAAAAGAATGTTATAATAGCATACCAGAGCTGCATAGAGAGCTGGTGTGTGATTTAGTTTCAAGTAAAAAAAATGTTTTATTTTTAAAAATGGAACTAAACGCACTGAATGCCGAACTCTTTGGTAGAATGTGTGCGTTGCATTGCAGCTACAGAAGAAATAAAAAAAAGGCATTGGCGCGAAATTTTTGAAATTGTATTATTAAATTGAATTTATTGGTGACCGTAATATTTTACAACGATAAAATGTCATCACTCATCATCAAGTGAGAATGAAGACAGGGATCCTAATTTGCAGATGGAAGAGAAGGGAAAAGAAATAATTTTCAATCTGTTGCCGTCAAAGTCATAAAGCATTTATTTAAAAACTATAGTTTTTTCGTTTTTATCGTTTTTTTATTTTCTCGCAATCGTAGTGAAAAGTACAGTGCAACATACGGCGCTAAAATCTAATTCGGTTCCTATTTACTACCTCGCTAAAGCTCGGTAGTAAAACTACCTCGTATATAATGGGTAATTTTAGGCCCTTGTGTTACAATGTACTATTGACGAAGTATTTAACAAACCGTGTACTTTAATAAAGTTCAGAACAACTTATAAATGGTTTTATCGCAACACGCCTCCCTTTATTTGAGAGCAACGAATTGCCTCAAGGCAGAAAGTTAGTCTTAAATAAAGTAAGTCAAAGCCGAACTTAACGATTATAAATCTGCCAACCCTGGATTTGTTTTAGATCTCAGTAAGTTTATTTGAGATAAGAAATTCAAAGGAATTTATAAGCCTAATTTATTGTTTATATAATTTCGAAAAGTCTAGACTGTAACCAAACAAACGCAAAATTCACCGTTTGAAGTTCAGACATTTTCGCACGTGTACGAATCATAAATGCTTACGAGTTTAAGTAGACCACAGATATATAATATGTATATTCGTATGAAAAATAAGCATGCCATTTTTTGGCCATATTATTATACTATGACACCATAAGCACTATTTAGTTACTATACAAACAAGTTACATTGTCCTTCGAGCCGGATGAAGGATTGGTGTATAGTGTAATAGTGTTCCTATGGTTACTTATCCTCCATTTAGTACCTGTATGTGTATTCTCATTATTGGATACATAAACAGGTACCTATTAAAGAAACAAGAGATGTTTATAAGGTACACAGCTCCTTCAAATTATAACATCTATTGATTAGACAGAGATAGAGTGACTATGACGATAGCAGTCATGAACCAAGCATCATTATCATTAATGTTTGCATGCCAACTCTATGGCGAAATGTGTCATTGCACTACATAATTATAATTTTACCATCTTGTATAGCACATTTGTTGCAAATAAATAATTTTGACTTTGACTTTGACTTTGAATTTCTTCAGTTCTTCAAACTGTATGAGTATGACGACGACGTTCGGTGACGCGATAGTTAGAATTCAAGTCGATCCAATAAACTCTTTTTGAAGTATTCTTTAGATTATTTGTAACGAATTCAATGTTCTAGCAGTGTAACAGTTTAATAAGGAATTCCCTGCCTGCGTCGGTTTTTTTCCGAGTTCATACAACCGTAATCTGTTTAAGTCGCGAGTAAACAGGCTTCTACTGGGTAAGCTCGTTCCATCGTCGACATCATCTCTGCCCTCAGGGCAAGATTGAAGTCAAGAGCAGGCCCATTTATAATTAAAAAAAAAAAAAAGTTCTAAAAAGACGTCAGTTTGTATATACCTGTACATAGACGAGATACACGCCAGTGTGGTGGACGTGCACGTGACCGGTGCGAGTGAGCGTGGGGCGAGGGTGCGGCGACATCGCCGTCCACGGGGCTGGGTACCACACGTCGTGGGCTGCGCCGTGAGACACACGAACTAGGCCGTTACCTGTGGACGAGAGAAATAAAATGTTAGTAACTTGTGTAAACTCAGGACGAGTAGATAAAGATGAAAGGTGTAGAGACTGCAGCAAATTGGATTGCTTTATTGCCAAATAAGCAACGTATTGTTACCAGGTCAAAACGCACGTAGCGAACGGCAAGCGCGAAGATCAGTTCGATGAACTCTGTAGCTAGGCAAGAAGTCAACAACAGATTCTTGAGAATTTGATGAGAACTCCGGACAGCTCCTGACTGAACATTTACTTGTGGAAAAAGTCATTTTTGATCAGCAAATCTTCTGCAAAATGAAGACTGTTGAAGAGTTAGTGGATTTCTCAAAAGTGAATCAATTCACTTGTTACAAGATAAAAATCACATAGAGTAGACTTGAAAACGGGAATATTAAAAATACAGTCAGCAACGGTTCAATTGGTTCAATTTATTGAATTTGTTGAGAACACAAAGTTAGCGTTGACATATAAATAATGTTGAACTTTGAATCAACGTCTTCACAATATTGACAAATTGAGTCAGTTTCACTGTGCCTTGAAACGTACATAAGCTCAATTGAATTCAAGCTCTCTTAAGTTCCACAGCTGAACGCAAATTTGTGCAGTAGCGGCGTGTTTGATTTACTTGCCCGCGGTATCTATTTTACATGCCGTTGTAATTGAGAGGCTGTAGAAAGTTGGAACATGGTTCGATAGAAATGAAAATTAGTTTTTAGTTTTAGTAGAAATAATGAGTTTTTTTTTAATAATTTGACAGCTGTCAGTTGTAAACAATGATCCCTAGGGCTGAAAAGTCCGCTCCTCAAGCAACTTCAGACCTACTTTCCGAGTATGAGTTTTATTATTTTAACGAAGGAGCTTACAGAAGCCATTGAAGTTACTTGAACCGACTCTTTTAATTCCGCTTTCAAGACTTTATGTTTTAATTAAACTTTTTTTTGCATTGATGTTACGGTACCTTAATTAATGGTAATGAAAAATAAAAAGTAAACGAAAATATTTCAGCAAAATGAAATGAATAAGTCTCTGTAATAGAGAGCGAGGAAGCCAAGCATTCAAAAGAATATCGACGATGTAGGTAAATAACGAGCGTATATTAAATAAAGTTAATGTTTATCATAAATGGCAAGAGGGATTGTCTGGGCTTTTTATATGAGCGTAAAGTTTTAATAAAAAAAACATTTAGCTACGGTTTTTCTTATCAATAACACGAATAATTAATGTATAAGGTTTTACTGTTGATTGTTTTTTTTGCCTGTCTGTTCCAGGAAATGAAATACAGAAGTAGTGCTTTTAGTTTCTTCGTAGAGTTCGTTAAGTTCTTCTTGTACCATCTACTATTTACCCATATCATGTGAATACATTATTTGATTTGATATTGATATTCTAGATATAACTAGACGCCGTATTATTAATACGAGATGCTAATATCACGGTAATATTTATACTGTGCTAATATTAATACGTATCATACGTTTCAAGTTTTTATGATTGAAGCATAAACATAATTATTGTAAGACCTACAGATAGTTGTTCCGGGTCTGGGTATTTGTGTATGTGACTTTAAATGTTTGTGAACGCACCCACGATACAGGAGAAATTCCTAGTGTGGGTGGGGCAAAGTTATATGAGAAAAAAAGAAGAGAAAAACAAAAGAATAATACAAAACTACTGAGTTTTGCTTTTTCATAGTCTTCATAAGCTCTTTCTATTAATATTCTAATTAGACCTAGGCGCCATATAATATTAAAATGAGATGCTAATATTCATTTTATATAAATATTTAGCAAAATAATTAGGTTTTTAAATGATGTCATCATTGCGCAATATGCGACATTTGGCGTAGTTTATGAATAATAGTCAATCATAAATAGTGAATTTGAAGTAAAATAGGCGACAATCTGCTCTTTAATGAAATGTGTTCTTGGTATTTGGGTTCATAAATATTTAAAGAATATGTATGCATTTATTTTTGGACCATGAATGAAATTAATCTATGAATGGATGATTATGTTTTTCGTTTCGCATAATTACGTTGCAGTGACGTTGACAACAGGAATTTAATAATTATGTACCATTTTGTAGCGCGTGTCAAATAATCCTAGGATAAGTATAGACCGAATATACTTCGCAATTTCGCATGATTGTTTTCACAAATTCTCGGTACCTACTGAGCTGAGAATTGTAAGTGTAAATATTTGCGCTTTGTTTGGTTAAAATTAAATTAGGTGAAGCGCGGTTACGAATTGGCCACAGCCCACAACACAAACAACATGCGTGTTGGGGTAAATACAAGCTACAAACAAAACAAGGGAGGCGCAAAACGTGTCGTAAGCCGCATCGCCTGAGGTGTGAACGGGGCGTTACTGAAATCTTGCATTAATTTTGTATTCCGTCTTCTGCTCATATTAGTATGCTGTCAGTACGTTTAATCTTACCTTTGTAATGTTCGTGTATCTCTGGGCTCAGATGTGACGTGTTTCCATGGAAGTGGGCTGCGACGAACGGTCTCCTTGTGCCTTCCTGAAACGGAATTCGGTTACGGATTAGACACCTTCAGGGGCGTAGAGGACGTATCTACTGATGTGCATATCCTGTAGAAGATTAGGTATAACGTTGTAGGATTGAGAAATAATGGGAAGTAAACATGAAGTTGATAAATAGATTTGGGAGGTAAAAGTATATTATATAATGTGGTAAAGTAAATTATTCGTGCCAATAAGAGCAGGAGTGGAATAATCGGTACAGGTATTTACGGTAATAATGAGGAGGAATGAGGAAATTATCGTGAGGAAAGTTTTGAGTATGAATGTGAATGGATATAAGAGTAAAGAGTAAGGGCTCGTTTACGGAGAGGCGGGGCGTCGCGCGGTGCGTGCGGGCTCGTCTCGTACTTTTTTATTAATTTACTGAGAGACGGGTGCACCGCAACAAACGCTGTATTTTAAACTAACGAGCGAAAAATCGCTTCTCGTAAAATCGACGTTTGAAATCGTCAACTTTTTCATACATCGCCATGGTTTTGAAATAAAAACGCAGCACGCGCCGCACGACGCCCCGGCCTGTACGTAAACATGCACATAAGAGTACCTAAGACCAAAGAAAGAATGGATGGACTGTTTATAGGATGATATGGCAAGAAAGGAAGTGTCTAATGTGATGTCGAGTAATAGAGAAGTATGGAAGAACAAACATGCAGCGGCGACCCTAAATGTATTGAGAAAAAGGCAAGGGAATGATGATGAGGTATTTACAAGGAGTGGAATTCCCTGCCTGCGTCGGTTTTTCCGAATTCATATAACCCTAATCTGTTTAAGTCGCGAGTAAACAGGCTTCTACTGGGTAAGCTCGTTCCATCGTCGACATCATCTCTGCCCTCATCAGGGCAAGATTGAAGTCAAGAGCAGGCCCATTTATAATAAAAAAATAAAAAAAAATACTGAAATGGGTACACTTACAAGAAAAAGCAGAGATTTTCCCGAAATGGCACATTAGAAAAGGAATCTCATAAACATGCAAAGTAGTTCTACTATCTGGAATTACAAATGAAGTTTATTCGCTAGATAAACTTTATTTGTAATCCCAAAGTTTTATCTATGTCTACATCTGATAAAACATTATAAAATATCGAAATGCCTCGTTTATTCTAAACCCAACTATCGTTGCTACGCCTGACAAGTTCCATATGTGATTTTTGTCAGGTTTTGGGAATTATTATATAGTAATTTTTTCATTTCAACTTGTTTCTAGTTCGAATATTACAAAAAAATATTATATCAACACATCGAGAATGAAACGGAGATTAATAATTATGTTTAGTAAAAAAAACAAAAATGCACATTTGGAATTTGGCAGGCGCAACGAAGCTATGTTTGGGTCGGCTTCTAGTTTAACCAGATATTCAGCAGCATCGTTTTTCTTTTACCTCAAAATCACTGTTCCTGACAGTTCTGGTCACGGTGTGCATCGTCATCTTGGCTGAAGGAGCGTTGTCTAAGTTTGGCGAGAACTTCTTTGTCTTGCGTCTGAAACAATATTTCTTGATGAAAAACTTTCTTAGAAAATATTGCACTATCTCGAATAAAGCTAGACTGGCGTGGGAAGAAATAACGTTCAATGTTAGTATTATAGGTATGAACTTTGCCATTTTTGCTGGCACAACTTCGTTATAAGTTGAAGTAGATTGATCTTAGAATTGCAGTCCTTTTTACTGAGGAAGGTAATTTTATTTCCCGTATCGGAAGCTGTATAACCGTTGCAAAAGAGTAGCCAATTTATTTCTGGAGAAAGATCCTTTCTTAGTTACGTCTTGTCATGACTCAAATTGCCGATAACTAGTTCATTATTTCATAAATATAGGTTATACCCACAGAGTTTTTAAGGAAATTGGCATCAGCTGATAGCGTTGTAGAGGAGTTTTTCGATTATATATTTTGTTGATATGTGATGCATGTATGCGCAGTAATAATATATAAATAATCATTTAAAAAAATAATGATCACGAATGTAAGTAATAATGTTAGCTAGGCACATTTGCATCTGCTTGGCCTTTTTCAACTATGTTGGCTAAGGCATCCAGTCTAGCCGGATGCAGTTAAATATAAATATTTTACATAGAGCCACTGTCAATCTGACCCCTTCAACCCAGATACTTTGTAACATCTCGTGATGACGATATTGTTGATTTTCGGCAGCAATACACAAAAAAATCAAAACACACTATAAGACACTATAGCTGATGCCCGCAGCTTCGCCCGTGTAGATGTCCGTTATCGCGAACAAAAGTAATATTCCCATCCCCCCTTTCAACCCCTTACAAAGTAACATACAACCCTTTTTTCGCATTAAAAAGTAGCCTATGTCCTTTCTGAGGCTCTAGCTATACCTACTATCTGTGTCCCAATTTTCATTACAATGGGATCTGCAGTTTTGCCGCGAAAGCGCGACCGACAGAGTTACTTTCGCATTTATAATATTAGTAAGGAAGTAAGGATCTTACTCAGTGTACACCGCACCGGGAGCAACATCATGCATATTCACCCCAGCTCAACTTTCCATCTCATCTCTCCAGGCGTTTCATTTGACCAACTATAGTCTACTTCTCCTATCTAAAACTTTACCTACCCCCACCTGCCAGGTTTAACGGAGCGCCCTCATTAACCGGCCAAGCGTGAGTTACGCCAACTTTACCTCATCAACGGCTTTTAATTAAAATCGCAAAACTAAAAGTCTAGTTTTAATTACTTTGCTTTGTATAAGTCTTTAGCTGGCTTTGCTTAGCTCGTGTAGTGGGTACAGGAGCAGGAATAAGTATACTCATAGTAAAGTATATATAGCATCATAGTTTAAACTTGCTTGCTTGTGCTTATATATTTTTAAGTTGCTTATACTAACACACATGTTAGTATGTACATTTACTAAGGTTTTGTTGCCTGAAAATAAATGGATTATATTCTATTATAAAATACAAAAGCTACTTTCCTGTGGAATAACGATGATGTTTTTTTATAAAAGTATAGCTACCAAAATAAGAAAATATTACTTTTAAAATTGGCGTAGGTGTCACGCTCACTTTGCGGTGTTTATGACTGTACATGCGGACTCCAATATAATAGGGTAGTTGACAAAAAAATCTAATTAGTCCGTCACATAGATTACCAAAAAATATTGGACACGTATTTTTTCTTTTTGCACGTAAACCAAAAATGAAGACGATACAGTGCTTCGAAAACTCGTGTGACGTCATATCGCACTACATTTTTTACCACGTAGTGCCGTTAAAAGCCCCCCCACTCCTAATCTTTGACTCGTTTTATCTTCGTCAATTTTTATAAATTTGATAAAACAAAAAACACGTATCCAATATTTTTCGATAATCTAACTGACGGACTAAATGGAATCATGTTTTTTTACCCAGGACACATCCCTATTATGCTCCTGCAAATATCTAATTAAGTATGCTAAAAACTCACATACCTTTGTTGTCTTTTACTAAGTATCTCCATATATATAGCTTCTCTAATGATGTAATTTAGAGTTTAGACTAATCAACTCAGTACTTACTACTTCGTCACATTTCACAACAATGCGTTGCAAATTAGAATAGAAACGAAAAAGTACGTATTGTAAAAAAACTATTTATGATTTTTTTTATTATTATTTTTGTGTATCTTGTTGATGTTATATTTATATTAAAATCGAATAGCGTGGAAGTGATGAATCAAATGCCGTCCTAAAACAACGACTAGTTCTTTAAAACACTAGACATTTGATCGATTAATTTTCCCATCGTGTTCTAACTAGAAATTAAACTAAAATAATACTTATTCTGACTTGAGAAAGTTAGTCGTACTAGAGGCGTAACTTGTCACTTGCACGCTAACTCGAATGGAGCGGAGAAAATTGGGAAATTACATTTGTAGACGGGTATGTTGCTGTTGGCTTTAATCCCGGGAAATGGGCCCAACACTAGTATTCTTTTTCAGGAATGTTTTGTTGAATAAAAAAGAATATTTGTTTTTGTCACTTCTCCAACAAAAATTGTGTATGAGAAAGTGCTCTTATATAATTATGGTAACTATCGTCTGTGTCAGATTAGGTTTTCTGCATTTTGTTTAATCTTTTTACTAGAATGCTTAAAAAATATTCCTTCACAAGTACATTCCATCATAATATCACGCCTGTAATCCCCGAAGGGTAAGGCAAAGGTGTACCTAATAGTGCACCCACATTTCAATAGTTATGTTTAAGTCCCATGTAGTAGGAGGGGGCGAGCCTATTGCCTCCAACCGGGCCCAAATGCATAATTTCCTTATGGAAAAACCCAATAGCACTTTGCCCGACCCGGGAATTCAACCCGAGATCTCATGCTGGCCAGTTGCACTTGCGACCACTAGACCAACCAGACAGTCCTTCACTATATAGCAATGTTGGTAATATTAATAAATTACATTAATAGTCCGTTCCTAATCTAAATTAATGAGGACAAACAACGTCTAATTATTCTAATTTATTAATTGTCATCGTGCTTGAACATTGAGGCTATTTTTAGCCAACCCATTTAATTTTCGAGCCTTTAATATAATTCTAACTGAAAAATCTTTCGGACTCTAGTAATACGTTCAGAAGGTTTTGGCGAAAAGTTCCTGCTAGTAAGATTCTTTGGTGTTTTATGGTTTCATCATCATCATCATCATCAGCCATAAGACGTCCACTGCTGGACAAAGGCCTCCCCCATAGAACGCCATAACGAACGGCAGCCTGCCGTTTGCATCCACCGGTTGCCCGCGACTCTCACGATGTCGTCGGTCCACCTGGTGTGAGGCCTACCAACGCTGTATTATTGTTATGTTTGTGGTGTTATTGTTTATGGTTTAAGTCCTATGTAATACAAATCTAGACTAGGTACATGGCTTCAATAGAGAAATTAAGTCCTGAAACACAATCACCCTTTGCCTCGATCGTGGAAATGGAGAAATCGAATAAGAGGAAATCGTGTTCGTATTTATATAATTCTCAGAACCTCCTGCAAAGGTTAGAGCGTAAGGCTTCAGGCATAATACCTTCTGTAGCAGAACCCGGAGTGAGCGCTGTGAACTTAGCATGGCGGCACGTGACGCTTATGTAGCGCTCTAACAAGTTTACCTACGTTAGATCGCTTTGAGTCGAGTAAGTTTGTGTTTGTATGGGTAGGTATGGGTTAGAAGTGGACTAAGCTATTGGATGCCTAACCATATGTGCACTATACGGGGTTGTTAAATTAGCATACGTATGTCTGATGATTATCATCATCCGTGGCTGCGGGTTGTTCGAAAGGGATACCGCGGCCCCGGAGCCCGCTACACAAAGGACTAAAATGGATCGAAGGTGTTTTTACCCGACTGCGGCAGAAGGAGGGTTATGTTTTTCGAGAGTATGTATGTATGTATAATTGTTTGGCACGCTCTGTGGCCTGAACGGGTCGATGGATTTTTCACTCAGTAAAATTCTGACACGGAGGAAACCCTAAAGGGTGGGCAAACTGTGTGGATGGATGTACCCACGGATCAGCCTAGGCAAGCACGTCTTAACCTGAAGATTGACCCGAGCGGCTGTTATTATATATCCACAAGTTCAATAATGCATCAGCTCACAACAACATTAAGTGCTTAAGTGCTTGTAACTAAGATCCAATGATGTATCGATAATTCCACACATAGTAACGTTGTAGAGCAGCAAATATTTGTGATGTGTCGGGAACTGAGTGCTCTCCCCAGTAATTGTGTTACCGGGTTGATTTGCCACCCTCGCTTGACGGGAGTACAGGGGATGTATCCCTACAGTGATGCAATTATGTTTTGGCGCTCGAATTACGTTGATAGGAACAGGAAATTGCCTGGTTGTGTTGTGGTCGTAAGCGCGACTACTGTACATGAGATCCTAGGTTCGAATTCCAGGACGGGTAAAGTGTTATTTATTGGGTTTTACATCAGTAATTTCTTAGCAGCAGTCACGTAGTCTGAATTTGTGATCAGTTGAGGGCAATAGACGCGTCCCCTTTTACATGGAAATTAAAACATAACTGGCAAAATGTAGCTAATGGGTACAACTCTGCCTAATCCTTCCGGGTTTTAGGCATGATGTTATGTTATGTGGAGCAGTAATTATGAAATATATTATTATAAATGCTGTAACCGCGGAAATATACGTCCGAAACCAAACCGTACCCATTAAAAAAGTAAGAAAGTATCATCGCCGCAGATTCACCAACAAACATCATGAAAGTCCCACATTTGCGAGATCTACCGAAGATTAACCAGGGCGCTGCGAATACGCCGCAATAAAAATAGCAATAAACATAATCCATGAATATTTCTCATGATGAAACCCGAGAGCGTTGCGGTCGCATTCCTGATTGCTTCGCGCCAGACCGACGAGCCGCCGACCATCCTATATACATAGGTATCTAGTATATACATACAACATACATAGGTACATACTAACTTCAGCCATCTATACTGGAATTTGCGGTCAGCATAACGTTTAGGACTAGATCTTCTATAGTACTTTGACGATTATGCAAGGTTGTTTGAAATGTGAGAATTTGATGTTGGGTATCTTCGTAATTAAGGTGCTGAATTCTGGATGTTTGTGGAGTGTTTGTTATTATTATTTTGTAAAACAGAACTATTGAAAATATAATGAACAGAAGCCTATCTATTTGTTTGCATAGTTTTCAATTTATGTAAGTTTCAAAATTCCTTCAGTTCAATGTGCCTTTAACATGAATCATGTGCGAAGTATAATTCCATTTGATAACCTATAAACCAAAATAATCATGATTGATTAAATTTAATCATCGTCTTCATTTACCTCTCATCAGCCTTAGTCATCATCCTGGGGGCTGCGTACTCATCGACGGAATCCGCTGAGGAGTCAGGGAAGACGCTGCGCTTAGTCCTCGACCCTTCTTCATCATCTTCATCATCAGTTGGCTTCGTTGGACGGACTCCTGCTGGCCCTGCGTGCAGTTCTGGAAGAGGTTAGAGATATAAGGTCTGGGAACAAGAGAACTGAGAAAGGTGCGGATAAATGACCGAAAATCTTGTAAATATCATTCTTCTTACTCAAATTGTGTCAGACCAGTATATAGCCACATGCAGTTCTAACATTTACTTTGAAATAAATAGTAAAGGTGTAGGTAAGTAGTTCTGCAGGATGGGCAAGAAACGGTGGCGCATATCGTGCAGAGGGACACCACACTTATAATTAAAATTAATAATGGTAATAGAAATAACATTACATCCCTTAGGATATTTCGAAAACATACATTTATTCATCCACTCCAACTAGACTGGCCCGAGTTTCATTGCACATTCCGTTCGCCTCCCTAGGAGTAAACTGTAAACATTTATCGCACAGCTGTAGGTATTCCTATGGGAACAACTGTTTTCTCGTCAAAGCGAGTGGTCTACTTTTAGTCTTACGACATTCAATCAGACTTACGTTTGCAAGCGATTTCGTTTCCGAGCTGGTCAAAAATTATTCGAAGAGATTGCACTAACTGTATAAAAAGTATCCTATGTTTTGGTCAGATCTACATAACATAACATCACGCCTGTAACACTTGATGAATGAGGTAGTCAGGTAGGTCTGGTCAGGAGGTGGTCAGGTCTATCCATTTACAAATTCATTAAAATTCGTCCAGTCATTCTGGCTAGTTACCTTTGCATATACTATATTATATCAGATAGGTATTACGCGGCTTATAACATAAACAAAGAATTTATTGCGAAACAATTTGGCAAACTTGCAAAAGGAAGTCATAAAGGTTTGACTATCTAAATATTACAGATGCGGTTGCGAAATGGTGAAGATTTATTTACTAACAGCTTCCTTATAACCCTGAACAGTTCCAGGAATTACGTTAGTATCAACAGCAGGTAAGTAGGTACCTACATGATCAAAGAGTGTAAGGGAAGATAGTGCGGACTTGTAGAGCCACGAGTAATAATATTTATAGCCTTTGCAAAGTTTAAATGCGAATTTCTCGTAAAATAACGATTGTAATTTTGAGGTTAGACCTACTGTATGATAATTATTATTATAGGAGGAATCCTGGAACACGGTCCCGGTACCGAAACCGGTCCGATTTCAATAAAATGGTACCATTTCGGAAGTATACCCTTTCCAACAAAAAAAGAATTTTTCAAATCGGTTAGCAAGCGACGGAGTTATGCCCGAACAAACATAAAAAAAACATCCGAATAGAGAACCTCCTTCTTTTTTTAGAAGTCGGTTAAAAACGTGAAGTTATGTCGTTAAGGTCCTTCAACAAAGGACCAAAGTCTACAAAAGCCTCAATTTCTCCGAAAACCTTGAAGTCTGTTAAATCTTAAAGTTTTATGGAACCCGCGGAAAACTTTGATATCTATTGTTTAACGGCTTTCTCTCTAATCCGACCGTGTGATCGCTTGGATTGGAGAGTTTTCAGATAACTACCTTACAAACGAAAAAATAATTTCAGTCACTTAAATCAGCACTTCAAAAATGCGTTCAAGAGCTATCAGTGTTATAATTGAATTTAATAGATTATTTATTTATTGTTGTTTAATGGGGGTATCAAATAAAGGCGGTAATATTACAAAAGCCTGCCCCCTATCCCCCTAGGGTGTACAGAAAAAATAACAAACAAAAGAAAAAATTGATACACGCCGTATTTTTTTTAAGTTATTCAGAACTGTCTCACTCCTGAGCAAAGCATGTTTTTTCCATTTTTTTCGGTTTGTTAACTACGTAGGTATAATCTAAAATTAATAAACGAAAGAAAACAAGAACTATTTTCGTATCATAAGAAGAAATTGACAAGAAATATCTAAATCTCCTCTAATAACATGACGTCATTAAGCTTATTAGACAAATAATCCTTTTTGAGCTAAAAATGAACCTTTAATGACTTCTCAAGAAAAACCTACGCGAAGAAAAAAGATCTTTAGCTTGTTAAGGTGGTACCGACTGCCAGGTAACGCAATATGGCTGTAAGGAGCTTAACTACTATGGCAACTTCGCAAGAGAAATTCTATACAACTCTCTAGCAAGAAAGTACTGAACATTTTCCTGATACTTCGACGGCTTATAACTGATTTACCTTATTCCTCTAGTTATTTCTTTTCTCAACTATCGTGGATATTTCCATCTCGCGTTTCATTATTATTGATTTTTTTTGAAGCCAGCTTATTTCGCAGAACATTATTTTTAACAGACTTCAATAAAGGTGAAGTTTCTATATTCGGATATACCTATATCCGAACATTGTGCCTATTATTTTTATGAGATTCATAAAAATAATAGGCACTGTTTTTGATATTTCCATCAATTATTATGGACCGATTTACTCGGTGTCTTTATTGATTCTTTTGCCACTGACTTTTGAAAGTATTAGGTATATTTTTATGAAAGTCAGATTTTTTTTTTGGAAAAGAGCTTTTTATAATTTGATTGTAGGGATATCTTTTTGCATGTAGTGAAAATGAGATTGTTGAGATAGATTTACGGAGTAAGTTATATAGAAAGTGCTTGAAAATATAAGTGACAACAAAGTTGAAAGAGACTCGTGTGTCTTACGATCAAAGTGATGGATATAAATACTGAGGGATACAGACCGGCTTAAGAAAAGATTGATGGATTATCTGCTAATTGATATAAAAGACAACTTTTGACAGGGGATAAAATGAAATGGAAGTTGAAAGCGTATCACCAACACTGATACCAAGTAACAAGGGTCAAGGGCAAGAAACTGATATCTATTTGACTTAGGTGCGGTAAAATCTCTCATCTGGACTGAATTCCTTGGACTAACTGCGGACACCGGACTATTACCTACTTCAGTATTATATTTGTCAAAATCTGGTGTCTAAGTTCGGTTTTTTTTATCGGGATAAGCCCGCCACACTATTCCCAAACCACTGTAACTCCTGTTAGCCAACAACAGAACAACAACAACAACAGAAGTCCGGATTGTGGCAATATTGTGAGTTTAAATAACATGTCCTTACCAGGCAGGTCAGGGTCTTCTGGGTTCTCATTCAATCTCCGTTTAATCTCCCTGATGTTGGACATCACTGACTTGTCTCCGAAAGACACGTCGCTGTCCATGAAGTCCTCAGGTCGAAGCTGCACCATGTTCGTTGTTCCGATCTGTAGAATAGAAGATTTAATGAGAATATGTATAAAAGTAATAAAGTCCATAAGGGTACTAAAAGTTCCATTACAGATCTCGCGGGTATCATGGTACCCAATAACTGGACCGCGAAACTCAAATATGAAGTCGCTCCATCTTATAACACTGGTCTTCAGAAGGAATTGGTTAGACTGAAACCCATCCGTAACCTTGAGAAAAGCATAGTTTAATGATGACAATCAAGGTGGAAAGGCAGTAACATGACGTGCAGTGCAGATATGAGGCCATAAAAGCTCAAGTATACAGTTAGTAACAACCGCAGCAAATAAGTCGAATAGATGTTTTAAATATTAATATCAATTTGAATGTGCCTCGTGTTGAGATGCAAGATTAATTTGACATTGAATTATGTCGTCTGTATATGACTAATTTACTTCAGAATTTATGTTAATAACCAAGGAAACATAATCTCATTGATAAATTTATCTGAATGAGATTTATTTAAAACAAGAAATATTTCAATAAGAATATTTAGATAAAAATATGTTAATGAAATTAAGTCAATAAAATGAATATAATCACATAACCTGGGTACCTATACGTAACCAAAAGAAATAAAAGCTTTAGAAATAAAATTAAAGAAAGCAATTTTCGCAATGATTCAAACAAGAACAACGACCCCGATTGTTCTATGGAAACAAAGCTTTAGCAAATCGTTCATAATTAATAAATTAATAAATAAGAAAAAGGAAACAATAAGGAACTCTTAGAAGAAATTACAAAAAAGTATTGCAAAGAAGGACCACGTTTGAATTCTGTTTTAAGTTTTCACGGTTTCTATCTAAACTTACACTATCGCTTACGGAATATCTCGCGATTATGCCGCTTACAACAGCGTTGAAATATCAGGAGCTCAGAATACTTAGTTGAAAATCACAGAAGATATCGAATAAGTCGCAGTTTAAGTTTTTTTATACATTTCTGTGTGCAAATTCAGGTTAAGCTGACTCAAATAACCCTCGTTTTGGGCTTCGCCGCAGTCGGGTAAAAATTGCAGGGGTTTTTATCATTGCGAGTAATAAATTGATGTATCCAAAACTTTGTTCCGGGCTATCTGAAATATGCAAGTGAATGATGTTTTGATACTTGCAAACATAAGTTTGCACTTTACTAATGCAAAGAAATCGCAAGATACCGCTCATGATTAGGCCAAAAGAAGAAAGAATGAGTGATTTGTCAAGTATCAACTGCCAAGTATTGTTTTGGTAGGATTTTAGGTAATTAAATTAGTTTTTAAACAGCTTTAAATTAAACGATGGATGGTCTGTGTGAAAGACGATATGATTTAAGGGACGACCAATAGAGAGGTACGGTAGAATGATGCGTTAACCCGAAAAAACAAACACGGGAAAGGATAATGATTATGATGATTTTATTTTTGAATCTCCTCTGACGAACGAATGGAAAACCTTTTTATAACCGTTTGAAGATGTATCTCTTTTCTTGCGTTCTTTGTTTTTTAATGAGTCAGGGAATGGAAAGCCGGCTGATAAGTGCTCGTGATGATAGCACTAAAAGCACAAACAGACGATGTCGGAGAATTCAAAGATAAATATGAACTCGTTGCTGAAATGTTTTGCGATTGAATTTAAAAATCTTGTATTTCTTTTCTCTTTTGTCAAGTTGATAATCTTTATTTTGTTTTTGATAGCCTCGTTATAAGCAGTGCAGCTAGGCTTGAGGCACAAGGTTTGATTTACAAACTAGCCAAAGTGCCATTTAGTGTTTCCATAAGGAATATTTCAATAGCAACCCGTAGTAGCGTACAAGGTGCTTTCGAATCACTTACTACCTTAGTTACTATCGAAGATCTACAAATGGCTGACGAGTTCAATAGCTTAACGTGGTTTCTGAAGCAACCATCAACGGACCAACCCAGCCAAGTGCAGCTTAACCTAAAGTTCGACCTGAGCGGCTGTACTTCTTAAGCCACGAGCCCATCAGACAAACGAACCCAATAATATGCCACTTATAACAATCTTGAGGAATCATAGCTTAACTCCTCTTGGCAAAATAAACAGAATAAGTACAAAGATTTCTTCAAGGAGCTCTCAAAATAAGCGGTGTTGAGAGAAACACGTCGAGGCGTCTCCGAGACGAGTGCGATGGACACAGGAGTACCCACTCGAGACACTTGCGCCACTTTTGAGTACCAGACGTAGGTATTGGGATGAATTACTGACAATGAGACACTTCTTGGGATAAAAACTGTTTTATCTGTTCTTGTTTTTGGTTTATAACTAAACTGAAAACTGTCATTTATGGGATAGCAAGTTATTGGGAGCTCACCACTACATATTATAAAAAAACAAAGCCCTCCACCGCGTCTGTCTGTCTGTTTGTTCGCGACAAACTCAAAACTACTGCACCGATTTTCTTGCTGTTTTTACCATTAGGTAGACTGGTTGTTGAGGAAGATTTTTGTATATATTTTTGTTACGAAATTCAACCCCTCTTTTTTGGCGGTAGGGAGTGTCAGACTTCTACTGACTAAAAACCACCCATGTTCCTTATTAGCCCTTTGTGTCGAGGCCGCGGTATCTCTTTCGAACAACCCTTTACGAACAATTAATCACGGAAGGTAGCCCGTACTGAATAGACTTCAGTATTGAATATTGGGTAAGTTGAGGAAACATGTAGAAAAAAGAGCTTGTCTTAATTGCCTTTGCTTACAGGCAATTTCAGAAAAACATAGACTACTTCGCCGAGCTTGTGGCAAAATAATAACTCCCGCTCGGGTGGGTTGAGGCAGAGACGAGCCTCATTAAGCAATGAACGGTCACCCATTCACGGACCAGCTTCAACAAGCGTCGCTTAACCTTGACCTCGACCTCGACCTCTGTTATTGATTGGCCACGTGCTAATAATAAAATTGCAATCAAATAATAAAACGAAATTCAAACTTGTAAGCTATAAAATTCTCGACCCGTAGACGATCGTCTAAACGTTTTGTGTATGTTTTAATGATTTATTCATCATTGCAGCACCCGAGTATAAAATCGATAGATATCCACTTAATAATATCTGCCGATCCTTACTATTTTCTATGAAATCAGAATTATTTTTGGTCGAATCGGCTTTTAATACGCATATGGTTTATGATTTTAATACCTACTTAGATGTTTTTTAATGTTTTATAAAATCACTTTTATTTAAATTAAGTAAGTAGGTATATTATTATATGATTTGATTCAAAAGTTGAATGGTAGTATAATCGATTGGAGGAATCGATATAATGACATTCCAGCGAGAGCGAGCGGTGGCATTATGGTTTTTTGATGAGAATTGACAATACTTAAATATTTGTCTGTCAATACTTATATAGTTGTCATTGAGTCTACACTTTTATTATATACGAAACAGCGAATTATGGCTGTATTTCTATTTGTAATACCAGAAGAAATTAAGGCATTATAGATCGATTCTACATTAAAAACACAAACTAGGGATTACGTAAAAAAACCCACAAGACAAAAACATTCACTATAGGTACCCAAAAAAGCTCTAAAACAAACCAGTATATATTATGTAAATATATCTGAATAAAGTAGGTATTATATACATACCTATGTTCTTATGGACATTTAAATATTTTAAATAAACCCCAGGTCAAGTTGACTGAAGGTATTGTAAACTCCAACAAACGCGAAGGGTAAGATAACAAAGTTAAATCTAACATAACAAGTTAGGACAAGATTCCCAACAAAAGACGTACAACCCAAATACAATATTAATGAAATATTCATGAAAACACAGATTATACGAACACGTGTACCGATACAGCCTGAAACTAAATGTTATTATTCAGGTACTCCCCGAACACAAATAACAGGGGTAGAACTAGAAATATTATCAACAAGCTGTTGCCAGCGGCTTCGCCCACTAAAACTCGAAAATTATCCCACGGGAAGATAAAATCGGGATAAAAACGTCGTATGTGTTAATCCAGGTTATAAACTAGCTGTGTGCCAAATTTTATCCAAATCCGTTTAGTAGTTTTTGCGTAAAGAAGTCAAACATACACCACTCACAAACTTTCCTTTAAAATATTGGTGTGATCCCTAAGCGGCTTGTTGTCTATTTGCGACCGTCTTTGATCCATTTGCTTCAAGCCGTATGGGGGTTTTAATGCCAATCAATTTTCATATTCATTCCTTGACAACGAAACTGATTCTTCTCGGGTTTTCTCGGGTATTTTATGATAATAATATGATGACGTATTTATGAAAATATCTCTTAAAAATATCTATGCATTCATAGACATTGTAACTGGAACTGGAATCGTAAGGCATTTTTGGAACACGCTGTAGCACCAAAATGACGCCTCAATTTTCTAGGTTTGACATTATAGTAGGGGAGGCCACGATGCTAAATGGGGATTTACTAGAGCGCTATAGAGACCTATTGGGTTGCAAAGCTTAGATGATAAGAAGAAAAAATGTTATAAGTATAATTATACCTTTTCATCGGTAGCTGCTACAGATTTTCAAATATGTAAAAAAAACTGTTGCATGAACATACTCGAGCAAGGCAGATATTGATAGCATCAATGACCTACGTATTTTTTATATTGTACGTATGTTAATCTGATCGTTTGCACGATGGGGGTGGTCGTACGTGAGGGTTGAAAATGAAAAAAAAAGAAATCGAGCGCGTCAGATTTTCTAAGGGGATGTTAAGTGACCCTAAAAAAAACTCTCATTCAATAATCTGACGATTTTGATGAGACGCAAAAATGCGGTTATTTTTCTAATTTGAAAAAAAATCGCCATTTTGAAATACTCAAGCGCGTCAGATTAAGATATATATGGTTCATTTTTATGTCCTAGACATCATCATCATCATTCATCATTTCAGCCATAAGACGTCCACTGCTGGACATAGGCCTCCCCCAGGCATTTTTGGGGGGGTTTGCCATAATCGCCACGCTTGGCAGGCGGGTTGGCGATCGCAGTATGGTTGTTACAAAGACACAGAGAACGCTGCTGCCCATTCTCTGGTACATCCCTTAGTCGCCTCTTACGACACCCACAGGAAGATATGGGATGGTGCTATTCTTTACGTCCGACACCACACGGTCCTAGACATGCTGTCTCATAATGTGACGATTATCTAGCTAGAGGGATTCGTCTAATCTAATCTGACAAAAAGAAAAAAAACTTTTTTTTTAAATCATTGAAATAATTATGTATGGATAGAGTACATACAGACGAACAAAAAATGTCCATAATCACGGTACCCCATTTTAGTATGTCCTGTGGGCATCCTGAACACATTTCTGAAGAAATTGCTTAGGTTCCAGCTCATGCACTCTACACCTGCTTTGTTAAGTGGACTAAAACTTTATCAACGAATTTTTGTAACTTCGGCTTGTGGAAATCGTCAGATTATATATTATTCGTTATCCTTGAATTCATCATCATCATCATCAGCCTATAATGTTCCCACTGCAGGGACTCAGGCCTCCTCTCTAGGAGAGGGGTGGGCTATAATCTACCACGCGGGCCCAGTGCGGATTGGTAGATGTCACATGTCTTCGAATTTTTTGGTTCTAAGACATGCCGGTTTCCTCCTTGAATTATTTCAATTAAAATAAAATAAACTTTAGCCACGCTCGAGAATGTCGAGATGACGTGTTTTTTTTTACAACTTTGTAGCCCTCCCATTTCTTTACGTCACTCTCAAATTGTCAGATTAGTGGAGTATACACTTTTTAGCATGTAATTAACTCACCGTACCTGACGCGCTCGAGAATGTCTGATGATCAATTTTTTTTTTACTAATCTGATCCTTTATCCTTGACGGGCGGCCTAATAAATGGGGCTCATATTTGGTGTAGGTACTTAACAGGGTACAAGGTATCCCCCTGTATATTAATCTGCCGCGCTTTATTAAATCTCGAAATCCCTTCTAGGGCTCCGCTACTATTAAGAAAGTTAGACACAAATTCAGCACAATTAATTACTTCATACAATAAAAATAAACATGGACTTGTCTTTGGGCGAAAACGTTTATTTTTATTAATTTCCAAATTAAAAAAAAAAGGTAAATTACTGAAACCATCTTCAACTTACAATAATTTTACATGGCCTATCTGAATTCCACAACGTTGTCTGACTGCCACACTACTACCTACTACCTGACTACCTGTAAAAACTGCCAAAGATATAATACTCGAATAATATTTGGCAGCCATACCAATTAGTAATATTCGTTACCGAGAGTGTTTTCCGTGCAACGTGCCCGCGGGGTGTGGGGTGACACGGTTGATCGCCCTGCCAATAAAATGAGTCTACCTATGTCAGTCTGATGCGTACCCATTTTCGTGGAACAGTATATTTTATACTCTTGCACTTATGTATTTTCTGGTGAAGTATATATACGGTTTATTTTAATTTTCCATTCGTAACGAAACTGCTAGTCATTACTTATTTCTTTACTATACTTTTGGTTGACTGGTGGAGAATGACAAAGGCTTGAGTGATATTTATATGGTCAAAGTTTAACGGAACTGAATAACTGAAGGCATACTACTAGAGACCCGCCCTGGTTTAAACTTTCCTCTTGAATCACTCTATCTATTGCTGAAACTGCATTAAAATCCGTTGCGTAGTTTAAAAGATCTATGCGTACAAACAGCGGAAGCGACTTTGTTTTCTACACTATGTAAAGAATGCACACAAAATGCAATAATGAAGCTTATGTACAACGACGTACTTAATTCTCGCTTGGGTGTCATAGTTATTAATTGTTAAACGAATTTAATATCAACTTATTAAGTCTGTATAATCAACAAATAATTAATCAACTCAAATCAAAATATCACCTGTAGAAGATAGCTTTTACACGGTAAATTGATGTAGAGTGTCGGTTTATTACCAATTTTTTTTTCTGATGTTTCATAGCGTATCGTTCCCACTGGTGGGATACTGGCCTCCTCTCTACGAGAGGGAATGGGCCTGTTACTGACATTACACAATTTTTTCAACTTTTTAATCTAGGAAATTCCGCTGTTTTCTTCATTGTTTTGAAAGCCAAGGTGATGAAACAAGTAGAATACCTACGTTGAGAAATAACAGCGTAAAGTTGAAAATAATGAAAGTTCAAGTTTTCTTCATAAAGTAATGCTTGTTCACATGTTCTCACTTTAAGCTGTTAAAAGGTTCGTCTGCGAAAACATGCACTTTATATACCTACTTAATAAAATTTGCATAACGCGCAAAGTGTACTACGTAATGCGTCTAGTAGAAAAATTGCGACGACCTTTGGCCTTTGAAATTATCTTTTAAAATATTACTAGGTAAACTTAATAATCTGTATGGCATGCTATATTAAATAAACAAGGTAGTAAAACGAGTTAAATAAATGCAAAGAACTAGTGAGTCTGGAATTCTATACACTTTTTATACAGTAAAGTTTAAATATTGCATACTATTTTAAAGCGGGATTGGGCCAGATTGGGCTGATCTTGTTTCTAGGATTAGCCCGGACAGGCGAGCAAAGATAAAATATAATCGAGACAGGCCTAAGAAACGCTGGAGAGACGATCTAAACGACGATCGACGATAAAAAAAAGTGTAATATTAGGAGAGGGCCCCGGGGTTCTATAATTATTAGCACACTAACCTATTCATTGTAAATAATTTGCGTCCTTTACACAGGAAACATCAACAAAACATTCTGGTAGACATCACAATTTCACTCGAGTTTAAAAGCTTTCGAATCTTTTACAAAAGGGATCGCCATTTCCGCAAAATCCTGAACATTTTCTGTTTCGAGGAAAATACCAAAATATCCTTTTGTTTTTTCTTTTGTTTTCAGTGTTGTCAATTGGGTTAACAGATCCGGGTGCCATCCTGATCAATTAACGGAAAAATAAGTAAAGAATCAAATTACTTAGACAGTGGCGTTTATTCTTAAAACTTATTAGACAGATTCTTCTGTAAATGACACCTATGTAGAATTGCTTTAAGATTATTAAAGTAATAATAAATGAATAACTCTGGAGTTTAAGTAACTAAGTACTTAAAAAAAAACTACTAATTCTAATTCGCGTATTATGTAGCTGTCATCATCTCCTTTCTAGCCATATAATTCTTCACACAGTCCGTCCATCATTTCTTTGTCTTGCCCTACTCTTATCATCATCATTCATAATTTCAGCCACTAGACGTCCACTGCTGGACATAGGCCCTACACTTATAGCCATCCATAATTCCACATACATACTCAAAACGCAAGAACTGGATGAAATGGCAAGATGGGCAGACGACATAATAGTTACCATCGGGGGAAAAATCTGGATGAGGCTGGCACAGGACCGTGGAGAATGGCACAAGAAAAGGGAGGCCTATACCCAGCAGTGGATGAATTCAGGCTGCGGATGATGGATGATGATGATGACTCAAAACGCATATTCGATGTCCTTTATATTTTATAAAAAGAGACAGCGTGCCTTAAAAACTATTGATATTTGATTGATTGATTAAACATGCTTACACACAAAAACTCGTTTAATCAAGAAATGTCAATTGAAGCGAAATAAACTTGACGCATGTAACAGATTAACCTCGACCCTTGACCGCTGCATCGCCGCTCGATAGAACATTAATAATTTACTAGGTTTTATGCTATTTTTGTACACGATCGATCAATGAAATGAACCTTTGTCAAACAATATTGTATAGTGATTTCAAGTAATATTGTCACAGAAATGTAGTTTTCCGTCCAATATAGAATCTGACAAATGAGACAATTAGTTCATAGGAAAAAAAATGCCTCCCAAAACCTTTAGTTTATTACCATGGACTGTCATCTGTTATATCGTATTGCCCGGTACTAACTGGGTTGGGCAGGTCAGATATAGGCAGTTGCTCCAAATCGTCGTCGCGCTTGCCGTTCGCTACATTCGTAACGATACATTGTAGGAGAGATTAAACAAATTATATTTATTGTAGGTACATTTCTGAAATAATGCCTTGTACCGGTCCTCTTAGTATGATATACTGAGAGTGAGTTCACCCCATCAGTCTACGGAGGGATGTCCCTTACACCAAGTATTTTAAAAAGAAAATATCTCATTTTCATCCCTGACTATCACTTAATATAGCTTTAAAATTCCTATAGCTCACACTTATAACTTTAAAATAACCACTTTAAAACACTTACATGCTGAGCTCTCTTATCATAGTCAGGGTACCAGTCCCCGCTCTCAGGTTCCTCGCCTGCATCGAGCATATCCTCATCGTCTCCGAGGTTGTCATCTTCGAGCACGGTGAGACCATGGAGCTTCTCCAGTGAGTCGTACACGCGGTCCTTCACGTCTTCCTTACCGTCCGCTATGCTGGTGATGTCGTCGTCTGCGTAGATCTGGAGACAAAGACAGAGTATGTATAAGAAGGTGGTTTATGTTTTGTCTTGTGACCCGGTGGTCGTGGGATCGATGCCCACGGGACACAGCAAGCACACTTTGTATTGGTAGTTGTTTCCAGTTTGGTTATAGGACATTGCAGGCTTGAACCACTTGATTGTCTGATAAAAAGATGATTTTCGTGCTTCGGAAGGCACGTACAAGCCGGTGGTCCTGGCCGCCACATGGCGGCCGCCAAACCATGTCAGGAGTCCTTGAAATGGTTTAAAAACTCTGACACTAGTCGTTAGACCGAGGCCGCTACTGAGAAAATTTGTGATGGAAAAACCCAATAGACGGCATTCGCAAGAGACTTAGTGAGTGTGATGTGTGTTTTTATGTAGATGGTTGTTATCTTAGTTTTAATTAAAATGCCTATCGTGACTGTGGATTTTAGCTAGCAATTAAGTTTGATCTTCTAGAATCAACATAGACACTCCTCATCTACGGCCTATATATGGTTCTTAGATAGAAGATCTGTAGTAATCAGTACTACAGATCGAGGCTGTATTGGCTATTGATACATAACTATATTTCTGAAAACATAGGTCATAGGGGGAAATACAGGTCCGATTCTGAAAATTCTTTTACTATCGGAAAGCTACATTATTCCTTAGTGTTAAAGACTACATTTTAAACATTCCGTAAATAACGGGAGCGCAGCCGCTAGCAAAAGCTAGTACTGAATAGAATAAGTTAGAATACCACAAATATTCACCAGAAACAGTAAGTATCCTACTCCTAGCACAAAACAAACGAAACCCCTATCCAACGGTAATCAAAATTTACAGGCAACAAATGTAGACCAGTCTTACTCGTGTGAAGAAACAGTAAAACAACTGGAACACCCCATTTCTCTCCATTAGCGGACACGAGTACCTACCTACCTACTACCTACCTCCTACCGTACAAGAGGACTTGTAGTTCGTAGTGCACGTATCGTTCCTGTTTTCCTTTACTTTACTCAGAATACAAAAGAAAACATTGAGAAAATAAATTAGAGAGTTTATTTGAACTCGAGAAAGCGGGAAACTGTGGAATTGATTTTGTATTTTTAAGAATGCAGGGCTTTCTATTGTTTTAAGAATCTTTCAGGTGGATGCAAAGTTCTTTTAAATTGAATAGATTTTAGCACGGGATTCGGGATCAATTTAAAAGTCATTATCATCATTTCAGCCGAAAGACGTCTACTGCAGGATATAGGCCAAGTGTCACCACATTGACCGATTCCGAGGGTCACGCATCCAAAGTGTTTGAAATACCTTCACGAGAGACCTACATTTCCTGTAAATAATTCAAACTTAACCTAGAAATAAAATAAACCTGCTAGAACCAAAAGTACCTTAAGAAAGACACCTCATGTAACTATTCCACGCCACATCCTCCGCTGTATTATTTTATAGCAACTGGGGCCACTGGGGCCATTACCAACGGAGTCACGTTCCGAACGGCAAAGTGGTTAAGTTTCGGTCCGGTCGAGAACTTTTAGGTAAGAAGTCGTGATCGAAGGAGTTCAGTCCACTTATCTGTTGCATTGCTTGCTATTGTTGCTTTAACTCAACTGTCATTAGAAGTGGGATGAGTTTTTCAAATATTGTATCTATTAAAGCTTCTGTAAGTTTCAAATATCCTTGCCCTAAAATTTACGAAATAAATTAATAAACTGGCTTTTTCCAGCAAAGTTCGGATCGGTATGTGTACATACAGTCAGTCTAACCGTGCAGACCAATAGTGCCTGGCGCTGCAAGCAAGAATAGTCCTTGCGGTGGTCAACATATTTTTTTGGTATTCACTGCCTATGTGACTTCCGCAACAGATAACCCTTACTAAGACTCCTGATTAAACGTAACGTCAGACAAACCTTCAATAACATGCACTTATAGATATCTATAACAGCACAATAGTTCATGGAATATTTCATAATGCAGAACCCTATAGGTGATTAGAGCAATTTGTCATCTGAAGTCAGCAGCAGAAGCCACATGTTCCTACAACGATATATATATGTAATTGATGTGAAAGATTTGTGACGTCGTATTATCTTCTTATCGTAGAAATTGGCAGAAGGACCACCTTAGGAATACATAACTGCGTAACATACAATATATGTGGATGTGGAAGTGTCTTCAATTTTGAATAATCAACAACATTCAGGTAGCGTTGTTTACATGATCGAGCAGATTTTTTTACCCGACTGCGGCGAAGCCCAAAAGGAGGGTTATTTAGTTTATGACTCCATTTTGGATTCATAACCGTCGAGATTATTCGGATGGTGATTAGAAGTGTACATACAATTGGGATGCTGATTTAGAAGATAACAGTGTAAGCTCAACCATTTCTAAACTCGTTTGGAGAATTTCAGATTAATTGTATTTTGTGGATAATAGTCTACCGGGAAAGCAATCCTACGTCGATCGACAATCTTAAACAGTGCAGTATAGTATCATATTTTATGCATCGATAGCTATTCTCCAGTAAGAATGGCCGCGATAGCTAAAAACGAAAATGGCGCTACTTGTTGTATCATAACAAACAACACGCAATCTTCAGCGTATTTAACTAGCAACGAACCTTCTGTATATTTCTGCTTTCTGTTGCCACGTGCCATCAATCATAATAAATGATTGTACGCTCGTAATACGACGGCCCTTAAAATATTCCTTCAGGGTATCTCTCTAACAGAATTGTTAATATATTTTCCTGGAAGTTTTATAACATGGAACTTGTTCATAGTTGTTGTTGGGCTAGATTTTCTTTTCTTGTAAAATCATCTTATTAAAAAATAATTTCTTATTATGAAGAGCTTATTTACTTAAATAAGCATTTTTAAGAAGAAGAAGATATGCTTCGCCGGCCCCAAATGAATTGAGATAAGGCAACAGAATGATGATGATGAAGCGTTTATAAGAACACTCTGTATTCCTTGCTGTACATAATGCGGAAAACTGTACACAATACATAGAAAATAACTTTGATTATAAGACACAAAGCCAATAATCATACTTTCCGACTTGAACCAATTATAAGAGCAATAGCTGCAGGTTATCACGTGTACGCAAATGCATGTGAAACCCTTAAACCAATAAATATAGGCACGTGTAAATCAATCAAAGCATTCACCAGTTCACCACATTGATTGAGAATCCCACACGAACAACTTTATTAACTAATCCTTTGAATCGCGAAACGTGAGCTGTACAGTCTCGCATGACTTCATCAGCAGCCTCTGAACAATACATCCATCCCCTTCACACATCACCGAGGACGAAAGGAGTAAAAGAGATGAAATATGCTTAGTTGAAAGCTCAGCGTCGCATTAAACGCTTGGCTACAAAAATAAATCGGTAATCACGGTGTTTGATCGCAAACCTTGACTGGAGACTTTATGTGTTATTTTATCAGATGCTAATGACGTCTTTGCAGAAATAATCGCACGAGCCGTCCAGCCTAATAAAACAATAAATATACTACTTGAACAGCTGATACCCTTAAGTACATAATTGACTTTAGACCACACGAATGTTGATCCTTTGTGAGATACGGCACTGCAACTTTATGGACTAAAAGTATAAATATCACTTCAAATATTATAAATATACAAGTACATAATTGACTTTAGACCACACGAATGTTGATCCTTTGTGAGATACGGCACTGCAACTTTATGGACCAAAAGTATAAATATCACTTCAAATATTATAAATATACAAGTACATAATTGACTTTAGACCACACGAATGTTGATCCTTTGTGAGATACGGCACTGTAACTTTATGGACTAAAAGTATAAATATCACTTCAAATATTATAAATATACAAGTACATAATTGACTTTAGACCACACGAATGTTGATCCTTTGTGAGATACGGCACTGCAACTTCATGGACTAAAAGTATAAATATCACTTCAAATATTATAAATATACTTACGAGAGACTAGACAAAGCGAACAATATCATCTACTACACCATATCTACACCTACTAGCGATATCCTACTGTAGAGTAAAAAGTTTAACGTCTCAATCTTAGCAATATGTATATCATTTTCCTAGATAGTCTTACTGAGACATATGATATCATAGTTTCTCTATGCATTTCTACTGATAACCTCTCTATACTATCTTAAATCTCTTTGACCTCAACTATCATTAGTTCATCACATAATATGCGATAAGTACCTACTCTTCCTAAGTAAATACTAAATTATATTTGCCCACTAAATACTTCGACAGCAAAATGTTTCTAGTCTCGACAGAGTTAGTCGCAAGTCGTTTCATGGTGTATTTAACATGTCCCATTTAGACCGTGTACGTAAGCGACGTACGCCAAACAAACGTACATAAGCACAATGTATATAACGCAGTATATAAACGCTTATATACAGTTCCACTCTCCCACGAACAACAAGGGCAAAGTACAAATATTTGTAGTCGCTGTAATTATGTGTTGCGATAATGATGTGGGAACTTTTTTTTGTATCTTTAGGTAGGTACCCACTTTAACTTTGCGCATACAATCTTTGTCTTTCATTTAATATAGTGAATTAAGTTTAACGTCCGAGGACTGCTTTAAATATTCATTATCATTATCGGATTAGCCTTTTCCCAACAATGCAAATGTCGGTATCGGCTGCACCGAAACGGATGCACTGATTATCCGATATTTATTTATTTAAACTTCATGCACAAACGTGGTACATAGGCGGACTTAATGCCACAAGGCATTCTCTACCAGTCAACCTTAGGGTCAAATAGGACACCATTGTGGTAGAGTACAAAAATAAATAAATTTTGTTGACATAAATACGACGATATGTTCTCATTATTATGGCAAAAAAAATGGTAAGTTAATATAATAAACCAAAAGTGTAATATAAACCTAAACAAAACATCATAAATTCATAAACTTTGTGGACGCCCTGAATATAGTCGCGATTCCGAACTTGCGCATGGTACCTACAGTCGAGTGGGAATACGTAATCAACCAAACAATTTTCGTTTTGTAACATTTTTAATACTTATTATATTATATGGCCCTGCCCCCAAGCTTTTGTGCGTCTCGCTAATACCTGATTTTGTGTTCTGCGCAATGCGAGAGCCTAGTTTCGGGACGGTCACAAAGTTTGGCGCGAGCTGTACCTACGATTACAGACAGCATAATTATTATGTAAGTCACTCATAGTCATAAAGCGTTAATCGATACAACGTAATTATAACTAGACAGCACTAATTAACAAGACTAATTAATGACAACAAACAAGCAAGATACTAATCTAATTGAAACTGAAATTACAAACGTAAACACGAATAAAGGACACATTGGAGACATAAACACAATTCACAAGGCACCCTATAAATTTTAAAACGTTGACAAACGTCTCCAAATACATAATGTATAAGAAACATGGCTCCGAAGTCCCAAGCTGTACCTGACATATCAATTTATGATCGTCACGCGACAACGAATAGTTAAGACATACATCGGAGTAGCAACCATCCGTGACTAAAGGTTACAACATGTGATGGATCTGAGATCTACTCTCGATATTAATGTTTAATGCAACAAGCGTTTGAACGAACCTCGCATCTTTCTAGGAAACTGCTGAAGAATAATAGAAGAACACTGGGAGTATTTAGTCATTAATGGTTCAAAATGACGAATAAAGAGAATAAGACTTCTAAGAACAAATATTGAAATGACTGTTAATACAAAAGACAACAACAAAAATATACTTATCAAAATGTTAAGACGAATTCTTGAAATTATGAATATTTACCATAAATAAAATATTGACGAGTTCTGAACTTCTGACTAAAAGGACCAAATACAGTTCCACGAAGTTAATTAGAATATTACAATTTCCGATAAAGATATTTCCTCAAGACTCGAAGGACCAAAGTTTTCCAATTAAGACAACTTGTCAACCAGAGTTTATGAAGCTACTGTGTACGAAATAGCTCTAATAGATATTTAATATACATAGTTCGCAAATCGATGATGTTAATGCATGCGGAAACGTGTGGATGAGTTGAGGTGAATGACCGGCAATTGTGGCGCCTCTTCGACACTGTACGTAGGAAGGTATATGTCCCACAATAGTCGATCTATTATAGACTTCGGAGAAATAATCTCTAATATCTGCGCGTGACATTTTAAAGCAGTTGTTTGTGAACAAAATACGCGTTGACTTCCGCAAATTAAACCCCTTTCTTGTCTGTTTTATTGTAAACGTAATTGAGTTGACGAGAAAGGAAGATGAGGTCGGGCCCTTCGGATAGGTCAGTGTCGTACTCATTACCGGGGCACATGTTTAACCAGATGTTACTGGAATTTGTAAGGTTGGGGTCATATTCGTGTGGTGTGGCTGTCGCTACTCGAATATGTGTTGTGGCCATGTAAGTGATAGGGTGCGGTACAGATACCAGCAAAGCAAATCAAGCTACTACAATCTGTAAAATTTCTTTAATCGATTTTCAACTTTATTGCTATTGGTTGATTAGGAAAATAAGACAGTTTCGATTAGCGAAGTGGTGGTATCTGTACAAATCCATTACTCTCAAGTCACAGCTCAGTTTATCATGACATTCGTTTAATCAAACGAACGTCAGATAAATGGTTTCTTTCTTTCTTTCAACACTCTTAAATTATAAGACATTAATACATTTCTCCTGTCATTAATTTTAAAAGACATTAAAGACAGTCTTATTTTAAACTCGTAAACGGAGACATTTTTAGATTTTTATTTTAAATTTATTATTGCTGGGCTCTGAATCAAGGTGTTTATAAATTAGACGGTGATAAATCAGAACGTCATGCATGATGAAGAGGTGATGAATTAATTTAGAGAAAGATTAAAATATATTCAGATGAAGATATAGCCAGTGTGAATAATTGCAGTTTTGGCTTTGGTTACATAAGTTTAGAAAAAATAAGAAGAGGTTTGAAAGTGGTTCATGCGTTTGTATCACGAAAAAATAAATATGGAAGGTTTGTATTTTATGACTGTCTCTTTGGTCTAGTATTCACAAACGCGACTCCTGTGCATGAGGTCCTGGGTTCGATTGCCAGGTCGGGCAAAGTGTCATTGAGTTTTTGTGCTCGGTTTTTTGTTCTTTGCACTGGCAACACTGCACGAGTGACATGTCAAATTTTTGTTCCGTGATTTTAAATTAGATTTAATTAATAATTAAGTTAAAATAAGGTGTAATATTATGTGTAATCGTATTATAAATGCATATATCCTTAGCAAAAGTGTTTTCTTGCTATTGGAATCAAGTAAATAAAGTTTTTTTCGGAGACATACGGTTACCGGTAACCTTCAATCAACAGCTGACGTTCAAAGTTTCGAACTACGGATTTTACCACAAGGGGAGTATTATTCATTTTAATGTTATTATTAGCACATAAACATCACTTTTAACTCTGTAACACACTCATATAAAAAATATGCTGAATCAGTATCCTGTATTGGTTGATATTAGCTTTGTTTACAACTTGGGATCGTAAAAATCATAACCTGTGAAGATTAATTCCACAATTCTGTTAGTTTTTTCGATCTTTTCACTAACTAATTAAAATAGAACGTTCATAGCCGTTAATTTGTTTTGTCTTAAGTTAATTTTTTAATTTTAATTTTTTTTTATTTTATTCTCTCAACCTGGGTAGGTTGAGAGAATAAAATAAAAAAAAATTAAAATTCTCTAAAAGCAACTAACTAATTCAGTAAAAGCAATAAAATTACATTTCAAGCAGGATAATATCCCTTCAATAATATCTCTTTGAGTTATTAAAGCAGCCTACCTCATTTCGTTTAGTAAACATAAACTTCTTTCCTATTTTTATTTGTTGTTTTTCCCTACATCTCTAAATTCTCTTTATTGGTCTATACTATTAGTTCTCACCGTTCCCTTATTTCCAATTTTCAGTAACCAATCCGGAAACCATGCCAGTTATGACGCGGAAGGCTACTGCCCTAGAAATGGAACAAAAATTAAGAACAGCCCTCCAAGAGCTTAAGGACTCAAAACTCCAATGTCAACAACTATTACAGGAAAGAGATGACAGTGAGGAGGAGGTCATTAACGTTAACACCAGAAACTCAAGCTTAAAACGGGAGCTAGTAGACCTTCATCAGGAATATTTGAATGTTGTTGATGAACGGGATCAACTGAGGGTGGTCACGGATGGGTTCAAAAACTGCAGCAACTTGTATGAGGAGGCTTTACGTAAAATTAGGGACCTTGAGGATGAATTAATCCATGCCAATGTTCAACTTTTAAATTTGAAAAAGGAAAAGGATCACACTCAGGCTTTAGAAACTGACCATTTGTACAATGAATTAGTTAATACAAATACCAATCCTAATTCCATTGTTACAATAGACCTTACAGAGGACACAATATTGAAACTTAAATGTCATAAAATGAGTAAAAATAAAATTAAGAAATATGCACGATTGAACAAAATCATTAAAAAATGTAATCAATATAGGAAAAAACAAAAACACTTTTCCAAAAATACTCAATTAAGGAAAGAACGTGTTTTTCTTCTTAATAAATTAAATAACTATCAAATTAAATTGGAAGATAGTATAAATATTTATGAAATAGACACTCAGCATTTGCAATCACAAATACAGGTTCTGACCAAGTCACTACAGTCTTTATCTAATAGGTATGAAACTTCAAAAACTCAAATTAAAGACCATATCCTTGCGACAAATGAATTACTGACTCTAAGCAACACTCAGTGTACTTGTCAGTGGTCATCCAGGCTTGATACCCTCCAGCCTGAGGCAACAGAGAACCCGTCCCTTGCTGTGAGTACTCAAGGCTGTATCATCAGTCAAGATACAATACCTAACTTACTATTTAATGATTCACAAGTGGCACAGCCTGAGGTAGGTAGTTTTGTATTTCCAAACAGTCATGATTTTGGTCATTCAGTTATGTTTTCTGATAGTATAGGTAGAGGGCTAGGTAAATTAATAAGTAACAACATGACTTATTCTACTAAAAATTTTTGTATGCCAGGGTCAACATACAAACAGATTATGGCATCGGTAACAAAAACTGTTTGTGATCCAAGTACTACTATTACCATATTTGTTGGGAATAGTTCTAGGATTAATAAGAAAGTCATCACTGACTATGTATCAGAGTTGTTAAAGTTAAATTGCGGTAAAATAATATTATGTGCTTTTCCTTACTTTGAAAAATTAAGTGCAAGATCAAACAATTATATACACATGCTTAACAAGCATGTCCATTTCTTAGTCAGTCACCATTGTGACAAGCTTATGTTTTTAGACATCAACGTTTTAGTTGAAAATCTTAGGTCGACGCGGAATACAGTGTATCTGCCTCTCAGATTTAGACATCAAATAGCTAGGCTATTAAGTATTAGTATTGACGCAGACTTATGTAATATGTCGAAGTCTTCTTTTATAATTAATACTGCATCTATTAGTACTAATTCTAGTGTACAAGAGGTGACCTTAGATAATTTATATAGCACTAGTGCTATAAATGTTTACAAACTTTTTACAGAGGAGGATTCATATGTCACCATGGATAATTCTCAATTAGGGTCTATTAGTAATAGGATCTTGTCATCTGGTGATTGCACACGAGTCACAGGACTCACTCCAGATAATAATACTAATTTAAACTAGATAGTAAGACAACAGAAGATACTATTACCATTAATGTTATACCAAACCACAACAATGTACCTTCTGGCTCTCAAAGACCTAAATGTAAAAAAGGGGCTAAGCAGAATGACTTGCAATTATTTCATCAAAATATTCAAGGTTTCTCTTCAAAGCAACTTGAAATTGAATTGTTTTTAGAAAGAACAAAGTTTGAAATTGTTTGTTTCACGGAGCATTGGTTAAGAGACCATGAGATGCTAATTAATTACGCAAATTACAGTGTGGGCAGTTGCTTTAACCGTAAATCTAAGATTCGTGGGGGTTCATTAATCTTAATTAAAAATTGTATTAAATTTAAAACTCGTAGTGATATTGTTAATCTATCGGTTGAATATAATATTGAACTGTCTTGTGTTGAGCTCGATAAGCATATAATAGTGTGCGTTTACAGACCCCCAAATTATCAAAACTACTCTATATTTGAGTCAGTAATGGAAGATGCTTTAGCAAAACTTGCTACTAGTCATAAATCTCTAGTTATCTGTGGTGATTTTAATGTTAATATTTTAGACAAAAATTCGAATACCAGTAGATTTTTACATCTTTTTAAATCATTTAATCTATTAAACGTGTTTTCAGAACCAACCCGAATTACTGCAAATTCTGCTACATGTATTGATAATGTTTTTTGTGGTTGTGAATACTTGGAGAAATCCATTGTAAATTACCTACCTTCTGATCACAGTGGTCAATCCGTGGTTTTCGAGTCCTACACACCAGTACAAAAAATACAAATTTCATCTAGACAAATAACACCTAGCAATTTAAATAAGTTTAATGATCATTTGATTAGTAATTTAGGCATTCCAAGCCAGATTATTGACAATGTAAATCTATTTTATGAGGAATTCTTTTCGGTGATTCACACGGAGTTCAATAATACAATAAAAACGAAAACTAAATCTATTTGCCCTAAGTTTATGTTCAGTGACTGGGCAACTAAGGGAATTAGGAAAAGTAGGGAGCGATTGTTTGAGCTGTACGGTCTTAAGCCTTACATTAACTCAGAAACTTTTAATAAACATGTTGCAACTTACTCTAAAATCTTCAAAAACGCTTGCAAAGTAGCTAAAGCCTTATTCATTAGCAACAAGATTAAATCCGCCGATAATAAAATAAAGACGGTTTGGAAAATTATCAATAGTGAAACGAATAGAAATAAAAAAAATAATAATGATATCACTCTAGAGACTTCACGTGGCCCTTTAAATTCTAAAAACGAAGTTGCTCAAGAATTTGTAGATTTCTTCACTGGTATCCCACTTAAAACTACTGAAACCTTAAATTCATCACCCTTGCTTTCTATTGAGTTATTAAGAGCGAACGTTTCAGCCTGCCCGGTTGAGTTTCAATTTAAACATATAAACCCCATAGCAGTCATTAAAGCTTTTAAGGAAATTAAAGTCAAATTAACCGAAGATCTATGGGGACTGTCGATTAAAGTTTGTCAAGCTATTATTGAGACTGTAGCTCCGTATTTAGCCTTAATATTTAATTTGTGTGTGGACCAGGGAGTCTTCCCGGACCTTATGAAATACAGCAAGGTAATACCACTTTTCAAATCCGGTGACAGTAAAGACACCAATAACTATAGACCCGTATCCGTTTTGCCAGTTTTCAGCAAGGTGTTTGAAAAGGTGATGCTTAATCAAATGCTCATCCACTTTAACACCAATAACATCTTACATGAGAAACAGTATGGTTTCACCAAAGGACGTTGTACGACTGACGCCGGTGTCACCTTATTAAAACATATATTTACTGCGTGGGAAGAGTCACAAGATGCCATAGGGATCTTTTGTGATCTCTCGAAAGCATTTGATTGCGTCAACCACGAAACCCTTCTCATAAAGCTTGAACATTACGGTTTAGGGAAACTTGCGCTCAGTTTAATGAAATCGTATTTAAACGATAGACATCAGCAAGTACAAATAAATGGTGTCAATTCAACGGGCTTAAAAGTAAGTATGGGTGTGCCACAAGGTTCGATATTAGGTCCCTTTCTCTTTTTAGTCTATATTAATGATCTACCCCATTTATTTAAAAACCAACCTGAAATGGTATTGTTTGCCGACGATACTTCTTTAATATTTAAGGTAAACAGACGTGCCACAAATCTTGATGACGTAAATAACGCCCTACTGCAGGTTCATAATTGGTTCACCGTCAATAATTTAGTCTTAAATGGGAAAAAAACGAAGTGCATAAGATTTGCTCTACTAAATGTCAAAAGTACTGATTGTGACATAGTATTGAATCAAGAGACACTAGAATTTGTCGATGAAACTGTTTTCTTGGGGATAACGATTGACTCGAGGCTACAGTGGGGTCCGCATTTAACATCTCTTGCAGGACGGCTGAGCTCAGCAGCATATGCTGTTAGGAAAATCCGCCAATTTACTGACGTAGATACCGCGAGACTAGTCTATTTTAGCTATTTTCATAGTGTTATGTCATACGGTATTTTACTATGGGGACGGGCTGCAGACATCGAGTCTATATTTATTCTGCAGAAAAGAGCCATTAGAGCCATATATGGTCTACGAAGGCGCGATTCTCTGAGAGAACTGTTTAAGGAAATTAACATCATGACAGTACCTTGTCAATACATCTATGAAAACATCATGTACGTTAGGAAAAATCTGCATTTGTTTAGCAAAAGAGGTGATAGACACCACTATAATACGAGGAATAGGGACCAACTAGTTCAGCCAGGTTTCAGGCTAGCTAAAGTAGACTCATCTTTCATGGGGTACTGTTTAAAATGTTACAATAAAATACCCCCTCACATTCTTCAACTGAGTGAGACGAAATTTAAAACTTGTGTAAAACGCACACTATGTAGGCAAGCATACTATAAGTTGGGGGATTACATTGATGATAAAAATGCTTGGCTCAATGCTGGTCCTGCTCCACAACCTTAGGGGCAAATAAATCGACTATCATGTGAAGTTATTGTAGAGGCTGCAGAAGATTGTAAAAATATCTTTGCATTGTATAGATTCAATGTCTTAATATTGTATAATTGCATGGCACATGTGTGAGTACTATGTACTATAAAGCCACTTTTTACATTTAGTTATATTTTAGTGACGTTGCCCTGGTGGCTGAGAGAATGTCATGCTCACTCAAATGTCTCGCTGATGGTGGCGGGTGTGTCGGATCATTTAGTTCCCTTCAAAATGGTTGAGTTGAATGGTGCTGATCCATGCGTCATGTTCGTGAACGGGCGCTGTCAGTGGAGACTGGTCATTCCTTAGTTGCCATGGTGTAGATTTTTTTTTTGATTTGTTTATTATATCTTTACTCTGGACGCTCTTAACTTGCACGTCTTGCTACATAGTTCTCACATAATATACCATCTCAACATGAATGATATAATGTACCAAGATTTTGTAACAAATTCTGATTTAAAAGAGTGTCCATGGAGTTTCTTGCCCGTTCTTCTTCATGAGATCTACGTTAGGGAACTGGCAACTGCAGTACTTTCACAAGTTATTATGCCTTGTGATTGTGACTGTAGCGTAGGAGTGCAATGCGTCGTTTCGGGAGTTGCTGCGTCGGGCTGCGCGGCGCCGGATGTTACCGCCGGCGAGTGCTGTCGGTGCGGGGGCGCGTGGTGGCGCGTGCCGTGGCGGCGGGTGCTCGGGGTTCCGGGTCGCGGAGCGGCGGTTGCACGTTGCGGCGTGCATTTGTTGTTCCGTGATTCGGGGTTTCGGGCATTCGTTGTTGCGGTTTGCGTCACTGCGTGCTTTCGTGCTTGCAGTGTTCGTTGTTGCGGGCATTCGGTGGCGTGTGGTTCGGCGTGGTGGCTTTCGGAATGACGTATTGCACTCGTAGTTTCGTTTTTTTTTTGTGAAATGTTCTTCTGACATTCAAAAGTGCCTGTAATGGCTTAATTGAAATAAAGAATTTGAGTTTGAGTTGTTGGCAATAGACTCGCTCCCTTTTAAATATGACTTCATCCTAACTGGCGAAATACGGGTGTACTAATGGATACCTCTATGCCTAACCCTTCGGGGATTAAAGGCGTGATGTTATGTTATGTGTTTTTACGTATACACACGTAAAGTTTAGTAAGCTCTTTTAGGTTGTGCACCAAAAATAACCTGTTTTTGGCATTCCTTTAAAATTAAATGGTCCGTGTATAATCAAGGAATCCTTTCACATGGTAAATTGCCGTGTAAGTATCGTTTTATCTTCTCGTAAATTATAATCCCAGAGTAAAAGATAACGAGTAATTTGGCGGTCCCAGGCGCGCAAAAAATATAGGTCTTTGATTTTAAAGCTTTAAAAAAACAGTTTAAATCCTTGCATAAGAGCATTTCCACCGCCAAACATCCGACGCGTAATTACGCGCGTATTTTTGTCACAAAGACGCAAAGTGAATAAAAGGCGCATGAATTTATGTGTGCAATCAATTCGCATCTAATTTGGTCCTGACAGCCACGGGCTGCCATTAAAGACCACGTGGGCCGTGGCTTGCTGTTTGATTGTATTGTCATGTTATGCAAGTATTTGTTTTTCACTTCTCTCGCTCTAAAATTCGTCTTTATGTCGTGCGTAGGCGACATAAAGTCGCGTTTTATGCTCTAGAGCATAAAGTAAAATCTTCGTCGAAGACCAAGGTAATCGGCACAGGTAATCGGCCCAACAGCCACACGAACAACTTCAACTTCATAGAATAACCTCTTTAGTTCGTTTCGTTAGTATTCTAAGAACAAGGGATTACTGCTTTTCATTACGAATACAAGGAAAGTTGATGGGAATAGGCTTCCCCCAATTACCTAAATCGCTTGATGGCAATAGGCTTGCTCTTAATTAGGTTGATTGATGGCAATAGGCTTGCTCCTAATTACATCATTTGATGGGAATAGGCTTACTCTTAATTACATTGATTGATGGCAATAGGCTTGCTCTCAATTACCTAAATCAGTGGATGGCAATAGGCTTGCTCCTAATTACATTGGTTGATGGCAATAGGCTTTTCCTAATGACATCGGTTGATGGCAATAGGCTTGTCCCTAATTACATCAGTTGATGGCAATAGGCTTGCTCCTAATTACATTGGTTGATGGCAATAGGCTTGGTCCAAATTACATCAATTGATGGCAATAGGCTTGCTGCTAATTACATTGGTTGATGGCAATAGGCTTGCTCAAAATGTTTTTATAACTGAGCAGTATGAGTAACGACATAAGTCAGGTGTTATGTGAAGTTTCCTACCGAAAAAAAAAAAGTTAATTGGCGGGAACCTTAATTATTTTTACAATATTTACAAGTTGCTGTTTCATTTCCTCGCAATCGAAGTGAAAAGTAGAGTGTAAAACTCGTCCATAAAACCCATTTTGCTCTCTACTTTATATCCATCCTCGCTCGCAAGCTCGCATCGGATGGATAAACGTCTCGCGCAAAATGGTGCGTTTTATGCACTTGGTGTACAATCTACTATCTCTCCCGGTTTAAATGCTTGGCTATAATCGTTTGTGTCATATTATGACATAAACGATGTAATCAGTGTGTAAGTTTAAATGATAAACTTTTTTTTAAAGAGTGTATTGAACCGGGGCTGCGGGTTTTTCGTAAGACATACCGCGGCCCCGGGCACAAAGAGCTAAGAATGAACCTGGGTGGTTTTTAGTCAGTAGGAGTCTGACACTCCCGTCCGCTCCGCCCGCAGCGTGAGGAGTCATTTCATGACGTCCCAACACACCAAACAAAAGGGCGTATACAAATTAACAACTTATACAAAACATTTATGTTCTCAAAACTGAACAATATGTAGGGAACAGCCGACTTTTTTAACATAACATCATGCCCGTAATCTCCGAAGGGTAAGTTGAGGTAGAGGTAGAAGTGTACCTCATAGTACACCAACTTGTCGCCAGTTATATTATGTTTAAGTCTTATTAGGGGCCTATTGGCATCAACCGGGCACAAATTCAGTCCGTCTTCTAAGAAATTCCTGATGGAAAAATCCAATAACACTTCCAACCAAGGTTCATTTTTAATTTTATTCATTACTAGCTGATGCCCGCGGTTTCAACCGCGCGGATGTCGGTTATCGCTGTTATCGCGACCAAAAGTAATATTTTCGTACCCCCCTTTCAATTCAACCCCTTGAATAAAGTTTATTTTTATTTTTTGACGTGATAACGTCTTATAAATTGATGGCCGGCTGCACGCACGAAAAAGATGACGTCATACCGCGTTACCTCGCTTTGAGGCGTTCCATAGCAACGGCGTGTCAATTGTTTTGTTTTATTTTCTTTTCCATAGCAACGGCGTCTCAATTGTTTTGTTTTATTTTCTTAGGACGTTGTCACGTTTACGTAACTATCGTCAGACAAACCGATTTTACAGACAACCGATTTTTTTTATTAAAAAGTAGCCTATGTCCTTTCTCGGGTAATCAAAATATCTCCACACCAAATTTCATGCAAATTGGTTCAGTAGTTTAGGCGTGATTGAGTAACAGACAGACAGACAGAGTTACTTTCGCATTTATAATATTAGTATGGATTATGAGGGTACTTAAGGCGGGATACCCCGATAAACGTCGTCAACAATAGCGTTTTACTCGTACATGGAACGGATTTAAATTTTGAAAAAAATGTATTACATAGTTGACTTTTCGATCATGATATGTCGGGCATGCGATACACGATTACTTACACTTCACTGCATCCAATTAAATCGCAAAGACATGTCCAAATGATGGCTAAATAATCGTTTTACTTGAGTTATATTAGGCTTTGAAAAATGAAACTTATATCATAATAAAGGTCGTAAAAAATGTGTATTATCTCGGGTCACATAATGTATAATTTCTTTATCATTTTTCTCCAAGAAGAAAAAACAGTCAAAATTTAGGCATTATATCGCTCGCGCGGCAGGGCGGGGGACGAGGTCGTGCGTACATAAAAACAAAGTAGGGAAACCTCGCCTTAACTCCCTCTTCGTTTGTCCTTCCTTTGATCTAAAAGATAACAGTTACGGAAATTACTGCAGTGTGTCTCTGGTATTACCTATGCTAGTATACCTAGTTCGATGTTCATGAGACGTACTCAGGTGTAGCAAGTGTCGCCCGTCGTGGCTGCGGGTTTTTCGTAAGACATACCGCGTCCTCGGCACAAAGGGCTAAGAAGGAACATCGGTAGATTTTAGTCAGTAGAAGTCTGACACTCCCTACCGCTCTGCCCAGAGCGGGAGGAGTCATTTGATGATTTCCCTCCACCCAAAAAAAATAAACAAGGATTCAGGGCCCCGAGTCTGCTATTCAATGGTGTCAGAATGGTCTATCATTGATCTCATAATTGTTGATTTTGACAAGTAGACGACAAGCCAAAAAGTACCTTAAGTCTGTCGACTTAAGGTATTTTTTGGCTTGTCATCAATAAACAATTATGAGATCAATGATAGACCATTCTGACACTATTGAATAGCAGACTCGGGGCCCAGGTGTAGCAAGTGTGCTCTATATACCATCGCACCTCCTCAGCTGTTATGTGAAGAGTTTTGTCATACAATTCGAGCTGAAAAAAAAACTTTTTGGAAAAAAATATTGACTTCCAAAAACACACAAAATAGTAGATTGTACACCAAGTGCATAAAACGCACCATTTTGCGCGAGACGTTTATCCATCCGATGCGAGCTTGCGAGCGAGGATGGATATAAAGTAGAGAGCAAAATGGGTTTTATGAACGAGTTTTACACTCTACTTTTCACTTCGATTGCGAGGAAATGCAACAGCAACTTGTAAATATTGTAAAAATAATTATGGTTCCCGCCAATTAACTTTTTTTTTTTCAGTAGGAAACTTGACATAACACCTGACTTATGTCGTTACTCATACTGCTCAGTTATAAAAACATTTTGAGCAAGCCTATTGCCATCAACCAATGTAATTAGGATCAAGCCTATTGCCATCAACTGATGTAATTGGGACTAAGCCTATTGCCATCAACCAATTTAATTAGGAGCAAGCCTATTGCCATCAACTGATGTAATTGGGACCAAGCCTATTGCCATCAACCAATGTAATTAGGAGCAAGCCTATTGCCATCAACCAATGTAATTAGGAGCAAGCCTATTGCCATCAACTGATGTAATTGGGACCAAGCCTATTGCCATCAACCAATGTAATTAGGAGCAAGCCTATTGCCATCAACTGATGTAATTGGGACCAAGCCTATTGCCATCAACCAATGTAATTAGGAGCAAGCCTATTGCCATCAACTGATGTAATAAGGGACAAGCCTATTGCCATCAACCGATGTAATTAGGAGCAAACCTATTGCCATCCACTGATTTAGATAATTGAGAGCAAGCCTATTGCCATCAATCAATGTAATTAAAAGTAAGCCTATTCCCATCAAATGATGTAATTAGGAGCAAGCCTATTGCCATCAACCAACCTAATTAAGAGCAAGCCTATTGCCATCAAGCGATTTAGGTAATTGGGAGAAGCCTATTCCCATCAACTTTCCTTGTATTCGTAATGAAAAGCAGTAATCCCTTGTTCCTAGAATACTAGCGAAACGAATTACATTAATGAGGTTATTCTATGAAGTTGAAGTTGTTCCTGTGGCTGTTGGGCCGATTACCTGTGCCGATTACCTTGGTCTTCGACGAAGATTTTACTTTATGCTCTAGAGCATAAAACGCGACTTTATGTCGCCTACGCACGACATAAAGACGAATTTTAGAGCGAGAGAAGTGAAAAATTTAAAATGACATTAATTTCGGAAGCTGGTGACTTTGTTTGTTTCATTGACTTTTTTTGTCATGAATCAATTTTACATTGTAAGTTATAACTAGAAATTATTAAGGACATCATGTCAACAGGGCAAGAATAAAAAACCCAAGATTTTTTTAAATCGATTCACAAGTGACGGAGATATGAGGAAATAAACAATTTATAAAAATACAACCGAATTGAGAATCTCCTCCTTTTTTTTCAATATGTGTTACAGTTGAAACAATACTTTAAAAAGAGAATCTAGGGAAAATGCCCTTAGCTACCCTTAAATTGTGCCCCATCAGCGCACAAATTGCATGACGATGAATATCTAAACGTCCGGGTCTAATAATACATTCTTTAACGATTTCGCAGTAATGGATTTTCGTACTCCTTGTGTTATGAAAATCCGGTTTTTTTTTTTAAATAGTAGTATTAAGAAGCATTTTCTGCATCCTAGATGCGCCTTAAACTCAGCGTTTACATCATCATTATAAAACTTCAAAAATACATTTGTCTGAAAAAATGTGCACACATCATCCATGTACTTACGCTTTTTGACAACTTGCTTTTTGAAAACAAATAACACAGCTTGTTTAATGTGTTTACGGTGTACCTACCTAAACATAATAATCATCATCATCGTCATCATCAGCCTATAATGTTCCCACTGCAGGGACTCAGGCCTCCTCTCTGGAGAGTGAAGGGCTATAATCCACCACGCGGGCCCAGTGCGGATTGGTAGATGTCCCATGTCTTCGAATTTTTGGTTCTTAAGACATGCCGGTTTCCTCACGATGTTTTCCTTCACCGTTTTGAGAGCAGTGGTGATGAAATAAATTACATAAAGTAATGCGCCTGACTGGGTTCGAACCCACGACTCACTGTTCGTAAGTCGTGGCCGCTACCACTGAGCCACCACTGCTCTCATAACATAATAATGCCAGCCTATTACTGTCAAAGAGTTGGGCAATTAATTGATCACCACGCTAGCGCAAGACTGTTAGGCTATTTCAGACTTATATTGTGTAATTACAAAGTTCAGTTTTCCACACGACGTTTTCCCTCACTGAACTCAAAAATAAATAGCAGTAGAAAATTAAGTTGCTTGTACAAAATGGCTAAACTTGAAAAGCAGACGTTTGCAAACCTTTTCAAATGCTACCATTACCCTAAGTAACATCTGCTAGCTTGAATTCACTTGGCTCAAGCGACACGTGTTTTCACTAAATAGTCCTATTCACCCAACATGTTCGCTCATTGATCTACAAAACATTTTCACGTACAATTTAAACGCAAGGCTTACGTAAAATGAATATTTCATACGTCTACAGAATTATTCAGCGTAGGTAGGTACTCTAAAGGAATGCTTTTGACAAATATAAAATTAATTTAAATTAAAAAGCATTTGCGTTTAAATTATGTTTTGTAATTAGAATTAATTAAAATTGTTGGTTCTTGGTTTTGATTGCGTAGCAAACAGTCAGTCTGTTAGTGCCTATTGTTTCACATCACCCATTTTAAGCCGTCAAATCAAGAGGACCTAAAAAAAACATATTTCTTTATTACACATATACAATACATACATAAACTCACGCCCTTTTCCCATGGGGGTAGGCAAAAACCACAGAACGCCACTTGCTACGATCCTTACATAGGTATTATATTACTCATATCATACTCGTACGGTCGTACCTATCTCTTTTATTACTCATATTTTTCCCTCCTATTTTTATTGTTGTTAGAATATAACTTTGTATAGACCTTCTTGTCACTATTTATAAAACCTCACCCGACAAACTACGTCACAAATTAAATTTCATGAAACATTGTGCAGAAAAAACTCCTCCACCGTTAAAATTGATTTCAGTACGGTTGAAAGGGTACACAATTAAATAACTTTCAGCTTCGATGAAAACTGAAATATTTTATTAAAGTGACAAACTGAAATTCGGAATATAGGTCAGTTGGTCCATTGTTATTAATGACCTGTATTAAATTAATTACTATTCATTGACTAATAAAATAATGGCTGGGTTATTCATGAATATTTATTGTTCCACGTTTCGTTCTTAACTGCATTTATTGATCAATCAAATGTGTCAATTATGCAATTGTAATTAATTTGTGTTGATTGTTAATAATTGCACTCAATGGTAATTTATTTGTGACACTCACTAATGCCCCAGCCACGACCTCAGGGCAAGCTACTTACGTGGCGACTTGTGTCAAGGACTCCAGTCTCGGTTCAGCGCGAGACACTTATTTCTTTCGCGTGAATATAAGTATTCCAATTGTTTTTCAGCAGTCACTGTCGTGTAATAATTAATCGCATTTTAATTTTTTACATGGTTGTAAAACGACCCTTAACGGTTCCGAAAGGCACTGGCTTTCAATAAAGGGGGGTCATTCATTACGATCATTATTTAGTTTTGGACCATACCAGGGAAACATTATAGTGACGGAGATTTCCAACTTTGTCACAAGTTTTTAATAGTACATTGTTACCTTAGGGGTGAAAGGAAGGGGGGGCCTAACGCCTCCTGCCGTAGGCTGTATGCGGGGATCGTGCGGTCCATGGCCCTTTACGGGGCCCCGGTGTGGGCGCGTGCCGTGAGGAAGCGGGCCGTCCACTACCTGAACGCGCCCCAAAAGGTCATGGCCGTAAGGCTAGTCCGCGGGTACCGCACGATCTCACGCGAGGCGGCGAATCTCCTTGCCGGATTGCCGCCGTGGGATCTGGAGGCGATAGTCCTCGCGCGCCTACATGAGTGGCGCGCGGAGGCGCTACACCGGGGGGTCACTCTGCTGCCGCGGCACATTGCTGCGCGGCGGACAGACCTCCGGTGCGATCTCATGGCGGCATGGAGACAGCGACTGTCGCAACCCCGTGCAGGGCACGCCACGATAGTGGCGGTAAGTCCCCTCTTTGAGGAGTGGCTAGAGAGGAGCCACGGCGCCCTCACCTTCCGTCTGACGCAGGTCCTCACCGGACACGGATGTTTCGGGAGGTACCTGCACCGAATCAGGCGGGAGGAAACGCCCGGATGCTTCCACTGCGAGGATCGACCGGAGGACACGGTGGAGCACACTGTGGAGGTGTGCCCTGCTTGGGCGGAGCCCCGCCGTGTTCTCGTAGCGGCGATCGGCGGCGGCGACCTCTCGCGTCCGGCCCTGGTGCAAGCCATGGTCCGGGGCGAGGAGGAATGGGACGGGCGTCGGGGGCCACGTGATGGCTTCCGGCCACCGTAGACGCGGGCCTGTGGACGGTGAGTAATGGGCTAGCTCGCCATCCGGCCGTCGTCATGACGGCAACAGACCGTGTCGGCGGCGCGTTCGTGTTCCACGCGCGCCTCAAAGAGATGTCAGCAAGGAGGGGCCCGCAAGGGCCGACGCCCGTCGGGGCCGCGGATTTTAGTACTAGATGACGTGGCCTCGGCACAAGGGCAAAGAAGGAACATGGGTTCGGTTTTTAGTCAGTAGAAGTCTGACACTCCCCTTCGCTCTGCCCAAGAGCGGGGGGGGTCATTCGATGATTTTCCACCCACCAAAAAAAAAAAAAAAAAAAAGGGGTGAAAGGAACTTATTTAGTCCCCGAGACGGGGTTTATAGTTCGAGAGATTAAATAAGTCTTTAACCCGAGGTAAACACTGTGCTTTTCATTACGAATACAAGGAAAGTTGATGGGAATAGGCTTGCGCCCAGTTACCTAAATCGAAAGAATGAATTTATTGGTTTCAAACAGGACAAAAAAAAATTACAAATAAGTAATTAAAAAAGTAAACAGGAGAAACACTTAAAATCGGTTAAATCTAATCGGTGGATGACAATAGGCTTGCTCCTAATTACATCGGTTGATGGCAATAGGATTGCTCCTAATTAGTTCAAATAATTTGACAGCTGTCAGTAGAAAGCGATTCTCCCAAGGGCTGAAAAGTAGTACTTTCAACCCGCTCCGCAGGCATGATGACCTACTTTCAGAGTATAAGTAATGAAAAATAATAAAACTGCACGGTCGTTTTTCTCTCAATGCATGAACCAGCCCCGTAAAATTTGATTTTTCACCCCAATCAAAAATTCGGTTCCCAGCAATATTATTTACGAAGAGTCGTTTGATAAGAATATTTTTGGTTGATGGATGTGTCAAGGGCAAGGTATTTTATTAAATTCTTCCGTATAAATGTCCCAAATTAAATACAGGCATTTACTGCCACCGCTAAACTCATAACTCTTCATTTAAAATTTGCCGCAGTCGAGTAAAATGAGGAAATATTTGACAGCGGTTTCCTCGCAAGCGGAGAGATGACACAACATTGCATTTCATGGTGATTACTTTTTAAATTGTTTTGCTGGTGGCAAAAAAAGTCTTATTGGGTAGGTTTTGAAACGGTTTTAGGTGTAAAACATGCATTTGGAAGGTCTTCTGGTTCTTTTTGTACACCTCATCATCATTGTCCTGCCCTTATCCCTATTTACACTTCTCTACCCTCTCTCGTTCATCACTCCATTCATCATCGTTTCTTTAGCTTTCTTCTACTCTTATAACCATACATTCCATATGCATCCTGAAATATTTCTAAAATATAGATGAAAATGAAAACGGCAAAATAATTGACAGCTTTTCTCCACGTGTTCAGCTGTCGGAATGCACAGCTTTAAAAGCTCGCTGTAATCTCACTCACCAGTAAGTGAATGAGGACTGCATTCAAAGAAAGAATGTCTTATTTCTTGTATCAGTGTTTTTCCATTACATTGCAAGGTTCCGCATTGATAAGCGACCAGTTTCTGATCTGAAATGGAATGTATCTGGTTTTACGAGATCTTGAAGTCTGCAGGAAACCGTATCAGTAAATGAGGAATGTTCAACATATTTGGCGTTAACCCTTCAAACAATCATGTTCAATGGAATGAATGCCGATGTAAAAGCATTTCGTAAGTCAAAACCAGCCATTGAAGTTCAAAGATATAAGATAAAAACGATATTAAAATTTATACGTGTTCGGATTACTCCACAATGGATTCCTTTCTTATATGGCAACAGAATTTTAAGCACGTTGTATATAAGTCGATAATCCCCAAATCTCATACAGGATCGATGTTTATCTCGTAAGCCTGGCAAGATCAGTGAGCGGATAAAATACGCGAATTTTGTCCGCATTATTGTTTTTTCGGGGCACACGATCCGGGGTCTTTGACCTAACAGAAACGCATACATTAACGGGAATATATTCAGTATTCCCTTAAATAAAGAGTGATCTGTTTTCTCTCAGATAATCTAAACAGTTTCATGGTGTCACCTATTTGCTGCGTTTAAATTTGCGACTAAATTAAGTGGGATAAGTGGATTGGTTCCGTTTTCCATTTTCCCCGGTTTCCCCGGCGACCCGTAAATGTAAAATAGCTGCCGGGAATGCAAGAAAATGGCCGCTAACTATTTTAATACTGGAGAAGTGGGGAAGTTTCGCAAACTATGTTGTTTGTTTGGTATGTCACCTGCTTAGTTCAACGTTGAATTATGTAAGAATGGCGTACCTATTTGAATTTTAGATAAAAAAAATTACTGAGAAATATTTTTAAAGATTATTTCCAGAATAATATCCCAGTCTTTGCTAACCTAAAACTTTTTTTAATTTCATAATGTAAATAGGCTCTTAATGTTTCATTTTGTGTGACATATTGACACAATTTTTCCGCACCAAAAGAAAGAAAAACTTCCCGGAGATATATTTCAGCTATAAACAATAAACTTTTATTCCGGGCATTTCTGGGTGGTCCACAAACGTTTTACGAGTATTTCCGTGTTTCAGACGATTGATACGCATCCTGCTCGATCCAATTTACGAGATGACTGACATGTTTTGGCTGACCCGCCGAAAATATCCTTCGCGGAATATTTGAATTGAAATAATGTTCGTTATTTTGTTTTGAAATAAACAATGATACAGTTCGACAGCTGAAAAACAATTTGACGCGTGTGATGAAAAGCTTGGTTGAATTTTAAATGATTGATATTTTACTTTTGATGTTGAATATGAATGTGGTTGGGGATAAGAGTAGAGGAAGACCAAAGAAACGATGGATGGAATGTGGTAAGAATGATATGGTAAGAAAGGAGGTGTCGCATAAGATGACGAGAAACAGAGAAGTGTGAAAGAAGACATGCTGCGCCGAACCCAAGTGAATTGGGATATGGGCAAGAGAATGATGATTATAATTTTGGTGTTGCTCGCCTTCAGCCTTCTTAAAAGCCGAGGGAAGGCGAAGCTATAGTAAAGCTACTTTAATTTAATCTCTCGAATCGAATGTTACAGCTTAAACTCACTAGCTCATTAGTGCCTAAATCGCTGAGTCTAGATTCTGAAGATAATTATTTTATACTTAGGTAATTGGTATACACTTTTTCTTGAGCTTAGTAGCTTTTATTTTTATAAGATCCTAAGAAATAAAAATAATAAGTTACACGATGGTATCGACAAATCTACCAAAACTTGCAACAATAATTTGCCAGTTTATCATGCAAGATAACATTGTTTAATATTTATTTCATACGGTGAAATGTAACACGTGCTAAATGAAGATAATGATCGAAATATAAAACAAAGCGTTGTTATGACATTCTCGTACAAAAAATACACATGGCTTTGGTTCAATGAACTCGTATCATTTGGCGATGCAACTCAAACAAAATTATAACAAAAGACTAACACAAATAATCCGCGTATTCTTAGACTAGAGTTTTGCTACGAATTCTTTGTCATTTCAACGTAGACATCTAATTGTGAAGAAATTGTTTTTGAAATATTTGAGTCTACCGAAGAAATCTTCATCATCAACAGCCTATTAATGTTCCCACTGCGGGATACACGCTGGAGGCGTGTATCCCGCAGTGGGAACATTCGCCTATTTGCTGCGTTTAAATTTGCGCCTCCACTCTTTGAGAGCGAATGGCCTTTCAACTACCCAGTGCCCAGTGCGGATTGGTAGATGTCACAGTCTTCGAATTTTTGGTTCTAGGACATGCCGGTTTCCCCACGATGTTTTCCTTCACCGGTTTTGAAGAAATAGAGATAGAGAAAACACTCACCATTGATACGTTAGGTACGAGTTTAACTAACTTTACGAATATACAAACACGAACTCACGCCTTTTCCATGGGGGTAAGCAGAAACCCCCTATCTTCCCGTGGGTGTCGTAAGAGGCGACTAAGGGATGTACCAGAGAATGGGCAGCAGCGTTCTCTGTGCTTTTTGTATCGACCGTACTGCGATCGCCAACCCGCCTGCCAAGCGTGGCGATTATGGCAAACCCCCCCTAAGCAAAAATTACACTTAGGGGAGGCCTATGTCCAGCAGTGGACGTCTTTCGGCTGAAATGATGATGATGAAGCAGAAACCATAGAACGTCACGTGTCAAGATCCTTACATACTCCTTTTGTTTCATTCACGTCATAAACTACCTGACCTTTCTGAAGTACGTCACCAATAGTGTGTGTGTGAGCATGTACCCTCACATGTACCTATTTTAAGAATATCTAAACCAGGAAAAGTAGGAAACCCAGACTAATAAAGTTACTGATCATTTCCCGAGACCTTTAAGTAGTCTCTAACTTATAAGTAGTCCAAAACAGGATATCCTGTATAGTTTCCGGTCTTTCTCTGATAAAAGGGAACGAAGTATGTCAGTAGGTTATGTGGCAAGGAAAACAATTTCATTACTTAGAACTGCACGGTGACCTTTGCACTTTTCAAAGGTCAGCCTTCCCACGCACATTTCCCAAGTTACCCTCTTGGAATTTTGACTTTGGTTCTATAAAATTTCTTTTGCAGCTATTTCCAATTTCTGTACTTATTTGTAGGATTTCTCTCAGTGAGATTTCAATTTCTGTAAACAAGTTATCCCTCATTATAATACATTATTCCAAAAATATGTCAGTAAAATTCCTCTTTTCCTCATACTTAGTCGTTATTTTCGGCAAGGAAAGTCGAAAACATCTTTGTAGGTACTTATTTCTTAAAAGATTTTACAAGTAGAGTATTGAGTATTTGATTTTGTTCATCCCACTTATTAACTTTCTGCTTTGCAAACACAAAAGAAAAATGTTAAATAACAGTCAGCATTATTACCGTTAATCGAATAGATGAAAAACATCATGAGGATTTCTCGAAGTCCTAGAACCAAATAATATGAGACATGTGATATTTACTAATCCGCACTGAGCAAGCGTGGTGGAATAACATTACATCCCATCAGTGGAAACATATTAGTAGTTTATGCGACTGTGCATAATGAAGGGCATTACAACACAAGTGGTTTCTTAATAGCATCACACGAGTGTTGTAATGCCTAATTATGTATAGTTGCATACACTAATTTGTCTACCCGAATATCATAAGGGCTCTATGATGGGTTCAGGAACCATAGGGAAAAGACCAGCATTGTTACCAGTGTAATGCAATAAAAAATAAACAGGTTATTAGTTGCATTCGTCGCTGCATTTACGATATCTGGCGGAGTGTTCATGTTAATTTCTGAGTCACTATCACTCATTTTCGACAGAAATAAAGAACTTATCAGAAAATTTGTCTACTCGTAACTGGAAATAAAAAGCTAACGAACAAATGACAGCTCGAAATGGCGGCGTTTCGGATATCTGTCATTTTTTTTAAATCATAGGCAAACGAACAAAGCCACTATTCTTGTGTCACTCGATATCAAAATGTCGTGCGATTTATAATTAAAATCATACTGAATTGGGGTTTCGTATCGATAGGTAGCTGTTTTAATGTAGATACTAGAATAGCACACTCACTTGAATTTGACACCTGTTCCAAATTTAAACTCATAACCTACTGTTTTCAGTAGGTTATGAGCTCATTACAGTTCAGGGGGTCTAAAACGGCCACTTTGGCAGGTCATAATATGAATTGCGTTAAAAAGCGTAAAATGGACCTTTCATTATAATAACTGCGTCTGTAACAATTTAGTAAAATACATCATAATAGGAAAATAATATGAATTGCGTAATTCGTAAAATAGTCACAGACGCAGTTTTTATTATGAAAGGTCCATTTTACGCTTTTAAACGCAATTCATATTATGACCTGCCAAAGTGGCCATTTTAGACCCCCTGTTTATTTCTGCTGGTTGGTAATGCTGGTCATTGCCTATGGTTTTTGAACGCATTAGAGAGGGTTTATGATATTTGGGTAGATAAACACTGTATACGCGTATGAACTACTACTTACAAAATTCGTCCACATCACTGTCATCGTAACAAATACCTCACAAGGCTGGTAACTTTGCCCGTCGGGGCTGCGGATTATCGAAAGAGATGACGTGGCCTCGGCACAAGGGCGAAGAAGGAACCACGCTGGATGGCAGTACTGATTCTTTGGCCAAAAAAAGGTAGAGCTGGCTACTGCAGGTCACGTGAAGTATCTACGATATCCCGAAAGTTGAGTGCTTAATCTTTACAATAAATAGTAGGTACCTAATAGCATTCTTAACCGTCCCATATTCTTAGAAGAATGGCTCTATCAACACCTTTTCGCTGCGATCTATTTTTTGGTCGTAATGTCCGAAGTCTATTCCAGCACTTGTTATTCTAAGCCAATGACGCATGCACTAGAATGCTAAGCACGTGTGTAGCTATTTAATATAATGCTATGTCTTACTATTGTAAACTTACTAACACAATAAACTTGAATTGTTGAGTAAATCATTGATTTACTTTAAAATTATGAACAAGTTCGGAAAATAGGTAGTGTTTCAGGATATTATTATTTACAGTTTAAATTTTCCGAAGTATGGTGGAACCTTTGCACTGCAAACTTTCACCCACACACTTTTTCCGACAAAGTTCTCTTGGAATTTTACTAGGATTCTACAAAAGATATTAGGAAGAGTTATTTTTGAAATTTTTTATCGAACAAATACCTGGTTTTACTATAAAAAACAACACCTAAAACAATGCGACAACACTGAGTGGTGTGATGAAAATTCCATATTACTATTTTGTTACTTCGTATATTTAGACACAATAAATAGTATAAGACAAAACAAACCGACGCATAATTTTGAAAACAATACAAATGGTTCTTAACCTAGGTATAATATGTCAAATAAAACCTCAGTCTGATTTACGCGACACATTTGACATGATTAATTTAAATTCACCGCGGAGTATGCAAATCGTTACTCTCGTGTATAATAAACGTCACCGGATCATTTTAGCGGAGTACAGTCGCATTAAGCATTAGTTACGCAATATTTCAAGAAATAAAGAAAGTCAAAGTACCTATCAGGGATGTTGCGAATATTCGAATCCGCATCCGCAAATGCGGAGCTTCCGCATAGATTTGAACATCCGCATCCGCATCCGCATCCGCATCCGCATCCGCAATAATCAATGCGGATATTCATGCGGATGCGAATGTCATATAAGTTGCAGCAAGAAAGAAATTGGGCGCGGCCGGTCGGCGAATGGCGCGTGCCATTTCCCTTGTGACAAATGACAATGACCAATGGAAGCGAAGAAATTGATGACAAGATCCGACGCGTTTGTTGTGGTGCCTCTTTTGTTTCTTGTAAATAAATCATTACGTGTTTATTTGCGCTGTTGATTACTTATCGTATAGCTATAGATGATTATTTCGAGTGTTGTCGTGAGTTGTGATTGTGATCATTGTGTGTAAATAATTGTTTATGGGAAAACTTTATATTACTTACACTAATCTAAGACTACTTTAGTCCTAGCTCAGCTTATTTCAATCGTCAGGTCAATTCCATTATGTTACACCGGTAATACGTTTTAATGTAGGTAAAGTTTATTATTATTATAACAAAATTAATTTTTTAATTAAAATCTTTATTTTACAGCGTCTAGTTAATTAACAATGTCACCACCGAGGCACCGATACATAGTACCTAATCTAAAAAATGTTTTTTATTAATATATGTATAATATTATTTTTATTATTTTACTATATAATATCTTAAACATTCGCATCCGCATCCGCATCCGCGGATGTGAGCCTTCAAAACTCCGCATCCGCATCCGCATCCGCGGATGTCAAAAAATCGGCATCCGCAACATCCCTGGTACCTATGTAGGTATTGGTCTCACACAGAACAAAACAAATTAATAATAACTCCGAAAATATAAATAGTAAACATAAGAAAAGCTTAGAAATAAGACAAGATATAACTTCATAAAAAGCGTCTTCAGCAGTTTTTCATCATGACGTAGATTTAAGTATTTCATAATTACGGTTTCGTCAACTAAGGCCTGGGGAGATTCCTTTGTATATTTGGTGTTCTCCGATATATTCTTTTTCCGAGATAGCTTCATCACAAACTATGGTTCACCTCCTTCATCTTTGTAATATTGATTAAAATAAATATTAGTATACCTTATCTTGCGTAATCTATTTAAATAACTAAATAAAACCGTTTAATAAAAAGAGAAGTCCTGACTGACTGACTCATCAACGCCCAGCCCAAACCCTTGGACCTAGAAAGCTGAAATTTTGCACAGAGGTTCCCTTTATAATGTAGACAAGGAATAAGGAAGGATATTTTGAAATTCAACCCCTAATAAGGGAGTTAAATAGGGGATGAAAGTTTGTATGGAAAATCGTCATTTTCACGCGGGCGCAGCCGCAGGCAAAAGCTAGTTGTAAGATATTTAAGCTTGTGACTGTACTACGGGGTGTTTTCTAATAATATTTCTCGGAGGAAATGGAGCGTTGCCAGCGATTGTTTCGCTACTTCCCATCGTTTTGATTTTGTTGTGATCGCATAGCTTTCGGCGAGCAGCGTCATGCGGCGTTTTTTCGTCGGAAACTGGCACAGCTTGGCTACAGCATGCATAGCTGTGGTGCACCTGTGCTCCTCGGTTTAGTCTGACATGAAGGTACAGTAATTTAAGTAGTTAGCTCGTCGTTAGTCGAGTGGAGCTTCCATTAATAATTCGTGTTTCAGTTTTGTGAAGAAAACCTTCTTATAGCACATTTCGTATTTTCATTTTTTTTTATTAGTCGAGTGGAGCTTCCATTAATAATTCGTGTTTCAGTTTTGTGAAGAAAACCTTCTTATAGCACATTTCGTATTTTCATTTTTTTTTTTATTTTTGTTTTTTATTTTAAGTGTTTCTTAATTATGTTTACCCTGTTAGCTTTTAATTTTTTTGTCAATTTGTTTTGTCCTGGTGTGAAACCAATAAATACTTTTTCTTTCTTTCTTTCTTTATTTACGTAATACGAGATCAATATTCAAAATTAACTAGATAAACTACGCAGACGTTTTTTTTTTGAGGCAACGACCAAAATTGATTGTAGTTTCTTAAAATATCAGTTTCGCAAAAACACCAATAATGTTTGTCATTGAAAAAAATGTACCGAAACTCTTAGGTCCGATGATTACAATCAACCAAAAGAAACCCAAATACCGTCTGTACTTCTTCACATAAATAGTAACAATAAAGCAATATAATGCTTTCCACATACAATGTATTGACGCGCGAATCCGCCGTGCGCGTCAAGAAAAGATACCGTCGTAAATTATTGACGCTAAATCGGACGTTGAATTACTGTCAGTTTATCTGTAAACAGATAATGGAGGATTTAAACGTCAATGAAGCTCAAGGGGCGAACATCCAAGGCCAGTTTTGCACGTCGTTTTCTATGAGAATAAACAGTTCATATCGGAGATAGTAGTAGGGGTTTTTGGACTGGTTGGTATGACAAGGTGAGTGCAGATTTCAGATGAGTATAGCATGTGCATTAGTACATATCTATGAATACAATAGCAGATCCAGACAATTATCAATAAAATGTCTTATTTATAAAAAAAGCCTACCTAAACCTTTTTTTCTGATTAAACATCGAATTCCCTGTTAGTCATATACAGCTCTGACTGGACACTGTGGAATAATGGAGCCAAGCCCTAGTGAATTATTTCACCTGGACATACCTTAAAACATCTGCGACAAAAACCATTCCTTATTTACAAAAACATTTACTAGTTCACAATCCTGACAGCAACATTTATCCTGAAATGAAATATAACAACACAAGCGTATGAGAATTTTCCGACATTGTACACAATTCACCCGTCGAACGCAGCTGACATCCTTCTATCTACACTTGTACATAAGACCCTCATATCGAACTGTATAATTATTATATATACGATTACGTCGGAACATGCCCTGCGAAGAACGTAGGTAGCTATTGGAAATGTTTCTATTCCAACGTTTGTTGACGTCAAACGTAAAAATAGACGAACATGTGAAATCTTATAAATGTTACTAAAGGTGGAAGATTGAATACCACTCTACACTCGGAAAGAGCCAATGATTTATTATAAAGACTTTTGCGAAAGAAAATTTGAAGGAAGGAGAACTTGAGAGCCTTCTCTGGCATCATTTTCGATGTGGATATTATTATTAAACACTACTTATACACACTTGAGCTTATGTTCAAGTGTTTAAATGCCTTTACATAGCTAACCTAAATGAAAAATAATATGATTTACTACCTACATTCATATAAATAACATATATTTATCTGCTATTTTGAAACTATCCACTTACATAAATCAAACAGTAAGGTAAAAATATCATCCTTCGAATAAAAATAACAAACACTCATAAAAGTTCGAAGAAAACTGAATTTATTCTACCTACATATCTACACCTACAACCTCTTCAAATTCACGAAAATGTTATATTTACCTTATATATATCAGTTTATATTTATGAAATCTGTAAACAGTACAACCTACACTCATATAAAAAGATCTTAAAAACAAACATTCATATTTTCAACAAATAAGTTTGTAGTGTGATTATTTTGGGAGTAGGATACACTTTTTTCTACAGTATAATACATAATAATCTGCCGCTGCAATAAACGTAGCCACCTACTTGGTCTAAACCGTATAATATGGAAGAAACATCAATACAACAAGGAGAAGATCTAATTAAATTATAAAGGTCGGTCTCAAGCTCTTTCTCCAAACACTACAAGTTACAACTACAATGCCTCAGAGAAATCGTAACATACAACATTGCAACACACCACTCATGACCCTCAGTTCCATAGTTTCAAAGCAGACCCAATCAAACTATATTGCAACAAATAAAATTGCAGCAATCCCGAAGGGATTAAACGAAACTGGGGCAGAGCACAATATGCTATTTATCAAAGTTAGGTTTTCAAACATTTTGCTTTCATTTTCTTTAAAGTTTCCTTAGCATTTTGCGGACAATCATACATTTTCAAACACTTCTTAAATTGGTTGCCTACGCAATCAACTTTAGCTAGGAGGACATCGAAATAAACATGTTTCTAAGCGCCTGATCCTCATACAATAAAGCCAATAGAGTTATTTATACCCGTATCATTAGTTTGACTTTCAAGGTATTGCCTGGCTGTTTAGACCATCATAGATTCTATTCTCGTATGACAAGTAAAGCCGATGTGTTTATGTATAATGTTTATTATACTTTGTAATGGGACGCTACTCAATAATGTCCTCTGGATTTATATCCAGTGTCTACAATAGTCTACATTGTAGTCTGCCAGTGGGTTTCGCTTCTTTGTATCGACTGTCAAACAAAAAGTTATTGGTACTGGTAGTGACAAAAGTGATTTAACTTTGCTTCGCAACATCTACGTTATCACAAATAAATTATTCGATACGTTGTATTTCAGCAAGAAATGACACTTCCTTTCAGACACCTCTGATGAGATGATGAGTAAAAGAGAAGTACGGAAGAACCCTAAATGAATTGGGATAAGGGCATAATGATGACATTGTATTTCAGCTTTCTGTTCCAATGTTGACTGAATTTTCAGGTAAGTATCCCGGTTAGTATCAAAATCAAAACATTTATTTCAAGTAGGCCAATTACAGGCACTTTTGAATAGTCGAACAAAACTAACTGTATGATGAAGGAAACCAACGTGTTCATCGGCTGTTGTCGCCACCTGTACCTAATGTGGAAGGTGGGATGAGATGGTGCTTTAGTTGTGTTTACTGCTTACAGCCACTACTTTGTATGAAACTTATTGGTACAAAAGTACTAGTCTTAAAGAACGTTGTTTGAATGCAACATTGCACAGTAAACTCTGTAAAGAAATTACTGGCTCTCTTTACACCAAGGCATTAACTATTTTCACCATTGTTAGGGTAAATATTTTTGTGAAAATATGTTTGAAAATTGTATTGAAAAACAAGATGGCGGCATTAGTGAAAAACACTTTCAAAGCGCAACTTTAAGTTTGAGTACATTTATTTTAATTCTACGTTTGCTTGTCTGCAAATATAAGTTGGTTGAAGTTAAAACAACGAGTTTTATAGAGTTTCAGTAGAGCACCACCTCCACCGATAAAATCCATTGATAAAATGTCGCTTTGTAAAAGCTCTATGTAATAAACGTAAACACCTTTATATCATGCACCAACAACAAAACATAATTTACAAAGATACTGACAGCTGTTCATAAAAGCGTGTCTCCATCTTTCATATCAGACAATCTTGCGTCACCTGTACACACAATAGCCCTTGTGAAGTCATGCCGTCTACGAAACTTAAATACGAAATAACTTGAATATCAGATAAGTTTCTTATTTGTTCGGGATTTCCAACATTCAGGTAAGTTACTATCTGAAGGAGCTTTCCTTTTCAAGTGGATTCTGCAAACTGCGGGATAATTACGTAATAAACTTATCTACCCACTAATGAAATGCTTTTCAATTTAACAACTTAAGAAGATTTATTGCGTTATTTAAGTTGTCGAGAATACAAGCTTTTGAAACATATTAAGTAATAAATAAGTTTCATTAAAATCTTTCGGATTGTGGTCATTTTTTAACATAAGTTGATTGATGAGGGCCTCTTAAATTGTCATCCCAATCAAAACATTTAGTTTTCCACAGACTTTAAACCAAAAAACAGGAGTTTTTCGAAAAGTTAAAACAAACATAACATCACGCCTGTAATCCCCGAAGGATTAAGCAGAGGTATACCCACATTTCAGCCGTTTCATTTGAGACCCCTCTGTCCCAATCCAGAATCCGCTGAGATTTTTTTTATTGGTTATAAAAACAACAGGTTTTAAAACAAAACCATCCTTATTTTTACCTATTCCTCAGCTAATTAATGTTTTCCCCAAATTCAGTAATAATTGCCTTGACTTTTGACATAAGCATCCATGTGTAGGTGTGTAGGTGTACGCATGGATACTTATGTACACAATATAAGTAGAAACTTACGTAAAAGAGAATAATTGAAATCGTTGGCGCAAAAGCGTTGGTGATAAGAGGATTATACGTCCTTCTCGACTTCTGAGAAAAGCTGCTTATGTATAATTAGGTTGAACGTTTCCACTTAAATTCAACCTTTCAGGGAATATTCTATAAGTGGAGCTAATTTTATATTTCATCAAAATCTCCAACACTTTGTACGATATTGTATAGGATAGGCACGTGGGGTATCAATGTCTACAGCTATTCCGTAACGTATTTTAATGAATTAAAGCCACATAAAGAATAATTAAAACTTGTGATCCGTGGAAGTCCCTCAAGCAGTGTAGGGCGTAGTTAACTACAATTTTGTAATCTGGTTACTAACTACGATTAAAAGTAGTTTGATTGCTGCAATCGAGTAGTTGTAACTACTGATTATTTAACTTATACGAACTTATATTTTGCAATGAAATAAACATGTAATGTGTAGTTAGGTAATATTAATATGTTTTGGAAAAAGGCTGCATAAAACAAACAGTTTATTGCAAATATCTATGTTTATTTTTATGAATAATCAAATGCAAGGATTAAAGTTTTACAATGTTACCATCTTATTTTGTACACATATTCTTGGCAAAATAAATGATTTCTGATTTCTGATAAAGTCGTAGATATTTTTTCACTGCAACATTCGAAAAATACAGAAAAAAAACAATTGAAACTTTCGGCATTTTCAACGCTACAATGACGCTACATCATTTTAAATGTACCTAGTTATAAAAAGTAATCAAGTAATCGTGATTGCAACTACAATTTGTAGTTAGTAGTTAAAATTTTTAACTACATTTTTCGATTACTTTATGTAGTTAGTAGTTATGATTGCTAACTACTTTTTGTAGTCGTAGTTAGTAATCAGTAGTTAGATTACATTTTGCCCAACACTGCCCTCAAGTTAGAGGGGAAAATATACAAGTCCCTGATTGGCAATGCTGCCAGTTAAGTACCGCTTAGTTACTGAATCCAAAGTATTACTGTAAGTTTTAAGGAAAACTTAGGTAGGCTTAGTTAGTTCCTGGAAATACTACCGACTTTTCAATGTAAGTAATGTGAATTGAATAAATTAACGAAAACCTAAAAAAGACCAAACGACGTTACACGTGGCCCTTTCGATTTCGTGGAAACTGTGGCTCCGCGTGGACATTTTGTGGTTGTTTTTACCAACAATAACCGACACCTTCACACCTAAATCGTCTAACACTCACACCCACCACTACCACTCACTAATTCACTTATTTTGCTGTGTCCATTCAATCTAATTATAAATTTAGAACCTAGCAATACCTACATGTGGAATAAAAGCAATAGTATTGAGTGATGTCTCCTCTTACTCTTGCAAACGATAGCGAGGGCCGACGGTGCCTGTCAGAGCTGCGGGTTGTTCGAAAGAGATACCGCGGCCTCAGACATAAAGTGCTAAGAAGGAACATAGGTGGTTTTTAGCCACTAGAAGTCTGACTCCCTACGCTTTGCCCGGAGCGGGAGGAGTCATTTGATGATTTCCCAAAAAATAAAAAAAGGAATCCATAAATTCTGTTTCCAAAAATAAAAAAAGGAATCTATAAATTCTGTTTCCAAAAATAAAAAAAGGAATCCATAAATTCTGTTTTTTCAAAACTCATATTTTAATTTCATAAAAATTTTAATTGCAGCCAAAAATCTACATGAATAACTGTGTGGAATTCCATTGAGAGAAATATCGTTGAGCAAAGTTATAAATATTAAAACTAATTTTCGTATTCGGTACTGACTCTAGGGAGTCTGAAAAGTGTATTTTATGCTTTACTAGCTGATGCCCGCGGCTTCGCCCGTGTGGATGTTGGTCAAATTATATACTAAAACATTCCTCGTGAAACACTCTATCCATTGGTGAAAACAGCATGAAAATTGGTGCAGTAGTTTTTGAGTTTATCGCCAACAGACAGACGCTTTGTTTTATAATATGTTGTAATTATATAATAGTAATAGTAATTTTTAACGTTTTTAATCTTAAAGATTTGTTTGTCACACTAGTGACGTAAAACTGTAATATGATTTTCACTCTGTGCTTTCAGTTATTTTTTACAATTTGTTAAGCTAGTAAGTGAAGAGTGAAGGTATTTTATGAGTTGACGAGTAATAGAAAAGTATGGAAGAAGAAGCCATGCCGCGCCGACCCCAAATAAATAGGGATAAGGGGAGGAGAATCACTACATTTTATAAAACAACTCCACTGCGTCTGTCTGTCTGTCTGTTCGCGATAAAATGCTTTTTAACTGATGGATAGAGTACCTAGTTCTCGAGGAAGGTTTTAGTACCTATAATAATTTGTCAAGGTCCAACATCTAAGCAGGCGAATCCGTATCAGCTAGTGTTGAAGCAAGTATTGAGAATGCTCCCTTTACTAAGGGGATGAAGAAATTTACATTCAATTCTTCTCTTCGTACTCCTAAAAACGACTTATCAATATTAAATTCTTTATCGACAGGTTTGCTAATACTTAAAGTTACGAAAGTAATGGATTTTCTCAGAAAACGATCTTCCCGATATAGCCCTATCCAAGGGTTGGTAGCACCTGAAAATACTTTGTAAGTTAAACACTTGAGCCGGTAAACACGGGCATAGTATAAAATGGACGGGCTTATAACAGAGGTAGGCAACATTTTTCAGGCGAGTGTATTTTGTCGGAGCTTATCCGGGGTAACTTGAACATCTGTCTGGCGTTTGATAAACAACTTATAAGTGTGTTTTCGTATAATATTCTATGTCGAACATGTTTGTGAACACTTTCAAGTGAACTGTACCGATACTGATTCTACATATCGATTTTTTACACATCGATGTAATCGATTAAGAGTTTCTTAACGAAAGTTGTTAAGAATAATGGGAATATCCCGAAGATAGAATAGCAACACATCATCATCACGCCTCTAAACCCCGAAGGATTAAGTACAGGTGTACCTCATAGTTAACCCAGGGTCTACCTTTTATAGTAGAATTTTTTATTTCCGAATTTTGTTTTGCATAACAGTGGATGGCAGAAACTTCATTTCGACGAAAATCATTTGGCGTACACTCATTTACCATAAATTCAAAACGCATAATTTTGTAAGTCAGAATCATCTTTGAGCATAAACTTCATTTCCAGAACCATCATTTCGCCGAAAATTCATAATCAGAATCGTCTTTTGACATGTTTTTTCATTTCATACATACGTGTAACATGCAGCAGGCATGACTTCTGTCACGGCTCCGGCGCTGCGGTGCTCCGGCGGTCCCACGCAAGCTTGTCGTCGCATATGGTTTTAACACACACCGCCGCAGCTTCGGCTTGCAGGCCGGCTCCGCCGCAGCTTCGGCTTGCTGGCCGGCTCCGCCGCCGCCGGCCAGCCTCAGCCGCGGTGGCGAGCGTTTAAGCCACCTGCTCCTCAGCTTGCGGGCCGCCTCGCCACTCCGCGCCTACGCGGGCTTAGATTACACTATCGGGGTAGGGCAGAAGAGACTACGTGGAGTCGGTTTTGCAGCGATTCGTTTCTGTCACTAACTTTTGTAGCAAAAGTTATTGACTTTTAATTTTAAATTAGTTCAAAAATATTGTAATAGAATTGGCATTATACCTTATAAAACTCTACCAAATAAAATTCTGCCATCTTAAAAGTATGCCATTGAAAATTCGACCATTTAAACATTCGGCGAAACGATAATTCTATTAAATAATTGTTTTGTCTTAAACACATTCGTTCAAAGAAGAATATGCCAAGTGTGATAACTATCTATATCTATCTATCTATCTATACTTACAATAAATCTGTAGAGAGGTCAATTCTGTACATGATATATATTTTCAAAATAACCATCAGGGGGTAATTAGTGATCGATACTGATGCCAAAAATGCAATCAGTAAAATTTTTGTCTGTCTGTCTGTCTGTCTGTATGTTCCTTATAGAAACAAAAACTACTCGACGGATTTTAACGAAACTAGGTACAATTATTCTTCATACTCCTGGGGAGGTTATAGTATACTTTTCATCACGCTACAATCAATAGGACCAGAGCAGTGAAGGGAAATGTTGGGAAAACGGGAGAAGTTGCTCCATTTTTTAAGCTTCCGTCGCGTGTGCAGCCTTAATGGTTAAAGCTACATAGAAATCATTTATAACGAAAATGTTCCATATAAAATTATCTAAAAAATATCCCACAACAGCATATGTCTATCTTTTATGGTTGACTCACAATAACACGTGTAACTCCCGATAGCTTAGCAGTTCGGAGCTTTCTGATTATATTTGTTTACTCTTACGTTTATAATACTCTCACTCATCCCTAATTAAAAGAAGTTAATATTACATATTACCTATTCAATAAAAAAAGAATCATAGTAATCGGTATAGAAACACCAAACTTATACATGAAATACGCTAATAAGCCATCGCGCCGTCGCGCGTGAATACTGAATCATGCCATAAGGATTATTTTTGTGTAACGGGCGACATTTCGCCAGTAATGTTTTAGTTCTATGTAATAAAGGACGAGCCTATTGCAACCGGGAACAAATCCAGACTTCGTGGCTGCTACTGAGAATTTCTTGATGAAAAAATCCAATGACACTTTGCCGATACGGGAATCGAACCTAGGGCCTTGTGCTCAGCAGTCGCTTCATGACATCTCGTTATTTCCCGAAAGTTTTAAATAAGTGGCAAGCCCACACCTATTGTCATTAACTAAGCACAAAGCCATCACGAAAATAAAACCAATTAGGTACGTCAAGTCGAGGTCGTATTTTAATTCTCTTTAGGACCCTTTTTGTAACAGTTTGATCCCAACTCAGCAGTGGACGTTCGTTACTAATTTGATTGTGTTGATCCCACAAGCTCACAGAGAATACAAAAAGTTTTCTAATTTAGTCTTACCTACCTATATAAATAAACCTTCATTTTCGATTAGCAAGGGTTTTCTATATGATTGAAACCGGATTAACAGACTATTCCTATTAATAGAAATATCTGGGTCTAACGGTCATGTAAACATATTACACAAACTAAAGATATTTTTTCATAGCCAGAATCTACAAGGGGTCTACGCCGAGTCTACGAGGGGCCTACGCCGAGTCTACGAGGTTCCTACGCCGAGTCTACGAGGCTCCTAAGCCACGTTACGAGGCTCCTAAGCCACGTTACGAGTTGTCAACGACGACTCTACGAAGTTCCTACTCCGAGTCTACGAGGTGTCTATGCCTAGTCCACGATATTCCTACGCCAAGTCTACGAGGGGTCTACGACGACCCTATAAAGTTCTTACGCAGAGTCTACGAGATTCCTACGTCGCGTCTACGAAATACCTACGCTGAACCTACGAGATGCCCACACCAAGATAACGAGGTGCCCAAGCTTAGACACTCAGCTTCGACATGACACCGTGACACACACTGGACATATACTCGTATATCTATCGGTAGTAAAACCTCCTTGACATAATATTCTCGGCTCTCCAAACCGTCATAACGAGTCGACTTAAACGTTTCACAGTCGAACGATTACATACAGACTCTCACTTTGATGTCGAGAAACTCGGATGTGACCGGAACGAGAGTGGTTTGGAACGTGAACGAATGAACGACAGAACGCTGTGTAATGTATAATCTAGTGAACGTTAAATGGTTGCTGTCAGTAAGCGTGATTGGAGTCAGTTAGAAGATGGCAGCTTTGAACACGTTCTACAGTCTTTGCACGATTATTTAACCTCTGTTACAAAAGCTTATGGTAATAAGAATAAATGAGAAGTCAAAGGTAAATTAATAACGAAAGGACAGTCGAATCAATTCCATTTACAAAGAACTGACTTTACAGTGACCTAATTGAAATAAAATGGATTGACATTTAAACATGTGAACTGTTTCAATTATACAGGATGTCTAGAGTCCTATTACACACTGTAATAGGATTTACCTAAACTGGGTTTTCTGAAACCCCAGCGTAATAACGACATTTGCAAATGAAGTCACTAAGACCCTCTTTGTTATTTAGGTATCACGTGATACCTAAATACCAAAGAGGGTTACTGAACATATATTTAGCTAGTGCCTAATATGGTGACTATGATATTAGTCGTTTTAGTTTTACCACTCAATGCATGACTGTAATGTGACACATTTTCTCGAGCATATTAATTAGGTTATTAGTTTAGCGTATTCATGCATATTCATGTATTGAGTGGTTTCATAAAGGGTTACAGGTGTACCTGTAACCCTTTATGATTTTTTTTATTAGTAGACTAGCTTTTGCCAGCGGCTTCGCCCGCGTGAAAATGACGATTTTCCATACAAACTTTCATCCCCTATTTAAATCCCTTAGGGGTTGAATTTCGAAAAATCCTTCCTTATTCCTTGTCTACATTATAAAGGGAACCTCTGTGCAAAATTTCAGCTTTCTAGGTCCAAGGGTTTGGGCTGGGCGTTGATGAGTCAGTCAGTCAGGACTTCTCTTTTTATTTATGTAGATATTCTGTAGAATATCTACTATTTTGGTTCGTCAATGAGGTGATTAATCCTTAACACGCATCATCATCATCTCCCTAGATTCCCAACGATGTTGGGGTCGGCTTCAAGTCTAACCGGATGCAGCTGAATAGGTACCTGTATTTTACATGGAGCGTATGCCCATCTGGCTTCCACAACCTCGTTAGTACTGGGTAATACGATACCCTTTGGTAAGACTGGTTGTCAGACTTTTGGGCCACTGAAGACCTGTAACGACTGTCAAAAATCTACAAATGTTTTCCGATACGTGGAGAAAACGTGGAATGAGAAAAAAGTCGGCCATCGCTAGACAAACTTAGGGAAACACGGCTTTTATTATTTGGCAACGAGAAGTGAGTTATCTTTCAACCTTCCATTGGTTGAAAAACAAAATTAAATAAATCTCAGTAAACGTAATGAAATTAGTGAAGAATAAAATATTAATCCTGTTATCCTTGACATTTCTCAGAATGTTCTATTTTGTAAAACGTTTTTATAAATAGAAATCCATTAGTATCGAAACAGGGTGGTCGTTGGGAAACTAAATAACTAATATTTACATACAAAATGTTCGTATTTCAACTAACATAATCCTCCACCTTGATAATTATTTATGCATACCTGAGAAATAATTAATTTAATAGAACAATTTGCGTAATTCACTCTAAGTATGTAAGGTATTTGCAATAGATAATTTTATTACTACATAGATTAAAGGCCGTAATGTAGGTCGTAGGTATACCCCAGGACCTACGTGATAATGTATAGGTAGGAACTCTACGACCACTAAGACTTTTTTACATTAGAACGAACCCCAAACTAGTTAAGATCTAAAAGGATACCTACTTCCTCCGTAATTCAACAAAACATCACGCGTTTTACGTACACCCAGATCATTTCACCAGTTGTGTTTAAGCACAAATCCAGACTCTTTGGCTACTACTGAGAAATTCCTGATGCAATGCCCAATAACAGTTTGCCCGACTTGGTAAACGAATACACAACCTCATGCTCAGCAGTCGCGCTTGCGACCAATAGGACAACGGGGCAGTCTACTTACTCCAACCTAACCTGAACCCAATAATCACTCAACCCAACCCTATGCTACTATACCCAATACTTATTCTTAGTCAATTAAATCACTTGCTTTCAGTGAAGGAAAACATCGTGAGGAAACCAAACATGACCGAGCGATATTTCTCGCCGTCACGACAGGTAAAGCCAAATCAGAGGCCCATGGTCGACGTAAAAACTGTGACACTATGTTAGGCACTAACCACTCGACAAAGAGACAATCGAATGACGTTTGGAACTTTCTGAATCCCTTGAAAACAAAATGTACCTTTGTACATAGATTGTACAGTCGAACAAGCTAATAAGTATACAGCCAGCTAACTTGTATTTACTTTTAACAATTACAGATACACTTAGAGACTAATGTCAAACGATACAGCGTTTGACACCAGTCGCTTAATGCGAAACACTCGTTAAAACAAAATTACAATCAATATTTTCAGTGATAAAGAATTATAAAGATCTCTACCCTGTATACTTATTAGCTTGTTCAACTGTACCCAAACCTGTTCTACTTACATCTTCCTTATTTACGACAAAGCAACAATTAATATATTTCACTAATGAATAAACGGAAATTAGTCACAAGCCTCAGAATGAAGAACACAGTAGAAATAGCAGTAATAACTGGAAGTCAATAAGTTTTAGCTAATTTAATTTTAAATAAATGTTTGACCGCAATGTGAGCAATATTGTGATAAATAGTGTGAATCATGGGAGACATTGGACATATCCATATAGACCTGTTATTATACAGTATTAATTGTAGTCTAGTTGGTTCAAAAGGTTACAATTTAAGGCATACATGAAAAACATATTATAAAAACTGAAAAGTTCGCATACACGTCGCTTGAAAAGCCTCGCCTAACAGAGGTTTCCCAAACGAAATGTCACGATTTCACGGAGCATAGGGACCAAATTCCTAAGTTTTCCTTTTAGACGGTAAAAACTGAAAGACGTGACAAACAACGCCTCCTTCGAGTTTCGGCCCACCCGAGGTTGCCTCTATTATAAATAGTAAACGGATAAAATTGTTTATTTACCAAACCGTAGTTCTTAATCAATCACTGCTAAGTGATGATAGGTTGCCTAATGCCGAATGCTATGTGTATCTATATGACAGAAATTCATATACAAACCAATACGCAGCAAGGAATCACACACGAACGGAGTATAAATCTCATTTTATTTCCCAAAAATGTTACACAAGAATTTTTGAAAAGTTTCACGTCTTCTTAATTTCACAGTTATGAGCTCACAGATGAGAATTGCTCGCCCTAATTGGATTGCTCCACAGAGCTCAACTGCACTCATTACTTGACTTTTCGTTTTGTATGAGTTTAACGCGAAAAATATGCATGTTCTATGATGTGCGAAAACAAAAATACGACTGCCAACTACTTACAGGGTATGAAAAGTTTTTCGTCTGTGCTAATTTATCCGTATTTCCTACCATCAATTAACACGTTTAATTTTAATCATTAAATAATAATTAATCGGGTTTATAAACTAGTACTAAAATCCTAGTTAATTAATAACAATTATAGGTACAGAATTGTAATCGAGGGAAATACCCATTACCATTATTAATGACTTAATTAAATTATGAAATGAACAGCTTTATTAATTATGTATTTAATTTCCAAAAGCGTAAGTAACAATTATTCCAAATATAGGTAACTGAATAATATTTTCCGAGAAACCTTGAATTATTAATCGTTTTTGGGTCATTATTTCATTCATCATCATTCATTATCAGCCTATAATTGTTCCCACTGCAGGGACTTAGGCCTCCTCTCTAGGAGAGGGATGGGCTATAATCTACCACGCGGGCCCAGTGCGGATTGGTAGATGTCGCATATCTTCGAATTTTTGGTATTATTTCATTACTTACACGTAATTGTCCCATTACCGTCAAAGTTATAAACAACAAAATTACATTTTAGGGTATTATCGTTGTTGTTGAGAACTTAACCTTATACATACATACATACCTATGTTGTTTGTAAGATTAACGTTTGTTTTCTCCAAACTGTGAATAATTCTAAAACACATAATCGTATACACACTATTTATATGACCTATTTATTTTAAAAGAGAGCAAACAAATGTTATCTCTTAAGAATTCCTAAAATATTTGAAGCGTACTGATAAACTAATTATAGGTATATACAAGACATGTACCTAACTACTGCAAATCGTGTATGCTCTGCTGAGGCTCTGCTCTACTTAAAAATAATCGAGTACTGTTATGAACTTATGACTAGGTATGATGAAGATTAAAACTGAATCACGATTTTTTCATACATTGGATAGGTCATCAACACAATATTTATGTTTACAATTATGAATTCCCCACATTCATTTGTTATTTCCGCGATAATATACTTGCAAACGTTCGGTCCCATACATTGGCTAATCTTATCATATAATTACGTAGCTATGAAACACTTCGACTCAAAACAGCAACAATATTTGGGAAACAGCGTCATTCAAACCTTATACATAAGCTCGTCTATATAAAGATGTTGATGCGTAATACTGAAATCCAGGTAGGGATGTGATAGTAAGTAAAAAATAGATATCGATACAAGCGATTTTCTTGAGGAGATATTTTCTTTAAAGAGTGTTTTGAATTCATGTACGAGTTTCTATTTATTTATTTATTTAGATAATATGGGAGACTTACAGCTAAAACAAACAGATCAAGGACAGTACAATAGTCTGAAAGCCAATTACAGGTCTCCACTTATAAAATACAGAAAGGAAAAAATAATTAAATTCTACGGACATTCACATCAAGTTACTATATAGGTACTACAGCATAATTACTATGTTGCTCACACTGCATAAGAACCATTATAACAAAATTAACTACATGAAAAAGCTTCGACTTAAGCACTTCCTGGCTGACGACACACTAGTTTGGAATGGATCTATATCATACTGTTTACAAAGTTTGTTTAAGTTTCTGCTTGCACGCACAATGTACGAATTTTGCCTATAATTAGTTGAAGCAAATGGCGCACACAAAGGAGGATCTACAATATTGTTCTTCTGTAAGTTTGGAGTTTTCAGTTAGGGAGGAAGTGTCTGGATATCCCACGAAATTCAAATTTTCAGTGTCAAAAAGGAACATCAGTTATAGTTACTATGAAGAAAGTATTTTCAATTGACACCTTTGGAGTAGGTACCTATTCCGTGAAATGTCAAACTTCATGTGCAGACTAACTTTTCGAACAGTTATGTGCTTCTGACATTTTCTTTTCATCGATAAACTGCACATAATCTATCGATAACGTTACCGTTTGATCTCTAAATGCAGGTGCTCTCCGTATATAAGTGACGCAATTTGCTCGCATGAAACATGCAGAATTACGTTAACCTAGATTTGAGCCTGAAATAGCCCAGTGCATTGGCGAGGGAACCAATTCCTAAGTATTTGGTATTCGACGCACGGACGGGCGTGTTGATTTGATATAGACGGAATTTGTTATGAAAGTTTAATGGGACTAACTTTTCCACGGATGTTACGGATTGGCACTCGATTTGCATATATAAAGCTTTTTGTCATTTGTTGTAAGGGGAAGCTTACCTATATTTAACTTTAGCATAGAATAACATATAAGTTTAAATGTTATTTTGAGGTATTCCACATTGGGCACCCGCTTTAACGGCACCTGAGGTAATGGCACCTGAGGTATTCCACATACGGCACCTATTAGCTTGCTGCAAAATCGAGTTCTTTTTTTTACCAAATAAAGATACCTTAAACATAACTTGTGAAAATAACAAAAACATTGGCATTGACCTATTTCAGGCCTAAGACACTTTTCTATTCAACGTGCTAAGGTTATCAGTACCTCAGTTAGTAGTATCTTGACAAATGAAACTAAATAAGTTACATTTCTTAAAGTTGCAGTATTATTTGAACGTATGTACAGTGCGATCAAATTATCTTGGCAGGCTCCGAACTTCGCGCAGGTCATTTTGTTACAACGAATGTATAAAAGTGTTATGATATTTATTTTATTTGTATTTCTCACTGTTTAAATTAGATATTTTCTGATCGTTTAATTATTGGTTTATCTGGCAATAACAGTTTTATTCCCAAGTTTACATGCGTAAAATTTCGCAAAGCCTATGTTCAGAGCTGCCAAGATAATTTGATCGCACTGTACATACTGAAAGAAAATGTTTAAACACAGAAAGTTTTAAGTTATTAGAAACATACGTAACAGGAGAACGACCAAATAATAATGTAACGAACTCAAAACATTTTCTCTATAAACGTTGAAACTCAGATACGTATAGCTACTTCAACATTTTACTCCTTTTCCAAAATGAATTTCGTTAATACAGGTATTTTTAGAGGAACTTAGAGGAACGTTGTTACTCATGAAAAGTGTCAAGAGGAAATGAAAAATAGAAGTGTAGAAAATTCCGTTTCCGAGGAAAATACTGAAAAATAGCAGTGGATTTTCCTCGAAAAACACGCTCTATTTACATGATGGAATTTTCTGCATAATCGACACTGAACGACGCCCATTCGTGAAGTTTAGTTTTAACCAACTTTCAAAATTAGGGAGGTTCTCAATCCCATCGGGGTTGCGGGTTGTTCGAAAGAGATACCGCGGCCTCGACATAAAGGGCTAAGAAGGAAAATGGGTGGGTTTTAGTCAGTAGAAGTCTGACACTCCCTTCCGCTTCACCCAGAGTGGGAGGGGTTATTTGATGATTTCCAACCCCACAAAAAAACGGGATTCTCAATTCGATTCTTTTTTATGTTTACTATTACGACCTGAGCGGCAGCTATGTGGGAAAAATGGAAAAAAATCAATTGAAGTGAACTGCTGAATAAAAACCAAACAGACTGGCAACGAATGACTTGAATTTTTTTGATGTCCCATTTATTAAACACAATATCTTATAAGTTGGCAACAAACGTTAGTTCCATTAAATAGTAACAATAACTACAAAAGCCCGATGTAATACTAAGAAAACAAAACCATAGCATTAGCAGCTTTTCTTTGTATTAGATCCCATTAAAACAAAGTTAATAAAGGTAATCAGAACATCTTATAGAAACTGTAACGTGATACTGGCAACATTAGCGAACAATACTTGTTTGTGTCGAAGTTCTATTGTCTGTTCTGGCAACACTTTTACAAGCTTTATGACAAACGGCGTCCACTTTGACCTCGTTGAGTCATCCTCCTTTATCTTAGGGTTTATAGTTAGTTAGTAACTGATGATGTGACGTCAATAGGGGATCGGACTGGGTCAAAATAATATGATTCTGTTTAGTCCGTAAGTTAGATTATCGAAAAATATTGAATACGTGTTTTTTTTGTTTTATTAAATCAATAAAAAATGACGAAGATAAAACGCGTCAAAGATCTTGGAGTGGGGCTTGAAACGTCACTTGTGTCGTCAAAATGTACTATCATATGACGTCACACGAGTTTTTGAAGCACTGTATCGTCTTCATTTTAAGTTTACGTGAAAAAAGAAAAAATACGTGTCCAATAATTTTTGGAAATCTATCTGACGGACTAATTAGTTTTTTTTTGTCCGATCCCCTCTTCGTCCGCGTAGATGTCGGTTATCACGACCGTGTAATCTAATCCCCTCCATTCAACACCCCTCCAGCTCTTGGGCAGGGCGAAAGGGAGTGTAATCTACTGACTAAAAACCACCCATGTTCCTTCTGAGCGCTTTATGTCGACGCCGCAGAACTCTTTTATCGCACTATAAGCCTATGTCCTTTGTCAGGCTCTAGGTGTACCAAATTTCATCTCAATCGGTTCAGTAGTTTTGGCATGGCAGCGTGACAGACAGACAGAGATATTTTCGCAATTATATACACTAGCTGTTGCCAGCGGTTTCACCCGCTACAACTCGAAAATTATCCTGGTAACGACGGGAAGATAAAATCGGGATAAAAACTATCCTATGTGTTAATCCAGGTTATAAACTATCTGTGTACCAAATTTAATCCAAATCCGTTCGGCAGTTTTTGCGTGATGAAGTAACAAACATACACACTCACACACTCACGAATTTTCGCATTTATAATATTAGTAGGATATTAAGTAAATTACATAATATGTAGGCTCACTAAAATTCGAAAAATTAAATAGCTCAGCTATTTCATAAATCAGTCAGCACCTCTAGATATTTTCAATTTATATACCAGTATTTGATAGTTCAAAGTCTCCATAACACTTCGGCGTGGGAGCTATCTGTATTGGAAACGGCATTCAAAATAGACTGAATGTCGACATCTATCATTCTTTTTCAATTTCTATGCATAACGGTATTAAGCTTTATTGCGATATCGATAAAATTTCCATTTCCATCTCTATATTATTCAAGAAGATGTTGAATATATGAAAATACTCGTTTTAGAAATCAACATTCTATACAAATAAATAAAATTGAAGTGTGTCTATTTGTAATTTTAAAATAGTAGATTTTTACTGATTGCTTAAGAAAGTATATATAAAAATGTTATGTTGGTTTGTGTACGCTTCAAAAACTCAAAAAGTTCTGCACCGATCGAGCTGAAATTTTAGAATGATATATAATCCGCATCAAGGATTGTTTTTACAGTATCCACGCGGGCAAAGCCGCGGGCATCAGCTAGTATAAAATAACTTTCTTTTATTTTTTTTGTCTGCCTGTCTGTTTGTTCTGGCTAATCACCGAAACAGCTGGACCGATTTTGACGGGACTTTTACTAGAAGACAGCATCTGGTGTTTTATGAATTACCTGAGGCAACTGTTAGTTTAGATAAAAAAAGTTCCGTGCAATGCAATTAAAACCCTTGAAATTGTTATCAAATTCCGACTTAAATAGGGAAGTAACATTTTTATAATTATTAGACGTGAACGAAGGTCGCGGGACACAGTTACTTCTTTATAATTTTCATATCTTAAAATTTTTAATAAATATTATTACGAGTACAACAGAAACTGTAGGTAGATAAATTCAAAATACTTTTCATTCTTCAAAGAAAATATCTCCTGTATTTCAATATCTTCGCAAGCGACTTAATATTTCTCGTATTGTAAATAATGCCGGTAACGGTATCGGCACTTTCATCGGATTACATCGGATCTAGACATATTGACACCTCTTTCGAGGAGATACCTATCGATATAGCGGTACCGGTAATGCCTTCATCAATAACTGATCCGAAGCGAATTTATTGAACCTCACAGTAATCCGTGGATTACCGGGGAACAAATATTGAGATAGATTAAGATGAATGTATATTATTGCTTTATTTAGGAAGATAATGATACAGCGGAATATGGAATTTTAAGATAGTCATAATGAAAGGAACAACCACAACCTGTCGGGGCTGCGGGTTATTCGAAAGAGATACCGCGGCCCCGACACAAAGGGCTAAGAAGGAACATGGGTGGTTTTAGTTAGTAGAAGTCTGACACTTCCTACCACTCTGCCCAGAGCGGAAGAGTCATTTGGTAATTTCCCACCCTCCAAAAAAGGAACAACCACAACATTTTTTTTTAAATTACTCACGAAAACTGTATACCTATAACGTGGGGAGTTCAGAATGATGATACCGAATACGTGGTTCTGGTTACCGTATGTGTTTTGGTGGCCCTAGCTTCCACCCTGTATAAACAAGCCATGTGCTCGAGGGAATTCAATATCGACAAAAAATATGAACTTACATACAAACTTTCACCTCCTTTAGGGGGATTAATCAAAATGCTTATTTTGTTATGTAAGAAACTGATGTCCAGGATTTCACAGCTACTAGATCCAGTGGTCTAGACAAAACCTTGTCTATCCGTGAATTCAATAAAAGTTATATGAAGAAAGTCGGGTCATATCAATCTAAAAAATTAATAGTCACATTTGCCTTTTTACTGTTTTTAGAACCAGTGGCGTAACCTACCTATAACAGTTATTATATCACAAGGACACGAAAACGAAGAACTCTATTGTTAGGTCAACTATTATCCCCAACAAGTCATTAACCAATTAGTGCTATAGAAGTACCTACAGATTCTCGGAGTCTGATATCTGCAGACAATGTGTTTAGTTACTGTGCCGCACCGTACTTTACTCTGTTACTATCCAAAGAATCAAACATATACAATCTCCTTAGGACTAGGTAACGATGTAAGTATATAATATATTCAAACTTCACTAGTTATGTTGAACTACGAGTACCATGTACACGTAGTATGGGCTAAACTATTGCCATCACCATCATCCACAGCCTGGCTTCAACCAGTACTAGGTATTAGGGGTCTCTTTGCTTGTGCCAAGCACCATGTCATAGTAAAAAAATGTTCTTTTACCAGCCTCATCCAATAATATATTGCTATCAACTTGGCACAGATCTAGAATCCAGTCTGCTACTAAGAAATACCCTGAAATCTACAACAGACTTTCCAGAAAACAGTCAAAACTGTTTTATGTCTCTAATAAAAGCTCTCTGCGACCTGCACTATGAGAAATGTTACGGAATTAACAAAAAAATTAAAAACCATTTAGTTTTTCCCTATTCTTTTCTGAGAAACAAAGTTATACATAATGTCAATTATTAGCACACTTTACCGTCCCCGCTAATAGAACTAAAAGTACCGTCATCATTTCCTAGGAACTGTTCCTAGCTAGTTTAATTTCCACTGATTAGTGAAGTGCATTCAACAAGTAAGACAATGCTCCATGTCTATGATCTCAATTCTCTATTTTTAGTGCATAGTGCAATATATACTAATTGGACCGCAGTATCTTTTGCTTTTATGATTGCTATTAAAATAATTTGTATGTCAAAGTTGAGCTTTTGATTTAGAAGAATCATGTTTCGTGTTATGGAATGCAACAATGTCATAAAACTAATGAGTGTAGTATTTCAGTGGGTTAAATGAATAATACATTTTTATTGGCATGTCTTTCATTTCATAAACATTTTGCAACATCAAGAGAAGTCATGATAGATAAATAGAACACATGCAGCACTAAGGACTTGAAATTAAAATATTTTATTTCAAATGAATATACTTTGGCTTTTTATGAAGTTTCGTCGTTTCCAATACAAAAGAACAGGCAAACGATTACATGAAGTCATTGTTAAAAATGGTTTCAACAATGTTTTAATATTACAGGCCATATTTCTTTCAAAACTCTTCAATTGCGTTTACAAGTGCGCTACGCAATTGATGTGACATTTAGGAATTGTGGTGAAACCGAGCTAAATGAAGTGCCATTCATACTGACAGCTGTCCCTGAACAATTAGTAGAAACAAACAGAACAATTACTGAAACACGAAGCCAGATTAATGCCATTTATCTCCAACCCACGCGAACTGCCTTCCCTCATTCCATAATACAATCTATAATGTTAAAGTTGTTAAATGTTAACAAACCAAACAAAACACTTAGATCATTTCAATTTGTCGAACCTCTGATCGCTAATTTCAAATTTCAATAAGCATCAATAGAGAACTTTAGTACGCATATTTTTGTGTCAGCATTTATGTTGAGAGAAACTTGAGAACTTCTATCAATATCCGACAACCTTCTCCTCTGCTATAAACTTAGTAATCAGTACAAATATCTATCGTAAACTTGACACGTGTTCGTAGCAGACACTACAATGCCTACACAGACAATATCATTAATAAATATATATTTTACGACTTACTCATCGATAGCGGTCTCTATCAATTAACAAAGGTCAAATTCATTCATTTCAACTCATTCAATATATTTATTGTTTGTATCAATGATATCTGGACAGCTATTTTTTTATCTCCGATTGCGCGAGTATTTTACAATACAAGACATTATTAGTCATCATCATCATCATCTATTGTCTAGAATATTAGAGAACAATGTTCCTTTTGATATGCAATGCAAATCATCTTCAGCTTCCTGCCGTAGTCATAAAAGCTTCGTGATATCGGCGTAATTTCATCTTCCCTTCTACTCAGTCAAGCCATCATTTAGTCCCTTTTCTCATCATTCCTCACGCAATTCATCCATATTCTTTGATCCTCCCTCTCCATCCAACAACATGTTTTGTATTCATTTGTTTTTATTTTTATAATCCAAAAATTGATTGTAAGTAGGTACTTATAACATTTTTTACAAAGTCTCATGATTAGTCATGATACCCTAAATAAGATTCAGTAAACGACATTAAGATGAAATTTGAAAGAGTCTCCTCTTTCAAATTCCACAAAAAAAAATCAGACCAAAGACACGATGCAGATGAATTAATTGTTTATTAATATGATCGGAAAACATTTTGGACTAGCCGCAAATAAATTGGCTTAGGGCAGGATTATGACGATATTATGGAAATACCGTAGCTTCTTCTAAGTTACGGTAACTTGGTTATGTTGTCTATAAAGTAATTAATATGTCTTATGTTGGAAATTTAAGCATATTAAATAAGCATTTTAATTGCTAGTCTAAGCAATGGGTAATCAAGGTTATAGTTAATAGTAGCTATAGTTAGGTAAGTGTTATTTGACATTCAAAGCTCAAAGAGATCCGATTTAAATTAGGTATAGAATTCCAAAGATAATTACAAGGCAATCACCGTCTTTCTTTGAAAATACAAACACTAGATGCCAAATGATGAGATCTAATATAGGAGCAGTACTTTCAATGGTGTTCAATTCTATTCTCTTCTAAAGAAGCTATTTCTGAATTTTGTTGTATGGTTTCTTTGTCATCTAGTTGATTTTATTCAGTTCACAGCAATAACATCTTCCGCATGAAATGCTTCGTTGAAACAAGCAGATGCTTAAGTACTCAATCGAATATGAGTCTTCTTCATTTTATTAATTTCTATTCCGTGCTAATTCTATATTTTTCTTTGTATAGAGTTCTTGATCCGTTTAGTTAGGGTTTTTTTTCTGTCTATCACTAGGTATTTCCCAGGATGTCTTCTTATCAGGATTTTTTCTTGCCATTTGCCCAACCATTTGGGGTCGGCGCAGCATATTGTCTTCTTCGTCCATACTTCTCCATACTCGTCATCTCATAAGACACCTCGGTTCTTGAAATGTCATCCTTTACATTTTCTTTCCATCGTTTTTTTGAGTCCCTATAATGCCCGTCACAGTAATGCACATACCAGCAATGCACGACACTGGAATGTACAACACAGGAGTGTACGACACAGTAATTGGCGACATCGCGATGTTGCCAATTACTGGGGTGTACCTTGCTGGTCCGGCCCAAGAATGTACAACACAGGAGTGACGACACAGTAATCGGCGACATCGCGCGATTGGTTGGCCGACTAGTTGGGCAACTTGAAATTTTGGGACTTGGATACTAGGTAATTGAGCTAGGTAGTGCTGCCGAATTAAATTGTACTCCATGACGTGCGCTCGCTACGCTCGCATATTTAATAACACTAATAACTTCTGTCCCCGAAGTGCCGGGCCTCCGCCGGCCTCCTTCGTCGGCCTACGGCCCGGTGCCCATGCCGCCCATAAAGGATACTTTCGCGAGACGGTCGTTTTATAGGAACACGAAGAAAAAAAGAAGGAACCACGGAATTATCCAGTATTTTATTGTATCACCCGTCCCTATTGTCACATGGCTTTTTACTTTTTTAATGTGACGTCACTGTTTGTTTTGATTCCAATTCTCGTGCTGTACATTCTTGCCCGGACAATTGAGGTTCGGGCCGAGAATGCACGACATGACAATGTACAACATTGGAATTCAAAACACTTACATTCCTATGTCGCGGGTTCTCGTGTCGTGCATTCAACGACCATACAGTGGTCGTTGCGTGCATTCCTGTGTTGGGCATTGCTGGTTCCCGTTTTTTTTAGTCTTCCTGTAGTATTATACCGAGTCTCATTCTACCCAAAATAAAAAGATACGTTATATTTACTTAAGCTTGGATCTATACAAACTAATTCTGCCAAATAAATAACCTTTTTCTCATATAAACCTCAACTATATTTTCCGGAATTACATGATTGACATAACAAGAAAATGTTACCTACATTTCCAGACAAATTGTTTCTTATATTCTCTTATATTTTCCCGTACATGTAACTTGGTGTCTTATTACTTGAGTCAAAAGCACGTGGGCGTAGGTCAGCGGCCACTTTAATTGTTAATCCCTGTTAGCATCGGCCATGATTCAACAGTCAGTACGTAATGCCTGGAATAGCAATCAAGCTTCGTCAGTCGACTTCGAGTGTCGTCATTATTTCATTAACTAAAGTACTTATATGTTACAACCACAGACTAACTTTTTAGATTTTGTTTTGTTTCAAGAGCAAAAAGTTTTCTCCCTGGACACAACACACGAGGCTAGAAATATTTAAGTGTAAAAACAGATGATAAAACGGAAACTGATTTAAAAGTCTTCATCTTAAGTGTTCATCTCAAGTACTTATCTAATTTAAGTAGATATACAGATAAATTCATGTCAACTCCTAATCCATTCAGCTCAGACCACCTCATTCATATTGCAACTAGGTAAACGGCTAATAGCTCATATCCTTCCGACAACAACTGGTTTTCTCCGAATTTGGTCGTCCCAGTCCGGTCTAACCGGTTTACGAATCAAGTTTCTGAACAATACCATAATTTCGGCGATCATTTTATGCAGCTACTGGCTGGAAACTTGAGCGCGGTAAAATGTAGGTATTCTAGATTGTCTACGCCATTTTAAAGCAGTTTGAATAGATAAAATAAAATGGCTTCTGATAACGATAGATGATTTGAAACAAATGTAACGTCTATTTGGAAGTTAATTTCACATCGATCAATCTTTTAGCTATTGTGGTCCAATAGAGCAATGAGTAGGTACCTATCAAACTTTTCTAAAGTGGGTTGTTGTGTTAAAAACTTATTAGACAAAATTCACGAGGCCGTCTCAATCATAGCTATGACGTATTTAATAATTCTAGAAGTTGTTTAAAAACAGCAATAAAATATAAAACCCTTGGACTATATCGATATTAGACTCATTTGATTTCACAAGCGAAATAGAACAGTTTTCTATGCCAAAATCGTAAACGCCAGTTGAAATAGGACAACTTCCAACTTCACATATTTTCGAATCGTGTTTCTCTTCAAATTACAAACATTACGCTTATTTTGTCAAACAGTACATCAGCTTCATCACCTTAAATGCAAAGTGACAAAGAAATATCGTGTACTTATATTGGGTCTCCATATTACTACAAAAGACGTATCTACCTACCTAACCAAGTCATATTTGAGTGCCTAAGCTCAAAGCTTATGCCATATATACTACGTTTTATTTCCTAAGCCCCGCCAGTAAACATTAACACCAAATGTTACTGCTGAAGTGTGCTGAATAATTAAATAATTTATTGACTATTACGGAATATTTTACGAGGATATTCACACGGATATACTCCAACGTATTTTTTGTTATGACATCTGTCAAAAACGTACTGTCAAAAGACTCAAAACATAAAATGATAGTTGACATTTGATAACTTCAGAATTATCGTGGGCTCGTGGGCTCCATTTCGGTAGTGTAGGAGCTTTCACATAAAAATCTGCGGTTATCCGAATCTGGTCAGTTTTACGATTTATTTATTTATTTATTTATTTAAACTTCTCGCACACAAAAAAAAGGTACAAAGGCGGACTTAATGCCTTAGGCATTCTCTACCAGTCAACCAAGGGTGGTGTAGAGATTGGATGGCAGGTGCTCTTTTTGAGAGGAACAATGATAAAAAAAAATATTCAAATATATCATACCTAATGATTTATAAATATAATATACAAATAGTAACATAAATAGATTATCAACATATAATACACATACATAAATATATACCTATCCTATATATATATATATGACGGCGTCGCCGTTGTAAACAGCACGTGCAGCGGGCCAGGTGCGCAGCGCAGGCGTCACTAAGGCCGCACCACTCTCCCCACTGCTCGAGCCAGTCTTTATAAACGACCACTCGGCGTGGAGGGGATCATTCTTGTCGCAGGCTTGGCCCGGTGCACATGCTGTAGCGCTTAGAGTTTTAATATTTTATCTGAATTATATAGTTGTGTGTGTATAGTGATTTATTTTAAATATCGTGCTATTGGAATAAAAGTTGATTACCGCTATATTTCGTAGTTTCATTTAAGATGACAGACCCTCTGCCTTCATCAGAAGTGGGATTACCGGATGAATGCTTTAGTGAGGAAATACTACCTATTAGGTCGTGATATTTTAGAACATGGGATTTCAGTTAACGTTAGCGATAATGATTTGACCCTTACCAAAACCAAATTTATCAGTTCTTGTTCAGAAGTCCAAACAATTATTACCTTTTAGAGTTGTTAGAGAATAGGTTTCATTAATTTTAAAAGTCGAAAGTATGTTGCTAAACCGATGAAGTGCCTATCTTGAGTAACAGTTCCAGGTGCAAGAACGGAAATATAAGGGACCTTTTTTTTTTAAAAAAAAAAAAGCCCATATTAGAAAATGACCGGTACGAGTTAAGATATATTAACGGAACCAATTGGGTCTATAAATATTCTCACGAATATTTTCGTGTAATGCCTTGTGGTCAAAATTGTCTGGCAGACATCGCGAAAAATCATGATGACGTGACGGCGGATAGTGATGATGACGATATCCTTGTTCATGAAAGTAACCACGAGAACAATATCATGCCTAAACAGTAATATAACTTCGGCTAATAGTGATACCGTGTCTGTGAATAGCCGACCCGATACTATATCGATTAACAGTAGTACAATGACTCCTGACTCGTGGAGGAGAGAGATCTTCTGGTTAAGCCGCGTTTACCTCGGTGGGTCTGTGGATGGGTGACCACCCATTTCATGCCGAGTTTCCTCAGTGCCTGTGAAGGCACGTTAATCTGTTAGTCCCAGTTGTCATGTGTCGATTTTTGGCAGTCGTCAGTGTCCTGAAGTTCCGACAACCGGTCCTACCAAAGGGTATCGTATTATCCAGTATTGGCTGGGTTGTGGGGGTCGGATGGGCAGTCGCTCCGTGTGGAGTACTGATATTCGGCTGCATCCGGTGGGACTGAAGGCCGACCCCAATATAGTTGGGAGGGGACTGGGCAGATGATGATGACAATATCTGCTGACTACCATTATTTGAGAGCTACCAGCGATAGTTAAAAAAAAAATTATGGTTTACGTTTGAATCAAAAGAGTTTTCTAGCCCATATTCAATTACTTTGATAACTAAAAGAGTCGTACATCGAAAAAATTAATAAGACGATAAAAAAAATAAAATTAAAATTATTAATTTGCAGGAACCTGAAGGATCAGCAATGACTGGGCCAAAAATTTGAAGGTTCACTAATGAGCGGTCCAGAATTAGTAGCAAACTGAAGGGTTAAACTGGACCAGGTTGCTAGTATTATGTCCTGAAGGCTCAGTATCGAGCGGTCCAGGTTACTAGTAAATGCCCTGAAGGCTCAATATCGAGCGGACCAGGTTACTAGTATATGCCCTGAAGGCTCAAGATCGAGCGGACCAGGCCCTGAAGGCTCAAGATCGAGCGGACCAGGCCCTGAAGGCTCAATATCGAGCGGTCCAGGTTGCTAGTGCACGTCCTGAAGGCTCAATAACGAGCGGCCCAGGTTGCTCGTGTATTTCCTGAAGGCTCAATATCGAGCGGTCCAGGGTGTTGGTATTATGTCCTGGAGGCTCAATATCGAGCGGTCCAGAAGTACAAGCAAAGTCTGAAGGAATGCACCGGACCAGATTGTAGTCAGGATGAACGAACATCACTCATAATTATGTTCGATGAGACTCCGCGTACGAGGACGTTCGCACGTCAGTATGGCCGTGACGGCGTCGCCGTTGTAAACAGCACGTGCAGCGGGCCAGGTGCGCAGCGCAGGCGTCACTAAGGCCGCACCACTCTCCCCACTGCTCGAGCCAGTCTTTATAAACGACCACTCGGCGTGGAGGGGATCATTCTTGTCGCAGGCTTGGCCCGGTGCACATGCTGTAGCGCTTAGAGTTTTAATATTTTATCTGAATTATATAGTTGTGTGTGTATAGTGATTTATTTTAAATATCGTGCTATTGGAATAAAAGTTGATTACCGCTATATTTCGTAGTTTCATTTAAGATGACAGACCCTCTGCCTTCATATATATGTATACAAAATCAAGATAGAGAGATGTTGAAATCACGATTGCAGTCAGCAAAAACATTCTGATTATTTTCATGTGGTTTTTTACGATGAGAAACAGAATTTGTTTAGCCAACATTCCTACCCACTGAAATCAGATTTCATCCTGTCTTATTTATCAGCTTTTAAGTAAGAAATCTCCTGTAAAAATAACAGCAATGCATGCTGCTGCTTCAATTAATTAAAGTTACTTTTTTAGGCATGAATCATCCTTACACCCGGTTCAATATGAATAATACCTAAATAAATAAGGATCGGGTTTTCAAATCAAATGAAATTTTTTGACTCCTTTGTATAGTTGGAGTAAGCAATTTTCGCCAGTACTTCGAGCTATCTATCTATACTCTGTAGTATTTCGGGAATAATTACGAGAGACCTTAACTTTCAGTTGAATTTAAAATCCGGTATTGTAATACCACGAGTGACGAGAAGCAAAACATCAAAAAGTACAAAATCATTAAAAACGTTCACAACCGAAGATAGAACTTCTAAGTGGCAAGTTAAAATTGAAATAAAACGGCAATGCCCTTTAAAAAATATTCATAGGTAATAAAAAAAAATACAACTTTTACTATGAAGACTTTGTTAAAACTGCGACGATGGTATAACATTTTATCTTTACAGCCCACTTTCAAAAGATGAAAATATAGTAGTAAAAGAGATACAAGATAAGACAAGGTCGATTTCAAACGGAAAATTTACGAGATTTTTCATGTAGGTACCTTATTCATTGATAAGTTGTTTTATCTGATTCTATCTCAGATCAATATATTTTTGGGACCCTTTTCAATTTATCGTGACTCCTGTCGCAGTTACAGCCTTACAGGTAGAGCTATCTTTCATCAAACGTGAATAAAATCACACCTATTTCAAATCAAACGCACAAATTCACACTGGCAAGTGTTTGGGAAAGAAACAAATAGTTTTTCTTCGTTTTCTGCTACAAAACAAAGTTGTTGTAAATTAGCAACTATTCCGTTCAATAAAATCTAATTCGAGGAACTAGCGATAAATCTCTCGCATCATAACATTTACTTTGTATTCAATGCTAGTAGCCCAATATTATGCTTCAGAATATCGTCAACGATCGACCAGGGGCCCACGATACGGTCTGTCAAAAATTGGCGCCAATCCAACCTGTGTGTTTGTAAACTTTCATCATATATACGCTTCTATATTTATTCGGTGAATTTTATGTGCGGCTTCGAATGGCCTCACCAAACATTTTTAGTTACAAAATATGCCAAGAGTTTGGTAGGAGTTTGAGCGATATGCTATTTAGTTGGATCTGCAGTATTTCGGCAGTGCAAAAGGCTCGCCCCCTATTACATGGGGCTCAAACATAACTGGCGAAATTTGAGTGTGGGATTACAGGCGTGATGTTATCCGTACTTCAGCCGTTTATCTTATAGAATAATTTGTATGTAGGCAGAGGTGCAGCATTAGTGTTGTCTCTAAACTGTGATCCCTCTATAGCGACTGTAATAGGTATACGGTACATCGTCAACGTTTTATGACTTTACACACAACTGATGATCGTAACTTTCTATAAATTGCTGACTACGATTGTCTCCCACTATGCGGTCCCACTGCTGTATTATGTTCCACAAACGTCACCTGATGATGTTTTAATTATTATACGCAGAAACTAATATTCTTGTTATAATTACTAGTTGTTGCCAGCGGCTTCGCCCGTTACAACTCGAAAATTATCCCACGGCAAGATCATCATCATCATCATCATTTCAGCCAAAAGACGTCCACTGCTGGACGTAGGCCTCCCCCAGGCGTCGCCACATCGACCGGTCCCGTGCGTCTCTCATCCAGCGGGTTCACGGCAAGATAATCGAGATAAAACTATCCTATGTGTTAATCCAGGTTATAAACTATCTGTGTACCAAATTTTATCCAAATTCGTTCTGTAGTTTGTGCGTGAAAGAGTCAAAAATCTCAATATAATCAATATACCTATACATACTTACAAACTTTCGCGTTTATATTATTAGTAGGATTCTCATTCACATAAACTGTCGTTAGAAAACTTAATATTCCACTGTCGAACCTTTTCGTAAAATTAAAAAAATAAACTACAGTGTAAATATATGTAAATAACCATTCTCTTTTGAAAGATTTTTTTTAACTGCCAGCCGTCTATTGTAAAATTTCTTTAAATGGAACCATGTGATTTGAACGGCCTTTTGTAATTATCAGGTACCATTATGACTACATAATACAAGTAAGATCACTACAATGATTATTTTATATTAGTCCCTAATAACCTCAGTCAGCTTCAAAAGGAACACGGTAATCTATCGGAGTAATTTTAATCACCTACCTTTACTTTATGGTAAACAACAATATCATTTACATAATTCCCTTTAGCTTTGTATACAAATAATGATGTTAATTTATACATTCTAATATTGGTTTAATGGTCATCTGTGACGGCGTTTTTAAAGACACAAAAAGGTAGCGCCCACAAAACGACTTTTCAATGACGTGGTCGTATCTACAATCTACATAATTATGTAATCTCACAATTTTGGTGTCGAGTTCCAGTCCTAAATACCAGTAAGTATTTAATATGGAGCTGCCTATCCGATATCCATAACCTAGTTACTTATACTGGGTGACATTATCATTGTTTAAAGTCGTCACCAGACTTTCGGGCATTCTATTTCGTGGTAGCGACTCAAATTGAACGAAAAGTACCCTTATTATTAATACCAATGAAGAATTTGGTCAGAAAGGACAAATGATTTATGAGTCTTATGCTTTAGTGTGGTACGTACCTATAATACCCCGAGGGACCCCTTGTGTAAACAGCTTTAGCCATTGTAACTGGCCAACCACCTAACGACTCGTTAAGCTTCTTATAGAGGTTCGATTTAAAATAAAAGTCTATCTTTCAAGGATATTATATTATTATAGTTTCTTTATCCCTGGTTTGCTTATCGAAACTGGTGGTTGGTTCATTTCGCATAATTACACGAATTCTACCTGAATCTAGAGTGTGTTTTGTGTTAACAGGTTAACACTGTATGTGTGTCACACAATCCGGAGGATTTTGGAGAAAAATCGGAATCTACTGCTTTAGTTGTTCTTATGCTCGACAATGAATGTTGTCGAATTGTCAAAAAAATAGCATTGAAATGCCAACCCGCTGCTCAACTTTCTATGAACGTTTAGTCTGTCTTTTATTTTCATGTTGATCATCTATAAACAGCAAATGGTGTGATAATATAATTACTATTTGCGTAGTCGATATTTTCTTTATTACAGCAATTAATGCTAAGTGTTCAATCATCAGCCTCTTCAGCTTCTAATAATTATTAACAAATTAATAATAATAATAATAATAATAATAATAATATTCCACAACTATCACACAACGCCATCTAGTCCCAAGCTAAGCAGAGCTTGTGTTATGGGTACTAGACAACTGATAAACATACTTATATATTTCTAAATACATACATATTATAGATAAATTACACCCAGACACAGAACAAATGATCGTGCTCATCACACAAACATTTGTCCTGGGTGGGAATCGAACCCACGACCTCCGGCATAGCAGTTAGGGTCACTAACCACTAGACCAACAGGCCAGTCAATACCAGTTAAATTAATCTCCTATCATAAATATTTTACATCCTACGTAAGGTAGCTCTTATAATCTTTATTTTAATGTCTCGTTAATCGTTCAAGTGGTGTGGGCAAAACCATTAAAAGTTAAACAACCATACATTTTTATGTTCTGTTTAACTTCTCACGGTGTCGAGTGCTTTGTTGCTATTTATATATTGACTACCTCATTAGCGTTAATTTTATTTACTTATAATCTTGAGTAGTTACTGGGAATTTCGGTAGCTTTGGAAATATTAATGTTTTAAACTTGAGGTCTTGAGGTATGAAGGCGATAGGAAGAAACTGGGGTTTTATTTCAATAGTATTTATCTGAAATCGAATCCGATGTAGCAAAAGCACAGTAAGTAGAAGTAAATACCATAATATATCATACATAAACCCTGACAATATGGTTGACATACTTAAGCATGATTATGTTACCAGAATCGTTTGTTTTGTCTACAAGAAAGTTGTTGATCACTAGATTACGTCTTCTAGTTGATGGTACCTAAGTACAATAGGAAGGTGCCACTGTCTTTGAAATGTATTGTATACTTCCTACTTTCATTCTCGCCAAGAAACTACAGACGATAAATAGTTCTATTCTAACAACAATAAGTTAACTAGTAAGTGGTACTTTGAACAGTAGCCAAGTGAACCTAGAAGCATCTTTGAACAACTAAAACAACCGAATGATTCGCTTGATTAACACGGTAATCGTATAAATAAGCTTCGGTTTATCTCTTTAGAGTCAGTAACACAATAATCAAAACAACAGAAAGTCGTTCATCAAAGGTAAATAATTGTAATATAAAACGTTGCCATTTGTCACAACACTAAAGTTTAATTAAAGTAATCAGAACTGTAAACATCTTAATAAACTCCCAAGTACAGATAGATGGATCTTACTCCAAGAATGAAGACCTTAATGAAAAGATTTAATTGTCATCAATTAATGCGACTATGCCAGAAATGATGTGTTGCGCAAGATCGGCGCCTGCGCCGCCCGGCACGTTTTTGTTTACATTCGTAACTGGTTGTAGTGTTAACAAAACCTGTTTCGTGCTCTCTAGACCCACGCCGAAGTCCTCCCAATAACCTCCAAGTTTAGCGACAAAAATTTACAAAAGAAGCTTCGAAATCTATTGAATAACTCCTACTTCTCATGAGATCGCGAAATAGACTTGCTTGTTGAGGATACAAACCGTTTGAACGTCATCTATTAAATTGCGGCCATGCCAAACGATCGTATCATTGCTCAATTGACTATATAGTGTCGAGTGTTTTATATTGAAGACCTTGGCCACCAACTAGCGAGCTTCTGAGGTACCGAGCGACGAGTGAAGTGACTTACAACATCATAATACTACGCTAATTACGTAAGACATTCTCCACACGTCCCGGCCCTCGCCTCGGTTTACCTGGAATCTGATTATCTATTCTTCAAAATGTTGTTGTTTACCAGTTTCCAATGTAAATAGACGTTGGGGTAAGTCCTGTTTTGGGTTTGCCCAAAGGCCGAATGGAATTGATCTTATCCTTTGTATTATTTTTACCTGACAACGCCATGTTGTTATTGGGGATTAAAAACATCCGCTCAACGAACCGCGTACCTATTAGTAAGCTAAAACGAAAAAAAAATGTGCATAAATATCTACTATTTTAATATCAACCACGTTTATTTTTATGTGTTTAGTCTTCATCGCGTTTTTAGTTCAAAGTCGTTGTAATGTTGACACCGGGTTTTGTAATCAGATGTAGGTAATCTGCGAGTAAACAAACGAGCTGTCTAATGGTATGGACTTACCGTGTCCTGCAAGTCCTTGAACTCGTTGAACAGTTTGTTCTTCTCGATCTTGCTGCTGAGGGACTTGACGTTGGCGGACATGGCGATCATATTCGCGGTCAGTTCGTCGACTTCATGGCGCAGTTGCCGGAACTGCACCTCGCGCACTATCGTGAACACCAGCAGCCACGCCATCAGCGCGCCGACCACCACAGCCAGCGTGATCAGCAACGTCTGCCATCGTCTGTCTGTCTTCTCAACCATCGCACCTCTGAATTGTCTCTCAAAATCACCGCTCATCAAATTCTTAGAACTGTCTTGCGACTCCTTCATGTTCGTCTGAGTATACATCGAGTTGGCTTCGGGTATAAGTGCGTGATTCTCAGCCATCACAGCCCTGACACTGCACTCGCGAACCGTCACCCGTCACTCGATCCCTAAGTGGCAAACTACGCGAGTAATTAGCTTTTATCGGCCCATTATCGTGTTTCGCGGAAGGCCGGGACGAGGGGCCCGTGAAAGAGATAGAGTAATAGTGCACGTGCAGAGTAGTTCGGGAAAGGGACACGCGCGTGCACAACGAGACGGGTCTGGAGCGAGTGCGGAGCGACAGCTATGTAGATGTGTACGCGCGCGGCGGGCGACTGGGCGCGGAATCAGAAACACCGGCCGCGGTCTGCGCGCGCGCATCGCTCGGACCGACCCACCTCGAAGCTCGGAACCAGAAGTTCCACTCCACAACATTCTCGGTCGCAATTTCGCGCACGTAAACACGGCAAACTTAAACAAAAACACTAAGGCCGCTCACAATCTGGTAATTCAGTAATTGTCTGATTGTCCGTTACTTTCTACCCATGTAAAATTTTCTTAATTATTGACCGACGAAAGGACAAAACCTTCGGTGTGTAGTATTCCATGTTGGGGAATCGGGATGATCCCGCCTGAATCCCGCATATCAGTGAATCCGGCGCATTCATTATAAAAAATAACCTTCATTGACCGCTCGAGAAAGATAAAATTTAACACCATTATGGAAATGAGGTAACCCGTTTTTGAGACCGACAAACAAAACAAGAAGATTTTCGATTAAATCCCTGCAATGTTGTTTCAATGCATACAAATAGTATTTGTGTAATTCGGTACCTACTATGGAGGCTATGTGAGTAGAAGAAGACCAAAGATAAAAATGTGTGAAAGATTATAATATGGCCCAATCAAGAGGCTAAGTGCGGATAAAAGCCCAGTTATTAGAGAAAAAGTGACTATTACAAACCAGAATTGTTTCAATAAAACATAATCTTTGTTTATTAACTATACAAACTTTGTTTACTCCCACCTACACGTTTGTTACCGAATTAACTAAGAAATAACCATAATTAATTCATTAGACCCATTATCCGAAACAGACAAAGAGGGGATCGGACTGACTCAAAAAAATATGATTCTGTTTAGTCCGTCAGTTAGATTATCGAAAAATATTGGATACGTGTTTTTTGTTTTAGCAAATCAATAAAAATTGACGAAGGTATAGCTCGTCAAAGATCATGGAGTGGGGCTAGAAACGTCACTTGAAGGTACAAAATGTACTATCATATTATGACGTTACACGAGTTTTTGAAGCACTGTATCGTCTTCATTTTTTGTTTAGGTGAAAAAAGAAAAAATACGTGTCCAATATTTTTTGAAAATCTATCTGACGGACTAATTAGTTTTTTTTTGTCCGATCCCCTATTCTAGACGAATCTATGAACAGACTAGACTTGCCGACGCACACAGAATTCTTGTTAATTAATTACTGATAGCATATAAATACGTACATTATAATGTTTATTCAACAAATGTGTACGTCATAGTGAGTGCGGTTACTCCACTGATAAGAAAATCAGTAAACAACATTAATGAACTGAACCATACTGAATGAATGAATATGCACGAACTTATTCATTCGGTCTTATCTATGTATGACAGTACGTACATTAAGAAAAGTAACAGTACAAAAAAAAATACATGTCATTACCCACTATTAGTAAGCATTGCGGTTTTAAACGCTTTAAAAATTTAACATTACTTTTATTGTGCACTGTGGTTTTTTACGCTTCGCTTTACGCACGAAGCTGGTTAATTTTCAGAATTGTATGTGCAGGAACCTATCTGATATTTTCAGTGTAGATAAAAATACATTTCCTATGTTATATGATAATCGTTTTTGGTATACCAAAATACCAAAGGGTATACCTAGTATTAACTGGGTTGTGGAGGTCAAATAGGCAGTCGCTCCATGTAAAATACTGGTATTCAGCTGCATCCGATGCCTAGCCTTTTTTTTTTGCCCAGATGATGAATCGTTTTTGGTATTCAGCAGTATCCGGTTAGGCTGGAAGCCGATACAAGCAGTTGGAAAAAAGCTAGGCACTAGGCTTTTTGGGGGTGTTCTCATTTTTTGGGGGTGGGAAATCATTAAATAACTCCTCCCGCTCTTGGGCAGAGTGGAAGGGAGTGTCAGACTTCTACTGACTAAAAACCACCCATGTTCCTTCCTCGCCCTTGCGCCGAGACCACGTTATCTCTTTCGATAATCCGCAGCCCCGACGGGCCTTTGGTATACCTCAAGGTAGTATTTTAGGACTAGCTTTTCTCAAAATTTTACAACAATACCTTGTTATGGTTACTCCCAACAGCCAACTTTAAAGGAATTCAGTGGAAACCGGAAGATGTAAAATATAACAGTTTTCTGAAAGAAGGTGTAATCTAGAATTATTGTCATAGCGTCTAGCAGCTACACACCTTCGATTAGCCCATTACATCTTCCGATTGACAACGTTGAAAAGGATTTTTTTATATTTGCTTAGGTTATTTAGAGTACCTTAAACTAACAAATTAACATGCAGTCAATTTTTATAAATTCTGTGGCTCATTCTGGAAAGTCCCACCACTATACCCATTTCGAACGATAATAGTGTACCTACATGGTATTTGTAATAGGCATATGTTACAAAAAACCGGTTAAATCATACACCACATCTAAACATAACAATCAGCAAACAGGAATGCACCAAGTGTCGAATATGACTCCAAATAAACCACAAAAGCACCATATAAAAGAAAAGTAGGTCAATTATTACTCAGAACCACAATCAGAATCTTCAGCGGACAATACGGTACATGTTTCATGAGATTTACGGGTAAAGTCCACTAAGATCATCCTTATATTTAAATTGACGTCAGCGCTCAGCGCTTCGCTACATATTTAAATGCAAGTACCCGTTGATCTCGTGGTCGCGAGCGCGACTGCGAAGTCTGCGATCCTGAGTACGATTCATCTCGGGTCACCCAAAAATGTATTGTGTTTTTCCTTCAAGAATTTCTCAGTACCAGGCGTACCATAGTATACTATGCCATAGTTGAGAAACTTGTAAGTTGTAAATTGGCGGTATGATAGCTACTTCATGCCTCCGATCGTGTCGGACAACCGTGACTGAAAAGACTCTTGAGAACTAAATATTATTATTTTTAACCGACTTCCAAAAAAAGGAGGAGGTTATCAATTCGACTGTATTTTTTTTTTTTTGTTTTTTTTTTTTTTTTTTTTTTTTATGTTTGTTCACTCATAACTTGCGACTGGGTGAACTGATTTTCATGATTCTTTTTTCATTTGAAAGCTGGTGCTTCCCGTGTGGTCCCATTGTCACCATTTCAATATCTGATGATGGGATCTTGTAGAAATCGGGGGAACTCTTCAATAAATAACAGCAGATTAACCGCGATTGTTGCTATAGCATATCTAAGCATTGTTTACGCCATCACACAACATAATATCACGCCTGTACTCACTACAAAGGTTATAAAAACTATTTTGTGAAGATCTGATGAAGAACTTCGGAGATAGGCAACGGAACTCCTCAATAAATGATAGCAAATGGACTGGGATTGCTGAAATCTCATATTGTCTGTCTATTGTTTACACCAGTTCCTAACATAACATCACGCCGGTACGTTGTGAAGGGGTAAGCACATGTGAAACACTAAAAAGTGAAAAATAAAAACTTTTTTAGAAAAATCAGTTACTGAAGTCGGTGACTTTTGTTTCTTTGATTTCATTTTTTTGTCACCGACTTCAGAAACTGATTTTTCTTCTCAAGTTTATTTTTCACTTTTGAGTGTTTTTTTTGTCGAAGTCGGTTTTATTTTTTGTAAAAAAGTTTTTATAAACCATGAATTATGTAAAGACAGAGCGAAAGAAGAACAAAAAAATAATCTCAAGATGCTAAAGTTTGATTTTCAAACCCACATGATAATCCACGTTCCATCTCAAACACACCTAAAACTAATTTACACTCCACTCAAAATGTTGCCTTTCCATAGTACAGAGGACTGACAACTGTCCCTAGGATTTTGTGATGGCTCCAAAGACTGTCCTAATAATTTGTTACCAGTTCCTCTCCATAGTCGATGTGGTTGAACGGTCTTCGACATATTCACCAGTTCCCTGAAAATACAGAGATGTCACAAACAGTTTGATTGAAATTAATGCATTGTCATTGAGTTTGTATTTTAATACTTTGCTGTCAAACTGTACTTGTAATTCTACTTATAAGGAATTTATACTTAGCTGAAGTGTTTTTCCCTCGAATTGAGTCATCTAGAAACGTTAATTAAGTAAAACCTAAATATATATAAAGCTAACCTCATTTAATAAGTTATAGATGACGTATTTTCAATCAATCTTTCAATATTTACCTGTTTCCATATTATTTTGCAGCATGTTTAGTTTATGTAATAATAATTTTTAATTAAATGGTTACGACGGCGACGTCAGTCATTTAAATCACGAGCTAAATCGCATAGCAGTAGAAGCCGGAGGAATGAGGAAAATGTCGTGAGGAAAGTTTTGAGTATAAGTGGATACCCATCCAAGAGTAGAGGGAGACCAAAGAAACGATGGATGGACTGTTTAAAATATGATATGACAAGAAAAGAGCTGTCTGATGGGGTCGTGGGTACCAGGACCGCTGATCGTTTGATCACGTGATTCGGAAGGCCCCTAGACCAAAGATGGTCTGTCAATGATCTACGATGACAGCCTGGACCAAATGTATAAACTGTCAATCACTTAGTGATTGTCTCATCAAAAGCTATAAAGAACATTTTTTAATGTTCTGTTATGACGCAAACATTCCGAACAGAGATCGGTCCATTTGATTTCTAGCACGGATGCGCGTACACAGAGCGCACCGCTTCTTATACGAATTGTGTAATCCAGACGCGCCCGCATACTATCCCCATATTATAACTGATTATGTATATTATTATCTATCAATGACTATGGGAATAACTTGGCAACACTGGTCTGGGGAGGTGCCAGGACTTGCGTACCACATAAAATGAAAATGCTCTACGGATATTGTAAGAAATGGAACGCAACAAATGTCATAGATTCCCGCTGTTTTCCGGTTTAGCTTTCAATGCATCTGTCGCAAAATCGCGTTTTCTTCTTGTGTTAGCCGGTAATTTGTAAAAATGTATTTAAAATATAGTAATTATTTTAAACACTACTTACTCTACTTTATTTCGATTTATTTATGTTACTTTTACAGGGGCCTCTGATTTCATACAGGAGATCCGCTTCACCGCCTGACCGCATGGACGAGCAAGCGGTGTAGTGTGGGAATTACCTTAGATAAGTCGTCAATTTTCACATAAACTGATATTTAAACTATTATTTATGTACACATGTGACTGTTCCTAAATTACCCCAGGCTAATAAAATTTTCGTTTTTCCTAAATCATAATGATATTAGTATTTACAATCGGTTTCCGTGTATAATGTTCTATTTAACTATGTGAATGCGATGATATGATGACGACTGCCTCGCTGGTCTAGTGGCCGACTGCTGAAATGAGGTCATAGGTTCGATTCTCGGGTTGATTAAATTGTTATTGGGTTTATCAGACAGGAACTTCTCATCAGCAGCCACCGGGTCTGAATTTGTTGACCCGGTTGATGGCAATAAGACTCGCCCCTATAACATGGGCTTTAAACATAACTGGCAATATGTGGGTGTACCATTAGGTACACCTCAGCCTAACCCTTCGAGGATACAGGCGTGACGTTATGCATCTTTGTAAACGTGATGAAATGATATTGTAAAACGTTAACATTTCAAGTCCTTTGAATAAAATAATTTAGTTTTCAAAGCCAGTTTAACACACAAAAATAGTTTCAAGAAAATTGAATTTTCCACATCACCCAATACAGATTTTATAAAGTAAACAGTTTCGCAAGCCAAACAGTATTATGTTAACAAGAGCACGTTTACAATAATATTATGCATGAACTAGCAAAGTAAAATAACCTAGATCTGGGGAAAATTGTTCTATGGTAACAACAAACTTTACTTTGTTGGGAGTTTTAGTGATAAAACTCCCACGATAATGGGACGCTGACAAAAGTTGGCAATATCTGTATTGAGGATTCCTTTGCCCAAAGGCTGCCTGAATCCTACCCTATCTGCCCGTATGCCACGTTGTTATACTATTGAACTGGAATAGCTAGATACACACTTGGAACTTTTCTAATTACGAATCGTAATATTTGTTCTCATAGCATGATGGCTGAGAACAAATAATAGAAATAAAACAAAGTTAAAAAATTAAAGGGGGTCCCAATACAACAAACGTGTAAAATATATAGGTACAACACCTCAACATTACTATTACAAAGCCTCATCATCATCATCATCATTTGAGCAGCACCGCAACTGCTAGACATAGGCCTCCCCCAGTGACGCCGCATTGACCGGTCCGGTGCGCACACAGCGCACCAGACGCACAAATGGGCGGTTTTTCACCGTAGTGATGTAGGTGTGTGAATTCTTTTCACGTGTGCTCATAACAGCATGAGTCTCTGACAGAATCGAGTAACAACTATATTTTTAACGTTCTATTTTCAAATGCGCCAAAAACGTAACATGATGCATGACAGAAGGCATCACGATGCCAACTTTCTTTGCCGTAGTGCTTTTTTTTTAATTCATTCAAAACATTTTAGTGCAAATATTTTCATTTTCTCTAGTAAGTAGTTTCAGAATAGGGACTTTTTTTTTGTCGGTGATGCAATCATGCAATCATACAAGCAATGATTCTACAAGCCTCTTTTAACACAACTCGAATTAAAATTTTAACTGAAACCCAGCTTTTAAAAAAAGCAGCAGTGTTCGGGCTGGTACAGACGGCTACACATCAAGCTTTACATTTCCAGTATAAGCTGGTCTCGCATTGTATACGATTTCCGCACAGTGCGAGATCAGCGTAAACTGGAAATGTATAGCTTGATGTGTAGCCGTGTGTACATGCTGCCACATACTAAGTTTATGGTTCCATTTTTACTCGGTACCTGTTGCAATAAGTACTCATATTTACGCTAGTAAAAAATAATTTGTAATAATTTATTACAGAATATAGTTAATAATTTCTTCATATAAAATGGCTATGTAATACATCTAAATATTACAATATCTAACCAACTTTTAGCTATAAAAGATTTAAACAACATTAGCAATTTATGTACGGTAGCATTACGTCCCCAGGCGGATTAGGGTTGTTGACTCATATTACAAATTCATATAACTTTATGTTTTAAAAATCAATGACAGTTTTTAGAATCCTAAATTATTACTTTAAGATACTAATTTTTTGTCTATATTTAATTAAAATTATTTTAAATTGCGTTATTTTATACTCACTATCACGTGACTCTAAACACCAATCAGAGCGCGATGACGTCACGAGCCACGAGACTAGCTGATTTATCTGTCATATCGAAGGCAAAAGTATCAGCTGTGAACGATTTTCTTCAATAACTTATTAAAATTACTTTATTTATCACAATGGAGACTGGATTTATGAAACAAAATGGTTCTAACTTACCGGAAATTAATTCTTTGATGGTTCTTTGCTTCAAACACGATTTTTTGTGCGTCGGAGTTTTGAAGTACAGTATGACCAACTTAATTGTGAAGTACAAGGTTGCGCTACTTGTCAAGCAAAATTACATCTATACATCAAACTTGGTACATTTATTTTAGTTCCGTTTTTTGCCACCTACATAGATAAGTTGGTTTAAGAGTTTGTATGATGCTGTTTTGGTGATATTGGGCGATCTAGATCTCGGTATCTATATGACCTAAGAATTCGGTATTTGGACACCATTAAACTTGGACTTATAATCTTTAAATCTGTACAAGCGAAAACACGATTGGATGAAAAAACCTCGATAGAAAAAAAATACTAAAACAACTCGGTTTGCACTTATTTAGAGTTGGATCTCTGAAACCTTAAGGAATTTAGTGACGATTTTTACATAATAGATAGGTAACTATATTATCTCAAATCGTGCAGATTTTTTTTTTTAATTTTCTACGTGGTTTTCTCGTAATTAGCATTCCTGTGATTGGCGCTTACGTTATTTTATTCTAAGCGAGCGCACATTCTTTCTGTCTCACGTTTGGAACGCGGTACTAATAGCGCTGTCCTTTTCAATTTGTTCAATTCAGACATTCAGTCTGCTGCGGCATCTGTTGCGAGACGAACCTATGTTTGGCGACATTACAGACAGCGAACTATTTTCTACGCAATTATTTTGTTTAGTGGTAGGCAATATAGGTACCTATAATAAAGTTTAGGGACAGTATTTACTGTAAAAAGGAGTTGAAAACGTTTTGTGTAAATATATTATATACCTATCTTTTAATGATGATTGTCACCCACCTGATGATGGACTCCGAAGGTAGGTATAGGATCTCGGTGTCGGCACTACATAGAACCATCGTGTTTAGACTCATTTGAAAGGTCTAACGGAGATCTTGTTGACTAATGATGTCACCCACCTGATGATGGACTCCGAAGGTAGGTATAGGATCTCGGTGACGGCACTACGTAGAACCATCGTGTTTGGACTCATTTGAAAGGTCTAACGGAGATCTTGTTGACTAATGATGTCACCCACCTGATGATGGACTCCGAAGGTAGGTATAGGATCTCGGTGACGGCACTACGTAGAACCATCGTGTTTGGACTCATTTGAAAGGTCTAACGGAGATCTTGTTGACTAATGATGTCACCCACCTGATGATGGACTCCGAAGGTAGGTATAGGATCTCGGTGACGGCACTACGTAGAACCATCGTGTTTGGACTCATTTGGAAGGTCGAACGAAGACCTTGGTCACTAATGATGTCACCTATCTGATGATGGACTAGTAGGTAGGTAGTAGGTAGGTAGTAGGTAGGTAGTAGGTAGGTAGTAGGTAGGTAGTAGGTAGGTAGTAGGTAGGTAGTAGGTAGGTAGTAGGTAGGTAGTAGGTAGGTAGTAGGTAGGTAGTAGGTAGGTAGTAGGTAGGTAGTAGGTAGGTAGTAGGTAGGTAGTAGGTAGGTAGTAGGTAGGTAGTAGGTAGGTAGTAGGTAGGTAGTAGGTAGGTAGTAGGTAGGTAGTAGGTAGGTAGTAGGTAGGTAGTAGGTAGGTAGTAGGTAGGTAGTAGGTAGGTAGTAGGTAGGTAGTAGGTAGGTAGTAGGTAGGTAGTAGGTAGGTAGTAGGTAGGTAGTAGGTAGGTAGTAGGTAGGTAGTAGGTAGGTAGTAGGTAGGTAGTAGGTAGGTAGTAGGTAGGTAGTAGGTAGGTAGTAGGTAGGTAGTAGGTAGGTAGTAGGTAGGTAGTAGGTAGGTAGTAGGTAGGTAGTAGGTAGGTAGTAGGTAGGTAGTAGGTAGGTAGTAGGTAGGTAGTAGGTAGGTAGTAGGTAGGTAGTAGGTAGGTAGTAGGTAGGTAGTAGGTAGGTAGTAGGTAGGTAGTAGGTAGGTAGTAGGTAGGTAGTAGGTAGGTAGTAGGTAGGTAGTAGGTAGGTAGTAGGTAGGTAGTAGGTAGGTAGTAGGTAGGTAGTAGGTAGGTAGTAGGTAGGTAGTAGGTAGGTAGTAGGTAGGTAGTAGGTAGGTAGTAGGTAGGTAGTAGGTAGGTAGTAGGTAGGTAGTAGGTAGGTAGTAGGTAGGTAGTAGGTAGGTAGTAGGTAGGTAGTAGGTAGGTAGTAGGTAGGTAGTAGGTAGGTAGTAGGTAGGTAGTAGGTAGGTAGTAGGTAGGTAGTAGGTAGGTAGTAGGTAGGTAGTAGGTAGGTAGTAGGTAGGTAGTAGGTAGGTAGTAGGTAGGTAGTAGGTAGGTAGTAGGTAGGTAGTAGGTAGGTAGTAGGTAGGTAGTAGGTAGGTAGTAGGTAGGTAGTAGGTAGGTAGTAGGTAGGTAGTAGGTAGGTAGTAGGTAGGTAGTAGGTAGGTAGTAGGTAGGTAGTAGGTAGGTAGTAGGTAGGTAGTAGGTAGGTAGTAGGTAGGTAGTAGGTAGGTAGTAGGTAGGTAGTAGGTAGGTAGTAGGTAGGTAGTAGGTAGGTAGTAGGTAGGTAGTAGGTAGGTAGTAGGTAGGTAGTAGGTAGGTAGTAGGTAGGTAGTAGGTAGGTAGTAGGTAGGTAGTAGGTAGGTAGTAGGTAGGTAGTAGGTAGGTAGTAGGTAGGTAGTAGGTAGGTAGTAGGTAGGTAGTAGGTAGGTAGTAGGTAGGTAGTAGGTAGGTAGTAGGTAGGTAGTAGGTAGGTAGTAGGTAGGTAGTAGGTAGGTAGTAGGTAGGTAGTAGGTAGGTAGTAGGTAGGTAGTAGGTAGGTAGTAGGTAGGTAGTAGGTAGGTAGTAGGTAGGTAGTAGGTAGGTAGTAGGTAGGTAGTAGGTAGGTAGTAGGTAGGTAGTAGGTAGGTAGTAGGTAGGTAGTAGGTAGGTAGTAGGTAGGTAGTAGGTAGGTAGTAGGTAGGTAGTAGGTAGGTAGTAGGTAGGTAGTAGGTAGGTAGTAGGTAGGTAGTAGGTAGGTAGTAGGTAGGTAGTAGGTAGGTAGTAGGTAGGTAGTAGGTAGGTAGTAGGTAGGTAGTAGGTAGGTAGTAGGTAGGTAGTAGGTAGGTAGTAGGTAGGTAGTAGGTAGGTAGTAGGTAGGTAGTAGGTAGGTAGTAGGTAGGTAGTAGGTAGGTAGTAGGTAGGTAGTAGGTAGGTAGTAGGTAGGTAGTAGGTAGGTAGTAGGTAGGTAGTAGGTAGGTAGTAGGTAGGTAGTAGGTAGGTAGTAGGTAGGTAGTAGGTAGGTAGTAGGTAGGTAGTAGGTAGGTAGTAGGTAGGTAGTAGGTAGGTAGTAGGTAGGTAGTAGGTAGGTAGTAGGTAGGTAGTAGGTAGGTAGTAGGTAGGTAGTAGGTAGGTAGTAGGTAGGTAGTAGGTAGGTAGTAGGTAGGTAGTAGGTAGGTAGTAGGTAGGTAGTAGGTAGGTAGTAGGTAGGTAGTAGGTAGGTAGTAGGTAGGTAGTAGGTAGGTAGTAGGTAGGTAGTAGGTAGGTAGTAGGTAGGTAGTAGGTAGGTAGTAGGTAGGTAGTAGGTAGGTAGTAGGTAGGTAGTAGGTAGGTAGTAGGTAGGTAGTAGGTAGGTAGTAGGTAGGTAGTAGGTAGGTAGTAGGTAGGTAGTAGGTAGGTAGTAGGTAGGTAGTAGGTAGGTAGTAGGTAGGTAGTAGGTAGGTAGTAGGTAGGTAGTAGGTAGGTAGTAGGTAGGTAGTAGGTAGGTAGTAGGTAGGTAGTAGGTAGGTAGTAGGTAGGTAGTAGGTAGGTAGTAGGTAGGTAGTAGGTAGGTAGTAGGTAGGTAGTAGGTAGGTAGTAGGTAGGTAGTAGGTAGGTAGTAGGTAGGTAGTAGGTAGGTAGTAGGTAGGTAGTAGGTAGGTAGTAGGTAGGTAGTAGGTAGGTAGTAGGTAGGTAGTAGGTAGGTAGTAGGTAGGTAGTAGGTAGGTAGTAGGTAGGTAGTAGGTAGGTAGTAGGTAGGTAGTAGGTAGGTAGTAGGTAGGTAGTAGGTAGGTAGTAGGTAGGTAGTAGGTAGGTAGTAGGTAGGTAGTAGGTAGGTAGTAGGTAGGTAGTAGGTAGGTAGTAGGTAGGTAGTAGGTAGGTAGTAGGTAGGTAGTAGGTAGGTAGTAGGTAGGTAGTAGGTAGGTAGTAGGTAGGTAGTAGGTAGGTAGTAGGTAGGTAGTAGGTAGGTAGTAGGTAGGTAGTAGGTAGGTAGTAGGTAGGTAGTAGGTAGGTAGTAGGTAGGTAGTAGGTAGGTAGTAGGTAGGTAGTAGGTAGGTAGTAGGTAGGTAGTAGGTAGGTAGTAGGTAGGTAGTAGGTAGGTAGTAGGTAGGTAGTAGGTAGGTAGTAGGTAGGTAGTAGGTAGGTAGTAGGTAGGTAGTAGGTAGGTAGTAGGTAGGTAGTAGGTAGGTAGTAGGTAGGTAGTAGGTAGGTAGTAGGTAGGTAGTAGGTAGGTAGTAGGTAGGTAGTAGGTAGGTAGTAGGTAGGTAGTAGGTAGGTAGTAGGTAGGTAGGTAGTAGGTAGTAGGTAGTAGGTAGTAGGTAGGTAGTAGGTAGGTAGTAGGTAGGTAGTAGGTAGGTAGTAGGTAGGTAGTAGGTAGGTAGTAGGTAGGTAGTAGGTAGGTAGTAGGTAGGTAGTAGGTAGGTAGTAGGTAGGTAGTAGGTAGGTAGTAGGTAGGTAGTAGGTAGGTAGTAGGTAGGTAGTAGGTAGGTAGTAGGTAGGTAGGTAGATAAAACCGGTAAATAAATAAAACCGGGTAGGTACCCGGTTTTATTTATTTATGGAAACATTTGTTTTGAATAGTTATAGTTTATTTTCGACGGAACATTTATTTTTGTTATTTATGGTACTACCTACGATATTTGTGTAAGTACCTACGAATGTTTGTCTTTTATTTTTTTATGGGATTTTTATTGTTTTTGTAATGGTACACACGGCTACACATCAAGCTATACAAAACCAGTTAATCTTGGCCTCACTTTACTAGATCTTTTCGCACAATGAACGATCAGATCATACTGGTTTTGTATAGCTTGATGTGTAGCCGTGTGTACCTATATTGTATATTCTGAATATACTTACATATTAAACTGTTTAATAAATAAACATTGATGATTAATTACATAAAACATTTTATTTCATACTAACCTTTAAGGTTTATAGATTGAGTACCTACTTACTTACCTACTTTTATCTACGTGAGGAATGATAGATCAGTCTGGATCTTCGATCAATAAGTTTCGAGTCCACGAAAAAAAAAACCTCTAAATTTCGAAACTTGAATCTCGGCCCTAGTACCTACCTATCTATTATTTTACCTACTATTATGTATAGTGTTTAGGTGTGTCATTAGTTTGTACCTAGGTAATAATAGGGTTATGAACGGAGCTTCAAATAAGTATACCGACAATAATTTATTATCCTCGCTTGATTGTCAGCTCCGATCCGTCGTCGTACCGTGAAAATAGGTACCTACTTCCATGAATTTCAACTTTATTTGAATGATTTTTTTACGAATACGTTTTATATATAATTATATAATATGAATCAAGCTGTCGACCAGCTGGGCGGTCGGGGCACCGCAGTTCAAACTCGTACTCGACTCACACTCGATCGCGGCCTGTGCGCGGAGCGCGCCGAGCTGCCGCGCCGGGCGTCAAGCCACCGCGTATTATGGAAGAGGGGGCGCGGGCGAGAGGTACGAAATCGCTCGCGTTGGGCTATAATGCGCGCTCTTAAGTGTAAGTAGTACCACAGAATACATAATAGTACTACGTACAGAAGGGACACTCACTTCCCCGCGCTCATATTAAATACCGCACCTCACCCCGCACTTCGAGGTATTCGTCGTCGCCACTTGAGCAATGGCTCGCGCTCGTATTAGTCGTCGTTCGGTTTTCGCGACGCAGACCGTTGCACTTTCCGCGCCATTTTTTAGGCTACGATCTTCGATCAATAATGTACTAGATTCCCGATAAGCGCTTCAAAAACGGCCCGAAATATAAGACCACAAACGTATTTGTGGTCTTATTTCAAATTAGTATGGTCCAATCATAGCCAACATTAAGACGTCAAAATACCGCATTACGCGTTCAAAAACTGCGTAAATAACCACCGTAACACCAAGGTTTTGGAAGGAATATCTTTTTTTCGGTAATTTAATATCATTATGTGCTTTTTCATAATATTTAAACATAAATAAACTGTAAATATAATTAAATCAGCGAATATTATAATTGTTTGGCCAATGTTTGCTACAACGCACCAACTATTGTATCATGTTCTTGAACAGGGAACGCTAGTTCCGCAATAGAATAAGCACGACATTGTACACAAAATGCTTTTAACCGTATTGCTTTGAATTTAAGATTCATTTTAGAATGAATATTTTTGTACTGATGACTTTTTATTTTCTAGCGACATTTAAAATGTTTTGCTTCTAATCTTTCTCCGTTGAAAGGGCTTAAATAAATATAGGTACTTTACAATGATAATTAAACGTTATGTTTAAGTGTTAAGGTTTATAATCATCTGAAGTTGTTATTAATATTGAACTTTTTTCTAAGATGTTATGTAGATGTTTTCGTGTGTGCAAACGTGGCCACTTGAGCGACTTAGTTTTGTTGCTGACGCTTAATCTAGTACTATTATTGATCGAAGGCTACGATAACCCTACTAGAGTTTACGCACACATTTGCACGTGCACGTCGTGCACAAACGTTATTTGTTTATGTAGTAGTAATAGGTAATTATTTTGCGGGCGTTGTATGGAGTGTCCGAGGTGTGGTAGTACCCAGTCTCTGTAAGTTTTATTAAAGTGATATACCTATTTTATGAATGAAAGAGACTTACTAACTTACTCGATTTATATACATATTTAGAACTTTAAACTTGTCATCTATCATCAACAAAATAAAAAGTTACGTTATGTGCAAATTTTTAGTAGATAATTATGTTGTGATACAAACCACGGCAAAAACAAAAAAAAAGCTTTGTAGGTAAACAACCAGGTCTCATCATTATTCGAGATGCCTACTACCCTACTACACCCATTGTAGTATAACGTATATAATTTCCATATCATTTTAAAGCTGTAATTAGATTTAAATTAAACACAATAGTTAAGTACCTAAAAGTGGACCAGTAAACAAACAATAACATTAACAAATAAGTAATAAACGATAAACGACAATTTTGGAAGAGACTCAAACACATTTATTTAAGTTTGATATTTACTTATAAGTAGTTTATTTAGAACTTACCTACATCGAAGTGATCTTCACAAAAATAACTGGTAGGTACCTACAAGTTGTTGACAATGATGTTGGATTCTCTTCTAGCCATTGTTAACCATTTTCTCCTTATTTCTGCCCTTTTTGGAAAGCTTATGAAAAGTTTTTGAGGCGTACTGATTGACGTACTTTTGCACATCGGCACTGTACAACATTTATTGTAAATCGTCGTATTCATTTTAAAGTTTTTAAAGTATATTCCTAAGAGCTGAATCAAGATCAGTGCAATGTGACAGATCGTAAAGTTTTCAAAACGGCCCGTGACGTCATCACAGCCATTTGACGGTTTAGAGCGTTTTAGCCGGAATTTTTAAAACTATTTTTATTTACGATTTTTCTTATTTAAATATGTCATAATTTTTCAGTTAATATTTTTTTTGCGTATTTATAGGGTCTATCTATAAAATAAAAGCGATTCCAAAAATTAGTCAACAACCCTTCGGCCCGATCTGAAAGTACCACAAAAAGATTAAATTGCTACACAAACAAAGCCTTGGGGACAAAAGGTAGCAATTTCACTCGAGAACACATTAATTTTATTATGGAACGTAGGTAAGTACCTACCTATATTATAATGAAGTAAGTTTAATAAATAACGTAACGCTAGATACTGTAAATAGGATTAGTTATTTTGTGGATTTTTAATAAATCATTCTGTCACGGAGTAATCAGTGAAAATATGACCACCTTTTTTTTGAAGCCACCGGCTTTATTTAGATGTCGCGAAACGAATATTTTCGATTATAGTATCTTTCTTATTTACATAGGTTACGTTTACATTCATACTGGTCTCTCTGACAGGAGTACATACATTAAAACAAGAAGTACATTCACAAACTAGCACTAAAGATGTTTCAAACAGGCGGCTGCATTCAGTCTAGATTCCGCACTGCTAATAGATTCACGTAATTCAAACAAAAAGAAACACAACACATCTCTATTTGTAGACTAGGTATTCTAGACCAGCTATTTTGCATTCTGATCCGAACAGGATACCTAGGATTAGAGAGCTTGGTATGTAGTTAGTTAAAGTACCTACTAAATGCATATATGCATGGCTTTAAAGTTTAACGTAATTGCGATCTTGTCATCTTGGATCAAGGAAGTATTTAAGGTAGGCTGCATTTTGTGGTGGCGCTGCTTGTTAAGAAAGAATGCATGGATATGTCAAACTTGGTACATTTATTTTAGTTCTGAGTTTTTCCGCCTGCACAGATAAATTGGTTGAAGAGGTCGAACATGCGAAAAAAAAATGCAATCAGAAGCATCAGTGTTGTAGTGGTGATGTGTTGTACGGAGGTGGTGTGGGTTGGAAGGTTGGAACACAAACAGGCACTTTTACTTACTTTGACACTTTTTTGAGACTATCTACAGTTATTTTTGCCATCTGTCCAGTTTCCCGGATTCGTCCTAGTCTGAATTGCGTCTGGGTTTTTGAAGTCTGTTAAAGAGTCCGATTAAAACCCGATCACCTTTTATTTTAGGGGAATGTTATAGGTCTATCGAAACCGTTTATGCAAGCGTGTGGCGCATTCGTGCGAATCCAATTTTTATAGATGGGAATGCAAACAATTTCGCACTCGCTTCGCTCGCGCTTATACAGCCTAAGTTCGTAACTAAAGTCGATTTTCAATGGACCTCCTGGCTCCAGGCTGGTACTATAAAGCTCCTAATGGAAAGTCTCTAAATCTTAGTCCGACCTGGGAATCAAACCACTAGACGAACGAGGACTATCATAAGTTAATGTTTAAAATAGCAATGACAATATCTCTTCAGTCGAAAAGTAGGTACACACGGCTACACATCAAGCTATACAAAACCAGTTAATCTTGGCCTCACTTTACTAGATCTTTTCGCACAATGAACGATCAGATTATACTGGTTTTGTATAGCTTGATGTGTAGCCGTGTGTACTTCACATGTTTCTTTTGAATTACCTTTACAATGTTCGTTACACAGACCACGGAATCCCCGTACCCGGCATGGGCAGCACTTGTAATTATAAATGGCGCCGAAAGTGTACTGAGAGCACAACACCTGTCACAGACTCACAGGGTACTTTCAAAGTGTTTCTTTTCTGTATGTTATAGGACGTAAATGGTGACACTCCTGATGATGACAATGCCGCTTCTAGCAGCGGCTGATGATGCATCTCTCTCTATACATATGGTACGTAAGTATTCTCTTCCCGTTCAAACTGGATATTTGCTAAGAACCTAAAGTGTTATTAAATGTAAATGAGTAGTCAAGAAGTACTACTCGTATCTAAATGACCTTCGTGATAATGTGCACTTCATAGTTTTATTTTAAATTTTTAAATCAAGTATAGTAGCAATACTTCCGAGTATATCCGCCTGATAGTGACATGACTGCAAAATTGCAGCTTTAATTATGTTGCTATAACTTTTTATTTGTTAGCTCGTATTGTCCCACTCCTGGGCTAAGGCTTCCTTCTACCACAGCCCACAGCTACGGCAGACATGGCCTGTCCAGTCCCATGTCAGTCTCGCAGCTTTATAAACTACGTCAGCAATTTGCGTTCTGTCACTTTTATTAGGTCAGTTATTTTTACATTTATATAAGTATGCTGCGCTCCATCGCTCGTTGGCAAACCTTGACTTTGGGCTTTTTAGCCCAACTACCATACAAGAACCTGAAAGTTTTTAAGAGTTTCAATTTTACTTCTATGGACAGAACCCTAAAAATAATTAAAATCATCTGTGTTCGGGGAAACCGAGCTAAATCAATTTTACTGTAACCGTAAATTTGTGTCCTGAATCTAAGACTAACTTCGAAAGATTTAATGTACATTGTGTTGTATTGTAAAACAACTTAGCAAAATACTCTGAAAAAGAATGATAGATTTTGCTTTCTAACGCCTACATATTAAAACTGAGCAATCATTTGCTTATTAAAAGTAGAAATGCTTTTCTAAACACCGAATTATTTCAATTAAACCCTAGTTTATAATTTACATTTATGTAAAATCTTTGATAAGGACCAAGAACTTCCATTGTACCCAAAGTTATCAGTTTCATAAATTGAGTAGCCCCTTTTGAAAAAAATAAAGCAAACTATTTAAAATATCTTTGCTCAGTTACTAAAATAGGTAGAATTAAAAGTAGCAGTATATGGCCAGAAACAACAAGATTGTAGTATTACGTATTATATACGGTAATAGCTACAATACTCGTATAAGTTCCTGTAAGATCTTTATCCAGGTTATAAGTAGTCTAATTTAAAACCCGAACAGACAGAACGACTCCTACCAAATAATGAGACGATTTTATGGACTAACTTAAAAAGTTCTTGTTTATTTATGAAAAAATCTAATCAAATACCTAGTAGCTACGCCAATTAAGTAAATAGATGTGTTAGGAACACTAGAACACGCTATCAATGCATGCTCCTAATCTACTGCACAAGCACAACTCATAGAATTCTGCAGCATTATACAAAATAATTACATTTTAGCTGTTATTTAATCATCTATTTTAATTGATAGAAACAATAACATATTATTGTTACCAATAACAGGAATGTGGTGAATTAGCAATCAATAGAAACCCGAGATTGTGTATCGATGCATTTCGATGTACTTTTAGACCTTACTCAATGTTTTATTGCGTTCCACATAGTATAACTTAAAAGCGGGTCCATATTGGCTCACCTAAAGTTCTTTATCCGAAATTGTTCTTCCTAACGATTTGTAATCCGAATGATCACTCTTCCTAAATTTTTTCATCCTAAAGTTTTCATTCATACTATTTGTAGTCCTACCGACGATGTTCATAACACTCATGTTTCCGAAAATTGGAATTCATAATATCATTAGTGTAAATATATTTAAACTCCTACTGTTTTTTATCCTAACGCTTTTATTCCTAAACATAATTACCATAATATTTTGGGTTATATTTAAATGCACATCTGTTTAATTTTTCAGCACACTAGGTAACTCCACTAATTAACTGAATGCATACCAGAAAAATGAATGCTGTGCAAAAAAACCAATTGATTAACTAAACATGACCTACAAAAAAGTCTAAAAAATCACACAAAACGAGATGACCTTTTTTATCGAATTCACACCAAAAATGTAGTTAGTACATCGGATATATGATTTGTAAAACAAAAACACTAATTGCTTATCAAAAATACTAACTTGCACTCTAAATTGTACAATCTTACTACGGAATTTCTAAAACTGATATCTAATACGACCGTCTCGCGACAGTGTCCTTTATGGGCGGCATGGGCACCGGGCCGTAGGCCGACGAAGGAGGCCGGCGGAGGCCCGGCACTTCGGGGACAGAAGATATTAGTGTTATTTAATATGCGAGCGAAGCGAGCGCGCGTCATGGAGTAAATCAGGTGTAGGTTTTCCTTAAAAAAGTTTTAAAATGTTTGTTAGACTAAATAATTATTAGATATACTATTTTGATAATAGTTATTCGTTCAGTAAAAGAGTTCTGCAAATGCCATTAAAGAGGATACTAAATTTGATTTCTTTAGTGTGCATAATTTGTGTGCAAGTCAGTATTTTTGGTGTAACTTTAAAATATTTTGTTCGAAAAAAGGGAATATACAGATAACGGTTTAAATACATGCCTAATATTTTCACTCATACAACTGTTTAGAATGATTAAAGGTCGTTTCACTGATTTTTGTCTTGAAATAAAATAAATGAATGAAATTCAGGTCAGAGTGTCGTCTTGGGGGCACTATGAAAAAAATACTTAGAAAAATTTCGCGACCAATTTCGAGGTAGCGCTCGCCGGCCGCTGCCGCGGCACCGCTCGCTTCGCTCGCTCGGCTCGCGCGTAGTTGGTCACAGTTCTAACCTAACCTAACCTATGGATATCTTTGCATAGTATATAAGGTCCCATTAAAATAGGTGGACAAATTTTAACACAGCGTTTAGTAAGCCTAACTAAAGACATCTAAACAAAAAAAAAACACTATATATATAGTGATTTTATTTTGACTTAAAATAATAAATTGCCGGCACTCTAGAACAAACTCATCCTATAAAAGTAGGTATTTTATTTCTTATTCTTATATTTTTTTTTTTGCTATTGTCCTTATTTTAGCGGTCTGAATGATTTCTAAAATTTTGTCCACCTATTTTAATGGGACCTTTTATAATACTGATTATTATGAATAAAAAGTAATATAAACAAAAAAAATATATGACTTTGAATAATAGTGTAAAAGATGGTTATGTTGAGAAAATATAGGAAAACAAATAATAGTGTAATAGATGTTTATTGCTACAGACATTATGAAGTCGAATGCTTCGGAATTAAAACATTAGAGACAGAGAAGTTAGGAATTGCGATTGTTAGGATGAAAAATGTTAGGAAGAACATTTTCGGATTTCCAATTATCGGAGTTGAAATTTTAGGTGAACTTTGGCGCACCCCTTAAAAGCTGCAATGCTTTTGCCTTTTTTTGCATTTTATTTTAACCTGTAAATATTTCTCTCTGACTATTCCAGTCATATTGGTATGTTATTTGGTCCAGACTTGGCCTCACTCGGTGACGATCCGCCCGCCTAGTCATCCACTGCGTAGCGACTTGCGTTTCAATCTGCCCAGAGCCCAGGTCCAAACGCATCCCCCTCAAAGTACATGGGCCGACCAATCCCAGATCAGCCTGCTATGCGCTATACCAATAAAGCTCCTATCTATATAAATAAAAATGAATTTCCGTTCGTTAGTCTCGCTAAAACTCGAGAACGGCTGAACCGATTAGGCTAATTTTGGTCTTGAAATGTTCCTAATAATTTCTAATTACAAATTTCATGTTGACCTAGGCCAGAGGTCCCCAAACATTTTTTAACCGACTTCAAAAAAGGAGGAGATTATATGTTCGTGTGTATGTTTTTTTTTAATGTTTGTTACCTGATTTCTCCTCCATTTATGGACCGATTCTTAAAATTCTTTTTTTATTTGAAAGAGTATACTCCTGAGGTGGTCCCATTTTAATTTGGTGAAGATCTGGTGCTGATCTTCGGAGATTATACAATGGAACTCTTCAAAAATAGACGGCAAATCTGTCGTAATTGCTGGAATCGCTTGGATGTTTATTGAATAAACATTATCATGACGTAACATCACGCCTGTATGCTCTGAGGGGGTATGCAGATGTGTACAATACACATTTTTTTAGTTGTTATATATGAATTTCATAGACACGTGTGACACGTGTTTCGTGCTTTTTCTGACGCTATTCAAGTATTCGCATCTAGCAGTCATCACTTGTCTTCATGTTAATGAGCTGATAATGGGTTTTTGCTTTCAACCCTTAACCGTTGAGGAGTAGTACCACTCCTCAACGGTTAAGAGTTCAAACTCAAACTCAAACTCAAATCGTTTATTTCAATTAAGCCATTACAGGCACTTTTGAATGTCAGAAGGACGGAAGAAGAACGAAACTACGAGTGCAATACGTCATTCCGAAAGCCACCACGCCGAACCACACGCCACCGAATGCCCGCAACAACGAACACTGCGCGCACGAAAGCACGCAGCGACGCACACCGCAACAACGAATGCACAAGACCCCGAATCACGGAACAACGAATGCACGCCACAACGCGCAACCGCCACCCTGCGACCCGGAGCCCCGCGCACCCGCTGCCACGGCACGCGCCGCCGCACGCCTCCGCACCCACAGCACTCGCCGCCGGTAACATCCGGCGCCGCGCAGCCCGACGCAGTAACTCCCGAAATGACGCATTGCACTCCTAAGCTACAGTCACAATCACAAGGCATAATAACTTGTGAAAGTACTGTAGTTGCCAGTTCCCTAACGTAGATCTCATGAAGAAGAACGGGCAAGAAACTCCCAGAAAAATTGAAAGCAAAAATAGGGGAATCTTGAAGGTTAAGGGTTAGGTTTCTTGGTTGAATGTTAAATGCATAGTAAATATTTGTATAGGATATATATAGGTATATATAGGTACTTATTACAACTAAAAATGAAAAAATAATGGGAATCAATGACCTAGGTCCTAGGTCAATCGAGAAAGATCCCGTAAAAAGGCCCTAAAGAAGCCTTTATAACAAAAGCTGAGAATAATGGCATCCACTAAATCTTCACATAAAATTAGGAACAGTATTAATATTCAATCATTATGAAAGTGAATTGTTTCACACTAATTAATAAATGGGCAAACGTTACAAAATTATATCTCATAAAATGAAAACGAAGGAAAACCGTTAGTTGGCGATGCCAAAATCATTTTCGAATTTCGAAGCATTCTCACAATGGCTGCCTTTGTTGATTGCAGAATCCATTAACCGCAGTCCTCGACGAATGCTCACTGAAACTTCGTTATTTAATTTTCTACGCTAAAAGATTAGGTATTCAAAGTTTCAGTGACTTTTCGGATAATTAAGTTTTTATTTTGGTTCGATACAATTTCTCTAAATCTGGCTCTTATCACACACTTGTGATTTTCATTTCTTTTAGTGTTTTATTTGCTAATAAAGTTTCCGTACTTGTATCAAAACGTACCCCTTGGGCCCTTTGATTAACCCTTTAAAAACCTTGATGTTATTTTATTTTTTGTTTTCCACATGATTTAGACACAATAAATTAATTAATATGAAAAGACCAAAGACAATTTCGCACTTGAACAACAACAAAAAAGTTCCTAACTCATTGCCAGCGACAAATATAGAGTATCTAACCGGTGCTTAAAAGGATACGATACGATTTTGCTTCTAGCCTTGATCTGAATTGCAACAGCCTTGAACCATATAATCCTAATAAAGCGGTCATGGGTGTCTAAACATGATATCATCGTAACATGGCTCGTATAACACGTGGCGCGATGTCACATACTCTCTTGTTGTTTCCACTATGACAATGACCGTGCTTTGAATTCCGTGAAACACGTAGATACTGGGTGGAAATTACTTCCTCAATTACCTACGTGTGTTTACTTAAACATTAAAAAAAAAAACTTATCATCATCATCATCCCCATCATTGACCCCTAAAATACAGGTCCAGGCCTAGTTTGGGGGTTAGGATCTCATTTGTGACAATAATACTTGTGTGCTCCCTTATTGTGACTGTGATTTGTATTTTTAAGTGTCAAATAAACATTTTTATTTTTTTTTTATCTGACTAGCCTTTTCCCAACTATGTTGGGGTCAGTTTCCATTGTAACCGGATGAAGCTGATTACCAATATTTTACATGCAGCGACTGCATGACCTCCTGACCTCCACAACCCAGTTAGTAAAAGGTAATGCGCTTGGTAAGACTAGTTGTTAAGCTTTCGAGCCGCTGACTGACCAGTAACGACTGCCAAAGATCTAAATATGGCAGCCAGGACCAACGTCTTAACGTGTTTTCCGAGGCACGGAGTAGAATACTCGGTATGTCATGTCACAGACCAACCTAGGCAAGCGCGGTTTAACCTAGGATAGACCCAAGTGGCAGAAGCCACGACCTCCTTTATTAGTTTAAATTAAAAAAATGTTCAGTGACTTTTTGCTTTTTGTGTAAGTAATTTTTTTGCCAAACAGCATTTCCTGTTCATGATCTTTCTAAAACCATAAACAACATTTTTTTAAATAACAAAACGTATTACTAAATTATTAATTGGGTTTTTCTATGAAATCAATCCGAATATCTTTAGCACGGAATGGGTGATCCATTTTACAAAGTCGAGACCTCTTTGTTTGCACTATGGGCATGCCCACAACCCTAATAGGCTTGTGACGTCATACTTTCACGGTCACAGGGGTCATGAACCCCCCCAGATCTTCAGAAAATCGCATTTTTTGGAAATTTGGAAAATTATTAACTTTCTGCACAACAGAAACTAACTATTCCAAGGCAGCAAACAAATATTGGGAACTCCCTTCGCTCGCTATTCCATTTTGCCTTTTTTTAAGGTCTTTATAAGTTGACGTTTACTTTTGGTGTCATCTCTATATGTATGAATTGAATAAACAAAAAGAAGATAGCGATAGCGGGATGCTAAAATTTTTAAAGTCCCTTCTCTCGCTCTTGCAATCTTTTATTAAGAAGAGTCGATTAATGGGCTTCCGCCTTGGAACCTAATCCTTTCGAGGGATGGCTTGCTCCACTTGCTCTTGTGATGTCTTTATCTTGACATTTGAAATTTTAACTCATCTCGGGGAACCTCCTCACCTTCATCCGAAATCCAAAAACCTTCCCAAATCGAAGCGATCTATTTATGTAGGTTGATCCGACGTGGAATGCTTAAATTTTTTTCGCTCGCTGCCCTCGCGAATACATTCTGTGTCTAGTATCTGCTACAATTGCCCAAGTGCCTTCTATTCTTATATGAGTGGAGGTACAATTTCAGACAGTAGGTAAAAAGACCTCATCATTTCAAACTGGGTGCTAACTTTTAAGAGCTCACAACGCTGATTCTTGAATCCTGTCTTATCTCAACATACAAAACCTACAGACTCAGAGTTCTTTTCGCGAAATAAAGATGCACTCCCAAATAAACCTGTCGGCGCCCATGAACGTTTTGTTTCAGAAAACTTTCGATTTTCAAAAGTAGTTCCTACTAGTGGTTAACTCATCCGCTCCACCCCTTCTAACCAAATGGTAGGCTAGGACCGCGCCTGATTGAGGTCGATAGGTCGATGTTATTATATCAATTATTATTGCCGTATCAAAAAAGAAAACAATGAATCGTACGTGATTCGGAAATCGGAATACAGCGATGAATTCCGACATATTTGTGGATAATATTAGCACTTTGAGGAAAGATGTATTGTTATTTTTAAACCATTGATGTGTACCTAACCCTCTTGAACATTTTTTAGTATTGGTATAGGTACTGTATTATTTATTTATTAAGGAATTCATCTAGCATGCGTAAAACTTTAAATGTATTAATTTTGACATCATGTGACATTTTGACATCTTCTCATTAATTAATATTATTTTTTGACACATGGAAAATTACTGATTTAATTTTAATTTATTTGTTTGGAAAATAAGTATGACACCATTTGACATAAAAAAAAAAATTCTTTGCTTTATGAATTATTGGGACCATAAGATGTTATTTGACACTATAATATGATTATTGTTAGCTTTTAAGCATTTTGGTAAAAAACTGTAAGCTTAAAATGTTATAATGAATAAATAAATAAAATAAATGTACTTCTCCTCATCATAGATGATTTAATATTATAGGTACACCATAGAATACTATATCGATCATGAGCGAGTTCATACTCCAACTCGCACTTGGCTGATTTTCGGGTGACTGTGCCCACAACCTTTTTTGAGGACTGGATCCGCGCCTGTTTCGAAGAACGTGCTGTTAAGCCGTTGGATCAAAATCCCTAATCGCTATTTTTTTATTTTTAGCAGACAAAAGGTTGGTCAAAAGCCCGAACATCTGTCTACCGATGTAACCAAGGGCATCGTATTACCCTGTCACTGGCCTAAGCCAATGGAGATAACTAATAAAATACTAGTTCTAATGAAAACGTTAAAATTTGTCATCATCATCTGCCGATAGCCTTTTACCAACTACATATGTTGGCGTCAGCTTCCAGTAAGTTGGGTTGGCAGTTGCTCCATAAACCTATTATATGTCAACATGTCAACTGCATCTGGGTATAGGTACTCAATGCAGACCCCAAGATATTTAGATAATGGGCAGAATTTGAAGTAATATAATACTTAACTACTTTAACATAATTCTACATAATATGCGTTACGAAACAATTTCCTGAAATCTAAAAAAAAAAGTTTGAGAAAAGTCTAAAGAAAGATGGCGTAATCAGAACTATAAGACAAACTTTTCTTGGAGCCTTCGTCCAGACAGCACGGCACCACACAGTTTACCATTCATCAGAAACCTTGTTTTGAAAATAATCAATTCCCCAGAAAGATTCTCATAACCATTGCTCATAACACAACAAACTTACATTTCGCTCCATCGACTTCGTTACATCCTCTAAAAAAATGGCGCGGGATTTTCAGTTTCTTTTTTAAATCGACTGAACACGGAAATGTTGAATAGAGTTCCGATTCCGTGCGTGCGTGACTCATAATGGAGTATCGAGTGACCGTTTCCAATAGCTACATATTGCTAACGGTAATGACCTGCACGTGGTCGAACACACCACCATATTGCTCCGGAAAAATGGCCAATAAGTGCGTAATACTGTATTGTACACCATCGGTTCGTATGACACTCATTAGCCGAACAAAGTTTAAGCTTTAATGCAAACAGGTGCTTGATTTCATGGGATAATATGACTTGTTATGATTTACCTAAGTGTTTGATTTTTAGGAAAAAGTGTGAATCGTGCGTGACTTGTTTTGCAAGATATGTATCTTCCGATACTATTACAGTATTAGTAATCCTTAGTAGTAGTAAGTAAATTTGGGTAAACCTAATCGATGGCAGTGATGGCACATTTAACAGTCCGGGGCGGGCGGCAGCGGCGGGCGGGCACGATGATTCCTCACTGAGATTCTTCGATGCTGGAGATCACGATACGCATGAAGATGTTCGTAGAATACTCTGTAGGCTAGACGTGAACTAGGCTAGCGGTCCTGACGCCATACCAGCAAGAGTCTTGAGGAACTGTGCGCCTGAGTTGTCTTATATGTTGACAGGCTTGTACCGCCTCTCTCTAAAAATCCAGAACGGTGCCGAACTCCTGGAAGGTTAATGCCAATGTACAACCAGTACCCAAGTAGGGTATAATTATTCGTGGCGACCCCAGTAATTATCGATCAATCGCCATCAGCTCCCAAGTTATTAATTATGAAAAGGGTTTTTAATGGAAAGCTAGCTAGCTAGAAGCAAATAACTTCCTCAGTAACCGTCAACAGTGGTTTACGCTGAAGACGATCAACTGGGAATCTTCTAGTGCTAAGCATTGAAAAACACGGCGAAATCTTTGCGTGGTCGCTGGATATCTCGGGTATGGCACGCAAGTCTGCTGAGCAAACTTCCTGCATACGGCATTTCCTTCGACTTTTGCTGCTGCAGGATATCTGACTTCCTGCATGAGTGAACGATCGATTCTAGTGGTCATTGATGACTGCTCTTCCGACCTTATTGGTATGATGCCGCAGTTCCTCGGGGGTCTGTTGTCTCCGCGACACTGTTCCTCCTTTACCTCCTTGTTCCTGGTATTATATTGTAGGGTACGGAAACGACAGCACTGATAGAGACTTCGAGCACGAAAACCAGCGGTGAAGTAGTGCATTGAGTGAAAAGGCCATGGAAGAGCGAATCAATTCAACCTTCAAGAGGAGTTAATTCAATCTGGCTCCTACTTTCCGGGGTACTGTACCAGTTACCGAATGGCAAATCTAAACTTGAATTGCCATTCGGTAACTGGTAATTGAATCGAAAGCTTCAACTACTTTATAGAACTGGGTATCCGGAATAAGTTTACGCGTTACTTCAAGCCCGAACAGCTTTTTACCCGACTACGGCAAAGCCAAAGGAGGGTTATGATTTTGACTGGCTATATATGTATGTATGTATGTATGTTTGTATGTATGTATGTGTGTATCTTCATCTGTTCCCTCATAGCTTCTAATCTACTTATAGGAACTCGACATATGAGGTATCGTTAGAACCGTCTTAATTTTCCGCTGAACATAGGCTACGTGACGTGTCACAAAAAGCGATATCGCGCCCTCTAGCGGACAAAAATAAGGCTTAAAAAATAAAATTGGAGTTAAATACACCGTGTTTGGTAGCATTTGAAAGGGCCTCACTTGTACATTTCCAAAATATTGCTCAAATTTAAAATCACGCCCTCTAGCGGACAAAAAGTCAAGAGTAAAAATAAATATTTAACACCAAAATTGTTGAAATAAAAAAAAGTAAAAAACTAAAACCCGACTACGACAAAAAAAACGACGCTGAAAAAGTATGAAACAAGATTTTCAGGATATAACAAAAAGAAAAGCCGTAGTCACACACGGTATTAAAGTGTTTAGGTTGGTACCTATAACGTGTGACTACGGCTTTTCTTTTTGTTCTATCCTGAAAATCTTGTTTCATACTTTTTCAGCGTCGTTTTTTTGTCGTAGTCGGGTTTTAGTTTTTTACTTTTTTTAGCCTTTTAAAAAGCTCAAGTCCGGTCCAGCATGGAGTTCATTATTGCTGTCACCTTTGGGATGACTCAGACTAAAACCAACTTGCCACACTCGACTCTGTAAAAATGATATTAACATTGTTGACTCTAAAATAAACACCGTTTATGCACAACCACAGTTACAAAGTACATACGGGATATCAATTAGCTTACCAGTGCAACACCTTGTGCCCTCGATATCTTAAAAAAATCACAGAAACTCAAATTACGCTGCTATGTTTAAGTATAGTATACAATGGCCATCATATTATAGTAAACAATGTCTCGATATCGTCGGATCATATTCCACAGATCAATCAATATTTTCCAATAATATCGATCAACACGCCAAAATGGCCGACTCAGCCGTTACATAATCTTTAACTGTGTACAATTTTCGCGCGGAAATGTTCTATATTTCCCGCTATGTAATTTCTACGTAATAATACAATATTATTATGAAATGTTTTGCTTGATTACAACAGTCAGCATCCGTAGCTATGTAGAATTAACTAAATCAGCGTTTTTAATAGGTAAATATTTACTACATGATAGAAAATAATAGAAACTGCGTCTTTACTGGGGAAGGTCGTTTGACGAAATATAGAATTAATGTATCGCTTTATTTATTACTAGCGGACGTCCCGCGGTTTCACCCGCGTAGATCCCGTTCCCGTGGGAATACGGGGATAAAAAGTCCTAAAGCCTATGACACTCAGCAATAATGTGGCTTTCTATTGGTGAAAGAATTTTTAAAATCGGTTCAGTAGATCCCGAGATTACCCCTTACAATTTAACAAATACACAAACTTTACCTCTTTATAATATTAGTATAGATATATAGAAGTATAGATATAAATTGTTGCATTGATGTAGATCAAACAAACAAAATCTATGTCATACTTAGACAAGGCGGCGCGGCGGCGTGAAAAAAAAAACAATTAATTAGATATGATTTTCCCAGGAGTATCGTGTTTCTTTGCTTGTAAATTATAAAAATAGATTATTGTACAAACATTTATTAGACAGCAACATACGAAGCATCGACTGGGTGACGCCCACATACGACCAACGGTACCTAAATATTATTATGATAGATCTACATAAAAAAGCCAAGTGACATTGGAAAGAAGCATGATCTTCTCAAGCACAAACAAGCTGAACTAAATTCTAAGATAAAAGCTAGTGTTAATAAATGCTTCAAAAAATGGCAATACGGAGTAATGGAAGACCTCTAGTATCTTCTTCTTCTTATCGTGTGGGCGACCCTTACTGTGACCCTACACACCCTAGTGTCAGAGTTTCTAAACCGCTTCAAGGGCCTCTGACATGGTTTGGCGACCGCCATTTGGCGGCCGGGACCACCGGCTTATACGTGCCTTCCGAAGCACGGAACCATCTTTTTATCAGACAATCAGGTAATTCAAGCTTGCAATTTCCTAACCAAACTGGAAACAACTTTACAAAGTAAGCTTCCCGTGGAAATCGAACCCACGACCACCGGGTTACGAGGCGAACGCCTAAACCACTCGACCACGGACTCAACCACGGAGGCAGTTACCTCTAGTATCGATCGAACTATTTCATTTATAATTATTATTATTAATGGGTACTTCACGACAAACCTTACGAAATAAATCGATCGCTACTAAAAGGTCTTCCGTTACTCCATAGGCGCCAAAACAAACCTCATTTTCAATTTACAAGTCTGTTGACCCCGATTCGCGACATTATATTTTGTGAACTAGAGTTACCATGAGCATGACCGCCATCTTTCGAACTTTTTGTTCTCGAACAGGCTTTCACCGAGGCAAAGGAGATGTGCGTTGTGACTTGTGAGCCTAACGGTCCGACCTACTTGCACAAGGATCACAGTTAAAAGAATCCGTGCGGTGTAAATGAGATACGAAACTGAATTTACCGTTGTTGGTCTTAGCATGATTAAATCCATCATCATTCTATGTAAGTATAGGACCATAGAGTATTAATAGTCTCTTTATAGGACGTTGCAGACTTGCAGTGTAAGAACTTAAAATGACGGACCTCTGCCACTTCTAGGTACATAAGTATTTTAAGTGATTGTGCTGTTGGTGTGCTTATTATAATGTAGGGAACTAGTGTTATTATTGAAACGACTGGAGCCGATCGGTTACCATTTATTACTGATCAACTTATGCTAATACAATATATCTTATAACACATAGATCTAACTTACTAAGTACACACACCTCAATAAATAAATAAATAAATATTGCGGAAAACCAAAAAATTATAACATTTTCCTGTTTTCTCATTGTAGCCAATTTTAATTAAACATTGCATAATGAATTGCCTATAGCATAGAAGTTAAGTTACATCAACCAGTAAGGTTTTACCACAACAACTTCGTTACTACATATAAACATTGGAAGCTTTTTGTTCGAAATTCGAAAATGTGGCGTATTTTCTGTACTCGCGAGCACTGAAATAAATTCGTACTGCCTGTCATGTAGGTAGGTACACTCGCTTTTCCACTGCGTTACGGTAGTTTCATCCAAAGTGTCTTGTCTTGTTTATCCTAATCCTAACTAAAATTATAAATGCGAAAGTAACTCTGTCTGTCTGTCTGTCTGTCTTTCTGTCTGTCTGTCTGTCTGTCTTTGCTTCACGCCTAAACTACTGAACCGATTTGTGTGAAATTTGGTACAGACATAGTTTGGAACTTGAGAAAGGACATAGGATAGTTTTTATTACAAAAAGTAAAATAAAAAATAAAATTTATTCCGGACATACAGCGCCATCTATTGGGTGCGCGTTCACCTTTGGTGCGAAAAAAGGGTTGAAAGGGAGGGATGAAGAGATTACTTTTGGTCGCGATAACCGACATCGCGGTCGCGGTAACCGACATTCACGCGGACGAAGCCGCGGGCATCAGCTAGTATTAAATAATAATAAAATAATTTAATTCGAGTATTACTGACTCAATAGAAATACATTCATTCATGCGGTGAAGGCAACCCGCGAAATTCGATTTTTCTTACGTTTTTTGCAATTTCTCGGTCAGTTACATTTGTCATTGCCGCGAATTCCATTTTATTTCACATACGACTTGACACTTGACACTGACCGGGAAATTGCAAAAAACGTTAGAAAATTCGAATTTCGCGGGCTACCTCGTCGTATCAACCTTAATGCCCGCCTTCCACTGCGAGCGGAGCGGGCTCCGTACGGACTCCGTTTAACCCTTAAATTGGCAGAGTACTCCACCAAAGACATACACTTTGAAAACATCAATTGTGGTAGTAATCTAAAAAAAAATACCTGTTATTGTCATTTTTAGCTTGCAATAATTGTGTATTTTAGTAGATAAAATATTAGGATGTGATAAAATCAATAATTATCCGTGAAATTCAAAATATCTTCGAAGCGGTCTGACGTCTCAGTGTCACATGAAACCTTTTTAAGTTTTTCTGCGCTTTTTTGGTTAGGACTTGTGGTTATTAGGCTTTACATTGCACAGGGACATTATAAACAACATCAATCGTCCATAATTTTATGTGTAAATTACGTAATTGCAATTTTATGAGTTTGAAACTTTGTGTGTACTCCCTGAATACCGTTGCCAAGTACGCGCAAAATTGACTTCGGTATACACAAAGTACATTGCCAAGTATACAAAGAAATACAAAAGGGGTTTTTTTGTTTGTTTTTGATATATAATGATATCGATTTTATGTCGTATAGCATGTTATTTTCTCTTTTCCTGCAGCACTTGAACCTGACACAATCATATAAATTCAAGCTTTGATCCCGAAAGAAAATGCATGATCCGATGACAGTTCTTGTTTTGATGATGAATCACACTTCCTCCACCAAGCTCCATTCTCACCCACAATGAATGTTCAGTCTTTCAAAGTCAAATACACATACAACGTTGTAACGTACTCCTTACACCAATGCTTCAAGAGGTTTTTCCATATTCATCCATCAATATCATAATGCCATGCCAACATGGAATTAAATTCAACCATTGTCTACTCCATCTGTAGAACTTCTACTGTCACCAGTTCCATAGCACATTGGAATCTTCACCTGTGCCGATATCTAGATCTAAACGCAAGTAGCTTTCAATCATCACTTTTTGCTCCATATAGTACAAATACAAGAAAACATATTTCACACTATAGTTGGCAATGTACTCCCGGTAGTACATCGAATTTCGCGAAAACTGTAATATTCAGATTTTTTTCACAATTTTTTTCAGTCTTCTGGTATCATAATAAACCAGGAAATAACAAAAAAACATTAAATTTTAGAAATAATTTCATTTGCCAATTTAAGGGTTAACTCGCAACGGCTTTTTTCATAAAAGTGCTTCCACTGTGAGTTCTGTGAGTGAGCGGACTTCAATATTTACTCCGGTCCGCTCAGATCATCAGCTCAGTTTCCGCTCATTACCCTTTTTTAGTGTAAGGCGGGCGGGCATAAATATTTTTTATCACCCTAAAATACTGAATCAGTAACCTTTCGTCGAATGTTTGTCTTAGGTGGCTAGAAAATGTTTCAAGCAACGAAAAGCAAATCTAAAAAAATTAAATATCTGCCTAAGTTAAGACTGAAACTTTTATTTGTATAGGTACAACGTTACATTCATCGTCCTGGATAACTGAAAATCGCTTTCAACACCTATCGAATTTCTACAGCACTTAAATTATATCTCTCTTATTTTTAGGGTTCCGTAGTCAACTAGGAACCCTTATAGGTAGTTTCGCCATGTCTGTCTGTTCGTCCGTCCGTCCGTCCGTCCGTCTGTCCGTCCTCGCTTAATCTCTGTGACCGTTAGCACTAGAAAGCTGAAATTTGGTACCAATATGTGTATCAATCACGCCGACAAAGAGGTAAAATAAAAATTGGAAAAAAATGTTATAGTAGGGTAGCCCCCCTATACCTATGTAAAGTGGGAAGTGTTTTTTTTTTTTTATTTCAACCCTAACGTGTGATATATTGTTGGAAAGGTATTTAAAAATGAATAGGGGTTTACGAAAATCATTTTTGATAATGTCAATAATTTCGGAAATAATCGCTCCAAAAGTAAAAAACAATGTGTCCCCCCCCCCTCTAACTTTTGAACCTAGTTTAGAAAATATTAAAAAAATCTGAAAAGTAGAACTTTATAAGGACTTTCTAGGAAAATCTTTGAACTTGGATGGAAACAGTTTTTGTACAAATAAGACAAAAAGTTGTACAAAATTATTTCTGGACTAAGTTTGTAGTATTAATCGTATAAGCAAGCATTTTTTTTAACTTCGTTTACATATTTTATTATCCTGAACGTATCTTTTTTCAAACAAAAAAAGAATTATTACTACGGAACCCTACACTGAGCGTGGCCCGACACGCTCTTGGCCGGTTTTTGAGTATCGCATCATCGTTTGACATTGTTACAGTATCAATTTGTTGATCTTCTTCTTGTCGTATCGAAGTTACTTCCCTATGACTATTTAGATCCATTAGATGGCCACGTTTATTGCATAGGCAGACTCTTGACGACCTGAGTAGCGTCTCTGCCTGGCAGAGATGCTACTCAGGTCGTCAAGAGTACAGGTAAACAGACTCCGTGAACACTTCAGCAAGTTGGGCACTGTATGTTCCGGAGCGCTGCACTCGCTCTCGGTGTTGGAGGAACCAATAATACCCCATTTAGCTTAGATTATGTTTGCAGTGGTCTACTTAGAGGTGCAATCGAGTCAGGGGTTTCCAAGGAGGCCACTGTAGTTCACTGCCGGGAGGCAAGTGTTCTTGAGGCGTAAAGAAGTCGTGACGTGGTGGACATGCTTCATACTTTAGGTGGCCTGTCCTGGATTGCCTGAGTAAAGCGTAGGAAGTTTTTGTGGCTTTTTAGTCTGCCCGGGGTAGTGCCCCTGGAGCCCAACTACGTAACAAATTGGTTCGGGTTCCAAACCTTCGATTCGTTCTATGAGTGTCACATAAACGTTAATAGAATAGAATAGAATTTATTTATTTTCAGGTAACAAAGAACCCTAGATAATATGCTATACTGCTTTGTTGGGTTCAACTTCTAGTCTAACGTGATACCTAGGTTTCACTTTATACCTACTTGAAGAATACTTGGGAAGAATATCGTTGATACAATGGAACTTTAACAATTTTACAAGTTAATTTAAAATAAGTTAATTCAGTGCATATTACGAAGCATCAGCCGTTGCATCACAGGTATGGCACTTAAATGTGGGTCAAGTATGTAATAAATATGTGCATATATATTTATTCTGTAATTTGAGTAACAAGAATGATTTGTTAACTAAGATAAAAAATACTACTCCATAGATAATATTTTTATCTGAGGAAATTACGATGCTCTGAGCAATCTCGGTTGACGTAGCCGAGATGACGAAAATGATGAAAACTAAGTAAGGAATGATCCCGAACGAATTCTATGTAACTTTTGTAATTACTTTAAATAATACTATCACTCATATATCCATTGGATATAAAAATTAAACATTCAATATAAACATTAAATACTTTCTATGGAAGCATAGGCTATAGCTATCATGAAAGACGGAAATGAAAATAAGGGAGAATTCCTTAGTCATACGTACGGTGAAACTTCCACACGACCTTTGCTAAATGAGATATTTGGTATAGATTTTCCGGGAGTACGCCGCGCGCCGTAGTCGTATTCGCCCTTCTACGCAAGCCGGTATCAAATTGGCGTAAGGACTGCCATTCCTCTCTAATCCTTTCGAATAGAAGCAGAAGTTATAATGGAGTCGGGAGTACAGAGGCTAAAATCTTCCACTTTTAGACCGTCTTTCGACGGTCGTAAGTGCCCCGTTGATGTGCAACCATCAAGGATAGCATTGTATCCAGGACAGGAGAAGTTCGCAATTAAATTACACTCCATGCTTACCACAATCAATTAAAACACTAAACCAACATTGGCCACATAGTAGCCAACCTATTGGCATTCTATCGCACAAACCATCACGTAGGGCAAAGGCCTACATGACTAAGATACCGTTTACTTTTCAGAAAACTCCTCGATCAACACTTTTGTTCATTCAACTCTTTTTTTTCTCGTTATCTGACTCACGGGCCACTATGCAAACTTGTAGATGCCGCTATTTCGTAATGAGTAACATTGTTTGTTACTATATCGTATGAATCTAGCTGAAGGAATTTGCTGAAATGCGTTTCCTTTGAGCGTTACGCAGCGGATGTCACATAGGCGCCGTGTGACCAAAAGACAGTTTAAAGGGATATTTTACAATCCCTGTGGCTGGCTCTAGGTGTATTTAGGTAGATTTTCAAAGAATTATCGCGCAAATTAACCGGCTCTATCATTTTTACCCGACTGCGGCGAAGCCCAAAAGGAGGGTTATGTGTTTGACGTGTATGTATGTATGTATGTATGTCCGTTTCTTTGTTCCCTCATAACTCCTAAACGGATGAAGGGATTTGAATAAAATATACGTCGTTAGATTCGTCTTGATGGGGTGTGTGTTATAGGCTAGGTGTGTGTTATAGGCGCGAGTGTTATAGGCTACATTAAAATTAAAAAACAAAACAAAATTGCGGATTTTGGGGGCCAAATCGCGGAGTTCAAAAAAATTTTTTTTCCAACTCCATCGAGTAGGGTATCAAAATAAAGGGTTTTAAAAGGAGATTACAAAAATATATAACACTTATATATTTAAAAGAAATTCAAAGAGACAAATCCTATAAACAAGCACAAAAGTAAGAATTTTACTCGACCAACGGAAGAACAAACACAAAAGAACTAAAAAGTTGGAAATAAAAAAAATAGTTAAAAAACTAAAAAACCCGACTGAAAAAACTTAAAAGCAAAAAACAAGCAAATTTTAAATTAAACAAAACTTGGAAGCAGGCGGGGTTCATTTGAATATTAAATGAAAAAAAAAAATAGAACTAAAATAGAACCCCGCCTGCTTCCAAGTTTTGTTTAATTTAAAATTTGCTTGTTTTTTGCTTCAGTCGGGTTTTTTAGTTTTTAAACTATTTTTTTCATGTTTGATTTGTGAGACAAATATCTGGAATAATGGCCTTTTTAACATGTTTTTAAAGCAAAATATCACCTAGAATAGTTTTAACTTTTATAACTGAACGGAAAGAAAGCATGATAGATCTACGTGGGACAATAATAGAAGTTCCATTTTTAAAACTGTTACACGAGCGCACAATGAGGTCAATTTAAAAGCAAACACAAATTGCAATAAAAGCCTAGGTAATCAATCGAAACCTATCTAATCGGCAACACTGATAGAATCGATCTATCAGTAACTTTATAAATCAGTAGTAAAAAATGCAATCACATCAAAGTGAAACTGGTTTATAAAATTAAACAGAACTCTATAAAGACATGACCGATAACGTTAAATATTTGAGGATCAAACGGAACTCTCTATCAGTAATCATGGTTGATAAATTAAAGTAGGTGAGCGCGTATCTCCACGGGAATGCCCGTGTCAACATTGCCGTAACAGGAATGTAGGGCAATGGCAGACGGACATCGGAATCGGAACTAAAACAACTGCTAGCCAGGAAACTGGCCAGTACGCAGATGCTGCCGGACTCTTAAAAATAAAACGTGTTTTTTTTAAATATTGCAACATTGTCCATTGATAAAGAAAGTTATATCTGCTGCTAAGACCGTTATTTTTAACGGTGATTCTGTGAATGTTCGAAAATCGAAAGTGTTGACTCAGTACTTATATACAGAACCTACAATAATTTTATGAAGGCAATATTTACCTATAACTTTACTATTTTAATATCAGCTGATGTTTGAAATGTTCCTTGCAAGCGTTTTCTCAATGGCTTAGCCTGACTTTTTTTTATTTTAGTTATTCAAAAGTTGCTAATTTTATACAGGTGCACGCATAGCAACCTAAGTACAGTGCGATCAAATTATCTTGGCAGCTCCGAACTTCGTGCAGGTCATTTTGTTACAACGAATGTATAAAAGTGTTATGATATTTATTTTATTTATATTTCTCACTGTTTAAATGAGATATTTTCTGATCGTTTAAGTATTGGTTTATCTGGCAATAACAGTTTTATTCCCAAGTTTACATGCGTAAAATTTCGCAAAGCCTATGTTCAGAGATGCCAAGATAATTTGATCGCACTGTACTAAGTTTAGTATTCCACTAGACTTGGCTTACGAGTAAATGTGCACAAGAAAAAGAAGGCAATGACTTTATTCCATCTCGACAGGAATCTCAAAATCCAATGCTCTATTTGCATTTAGCAGGGTATTTTTGTCAAACTTGTTGAATCTACACGAAAGAGACTTAGGGCATATAATTACAAGGTATCTACTAAACAAGAACTTATTGCTCACGGCGCCGGAAGCATTTCCGAGATTTGTTTGTTGTCATTACCGAAAACAAAAGAGGTCAGTGTAACAAAGCAGGCAGCAGTTCTTTATTGGAATAATGACTGTTACCATAGTCTGTGCCATAGTGCAGTAAATGCGTGAGACGTGAGTCAAGGCAGACGGCCCTCAGTGACTCATGGACGAGCTCCAATTTCTTCACCAAACATACACTCATTAATTATTCTAGGTAATTATATAACAAATGTGATTAAGACAATTATCGTTTGTGAATTAGCTGACACTAGAACTTTATTACGGCGACTTAATTTACTAACGATTACTTTTTGTCAGAATAAAATCCTGGCATTTTAGGTGACCAATTAACCTAATTTGTAATTAATTCGATGGAATTGTCCTGTTGACGGTTGATAAAACCGTAAAACCTGTTAAACACCGTACAGGGTGGGAATTATCATGGTAATGTGCCCTTTTACAGAATTAATTGCTGAACTCATTCCCTACTTCGTGGTTAGGAAAATCCTAAAACAGGTTAATCTTTTAAATATTATTTGGGCATTTCTAACAATCATTGGGTAGGTTTGGTAGTTCGTTAACAGAATTAATTATATTTCCCTGTACAAGTTATTTGTTCACTAATGCACTTGTCTAGATTGGTCTGTGGATGGGAGACTACCCATTAGGTAGGTACATACTGAGTTTCCTCCGTGCCACGGAAAGCACGTTACGCTGTTGGTCCTGGCTGCCATATACAGACCTTTGGAAGTCGTTACAGGTAGTCAGTGACATATAGAAGTCTGACAACCAGTCATAACAATACCGTATTACCAAGTACATATTAACTGGGTTGTGGAGGTCAGACAGGCAGTATCTCCATGAAAAATACTGGTATTCAGCTGCATACGGATAGACTTGAAGCCGACCAAAAATAGTTGGGAAAAGGCTAGGCAGATGATGTGCTACTTCTTAGTTAGCATCTTCTCATTTTCTTGAACAAGTGTCTACTTTCCGGTCCTTTGTCATCACAACAAATAATTCTGATCTAAGGCAAGCGATAGATAACCAACAATAAAAGTGTCGTTGAAGTCTTGAACAATCTTGAAGTACTTATTTCAAGTACTTATGTAATTTCCCGCTGGATGCGAGGCACGGGACTAGTCAATGTGGCGACACTTGGGTAAGCCTATGCCCAGCTGTGGACGTTTTTTGGCTGAAATGATGATGATGATTTCAGTTATTTGTAAAGCAACTTTTTACTAGTCATGGTCCATCTGTGTGCAATACGGGCAGAGTTGCTTCCGCTTTTACAATATTTTTATTTTCAGGTTAACCCCCTGATAAACCTAATGAGAATTTGAGAGAATTGAGATTGCGAGAATGCAGAATTAGCTGTTTGGCATACTTAACACAGCAAACTAAAGATCCAGTGCTTTAAAAAACATAGCCCTCGAAATTCGTTTTTTTTTCAACGTTTTTTTACAATTTGCCGATCAGTTGTTAAATAAAATAGGATACGCGACTGTAACAAATGTGACTTTACTGATTACCAATACAACCCTCTCTGCATGTCATATTACTTCCTTGAGTGATTATTTGATGAAAAAGGCTTAAAAACGTAAATAAAAACGAATTTTGCCAATGCCGTCATTGTGATATTTTTGTTGTTCTAGCTAGTTCATAGGTAATAAGTAGGTGGTAGGTACCTCGAAACGTTCTTTTTCCCTAAAGGACCTACATGTTGGGGTCAAAGTTCCAACCATTCCCAGGTTTTTTTAAATAGGTATGTACTTAATTATTTCTTTTTAATTATAGTTTTTATAAAATTATACAAAACGTAATTTTTCACCCCAAAAAAAGTAATTTCCCAGCAATAATTTTTGCTTCGATTTACTTAGTTTGATGTACCTACAGAATGGTGGCCGGCTTTGTGCAGGGTCCGTTTACACCCTCTAAAGAGAGAGAAATTAGCCCAAAAATAACACTTTAAGAATTGTTATTGATATGCTTGTAAATCGTACTTCTAACCTAAACCTAAACATACAATAACTGAACGCATAGTTTATGAACATTCATTTAATTTTGACCTCTATGTGAACCCTCATAACAGTAAATCCAGTGAAATCTGAGTCTATTCTCGCCATAGCTGTAAAAACATGACTGGTATGTACATAACTTTGCGAAATCTTATGGTGTAGAGTTTGGCTCGTTCAGAAATAGAACGGGACTTCAGGGCTGGAACTAACACGGTGTGGGACTGTAAATTCAGTGAAGTAACACTAAGTTTACCTATATTTTTTTTTATACTCGATATTTTTTAGGGGCTGTTCTATGTTCAGTTGTCTATGGTTCGGAATCAAAACTCAAAAATCGTCGTTCTCATTCTCAATTATAAACTGTACACTGTACTGGCATAATATCTCTCAATCCTCTCATAATCGTAACACTTTGTGGTCAGATTTCTACTGCTTCGTTACACTGTAGTAACAGTATCACATAACGAAAGGTTATGGCAGTAGTTGGCAGCTGGCTGTTCTTGATAACTTTCGTAGTTTGTAGCAGCTGTGATTCGTGAAAGTTGAAGCTTCACCAATGAATATGATAGTCCCGGATTTGTTTTTGTTTTTTTAAACGGTTTTCTTTAGTTCTTTATTTAGTTACCTATCCCTATTAATTACAAAGTATACAGGGTAGTTTTAGGCTACTTCTTCTTCTCGGCTAAAACACCAGAAAGTGGTGGATGCCGATGGGCATTCTGGGAGACCGTGACATTTAAAAAGCACAAATTCTCAGACTAATTTCAATGAATGACTTGATTTTCTTCTACGCAGCTTTTATAATCCCACGTGCTAGTTCCTAATGGCGCATAAACAAATTCCTCTGGAGTACTCTGGACCATGTTTATTTTTTCCAATAAACTCCACCCACCATGTCCTCCACGTGGCCGCCTATGCAGTTGCATTTGCGATGTGTTTTTACCATCCAGCGATAAGTACTTAATTAATTACGGAAAATTACAATCGAATACCACTGGTCTATGTAAATTGCTACTTAATAACCTGAGTGGATTGAATCACTGTTCGATCGCTTTGAAATCGATGCACATTAAAGGGTATTTTACCCAGTATTAGTATTACCTGACATTGCTTCCTTTTTTCAAAGTTGGGGATCGATTGGTTTATCAGATTCATAAAAAATGGATCAGGGTTGTTTTTATTTATTTTAAAATCAATAAAGAAGTAGGTGTCCAAGCTACGTAGTTTCCATCTAACTGTGTAATATTTGTTCCAACTTGAACTTTCGTTTTCATATTAATCGGGTAATGCTGGGGTATTACCCGATTAATCTGAAAACGTGCGTCACTTCGTTCCCCTTTCTTTTTTGTAAAATTGGTCAAGTAATTGGTCATCCAAATAAAAGAGAGCTCAAAAAGAGCTTCGATACTTCTGGTTAAAAACAGCATGCATACCATACACGAAGGCACAAGATAAGATCTAAAACGGATGCAACATCCCTAAAACAGGCTATATCCGTCCCAGCCGAGATAACTAAGTCTGAGACGCGAGCAGCTGGTCCCGCATACCAGCGCGGATTCGCGACAATGTTTCTCAATACACAACTATACGACAGCTTCCCAAACCCGCGGTTGTTTAGAGAGGCAAGCACGTTTAAGTTACATTCTACTACCGTTCGGGTAATTACCTGGCGAGATAAGGGTTTCGAGAAACAAAGTTACCTTTTAAACAAAGGTACAATAAATTCAGGTAAAGGGCGCTCCATTTTTTAATGCTTGAGCTTTCAAGTGCCTGGGGCATGGGCGCTGACTTTGTATGGTTTATTCTGAAACTGAAAGTACAAAAATGGTGCAAATTATATCTCATAGTCTATGGAAATACCTATTTTATGTAGCTTCGACACCTACTTACTTACATAATGATTTAAAAATAAAAATAAATAGCCTTGACCCGTTTTTTATCAATCTGATGTTAAAACATAATCGAGCCTAATCAATAGATAAGGAAGTCCCTGATTTTGGAAAATCCCAACCGCATATTTTTGGGAAGATGGTACAAATAAATGCCTACTACGTAGCTTCGACACCTTTATCTTATAAATAAAAACAGCCTTGGCCCGTTTTTTATCAATTTGATATTAAAACATAATCGAGCCTTATCAACAGATTTAATATTACAAGAAAGTCCCCGATTTTGAACCGCATATTTTTATAATTAAATCATAATTTCTAATCAATCTCAACCGCCTATTTTTGGGAGGTGGTATCCGAATTTATAGCTATTTATATAACTAGCGGACGTCCCGCGGTTTCACCCGCGTAGATCCCGTTCCCGTGGGAATACAGGGATAAAAAGTAGCCTATGTTACTCAGGGTGAATGTAGCTTTCCAAGGGTGAAAGAATTTTTGAAATCGGCCCAGTACTTTTTGAGCCTATTCATTACAAACATACAAAAATAGGTACAAATCTTTCCTCTTTATAATATTAGTGTAGATAGGTGCTTGAATCGTGCCGTGTGTTTTTGTATCCGGTATGTTTTAAAAAAAAAGAAATAGCCATTATTGGCAACCAATATTCGGCCAACTTATGAAGTTGGTAGAATCTTCGTAGCATTTATTCGTCAGCGTCGTATATTTGCTGAATTGGTTCAAATTCAGTGTGTTCTACGAATAAAACCGTTATAAGCATGCACGCCTGAAGCATTTGTAAAAGTTACCCGTCGTCCACACTGTCCAACGGTGAATATATCCCAGCCTGCTAATCGCGGTCATTCCGCATTCACTCCACTCGCTAGCATCGCATCGCTGTTCGCAAGTTCGCACGCTCAGTTCGAATTTGGCGCGCAACCGGTACCGGTCAGGCAGCCAGCGACGAGCGCGCCTTTGCCCAAGGAAGTTGTATCGAAACGAAGCGAAGGAGCGAAAACTTTTTGTTTGTTGTGTTGTGTTTACTTTTTGTTGGAAGTCATCGAACTGGTTTTAGTTTAAAATGAAATATTTCAGTGTTAGTGTAAGCCTTAGTGTGGAATTTTAATAAATTAACAATAGCAAAAATACGCTGCCAACGGATACTTAAATGGTATGTAAAATGTGTTATATTTTTATCAACTCGCGGTTATCATATCTATGCGGTCAGTGCGAACTTATTTGATTGAGCTTTACATCCTTTGTTTAGGTATCACCGGCGACGCGTACGCTTACTCCCGAATACTATTAGTACCTCGTACTTTAACCGTAGTATTTAAATAATGGACGGCGAAAGGAAAATCCACATGAGCGAGGGTGTACCATTGAATTCGACAGGTGCGGCTAACATTTTTCTGAATACTGGTAAAAATACCAAAGTTAACTCACCCGAAGGGACTGTCATACATCTCAATACAGGTGACTTATTATTTATATACAATTAAATGTAATTTAAGACACGAATATGTAAATAACGTGGTATTTTATTGATTGCAGAGAAACCGTCAGACCTCGGCGTGCATATAAATACAACGTTCTCAATAGCGTCTTCCAAGAAAATAAAGCTTTTGTTCGTATTGAATTTTTTGTTGAGCGTCATCTGTATGGTGTTGAGTTGTTCGATAGCGTTCTACTACTGGAACGAAATGATATCGATGAGGAGGCAGCTGGACATGATAAACGACCACTTTATAATACACAACGGGAACCAAGACAGGGGGGTTCAGAGTGCGCTGGTGGCGCGGCCGAGGTCGCCGGCCGCGAACGATCCTCGCGAGCCGCGAACCAGGTCCTTTGAGGTCTACGACGAGGAGGAGCCTCAACAAAACGCCAGGAAATACTATGTCGAAGACCTGGGAGAAGACATGATACTTGTAGACTCTAAGAAAAAGAATGCCACTAAGGACAATGCTCCTGTTTATGATCTAGTAACGGTGCTACAAAAAGGTTAATATGCCCTTTCAACATTTATTTTAAGTTATAAATAAACATGTGTGTCATGTTCATCACAATAATGTTTGTTTATTATTAATTACAGAGTTGGTGGTAGCTCAATTTAATGGTGCTCATAAAGAATTAAATATGGGGATGCAATGTGAGTATTGAAACATTTTTTTGTATACTTTTTAATTCCAGTATAAGTCAATATAATACAGCCACTTACAGACCCACTGCAGGGCAAGATAATCTTCTCTAGAGAAGACTAAATTATCATAAACCAGCATAAAAAGTTTGTGTTAAAAATTTAAGTAATAAAAACTTTAGTTAGGTAAACTAGAAAACATAAAAACTATAAAGCAGAAATAAACAGCTGCTGATGCCAGTGACTAAGAAATAATAATTATGTAGTATTAGTACATACTTGCTTACATAACAATACTTCTAAAGCAGATAAATTCTTGATTATTATGCTAATCTCAACTAAAAACAGTTCTTAATGCAAGGGTTTAAGCTTGGTATTGGTTTGTTAATCAATGACACATGTTCACTAGGCAACGGACAGATAAAGGAAACTCTGTACCTATAACTGCCATAGACCGCATTAATCACAAATAGATACTCTTTTCTGAATCAAACTATTTATTATTATACTTGCTTCAAGCCAATCAATAAATTATCTACCTGAAGCTACCAAAATACTGCAATTTTCGTCTGTTTTAATTTAGAAAAAGTCAAAAGAATGTTTCAAAGTTTCTAATCTTCCTATTTTAAATAACTTGTTAATTCATTTTTATAGGCCCATGGCACACTGGAAGCTTTAAAACGAAGTAAACAATAGAACAATATGATTTTTTAAGTAGTGACAGATCTAATACTACCGCAAATATGTGATTAAAATGATAATTTATGTGTATATGACACAGACAGGATACGCCTAGATATTTGCATTGTGTACATTACAATTACACACTATTTCCATCCTTATACATAAAGAATAAGGTAGATAATCCTAAATACAGAAAGTTACTTGACATAGTTACTTTGTGTTAAAGAAACTCAGGCTCGCAACTTATATGGGATGGATGTGTTGTAATTAATCTGCTCATAATAATTAAGCTTCCAGACAAAGTTACATAATTCCTTTTGTATCATCTGCATTCATTAATTGTGGCTACCAATTTATGGCTAGCTGTTAATTAATAGCTATTTTAGGACTTAGATTTGAATGACGTTCTCTAACGGTTTTAGAAACGCATGTTTTTGACCGACTTCTAAGAAAGGAGGAGGTTATTATGTTTCTTCTTGACCTTTACAGCTATGTAAGTGAGTCAAATGCACACATACATACATTAAGAGGAAGTATGTATGATTGACTGCACTGAGAATCTGATCTGGCTAAGCACAGCTTACAGCTAACAGAGCTCGTAGCTAAATAATATCAGCAGCTCGGATCGATCTTCAGGTTAAGCCGCGCTTGCCTAGGTTGGTTCGAGGATGCCGAGTTTTCTCCGTGCCTCGGAAAGCACGTAAAAGCCGTTTTGTTATTTGTAGATCTTTGGTTCGTTTGGTAGTTATAGGACTTACAGGTACCTAGTCAGTGAGTGGCCCAAAAAGTCCGACAACCAGTCTTACCAAAGGGTATGGTATTACCTAGTACTAACTGAGTTGTGGAGGTCAAATGGGCTGTAGCTCCATATAAAATGCTGGTATTAAGCTGCATCCGATTTTAATGGAAGCTAGCCCCAATATAATTGGGGAAAGGCTAGGCAGATGATGAGCATATTATACTGGTCTTGTTACCATCTGTCATGTTTCTTTCTGGACCTAATATTTGTTTTGTAAATAGAACAATTTGAGTCTATTGATTCAAGTACATCAACTTGCGGGATACATTCACCTCTTCTATGAAACTAATTGACCCCATTCAGTCAAACTTGGGTACCTACTTGCTATTCGTAGATACCTAGTCTATTATAACTACTCGAAAGTTTTATAACATGCTTTATTTATGCTGAATAACTTTTCATGTTATTCTGATATTCACTCAATGAAAAATAAATCACTTATCACTAAGACAAAGACATTTATTCGTAGGACATGGTAGGCATAAAGTTGTTACAGAAGACTACTCACTACTTAGTATAAAAAAGGCTTGTGTTTAAACGCCTACCAGAAAAGAACCTATTTTACTACCAAAAAAATTCGAAATGCCGGCCAAAATGGATTAATGCTCACCAAATTGTGTTTCCTAAAGTATTGTAGGAATGAACCTATTTTCCTTTTTATTCTATACCATAAAGATTTATAAACGCCTTTAAAGTTAACTGCAGACCAAATATTTTATATTATCACTAAATACATGTCACCAATATTGCATTTCACGACTTTCAATTTATCTCCATGACGTGAGCTCGCTTCGCTCGCATATTAAATAACACTAATATCTTCTGTCCCCGAAGTGCCGGGCCTCTGCCGGCCTCCTTCGTCGGCCTACGGCCCGGTACCCATGCCGCCCATAAAGGGTACTGTCGCGAGACGATCGTATTATAATTTTGGTTAATTGATTTGGTGAGCATTTATCCATTTTGGTAGGCAAAAAGAATATAAATACAACACGTACAATTATTCTGATGAGTGTCTAATTATTTTGAAACTTAAAACGTTGTTCTTTAGGCACCTCAGTATAGAGTGGGTTTATTTTATTTGAAGTTAAAATATTTTATTTAGTACTTAGCTGTACTTTAATCTAGGGTCTGAAAATCTTTTTTGGTGAGCATTTAAATTGTAGCCTATAAAAAACAAAGTCACTTCCCGCTGTCTGTCCCTATGTATGCTTAGATCTTTAAAACTACGCAACGGATTTTGATGCGGATTTTTTCAATAGATAGAGTGATACAAGAGGAAAGGCGGGTCGCTAGTATTTAATAAAAATAATAATATTTCTGACTTCTGTTCAGATAGAGGGGAATCCCCTTGTTTTATAGGAAGTTATTATTAGACGTACCATTATTTTTGAAGTGAAAACTTCTTTAGCGGCGCTGAGCACTTTTTTGTATGGGTAAAAACTTTCAAACTCGCGTCAGGGTCACGTGATGCTGATCGAAAAATCGTAAGATTTTTCGATCAGCATCACGTGACCCTGACGCGAGTTTGAAAGTTAATATTGAAGTTTTCACTTCTGCCGGCACTCCCGGAGTGCTATTTTTTTTTTTTTTTTAAACTGGGTTATCAGTTTATGCACATTGATTTTATGCAACAATCATAATAACGATGGTAATCCCACCGTAATATAAATTGCTTTCAATGTTGCCAGTCGTTTTTTTTTTTTCAGTTATCCTATTTATGTATTTATTTCAATAAATATTGTGCAATAATTTTACTAAAACGCAATAGAACTAAGTCTCAGTGAAGTGATAATTATAATCAATGAAGTGCTCTTTAGGCATGACTTCATAGATAATAGTAATAATAAGAAATTGTTATCAAATGTACTTTTTTGTCTTGACAAAAGAAGTAAGTTGTCAACCTCAAGAGCTCTGTTACTGACACATTATGAGCCCTTTATAAGAAAGTTGTAAATTCTCACTTTAGATGTTTTGTAACACCTGCCGGGGCTACGAGAATGTTCGAAAGAGATACCGCAACCCCGGAATACAGCACACACAGAATACTCCAGTTAAACAGCTCCTAGGTTGAACAGCAACCTGCCATTCTTTTACCATACCATTCTTTTACCATACCATTATTTTACCATACCATTCTTTTACCATACCATTCTTTTACCATACCATTCTTCTGCCATACCTCCTCCGCTATTCTTTTCTGATTAACTTCGTTGCGGGATTCAAGACAGTTCATCGTTTCTCTGGGTCTTCGTCGAGCTTGACGAGCTTCATTGTCTCGGCGCGTTTCTGGTGCAAACAACAGTGGCAACCCACTGTTGTTTCTGGCTTACTCCTGTATGCCAGAATTACAATGGTTTGGGAATACTGTGGCGGGTTTGTCCAAATAAAAAAAAAAGTTGATGTGGCACTCGGAGACTGCCGCGGTAAAGCTATTGCATAGCATTTTTTATCAACTGCAAATAATTATTTATTTATTTTATTTATGCAGTATTTTTAAAAAAGAATTTAAATTATATAAGTAAATCAAAAGTAACCTTCATCTAAGACTAAGCTAGTAAGAAACTCTATGACAGAAAATTTAAAAGAAAAAGTATTGACAGCTTGTCAGCCTGACGTAAGTGTCATAACATTGAAAAATATGAAAATTATTTTTCTATAAGAAAACGAATCGTTTTCTAAGGCCGATTCGCAGAATAGTAATGCAAAAACCAATAAAACTTATGATAGATGCGTACTAATAATAAAATGAATGTATATAGAGTACTCACTCCTCACTCATTTTTTTTTCACTATTTTTTCGTGACTTTCTTCATTAATAAATGCACTTTGTTTATTCATATTTAAAACACTTTGTACACAAATTATACGAGTAAGAATATTTTAGAAGGAGAAAGCAGAGAGACAAAACAGAAAAACTTAACAGCTTTACACGTGAGGTTATAAATTATTTAATTTGACAACCTCAGTTGACAAACTTGTTATTTTCCGTAACCTTAGCAACCTGGTTGAATACTGAATATTTTCGTTACGGAATTTCTGGATTCGCTCTCCACGCTCAAGGCCCGCGATAGAAGCTATGCAATAGCTTAAAAACCTGCCATTCACAAAATAAATTAAGTATGGCTTTTCATTGAATTAATTGACCCAAAATTATGCTGTACGAACACCGCTGCACCGCTCTCTGATGCATTATGAAGATCGTCAAAGTGCGCAGGCGTCAAGGAAATTCAGGGGATGTAGCGCAAGTTGGAATTGTGCCGTTGTCTTTGGTGAACATACTAAAAACATTAGAGATTCAAACAATACCTATACATAAATATAATGTACTTATAATAGGTATTGTAGCTATCGTAATTCTGTTCTAGGTATTGTTATGTTACTATATCAGTACATATCCTTTAGATTACTTCTATTTATGGAAAATACGAAAAATATATTACGTCAACAATGGTATCTAACTTTTTAATTTAATAATTTCCTTAAACTTTACTCCAAATACCTTAAAAGGCGTGCAAGTAGGTGCATTTGTTTGCGGTTAATTAGTTATATTGGGTATTTATTTGGTAGATTAGGTTTGCCTTCTAAATAATATCTTATAAAACCTACAATGCCAGTAATGCTACCTATTTTAAGCCTCGCGAAGTCGCGAGCTACATAAGTTTAGAACAATTTTTTTTTTTAAACATTACCTAGGTATATCTTCCATCTTCAAATGATTGGCGGAAACGTAACGATTGATGTTAGATATGGCTTGAGTGCTAATCGCATTTAGTTATTTGTGTAAACAAGTCTAGGAATTGTCTTGTTCTTTAAACTAAAATAAAATCGTAAACTTTAATCAATAATCCCAAGTTACTCCTGCAATTTCAACTACTTACATGTAGTCGTTAAGTGGTTTTTACTAAAAGACGGATAATTTAAGCCAAATGTTCTCTCAATGTGGGCGTATAGGTGGAAAGGAGGTTTAATCGAATAGGTGATTTAGGCAAACAAGCAGAATTTAATCGAATTAGTAAACTACTTACTGAAATAAAATACAAACAGAACGCAGATTAATTTACATTTTATTTTTATTAAAAGTAAAGTAAAATGGGTAGTTCGGATCATGTACTTAAAAACGGTGATTCGATTAGAATTCTCGTAACAAAGTCACCTTAAGACCATAACACCCTCTAAAGTTTAGGGGGTGTAGTGGTTATGTAATATGATTATAGCCATTTATGTCATTTCATTGGCAAAAACGTCAGTAGTTTGCATTACATTTCACTATAGGTCCACTCATCTCTGTATGAGTGGTGTTATTTTTTTTTTAATTTCTTAAACACGAAAACAAAATCTAAATGCTCAGATAAATGTGACATTATTTTTATTACGAAACGAAATAATACTTAAATAAGTTTTATACACGAATTTGATTTTTAAATTAAGCTCAATGATGCAAACATATTCTGAAAGCAACATCAAAAATCGATGTGTGTAATCTATATATCTATATATAAATAAAAAGAGAAGTCCTGACTGACTGACTGACTGACTCATCAACGCCCAGCCCAAACTCTTGGACCTAGAAAGCTGAAATTTTGCACAGAGGTTCCCTTTACAGTGTAGACAAGGAATAAGGAAGGATTTTTCGAAATTCAACCCCTAATGGATTTAAATAGGGGATGGAAGTTTGTATGGAAAATCGTCATTTTCACGCAGGCGAAGCCGCTGGCAAAAGCTAGTACTAATAAAAGACACCGTCATTTATGGTGTTTCTTGCAGGTACATGTTAAGAGTCGCACTTAAAAATGAAAAAAGATAAAAAAATAAAAATGAAGTACCAAAGAACGATTGTACCGTAAGATTATACAACTTAAAATTCCCTTTGGAATACGTGGCAACGTTCTGAGACAGTTTTTATGATAATTATTTTAAATTAATGTTCAAATGTTTAAAATCTTGAGCCCTTGAACCTTTTGACTGACATATTAAGATAAACAAACGCGGCTAAATTGTTTTGATATTCCCAAATCGTTTTTAGAGTTATGTACCAAAATGAGAAAAAAGAGAAACAGAGTTAGATTTCGTTTGTATGCCTGATCTGCTAATTATGCGGTTCAACTGGTCTATACTGGGTTCTAGTCTCGGGATTATTATTTCACTAAAGTTATATAATATTGGTAGACAAGTCTATCATGAGTTGCAACGGAAAATTTAATAAAACCTACTCTACTACTTTTTACGTTTTGTTCAGCACGTAGACTTTAGACTAAAACCTCAAATCAACCTGAATACCTGTATTTAATTATAATTATGCGTATATTCTCAAATCAAATAGATAGGTTTACCAAAATATTAGCAGCTTATCGTTTTGCGCCTGCGCACACTATAAAGATCAAGAACTATGTCAGTAGGCTATGGCTGTGTCACTGTTTATTATCGTTGCTATCGTAACCGCGATGTTTATAAAAACGTTATACATTATGCGATATGATAGATAACTTAACACTTCTGGTTTGTTGATAACCAAAAGAAAGTAAAACGTAAGTGTGTGACATCTATCATCGAAATACAGGTTAAGCGAAATAGCGAATGAGGTCCTTTGTTCGATTGCCAGGTCTGGCAAAGTGTTATTAGGAATTTCTTAGTACTAGTGTGAATTTGTGCTGGGTTGATGGCAATAGGCTCGCATCCTATTACCTGGGACTTATGCCTGTATAATAGCACACCTCCGCTGTGAAACTCAAAGGGCGAAACCGCAATAGTTTCGCTGTGAGTTGTAAGTTCTTTGGCGGCGAAACAGGAGCGAAATTCCCTGCTCTAACGTACAAAACTGACTATGATGTTGTCTCTTTCTAACACGATTTCGCTCATTTGCTCTGGAGCCGTCTACATCTCCGCCCGTTGACCGTAGTACTGTTGTACAGCGAAACCGCTGCCAATTGTTGGTTCGCAGCGGAGCTGATCCGCTGCGAAACTCAAAGGGCGATCGCTGTGAGTTGTAAGTTCTTTGGCCGCGAAACAGGAGCGAAATTCCCTGCTCTAACGTACAAAACTGACTATGATGTTGACTCTTTCTAACACGATTTCGCTCATTTGCTCAAGAGCCGTCTACATCTCCGCCCGTTGACCGTAGTACTGTTGTACAGCGAAACTCGCGCAGCGGTTTCGCAATTGTTGTTTCGCAGCGGAGGTGTGCTACAGGCATAAACATAACTAGCGATTAGCGAAATATGGGTGTACTAATAGGTACACCTCAGCCTATCGCAGTACTTCGCCAGACTTATTACGCTCCCAAGTTACTCCAGAACACCCTTATCCAACGTCTTCCGTATCCAGTCGAAGAAATGCTAAGGAAGTCCAAAGCTGTACTTGCCGATACGTTATCCTTGCTATAGATTCCAATGATCTCATTAGGGAGTGAGGTAACATTTCAAGGTCGCGTCGTTGGAATGCACACATCATTAGGACAAGGTATTTCTTGATTGCGTAGCAGTTTGAATGCTGAACTGCAAATAAGCGGGATCCTCCAAAAAATATATCGAGCTATCTTTAAAAATACTGAAGTTCTCTAAATTGAATGCTATTCTTTTCTTTTTTTTTGGACGAGACCCGCCACACTATTCCCAAACCTCCGTAACTCCTGTAAGCCAGAACCAACAGTGGCGAGCACCAGAAGAGCGCCGAAGCTCGACGAAGTCCTAGAGAAACGACCCCACAACGAAATTAATCAGAAAAGAAAGCAGAGTAGGAAAAACATAATTTCCACTTCATATTCTATTCTGCTGGTCAGTTAATAATAATAATAAAATTTTATTCAAAAGTAAAAATTGCTAAATTACAATATTATAAATCTTAGAAATAATGTAGGTATAAAAAAATTTCGATGCCTGTACTAGGATAAACCTGTATGGCTGTATCACAGGCGATATGGCTTCTAATACTACTTATAACTAATTGGACAACAGATTTCTAATCAGACAGAAGTTGACGCTAATGTGATCAATATGTCCAATTTCAGCAGCATGACCGAACTTTTATCCTGACCAAGTCTTGTACCAATTTTAACCTTTTTCTAATTTCTTGTCCTCAGCTATCATGGGTCCTTGGGTACGTGACGAGGAAGTGTCTTCAAAGAACAGCGAAGACAAAATCGAGCTGAACAGCAACTACGTGACCATCAAAGAGGGTGGCCTCTACCTTATATATTCTCAGGTATGCATCTGCTTGCTATAATAATTACTATGTTATGAATGTTGCTATCCAAGAACGCGTATATTTTATACCATTGTAATAAATGTAAAGTTTGTGAAAAGCAACATCTGTACAGTCAACCACCCATCAGTGGCAACAAAACCAGTGTAAGCTGGTCTATTTTATCGAAACTCCTGACTACGCCAGGCGTGGCCAAGTGTCACCTTCAATGTGTGGTCCACTGTACGCGAAAGAAAATCTTCCCTTGGGCCTTTTACCCGACTGAAGCGAAGCCCAAAAAGAGGGATATTTGCACTATTTATCAGCTCTCGCTGGTCTAGTGTTCGCAAGCGTAACTGGAGTATAAGTTCCGGGTTCGATTCCCTGGAGATCTGGATTTGTACCCGGTTGATGGCAATAGGCTCTCCACCTATGATATGTGGGGTAAAGGGTAAACAAGCCAACGGCACGAACTAGTTGGTGGGCAAAATGCATGCTATTTCATCCGACATCACGAGCGAAATGCATAGAGCGAAAGAGACACAACTAAAACGGGCGCGCGATTGTTTCCATGCAGACCTTTGGTAGTACGGACACCATGAAAAATCCATTGAATGTATCTGTTCAAAATAAAATTATTTGAAACCTTTAATAACTGATCTATGCCTGTATCGTTTCACTTTTTTCATTTTCGTACTATATACGTAACTTATTTACGCCCAAAGATGGTTAAAATTAGTGCTAAAATATGAAAGTTTCGACGCTCATAACTTCCAAATCAATATTTTTTTTTATTCTGCTTCCATAGAGGCCTAGATAATGACAAGACCAGTTGCCCAGTTCATGGGCCCAGTTCATTGATAATAATAAAAATGCTTGTTATGCTGTTATATGATAGCCCTGGGCATCGTGTAACAGCGCCGATGTTATCATTATTTTCCGGCTTCCGGGTACAATTTAAACCCCGGGACGACAATCAGCAATTTTTGTTACTGTGATGTTTTAATGGTGTGAGAATCTTATACAATGTACCTACATTCATTATAATATAAGTATGTTTATGATAGTCAGATTCTAGAAAGACAAACACATTAATCTGGTAAACCCCGAAGGGTTAGCCAGATGTACCTAATACTACACCCACATTTTGCCCATTTAAGTCCCATGTTTGTAGCGAGCGAGCCTATTGCCACCATTCCACCAACCGGGCACAACAGACGCCGTGGCTGCTACCGCTGCTACTGAGAAATTTCTGATGTAAAAACGCAATAACACTTTGCTCGACCACGGAATCAAAGGTAGAACCTCAAGCTCAACAGTCGCACTATCAACCACTAGACCAACGAGTCGGTCGGGTAGTCTGGGTGTTTGTGTTAATCTCATGTGCTAAGGTTCAAATAGGGATGTTTACTGACTAAAAAAAATATGATTCTAATTAGTCCGTCTGTAAGATTATCGAAAAATATTGGATACGTATTTTTTGTTTTATCAAATCAATCAAAATTGACGAAGGAAAACGCGTCAAAAATTTGAGTGGAAGGTGGTGAAGTCACTCCTCGCTATGAAATGTCTTACAGTCACACGAGTTTTCAAAGCACTGTATCGTCTTCATTGTTTGTTTACGTGAAAAGAGAAAAAATATGTGTCCAATATTTTTTGGAAATCTATCTGACGGACTAATTAGTTTTTTTTTTGTTAACATCCCTATTCTGAAAAAGTTAAACTTTCGCCTATGAGGCTATGACCAATGACGTATTATACATCATTATCTATGACATAAAGGGGTAGACAGTTGTAGTATAGTCTAGCGTACACACGTTATTATTATGGTACGCCGAAGAGTGTTTACGTTCCACATGATAATAAGCTTATCGTTCTTTATCGGACACTATAGGCACAGCACGACTGATAACAAATAATAATATAACTGGTTTATTTACAAAAACTGGGATTTTTCAACTATAGAGTTAGAAATTCTCATATAATAGATGTTATTTTTACCCGACTACGGCGAAGCCAAAAGGAAGGGTAATGATTTTGGCAGTCTATGTATGTATGTTCCACCGTAGCGCCTAAACTACTGAACGGATTTTAATAAATTAGGTGTCAATAGATTCGTAAAAATAGCCCGGGTGACATAGGCTATATAAATTTTATAAATTATTTTTATGACGGAATTTAAATGTCAAAAACTTACCTCAAAAAATATTAAATTGAGATAATCATCGCAAGTTTGGTATCAAATGAAAGGTCTTGGCGAGCACATTACAAATATGTATTATATTATAGTTTAAGTACACACAAAAATAAAATTCAAATAAAAAAATTAAGTTCAAAAATCTAAAACCCGACTACAACAAAATCGCGGTCTTAAAAGTAGAAAACAAGAAAATAATTCTTGTCTGATATTCTTCGTAGTCGCATGCCACCTAGCTAATGCAGCAATTAGCAGCTGACTTCTGTATCAATGAGAACGCCATGAAGGAGCATCAGGTATCAGTGGCATGCGACTACGAAGAATAGCAGACAAGAATTATTTTCTTGTTTTCTACTTTTAAGACCGCGATTTTGTTAGTAGTCGGGTTTTAGATTTTTGAACTTAATTTTTTTTTTTTTTTCATGTTTTGTACCGAATTAAAGTGATGGCGCTAGACACCCTGTTGCTTTTCCAAACTGAAATAAGATTAAAACAATCTTGCTTACAGACGTCGTGGTAATCCCACTGAGCTTGAAAATGTGGCTTCACCCTTACAGAGTAACCGACTGTTACTTACTTGGTCAGCGAAAACGGTGGTGACTACTATTGACAGTGGTTTGACTGCCCATTTCTGGTGACGGCTACTCAAAAAAACTTTATGATATAGTCATCATCAGCCTATATTATTCCCACTGCAAGGACTCAGGCCTCCTCTCTAGGAGAGAGATGGGCCCACAACACGTGCCCAGTCCGGGTTGGTAAATGTCACATAATATCTTCGAAAAGTATTGCGCCTGTCTGGGTTCGAACCCACGACTTACTGCTCGTAAGTCGGGCCGCAACCACTGAGCCACCACTGCTCTCACTATGATATTATTATAGTAATACAAACAAACACTAGGTAAATAATAAACATTACTCCATACATACAGAACATAATTTATCAAAGGATATACTTAAACCACTAGGTATAATTATAAAGCAGTTCACTCCAGACTTATGAGTCATTTTTATTGCAAACGTAGCAGTATGTGGTTTACGTTACTATAACATACAAATAATATGCTATATTCCTTATTTGTAATAGTAAACAGTGTATCGTAGGAACATTGACAGTGTAAAGTAGGCCTTTTCGACCGCAATATAGAGGGATTTCATTGAATATACCAGACCGACGTAATACCCTGTGGCTGTGTACGTCATTAATGAAAAACACGTAGTTTAATCATATTTAATTAATGAGGGCAATATTTTTTCTCCCTCTTATATTCGCTTCGACCTCTTCGAAGAAAGAAAAAATGATTATTATTCATAAATAAACACTAACTAACAAAGAAACCGAATTCGAGAAATAAAAAACCACCACTTCCTTGTATTCCTCTGCTACCAAAATTAGTGACACATTACTTGTAAATGTGCATGTTTCAACGAATTAAAAATAGACTAAATTCGACTTATCATTCTCCCCAGGTGGTCTACCTAACGCAGTCACCGAACTGCTACTTCATATGGGCGCGACAAACCGGCAAGGAGCCTCGTTTACTCTCTACTTGCGCAACCGGCGACGACTCGAGCAAGCGGCCACTGAACAAGTCCCAGATGTCATGCTCTGTTCAAAGCGTCGCGAGGCTATACAAAGGAGACATCGTGAACATCGCTCAACGAGAACCCAACAGAACGGTATGGCTCCGACCAGGGTACAGCTATTTCGGTTTTGTAAAACTTAGTTCCTAAACGGCTGTGAATTAGTTAAGAATGTAGGTAAAATGGAAGTTTTGAATGAGCCCGGAGCATTCAACTGTGAGTCAGAAAGAATGTTATGCAAACAATGAAAAACCTCAGTGTGGTGAGGGATTTTTTATTTTCTTAACAAGGTCAGAATGTTAGAAGTCATTTTTGTTATTTAGCTGGGGAATAAACCAGTTAGTTAGTACAGAAGAAAAGCCCCGTTATTCATACAATCCAATTTAGCTGTTGTAATGAAGTAGGTTTCAGCAATAAGTCATCAATAACGCACAGAAGTCATCGACCCTATTTTTCGAGGACTAAAAACTCAAATTTTGACTAAAAACTAATTCATCATCTTCCCACCCTTGTCTCATTCTATTTAGGGTCGGTGCTATTTGACTAGAAACTAATTGTAGAAACAAATTCCCGTTTACCAACTCTAATATTGAGCCGTACAATAAATCACAAACTGTCTTGTTAGTCATTGTTTGCATAACTTTCGCGCAGTAGTGGGTTGTGATAACAATTATCACTGCCAGTGAGAGGAATGGTGCTAGATATGTATAAGGAATACCCTCGTTACGTTACACTTGGTAACGAGAAGTTAGCTAAAAAAACGAGGTAAAAATGTACGTATAGTTTTTAGGTGATAGCGTGTGCCATAATGTACATAATGAATTACGAAAACATCACACTTCGCGTGTATTGTAATTTTAATTCATAATATTGATGTATAAGCAATTAATGATTCGGATTTCGATATCTTCCATTCAATACGGGTCCTACGTATTGGCAATTACCAGTTTTTGATCTCCTAATTGGTAAGAATAATCCCACTTTTCGTACCAAATTCTCGTGTTAAAAATGACAAATGTTTATTTCTCGGTTATATTGATTATTGACAGTCAGTTAGAATTGTACATATTATGGTTAAGTTGGAATAATATTGTAGTGTCGACTACTTTGTTGCTCAAGAGCATTTTTTGCATTGACTCATGTTTTTATGTGTTGGTACAATCACGAGCGCCAATATGTATACACTCCTAAGTTCAAAAGAGATTTATCTCGAAGAATAAGGATTGCAACTTTGGAATAAGACTTCGGGTCCCAAAATTGCTAAAGATATTGGTGCTCATGACTGTACATGTAATTATACATTTTGTTAGGTTTTTTTACGCAATATTAATGCTATACTAAGCTGAGTACTAGTTAAGTATAGTTGTAAGTTACCATTATTTGGTATTTACCTTGTAGTATTTGTTAAGACTGTTTTGGACTGACATAGAATGCCGGCAACGAAAAATATACCATGAGACTTTTCTAGCTATTGCAATTAATATACCCTTGGCTGGAGTAAGATACCTCATTTAGGACCCTAGAGCAAGTTTGTTATTTTGCTATAACAACGAGATTAACCCATTTATATCGACCAATCGTTTGAAAAATACTGGCGCATTGCCCCAGTATTTTTTTTTTATATTTATAACGTCAGTCGTTATAAAAATGAGTTAAACTCAAATACTGTAGTAATTTTAGCAGCATAAAAAAACGTAGACCATTCGGTCATGTTTAATATTAATAATACACATTTAGTCACTTTTAAAAGACATGTGTCTGGCCAGATGAGGTATCAAATGGTGTATCTAAATGTACAACAAGAATTTGCCATCTATGGCATTTATAACATGTCCATAACTTTTCAATTAGATCCTTTATAATAAAACGTGGTTTCTCTATAGTTTATATTTATACCTAGATCTTCGTTTGTGACACGAACGATAGCTTTCGTTATACCATGTTTTGTTTAAAAGGAGGTTAAGTCTATGTTTAGCGAATGTATACAGTTTTCTGTTATATAAAACTAGCTCCTATTTATTGTGCCTTAAAACCCATTACCCCTTAGTAGTTCTTATATAATTGTGTTGGTAGAAAATAGAAACATATTATAGGTACCAATATCGTTGATAAAAACATTAAGCATTGAATAATGTTTTATATAATACCTACGTGTTTGTTTGTGTAGTAAGCAAGTGTTTGTTAAGCAGAATCTACACGAGCGGGATAATATTATATTGGAATAATTGTGAAGATGCGAACAGTGCCGAAGTTTAAATATTCATGAAAGGCGAGTTCAAAGTTAGTTTTCGCTCGTGTAGACTCTACTTATTGTTGAAACCCAGTCAGTATGCAAATTACATTTCCAACGTAGTTTTTAAAATATACCTTTAAACATTAGGCCTAAACTAAGTAAGGATTTAGGCACACGATCCATTTCTGATCAAATAAAAATAAGATTAATCGTTTGATACGATACGGTGCTTCCTTAGAAATACGTACAGAGAGACCAGTGTCTCTTCAAAAATCTTCAACTCGTAGCTTCAAAATGTACGAGATGAACATGTCTATCTCGTACTTTTTCTACCTACATTGACGATTAACGAATTTAGCCGACAAAGTCAGTTGTTGCTTTGATCGATCGTCTGCACGGACCCTTACAAACATTAATCATCGATTCATATATGAGTCAAAAAAAATGTAACGTAAAAATAAAACTAAGTTTTATTTTGCGTTAAATGCGTGTTTAATTGATAAAAAATACACGTTTCATGTTACATTGAGTAGTTATTTAATTATAAGTCATTTATATCGAACATTGTGATATCTTTAGTAATAAAATTTAATTTGTATGATTTCGTGAAATTCTGAATGTACAGTTATGTTCATTGTCTACTTAAATTTATTTGGAATACGTGTTAAGTATTTCTTTGTATAATATTTTTGGAGATGACTCCCGTCCACAAATAAATGTGCCTTACAAGTGAAATCCGTTCTTCTTTATTTTCGCATGCCAGTCACCATTGCGGGATTTATTTCTTTTAAGCAGAAAAAGCCTGTGACTACCAGGATTCGACAATATCCAGTCATAATTTAGTGTGAATGTGGAACTATTTCCTGTATGTCCTTCCCATTTCTTTTATGAAAGTTTTAAACGAATTTCTACTTCAATGATTATATATAATTATCAGCCTACAGCAGCAGTCCACTGCTCGACATAGGCCCGGTACTATTATGTGACAAACTAACATTCACGGAATAGTAACCGCTTCTTTTCGTCTGTGAGGAATCATTAAATGACTCGTATCACTCTAGGCTGGGCGCAGCGGAAGGGAGTGTCAGACTTCTACTGACTAAAAATCACCCATGTTCCTTCTTAGCTCTTTGTGTCCGGGGCCGCGGTATCTCTTTCAAAAAACACGCAGCCCCGGCAGTCGTCGGTACTTGCGGGCCCCTGCAATGTTGCTAACATCTTGTGGCGCACGTGGAACACGGATGCACCGTCGACACGGCCGGTCGTTGTCATAAAAAAACGGACGGACGGTTAGCTAGCCCATTACCGTCGAATAGTAACCCCTTCATTCGTGCTAATAGTGATAGTAAACCTATTCTCATTCATAAACTACCACTATTTAGACGATGAGGGGGACCTCTAAATAGTGGTAGTATAGTATAGTAGTATGTCCCAACTAAGAATACCTAATAAAAGCTATAAACTGCAGTTGCTACTCACTAGCATATAACCTAAATTCATAACATTGAAATCGTGTCAGCAGTTGCGAATTATATTATTATAATTATGGCCTGGTGCAGTACACAAGGTGTTACAAAAGTGCCTCTCATATCGTAACATTATGACCACTCCTAATACAGCAGACACAGAAATATACAGACCCATATGGTTGGTATGGGGGTTTGCATGAAGAAGAAGAGACACATTACCACTTCCAGATCACCCATTGTAGACGAGAGATGTGGAAATATTTTTCTATGAAATATGAACTTTTTCATACATACAGCTCTTTTGACTTCCTCGTTAGCCTAGTGGTCGCAAATGCGACTGCTTAACATGTCTAGGGTTCGATTCCCCCAAATAACTGGTGAAAGGTGGGTGTACTGTTCTGCCTTACCCTTCGGAGATTACTGGCGTGATGTTATGTATGACGCTTCGTTTTACTGTCAAGTTTCCAAAATACATGCTGAAAACTGAACGTTACCAAATGTCATTTAACGTAAAACGGAACGCAAATATTTTATAACCTCAAAAATCTACTATATTAGCTGTGTTGATAATTTATTTTATTTTTAAACTTGCAATAGATACAAAAAATGCTGACCAGGTACCTTATTATAAATTAAACTACTGATCTTGTAGTTGGTATGTAACCTTTCACCCATATATTTCGTTTATTCCGATCCATTTTATTCCAGGCTCCGGTTTAGGCGAGACTTTCGGCTTATAGTCAGATGTTTATCCGACAAGCCCTCAGACGGCGATGGGAAAGTACCTGAATCCAAGCCTAAAGCCGCAGAACCACAAAAGTCCTCAGATAATGCCACAGAAAAAATTCAGGAACTTCTGAAGTTGATGATGGCTGAGCCCAAAATAAAAGAGAGTGAATACAAGGATAAGTTCGCTTCAGCACCAGTGATACAAAGAAAAAAGAAGGGAGATGTCATTGAAGCCAAAACAGAGAAAATAGGTACGATTACCTACATATTCTTTATTATAATTAAAATTCAGTTTTAGTCATGTAATCCTAGTACCGGTACCATTAAATCTACAAATCATATTAGTTGAGTCTTTAGTTTGAAATTGGATCGAATTTAGCAATGTAGGTAAATGTTTCCAAACCTAGTTACTGGGTTTTAGAAGTCAGTACTGGTACTCAAAGCTGATATATTTAAAGAACTGGTAGGTATTTAGCTGTTAGGCTGGTAGCTAAGCTGTGGGTTGTTCAAAAGAGATAGAAGTAATGTGGGTAGTTTTTAGTCTGACACTGTCTGCCCAGAGCGGGAGGAGTTATTTGATGTTTTCGAACCCACATAAAAAGTCTGGTAACTAACACAGACCTCAACAAAGTTGAGATAAGAAAGAGGTTGAAATAGATAAATTAATTTGGTTATGGTACAAATAATGTTGGTTCAACTTCAGACGATGTAACATAAGCTCGAATATAAGAAAAAATATTAGTATGTTATTATATTTTTCAGAGGAAAGCATCACAAAAGCAGCAGGTGATGTGGCACAAGCTCTTGGTGGAGATGTGAAGCAGACTGAGGCTGAACTGCTGTCCAGAGTACTGGGCAAGATCAACCAGTCATCTACCACCCTCAGGTAAACTATCTCCTCTTCACTATAGGCGTGGAGAAAATAGCATGTATTGAATTTATTAAATTACTTGACTGCGTTGGTCCAGTGGTTGCAAGCGGAACTGTTGAGTTGAGGTCCTTGGGTCGATTCCCAGGTGTGGGAAAGTGTTACCTATTGGGTTTTGTATCAGGAATTGCTGTTACAGCCACCGAATCTAGATTAGCAATAGGCTCGCCTTCTATTACATGGGATTTAAACATAACTACAGAAATGTGGGTGTACTCTTAGGAACACCTCTGCCTATCCTTTCCGGGATTACAGGTGTGATACAGACTTTGACTTGAACTATGTAATGAAAATCTTATATCTTAATAAACCAATATAAATGAACATTAACCTTTCAGTGACCTCCTAGTCGGCATGAAGATAGACCGCACAAAAGAGCCTGAAGACGTGAAAAAGGCAGAAACACGAGGACAGCAAGTAAAGCGCCTTGTCAACAAGACTAAGGCGGAAACACAGCAGACCAGATACTCTCAGAGGAAAGCCAGGCCAGCTGATGGGGAGCAGGGTGGTGAAGGTAGAGAGGGAAGGAGGAGACCGTAAGTTAAACAGTCTTATTATTCTTTTATATTAATATCCAAACAAAAATTGGTTTATTAAATGCTTATGAATACAAAGTTTGTGTCCTTGCTAGTAATCGTTGAGGAGTTCTCTCGTGAGGAGGCGATCCTGGCTGTAGAATCAAGTCAAGTCTGTCATAAAAATGTATTGTCACCAGTGCAGTGGTTTGCTTTGAAATTCAGTTGCAGGATTTGACCAATACATTCTTCATTCTGACTATATTTATAGGCAAGGTAAATAAAAGCTTATGAAAATCCCAACCTAATCTCCAAGATTTTTTTTCCTTTATCATTTGCTATCAGACTATAAGCGAATTTGTTCTAGTTAACATGGGCTTACGTAGGAGCAGCCAGCACAGCTTCCCACTTATGGCTAGACGTTCCTCTTCAGCCTTGTTACCACCACCACTGCCAAGATTCTGATACAAAATTATTTCTCTTAAAGATCCTCTCAACTACAACCAACTTCAGTAACATCAGTGAACATATTCAGCGGCGAGCCTCTAGGTATCTTCAAAGCCAAAGAGTCCAACTACGGCACGAAGCTAGACGTGTGGGAGAACCTGCAGCAGCGCGAACTGACCCTGGCCACCTCGCAGCCACCTGTGAACTACTTCCAGAAGATGGTGCTGTGGACTGAGCAGGGGAAGGTCTGGAAGTTCCCCATTAATAATGAGCAAGGTGAGTTGTTTTGGAATATTAGTATACTGGGCTGTCCAAAAGCAAGTTGGGTTGACGATATAGTTAAAACCGCAAAACAAAGAGAAGAAAGGGGAGTCCTATATTATACCCAAAAGTGGATGATTCCGGACTGAAATGATGACGATGATCTCGATATTCATCGACTTTTTTTATTATAAGAAAATAGTAAAAAGAGTGTCAGGCCACATCGACGCGCAAACTATTCCCATAACTTCAACACATGATTCTAGACTCTTACCATTCACCAGCGAATTAATTTTCCATCTATACTTACTAATAATATTATAAAGAAGTAAAGTTTGTGTGTTTGTATATTTGTTAAATTGTAAGGGGTAATCTCGGGATCTACTGAACCGATTTTAAAAATTCTTTCACCAATAGAAAGCCACATTATTGCTGAGTGTCATAGGCTACTTTTTATCCCTGTATTCCCACGGGAACGGGATCTACGCGGGTGAAACCGCGGGACGTCAGCTAGTATAAAATAAATCTATGCTTGAAAAGAGTCGGATCATGGACAATCATGGTGCTTGCAAACAGTGCCAAAATATCGGAAACTCGAAATAAATAGTAAACATAGTAAATATTCGAAGTGTAAATAATAATGTTAGTTTGTAGTTGTCACTTTAAAAACTTCATTATCATTTACTTGCCCTTATCCCAGTTCATTTGGGGTCGGTGCAGCATGTCTTCTTCTTCAGTTTAAAAAATTAACTAAATTACTTAGTCAAGTAAATTATCTTTATTTTATTTCAGGTCTAGAAGAGGAACAAAATGTCCACTTCTCAGAGCACATATTCCTTGACACCCACCTCGAAGGCTGGTGCCCCAAGAAAGGCCCCATCAGGCATTTCATGGAGCTTGTATGCGTAGGATTGTCCAAAAACGCATTCTACACGGCCAAGGAAAAGAAAGATCATATCTTATGGTATAAAGAGTATTTTGAGTCAAAGAAGGATCTACTCACAGAAGTTGGAGCTTGGGACCCTCAAGCGACCAGCTCTGAAGCCACACAAAGTACATTGTAGTTAATTATGTATGAAATATAATTTAGTGTTACAGTTATCTTTGGTTTTAATTGATATTAATTTCAGCACATTATTATAGAGCCCCAACATAAAATAAATCAGTTATTTCATACAAAAATGCCCCTCCTACACGGTAAGAAGAGATGTCCCATATTTGTTTAAGCCAGCCTCCGCACTCGGTGGTAGCGCATAGCAGAGACGGGAGCGCTGAACGGCGAGTGTTCTGCGGCGGTCGCTAAACTGGGCTTGAGTTGCCATTAAACAGATCTCCGCACAGCTTGGGTGAATAAATCCGCTCTTAGCTATCTTGATTTATCTTCACACGTCTCCGCTTTAGTGGAGTCAGGACCTTATCCTGGCAAATGTCACCCTAATTCTCAATGTTATCGAGAATAGGCCAGCATAGCTATTCACAAACAAACGAATCGAAGTCGAATTGATCTTGACACTTTATCGAGTATCTTTTGTAAAGGCGTCTCTAGCCCATGTAGCGCCCGTGTGCAAACATAACCCTAGCGCCCCCTAGTAAGCGCACGGTCAAAATGGAATGGGTACAAAGGACAAGTAAGCACATCAAGTTACCACCCTTATTTGGCCACCCCCTCTATTTTCATCATTAGTCAAGAAAGGTAGCAAAAAGACCAAAAACTTTTTTTATTATTTGAAAATGTAACACTGGGTTTTATTATTTTAAAGTAAAAATCTTTTTCAAAATCGTACCTAATAAGGTACAATTTCATACAACGTTATGTTCGATTGCGAAAATAGCTAACAGTGCATTAAGATTTGCCGTTCCGAAAATCTACAAAAACAGCGGGCGAGCTCAAACAATTTTGGCACATCGGAGATTCTGTTTCAACAATTCATATATAGAAATAGAAAAGTTTTTTAACGACTTTTGCATAGTCCGAAGCTTCATGTTTCCAAAAACGTAAGAGCGAGAGAAGCGAGCTCGAATATTTTAGCCCTCACCAAAAATTTAACTGATTTTCTATTTATCATTCAATAAAATTTATTTAACTAACTTTTAGTACCTACCTACTAACTACTTGAAGAATTGGACTAGGTACTAGAAAAACCTGGCGATAAGAGCGAGCGAAGCGAGTTAGAAAATTTGAACATTCCAGATGGGTTAGATTTTAATATGCAACCCATAATTTCAGCATTGCTTCATTGCTACTAACACAAATATTAATGATGTGCTGATTGAATGTCATGTTCACATCTAGAGTCAGTCCAAGATCTTTTATTTCGTTGACAAGCTCCAGAGGGACACCCGAAACGTGTTAGTTATGCTGGATGGGCGCACGCGAACGGGTGAAGGAAATGGTTTTGCACTTAGAAATGTTGAATTGTAAGTAGTTGGCTTCACACCAATTTTGCTTCACTCCATATCGATGTCCCTCTGTAACGCATCACAATCCTGCTCACTAATATTACCCAAAAATAACTTCAGGTCATCTGCAAACATGAGACAGCGCGTCGTCCTGACCAGGCCCGGACTGGCCAAAAGGTAATTCGGGCAAATGCCCGATGGGCCGGTGTGGCTGATTCGCGGCCGACTTTCTTCGCTAATTTAAAAAAAAAAGTACAATTCATCGATTGAAATAAGTTAGTAGTAAACTAAAATATTTACTGCCGCTAGAAAATTACACATTTTCTTTAAACTCCCTTTTTTATAGCAAGAGTAGCAATTGCTACGGGCACCGCGCAAACTAGGGCCCCGCGTATCCAACCACCACGTTGTAATTTTTGAGTGAAACTTACATGAACTTTTTTTTTTTTTTAAAGGGTGGAAAATCATCAAATAACCCCCGCCCCCCCCCTGCTCTTAGGCAGAGCGGAAGGGTGTGTCAGACTTCTACTGACTAAAAACCAACCCATGTTCCTTCTTCGCCCTTGTGCCGAGGCCGCGTTATGCCTTTCGATAATCGGCAGCCCCGACGGGAACATATTACGTATGATTCATATTATGATTCATAATAAGATTCATATTATGATTCATAATAAGATTCATATTATGATTCATAATAAGATTCATATTATGATTCATAATAAGATTCATATTATGATTCATATTATGATTCATATTATGATTCATATTATGATTCATATTATGATTCATATTATGATTCATATTATGATTTATAATATGGTTCTTATTATGATTCATGTTCTGATTTATATTATCATCCATATTCTGATTCATATTATGATCCTTTTTATGATTCTTATCATGATTATATTATGATCCATGTTATGATTCCTATCATGATCGATATTCTGATTCTTATTATGATCCATATTGTTATTCATTCATTTCGAAATATTCTGGTAGCATGATGAAGTGCTGGCGTGTCTACAAAAAGATGCTGGCCGAAAACATGACCTTGTTTTTATTACAAATCTTGACCTCAATCTTGCCCAATGAGCCTGCTGACCTTTGACAAAATTCCAAAAGCTTCTAGGATTCATATTGTGATTCATATTATGATTCATATTAAGATTCCTATTATGATTCATAATATTATGATTCATATTATAATTCATATTATGATTCTTATTATGATTCTTATTATGATTCTTATTATGATCCATATTATGATACATATCATGATCCGTATTCTGATTCTTATTCTGATTCATATTATAATCCATGTTATTATTCCTATCGTGATCCATATTATGATTCATATCATGATCCGTATTCTGATTCTTATTATGATTCATATCATGATCCATATTATGATTCTTATTATGATCCATATTGTGATTTATATTATGGTTCATATTAAAGAAAGATCGAAGTTGTCTTTTCTTGTGGGTATTACTGAGAGCCAGGTAGAGGTTTTTGTTTTCATTTTTGTTAATATTGATCTTTCTATTGCTCTTTTTTTTTGGGTGGTAATTTAGTGAGAATATTTTCAAGTTTTTCATTGTCGTATGTTTCTTTTTCCTTTTTTCCCTCCTTTCTTGCGTCGCATAGAGATTTGTGATGTTCGGCTAGGTTTATGTCCTTTGAGTTGGTGAGAGCTGTTGAAAGTATTGCTGAACCCTTTTTTGAGATTTGGTATGCATGATTTGGTGTGTTAAAAGGGTCCGAAATGGCAAGCCCACCTTTGTGGACTGGAAGGGTAAATAGCTGGGCTTCCAGTTTTGTTATTTCGCCTCCAATTAGCGTTGGTAAGAATTTTTCTTGCAATGTGTTAGTTAAAGGTTCAAAATGTTCTTCTGCATTATTTAAAACTCGTAGTAGATAGGACCACTTAAACTGGGCTGCTTTGGTAAGGGCAGTGTATGCAGCTTGAGGTGAGTCTTTACAAATTAAAGTTAATTTCTCGACAGTGGATATCCAATTGGTGACATTCTTTTTTATGAAAACTTCACTTCCTGTGCCTATGTATCCTCCTAGAAAGCGGGAACCGGTTACGATGTCGAGATTGGTACCGGAGAACATTTTTTCAGCGGTGAGCTTGTCGGATTCTGACACTATTAGAAATGTTTTTGTGCCTTGTGGGAAGTAGCCGTATGCTGGCCCTATTTTATTTAAGTTGTCCCACTCCCACCAGTCTCGTAAGCTCTGGAAGGTGCCTTGCGCAGAGGAATCATCAGCGTACCAGCATTGTGTTACTGTGTTTTCAGTTTTAAATTTATTAATTAGTGGTATTGTCGCGAGCGCGTATAGTGGCATGGCAAGTGGGTCTCCTTGGGTAACTCCTTCTCTGCTGTATAATCTTATTTCAGAATCACGAAATACTAGTTCGGCATGACCATTGTAAGTGTTGTGGAGAAAGCGGGCACAATGTGGCCAGTATATTCTTGCCTGCCAGAGGGCTAGTTGTCTATTTACGGAGTTGAATGCATTGTTTGCGTCAACAAGGAGCATTCCCCAATTTGAATCAGGTTGGCATTTTTTTTTAAAAGCGTCGTTCATGGAGTGGATGGCGCACTCGATACCATTGCTAATTCCACTGCAGAGTTGTGACTGGCCACATGCTTCGGTAACTTCGGAACCTGTGGCTTCGATCATGCATTTAGATAGTATTCTCCGTAGGCATTCGCCAATACCGATGGGTCTCACGCCTGGGCATTTGTCTAAAGCTACGAGGCGGCTAGACATTAGAGCTTGTATTTGGATCCAGGGTACAGTTTCATTGCTTAGTTTCATTGTGAGATGTGCAACGGCTTCCCTTAAGTGGGTGCTTGCTTGACCAAATCGGAGGAGGAAATCTCTCAAATTTTCAGCTGTGGATCCAGTAGGGCCGCCACCACCATGTAGTTTTCTCGCGACTGTTTCGACATGATCACATGTTATGTCGACTTCAAGGAGTGATGGGAGTTCTGTGAGGTTCCTGGGGAGAGTGAGTAAAGTAGGATCTGGTGTGGTTGGTGAGGGGTGCTTTTGTATCAGAATATCACTGACAGTATTTCCAGAGGAGTCAATTTCGGCGTTAGGGTTTAAAACTTTGCTTGTATCTTTTGTAAGGAGCCAGTTGAGGGCTTCCCGTGTTTTTCCACGTAGTATCAGTCGTGTGAATTTTTTCGTTTCTTGGTCATCGTAGTCATGTTTTCTATTGCTTACGTTCCATATGTATTTGTCCGCTTTGATAGATTCTGTGATGAGTTCCTCAAAACTGTCGTCAGCCCACAGTTTCAGGCGCCGATCAAGTAATAATAATAATAATATTCCACAACTATCACACAACGCCATCTAGTCCCAAGCTAAGCAGAGCTTGTGTTATGGGTACTAGACAACTGATAAACATACTTATATATTTCTAAATACATACATATTATAGATAAATTACACCCAGACACAGAACAAATGATCGTGCTCATCACACAAACATTTGTCCTGGGTGGGAATCGAACCCACGACCTCCGGCATAGTAGTTAGGGTCACTAACCACTAGACCAACAGGCCAGTCTGAGCACATCTTTTGCGTTTTTAACTTTTTTGTCTCTTTGCAATATGACTGCGACAAAGATTAATAGACGTTCAGAGGGGTACGTTGATTTTGTTAAATATTCAACTTCATCAGCCAAGGTGTGTACGAATTTTCTGCTGGATGTGCCGCATGGTAGGTCATACATTTTACCGTGAAGGTTGCACACGTTGTCCCATCGATGTTGCCAGATGCCAGACTTGGGCCCAACAGCATTGAAGAAGGGGGACCCGAAAGCTTCTTCCAACGGTGAACTAAATGACTGGTTGGTGGTTGTTGTAATCGTTGTGGGTATAGATTGATTTAGCACATATGTGTGCGCTGCTTTCATGTGCCGTTGGAGCCCATTTTTCTTGAATCTCCTGGGACACAAAGGGCATTCAATATCGGGCTGTGACATGTGGGAACAAATATGTGTGGTTTGCACTTGAGAATTTTGTTATGAAACACTGTGATAGAAATACAATAATAATTTACAATAAAATAATATTTTCACGGTAATTTTGTTGATAAATAAAACGATCCAAAGTAAATAATAATAAATTGAAATATTTTTTAATAATCAAACGAACTTACCTGAAGTGAAGTTCGATTGTAATTATCCTGGCTTCGTCGAAGAGATTTATTTGTTTACTTGTAGTAGCCCTTGCTACGCCTCGACTCACTCGCACATAGTTTAGCGCCATAGGAAAGAAAGAGATAGCACTATCTCCACTGGCGCTTGATCAACCCACTACAACGTTCCTCATTCATTTCAGAGTACCGGTCTACTGGACAAACTATAACATTGTTTAGGGAAATGAAAGGTCCACCTGAATGTCAGGGTCGGGAGGGACCCTAAATCTCTTCGACGAAGCCAGGATAATTACAATCGAACTTCACTTCAGGTAAGTTCGTTTGATTATTAAATTATCCTGACTTCGTCTTTAGAGATTTATTTGTTTACTTGTAGATGTTTAGAGATAGAAATTTGCAATGTTATAAGTAGGACTAAATTGAGAAATAAATTCCGTGTAAATAATACATTTATTCTTCTTTCAATTAATGATCACAAAAAAATTACAAAAAAATTCTTACTGATTAATGAGAACAGCGTTTGCAAATTCACAATTTGTTTGAGTAATTGGCCGATTATAAAAATTAGCAAAAGTGGCAGATTGATCTGACCATCCAGCGGTTCTCCTAATGACATCGACACTGAGTCCTGCTTCATGTGCAGCAGATGAAGATGCATGCCGAGTGCTATGAGCACTGAATATGTCAGTGTCGATGCCACTAGCAGCCAAACCCTGCTTTATCCATCGCCCTATAGTTTGCGAAGAGGCAGCGTGATGAGGTTTTTTAAAAGTTAGAATCAATTTATTATCTACAGTACTTCTTTTGGTAGATGTAACATTCATGTAAGCTATTAAAGTCTGTGCAGGACAGATTGATGGACGCTGTTGGAAAAAGGGAAGGTCAAGGATTGGTTGAGATTTACCTATACCAGATGTTTTAATCAAATCGGTAATAGTGATTAAGACTTTGTCTTGATTGATCATAATATTGGGCAACCTTATCAATGAGAGCGTCTGACATCTTTGGCCTGTTGACAAAGCCAATAACACAACCAATTTTTTGCTCAACTGCTCCAAACTTAAATTATCGTTGGGGTATAACTCACCAAAATAATTAAGTACGATATTGGGGTTCCATGTATAATTATATTTAGGAAAGGAAGGCTTCAACTTAAATACCCCCTTAAAGAATCTTTTGATACGTTCGTCTTGTCCTACATTATTTCCGGAAATAAGTGATAAAGCCGAACGGTGATTGTTTAATGTTCCATACGAGGAACCGTTTGTGAAACATTGGGACAAAAAATCGAGCAAATCATGTACCCTGATCTGGAATGGATCTAATCCCTTATCGTGACAGTATAACCACCACTGTTTAAAGCTAGAGGTATATTGCGTTTTAGTGTTCGTAGAAATAGATGACGTCATTATAGTCAGTGCTGATGGAGGGGTCTGCAACCGTGCGAAGGCCTCCCGGATAATATAGTCGCCGCCAGGGAAAGGTGGCGGTGCAGAGGATGAGTCTTCCTGAAATTAGATGATAACAGAAATTTATCCGGAGGAAATATAAATATTTCACTTACGGCAAGAGATCTGAATACCGGGAACCATGCTTGAGATGGCCAATTAGGCACTACAATTATACCGGTTGCCTCATCAGTAATAATCTTTTGCAGAACCTTTAAAATTAGTGAAAATGGTGGAAACGCATAAAAGAACATATCCCATTTAATAGTAAAAGCGTCCACGTTGTATGCATAGGGATCGCGCTTCCACGATATATATTTTTTACATTTAGCATTCGTTCTCGATGCAAAAATGTCCATATCAGGTACACCAAATTTTAAAACAATTGTATCAAATGCTGTAGAGTGCAACTCCCACTCGATATCAATGTTTCTTGACTCTGTGTCAGCTTCGATATTCTGGGATGACGCTATGTAGGAAGCAAAAAGGAATATCTGTCGTTCTTCACACCACGTCCATATTCTACGGGCAATTTCATTGAGATGTGGATATTGCACCCCACCCATTCTATTTATGTAAGCGATCGCCGTAGTATTGTCTATGCGTAAGAGTATGTGACAATTAGTGACCTTGTTTGCAAAAGATTTAAGTCCAAAATAGGCCGCAAGAAGTTCCAAATAGTTAATATGACGAGAACGCTCGTCTTCCGTCCATGAACCGCCTATACTTTCCCCTCTAGAGGCTGCACCCCAGCCGATACTAGATGCGTCACTAAAGATCTCTAATACAAACGACATTGGTCTGATGGGGTTACTCGTGTTTAAAATTGTTGACTTCCACCAAGTCAAATCAACCCGTAGACTATTAGGCACCGTCATCATCTTATCATAATCGTCATTATCCAATAAGGCTAGATATTTAGCACGCTCTAAATATTTTGTATACAACCACCCGTACGCAACGGCCGGACAAGCAGCTGTCAGAGTACCTAGGTAGCGAGCGAAAGCACGAATAGTGATTCTCTTAGTAACTAGCATATTTTCCGTACGTGACAAAATGTCGCGTTTTTTCTTGAAAGGGAGCTCCAGAGTCATGTTTTTAGAGTTTAAAATAAAACCTAAAAACTGACAACCTTGGCTTGGTACCAGTGAACTCTTCTCATAGTTGATTACAAATCCTAAGTTCACTAGGCACTTAATGCTTTCATTAATGTTATTTAAGCATTCTTCATAACTATCTCCGAAATAACAACTGTCATCTAAGTAGAATACTGATTTAAAACCTCGAGATCGCAAAAAGGTAGAAACTGGTTTCATAAGTTTTGTAAAAGCATGAGGAGCTGAGCTCAGACCAAAAGGTAAAACCAAAAATTCGTACAAAATATTATCAAAATAAAATCTTAAAAACTTTACATGATCATTGTGGATAGGTATCAAAAAATATGCTTCTTTTAAGTCCAAGTTAACCATATAGCAGTTATGTGTCATTAATTTGACAGCAGTCCTAATATCTTCCATCTTAAAATGGCTAACATCGACAAATTTATTTAATTTCTTTAAATTTAGAATTAAACGTCTTTCACCGTTACTTTTAGGAATGATAAAAATACTAGATACGAAATGATCGCCGGTAGGATTACATTTACGTATGACATTTGCTTGCAACAAACGATGCAATTCTTGTTTAATGTAAAACTTGTCGTCTTTCGAAAAAGATGATTTTGGAATTATACCCGGATGTTGTACAGGATGTTTTAGAAAGGGGATTCTATAGCCAGAAATGGTCTCAAGGATCTTTTTATCATCAGTAACCTTTTTCCAAGCCTCAATATAATACCTTAAGCGACCAGCATGAGAGTGTACCTGTGAAGTTACTGCTTCGCGTTCGCTGTGGGGGCCGCTCCCGCTGGCTTGTAGCGTGATGCATGGCGCTGGTGAGGGGACAACGCTCGTGGAGCACGGGTCATCGCCGGCGCCTGCATTGTCCCGCGGCGGCGGTAGTTCGATCCTGGTTTGGTCCCGCCGCCGCCGCGTCTCGGTTGCCCACGGACGTAGCGGTGATAAGGCTGGCGTGACGGCGGGCCCTTGTAGTTTAAAGTGCTCGTTTGAGCCGCAGACTGGATCAGCTTGCCTGTCTTCTGTATCCCACACGAAGATTTAATAAAATCTCCCAACTTCTCACCAAAAAGATGACTGTCTCTCTTTCTATCTTTAAAAGGTTCCAAAAACGCTTTATCAACCATTGGTGTGACAAGAGATCTTCTTGTCTCGGTCTCCGAGTAATGCGAATCCGACAACAGTTTTGTCGCGTCTGTAAGAAGACGAAGAATTTCGACATTGTCACTGGATTTAGTCAATATACCTGACATCGTCCTCCCTAAGACCGTCAGGACGCATCCTATTTGCGACTGCTTCCTTTGGATCCTAACGTCACGACCTTTTGCGGACTCATTTAACATGGCCGATATTTCCGGATTGAGTACTGGAGCTTTAATCAAGGGACAGTTCTTTGGAATTAAATATTTTTTTATTAATTCCTCTCGTGTATCCTTCCTAAGGCCATCTTTTAGGATAGGATCCCAACGTTTCGGTAAATCAACCACAATATCTGGACCCCAATCGGCAGTTTCAGCTACAAAATCTCCTAGAGCCGTTAAGAGCTCGGGATCTGCGATAGGAGGAGCATTATCGCCATTTGCATTATCGTCATCAGCCGGGGCTGTCATATCTTGGGGGTCAGCTGGCTGTGATGCACATTCCCCCGTTGTAGAAAGTTCGGGTGGCATGGGTGACGCAGAGCGTGCGGAGATACCTTGCTCATGCACTGACCTCACTGAGTCAGCGGGTATGTCAACCGCCGTCGCAGCCGTCGGCGAAGGCGAGCGGTCAGGAGACGAAAGCCTAGACGCACCGCTGTCCGATTCCAGATATTCTGAAACGTGTTTTTTGGTTAATATCTCGTATTAACTCTAATAAAATACAATAGGTCAATATCTCGTATTGACTCTAAAACAGAAAATAATAGGTCAATATCTCGTATTGACTCGATAGTTTGATGTAAGTACCGTCTAACATCTCGTGTTAGATCTAAGGTATCATTATACAACGAATTATTCATTTAATCCGTGTATTTTGCACTATAATAATGAACTAGAATTATGTAGGTAGTAGGAACGTACCTTCCATTGACACACGCCTATGACGACCTCTTTTCCTAGACAATTTTTGTTCATATTTCTTTATTTTTCTTCGCCATTTATCTTCAGTAGTTTCTGCATGCTTCCTTTTTGGCATTTTTTATGTTTTTAATCCGTTTATCACCAATAATATTCGAAAAAACGAAAAAACTTTTTCTTATGTGCGGTAGCCGTGCGCGCACGGAAACGAATGAGGAACGTTGTAGTGGGTTGATCAAGCGCCAGTGGAGATAGTGCTATCTCTTTCTTTCCTATGGCGCTAAACTATGTGCGAGTGAGTCGAGGCGTAGCAAGGGCTACTACAAGTAAACAAATAAATCTCTAAAGACGAAGTCAGGATAATTGAAGTTAATTTGTCTACTTGACATGACAGTGATTAAGGTTCATATTATGATTCATGTTATCTATACTTCTATACTAATATTATAAAGAAGTAAAGTTTGTGAGTTTGTATATTTGTTAAATTGTAAGGGGTAATCTCGGGATCTACTGAACCGAATGTAAAAATTCTTTCACCAATAGAAAGCCACATTGTCTATAAAAAACCGAAAAATAAAAAGGCTTTTACGTGGTAGTCCGTTTTGCAAAGTGAATCAGAGAAAAAATGGTCGAATGAAAGCGTTTCTTACGAACGCTGCCTTAACTATGAATGTGCCCAACGAAGTGGGCACGGGTCAGCTATTGATTCATATTATGATTCATATTATGATCCATATCATGATCCATATTCTGAGTCTTATCATAATCATATTATGATCCATGTTATGATTTATATTATGATCTATATTCTGATTCATATTATAATCCACGATATGATTCCTATCATGATCCATATTATGATACATAGTACCTATGATCCACGTTATGATTCATATCATGATCCATGTTATGATTCATATACGATCGCTCTACTAGCACTCAAGTAGAGCGCACGTGTGTATAAGCGATTTTATTATTTTATTATATGAATTAAAATAGTATTCGAGTGATTTGTGACCTAGAAACCGAATCGGATTTTTGTGCTAAGTTTGTGATTTACTTTGATGAATAACAAGAAGCTATGACAAATAACTAAGAACTACCTAGACAATTATATCAAATATGGAAAATAGCTCTCGTGGTATTCCACCGCCATGCAGCCCTGCGACCAAAGCTCAAACACCCAACCATGGGGCAGAAGGAAGAGTACAAATTGTGGAAACCAGCGAAATTAGTAGCTGGTTGACCTCCATCAATAGATACCTGGACGAACTGTGTCTCATTGCTCAGGAAGGAATGCTAAACTCCGAACAAAAGCTGCAGATCAATTCTCTTTCGCGCAAGGTAGGACAATGGCGTGTCACAAATGGCAGTTAACTACCAGGTCTTGAAGCTCAAGGCCAAAGAACTTCAAAATACTGCCCAGGTGTTGCAAGAAAAACGGGACCTTACGAATTGCCTTGAAAATTTCCAGCAAACAATTCAAGTTAGCATTCAAGAAAACTGCAATAAAACAACTCCGGCGGAAACAGTTACGTTTGCTGACATGGTTAAAACCAATAAAAATAACTACGTGCGCCCAACTAACGTCAGCTCGATTGCAATTTATCCAACAGATAAATTAAAATCAAGTGATGACACAAAATCTTTGGACCAGAAAATAATATGCCCGGAACAAATGAAATTGCGTGTTAGAGGATTACGCAAAACAAAAAACGGAGGCGTTATTATTAGCACGGAGACGAAAGAAGATATAGATAAACGTGGTAGTCCGTTTTGCAAAGTGAATCGGAGAAAAAACGGTCGAATGAAAGCGTTTCTTACGAACGCTGCCTTAACTATGAAAAAAAGGATTATTAACATTATGCCCAACGAAGTGGGCACGGGTCAGCTAGTGATTCATATTATGATTCATATTATGATTCATATTATGATTCATATTATGATCCATATCATGATCCATATTCTGAGTATTATCATAATCATATTATGATCCATATTCTGATTCATATTATTATCTATATTCTGATTCATATTATGATCCATGTTATGATTCCTATCATGATCCATTTTATGATTCATATTATGATCGATGTTATGATTCATATCATGATTCATATTCTGGTAGCTTGATGATGTGCTAGTCTGTACAAAAAACCGACTTCAAAAATAAAACACTCAAAAGCTTCGATCAATAATAGTACTAGATTAAGCATCAGGAACAAAACTAAGTCGCTCAAGTGGCCACGTTTGCACACACGTAAACATCTACATAGCAGGGATGTTGCGAATATTCGAATCCGCATCCGCAAATGCGGAGCTTCCGCATAGATTTGAACATCCGCATCCGCATCCGCATCCGCAATAATCAATGCGGATGCGAATGTCATACAAGTTGCGGCAAGAAAGAAATTGGGCGTGGCCGGCCGGCGAATGGCGCGTGCCGTTTCCCTTGTGACACATGACAATGACCAATGGGAGCGAAGAAATTGGTGACAAGATCCGCGTTTTTTGTGGTGCATCTTTTGTTTCTTAAATCATTACGTGTTTGTTTGCGCTGTTGATTACTTATCGTATAGATTGGTATTTCGAGTGTTGTCGTGAGTTGTGATCATTGTGTGTAGGTACCTAAATAATTGTTTATGGTAAAACTTTCTATTAGTTACACTAATTTAAGACTACTTTAGTCCTAGCTCAACTTATTTCAATCGTCAGGTCAATTCCATTATGTTACACCGGCGTTTTATTGTAGGTAATAAAGTTTATTATTATTATAACAAAATTCTTTATTTTTCAGCGTCTAGTTAATTAACAATGTCACCACCGATTCAAAGTACCTAATCTAAAGAATGTTTTAATAATTCTTCATTCATATACCTAGGTACTTAATTTTAATTTTACTTAATTTTTTTTTACTTCAGTTATATAATATCTTAAACATCCGCATCCGCATCCGCATCCGCGGATGTGAGCCATCAAAACTCCGCATCCGCATCCGCATCCGCGGATGTCAAAAAATCGGCATCCGCAACATCCCTGCTACATAGCATCTTAGAAAAAAGTTCAATATTATTAACAACTTCAGATGATTATAAACCTTAACACTTAAACATAACGTTTAATTATCATTGTAAAGTATATTTATTTAAGCCCTTTCATCGGAGAAAGATTCGAAGCAAAACATTTTAAATGTCGCTCCAAAGTAAAAAGTCATCAGTACAAAAATATTCATTCTAAAATGAAACTTAAACTCTAAGCAATACGGTTAAAAGCATTTTGTGTACAATGTCGTGCTTATTCTATTGCGGAACTAGCGTTCCCTGTTCAAGAACATGATACAATAGTTGGTGCGTTGTAGCAAACATTGGCCAAACAATTATAATATTCGCTGATTTAATTATATTTACAGTTTAATTATGTTTAAATATTATGAAAAAGCACCTATTGATATTAAATTACCGAAAAAAAGATATTCCTTCCAAAACCTTGGTGTTACGGTGGTTATTTACGCAGTTTTTGAACGCATACTGCGGTATTTTGACGTCTTAATGTTGGCTATGATTGGACCATACTGATTTGAAATAAGACCACAAATACGTTTGTGGTCTTATATTTCGGGCCGTTTTTGAAGCGCTTATCGGGAATCTAGTACATTATTGATCGAAGCTCAAAAGTGAAAAATAAACTTGAGAAGAAAAATCAGTTTCTGAAGTCGGTGACTTTTGTTTCTTTGATTTCATTTTTTTGTCACCGACTTCAGAAACTGATTTTTCTTCTCAAGTTTATTTTTCACTTTTGAGTGTTTTTTTTTTGAAGTCGGTTTTATTTTTTGTAAAAAAGTTTTTATTTTTCACTTTTTTCACATGTGAACCACCGACCAACCAACCGGCGTGATGTTATGTTATGAACTGGTGTAAACAATAGACAGACAATATGAGATTTCAGCAATCCCAGTCCATTTGCTATCATTTATTGAGGAGTTCCGTTGCCTACCTCCGAAGTTCTTCATCAGATCTTCACAAAATAGTTTTTATAACCTTTGTAGTGAGTACAGGCGTGATATTATGTTGTGTGATGGCGTAAACAATGCTTAGATATGCTATAGCAACCATCGCGGTTAATCCGCTGTTATTTATTGAAGAGTTCCCCCGATTTCTACAAGATCCCATCATCAGATATTGAAATGGTGACAATGGGACCACACGGGAAGCACCAGCTTTCAAATGAAAAAAGAATCATGAAAATCAGTTCACCCAGTCGCGAGTTATGAGCTAACAAACATAAAAAAAAAAACAGTCGAATTGATAACCTCCTCCTTTTTTTGAAGTCGGTTAAAAAGATGCTGGCCGAAAACATGACCTTTTTTATTACAAATGGGTTTTGCTCTTGACCTCAATCTTGCCCTAAGGGCAGAGATGAGGTCGACGATGGAACGAGCTTACCCATAAGAAGCGAATTTACTCGCGACTTAAATAGATTGGGGTTATATGAACTCGGGAAAACCGACGCAGGCAGGGAGTTCCACTCCTTAGCTGTGCACATAATAAAGGACTTAGCAAAGCGATTCGTTCAAATGTGTGGAACATCGACTAGGTATGGGTGATAACCTGCCTGCAGTACGTCTAGTCTCCCGATGGAAGAAGGGAGATGGTGGAATAAGCCCGTGGAGCTCCTGCGCACACTCTCCGAAGGACAGTCTGTAGAAGACCGACAGACATGCGACTTTGCGGCTTTGGACCAGCTTGTCGTCACCAATTATAGCCTCCTGGCTTTGCGCTCTACAGAGTTAAGTGTGGCAAGTTGGTATTTGGCTGAGCCATTCCAAAGGTGACAGCAAAACTCCATGCCGGGCCGAACTTGAGCTTTTTATAATATTGAAAGCTGTCCAGGCTTGAAGTAGGTACCGCTTAACCTTGTTTATGATACCTACCCAACTTTTTTGCCGCAGTTTGAGCCTCCGCCCTTTTAGAAGTTGGATTTTCCACATAACTCGTCTTTACACGTCTTGAGTCGCGCTTTCCGAAAGTAAACTCATAGCTCGGCAGGCTCATAGGCAAACGTGCACTGTGTTTGAGTATGATGGAACGGGTCGTAGTTGGCGAGGAAGCAGCAAATTCTTTTACTTTAGTGCAGTGTTATTGTCGTGCAACCGGGGTCCCAGTTGCAACTAATCCTGAGCTGGAGGTAGCAGACACGCTCAGCAGATACTCACGTATCGCTGTAATGAGATTGACTCAGCCGAAATATCAGTAGCAATTCGCCGCCTGAAAACCCATTCATCTGCAGGGCTTGGAGGTCCAAAATGGCCAATTTAGTGGGTCATAATAATTATGGATCATAATATGAATTGTCTAACGTTCTGCATTTGTGACAATTTTATGAATTTTAACTCAATTCATATTTGGGGGTCTAAAAATGGCCACTTTAGCAGATCATAATATGAATTGAGTTAAAATTCATAAAATTGTCACAGATGCAGAACGTTAGGTACTATTATGAATTTTCTATTATAACCTGCTAAAGTGGCCATTTTAGACCCCCTGATGGAATTCCACCGTTTGTACTTAAGGACAGCTTGGAAATATTCCAAAAGTAGAGGGTTAGGTATAGGCCTATAGCCGTTCTATCCGCCTTCGGCAAGGTGTTTGAGTCGATCTTAATCAGAAGTCACTGGACAGATCAAAACCCAACTAGCTGCCGGCCATAGGAATTACCCCAAGGATGATTCAACTCTTCTCGATGACCGTCTTTAGACACAAATCCGACCCATACGCAATCACTTCCGGTGTAAGTCAGGGAGGCACCCTGGGGCTTGCGCAATTTATTGTTATTGTTTTCTTCTTCTTCTTCTTAGCGTGTCGATGGCAATCTAAATTGTGTATTGTGCATGTGTAAGTATTTATCCCGACTACAAAACCCTACACTTCGCGTGGTCTGACACGCCTGGTCAGTTTTAATTTTTTAGAACTTGCTATCCCTCCAACAAAGATTACAAGTATGAGAAGTATTTTTCAACATGGCTAGTGTAAGCGCTGTAAGCGCAGATACATTTTGAAAATTGTACCGTAAGGAACAGGATAATAAAGGTCACTTTCAAAGTCTAATCGGAGTGGAGTAGGCGTCGAACCTGTGGTCTTTTATAAATCCTATTGCAGCATTCTGAAAATGTAGTGCTAGGTTGCACGAAATAAAACACACATGTCATTTTACTTCACTTTATTGCACCTAAGGAAGTACACTTCGTTGTATATTTCGTTGATTCTGGCTACTATTGGTAGCAGCCCATCAAGTTAGTTTACAAATTACAAATATTATTATTACGAAAGTCCTACGACTCGCTTGGCATAATATTGGACATTAAAAAGTCAAAATTGACTTAAAACTATGAATCAAATACTTCAAAGAACGGATGTTTTAATCTTAACTCTACCTTTACGTTGAGAGAGCATCAAGACACTACAAAATGTATAATATACATAATAACAATTACCTTTACAACATGTCGATAATGACATAATACAAAGTTATTTTAGTACAAAAAACCTACCCAATCGTTTGTATTTAAAAACAAGGAACTCGTTATATCTAAGTACATATTCTTACGTTAAACTTCGTATACTTTAAAAGCCTCCAAAAACGTTCCAATATTAGAGAAGAAAAAAACAATATGTACAAATTAAATGTAATTAAAAAAATCACATAATTTTGTACAATATGTGCGAGTGTATACTGAGAATTTCTAGTTCAACATAATTTCATCAGATAACACAATAAAATCAGAAACTACAAAATAAAAAGGAATGGAAATGTTTTTGAAGTCTCAGGAAGAGAAAAACCTAACTGATTTTGTAAATTCTAAATTATTATCTTAAATGATAGAACACTACTTGATTTTATGTAATATGAACATGGGAATTAGTATTACACTAAATAGTTAATCGTAAAAACAATAAGTTACTAGTGCGGCCTGAGTATTACTGAAGAGGAATGTTGAGCAGTATTGCATACATCTGAAAAACAAATCAAAATTCAAAAGCTAATGTTAAACTCATGATTTGTACTTTTAAAACTGAAAACGAATAATTTTTAAGTCAAGATACGGCCCGCAATATTTCGAAAAGTTTCAATTATAGCGTATAATGATTAGAAACCAAAAATTGAACGTCTGCAGTTTTTTTTTTGCACCTCCTAAACATTATTTCATTTATGCCTTCAAAAATTGGCCTTCTTATAAGAGTATATTTGTGCACAATTTAGGAGGATGTTGCACCAAAACTGAGGTACCTTACAGCTAAATACTTAGAAAAACAAACAGAACAAATGACAACAAGTGTAGAAAATAGCGGAAGACAGAAGTTAGCTAGTCCAAATGGACCACACGTAGACAATTATACGCAAATATTTTATAATTTTCCAATCGAGGAATTGTAATAACGATTTTATTTCATAATATAAGAACCAAAAATATTTTGCAATGCGTCCAAGACAGACCAAAATAATGAATTCATCATTCACCAAAATACTTACGATACCATTACTTTTTGATTCACTAGTAAGACAGACCATGTTTTAAGGAGCAGTTTTAGATATTTAACCCAATTTGTCGTGATTTTGAGTTAGGTCACTTTCATTCTTACTCTGCAACATGTCGAATGCTAGGAGAAGAAATGTCGAATATAGAGATCTTTTGGAAAAAAGTTGGTTGTAAACATTTAAGCTTTTATTTTGAGAAATGTATTGAAAAACCCGTCAAAAGACCCTTATTATGCCATAGGTCTGTAATGGACAAAGCTCTAGAAACAATAAACCTCAATTCGAAGAAAGGATAATACTCTCTACTAAAGCCTAACGAAATATGAAAGTACAGAACAAGTTTAGACACCATTTGGCAAGATTTAAAGTAAAACAATTATTAAAAGCTGCATTTACACACAATAGAAACTTAACCCCAACTCATTAAACAATAGTTATTAAAATAATGTCTTTTTACTGTGATTTTTCTAAGAAATCGAATATACAACGTGTCGTAAAGTGATCCAGTATCTGGGTTGTCGAAGTTAGATCAGTCGCTCCATGTAAATACTGGTGTTCAGCTGTACCCGGTTACACTGGTAGCCGATCCCAACTTCCCAACACATTGAAAAAGGCTGGGCAGATGATGATTTATTGAATAAGTCAGAAGACGAATCATCACGAAAACTGAGCAACCACAGATGCTGTCAATACACACGTGTATGTATTTTAAAAACTGAAATTATTTGGTCTTTTATTCACAAAAGACATTCGAAATTATTTTTAAAACTAAATTAACCCAGAGTTGTGTAAAACGTAAAACTATAGGAGCATTATCATTGTGAAACTACAAAATAATTGTACATTCGGAATGATTTAGTTAACATAATAAGGGGGCTTAGCTGAACATTACATTTATTTTAAATCTGTTGTATTATTAGAAGTATAACCAAAATCGTACAAGTATGTTGTAATATTGTACTAAAAATCATAATAATTATGAAAAGTATGTCATAAGGTTTCTAAAACCTATGATACAATATAAAATTGACATTCGAACGACTAACAATGATGATTGATGAATATGGAAGCTACATTATTTCCAAAAGTACAAAATTACTGGGACACTAATGATTACTGGTTTATAATATAAAGGGTCCTGTACACAATGGGTGATACAATGCCATATCAAATAGTGAAAATATAAGGTCCCATTAAAATAGGTGGACAAAATTTCAGAAATCATTCAGACCACCAAAATAAGGACGATGGTAAAAAAAATAATAAGAAAAACGCATTTAAGTACCTACTCATAAAGGATGAGTTTGTTCTAGAGTGCGGCAATTTATTATTTTAAGTCAAAAAAAGCAGGTTATTTAATGTTTTTTTTTTGTTTAGATATCTTTGGTTAGACCTACTGAACGCTGTGTTAAAAGTCCACCTATTTTAATGGGACCTTGTATAAGTGACATTGAGCACGCTGTTTGAATTTCAACTTCAAGCACAGAATTGGATATCACTGGAAAAACTTCGTATTTCTGGGTTTAAGTTTGATTAAAAGAGCGATATCCAAAAATACTACAAAAAAAAAATACTTTTGTTTGCTGTGCCCGACAGGGTCCATGTGATCTAATTTTAATTTTTACCACCTAAGTTTTTACATGTGGAATGCAATAAAGTATTGAGTATTGAAATTTGGAAAAAGGTCAGTCTAGCAGTGGAGTTATTTTAGCTTAGATGTTTAGACCGCGTCTGGAAATATCTCAAAAAAGTACCCTTACAGAAGGATGAGAAAAGCTAACATTCATGGACCAGCATCGTACATTGTGTACAGGAGTAGATATGAGTACAGTTACATGGTAGAGCCCCCGGCTACGTAGTGTGTCAGCTATGGAATGACGCGAACACTCAATTGACTTCGCTCCTGTGGACGGCTGCGTTGTGTGTGGTCGCCCGGTCTGTTTACATCACCTGGAACGGAAATAACATCATTTGATTTTATAGACTGTCTCGTTGGTCTAGTAGCCGCTAGCGCGACAGCTGAGCATGAGGTCCAGGGTTCGATTCCCGGGTCGGGAAGTTTTATTGGGTTTTTCATCAGGAATTTCTCTGTAGCAGCCATAGAGGCTGGATTTGTGCGCGGTTAGTGGCAATAGACTTTCCCCCTATTAAATGGGACTAAAACATACCTGGCGAAATGTGGATGTACTAATGGGTATACCTCTGCCTAACCCTTCGGGTATTACAAGCGTGATGTTATGTTAAACAGGATGTTGCGCTAAGACCCAAGGTATTGTTTTTTGGGACAAGCCCGCCACACTATTCCCAAACCATTGAAACTCCTGTGCGCCAGAATCAACAGAAACGACCAGAAGAAAAGCGCCCCAATAGGGGATCGGACAAAAAAAACTAATTAGTCCGTCAAAAAGATTTCCAAAAAATATTGACCACATATTTTTTCTTTTTTTACGTAAACAAAAAATGAAGACGATACAGTGCTTCGAAAACTCGTGTGACGTCATATGATAGTACATTTTGTATGTTCAATTGACGTTTCAAGCCCCACTCCATGATCTTTGACGCGCTATAGCTTCGACAATTTTTATTGATTTGATGAAACAAAAAACACTTATCTAATATTTTTCGATAATCTAACTGACGGACTATACAGAATCAAATTTTTTTGAGTCAGTCCGATCCCCTATTGATGAAGCTCGACGAACTGTATTGGATCCCGCAAGGAAATTAATCAGAAAACAATAGCGGAGGAGTAGGAAAATGTCTATAGTACGTCGTGTCTACATACCTGCAGTATCTGGCTAGCCTCGAAGGCAGTGCCGGGCAGCAGCACGATGGGCGTGGCGACGCGACCTGCCTCCACACACACCATGTTCGGGAACTCGTCGTCGCCGAAGTCCGGGATCTCTTTGGCGTACTCCGCCCAGGGGTTCCAGATCACTGTGGAGATTCGTTGTTGAGAGTTAATTATGATTACATATTAAATTAATTAAAAACTATAAAATAAACTAAACTAACAATAAACTATAAAAAGGCATCGAAATACTGCTCCTCAACGCTGTCAGCCGGTAATGTGCCCAAAAGACTGGCGGCATTGCGTCGTTGTATGGCAACACTTATGGGCCTACTACACGCACGCACTTCCCCACAGTTTTGCCTGCGGGATTACACGGTGCACACAGTACATCGCGCGTGTGGTTTGTAATGGTAATACAGTTTTACCAACCATACGCGCGATGTACTGTGAAGTGTGAACGAAAACTGTGGGGAAGTGCGTGCGTTTAGTAGGCCCATTAGCCTCTGGCCAAGATAAAAGCCAGCCCTTGGGTCACGAGAAGCGTCAACTAAGCGTTTCGAGATTTCCTTAAACAGGCTATGAGCACTCGGACCCCACGGCCCCAGAGTTTCAACATGATTTAGTCATTATATGCCCAGTGTGGAGCCCGTCTGCAGGATATGCGCCACCTCTTATCCTGCCCATTCCTGCACAACGACTTGCACCTTTCAGGATTTACTCGAAGGAAATGATAGAGCTGTGCAGGGGCTACATACTAGGTCAACACGATTTGAGATCATCGACACGTAAAGAAGAAGAATAAAGAAGTTTTATGCTTTGCTGCGTACTGTAGCTATATTTTTGAAAAAAGTCACTTCATAATGTTATAAGGGAAGTGTGTAATGTAATGTCATCGTATACTTTGCATAGCTGTGGGCCATAATCACGCATCTTCTGCTGTTGTTAAAAACACAAAGATTAGCTAAACAGTATCAATAACTAAGCTTTTTGCCGAACCCGATACTTATGTATCTACATTTTCGAAGTTGTATACAGTACAGTACCACAGTATAAATATCGTACAGTATTGTGACTCGGCCGTGTCCTTGAAACAAAAGGCCTACAGCCGCGCGGTACGTAAACATGCGAAAGGGCTGCCCGCCTCCAGTATTTTAATTACATTTGCCTACTTTGTGTTTCCATTTAGTTTTGTGATCGTAAATATACTTTTTAAAACAAATAAAATACTTTGTGAATTGAATACAAAGTGTTCAATAAACATGCGTGTTGTTTTTTGATTGATAGATGTAATTAAAAAACCATGTTTTTTTCGGGACATATAAAGAAATACTTATCCATTAAAAAGACACACATTATATGCCTACCTACTAGTAAGTGAAATTATTTTATAGTCTTATCTTTCAAAGTTTCCGGGTAATTAAAAAAAAGTTATATCTCTGGATATGTTATTAACGAATTCATAAAACCAAAAACAACACAATATATCCTACTCGTCATATTAAATATGTACTTGTCTTATTTTTAGAGAAAACATCGCGCATTTATTGTTAAAAAACAACACACCGTCCGTTCGTCACTGCGGCACAGTCGCGACTGTCTGCGTACCAGGCGCATACCGTAATCGAGGCGCGTAGGCATAGCTCGCGCTTCGTCCGTTTGTATGAAGTCGAAATACTGTATGATAATATTACCGTGACAGTACACAATGGGATTGCTGCGTATATAACTCGATGTGCGTGCTAATTGTTCAGTTCTTTAATAATTGTAGTTACGTAATTCGTACGTCTACAAAGAGCTCCGTGCTCCGTTCGGAAAGCACGTTAAGCCGTAAGGTCCCGGCTGTCATTTGTAACGTGATATTTATCAGTCTTTGCCCGAAAGTGTGACAGATAGTCCCACCAAGGACTATAGTGCGCGCGGAACTAGTTGGCCGCGCCTTAGGTGGCGACAGGGGTGAGGGGGCGGGTTGCCTACAGCTCGCAATGCACGGGAGACTATAATTAGACAGTGATGACCAATCTCGAGATATCGTGAACAATAATTGTTCAATTTATTGAAAAGAATACATAAATAAAAAACAAAAACATGCCTAAGGCGCGGCCAACTAGTTCCGCGCGCACTATAGTAAGTAGTCCCATCAAATATTACCCAGTACTATAGCAGTCGGCACGTAAGTTGAAACAAAATGGCGGTCGTTCGCGAAGCTACAATCATGAAAATAAGTCGACTGAGACCCGATAATGTATTACAGATTGCATCCCGTAAGTTGAATTATGATCTTGAATGCTCAGTTGCACATTTTCGTTCGAATCTCACTCTATTTTTGTCATTTTACCTATGCGGACGACCCCCATTTTGTTTCAACTTACGTGCCGACTGCTATAATTGGGTTGGAAGTCAGATAGGCAGTCCATTTCACACCCACAGTTGGGAAAAGCAAGGCAGATGATAATGTTACTGCGACTGTTACGCCCAAATACTCGAACGTCACTCAATTATAAGTAACCCTCAAAACTCCTGCTATCTCTGTTACTCTGCGTTAAAGTAACAAAGACAGCACGAGATTTAAGTGCAACTTAAAATTGAGTGACGTTCGAGTATTTGGGCGTTAGACTGTATCATCCCACTGCTGCTTTACTTCCAAATATTTCAATCCAGGGTCAATGTAGACCACTGGTCGTTTGATCTGTCCAGCTCATCGCGCCATCTTTTGCAAATAATGATGTAACAAAGAGTAGATCATACCGGTATCAGGGAAGTTGTACTTCTGTATCCTCATCTTGCGGCCGCTGACGACGTTGGTGATGATATGCTCCTGCATTGTGTTCTGGTAGATCCTGTCTGTCCACTCGTTGATCGTCACCACCTCCCTGGTCTCCTGGTAGACGGCGCCCTCTCGTGTCTACAATTTAAATATATTTTATTATGCACTTTTAAGAAGCTTCGACATGGATGTTACTTTGGTTCATTCGACACGTTGTCAGTTCGGGGTTAGGTACTGAAATGATACAACACCTCCAAAAAAAAAAACATTGCCTTTAGTAGAGTCTAGACACTAGCTATTCTTATTCAGGAAGGAAAAAGAGGAATACATTTGTATAGATAATCGCAGCCCCTGTTCGATTCGAACTTAAGATTTTTATAAAGATTTTTTTTACACTACATAACCTTGTGTTTGGCCACAACTCGCCTGTTGTGAAGCGATGATGGGGACCTAGGATGAAACACGCTTACATAGAAGAAACCTATTCCCTCATCCTTTAAAGAGGTCCAGATTATAATGATCCGGAAACAGAGGCCGTTGACTGACTAATACAGAATTAATAACCAGGCCCTCAGGCTCAGTAAAATAAGGCTGAGGCGGAACAAAGTTATTTATAATATTAAAATGTTAAAACATTGGCAGCTGTCAAGTTGAGTGATACGTTTTGCAAATGTAAATCGGTTATTTTAATTTATTATTATAAATCGAGTGGTGCATGAGGCGGGGTTTTGTGCGCACATACATTTCACAAAACATCTATATTATTGTATTCATATAACATATTCGGTGCGGGTAAACCCGCTAACGGTGAAAATGGAGGAAGTAGGGAGTTCACCGGAGGCTGCGTTGACCGATACTAGTGATTCAGAAATATTAAAGAATTGCGAGCGGGAGCTGATGATGATGAAGAGTACGATGGATTTTGAACAACAAATGAGTGCCAGATCAGAGAAAAGATCTAGGGAAAAGAGCGAAGATAGTAGTGATGAAAGTTTTTGTACAGTTGACAGGAGACGTCCAAAGAAACTCATTAGAAGCACTTCAAATGGAAATTTTAGCACAAGCAGGTTTGATTTAAATAAAAATAATTTTCAAAATTCTGAGGAGAAAACAGACACATTAACGTTTGAGATATGTTTGACTTCATTACAAGTCTTACCTAAGCAGATGGCCTTGGCCAAGTGGTTACGAAACGGGAATATTCAAAATATCACTAGAATCAAATATAAAAGCCCTTATAAAGTATTTGTACAGTTTGATGATAGAAAACAAGCCGAAAAACTACAAAATTTTCCTAAAAACAAGGAACTAGATATTCGAGCTCAATTTACCGATGAGGTTGACCTATCCTACGGAGTTATTAAAGGGGTTGACTTGGAAATGACTGATGAGGAAATGTTAGTCTCATTCAGTGGCGCATTTGAGGTGGTGTCTGTCAGAAGACTGAGACGTTTAAATGAGGACGGTAAATGGATCGACAGTGAGTCCGTTAGGATAGGTTTTAAAAGCCAGGTTGTGCCACAGTATGTGTATGCATATGGATGCCGATTCAGGGTTGAGAAATATGTTTTTCCCGTTACCCAGTGCTCTGGATGTTGGAAGTTTGGACATTCTAAAAAGTTTTGTCCGATCAAAAAAAACCTATGCCCAAAATGTGGAAAAGACCACATCAATTGTGAAACTCAAATTTTTAGATGTTTGAATTGCAATGGTCCTCACATGGCTATAAACAAAACATGCCCATTTTTTATTAAAGAGAAGAGGATTCGTGTTCTCATGAGTATGAAAAATATCACGTACAAAAACGCATTGGAACTGTATTATATTGAAAAAAAGGAATGTAACAAACAAGTTTCACCGGAACAAACGGAGATGAGTAGTCTTACATTTATTGACGTTAATGAAAAGCTGCCTGGTGAGCAGGTTTACCATAAAGAACAATTTACAGATGGAGAACCAGTTATTTTAGAAGATAGAAAAGTAGATTACGCGACTGTAGTAAGAAATAGAAGTGATAAAAATAGAAAAGAAGGATCAAATAAGCCTAAAAAGAAGTTTACCATAAATGTTCATGATAACATTAATAAATCCGTGCTTACAGAAAATTTAGAAAATATACAAAATCACGAAGAAGAAAAGAGAGATACAAATGAGAGGAAATTTCAATGGAGGAAGATTTGGAGAAATATTATGGCAATTGTTTTCTCGACCGAGCAAAACCTAATGGACAAAATGAAGGCGGTGTTTAAAATTATATGTGAGGAAGTTAAATTATTGTTAATTAGTAGTTTTATGGATGGAGATATGCTAAACTTGTTTACATCTAAGAATAATGGATAGTTCAGCAAAGGAGATGTCGATTAAAATATGTCAGTGGAATGCACAAAGTCTAAGACCTAAAATAAGTAGTTTTGATGCATTTTTAAATCAGGAAAAGTTTCACATTGCTATTTTGAGTGAAACATGGTTTGACTCAAGTTTCAACTTTAATTTAACTGGATACAATATATTTAGAAAGGATAGACCAGATTCTTATGGAGGAGTTGCTATAATAGTTCATAAATCATTACATACGCAAATAAGTCCTATTAATCTATCAAATCCTGGCATAGAAATAATTCACGTCAAAATTTTAAATTGTAAAAGTCTTAAAAATATAATATCAATTTACTGCCCATCTTCTGTAGTTACTCGTTCTGCTGATTGGGATAGACTATTTAATTTAGAACTCGAAAAGACTTTAATTGCAGGGGATTTTAATGGGCATCATACAAATTGGTCGTATAAAATAGATCAAAGAGGAACTCAACTATTAGACTCTTCACTGGAAAATGGCTGGATTTCTTTAAATAATGGTGATTTTACTAGGGTCAAATTAGTAAATGGCATTGTGACGAGAACTTCACCTGATATTACGTTTGCATCGTCAGATATAGCAATAAATTGTGATTGGAAAGTATTCAATGAAAACTTGGGTAGTGATCACCTCATTATTAAAATAACTCTGAACTATTTCGAATCAAAAAATTATATTAAGAAACGTAATTATAAAAAAGCAGACTGGAAAGCGTTTAGCGAAAATCTTCTACAGCCATTTTGTGATTTTGATATCTTTGAAGACGTGCAAGTTCAATATGATTATTTTGAGGATCACATCAATCGTTCAGCCATTAAAAATATTCCTGAGACGAAAATTTGTACCAATCCGGCTGGTAATTTTAAACCTAAGGAATATTGGGATTCATCACTGTCCGGAGCAGTAGCTAAACGTAGATTAGCTTTGAGTATATTTAGACGTAACCCTACTCCTGTTAATCTTAAAACTCTAGAGGATAGAACTGAGGAAGCACACGCTTTGATAAGTAAAGCTAGATCAAATAATTGGAAATGTTTTTGCAGCAGTATAGATGAGACTACGTCTGTGTCTGTAATGTGGCAAAAAATGCGTTGGTTCAAAGGTTATAAACAGGTAAAATCTTATCCGTCTGAAACTAAGCAAAAGGAGTTGCTAAATGCTTTAGCTCCAGATACAGTAACAAACAAGCAACCTTCTTTCACATCTCATAATAGTTTATTAGAATCACCATTTAGTCTGCAAGAAATGAAACACTGTTTAAAAAAAAAGGATACTGCTCCGGGCAAGGATGGAATAACTTACTCCATGATTTTTAACTTACCTTCTGAGGGAAAATTATTTTTACTTAACTTATATAATAGGATTTTTTCATCTGGGCATATTCCACGCCAATGGCGGGAAATAACCGTTATTCCCATACCAAAGGCTGTTAGCGGCACTGACGTAGAACCAAAGCTTAGGCCTATATCTCTCATATCATGCATTTGTAAAATATTTCACTCCATGTTAGTAAAGAGGCTTGAGTGGTATACCGAAAAAAATAAGTTTTTATCTGCTGCTACGACTGGCTTTCGCAAAGGACAATCCTGCTTGGATTGTCTCGCGAGGCTTGTAACTGATATTCAAATAGGATTTTCGCACAATGTTCCTACTGTAGCTTGCTTCTTGGACATTGAGAATGCATACAACAACGTGTTAGTAGAGAGTGTCGTGACTACATTAGATAGATTACAGTTTGGTTCTAATATTTGTAAATATATTTGGGAGTTTTTAAATGCAAGATGTTTAATAATAAAAGTGTATCCTGGGGAGTCAACCATAAGTAGATGGACAAATAGGGGTTTAGCTCAGGGCGACCCACTTTCTCCTTTGCTGTTTAATTTAACTACGTACAAAATTTGTCGTGAGATTGAAGGCGTTTCTCTATTACAGTATGCCGACGATTTTGTATTTTATTTAAAGCACAGGGACTTACATTTTTGCGAAATTTCTTTACAATTAGCAGTTAATGATATGATAGCTAGGCTTGATGAAGTTGGTTTACAACTTTCCTCTAATAAATCTAAAATGTGTATTTTTTCTAGAGGTCGAAGAAGGAACAAAATAGAGCTTAAAGTCAATGAACATGTTATTAGTTCAGTTGATAGTATTAAGTATTTAGGTATGTGGCTTGATCGATCCTTACGGTGGGGTAAACATGTTAATGAAGTAGCTGAGAAAGTCTTGAAATATTTAAAACTTTTCAAAGTTTTAGCGGGTTCCAAATGGGGAATGCATCCAAAGTATTTACGTACGTTATACATTTCGGTGATAAGAAGTAGATTGGATTATGGATGTTTTTTGTTCGGAAATTGTGCTAAAGTCCATTTGTATAAATTAGACAAAATACAAAATCAGGCGGCCAGAATAATCGGAGGTTTCATTAAAAGCAGTCCTATTCATGTAATGGAGAGCGAACTGTGTTTACCTCCGTTGCATAATAGAAGACTATTTCTTTCATATAAGTACTGTATCAAAAGTATGTCCTGGTCAAACAGTATAATTATACGACTTATTGCAGAACTAAATGATCTCATGCAGATGAGATTTTGGCAAAACAAAAACAAACCCTTACTTGTTTCGGTACTAGATGAATGTGAATCTTTTCATGTGCATTCCTTTGATTATTTAGAAATGTTTTCGTTAGAGGTTTGGGTGACCAGTATAACAATAGATGACTTAATTATATGTACTTTAGAGTGTGTAAAAGGTCCAAAAAAATCTTTAAATTTTTCTTCTCTAAAATATGAAATCTTAAAAGAAATTCACGATAAATACTGTCGGTTTAATAAATATTTCACGGATGGCTCCAAGTGTAAAGATGGTCTGGGAGCAGCGTTTTATGATGTCGATAGAAACAATTCCATTATGTACAAAGTAAATACTTTTGTGTCCATTATGACGATGGAGCTCATTGCAATCTATGAATCCATTAATTATGCTTATAACTTGGGTGATAGACATTTTGTGATTTTTACAGATAGTAAGAGTGGCTTGCAGCATTTAGCTCGCTGTGCCTCTGGTTTCAGAGGTATTTCGATAGCTTACTCAATTTTACGTAAGATAATAGATCTAACAAACAATGGCGTCGTTTTAAGATTGCAATGGGTTCCATCTCATGTAGGTTTGAGAGGCAATGAGGAGGCTGATAGATTAGCAAAGTTAGCGGTTACTCAGGGTTAAGAATATTATGTCGTACCTAATTATTTAGAACGAGTAACTTCTTGCAAAAAAATGTGTTATGATAGGTTTAAGGAATATTTTGACGAACGTAGCAGGGAAAAGGGCATTTGGTATAAAACCATTCAATATCAGCCTCTTCCAATACCGTGGTTTGCTATCATTGAAATGAGTAGATGTCATATTGTTCTCTATCATAGATTGCGCTCTGGTCATTACCCATCTCGGAAGTTTGGCTTTTTGATGAAAAAAGTGGATTCTCCCAACTGTGAAACATGTGGAACGGTTGAAGATGTTTACCATTTACTTGTCGAATGCAATAAGAATAAAAAGGAACGAGACACATTGATGTCTAAATTAAATTTAAATAAATTTGATACCGGTTCATATGTTCCAGTTTTAGCGCAGCCGTCTCCGGAGATAGCAATTCTCCTTGCTGATATGTTTTTTTAATTTTTATTATTTGTTTAGTTTTGATGTGTAAAATAGTTTATGTTATGATGAGGCTGACTTGCCTTTAAGGATAAAAGCCTTCTTTAAAATAAAGATTTAAAAAAAAAAAAAAAAAAATGTTAAAATAACGCCCAATGACATTGAACCCAAAGGGGGTCAATCACAGATGTCAGTTTTAAAACTGACATTTATATGATTATTTAAACAATACCCTGTCAATATTTGCCATACATCAAAACTGATAATATGATAATTTTTGGTATTTTAATGATATCCTGTTGTTTACGCAACATTTTGACACTGACTTCATCGGACTGACGCACATGAGAGCCTTACCGCATCACATTTTAAGTAGAAAAAAGTGCGGTTCGATCAGCCTATATAGTCCAGTCATTATAGGGGTTGACCTCGGAAAATTGAGATACCCAGTATATTACCACATAAAAACTTGTATTTTGGCATCCTAAAAGTTGTCTCAAAATTCACATATGGTAGGGTGACCTGACCGCGTCTAATAAAAATCTAAGGTCTTCTCTGACCGCGCGCTCTACGCCCTCTATCTTGAAAACAGTTCAAGATATAAAAAAATGTTGAATAGAAAAGTTGTAGAGAATTTAATTCTCTACAATATTAATCAGATATACAAATAGCGAGAAACCCATAGAAAACGAGATATTTGCAAAAAAAACGATTTTTGTGACCTTTGACCTTAGATTTTTAATAGACGCGGTCACCCTACCATATGTGAGTTTTGAGACAACTTTTAGGATGCCAAAATACAAGTTTTTATGTGGTAATATACTGGGTATCTCAATTTTCCGAGATTTGTACCTAATTTGGCCTAAAATGACTGGACTAATAGTGTGGTAGCTACATACAAAATAACGTAAGTATGCGATGTAGAATATTTGAGTTGCTGATCAATGAATGATGAACAATCAATTGGTCGTCTTCTCGTCGTTAACCTTATGGACGATCAATGTGCAGCAGAGCCATTATTTCGCTGAAATTATGGTTCTTAAACTGTTTCTTCTATCAGAAATTTCCCAGTAGCAGCTGCAGGGTCTAGATGTTTGCCCGGTTGCTGGCAATAGACTCATCCCCTATCACAGGGGACTTAAAACAACTGGCGAAATTTGGGAGTACTAAAGAAAGAAAAGAAAGAAAAAGAAAGATTACAAACGTGATCTTATGTTCGCGTATCGTAAAAATCTCACCTTGTCAATAAACATGCACCCATGCATGCCCGTGATCTGGCAGCGGCGCACGTCGGGCACTTTGAAGTAGGTGTGGAGCAGCATCTGGCAACTGAACGTGAGGTCCTTGCTCGGGTTGTACACGCCGATGTTGAAGTGGAGCTCCTTCTCGCGGAGGATCAGCCTGTATGTCAGTCTGAACCTGCAGTGAGAAATGGGATTAATATGAGGTGTATAAGGGTTTATTCACGTAAGTCTGAAAGCATGCGGACTTCTTATCATGATTTCTGGCCCACAAGCTTACACAGTATTCAGTGCAATCGGACTGCCAAGTCGAATGTTTCAAGTTGGGATTCAAAACCTCTGATTTTTCTGTTTCATGTGCGACGTGCGTATAAAGGCGCGGCCCCACCGCGGTGCACGGAGAGGCTACGCACGTGTATTAAGCTTCGCTTTGTAAGAAAATGTATGTGGTTGTGTCCACTGCAACCCACGGAGAGACTATGCATGAATTGACGTCATTGATACATGCGTGGCTTGCTCGAATAGGCGGTTACATAGCTCAACGCTGTCGACGTGGGTCTACGTTTCCTATAGAGTACACGAATATGACCCACGACTATGTACAGCTCGCTTATCAATGAACAATCGCTTATCGTAGCCTCTCCGTGCGCCGTGCCACGCTAAACATAGTCGTGGGTCTTCGTGTCATCATTTCAGCCAAAAGACGTCCACTGCTGGACATAGGCGAGTAGTGGTCTTCATGTACTCCAGTGGAAACGTAGACCCACGTTGTCAAACAAATATATACACGCAGCTAAAATGCGCCGCGTGCCCGTGCACAGCATGCGCCGCGGAGGGCCCTTCTTGCCATATCATCCTTTATACAATCCATCCATCGTTTATTTAGTGTTCTATCTAAATATGCCCATGCCCATACCACAACAACTGATTACCAAAAACTTTTCAGTCAGCGGTGCCACTTTCCTACTTACTCGTACCAAAACGTAAAATACAAAACCATACTAACTGGAAATGCCACATGGAGCGAGTGAAGTCGTCATCCATGAGGCTGAAGACGGCCTCCACGTCGCCGCTGGGCAGGCGCTCCGGCATCTTCTCTACGTGCCAGCGCGCTATCCTCGCGAACCCGTGCTGCGGACCGAAGGCCCATTGTCCGAATTGAGCTGCAATGATAGTCCACTTGAGAATTAAAAAAAAAAAGCGGGTTAAAGGACTCTTGACGTAGCTGGGACGATCTTGACTTCTCGTGTCCCCAAAGTTTTGTACTGGATGGACCATATTCAGGACGGGCTGTGATCAAAGTTCTCAGCAGCAGTTCGTAGCAGCCCGATAGCTAACTGCCTTGAGGGTAATAGATTCGCCTTCTATTTCATGGGAATTGAATCATGTCTGGCAAAAATGTGGGTGTCCATCAATACCTGCGATGGATAACGAAGGACTGCCTTTTAAGTGTGCTATCGAAGATATCTTATGTCAAGTAATAAGGAATCAGCCATTTTGGGTTTGAAGAACCTGAAGTCGTATCCGGATCGAAGGACCACTTTACCATTCTCAATAAATGTCTGTTAGAACTAAAACTAATATCTATCTCACACAAAAGCTAACATGTTCCAAGTTGTCATAGGAAACTAATAGGCTCCCAACGACAGCTAGTTATTATTTATAATTAAAAGCATCCATAAATTAACAACGTTAATAACAAACTTACGGAAAACAAACGGTATCCCTCCTCGTATCGCCCTCTTGCCATCAAATACTGCTTGTTTACTGCGAAAAAAGAAAAAAATACATGTTAGGAAAGGCAAACAAATTGCAACGACAAATTTGTCATCAAATCGATTCATATCGGGAATACTAATTCGATTCCTAGGACATTTTCAAAAGAATCGATAAAAAAGCGACCTATAATTACTAAATTGTATGTATCTTATAATTATGAGAGCTATAATTATTGTTTTATGCGTTTAATTCAATTAACACAGCACACAAGACAAATGATGAACGATTAATTTCTTTGACAGTTGTTAAAGTTCAATGCATAGCGTTTCTACAACGCAGATGTTATAAGCTTACAATTTAATTCGTCATAATGCGAAACTGTCATTAACTAGAAATTCTTTAAAAGATTTTATCAATACCGGTACCTACAATTCTTGGAAGGTTCATGTTATCCATGCCCGAAATCATAATCAAACATAAATCGCATAAAATTATATTATTTAAATAAAGCTAGTTTAAGCGATATTAAACCATTTTCTGTTTTATTTAAATTTCAAGTTCTCTGCCTTTAAAAAACACCCTTTATAAACAAACGTAATGTCAAGGTTGAAGTTTGTATAAAAGTTAACACAATAGAACAACAGCTAGTCAAAACCAACTTCCAAGTTTCCTTATAAAAGCCTCTAATTATTTTTCACTCTTAGATATCGACTTATTATTTATTTACCGGAACACAATCCACCTTGAAACTCTACCGGAAAAACTGCTTGAAAGTCCCGACGGAAAACTCCCAAGATTCTTATTGATAATGAAAATATTTATTCTACAATATTGTTTAACATTCAAAGGGTACGCTTCATTGTTTTTTATCCATTAGCAAGCCCATCGCTGTAAAAACAACCTCCGAAACAGACCATGATTTCAGCAAACGAAATTTACTAGACAAGCAATATTGGCCAGTCATGAGCATACTAATGTATTCAATGTAAAGTCATGCTTTATATCCAAATAGGTACAACAAAGTAATGTCAGGCGTAGCTAATGCCGTATGCACGTTTCACGAGTCAGATCGAGTGTTACAATACATACATATTACGCGCATGCATTAGGCTGAACCACAACAGTTTAGCCTGACCGCAGTGAGCAGGCAGCACCAGCATTACTCCTCCAGCTCACGTTTGAAACATGATCAATTTTAGCGGTTGCATTCCAACGCCGCCGGGGGACGATGCAAAAAGCACCCTTATATTATAAATGCATCAGTGGACAGGTCGGCCGCGACAAAAACGGAGCTCGAGCAAGCCACGTATAAATTATTTATGCCATTTTTAGCATTTCGGAGTTTGTGAAACGAGTGGTCGCGAATGATGACCACGATGCGACGGACTCGTCATCGAAACGCGTCGCGCCGGGAATTTGCACTTTGAGTCACCAAGCTATCGCCAAAATGTTGGACGTGCCATTCAGGGATATGTCTACCACCGAACTTGGAGGTGACTTTTTATGTACATATACCCAATGATATTATAAATATCATTGCATATACCAGTAGAAAATGTTCAAATCTAAAAGAAATTTAAGTTTTTAAACTGACATGGTCACTGACACTACTATTAATATCATAAACGGGATATTTACCATGTTTGATTGTTGTTTCGAGTTCCCGATATTTCGAAAGAGGGTAGACCGATTTGTCTGCTCATAAACATCCACCCGCAATGACTTCAGTTTATATATCCGTGATCATGGTGCTTGTAACAGCGCCGAAATATCGGGAACTCGAAACAACAATCAAACATGGTAAATATCCCGTTTATGATACTAAAAGAAATTATCGGTTATTTGCATAACCTTTCATTTAATCAGACTGTTTGCTAACTTAGAAATACAAAGAAATCGTCGAGGCATGCCAAATATTGGAGTAATCTACTAAGAAATCAGAGCGAAAGATTCTAAAACACTTGATTGCGTCATTCAAACAAATTAGCTAAATTAAAATGGATACTAAGTAAGTATCGGTTCTAGAAATTAAATCCATAAATCATAACTCCCACGTTACCAGCAACCTGGGTGCATGTATTTCACACGGATTAACTACACTTGAACAAACAGACAACAGTACGGCAAGTTTCAACGAATTCTATGAATATGCAAACAAAGATCGATACGAGGAATACTTAGTACATTGATGATGATACCCAAACATATTTGTCTAAAGCCCTTATAAAGTACTCTAGTTATCCACAAAATTAACTGCTGCGAAAATGTTAATTGACACACAAATATTAATAAACGTCTTCACCGTAATGTCAGCCACCTTTTTGCTGTCCTCCATATATATAGAGTCTTTAACCCTTTACAGATGATACAGACCGGTGCACCGTTAACACTCATCCGGCTAAGATATTAACCGTTTATTACCTTACAATGTCTTAACGATAATTGCATTTTGACATTGATAATACCCAGGGGTAAACAACTCAGTTGATTAAACTGGAATACCAATCTAGTAAAATAAAATGTAACGGAGCCAGACTGGACAGGCGAACAGAATACCAATGACGCCTTTAATTTAAAATATTTTAATAACCAGTAAGCTCAGTTCGAAATGGCAATTCAATAGTACGTTTTCCACGAATCCGGAGAGGGACTAGATAAAGTTTTAATTAGAGATTCCGGATGAAATTCCTCCATGAGTCGCCGGGAGCCGATACATTCCCGCTTCGGCACCAGCGAGTTTTTACCACCACGCAAACTCGTTCCATCCCGCCACTCTCAGGCCAGATAAATAGCGACAATAAATATACCATTGGAGCCAATTGCTTTCTCTATAAAACCGTTACAATAAAATTTCCCAAATCGCGTGATTTTTGAACCAATTAAAGGCTTGGTATTTGTAACGACCCCCATAAATCCTGCCACCCCGCAATGAAGTAAATATTTTTGGTCCTTTTGCACACAAAATAGCCAATGAGGCAAATCTCTTTTGTCATTGTGATTATTTTTTACAAAAGGATTTTATAAGTTTCAGCGACAAATTGGGAAAAAACTGCGCAAATTATCTCAGCATCATAGACCTGGGACTTCCATTGTCTATCTCGTGCAGTGTCTTCCATAACAAGGAAATTATGCCGCCACGGCCTATTCTCAGAGAATCAAGATAAAAAGCTTCAATACCTAAATTAACGTGACATTTATAATTGATTAAGTTTTTGCTGTCAAGAAAAATGTTAATCAGTATTTTATTGGGGCGCTCAAGCGGCCGCGGAGATCACAATATTGTGCAAAAAACGCTATGACCCGCGATAGTTTCTCGCGACTAGCTCTCATAGTCATTGTTCTCGACTTTCAAGTAACTATTGATCACATAAGCTCGTCACGTTTCTCAACATTGTTGTGAGTTCTCGTGAGATGGCGAGCTCACCCTGCCGCATGCCGCCACCGCGCCGGGGGCGACACACGCACCCCGCACGATAACATTATAATTAACTAGACGAGCATTTTTATTCGCCGCATCAACCAGTTATGTCCATGAATGGAATTTCATTAATATTGGCTCAACGCACTCATCTATTCATATCATATTTGCAGCCGCAGCAGAGGGTGAGGACGGGAAATTATTGAGGTAATTTGAAAAACAAAGCAAGCTTCTATAAAGATGGAAAATGAACTGGTTTTCATTAACAATATTAGCGATGGACTAGTAGAAAAAATGATAATAAAACCAACAATGCAGTTACAGAGTTAGTAGCAGACATGTTCCAATGGACACCCTTCCTCATAGTTAATGAATCCTCTAATTATTTTAACTAGCGAGCTGCTGAAAAAAGTGACTTAGCTATCAGAAAAAGCGTAGAAAAACCTATTTGAAGCGCTACCAAGTTAATGACTCGGAGCGTGTTACTTTGACATATTAAGAGAAGACAGTAAACTGGTTTAGAGAAAAAACTGTGGATAAAGGTATAGGGGCTCCTGTGCATCAACAAATTAAAGGTCGCATAAACGATGCGACACTATAGGACGCAATTAGATCTTTTTAGGAGCAGCGATCCGCTAGCCGGCTGGGTATATCATTATCTACTGCAAATAACCGGTAGCTGTAATAAAAAAACTCTTAAAAGCAATATGACATTAAAGCGCACTTCATTTTGCTAGTGGATCAGCTACTCTGCTCGTATAATGACTAGTATTTAATCCGGCACAGCAAGTACAGAGACTCTACTAGAGTTAAGCACGATTTAAGATAATGATTGTCATCGTGCTCATTATTGTGAGATATTTTTATGTGCACAACTTGGAAAGTCATAATAATAAATTGCTTGTTTAATTATCATGGAGCTAAGTAACTGTTATAAGATAGATATTGGCTTAATTATCACGTTCGACATTAAAATTGCGAACGATAAAGCTAACAAATTAATTGGATGGGACTGGAAATACTTCACTATGGATCTCATATTGTCTGTTAGCATCATCGGTGTTAGATTTGGCAGAAAAAGTCGAAAGATGTGGATGAGGAACAAGCGTATTCTGAAGAAAACCAGGAAGTCTTCATCCAAAGATATAAGAGCAACTGTTACAAGAACACATTAAATAAATCAGGTTAATATTAGAGTACTAGGGCTCGGTGTTTCAATTTATTGTGTTTTATGTGTCCACCTCACAATCACAATCCCCGAGGTGTAGTATCGTAACATTGCGTTACATCGCCAACGCATCGAGCGAATACAGACACCAAGAAATAGACGCGGACAAAAGGACCAAATTCAATAATTGGACAAAAACATAAGATTAGTTCCTAAACTAACAGTTATCTTTGTTCCAATTTAACTAAACGAACTGATAATTCATTATAATATTTTCAGCCGAAAGATGTCCAATACTGGACATAGGCCTCCTCCAAGTGTCGCCACATTGACCAGTCCCGTGCGTTTTGCATCCAGCAACTGAAATATGAGAATATAATATGCGGAAGAAAAAAGCCAAAGGGTGCAGGGGTTTTTTAGGGACGTACAGGACCAGTCGTTTTAGCAATGCTTTGGGGAGACCCATTCAGCAGTAGACGATGAAGACGAACTCTTTCGATTGAATTACGAAGACGATGTCAGCCAAGTGATCCGATTGCTACCTCTAGTCATTTTGAGAAGTGGTAATTTTGCGACAGAGCATTTTTTAAGAATATATTTGGAAAAACAGCAATACCCGAAAACATAGTGGACCTTCTATCTTTGTTACATGATAAATTGTAAAGCGCCGTTTATTCTCGCTTGAAACTTAGACGTCTGGATTAATGTTAACTAGGGTCAGATTACGTCACCGAGGCTAAGGGCTTTCAAAACGTTAAGTTTTCAATAAATTTCTGAATTTCCATGCAAATTGTATCTGGTAATTTTCACTTCCAGACGGATTGAAAAGGGAAGTGAAAATAATAATACATAATAATATAATTAACTAGCTGACCCACGCAACTTCGTCTGCGTCACATAAATATAGCTTATAACCTTTCTCGATATATCGACTATCCGACATAAATTAAGCTAAATCGTAACAAACAAAAAATCTTATCTTTCTTCTTTATTATAATAGTTTAGATGGTTTAGATTAGCTTAGATTATATTAAAGTGTGAATTACTATAGGTATCTCTTACTGTTAAATACATATACGATAACACTCTGTACTTGTAAACATTATGATGCAGTAAATATTTTGAATTTGAATTTCCCGGAAAGAATCTCCCTACATTGCGACGCGCGAATTATTTTGCCGCGCGGATATTTTTACATTGCGATATCTTCTAAGATATTTGTTTAAACTGTTTAGAGTAAAGGGCACAAATATTCTATATTAAATTTTCCTTCTAACAAACACATTTATTTAGATATAGATTAATACCATATGGGTTAAATAAGCTTCGCAAAAAATAATAATTTTTAACCTAACAGTTTAATAGTAAAAAAAGGTTACAGTGAGTCAATCTTAAAAGATAGACATAAGCTGTCGCGGACTTTTTTTTTAAATTTTAAAGAGGAACAATTCCTTCGTACATGATATTTGCGTAACTTAAACCGTTTTCGCAGCGCACGCAGCGGAAGCTCTCAAAAAGGAAATACCTTTTCCCGTTTTTGTAACATTTTTCATTTATGCTCCGCTCCTATTAGCCGTAGCGTGATGTTATATAGCCTATAGCCTTCCTCGATAAATGGACTATCCAACACAAAAAGAATTTTAAAATTCCAACCAGCAGTTCCTGAGTTTACCGCGTTCAAACAAACAAACAAACTCTTCAGCTTTATAATATTAGTATAGATATGATCATTGATCAATCAAGCGAATGTGACGAGGAGGGGTCACTTATCTTATATCTATTTTATATCAAACTAGCTGTTGCCCGTGACCATAGACATTCGTTAGCGTGAAAATATTATAAAAATAATTCTTCCCTTTTTGAATTAGATTACCAATTACAAGAGTTTTAATTTTATTTTATAGCCTTAGCCTTAGCATTATAGATTTATAGCCTACATTATAATAAAATTAGTAGGCTAGAGTAAAAAAAAATTAGATATCATAACATCACATACCTCCCAGTAAAAGTCCCGTCAAATCGGTTCAATCGTTTCGGAGGGTAACCGGAATAGACAAAAATGTGAAAAATGTATAAAACTGTGTGTTTTTGTTAAAGTGCCATATTTTCTTACACATTCAGTAAAAAGCTGTTACGTACAATCATCAATCATCAACAGCCTAATAATGTTCCCACTGCTGGGACACAGGCCTCCTCTCTTTGTTACGTACAGACACTTCAATTTTATTTATTTGCATAGATATGATTATTATGGATCAATACTGCTCATAAATCATAGAAATTACTTTATTTTATAAACTCTTTGCGGCGATTGATGTGATCCAGTAAATAAGGTATTTAACGTTCAATGATAACCTCCATATCAGCGAGTTATCTACACTGCAGTAAACTGCATTGTTTAGATGTCAATATTGATAGAGAATGTTGTCACTCAGTCTAGTCCAGGTTATAGGTACAGGCCCAGGCATAGGGTATGATTTGGTACATCGCTTCAAATGGAAATGATTTCCATAGCTCCTTCAAAGAAAATTATGAAAACTTTCTGAAAATGGAGTTTACAAGGATTTTTAACAACAGTAACTGATATGTTATATCAAACCACAGATAGATGACTATTGATTTCTTAATTATTATCAGAATATTATATAATATACATTAAAATATTTGAATATTATATATTATTATTATTATTAGAAGTGGTATCTTTGCATTGCAGCTGTCTCGTTGTTCTTGTCACAAGCGCGACTGCTGAGTATAAGGTCCTAGGTTCGGTACAAATGTTATTGGGTTATTCAGGTTATTCTATCAGGAATCTCCAAGTAGCAGCCACAGAGTTTGGATTTGTGTCCGGATGACGGTAACAGGCTCACCCCATTTACATGGGACTTAAACATAACGGAAATGTGGGTGTACTATTAAGTACAGCTCCGCCTTAACCTTCGGAGGTTACAGGCGTGATCTTGTGTTCAGTATATAGCATATTAACACCAAAGGCTAAACACTACAACAGACAGGTAGGCACCCATTTTACAGATGCCAATAAGTCTGAAAACATCAAGTAGATCGCAGAAACACGACCAAAAACCAAAATCCTCTCGTTACATAAACTTAGACCGTTTGCCACGTAACATAGAGGTGTTCTAACCTTGCACAGTGGCAGACCAGGGCCGTTCAATGAAAGTGCATGTTGCCGGAACAAGCGTGGGTGCCTGAGGCTGCCACGGAGGTTGGTACTAAGCACTGAGCACGTGCCGCAAGTACTGGCTATTGATAAACACCTTTTGTGTTTTTTTTTTTCAAATACTAGCCTGTTGAAGGACGGTCAAAAGAAGTCTAATAGACAAAATTTTTGGCAGTTGGTGAAAAGATGGATTCAGAGATAATAATATTATCTCTGAATTCACATTTTTAGAGTCGAGATATAATGTCGACTCTAGATATTTATGCTAATTATGAATTTGATTTAAAAAAAAAATCTGATCAACTTTAAGACAATTAGGTTTAATAATAAGAATTTTAAGTGGAGTCGAAACCTCATTATAAATATTTTTTTAAACGTGTTAGGATCCTATTTACTGGTAAATACTGGTAATACAATTTCACTTGAAAAACAGGTAAGGGACCATGTAACCGTATATTTTGTTCTGGACCAGCACTCCAATTGAGTAGTGTGTTTTACCCAATTGGATACCTCGCTGTACCTACCATATCATAAGGATTGTTTAAACTGCTATCACAATAAAACTGTCGATCAAATTGCGAATATAATGTAATACCAAATATTTTTGGTCTTTCGCGGGATTTATTTTTGGCCCTGAGAGTCAAAATTCCAAACTATGAAAATACTAAAGTTTTTGCGCTTCTTCTTTAGTTTAGCGAAATCCGCCTTTACAATATTAAAAAAAAAACAAAAGCTTCACAAATGCTTTTAGATAAAGCAATTAATTATAGATTAATTACGTTCACAAGCTCATTATATTTAGTAAATTTTTCATTGGCGAACGCTGATTGATAGCGTGAGTAACTTCCTTGTACCTTATTAGTACAGTTACATGAATAAAATGTAATTACATAACACTTTTTGCATTAAAGCGAAGCGGCAACGTGTAATTTGTTAATACAAGATTTAACTTGTGATTACAATCAATTATGTATACGAGTTATATGACCTTAAACTAAAATTACCAAATCTATGTATGTTCGGCATCTGCATTTGGGAAACGGAACTGTGAAATTAGGTAGTGTTGACTAGTCTAAATATGTAATTAAATTTTTCAAAACAGCTGAGGTGCCGTCATCATAGCATTCGCCATTATCCTCTACTTAGATGTTCCCAAATAAAAGATTGGAATGTCCCCCTCTTACAGAGAGACAGTTAAGCTTAGTATTTTATTTTTCAAACCGTGGTCTAGTGCAAGTAGTCATTTTGTAACTAAGCCAGTCAAGCGGAATCACAACTAGTTTTAGGTGGCTACTGCCTTTTAGCCTATTGTGACCATTTCTTTTTTTATCAAACTGCACAGATTCCACTATTTTCCACCTTGATATTTCTGGGCATACAACTTATTCGCAAAAAGTGTTTCTATCTAAACATTGAGGACATAAGAGCTAATTCTGCCCTACAAGAAGAAGAACATTAATCTTTATAAAATCTGCCTTAAACAGACTTAAACGACTCAGTTTAATCAATTTACATTTTATGGCTATCCATCATTACAGCTACCGGAACAGAATCAATAAAATTCATGAAGTGTACCATTAAACTAGCATTAGTACCTGTTACATTACGTAATCATTGAAGGTACGATTTTCATGGTACATTTGTTCTCACATTAAATGAATAGTCTCAGTTTTAGTAACATAAGGACCAAATAAGAAAAACACCAGAAGGACCAGTTTTATTACCAACGCGCTATAAGGACACGGGCGTAAAATAGTGAGAAATCGGTAATGGAATGAAACTCATTAGTTGCAAATTGTTTGCACACCTTTTAATTGAGATTAAGGGATGCCGTAAAACAAGAATAAAGAATACAAGACCTTATTCAAAATGTATAGAGAACTGTGCTTTAAAATAAGGTCTGTTTGGTCAGCCTATCTCCAGTTATAAACACAGCATGACTTGATCCTTCTGTCCATATTCGTATCTATTTCCTCTAAAGATTTACGGGCCTCACTTAATTAATGTAACGTGTTGTTTGAAAACGGGACAGAGACAAACGCCACATACAAGAACTAAGTGGTCTTGCAACAAAACTCCTTTTGCCGACAGGGGTCAGCGCTGTAAATAGCGCTAGCAGATGGTCCGGACAGCCGATTAATAAGACAGGGACTCCGCCCCAGGGCTGCGGTGGCGACTTAACAGCGCCAATTTAACAAACACCACCCTACCAGATAAGCCGATTACCCGAATCTGGGAGACAAACAGACGAGCTTACGGTGGAGATAATGTGGCTATGCTAATTGTGGACAGTGGCACTGATAAACGCTTGCATGTTTATGTTATGCTGGTATCTGTTCGCGCTGAGGTCGACATTAGTGGACTGAATAATCTTGTATGTGTCGCTGGAGTAGTAGACCTCAACAGCTTAATGTATTCTAAAGAGCTTGAAAATGTTAAGTGAGAGTAATCGATTAGAGGAGCTGATGTTTTACAGATAGCAATTTTTTCCGGTTTAATAAAGTTCCGGAGTGATAAACGATACTACAGAATTACATGGATTTCAATGAGTGCTTCGTAATTTTAATTAAAATAACTTAGCACTAATTTTAGGCTACCCAAAAGACATAAAATTCCCCTATTGCCAAATGCCCCAATTCACAAAAGGACCTATCGATCAATTAGACACACGTCGTATAAACTGAATTTTATAATATCAACTATTTGTTTTGTTAAACTTGACTTTTAAAGGTTGTTTTATTATAGACAAATGAATATAATAGCCAACAAGGCGCGAGAAAAAAAACATTACGTCCAGAAGGTGCAGAACACATGGACATAAAGGGGTTTGAACTTTTTTGTATGGGAGCTGGCATATCGACCCACCGCCATTTTGATTTTTTTTCGAAATCGCGGCCCACGATGAAAGTGGTTTGTACGAATAGAGGACATATAGACAGACAAAAAATGTCTAGTAACACGGTACCCAAAGTGTCACATTACCGAGATATTTGAAGGTAAAGATGGACATATGAGTACAATGACCACATACAAAATTGACTTTTTACGTGTCTTTAGGTGTTGATTATTATTATTACTGGCTATTTAAGAAGAGTAGGTACATTACATACTACTAGGAGCACGAGAAAACTATTATTTGACATAAAATAGCGTTTCATTGCGATGCGAAGCGATTTTATCGTGCGCATAATAATAATCAACCTGGGAACTATTATTTGGATACAATTTAACACCTATATACGTAATATGGCTATTTTCAAAAATATTTAATGATTGTCGTTGTATTAATTTGTCGATCTTTACCTTCAAATATCTCGGTAACGTGACACTTTGGGTACCGTGTTACTGGACATTTTTTGTTCGTCTATATGTCCTCTATCCATGCACACCACTTTCATCGTGGGCCGCGATTTCGAAAAAAAAACAAAATGGCGGACAGGTTGATATGCCACATCGGTTCTATCCCCTTATGTGCTCGCATAGCAGCATCTTGCAGACTCAATATAAATGCAATACAATGCATAGTAATAAGAAAACACAAATTAGCAGGCTTATCATCACCTAATCTTAATTCATGTAAAACATACAAGGTGCAGTGCAGACACACTATCGAGCAAAAAAATATATTTGACAGCACGCGTCGAATCAATGTGGCCATATTTAGCCGGATCCCGAACTAAATATCGCGTCACGATCATTATCAGCTGTTTCAAGTGTGTAGTCAATAGATCATACGCGATGCGACCATGTAAGGCGGCACGAGACATATTCTGATGATGTCATGCTTCGCTCAGACAACAACTAACGCCTGGTACCTACCCATGACGAGCAACTACTCGGTTCAAAAATTGAAGCCGTGTCTGTTTCCAAGCAATGTTTGGTGAAGACCACTTTGAATTCGCTGTATTTAATAAAATCGTAGACAAATAGGTACAACTTCAAGGATCAATAACAAGATCTAACCCTTCCTCAGCCAAATGTACGCATTCTTAAAGACCCGAAAGCACCATTGACAAATTGCGAACAAATGACGCGAATTAGCATCTCAAAGAGTCATGGTGGCAAGTACATTCAAACGATATTAAACGGTTTCCCACAGCGGAGTAACAAAGTGGTTGCTTCATAAAACTCACTCCAGTTTCTTTTGAGACAAGTCTAAAATTACTTCAAAAGTTGGGAACTTTCAATTCGCATAGCAACTTGTCGACAATTGAGAGCAAGTTGAGAAACTGCAAGTACTTTAATCAAATGAATTATTTTTACAAATGGAATGGGTGGAGGGTTAAATATTTTCTTCATGTAGCGTTTGATGTTATATTTTAAAGGTAGTAAAGATTTTTTAGAATATTCTCTTTCCGTTGTAGCAGATGCTGTGAGCGTTGTCCAAGTAGCGTGCACACTCTTACCCAACTTACATAATTACGCCTCAACTAAATCAGGCAGAGCCATCATGAACCGACGAAAATTGTGATCACCACGCAATGTAAGCGTAGGACGATAATAATATAACTAATGATATACACACAGCCAACCACACAAAGTAATTTCTTTAATACCATGATCTTAACGCGATTTGGATTTACGGTTCTAGCCAAGATCGCTTTGACTCTCTTGACGTTGATATTCCTTTATAATAATAAATCTTTGGAAATTCCCAAGTCATACGTAGTTTGAACAATTCAAAGGTCAAGGTTATTACTTTAAGAATTCACGTCAAAATGTAAAGATGTCTTAATTGTGATAAATCATGTCCGTAACCGTTAATTACAACTCCGGCTAGATACAGCCACAGTGGGAGATAAATCATGTCCGAGTTAGCAAACCTGCAGGATAATTGTACTAAATCACCGACTAAGCAATCAGACAATGAATATTGTAGGTGGGTGTTGCTTGGATTACTAAATTACATATCGGTCGGTTAAATCTGCCGGAGTAGAAATGACTAGAGCCGTTCGATCCTCTAATATTTCACCGCAGCTGTGTAACGAGTGGAACAATCTTTGTCTTGGGTGTCATTGGAGACGCCAAAAAAAAAGCGCAACATGTGTACACTGTCGGCGGTAATGGAGCAAGCACGTGCAGTGGACAGACTTCGTGACGCTTCTACTTTAATAATGACAACATGGCGAAACGACTAGAATTTTATTTCGGAGGATCCAAATAAGAAAAAAGTTGATTCCGAAACATTCCAGCTTCTGTTGGACTCTATTTCGTCGGGGTTAGGTATAATTAGCGTTAGTCGACACCCCGAGCGTTCAACAAATCAAGATTTATCAAGTGAGCCGAAGGCAGGAGATAATGTGACGGTAGCGGAGCGAGCCTGACTATTCAGCGGAGGCAATGGCGTGTGACCGACGGCGGTAGAGAGGTTGCCGGGCGCTGGCCGTTGGGTGACGCTGACATTCTTTACCCACGTCTTATTTCATTTTGTTTTTTTGAAATATTAGACCATTCAGTTGTTAAGCACGTAGCGTCGCCAGTCGCTACCGCTGCTACCGATTAGAAAATGTTGTCAGATATCCAAGTCGATCGCTGTAGTAAAATATAACAGCGCCATTGTATTTTGCGTAGGAAACGTGCAACCGGAGAAAATAATTGCGAGCATCATCAATTTCCACCTAATGGAGCGATAAACCCGTCTCAGCCATCGCTGATCCGTGAAGCTGAGCATAAAATAAAGCTTGCACTCATTGACGCGCGTCGACGACGATCGATGGGGTAATCTCGCGGTCATCCCATCCCAGCTTTGTCTGTGCATCGGGAGCGGCATAAAATTATCTGGGCATTAGCGGGCCGGGGAGCGAGCGGGGTGTCCGGGGACCATTTGTCATCGGCGGTGTGCAGGGGGGAGTGGGGGGCGCGGGAGGGGGCGGGAAGAAAGTGGCGGCGACTCGGGGCGGCTGCAGACGCGACCACAAAAACAAGACGCGGAGAGCAGGGGCGGGCTCGCAGCCACCGCGCTGCCACTGCCACCCGCAGGGATGTGCCGCGCCGTGTCACGATTCTCTTATGTACAACATGCTGTTTGGACACTACTAACTTTGAATTATGGGCTAGCAGTACAACTTTAATATTGAACAGCGACACTATGTTTACCCAATGGTAAATTGGTAACCAGCTATGTTCTGTCTGTAAATTTTCGCGTAGTGATTATGTTTTCCAACAAATATCGCTAATGCTATATTACGCACAACTAAACGCAATTCATACCAAATGACGTAAATGGGGCCCAAGAGCCATAAAATTACATAATTGAAAGAAAACTTAATGTTAGAAGTTTGTAACGAGCGTCACCAAGGTTTCAAATGGTTTACTTTAATAATTGTAAGTTCAATTAAAACTTCGGCATCGTAATTTTTTTATGAATTCTCATAAAACATGTTGTTTCTTAATTATTACATAGCCAACACCTTCTTTACTTCTAGGTATCAGACCAGTCCTGAAGTCCTGATACAAAAAGTTCCTTTAAACTGACGAAAATTCCTTAGCCAAAGCTGTCGCTTCCATCCATACGGTATGGTCGTCAGTTCCAAAACTTGGAGCCCTCGAAAAATCCCGCAGTCATAAAAGGGTCAAGCGGTTGCGTCACGTCGGCTCAGCGGAGGCGCAAAAACACCAAGAGTACAAACTATATTGGATATTAGAACAGAAGGCGCGTGCCGACAAGTTTTTGTCGGCGACCAGGGATCCCTTGGACATCGCTTATTTAATTTACTAAATTTCGAGCGAATGACAGATTAAAATGGTTTTTAATCCAACGCATAAAGATTAAAACTGACCATTAAAACAGAAGACATGTGAAGATAAGTATGTGATTAAGAATTAATGAAGATCAAAAGAAACGAAATCTAGAAAGAAATCCGGGACAAGCTGCTAACACCTTTTTACAAATATTGATTGATGATGATTGATTAAACGAACAGCAGACATATTTTGTATGCGTTGAAAACAGTGGAGATTTGGCGGAAAATCCGACGGCTATACAAACACTCTAGATCTGCTCGTAATAATATTATCTCTACACTCCATACGTAGGTAATCAAAAAGTAATTAATATCCAAGGACCACCGGTTGTCATTAAACAATTATCTATCGTCGTTGAAACTCATACTCTAGTTGTAGCTAAAATAATTATCTTTAAAGCTAATGATCCTATTAGTCCTAAACTAGTGAAAATGAATACAATCAATTTGTAGGTAATGATACTGGCATCAGATGTGTGGCTACACTGGCTACTGGCTAGCTATATTATGTAGTATATTTATATTGTACATAGAATCATTAGTGGCAGTCGGTCGTTTGTTAGAGCCATTCGCGGCCCGGAGACGGGTTTTTGTCTCAACGCCAAATTGCATCCGCACAATACGTTGTCAGTAAATTGATTTGGAATTAATTGCGGTAACATAAGAGATGATGGGACTGCCGACTGGTGTGACTTGTACAACCGTCATGAATTAGGATTTTATTAATGATCTTATCTTCTATAGAATTCGGAATAATAAGACAAAAATTATGATTATTCTACACGTAGATTTAGACAAATGTTGTGCAGGTGAATCTATCAATAAAGGCTAAATTAGTATTTTAAACGTAATCATTTTTAATTTAAAGACTAGGTAATTATCTTTATGGTCGAAATCTTCTGCAACGCTAACAAAAGGTGTGTAGTGCAATAAGATGTGTAGGTTAGCTACTTTAAATGTCTAGACAAGGGCATAAAACATCCGCTAATGATTTTAAGTACTTTCAATTACCATTTGCTACTAATATTTCTCATAAAATTTAATAATTATGAAGCTCGGCTACCTATGCACCCACGGCCAGAAAAGGTAATATCGGAAGCACAATAAATGCACCTAGAATTAGAGATGAATTTCTTTTTCGAGAAGAAACGGGTCTTGGTAATGTTGAAGCACAAGAAAATATTATAGCAGAAGCTTCGATCAATAATAGGCAGAAGCAACTAAGTAGTATGATAATGATAATAAGCAGCGCTAACTAGTTGAGTGAAGTTGTAGATACCCATAATAAATGTATGTATGTACATTCGTTATTTATGAAGAGATAAGCAAGCACTTCCATTGTATTCAATTAACTAACGGATATGGAAGAACTCTGAATCGCATTGTCTTCTTCGATACGTCGATATTAATATGATTTAATGAATTTCCGATTGCTGTAATCATCGCGGTTCTGAGAGCTTTTTGACTTCAATGAGCTATTTCATAGTCATTAGCTTGAATAAAAGAAACTTTGGGTTGAAACTGTATACTACTGCGTGTTACTTTAGAAGCTGTTGCTTACTTGGTTGTTCTCAAGATTTTTCTTAGTGGATGGTTTAAACTTTAAAGCAAAATGTTTCTAAGTCGCATTTGGTACAAATATATAAATAACAACAGTGGAAGGGCCCAAAAAAGGCGATAATCTAAAAGGGTTTCCTGGTGAACAATGGTGTTATGATGAGTGCCGAATAAGTTATTAAAAATCGAAACCGATAAAAGACGAGGTTTGCGATAAAATTCCCGTTTTAAATCTGTTTTCTATTCTGATTATCACAAATTCTATAATGAAATATTGTAAAAAAAAACTCTTGTAGCAGACATTTTCTAAGCACTACATGCGTCAGACGGTATTACCCAAAATTCAGGTTCCATTTTCCTGCAGTAAACTAGCCGGGGACTGCCGGGCAAAGATCCCCACTAATCGAGCAAGGATCATTAGCACAAGACGCTTGTTCAACGCTGTATGGAGAGTGTTTTTAATGTTCTCCCTAACTGGGGAAGCGTTTAATTGTTAGGCTGTTACGTTTACAGTTGTTGCTGATTAATGTAGATAGGGTTTCAAATGTTAATTACATTTTATGAGACGATATTGTGAGCTAAGTATCGGTGCTAATATTTTAAAGAGCTTAGGTTTTTGTAAGTTTGGATGAAGGACAGGACATCATTTCCAAAAACCCCTCATCCGATTTTAAAAAATCTTTCCCAATTGGGATGCAATCCTTTTATCTAGTGAAATAGTGACACTGTGCTAGTTGACGAAGTCGCGGGTAAAAGAAAGTTACATATTAATGAATAACCATCATCATCTGCCACTTATCATTAATTTATGGTGGTGGAGTAGTGTCTGGTAATGGTGTTATGTTCACCATTTCATAGGCACACCTATCGTCATTTCGAAGTACTTTTCACGTGACTGTGAACTGGGATAACATTGGTCACAGACAAATTTTATCAGCTACGCTATTGTTTTTTATTTCTAAAATTCAACTTTACGTCTTGAAGTAATTGTACGGACGCCAGCACATCAAGCTACCCGTAACTGACAAATTTTCTCAATTTACCTTGAACCTACTACGTTAGCGATAACGTTGAAAATCATTTAATAAATTTGGCAGATTGTAATACCTTTATGTGCTGCCGTCTGTACAATCACATTTATTTTTACAGCATCTAGACCTTATCTAATTACCCAAAGACGTGCGTCTAAATAGGAGATTTATACATCCACATTCGGACCTCATTCCGTCCATTCTCTAGTCGTCATTGAACAGACATCTTCATGGGCGAGCCATTGTCTGCGATCTAACCTTACTCATTCCGAAAGTCGCTCTTTGTTCATGTACAGATTTAAATACATGTCTATTATAGAGATCCAAACCAGATTCATAGTGATGTTAGCTAGGTATAGCTATTATAAGCTAATCTATTCACACTAGTTATGAGTCGATATTGATGGGAAAAAAGAATTGATTAGAATGGAAAAGCCTTTTCTGAATATTTAGGACATTTTGTTCCTTAGCGTTAAGTTCTAGATTAACCGTTTAGAACAGATCGTCATGCTTTATTTTCTTCGATTAAAGTTTAGTTTTCGTGTAGGCAAAACTCGAAATTGATGATGTAGTAAAATGAACAACAATCGAGATATCAGATTTTTCGAACCTTAATATACTTTCGACTGGTGACAACGCTTTATTGTTGGCACGGCAAGTAAATGTAGATGGACGATAAATACATAAAGTCATGTATCTTGACTTGAATACTCATTTTACCTAGTTTATAACAATATGATTGTATAATAAAAGAGGTGTCCCTAAAGGTTTCGTTCCAGGTCCAGCTATTTTTTACCAGACTGCGGTGAACCCCAAAAGGAGGGTAGTTCTCGGAATTGAACAGCGCAAATCTTAGTAGTTTATGAGGTGATCTATCGCGCTGTTTACAATTATCTGTAAATTGGTTAACGTATTTTGTGTGCATAATGTGGTGACGAGTAGTTCAAGTATTATTTAAATATTTTAATATTGCCATACAGTTTGTGTTTGATCTACTAAGGCGATATGAGTGCGGTAAACGCGGTCTTACATTTTGCCAAGTCCCGAATCGCAAAAGACATCTTTACGAAAATCTTTAAACAATCACGTGGGTGGAATGTACAGCTTGTCCACATTAATAAAACAAATGTGATTTAATATCAAATGACACTTCACGAAATGTTTAATTAAATGAACCAAACCACTATCAATCAAAGTGCCTTGCCCATTCAATTGACATTTGTTATATTTTTTTAATGTTTGCCTGCCGAATGAGCGGAGGCCCGTAAAACTTAAGAATTTTAGTCAGAACCGCGAGACGAAGCCGCGCTAGACCAAGAAGAAGATGGTAGGATGACTTAGATGTGCATTATGACGAAGACGAAAATGGTATAGAACGAAGACGAAAATGGTATAGAACCAAGACGAATCGAAAATGGAGGGAGGCCTTTGCCCAGCGGTGGGGCAGCTTTAAATGCTTTGATAGCAAAAACTCTTAAGAATGAGATAGATGATGGTTTGAAGCTTTCCTAAAAGTTCACTAAGTAGAATGAAATTTAAAAAATACTAAATCAGGAACTAATCAGGAAACATTAAAGTAGTGAATTATGACTATTTTGTCAGTATCCTAGAGCATATTAATACATGCAAATACAATTGCATGTGTAATTAATGCAAATTAAATTACAAGCGCAAAGACTAATTACACGGTGTCAAAGATGAATTAATCAGTCAACGGTAATTATAAGTTAGATCGCTTAAAATTTTAGATGTACATGTATGCGGATGATAATTGTTGTTTCTAGATATTTTTATAGTGGTAAAAATTTGGCCATCTAGATATTTTTGATAGTCATAAAAAATTTTAATTACAATAGAATCGTATACCGGTAAAAAAGATTACAGGATAATGTTTTTTCGTTGCCATTTTGCAGATGGCAATTCATACTTTCCTTGATCAAAATAAACTTTCAGGAAAGTTCTAACAACTTAAGAGGTTTTAATATTTTATTCCTATTATTTGTATTTTGGGAGTGCAGAGTTGGCAAGATGTTTTAATTTAAATGATAAATTGTTGAGTCGAATCTGTAGGTTTTCATAAGAAAAAGTGTATTTTAAACTTACCTTACAAATAACTGTTCCTGATTGTTCACTCTCCATGATACTACTGTTGCACCTAAAACAAGACAAAAGTATTTACATATTTGTCTCCAAAACATTTTGTTTGCAGTTTGTGCATCAATTAAGGAACATTATTCAACAATACCAGCATAACTGAATTTCTTTTGCCTAAGCACTAAGCCTACAACCTGAGATTAATCTGTGTGCTCTTTGTGCTAAATATATGTATTAAACTATTGTGGTTTCTCTACTTCCCAACCCTGCCAAAGTACTACGCCACAGTGGTTACCTATATTTTTTAATTAATAGGTATAATTATATTATTTAAGTTATAAAGTTTAAGTCAACAATTAAATAAACATCAAATCTAATTTTAGAGCTAATCTCACACTGATGATCTTCCTCATTTCCTAATGTATTAGCCAAATTATAGCTAGAGTATGACTTATGATTATTTTTTGTGAGTACATCAAATACCAACCTACAATTTAAAAGCAAGTATCTACAGTTTACTTCCTACAATCCAATAGCCAAGGTCAGAGCCGCCGCAGACAACTTATTCTATTCAATGTGAAAAAACTAGTTACCTATCAACTAAACACCACTAACTACGCTACGTACTCCTTACACGAACACTTTCCGTGAACTTTACACTCATATTAATGCAATCATATTTAATTTATGAATATTATATATATATTAAATACAATTTTTTCAAGTTACGCGCCTCCAGTTTCAAAAATAAATAAAGAAGTTAGGGTTATGCGGCCACTACTTAAAAAGCTCTGATAATTTGCAAAATCATAGAAATTTGATGATAACACATTGTAGTTAACTTAGAAAATAATTAAATACATTACTTACCGAAAAGATTTACGGTACAAGTTGTATTGTTGCCTCTGTCCAGAACGACAACACTCGTCGCTGCCATTTTCCGTTTGACAGCGAAGCCAACTGACAAAAAGCCAAGATGTTTGTGTTACCACAGGCAGAAATATAGTACTCCTAATGAATAAAAACTACCATGAGGTTTTTACTATTATTGTAGTGCTTTTTTCAATTTAAGTTCAGTGACAGATCAACAAAACCAAAGTTTACAAAAACAACTTATAAATTAATGACAGACAGTCCGAATTTAGGGATGGCGATCTGAAATCGATTAATCGAAGAATCGATTTTTGGAGCCAAAAAGATCGATTTTTTAAATCGATATGTAGTATTGAATCGATTCGGTGAATCGATTTTTCACCCTTGAAAATCGACGTTATTTATTTTTTATTTTTTTATTAACTATAAAAACCGCTTGGATCTCAGTAGACTTGACAGACTGTTGTTTTTATAAAGTTTAGACATTAAGCATTGGGAACTATATGCTACATTATCTATTAACTTTGTAAACCATCTTTCTTAACTTTGTAAAACTTCTAAATGTAGAAAATAGATGTCTTGTTTTATACTTGATCTGTTAGTTTGATATGGTAATAAAAATATTTTTTATTATCGAATTACCTGATTTTACCGATAAGAGATCGTTAAATTATAATAATATGTATCTTGTTTTTAATAAAATAGATTTATATTACATCATAAAAGAAAATTTGAAAAAAAGATAAATTTTTCGGAAATCGATCATACAGACCTCGATTTTTTTGTGAATCGATTCATTAGGTCACGATTCGAATCGATTTAAAAATCGATCTTTTTCGGAAAGAATCGCCATCCCTATCCGAATTTAGACTGAACAACAAGGTAATGCAACGTTGCTAATCACAAAAGACTCCTTTCTGGTTTCAAACGACTGCTGGATTTTTAATAATAATAATAGTAAGTTTATTTCACCTTAAAAATGTAACATATTGATCATTAAGAAGCAGTTAGAATTAGGTACAAAGAATAAATATGAGCAACTGCGCCTGAGCTAGGCCGAGCCTGTATTTCAGGTCACAGTGAAGTTTTGTGAAGCATCAGAATTTATTCGGCCTAGTTTTTACTAGTTTCATTATTGATTTAAAAAAAGTGTCATTGACTGAGACTTGAGATTACTTGAGATGACGAAATGCTGGACATAATTACTGTGGTCCACCGTTCTATACTATGTGACTACTAAACAACACCAGTCAGTACACCTTAAATCCTAGAAACTCTGTATTCCCACGTTTCATTTCTTTTTCAAATTCAGTTTATTTCAAGGTGGTGAGTCAAACCAAAAGCTGGCATCCCCATTTGGTAGAAATAAAGTGCATAGTAGTTTTCCACAAATGAAGGATATAGAATAAAGGACTTATTTTTGAAAGAATATTAACGATTCTTAGTCATAATTTATTTTATTTCATTCATATGTCATTATTATATTTTGTAATTTGTAAAACATTTATTTATCCAAAACCTTTTTCTTTGAAACTATCGAACTTCATTTCAGAACGCATCGAAAATTGACCAATCAGAATCAGCCAACGCTGTGCCGGCAAGTGTCATCATCGGCATCATACGTGTATTTTTCCGGTCCTTGTCCTCTCTTGGCTCCGCATACTTTCCTCAGCTCGACTTGGACGGTGAAGAATCGCGCACGGATTTACAAAAGTGGCGATAAATTTTAATAAACATGTTGGGATCACTGAAAACTGTATTATTGTTAGGTGTAATTTATTTATGTAGAGCCGCCGAAGAAGATGTTTTGGATCTAACAGATTCCGACTTTTCATCGGTATTAGCTCAACATGATACAGCTCTGGTCATGTTTTACGCACCATGGTAAGTTATTAATGATTTATCGTAACTATAAACTTATGAATGGCGTTTAATGAGCTGGTTGTTTGATTTGCGTGTGTAATTGTTTGTTAGGTGCGGTCATTGTAAGAGATTAAAGCCTGAGTACGCGGTTGCGGCCGGCTTGCTAAAGAACGATGACCCCCCTGTTGCGTTGGCGAAGGTGGACTGTACCGAGGGCGGCAAGAGCACTTGCGAGCAGTTCTCGGTGTCGGGATACCCTACACTGAAGATCTTCAGAAAGGGAGAGGTTTCTCAAGACTACAATGGCCCCAGGGAAGCAAGTAAGTTCTAGAACATTATTCGAATTCCCACATGACAACAACTTATTTTTTAATCAACTTTGTTTCTGAAGGTAGATTGATAAAATAAATAGAAGTACACACTATTACACAGGAAAATTGTAACAGAAACTTTCTCTTATTCTTGAACGAAAACTAAAATGAGTCTAATTATTGCATTTCAAAGGTAGTGTGGAGTTACTATTCTATTAGGAACATGGACTACTGTTAATTCAAGCTAATGCTGTAAGTTTCCAATTAGAAATAATCTAATTGGAAACTTACAGCTTATGCATTAAATATGAATTAAAAATGTAGTAATTCAATTTAAAACTTGTAGACCCATTCAAGATCTGTGTTAGGTAAAAAGAAAAACAGATGAATTATTACATGTTGGACAAGCTGTTTAATTGACTGAACTACCTAGAATAATTTATAAATGTTCATGTCAGAATTTAGTGAATGTGGGTATTTTCCCTGTACCTGCAAATCCCAAAATTACTTTTCTTTCTCTCTCCTTTTAGCTATGTCCATTAGCACATCATAAAACAAACACTAAATCAATATCAATATAACACAAGAACATACAGTTAAAAATAAAATTCAATTAGGTATATGATAATTATGGCCTAATGTAAGGCCACCATGAATATTAATAGAAAAACCTTGTCAAAGCTTTTCCTCACATAGCAGGAAAGTGGCATACCAACAAAAAAAAAACAAATTAATTATATGAATGTTGTCAGCACTGATAAAGGCAGTTGTTTTAATTTCCTGCCATATTGATAAGTCCCACTGATTAGGGATATTTCTAATGGAATTAAGTAAAATGTTTTGTCTGTATTACATCAGAATATTAGGCACTAACATTTCTTTTGATAACAGGATTGTTAAGCTAATAACAATCCTGATAAAATAGTAGATTTTACAACAAGTGCACAAAACGAACCATTTAAAAAAAATGGTTTTGTGGACGAGTTATAAACTCTGCTTTTCATTTCGAATGCGAGGAAATAATATAGTAGTATAACATAATAACATATTTCTTTAATTTAAATCGCTTTTTTTTTTATCTTACGAAATTGATATTAGGCTTGCAGACCTATACAGCCTACTATTAAATTAATTTTGTTACAATTATTTTAATACCGCTTTAATACCGAGCGTATTAAAGACGCGATTGAGCGCAACAAAGGCTCCAAGGTATTTGCAAGAGATCTGGCTATTGGGCAGAGCCAGCTCACGAAACTGAAGACCGACGATGGCAGGATCGTGTCCGCCAAACCGGAGCTTCTGAGAGAGATCGAGAGTTTTTATGGGCAGCTGTACACGTCAACTAGTCAACCCGTCGAAAATCTAGCGAAAGACCCCAGAGCTAGATTGACCCGACACTATACCGAAGACATCCCGGACGTCAGCCTGTACGAGATTAGGATGGCTCTGAAACAGCTTAAAAACAACAAGGCGCCGGGTGATGACGGAATTACGGCCGAACTTCTGAAGGCGGGTGGCAAACCGGTCCTTAAGGCCCTACAGAAGCTGTTTGATTCCGTCATACTCGAGGGGAAAACGCCACAGGCTTGGTGCAGGGGTGTGGTGGTGCTCTTCTTCAAAAAGGGTGACAATGCCCGGTTGAAGAACTATAGGCCCATCTCACTTCTAAGCCTTGTCTACAAGTTGTTTTCAAGAGTCATCACGAATCGTCTCGCACGCAGGTTTGATGATTTCCAGCCTCCCGAACAAGCCGGATTCCGAAAAGGCTTCAGTACCGTAGACCACATACATACGCTGCGGCAGGTTATACAGAAGACCGAAGAGTATAACCTGCCTCTCTGTTTAGCGTTTGTGGACTACGAGAAAGCCTTCGATTCGATCGAGACTTGGGCTGTGCTGCAGTCTCTCAAACGGTGCCAAATCGACTACCGGTACATCGAGGTGTTGAAGTGTTTGTACAAAAACGCCACCATGTCAGTCCGACTTCAGGACCAGACCTCGGAACCTATCCTTCTGCAGCGCGGTGTGAGACAGGGAGACGTCATATCTCCGAAACTGTTTACCGCTGCATTGGAGGATATCTTCAAGGTTCTGGATTGGAGAGGACTTGGCATCAACGTCAACGGCGAGTACATCACTCACCTTCGGTTTGCCGACGATATAGTGGTCATGGCTGAGACCATGGAAGACCTCAGTGCAATGCTCGATGACCTCAGTAGAGCTTCCGAAAGAGTGGGTCTTAAAATGAACATGGACAAAACCAAGGTTATGTTGAATGTTCATGTAACACCCACTCCTATCAAGATCGGAGACTACGCTCGAAGTTGTGGACGATTATGTCTACCTGGGACAAACGGTCTAGTTGGTAGATCTAACTTCGAGAAAGAGGTCAATCGTCGAATCCGACTCGGCTGGGCAGCGTTCGGGAAGTTGCGCGGTATCTTCTCGTCCAACTTACCCCAGTGTCTCAAGACGAAAGTCTATGACCAGTGTGTGTTGCCAGTGATTACATACGGGACCGAAACGTGGACGCTCACAATGGGCCTCATCAGAAAGCTCAAAGTCACCCAAAGGGCAATGGAGAGGGCTATGCTCGGATTTTCCTTGTGTGATCGAATCAGAAATGAGGACATCCGCATGAGAACCAAGGTTACCGACGTAGCCCGAAGAATCGCCAGACTTAAGTGGCAATGGGCAGGGCACATTGCTCGCAGAACGGATGGCCGATGGGGCCGAAAAGTTCTGGAATGGCGACCGCGAACCGGAAGACGTTGCGTTGGAAGGCCTCCCACTAGGTGGACCGATGACCTGGTCAAGGTTGCAGGAACCCGCTGGATGAGAGACGCACGGGACCGGTCAATGTGGCGACGCCTGGGGGAGGCCTATGTCCAGCAGTGGACGTCTTTTGGCTGAAATGATGATGATGATGACAATTATTTTCATTAATTAATTAAATAACTTACCGTACTTGAATTTAAATTTTAATATCTTTTAAGTCTTAAAAAACACATAAGGCAAATAAATTAAAGTAAATATTATAAAATAACAAATTCTATCTAGTATGAACTTCTTATTGTGTTTGGCTGTATGGCTCATTTTCTTTGCCTTATTAAAGATACATTTATGAGTAGATACGTTAATGCCCTTGTGCACAAAATTCGATTTTGTGCAGCCTATATCCTGCACAAATAAGCACTTTCAGAGCATGAGAAGTGAAAAGAATATTTAAAATTAAAACTACATTAAAAAAAAATGAAAACTGGTTTAACATTAATGGTTTAACCAGGGTAATTATCTAAGCTGAGTGTTTCATTAAGCCCATAATTAACTGAACTACTTCTCACTCATTAGATTATACTCTTTTATGGCTAATTAAAAAATATATAACAATTATGGAAACTGAGCTTGATGAATGGTATAATACGCATAGTACCTACTCACTCAGTTATTTATTAAGTCAATGCTTGATGTAACTGGATATTTAATTTTGATATTGTATTTTAGTTTATTTTTTAACATAAATCTACTCCTTGAAACAGCACCTATCACTTTTTGACTCTGACACCAGTCATCAGTCATTGTCTCCCAAAGGTTGGCAATGACTGATTCACAATGTCTAGTTATAGGGTTGGAGCATGAAGTTTTAAATCATTAAATTGTCCATTGGCCAGTTCAAAGAGCACTAAGTTCTCTATCACTAAAATCCTTTTATCCATATAAACTCATCAAACTTTCTCACCACAGATGGCCTTGTCAAGTTCATGCGTGCCCAAGTCGGCCCCAGCTCCAAGACACTCAACACCGTTGACGAATATGATGCGTTCCTAAACAAGGAAGAGGTGGTCGTTGTTGGCTTCTTCGAGAAGGAAACAGACCTCAAGGGTGACTTTGTCAAGGCTGCTGACAAGTTGCGTGAAGAGGTCACATTCGGACACACTTCCGCTAAGGAGGTGCTTGAAAAGGCCGGATACAAGTAAGTTGACTTTTAACATATCCTTTTTTTTTACCCGACTGCTACGAAGCCCAAAAGGAGGGTTATGTGTTTGACGTGTATGTATGTATGTCCGTTTCTTTGTTCCCTCATAACTCATAAACGGATGAACTGATTTGAATTAAATATACGTCGTTAGATTCGTCATGATGGCGCGAGTGATATAGGCTACATTAAAATTAAAAACAAATAAAAATTGCGGATTTTGGGGGCCAAATCGCGGAGTTCAAAACATTTTTTTTTCCAATACCATCGAGTAGGGTATCAAAATAAAGGGTTTTAAAAGGAGATTACAAAAATATATAACACTTTAGTACATTACTGCAGCGGCCAGCAACAGAGGCATTGATGGACGAACGTGTAAATGTGGGCCGAGGCGAAGCCGAGGCACACATACGTAAGTCCATCAATGCCTAGTTGTGGCCAAGGCTTGTATAGTACTTTTCTCAAATAATGCGAGGAAATTAAATACAATTTACTTTTCAAAATCACATACAACAATAATTTTTCACGCGTTGAAGAGTTCAGCCAATTCGAAATTTAAATAAAACCTTTAATAAGTCACCTCCTTGGTTGCTATGGTTCAGAGTAAAAGATCGTTCCATTTTTAAATAACACGACAGATATGAGTTTAATATGTAATTTATTTGGCCGCTAAACACGACAGATATGGATTTTCATACAACTTTTGCCGGCCGCTGGTCGCATGTATCTGGCCAGTACAGCAATTTCGATTTATCTCGAAGAAGGTTGTCAAAATAATGCTCAAATTTCCAAGCATGTTTGAGAAAATATGTTTAAAAGAAATTCAAAGTGAGAAATCCTTTAAACAAGCACAAAAGTTAAATCAACTGCGAAGAATTTTACGCGACCAACGAAAGAACAAACACAAAAGAACTAAAAAGTTGGAAATAAAAAAAGTAGTTAAAAAACTAAAAAACCCGACTGAAAAAACTGAAAAGCAAAAAACAAGCACATTTTAAATTAAACAAAACTTGGAAGCAGGCGGGGTTCATTTGAATATTAAATTATGAAAAGAAAAAATGGAAAGGACCCCGCCTGCTTCCAATTCTTTGTTCCAATTTTTTGTTTAATTTAAAATGTGCTTGTTTTTTGCTTTTCAGTTTTTTCAGTCGGGTTTTTTAGTTTTTTAACTACTTTTTTTTTCTAGAGGTATCGCTTCCAGTAATCCTTCCCAATAGATAATTCTCTGAATTATCATCATACCTACTACTTTTGTCTCAATGATGATTAAAAGCTGGTTTTTGAATTTGCAAATAACTTTTATCTAAATAAAAAAAACATGGCAGTTTGTCACATCCTCAGTTAAAAAAGATCTGACACTTGAATTTAACAACCTTACGTTTGTTTAAAATAAGTTTTCACAAAAAATTTAAAAATCGACAAATGTCATCAAATAAAATCTTTGATAGCATAAAATACTTTTCAGTTCTCTCGCTCTAAAATTCGTCTTTATGTCGTGCGTAGGCGACATAAAGTCGCGTTTTATGCTCTAGAGCATAAAGTAAAATCTTCGTCGAAGACCAAGGTAATCGGCACAGGTAATCGGCCCAACAGCCACAGGAACAACTTCAACCTCTTTAATTTAATTCGTTTCGTTAGTATTCTAAGAACAAGGGATTACTGCTTTTCATTACGAATACAAGGAAACTTGATGGGAATAGGCTTCCCCCAATTACCTAAATCGCTTGATGGCAAAAGGCTTGCTCCTAATTACATCATTTGATGGGAATAGGCAAACTCTTAATTACATTGATTGATGGCAATAGGCTTGCTCTCAATTACCTAAATCAGTGGATGGCAATAGGCTTTTCCTAATAACATCGGTTGATGGCAATAGACTTGTCCCTAATTACATCAGTTGATGGCAATAGGCTTGCTCCTAATTACATTGGTTGATGGCAATAGGCTTGGTCCCAATTACATCAGTTGATGGCAATAGGCTTGCTCCTAATTACATTGTTTGATGGCAATAGGCTTGCTCCTAATTACATTGGTTGATGGCAATAGGCTTGCTCAAAATGTTTTTATAACTGAGCAGTAACGACATAAGTCAGGTGTTATGTCAAGTTTCCTACTGAAAAACAAAAGTTAATTGGCGGGAACCATAATTATTTTTACAATATTTACAAGTTGCTGTTTCATTTCCTCGCAATCGAAGTGAAAAGTAGAGTGTAAAACTCGTCCATAAAACCCATTTTACTCTCTACCTCGCGCAAAATGATGCGTTTTATGCACTTGGTGTACAATCTACTATTTTGCGTGTCTTTATGCGAAGTGCACTTTTATCTATGGTAATAATTATAGCATTCTGTACGGTCTACCCCATTATTTGTGTTATCTACTGATATCTACCATGGACTACTGATGTTATAACTAGTAATTAAACTATGTTTCCGTGACCGAGTAGGGGAGAGCGGGGCTGAACGTGCCGATTTTGACAAATCCTTATATGAGTCGGATAAAACAAGTACTATGTCTGAAAGTAGTGGTTCATCCTAAGCCAAATTTAGTCTGTAATACGAATTTACCTACAGATTTTGCACATTCTTCATAGTTTTTAAGAAGAAGTGTTTTTTTTACACAGCGGCGGCAAGGCACTACCAACCCCACTTTGGGGCAAGTTGTGCCGTAGCTGGGGTCGGTTGTGCCGTTGATAATGCTAGGTGTTTTACATAAATCAAAATTAATTTAGAATTTAAAAGACATCAATTTTATAATAATATATTTATTTGTTATAATTTTTACTATAAATCAACAGTTTCTAAGTATTATAATTTAAAAAACAAATTACCCTTACTTATGTAATTATTTCAAACTTAAAAACATATTTTAAATCAAAGTTTGTACTTATTTTTATGCGAATGCGATCAATTATTAAAAATGCGAATGAGATCAATAAATTTTTTAAAAATATCAGTCTCTAAGGACTATATTACAAAATATCATATAGATTTCACAACCAACCCCTAAGTCGGGGTTGGTTGTGCCGCGGCACAAGCAGCCCCACATGAACGGCACATTTTACCCCGTGAGCGAGAGTTTGAAATTTTGTCTCACATATAAAAATCACTCTGCTCAAAGCATTAAAATTACACTGCATAGCAAACTAGGATAAATAACAAACATTTTACTAAAACTCTCATATAAAAAGCACGAAAAAAGCTAGCTTGCGACCAAAAAGTATCGAAACGAAAATATTTACTGACGTGGCGCTGGACGACCCTCACATGAACTGCCACTCAGTCCGCGTCGCAGACGCAACTAAAATGGCAGCCGCGCGTGCCCGACTGTTAGGCATTACGCGACACAATACGATCGTATAACTACCTCTTTTTGTTTTCGAGATATTCGCGTCGGCACAATTTACCCCCGGCACTTTTAGCCCCGCTCTCCCCTACTTTAAATACGTGTATTTATTATATGCTACAATTCATACGAAGGTTGCATAAAGCGATGAATTCGAAGTGCATGCACTGTGCACACATTATCATTCTCATTATTAATTTGAAGTCAAATGGTAAGCAACTAGCTGTTACCCGCGACTTCGTTCGCGTGGAAGTTTGAAAGTGTATGTGTAAGAAAGAAAAAAACAGCCTATTTCAGTCTGTAATCTATTTCTGTGCCAAATTTCATCCAGATCCCTTCATCCGTTCTGGCGTGATTGAGTAACAAACAGCCATCCATGCAAACTTTTCAATTGATTAAAGTAGTAAGAATCATTTTAGGCCGAAGAGAAACTGGTCTAGCGTATTTATCTTACATCAATCCCAGCAACAAAAAAATCGATGTAGGGACAAAAAGGTGTAAAGACATAAACTGTTTCTAAAATCATCATTCAGGAGAATGATGACCTTATCCTAATTTAGAGTCTTTGGTAGTCAAAGTTCTACCATTCTTCATTATCACTCTTGATCCCAGCAGTCACCTCTTTTCTAACCAGATTACCTTCACACAGTCCAATTAATATTCGAAACAAAGATGTATCATCCCTTATTATGTTGTTTATTACTAAGTAATAGTATTGAAACAGCTGTCCGCACTTGAATGTCACTAACAATATTAATTAACAAACACCATTGTACCTATTATGTACACAAATGTTACTTATCCAAGTTATTTTTTAACCTTTAAGACTTCTATGGAATTCATGTGACATTTCTTTTGATAACAATATCGATGTTTTTGTTATCAGTAGTTGAATGTCTTTTCAAGGCAATATTTTTATAGCTGTGCAGTTTTACAGAACAATTTAAATGTCTTTTAGGGACGAATATATTATAGTACTAGTTTACCACAGGAAACATAAATTGTCTCTATTTAATAGTTGCAGTCCAATTTTTATTGGTATGGCTTCCCCTGTCTGTACCCAGTTATTTAGATGAAATCATGTGGGTGTATAATAGGTACCACTGTGCACTGTATCTAACCCTGCAGGGAAAAGGGAATAATGTTTTGTATCTATCTTCGATCAATAATGTACTAGATTCCCGATAAGCGCTTCAAAAACGGCCCGAAACTTAAGACCACAAAAGTAGTTGTGGTCTTATTTCAAATTAGTATGGTCCAATCATAGCCAACATTAAGACGTCAAAATGCCGCAGTATGCGTTCAAAAACTGTGTAAATAACCACCGTAACACCAAGGTTTTGAAAGGAATATCTTTTTTTCGGTAATTTAATATCATTATGTGCTTTTTCATAATATTTAAACATAATTAAACTGTAAATATAATTAAATCAGCGAATATTATAATTGGTTGGCCAATGTTTGCTACAACGCACCAACTATTGTACCATGTTCTTGAACAGGTAACGCTAGTTCCGCAATAGAATAAGCACGACATTGTACACAAAATGCTTTTAACCGTATTGCTTAGAGTTTAAGTTTCATTTTAGAATGAATATTTTTGTACTGATGACTTTTTATTTTGGAGCAACATTTAAAATGTTTTGCTTCTAATCTTTCTCCGATGAAAGGGCTTAAATAAATATACTTTACAATGATAATTAAACCTTATGTTTAAGTGTTAAGGTTCATAATCATATGAAGTTGTTAATAATATTGAACTTTTTTCTAAGATGTTATGTAGATGTTTATGTGTGCAAACGTGGCCACTTGAGCGACTTAGTTTTGTTCCTGATGCTTAATCTAGTACTATTATTGATCGAAGGTATCTATACTAATATTATAAAGCTGAAGAGTTTGTTTGTTTGTTTGAACGCGGTAAACTCTGGAACTGCTGGTTGGAATTGAAACATTCTTTTTGTGTTGGATAGTCCATTTATCGAGGAAGGCTATAGGCTATATAACATCACGCTACGGCTAATAGGAGCGGAGCATAAATGAAAAATGTTACAAAAACGGGAAAAGGTATTTCCTTTTTGAGAGCTTCCGCTGCGCTGCGAAAACGGTGTAAGTTACGCAAATATCATGTATGAAAGAATTGTTCCTCTTTAAAAGTTCTAAAAAAAAGTCCGCGACAGGATATATCTATCTTTTAAGATTGACTCACTGTAACCTTTTTTTACTGTTAAACTTTTAGGTTAAAAATAATTATTTTTTGCGAAGCTTATTAACCCATATGGTATTAATCTATATCTAAATAAATGTGTTTGTCAGAACGGAAATTTAATATAGAATATTTGTGCCCTTAACTCTATACAGTTTATATAAATATCTTAGAAGATATCGCAATGTAAAAATATCCGCGCGGCAAAATAATTCGCGCGTCGCATTGTAGGTACGGGGGATTCTGGCTGGCCTCCGGGAAATTCAAATTCAAAATATTTACTGCATCATAATGTTTACAAGTACGAGTGTTATAGTATATTTAACAGCAAGAGATACCTATAGTAATTCACACTTTAATACTAAAGTCTAAGCTAATCTAAACCATCTAAACTATTTTAATAAAGAGGAAAGATAGGATTTTTTGTTGTTACGATTTAGCTTAATTTATGTCGGATAGTCGATATATCGAGAAAGGTTATAGCTATATTTATGTGATGCAGACAAAGTTGCGTGGGTCAGCTAGTGTTAGATAAAATGGCATCAAATCGTCCCTGTCCATATGACCTACCCACCTAATAAATAGAAAGTCTATCTAATTACAATACGAATCACTTCCCAGTAAAAAAGAATCGAAAACCGACGAAATTAAATAAAAACACAAGAAGTTGCCAAATCGGAAACCAATATAACATCCTTTCTGTCCATAATTAAATTAATAAGTATAAAACTGCGGAAAATTGCATTAACGGTGAAACGGCAGTAAATGATCCTCATCCGTGACCTGACACGTCATGTATTGATTCGATCATGGTAGTTGGTAGCTAGGTACTCTCCACTCTTAGTAATGTTGTTAGAAAGCCGACGAGCAAATACCAAGCGCTCATGTTATCATCAGCCTATAATGTTCCCACTGCAGGGACGCTGGCCTCTCTAGGAGAGGGACGGGCTGCACCCGCACCGGGCCCGCGTGGTGGATTATTCCACCACGCGGGCCCAGTGCGGGTTGGTGCGTTCATGTATCGAGTGAAGATCAACAATGGAAGTAAATGTGAATAGCACACGCAAACGGAGTTCAACTGTTCAAGTGCTGTCTGTATCGATATTCCGTAAAGGCGTATTGAGACGTGATTGTCGACAGTGCTAGCGTGGTTGGTACTTCATGTAGACATTTTTGACCACTCAATGAACTCGAGCTCTGCATGCGTGTGACGTGACTTACCACATTTACTTTCTTAATATAAACCGGCCGTAACAGCGATGACTTTTACAGCTCATGCTGATCACGACAAAGAGATTACGAGCAGCTTTAGAAGAAAACCACGTCAAGGTTTCTGGAATAAAATAAAATCATCATATTATACGGTTCCACCAAATATTACCCAGTCATCCAGTATACTAACTGGGTTGTGGAGATCAGATAGGCAGTCGCTCCATGTTAAATACTGGTATTCAGCTGCCTCTGCTAAGACTGGAAGCTGACCACAGCATAGTGGGAAAAGTCTGATGACTCTAATATCATCATCAACAGCATATTTATGTTATGTGTTCTTTCTGAGAGGGAATGGGCTATAATCTACCACGCGGGCCCAGTGCGGATTGGTAGATGTCACATGTCTTTGAATTTTTTGGTTCTAAGACATGTCGGTTTCCTCACGATGTTTTCCTTCACCGCTTTGAGAGCAGCGGTCATGACTATAATATGGGTCTACCAAAATTACCATTGATATCCTTATGAAAAAAACATTGCATACTTATTAAACTTCAAGTTCTGATACTATAAAATATATTTAAGTAAATTATATTTTATACCCGTCGTTATTTAAAAACCACGTGTACTATACCGACTGGCTCCGACAGACAACAGGTTTACACGCACGACATAATTTACATTTATATCGTTTATTACGATACATCTGTGTACAGTCTGGTAAACGGGTAAAAGTGACGTACAACTTATATATTATACAGTAAAAGGCATCAGGAAAATATTGAGTTGCCAAGCTGCATGGGAATCGTTTTACCCATTCAAGTTTTAATGTCTATGATTTTCAGCCCACCGTGGGGCACCAGTTTAGTATCTCACACCACCCAAATTTTTTGATAGAACTGATCGTATTCAATAACTTATTTATATAATACTAGCTTTTGCCCGCGACTTCGTTCGCGTGGAATAGTGACTTCCGGCAGATTTTTGGGTATCTCGCGAAAAAAAAAAAACTATCCTATGTCCTTTCTCAAGTTCCAAACTATGTCTGTACCAAATTTCATCAAAATCCGTTCAGCCGTTTAGGCGTGAAAGAGTAACAGACAGACAGACAGAGTTACTTTCGCATTTATAATATTAGTATGGAAGTATGGATAATAAATATAATATTATATATATATATATATATATATTAGTATGGATGGAGCATTGATGTATTAAAACCCAAGATACACACTCGGCGTCTCAAAACCGTCCGCTTAAAATGAGTGCAAAATTACAAATCGTGAACTCATTTCAAATAGTCTCGCGTCGCTCGCGTCTCTGCACGGTCGTACAAAATGCCGAAGTGTTCGCTGAGAATTTGCAAAAATACAGCGTCAAAGACATTAAAAAAGGATGGGATATCGTATTTTCGGTAAGTAAAAATGTTTATTGATTTATTTTTGTTGCGTTTCTGGCATAATATAGAAAGCAATACGTGATTTTGATTTAATTTCTCTCAGAACTTTACTAAACGGTCCGAGTATAATACGGCATATTTCAATGGTTGCTTTGTTAGCGTAAGAACGATGTATTACAAGTCTTTTCTTTTAGTCGCATTATACAAATGACCCTGTTCGTATCGAATGGAGTCGATTTTTTTTTATTGTGTTTATTTGTGTTTTTTAATCAATAAGTTTTTTGTTTTATGTTTTTAACAATTATGTTTACGTTACATATTATATTAGTTTTTAATTGGATTTCAAAAGGAGAAGAGGTCGTCAATTTGACTTCGTTTTTGACACCTTAAACTTAATAACTACTTAGTTTCGATAATAATGTTCTACTAATACCTTTAAACCAAAAATGTAAATAAATGATTCGAATGGATAATACTTGTTTCATTGATTATAAACGACTACACGTACACTAACACAGTCAGATCCTAACTAAAAACATTTACCCTTAGATAAAACTAAAATTATGTGTTTAAAACACAATTTAACTAACTGTTAAAATAATAATTAAGTATTAAAAAACATAAAAAGTACCTATTCGTCTCCACTCCATACCTTGTCCTACCGGCTTACTTCGGTCGTAAAATTATTATTGCTTTTTATAACTGCATTGTAAAAACAACTTTAAGGAATCTGCGTAAGGTTGAATTTGCAAAAAAATATGTTTATAGTGTAACGATAACTACTTATGTAGTAGTGCGTGTATTGGTGAGTGTTTGGCGACAGCTTCGACTGTTTGTTTTGTTCGTGACTGTGCATCTAGGGTTATAATATATCAATGGGATGGAGTACTGAATAATTAACACCAGCTTCGAACGTAGCACACAATTTTTTCCTTGGTCTTTTTGGATTGCTGTTGTTGGATTCTCGATCAGGAATTTCGCAGTAGGAGAGAGCCTAAGACTGGCGATTTGAGGGTGTAATGTATACGTCTACCTATACCATCATAGACATACGCAATGAAACTATGTTTTAGATTTGCCCAGTTAGTAGATAGGCAATCACATACTACTCTTGTATTGTAAACTGTTTCTCGGAAAACTCAATAAGCTTGGCGCGATTTAATCGATCTTCCGCGTTTCACGTTAATTTGGAACCGTAAATAAGCTACCTAAATGACCTTAGCACTCATTGTTATACGAACTACATGCACAGGTGTCAAAGTACTTGAACAATGTCTGTATACCAGTTGCTATGTGACTCCAAAACAGCTGTTTTAACAGTGTTAATCATCAGCCCTAAGGCTTATGTGACAAGCTATTAGGTTGTACTTACGTCGAAGTATTTTAATGCCAAATTAAAATGTGATACTGAATACATACTTACTTAGTATTTTCTCCTGGGTGTACCGTTTAGAGGCGAAGCGGTGGAACACCTGTTACGATCATTATAATGCTAATAGACTATTACTATCATCTTCATACTTTTAAGAGTTCATGCACATGTTTTCTTAGAAGATAGAGTAGCGGCTAATACTTACAGATTAGATGGTAGACAACATTATTCCTAAAAAGTGGGAAATTACAAAAAAAACCTGCCGTGATGAAGTCATTGGATGCTCGCAAATTCACACCACTCATAGCCAATATTTGTTTTCCCAATTAATTGTGTTATTTTTATGTTAGATCCAAACCCATTTTACTAGACACAAGACTAGTCCATGTACTATTGTACTGCATTGTAGACTATACATACATAAAAGTAAAGTAACATAATTGTCAACAGGAACGACGTGGTATTGTTCCGCCCCAAACGCCTGCAGAACAAGTTTGAAGACTCGTTCGTCGTCTACAAGGGCGAACCCGAGACGTACTCGATCAATGCTTTCATCAAGGAGAACATGTAAGTTATTTTATTTCTACTATTTCGTTTACACTTGAAGAAGTCATACAGGTTTATTTCAGATAAAAACCGGGTCTACTTAATTTGGTAGCGAAAATTCAACTGACGTGTTGAAAATAAAGATAATATGAAGATCTAAACATACGGTTCCCGTCACTCTAAGACTGGCTTTTACTTTGGCCAGAGGCTAAGTGTTGCCATAAAACGTGGCAATACCGCCAGTCTCTTAGGACCAGCTGACAGTGTTGAAAAGGAGTTTTTTAATACCCTTCTATTTATTTTTACTATTTTTTACCTTGTTAATTTGTATAGTTTCGCTTAGATCTATTTCAATTAGACCTAGTCGATTGTGAATGATTGAGCATTTACTTGGTAAAGGTGTGACGAAAGTCAGTTATAACCACTACAACCATTTATTGTCGACAAGCAGCATAATAACCAAAGCAAGCGGGTTCAACAGTAACTGATGTCGTATAGTTACCTGTCACCCAAGTGCATCAAAATGGGATCTTTTTTTATAAACAGTTTCTCTAATAAAAGAAAAAAATCCAGCTGTTGAAAGACCAGCCCTGTTAATACAAAATATATAATTGCAGTAGATATTGTTGGGTTCTCAACACATTACCGATGCACTGAACTACTCCCGAACGCACCTTGTCATCGCCTGAAGGCTAGATCTACACCTGCATAGTAATAATTGTAAAGTTAGTTTTTAATAACTATATTTGAAGACAAAACTGGTTTATGTGGAGACTTGTAATTGACCTTATATATATTAATTCTGACTGCTCGAATGTATTAGCTGTAAGTTCTCTTAAAATTAATAAAATAATGTGTTTTAGCAGAACAACAGCTGTATTTAGGTAACCAGGGTTTCGTAGTGGATTAGAAGTAAACTAGGTAGTTTTGCGAGCTTACGATAATTTTTTGGGGAAATTATAAAAGTTATTCATAAATATGTAAGAAATATTTTACCAAAAAAACTTAAGTGGTCTAGGGCTCAAGAGATTGGCTGAAATATAATTACTTAAGTATCCAAGATCATGGATTTAACCAATATCTTGATTTGGAAGTGTGTCCACGGAGTATCCTATCGGTTTTGGAATGGACATCATTTTACCACGGAAAAATCTTTTGAAAATTGAATCTTTTTAATAGTCTATATTTCCTCAGCCACGGTCTGGTCGGAATCCGTCAGAAGGACAACGTACGCGAGTTCAGCGACCCCCAGATTAAGGTCTACTACGATGTGGACTACGTCAAGAACCCCAAGGGAACCAACTACTGGAGGAACCGTGTGCTCAAGGTACGTGTATACCCTCCTAAGCTTTATTACCGTTCACTGATATTCTCTCTTCTCGTATCGTGTGGGCAGTAAGGTCTAACGACCCCACACACCCTGGTGTCAGAGTTTCTAGGGCCTCTGATATTGTTCACTCTCACCCTAGTCTGCGTGAATCTCAACCAAGTTGACGATTTTATTTTTTTAAATAGAATATTTTACAATAAAGTGACTGTAGTCTTGCTTTTATTTTTAAATACCTGTAGGGTAGAACTTCTAATATCTACTAGCAATGTAAAATGTTATCATAATCAGCTATTTCATGGTTTATAAAGTAAAAAGAATGATATGCATGTAATAGGTTAACTTCGCATTTTCAAGATGTAACTGTAAATAATTTGGTTTTTTTTTTTTTTTTTAATTTAAAAAAAATTAAATTTTAAACACAAACCGCTAAAAATTTCTAAATGATGTACATTTTGGAACACCGTTTATTTAACACCAAAGAAAATACGAAACCACATTTCGTGTCGTGAAAAATCGATTCCCATCGCACTTAGTAAGTGCTTAACCTAATAAACTTAATGATTACGTGTGAATGTTCCAGTTACACCCTATGCCCTATACCTAGTTCTACAAACTTACAATTTGTTAATATCACCTATATCCAATTGCCAGAGAGCAGCAGCGGTGGCCCAGTGTTGGCGGCCCCGGCTTACGAACAGTAAGTCGTGGGTTCGAATTCGAACCCAGTCAGGCGCATTACTTTGTGTAGTTCATCACCGCTGCTCTCAAAACGGTGAAGGAAAACATCGTGAGAAATCCGTCATGTCTTAGAACCAAAAAATACGAAGACATGTGACATCTACCAACCCGCACTGGGCCCGTGTGGTGGATTATAGCCCAGCCCTCTCCTAGAGTGGAGGCCTGAGTCCCTGCAGGAACATTATAGGCTGATGATGATCGAATTACCAAAAATCATCTGGCTAAAAACAGTTCACTGTTAGGTCTTTCTTCTAATGAAACTATACATTTCTCTCTACTATTAGTCTTGTTGTGTTAATTAGACCATAACTAGGCCACGTTGATAACATTGTCCCTAGACTAGCAAAGAAAGCTGTACCTAGAACTTTGTTGTATATCGGGGACTATTAAGACTTGTCAAAACTGGTAAACATCGTGAGGAAAACGGCATGTCCAACAACCAAAAAAATTACGGCTGGCAGATTATGTCCCTCTCACGTAGAGTTGCGGCCTGTGGGCTATATAATAATTTCCCGCACTAAATAGTCGCCGAGTATTCAGCCATATTAGACCAGGGCCCGAAGCCTTCAAAAATGGTAAAAAATTAAAAAAAATTACAGTAGGATGAAACCCAATGGAAAAAGTAGAGAATATAACAAAAATTAAAGGAAAAATAAATTACGGTCGATCTGAGGTCGGGAAGTGGGGGTGGGGGGGTTTTTAAGGGGGGAAAGCGGTTTATCTCGATTTCCGGCAAAACTACAAGTCCTATGGAAAAAAATGTAATGGCAAAGTTGTAGAGAATAAAAAGATCTACAACTTTGATTTTAACACTTTTTTCACATAACCTCAAAATTTAGGTGAAAAATTCAAAAAACCAAGTTTTTGGTTGGAAAATCGAGAATTTCAGTGACCATGTTCCATGGTCATAGAAATTCTCAATGCACGTGAAAACGCAGCTTAATCATCACTGATTATGCTATGTTATGTAAGTTTACAAACCACACCACATCTAATAACCTTGAACTCCTTCTACAGGTCGCCAAGGATCAGACCGAGGTCACTTTCTTTTAACAGAAAATTATATTTAGAAAAATAAACTAGAAAATCGAGAATTTCAATGACCATGTTCTATGGTCATAGAAATTCTCAATGCACGTGAAAACGCAGCTTAATCATCACTGATTATGCTATGTTATGTTATGTAAGTTTACAAACCACACCACATCTAATAACCTTGAACTCCTTCTACAGGTCGCCAAGGATCAGACCGAGGTCACTTTCTCAGTGAGCGACAAGGACGACTTCACCCACGAACTGAATGAGTACGGCATTGACTACGCCAAGGGTGACAAGCCTGTCGTTGCTGGCCACGACGCTGATGGCAACAAGTTCGTCATGAGCGCTGAATTCAGGTAAATACAAGATTAGTTTAACTTAGGGAGTGACTATTACACTTATATGGACACCTCAATCGTCTTGTATAGGTTAGAACGACAGGATTCGATACCCCGCCAGACTAAATGTGAAATGTGGAGATGCATGATCGGCTCATGACGATTCCAAGTCGATAAATCTGGTCACTCCTTTATCGTGTATCAGGGCGTGGCCCAATACACACTTTATTGATAAGTTTTTTAATATTGATCAAGTTTTTGTAACGGAACTTGTACAAAGCCATCTTGAAGAAAAGATATCAAAAAGTATCTATTCATTGAAAATTTGAGTCATTCAATATTTAAACCGTTATTCATTTACCGTTAATTCGTCACAATGACTTTATTTCCGGTAATACAACAATTACAAACGACGCTTATGACAAACCAAATATTAACGAACTAAAGAAAATGTATGACTGGATTTGTTCAAAATTCTAGCTAAGGTTATTTTATCAGATTTCAAAATAAACTATCATATACACAAGAATGCGTGCAATGAAAACCATAAAAAAGTGTTTGCAAACACCACCTCACCGGGTCCTTAATTGATTATCAAAATCTTGGGTGCGAGCCAACACTCCAAAATAACACATAATAAAACTCTCTCCACGTAAAATGTGTAAACATGTTCAGTACCCTGTTACGAGAAAATTGAAAGTCTGTATTCGTGTAATAATGATACAAAGTTTTATTCCAGAAAATGGTTTTAACCTTTTGAGCGCCACAGTCACGTAAGCCGAACAAGCAAAAAAGTGCCTAAGTCCGACTTAAAAGGTACTTTTTGGCTCGTCGTCTTACTTGACTGTGGCGGTCAAAAGGTTAAAAAAAAGTCACAAATTAACTTTTAATACAAAATTAATCTATTAATTTAGAATTTGACAGTAGGTACCTACTGTAGAATTATGAATTAATTGACTTATAAAACAAGCCAGTCTCAAAGAATAGCTTTAATTCATACCGGTTCGAAACCATAAGGGATTAGCTGCATGTACAGTGCGATCAAATTATCTTGGCAGCTCTGAACATAGGCTTTGCGAAATTTTACGCATGTAAACTTGGGAATAAAACTGTTATTGCCAGATAAACCAATACTTAAACGATCAGAAAATATCTAATTTAAACAGTGAGAAATACAAATAAAATAAATATCATAACACTTTTATACATTCGTTGTAACAAAATGACCTGCACGAAGTTCGGAGCTGCCAAGATAATTTGATCGCACTGTAAGTGGGGGTAATATACGTCAGCTGCGTAAAAGTGAACTTCGAATTTTCGGATGGCACATTTGGCTGAATTCGAGACTAACTTTAATGTGAATGATCACTAAACGACTACAAGTCATTTAATTACATTCGGTAAAAATTAACCGCAAAACTAGCTCGCTGCATAATATTAGTGCATACTTCAGTACACAAGGCAGGCCTGCCATGAAAACACTTTAATTCCATTGTTTATGGAACTGAATATTTATATGTTCATGTTATCGCATTGCCGCTGTTTCTTACGATTTCTGTACGCTCAGTTAACTCGTTAGCATTATCTTGCAGTAATGATAAGCAGGCGATGAAACTAAACTACTCACTCATTATTACTTTTCGATTTTATTTATTTAAATACAATCGTGGCAATTTGTTAAATTCCGTCTGCATTGTATCAATAAATGGGCGTTTTTATCTTTTAACTGGTTTCGAAAAGTGCTTTGTTAATTCGTCTTGCCTTTGTGTTTGCGAATAAACCGTTGATTGATCCAAAACTAACCAATTAAAAATACTTAGGTTTTGAAGAAACTTTTGAGCGACATAACTAAAGCCGAAAGAAAAATAAATAAACGACTGGCCTGTTGGTCTAGTGGTTAGTGACCCTAACTGCTATGCCGGAGGTCGTGGGTTCGATTCCCACCCAGGACAAATGTTTGTGTGATGAGCACGATCATTTGTTCTGTGTCTGGGTGTAATTTATCTATAATATGTATGTATTTAGAAATATATAAGTATGTTTATCAGTTGTCTAGTACCCATAACACAAGCTCTGCTTAGCTTGGGACTAGATGGCGTTGTGTGATAGTTGTGGAATATTATTATTATTATAAATAAAAAATGTGATCTCTTCAAGTTTAGGCGAAAAATGGCCTCCCAGGTTACGTCTTAACTGCCTCTCCTTCAAATAAAAATAAATTCTAACACGTTTTTCCCCTCCTTACAGCATTGAAAACCTGTTGGCCTTCACAAAGGACATGATTGACGGCAAACTGGAGCCCTTCGTCAAGTCTGAAGCCATTCCTGAGAGCAACGACGGCCCAGTCAAGGTTGCTGTGGGCAAGAACTTCAAGGAACTGGTTACTGACAGCGGACGTGATGCCCTCATCGAGTTCTACGCCCCGTGGTGCGGACATTGCCAGAAACTGGCTCCTATCTGGGAGGAGCTTGGTGACAAGGTAAGCTAGCTGTTTTTCTGTTCATCCTATCCAAGTCTTTCAACTAGTCTTCCTGTAGTTTTGCGAAGTATCTGGGTTGCAGTGGTCAGATAGACAGTCGCTCTATGTTAAATACTGATATTCAGCTGCATCCAGTTAGACTGGAAGTCAACCTCAACATAGTTGGGGAAAAGGTGATGTAGATTATGATTCAGTCAATGAAAAAATATAAAATGCTGAAAATAACTTGCAAGGTGGCAACAAAGCAACCTTGTAGCTACCAGATACGGTTTTGTGTGCATAATTTTCTAATTTGATTGCTGTCCTGATTTTTAATCATATCTTTGTGGCAGCTCATATCGCATCGGCTTCTTTAAATTGATAATGATTAACAATATTTTTTTAAATGAGTTTCTTTTTTTTTTTCAATATATAGAAAGTGATTGGTGTTTACTTTTTTATTTATTCATCCTCGGCTTCATTGTCGCTTACCATATACGTTTAGATGAGATAGTGGTCAAACACAAGACTATCGATAATAATAGCAAAATACTATCCTCGTATCAAACTCAAAGCATTTTTGAAAGTCAGAAAAACAAATAAAACGCAAGCTACAGTCCCAAGACATAATAACATAGAAAAGTACTATATTTGCCCATTCCAAAGCGTAGAGATCTCTATGCAGAAAAATGGGCAAGAAACTCCATGGACACTCTTGTTACAAAATCTTGATTACATCATTCATGTATGCTCTATCTATAATACATCGGTATATCTAGAAAACTTACTAAATAATAATTATATTGTCCTAACAGCTGAAGGACGAGGCTATTGACATCGTGAAGCTTGACGCCACCGCCAACGACTGGCCCAAGTCGCAGTTCGACGTGTCCGGATTCCCCACCATCTTCTGGAAACCCGCTGACAGCACCCAGAAGCCCGTCAGATACAACGTAAGTTTTAACCAAGAAATAGTATACTTTTATCACTTTCACTGCCAAGTTAAAATTATCAATTTTTATTTGTATGCCGCGTGAGTGCAATTAGTCATCTATTAGACTATTAGTATAGCGACGACGACGGTTGGAGGGGCACACAAACGAATTATTGTTCGACCCATATGCTGGGTACTTGGCACCTAAAGTGTTATAGAAGGCGTATTTGTGTAACACACTCAAAACATTCATTTTGCGTTTCAAGTTGTCGAGTGTACGATGTTTTTTCAAACAAAATGAAGCAAGGGATTACAAATTTCTTTCAAAATCCTTCAGAGAGTGATAGAAAGGTGTGTTACGCAATTGATGTGGTTCTGGTTGGCTGGACATTTCTTCAAAACTGCTAGCATTTAAGTAGGTCAATAGGGCACTTTATGTGACGGCTAAACACCCTTATTTCAGAATAGGTGACGCTACAGAATCTTAGATAATCGATCGAAAGCGTGTCCAGCCAGCTTGAAAAACCACTTTTCGCTGGTCTCTCAATCTCCGTAACGGAAGTGATTTTGACGACTTTTTGCATATCAACGGGCGTCACATAAATATGTGACAGGCATCAAGCTAAAAGTTTTGTGATACGTACAGTGGTTTAGTAGAAAAATGCAAAAAACTGTGTCCAGCCATCTTGAATTTACGTAGAAAACTTTTGGCTGGCACTTCCGAATCCCACATAACGGGAGCGTTTTCGAATATGGTTCCTTTACTAATACTTGGTGACGCAATGTGTGACAGTAATAACGTTTGATTTATGCCGTCACATGCAAGGGTTTACGAGATATCAATGAAAACTTAATGTATACTTGTGTCCAGCCATCTTGAACTCAGGCTGGCTGGACACCTGTATCTCCGCTGCCTGATGATCTACGACCTTCAAAATGGTATCAAAATGTTGTGACGGGGACGATAATGGTAACCTGAATTTGTGACGGAGAAACTTTGCGTAGTTTCAAAGATATTGATCTATTAAATTTTCCCATACAAACACTGTAGTAGGGTTACCAATATTGTAGGTTTTATGTAGGACTAAGTATATTTTAAGGTGTTTTCTTTAATGGACGAAAATTCGCGTATTGGTGATACTAATACGAACAACTGTAGATATTTTAATCAATAGAAGACAAAAGTGTAGAAGTGAGGAAGGGGGGGGGGGGAGATTTTTTTTAATGTTATTGATTATTTACGTGCAGATACCTATCTACTCTTTTTAGTAGATAATTATTGGTGTTTTTATGGTAAGTACATAGGTAGATATTGTGTCAGGATAACAGACTACTGCTCTAAGGTATTTAAATGAAAAAATAATGTAGGTAAATAAAATCACATTTATTTATTTGCGCTAGAGCGTTTCAATGACGAAAATGACGACGATCAACTCCATTTGCACTTCAATAACCCCCGCCTTGTACCAAAGCGTTGTTTTTACCGCCGCCCTAAGTGTTTGAAGCGCAAATGAAGCCGGTGGTCGTCATTTTAATCATATAAATAGCTGAATAAACTAAAATATTCTTCAATACCTATTTATGGAAAAGAATAAAATTATTACACAAAATAAATCACAGCATCAGTCTTCATTTGGTTTTAGTACGTACTACCATTATTACGCTGTCACACTCACAGCCTGTGTACAATCTCAGTGTCAGTGCATCAGTGTTGCCAACAAGACCGATATAGAATCTGCTAAAATGGTGTTAAAATTATGCCAATTGCTTTATAGAAATGCTAAAAAATCTGCTAACATTTTTCAGTGTCAAATGAAATGTAACATAGTTTTAACTTTTTTATTATTTAACAAAATATACATACTGTTTTAATCGACTATGATCTTAAATACTCTTTCCATTATGTTGGCACCAGAAGCGCCAACAATATAGTAAAGGGATTTTTTTTCTAAATGGAAATAATTGCGTACGCATTAATGTATTTTATTTTATAATTATTTTATATGCTAAAAATATGCTAAACAACTAATAAGTTTGCTAAACAACATGAAAAAATGCTAAATTGGCATCACTGAGTGCAATGCACTTTGTTCTTTTTTGTTAGTGTTTTTAATTATTATTTTGAATTAACACATACTTACGCTTTTTACTGCAGTAAAACCTTTTATTCCCACGGAGAAATCAAATACAAAGCAGGCGTGGCTGCTACCGGCCGATTAGTCGATTAAAAAGAAATCCTTTATTTATGTAAAAATTATGGTCACCTCACAATATTAATGGATGTTTGTATGGGAAAATTTAAATGATCAATATCTTTGAAACTACGAAAAGTTTCTCCGTCATAAATTCAGGTTATCAATATCGTCCCCGTCACAACATTTTGATACCATTTTGAAGGTCGTAGATCATCAGGCAGCGGAGATACAGGTGTCCAGCCAGCCTGAGTTCAAGATGGCTGGACACAAGTATACATTAAGTTTTCATTGATATCTCGTAAACCCTTGCATGTGACGGCATAAATCAAACGTTATTACTGTCACACATTGCGTCACCAAGTATTAGTAAAGGAACCATATTCGAAAACGCTCCCGATATGTGGGATTCGGAAGTGCCAGCCAAAAGTTTTCTACGTAAATTCAAGATGGCTGGACACAGTTTTTTGCATTTTTCTACTAAACCATTGTACGTATCACAAAACTTTTAGCTTGATGCCTGTCACATATTTATGTGACGCCCGTTGATATGCAAAAAGTCGTCAAAATCACTTCCGTTACGAAGATTGAGAGACCAGCGAAAAGTGGTTTTTCAAGCTGGCTGGACACGCTTTCGATCGATTATCTAAGATTCTGTAGCGTCACCTATTCTGAAATAAGGGTGTTTAGCCGTCACATAAAGTGCCCTATTGACCTACTTAAATGCGAGCAGTTTTGAAGAAATGTCCAGCCAACCAGAGCCACATCGCAATTGGGGTACCGACCTATGACCTGTTATGGAGTGATTTCCGCACTTAGTCCATAAAGAGGAACATTGTACGTGAGCCATGGCGGCCGTTAATCTACGGTAGTTTTTTTAAACAGTAACAAGCGGTACTGTTAAATTGTGTTACTTTAACTCATGTAATAAAAATAATTCTCAGCTAATAAATGTAAATATATTTCCAGGGTGGCCGCGCCCTCGAAGACTTCGTGAAGTACGTAGCTGAGCAGGCCTCCAGCGAGCTCAAGGGCTGGGACAGAAAGGGAACACCCAAGAAGGAAGAGCTCTAAGGAGTTGTGATGTAAAACTTTCCATGAAAGATCTGTGTGTGATTGGTAGTGTGCGAGCGAGAGTGACCGTCTAATTAAATAGAACCTCTGACATGTCACCTGCAGTTCTTAGTCCATCCAGTCGATGCAGAGACGTGTTGGTTTTATAAATCTATTTTAGATTGATCTAAATACAGTAATTTGAATGCATTTCTTTATATAGTGTCGGTGGAATAACAAATAAATTAGGTTGTATTTATAGTTTTGTTGTTTTATTTTATTATTCATCGTCAGCCTATAATGTTCCCACTGCAGGAACTCAGGCCTCCTCTCTAGGAGCGGGATGGGCGATAATCCACCATGTGGGCCAAGTGCGGGTTGGTAGAATTTTATTATTGCCAAAACATTACTTACAAAAATAATGAATTATATTATCATCAAAATCTAGTTCATGATAATATCTACCTACCCACTTTTCATTTGTTTTAATAAAAGTTAATCCTACCTATCTTGCTAATCGACTTTAACATTATATAATACACAAATATTATATACTTTTTATCCCAGTAGAACACACATACAGACATAAACTCGCGCCCTTTTCCCATGGGGGGTAGACAGAAACCACAGAATGCCACTTGCTATCCCAGAGGAAGTTTTGAATAAAACTTGATGAAAGTATAAAGTAAATTATATATTCTCCTCCTTCCACCTCTCTATCCACTCCGCGATGGTCTCAACATTGCTTTGCAGCTGGTCCTCCGAGTCATTCTGTACCTGCATCACAATCTCTGGCTTGTAAGAGGACTGTGCCTCTTCTAACAATGTCTCGAATATCTCACATTGAACATTATCCTCTAGTTTCTTTCCTGTGTAGCCTCTGAAAAGAGAGAAATACATAACTTCAGTCATGCTGGGAATGTTAGTAACAATAGTTCTGGCTTATCATCACCCATAGCCTGATTTCACCCACTGCTGGTTGATAGGCCTCTGTTTTCTTGTGTCAAGCTCCACGTTCTTGTACTAAACACATCCAGGATTTTGCCGCGATGGCAAAAATGTCGCCTGCCCATTTTAGACCCACCCATCTTCTCTTTCCAGCCCTTGGAGGTCAACGCGAATGTCAGAATCGTCCACCAGCAGTCATATTTAGTTTTGAAATTGCTAATAAAAATTATTGCAATTGCTTATTTCATAAGGTAAAATAATTTAAAGGTCATAACCATCTTTCAGTCAACCTTCAGTAACTATTTATGTATTATCATTTTCATGGGCCAAACAGTTGCTTGTTTTAAAAATACCTGGGTTTTAACCCTGTTTATTATTTCTCTAAGCTAGCCACAAGTTTAAAAGCCCCTGCGCCTGTAACAAATATGAGAGCAAAGTGACGCATGTCGAGTATTGCGTTTATATAGGTATCCAAAGGTCCTTGTTGCTTTATTTCCTGTAAGAACCAAACGGACCAAACATTGCTTACAACAACAAAACAAAAATATGACGGCACGGTTAGCGCAGTGGCTCAAGCAATGGACTGCCGCGCTGCGTGTCGCGGGTTTCGATCCCCGCACGGAACAAATATTTGTAAGACCTACAGATAGTTGTTCCGGGTCTGGGTATTTGTGTATGTGAGTTTAAATGTTTGTGAACGCACCCTCGATACAGGAGAAATTCCTAGTGTGGGGCACTTTTTATTTGATAGGCCTAATGTGGGTATACTGGGAGGCCCTAAAAGAACAACAACAAAACAAAAATATGACGGCACGGTTAGCGCAGTGGCTCAAGCAATGGACTGCCGCGCTGCGTGTCGCGGGTTTCGATCCCCGCACGGAACAAATATTTGTAAGACCTACAGATAGTTGTTCCGGGTCTGGGTATTTGTGTATGTGAGTTTAAATGTTTGTGAACGCACCCTCGATACAGGAGAAATTCCTAGTGTGGGGCACTTTTTATTTGATAGGCCTAATGTGGGTATACTGGGAGGCCCTAAAAGAACAAGGTATCGAAAGCAAGGACATAAGGATACTGAGGAAAATATACAAGGAAAGTACAGCATGCATACAGTTAGAAAAGAAAGGAGAACCATTTAGAATACAAAAGGGTGTGCGACAGGGCGACCCGCTATCCCCAAAACTTTTTTCTGCAGTCCTCGAAATGATATTTAGAAGACTAAATTGGGACGGATATGGAATTGACATCGATGGAACCTGGTTAACACACCTAAGATTTGCAGACGACATAGTCCTCTTTGCAAAAACCCTACACGAACTGAATGTAATGGCAAATGATCTGGCATTAGAAAGTCACACGGTGGGATTGAAAATGAACATGGAGAAAACAAAAGTAATGACCAACGGACCTACGAATGAAACCATCAGGGTTGGCCAAAGTGAGATAGAATACGTGGACGAATACATCTAATAATAATAATAATAATTAAGCACATTTATTCCTTTTCTTAACAAATATTTTTACAAATTAATCGTTTATAAATTTTTATTTGGATATGAATCCCTTTTGGGTAAATGCCTCCTCCATCCCGTGCCAATTTTCCCTGTTTTGGGCCAAGTCCATCCAACTCGGACCAGCGACTTCAGTGATGTCGTCCGCCCATCTCTTGCGAGGTCTGCCCCTGTTCCTCTTCCCTCTCGGTCCAGACCACTTCGTTGACTTCAATGTCCACCTTTGATCTCTACATCTCGAAATATGCCCTAATATGCGTAATACATCTATCTAGGCCAAATTATCTCACCCACAGACAACATTGAAAAAGAAATCAACAGGAGAATAGCAAACGGATGGAAAAGATATTGGAGCATGAAAGAAATAATGAAAGATAAAGAACTGCACATATCGATTAAATCTAAAGTATTCAACACATGCATTCTCCCTGTTTTGATATACGGAAGTCAAACATGGGCCCCCACTAAATTGAACAGTAAGAAATTAAGCATATGCCAGCACTCGATGGAGCGAAGCATGATGGGAATCAAAAAAAAAGATCGAGTCAGGTTAGAAGACATCAGGAAAAGCACAAAGGTTCAGGACATAGCAACAAATGTCAGGAAACTAAAATGGAAATGGGCTGGGCATATGAGTAGAGGGAAGGAGAAGTGGAGCAAGAAGGTCACAGAGTGGTACCCCAGGAATGGCAACAGAAAGAGGGGAAGACCCCGCCAAAGATGGGAGGACGACCTGGCCAAATTCGCAGGTGGGACCTGGAGCCGGGTTACCAAGGACAGGAATGAGTGGAAAAGGTTGGAGGAGGCCTTTGCCGATTGGCAATCAGCGGAGGATAACCTGGATTTTTTATAACTTAGATTAGATTAAGAAATTGTACTGCTGAATAAATGGCTTATTATTATTATTTATTATTATTATTAATGTGGGTATACTATTAGATAACGCTATGTGATAGATACAGGCGTGATGTTCAACTAAAGATTAAAATCCTTAGATTTGCTACCACATTAAAAAATTAAATTGGGAATGGAAATTTTTATTTTGGGGACATTATCATTGTCTATCTCTATACTGAAAATAATATAATGATATGGTTTAATTCAGGATACAACCCATCCCATCGGGGCTGCGGGTTTTTCGACAGAGATACTGGGGCACGACACAAAGGGCTAAGATGGAACATGGGTGGTTTCTAGTCAGTAGAAGTCTGACACTTCTGCTCTGCCCAGAACGGGAGGGGTTATTTTAAGATTTCCCACCCCTCAAAACAAAAAAGGATACAACCCATTCCTTTCAGTGTGGACACTTTTAGTACAAACCAAGAATGGGTGACCCGTGACATTCATTAAAAAAACTTTGCTGAAACTGACCTGGCTGTGAGCCTATCAAACAGTGTTGTGTTGTTGGTCCTGACAACGAACACACCGTCAAACCACCTCTCTGGGAAGAATTCACAGCCGTGGTAGTCCACTATGTTGCCACCTTTAGCCATCATGCCTTCCATGATGTCTAGTAACTGAAATCATGTAATTTTCATACTTGGTTTAAAGTAACATACTCTTTGATTACTATTCATTAAGTGCTTGGCTAGTATTGTTTGGATGATTGTTAAATGAATATTTATTTATTAAATATGTTATTTTATTTTCTTACAAAGTTAGATGCTAAGTGAAGATGCGAGGAACGCGTACGTAAGTATTAAACTTACTTTATCCTCGTTCAAGAATGGGCACTGATACTCTGGATCATACTCATCCAAACAACTGTATTCCTCAGCTAACTTGGACACTTCGCGCCAAGTAAACTTTGTCCTGTCTGCCACCAGACGAGAAAGAGTAGATTTACCGACACCTGGCGTACCTGGAAGTAGAAATATTCAACATGCAATTCATTTATGAGGTATTTCCACACGTGGATCAATAATGTCAACAAAAACAGAAATATTGAATTAACCTGTTATGAGTATATTAGGCACCATTCTTCTGGCGTTAGCCATTTTAATCTGATCTGATTGATTAGTCATAATATTTATTTGAAAATATTGAACGAAGTGTTTGTATATTTCTAGGTTATGACAGATGTTTTGACAGATACTTATTTATATTTACTAAACAAATGTCAACGAGTCACCAATAAAATTGTAATGCCGCTCCTACAAAGGTGAATATCAATCTTAGTCGAGATTTTCTCGGGTTCTAAAATACAATTTTGCTGTTATGTAATAGTAATACTTTAATGAGAATTCTAAAAATCTTACTAAACTAACATTGCTTTCTTCTTACCCTATAGGCAATCAGCCATCAGCACACTACACAAATCTTTTTAAAATTGTGTGAAAATGTAAAAGTCTTGACTACAATTACAATCAAATAAAGAGAGCTCAGGGAAGTTCACCTCTAGATTTACTCACAATAATGCTATAAAATTGCAACTTCAACGCACGCAGATTCGGAACGCGATATGACATAACAATATCCTAACCTAAAAATTTTCGTTTCAAGAGAAAAGTGAAGAAAAACTTTAAAATGAGATTTTGTTGATTTAGGCATAACTATTAATTTGACTAATATATAATGCGAATTTACAGACCCAAGGGGATTACAAGAGGACAGATTGTTTTAGTGACAGTTTTAGGTGTTTTTAGCGGAATTTATATTTGGCGGCCTCTATTTGACGATTATTTCAGAAAACCTAAAGTTCCAAAAGCTGAGGTAGCCAGTGAAGCTGAATAATGGATCATCTTAAAACATGGATACGAACTTCCAGCCCGTTGGTGAAGATGTTAATGGCTGTATCCATAACTTCAGCAGCAGTCGTTTTTCACAGGAAAGTGTACGCTCCTTACGTCCAGAGGCAAAGGTACAGGCAGGCCGAAGAGTGGGCCAACATGATAATAGAGCAAGAAGAGTCAGGAGAAGGCGGAACTAACAATATCTCGTATTAGTTCATAAATTATGTAAATAGTAGAATCTAAAATTAAATTGTTATAAAGTTAATACCTACTCTCATTTATCACCCGACTATTTGCTCCACTGAAATAGTTTAACTTGTACTTAATTCATACTAGGTACCTACGTTAGAACGTACCTATGTCTTGTTCCTCAGGTAAAAGCTAGGTTTTCATAAAAATGATGATGACCCACAGAACAGAAAAAACAGTTCTGTGTGATGACCATGAAGGTGATGACCCAACTCCAATTAATTTACCATTTGGTAGGTACAAGTCAATAAAAACTATTAGTGATCCTGGGGGTCTAAAATAGCCACTAAAGCGTAAAATTGACCTTTCATAGCAACTGCGTCTGACCTTTTTAGCGCAATTCATATTATTATCCTAATAAGATCTATATCTAAAATGATCTCAGACGCAGTTAATAAGTAGGTTTTATAATTAACTAGCGACCCGCCCCCGCTTCGCACGGGTGGAATGTGCTGTAATGCTGCATAAAAACCTTCCTCTTGAATCACTTTATCTATTAAAAAAACCCGCATCAAAATCCGTTGCGTAGTTTAAAAGATCTAAGCATACCTACATATTTAAGGACAGACAGTGGGAAGCGACTTTGTTTTAAACTACCTACTTATTATCTAAACTAAGTACTTTAAAAGATTATACCTAGGTACTATGTATGTATATATACCTACTATGTAGAGATAGTAATAGTGAAGGTACATTTTTAACGCAATTCCTATTACGATCTACCTACTAAAGTGGCCATCTTAGACGCCCAGGAGGTCTGTCTAGACTAGACCACACCTCGGACACTCCATAAAACGCCCGCAAAATAATTACCTATTACTACTACATAAACAAATAACGTTTGTGCACGACGTGCACGTGCAAATGTGTGCGTAAACTCTAGTAGGGTTATCGTAGCCTAAAAATGGCGCGGAAAGTGCAACGGTCTGCGACCTGCGTCGCGAAAACCGAACGACGACTAATACGAGCGCGAGCCATTGCTCAAGTGTCGACGACGAATACCTCGAAGTGCGGGGTGAGGTGCGGTATTTAATATGAGCGCGGGGAAGGGAGTGTCCCTTCTGTACGTAGTACTATTATGTATTCTGTGACTAGACCCCACCCGTCAGGGCTGCGGGTTGTTCGAAAGAGATACCGCGGCCGCGGCACAAAGGGCTAAGAAGAATTTCTTCATTGGTAATTAAAAAAAAAAGTCAGCTGTTCCACAGTTCCACACATTTTGAATTTTGGCGAGTGAAACAAAACGAAGGAAACAGCAAGAGATTTTAAAGAACTCGTAATATTTGAATGAATGTCTTTGGTGAATCGTTTGTGCGTCAGTTTCCTTTCCTGCCTTTCCACCCCGTTTATATAACACAAAGTCACGTTATTGCCACTTTTCCTTAGCAATAGCGACTCGTGTTCCCCACTCCCACTTAGCTACATTGCGCATGACGTGCGCGATAGGGGTATGAGGGAAATGGGACTCCTCCTTTTACATTATAACTATGAGATCTACTCTACGTCATAGTCAGAGAAATTCGAGGTAATAATAATATGAAGAATTTCTTTACAGTAGCACAATTTGGGATACCTACTTCACTGCGACAAACGTTTCATCGAGTATCGTTTCTTCGAAAACCTTTCACCGATATCACTATACTGCGATGCTTTATTAAACCGAAGACTTGTTACTGCGATGTTTCATTACATCGAAAATCTGTACTGCGAACGATTTTACTTCGTGAATATCATACTGCGAAGCCTTGTTTAATCGAGGTCTTGTTACTGAGATGTTCTGTTATTTAGGAAAACTTACATTGATTGATACAAGTAAGTACATTGATTTTGTTTTCCAAAACAATACCAAAATTTTTAACATTTCTTTTAAGCGCCTGTACAAATTATGAAAGCAATTGCGAGTTTTGTTATAGCTATAGCAAAATCAATGTACTTGTATCAATCAATGTAAGTTTTCCTAAATAACAGAACATCTCAGTAACAAGACCTCGATTAAACAAGGCTTCGCAGTATGATATTCACGAAGTAAAATCGTTCGCAGTACAGATTTTCGATGTAATGAAACATCGCAGTAACAAGTCTTCGGTTTAATAAAGCATCGCAATATAGTGATATCGGTGAAAGGTTTTCGAAGAAACGATACTCGATGAAACGTTTGTCGCAGTGAAGTAGGTATCCCGCACAATTTCTATACATGATGCGGTGTCTGTACGTTGTTAGGTAGGTACCTAGTTTACTTTATTTAATATCAAACCAAGTTGACTATGAGAAACAAATGCTAACTACCACGAGCCAAATACTTTTACCATCGTTTCTAAAAAAAAGTAAAACACCTTGGTCCCCCTAAGCCCTAAACTAAGCTGTTGATGAGCTTGAGCATTGTCAGTTGCATTAGGGATCAGTTTAGCTTGTGCCTGGTCATATTAGGTAGATATTATGTAAAAATTGAAAAAAATACTTCCTAGATTCGTGGCTGGTACCTACTTAGTCCTATTTTTATTTACACGTGTAAAAAAAAATGCAACAATTAAAGTTGGTATAGCACTCGGCACGTAAGTTGAAACAAAATGGCGGTCGTCCGCATAGGTAAAATGACAAAAATAGAGTGAGATTCGAACGAAAATGTGCAACTGAGCATTCAAGATAATAATTTATTCAACTTACGGGATGCAATCTGTAATACATTATCGGGTCTCAGTCGACTTATTTTCATGATTGTAGCTTCGCGAACGACCGCCATTTTGTTTCAACTTACGTGCCGAGTGCTATATGCGTATGCATGTAACAAAAATAGCTCTTTATTTGTAAAAAAAGCGAGAAAATAAAATAAATTAACTAATTAAATTTAAAAAAATACAATCAACATATTTGTCAAACTTTTTAAAAAATAAGCTTAATTTTTTTAACATTAAGTACCTACTAGAATTGTTTGAATAAGAAAAAAAAGCACTTCGTGTATTATACTAAAGGGAAAAAATGCGACATGATAGTACTGAAGGTACAAAATTTAATCCATCAACAATAGGGGATTGGACAAAAAAAACTAATTAGTCCGTCAGATCGATTTCCAAAAAATGGTCACTGGTCCTGAAATGGGAACCAAATAGGTATGACCCGGCGCGCTGCCACCAATATTTTTTGCATAACTGCACTATTAAATTGTGTAATAGTCTTGTACCTAATCCGCAACTGAAGAGCTGCACTATATTGTGAAATACTATTGTAATCTGGAACTGAAGAGCTCGTGTATTGTCTTCTTGCCTTATCTTGTATCGAGGTACATAACTTAGTCGCCCAAAAAGTTCGATTTATTAAGTTGTCTCCTTGAATTAAACTCTAACGAAAATCTCACAAGGGGCGCTTCCGATTGCGAGTGTTACGCAACACTCCAGCGGTCATGTAAGAATACAAGGTCATGGTAATTTTCGCGTAGCTTAAATATTGATTTACATAAATATCTGCATCACGTTTGCGCCTAACTCTTGAAGGTCGCGGTCATCTACCTGCTATCGCACAGTCGCCGAGGATTCCACGTGATACGGGCATTGACCCGACCTCGAGATTAAACGGTAACTTGGGGAATAGGATCAATACATGTAACATTGTAACGACCTACCAAAAGATATTAAATATGAAAACTTGACTCTTGCCTGTGAAAGAAAATATTGCGTAAGGTCTAGCGAGCATACGCGTATACATAGGTACTATAATCTTAGCAAGTTTTTGGATGGGATTAAAATGGTTGAAATGGTTCTCTTGGCCGTTATCGGTCATGGTAGTCAATACAGACCAGCCATCAACACTGCGAAACATTGTGAGGGCAAACTCAGATAATTATACTTTCTATCTTGCCTCTCACGATAGTCCTCCGGGCTCATCGAAAAAAATTGGAATACCTAGGTCATTATATCAATGACCTAGGTACCAACTTTCACAAAGTTAAACAAAGAAAATTATTTTTGGTCTTAAAATATAGGTGCCTACTCGAGACTTGAAGTTGAACCAAGTCATCAAACATGACGTTATGTAGGATTAGGGTTGTTGACTAATTTTTGAAATCGCTTTTATTTTAAAGATAGACCCTATTTATATACAAAAAAAATATTATCTGAAATATTATAACTTATTTTATTAATAAAAAACGTAAATAAAAATAGTTAAAAAAATTCGCGCTAAAAACGCTCTAAACTGTCAAGTCGCTGTGATGACGTCACGGGCCTTTTTGAAAACTTTACGTTCTGTCAAATTTCACTGATCTTGTTTCAGTTCGGTTCAGAATATACTTTTAGAAAGCTCTAAAATGAATACGACGATTTACAAATGTTGTGCAGTGCCGATGTGTATAAGTACGTCAATCTGTACACCACAAAAACTTTTCATAGGCGTCCCAAAAAGGGCACAAAAAAGGAGAAAATGGTTAACAATGGCTAGAAGACATCCATCATCATTGTCCTTGTAATACTATATAAGATGTTCCTGTGGAGTTTCTTGTCCATTCTTATTCATGAAGACCTACGGACCTAGTGAATGGAATAGAGTTTGAGTGGACCAAAATAAATAAAATTAATGTTTGTCTCTTGTGGTTTTATTTCATAATAACCCTGTTCCTTACACACTTGTTTAGAGATACCTACTTTCAAACACATGAAATAAGTTTCAATTTATTAATTGGTGGATATTAATACATATACATATAAATTTACTTAAACTTTCAAAACACACACACTTTCAATTCATGTAACAAATAATGTGAAACTGGAAATAAAACACTGAAATGCATTCAATATTTTTATTTAAAATTAATCACTTTCTGTGGTATTATTTCTGTGGTAGATACCTATGTGTTTTCCAAAATAATAATAAAGATTTGACATAATCTTCATATCCACTAATATGATATTAACTTCATTATTATTTTGGAAGTTATCACATGCAACACAAAAGTAAAATTTTTTACATCCAGAAACATACATTTGAATTTGCATCTGGTCATAACATTTGTTTGAGGGTTTCCCATTTTTTATATAATTTTTCATGGTTTTCTCACTATTGGGGCATTTAATTTCTATGATATACTGGTCTTTTATTCCATCTGGTAAGCCAGCAATCATAGGATAGTCTCTGCTAATAAAAATACCACATTTTTGGATTTTTTTTTCTAACATAATTTCTACTGTTTTTAGAACTTTTGATTCTAAAATCTTGCCACGCTTTATAGCTGGAGTTTCAGGAATTTTGCCACCCATAATCAAGGCAACTAAGGTACCATCAGGTGTTTTGCAGGTTTTAACTTCATAAGCTTTGGAAGCCGTTATTCTGCCAAACCTTAATTCATGCCACAAGTTGCTGTCAGCCTGGTTCCTTGTGTTTTTTTCAACTTTTTTTAGTAATTCAACAGTAAATAAACCACATATTTTCTTTATGAAGTCTTCACTGCATGGTTCTCTATAGTTCTGCACTAACTGGTACATAGAGAGCCCTTATAAGTCATTGATATTGTTTTGCACATACCTTAATAATTCACAGTTTTGAATACCATGCACTGTAGCCTGTTCCACAAATTTATTAAAAACACTGGCATCTGAAGTAGTTGAATAGTTGTTATTCCCTTTGGATAACTCTGTAGTTGTTACAAATTTCAGTGTTGTTCCCACTTTGGATAGCTGAGACTTTTTCCAGTAGCATTCGACCTGAGTACAAGACGGCTCTTCACTTCTTCGATGCAGCCACATTAAAAAAGCCACAGCATGTTTGCACCCACCCGCTGATGCAGCACAATCGTGGGATTGTGCACTAACAACAATACTGTTTTTTTTATCTTTAATGATAGTGACTGCTTAAGGTTTAGCCCGAACTTTGTGTTCAGGGCACACTCGACACCTCGACACTTTACTGTACAAATATTTGTATCTCTCTTCAACTGCACGTAACCTACGGCATCATCGCCATAAGATTCCTTTGAAGATCTGGAATAAACAAAATAGGAACGTAAATAAACCAGTTACATACTAAAAATTTGCCTAACCTTACTTTTTATTTTGTTGATGTTAAATGACAAGTTTATATAGTTCCTATGTATAATATGCGGATTCATACAAAATGAGTAAGTAAGCAAGTCTCTTTCATTCATATAAATAGGTAAGTATATCACTTTAAAAATACTTACAAAGACATTTTTACGTTTCGAATCTCCGACGCACAAAAATTCGTGTTTGTAGCAAAGAAACTTGCCACCATCAAAGAATCAATTTTCGGTAAGTTAGAACCATTTCCTTTCATAAATCCAGTCTCCATTGTGTTATGATTTCGTAGGTACAAGTAGTAATTTTAATGAGTTATTTGAAGAAAATCGTTCACCGCTGATACTTTTTCCTTCGATATGACAGATAGATCAGCTTGTTTCTCGGATCGTGACGTCATCGCGCTCTGATTGGTGTTCGTAGTCACGTGATAATGGGCATGAAATAACCCAATTTAAAATAATTTTAATTAATTAAAGACAAAAAATTAGTTTCTTTAATTATTAATTTAGGATTTTAAAAACTATCATTGATTTTTGAAACATACATTTATATGAATTTGTAATATGTGTCAACAACCCTATTAACAGCTAATCAATTTAGACACCAGTTTAGTAAGTAGGTAAAGGTATTAGTGCAGGGATGCACAGACCGCGGCCCGCCGCGCCGCGGCCGGTACTATGTCAGTGGCCCGCCAGCAAAAATATTCCCTCGTGCATTTGAAGGAAAGTATAGCTGAGACCTTGAGACTTACAAATAATAGGTATTAGGTATTTGAATCACGCGCGATACTAAGGGGGCTCGCTGTGTGCACTGTGCATGATGCGTACTCAGAAATGTTCGTGTAACTCAAAAAACCTGATTGGTTGTGTGTTTTCGCGTTTTTAGTCATGGTTATCTAATCATATAATGACAAATTGACAATCGTAATCGGGACTAGGTATGTTGCAAAATTAAGGACAACCAAGCAGACAAGTCCTACGTAAATATTTCAGTCTGTTGCACTTGAATGCCACAAAAATTTTCTAGCTCGCTACGCTCCTCGCGCTTACCACCGCGTTTTCTGAATATCCAATCCTTGAATACGTTACTAATTAAAACGTTAAGTTAAATATGCATTTTTTTTAATAAAATGAAAATCAAATAATATAAATCACCTTTCCTAGGTGAAGGCCAAAAATTTTCGAACTCGCTAGTCGCTACGCTCGCTCTTGCATGCATATTAGCGCCCTCTTGTCTGCAGCTTCATGCATATTTTACGAACGTTAAAAAGATTGTAAACGCAAATCAGTGCCACGCTTTAGACTAATATATTATTTTTGTAATTACGTTTTTGGCAATTTTGTATATTTTAAGTTTGTGCTGGTGGCCCGCCATTAGTTCATCATTTTCCCAAGTGGCCCTTGGTCTCAATAAGTCTGTGCATCCCTGTATTAGTGTAATGAAATTCATACTTACTCTTTGAAAAATAATCTTTTATTCGCATCCATTGAGGTATAATTAGTAGGTACTCATATCTCGATGGTCGCATCTGAAATTCTGAAACTTGCGTGGGCGGAGAACTGGGGGACGTCGGTACCTAGGTACTGGGGACAAAAGGACGTGGGATGACGTGGTGGGTGCGTGACCTGTGACCTTTTACAAAGCCAAAAGTTCATGACGAAAAATATGTAGGTAGGTACCTACCTACGTAGGTAGGTACAGCCACGATCTACTTATCTTCTATTTATTCATCTACAGTCTAGACAAAAATTACAACCTGTGTAGCCGTCTAGGTACCTACCCATGATACCTACCTATCTCTATAGAATAGCAAAATGTAGGCATCAGATGATTGTGTCTCGTGCGGATTGCCCTATCCAGAACAAATGGATGCAAATCATGATGGGTGTTGACTAACATAGTATATAAGATCTTACTAACCCAATAGTTGTAATAATTTATCCTGTTTTATCATAGTTATTTTGTGTGAATTTGGTTTGATAATGTAATTGTAATGTAATTGTAATGTATTTTTTATGTGTAGGTAATTGAATGTACCTATATGGATTAATTTTTTATCCGAAATAAATTGATTAATAATAATAATAAATCTTCAATATATTCAATACTTCATATTATGTTGAAGTTCTACAGTAGAACTAGATTTCGTGTCATCAACATACCTAGTGATTGATTACGCATTCTTACTACGAATTACTCGTATTACAGAAATACATAAAGTGGAGGTTGAGTAGAAAATCTATTTATCCGTGGGCAGGTCCCCCCAATCCAATTTACTCAATTTTAAGTATAAATAAACAATATTGTGTAACATTCAATAAATCGCTTAGCGATTGTGATGTGTGTGACTAATAAAATTAGATAGATGCTCGGCTTTTCCGATTGCACAATGAATGATAATTTAATCAAAAACAACACATCGTACGCCAGATCAATAACTACAGCAAAACATTCACAGAATCAATGTGGTTACATGATTATGTATGGTCCGTGGACCGATGAAATATTGGAAAAAGAAGTCGAGATCCCTTTTGAAATGTTGGTTCCACTTCGCGGAATTGAAGTGTTGCTATAACTTTATTAGTAGGCACGTTGGAAGCAACGTTGCGCCACGTGAGATCACAAGAGCGAGAATTCAATGACACGTGTTCATGACGTTGGCACGTCGTGTAACATTATTGCGAGAATATTGAAATACATAACAAATTGGATGTACTTATTCAACAATATCCCTTATCTAATCAAAATTCACCAATCCCAGTCCAAAACATTCTGAGTTATATTTTCTTATTCTATCATAGTCATCTTCAGACAAACCATAATAATTCTCGTTACATGTGACGCACTTCTAAGACAACTGTGGGGTGATTCACCTCAAAGTCTAGTCAGAAATTAGAATGGGTTCGTTCAATTTTCTAAAGGGGACTAAATAGATACGAATATAATGTGACTGACTGATGACTGATGATGTGACTGTGTGATGTGACTTGGACCACGATATTACATAAAGTATGGTAATAGATTCGAGTTATCTAAAAGTACCTATCTATCTATGTACCTATGTAGATAAATAACAGAAGAACTTTAAAAGTGAGAGTGGATTAAAATACAGTTTCAGAATAAAAATTGTTACCTGTTGAAATTCACGAAACCGAGTAGTTAGACTAGTAATTAGTGAGTCACAAGCACACGATGCACTTAAAAAAAATATAAGGATACCTAACTTTATACTTACTACCACATAAAACCTAAAATAATGTAGCATGAAGAGATAATAATATCATCTTATCAGTCACACTATCTTCACGTCTCTAGTGTGCAATTTTAAAGTGAACATATTATTATTATTACTAGCCAATGATATTATAAAGATGATGATGATGATATTATGAAGATGATCTTTTTATTTATAATATCATTGTTACTAGCCATTTGTGTCCCACTGCAGGGCAAAGGCCTCCCTTCCCTCTTTCCACAAGTGAACATAGCTCCCACATATTTTTGGGGTTGTGAAATCATCAAATAACCCCTTCCGCAGTTCCGCTCTGCCAAGAGCGGGAATGTCAACTTCTACTGACTAAAAACCACCCATGTTCCTTCTTAGCCCTTGTGCCGAGGCTGCGGTATCTCTTTCGAACAACCCGCAGCCCCGACGGAATATACAAAGCACAGCCTGACGAATTCAGACTATATTTTATAATGTATAAAATAATGAGAATGAGCCCAAATAATTTTCAGAACCTATGTGTGTGCCAAACTGCCAAGGCACCAACTGTATGTAGGAATGCAAATATTTTTAGTCATCTTGTCACCCATTTCCTGCTTTCAAAATAGTTCAGAGTTCATTCACCTTATGGTTTTGGAACATACCTCAGTGGCATTTAGGAAGACATTTCGGCATGGGTAGATAACCTTTCACCAAAATACATCTGCACTTCAGCAGTTTTCAGTTTGTTTATAAGATGGAACTGAAAAAGTAGTGTGTTGTGTGTCTGTGCAACTTAGCTGTGTACTTGTGTTGTAAGACAACCTATTGATTTCTTGTCTTATGGTTTAGTTATCAGGTTAAATGAAAATACAAAGTAATTTTTACTGGAGGCTACCTTTATTCTTCTATGAATTTACACATTAGTTTGCAGTTATAACAAAATAGTTCAGATATAACCTTATATAAATTATAAAATAATGTTACAGTATAAGCCTTGTAAAAAATATAGAAAAGGAATGAGTTTGTAGCCCTTCTTTCCTTCGGAACACCTTGCGGTGAATGAAGTATCGCAGTTGAATGAAAAATTGTGCTGTTAACAGCGCTAGCTACTTCTTGCCCTTGGTGGCCTTCTCGGCGGCTTTGGTCACCTTACCACCACCGATTTCCTTGAAGTTGACTCCCTTGATGACACCCACAGCGACCGTCTGCCTCATGTCACGCACGGCGAAACGACCGAGGGGAGGGAATTCCTGGAAGGACTCAACACACAGAGGCTTGGAGGGCACCAGGTTGACAATGGCAGCATCTCCAGATTTGATAGACTTGGGGTTGTCTTCAGTGGATTTACCCGTACGACGGTCCACTTTCTCTTTGATTTCAGCGAATTTGCAGGCAATGTGAGCTGTGTGGCAATCCAGCACAGGTGTGTATCCGTTTGAGATTTGACCGGGGTGGTTGAGCACGATGACCTGTGCTGTGAAATCGGCGGCGCCTTTGGGTGGGTTGTTCTTGGAGTCGCCAGCGACGTATCCACGACGCAACTCCTTGACGGACACGTTCTTTACGTTGAAACCAACATTATCTCCAGGCACGGCCTCTTGGAGAGCTTCGTGGTGCATCTCCACGGACTTGACTTCAGTGGTGATGTTAGCAGGGGCGAAGACGACGATGGTACCAGGCTTGAGGATACCAGTCTCCACTCTGCCTACGGGCACCGTACCAATACCACCGATTTTGTATACGTCCTGGAGGGGAAGACGCAGGGCCTTGTCTGTGGGGCGGGCAGGGGGCAGGATGGCGTCGAGGGCCTCAATGAGGCATTTACCTTCAGCCTTGCCTTCCTTGCGCTCAACGTTCCATCCCTTGAACCAGGGCATTTTGGTTGAGGGCTCCAACATGTTGTCTCCGTGCCAGCCAGAAATGGGTACGAAAGCGACGGCAGCTGGGTTGTAACCGATTTTCTTGATGTAAGAAGAGACTTCCTTCTTGATTTCCTCGAAACGGGGTTCGCTGTATGGGGGCTCAGTGGAGTCCATTTTGTTGACGCCCACAATCAGCTGCTTGACACCGAGTGTGAAAGCGAGCAGAGCGTGCTCACGGGTCTGTCCGTTCTTGGAGATACCAGCCTCGAACTCACCGGTACCGGCGGCGACGATGAGTACGGCACAATCAGCCTGAGAGGTTCCAGTGATCATGTTCTTGATGAAATCCCTATGTCCGGGAGCGTCGATGATGGTGACATAGTACCTAGCGGTCTCGAACTTCCACAGAGCAATATCGATGGTGATACCACGTTCACGCTCAGCCTTCAGTTTGTCCAATACCCAGGCGTATTTGAAGGAACCCTTACCCATTTCCTGGGCCTCCTTCTCGAACTTCTCGATGGTACGTTTGTCGATACCACCGCATTTGTAGATCAAGTGACCAGTGGTGGTGGACTTGCCGGAGTCGACGTGTCCAATGACGACAATGTTAATATGAATCTTTTCCTTGCCCATTTTTGGTTAGTCTAGAACAAAAGAAAATAATCTAGTTAAAATTCTGTTGTTGATAAGAATAGTGCAAGGGGTAGTGTGATTCGAGCCGGCATCTGCAAGGTCGCAACCTCATGTATCGTGCGGCCGGCAATATGGCGGCCGCATGGCCGCCTCGCCCTATCTTGACATTTCACAATGGATGTCAGCCATTACGGCAAATGTATGAAAATTTACAATTTATTGCCATTACATACATTCCATTTACTTTAGAACTTGTTATATTTGAGGGGACAAACTAAAAACAGCTATGGAAGAGAGAAAACAAAGTGCATCAACCACGTGGTGGCGAGCCGGTCGGTGAACAAGTGTGACGCGTAAGCAAACGAGAACTGTGTTTAATTCGACGTTGATTAAAACAAAGAACAATTAAATAAACAATTGAAGTAACGTTCTTTTCACAAGTTAACGTAACCATACGTTGGATGTAAAACGTGTAATTTGTAGGTTTAGAATTACACCACAGTAAGGATCGAGTTAATTGATATGAAATCAACATGAATTCTTGCCGATATTATTGAGAAACACAATCGTTGATGCTTACGGTAAACTTATATCACTTTTTAACACTGCACTAAACAATTTCTTCTGACACTCACCACGGATTACAATCCACGTGTAATATCCGAGATAGACTCCAACAGAATGGACGAGAAATGGCTGCTGTTTCAGCTGGCTGGAATGAGTAGAGTCACTTCCGGTGCTCGGTGTGGCAATGGTTTATTACAAAAGTCCCAATTTAAAAATGAACGCTGGTCATTCTTTTATGGCACGATTATATTATATTGTACAATATTATGTGTTACGCACGGTCAAAAAGTACCATAATTCCCTATATATTACTGTACTCTGTGACCATAATAATAAGGGATTGGTCACGGTCCGTGACTTACCTGAAACTATTGGCGCTGGTTTCAGGTCTATGAAGCCCATTTTTTTTCCGGGCCTTGGAAAGATTTGGATACTTTACGCTTTAGTAGTCTACGTATAATTCATCTAAGGAGTATGCTTTAACTTTTAAAAGAAAAAAAGACAATAATGGATGTTAACCACATCCACAATGAACTTGAACTAAGTACTGTATTAGGCTAGGACATTATCTACTGTGAAACGTTTTATGTTTATTTTAATCAGGTCGTTTCTTTGCAGTCTCGTTACAAAACTATGGGAGTTGGCACTGCAGCTGCAATGGCACCCTTGGACCTGGTGGCCTTCTCCCAGACAGCTAGAACATAACTTCACAAACACAACGTTGTAGGTCCTGTACAATTTTTTCATTATTGTTCTGGTTTTTCGTCAAATAAATAAATAAAACTGATATTTTCACTATGATTTTCAAATCTTAATGAAAACGAAAACCCTATAACATTCGTAGATAAGGATCTACTCGAGGACCGTGAGTGGTTCTAGATTTTACTGGGCCGTCTTTCATTGCATATATTCTTAATTTTCTTTTCAGCATTATTTAGAGATGCAGCCGTTAGTATGGCAACAGAATATTGAGAAAATCATCAGTTTTTTCTCCATTCGTTTTCATAATAGCATTTAGGAAATGTTTTTATTTCTAATAAGAAAAAAAAAATATACCAGTATTTTGAGGAAAATTAATCAAGTCTGGCAATTTTTGACTTAAAACGGATATGATGGATGAATTTGCAAATTGCGTTCAGAAATAGAAAAGAAATTATTTTACATAATGACAACACCACACCACACCACATTATATCTGATACAGGAACATGTTTTGCAAACTAATTAATTAGCTAATCTCGTTAGATTAAAATTTAAAAATGTAGACATGGAGTTCATTTCAAAATAATAATATTTTAAGAATTTAATGGAGCTCAGAAGATGTTGAACACTATTATTTGGAATTGGTTCATTAAAAAGTTTAACCAACCGTAGTTTTTTGAATTTACAATGCAATGTGTCAATAAATAAATCGTTTACTATGTTTGAAATCACGAAAAAAATAAAGGCATTTTATTCCATCTAATTATACATTGATACTGAACGTATGAAATGTCAAATTTTCTCACCCCCGCACCGCACTGTCCGCACCCCATTCAGGTTCCTGTGTCGAAATCGAAATGAAACAAATGAAAATTAGAATGAACTCGTAAATGGAATCAAAATTAAGTTAGCAATGCGTTAATTAATTAAAATGTTGCATTGTTAGGAATATTTAACGTGATATTGTGGTAAATAAATAGATAACAGCATGTTCAAAAGTCGCGGAGATATTGTTTATAAATGTACAGTGAGACTGTTAGAAGATACAGAAATATTAGAATGTGAATTTCACGTGAGTATTTTTGTAAATAATTAATAGTTCTTTAGCGTGTGAATGTTTAACGAATAGTGTCTGTTTTCAGCCAAGTTACAAGGGCAAGTTTCTATTGGAGCATGTATGTCAACAGTTGAACCTCACTGAGACTGATTATTTTGGGCTTCGATATGTGGACGCCGGTGGTCAAAGGGTGAGCTGATATTTAATAGCTTTATAATAAGAACAAATACGCCTAGTAATCCTGAAATATTTGGGTTCACTAGGTCTGTTAATAGATTGAAGAAATAGTATCAATAGATGATAGTGAATTCTTTAACAAAATAGGTACTTAATAATTATAGCTTACTTCCTGGGTACAAGAGTGTAAAACTATTGAAAACAAAATGTAAACAATGCTAAAACAGCAATGGCAGGTTATCTAAGTTATTCAGGCGATGGTATAAAATGTGTTCTTATTGATTCTTAATTGATGATAATCTCTTCACAATAAACCTGCCAGGTTCATTATTTTACTCCAATCCATTAACAAAAAAATGCTATTGACCTCTAGTCTTTCCTTTCTGTTTAAAGACTAATTACTGAAAATGTTAATGCTGTCTTAATATCATCCATTAATTCAAAGATTAAGTTGACCATCCTATTTACCAATAGCAGATATGTATACAACTAGTTTAAAAAGCAATTCGGATATTGCACTACATATATTAATAATTTGAGATCTACTGCCATTCTACAATCAAGTGAACTACAATATTAGCTAGTTCATCAAAAATTCAGTTGGTGTGTGTACATCTGCTGTTATCATTTTGTTAGTATTAGGGTTGAAGTTTTCATAAGGAAGACAATCATAACAAGACCTGTGTAATTTCTTTCATTGAACAGGTTTTTATTGTATCTATATCTGTATATAAAATACAATAAGCACATGAGGCTGATAAATCACAGGTGTGTGTCTTGGGTTTAGACTCGAAGGCAAGGCTATCACTGCTTATATACTTACTTTAAAATGTGGAATAATAAATTAAAACTTTGACTGGTTTTTTCTAAAGGGTAAGGGGGTAAAGAAGTACACCCACAATTCAACAGTTCCTTTGTCAATTATATGATTAGGCAATGGCCAATTACTCAGCACAAAACAGACCTCAGACAGCTTCTGAAAAATTCCAAATGAAAAAAACCCATTATCACTTTACCAGCGATATTTTTTTATGATATTTCATAATACCATCCATATATTTATAATTCTGGAGGAGCTCGTGGCTTAATAAGAACTGCCACTCAGGTCGATCTTTAGGTAAAGCTGTGCTTGCCTAGGTCGGTCTGTGGATGGGTGACCGCCCGACATACCAAGTTTCCTCCGTGCCTCGGAAAGCACGTTAAGCTGTTGGTCCCGGCTGCCATATCTAAAGATCTATGGCAGTCATTACAGGTAGTCAGTGACCTGAAATTCTGACATCCAGTCTTACCAAAGGGTATCGTATTACCTAGTATTAACTGGTTTGTGGGGGTCAGATAGGCAGTCGCTCCATGTAAAATACTGGTATTCAGCTGCATCCGGTTAGACTGGAAGCCGACCCCAATATAGTTGGGAAAAGGCTAGGCTAGATGAGTTATTAATAATTTTATTTGATGATATTTATAATTCTGCTAATCTCTGCATATATCTAGGCATAAGAACTAAAATTGTTCGTTTATTAAACAGTCAGTGAAATTCTTTATTTTGTTTACAGCATTGGCTGCATTTGGCAAAATTAATATTGAAACAAGTCAAAGGTATGTGTGATGATGTTTACCACCCACATCTGTTGTTTTGTCTACTAGTCTTAATTGGCTAATAGTCTATTTCAATTGATAGTGTTCATGTGTAACACCTACACATTAATTATTACAATTAGGTGAATAAGTCTGTTGGACATAATATCTGTTGAAACTTATTTATTAAAATAATTAAATACTTAAAAGAACTCTTTAATTTAATTAAATAGTACTGGGTTTTTTTATTTATTTTCTATTCATGTACAATAAAAAACACAGGAAAGTAACATATAAAATTTAAATTAGAGTTCTTTATTTTCTACTAAATACAGTCCATACCAAACATCTTACTAACACCCAGTTTCTTTTGCAGATGCATCACCAATACTGTTTAGTTTCCGAGTAAAGTTCTACCCGCCAAACCCCCTTCTCTTGAAGGAGGATGTGACTAGGTTCCAGATATACTTGCAGCTCAAGAGAGATCTCCTTCACGGCAGGTTGTACTGCACGTCCAATGAGGCTGCTATGTTAGGAGCACTAATTATACAAAGTGAGTATTAATTGTATTTTATTGTTTAATACATTTTTGGAGCAGTGGTGGCCTAGTGGTTGCGGCCCCGATTTACGAACAATAATTCGTGGGTTCGAACATAGGCAGGCGCGTAACTTTGTGTATATTATCACAACTGCTCTCAAAACGGTGAAGGAAAACATCCTGAGGAAACCAGCATGTCTTAGAACCAAAAAATTCGAAGACATGTGAGATCTACCAACCCGCACTGGGTACGCGTGGGGGATTAAAGCCTATCCCTCTCCTAGAGAGGTGGCCTGAGTCTGTGCAGTGGGAACATTATAGGCTGATGATGATATATTTTGACATGACATGTGTTGTGTTTGGAGGCGTGCTACAGTTGTTCGGGACAGTACATTCGATTCCGCGACCTATTTTGCCATCTCGTAGAACGGACTAATACCAACCCGAAGTAGTGTGTTGCGCCTGCACACCTAAGTAATCAACTATTGGATAGGAAAATAGATCTAGAAAAGTAATTAGCAATCTTAATTCAAGCAATTTTTATACAATCACCTCAAATATATGTTTGGCTAACCTAATCTTTATGTTACCTAATACAAGGCACCAACAAATAAATTAGATGCATGTTTACACTTCAGATCTATACAAAGGAGTGATCTTGACATTGAAATAATTTGTATATTTATGTACATTTAAAAGCCAACTTGTGTACGAAAACACGTGTTCAGTTAGAGGTTCTAATATCACGATAATTATCTAACACAGTTTGTTACTGATAAGACTGATAAGGGTTATGTGTTATTTTATAGTGTATGCGCTTACGTCACTGATAAGGTCACAGGAAGTGACTGATTTGTCACATAACGGCTTGCAACTACATGCTCCTATTAATATACTACATAGAGCAGTTTTATATATACCTAAGTGGATGGACGTTGTACTGCACCCTATATTGGTAATTGCGGGCTATTGATACTGCACACATGTATCTAATTGAAAATGATTATTGACTAGCTCGCGTCTCATTCCTGTATAAAAGTAATTGCTGCTTGCTTTTGTTGCAAAATTATCGCCTATTCATTCCATGAGAAAAAAATTGTGTGGGCATGTCTCTTATGTATAAGTATAGGTCAGTTTTGAGGAAATGGATACCCTTATATCCTTATCCTCCTAGGGAGAATGGAGGGTTATGTAATACTAGGTACCACGACGGGAGCCTGGAAGATACTCGTACTGCCATTACTAATAATTATAAAGATTTCGTTTTGCTTAAGGTGAAGGCGACAAGGTAGCCCGCGAAATTACTGAATAATAATGATTAAAATCACCAATACTCAAGTCTCAGTTCATACAATCCTCAAGAGTGACTATTTGATGAAAAAGGCATTCTTGAGGATTAGTTAGTTAAGTTAGTTTTTAAAAAACGTTGCCCCGCACTAGGAATTTCTCCTGTATCGTGGGTGCGTTCACAGACATATAAACTCACATACACAAATACCCAGACCCGAAACAACTATCTGTAGGCCATACAAATGTTTGTTCCGAGCGGGGATCGAACCCGCGACGCGTAGCGCAGCAGTCAACTGCTTGAGCCACTGCGCCATCCGTGCCGTCGTCGTGCCGATTGTATGAACTGAGACGGTTGTATTAGTGATTTTAATCATTATTACTCAGTAAATAGACATTTGTCATTGCCGCGAATCCCATTTTATTTCACATACGACTTGACACTTGACCGGGAAAAAATTGCAAAAAACGTAAGAAAATTCGATTTTCGCGGGCTACCTCGTCGCCATCGCCATAAGCCATATTCAGGATATGGCCTTGCCTAAGAAGAAAAACGTATTAATTAAAAGAGTATTGAAGTAGTTTCGAGCATTCCATCGATAAGCTATTTAATTAATTCACTAGTTCTCACAAATCTTGTTTCTTTCTCAGTTGAACTGGGCGACTATGATCCAAACATTCACGTTGGCAACTATGTTACGGAGATGAGGCTGCTACTCAGACAAACAGACACCATTGAAGGCAGGATACAGGTGATTATGAACTTTATTATCAGCTCTAGGGTCTATATCTACACCATATAAGTCGCATCAGTTAGGAGCGTTATTTTGAGTAAAAAAAAATGCTTTCATATTTTTTTTATAAATTACAAGTTCAAGGCTTTCGTACAGTGCGGCCATAATATTGGACTATTTCAAATTAAATTTTCACACAGCTGAACAACTCGTTCATTCTTAGAACGGAGTATTTATTATGCAATGGCAATTATGGAATGGTTCAAATAGTATTGCCCGTTTACACTAATTCTAAGGGGCGCTTAAAATAATGCTATAACCTAAATTCTAATAGGCTTTGGTAATACAATACTAAGTGAGCTGTGGAGGTCCGATAGGCAGTCCCTCCATGTAAAATACTGGTATTTGATGGGTAGATGATGATTCTTTAGTATTACAGTTCTAAAGAATATATTTTATTATAATAAAAATAAACACAGAGAGTGACAGTGCTACCATATATAATATGTTATCAAGTGAACTTGTAACGTTTTCTATGTTAAAAGTTCACTACACGAGAGGGCAGAGTTGACGCAGTTGAGATAAATAATATACAATGTTGAACTCTTACACATTCCGATTAACGTGTTTACGTGTATTAAAGAATGTAATAAAAATATGTTTATTAATCTTCCGTTTGCTTTGCTCAGGTTCATTATTAAGAATAGACAAAAAAACTAAACATTATCGATAAGGAATTAAGGTCATCCACTGCCCCGTCGGGGCTGCGGATCCCGTCGACCTGCGGATTGTTCGAAAGGGATACCGCGGCCCCAATACAAAGGGCTAAGAAGGTACATGGGTGGTTTTTAGTCAGTAGAAGTCTGACACTCCCTACCGTTCTGCCCAGAGCGGGAGGAGTCATTTCAAGAATTCCCACGCTCCAAAACAAAAATCTTCCACTGTAGATCCACGGATCGCTAGCGTCCATTAGTTTCTGCACCATGCAGAATATTTGACAATCCGAGTTTTTGCATTCGATAAGAGCAGGTTCTGGCTTCGGGGTACTGACTTAGAACCAAGGTCCAAGGTTGGTTACCTTGGACCTTGGTTCTAAGTCAGTACCCATAGGCTTCTAAGTTAAACCAGGAAGAAAATGCATAATGTACTCTCTTTTTACACGACTGCCCCAAAAAAAGAGTGTTATGTTTTTTTAGCGTTCATGTATGTATGTATGTTTGTCTGTGAATTTCTTTATTCCACCATAACTTCTAAACGCCTGAACTGATTTTGATGTATGTGGTATCGTTAGATTCCTTGTGTTATCCCGGGTGACATAGGCTATAGAACACATCAAAAAACATAATAGGGTGGCCATGGTTTAGAAATAAAAAGAACTTTTAATTTATTTTTATTAAAAAAAAATATGGTGTGAATCGTGGATCAGGAACTACACAGAGAGCCAGTAGAAGGTACCCCGGGCGGCAGTGGCGGGGTGAAAGGCATGTCTACCCAGGAGGCCGAGCGAACATTTGTGAAGATAGCCTGCCAACTCGACACGTATGGGGTGGACCCCCATCCTGTCAAGGTTTGGGTATATGTGTTGCCTTCCTTTATTGGGTATTTATATCTATTTAAGCTTTTAGAAATATTCTATACTAATAAACTTACCTACTACAGTTTGTATACTTGTACTACGTTATTCAAGTTTCGACGATCATAAATAAAATTTTATTATGCCAATATAGTTTCTTGTGAACAATTCTATAAGTATACATAGATTTCTTCTCAATTATTTGCTGTTTTCAAGATCTTCTCTCTTCTATAACCCTCGAACACCGTACTTAACGTGATCTTTATGACCCCAGGACCACAGAGGCAACCAACTGTACCTGGGCATCAACCACAGCGGCATCCTAACGTTCCAGGGAAGTCGGAAGACGCATCACTTCAAGTGGTCTGAAGTTCAGAAGATCAACTTCGAGGGACGCATGTTTATTGTACATCTTAACTATCCAGAGGTGAGGTATTCACATTCATATAAAAAGAAACATACAGACAAATTGAGAACCTCCTCCTTTTTGGAAGTCGGTTAAAAATGCTAACTCATATAAAAGAGTCTGTCTTGTTTCTTATGTGTTCTAGCTGTATTGCTATTGTGATGGAGAGGAGAGGGATTTAGAAAGAATTGTGTGATATAGGAAATAAAAGGTAGTGATTGATAGTGTGACGGTAGACAGCGGCCGTAGAAGAAAATGTGTTGCAAAGACCTCAAGTAAAATTTACAAAATTATTACCTATAACGCACGCCCAAAATGGAATATTTAGATTTCATGTGGGAATGCTCAATGCTGATTAAGGAAGTCAGTAACAAGAGTTTTTAAACTCGATAATAATATGTAGTTAATCTACGTGACGTACCGCACTTATCAATTACCGAAATATGCAGATAAAGAAGCAAACACGGAAATAAAAGCTGATTAAATTGACATGCTATTTACAATCCTTTTCACACAGACTTAGGTAGACATTATTGATGACTCTACAGCTATTAATTTTTCAATCCTAACCCTTTTTTTCTCAAAGAGGCATTTGACCTTATACAACTATGTAGCACTCCTTTAGCATTATAATCTGGATTCTATAGAACTATGTAACAAGAGCCCAAGGCATTGAATTCAAATAAATTATACTCAGCTCACAGCTGCACAGGGGTCAGAATGAAATATGAAATCATCACATCATATTTAGGGAGTCTGGGACATTAACAATAAAACCGGAATGTGTGATTCAAATAACCAGTACTTAACTCCTTTCAAGAAAACACGTGTCTTCAAAGAATTTGCGAACTGAATAGCTTTATACTTGACCCCTTTTAAATACGGCATGTGCGTAACGGTCAATGGAAATAATGGTCATTTTGAATGCTTTAGAAATAAAACTCGAAATAATTATTTGTATCGTGAGTAATGTGTAGATTATGATCTCACGCGGTCTAAACTAGGTATTTTCGAAGTGGAATATTTGGCCAATTAACTTATTTGTAGCTTAATAGGTACAGCTGCTTTGCTACCAAATTAAAATTTGTTACGAAAACCAGAGTTGCGTGACTTAGGAACCCCGCTTTAAATGCCTGTAATATTTTCGTGCTAAATACATAGTGTACACACGGCTACACATCAAGCTATACAAAACCAGTTAATCTTGGCCTCACTTTACTAGATCTTTTCGCACAATGAACGATCAGATTATACTGGTTTTGTATAGCTTGATGTGTAGCCGTGTGTACTAAAAACATAGTTGCATTTTTATATGGAATCATATGTGTATTCATTTATTATTCTTCTTGTTAGCGTGTTGTTGACCAGTATTGTTTGAAAAAAAGTTTTAATTTCATTATAGTGTGTAACTTTTGTTTTGGGTATGAATGTAGAAGAGTAGAGGAAGATCAAAGAAACGATGGATGGATCTGTGTATAGGATGATATGGCTAGAAAGGAGGCGTCGGATAAAATGATGAGTAATATAGAAATATGGAAGAAAAAGATATGCTGCGCCGACCCTAAATAAAGATCCGAGAAGGATAAAACATAAAATCTCGCTTATTTTCCAAAGGGTCAGGCAGAGGTGACCTACAGCCATATTTCACCAGTTATGTAAAGCGTCAAGGGGGTAAAATGCGTTGATTGTTGTTTTAATTATAATAATGATTTACTTCAGAAGAAACACACGGTGGGTTTCAAGTGTCCGAACGGGCCTTCCTGTCGCCACGTGTGGTGCTGTGCCATAGAGCAGATGCTGTTTTTTACGTGAGTATTATTAAAATATTTTTTACTTGCAGTCTAGTTTTTGTTCGTTATGAGTCAATGTCGGGACATTGACCTCAACATGTTACAATTTTGATTTCTTCCTGTTAATGTGTTGTACAAAAACATACGTAACATTGCGCTTGTAGACGCTGAAGCTTTCGGCAGAGGTGTAGGACCTACATAATATGCCCGTCGGGGCTGTGGATATCGAAAGGTTACCGCGGCTCCGACACAAGGGCGAAGAAGAAGGAACATGGGTTTGGTTTTTAGTCAGTAGAAGTCAGACACTCCCCTTCGCTCTGCCCAAGAGCGGGGGGGGTTATTCGATGATTTTCCACCCACCAAAAAAAAAAAAAAAGACCTACATAATATTACACCCACATTTCGGTCCAGTTATGTTTAAGTCTAAAAAGCCCGCCACACTATTCCCAAACTACTGTAACTCCTGTTAGCCAGAATCAACAGTGGCCACCACAAGAAAAGCGCAGAGACAATGAAGCTCGACGAAGTCCCAGAGAAGCGATTTAACTGTCTTGGATCCCGCAACGAAATTAATCAGAAAAGAATAGCGGAGGAGTAGGAAAAAACATAGTTTCCACTTCCCTCCATATCAGCAGGAGACAGAACAGAACAAGGCCAATAGGCACACATGACACAGGGACGTGTACAACTGAGATAAGCCCAGTTGCCTAGCACCACGGATATTGGCCTGGCCTGTTGGTCTAGTGGTTAGTGACCCTAACTGCTATGCCGGAGGTCGTGGGTTCGATTCCCACCCAGGACAAATGTTTGTGTGATGAGCACGATCATTTGTTCTGTGTCTGGGTGTAATTTATCTATAATATGTATGTATTTAGAAATATATAAGTATGTTTATCAGTTGTCTAGTACCCATAACACAAGCTCTGCTTAGCTTGGGACTAGATGGCGTTGTGTGATAGTTGTGGAATATTATTATTATTATTATTATTTATTATTGTCATTAATATTACTGGGTCCTAAGTTGTGAGCTGTTATATTTGATTCCAATAATAGGTATGACAAAATTGCTTGAACGCACGGAAATTTGTTCTAGTTTCTACAAGGTCCGTATAGTAAATAACTCCGGATGTAACCTGTACACTATTTAACATAATATTACGTTCATTCTGCCAAAGACTACACTCCCATAAAATGTGATGTGCAGTTTGTTCAAATTCGCAGTCAGATGTAGAACATTGACAAAAAGGCGAGGCAACAAGCTTGAAGGAAAATAATTTACTCTTAAAGTTACCATGACCTGTGAGAAATTGGGCGACACAGTGATCCACCTCCAGCCATGTCCTGGCCGGCCGCTCACGAACGGATGGAAAGAACTGGTGAAGATGTCGGCCCTTGATGGAATTATCCCACCTACATTGCCATTCAGACAAAAGTTCCTCCCAGACGTCAGTCTGTGGTTTAAGTAATCTAGCTATTTTAGCACGGTCATGTTCAAGTCTAGTGTAATAAGGGGCGAGCCTATTGCCATCAACCGGGCACATATCCAGACTCCGCGGTTGTCACTGAGAACTTCCTCATAGAAAAACCCGATCACACTTTGCTCGATCCGGGACTCGAACCCAGGACCTAATGCAGAGCAGTCGCCGCCTGCTGAACTGCCTCGGTCATCTATTGGTCGCTAGAGCAATAGGTTCGCCCCCTATTACATTGGACTTAAACATAGCTGGTGAAATGTAGGAGAACTAATGGGTACACCTCTGCCTAATCCCTCTAGAATTACAGGCGTGATGTTATCTTATGTAACTGTATCGTCTGTTTTCTTTTCTACCTTTTCACAACTAGCTGAACGAATGTTTGACAGACAGGTAGACCATAACTTGGTTATGGACATAAGGTAGACCAAAATTTAATTTTAAATCGAGCATGACTTTCCTGTGGGATACTTTCACACAATATCGCGAGCGAAACTGTGTGCAAAACTCGTGCCTACAAAGGATTGGTATACTGAATAGCTCCATAAACTTGACCCCTTTAAATACTAAAGATAAGTCCATTAATGGATATTTTGAATAGCTATATTATGCTATAAAAGAAAAACCAGTATAAATGTACTTGTACACGTTTTTAGGGGGACCGTATATAAAATGTTCTTTTATTTTATTTGGTTGAATGGTGTATATGTATCCGGCTCTTTATAATAATCTACCTAAACTGACCTCTTGTGCACAGACTGTCTTTGGTAACTATCCCGGTATTTAGGTATATAATAAACAGTTGTTGTGGGATTCACGGGGATGAGCGTCTGCAGAATAATTATTCCATTGCACAATACAAAGATGAAAACAATGGATGGATTGCGTAAAGGATGGATGTCTTCAGGAACTATACCTGAGAAGGTATGGTCTTGGTCCAGAACAAAAAAGATCGCAATAACGGGAAGAACGAAAGTTCCTTGCGGCTTTGTTATACGTCTGATCTACACCTTTTTTTTTTGTTTTGTATGCTCTGATAATTACTGATAAATATATCATCAAATAATAATAATAATAATAATATTCCACAACTATCACACAACGCCATCTAGTCCCAAGCTAAGCAGAGCTTGTGTTATGGGTACTAGACAACTGATAAACATTATTATAGTTATATAAAACTACAAAGCCACTCACTGACTCACTGATTGACATGTCGTTTCTCGGAATGGGTGAGAGATGGGTTAGGGGTATGTTTTGCAAAAATGTGTAATCTGACCAATCGAGTAGAGGAAAATTATAGGGAAAGTTCAAATCCAATTTGGTGGGCGAGTCCATTTCCGATTTCGGTGGGGGAAAGACTTGGATAGATTTCGACTCAGAGGTCCTATACCAAATCTAAAAGCATTTAAGAAAAAAGTAAAAAAAAAAAAAAAAACAAGATGGCGGCCGCGCCAGGACGTTTTGAAATTGTCGACTTTTTCCACTCGACTTTGACAAATTGTTTTCTTCTACCAAATTCTAAAACCGCCAACGAAAAGTCTGCCAATTTGTTGGTAATTTCAATGGCAATTGGGAAAAATTATGACATTGTAAAAATCCAAGATGGAGGACACTGCGGCGGCCATTTTGTAAAAAGTTGGAAATTTCAATTTTTTTCAAATCCATTTTTCGGGTAGTTGGCAACATCAGACTGGTTCGAGTTGTACCAAGCGGTTGTCTGTTTTGTTGACGAGTGTTGCCTGGTGCAAAAATTTTCCCCATTTTTAGGGTATTTTCCCCGATTTTCCCCAAAAACATGAAAAGTAGAAATAATGACATTTTAAATAGAGACTTTGACTAGCCGGCAACATTGGGGTCCCCCAAATGACATTTGACCATTTTGGTTCGTTTTAATTGGCAACCCCAAAAAATATTGAACTTTTTAATTTTTGGGACTTTTTGACTTTGGCGAATTAGTTTGTTCTACCAAACTCGAAAGTTGGCAACACCAAGTACACCAATTGGTGGCCTATATTCTTGACATTTCAGGAAAATTATGACTTTTCAGAAAAACAAGATGGCGGATTCCATGGCGGCCATCTTGTAAAAAGGCCGAAAAATCCCAATTTTCGACACGATATTTGGGACAGCTGGCATCCCCGGACCGGATTGTGTTGTATGGACCGGTTATGTAGTTCGTCAAGGAGTGTAGCCTGGTGCAAAAAATTTCCCCATTTTTAGGGAAATTTCCCAGATTTTGTCCGAAAACATGAAAAGTAGAAATAACGACATTTTGAATGGAAATTTTGCATAAACACCAAGAATGGGGTCCCCCAAATGACATTTGACCATTTTAATCACTTTCAGCTGGCAACCCCGAGAGCCATTGGCGTTTGAATTTTTTGGTCAGACCCGACTTTGGCGAATTAGTTTGTTCTACCAAACTCAAAAGTTGGCAACACCAAGTACACCAGTTGGTGGCCTATATCTCTGAGATTTCAGGAAAATTATGACTTTTCAGAAAAAAAAGATGGCGGACAGTGTGGCGGCCATCTTGTAAAAATGATGAAAAATCCTAATTTTCGACACGATTAATGGGACTGCCGGCATCCCCCGACCGGATTGTGTTGTATGAAACGATTGTGTACTTTGTTGTGGAGTGTAACTTTACGCAAAAATTTTCCCCATTTTTAGGGTATTTTCCCAGATTTTTCCCAAAAACATGAATAGTTGAAATAACGACAATTCGAATGGAAATTTTACATAAACACCAAAAATGGGGTGCTTCAAATGACATTTGACCATTTTCATTCTTATCAGAGATTTTACATGTTTGTTTTTACAGATTCGTATAGAGGAGGTTCGGTAAAGTAAAAATCATTTTTCAAAGTGGCCCCCCTTGCCCCCTTCTCCCCCCTTTTAGGCGGATCTCGAAAGTTAAGAGACTTGGAACGATTTTTTTTTCAGATTCATTTAAGTATGTGGTATGGGGCATTGCGTTAGTCGAAATCATTTTGGAAACTCCCCCCTCTCTCCCCCCCTTCACCCCCCCCCCCCCTCTTAGCCTCCCTTTTTTAATCCTGACAAATTTTTTGATTAAGAATCAAAAAATCTATTGAGGGGCGTTGAAATTTGTATACCGTCCCTACCAATAAAACCACCCTTCCCCAACCTCCCCTAAATTTAAAAGGGCTGTAACTTCATAACGGTTATAGATAGCCATTAGGTGTTTGAACAAATATTATAGTAGGCATCGAAACCTGTCCGGTGGTGGTACAGCGGTAAAGCGAAGCTGGCATGATAGCTTTCCGGTGGTAGGTACGCTTCACCCACTCAACCTTCGTTACGCTAAAGAGGTCGCCGGCTCGCTTCGCTCGCCACCTCCCCCCTTCGCTCCACTCGGTCTCGCAGGTTCGCTCCACTCAGGGGCGACGACAAGCAAACTTTAGGGTAATGTTTTTATAGTGGTAGTAGGAGGTAGTAGGTAGGTAGTAGGTAGGTGGTAGGTAGTAGGTATGTGTAGGTAGGTGTAGGTGTAGGTAGGTGTAGGTGTAGGTAGGTGTAGGTGTAGGTAGGTGTAGGTGTAGGTAGGTAGTAGGTAGGTGTAGGTAGGTAGTAGGTAGGTGTAGGTAGGTAGTAGGTAGGTGTAGGTAGGTAGGTGTAGGTAGGTAGGTGTAGGTAGGTAGTAGGTAGGTGTAGGTAGGTGTAGGTAGGTGTAGGTAGGTATAGGTAGGTGTAGGTAGGTGTAGGTAGGTAGTAGGTAGGTGTAGGTAGGTACTTAGGTAGTACCGCGAGCTGCATTGGAACATTTTTTTTTTCAGATTCATTGAGAGGTGCAATGCGTTAGTCGAAATCATTTTTCAAAGCTCCTCCTCTCCCCCTCTTCAACCCCCCCTCTTCACCTCTTTTTTACTACTGAATTTTTTTTTGTCTTGGTAACTAAAACTCCTCAAAAGCACGACAAAACCGCGAGCTGCAAGCAGCACCGAGCAAATACTAGGGGCAATGTGTTAGTCGAAATCATTTTTCAAAGCTCCCCTTCACGCCCCGCGAGCTGCGCGCAGCTCGCGCAGCCACGCAAATACTAGTTATAATATATAAAGCTCGATTACCACTGACTGACTGACAGAATTGTTCTCCCAGATGGTGGATGGGGAGGTGGGTATATTTTGACAGATTCGTAAACAAGTAACTCTCGTGAGTATGGGAAAAGTCCCAAACCCCCCCTTTCCCCCCCCCCCTTCTCCCCCTTCCCTATCGTATCTCGGAAACAGTGAGACTTTACGTGTTTTTTTTTAGGGATTCGTATAGAGGGGGCTCGGTAAAGTAAAAATAATTTTTCAAAATGGCCCCCCTTGCCCCCCTTTTCCCCCCTTTTAGGCGAATCTCGGAAATAAATAGACTTTACGTGTTTTTTATTAGGAATTCGTATAGAGGAGGCACGGTAAAGTAAAAATCATTTTTCAAAGTGGCCCCCTTTGCCCCCCTTCTCCCCCCTTTTAGGCAGATCTCGAAAGTTAAGAGACTTGGAACGAATTTTTTTTCAGATTCATGTAGAGGGGCATTGCGTTAGTCGAAATCATTTTTAGAAACTCCCCCCTCTCCCCCCCTTCACCCCCCCCCCTCTTTACCTCTTTTTTTACTCCTGAAAATTTTTTTGATTCTTACCTAAATCTATTTGAGGGGCGTTGAAATTTGTATACCCTCCCCTCCCCAACCTCCCCTAAAATTAAAAGGGCTGTAACTTCATAACGGTTAGAGATAGCCATTAGGTGTTTAAACAAATATTATAGTAGGCGTCGAAACCTGTCCGGTGGTGGTACAGCGGTAAAGCGAAGGGGGGAGCGGGCGAGCGAAGCGAGCCGTCGACCCCCGTAGCGAAGGGATAATGTCATGATAGCTTTCCGGTGGTAGGTAGGTCCTGAGTGGAGCGAACCTGCGAGACCGAGTGGAGCGAAGGGGGGAGGTGGCGAGCGAAGCGAGCCGGCGACCTCCTTAGCGTAACGAAGGCTAAGTGAGTGAAGCGTAACTCGGGCGACGACAAGCAAACTTTAGGGTAATGTTTTTTAGTGGTAGTAGGAGGTAGTAGGTAGGTAGGTAGTAGGTATGTGTAGGTAGGTGTAGGTAGGTGTAGGTAGGTGTAGGTAGGTGTAGGTAGGTAGTAGGTATGTAGTAGGTAGGTAGTAGGTAGGTGTAGGTAGGTAGGTGTAGGTAGGTAGGTGTAGGTAGGTAGGTGTAGGTAGGTAGGTGTAGGTAGGTAGGTGTAGGTAGGTAGGTGTAGGTAGGTAGTAGGTAGGTGTAGGTAGGTAGGTGTAGGTAGGTAGTAGGTAGGTAGGTGTAGGTAGGTAGTAGGTAGGTGGTAGGTAGTAGGTAGGTGTAGGTAGGTAGTACCGCGAGCTGCATTGGAACATTTTTTTTTTCAGATTCATTGAGAGGTGCAATGCGTTAGTCGAAATCATTTTTCAAAGCTCCCCCTCTCCCCCCATTCACGCCCCGCGAGCTGCGCGCAGCTCGCGCAGCCACGCAAATACTAGTTATACTATATAAAGCTTAATTACCACTCACTGACTGACTGACAGAATTGTTCTCCCAGATGGTGGATGGGGAGGTGGGTATATTTTGACAGATTCGTAAACAGGCAACTCTCGTGAGTATGGGAAAAGTCCGAAATCCCCCCTTTTCCCCCCCCTTCTCCCCCCTCCCTATCGTATCTCGGAAACAAAGAGACTTTACGTGTTTTTTTTTAGGGATTCGTATAGAGGGGGCTCGGTAAAGTAAAAATCATTTTTCAAAGTGGCCCCCCTTTTCCCCCTCCTCCCCCCCTTTAGGCGGATCTCGAAAGTTAAGAGACTTGGAACGAATTTTTTTTCAGATTCATATAGAGGAGGCTCGGAGAAGTTAAACCATTTTTAAAATTTGACCCCCTTGCCCCCCTTCACCCCCCCTTTAGGCGGATCTCGGAAGTTAAGAGACGTGGAACGATTTTTTTTTCAGATTCATATAGAGGGGCATTGCGTTAGTCGAAATCATTTTTAGAAACTCCCCCTTATCCCCCCCTTCACCCCCCCCCCTCTTCATCTCTTTTTTTACTCCTGAAAAAATTTTTGATTCTTACCTAAATCTATTTGAGGGGCGTTGAAATTTGTATACCCTCCCCTCCCCAACCTCCCCTAAAATTAAAAGGACTGTAACTTCATAACGGTTAGAGATAGCCATTAGGTGTTTGAACAAATATTATAGTATGCGTCGAAACCTGTCCGGTGGTGCTACAGCGGTAAAGCGAAGGGGGGAGCGGGCGAGCGAAGCGAGCCGGCGACCCCCGTAGCGTAGGGATAAAGTCATGATAGCTTTCTGGTGGTAGGTATGTCGGTAGGTCCTGAGTAGAGCGAACCTGCGAGACCGAGTGGAGCAAAGGGGGGAGGTGGCGAGCGGAGCGAGCCGGCGACCTCCTTAGCGTAACGAAGGTTGAGTGGGTGAAGCGTAACTCAGGGGCGACGACAAGCAAACTTTAGGGTAATGTTTTTTTAGTGGTAGTAGGTAGTAGGTAGGTGGTAGGTAGTAGGTATGTGTAGGTAGGTGTAGGTAGTAGGTGCAGGTAGGTGTAGGTGTAGGTAGGTGTAGGTAGGTAGTAGGTAGGTAGTAGGTAGGTGTAGGTAGGTAGGTGTAGGTAGGTAGTAGGTAGGTGTAGGTAGGTAGGTGTAGGTAGGTGTAGGTAGGTGTAGGTAGGTGTAGGTAGGTGTAGGTAGGTAGTAGGTAGGTGTAGGTAGGTGTAGGTAGGTGTAGGTAGGTGTAGGTAGGTAGTAGGTAGGTGTAGGTAGGTGTAGGTAGGTGTAGGTAGGTGTAGGTAGGTGTAGGTAGGTGTAGGTAGGTGTAGGTAGGTGTAGGTAGGTGTAGGTAGGTGTAGGTAGGTGTAGGTAGGTGTAGGTAGGTGTAGGTAGGTGTAGGTAGGTGTAGGTAGGTGTAGGTAGGTGTAGGTAGGTGTAGGTAGGTGTAGGTAGGTGTAGGTAGGTGTAGGTAGGTGTAGGTAGGTGTAGGTAGGTGTAGGTAGGTGTAGGTAGGTGTAGGTAGGTGTAGGTAGGTGTAGGTAGGTGTAGGTAGGTGTAGGTAGGTGTAGGTAGGTGTAGGTAGGTGTAGGTAGGTGTAGGTAGGTAGTACCGCGAGCTGCATTGGAACATTTTTTTTTCCGATTCATTGAGAGGTGCAATGCGTTAGTCGAAATCATTTTTCAAAGCTCCCCCTCTCCCCCACTTCACGCCCCGCGAGCTGCGCGCAGCTCGCGCAGCCACGCAAATACTAGTTATACTATATAAAGCTAAATTACCACTGACTCACTGACTTATTGACAGAATTGTTCTCCCAGATGGTGGATGGGGAGGTGGGTATATTTTGACAGATTCGTAAACAAGTCACTCTCGTGAGTATGAGAAAAGTCCCAAACCCCCCCTTTTCCCCCCCTTTCTCCCCCCTCCCTATCGTATCTCGGAAACAAAGGGATTTTACTTGTTTTTTTTTAGGGATTCATATAGAGGAGGCTCAGGGAAGTAAAAACCATTTTTCGAATTTGACCCCCTTGCCCCCCTTCACCCCCCCTTTAGGCGGATCTCGGAAATAAAGAGATTTTACGTGTTTTTTTTTAAGGATTCGTATAGAAGAGGCTTAGGGAAGTATAAACCATTTTTCAAATTTGACCCCCTTGCCCCCCTTCTCCCCCCTTTTAGGCGGATCTCGAAATTTAAGAGACTTGGAACGAATTTTTTTTCAGATTCATATAGAGGGGCATTGCGTTAGTCGAAATCATTTTTAGAAACTCCCCCCTCTTCCCCCCTCTTCCCCCCCTTCACCCCCCCCCCCTCTTCACCTCTTTTTTACTCCTGAAAAAATTTTTGATTCTTACCTAAATCTATTTGAGGGGCGTTGAAATTTGTATACCCTCCCCTCCCCAACCTCCCCTAAAATTAAAAGGGCTGTAACTTCATAACGGTTAGAGATAGCCATTAGGTGTTTGAACAAATATTATAATAGGCGTCAAAACCTGTCCGGTGGTGGTACAGCGGCAAAGCGAAGGGGGGAGCGGGCGAGCGAAGCGAGCCGGCGACCCCCGTAGCGTAGGGATAATGTCATGATAGCTTTCCGGTGGTAGGTAGGTCCTGAGTGGAGCGAACCTGCGAGACCAAGTGGAGCGAAGGGGGGAGGTGGCGAGCGAAGCGAGCCGGCGACCTCCTTAGCGTAACGAAGGTTGAGTGGGTGAAGCGTAACTCAGGGGCGACGACAAGCAAACTTTAGGGTAATGTTTTTTTAGTGGTAGTAGGAGGTAGTAGGTAGGTGGTAGGTAGTAGGTATGTGTAGGTAGGTGTAGGTGTAGGTAGGTAGGTGTAGGTAGGTAGTAGGTAGGTGTAGGTAGGTAGTAGGTAGGTGTAGGTAGGTAGTAGGTAGGTGTAGGTAGGTAGTAGGTAGGTGTAGGTAGGTAGTAGGTAGGTGTAGGTAGGTAGTAGGTAGGTGTAGGTAGGTAGGTGTAGGTAGGTAGTAGGTATGTGTAGGTAGGTGTAGGTGTAGGTAGGTAGTAGGTAGGTGTAGGTAGGTAGTAGGTAGGTGTAGGTAGGTAGTAGGTAGGTGTAGGTAGGTGTAGGTAGGTGTAGGTAGGTAGTAGGTAGGTGTAGGTAGGTAGTAGGTAGGTGTAGGTAGGTAGTAGGTAGGTGTAGGTAGGTGTAGGTAGGTGTAGGTAGGTGTAGGTAGGTGTAGGTAGGTGTAGGTAGGTGTAGGTAGGTGTAGGTAGGTAGTACCGCGAGCTGTATTGGAACATTTTTATTTTCAGATTCATTGAGAGGTGCAATGCGTTAGTCGAAATCATTTTTCAAAGCTCCCCCTCGTCCCCCCTTCACGCCCCGCGAGCTGCGCGCAGCTCGCGCAGCCACGCAAATACTAGTTATACTATATAAAGCTAAATTACCACTGACTCACTGACTCACTCATTGACAGAATTGTTCTCCCAGATGGTGGATGGGGAGGTGGGTATATTTTGACAGATTCGTAAACAGGCAACTTTCGTGAGTATGGGAAAAGTCCCAAACCCCCCCTTTTCCCCCCCCTTCTTCCCCCTCCCTATCGTATCTCAGAAAGTAAGAGACCCGTATTTTTTTTATTTTACGGATTCGTATAGAGGAGGCTCGGTAAAGTAAAAATCATTTTTCAAAGTGGCCCCCCTTGCCCCCCTTCTCCCCCCTTTTAGGCGGATCTCGGAAGTTAACAGACTTGGAACGATTTTTTTTTCAGATTCATATAGAGGAGGCTCGGGGAAGTAAAAACCATTTTTTAAATTTGACCCCCTTGCCCCCCTTCACCCCCCCTTTAGGCGGAACTCAAAAGTTAAGAGACTTGGAACGATTTTTTTTTCAGATTCATATAGAGGGGCATTGCGTTAGTCGAAATCATTTTTAGAAACTCCCCCTTAAGAGATATGAAGAGGGGGGGATAAAAAAAGAGATGAAGAGGGGGGGGGTGAAGGGTGGGACCCTTCACCCCCCCCCTCTTCATCTCTTTTTTTACTCCTGAAAAAATTTTGACTCTTACCTAAATCTATTTGAGGGGCGTTGAAATTTGTATACCCTCCCCTCCCCAACCTCCCCTAAAATTAAAAGGGCTGTAACTTCATAACGGTTAGAGATAGCCATTAGGTGTTTGAACAAATGTTATAGTAGGCGTCGAAACCTGTCCGGTGGTGGCACAGCGGTAAAGCGAAGGGGGGAGCGGGCGAGCGAAGCGAGCCGGCGACCCCCGTAGCGTAGGGATAATGTCATGATAGCTTTCCGGTGGTAGGTAGGTCCTGAGTGGAGCGAACCTGCGAGACCGAGTGGAGCGAAGGGGGGAGGTGGCGAGCGAAGCGAGCCGGCGACCTCCTTAGCGTAACGAAGGTTGAGTGGGTGAAGCGCAACTCAGGGGCGACGACAAGCAAACTTTAGGGTAATGTTTTTTTAGTGGTAGTAGGAGGTAGTAGGTAGGTAGTAGGTATGTGTAGGTAGGTAGTAGGTATGTGTAGGTATGTGTAGGTAGGTAGTAGGTAGGTGTAGGTAGGTAGTAGGTAGGTGTAGGTAGGTAGTAGGTAGGTGTAGGTAGGTAGTAGGTAGGTGTAGGTAGGTGTTGGTAGGTGTAGGTAGGTGTAGGTAGGTGTAGGTAGGTGTAGGTAGGTAGTAGGTAGGTGTAGGTAGGTGTAGGTAGGTGTAGGTAGGTGTAGGTAGGTGTAGGTAGGTGTAGGTAGGTGTAGGTAGGTGTAGGTAGGTGTAGGTAGGTGTAGGTAGGTGTAGGTAGGTGTAGGTAGGTGTAGGTAGGTGTAGGTAGGTGTAGGTAGGTGTAGGTAGGTGTAGGTAGGTGTAGGTAGGTGTAGGTAGGTGTAGGTAGGTGTAGGTAGGTGTAGGTAGGTGTAGGTAGGTGTAGGTAGGTGTAGGTAGGTGTAGGTAGGTGTAGGTAGGTGTAGGTAGGTGTAGGTAGGTGTAGGTAGGTGTAGGTAGGTGTAGGTAGGTGTAGGTAGGTGTAGGTAGGTGTAGGTAGGTGTAGGTAGGTGTAGGTAGGTGTAGGTAGGTGTAGGTAGGTGTAGGTAGGTGTAGGTAGGTGTAGGTAGGTGTAGGTAGGTGTAGGTAGGTGTAGGTAGGTTTAGGTAGGTGTAGGTAGGTGTAGGTAGGTGTAGGTAGGTGTAGGTAGGTGTAGGTAGGTGTAGGTAGGTGTAGGTAGGTGTAGGTAGGTGTAGGTAGGTGTAGGTAGGTGTAGGTAGGTGTAGGTAGGTGTAGGTAGGTAGTACCGCGAGCTGCATTGGAACATTTTTTTTTTTCAGATTCATTGAGAGGTGCAATGCGTTAGTCGAAATCATTTTTCAAAGCTCCCCCTCTCCCCGCCTTCACGCCCCGCGAGCTGCGCGCAGCTCGCGCAGCCACGCAAATACTAGTTATACTATATAAAGCTAAATTACCACTCACTCACTGACATAATTGTTCTCCCAGATGGTGGATGGGGAGGTGGGTATATTTTGACAGATTCGTAAACAACTAACTCTCGTGAGTATGGGAAAAGTCCCAAACCCACCCTTTTCCCCCCCCTTCTCCCCCCTCCCTATCGTATCTCGGAAACAAAGAGACTTTACGTGTTTTTTTTTAGGGATTCGTATAGAGGAGGGTCGGGGAAGTATAAACCATTTTTCAGAGTGCCCCCCCTTGCCCCCCTTCTCCCCCCTTTTAGGCGGATCTCGGAAACAAAGAGTTTTTACGTGTTTTTTTCTAGGGATTCGTATAGAGGAGGGTCGGGGAAGTATAAACCATTTTTCAGAGTGCCCCCCCTTGCCCCCCTTCTCCCCCCCTTTAGGCGGGTCTCGGAAATAAAGAGACATTACGTGTGTTTTTTTAGGGATTCGTATAGAGTAGGCTCGGGGCACTAAAAACCATTTTTTAAATTTGACCCCCTTGCCCCCCTTCACCCCCCCCCTTTAGGCGGATCTCGGAATTAAAGAGACATTACGTGTGTTTTTTAAGGATTCGTATAGAAGAGGCTCGGGAAAGTAAAAACCATTTTTTAAATTTGACCCCCTTGCCCCCCTTCACCCCCCCTTTAGGCGGATCTCGAAAGTTAAGAGACTTGGAACGAATTTTTTTTCAGATTCATATAGACGGGCATTGCGTTAGTCGAAATCATTTTTAGAAACTCCCCCCTCTCCCCCCTTCAACCCCCCCCCCCTCTTCCCCTCATTTTTACTCCTGAAATTTTTTTGATTCTTACCTAAATCTATTTGAGGGGCGTTGAAATTTGTATACCCTCCCCTCCCCAACCTCCCCTAAAATTAAAAGGGCTGTAACTTCATAACGGTTAGAGATAGCCATTAGGTGTTTGAACAAATATTATAGTAGGCGTCGAAACCTGTCCGGTGGTGGTACAGCGGTAAAGCGAAGGGGGGAGCGGGCGAGCGAAGCGAGCCGGCGACCCCCGTAGCGTAGGGATAACGTCATGATAGCTTTCCGGTGGTAGGTAGGTACTGAGTGGAGCGAACCTGCGAGACCGAGTGGAGCGAAGGGGGGAGGTGGCGAGCGAAGCGAGCCGGCGACCTCCTTAGCGTAACGAAGGTTGAGTGGGTGAAGCGTAACTCAGGGGCGACGACAAGCAAACTTTAGAGTAATGTTTTTTTAGTGGTAGTAGGAGGTAGTTGGTAGGTAGGTAGTAGGTAGGTGTAGGTAGGTAGTAGGTAGGTGTAGGTAGGTAGTAGGTAGGTGTAGGTAGGTGTAGGTAGGTGTAGGTAGGTGTAGGTAGGTGTAGGTAGGTGTAGGTAGGTGTAGGTAGGTGTAGGTAGGTGTAGGTAGGTGTAGGTAGGTGTAGGTAGGTGTAGGTAGGTGTAGGTAGGTGTAGGTAGGTGTAGGTAGGTGTAGGTAGGTGTAGGTAGGTGTAGGTAGGTGTAGGTAGGTAGTAGGTAGGTGTAGGTAGGTAGTAGGTAGGTGTAGGTAGGTAGGTGTAGGTAGGTAGGTGTAGGTAGGTAGGTAGTAGGTAGGTAGTAGGTTGGTAGTAGGTAGGTGTAGGTAGGTAGTAGGTAGGAGTAGGTAGGTAGGTGTAGGTAGGTAGTAGGTTGGTAGTAGGTAGGTGTATATAGGTAGGTATATCAGATTCATTGAAAGGGGCAACGCGTTAGTCGAAATCATTTTTCAAAGCGCCCCCTCTCCCCCCTTCACGCCCCGCGAGCTGCGCGCAGCTCGCGCAGCCACGCAAATACTAGTTATACTATATAAAGCTAAATTACCACTCACTCACTCACTGACTCACTGACAGAATTGTTCTCCCAGATGGTGGATGGGGAGGTGGGTATATTTTGACAGATTCGTAAACAATCAACTCTCATGACTATGGGAAAAGTCCCAAACCCCCCCTTTTCCCCCCCCTTCTCCCCCCTCCCTATCGTATCTCGGAAAGTAAGAGAACCGTATTTTTTTTTTTTTAGGGATTCATATAGAGGAGGATCGGGGAAGTAAAAACCATTTTTTGAATTTGACCCCCTTGCCCCCCTTCAGCCCCCCTTTAGGCGGATATCGAAAATAAAGAGATTTTACGTGTTTTTTTTTAGGGATTCGTATAGAGAAGGCTAGGGCAAGTAAAAACCATTATTCAAATTTGACCCCCTTGCCCCCCTTCACCCCCCCTTTCGGATCTCGGTAGTTAAGATACTTGGATTTTTTTTTTTTTCAGATTCATTTAAAAGGGGCATAGAATTAGTCGAAATCATTTTTAAAAGCTCCCCCCCCTCTTCCCCCCTTCACCCCCCCCCCACCTTTACCCCTTTTTTCAGTTTTGTTTACGGATTCGTATAGAGGAGGCTCAGGAAAGTGAAATCCATTTTTCAAAATCGACCCCCTTTCCACTCTTCTCCCCCCTCGGGGGGAAAGGAGCCTATCCTGTGGTGGTACCGGTAAAGCGAAGGGGGGAGCGGGCGAGCGAAGCGAGCCGGCGACCCCCGTAGCGTAGGGATACTGTCATGATAGCTTTCCGGTGGTAGGTAGGTCCTGAGTGGAGCGAACCTGCGAGACCGAGTGAAGCGAAGGGGGGAGGTGGCGAGCGAAGCGAGCCGGCGACCTCCTTAGCGTAACGAAGGTTGAGTGGGTGAAGCGTAACTCAGGTGCGACGACAAGCAAACTTTAGGGTAATGTTTTTTTAGTGGTAGTAGGTAGGTGGTAGGTAGGTGGTAGGTAGGTGGTAGGTAGGTGGTAGGTAGGTGGTAGGTAGGTGGTAGGTAGGTGGTAGGTAGGTGGTAGGTAGGTGGTAGGTAGGTGGTAGGTAGGTGGTAGGTAGGTGGTAGGTAGGTGGTAGGTAGGTGGTAGGTAGGTGGTAGGTAGGTGGTAGGTAGGTGGTAGGTAGGTGGTAGGTAGGTGGTAGGTAGGTGGTAGGTAGGTGGTAGGTAGGTGGTAGGTAGGTGGTAGGTAGGTGGTAGGTAGGTGGTAGGTAGGTGGTAGGTAGGTGGTAGGTAGGTGGTAGGTAGGTGGTACGTAGTAGGTAGGTGTAGGTAGGTAGGTAGGTGTAGGTAGGTGGTGGCATACGTGAGATTCATATAGAGGAGGCTCGGGGAAGTAAAATCCGTTTTTCAAATTTGAACCCCCTTGCCCCCCTTCACCCCCCCTTTAGGCGGATCTCGGAAGTTAAGAGACTTGGAATTTTTTTTTTTTCAGATTCATTGAAAGGGGCAATGCGTTAGTCGAAATCATGTTTCAAAGCTCCCCCTCTCCCCCGCTTCACGCCCCGCGAGCTGCGCGCAGCTCGCGCAGCCACGCAAATACTAGTTATACTATATAAAGCTAAATTACCACTGACTGACTCACTGACTCACTGACAGAATTGTTCTCCCAGATGGTGGATGGGGAGGTGGGTATATTTTGACAGATTCGTAAACAAGTAACTCTGGTGAGTATGGGAAAAGTGCCAAACCCCCCCTTTTGCCCCCCCTCCTCCCCCTCCCTATCGTATCTCGGAAACTAAGAGACCCGTATTTTTTTTATTTTACGGATTCGTATAGAGGAGACTCGGTAAAGTAAAAACCATTTTTAAAAGTGACCCCCCCTGCCCCCCTTCTCCCCCCTTTTTGGTGGATCTCGAAAGTTAAAAAACATGGAACGATTTTTTTTTCAGATTCATATAGAGGAGGCTCGGGGAAGTAAAAACCTTTTTTTAAATTTGACCCCCTTGCCCCCCTTCACCCCCCCTTAAGGCGGATCTCGGAAGTTAAGAGACTTGGAACATTTTTTTTTTCAGATTCATATAGAGGGGCATTGCGTTAGTCGAAATCATTTTTAGAAACTCCCCCCTCTCCCCCCCTTCACCCCCCCCTCTTCACCTTCTTTTTTACTCTTGAAAAAATTTTTGATTCTTACCTAAATCTATTTGAGGGGCGTTGAAATTTGTATACCCTCCTCTCCCCAACCTCCCCTAAAATTAAAAGGGCTGTAAATTCATAACGGTTAGAGATAGCCATTAGGTGTTTGAACAAATATTGTAGGAGGCGTCGAAACCTGTCCGGTGGTGGTACAGCGGTAAAGCGAAGGGGGGAGCGGGCGAGCGAAGCGAGCCGGAGACCCCCGTAGCGTAGGGATAATGTCATGATAGCTTTCCGGTGGTAGGTAGGTACTGGGTGAAGCGTAACTCAGGGGCGACGACAAGCAAACTTTATGTTAATGTTTTTTTAGTGGTAGTAGGAGGTAGTTGGTAGGTAGGTAGTAGGTAGGTTGTAGGTAGGTGTAGGTAGGTAGTAGGTAGGTAGTAGGTAGGTGTAGGTAGGTAGGAGTAGGTAGGTAGTAGGTAGGTAGTAGGTAGGTAGTAGGTAGGTAGTTGGTAGGTAGTAGGTAGGTGTAGGTAGGTAGTAGGTTGGTAGTAGGTAGGTGTATATAGGTAGGTATATCAGATTCATTGAAAGGGGCAATGCGTTAGTCGAAATCATTTTTCAAAGCGCCCCCTCTCCCCCCTTCACGCCCCGCGAGCTGCGCGCAGCTCGCGCAGCCACGCAAATACTAGTACTTATATATTTCTAAATACATACATATTATAGATAAATTACACCCAGACACAGAACAAATGATCGTGCTCATCACACAAACATTTGTCCTGGGTGGGAATCGAACCCACGACCTCCGGCATAGTAGTTAGGGTCACTAACCACTAGACCAACAGGCCAGTCTGAGCACATCTTTTGCTTTTTTAACTTTTTTGTCTCTTTGCAATATGACTGCGACAAAGATTAATAGACGTTCAGAGGGGTACGTTGATTTTGTTAAATATTCAACTTCATCAGCCAAGGTGTGTACGAATTTTCTGCTGGATGTGCCGCATCCGGTCGAACCCACGACCTCCGGCATAGCAGTTAGGGTCACTAACCACTAGACCAACAGGCCAGTCCAAATGACTCCTCCAGCTCTCTCGGAGCGGTAGGGAGTGTCAGACTTCTACTGACAAAAAACCACCCATGTTCCTTCTTAGCCCTTTGTATCAGGGGCCGCGGTATCTCTTTCGAACAGCTCGCAGCCCCGGCAGACTGATCTACAGCCTTTACTAATGATCCGTGTGTTCTTATCGTCAGGTTACCGTCGTCGTCGGACGCGTGCGTGTACTCGGGCGGCGGCCTGTTCTCGTGGGGCACCAAGTTCAAGTACTTCGGCCGCACCGAGCGGGAGATCCTGGAGAGAGATGGCCTACTCGCGCCCAGGGATCAGGTACGATCAACCTACGAGTATCATGTTCTATCTGCTGGGACACACTCGTTCGCTCTTTGGAAAGGAGGAATGGAGTAAATAGTATATTTCATTATAAGTGCGGAAAGCCTGGCATTGCAAAGAGTTCCGACAAATGTCTATCCGAGCCGAGGCACAGCCGACAGCGAGGGTTGACAGTCGGAACAAGTTGCAATGACGGTTCCGCACGTGTACTGAACAACTATTTTTAATATAGTTGCGAAAAAATGAAGCAATTTAATAAAATAATAAAACCGTAATTAAACTCGCAAAGAACATTTTTGAAAAATGGCGACAACCGTAAAAGAATATAAGCACAGATTTATTTTTGTTTTCTTCACCCATTCTGGGTAGGCAAAGGGAACTATGCCCATACAGCCATGTCTTCAGTAGATTTTTTTTATTGATATGAAATGAAAATGAAATTTAATGAGATGAAATGGAATGAAACCTTTTTGAACTCATTGAATCAAATAATTAAATCTGATATTGAAACAAATTAGTAGCTTCTTTAGAAATATTTGCATGAATCATCAAAAACTTCTATGATTTTTTTTAATGGACATTATTTTGACAGTTGGGAAAGAGAACGCACGAGTTCGGAAATGGTAAAGAAAAAGCACGAGTACGTAATAGCCCACATCCCGAACGCTATACGTCCCTGCAATACGCCACTTTTTGAGCAACTGTATTAAAAAATACTTAACTATTCATCACTCAACATCTTCATTTTCTTTAAGGCCCCTCCATACAATTTCCCAAATCGAAGCGTTTGTGAATACGGAGGCATGTGTGCTTCACACAATTCCGGGAGAGCCTGCTTCGACTCAAGCCGGATAGAAAAATTTCAGGCATAGTTTGCCGGCTGGCTGAACCGTATCTTGCAGATCCAATCTATGTGACTCACGTTTTTTCTTTGGAACAGGATAGAATAAAACTACATAGGTGCTATTGAGAAGCTCTACATACTCTAGATTATTAAATATACTCTTTATTACAGAAGGAAGGTTCGAGCACAGGTGGTAAGAGGAAAGCGTCAAGTGTGCCGGCCACCCCGTCCACTCCCATGACCGGAGACTTCGGTATTTATCGTACATATCTATTTCATTACACTACTATACCTTAGGGAACTATCCTGCGGTGCGTTTTTCCTTACTTGTTTCATTTGGTCATGAACATTTTACGATTAACATGAGTTATTATATTAAAAAATTACAGTTCAAATGGACAATTTAGTACCCGTCGAATTGGTTGTCGAGGAAGGTTTTAGTATATAATTTGTCGCGATAACCGACATCTACAGTACGAACAAATTATCTTGGTCTGAACATAGGCTCTGGGAACTTTTACGCATGTAAACTTGTGAATAAAACTGTTATTGCCAGATAAACCAATACCTATACGATCAGAAAATATCTAATACTAGCGGACGTCCTGCGGTTTCACCCGCGTAGATCCCGTTCCCGTGGGAATACAGGGATAAAAAGTAGCCTATGTTACTCAGGGTGAATGTAGCTTTCCAAGGGTGAAAGAATTTTTGAAATCGGCCCAGTACTTTTTGAGCCTATTCATTACAAACATACAAAAATAGGTACAAATCTTTCCTCTTTATAATATTAGTGTAGAAATACAGTGAGAAATACAAATAAAATACTACTATTAATACTATGAACAGGATATTTACCATGTTTTCTTATTGTTTCGAGTTCCCTACATCAATGGAGTTCCCGATATTATTAGTAGTGGTTCGTAGTATTAATAATAGTGTCAGTGACCATGTCAGTTTAAAAACAAATAAAATAAATATCAAAACACTTTTAGACATTAGTTAATAATAATAATAATAATAATAATATTTATTTATTTCACCACAAAAACTAAACAATAACATATTATATGACTTGATAGGCTTAGTATAAAATTCTATAATATGGAATCCTCTGTTGCCGAACTAGGACGGATCCTGTATCTCGGCAAACAGCGCCATCCCCTAACAGATTTCACTGATTAAGTCAAACTAGGCATACAAGTTGCATCTTAGGTATATGATAATTATTTCAGAAATTAATTTTTATTCATATAAATAAAAATTAAAAATTGGATTGATTTGAATAAATTAAATTTATACAATTAAATAAAGATTGATTTGATTTGATTTAGTATAATCTATACAAAAAGATAATAATTGGATTGATTTGAGTAAAAATAATCTATACAAATAAATAAAAATTGAATTGATTTGTTTGAATATAATCTATACACATAAATAAAAATTGGATTTACTTGATTGAATATAATCTATACACATAAATAAAAATTGGATTTACTTGATTGAATATAATCTATACAAATAACTAAAAATTGTATTGATCATTATTAAAAGAAAGATATTAAGATAAAGTAGAAAGATTTATGTACCGCATATGGATATGTGTGTGTTTGTGTAGCTGTGTTTGTGTGTGTTTGTGTGTGTTTGCGTGTGTATGTCTGTGTGTAGTGTCTTTTTTTTTTTTTTTTTTTTTTGTGCGTGTAGTACCGAAAGCCGACTGTAAAGCGTCCACTAATTTTGAATCTTAAGAAGGTCTTCAGTTTCCTCATAAGAAAGACCAAGGAGATAGTGATGAATTTTCTTCTTACAATGCTGTTTATTAAGTGGATAGACGTTTAAAATTCTGTTAATTTTATTGTAAATGAGGGGGGCAACAAAAGTGTAGAATCTTTTAATAAACGCTGTTTTCGGTTTATACAACCGGGAGCACACTTCGTGCTTCCTACGCTTATTTACGTTACTAGGATCGTATGCTAATGAGTAGTGTTGCCTAAGGAGAATTGTTTCTATGAACATTTGTCTTACAGTTGTCACTTGACAGTACTGATATAATTCTCTTGTTGGAAACAGTATAGGCTTAAAAGTTGAAACTTTTAAAATAGCACGTTGTGCGATTTCTAAACTCTTTAAAGTAGTTTTTGGTGCACCCCCCCATGAGGATATGCAGTAGGAGATGATGGATTGACACATTGCATAGTAAATTTGCTTTAAGAGACTCGCATCTGTTATGTGTCTTAAGTTTTTAAATATATATATGAGTTTGCGAACCCTGGATGATAGCAATTTTATGTGTTGTTTAAAGTTAAGTTGATTGTCCACTGTAATACCGAGGTATTTTATAGTTTTCACACATTCCAGCGGTTCACAATTGCAATTGTTTCTACTGCTACACCCATGTGGAATGATTTGAAATGTTTTGCCAATATCGGGGTGGTTTCGGATAGTAAAAGTTAGGTATTTGGTTTTTTCAGTGTTTAGAGTCAAAACATTTTCAAGCAGCCAATGCTGTACCACATCAAAACCATTTTGTGCAGCATCAAAGACCTCATTCCAAGTATAAGCGGAGAATAGTAGAGCGGTGTCATCAGCGTATGAGATTATTTCACAATTTGGTATACTCAAGTTTGTGAGGTCGTTGATGTATACGAGAAATAGAGTCGGTCCTAAAATGCTGCCCTGCGGAATTCCAAATGATACAGGGAGTTCTTGGCTGCAATAGTTATCGACTCGTACACACTGTACACACAGTTGTAACAAAATAACCTGCACGAAGTTCGAACCTGCCAAGATAAATTTTGATTTTTATATTTTTAGTTTGTGCTAATGGCCCGCCATTAGTTCATCATTTGCTCAAGAGGCCCTTGGTCTCAATAAGTCTGTGCATCCTGAGCTAGCAAGTACATGATACAAATGTACATTCATAATTTATTTTAAGTATTTAAAACTTAGAAGTCATACACCGATTCTGACGGATACGAAATTCAAATGTCCTTGTTAAAACATCAAGTAAAGAAAAATCCACCTGAAACCTCCACACTAGTTTAGGACTTAACCTGAATATTTTTCTAAAACCGCCCCCCATGTACAGGTTACAGCAGCCTTCCCCGTTCGACGCACAGCGCGCCGCTAGAGGAGAGCGGCACGGATGATACTTGTAACGGCGCGTGTCTGCTGAGCGGGCCTGCCGTGGATATCGCCCTGGCCTGCACAGACCATAACCTCAGGACTGTGCAGGAGGAAGCCAAGCCACCTGGTATGTAGTACTGATCATTGTGAGGTGATGAGGTCTCAATTTTGTTATGGTTATGGAGTTTGAATAGTGTTTAGTAATATTCTTCTAGTGTCTATGGTAATCTGTGCTGAACTTAGCTACGAGGTTGGTCGCGTTTAGTAGCGTCCAATATTCCATGTACATGTATCAAGTGCTTCATCACTTCGTGGAACAAAATCATATGTACACTAGAGCCAGACCCATCCCCACAGTGCAAACTGCGAACTTAGAGGTTAAGTTTATATCTGATGATTCTATTTTAAATATTGCAGCGATCCCAACAGAGTACAGTCTCCGCGACTCGTTCGAGCACTCGTCGTCGGAGTCAGGCGTGACGTCAGCCACCCCGGCGCCCGGCCCGGAGTGGGCGCCGGCCGCACTGGCGCCCGCGCCGCGCCCCTTCAGCCTGCTGCGCGCCTTCGTGCCGTCCTTCCTCGTGGTGTGGCTGTGCCTGGCGCTGCTGGCACTGCTGCTGTTCGAGACGGACTGGGCGCCGCTACGCGAGCTCAAGCGCAAGCCGGAGCTGGTAGCCCTGCAGCGCCACTACTACGCGCCGCTCAAGGAGTACCTGAAGCGCAAGGTGGTGGAGCTGTTCTGATTCGCATCCCGGCCGCGGTGGCCCGAGCTCGTCCACTTCCCGAGTGTCAAATTTTTCCGGCGCGTACCGTTAAGTTTTTAGAGGTAAAGTGATTGACCTCGCCCGATAGACGTAAACACAGCTTCAGCCAAAACTTCTGTCTAACATTACTGAAAATTACGCTTCAGTACTGTACTATTTCTACAAAATATTTCCTTTTCTATTTTCTGAAACTCTTAGCTGTTCTCTCGTACTTTCACGAGCTGTGTTTATGTATGTCCGGCGAGGACGTTTCAACGAGTCTTATTTGTACAAACTCTCCGCGTACCTAGACGTAAGTCACCGCTATACGCTTTCTATAGTACAATTACTTTGTAAGCTATCACTACTTTTCTCGCACGGCACAAGGATTTGTGGGGTTTCTACGTTCCTAATTGTTTTTCATACATGGGCCTACTGCTGAGATCGGCCTGACGAACGTTACACGGACAGAAGTCGTCCACACTTACAAATATTAGATCTGTTAATATACATTTATAAAGTTCTGCTAACAAACTGCGATATTACGAATCTCATAATTTTATACAATTTTCACGTTACATTCCACTTAATAATTTAGTCTTCCAAACGTATTGTTTGTAGTGTTTAAATAATTATTATTATTTTTATAGTACCTATTTAATTATTGATTAAGTATTCGCGCACAAAGTATTTGATATTTTTATCTTTTAGATGTGCCATAACTTTATATGTTAAAACCTAGTCATAAACAGCTGGTTCTATACTTTCTGCACAATTATTGTATAAGTTTATGAATAATATGTTGTCTAAGTGTTATTTATAATATTTTTATTAAGAACACATTGATTAAATGATTTATTTATTATGACACAATTCAATGTTGTTAATGCCTTACTAGAGTGAGTGTGTTAGACCTAAGTACTTAATTAGACGCTTCATTTTGCCTAGTCACTATGTATGTAAATGATTCTCAAACATTAACCCTAGAAAGATAACCTACGTCGCAGAGGCGCCTGCGCGGGAAACATATTGCTATAGTTTTTTATCCGACGCGTGTATTTGTTTGTCCTTCTGAGCCAACTCAGTCGTCGGTTAGCCCTTTCACGGGATAGCAGTTCCCATGCTGTAAGTTCTATAGTTTTGTTCATATGACGAGTCTGTGCGCTCGCGAGGCGTATGGTTATCTTTTATGAAACTTTTAAGAATCGATTAATTTGTACTGGGAGTGATGTTGAAGTTTTTTTTTTGATGATAGATATTTTTTTTATACTTATTATATTGTAGTCAAACAGCTTATAAGAAAAAAAACATTTTTTATAAGATGATTATAAGTGTTTATTTTCCTGAAGCATAAGGCTGTCGATTTTTGTTAGAGGTCTACTTATTTAGTTTTAAATTATTTTAAATAAACAAATAAAATAAAAATGTATTTAAAATTTATAGTTTATAGTATTACCTTTTAACACAATATCATAAATTATAAATATTTTTTATTAAATCAATTAAAAACACATGTTATAAAAGGGTGCGCCTATGTAGCGTATGGTTATCTTTAACGTATGCCGTGGTATGGTTATCTTTCTAGGGTATATTAGCACTATTTGTAAGGTACATGGCAATTGTAAATCATAGCGATTTGAATATTTTTTACAAGAAATATGTATACTAAGAACTTGCCACTGAGTGGTGGCCACATCAATGCATTGTTACATCTAGAAAAGATGAGTACATATTTCCGGTAATTAAAACATATTTGGTAGTTTATCAGAAAATACTTAGAAGACCTTACTTTATTACAATATGTTCTAAATAACGGGTAATAAGTTCTCGAAAACAAAGAGGCTATTTAATTAAAACTAGATTGTAAATTGCAACAATGTTGTCAACTGTTGTGGCCAGCCCTAGTAGAGTAGGTACCGTGAATTGAATAAAACTATAAAAAAATACTCTGTAGCTATTTCATACTGAAGTAACAACTCTGCTTACCTTCACAACACATCGCTTGATCATAATTTATTGAAATTGTCAATTAAAATGAGTAAAGAATCTGTCTAAAAGTAAACAAATATGGACTGCATCGCATATTTAACTAGAATAACTTGTAAAAATGACAGTACACCTTCGTTGTGGTAGTCTAATACTCGTAGCCAATAAAATAGAATTTTTAATTTTTCTTTGTGGACCAACATGCTATGGAGTTAAGTTTGTATGTACCTAAATACTTATTTTTATACAGTTATTGCTTTTTCAACTCTTATTACGCTTAGAATTAAGAATCTCTTTATAATGTTATGAACAGGAATGAAAGTTGGTAATGTTTGGAATGCTATAGATGGTTTATTTCGACAATGTTTAGATGCCAAACTGAGTTTTTACAGATTCGTATTTGTTTCACTAACTGTGCACTCTGCTGTGACATCGACACTCGTAACACAAAGCAGAATGCCAGTACTCTACCACCTTCGTGAAATTGTTATAAACTAATGTAATTGTAGTCTAAGAACAAACATAGCTTTTAGTTAACATTTTTGAAAAATCATAGAGGTTTTAATAAAACATCCTGCCGAAATCGATTTAATCTTTTATTATTAAAATACTTCCAAAATAAGCAACAAACAAATAACAATGTAAAAAGAACATTCTATGGTGCTACCTGCTATTAAAAATTAACACTGTAATGATTATTATTATTATATGCAATTTTATCACTGTCAAACTTACAGTATACATTTTTTATCCATTCATATTTTAAAAATATGGCACTTGGAAGTTGTTAAAAAGTAATAAGAATTACAAATATAGGTAGCTTTTTATTACAAACAAGTATAATACGCTAAACAGTGCTATCTTACAAGACATGTTGGATGTGTTCAGTACGCCTGCGCAAACTATAGTCATTCATTGTCATTATTTGTATAGCATTGCGAAATTTGCGAATGTGGCTTCAAATCGATTACAGTGTTGGAAAGCAGCAAAATTGACACAGTACGATCACAAAAAATACTCTTATAAATTCAGATTCACCCTTTTAATCATAATGTAAAATATACATTCATTTGAGCTACGCGGCGATAGTTTTCGTATACAGACGAGTGTTAGCGCGCACGCAGAGGACAGGCAGGGCGGGGGGAGTACACAGACTGCGACCGCGCGGCCCAGTCGCCCGCCCGAGACATCCGTCCACAAAAATCACCACCGCATTAACGGTATACAACTAATATAATTCCATATCCACCCATAAAATACGTAGGAGGTACCTAAGCATACGTAACTAGGTCGCCGGCCAGTCAGTCCACGATGGAAATCTGCGCGAAGCCGAGCAGGCTCTGCTCGTCTTCGGGCTCCGGCGGCGCTGACTGCAGGCGGAAGGTGAGCGAGCGCGGCGGCGGCGCCTGCCCCGGGAACAGGAACTCGTCCACCAGGCGCTGCAGCTGGCGAGCTGTGACATCGGCGTCGCGCGCGTCCAGCAGCCCCGCGCCCACCAGCTCCGTGGCGATGCCGTCGGCCGAGTCCTTGCCGGGCGCGAATTCGAAGCGGATGTCGTTGAGCTCATTGCGGCTGTTGCGCATGCGAAGCACGAGGTTGATCTGCGGCGCGTCGGCGCCGGCACCTAGCGAGCCGATGGTGAAGCCGGCGCCGCCGCGGTCGTCGCTGTCACTGTCCGAGCTGTCGGCGCGCTCCAGCGTGTTCATGGGTCGGTCGCGTGCTGCGTCGTCCTCGTCATCGTCGTCGTCCTCCTCGCTCTCCCACACCCACTCGCCAGTCTCCATGCGATGCAGCCGACCGGACGCGCCAGGTTGACGCCGGCTGGCTTTGTGCACGCGCGTCTCCATGCTAGGCCCGATGGTTACCAGTGTCGACACGAGGTACTTGCGGTCGCGCGCCTTCTTAAAGAACGAATGCTTTAGCAGCTCTGTGGCCGTGGGTCGCTTCGCCGGATCCTTCTGCAGACATTCAAATATCATTTTTCTGAACGTCTTGCCATACGCCTTGTACTGGTCCTTCTCTTCGGCACCGGTGTCTAGCGTCGGGGGATCGTTCTGTAGCGTGAGCATGAGCACCTTCATCGGAGGATACTTGTGGTACGGCGCGGTGCCGGTCGCCATCTCGATGGCCGTAATTCCAAAAGACCAGATATCGGCTTTGAAATCATATCCGTGGTTTTGTTCCATCACTTCGGGCGCCATCCAGCACGGGGTACCCACGAACGTGTGTCGCACCTTCTGCCGCGAGATGTCGCGACCGGTGGCTAGCCAAGCCGACACGCCGAAGTCGGCGATTTGAACAATGCCGTCATCTCCGAGTAGGATATTACCGGCCTTAATGTCTCTGTGTATCTGACCGTTCTGGTGAAAATACTCAAGTCCTTTCAATACTTCTTTTAATACGGTAGCGATCGTCGCCTCGTCGAACACGCCATGTTTACAGTTGGATATCCTCATTTTGTGTTTGATGATATCGAGCAAGCTGCCGCCCTCGAGCAGGCGCAGCACGAGCCACAGCTCCTCCTTGACCACGAAGCTGGTGTAGTAGGTGACCACGTTCTCGTGGTTGCAGCTGGACATGGCCTGGATCTCCTTGAGTAGTTCGTCCATGGAGGTGTTCCACTTCTCGAGGTTGATGCGCTTGATGGCGCACTTCTCGCCGCGCGGGCGACAGAAGGCAGCGTGCACGACGGCCGTGGCGCCGCAGCCGATCACATCCAGCAGTTCATAGTCGTCCTGGCTGTTGGGCCACGTGTGCCCGGAACCCGCCATCTTTATCAATGACTAATTTACCTACACCGGATATATATCTACAGCTACTATTTGTTCTTATTGTACTGCTAATAAGGCCAAACTTTAAGGCATGAACTCAACTACAAATTGTTTTTAAGCTATTGATAAACCTGGGTAGATCTTGTCTTCCATGTTGATGTGATTTTTAGGTTTGTAATTCTGTATTACTAGTAGCTTTTCCTTCTTTCCTGCTTCAACTCTATGAATGATTTTAGAAGTTTCTCTTAACTCTAATATAGTTTGGTCTATATAGTTTACTGTATTGTCATTATAGTCTACACTTGAAGGGTATAATTCGTCACCTGAGGACAAAATAAACTTATTAGTACTATTGAACATTTGACAAAAGAAAGAAAGAAAACAATTGTGGAATAATTACCCGGTAGCAGAAACAAGACGCCATTTTTTACTTTAACAAAGGCTGGATATATTAGGTCAGTACCATGACCACTCCTGTCTTGGGCGAATTGGACCAGCTCTTCTATGTCCGTCACATGGGACAGTCGGCTGAGTTCGTAAGCTTGTGGTGGTTGTAGCTTCTTGTCACTTTGCAATACTTCAGTAGGGCTCAACCACTGAAATAAAAATAATAAATCATTAATGAACCTGCTCATATACTTTTTATTAGTTTGTGATCCTCAATTTATAAACTTGTTTCTTTTCAATTATTATTCTTCCGACAAGAAAATGGCTTTATAAAAGTGTGTTGATTTCTTGAACTGACTAGAATGAAGACACCCACAACTTGTCAAATATTCAAGCAATTCTAACACTATTTTAGGGATGAGCTTATGCTAAATAGTGTTACATCACCAATTGATTGACATAATATGCTTATCTGTCAAAATGCAGTTCCCCATAGATTTTGTATGCAGTATGGGTACTCATAGCAACCTGTGACACTAGTTTACCAATTCAATGACTCTACTATTTATTGATTTCGAAGCACTCAAATTACACTGTCAATTGAAAATTAATCAGGCTTTCATAACTAAAATGTTTTATAGAATTGTGTCTTGGAATTATTACTTAGACATGCAACTACCTAAAAGTATAGATGTATTTTTTTTGTTTTTTTTTTTTTCACAATGGGGAAAGGGAAATCCATCAGCATGAACTAGCATTGTAAAACATTTACCTCAACATCAACAACTTCAGAGCTGCTGCCAATGGTTTCCGGCCTGTTCTCCAAGGCAGTGACAAAGAAAGCAGTGTCGAACCTCTTTGGGAAAGTAATGGGAGTCAGCCAGTTGCTCCAGTAGTGCAGGGCCCAGATGTCAGGGTAACACTGGTGCTCCTCACACAGCTTAAACCAGTCCTCTGGGTCCTTACTTACCTGAAAGTGTTGTGAAGTTAGTTATAAGTAATGTTTGCTTTGGACGTGGAGTTTCGGACATCAGCCCGTTACTTTAATGTACTAAGTAATGTGAAAATTTACTAGACTGCATTTGTCAAGTATGGGAATAATGTATGTGACGATGCAGCAAAGTAATGTATTTATAAGAAGTTGGAATATTACACAATTCCACTAATTAATTATACTGTCTGTGTTGGTGCCAAAATGATTCATTTTAAAGAAAACCATTTGCATATATTATTATGAATTCGCCTATTCATCTACAATTTTCTAGCATTCATGTTTTTCTGTTAAGTGGTAAGAACAGAAAGACACATTTGTTCGTAAATAACTCCCAACCAAAAAACATAGCTGCTTGTTTGTGGCGTCATTGCTCCTGAATGGATGATACAATATGTTTCAAGAATATTATCAGCTCAGCCCTATAAAGGTCATCACATCTTTTCTCCATATTTTAATAAACAACTTTCACAGGTCTGATCCATCCACTTTATGATGGGAGTTTCATAAAATCAATGGAATTTGTATTGAGTACTGGTGGAGTCTGGTAGATCCAACTAGATTAAATTATTTCTCAAGATCAGATCTTGAGATGAGATGTTCTGATTTTGAGATTTATCTTACAAATTAGATGGCAAGGATTCATCTAGTGCTTCGTGATTTAGCACAATTAACACCGTATAATTAGTAAAGCACAACAGCAATCTGCTAACTGATTAGTACTTAATCCAGTGCTGAATTTAAGAACTTAAATAAAAAACAGTACATAAAATAACCATATCTAAAAACTTCACCCATTTATGTGTTATGCAAATTGCATTTGAGCTCTTGTTTCTTCATGAAACATGTTTAAATACACCTAAAACTAAATATTGACACAACTGCAAGTTATACAACTCAAAGATAATTTACTCACCCGACTTTGCCAGTGCTTGACATCAATATTGTCTATGGTGTCTGCCCATAGCCCAGTCTTCTGCTCTTTCTTCTTCCGACTGCAGATCAACAGGCCCAACTCCTCAAAAGTCTCTCTGATTGCTGTTATCCTCAGTTGTAAATGTCTATAAACACAAATAATATTCATGAGCCAATTGGAAAAAGTTACCAATTGCCAATGTTGGCCACACAATCAATCACATTGCTTGTTTTGTACACAATCATTTGGTGTAAGTAGTTGTAATCTGTCAATGAATGCTCAAATTGCACCAACATTGGTACATTGGAGATGTAATTGAGCATATTACGGGGCATTGTTAGAGGCCAATGTATTTAGTGAGTACATGCAAGATATTTTATATGATTGTGTTGACAACATTGCTGTTGGCTCAATTAGGAATCAAATGTCTTGATTCACTTGTGGTTTGTTCTCCTTGTGGTTAGGCTTAGCAGAAAAACCTCTATGAGACCAAGTTTACTAATAGCAAAACAGAAAATCTTGCTGTGAGTAATTAAATCCAACTAAGGTCTAAAAATTTAGTAACATTTTTAATAGAATGATGAAGTGCTTAAAGATCTTAAGCACTTCATCATTTTAAAGAAAAATTTGGTCAAATTGTGGCCAACCATTATCATACCAAATATAGTTACTCTGGCATTTATGTTTATTTTGCATAACCAGTTACTGTTAGAGAACACTTAATTTATGTAAAAAAATATAAGGAAAACACTCACAATTCTGCTATAATATACAAGTTATATTAGAAAGTACAAGTCAAGAAACAATATGAAGACAAACACAGTAACTAACTAAGTATCAGTACGAGACATAATTATACAAGTTAGCTAATGTACACAACACATAAAAATGATTGCAACAGCACTTCACTTGGTGTTAAATATAAAGTGATATACAAGTGTACAAGCATTAGTGTTTACTGTCGTTATCATTTAGTGTGTGACTGACGAAAACGTCAGGCGAGATGTCAAGGTCCACAAATATTACCTTTGTATAGGATTATTTTGGAAAATCGGCGTGATAACACTATCAGGGCGGTGAAATGCTTCCAAATCTTGTTTCGAGTAGCCGAAGGTTTTGAGGAGCTCCAGCCAGCGGGGGCTCCCGTCCACGGACTCGCTGACTCCGCCGGGAAACACCACGCTGTTGGCAAACGAAGCACTGCGCGTCCGCGTCTGCAACAATATGTCGTAATTAACACCGCCACGAGCCTCAACGCGCGATAACAACTCGCTATTCCGCTTTGTGAGCACTATTAACGTAGCAGAGTCACGCCAACTTTTTCCGATAATATTTTTCATGACTGATTTTTAACAGCGACAAACAGAAAATAACAGGGTTTAAAATACAAGGTCGACTTACGCGTACTACGTTACGAGGAACTCTATGAGTGATAATCTAGTTTTTGTGTCTTATCGCTGGTGATAAATTGTTTTGCGACACCACAAAATGGAATTATAAATACAAAAATAGCACAAAATTGACATTCACCACTGCACTCACATTTTTTTCTGTGTCAGCCGTAGTAGTGTTGCGAAGCGAAATAAAATCGATAGACTCTAATCTAAAATACCATAAAATTCAAAGCGTCCAAAATTAAAACAAACACACTATTATTTTCTTAATAATTTTAAATAGGATAATTCTAAAAAAAATGTTTATAATAAATCGACTAACTTTGATTTAGTGTTACTAAATTATCATGAAGAAAATAGAGAATCTTGACATCACTACTTCAGCAGTTTTTTTTTTCAAGATTGAACACAAGCCTTTCGGGATTAATGCCAAAAATGTATGTTTCTGTCTTCGATCAATAATAGTACTAGATTAAGCATCAGGAACAAAACTTAGTCGCTCAAGTGGCCACGTTTACACACGTAAACATCTACATAACATCTTAGAAAAAAGTTCAATATCATTAACAACTTCAGATGATTATAAACCTTAACACTTAAACATAACGTTTAATTATCATTGTAAAGTATATTTATTTAAGCCCTTTCATCGGAGAAAGAATAGAAGCAAAACATTTTAAATGTCGCTCGAAAGTAAAAAGTCATCAGTACAAAAATATTCATTCTAAAATGAAACTTAAACTCTAAGCAATACGGTTAAAAGCATTTTGTGTACAATGTCATGCTTATTCTATTGCGGAACTAGCGTTCCCTGTTCAAGAACATGAGACAATAGTTGGTGCGTTGTAGCAAACATTGGCCAAACAATTATAATATTCGCTGATTTAATTATATTTACAGTTTAATTATGTTTAAATATTATGAAAAAGCACATAATGATATTAAATTACCGAAAAAAAGATATTCCTTCCAAAACCTTGGTGTTACGGTAGTTATTCACACAGTTTTTGAACGCAAACTGCGGTATTTTGACGTCTTAATGTTGGCTATGATTGGACCATACTAATTTGAAATAAGACCACAAATACGTTTGTGGTCTTATATTTCGGGCCGTTTTTGAAGCGCTTATCGGGAATCTAGTACATTATTGATCGAAGGTTTCTGTAATACTTATTAATATTAAAAAGATTGATTTATATTTGTCTTCAGGATAAAGGTTTTTTCACTTCTCAGGATAAAGTTATTTTCACCACCTGTGCTCGTAAATGTCAAATTATAATGTCATGCAAACAAAGCAAGTCATTTCGGTGGAGCGCTAAGGTAGCCCGCGAAATTCAAATTTTCTTACATCTTGTCTTGATGGTGTCGAATTATGTGTGTGTGTCTCTTGTTTTCTTCGATCAATAATGTACTAGATTCCCGATAAGCGCTTCAAAAACGGCCCGAAATATAAGACCACAAACGTATTTGTGGTCTTATTTCAAATTAGTATGGTCCAATCATAGCCAACATTAAGACGTCAAAATACCGCAGTTTGCGTTCAAAAACTGTGTGAATAACTACCGTAACACCAAGGTTTTGGAAGGAATATCTTTTTTTCGGTAATTTAATATCATTATGTGCTTTTTCATAATATTTAAACATAATTAAACTGTAAATATAATTAAATCAGCGAATATTATAATTGTTTGGCCAATGTTTGCTACAACGCACCAACTATTGTATCATGTTCTTGAACAGGGAACGCTAGTTCCGCAATAGAATAAGCACGACATTGTACACAAAATGCTTTTAACCGTATTGCTTAGAGTTTAAGTTTCATTTTAGAATGAATATTTTTGTACTGATGACTTTTTATTTTGGAGCGACATTTAAAATGTTTTGCTTCTAATCTTTCTCCGATGAAAGGGCTTAAATAAATATACTTTACAATGATAATTAAACGTTATGTTTAAGTGTTAGGGTTTAAAATCATCTGAAGTTGTTAATAATATTGAACTTTTTTCTAAGATGTTATGTAGATGTTTACGTGTGTGCAAACATGGCCACTTGAGCGACTTAGTTTTGTTCCTGATGCTTAATCTAGTACTATTATTGATCGAAGCTTGTTTTCCTAAATGTCATCTTATTTTTAGTGTTGTAACTTTTTCCAAGGATTTCATTTCCTCAAATTTTCCCCTTTAAAGAACGATTTGTTCCATAGGGAAAATATATCCTTCTACCGACACTGGCGTATCCCCACGCAATATTTCAAAAAAGGAATAATAGTTACAGGTGTCTTTGTCTCGATCTCTCTCTTCTCTCGGTCTTAATTTCGTGGTTTGATTCGTTCCATTCCAGATTTAAGTAGTGCCCGTGACGTAAGACACTGGTAAAGTCCCCGACACGTAACTTGGCAAGAATCGTTAGGTTGCGCAGAAGTCATTTTTTAGGTCTCTTTGGCGGTCAAGCGGGGCGCGGGGTATGAGGTAGCGTCATCCGCGCGTGCGATTGGTGCATTCAAATGCAAATAGTCCCCGACACATAACTTGGCAAGAGTCGTTAGTTGCGCAAAAGTCATTTTTTAGGTCTCTTTGGCGGTCAATCGGGGCGCGGGGTATGAGGTAGCGTCATCCGCGCGTGCGTTTGGTGCATTCAAATGCATACGTTCCGTTCGCTCTCGATTACACTTGCGGTGCACGAAAGTTGTGTTGTTTTTGTTATTTCTTTTTGTTACGAATTTGAGTTGTCGTTGTGTTTTAAATTTAGTTTTTGTTAGTTGTTTTAAATTTAGTTATTGTTGTTTTTGTTATTGTTTTAAATTTAGTTTTACTTTTAAATGCATATTTTTATTTATAACACCTAATAAATGTCACAAAGTCTTCACCTTTCTTTAACTTCATTATTAATAAAAATAAATTATGTCAATAACCACAGAATAATGACAAGCAATAAAAGTGACCACTTTTATTGTGAAAACCTCAGGTGAAAACCCTTATCTTAAACCGGCTCATAGGTACTTGAATATTTGTCTGTTCTTGATCTACTCCACTCCTCGTCATATAAATCAGTAAAAATGGTTGCAAGTTGCAACACAAAGGTCTACAACATTTTAAAAATGGTCAGGGTGGGTATATTATTCTTATTCCAGTTTGGTAAAACAACAGAGCAATTTTGGGTGTCTAGCACTATCTCTTTTTCCAAACTGCTTTCAGACGTCATGGTTGGGCACCTGATGTCAATTCTTCCTACGGTAAAACTCATAAAAAAGTTGTCTTATCATCCACATTATTTTGTAGGCAAAAGCTAAAATATCTGCGTAACGATATTGCAAGCGACGCGAGACGGCGCTCTGCTAAACTGCTGCAATTTCAAACGCAATCTATTTCCTAAAACACATTTAGTTTCAAGGATTACATAAGATGAAACATTTAAATAGATTGCTGAATTTACATCTTGCTTTTCGAATTTATGTTTACTAGGGTTTCGTTGCCTTATGTTTTCTAAAGAGTACCTAGTATTTTTCAGACTTACTGTAGGCACTTGTGGGTAAAATAGTAAGGTACACCGTACAACACATTGCTGGCCGCTGAGCAGACGATGGACTATTTGTCTTCTCGACAGAAATGTCAGCTGAAATGGATAGAAAATTCTTTAGTAGGTGGGTAAACTTAAAAGAACACTTTCACATACGGTCTCTCAATGGATGGTCTTATTTCTAAAAGCGATCTTTTCAAGACAACCTTTGGATGCATTAGAGGAAGAGGTAAAACAATACGGCAGATTCGTTGGTTGCAACGTTGTTTTTTCATGACTATCGTCAGCTGAGTGTTATTTTAGAACAATACAATAGTAATTTATTTCTATCAAAATCAAATAGGTACAATTTTTTTGGGACATAGTAGATAATATAGGTTACAGTCAGATTCAAACTTTTTTAAGAGTTCCAGCTCCATCTAGGCTCCATCCAGGCTAGCACACTAAAAATACAATATTAAATTGCTGTGTGATAAAAACTTTTTTACAAAAAATAAAACCGACTTCGACAAAAATAAAACACAAAAAAGTGAAAAATAAAAATCAGCTTCTGAAGTCGGTGACTTTTGTTTGTTTGATTTCATGTTTTTGCCACCGACTTCAGAAGCAGATTTTTATTTTTCACTTTTTTGTGTTTTATTTTTGTCGAAGTCGGTTTTGTTTTTTGTAAAAAAGTTTTTATTTTTCACTTTTTAGTGGTTCACATGTGCTTACCCCTTCACAACGTACCGGCGTGATGTTATGTAGACAAACAATATGAGATTTCAGCAATCCCAGTCCATTTGCTATCATTTATTGAGGAGTTCCGTTGCCTATCTCCGAAGTTCTTCATCAGATATTCACAAAATAGTTTTTATAACCTTTGTAGTGAGTACAGGCGTGATATTATGTTGTGTGATGGCGTAAACAATGCTTAGATATGCTATAGCAACAATCGCGGTTAATCTGCTGTTATTTATTGAAGAGTTCCCCCGATTTCTACAAGATCCCATCATCAGATATTGAAATGGTGACAATGGGACCACACGGGAAGCACCAGCTTTCAAATGAAAAAATAATCAAGTAAATCAGTTCACCCAGTCGCAAGTTATGAGCGAACAAACATAAAAAAAAAAAAAAAAAAGTACTGTCGAATTGATAACCTCCTCCTTTTTTTGAAGTCGGTTAAAAAGTGATGTGCTATGAGTATCTATGGAGACTGTTGTTTGTCCGTGTGTACAACATAAGTTCTCACGCCCAGCACAGCAGTCCATAACTCTGTCTCTGGTCGGTCCCTCATGTCTGAGGATCGTGGTCAGCATCTAGGTTGGATCTGGAGCGGATGATCTGCCTCCGCCGGTTTCTGTTCAGCGCGTCTCTCAAAATAGCATGAATTTGGATGACGAAGTTTCATTTATTTGATCGGTCCACCGAATGTGAACCACTGCGCGATCTTTTGCCTTCGGTGTTTACAACAATTAGCAATTTTTCCAAACTATCGTCACCCCTGCGCACCGCGTGGCCAAAGTATGACAAAATGCGTTGTCTATCGAGGTTATGCGAGTCTTTATGTGACAGGTAGGTAGGTATCATCAGTTCTCATCAAGTTCTGCCTAGCCTTTTCCCAACAATGTTGGGGTCAGCTTTCAGAGTAACCGGATGAATACCTGTAATTAACATGGAGCGACTGCTTATCTGATCACACCCAGGGGGTAAATGGCGACTTTAGCAGATCATAATATGAATGGCGTTAAAAAGCGTAAAATGGACCTTTCATAATAGGAACTGCGTCTGTGACCATTTAGGAAAATAGATAGAATAATAATATGAATTGCGTAAAATGGACCTTTCATAATAGGAACTGCGTCTGTGACCATTTAGAAAAATAGATAGAATAATAATATGAATTGCGTAAAATGGACCTTTCATAATAGGAACTGCGTCTGTGACCATTTAGGAAAATAGATCTTAATAAGAAAATAATATGAATTGCGTTAAAATTCATAAAATGGACATAGACGCAGTTGCTAAGTGGCCATTTCAGAACCCCATTGAGTAATACGATACCCCTTGGTAAGATGGGTTGTCTACTGTTGTTGTGCTGGTCAAAGATCTACCACTGACAGCCGGGACCAACTGCTTAACGTGTTTTTCGAGCCACGGAGGAAACTCGGTATCATTGCGATAGATGGTTACACATCCACGGACCTACTTTGCCAAGCACGACTTAACCTTGAAGATCGACTCGTGCTGCTGTTATTATATAGCCACGAGCTAGTACACGACTAGGTGTTTTGTATTTAAGGTATCTAAGGTCATCATCAGCCTTTAATGTTCCCACTGCAGGGACTCAGGCCTTCTCTCTAGGAGAGGAATGGGCTTTAATCCACCACGCGGGCCCAGTGCGGGTTGGTAGATGTCACATGTCTTCGAATTTTTTGGTTCTAAGACATGCCGGTTTCCTCACGATGTTTTCCTTCACCGTTTTGAGAGCAGCGGTGATGAAATAAATTACACAAAGTAATGCGTAAGTCGGGGCCGCGACCACTTGACCACCGCCGCCCCGCTGCCCCCCAGGCCAAAGGTACCTTTTCCAAATTGCCTGCTTCCATGCTGAAATAGTTAACGTAGATTTACATAAATAATTACATTATTTAGTAGTTGTTAAAATAATAGCTTTTAGTTGTTTTCATATCCAATCAACATTATTTTCCATTTTGGCCGTGCCCTACTTTTCATTAATTGCTGTTGAACTCGGTGTAAGACCCGTAAATGCGGCATAGGTATTTAATAAGTTACCGATAGTATACGAAGCTATTTAAAATTTTATAGTGCTCTTGTTCGCAAATGAAAATGCATTTTCGACTTAAATTATTAAACTGAATAAAATTGAAAAGGAAATTTTAAAGAAGGCTGAAAAGTTTTAAATGTAAAGTCTGCTAGCCGTCGGCTTAAAGCAGAAGATAAAACTGCTTTACACTTTTAATAAAAGCCGTTGGTAAAAATGTAAGAGAGTTTCGCTTTTTAATTTTCTGAATGCTTTCGTACACGTGTGTGTTTCCGGTAGTACCTATAGCTCTCCCGCCCTTAGGTGTCGTAAAAGCCGACTAAGGGATTACAGCAATTAAGAGAATGGGCCAAAATCATATCCAGTTATAAACGAAGGTAACAGACCATGTGCGGGGTGGTGTAGCTTTAATTACTGTAACATTTTGTGTTCATGAAAAAACGCGGCATTTGGTGGTTTCATGGGTTGGTGGTTCGTTCTCAAGTGGACCTGGGCAGGACATCTGGCTTGACGCGAAGATGGCCGATGGACCAAGGCATTGACTGAGTGGTGACCAAGGTTAGGCTATGAAAACTAGGGCCGTCCTAAAGCTCGTTTGGATAACGACATGGTCTAAGTCGCGGGAAACACTTGAATAAGAGACACAGAAAATCGGGACATGTGGTGGAAAAAAAGGGGAAGCCTATACCCAACAGTGGGTGATTCCGGGCTGATATGATGATGATCTGTGACACATAGCATAGCAGTAAGTAGTGGTTGTTTTTTTAAACAAGCCTAAAAGCTTGGTTTGCCCTTGTAACCTTCTACTCACTTATGATGTTAGGGTTTCTGAACAGTCTGCTTGCCTGAAGGGCTCACTGTATTGTTGGCTCCGGGGCACGCCACTGCATAGCAGCTAATTACACTGCGCCAAATATGGTGTCAAGACGGTGAAGGAAAAAATCCTGAGGCACACACTGGGCCCGCGTGGTGGATTATAGCCCATACCCTCTCCTAGAGAGGAGTCAGAGAGAGCCAGAGTCCCTGCAGTGGGAACATTATAGGCTGATGATGATGATGAAATGTGGTGTTATCAAAATCATTAGGTAGTTGTTTCGTTGAAAGTTTCAAACTGTCACCTGCATACAAATACTACCAAAGTTTATCCATACCAGCTCCACTGATTCTTAAGAAAAACATAGAGCTCAAAAACCAGTGAATATCAAGAACCCTTCTCTTCATAACCCCGATTTTATCCGTGGTAACTTGTCAGAATGAATCAATATGCACTCGGTTGGTTACGTGCGAAGGGTAACTACCTTACTCGTAACGTTGTGATCTTCTAAGCCGATATGATATACGTTCGAGACTCAGCTCGATAGCTACTCGTACATGCCTCATACGGAGCTTATCTGGCGCTTATCTTTTAAGGGTAAAGTCTTTAAGAACAACAACAACGCTTACTTAACTTTGTTTCAAGAAATCTTTTTAAACAACTTTGTGTTGTGTGAAAAGAGTGTTTAGGAAGAGTGTGGTATGTTGTGGCTTATTGATGGACTAGTTTATCATTATAACGGAACTAATGGAGACAGGAAAATAGTTTCGACTGACAAATCAGTTGTGTATGTTCCCACTGCTGGGTCTCTGATACTAGGGCCAGATGGGCGGGATTCTTCGAACTGTTACAGATGATAACAGTGTCTAACTAGACAAATTTCGAAGTTATTTACCGAATATCGTCAATATGGCCCAAGCATCAGAGATGAGAGAGAGCATATCAATCAGCATACCTACACATTGAGTAATTGACTAGATGGGTTAGCTAGATCAATGGGCACAGGAGAATAGTTTCTACCGAGTAGTATAATTAAGAAATAACTATCAAAAATGTATTGTTTGTAATTAGCTAAAAGTATCGAAGTTATCCTGAATATTATTTTGAATTATTTTATTTATATTTTGAATTTATGATTACTAGAGTATTATTATTATGATATTATTATGATTATGTGTTATTGAAATCGTAGTTATTTATTTTATTGTATGTGACTTTTTATCTGTCTCTAATAAGGGTGTCTCTAACCTGAAATAAATGAATTTTAATTTTAATTTTTTTTTCCTGTAAACATCCCAAAAATAAAAAAAATGTTTCCAAATAATGCAGATAATCTGAACCGCCTTGAAGCCAAAAAGGCTGTTGGTAAACCAAAATGAAATTGTGGTGGAAAAAACCAAATTGCGACGTTAAGTTAATGAACTATGGCTACGCGCATATTAATTGTGTTTATTAATGAGCACTAAATATAACATGTATGACATTTTGACGTACTTCGTTGCAAACCGAATCTTCATTACAAATGTCAAACGATGTTATGTCAGCCATGTCCGTTCGTCAATCAGTGATCAGCATTGGGTTCCCAATGTTACAGGGCGCGGCCAAGCGAGCACTGAATTCCAATCACGGGCTAGAATTGACAATTTGAAAACAGGAAGATCCAATTAGAGTACTGTGGGGAATCAGACTTGGGACCTAAAGATGCGTGATTTTGTTTGATTTGACAAATATTATTCTAACGAGAATAATTACACTGCTATTTTGACAGTAATAGGTAAAAAGTCGTTGGTATTCTTCCTAAGGTGTCGATGTAAAATTTTCATTAAGTAATTGAATTTGGCCTAAAATTCAGCTATGCGAATACTCAACTCATAACCTAGTACCGGAATGTTTTGAAAGCTATTGCCGCTTCTCTAGTTTCTGGTCAAACACTAAGTCGTGGATTAAAACTTTTCTTGAAGGTAGGTCAAAAACTTTATAAGGTAGGTAGATAGTCGCTGCTCAAAACATTGTGAAAATCTAGATTGAGTGCATCTGAAATCGCCATCATGTTTTAAAAGTAGTTACGAAGGCAGCATGGAGACTTGTTTTAATGCACTTTTTCTTCCTGAAAAGATGGTAAAACAATCCGTAATCAATCTTCCCATTTATAACCTGGAAAATTCATTTAATTTTTATTGAATATTTTCATTTCATTATTATAACACAACGTCCTTTAAAACGCACCTTCCATTCGACTTTATTACGAAAATAATTTATTGGGAAACTGCTGTAAAGGAAAATAAATCGTTGGTACTCAGAGTAAATTTTATTCCATTATTTTAATACGGGCGCTCGTTTACACTTTAATGAGTACGTTTCGTATTTAATGCATGAAAAGTATGACGTATCGTTCATACGAATTTCCGCAGAACATGAGCTTTGCAATTATCCGTACCTTGATTGGTTTAATTTTATTATGTAATTCTTTTAGTTTTTTTGTAAGCAACCGGGCGGACTTTATGTTACCTTTGGACTGAAGCCACTGGGTGTTGATGATTCTCTCTCGTTAATCTCCGATCGCATTAAGCCGTTGGTAGCTAGTATCAAGTCAAAAGAGACCTAAACTCCAACTTAAAGTATGATTTAGGTACTTACAAACACTCTATACATAATAGTTCTACGGTCGGCTGTGTAACCATTGGGACGTCAGGTGGGGGACATTCACAATAAAACTGTATACGTGTTTTAGACGTAGCGCCCTTATATACCCATGAAATCTACTTTTTCTTTTTTTAGGTGTTGGGAAATCATCAAAAAACCCCTCGCCCTCTGGGCGAAAGGGAGTGTCAGCCTTCTACTGACTATAAACCACCCATGTTCCTTCTTAGCACTTGTGCCGAGGCCGCGGTATCTCTTTCGAACAACCCGCATCCCCGACGGGACCATGTCAGAGGCCCTTGAGGCGGTTTAGAAACTCTGACACTAGCGTGTGTAAGGTCGATAGACCTTACTGCCCACAGAAGAAGAAGACCCCCTTTATGCACCTCTTTTAAAATAGGTAAAGAGCTACTCTATCTATCTAATAAAAATGTAAAGAAGCTTCCAACATAACATCTAAGTAACTTAATATTCCCATTAGGTCTTTGATAGGAGCAAGATGAGATGTGCCGTGAATTCCAATTCTGAGCTATGTATATAGATGAAAGTATTCGAACGGGATAAAAATAGAATCCTTTGAATCAAAATAGACATTTTTGAAACTTATTGCATTTACAAAAACTGGCCAAGTGCAAGTCGGACTTGCACATGAAGGGTTCCGTACCACTGTAATCGATATTGAGAGATTTTTCATGTTATATTAGCACCATAAACTTCTTATAGGTTTTCCTGTAATCTATACTTAAGTGTTGAACTAATTTCAGTATTTTTTTCAAAATTTTAGGCCCAGTAGTTACGGAGATAAGGGGGGGGGGGAATGGTCAGACAGACAGACACACGAGTGATCCTATATGGGTTCCGTTTTTTCCTTTCGAGGTACGGAACCCTAAAAAGAAGGCATAACATGCAGGTATCTACGCGAACTACTTTTATAACTGGCAACCCTCTATCTGGAAATAATACCAACCTAAAAACTATTTTCATATCCACGAGAACTTTAGCCCCTATTCTGAATAGAAAGAGCATTGAAATACTTTTCATTCTCTCTGTTTACCTACCTACATTTTTAATTGATTCTGATGCTACGGCCAAAGAAAACAAAATGTTGAACAATTCTGAATTTATGTTCGCATGATTTCACAACGGAGTATTTGCTGCCTCATATTTTTATACGTATATAAAAAAGCCTTTTGGCGCCTTTGTCCCGCTTTCCATAAAGTCTGTGCGGATCGGAAAATATTCCTTTGACTAGCTTCCACTATTTGTATTACAAGTTGTTGATTAATTTTCATACAAGAATTTGGTCGACCAGATTGTTTTTGGTTCAGTTTTTGGAAATAAAATACTTCATACTGGTCGTTTTGACTAAAACTGGTTTGTGGCATTATATTGCGTCGCAAATTAGTCAGGTTTAGTTCAAAAGATATACTAACGTTAGGTAGAGTTCATGGTTGAGTTCATTGATCAAGGCTCTTATTGCCTTAAATTTATTGTGTACCATTACCACTTTCATAAAACTGGCAGTAAGATGCCACTACCACAGTATAACGCACTTTTATCTTACGTCTCATGATCTTGTAAAGAACAAGTGCACCACGCACTCTAGTCACTTTACAAGTGCCTGAACTTCCATAATCTACCCTAACCGCTTTATTACAAAAGGTAGACAAACCTGTGTGCTTACTCTCGAATATAATTCCGATAGATCGACATTGGAATTGTCAGTCAAACGTCAGCAATTGGCTGGACTCACTGAGTCTAGCCAATCCCTGACGTTTAACTCAACCAACTGACGTTTGACCAATGTCGATCTATCGGAATTATATTCCAGAGTAAGCACCCAGGTTTAACTTAGACTTGGTTTATCTCGCATGCTGTCACTTTCTTTTGAATATAATTGAAGTGAGACGTCATGCGAGATAAACCAAGTCTAAGTTAATCCAGGTTTATCTACCTTTTGTAATAAGGCGGTAATAGTCTACAACTCCACACTGACTCAAACGGCCACTTCCGCAAGCGTATTAGTCTATTCATAGCCAGACGAGAGTTCTAGACCACACGGATATCTAATTACAAGATCAACTGCGACACTCAATCTATTCTCAACAATGGGGAAGTTGAATAGCGTCCTTGAATGTTACCGCTTGATGACACATCTAGTCCTACCTTTGTTAAAGTTATGTGCCAAAGATATCGGTAGCGCTAAAAGCTACAGGAGCGAACAAAAGGGTGCATAATGGCATGGTCATCATCGTATCTTTATCGCCGCTACGTTTATGGGAGCCTGGCACTAACGCGCCTGATCGCACCCGCACCTCGGAGACATACAGCCAGATATTACCTAATAAATGTTGAGCACACTTCAGGAAACAATGCAACCTTATATGCGCGGCCATTATGGAACTAATTGGGGAAGAAATAAGGGTGGGAATGGTGTTCGGGTGGGCTTGCATTTGTTTGAATCGTGCGCGCAACAAGTGCGGCGCAGGTGGTGGTGCGGGGAGCAGGGCGCGGGGGATGCTCATTGATCAGCCGGCGCCTGTTGCTCGACCTGATACCCCCCACCCCCCACTGACCTGCCCCCCCTCGATAGGCTCGACGTGTGTAATCAAACTGACATGTGGGGAATAAGGGTAGAAATAGATTGCTCATCATCATATTTTGAAACAAATATTTGAGCCATTCGGAATTTTGATTTAGGTACGAAAAATCGGATCAAATATGCATGAGTGGCTGAAACAAAGAGCTATTTGCATATATGGCTTTGGCGGGAGACGTTAGTCGGCTAATTAATGATCCCCTTTGGTCCGATATTAACTTATTAATACGGTGTAACAGAGTAACCTAAACGAGTAATTGTCGGTGCGTAAACAAGGCTTTGATGAGCTGCTAAATCAACAGTTGACTGGAGGATAATCGCCGAGCCAAATGTGTGGTTTGCTGGAGTGTTTGTTGGTAAATAACATGCCTAATTGGCACGGCACATGTATTTTATTTATACAACCATTTTCTTCCTTTGCCAAAATTGCGTGGGATCCGATTGTCACACGATTCACGTGTAGGAATCTGAAAATAGTCACAATATTGTCCTGTTTCGGCAAACCATACCGATGAAACTTTTCTCGCTTTTATATTTTTCTATGCTAATTTTCGAGTGGCAAAGGTATTATCCCGCGTCTATTTTCCCACGCAACTTTCGGAGCGAAACCGTGAAGGAGGAAAATCTTTGAAGTAACGTTGTGTATACAACAGACGTATACCCATTGTACCTAATATGTCCCAATAAACATTGTTTTGGGGATTTACTGAATCTTATTTAAGCTTATTTACTGTTATGTACAACAATGAACCTCACTTAGGAACCGATTTATATGAAAATTTCAGTGTTCGACACTGGAGCGGTTGAAAATTGGCAAATTATTCTTATTTCAGACTGTTCTAAGCTTCGTTATTCTTCTTATATTTTAGAGTTATTTAAGTGGCAGATATCGCGGTTATGATACTATAACTCCTATTAGGTAAACCTTATTCAAAATCAAGAAGTGAATGAAATAATGTTACAAACCTTTTGAACGTAACTGGATTTCCACTGTGCAAGCAGAGGCTAAGCTAATTGCAAGATTAAGAGAAAGTAAACTGCATATTGTATCGGGCTTATCCAGTGCTCGCACAGCAGAGAGAGAACCCCGCCAATAGGCCGCTATGGCGCGCGCGGCAAAATAGCGCGAAACAATACTGATAAATATTACCAATGGACCGTATCACTTTTATCGAATCCAGCCTGCCTGTAGCTCCATGTTCCTATTAATTCCCAACATGGCTCCTGATAAATGAATGCTCGTTCATACATATTTATACTTCAGTAACCATCGGAAATGAAAGTGTCGCCGTTACGGACGCTACGGCGATACTACAAAGAGCTCTGAATTCCTGATTTATTTCTGTCATGTCCCCCGCTTCCGACAAAATGAGGAATAAAAAAGTCACACGTGGATACTTAAGCGTGGTCTCGACGTATCTTATTATATTTCGTCCCCAAATTCATCATTGTGTCCGGTGTCGGAGAAAATGGCTGAGAAAATGAATTTTCTTTTCTATTCAAATGTAATAAAATAACGTCTGTGTATTTTACGACCGTCTTAGAATAGAATCCACGTGAAGTCATTTTAAACGAGCTCATCTTACTTTACATTCACAGTAATCTCAAATTTCCTGAAGGCTCTACGTTACGAGCATTTAAATTATATTACAGTCATAAGCTGCGTCCTAAAAAATCTCGTAAACAATACTGACTAGCTACTTACTTTTTGTTCGGTCGCCATTTTTCTCGACGCACTGTTGACGTAGTGTTCGAAATAACCTCGTTGAACCTACAAACGTTGGGTAGAGGGTACTTAAGGCATTCAATCTAGACAAAAAAGGGATACAACAGACCTCAGGGCACTGCAGGGGGCAAGGGATGAGGCAAGAGGCAATTAGGGAGGGACGTGCCGAGCGGAAGGATACGTAAAGTACATACAATATGACGAGACGAGACACGGACTAGAAGATTCATTGCCGGTTGAATTAATTAAGTCGTGGCAATTAGCCTAGTAACCTAAAGAGAAACTAAGAATTTATTAAAACTGTCTTTATTTCTTAGTGTAAAAACAGAGCAAAAGAGACTTCAAAGTTAATAAGATTTTCCCCGAGAAAACCAAAGGAAAGCGGATTACGAAATTGCCTAATCACCGCGCCTAAATAGCAAATAGCCAAACCGAAAGCGTCTAAATTGCGCTCCTTTAATCAGGTGCGAAGTGTCATTAGTTGGTAGCTTGTTAGATTCACGTTATTTGTGATTTGTGGGCCACTGAAATTAGAGGTCGTATAGATCTGTAGGTACTCGTAGGTGCAATGACGTCTAGGTCGAAAGGACGTCTCCGGCTGACCGCAGCTACCAGCCTAGGTAGACGACCAGAGACAACGAATCTCCACAATTTATGGGACCTAAACAACCTGCTCCACATTAACCAAAATGAATGGGTTACGATGAATGAATAGGTACGTTTGGCTCAAGATGTTTGTTACGGGAGCTACTAGTGACACCCTCGTTAAGTTTGTATAGGTTTATTCATTTTGTGGGCCCAAATATTTAGTTAGAGGTGTTTGGGATTCAATTTATTTGCGACGGAACGGTAGTATATGTCCAAAGTGACACATGAAACAAATGTCCTTAGGGCATTGTAGAATATAATTACAAAGCTATACGTTATATTATGTTTTTACGTGGGACACTTTGAAGATGTTCTTGTCTACTTTTTAAATGAAAAACGTATTGCTACATCGGGGATCGCAGTATTGACGTTGCAATATCACGTTTCTCTACTACGTGAAGGAGTTAGAACTTCAGCTTTCTTTTACATTTAACTGGTATTTATTGCCAAAGATCGAAGTGTTCCATTTGAAGAAGATGTTTAAGAGACGTTTTTCAGTCCACAAATAAAGTCACGAACTCGCTTACTTTCAGAGCAAGTTCGGAGAAAAAAAAAAGACCTGCCGCCTCCGAGATGAGTCTAATACTCTCTCATTTTCAACATACTTTTCGCTTCAAATTCCAAAGTTCCAAACTGCATTCAGTTTCGCCTTGTCCCGCAGAATTTGGATTCCAATCTGGCGTGTAATACAATCAAAACTTTTTACAACTGTGGTTATCTTTATGATAGGACACGAGTCAAGTCTGTAAACCACAGCTTGAGTGGCATATAAAAGGAAGTTCTTTGTGTCCTAGATAGACGTTTATTTCCTGGATAGCTCGTAACATGCTGTGTTATTTTCTCCGTAGCGGAACGCGCGCTTTTCTTGTGTGACATTTTCTTATTATATCACGTTAGGGGAAAAGCTTTGTGGAAAAACTTTATACGGATTTAATGGGCCTTCTCGAGGGTGGCAATTAAAACTGATAGGAATTTCTTGCCAATTATTTTCTATACTTCTGTGGTAGTAAAGGTTTAGGCGTACCTACTACGGTGCTGTATTTTAAAGACGAACGGTTTCTGCCCAACAATTACCAAATTAGATAGTATTGTGAAATCGTATTCATCGAATTTCTCGTTGTATGGGATCGTTCCTTAATAAACGTATAGAGTGTGAGTGAGGTTTCTGATTCATTGAACTAACGTTTGATAATCTGGGCCAAAAAGGGTGTCGAAAAAACGCTGACTCAAACAAACATAGTTGGGAAAAGGTGTTACAGAGTATTTCTATTCGAAAATGTCAATTGCAGTTTGGCTGACCGCGCCTCGACGAGATCTAATCGAATGCCGTATTCGAAAATGTGAGCTAATAAGACTAACCGTAACCACCTGTGCCGTAACTTGGATTTATCATTGTTATAATGAACTACATCTACTTAAACTACCTTGTTTTGCTCTAGCAAAATACCCCACATGTACTAATTAGATAAAAACATGTTTACTTTTAATATTAAATTTGTTTTCCCGGTCTGCAACGGGCAATCAAGTACCTACATCGTATGATTATATTTTTAGAGTTCAACGTTAGCCGAATGGCAAAAACGGAACCTTTACAATTTTGTATTGTCCTTCTGTACCTCACCCATGACAACATATTTTTATGATTTGACAATAACGCATCACGATATACGCACCGTCTAAATTGTTCTGTTATGTGGTAAAAGAATACTTAAAAAAAACTGGTGATAGAAAAATACTTTTTTACAAAAAATAAAACCGACTTCGACAAAAAAAACACTCAAAAGTGAAAAATAAACTTGAGAAGAAAAATCAGTTTCTGAAGTCGGTGACTTTTGTTTCTTTGATTTCATTTTTTTGTCACCGACTTCAGAAACTGATTTTTCTTCTCAAGTTTATTTTTCACTTTTGAGTGTTTTTTTTGTCGAAGTCGGTTTTATTTTTTGTAAAAAAGTTTTTATTTTTCACTTTTTAGTGTTTCACAACGTACCGGCGTGCTTACCCCTTCACAACGTACCGGCGTGATGTTATGTTAGGAACTGGTGTAAACAATAGACAGACAATATGAGATTTCAGCTATCCCAGTCCATTTGCTATCATTTATTGAGGAGTTCCGTTGCCTATCTCCAAAGTTCTTCATCAGATCTTCACAAAATAGTTTTTATAACCTTTGTAGTGGGTACAGGCGTGATATTATGTTGTGTGATGGCGTAAACCATGCTTAGATATGCTGTAGCAACAATCGCGGTTAATCTGCTGTTATTTATTGAAGAGTTCCCCCAATTTCTACAAGATCCCATCATCAGATATTGAAATGGTGACAATGGGACCACACGGGAAGCACCAGCTTTCAAATGAAAAAAGAATCATGAAAATCAGTTCACCCAGTCGCAAGTTATGAGCGAACAAACATAAAAAAAAAAAAAAAAAAAAAAAAATACAGTCGAATTGATAACCTCCTCCTTTTTTTGGAAGTCGGTTAATAAAAGTAGGTAGGTACGTGTGTCAGAGAAAAAAATGATTTGCAAAGCTGACGTTCTTAAATTCGATGTGATGGCAGTGCTTTATTTTCCGTGTTTTGATCAATTCTCCATTAAATTATTATTATCACCATCAGCATACTTAAGGCTTGGGCTGCTGCTGACTTATAGTTCTTCAAATGTTAAACAAATTGCCTTTGATAAATATTAATTAATTTAGGGCCTTATCACACTAGCGGTTTGGAAGCGGCTGCGGGGCGGAGCGGACGCGCAGCGAATGCGTCGCGAACACGCCGCGGCTGCGCAGCGAGAACGTCGCGCGTTATGTTTTCGTCGCGTGTTTGTAGCAAATTATCGCCGTACAATACACTCAGTAAAAAAAAAAAAGGTAGCACTCCGGGAGTGCCGGCAGAAGTGAAAACTTCAATATTAACTTTCAAACTCGCGTCAGGGTCACGTGATGCTGATCGAAAAATCTTACGCTTTTTCGATCAGCATCACGTGACCCTGACGCGAGTTTGAAAGTTTTTACCCATACAAAAAAAAGTGCTCAGCGCCGCTAAAGAAGTTTTCACTTCAAAATGGATTCCGACGAGGAAACACTCCTGTTGGCTTTATTACTTCGATGACGCCGGAGACGAAAACGAAAGCATCGACGAATTTGGGAAGATCCATTATCCGTTGCGCGTCCGCAACGAATTCGCTGCGCATGCGCGGCGTATTCATTGTGTGTCCGTAACTAATTCGTTACGCGTCCGCTCCGCTTTGAGAACGTTCGCAATCCGCTAGTATGATAAGGCCCTTAGGTGATCAGGTGTCCAAAAACGTGCGGTATCGTGGTACCTACTAAAAGCAAAACACGCGCTTTGGTCCTGGAGTTGCGGACTCCAGCCTCTTATCATGCAATACAATACAAGGGATAACCCACTATATTAATGTGAGTTCTTATCAGCGACTCTTATCATCAGTGCTTCCGGCTAAAGTACTATATATTTTGAGAAGCGAGAGCGATTTGCTTCAAGTATTGTGGCACTAGGGCAGATGCCTCCTGGACCTTCATCGAATGTCTTTTATATTTCTGAAGTTTAAAATGTGTAGAACGCAGAGTGTACTGACATTGGTGGCGCTGTTCGTGGGGTTGGCGCACTCCTGGGGTGAGTATGAGGGACGTTCATATTTTTAACCGACTTCCAAAAAGGAGAAGGTTCTCTATTCGTGTGTATGTATGTTTTTTTTATGTATGTCAACCGATATCTCCGTCAATAAATTGTGAACCGATTTTCAAAATTCTTTTCCCCGTGGCCGTAATCATGTTGTTCATACATAGAATTTGTTAATAGCTCCCTCTATGGTCTTTGTGGTCTGCAAGCGCTACTGCTGAGCAAGAAGTCCAGGGTTAGTTTCCGGTGTTGGGTAAAGTGTTATGGGTTTTCATTTGTGCTTTGAATACACTTTATTTTAAGTTTTACTGACAGTGCTTGACCGAATGTCCCACAGCCATTTTACTGTTGGCTGTGGGACATTCGATCAAACAGACAGACGGAAAGACATGAATAACGGAATATCACTAGCACATACATTTATGAGTGAGGGTCAGAATAACTTTTAAGGGCATCACAAATGCTGCGGTTTGTTCGAAAGAGATACCGCGGCCCCGGACTCAAAGGGCTAAGGTAGAGCAGGGTTGGTTTGTTTTTAGTAAGTGTAAGTTTGCCACTCCCTTCCGCTCCACCCAGAGTGTGAGAGGTTTGATGATTACCCCCACTTCAAAAAAAGGACAAGACAAATAATTGGAAATGTTTGGAATCAACTGAAAGTGCTTTCTTAATATTTTTTTTTAAATTAGCCTATTCTGTCCCAATGCTAGATAAAGACCTCCCCTCTTTTATCATCTCCCTCCTTTACAGTGTTTTACTTTCTCCGACTAATCAGTCAGGAACAAGTCCAAATCACCACGGCTGAGTTTCTTGAGTCCACCTCGGTGACGTCGACTGTCTTCAGGCCCCACTGTGTTACGATTCTGGCCCACCTGTCCTGACCCATCCTGGAAATGTGACCCAGCTAGTCCCATTTCAACCGCGCAGACTTATCGCCAAAACTAAACGATTTTGATTTTGTTTCAGATATTGCCCTTAGCAAAGGAGATGTCCTAGAATTTTATTTCAACGCGACAAAAATAGACACCGTACGGTTTGAGAACCAAAACCTTGCAGCGTTAGCGTATGATGAAGTTCACAACCTGATGCTGTATGTGGATAAGCAGAGCCACGGCGATGCTGTGTGTGGTTATAACATGACTTCCTCGCAATACAGATGTTTCACAGAGAGAAATGGCCGGAACATTCACGGCCTCGCCTACGATCCTGCCACGGAATTATGCTTCTTTTCTGATACTAATGAAAGAAGTATTAATTCGTTTTCATTAAAACCTGGGTCTGATTACAACGTTTACGGCAATATCAAGTTTAATAAAAGTACCCCCGCTGACATTGCCGTGGATAGCTGTAGAGGGTACGGTACTAATAGTTTAATGTCTTATATATGTTAGCCCACATTATATTTTAGAACGTGAAAATCAATTGCAGTTTTAATTTACAGGTATATTTACTTTATAAACACGAAGAAACTCCATTTTAACCCCACAATTGAGAGAGTTCGATTTGACGGATCCGAGAGTAAAATTCTTGCTTGGAGTAAAATATGGTCACCCTATGGCAACAGAACTTACACATTGCAGCCACACAGCCTAGTTATCGATCAACAGGCACAGAAAATATACTGGTTCCAGCCTTGGATAGGACGCGGGAAATACAATCTCTACAGTGCAGGTTTGGATGGAAAAAACGAAACCGATAAAATTTGGTACAGAATTGGTAAAAGAGAAACCGAGCACTACTTGGAAGTTCAAAATGCAGTGGCCGTGTCGAACAAATCTCTCTACATGGTGGAGTGGTGTGCAGATTGCTTCGCCTTCGAATTTGCAAAGAACGAGATGGACGTCAGACCTAAGGCTTTCAAACCGTTATTTGCGTTGAATAATGTAGTGCCCGTAGCTATAGCCGCAAACTATAAAATTTCTGAACAAATCCAAGGTAGTCAGGACTGCAGCAACCTAACGGCTATGATACAAAATGACTCCAACGATTCATTAAAAGTCGCTACAGAATATATGGGACCGTTTTGTGTTCATGGTATGAAAGTTAATGGAGAATCTCTTTGCAACTGTACATCTGGTTACACCGGTGACCGATGCGATGTTTCAGTCTGTGACCAGCATTGTATCCAGGGTAACTGCAGTTTAAGTGATGAGGGACTTCCTATATGCAGGTAAAACTAATTCCACTTCTTGTGTTGTCTTTCCTTGTTTAAAAAGTTACGTCCCATTTCATCATTATCCACAGCCTGAATTCATCCACTGCTGGTTATAGGCCTCTCTGTTCTTGTGCCAATCTCCACTATCCTATGCCGGCCTCATTCAGGTTTTAACCCCGATGGCAACTATATCGTCTGCAGATTTCACATTTTCATTTTTCCAGATGCAATGCCGGCCATTCCGGAGAAAGGTGCGAAGTCTACGCCTGTCATGATTACTGTCTCAACAATGGTGAATGTTCCTTGAATGAGAAGAATGAGCCAGTCTGTCAATGCCAAGGAGTTTACGGAGGTGATAGATGCGATGTATCTGAATGTCAGAACTATTGTATTCAAGGCAACTGCACTTTAAATGACGAGAGACTCCCTGAATGCAGGTAAAATTTATATTCAATTTCTTGCGTAAAGACCTAAATTAATATCGTCTTCCTGCAATTTATTGTCCCACTCTACGTGGGATCGGCGAAACACTTTTTCCTTCTACCATTCTCCCTCTGCACATGTTCCATTCTACTTGGGGTCGGCGCAACAAGTTTCCTTCTTCTATTTTTCCCATATCAGACGTCACGGCATCATATTATATACTTCTTATTCTTTTATATATAATTTCTCTCATTTGGCCAATCCATCCATTTTACACATGTAACAAAAGTAGAGATTAAAATAAAGTTTGTCATAAAAATTCATCCGCGACCGCAACGCTGTCAATGATAGTTCCTCCGATTGAGGTTTCAGCACCTGCAGCAGCCGACCCAGCACAGCATTGCGTTGATTTCCTTTTTGACCCAATTTGACATTTAATTTAATTGCAGATGCAATGCCGGATATTCTGGAGAGAGGTGCGAAGTCTACGCGTGCCACGGTTACTGTTTGAACAACGGTGACTGTATACTGAACGAGAAGGAGGAGCCAGTCTGTCAATGTGATGGTAATCACCAGGGATCAAGATGTGAAGCTGTTATTGTTAAAGCTGACATTAATCAACGGTAGTATGTTAATAGGGGACGTACTGTACTGAAATAGGACAGCATGTTGCAGGATTTTTATAGAAACATTTTGCTAAGAAATAGGTACTTTTGTGATGCTTTTGTGTGACAATGTTTGTGAACGCGGGTTATGTTTTGACAGAAAGTAAAGATTGCTTCCATGAATGCTTCGACAGTGCGAACGCAAACCTATGCAATCATTTGTTTTATTCTTTAATTATATGCTTAAATGTATTTTCTGTGTTTTATTTACAAATGAATTCAACTATCTTCACAAACATATCTGTCTATGGTCAGAAAACTAAACTATTTTTCCTGAGCTGACGTTTCATGATTTTCTTCTCTATTCGTGTTGTCTATTCTGTGTAAAGAGGTAAAGTGGTCTAGGAGTCTAGGCACACTGTCCTCTAAATTCGACAGCATGTCCTGCTGAATAATCAAGAATATTGTGAGTTGTTTCTACAGTGTGCCTATTGGACTCCTAATGTGTGAACAGATTGACGGGTGTCGTCGACTTCGCGCTAGTTGTGGGTTGTGGGCACTGCGGTTGTCGCCGCTGACGGGTCCGTCCGACACGCGACGACTGCGACACGTTGACGTTCTGTAAAGTAATCGAAACCTCCTACCCCCTCACTAAACACGAGCCGGCTCCCTTGACCTGACACGCCATAATAAATTCAAAACTTTTGACACGGCTGGCCCAACATTCTGAGAAAGCACCCTAATTACTCCGAGGGCGCCTGATATCCGGGTATTCCTATATACTTCCAGCATTTTAACGAGATCACAAAATTATATTAACTTAATTATGATTTTTTCGTGCTTCCGACAGTAAATGGCCGCCATCTCGGCACCCCAACTGAATTACGGAACGAAATATTGAATTGAAACGTCCGGCAGACGCGGCCAGAATGAATGGAATATGTAAGTAATCTCTGATTTTATATCTGCAGTATTTTTTAAATACGGAACGACGAAACTGTTCCAATTTCCCGCTCTTTATTTTATTTAAGCGACGGCAGAGATAAGTGGCTTAATATTTATTTCATTGGTGCTTATTAAAAGATACTCTTCATTCTTTTTGCTTTGAAATGTTAAACTTGGTTTTCATTACTCATACTCTGAAAGTAGGTCATAACATGCCTGCGGAGCGGGTTGAAAGTACTACTTTTCAGCCCTAGGGAGAATCGCTTTCTACTGACAGCTGTCAAATTATTTGATGTAATTGGGAGCAAGCCTATTGCCACCAACTGATGTGATTAGGTGCAAGCCTATTGCCATCAACACATGTAATTAGGAGCAAGCCCATCGACATCAACTGATGTAATTAGGAGCAAGCCTATTGCCACCAACTGATGTGATTAGGTTCAAGCCTATTGCCATCAACCAATCTAATTAGGAGCAAGCCTATTGCCATCAACTGATGATGTAATTGGGGGTAAGCCTATTGCCCCCAACTGATGTAATTAGGAGCAAGACTATTGCCATCAACCAATCTAATTAGGAGCAATCCTATTGCCATCAACCCAATGATATCAACCTATGTAATTAGGAGCAAGCCTAATGCCATCCACCGATTAGATTTAATCGATTTTAAGTGTTTCTCGTATGTTTACTTTTTTATTTTTTTTTGTCAATTTGTTTTGTCCTGTGTGAAACCAATAAATACGGTACTTTTTCTTTCTTCTATCTTTCGATTTAGGTAATTGGGCGCAAGCCTATTCCCATCAACTTTCCTTGTATTCGTAATGAAAAGCACAGTGTTTACCTCGGGTTAAAGACTTATTTAGTCCCTCGAACTATTAGCGCCCTCGCTGCGCTCAGGCGCCAAACTCCGTCTCGGGGACTAAATAAGTTACTTTCACCCCTAATGTAACAATGTACTATTACTATTGCTTCGCAGATTTAATTAAATAAAAGTAAATTATAGTCTGAGTACTCTATTCGAGTAATAAAAGTAACAGTTGACGAGGACATGACTAATAATAAAGTCTAAATGAAGTGAATACTTCAAGCCAGTTAATTGAATTTTGTCCCTTTTATGAGTAAGGATGGGCCACATAAGTATCTGGTAGTTACTTGAACTATATAAATGTAATAACTTTAATACTCGAGTCTAGGGTACAGTGCCGGACACCAATATGTACATATAAATAAAGCACCTTTTAAAAGTGATTTTCTCTTACTTTATATTTTGAAAGCTATAGTTTTTCGAAATAAGTAGGTCTCAAAGTCTCAAAGTACAAACCGTTATTTCACAAGAAAATAGTTTTGGAGTTTTGATAAGTATAGGTAGGTACCTATACAATAATACGTACATTAATACTCTCTCAGTCTATCTCAGTCTATCTTTTTCAAAAAAAAATTTTCATGTCCCAAAGGCTTACTTTTACTGCTTTTGCACCTATCAGTAGTAAAAGTGCAAGATTATGTTCTTTGGTAATCAATAAATTTGACACAATGTTATCAATGACAAATTGGGTTTGTCTCAAAAGAGAATTCTAAGTTATTTTAATATCGCTTTGAAATGGGTGAATTTCAACAAATGCCATTTTTTTATCATATCGGTGAACTTTTTCATTTATGTTATTTTTTTATATTTTTCAGGTTTTATGTAATCTTTAGGATATCAAATATCCCCAAATTTAATATCATCAACGTAACATTTAAGACTAAAGAGAAAATTCAGTTTGAATTCTGGTTTCCACCGATATGATAAACCGGCACCGATTATTTTTCTGTACACCGATATGATAAGTTTATCCACCGAAATGATGTACATATCCAGCGATATGATAATCTATCCACCTTTGAACATCAAACAGGAAATAGTTAGTAGGTACCTTACATACTCAACGAAATGACACGGGATCTACCGATATGATAAAACGACTCACCGAGATGATAAAATATCTACCGATATGATAAAGCAATCCACCGATGTGACAAAACTGTGCGTTGATCATGAATCAAAACACCGATATTAGATATAAGACACCGATTGATTTTTTCTCATCATTTCGGTGTAAATTATCACATCGGTGGTAATAAAGACCACCGATTACAGCGATATGAGAACAGCGACGTGAGAAGTAACACAATTTTTAGAAAATTAGAAAATATGCATAATATCTAGGATAAATTCAATAACAGTCAATGAAGCTAATTCACTTACTACCTCTGTTAGAACCAAACAACAATATTGAAACTACTCATTACACTAGAAAATGCAACCACCGATAATATAAAATAATTGTCCGGGAGCAACTGAAATGGCGTACTTACGTTATTGACGGGAATATGCAGCGATTTGACACACGTCCGTCTTGACTGCGCACAAGCACACACTAACGAGAGAAATAAAATTGGGGTGGGGACGCTGTCGGACTCGTCGATGTAAAGTTAGGTTTAAATTACTTTTGTCCAGCGATATGAGAACATTTCGCAGGACAAGTACGTTTGTGCCTCTCAGTAATAATAATCGTTAATTATGTAATAAAATATGTTATATATTAATAATATAACTAATATTCTATGAAATAGAATAAGTTATATCCTTAACTTACTTATTTTTATTAGTGTATATAAGCTTTTTGTTTGTAAAAAAAGTAGAGGGACAGCACCGATTTGAAAAAAATAGAGGTTTATGTATATATTTTCTACCTTTGTAATAGTCCTAGGTAAATTATATTTTTGCCACAACGCAATAACTATCTATTGAATACTAAAAAAAATAATTCAGAACAATATTCCTTTTTTCAAATACTAATTTCACCGAAGACAAAAAAATAAGTCATTTGGGAAATTCACCCGATTATAAACTTAATACTTTTCAGTAGATTCTTTTGAATGGAAATTTAGCGCTGCGATAAAAATGTAATGTAACTGAAATACATTCTTACTGCCGCACTCAGAGAACTTGATGTCAAATCTTAACTAAGTGACGGCTTACGTACTCATTAAATATCTCTGAGTTTAAACGTAACACTCTGCAACAAAGCCCTATAAATGTATTTTCATTAACACAGTAAACGAAGTCTTCACTGTAACACTGTTCGCCGCATCAACAATACTGGCTTGTGTCCTTACTCAATCACAGACTGATATAAATATTAAACTCCAAACAAATAGGGGTAGGTTACCCACCTACATATGAGTACTTATTTCAAGCATCTCCCGGCAGGTGACGTAACTGCCTACCACCAAAATCCTGCAAGGGATGACTGTTTACTTATGCATGGGAGCCATCCTTCATCGTGCATACTATATGTAGGTTTATAGGAGACCAACTTCCATTATTATCATGCCTGTAACTTCGTTTACCCTGTAAAAGCAAATGGGGTAAAGAAAATCTAAAAGTATCTTTGAGGTTGTGTGCGGAAAAATTGTTATTTGTCGTAATACTTACGAGTAAATAGCGCAGTGGTGGCCCAGTGGTGGCGGCCCCGACTTACGAACAGCCAGTCGTGGGTTCGAACCCCGTCAGGCGCATTACTTTGTGTAATTTATTTCATCACCACTGCTCTCAAAACGGTGAAGGAAAACATCGTGAGGAAACCGGCATGTCTTAGAACCAAAATATTCGAAGACATGTGACATCGACCAATCCGCACTGGGCCCGCGTGGTAGATTATAGCCCATCCTTCTCTTAGAGAGGAGGCCTGAGTCCCTGCAGTGGGAACATTATAGGCTGATGATGATGATGATGATGAGTAAATAGCGGACAGATGGACAAAGATAAGAAAGGAGGCCTTTATCCAGCAGTGGGATAGTGTTGGCTAAAGAAAAAAAAATGAAAAGTCAAGCCAACCTGAAACATGATGATGCGTGCATTCATAGAGCTACAGTGAAATAAACAAACGTACTTCGTGAAACAGACCCGTATTTATAGTCAGGCTCTGTTAGTCATACGTAGTCCAATTAGCATTGTATCGATTCAGGCTAACAGGATTATTTTCGTACGACTAAAGGTCGTGTACACACGGCTACACATCAAGCTATACAAAACCAGTATAATCTGATCGTTCATTGTGCGAAAAGATCTAGTAAAGTGAGGCCAAGATTAACTGGTTTTGTATAGCTTGATGTGTAGCCGTGTGTACATATTTATAACTAAATTTCAAACATGGATGAATGTACCTACTACAAGTCGTATAATATGCGAAGTAATATACATGTAAATAAGTAATTTACTTTACTCCTCTAGCAGAGGAGTTTAGAAGGCTAGCAATTTAAATAAAATGTAATTTCTGGCAACTCTGAGACGTGATGTGGGGGATTTTATTACAAGTATTACAAGACACAGCACAGAATATATTATCTCGTCTCTAGATTTTAGTATCACCTATGTTTGAAACTCTGCGTTTCAACTGAAGGTTGCACAGTGGCTGAGTGGCTGGCTGGTGAGCTGCATGTCGCGGGTTCATTCCCACGCGCAACAAAAATTTGTATGGCTTACAGTTGTATGTCCCAAGTTTGGTTATTAAAGTAAGTGAGTTTAAATGTTGATAGAGGCACCCAGAATGCAGAAGAAAGTACTAGTGTGAGGCAAAGTTTGAATAGAGCCATAGTTGCACTCGAGCGCTGACGCGGTCATGATGGTTAATTTCAGTGGAGGCTAGCCATCAAGACGCTAGACGTAACAAATTATTTCGTACAGAAATGTATGCGGGTGAAGTTCTTTTTTTTTTGGCCGGTGGGAAATCATCAAATAACCCCTCCCGCTCTTGGGCAGGGCGAAAGAGAGTGTCAGACTTCTACTGACTAAAAACCACCCATGTTCCTTCTTAGTCCTTATGCTGAGGCCACGGTATCTCTTTCGAACAAAGCAGCCCCGACGGGGTCAGGTGAAGTACTCCTTCTTCCCTAACTCATACAATCGGATAGGACGGCAATTGAAAGAAGAAACAAAGAAAATTTGTTTTTATTTGGCATTATTATAATACAAACTCCTTAAAATTTATACAATAACAAACAAACTGATAATGTCATGAGAGCCTCAGCTCAGCATAATGCCAGATGGCAAATGCCAGATGGTACTGTGTACCATCTGACGCTGATTTCCAGCTGCTGCCCACGAGTGCCATACACTTGAAAATATAAAAAAAAAACACATAAAATTGATCGTAGTCATTTCTTTCTTTCTTTTTTTTTTCCAAACATATCTCTTTCGAATGACAAATTCCAGTAGGTAGGCAGCACGTTCATCGTGTTATCGTGTAGTTCACAGAGTTATGGGCCTACTACACGCACGCACTTCCCCACAGTTTTCGTTCACACTTCACAGTACATCGCGCGTATGGTTGGTAAAACTGTATTACTATTACAAACCACACGCGCGATGTACTGTGTGCACCGTGTAATCCCGCAGGCAAAACTGTGGGGAAGTGCGTGCGTGTAGTAGGCCCATTAAGAAGCCTTCAAAAAGTTTGCGGACGGATTAAATGGCGCCTACCGTCCACGGGATAGTTTAAGAAACTTTTGACGTACAGCTTAAACTTTTCGGCAGTCAAATCAGCCTACAGTTCGTAAATAATCTTACAAATATGTATTCTGGCCTCATGCATATACGTTAGAAAAAGAGAAACTGAGAAATTCCCAAGGCACAACACTTTGTACTTCATGTACTTTCTGTGTTTTATTTTCAATCATTTTGTAAAACTAAAATACAAGACTGAACAACCATCTTATCTAGCTCACTGTCTATCCCACATTGCCTGACTGTCTAAATAGCCTGCACCGGCGCAGAACCTTGAATCTCGGTGGCGTTGACTTAGCCAATATATAAATATGCACTGTTAAAAATTATGTAATTTTATTAAAAATTATGTAATTTTACATGCAAAAAATTACATAATCCTGTAAAATTTCCTAAAAATCTGGGACGGAAAAATATGAAATTTTACATAAAAAAATGTAAAATTGACGAAAATTATGTAACATTTCATATTTTCCCGTAAATTTCCCAGCTTTTTCGGAAATTTTACAGGATTATGTAATTTTTTTGCATGTAAAATTACATAATTTTTTACAGTGTGGAGGATATTCCTAGTGGAGTGGGAAATATCTCCTCATGAATAATAGTCGTTGAACAAATCTGTTTGTAGTCAGAAGGGCTGATTGGAAGATTAAAAAAACAATACCTATATTAAAACTAGATTTTTGTATAAATGGATCAGTTGTACCAAAAAAAAGTAGATAGCAAAACAAACTTCAGGTGAATTTGACGTTGTACCATGTTCGCTAGCTAATGAGCCTACGAAAGAGCCACTACCTAGAAAAGGCTGACAATACGCCGGGAAAACGCAAAAAAGAATTGCGCGTAGCACCTAAGTAGCGTCAGTGTGCCATTATGGCCCATTGTGTACAAGCAGCACTACAACCCACTCGCCTCACTTAACTCTATAACTGCGACCAGACCACGACTGGCAGATTTTTATTTTATTCTTCCTCAAGGAGTGACTCAGCCAGGATTTTGTCTATTACAGTGCGATCAAATTATCTTGGCAGGTCTGAACATAGGCTTTGCAAAATTTTACGCATGTAAACTTGTGAAGAAAACTGTTATTGCCAGATAAACCAATACTTAAACGATCAGAAAATATCTAATTTAAACAGTGAGAAATACAAATAAAATAAATATCATTATCACTTTTATACATTCGTTGTAACAAAATGACCTGCACGAAGTTCGGACCTGCCAAGATAATTTGATCGTACTGTATATGCAAAGCCACACTGAGGAAAATGTTGTGAGAAAAATGTTGAGTTTGAATGTACAAGAGTAGAGGAAGACCAAAGAAAGGATGGATGGACTGTGTGAAGGATAATATGGCTAGAAAAGAGGTGACTGCTGAGATGAGGAGTAATACAGAAGTAGGGAAGAAGAAGACATGCTGCGCTGACCCCAAATAGATTGGGATAAGGGCTGGAGAATGATGATGATATGCAATGCTACTCGTTTTCACTCAAACTAAAAGCAATTTTAACACCTAGGCACCTTAAAACATAAAATAAACAAAACAAACGAAGCTACAGTTACAGGCACAAAGCATAATGGCTTGTGAAAGTACTGTGTATAAGTACTAAGTTAGGCAGTTTAGCGCAGTCAATTTTAATCCACACAGAATTTAGTTTATTTATTTATTTTTTTAAAACGTTGCCCCACACTAGGAATTTCTCCTGTACCATGGGTGCGTTCACAAACATTAAAACTCACATACACAAATACCCAGACCCGAAACAACTATCTGTAGACCTTACAAATATTTGTTCCGTGCGGGGATCGAACCCGCGACACGCAGCGCAGCAGTCCAATCGCTCAGTCACTGCGCCAACCGTGCCGTCAAAATAGTGCCTCAAATAGGTAGTTTTGTGGAAGCCACGTTCCCACTGTTTGTCCCATTGCTGGGCATAGGCCTCTTCCATTCCGTTCCAACTCTCCTGATGCTTTGCCTATCAGTCAGGAACGAGTCCAAATCGTCACGCCATCGTGACGAAAAAGATATTATTCGGAATTAATTTCATTTGAAAACCTTTTGAGCTTTCCATTTATTTTTAATGCGTTGTTGGACTGTGTTACATAGATTGTATATTCGACGTTTCGTATCGCGGGTTCGACCGCCCGGAAAGAAATTAATTTGTGCACAACCCCCTGCGCGGTGGTATGTTTTATGGGCCTCGGGGACGCGAGGGTTTTCTTTACGAATCCGCTTAAAACCGAAAGATTTCCCAAGTATTTGTGGAAACCGCGGAAAATATTTGTATAAGCTGACAGTCCCTATCTTCAAATGTATGATAAATATGATGGATTTTGTTATCAATCATATTTAGTAGTCTTTTAGTCGCTTAAAACGGCTTTAGTAAACAACGTTTCGTGTTGACGCATGTCTGAACTCCATTAACGGATTACTAACGAGTTTGGGAGGACCACTTAGTGCTATATTACCCACACTTTGACACTACTGTTACATTCAAGTGGTGGATGATTCAATGTTAGTAAAATGGACCATCGTTCGAAGATGCCGTAACATATTATCCAAACGTATTCTCACTAGATACTCATATAATTAAGCTCGCCTTTGTACATAAGCTTTGTAATTTATGTTTATATTTGTTATTTTATGTGTGCAATAAAGAATAAGAATAATTATTGTCCGCCTTTCAACACTATCTTGAACTAAACACAATCGTTTATTTCTGATTTAGGCCCGAGCTGAACCACACGCAATTCGAATTCCAGGTAATACGGGGCTGCGGGTCCCGTCGCGTCGGGACTGCGGGGTGTTCGAAAGAGATACCGCGGCCTCGACACAAAGGGCTAAGAAGGTACATGGTTGGTTTTTAGTCAGTAGAACTCTGACAAATCTTAAAATGACTCCTCCCGCTATGGGCAGAGCTGAAAAAAAAGGTAATAATGTTATTTCAAATTACACATTATTACAGTCAAGTATAAATTTTTATGTCAAGAGTAAATGGGTACTAAATAAAAACTTTCTTATTTTTACTTTTATGTAAATTACAAACCACTATCATTACAGGCTTACCTAATACAATAGTGTACTTAGTTAAATTTATAATAGCTTACAAAGATTAGACTTACAAATATATAATTATAACTACCAAGAGTTTTTTACAAAACTTTGACAAAGAAGTTTTGAATATCTCACAAATGCATGGATCAAGATTTTGTAAAGTCAGAAACACAATCACCATAACTCTAGCTGTTTCTCAAGCCTCAGCTTTCGGTCTAACCAGACACTGAATATATTAGAATTTCACGGAGCGACTGCCATCTGACCTCCAACCATAATAGCCTGCATAGCCAACTTGATGTAGAGTGTGATCTATCTTGTCTATGCGTACATATTACGGCGGCCGTAACCTCTCACGTGGAAAAATTGCCGGCCCTTTATAGCCTTACCGGCCCACGGTAGTTCCGCCAATATTGCGGCTGAAAGCCAATATTAATAACTTAAGTTTTCTCAGAAAAAATAAGTAAGTAGTACGAGTAGCTTTAGTTCACAAAGGTCAGTTTGGTGTCAAATATTTTTTTGTAACAACGTCGGGTCAGTGGGGTCACACAAAACAAAGAGGTTTAATGCGTGGTATATTAATATTATGTTACCATAAACACGCAAGACTAATGTTGAGTCATTTTAGTCGTGATATGATCGTAATCTTACTATTAAATGTATAGTTTTAGTGTTTCAGGCCGGTGACGGGCGTCGCGTCGTCGGCCAGGCGATGGACTGAAACAACCGGATCTAGGCAGTTAGGTTGTTGATCCTTTATGTTTGCTAATAAAAGGGGTTTTGTTTGCTTCTCGTTAGATCCTATAAAAGATGGCTTCAAGGCCTTTTTAGGGATGAAAGGATCTAATAAAGTTATAAGGATTATTTCTACAAGGTACATTATATTATTTTCAACGTGGGCAGTTGAGACTGTTGAGAGGATCAAAAATCAACAATATAATTTTGCTTACATATTTGATATTCCAGATTGAAAATAGCAAATGCGCTTGTCAGAATACAGATAAAATCGCGGAGCTCTAGTAATACATGATATTACCAAGTACAGTTTTTCATAAAATCGTAATAAAGTCACAGTGCGAATTTTCCAAGCAAACAGTTTTCTTATGGCTTATAAACAACAAATGAAACATGAAACCCGGGAGTTCACAAGCTTTTAGTAAGTTATGTACGTAACAAATTGTACGATTAAACTAATTGACCCGTTTGGGTGAGTCGGCCCTAATGTACGCTTGTAGCCCTCAGAGGCTAAGTGTTATTTCCCGTAACCGACCCCTGTACGTTTCCGCGTAATTAATATTATAACACGTGCCAAATCAATCAGAACTTTCGTAACAAGAGGCTGTATAATTCGATGCTTTGTTGATACGATTCTTTTTCTTCTAAGTATCACGTTTTTGAGTGCCTGTCCAAACTTCATCCATTCTAAACTTGAAATCTTTCCTGTTCTTGTTGAACGACTGGGGAATTAACTTGATTCAGTAAAGGACCCCCAAAAGTAAGTGAATAGCATATTTTTTAAGTTTTACACTCTATTTTTGCTTATGAAATCGTAGTAGATTTTTACCAGGTGTCATGAATTCTCCAATCATTTTTCAATTTCCATGTTGATGTTTGAATATAAAATCGCTTGCTGGACGTGTTTTTGCATTGTTGACAGGACTCATATTTGAGTAACAAATGTTCCGTGCTACAAAAGATAAAACAAAAGCGGATCCTTGTTTATCTACGGACCCTCTGTTTTCGGGAAATGATTCACACAAACGAATGACTTATAATCGGGGAAATTGGAATTTGAATTAGTGTTTGTGATTGTCGGAAATATGGACGAAAAACAGAAAGTTTGGAGCAGATTACATGGAAATTACACTGATTCTATCGGAAAATTCGGAAAGTGGATGATTTAAAGCTCTGAGCTCAATGGGGGATCGAGCTAGAGTGAAATTAAATGTGATAAAGCGAGAAGAGGATTCGAACTAAGACGTTTTACATTCCGACATGTTGGAGAGATTGTTCGGATATCTGCTGTCAATAAAAGGCACTGGATGACGTAGATTTAGTGCCTACATTTATTAGCGACGAACAGGAATTTGTGAACTATATTCCGTTTGATGTTCAGGTAAAGTAGAAGGGTATTCTTTGCATCAATCCTTAAGATAAATCCTGTGAGCTTTTCCTTTCGTTGACTTATACGATTTGCGGCGTTACAGACATCTGTTATGTATGGATGATTTAACAAAACTTCCTTGACATATACGACTAGCTATAGTGGCTTAGAAATATGTGGGAGGTACAGAAGAGAACACCTACGTATATCGGTCCCTTTTAATATGAAATGATAATTGAAATATATGTCTTCAATATGCAGATACCGCTGAAAATACCAAATGGCTTTATAAGCTTCGAGTCGGGATCCAAAATTATCCTTTATCGCTATGCCATCGCACCTGAGTGTGCGGAGGGGACTTTATCAAAGATTATAAAATTTCTACTCAAAATTGAGAGAGGTTTGCAATGGAGCCACCTGATGTTGAGTGGCCACCCAAGGGTAGCGGACCTTCCCTAATTGTGGAGTGATACTTGCAAATTTTTAAGGGACTTCTTAAAATAGTACGACCTTCCGACGCAACTCTTGGTTGAGTCTATTTTAAGTAACGTGGATTGACCTTGGTTTTAGAAGACAATCTGCGGCTACATCAATAATATTCAAGGTGTCGGTATACAAACTTTTACTATCACTACTTTCTAAAATTTTCCTAACAGTAAACAAGTCTAAAAACTAAAACCCGACTACAACCGGAGGACTAAAACTATCATCATCATCATTTCAGCCAAAAGACGTCCACTGCTGGACATAGGCCTCCCCCAGGCGTCGCCACATTGACCGGTCCCGTGCGTCTCTCATCCAGCGGGTTCCTGCAACCTTGACCAGGTCATCGGTCCACCTAGTGGGAGGCCTTCCAACGCAACGTCTTCCGTCTTCCTAAAACTATAATATAATATATACATATTAATTTGTAATGTGCTCGCCAAGACCTTTCATTTGATACCAAACATGTTATGATTACCTAAATTTAATTTTTTTCGAGACTAGAATCTGACATTTAAATTCCGTCATAACAAAAATTTATAAAATTTATATAGCCTATGTTACTCACGAATCTATTGACACCTCATTTATTAAAATCCGTTTGGTAGTTTAGGCGCTCGCTACGGTGGAACATACATACATACATACATAGACTGCCAAAATCATTACCCTTCCTTTTGGCTTCGCCGTAGTCGGGTAAAAAATTAGGCAAATTTTATCTCGATTCTTATTGCCTGCTCAAAACATTTAGGAATTTAGAATATCTAAAATAGTCGTCGACTGTCAGAATTTAATATTCAGCCGCTATATTAATTCGGCATGCTTAGCAGGTCGTTAAGATGGCATGGTCTAGACAAGGCCACAAGCCTTCAGTCAAATAGCTGAGCTTTCAGAGTTTCAGTTAAGATGATTTATTAGGAGCGGGAGGACCAGGGAGGTCTCAGAGGGTTTGTTAGCGGTAACGTCGCCCATTAACCACTCTGAATGAACTTGAGATTGCATTTTGAGATTTTAATTTAGTATAACAACGTGTCGTTAAGATTTTAGAACGATAGAAGTTTGGGATTATATTGTACTTAATATTAATACTGAAAACGTGATGTTTACCTTGTTTGCTATTTGTTATTTGTGTATTTTTTGTTTTTTTGTATATCCCGTTGTCAGAGTTAATGATAATTTAAGCCGATATGGTCACTAGACCGTGTCAGCTTAAAACTTTGTATATTGTACTTAGTTCAGATATGCTAGTTTTCTACTAAAGTGTACGGAAACTTAAGCGATTATAATTCTAGTAACACCTAAGGCCTTTTTCACGATATCCGAATAGCAACTACTCACTGAATAAATTCCGAAATGGAACAGAATTTGTATGTAATTACCGGCCAAGTAAATTAACGGGCAATTAATCGTAGGTGGTGAAAACGGCCCTTTATTAAATAGCTCAGATAGTTTTATTTTCCTCTACCTTTGTATAATAACTAAACAGCTCTCATAAGAATTATGACATCTAAATAAATACACAGAATGAAAGCTTAAAACTATCGCTTTATCGACTTTCAGTCTCGTTCCGCTTTTTTAAGCTGAAAGCATGAAACAAAAATGGCTCCCCAACTTTTAATTTTCCCCGAAAATTGGCACTATGGAAATGCTCTGTTGATATTTCACGGTCACCAGCTTCACCCTCCGACAACGCAAAATGTTCTATAGGAAGCATTTTATTTTCGAATGAAATTTTATTTGCTAGGGTGGTTCCCTGGATACTTGCTTCTCTTTTGTTCTAAAGATTATAGAAATATAGGTCGACAGTGAATTGGGTACAGTGCAAAGTGGATTGTATGCGCTGGTTTTGAATGCAGTAACGCCGCTCGGAATTTCGGGCGCTACAACGAAGGATATGCATAGTGAAGAGGATAATTTATATGACTTTGCCCATCTGAGTTGCAAAACGTTTTGAGAGATTTATCTCCCTACTCTTGTTTGGAATGTGACGTTATTATCCTTTCACAAAGACGCTAAAGTGTTCTGTAATAGATTGGTGACCACGAAGTATTTTTAATAGGAGCTTAGAAAGATGCTGCGTCATGTTTTTGTTATAATCCCTTTATCGTCTTTGGGGCACTCCTGAAAGGAGAAAGTGTTTATCCTTGACTTTGGGATACTTATCTAGCTGACAGACAAAATCCTTATTTATATACTTTTTTACGCGTACCTACTCCTTTGGCATATTTTTAAATTAAATGTCATAAAAATAAACTTCAGAAGAAAAATCAGCTTCTGAAGTCGGTGACATTTGTTTGTTTGATTTGGCTTTTTTTGCCACCGACTTCAGAAGCTGATTTTTCTTCTGAAGTTTATTTTTCACTTTTAGGTGTTTTTGAAGTCGGTTATTTTTTTTTGCAATTTTTTTTTTTATTTTTTCATTTTTAGTTGTAGGTATATCTTATAGAAATATTAACTATGAAACCTATACTTGTATAGCGTCAGAAAAAGCACTAAACACGTAATGCGTGCCTATGAAATTTGAGGGTTGCCCTCGATTTCTCTGAGATTCCATCACCAGGATCTGGTTTCCATATCATGATGGTACCACCCTTGAAATATCTCCGTTCCAATAAAAAAAGAATCATCAAAATTGGTTCATAAACGACGGTTATTCGCGAACACACATAAAAAAAACGAACGAAAAATGTTCATAAATTATAAAAAAATGATCATAAAATGAAAAGTACTGGGCCAAACCATGCCAAATTGCAACCAAATGGCAACTATTCCATATCAAACTAAAAAAGAATCACGTAAATCGGATCATAAATCGCAGCGTAATCGGTGTACATACAAAGAAAAAAAAAAAAAAACATACCAATCGAATTGAGAACCTCCTCCTTTTTGGGAAGTCGGTTAAAAATAAGAATATCTAACCTTAAAAACGCCTGGGAGAACGTTAGTGTCACGGGACGCAGTTTGTAATAACCTTTTCTTTCCAACTTAGCCGGGAACCACGAGAGAGTAGTTAGCACAATCTATCGCCTTCCTCTGATAGTGAACAATTAAAGCGAGGCAGTTCTCTTTCAGTTCCAATTAAACTGTGTCCAGCATCGGCCACTGTGTAGCCGGCTGCGCGCCATTCATGGAGAGTATCTCACGGAGATTTATCTCGGTATTTCAGACGAACAGCGTCAGCCATTTTTAATACTTAGTGACAGTGGAGTACACAAACTGTGTTCGTAAACAAACTGAGCTCAACTAAATGTTAGTTGGTAATAACTTTGTATGATGCGTTTACATTTTTAATTTGGTTAATTCACCAGAGTTTGTAGTTCATTCTGTAGATTTTGCAGACATTTTTCTGTTTTATATTGTGGCATTTGATTAAATTCCAGCTTAAACAAAAGAGAATGGGAGTTTTATGAGAAATATCTCAGTTGTAAAACTTGGGGTAGACATATTACGTTTTGAAGTGACGTGAGGTTTTTTTATACATAAGATTGTACTCAATACTTATAGGGCGGGTGATCACAACCATTTGAATTTCTGCACCGAATTATTTTATTGGTTTGACTTGAGTGTTTATAACGGGGTTTTATCCAACTACTCCAGAAACTTAAACATTAACGAAGCAGAGCTTTAAAAACATTGAAGATTAAACCGACACAGTAATCCTTTTAATTAATTAATCTTAGAGTTTGTGTTATTTTCATTAAGCTGTGTCACCATTACAAACAGAATGAGTGGTAGTTTACGGCGACAACCGTCAAATGCCACTCACCAGTCAGTACCACTTACACAAGCCATATAACATGACATTTCTCATAATGTTGTTGTTCATAATTCCGGCCGTTTTGCCGTAATTACGCGCCGAATGTGGCGATAAACGGCGGAACGGCTGAAGTGCGGATAAACCAATTATATCTGTACTCCGGTTGACGCTCGCTGTGTTAACTTATACGACGCCGATGTGGGGAGTTAAAGCTACACTCGAGCGTTGGACTGTTGCATTATATCTGTACGCGGGATCTGTTTCTACATTTTTATTTTTTATTTCTTGTAGCCACGGATCCCGGGATCCGTGGAGACAATTTTTTTTTTTTTTTGTAGAAACGGATCCCGGGATCCGTGGAGACAAATCGCCGGGATCCGTGTTACGTCAAATCGGATCCCGGGATCGGGGGAGACAGACCTTTTTCTAGTACCTACCGATAAATTGTGACCAAAAAACCAACTTATCGTTATTACAATGAACCAGTACAATATAACAATGAATACAGGATGTTGATGGGGTTGTCCCGTTCAGAATACGGGCCAGCTCTAACTCCATCCTGAAGACTATAGCAGGGAGGTACGACTCCAAAATATTGGAGGCTATTGTTCGTAGATGCATCTATGCAACAAGTTTGTGTCTAAACAAATAATGAGTTGTATTGTAACTAACGAGCAGTGTTGCCAACCCTAATTTTAGAAAATTAGTAGAATATGTGCCAAAAATCGGTAGAAATTGGTAGAATCCAAAATGAAAAATAGGTAGAATTTAAAAAGCCTCTAAATTAAGGTGGTAACCTTAATTTAGAGGCTTTTTAAATTAAAAATATTTAATTTATATCATATTTTCTGGCTTTTCGCGGCGGAGTTTCTGACCTTTGACCATGTGCATCGATCATTTTCATGTGCATCGCTGCTATCAGTATCCATTGCTCTTTGAGCTAGACTCTAGCTTGCTAGAAGTAGAAACAGGTCAACTCACAACTCTGTAGTATCCAACAAAATTAGACAATAACAAATAAAATCACAATTACTACAACAAATTCAATTCAATATTTTGATGTAATGTAACAAACAGGTTTCCACTCGAATGGCACAAACGCGGTACAAAAGTGTCAATGTCCGATATTAACAATGTCCTCTGTCAATAGTAAGTTTTTTTTATTCGCCGATGAGCTAAGTCACAAAGCCTTATCCTTCAGTAAGAAAAAAATGTTTTCATTATTGGCGTTGAAAATTTTGAAAAATAGGTAGATTTGAGGCTTAGGTTGGTAGACAGGTAGACTGAGGGCAAAGTAGGTAGATCTACCTAAAAGTTGGTAGATATGGCAACACTGCTAACGAGTTTATAAGTTTTTTTTACCAACCTTCTATGGATGTTGCATGTCGTGTCTTGTTTTCATGCAAAAAATGCTATTTTACCTGCACTGATCGGTACCGATTGATCCGGGAAACCCGTGTCTATATGCAAGTAACCTAAAAAAGGACAAACTAGAGTTACACTTTGTCTAAGCAATTCTTCTTTTGTTTCCTAATCCAATTTATTATTCCGTGCTTCGGTTAGGGTTGGGTGGGTAGACTAATACGAGTAGTGTCAGTCGAGGGTGCGCGCGGAAGTACGAGTATTTCCCGTGTTCCGGATTATGGGTAATAGTGAAAACCATGGGATTTTGGTCTGTAAGTCCGAGATCATTCCTGAGAACGGTACATACATCGATTTTAAAATTATAAATACTCGTTTCACGTACAATATTTTCACAACTATTTTAAGAATGTATGAATGAATATATAATATCCATGAATGTTACTGATTGCTGTTGTTGTAAATAATTTAACTAAAACGCAAAAAGTTAATTGTATTTTGGATTCAAATAAGTACCTATAGCGTGTTACATTTACACCGCGCGCACAGTACACCTCTGATCTTCCCAGACCGAAGGAAGATATCTATTTAGGAGAATTTCCAAGTACATAAATAACGCCGCGGCTTTTCCCATGGGGGCAGGCAGAAATTACAGAACACCACCTGAAAGAAACAAACCAAACTGAAAAAACTCACACAAACAACAGTTGCGAGTACTACGCACGGCGCACCTGACCTTTCTGAAGAATATAATAAATAAATGGGGTCATTTCCCCATGCCGAAAATAAAAACTTTTACACCGTCAAAAACGCTGGCGTGACGATTTGGTCTCTTTTTTTGCCGGAGAAGGGAAAAATAAGGAAGAAAAAGTTGACAGAATATATAGGCTTCATTATTTGTCTAGCCCATAGGTCTGGCCTTTACCAAATATCTTGTAGTCGGCTTCCAGTTTAACCGTACATAGAGCGACTGCTCATCTGACCTCCACAGCCCAATAAGATCCTGGACATATGATAAGACGGGTAAGACTGGTTGTCAGGCTTTCGGGAAACTAAATATCTGTAACGACTGTCAATAAAGATCTTTAAATGACTCACAGGACCAACGGCTTAACGTGTTTACCTAGACACAGAATACGCGGGATGTAATTTGTAATGGATGGTGATCTACAGACCAACTTAGGCAAGCGCGGCTTAACCTAAAGATACACTAATTAGCTATTATTTTTTTGCCACGCTCCAAGGCTTAGATATTATCCCACATGTGGGACTTTTGAAGCAAATTGTAGCGCAATGTTTCACAAAGTACTTCGTTTTAGTAGTTCTTCGTTCTAGCGATTTGTCGTTCTTTCGCGACTGAAAATGAAAAGCGCTACGGCTAATCCAATTATTTCCGTGCGCTCAAGTTTGTATAGGATAAAGTGACATGAGAGAGTTTGAGTCGCAAATCGCAATGTTGCACCGGATTTGAAACTTTTTCAGTTTTATAATTCGATCGTTCTCTACTTCATTCGTTTGTTCCTTTTCTCGTCAGTATTTTGTTTATAATAAGGTTTGAAGTTTAAAAAAGTATTTTTGAAAACATTATGGGATGAATAGATACTTTTATATTCATTAGGTAGATTTAAACAGGATTAAACCGTTAAATTACGTGCAGTGAGGGATTTAGACCAGTATTCGCTGCACGAATATTGATTTTCAGGTTATACCTGCAAAATATTACAGCTTCAGGTAGAATCCCGAAAATCTGCAAAGCTATAGTGGGAAAGCCGACTCTGAAACTAATGGCGTTACGGGATTGTTTTAATATACCTATTAAGTACACCCACATTTCGCCAGCTATGTTTAAGTTCCATGTAATAGGGGGCGAGCCTATTGCCATCAACGGGGCATAAATCCAGACCCTGGCTGGCTGCTACTGAGAAATTCCTGATGAAAAACCCAGTAACACTTTTCCCAACCTGGGAATCATATCCAGGAGCACAACCAACGGGGCAGTTTGACTGTATACATACATATTTCTACGTATTATGCTGAACGTACATTTACAATGTATGTTACAGCGCTCACATAAAAGTCTCAAACGGAGGTTTTTACCCTGAAAGCCCGACACTCCGAGCATGAAAAACCTATTTTCTCTTTTGCTCTTTTTGGGGAGACACTGTAGAATGCACCATGCCTGGGGGTTTTTCAGCTTCACTGAAGCAAGCACTGATTTCCTTGAAGCGTATATTTCAATAGCCTCTCTTTATCCTAGCCAAGTAAATTTATTCGACGATCGAGGACATATCATATCAGAAATCGGATAAGATGATCCGAAAAGCTTTAACTGACTAAACTTGTATCACAAGTGGCACGTCTATTAACGGGAGCTAAATCGAAGGTGTTTTAACAGGCCCTTTCTTATAATTCGATTAAAACTGTGTCCCACTCCCAACGATTGTGAGCCAATATCAATATTTTCCACAAAGCGAGTCCCGCCTAGCTTCCGCACCAATTGGAGACTACCGGGGGCGATTAGCGCATCTTGGAAGCCGACCCGACAGGCGCGACAAATGCCTATTTCCTCCCTTTATACGAATAGTTTAGTCAGACTTTATCAGCGTTCATTCAAGAGAAAGAATATACTGACTGAATTATCCTAAGAATTAGATCGTTCAAGTTTCCTAAATATTAAAAGGTATTTTTTGAAGCTTAAAAATTTGATGCTCAAATTACTGAAAGGTCGATCAATCAACGTTTAATATAAACGCTTTTTGATAACATCTTCGAAAAAGGTTTCTGCTCAATTTACTCCTCAATAAATGAATTTAAAAAAGAAACAGAAACACAGCACGTAGTCTATGTTTTACAATTTTATTATCCCTGCTTGGAGAATTTGTAATTAGCAAAATTAAATCAGCTCCGTAGACTAACATTTAATTAAGAAGCTGACGTACCAACACAACTAGTTGTTTAATTATACCTTTTATAAGACGTTTGTATTGTGAACAAATATACTTGAATGTTAAAACAAACACCTACATGATAAAAACATCAGTCACGTCAGATAACTTAAAAACTCCTTACGACAATGTAATTTATTGTTTTCTGAAAGAAAATAAAGGGGTGCAGAACAGGGAAAAAATGTAAAAATACGCTGTTCACGATTATGATCTTCTCCCCCTTTCCGTACTTGTAACATTGTTATAGATAATAAAAGTTGGTTGGCATTTTCATTTCGGATTGTAACCATGCTCGAAACAAAGTGCACGCCGTCAAGCGTCCTCTTCGACGGCACACACAGCCGACACAATGAAAATTTGAAAAGTTTCTCTCTGCATATCTTCAACTTCTCGGAAGTTAAGGTTTAATTTCATCTACATTTATTACTTGCTTTTATTTCGTTCTCCTCCTTTTGTATGTAGACTTGGAAAGTTATGTGGTCGATTTGTTCATGTTTGTTACTTACTAAGCTGAAGATAAAGCGAAAATTGAAGCTGAGAATTAATAATTATAGCGTAATGAAACGGACTAAAAACTATTTGACCTCATTTGAAGAGCGAGAGTAAAACTTTCGTTAAACTCCCAAAATCTGTCGCTAAGCCGTAGAGAATTCGCTAACTATTTGGATTGCGTATTGATACCACATTTGTCGATGATACAACTTAAAATTGGCTTGCTGCTCCCAGAGCGAACGGTCCTGCGAAAATAGATTTAGATTTTCAGAGCATTTTCCAATAACATTCCGCACATCGAAAATATTCGACGACGATGTTACGATCGTGCATTACTTTGCAGCAATAACGATCTCTAGTATCGAAATGGAGTGCCCTGAGAAAAAAATATAAAACCTCGCTAACATTTATGCTAATAACATGGCGCCGTAAAACAAACTATGAGCGGTTCGAGTGAAGGAGAGGATCCTCCCTCATGTTCCATAAAGAAATGCAATAAAACAAAATTATGGTCCGCTTCAATAAAAGTGCGTGAAATTCTTTTTCTTAGCGTTCATTGTTCGCATCGTTTGCACATGGCTGTGTTTGGGAAGTTGTGAAAGGGTGCAAGTCAGGGCGTCGGATCCGGCAGCGTGGCCCGTCCATCCGGCACGGGCCGGTATCTTCCGGCATCTCCCCGCTCCACAATCTCTTCTCCCCCTGCTTCATTATTCGGCGCCCGCCCGGGTCGGAGGGGTGCGGGCGGGCACTGTGTTGCCAACTTACTGCCCCGCTCTATCACCCTAATTTGTCGGTAGTGTTTCTTTTATAAACAGCTGTTTCACCGCAATACGAGGAACTTTTCAGAAATAACACAGTTAGAACCACTTTCCTGTCAGTGAACAATATCAAAAGTATCCAAAATAAACTAGGTTAACGAAAACAATGTCTAAACTGCAAGTTTCCTCTAGTTTTTCAAAATACATTGGAGGAATTTCAGTAAAATTTTCGTGTTTCAGTGACGGGGAAATGGATGTTTAGTGTGACAACCCCAAGTTTGGTCGAGGAGCGATGTTGGCGGCGCGCGGGTGCGTTAGTCCGCGTGGAGCGGCGCGCTGGCTTGGCTCGCCAGTCTAGGGAGCCTCGGTCCTCCCGCACCCGGCGCCCGCCTCAGGTACGCTCGCATGCATGACGCGCCACCCTGTTGCGCACTGCACTACAATGTTTACCCTAATGCACCCTCCGATCTTTCTTAATCTACACTCGGCTCATTTGGCGGGACCGCACCGTCTCTTCTCTCTATCTACCGCTGCTGAACTTCTCTCAAAATTTGATATAGCCATATCGATAGATTTATTTGCGCTCGCACTTTCAACTTACCTGGATCGATTCGCTCCTCGAAACTTGTAGATGTTAATCATAAAATAATAATATATAGGTTGGTAACTAGTTGCTCCGAACACCTCCTGTACCTATAAATAATAGGGTATCTGGTTCCTACGCACGCTTTGTGTTCGAAAACAAGGGGCCGACTGTGAGGTTGTAATTATGGTATAAATTGGGTGGGTGTCTCAGTTTCCCGCCTAATTTCATGACATACGAGCTGAGAGGCGGCAAGGAAAACAATCTGATATTTAGAAAAACAACAGTATTTCCTTCGCCAATATTTTTCTTTTTGTAGGTACTACCTGAATTTGATAATAGAATTAGGAACTTTTGAATCAGTGCGCCGTAAATATACAGTGAATGGGGAACAAAAACAGAACCTTTGTAACTTTTCGATCAAAATAAATTCAGTTGTGATAAATTGGATTTGTTTGTTGACGCAATATGGACACAACATAAATCAAGCTAGATCGATGTTCGTTATCTACAATAATTGACGTCAATTTGTCCTAAAAATTCATATTTTAATATTTCCTGGGAGCTTGATCGCTTTTTAATCATTTCGAGCCTTAACTTATTTATGACCATTTGTAATCCTCGTCATTTGTTACAATGTCTCTACGTAATTATTGTTCAGTCGGAAAAGCTTTCAGAACAACAACATTAAGGCTTTATAAATATTAATCGAATTCCTAGAACAGAATATAAATGACAATTCAATTGTAGAGGCGTCAAAGTTGAATGTGTAGTGGTAGTTAAAAGGAAGAAAGAAAGAAATAGCCTATTATTATCACGTCGTTGGGCACAAGTCTTTCTTGAAGTTTGTCGTTAACTGAACATTGTGAAGCATGAAAGGCGGGACTTTTCTCTTTTAGCATTTCCCAGAAAATTCTTCGGAGGATAAAAAGAAACGTACCGACAAAAGTACGTAGGAAGTACATTTTGTAATAATCTGAAAACGATTTCTTGATTAAAATCTCAGAAATAATCGCAATGAATGTTATTTGATAAAAGAGTACTACGTACTTTTCAGGCCTGTGCTTCATTGGTTTTTAATACTTAGGAAAATTTTGGTTTACTGGTTGATTTGGAATTATTTTGGCAGTTTTTCAGGGGCTCTTTAAAATTACCTTTGACATTAAAACCAAAAACGAAATAGTCAGTAGAAGTCAGTTTGTTTACGGCTATATTTAGGATCTTTTGTAGTAGGTATTTCAGTAGGTAAACTACGAATACTGATATATTACTATCCTAGTTCAAATAGCACTATTTATGAATTTCTTATTTTGTTCCTTTGTGTTCCCCAACACCCTATTACCGGCGGTAAAAAAGGGACATTCGTGACTCAAAATAGAAAAACAAGCTACTTTTACAATATCTACCGTGGTGAGAACTAGTTATTCCTTTGTTTTTCCGAATAAATCCTTCATTAATTTCAACAATCTCAAATATGAGTATAGCAGTTATAAATCCGTATTAGAAGAGTGGAAGTGGGAGACGAAGGACATTACGTATTTTTCCCGTAAATTGAAATAAACAAATTTTGAAGGGGCGTGCGTTTACACTGTATAAACAGTATTTAGGGAAGTACGAGGAGTTCCTTTGTGGAAGGAAATATGCATAATGGGTACTTGTATGTGTTGCTTGTGGGATATTACTCACTTTAATGGGTACTGTACTTGTAAACTGCTGATAGTTTAGTACTTTGGGGACGTTTAGGAGAAAGCTAGACCTTTTTATGTAGGTACTTTTATGTCTTTTAATAACCACGTTTATAGATTGTCATAGAAAAAATGCACCGTACCGTTTTTATTTATTTTTCATAAAATCACGCCTTTAATCCCCTTATGGTTAGGCAGTTAACCTAAGAGTTATTTCCAAAAGCAAGAGTGTAGGATAACATGAAGTTGAAATAGGTAGACGTTTATAAAATATTTGAAGTAATTACTCGGGCAGCAATTTCAAAGGAAAATTACAATCTTGTCACGGGAGTGTGTCGTAAGTTGTGCTTGGCATACTATTAATATTCTAATGTTACAATTAAGGCGAAGTAGTTCAGCTCGTAAACTGAACACATAAATGACTGTTTTAATAGTCATGTAGTCTTGTTGTACATGGTATAAACATAAACACGTTTACCGTTCTTAACCTTCCCACTGCTGAGACAAAGAGCTTCTAACTGAGAGGGAGTGGCTTGGAAACCAGGTCCAGTACCTACATATTGATGATTTTTTGCTGACTGTTTCGCATGACTTCGATCTTTTGGTCGAGAATCAAAAAACTTACATGCCTGTGTCCTCGCAATGTTTGAAGCACATTATAAACATATCATCACGTATGTAATCCCCGAAGGGTTAGAACAAGGGTACCCACAGCAAAGGATAAACATTCTACTCCGATACAGATACCATTCATTGGTTTAACACGAAAGCAAAATCACTTGTTTATTAAAACAGTCCAACAATTTTTCCATTCTAATGTCTTCATTGCCCATAATTAATAAGAATTTCTAGTTCATAACTATTATAGGACATTATGACAGACATTAGTACTTAGTACTTCCGTAACCTGCCACTGACAGTCCTAGTTCCCACGTGACAGGAGCCTATTGCCATTTATCGGCCACAATTCCAATTTCCGACCATAATTGAAAATGTTTGTGGCAGATATTCCAATTATACTGGCCTCTGAGATCGGGGACTTATAATAAATCTACTAGTGTTTGTGTTACAAATTGTGGGGTAATTAATTTGTACTAACACCTATTTGGTGGGAACTCAGATCAAATGTGGGAAATATTTTAGTTCTTATAAGGAAGACTGTTTTTGGTCGTGTAGATAGTTCTTGCTGCTTTATGCATCGCTGTTCCAATACATTTGAGTGGTTTGTAAAGTTTTTGAATCACAGTAAAAATTTTAACGAACGAAGTTCCTTATCCCACGTTATCGTTCTGATTTGTTTGCGGGCTGAGCTGAGGGCCTAGACCAAAAAATATGTAACAATGAAAAATGACACAAAAAACCGACATAGGTTTGCAGTGACATTTGATGTACTCGTACTTCCCGATCACCTAGGAAACTAAAACTTTTTTCAATCGATGCAGTTTGTATATTTTGTAGTTTTAACGTTTAAATAACCTCGTAGTACGAATTTAATAACCTCACAGGTAGAACGGGGTCGTTCCAACCAGGTATCCATAATCCACCTTTCTATTTTTAACCTACTAAAGAAGAGAAAAATATGAAGTATGATAAACAGAATAAAATAATGTTCAGGTATTTATTTACAGCACTGCCAATTTATAAGTAGAAGATAGAATTGGACGGTAAACTGACAAATGGCAACATTCGACCTTACAAATTACGCGGCCAACAAACAAAATAACAAGTAGCACACATTAGGTACAAAGAAAATCCCCAACTCCTAAATCCTCCATTTTCCACGAAAATCTTTAACAAAATACTTTCAGGACTAATTTAAAAACGTCAATCTCAATCTTACCGACGAAAAACGTGAAATGGACATAAAATACTCGAAGTATCCATTTTCGTCTTAGGGTCGATGTTAAATGTTGTGAAGTGTGTTGTTTATTTATATCAGTCTATCTATGTGTTAGAAATTAAAGTTGCTTTTCGTGTGTGTCTTTGTTATCGCGTTATTCTTCTTAGCAACACATTTTGATGTGGTTATCTCCATTATTTGGAGAATTTATTCGGGAAAGTTTATGTGCTGATACATAGATATAAAATCTAATAACGAAGAAATCTCGATGTTTCGTCTTGTCGTAAAAACTCTCGGCAGGGACTTATTGCTAGTAAAGTTATTAATAATATAGAGACAATAATATTGCTTTCTAACGAAGCGAATACTCGGAAGTACTCGGAAAACTTCGTCAACGCTGGCGATATTATTAAGAAAGTTTGACGACTTCGAAATTATATTTAGAGACAATTGCAAGAAACAAATGATTAATGTTTATTTATTAGTCGGTGGAAATTAATATCGTAATATCTGAAAGTAATTGTTGTGGTCGCAGTGTTGTGATACTGAGCTAAGTGATTGCTTTTTGGCTGTTAGTTGTGCCTTTGTAATTTTAATGTTGATGAAGCTTCTAAAGTTGACCGCAAAGGAAGGAGGCCGTGACAGCGAACCGCAGCGTCAACAGGACCTTATTGGCTATGTAAGTCTATGAAAACTCATCCGTATATAGCGACGGCCGCTTCTCACTGTTTTCACCAATAGTTCAGCTGCGGCCGTCGTCGTTGCCGTTGGGCTATTTTACGGTTTACCTAGCTGTGGTTTCACATAGGAATAGATTGAATAATGCTTTGTAACTCAGAAACTCACTTGTTTCGAAAGCTACAATAAAATATGTAAGTAAGCTTCCACACAAAACTTCAAAGAGTTTGTTTGAGCTTATCTGAGAATAGATGTTTGTTCTATGTTAGAGAGTGTTCTCACAAAGAAAATAGACAATTCTTTGACTAAGATCAAGATATTTCTGGATTATATACTTTGTCGTTGAGCAGTGCCTTGTTTGATGCTCTAGACTAAACGGGGTCATAACGTTCTTTCAAAGCTTCATGCACGGTCCTCTCTTAAACCTTATACAGTGACAATAAGCCCCAACTCACTCGAAAGCTATACCATTTTAATTTAAGGGGTCTAAAGCGATCTCTCTTGAAATAAATTCACAAAAAGATCTTTCATTCCGTCGTCAAGTAATTCATGCGAATGTACGGTAGGTATATTTATGTATGATTTGAATTAAAATGCCCAATTACTTTGGTTGGGTGTACTTAACCCCTGCTAATCTGTGGGGGTGTAAATGCGGGTGATTCGTTAGCCCTGACAATGGTTAGTAGTTTTTTTACGTTCAGACAAAATCTATGCTAGTCCATCGTGGATCAAACCACGATGGACTAGCCTCCATCGTGGTTTTTTTTCAGCCATTGTTCGAATGAGGTTTTAAGCGTTAACTTTACTAATTTCTAGAGTAGACCAGTGAGTGTTGCAACAACGACTGTTCAAATAAAACACTTTTTAATTGTTTCAGTAGACAAAATTGTTGAATACGCTGCTGAAAATTAATAAAACAGCTATTTCCGAAAGCCGGTTTGAGAAAGTTTAATTGCGGTATCAAATCTAACTTTAAGACGATCGTTCCACAATACGAAGGCTGTATCTAATAGATGACTTGACAGTAGCTTTGCTGATCAGACATTGACTTGCCTTACAAACCGCGAATAAGTTGGTTTGTAGCATTTCCCTCAAGGATATACTTTGTGAAAACAATTTCAGGAAAAATCGTGAACGTATTGAGGAAAATTTCGCCGCAGAGCTAACGACAACATATATTATGTATGTTGTAGTGAGTTCTTTTGCTTTTCGTACCGTAGCAGTAATAAACCTAAAATACAATGTTTGTACAAAAATAAAAAGAACTTATACGTAGTTTGTTCTAAACGGAGACTTTTATGTTTTAAGTAAGTATCCTTATCTAGTAAGGTAGGTAATATGAAAAATGCACAAAACTTGAAACACAAAGTTATTTCAGTAGCACTTTAATTTTATTATACAAAAGCTCTTCCAACAACAACGAAATTTTTGTTTTTTAATTGTATAAAAATGTTGCAATGTTGACTTCGTGACAAAGGCTATTCAGAAACTTGAGTTAATTAACCACCTGCTAACTTTTTAATGATGTGGTGTGTAACACTTCTCTGACAATTTCTATAATAAACAAAAAACCTTTATAATTTGAATATAAAAAAGCAACTTCAGCTCAGATTAACTTGAGTAAAAAATGCGCATAAAATCAGATTATGGAGGTATTTGTTTTTATTATAAGCCATTCACAAATCGTAGGCGGGAAATGAGCTCCCAATTTTAAATATCTTTTTCATTACTCATACTCTGAAAGTAGGTCATGACATGCCTGCGGAGCGGGTTGAAAGTACTACTTTTCAGCCCTAGGGAGAATCGCTTTCTACTGACAGCTGTAAAATTATTTGATGTAATTGGGAGCAAGCCTATTGCCATCAACCAATGTAATTAGGAGCAAGCCTATTGCCACCAACTGATGTGATTAGGTGCAAGCCTATTGCCATCAATAAATGTAATTAGGAGCAAGCCAATTGGCATCAACCAATCTAATTAGGAGCAAGCCTATTGCCATCAACCGATTTAATTAGGAACAAGCCTATTGCCATCCACCGATTTGGGTTATTGGGAGCAAGCCTATTGCCATCAATTGATGTAATTCGGGGCAAGCCTATAATTGCCTCGAACCGATGTAATTAGGAGCAAGCCTATTGCCATCCACCGATTAGATTTAACCGATTTTAAGTGTTTCTCTTATGTTTACTTTATTTTTTTTTGTCAATTTGTTTTTTCTTTCTTCTTTCTTTCGATTTAGGTAATTGGGCGCAAGCCTATTCCCATCAACTTTCCTTGTATTCGTAATGAAAAGCACAGTGTTTACCTCGGGTTAAAGACTTATTTAGTCCCTCGAACTATTGGCGCCCTCGCTGCGCTCAGGCGCCAAACCCCGTCTCGGGGACTAAATAAGTTACTTTCACCCCTAAGGTAACAATGTACTATTGCAAACTTCACAGAAAGGTCCTCTTTAGTTGATTTTCACTTCCATCGCTTTATTCGTATACTTAGGTACTTACCTAGCTTCAACGATCCATCAATGCCGCCCTAATCCATCATATGAAATTAAAATTATGCCAACGTATACTAAAGAATAACAGAACAGAATTTATTAGATTTTTGCTTTTAGAAAAAACAAATATTCTCATTTCGGTGTTATTTTAAAAGCTCTGTTGCGTTCGAAATAAAACCTCTTTTGTATTGAATTACACACTATGTCGCTGGCTGGCGAGAACAGCGCATGAACGATTTATGAAAACTGTACTATTCTTAAAAAAAGTTCTCTTTTATATTCATCTGTTCTAAAATGAAATAATTAAATAACTGGCACCATGTGGCCAGAGGCCAGTCTATCGTAGCTAACTTTTATTTTTTAAATAAAGTTTTATAAGTTCGTCCCTTTTTAATTTCACATGTGTTCATACAAAAATGAGCCTATTAACTCTACGGATTTATCTAGTTAAACAATATTTTTAACCAAAATTTATCACGCAATCGTTGAATAAAATGCGAGCAATATTTCTGTTTCATTAATTTTGTAACAGCTGCTGACAAATTACGTACTTTCAGTGTGCTTTCAGTACGATATTTTTTGATATTCTGCCTAGTTTACTTTTTTGTAGCATTCAGACTTTAAGAGCATGTTAGATTTTCTTGAATGACGAATTTTACTTTTTATCTTCTGCTGACGAGGTAATATTTCATGTTTATTTTCCTATTATAAATTCGATGTAATATCGTCGCATTTAGAATATTTTTTTATATTACACGAGATTATTTAGGTTTTATGAAAGGGTTTTATGAATTCGGTTGGCTGGGTTTTCACGAAAAATATTTTTTTTCTTGCTAGTAGAGTTAAGTAGAGCTAGATTTTCATTTATTATATTGAAAATAACAAGATTTGCATTTTATGCTCGGAGAGATATTACTAACGAGCGCCTAAGGTGTACTGGCGTATAAGTGTGGGTGGACATTAAAACAATGGGCTGTGTCATAGATATTTTTAGCTAAACAGATATCTAACCTCCTTGCATAAAAAAACAGCTTAATTAGTCACTGTCGAAGTAGGTTAGGTGTAGGGGTAGAAAAACACAGTGTAGGTTTGTCCGGCTTCTATAGATGTACCGGTATAACAGGACATTACCTGCCGCACTTTTTCAACATTCACCTAAATTATGTAGGGTTTTAGTTAACCTGAAACAAAAACATTGTATTACGGGGGAAACTAATTAAAAACGACTTTTTATAGCCTATTATGTGGCTTACATTTTAAGCTCATTTTCATTGGTAATAAAACAAATTTTGGGTCACGAACAGCAAGAGAAAAAATGCTAATGAATATTGTATTCTGCGAAGTTGATTTAAATATTGACTTGTACAAGTCCCTGATTCTAAGAATCAGAGAGATTGGCAGGAAAAGGTAGATACAGTAATATGGTTCCACGTAGTTTCTGGAAAGTTTAACCCTTACCTGTAGGTTTCCTTCGGTTTCTGGAAGCCAGATTAAGTTAGTTCAGTGAATCTGTACGTATTATGCTGAAGTCATTGATTGCCTGAAACCACGTAACATTAGTATTTTTAATTGGATTTGCAATTCCAGAAATTAAATCAATAGTTTTTCCTGCTTTTCAAACCAGTTTAATTTGATCTATTTTTATAGTGAAGTATGTTAGACAGCATAATAGCTGACAGAAATACGAATGTTTTTTTGTTTGAATATAAAAAAGGGAGAGAGGTCATCAAAAAATTCGCCCGCATGGCTGTCAATGGGAAAATTTTCTAAAAAGCTGGCAGCATATTGACACTCTAGGGGTCCATAAACGGGGTGTAAGGGACCCCGCAAACTGTTACCATGAATTTAGTACCAACATGGCTTTAGACTCGGAAAAATATACTTATTCGGGGGTTTACTAAAATTTAAATGAAGGTGTATATTTTATTATATATTTTTCAGACTCCAGAATCACATTATAATAGCAATAATATACAACGAAATTGGTTATTACAAGCCTCCACAGCAAAACACAAAATTATTACTTCCTTTTAGCGTATAACTTACAAGCTTCCTCAAAGTTGGTTCATTTCATTTAATAGGCACCTAAAATATGGTCATTGTACGGTCACGTAATTTGCTGACACCGCGACCTGCTTTCCGTTATTCATTTTTTATACTAAACGTTAGTGGACCAACAGCTACCTAAGCCATTAAACCGCGGATTAGAATCCAACGTAACTTTTACAATAAACTTGGGACCGTAAACTCTGCGGTTTTCGTAAACTGACCTACACTGCAACTTGAGACTTTTGTATCTTACAAAAGAAGTGGTCCTTCGAGCCGGATATGAACAAGTGACATATACATATATGGATCTAAAGTCCATTTTTTAAAGAAATTTGTCACAACTAATGTGCTGAATTGTTTTTGTTATATGTTACTAGTACCTGTGTGCAGCTACCTAATGCATCTAGCACGATAGATAGGGACATAGGTGTGAGATAACCGTTTAATTTCCCCTACATGATCGACAGATGGAGAAGTACTCGTAATAGGTGCTAGATAGCCATCAGTGGATTGATTGGCACCTCTAATTTCCTAGGCCATCGGGACTCGGTACATTTACCCAATGCATGGTGAGTTCGTGACTGGGATATGGTTCGTATGTGGAAATTATTATATTAGATAATAGAGGATAAGTTATTTTCATTTGGATTTATGTAGCAGTGCTAGTCTACTGCTGTGACCGTTGGACTGTCAAGTCATAGGTCTCTAATTCGAAGCCAAGACACGCACTTCTAATCTTTCGGATTCTGCATATTATTTTTTATATATTTTTTTTAATCTATTGCATAGATTCTATCGCGGGCCTTGAGCGTGGAGAGCGAATCCAGAATTTCCCTAACAAAAATATTAAGATTCAGTTTCAGTACTCAACCAGGTTGCTATGGTTACGGAAAATAACAAGGTTGTCAAATTAAATAATTGTTTGTCTCTTTGCCTCCTCAGCTCTTTGCTTTCTCCTTCTAAAATATTCTTACTCGTATAATTTGTGTACAAAGTGTTTTAAATATGAATAAACAAAGTGCATTTACTAATGAAGAAAGTCACGAAAAAATAGTGAAAGAAAATGAGTGAGGAGTGAGTACTCTATATACATTCATTTTATTATTAGTACGCATCTATCATAAGTTTTATTGGTTTTTGCATTACTATTCTGCGAATCGGTCTAAAACGATTCGTTTTCTTATAAAATATCTAAAATAAAATAAATAATTTTCATATTTTTCAATGTTATGACACTTACGTCAGGCTGTCAATACTTTTTCTTTTAAATTTTCTGTCATAAAGTCTTACTAGCTTAGTCTATGAAGGTTAGTTTTGATTTATATAATGTAAATTCGAAGATCAAACTCTTATTATCGTTATTTTTGTTCAAATTTTTTGAATGAATAATTATTTTGGTGTGTAATTACACTATTAATACCTAATTATTTATACCTATTATTGCATAAGTTGATAAAAAATGCTATGCAATAGATTTACCGCGGCAGTCTCCGAGTGCCACACGTGTTTTTTTATTGTATAAATATTACTTGCTTTGGTGAAGGTTTTCTTCACCAAAGTTTCGAGAGGAAACCAGAGAATACCTGAGAGAAATTTCTCAACGACATGTAAAACCAAGTCAGAGGTCCATGGGCAGCATAAAAACTCTGACACAAGGTTTAGGCACTAACCATACGATACGATCAAAAAAAAAGTTAAATTTATGACTAACTTTATTAAAAAAAAGTCTCACAATTTCAGACCTGAAGATAAGACAAGCGTAAAATTTAATTTGAAACAAGATCAAATTGAGTTTTACGTTTGTCTTGTCGTATTTTGAAATGCTTAAACGAGTTATTTTATTATCGACGACAACCTCTTTAAAGGATAGCGCCCGGGTAGCCCGCGAAATTTATATTTTCCTACTTATGTCTTTTGGCAGCTCAGTGTCAGGTAGTACGTAAACTTTTTCATTAGGTACTAAGTCATTCAATAGGATTAAATGAACTTATTTGTATTGATGACTTTATAGTAATCATTACTCTGTCAGTCATTTATATTGCATTCATATAGTTTTTTTCATTTTTATTTTCTATTTCGGCTATATTTTAGGTCAACATACAGCCTGAAACTGATCAGCAAATCGCAAAAACGCCATACATGATTTATTTACCTAAAACCTAGTATTTGTCGCTGAATTCAGTCTCCATTCTATTGTACTCCCTAGTCGATCGATAGGGTAGGTAAACAATAGTCTTTCTTACAGCTTTTCGAAATGTTTGCTTCGTTTTTCGGAACTACATTTGAATAGTATTCGTTCAGTCTCGTTCGGTATCCATTAACGAACACGCTGCCTTTGTTTCTCCTCTTCAGAATATTTTATCAGGGTTGGAACCATTTCACAGTTCGATAGCTCTCTGCGGGATAGATGTATTGTTTACGTGCGATTACCACTACTTACAGGTTTACAGATGTTTGGGCAATTTAACCGGTTATATATTTAAAGATACTGTTATAAGACTTATTAGACAGAAAGTGTTTTATCAGTCTATGACTAAGGGATAGATACACTCTAAGTAATTGCGAACAGCGAAACAGATTTTGAATGATTTAGAAAGTTTCAATGAAGAAATCCAATTAATTGCTTGTAATAGTTGTAATGTTTGAAAAATTCATCCACTTTTTTTTTTTTTGGGTGGAAAATCATCAAATGATCCCCCCCGCTCTTGGGCAGAGCGAAGGGGAGTGTCAGACTTCTACTGACTAAAAACCGAACCCATGTTCCTTCTTCGCCCTTATTGTGCCGAGGCCACGTCATCTCTTTCGATAATCCGCAGCCCCGACGATGTCTTTGAGGCGCACGTGGAACACGAACGCGCCGCCGCCGCGCCGACACGGTCTGTTGCCGTCATGACGACGGCCGGACGGCGAGCTAGCCCATTACTCAACGTCCACAGGCCCGCGTCTACGGTGGCCGGAAGCCATCACGTGGCCCCCGACGCCCGGAGCGCCTTCCGCGGCGGCTGGGACGACGAGACGTTCTCTCTCTCTCTCGTTCCGCCACCTCCTTCGCTAGCATCACTGCTTCGCAGAAGGAGGCGACGGCGTCCCATTCCTCCTCGCCCCGGACCATAGCTTGCACCAGGGCCGGACGCGAGAGGTCAACGCCGCCGATCGCCGCTACGAGAACACGGCGGGGCGGGGCTGTGTGCTCCACCGTGTCCTCCGGTCGATCCTCGCAGTGGAAGCATCCGGGCGTTTCTTCCCGCCTGATTTGGTACAGGTACCTCCCGAAACATCAGTGTCCGGTGAGGACCTGCATCAGACGGAAGGTGAGGGCGCCGTGGCTCCTCTCTAGCCACTCCTCAAAGAGGGAACTTACCGCCACTATCGTGGCGTGCCCTGCACAGGGTTGCGTTGCGACAGTCGCTGTCTCCATGCCGCCATGAGATCGCACCGGAGGTCTGTCCGCCGCGTAGCAATGTGCCGCGGCAACAGAGTGACCCCCCGGTGTAGCGCCTCCGCGCGCCACTCATGTAGACGCGCGAGGACTATCGCCTAAATTCATCCACTTGACAACGCATCTAGCGCCATGAATGTTTATAAACTGTCAAAATGATAAAGTTACTCCGGCGTTTAATATTTTAAGTTGTTTGATTTCTCTGAAAATACAGTTATTTAAATTCGGTACTATCAGATTGTGGGCCAATGTGGGTACTGTGTATTAAATAAAGTACACTACTTAGCTTTCACATGAATTAACTTAAAGCGAGAGCAATTTTAAATTATTAATATATAAGTTGAGCTCAAGACGTGAGCGAGTTGCCGTTGCAACGTCTGAATCCCTTTTTCCTAAAACGGCAATTTTTCCTGAATCCGTGTTTGATTACAACGCGTTGTAATCAAACACAGATTCAGGAAAAATTGCCGTATTCATTCCATATTGTGTGTCATAGAACAATGCTCACAATTTACTAGCTTTTCCTCAAAAATATCCTATGTTCTTTGTGCACGGCTTCGTTCATCTAGAGGAAATATCAGGAATTTCTCAGTAATAGGCACGGAGCCTGGATTTTCCCGGTTGATGACCTTATTACACGGGACTTAAATATAACTGGCGAAAGGCGGGCTCACTAATGGGTGCACCTCTGGCTAACCCTTCGAGGATTACAGGTGTGATGTTATCTCCTTTGTGTGTCCAATTTCATCGAAATGAGAGAACGTTCTTTCAGGCACAGATACTTTCGTAAAATATGACATTAGTATGGATTTATGAAGTTCTCTTGGCTACAGAACTACAAAATACTACATGAGCATCATTACTTATTAAAATGGGCCGAGTAGTTTAGACATCACGTGAATTCATACATACGGCTGACTTTTGAATAAATAACTCTCGTCTCTGATATCTTCGACATTTTATTGTTGTTACTTAGGCGAAAACATTTATTTATTATCTACCTATACTTACCTAGTGAGTAAAATATATAGGTAATAGTTTGATATATTAATATAGGCACATACATCAAATTATATTTTTGATTTATTCAGAAAATTATAAAAACTGAATGCCTGGCAACCTCAGGCTACCCAATAGTCTTACCATTACTATTGGGTAGCCTGAGTTGTGGAGGTCGGATAGGCAGTCGTTCCATGTCAAATATGGTATTCCGCTGCATCCAGATTCCAGTTTGACTGGCCGACTCCAACATATTTGGGAAAAGGTTAAGCAGATGATGATGATGATGAATAAGAAAATAATAACAAACCAAGCAGCAAAATTGTCCTATAGTAATCGACTTATAAGACTAAACGTCTTATTAGAATCTAATAGACGCTTTGACTAAGATCAGTGATCTAATAACAGCATCTCACAAGATGATTTGCGCTACAAGGACAAACGATTCTTTAACTAGTTTTATAAACGTTTACAGGATTACTTTATACGATTGTTACAAGAACTAGCAGTCTAATAAGCGCAAGTTATAAGACAAATTAGCATAGTGTCGCTTTTGATCCTATAAACGCATTAAATATGACTATTTACTCTTGTTAACGTCTTGTTTCATTCAACTATAAGACGTGCACTTCTAAAAACGTCTTAGAATATTATAGGATTGATTTGTCTCAGTAATGACTTCTAATGGATAGTCAGCACCAAACTGGCATGCCCTCCGACTTTTATAGGTAAGATAAATATGATGGCGAAGTAAGTATCATAAAGCAGTCTTAACTTTGACTAAATAGTTTAAAAAAGTTTTGATAATGCCATAATATAGCACGTGATCTGGATCCTATGGCGGCTTGAGCATTTGTTAATTATTAATCGAATAAACAAATAATAAATGTGGTTATTTTGAAGGGGCATGACGATATGTTTATTAACCGACTTCCCAAAAAGGAGGAGGTTCTCAATTCGATCGGTATGTTTTTTTTGTTTTTTTTTTTCTATGTATGTACACCGATTACGCTGCGATTTATGATCCGATTTGCGTGATTCTTTTTTAGTTTGATGCGGAATAGTTGCCATTTGGTCCCATAAAAATTTAGTATAGTTTGGCCCAGTACTTTTCATTTTATGAAGATTTTTCTAAATTTATGAACATTTCTCGTTTATGTGTGTTCGAGAATAACTTCGTCGTTTATGAACCAATTTTGATGATTCTTATTTTATTGTGAAGGAGATATTTTAAGGGTGGTACTATGATATGGAAACCAGGACCTGGTGATGGAATCCCAGAGAACTCGAGGGCAACCCTCAAATTTCATAGGCACGTATTACGTGTTTCGTGTTTTTTTGTATAATGTTAGGTTTCTTAGTCGAATGTTAAATGTATAGTAAATATTTCTATAGGATATTAAAACTAAAAATGAAAAAATAAAAAACTTTTTTGCAAAAAAAAACAACCGACTTCAAAAACACCAAAAAGTGAAAAATAAACTTCTGAAGAAAAATCAGCTTCTGAAGTCAGTGGCAAAAAAACGAAATGAAACAAACAAATGTCACCGACTTCAGAAGCTGATTTTTCTTCTGAAGTTAATTTTTCTTTTTGGTGTTTTTGAAGTCGGTTGTTTTTTTTTGCAAAAAAGATTTTTTAACATCGATTACTTTATCAATAAAATTAATTTCGCAAGGTTAGTAGTAGGCTTTGTTGAGTTGGCACAAAAGACAAAAGTTACCGATGTTTAAGTAATAGAAATTATAAAGTGGATCACCCTTTGCAAAAATATTATATTTTTTCTTATGTCATCAGCACGTTATCGTTACAAAAAGAATGAAGAACGAATGCACGAATGTACGATTCTAGTAATGGTATCACAATGACAACTGTTGGATCAAAATTACACCAGTAGCTGCACGTGTCAGATCGTCAGAGGACTAATCGTGCTTGGTCAGTGCGTTTACCGGATCTTTATAGGACAATCATATCTTGTAAAAGCACTAATAAGAAAATTATAAAATCGAATAGCACCTTACCGGACTGTTACAAATCAACTATAGGGCGTAATAGTCCTATAAACTGCGCCCAAATCTGGTTCTATAGACGTTCTGAGGATTTTTATAGGACTAAAAAATGCGTGCTCCTAGGACACTTACAGAACCATATTTTGCTACTTGACGCTTACCTCGATGAGTTAGGCAGTAGTATGTGGATTAGAGATTTTGACTGACGTTGCATGAATGTCAAATATCTAGTAGTAGCAATATTCCAAAGAAGACTAAAACTATATCTCATCCAAAAATGCTTCTACTCAGTTAAAGAATATTTAGAATCTAGTCTAAAATAACGACTGTACAAAAGTGGCGATCCGTCCTATAATACAAACAATAACATTTACCCTGTCCTATTAAACTCTGTATTAAATAAAAAATGGTGCTAGATACCTGAGAAAAATGATATTGACATTGCTGACTAATTGTATTATATCCACTATCATTGACATTTAATTTTGACATAACTAAAATTTCTTTATATAATTGTACTACATAATATTATAAAATAAATAGGTAACTCAGTGTAATGTTTAATGCATGCTAAAATAGATGATAAGGACAGGCGAATAATAGATTGCAATGCTTGTAAAAGGCTGCTAAGTTATAAGTACTAACCAAAATATACCTAACACCACATTGTACACTTGGTTCGCAATAAATACTTTGACTTTGACTTTGACTTTGACTATTGAATTTGCAGCTACATAGCTATGTTAGACATATGTATAGTCTTGGTTACGTTCTTCACAGACACTGGCACAAACATCAGATTTTCTTGCTTTATTTGCAAAATTATGGACGAAGAAGTCTGAAATACATTTTATTTATTTAATATGCAAAAGATTACATATGAACCTTCCTGAATAAAACTTTCTACGTAAAGGTGAAAACCACATGAAAATCCTTTGTAAACTTTCCTGAAAGAGTAAGCGATCGCAACAGCAGGAACTAAAAGCAACTTTGTTGTATACTTTGTGTAGATAAATACAATACACAACGTGGATTCTTACTACTTAAAACTTTACTAAATAAGTGATAAAAAATGATCTTGTAGATTTCGATCTTATTTCAGTATGCGTACACAACTCTAATAGTTTTTAAAGGGTAAGCATGTAAAAATCCCTTATCGAAGCCACGTGTTCTACCCGTCATTGCGATTTGGTTTTGTTATTTTAGCCTTAATGAAGGTCAAAATGCCAACTTTTTGACACGTTAAAAATACAATTTTTAAATGTTATTTACATACAGGGTTCGTTTTCAATGACCGGTCTTTCAGAGTTGGTTCAGAATTTTCGATATATCTAATGGAAAAAAAAACATTTTTATAAAAATACTCGTAGGTACCTACTTCATTCCTATTCACCACTAAAAAGCGAACGTGTAAGGATATCACAACATCACCATTGACTTTGGCATATTCACAACACCTTTGCACCAACATCGAGTATTGGACATTTATCTAAATTCTGAATTTCCCACAATTCCCGGGTCACGGGACTCACGGGTGCCCCATACGTCACTCGCAGAATGCAGCGCATGCCCCGCGGTTACCCCTTTACACGCTCCATGAATTTTCAGGCTCTAGTACCTACAATTGGGCTCACTCTGACGTGTAATAGGGAAATAGCGGGGAATTTTAGTGCTGAAATGAAAATGATACGGTATGCAATCAAAATGGCGGGTACAAATTAGGTGTGTTTGTTTAGTTGGAGAGGTCGTGGCTGAATAATAGTAGCTGCTGGGGCGATTTTCAGGTTAAGTCGAGCTTGCCTAGGCTGGTTCGTGGATGGGTGCTCATCACCCATCCATACAAAGTTCTTCCGTGCTTCAAAAAGCACTTTAAACCGTCGGTCTTGACTGTTAATTTGGAGATCTTTAATAGTCGTTAAGTACCTAGTCAGTGGCCTGAAAGTCTGACAACTAGTCTTACCAAGGGGTATCGTATTACCTAGTACTTAATGGGTTGTGGAGGTCAGATAGGCAGTCGCGCTATAAAAACTTTTTGCCGGTTTAGACATTAACTGGAATAAACAGACAGACAAAAAATTTTTTTTTTTTTTTTTGCTACTGTACCCTATACTATTACGCTTTTTAAGCATTCAGTAAAAAGCTGCTATTTTGAAATTACAAATAGACATTCAATTGTATTTATTTGTCTATTTATAGCTTCGATCAATAAATATAGATTTTCAAGAGCATAAGCAATAACCTTTCTAACAAATAAATAACCGTTATTCTCGTTGGTAACAATCAACAAAATTGTACCTGTAACAAAAAAGAGTGCCATGCATATTTCATGGCACAATAAATTCCGCGATGAATATTAGTCTCCTGGACACCTCGTTTATCCGTCGGACTTTTTTGTTTTTCGTTTACATACCCAATTTTTATTGTGTACGGGAATTTAGGTAGTGGCTAACACAGTGGACTGTCGACGGTTTTATTTATAGCGAGCCATTGTTTACTAGGTATTTTATTAGCTTGCCGACAAATTATCCTAAGCCTTTTGGAAATATTTAGGTAGTGAATTTGTTTAGGCTGTAAACAAAATATAGCTTTTGTTTGCAGCCTTTTTCTTGTCTACCAACTCACATAATGGTATAGTAGGTACTATTAATAGATTTCTACTCTAAAAATAAATTCATTCATTCACTGAAAGATAATTTCAAAACCACTGGACCCAATGGAATACGATAAGTTTATTATATCTATTTAGAGAGCGAAAGTAAACTCTTGGAAAGGATTGCGAAAATTCATCGGAAGGATACCGTGTATGGAAGTTCGTAATTTTCTTTAGGGCGCTGTTCGTAGTACCTACATAGTTGTCAAATTATTTCAATATCAAATTGGACTGCCTCGTTGATCTAGTGGTTACAAGCGCGACTACTGAGCATGATGTTCCTGGGTTAGCTTTCCGGGTTGGGCAAAGTGTTATTGGGTTTTTCCATCAAGAATTTGTCAGTAGCAGCCACAGAGTCTGGATTTGTGCCTGCTTGATTGCAATAGGCCCACTCCCTATTAAATGGAACCAATACATAACTGCCAAAATGTGGGTAAACTATTAGGTACACTTCCGCCTAACCGTTCAGGTTTTACAGGCGTGCTGTTATGTTAAAATTACAAAACAAAACATAAACATCAAGCGCGCCTCGCTCCTGAAATATCTCTGTAGAGTTGCCACTTCCCAAGTGTTGCCACGCAGCTAATTAAAACGATATTTTATTTAATGTAATTAGTTCCCTTGCCGTGTTGCGAGTTAGATACACGTGTCCCTAGTAAGATACACGTGTATGTAACTCGCAACTGTCTGTGCTTTGTTCTAGAGGAGACGGATTTTATGAATAGGATCAAAAAGTTCTTGCTATGAGTAAAGATTTAATAGGAACATACGCCACCACATCAAACTATGGATGTAGGTCCTACAATTCAGTTAACAGTAACTTGACGTGTAGGTTTTTGCACATATTAGCGACTAGCGACCCGCTGCTTCTTTGAACAAATTTTAGGACACGACAATACATCTTCCTTTATTTATTAATAGGTATGTCATACTTACTTACCTACGAGAACTTCTCTAAATGATGGTGAAAATCGCATCAGGATTTGTTGTGAAGTGTAGGAGAACAACAATTTAGGTTGGTTCAATCAATCAAAATAGTTATTTGCTAGAATATGGTACAAAGTGTTATGAGTAAATTTGTTTTTGCATATTCTGCCATAACATGGCGTGTGCGTAGTCGCAGCGGAAAACTGTCTAATTTCTTAATTTCAGTTTAGCAGATATTTAGTGTATGACGTCGTGTAATTGTGTATGGTAAGTACATATTTGTGCATCCAACCATTGGGGAGCTATTCAACAAAAACTGTTTCCGCTGGAACTACGTCATCCTAGCGGCACTATTATTTTTCTATGGACGTACAAGAAAACAAATACATTCAATAATCAGTGTGTAACGAGAGGTAAATGTGTATGTTTAAATGAAATTTGTGTGTCATAAAACTGCGAAGATAATCAAGTTTCCGCTGCGCTGACGTTTGGCTATTTGATGAAAATCATATAAGGTTTACTGCAGAGTTGTAATTTTTTACGCACGTTGCTTTTGATTTGTGTGTAATGTTTGTGAAAACAGAATTTGAAAAAAAACATACCGTTCAGAAGATAAACACGTAAAATTAAAATAAGGTCATTAGGCCCAAGCACTTAAAATAGGAACTCTAGAGCCAAACTTATAACGTTTATTTGTATCTTGTAAGGGTCTACAATTCATTTATGTGCTCTTAGTAATTAATGAGCAATGGCATATTTTACTACGAATGGACCACTGTAGTGTATGGCATCCGATTGTATGACTTTTAATGGAAAAGCAAAATAAAACATATTCCGATGTTCAGTGTATTACTGCAACTATCCACATGTAAAATTTCAGCTCATTCTACTAAATAATGAAAGAGATATATTAAAAATACCAGAACAACCGCAATACATGCATAAACCGACCAAGTTTGAATGGCTACAAAAAAGCGGCCGTGCAGTATAAAGAGCTAACATTCTAAAATTTTATTTATTTTATTTTATTTTTTATTTATTACAAACAGGTACACCGACAGTACATACATTTCACACTGAATAATAAAAATATACCGGTTAGGGTTCTGATGTAAGTATCAATTACAGGTATACACAACATTCTCAGATACAATAAAGCTATCATCGTAAATTAAACAAATGAAATTTAAACATAAAATTATACAAAACAAAACGTTTTTTACTTAAACTAATGAGATCAAATAATTAATCATAAAATTAAAATTAACTTACACTAATAACAATAACAGTATTATATAGATAGTATAGTATAAAAGTAATATAACAAAATTATAACAAAATTATTTTTTTAAAATATGTCGGTTCAAGTGAGACCTTAACAGGATTCTGAACTTCGGTAGGGAACCAAAGAACACATCCAAATCAGGTAATAGGGTATTTCACCAAAAAAATCTAATTAGTCCGTCAGATAGATTTCCAAAAAATAATGGACACGTATTTTTTCTTTTTTCACGTAAACAAAAGATGAAGACGATACAGTGCTTCGAAAACTCGTGCAAAGTCGTGTGACGTCACAAGGTTAGTACTTTTTTACTCACAGAGTGACGTCAAAACCCCCCACTCATGATCTTTAACACGTTTCATTTTCGACAATTTTTATTAATTTGAGAAAACAAAAAACACGTGTCCAATATTTTTAGATACTTTATCAGACGGACTAATTAGATTTTTTTGGTGAAATACCCTATTTCGAGTTGAGTTCGTTGTATTGTATGCACATTCTTGATATTGGTGAGTGTCTCCCAATGTTACTCCTACTGGCTGGCGGTTCAAACAATCTGGAAATTGGCTGTCTGGGACGATTGTATGGGACTGACAACATGACACGTTCTAGCAACTGTTCGCATTCAATTTGACCATTGACAGTCTTATAGAGAAAAACTAAGTAATGGACAGTGCGACGGTTTCGAAAGGACTCCATTTGAAAGAACGCCAAACGTTGTTCATATGGACATCTGTGGGATATTCCTGTAGACATGTATGCAATATGCCTTGTAAATGCTCGCTGGATGGTCTCGAGACGCTGCGAATGTACAGCATACATAGGATTCCATGCTATACTGGCATACTCTAACTGACAGCGTACCAGTGCCTTGAAAAGGATAATATTAGTTTTTGCCCCAAATGACTTGGCATTTCTCTTGATAAAACCTAACATTTGTGCTGATTTATTTACAGTGTCAGAGATATGTGAGGTGAACTTTAGTTTTTGGTCTAGTGTTACTCCCAGGTCACGGATTTCCGAAACCTCTTGCAAGATGATGTTGTTTATTTTGTAAGGAGAAATTAATGGCTGTAATTTTCGACTGTAACGTATACAGAAACATTTATCTGCATTCAAGGACATCCCGTTAGATTTACACCAAAGGCTGATTTGATCAAGGTCGAGTTGGAGTAGACTGGCATCTGCTGGTGACTCTACTTTTTTATAAATTTTTAGATCATCGGCATAAAATGAAAAGTCGCAGCTAATTTGAGAAGCAAGATCGTTGATAAAAATAATGAAAAGAAGAGGGCCCATGTGCGAACCCTGTGGTACTCCGGATTTGGCATAATACATACTAGACTCATGACCTCCTACTGAAACTACTTGTTTCCTTCCGCTTAAATATGATTTAAACCAGGCAAGAAGGGAACCATGTATACCATGAGATTCGAGTTTCTGTAATAAAAGTTTATGGTTAACCTTATCAAAGGCACTGGAAAAGTCTGTATATATCGCATCAACTTGGTGTCCTCCATCAATGCTTTTTGTTAGATCAGAGATAAAACAAGTTAAATTAGTCTGAATAGAACGACCACTTCTAAAACCGTGTTGATGAGTTGAGATAAGTTTACTAACATGTCGATACAATACAGGATAAATGAGGGACTCGAAAATTTTGGCTATGGTTGAAAGAATAGCAATGGGTCTAAAATTATTTTTAATAATGTCTTGTTCGCCTTTCTTATAAACAGGTACTATTCTGGATTCTTCTGGAAAAATTCCTTCGGCAAGAGAACGGTTGTAGATTATGGCTAACGGTGAGGCCAGAACATTGGCACAACGTTTCAGAAAATAGGGATGTATTGAATCAGGACCCGCACCTTTGTTAGTATCAAGCTGATTTAATTTAACAAATATTTCCTTTGCGGAGAACTGTATATTACAAGATAAAGAATCGCCAACTGCTGTGGTTGTGTTGGGTAATGTATGGGAATCGTCATGGTATACAGAGGAGAAATGTGCAGCAAATAGATTTGCAATATTAGTACCATTTTCACCAAAGATACCGTCAAGATGCATACGTTCCGGATATGAGGTGTTATTGTTACGCTTTTCCTTGATATATTGCCAGAACACTTTGGCATTTTTAGTCACAGCCTGTTCAATTTTGCGTTTATAAGTTTTATGGCAGATATCATACAATTTAGAACATCTTCCAGTATAGTATCGTTAATGTGTTTAATAGTTTCGTACAGGTGCGTACACAATAGTTTAGCAGAAAATAAAACAACTGCATTACCTTTGTACTCTTACAAGTATTTATTAGATTGAATAATTAAAATTTAAGAAAAAAATAACATTTATTGACAAAGTAATAATAACATTGATATAATCAGTTTTTTTTTATTAAATACTAGCTTTTGCCAGCGGCTTCGCCCGCGTGAAAAATGCGATTTTCCATACAAACTTTCATCCCCTATTTAACTCCCATAGGGGTTGAATTTCGAAAAATCCTTTCTTATTCCTTGTCTACATTATAAAGGGAACCTCTGTGCAAAGTTTCAGCTTTCTAGGTCCAAGGGTTTGGGCTGGGCGTTGATGAGTCAGTCAATCAATCAGTCAGTCAGTCAGGACTTCTCTTTTTATTTATATAGATAGATATATAAATACATTAAGATTCGGTACCTCGGGTAGTCTATTTCGAAATAGACTTAATATATGAGATAGCCAAACTGTGTGTGTCATGTTAAGTCTGGTATCTTTATTTTTTTCAGCAAAATAAAGCAACAAAGACTCAAAATGTACCTATTCTGTGGCAAAGATAACTTTTTACTAGCTCTGGGGGAAATAATAGTTACCTAAACGTTAACAGTTGTGTACTTTCACTTCACCAAAAGTTTTAACGGGAACATTATCGTAGAACAAGAAACAATAATCTAACTTAATGTTATCATTATTCCTTTCACGGAACATAGACCTAAATCCATAGACAAACAAGGAGGCGTTGTATAAGAAAACATGATATATCTTTGATGCCCAAGTAATGCGATCTCGCCCTGTGGGCCCAACGTAATCACCTGAGGTGGTTACCTCGCGTATGCCTTCTCAAAATTTAAATGTATTAATATTTTTGGGCGCCACATCAAAAAGAGATTGAAGTGGATCATGATTTGAATAATTTTACATCCTTATAAAATACTCATACCTACCTGTTGTTACCTTCTATGCAAATGGGATGTTGATTTAGTACAAAACGATATAGGTAACTACAGGATACAATGAGGTTATGTTCTAGACGTGCCGCATAAATTCCTATCGTCCAATTCAACCTTGGCTTCGCCTGACATTGTTCTTGTTATTAAGCACTTACACATACACGATTTAACACGATACGTGTCTATAGATCTGTGTATCTCCGTCACTTCGTAGGAGCTCGGGAATATTCGGTAACCGAATTCCGAAATTAAACCAGATGTTTGTCTAATAAGTACTAGTGCTCTCCGCCTTCCTCCCAGATGCGGTTCCCAAGCTAGTGAAGTATCGACGCAAATATTCAACACGTTTCCGCAAACGTCTTTACATTTTTAATACCCGCTACGTTTCCAACGAATAAGGATGTAACATTTGTCGACGGTGAGATAAAATCTAGCGGACCGAACTACCTTTCAGATTTTTCTCCTTTGTATGTCGTAAACAGCTTCCTATCTGAAAATTTTATGTGGCACCGTGTTTCGGTAACAACTGTGTACTGACTTGAAAGACTTTCTAGAATTGTGTCTGTTTTGTGAGATACATTTTACGGATCCTATTTTCATGACGGTTCTCAAAATGGTAGCAGAAAACAACACGAGGAAACTTGCTCATGTTCGTATACTTCCTCCGCACTGAACCTGCGTTGTGCATGATTACAGATTTCCCTCTACATAATAGAGAGGAGCTTGTGGCTAAATAATAACAGCCGCTAGAGGCCAGTCTTCAGCTTAAGCCTTCCTGGTCTAGGTTGGTCTATGGATGGGTGATCATCATCATCAGCCTATAATGTTCCCACTGCAGGGACTCAGGCCTCCTCTCTAGGAGAGGGATGGGCTATAATCTACCACGCGGGCCCAGTGCGGATTGGTAGATGTCACATGTCTTCGAATTTTTTGGTTCTAAGACATGCCGGTTTCCTCACGATGTTTTCCTTTACCGTTTTGAGAGCAGCGGTGATGAAATAAATTACACAAAGTAATACGCCAGGGTTCGAACCCACGACCTGTTCGAAAGTCGGGGCCTACACCACTGGGCCACCGCTGCTCATGGGTGATCAGTGACCACCCGATAGGAATCGGAAAAAAAAACTAATTCGTCCGTCAGATAGATTTACAAAAAATATTGACCACATATTTTTTCTTTTTTCACGTAAACAAAAAATGAAGACGATACAGTGCTTCGAAAACTCGTGTGACGTCATCTGATAGTACATTTTGTACCTTTTCAAGTGACGTTTCAAGCCCCACTCTGTGATCTTTGACGCGCTTTATCTTCGTCAATTTTTATTGATTTGATAAAACAAAAAACACTTATGTATCCAATATTTTTCGAGTTGTTCCGGTCTGATCCCCCAAACCGATCCACTGCCAATATTTTTCTTTTGTTTATTCCTTTCTGATCCCCTGTAATTTATCATTCCGTTCTGATCCCCTTTTTGACACAAGTACAAGTGAAGTACAGTCAACCGAAAAACAGTTGTTAATGAAAAAATAATCAGTTTTTATTTCTATAACTTACAATTGTACGATCATCACACAAACTACCAGGAGAACAGAAGTAGGAAGGAGGTATATATATCTTTAAATCAAATCTATATTATTTCTTTCTAAAACCATGCACTTTTTTTTTCTTTTTTTTTTCACTTTTTTAGATTCCAATTTCCAATACCTCCTTCTTACTTCTGTTCTCCTGGTAGTTTGTGGGACTTTACTATAAAAGCATAATTTAGATTTGATTTGAAGATTCCAATTTCCAATAACTCCTTCCTACTTCTGTTCTCCTGGTAGTTTGTGGGACTTTACTACCTATTCTTTTTTTTTTAATCTAACAGAACGTGTACTAATATTTTGTTGCTGACTGTCCTAAAAATGTGTCAGGGTATCCGATACTTTTACGGGGGATCAGACCGGAATAGAAAATAATTTATAGTAAAACGGATCCCCTAGGGTATCAGTTTTAGGGGATCAGACCGGAATAACTCTATTTTTCGATAATCTAACTGACGGACTAAACAGAATTCTATTTTTTTGAGTCAGTCCGATCCCCTATTCATAGCGATTAGCGAGTTTCCGTCGTGCTTCGTAAAGTACGTTAAGCCGTTGGTCCCGACTGCCATTCACATATCTTTGATAGCGTTAGTGGTCAGTGGCCCGGAAATCTGACAATCAGTCTTACCTTTAGTTTCATGAAAAATGTTGTTCAGCTGCATCAGGTTAGACTGGAAGCCGACCTCAATAGTAGAGAGTAGGCCTGTGCCCCAGCAGTGGGATCGACGCAAATTATATGCTATCAAATTAATTCACTCGTGCATAAAGCAACTCATTATGTTTGGTAAACATAGTTTAACTATAACATACCGTCAATAGCTCGCAGCCAATCATCAATTAGTGAGCCTAATGCCAACGGCCTTGTTAACTTGTTGCCATATTGGTTGTTATATATTAGGTACATAGATATATACCTATAGGTATATATCTATGTACCTAATAAATATCGATTCCGCTGTATGCTTCCGTATGCATGTATGGTTTCCGTATACATTTGGAGCCATAGATTGCAATCTCAAATGGTGAATTAGTCGAGGCGTGTAATTATAATCAGGGATGTGAAATTTCGGATATCGGAATAATACTCTACCTACCGGTTTCGGATATGAAATTATTTCGTATTAAGTATCAGCTAGTTTCGGATAATTTCGGTTACGGATTTTAGAATCTTTTAACCCAATCTGTCAATCTGACAAGTGTCAGCTCGGCCGGGCAAAACAAACACAGTGTTTCCAACTCTCATCATCATTCACTTGCCCTTATCTCAATTTATTTGGGGTCAGCGAAGCATGTCTTCTTTTTCCATACTTCTCTGTTTCTCGTCATCTCATGAGACACCTCCTTTCTGACCATGTCATTCTTAACACAGTCCATCCATCGTTTCTTTGGTCATCCTCTACTCTTATACCCACCCATATTCATGTTCAAAACAGACACAGTGTTTTCAACTCTCAATAAAATCTTTTTAACAAAAATAAAACCGAATTCAAAAAAAAAAAAAACAAAAAAGTGAAAAATAAACTTTAGAAGAAAAATCAGTTTCTGAAGTCGGTGACTTTTGTTTGTTTGATTTCATTTTTTTGCCACCGACTTCAGAAACTGATTTTTCTTCTAAAGTTTATTTTTCACGTTTTTGTGTTTTTTTTTTGAAGTCGGTTTTATTTTTTGTTAAAAAGATTTTATTTTTCACTTTTTAGTGGTTCACATGTTCATGGGTCAATGTGGACAATGTAGTTTTTTTTGAGTTTTGTTGATTTTTCAAAAACCGCTAAAAAAATTATGGGACCATTTCGGAAGTACACCCTTTCCAACAAAAAAAAAAATTTCAAATCGGTTAGCAAGTGACGGAGTTATGCCCGAACAAACATAAAAAAAAAATACAAACATCCGAATTGAGAACCTCCTTCTTTTTTAAGAAGTCGGTTAAAAATATTTATCCTTAAACATTGATATAATAAAACCCAAGATACACACTCCGCGTCTCAAAACCGTCCGCTTAAAATGAGTTCACAATGAACTCATTTCAAATAGTCTCGCGTCGCTCGCGTCTCTGCACGGACGTACAAAATACTTTTTATGTTGCTTTTTATAACTGCATTGTAAAAGGAATCTGCGTAAGGTTGAATTTGCCAAAAAAAATATGTTTATAGTGACGATAACTAGGTACCTACATGTAGTAGTGCGTGTATTGGTGAGTGTTTGGCGACAGCTTCGACTGTTTGTTTTGTTCGAGACTGTGCATCTAGGGTTTTATTATATCAATGTCCTTAAAACTAAAATTATGAACCCCTAAAATCCCACCAAGTATTTGAAAATACACCAAATTTTTTTTTTTGTAATCATAATTATTTAGACTGTCATTATCCGAAACTCTTTGAAACTTTTAAATGTCTTTCGGTTACGGATATTTTTTTATTTCGGATTTCCGATAGTTTCGGTAACGGAGCTCCATAACAGCCCTGATTAAAATAATATGCTGTGCCGAGGTATTATGTTCGAGCTTCACTGTAGGGCTTAGCATGCTTAATTAACTTTATATGTATATTCACGCTTTTAAATTATGGAGCTAGGATATTGCCTTCCGTGGTTTTGTTTTGATGTTAAGATCAATCGATGTCTTCTATGTAACATTTAACAACATAATAATTATGTAATCCCCAAAGTATGAGGCAGAGGTGTATCTAATCTAATATAGTAGCAGGTACACCCACATTTCGCTAGTTATGTTTCAGTCCCATGTAAAACGGGATTACTGATGGTATAACCCAATAATACTTTGTTGGTATTAGGTATTCGAAGCCATCACGCTCAGCAGTCGAACTTGCGATCATACACAATCATTACCTATAACACTACATATTAAATAAATCTTACGAATATTCTGACAACGGAAACAATGACCTAGTAAGGATATAGGATACTCTCTATCCCATTATAGTTCAATCTCACGGAACTTTTCCACCATGCACTATGCGGGCGAAGCCGCGGGCAAAATCTCAATCTATATTTTTGTAACAGCACGTTCGATCCACAATTCATTAGATAGATTGCATCCGAAGTCTCGAAAGCTAGTATTTTATTTATAAACACGTTAGGTACTGACCTAACTACTTCACTTTGATTATTTTTACCCGATTTCGAGACAGTAAAGTCAGGGTGGGTTGTGTTTTTTATTCAACTCCAGAACTTTTTCATTTAATTAATAAATTAGCTACCTTAACTTTTACGGCGCAAAAGTAAGCCAGGTGCAGATTTATGTGCACTGAAATATTTTTATGAATCATCTCAGTGTGAAAACTTCAGCCGGGACGACTGGACCTAACATAATAAATCTTTAGGAGTGGTACACACGGCTACACATCAAGCTATACAAAACCAGTTTATCTTGGCCTCGATTTACTAGATCTTTTCGCACAATGAACGATCAGATTATACTGGTTTTGTATAGCTTGATGTGTAGCCGTGTGTACACGCTCGGTGTTCGGCCCGATTCCGCAGAATTTGTTGAACAACAAAGACAATCGGAAGTAATTACTACATTATACATTCCGTTTTTTTCGATATACGCCGATCGGCAAACTCCTGTCGGCATCTATTGTAAAAAAACACAATTCATTATACTCTAAAAAAAATACTACAAATAATATTAAGACATGTGACACCTACCAATACGCACAAGTCCCGCATGGTGGATTACAGCCAAATCCCTCACACCCGACCATGCCGAAGCAATCCGAAGCATGTCGGCCTGATATCGTGTGTAAGAACCCTTACTAGGGACGCCGAACGGCCAGACAGTATTGCCTTCTTCCACTCAGTGATTTACGGAATTCCTGAAAATCCATGCAAGACGTCCCGTAGACGAAATATAGTTTGGAATTAAGGCAAGACTTTTTTTTTTTAATTATAAATGGGCTTGCTCTTGACTTCAATCTTGCCCTAAGGGCAGAGATGATCCCGTCGGGGCTGTGGATTATCGAAAGGATAACGCGGCTCCGACACAAGGGCGAAGAAGGAACATGGGTTTGGTTTTTTGTCAGTAGAAGTCTGACACTCCCCTTCGCTCTGCCCAAGAGCGGGGGGGGGGGGTTATTTGATGATTTTCCACCCACCAAAAAAAATGGCCGAGATGATGTCGACGATGGAACAAGCTTACCCAGAAGAGAGCCTGTTTACTCGCGACTTAAATAGATTAGGGTTATATGAACTCGGAAAAACCGACGCAGGCAGGGAATTCCACTCCTTACGAAACTTAATTCCAAGACGAAACAGAAACAGATAGTGTAAGCCTGAAATTACTTGGACATATCCCTTAATGTAATTGCTCAGGACTGTACAAATCTTATAAGGTTTGTAGGCTGGTAACTAAACCATGTTTGTATCAGGGACTATGAAACAAACGACGTATTGTGTCATTGATGTATTGTGACATTGATGTGTTGTGACGTATTGTGACATTGATGCTTGTTTTTACCCGACTGCGGCGAAGCCCAAAAGGAGGGTTATGTGTTTGACGTGTATGTATGTATGTATGTATGTCCGTTTCTTTGTTCCCTCATAACTCCTAAACGGATGAAGGGATTTGAATAAAACATACGTCGTTAGATTCGTATTGATGGCGAGAGTATTATAGGCTACATTCAAATTAAAAAACAAAGAAAAATTGTGGATTTTGGGGGCCATATCACGGAGTTCAAAAAAAAATTTTTTTCCTTTACCATCGAGTAGGGTATCAAAATGAAGGGTTTAAAAGGGAGATTACAAAAATATAAAACACTTATATGTTTAAAAGAAATTCAAAGTGGAAAATCGTATAAACAAACACAAAAGTTAACTCATCTGCGAGGAATTTTAGACCAACGAAAGAACCAACACAAAAGAACTAAAAAGTTGTAAATAAAAAAAGTAGTTAAAAAACTAAAAAACCCGACTGAAAAAACTTAAAAGCAAAAAACAAGCATATTTTAAATTAAACAAAACTTGGAAGCAGGCGGGGTTCATTTGAATATTAAATCATGAAAAGAAAATATAATGGACCCCGCCTGCTTCCAAGTTTTGTTTAATTTAAAATATGCTTGTTTTTTGCTTTTAAGTTTTTTCAGTCGGGTTTTTTAGTTTTTTTTACACGCGTGTAGCGATATAAAGAATCTGGGATATTAGACCTAATACAAAAATACTATAGGTATCTACTCATTTTGGTGAGCTTCATTATAAAAACAGACCAGACCTGCATTTAAATAAAGTTGTAATGTTTCAGTTGTAAAGGTTTGTCATCCCTGATTGAAATAACATTTGGTCCCCAGACTAGAATGCACGGTAATGCACCGTCGTCGGTCCCAAACCTCGGCAGAGTAACTACGTTTCATTTCCCGGATACGCTTCAATCTAGCCCCAGACCCCATCTATAATTTAAGCCTGAAAGTTACAGGAAGTCTAATTTTCCGTCGCGGAGCAAGGAACAACTTTGTAAAGACTTATTCCGAGGTAGAAGTTTCCGAAATGCTTTCGTTGTTTTAAGTGATTGAAGATTTTGAATTTTAGAAGTTTTCAGTATGTAAAGTGTTTGAATTTTCAGTAGATTTAACCTGGTTGTAAACTTTAGAAGCGTTGAAGTGCTTCCGAGATTTTGCTATGTTGGTAATTTTCAAAGATGCAGTGACATTTTCTTTTTTTTCAATACACTTCCTCGAAAACTGGCTCATAACGCACTACGATTAGGTTCAAAATCAACATGCATTGTATTTCATAGTTTTCACACTGGTGGTTACGTTTAATTGATCACAACTCGTGTGGAAATAAAAAATTCCAGGTAACTTGTCTTAAATCTAAATTGGTTCAATTCCTATGCGGATTGTTTTTTTTTACCGGGCGTAAATGTATTTCATGGCGGGTCAGAAAAAAACTATTTAAATCATATTTCTTTCCTAATAATTCATAACAAAAATACTTACTTTTCGTCCTATTCTATTATTTCTTCGAAAGTGTATTAAAAAACGTCGGCTTCATAACAACGTCAGATGTGAATTCCAAATCGACTGCACTAACAAAGTTTAGTTCTCCACATAATGTATCACAATGTATCTTTTATCTTAACATCTGTCTAGCCTTCTTCCAAAAAGTCGGTATTTGGGAAAAGGTTAGACTGATGATGACGATGTATGATTGTCAGCAGGCGCTTGCGCAGGCGGGGCCCCGGGGGGCGGTGCGCGCGGCGCGGGCGCATGGCGCTGCTGTACCGCGCGACGCGGCTCAAGGACCGCGCCGACACCCACGTGTTTACCTTCGTGGTGACACGCTCTGCCACGCGCGAGCCCGACCGCGATGTCACCTCTAAGGACTTCTGCTGTGCTCACCAGCGCTGGGCTGTCGCCTTCAGCCGCGCAGATGCATCGCTCGGTCAGTACTTATATCCTGCGCCAGTCTAACCTCGTAATGGACCTTGCCAGAAACGTCTGGACTTGATTTTACAGTTACAATACTCCTAATATTGTTGCAGGTGTGTACTTGGTGTGGCGTGGCGCTTGCGAAGGCATGCGGGTGTACGTGGACTTCACATTCACGCTCCTCAGTCGTGACCACTTCACGGCTAACGAGGGCTTTTCCGGAAAACAGGTGCGGTTCAGCGCAGGATGCGCAGCGCAAGGGCGCGGCCGCTGCGTGTCCATCGCAGAACTTAACACCAAGTACGCGGATGCGCGCGGTGAGTTCCAGCTGGAGCTCAGCATGTCAAAAGTGCGCACGCTATATTCTTGCGAACTACGCGCGCCTCGCCTTGATACACCACCCATAGCATTCGCCGGTTTCGATTGGCAGGTGTCGGCTACTGGTGGCGGTGGTAAGGAGCCGCTGACGTTAAGGCTAATGAGATTATCAGGTGAAGGACAGCGTTGTCGTGTTCGATATGCTCTTGCACTCGGCGAGGGTGAGAGAAGATTACACTCGGGGCCACTAGAGTGCGTATGTGACGCCGATGGTCGCACGCCGCCTTGGAACCCCCGGCCGCCATCGCGACTACTAACTAAAGGAGTCCGACTGACAGTGGAGCTGGTGTGGGCACGCGCGCTGGCCGAGCTGGCGGTGCCGTCAGCGGGACGCGCGGCCACGTGCTACGACCGCGACAAGCAGGCGTGGGCGGTGCGCTGCGACATGCACTCGGAGATGGTGCGGCTGCACATGCTGTACCGCGACGTACACCACGTGCCGCGGAACCACCTGCGCTACGTGAGCTGGTCGGCGTGGCTGGTACGCACGGGCGCAGCGGCCGGCGAGCCTGACGCTGAGGAGCTGCCCGGTGCGCCCTTCGAGCACTACTACGCGCAGGACAGCGCCGATGAGGGGCTCATGATGGAGACGGCCCTACGCGTTGAAGACATGTCTCGCCCCGGTAGCGCCTTCTTGCACCCGGGCGGTGAACTTCGAGTACGCCTCGAGTGGGGCGATACTTACCTACTCTTTCAAGCTACTTATCATGTCTATGATGACCTTTGTCGGCTACACGCGCACCAGATGAGGTAGGTGTGAATGCTGCTGGTGCAACTGTCTCGTTAATGTTTTTCATAAATAATGACATATGAAATGTTTTCAGGCGCGAGATTGCCGTTCTTCAGGCGGAGAACTATTCTCTGGAGCGACAACTGTTCAGCTACCAGAAGAGCCTGGCGTACGCGCAGGCGCAGGCAGGCGAGCCAGCGGTGGCGGAGACGAGCGGGCGGCGCTCGCCCGCGGAGCGCTCACTCTCCACTGACACGGAGTACGCGTGAGAAGGGCCTGAGAACCTACCCTTGTCGTCGCCTTTGACGTCGCCCGTTCTCTACTCTTCTATCTTTTCGACTGATTCTGACGTTTTTGAGCGATTTATCTATTTTTCTAGACGTTTTATGGCGAGGTGCGCCCTCGTCCGCACCGCTTTCCGCCGGTCGCCTGCACTCTCGCCGCTCGACTCTATCGATAGCCGATAATTATATTCGACTACTTTTCTATTTGTCTGTACATAAAATATATTTAGAAGATATTATATATTATGTATATTTCTTAACTTGAAACTCGAATTCATATACTGCAACAGTCGATTTATGAATAATAATAAAAAGTCCGTAAAATAAATACCCATTTTGTCTCTTTATTTGTATCTTCATTCATTATCCCTTACTTCAAGTCACTTCATAGTATCTATTTGCAAACAGCAGAAAGGAACGCTTTTGTCATAGACATTATTCCGAATATTAAGTATTAGCATGAGAATAAAAAGTTTACTCTTTACTCGGGTACGCTACTCCTATACACAAACTTGAGCTTGAGCCTTCAGTACACCAAGCATAAAAACCAAGTTATTCTTGTACGGAACGCTAAACGTCAGCTGTCATCTGTCAACAATGTAATGTCAAAACAATCTGTCAATCTGTCGTCAAAACCACGTTGTTGTGTTTTGTATTTTTGCAAAAATAAGGCAAATAGAACGTAGAAATGGCTCAAGGCAAACTAAAAGTAAAGAGTAAATTGCCTGCAGGCACAAAATCAAAGAAAAACAAGGGTAAGGCAGTCAAGGCGGTGGCTAAGCGTCCAAACGCGCCAGTAAAGAGCAAGAGTGCCGTAGTACGGAATAAGATGAAGACCAATGTTACAAAAATGGTGAATGCTGCAGCTGAACAGCAGTTGCGAGCACTGGCTACGACCTCACCGCAACTGTCTGCAGCACAGCAACGCGTTGCCTCGGCCCCTACTGCACCAGCACCGGCCAAGTAACCTCACTTTAATAATTTATTGAGACATGAATAGTTTAAATGAAGACGTTCGCCTCGTGTTGACCATTGATCGAAACAGGTAACTTTGTGATTAATGTTCTTATAAGTATATAAATCAGCATAATGTTCCCACTGCAAGGACCTCCTCTTGCAGACCCAAGATTTTCTCTGTAAGAGGCAGTGGGCTGTAATAAAGGTCTCTTGTACAAGAGTATCTTAAAACATTGTGTAGATCATACACTGTCTAAGTGTAACTCTATGAAATTCAAGTGTTCATACCAAAATTTACTGTAAAAATATTAGCATTAAGTTCAAAACATTTCTTAGAAGTAACTGAAATGTTTTCTAGCGCCACAGTTGAAAGAATTAATTTGATTGTAAATCTATTTATCGTCAACATATTACATGGCTTTTTTGTTGTCTCATGTTTTCATTACCATTTATATGTCCAGTCACCTGTCCGCTAACATGGGACATTGAGGTAAAGCGGCCCATTTTTAACAACCAACTAATTCTAAGAAAATATAAAATGGTATTTCAACAGCAGGTAAGCTAAAAAATAAACTTGTAAGATGATTAGCAGTCTTATAAAATATTTTCTAAAATCTATGTAAAAAAATATATTTCTCACCTTTTGTAAAACTGTTTAACGATCCTTTCCTGTTCTTATTTTCAATGTGTCTTAATTATTACTTATTGTAATTATAAACTTGTTAAATATAAGTAAGAAAACCTTAGTCTAAAATAAATTATTTTATTTTATTTGTTTTCTTTTCTTTATTTAGGTCATCTCCTTTTACTATGATAAAAGAACAATAAATTATTATTTCCTTCAGGACTTTGCTTTGCTTGATAAATTACCAATACCTCAAATACCATACAGACATAACCTGGTTTCAATTATATTGGAAGCTTTGAACTTTTAATCTAAACCACAATACCAATTATGTAAATTATTTCCTGAAAAATGTATGGACCGACCGTTGAAGAATCCATCTTAAGGATTTAGAATATTCTTCTCAAAATAATGTAACTACATAATATAGTTCAATAAAAAAATCAACAATTCATGAAATACTTAATAAATAAAAAGTGCTCATGCACACAATGTTGAATAATTGGTGAATAGGTGTTACAAAAAGTAGCGACAGTAATAGTGTAGTGGTGTGACTATCGGACTCACAAGTCATAGGTTTCAAGTTACTAGCATACCTAAGAGATTAATCTATGGCATGTAAAGCCAAGTCAGATGGCTATGGGTGGTATATAATTTCTGACACCGAGTTAAGCAGTAACCACAGCATGAAGAAGAAAAGAAAAAATGTAGCATATTTGGAACACTATAAAACTAAGATATCAATATGGTAAAACAAAAATCATTTATTTATTTATTACAAACAGGTACACCAACAGTACATACATTTCACACTGAATAATAAAAATATACCGGTTAGGGTTCATGTAAGTACCAATTACAGGTATACACATTCTCAGATACAATAAAGCTAATCATAGTTTTATCTTTGCAGAAATTATCACTTGTAGTTTTTAAAAGTTTATCTCCAAGCCTGGTTTTATGATACCAGTTTCTATACCATTTTATGGCTTATGTTAATTAAATATTGATATTGAAAATGCATTATTGTTGCTTTATTAACAGACAGTAGGTATTAAAATTTATAGCTAAATGGTTTTTGCCTTATTAATAATTCAAGAATTAAATTATGTTATCTGAATACAAAATACATCTCTGTCGAAATCTTACATCATTTAGATGCTTAATTTTTTTAATTTATTGCAGAGACCATACGTAAAATAGGTGCCTACTGAATAAAATAAAGATAGTAGAATTAAATAATTATATGTAGTGCCCACATAAACATATTTCTTTATTCATAATATTATGAAGGCTGTGACAGTACCTACTTACCTTACCTACATTAAATTTCATAAGTTATTATGCCTTAGTGAAATAAATTGTGCAATAGTAATTTGTCGAAATAGATAGTTGTTTTGGAGAGATTCTAAAATTAAAAACTACAATACCGATGTAAATGGCTCTCCGAAACAAAGGCCTATTCATTTGAATGATTCTACACCAATAGGTTATTATTAGCAAGATTGTAGGAAACACTTCAATTAGAAATAATTGTTTTCGTGTGAAACTTCTCGAGGGGGCTCATCAAAATTATAATTTGAAATTTTGCACAAGTACCTACGTAAGTAAGTAGGTACCTACATAAATAACCTACCGACATGAGCTATTTCATCGATACAGGTTTTTGCAGAAAGACGTCTCTATTTGTGATACGCCCACAATTACTCGGAAGCTCCTATCGCGATCTTAGATCGTTACATTACATACTTACATACATATATCGAAGAATCCCTAAAACACTGGGATTGAAACTAGAGGACCAGAGGGCCTAAACTCGACGCCAAGGGAATAGAAGCGGGGTAAAGAATCTCGACGTAGCGGGAATACAAGCGGGACAGAAATCGTAGACTCGACGTAGGGGTAATAGAAGCGAGACAAGGTTCTCGCCTCGACGTAGAGGGAATTGATGTAAAGGGAACCAATCCTAGAAAATTATGTGATTTTCTATAAGAGTATGTACCTATCCATGTATTTTTTGCCCATATAGGTACGCTTTTGAATGGGCAAATGCAGTACTTTCACAATTTAAGTCATTATGCCTTGTGACTAGGACTGCAGCTTCATCTTTTTTGTTTTTCATTTCATCGTTCAAAAGTGCCTGTGCCTAAATCAAAATCAAAGCATTTATTTCAAGTAGGCCAGTTACAGGCACTTTTGAATAGTCGAATCAAACTAACTGCGGCACTCAGAGATATCCAACGATTACTCAAGCCGCCACCCAGCAAAGGCCTGACATACTTTTGTATGACAAAACTGCCAAAAACCTTTACCAAGCGACGGCCCAAGCAACCACTGAAGCTAAATAAACTAATCTACAGTCCCAGTCACAAGGCATACCTAATAACTCGTGAGTGTACTTTATTTGCCCATTCCAAAGCGTTGGTCTTGTGGCGGCGTTCGATTTCCGAACGCACCCACTCGAGATGGCAACACTGCCGCCATGCTCGTAGAGAGAGAACGTTTCTGTTGATGAGTTCTGATAATTTATCGTATTTAACTAAGGATGTCTAGCTACTGTAAATCGTGTACCTGTAACTAATTACCAACAACCTGTGCCTGTGAATTATAAACTGTGCAGTATTCTAACGGAGTGTATTATTACTACATGGGGACTGATCTGCATCCTATCATCGTTATTCCCATCGTCTCATGAGAAGAATGGCAAGAAACTTCATGGACACTCTTTTAAAATCGTTTGGGTTTACAATATGTTCAAGGTACAGACATAATCTTGGTATAATACACACATGAAGACTATGCAGATTAGTGTCTGAGATGGTCTTTTGAAGAAAGCACCACACAGATTTGAGTGGACCCGTCCAGTCAGTGCAAGCATTTGTCAGTTATCGTGGAGCTCGACTTATAACTCAAGGAGCTCAACGTCACGACGAACAATACCAAAGAAAGGACATTTGGGTGGGTCGCTTAAAGTACTCAAACTGCCAGACAATCGTTAAAATTAAATTAAAACCCACACGGTCCTCACATTCACAATATAAAAATAATAAAATACATGAAGACTATGCAGATTAGTGTCTGAGATGGTTTTTTGAAGAAAGCACCACACAGATTTGAGTGGACCCGTCCAGTCAGTGCAAGCATTTGTCAGTTATCGTGGAGCTCAACTAATAACGCAAGGAGCTCAACGTCACAACGAACAGTACCAAAGAAAGGACATTTGGGTGGGTGGCTTATAGTACTCAAAATGCCAGACCATCGTTAAAATTAAAGAAAGACCCACATGATCCTCACATTGCCTAATGCCCTAAATGAAATAAAGCTTTGAGTTTATTTTGAAAGCGTTTCGTGATTCTGATACAACTTCGTAGGACAGAAATTAGTTTTTCTGTAGCTTATATCAACTCAATACCTACCCACTTATATTATATTCTTGACTGGTAATCAACCATGTAACCAGTAGGAACTTAATTAATAATCTAGTTTCGAAACGTACCTAATGAATAAGAACAATAACCTAACCTACATCCGATATTTTTGATTTGTAGGTGTGTCAAGTCGATAACGGAAGTACTGGCATGTCAGAAGCCAGACGACCTTGAAAGTCCTGTTCTTAGGCAACACTTAAGACTTGGATACGATAGAACATCGTGAAACCACTTTCGTAGCTAAAGAAGAAAGGAAGTGGACCTCAGCATTCCATTGGGACTAGACTAGATCTAGGAAGAGAGATAAGATGGTGGTAGTCTGTCTAACTTCGGTCAGATAGCACAATTTGGATCAATCTAATCATCCAAGTTATTTTTTTTCCTGTGCACACCAGGGCAGTACCTATTACCGTCAAGTACCGTCTCTGCAACTCTTGAGAGTCCTTAATGATATTTGGCAAAACATCCTAGTCATTTCGCTAAAGGTCCGTTTGAACATCCTGAGACAAGGTGGATTTCTAGTTTGTTGCCATGGACCGTTTATTGCCCGTGGTCCACCTGCGTAGTCCACCTGGGTGTACCACGGGCATTATTTTTGCCCGTGGTCATGTAGGTGTGTGTACTATTGGTCACCTCTGCCCAAACTTTCGGGGAAGCAGGCGTGATGTCATCATATATATTCAGATACACAGTGTGTTCATTGCATTGGAAGAAATAAACCAATTACTAAAGTACTTAATGATTAAAACATTAACGTTATCGTTGCAAACGAATTCGAAGAAGTCCTTTACCAGTTTAGCGCGTTCAAAAGTCGGTTGGTGTAAAAATAAGTGGTGTACATAATGCCAGAAATCGATTATATATAGGTGCCTATAAATAAATACATATGTATCAATTCAAGGCGATGTCGCACGGTGAGTGAACGGGCGTACCGGACACTGAGGTGTCCATGAATTTGGACGGTCTGTGTCCGTGTACAGCTTGGTCCTTGTTCAGTTGTAAGCCAGTTGGGTGTTGAAACCATTACCACTGCTGTCAAACAACAACGGTGAGGAAAAACATCGCGAGGAAACCGGTGTGCTCTAGAACGAAATAGAAAAATTCCAAGACATGACATGACATCAACCAATTGGATCCGGAGTGGATTAGCCATCAGGAGAGAGTGCGAATCGGTGCTGCCATTCTCTCTGAGTGGAAGCCAGTGCTTAAAAGCTGATAATGCAATGTTACTACATATGTTAGCTTTATAAACGGGGATACAATCTTGAAAATTGGCATATCCAAAAACTTAGTGTTGTTCTAGTTCTAAGGTAACCTATTCGCGAAGCAATGTCTAAAAATGCGTTTCTCTCCGATAAAACACATTCATTCGTGAACATGTGAACCAATAAAAGGTGTTTGACCTCTGATTCTGAATATCTAACAAATTAGGCACTGGTTAGCACATATAGTCAAACATGTCCCTGACAAAAAATGGTATTGTTGAACAAGAATCTTTTCGCGCGAAGTCAGGATCTGACGTCGCCATTTTGTAAGTAGGTAGGTACTAACTAATTCCCACAGATAATTAATCAGACATCCTGTCAATGTCACTCAACGCCAATAGAACCAAAGCACTCTATGCACGATCTAACATAATCAAATACCAATTTCGTGTAATCTCCTGCCAATATCCTTCTGAACTTTTGGTATCCTCTCGGTGAGGTGAAGGGGAGCGGGGCAGTCTTGTGATGCGTCGATTTCTCCGAATAAGATTAATAAATGCAGGCGGGGGCAGCGCGGGCTGAGGGGAGGGGACATCGCGGCTAATGACACGCGCCGCTGCAGATATTTTTTTATCGCGAATTTAAAACATAAACTGGTTGCGGTAGCTAAGACAAGTGGGCGAACAGAAGGTTGAGTTTGACCAAATTCTAATAAAAAACCAACTCCGTAATATCACGTCGGTTTTTCTAAAGGGTAGTCAGCAGAGGTGCTCCATAGTACACCCACATTTTACCTGTTATACTGTTATGTTGTATTTCCACTAATCGGGGACAAATCTTAACTTGGTGCTGCTACTTAGAATTCCATGTTGGAAAAAACCAGTAACGTCCAACCTGGGAATCGAAACCGGGATTTAACCGTCACTAGGACGTGTAATCACTAGCAAGACCAACGATGCAGTTGCATTCTTATAAAAAATCCTCTCTAACTCAAATTGGCATAAGATTAGTATGTTGCTAAGGAGTTCTATTCAGGGAATAGATCCTGTTCCGCTAATGCCTTTAAACAACAACAACAAGGTACAGAAGCGGTTTCCTTCTCAGAAAAGCGGTTGTTTACTTCGATCACTAGAAGTTCACAATAGTTTCTATACGAGTACCTATCCTTTGTTTGGAATATACCTACCTTGTGCTTTCGTAACATTGTAGCTGCTTTTCCCCTGTTGTTAGGGAGTAAATCTTTGTAGACTATTTTCAGGTTCGTATTTCACTCATTCATAAAACTTTTAAATACAAATTTATACTCCCTCCTCCTAACTCGTTAGCTAACTTCTAAATGCTGCGCCGTGATAAGTCTAACTAAACAATTTCACGATCCATTTGTGACAATCTTTAGCTTGATGTCACTTGGCCAGACAGTATTATAATATCTGTGGCCAGACCATTAACTAAGGATCACTTTCTTATATACGTTTTTTCCAGGTTGACTGATAAAACTTATGCTTCAGTTATAAGGAATGGTTATTGTTCAGTTTTCCATTTCTTTATTCTCTCCATTCTTCCATTTCACCATTGGACGAATAAGGTCTCTATTGATTACTCGTTCAAATGAAAAAATACTCTAAATTCGTTTATATTTTTCATGAAATGTGTTTAGCCTTTATTTGACCTTCAATGACGTTATCTCAAGAATGAATATCCTCCCGTCGGGGCTGCGGATTGTTCGTAAGAGATACCGCGGCCTCGACACAAAGGGTTCTGAAGGAACATGGGTGGTTTTTAGTACGTAGAAGTCTGACACTCCCTTTCGCTCTACCCAAGAGCGGGAGGGCTTATTTGATGAATTCTCACAACCGAAAAAAAAAAAATCTGTAATACGCTTAAGCCAGCGTCCAGATATGGATATGGCAAAAACAACTGTCATCAGTGTTTCTCACGTAAACCACAATGTAAACCGTTAAATGAGTAAAGGATGACGACATCAGCGCTAAAACTTTAAAATTAAATATAAATTAAACTAGCCAATTAATTTCAAAAATATCCAAATTAGTTTCTTAAAATACTCTAATAATATACAGGTTAGATTTTGGACTCTGCCCCTTGTTCCTAATTCTCTCTTGCTCAATACTCTGTAGTGGGCCTTCTCCCCTTTCCCCCATCGGTAGCGGTGCTCGCTGCAGCCTCCGCCCGCGCCCTACGCCCTGCAGCCTGTAACTCTGCATAGTTCACCGCTCTGCGCTTGCGCATCGATACTCAACACCGCACTAATCACGAGTTAACACCTATTGTTAGTACTCCACACTCAGACCAGTCGCCATTTGTATTTAGATTAATGTTCGAGTTTCTGATTGAAGTCTGAAGAATGAACTTGGTAATCACTAGTTTTTGTTGTATTTTAATATGAAGTCCAAGTCAAACAATTTATTTAAAAGCCATTAATAGGCACAGTTTATTGTAAAATTTTACATGCATTGATTGTTGTTCTATGTAGTTGCTATAGTTTCGGATGGTGAAGAATGAGCAAGATACTCCATAATTAGTTAAAATGTTTCGCAATAAATGTATGTGAATTGTGAATGATGATGCATCCGAATTTAAAAAGCATGTATAAAATAGGTGTAAAGTATTAAATATTGAGGAATAATAGTAACATCAAATAAATTGATAGGTACAAACATAAATTGTTCAATAAAAAAAACTTTTTTGCAAAAAAAACAACCGACTTCAAAAACACCAAAAAGTTAAAAATAAACTTCAAAAGAAAAATCAGCTTCTGAAGTCGGTGACATTTGTTTGTTTGATTTGGCTTTTTTTGCCACCGACTTCAGAAGCTGATTTTTCTTTTGAAGTTTATTTTTAACTTTTTGGTGTTTTTGAAGTCGGTTGTTTTTTTTTGCAAAAAAGTTTTTTTTTTTTCATTTTTAGTTGTGTATCTTAAAGAAATATTTACTATGAAACCTATACTTGTATAGCGTCAGAAAAAGCACGAAACACGTAATGTTGTGTCTATGTTTGAGGGTTGCCCTCGATTTCTCTGGGATTCCATCACCAGGATCTGGTTTCCATATCATGGTACCACTCTTGAAATATCTCCGTGCCAATAAAAAAAGAATCATCAAAATTGGTTCATAAACGACGAAGTTATTCGCGAACACACATAAAAAAACGAACGAAAAATGTTCATAAATTATAAAAAAAATGGTCATAAAATGAAAATTACTAGGCCAAACCATGCCAAATTTGTGTGGGACCAAATGGCAACTATTCCGCATCAAACTAAAAAAGAATCACTTAAATCGGATCATAAATCGCAGCGTAATCGGTGTACACACGGCTACACATCAAGCTATACATTTCCAGTATAAGCTGGTCTCGCATTGTATGGGATTTCCGTACAGTGCGAGATCAGCGTAAACTGGAAATGTATAGCTTGATGTGTAGCCGTGTGTACATACATAGAAAAAAAAAAAAAAAAACATACCGATCGAATTGAGAACCTCCTCCTTTTTGGGAAGTCGGTTAAAAAATGCGAAGCCTTGTCCAATAACGGACCCCAGTAGCGGTAATGATAATGTAATTCACAAATACCGTAAAACAATTACAGGTCCTGAATATCATTTGAACCTAATCACTTGTACATAAGTTAACATTAGAGATGAAAAGATGAACTGTGCAGTTAATCTTTTCATCTCTAATGTTAACTTATGTACGATTTTATCTGCAGGTAGCAATGTAGCAAATCTATTAATTCTCCAGCAGGAGACACGTAATAGCAGGAATTACTTGTTAATATTTAATTATACAAATGGACCAATTTGTACATGTCTTAGCGAAGTACATAACTGCTATCTAGCGATAAGAAATACATTCACTATTAATAAAGGAAAATTCTAGACAAAGATACGAGTAATACAAGCACATGTAAACATAAAATGAATGTAATATTGAAGTAAGGAACGATAATGAAACAATTTTCTCCCTTTAAACACAGTTAAATAGTTGTGTGAGCGTCCAATGTCTTCATATAAAGGGTGTCGTGTTGCAGCGCGCGCGTTGATGTCTTTTACAAGTGCGTCAACGCCTACGAATGTCACTCGTGCGCAGGTCGCAATTCCAGCCATACCCGACACTTAGGGCTGTCAATAACAGTTGCAGTCTTTCAACAGCTAATCAAGCCAAGCCTAGGACAACCGGTTACGGGTCGTTTACGGAACCCTGGTCGATTTCTCTGGTTTCTCATCAACGTCGAGGTGATATCGACCGGGAGACAATAAATCCGGTTCTGCTGCAGCGGACGGGTTGCAATTAAACTAGTGTCGCGACGGGGTTCGCGGACCGTGCGAAAGTGAAGCACGTGGGGGGCTTGGGGCGGGGGGGAGAGGAAGGCTGGGGCGAAGGCTCCGTCTGCACACGCACACAGAGTAGGAACTACAGTGCGAACAGGAGAGTTCTCTGAAAGCTCCCGTTGAGCTTTCATTACGCTTTGTGAACCGTTTACAAACAGAGTAAGAATTTCTTTGTCATTTATGTAACTATGTGTTTCTCTCAACATACTGTAGCTATGTTCCTAAGATTTATTAAATAACATTTAAGATCTGAAAAAGACGACCAAATTATTTTTCATTTTCGGTAACAACTTTTCCATTTGATCTTGAATTTCTACACCTACTTGTCGGTACATCGAACTCTAAAGGCATCAAATTCGAAGTAGGTGGTCGAAGCACTCAGGGTTCATTTGAGAAAAGGGGTTCTTGTTGATCCCCATATAGGCATACATATTAATTCCTTAAACACACTGGTTATTCTACTCTGTGTCTGTCGAGGTTCTGCGTGTGTGTCAGCGTGTAGGTGTTTGCGAGTGTATTCAGTCCGCGCGCGCCGGCCGACGCAGACGCACGCGCCGCTGCCGAGTGCCATGTCGCGCTAGGCGCGCCCCCATGGTGTACCCCGAGGCGTCCCGCTGGGGCGCGCCAGACGCCGCGCTCGCCCCCCTCTACGATGACGTCTACAGAGGTCAGCTGATATTTGCAACCTCACCTATTTTTAACACATTCCCGCTGTGACTACCAGACAAAGTGACTTTCTGCAATCGTAAAGTGCCCCAACAGCCTGATTTCTTCATCTCAGCCTGCCGTCATTAATCCCCGGCTTTTGCCAGACTGATTTACCGGATGATAATTGTCTGGTGCGACGCTTATTGTCCCGCGATGAAATGTTGCAAACGAATACCGGTAGACTCATTATCATCAAATAAATCAGACTTTGCATTGGGTTATTTAACGTAAAGAAACATCAACGAAATGTTTGGAATTGACATAAGCTTTCGGAAAGGTACGTCATTGTCAACTCCATTCTCTTTATTGAAGTTTCTGTTCGTTATCTATTGTTAGAAGTCACTTTTTCTTTAAGATGCTGAAAACATGAATCTGGGATTACCAAAGATAAACTCTGCGGGAATATATTTAAGTGTTTTAGAACGAAACGTAATGCAACCTCCGGCTCCGCTATGCGAATCTTCTTTGTGTGTAACCTGTGTCTCTCCGGCAACCTGTCGACGTCCTGTACCACTTGAGCTTGGGCACAATCCTCTAGGGACCCTTACGCGTGAATATAATTATAAAGTTGATTAACATTTGAAATTCAAAACCGGTGCTTAACGACTCTTTTATTAGTTCTCCTTTTTGTTCGACCCTAATCACGCTGTACTTTTAGCGCGATTAAACTTTTCAACATTGCTACCCCGGCTTTAAAATATATTTCTTTGTTCGGTTCAAGTGCTTGTTTAAAAAGCTTGTTTAATAAATTCACACTTGGTGCGACTGGTCGGTCGCTGATGACTCAGGCGGCAGACATCTGTTACTTAACCATTATATTTACATTTCAATAGATCCAGCTCATAATTGTAATGGTTATTTATATTTGCCACAGTGTTCACAGTGAAGGGAGTGTTAAATACTTTAAATCCAGTTCAGTAAGTGTTGTATCCATGGAGCAAAATAACCAGGTTGTATCCTTGTTGTATCAGATATAATAACACAATATCCAATTCAACTGTTCTAATATTCACAGAAGAGAACAAACTTCCAAAAACCTTTTTACGATATTACATAGAATCGTACAATTACCTGATTAAAGTTCAACTTTTATGAAGTAATGCTCCAACAAAATTCTTTTATTTGCCGAGAAGGTTATTCATCGCACGTATGTTTCGTAATAAGATTGGTTTGCAAACATTTTCTTTGTTTGGATCTAGTAGAGCTTTAACCGCCCGATCAAATTATAAATGACCATTCTCATTACAGTTAGTAGTAGACACGTAGACAATGATCTGTTAAATCTGTTGGTGTTGGTAATTGAGTGAGTAAGTAACACCACAATGGAACAACAGGGAGAGTATTCTGAAACGCGTCCTTATTGTGATGTTACGAGAATAAAATTGGCGAGCGTTTCCTCCACAACCTGCGTTCGATGGTTCGACCTCGTCTCGGCTCATTTTATAATGACATTACAGTAATTCCATACAACAGCGTAGGAGTATTATGTTCATAATGTTTCGACGTAGACAGCTCGTGTCGAACGGTTGTTTTATTGATAATTGGGACCTACAGCTCATGTCGGTGCTTTAAAGCTCAATTAAACCTTGAAAATTGAACTGTCTTAAGGAAATTCAAATTGTGATTTTATAGTAGGTATCTCGTTTACGATCGTCTATAAAGTTTCTATGCTGCTCGGGTACGAGCCGTACTATGCGAGATGAGAAATGCAAGAAGGCCTATAACGTAAGGTACGAGTTGTTAAATGACCCGCGACTTTCGAATCGGCCTACATCGCGATCGCGTGTTCTATCTCGCGATTTCTCGTTATCGTTTATCGCATGTGGCTTGACGGTTTTTATGTCAATTATTAGTTTTAATTGGTCGTTAATATTTATAATTCGATGGTTTCATGTGATTAGCGACGTAGCGTAGGTAGCTGTTAATTGCGTGTTTATGGGCTTCTTCACAATTTCGTGAATGTTTTCCCTTTTAATCGTCGTTTTATCTAGAGAAATGTTTTGATTAGCAAATTTTTTTGCGCTCATATTTTTTATTATTTAAACATAAAACTGTTTTATGTTAAAATAGTACGTCTGTTCTATTAAATACGTCAGGTTTTCCTGTTCATTGTGTGAATATCTGATTTGAGCGAAATGTAAATTGAACATATTTTTGGAACTTCTCCAAAATACTACAATTTACATAATGAAGCCCAGGGTGACGGAATTTGTCCCAAACATTTACATTTGCGCGGACCATGATAAACTTTCGAGAGTATATTTGAGAAATAATATTTTAAGACTAAAAGAATAATTTAGAACATACCAGGGAGGGGCCTGTTTAATATAAATGACAATGAGACTTTTTTGTCAATTTGCTAAAATTTTCGCATTTTCACGCCTAACTTAACTGAATGGCGAGTCGCCTGACTGTTGTATTAAATAGGCCCCAGTTCAGGGCTTTAACTTTCCACAACTGATTTAAATTCCATTTAGGTACTGAACTTTGCAAAACTACTTAGATTTTCAAAACGCTTAAACGGATAATATTCGCGAATAAACGAAATTCTGCATTCTCCGTCACCTCTAAGGCGCGGTTCATCCGAAGATGTTGCTACTGCGACCGTTAGAGTCGTCTGCGCACGTGGGGGTCCCCACACGGCGCGACATGCACGGGACAGTCTCAGATGCAATCGCTTTTATTCTAGAAACTGCACCTCAAGTGTAACAGCACTTTATGCTGTACGCAACTTGTCTTGAGGTTTATCCTGATTCATGGAGCAACCATGCCATTACTTTAAGGATATCCGAATATGTGAGTTTTTTTTTATAAATTCTTTTAATTTAAACATTTCATCGGTAAAATAAACATTGGGATTGTTCTAAATTGTAACCGTATTTTTGGTTGTACTTCAACAGTTTGCAACACGTGATAGCAAAATGCTCCTAAATATATTATTGCTCCGTTGGGATTTTAACACTGAGTGAAATCCAATATACCATTTATTTATGTATGGTCTAGCAGTTATAAAGGCTTGAGACCGTTTCAAAACTAAACTGTAATATACTTTCTTTATCGTGTTAAAGCCTAACCTGGTGTTAGTTTTAATGCAGCTGACTTGGCTTTACATGCTGTCGAAAAATATCTCTCATGTATCCCGGTTATCTTCCCGATGTTTTCGTAGCAAGTATAAAATGGGCTCAATCCGAAATATCAGAGGTGCATGTTTTGGGATCGGACTCGAAACCTATGTTACACCACAGACTATCAATGCTTTTAAGATTTATGTTCCAGGGTAGCCCGCGAAATTCAAATTTTCTGACGTTTTTGGCGATTTGCAGGCCAGTGCTAGGTTGTATGTTAGTGAAAATATGTTACATGAACTTGGAGGGTTCTAATGATGATTTTGATGATTATAATTCTGTAACTGCATACGTCTTACAGCCGCGAATCATATTTTCACTAACATACAACCTAGCACTGGCCTGCAAATCGCTAAAAACGTAAGAAAATTTGAATTTCGCGGGCTACCCTGGAACATCCACCTTAACTTAAATTATTGATTTAATACTATGTACCAACTCAAGTAACCCAAATCCCGTAGAAAGCTTTGAGCTAGATACAGAATTAAACACCATGGAAATAGAAAATGGTCATGGAATTGGAAACCTTCGGAGGGAGAAAGTGTTAATAACAACATTTGATCTTAGATAGATATGTACTTATCGGATCGAATGAGGTTTCTGTATCTACTCGTGCGGTTAACTTCATTCCCCTCTGAATTCCCTATCGAGCAGTCCTCTTGTATACATTTAGTTCAGAACCTTGTACAGTCAGCAATAGGTAATATGGACAATCTTGGTTATGTTGAAACGTGAAATTCCCGATTGTAACTTTGAGATATGACCTACTTTATAATAATACAGCTAGATGGCCGCGACTTCGTCCGCGTGGATTTCGGTTATCGTCACCAAAAGTAATATTTTTTTTTCTTAAAAAGTATCCTATGTTACTTAGTACTAATACCTCCAAGAATATGTGTACAAAGTTTCATGATGATCGGTTTAGAACTTTCGCGTGAAAGCGTAACAAACAAACTTACATTCACATTTATAATATTAGTAGGGATTTGTTCCAAAATATTAGTTTCGTTACGTTAATAATTGACAATGAAATCAATACCTACAGTAGGCGAAAATTGCTTCTAAACGTTGTTAAGTGTATACATATTGGTGATGCTGACTGTACCAGGGTAATAATCTTCAGTCTAAGTTAAAGGCTATCGAACAAAAGAATAACAATCCGTCTTTGAGTTATTTTAACTGGAATCTATTATTTTTGTTGAAGGAAACTTGTCTTTTTAATGGTTCGTAGGGAAAATGGACAGTACGTACGTAGGTTTATTTTAACAACCTTATTATTTCAACGTTTTCAATATTTTCACGTTGTTTCTAGGACACCTACGTACAGATAGAATTGGATAATGAAATATAATGTATGTTCTGATAATTTTGCTGGTAACTTTATCTTCATCTCATCATCTGCCGAGCCTTTTCCCAACTATATTGGGGTCGGCTTCCAGTATAACCGGATGCAGCTGAATACCAGTATTTTACATGGAGCGACTGCCTATCTGACCTCCACAACCCAGTTAATACTAGGTAATACAATACCCTTTGGTAAGACTGGATGTCAGAATTTCAGGTCACTGACACCTGTAACTTTATTACTTTATCTATTTTCGGATATTCCTAACCTTTGCCAAATATGTTCGTGTCGGCTTCCAGTCTAACTGGATGCATTTAACTTTTTCTTTCTATTATAACTGTCAGATGATATGGTTTTATTGGTTGCGTGCCGTTAGCCGGCTATATCCTTTCGCAAAATCACGAAACGATGAAGACAAAAATATCGATTGTTTTATGGTTTTGTTATTATTTTTAGCTCGAAAATATTGATGGACTCAGATGAGCTCCCTTTTGAATTATGCACTCAGAAAAAACAATTTTTTTATCATATCAGATTTTGAAAGAAATTCGCAATGATTGTGAGTGGGTTACGTCCGCAAATTAATTAGAGTTATGTTTAAAATATCATAAAATATTCGGTAGAGGTACTTCCCCAAAATTGCAATAGACAACTTCTCTATGAATTGAATATTCTACATCTTAGACCTGTTTGTGATTTCCGGTCTCCAACGGAAAATCTCATTTCAGATCCTTCAAAAAAACTTTTAACACAGTCCGCTCCAAGGCTTTTCTGTTCCCTTAACTTTTTGTTGAGCTGTAAGGACGTAATTTAAGTTATAATTACATTTCGAAAACAAGTATTTTGGACAAAATACTTTTACCAAACTGTTTGTAATACTGTGATCCATTTCAAGGAGATTTTACTCAGAAAATACTTCGGTGATGTCACCCTACTCTCGTAAAGATTATTTCAGATGTCCCTTGTCTGCTGACAGCCTTAATCTTTTCCATTTTCTGCACTCAATAGGATCCATTGGTCGTTGGAAACTTTTCCTCTTTTCTTCGTAAGCCAGTTAATTTGAGAATGGTACCCATTGGATTGTGATTATGTTCAAAGTTATAGACGTTCTTGAGCCAAGATCGATGATAACCACCAAATTCAGAGGATTTTGGTAAGTCCTATTTATGTCTACCAAACTAACGACTATTAAGGTTAATGATTTCTTGAATATTGAACCCAAACATTGCTAGTTAAAACTTATATTACTTTAACAAGATAATACTGTAAAGTTAACATTTGACCTTGTGCACTTAAGATCACATACGATACTATCTACTCGACGCAAAAGCTTTCAGTTTATCAGTTTTGCTGAGAAAGCGGTTGTTTTACACCTTAATAAGATAATTAATAAGATAACACTTACCGTACAAACACCTTTTAAGGTAAACGTCTCTATTATCAGCTTTGTGTGCTCGTTCAATAGGATTGTGAGTTATGATGCCAGTTATTGTGCCTTTCACCTTAATTTGTTGAACTGGTATTAATTTTGCTTGTAATTAATTTCGTCTTTTTGTTTCTAAGAGTACCGACATGTTGTTTTGTTTTGAATCAGCTATTTTAGGATTGGCCTCGCTGTTTAGTTTCCGCGATTCTGGAGTGATTGTGTAATTGTTTGGTTTATGACATCAATGAACCATCTTAATTGGCGATAACGAATCCAAACATAGAAAATAGCATAGGTATATTATGGTATAGCCTAGTACTGCCAAATGTAAGGCACCCAAAGACAATTAAATCAATCAAATTCACGCTATTTTCGCATAGGAGTAGACGGAAACTGCAAAACCCCCCACGTTCCTTTATAATTCGTTTTACTAATGAAAGTTTTGTTAATTAATGCAATCATCATAGTCAATTAAATTTGTGACAATTTGTTAAACTATTAATCAATTTGTAACACGTCAAACAATGTAAAATAATCAACGCGTGTTGACGAAACGTCCAAACAATATGAATTTTAATTACGAGCGTTGTTAATGAACTTCATTAATTTCATATGTTTTTGACAAGTACCGAAATTAATTGTAACTTTTGTTATATTTGTTAAATATAGGGTGGAAGAGACACCTTCGCACGATTGTTTACCGCGTATTCAGAACATCATTCTGAACACGTAATTTATTCTAATTGGTCTGTCTCTCTGACTATCAAAGAATAATTTTTGCTACGTATTCAGAAGCTAGCCCATTACACATATACCCACGCCTTTTTTCCAATGGGGGTAGGCAGAAACCACAGAACGCCAACTGCTAAGATCCTTGCATATATGTATACTCCTTTCGTCTTGTTCACATTTACTTACTAACAAACTAGTGCATTAATTAATTTATCAGTATATTTACTATGCTTTCTATTTTCATCTGTAGAGTGCCAGTGCTCAATGAATTCGTCCCTTCCCCTGCAGAGGGCCACAGAGGTCTACAAAGGGGCACAGTGGGGCACATGCAAAGCGACCCTGATAATGACATAATTACTGTACGGCAGGTGGGTATCACAGGGTAGCGCAGGGTGACGCGAATAACTGTCCATCCACCTGTTATGAACTTATGATCCCCTCCTCATGACCCTTTGTTGTAGGGCTGTGGTAAGCATCTCTTGTTTAGATACGATACTTTAGTTTGATAATTATGTTAATGTTTGAAGATATTCTGCAGTTAATAAACAATTCTGTTTTAATCAGTATCTTGATGATTTAGATGTTTACGTAATCTTATAGGTTGACATTCAGATGATCTTTTGACACTTCCTTTTGTAGTCAATCCTTTTTGGTTTGAATTGTTTTCTATATATGCAGAATTGGTTATTATTATCATAGGAATGGTTAACACCACAAAAACCGAAAGTCCATTTTGGTCACGTTCTTTTGTTTGTTTAGATTAATTAATCGACGACCCAGCCATAAAAACATTGAAAAACTGAAGTCGCCATCTCATATCGACGACACTCAATATAAAAAACTTAACAAATAAGTATCTAGGTAAATACGAGATATTATAACAGAAGAGACTGAGTTTAGAGTGCGAACTCTTCAATTTACTGAAATTGCCGCTCATTGAACGATAATGAATCTCCAGATTGCCCTTGAAAGCGCTAGAACGACAATCTTTCACTCCAATTTCTCCGTAAAACCCCTCTGCCCTTTCCGAGACAACTAAATGTAAATAGTACCTAAATAGAAAACACATTGCGGACTCAGGAAAACAATAAAACAGTGGAACCGAGTCCATAAATTGAGTTTCGCGATAAACCATCTTACGATATATCCCCGACATGATACGCTGACTCACATAGTACGAATTCCACGGGCATACAGCGCTGGTATTACATTATCTGTGATACGGAGTGTGCCACAGATCTACCGCCCACTGGCACACCACTAGTAGGTAATCGCTAAATATCGATAGCAGTAACACAAGGCTCGTAGATGCGATTTTACGAACGTGGGCTTACTGCGATTTCGTCGCATTGGTTCGTTATTAGGATGCATTATATGCGTCTAACTGCGGTACCTACTCAGATATATTTAATGGGATCGGACTGGGTCAAAATAATATGATTCTGTTTAGTCCGTAAGTTAGATTATCGAAAAATATTGAATACGTGTTTTTTGTTTTATCAAATCAATAAAAAATGACGAAGATAAAACGCGTCAAAGATCTTGGAGTGGGGCTTGAAACGTCACTTGTGTCGTCAAAATGTACTATCTTATGACGTCACACGAGTTTTCGAAGCACTGTATCGTCTTCATTTTAAGTTTACGTGAAAAAAGAAAAAATACGTGTCCAATAATTTTTGGAAATCTATCTGACGGACTAATTAGTTTTTTTTTGTCCGATCCCCTATTACCATCACACCACACACACGTACACTTAACACTCACACAAATACCATACACACAGACACTTTCTTATTGTGTATTCCTTTCTTAGATTATTATTATATATTATTGTTAAGATAGTAGGTACATTACTGTTAGATTTAGAAAATTACTGTTTAGAATATTATTTGTGTCACAAGTATGTCAACTGAACGAATGAGCCTGGAACTCACGACACAGGGAATCCTAGTGCGAGTTTCAGGAATCAATGTAACGAATTTAATTTCTGGAACATTAAATTATTCTTATTCTTATTAGTTTAAAAGGTTTTGACACCTTTACTAAGTGATGGCCTAAGTACCTAATCATTAAAGCTCTCTCTACTTTGTTTTGCTAAACAAATAAGTCACAATAAGTTATTTACCTTAATGCGTATCTTTTATATTAATTCTGTAACTCACACCATTTCCTTATCTAATGAAGGTGCCAAGCAATCAAAGAAAAAATATAAATGAGTTAATTAAATGGGTTGAACAGTTAATTGAGAAAATTTCTCCTGTTAACCGACTCATTAATTTGCGGTTCTACTTAGTAGACTTTCAATCTTTCAATACAGATTACAACCCAAAGATCAAACCTACAAAAAATCCATCCTCCATCGTTGCAATTTGTCGTCTGACCACAAAATCGCACAGACCTCCTACCTTACACAACACTACTTCATTATTCCGCACGCACGTCGTGCGATTATTTCGCATAATAATTCACGGATTATTTTGGGTGTTAATACTGCTAACCTAGCGTTAGGGTATGCGATGCACGTCCGACCTCGACTTCCTTCCAGACTTCGAGGATTAAGCCTTAATATAGAGATGTATGAGGTGTTGTAGTGTCAAGTTTCGGAGTACGAATTTGAATATGAATAAGCCGTTTCAGGGGTCTCGGAGTAAGAATAAGTAACATTAAGCCAACCTGACTCGTTTGAAGTTGGAGTTACGAGGTAACTTATGGATTATGTTGGATTTGTGTGTTCAAGAGTTACACCTCTTCTTTTGACTAATTATTTGTGTTAGAAACACGTAATTCTGATTTTTCGATTTCATGTGCATATTTGATGAATTTTACTTGTTTCGGTGACGGAAATCATCGCAAGGAAACGAGACCAGCATGCTTTCAAGAGATATTTCTTTGATTATTACTAACTCTAGCAACGGGATAAACAAACAACTTTTATTAGAGGACCAGACAAGTACATTTTGGCCATAAATGTGCTGAACAGCTGATTTTTTTTTCAGGTTTGGCCCCCTAATAAAAGTTGTTTGTTATCATGAGATATATATAAGTATCCGCCACTAATTACCAGTCACCCTATTACTTACTACCTACTTTAAAATAAATCATGGACCACCACAATCCCCCCAACAATAAAATTCACGACTAACATCAAACTGCTATCACCAATTTACGTGTAATCCATCGAATTGTTTTAATGCCTCTCAAAGATCCTTCGTAGGTGTAATCTATCGGTTAGGGCCACTCCCAAGGGAGGTATACCGGCTAGTAACTATGTATTTACGAATCGTTACCACGTTAGTTTGTGGTTTTCGTACAAGGTTCAAGTAGGATGAAGTTGTGGCCAAATAATGAGTAACGCGCTAGGTTAAGTAACCCTAGCCTAAGACAGTCTTTGGATGGGTGACCGTTCATATCGAAACCTTTCCTTGGTTTGGTTAGCACGTTAATCCATTAGTCCCGGTGTCACTTGCAGATCTTTAACAGTCGATATGGGTGCATAAAAGCCCGATAGTCGCAACAAAGAGTCTTATCATGGGGTATCGTGTTACCCCAGAAACGTAGAGTTCAGATAGCGAGTCAGAGCAAGTGCTCCATTGTACATGGAAAAGTCCTAGAGCAACCTAATCGAGGATCGACCGGAGGACACGGTGGAGCACACTGTGGAGGCAGTGGCGTGCCTAGGAGTAAGCAATACAGCAAGCACAACTACAACAAGCAGACTGTTTTGTTTAAGTTTTTAATAACGGCTGTTTTATTTTACTAGTTATTTTTAATATACCTAATTATAAAAATACAAAAAGTGGTGAACTACACTTTTCGTAGTTCCTATTTAATATTACGTCACAATTTAAAAACATCATTTAGGTGCATTACACAATAACGAATCCACACTCTTTAATCTTTCACAATGAAATATTACATTAACCACTTCAAAACAAAGTTAGGTAATGCCATCAAAAACTAATGTCAAACTTTAAATCACTAGAAAAAGAAACACAGAAAAAAATGCACTCACTAGTAATCGCTCAAAACAAATATGAACTAACTTGAAATCTACTTTGTGTCAAAATTCTCGCCACACGCATCATCTATCGCGCGAACCGTGAAACACACATTCTCTCTCAAACATACACTGACTTGCCACGCACACATTCAAATAGAAGCTCGGCTTATTCCTCATTCATAATTTCGAATGTTTCCTAAAAGTATTATTAAAAACAAACCAATTTATGAATGAAAAATGCAGTGGAAACAGTGCGTGCTTTCGAGAAAGGGCTACTGGGCTAGCCCCGCCCACTGGCTCACTACTTAACTCTTCTTTTGTTAGTGCTAGAGCGAGCTAGAGACTCGCGGTCGCAGCGGAGAAATATGAAGTTTGACAACGCCGCGCGCTGAGTAATGCACGCGAATTTATATTGAATGATATTATTATATTTTGTTAGTGTTTATAGTATGCACTGTTTTTTTATTTGTTGTTTTATTTTAAGGCAAGCACAGCTTTTCTGCTTGTATGGGAGGCCCGCCACTGTGTGGAGGTGTGCCCTGCTTAAGCAGAGCCCCGCCGTGTTCTCGTAGAGGCGGAAGAGGAATGGGACGCCGTCGCCTCCTTCTGCGAAGCAGTGATGCTAGCGAAGGAGGTGGCGGAACGAGAGAGGGAGAGAACCTCTCAACGTCCCAGCCGCCGCGGAAGGCGCTCCGGGCGTCGGGGGTCACGCGATGACCTCCGGCCACCGTAGACACGGGCCTGTGGACGGTGAGTAACGGGCTAGCTCGCCGTCCGGCCGTCGTCATGACGGCAACAGACCGTGTCGGCGGCGCGTACGTGTTCCACGCGCGCCTCAAAGAGATGTCAGCAATATGGAAGGGGCCCGCAAGGCGCGCGGGCCTTGAGCGTGGAGAGCGAATCCAGAAATTCCCTAACGAAAATATTCAGGATTCAGTATTTTTTGCTATGGTTACGGAAAATAACAAGGTTGTCAACTGAGGTTGTCAAATTAAATAATTAATTATTTGCTGTTGATAAAAAATGCTATGCAATAGCTTTACCGCGGCAGTCTCCGAGTGCCACATTTAGTTTTTTTTTTTATTTAATTATAAATGGGCTTGCACTTGACTTCAATCTTGCCCTAAGGGCAGAGATGATTCCGTCGGGGCTGTGGATTATCGAAAGGATAACGCGGCTCCGACACAAGGGCGAAGAAGGAACATGGGTTTGGTTTTTAGTCAGTAGAAGTCTGACACTCCCCTTCGCTCTGCCCAAGAGCGGGGGGTTATTCGATGATTTTCCACCCACCAAAAATAAAAAAGGGTATATAATGCATCCCTTTTTTCCTGTCACTTCTTTCTGATCTGTGCATCTTTCGTCCATCCGTTTCCCGCGTTCCTGACTATATCGTCGACCCAACGCGCTAAGCGTCTGTAAAGCACAATTTTCTTTAAAGAGTGCCAGCCGAATTCGCAAGTAGAGCCAATGCAAAGTCCAAATATTAATATGTGTAGTATCTGTGTTGTCTTCTTAATAGACTGGCATTGAAGATGAAACTCAAGTTCTTATGAGGTCTAGTTAGACAAACAAATGCCTTTCTACTATTCTTATTTGTCGTTTACCTTTTCTATTTTCGTGAAAACCGCTACCAGTTAGCAGTAAAAATGTGTCAGGTTGATAAAATATTCAGACACAAAGTAATAGCAGGAAAACGAGTCCAAAACTGTTCGTAGGCATGTATTCAAACCGCTCACAACTGTGCCTACAAATGCCTACAACCTACATCATTATATACATGTACCAAAGAGTTCAACTCCGATGATTATACTTAGGTATAATTATGTTCGTACATGAGCCCGTAATATTGGCACTTTGTTTGCTACCACGTAGTCAATTTAGAACTTTATTGCTCGGTTGCCATAAGGGTCTATTTACGTTGGTCGTTGGGTGGATTGATCAGGCTTTCAAGTATTATTAAAACTAGTTGCATCGATGGGTTTTTATGTTCGTATTTTGTTGCTATAAACTAGGCTGTATTAAGCTGGGGTTTATATTTGTGTGTTTTTGGATTGATCGTCCATTAATTTAAAACTAACTGTGCTGCATAAATTCAGGTTTCAATTTATGAATCTCTTCTTCACAAGGAGTGACAATGAGTCGTCTGACTATGGCAGATAGAACAAATTAATGTTTGAGATAAAATAATCAATATACAGATCCTTAGAGAGCTCTTTGAATGAAGCTACATGTCAGTTTTCAAACTGTCTATCTTCTGAAACGAACGACATAGGAGAAACTTTGTTATAGTTAGGAGGTATTGTGGGGGTTGTGTGTGTGGCGGTTAGGGGGTTTTTGTTTTTTGGCAAAGTAAATGCACAAAGAATGAAAATGTTAATTTACTTTAGTATTAAATTAGCAAAAGATTTCTAGACCAAAAGATAAAAGGTCAGTGCTCTGTAAAATCCTTTATAGGTACTTAATAAACATTTTTTGTAGTTTTAATTGTCAAGTACCTTAACGCTTGTTTATTAGAGTGTGTGTATTTAAAGTTTTTTTTTATATAATGTGTGACTTATATGTGCAGAAATAACAAATTTTTCTATATCAAATTCTGAGAATAACATAGATATCGTCTCTACATTTAATTTCCTCATCAACAGTGTAACCGCTGTCATTGGAGTATTTGATTAGACGGGAATTGTTGATTGCGAGTTGCGAGGGTCGGCAGCCGACTCGGGGTCGATACTGATAAGGTCACGTCAAGGGGTACGAACGTAACTGACTTGTAGTAAGGCTTGCGTTTACTTGGCTTTACTGTTTTAGTAATGAAACATTGATTGATCCAATCCAGATGATTGTTTAATGCGCAGTGCGCACTATGCCACATTCGCAATAGTACAACCTTAGGGGTGAAAGGAACTTATTTAGCCCCGAGTCGGGGTTTGGCGCCTGAGCGCAGCGAGGGCGCTAATAGTTCGAGGGACTAAATAAGTCTTTAACCCGAGGTAAACACTGTGCTTTTCATTACGAATACAAGGATAGTTGATGGGAATAGGCTTGCCCCCAATTACCTAAATCGGTGAATAGACTTTGTTCCGAATTACATCGGTCGATGGCAATAGGCTTGCTCCTAATTACATCGGTTGATAGCAATAGGCTTGGTCCCAATTACATCAATTGATGGCAATAGGCTTGCTCCTAATTACATTTGTTGATGGTAATAGGCTTGCTCCTAATCACATCGGTTGGTGGCAATAGGTTTGCTCCCAATTACAACAAATAATTTGATAGCTGTCAGTAGAATGCGATTCTCCCTAGGGCTGAAAAGTAGTACTTTCAACCCGCTCCGCAGGCATGTTCTGACCTACTTTCAGAGTATGAGTAATGAAAAATGACAAACTGACGCAAAAAAACATAAAAAAATTAAGTTCAAAAATCTGAAACCCGACTAATAACAAAATCGCGGTCTTAAAAGTAGAAAACAAGAAAATAATTCTTGTCTGATATTCTTCGTAGTCGCATGCCACTGATACCTGATGCTCCTCCATGGCGTTCTCATTGAAACAGAAGTCAGCTGCTAATTGCCATTAGCAAGGTTGGCAATTTTTTTCTTGTTTTCTACTTTTAAGACCGCGATTTTGTTATGTAGTCGGGTTTCAGATTTTTGAACTTAATTTTTTTATGTTTTTTTTTTTTCGTTTTTATTTGAATTTTATTTTTGTGTGTACTTAAACTATAATATAATACATATTTGTAATGTGCTCGCCAAGACCTTTCATTTGATACCAAACTTGCTATGATTATCTCAATTTAATATTTTTTGAGGTAAGTTTTTGACATTTAAATTACGTCGTATAAAGAATTTATAAAATTTATATAGCCTATGTCACCCGGGCTATTCTTACGAATCTATTGACACCTAATTTATTAAAATCCGTTCAGAAGTGTAGGCGCTACGGTGGAACATACATACATACACATACATAGACTGCCAAAATCATTACCCTTCCTTTTGGCTTCGCCGTAGTCGGGTAAAAATCAAAAGTCATGCATTCAAATTAGGCTGATAATCAGCACTTTTCGAACGTCTTTATTTACAAGAGACAGTTCCAGAAAAAGCCCACCTTTCGACACTTCTTTGTGTTTTAGCTAAAGAACACATTTACAAAATGCCATATTCGCCAAATGCTGCATAAAATGACACATGGAATGAAAATCACTAATCTACCTTAATGTAAAATGGATTGTCTATGTGTACTTTGTGCTCCCATTAAAAAATCATCAAATAAATAAAATTGAAGTGTCTGTCTGTAATTTCAATTTAATAAGCTTTTTGCTGAGTGCATATACTAAGTACAGTGCGATCAAATTATCTTGGCAGCTCTGAACATAGGCTTTGCGAAATTTTACGCATGTAAACTTGGGAATAAAACTGTTATTGCCAGATAAACCAATACTTAAACGATCAGAAAATATCTAATTTAAACAGTGAGAAATACAAATAAAATAAATATCATAACACTTTTATACATTCGTTGTAACAAAATGACCTGCACGAAGTTCGGAGCTGCCAAGATAATTTGATCGCACTGTACCTGTACTAAATACAAAGTTGTACATTAAAAAAAAACTTTTTTTATTTTTCTCCTTGTGGCTCTATCTGTCTGTTTGTTCTGGTTAATTTATTATCCTGTACGGCTAATCCGATTTCAACGGGAACTTTTACTGGCAGATATCTAATGTTATAGGTAAGGAGTAACTTAACATACTTATTATTTTATAAAAACTGGCCAAGAGCGAGTCGGACTCGCACATGAAGGGTTCCGTACCAAAACGGTATGCTATAATTTATACAATTTCTTCTACGGGCCAATGAAACTTGACCTCTGGATTGTATAGGCGCTCATACGATTCAGGGACCAAATTATATTGGTTAACTGCTGTTTCCATCTGTTGTTTCCATCCAAGTTCAAAATAATTTTCCTAGAAAGTCCTTATAAAGTTCTAATTTTCAGATTTTTTTCATATTTTCTAAACTTATGATTCAAAAGTTAGAGGGGGGGGGACGCATTGTTTTTTACTTTTGGAGCGATTATTTCCGAAATTATTGACATTATCATAAAATGATTTTAGTAAACCCCTATTCATTTTTAAATACCTTTCCAACAATATATCACACGTTTGGGTTGAAATAAAAAAAAAAAATCACTTCCCACTTTACATATAGGGGGGCTACCCTAATAAAACATTTTTTTCCAATTTTTATTTTACCACTTTGTCGGCGTGATTGATACACATATTGGTACCAAATTTCAGCTTTCTAGTGCTAACGGTCACAGAGATTAAGCGAGGACGGACGGACGGACAGACAGACATGGCGAAACTATAAGGGTTCCTAGTTGACTACGGAACCCTAAAAAGGGTTACGGTTCCTTGAAAAAACTCCTTGAAAACAAAATCAGATTCAAATAGGGAAGAAATATTTGAATAATAATTTCACGTGTACGTAAGTCGCAGGGCACAGCTGGAACTTAATACTCAAAAACCTGTATAAATAAGTAAGTATCTCTATAGCTATATATTCGTACTACTAATCAATGTCGTTTTCCCCGAAGACTAAACGAATATTGATTATAATTCGTCCATAGACACGTGCTCCAGAAATGTCAAATTGTGACCTTTCTCTGACGCTGCCTTCGTAGATAAGCAATAACTTACAACACGGTAAATAAAGTAGTTATTTTGGGAAACAGCCCATTTGCTGATGAAAACACACAACAACATCAGGCCTGTAATTCCCGAAAGGTTAGGCAGAGGTGTTTAAGTCCCGGGCGAGCCTATTGCCATTAAACCGGCACAGACCCCGTGGCGGCTAATGAGACATTCCTGATGGAAAGAACCAATAACAATTTGCTGGGCCCGGGAATAGACCCCAGGAGCTCACGCTCAGCAGTCGCGATTGTGACCACTCGACCAACAAGGCGGTCCAGACAGACCATTTTCTAGTGAAAATAGTACATTTACGTATATAGGTACAGATGAATCTATCAATAATTTTATTTTGGACCACGTTAATCCCCCCGAGTCTCATCAAAACAAAAGCTTTGATGAACTCGGACGTAACAACTTGTCATATGATTTAATTAAAAGGTAATAGTTTAGTTAGTCTCTCAAAACGGTGAAGGAAAACATCGTGAGGAAACCGGCATGTCTTAGAACCAAAAAATTCGAAGACATGTGACATCTGCCAATCCGCACTGGGCCCGCGTGGTGGATCCCATCCCTCTCCTAGAGAGGAGGCCTGAGTCCCTGCAGTGGGAACATTATAGGCTGATGATGATGATGAGTTTAGTTAGTCCCGGCTGTCATTTGTAGATTATTGACAGCCGTTACAGGTAGAGACAGTGGCCCAAAATTCTGATAACCAGTCTACCAAGGGATACCGTATTACCCAGAAATCAGTTTTGAAGGTCAAATGGGCAGTCGCTCCATGTAAAATATTGGTATCATCTGCATCCGGTGAGATTGGAAGCTGTCCCTAACATAGTTGGGAAAAGGCTGATAGTGATGATACAGACGAGTTTAGTTAATTAAAATCCAGCTGAATTTACTTTTTATTACGAACTTATTAGTTAACACAAAAGTATACTCATAAATAGGTACCTATCCGTATTTTGTAAAAAAGTTTTATACACAACATGCAACTAGCAGAAAGCTTTCGCTTAGAAACAATAGTGATGGTTCAAAAAGCCCATCCGTTAATGAGTACGGCGCATCAGCTGATTTCCCTCAAGTCACTCGGTGGCTGTATCTGGACCACGACATATGAGCTGTAGCTTTAGTTCTCGGCATCCTCGAGTGAAAGTCGGCTAGTATCCCACGGGAATATACAACTGGGATAAAAAAATAACCTATCTTTTAATCCGGGCTATGTTCTAACTGCATGCCTTTTTTTTTTTTTTTGGTGGGTGGGAAATCATCAAGTGACTCCCAGAGGCAGTGCGGTAGGGAGTGTCAGACTTCTAGTGTCAAAAAACCACCCATGTTCCTTCTTACTTCTTAGCCCTTTGTGTCGATATTTCTTTCGAAAAACTGCATGCCTTAAATCGGTATCCTTTCAGTTTTGGCGTGATAAGGTAACAGAGAGGCATATACAGATTTACTTTCGTATTTATATGGCATGACTTATGGCTTCACCTGCGTGAAGTACGGCAATTGTCCCACGGGATCATAATACCGGGATAAAAGTATCCTATGTCTTAATCCAGGTTATAAACCATCTGTATGCCAAATTTCATACAAATCCGTTCTGTACTTTTTGCGTGAAAGAGTAACAAACATCAATTCATCCTTGCTCGCTAATTTGGGCATGAGAATATTAGATACGATATCAGTATGGGTGCCACAAATTGCGAAGCATTTATGAGCCGTCTAGAACTTATATATTATATGTGATGTGTCCCAGCAAGTTTGATACGATAGAGGGGTAATCTAAATTAATGTCTGATGTTCAGACGTAGGGGTACAAGTGGAGACGTGTAAACTAGAAGGGGATATGATAGGGTAATTAAGATTCAATTTCATTACAGGTCCTAGTTAAATGAATAGTATCATTTGAGCTATCATACCGAACCGATACCTAGTCGACATTCCACACATTCGAACGAAGCGCTTTGCTGGGTCCTTTATTATGCGCACAGCCAAGGAGTGGAATTTCCTGCCTGCGTCTGTTTTTCCGAGTTCATATAACCCTAATTTGTTTAAGTCGCGAGTAAACGGGCTTCTACTGGGTAAGCTCGTTCCATCGTCGACATCATCTCTGCCCTTTTAGGGCAAGATTGAAGTCAAGAGCAAGCCCATTTATTATAAAAAAAAACACTGTTAATTCAATAAAAAAAACCTGCACCACCTCAATGATTCTATTCCCTTTCAAATCCTTCAAATCCTAAGCGTTACAGTTCGTCTACACGAGCTTATTTTTTCCTAACATAAAAAAAAATATCACGCTGTCAGTAAGTCCAGTTAAATAATAAAAACCGCGATGTCGGCGCATGATTGGATGAATATAATTATTTATTGATGTCGTAAAGTGATCAATACAAAGTTAAACGTACATAATGATCGGTCGACTAATTCTTTAAAATGATTGGCTCGAGTTTTGTTTCCTCGTGAACAACTGGTTTTTGTAATGTGAAGCAGTTTCGGCCAGTGTTGTTATTTTTGGTCGATTGAGGTGAAGTTGGATTATGAATTTATGGTTTTAAAAAAGTGTGGTGGTGAGTCATAGACGAATTTAAATTGAGAATCCTTTTGAGGTTATTGACTTTTATTCAGCCATTTTTTTCGATGACTTCGTTCAAATTTTTCCAATCATTCAATAGTCGATCCATTCACAATTAACACTTACAGCTATTTCACATTAATTTTACCAGTGACAAGATCTTAAAGGTCACTAAAGTACAGTAAAATCAGAAGTGAAATAATACTAGCAAATAACTAGTAACAGTCGGTAATATCGGAAACATAACACACGGAAGCGTCACTTTGTGATGAACATTCGGCACAACATGTATCCAACTGTCCGTGTCCACTGTCCGGTCCATGTCCGCTTCACACCTCTGTTCACACGATGTGTCTTTATTCCGCGAGCGACAGACAGACGTCCCATTTCACATCCGACAGAGGTGCCATCTGTTGCCGTTTTCATGACACATTTTCGTTTTGCTTATTTTTGACACTCGCTGTTTTCTCGGTTCCAACCGTGCGAATTTTTCCTGGTTTTCCGGGATAGAGAGTAATGAAAATTTACACTACGTGAGTGAAATCTTTGGGCGTGGTTATTTCGTTCCTTTAAAAGGTTATTGAAGCTCGATTGCGATTTATTGAGTGTTTCTATTTCAATGTAGACCTCTCGTATTCCGGTTTCGACTAAAAAGTAGTACCAGAAAAGTCAGTTCCCTGCCCCGTTATTTACTACTTTCCGATACCCTTTTTATAGTCCATATCCTTTTTTTAGGAGATGGGCCAAAGAACCAATAAATAAAAATAACGTGTTGATCTAGTCCGTCTCGCCTAGTTAACCTAAGCGTAGGTACGTGCCTAGCTATTCAGGTTAAACCTTTAATTAGGTTTTCCTCAATCGTCCACCGGTATATAATAGGGCATAAATTTAAGCCCTCTCCGTGGACCTAAGAAGCCCAAACGCTTACCTACCATTTTCATTATTAAAACGAACAGTTTCTATATCGCATAGTCCCTATATCTTCCTCCGTAGAGCTCATAATTACGTACGTATTCGACAATTAAATAGTCAGTACATTAATAGATATTCTAGCGCTGTGGCATCGAATTTCTGCCTAAATATGCCTCCTAACCGCAACGCTCTGGTATGGCTTTTAAATAAATTATAATTAATTCCGCTTCATTAATTGAATTGGTATTAGACTAATTGATATAGTCATGAAACTATTAGTGAAAGTGTATTTGAATTTGTAAAATATCCTCAAGTTTTGTTCCTAAATTCTGAACTCATCATCATTTTCATCATCTTTCTGCCCTTGTCCCATTCTGCGTGGGGTCGGCGCAACATGTTTCCTTCTTTCATTCTCCATTTCCTCTTTCCTTTCACTACTTTTCCTAATTCTGAAGTATATTTTAGAATTTAGTTTCTTTTTTATCAGCTTTTTTAGAAATTCAGCTAAAAAAGACAGACACACCGTGTTTCTTTATTTTGCGCAATTTATTTCAATAGGTGTCTACTCTAAATACGGTGAAGGAAAACATCTTGTGGAAACTACCGTATCTTACTTATAACTGTGGGTTCGCAACGGCGACGCATTCACATAAAACATGTTGATATCTCTATTTCTCTCTGCTCTTGTTTTATTTATTCATTTATGTAGGTAGGACTACCTCGTTGGTCTAGTGAGCACAAGCGCGACTACTGTGCTTGATGTCCTAGTTTCGATTCCCAGGTCGGAAAAATTATTATTGGGGTTTCCCATTAAGAATTTCTCAGTAGCATGGATTTGTGTCCGGTTGTTGGCAATAGGCTTGCCCCCTATTACATGGGACTTAACATAACTGGCGAGATGTGGGTGTACATAGGTACACTTTTGCCTAACCCTTCGGGGGCTATAGGCGTGATCGTGATGCTAAGTTTACGTAAGTACACACAAAACACTTATTTACACACAACACATTTATATATTTTGTATAAAAGTAGAAGAGAACAATATAAATTACTCCCAGCAGACCAGCGATTGGGGAATAAGGGAGTTAAATGAGACAGGTAAACTCAGTGTGTAAACAGATCGACAACATGGTCATCAATCATCAGACAACATGTCATATCTGAACGTTTTGCCGGCCGGTGTGAACACACAGACGCGGTATTTCGTCATGAGACGAAATCGACATCTAACACGGACTGGGCCCACGTGGTAAACTGGTGACAAATGGATTACTTCTACTCACTGTTCTGACAATTTTATTGCTGTATAGCCACGAGAAAAAACTTTTATAAGTGACTTTCTGCTACTGTGTTAATATCGTTTTACGTTACTATTAATGTCATAAACGGGATATTTACCATGTTTGATTAATGTTGTATTGTTTAATAGTAGTGTCAGTGACCATGTCAGTTTAAAAACTTATATCGTTTTACGTTTTCCCGAACATAGCATTTTGGGCGCCATAGTTTTATGAAATAGGTCTTATCTCAAAGTAGAAACCGTTTTTTCCCAAGAAAATAGGTCTATCTATATATACTTATTTTGATTGTAACTGTATGAAATTGCTTTTCATTGGGACCTAATTGAAAGGAAAACTAAAAGGATACTCTGTAAGAACTTTCAGTGGTTAACATTAATTATGCCAATCCACGAACGGGAGAACGAAACGATCACGAATCCTTACTTTATCGAACAGACAGAATTGCTAACTACTTTCATTTGCGGACGACTAGCGACATCCAGCATAACCTGACACACGGTGAAAACTGGAACTAAATTCTTAAGTACTACTTTGACATTTTCCTTTGACAAACAGCGCGCACACGACATTCCAAGTTACACTGGTCTATTATATTATTCTCATTATCGATGCAAATTACATTTAAAATTACTATAACGTTTAAAATATCATTCCAAACTATTCGTTTTAGGCATTTATTAGTTCGGAAGCTATTTATTCGATTATATGTTGACCCTATACGGTTACTACCATAAACTAGTTTTGATCCTTTTAATGTAAGCGAAATATAATGAAATTGTCGATTTATGGCAAAAATAATGTGTTTGTGTCAAAATTTATAGAAAACACTTTTCCATAATAAGAGAAACACGAGTAACTAGGTAGGTATTTGAAAGATTATTGACATTGTATATTTTTGTTCATTATGTACCTACTATTTACAAAGCATTGTATAATGACTTTAAATAACAATATTAGTCTATTCCACTTCTAACCAATTTACCGTAAGCCATCCAACGAGTCCCACCATCTTCTCCTCGGAGGATGCTGAGCCCACAGCTTTACCGACATCTGACGGACATGGCCTGCCCAGTCCTATTTTAGCTTGTCAGATTTTTGAGCTACGTCAGCAATTTGAGTGGAAGGAGAGGGACGGGGGGACCTTTAGCCAGTAGTGGGAAAGATCATGTTAACAAAAAAAAACCTTACATTAGGTACACCACATTATACCCGAAGAGTTAAGCTTATTTATTTATTTCATTTGGGAAAAGAAACAGTAGTATATTAAGTATATACAACCTTAAAAACTTCTTAAAATTAAAATTAACAAATATACTACCCACAGCTTAGGTGTAACTCATTGGACACCTCCATTTCTATTCTTCTCGACTATTTCTCATAGGTAATAAGAATTTCCTCTTCAATAGTTCGTCCTTTGAATACGTTCGTTTTCTATTCGCAGTACGCTTTCAAGTTTGAATTTCGACCCTTAAACTTTTCTATCTGGGTCATTGGTCAATTTTATTAGATAAATAGAGATGTCCTCCCCTTGACCTTTAGTTTCCTCCGACCTTTGGATTCGGGTTCCGTAAGTTTTCACTGGTCCTTTATTACGAATCCCTTTTTTGACATATAACGTTGCGATATGGGAATTATGATTACTTCCCTGCGTGTTTCAAGCGAGGGGAACGATGAGGTATAAAATTATAAGTATATATGGAGTTTATTGGTAGGCCTTTGTTCTACGGTAAACAAAGGTAAAATAGCGGTGTTTGCATAGCCGCAATTATGGTGGAATGAATGGCACCGTGCTATCCTTGGAGTAATTAAAATACTATGAATGAAAATACAACCCTATTCGTATAGTATTAAGATCATTACGTTACGTGGGACTTTGATCCCATCCCTCATTTGTCCGGCAGGATGTTTTTGAGGCAAAGGACATCATTAAAAAACATTATTCCGTCGACCATAACAGAAGATTTGGGTACAGGGCAAAGGGTCGTAAATTCATTATCTAAGTTTTAACTTTAAACCGCCTAACATAAGTTACTATTTACAAAATACGGCCTGACAATTTCCACGCAATTAAACTCAATCAATGTCTGCCAAACTTAGGGATGAGCTAGCAATAAGTCACTTAAGTTTTAGGTGTAGTAGAGACTTTCTGACTGAGCTCGTCAGAAGAAGTACCACCACCATTTGTAAGGGGTTCAGAAGTACCTACTCCTAACGAAACCAAAAGGACTAGTTGTAGTTCTAGACCGTACCTGTGAACTAGAAGGTATTACGGAGATATTTGGGGTCAAACTTCCAATTTTTTTCTTTTTAAATACACTCCAGCAGCACAATCTTCTGAGTGCGTTACATTAATGAGTCCTATCGTAAAACGTGATTTTTCACCTCAAAAAGAAAGTCGTTTCCCAGCAATAGTTACTTACTTTGATGCACAGAATGCTTGGTTGACGGCTTTGTGGAGGGTCCGATTACACGTTGTATTTTTGCTGCGTTGCTCTGGTCTAGTTTAACATAGCCAGAGAAAAAGCTGAAATGTCTCCTACGTTACAGGATTTTTCCACATTTTCCTGCATGACATAATCAGATGGACCATCGGGTCGTTTGCTACCCAAAAACATCAAATACTTATCTTAAAAGTTCAATACCTAACTCATCACATATTTATGTAGGTCATGGTTTCATTTGAAGCCTGCCTCGTCACTGCGCCTCTGAGCCAACTCAATCGACAATTTACGGGCCTGTCGAGTGTCAACGTCTGTATTCCCTCAAGATTTCAGACTCAATTGTAGCTTCGACAACACAGCCCTGTAGGTACGGTATTCAAATGTATCAACATATCTATGGAATAATCTAAACATATCTGCGTTTTACATTATCATATATCTCGAATGTTATTGGTTAGACTGAGGTGTGCGTATATAGAACTTGCAAATTTTGTCAATTATGTTAAGCTAGCAATAGGATGCGAGTGTATTGCCATTTTCCGGAAATACATACTCCGGACTGCTATTATGAGAGTGAAAGAAAAACCCAATTATACTTTGCCCGACCTAGGATACAATTAATCCAATCCACGCTCAGCAGTAGCGCAAGTAATGCCTAAACCAACGAACCAGTCAATCTGTGTTTCTTCCCAAATATTTCGGCTCTAAATTACCGCAACACAAACAAAAGCAAAGTGAAAAGTTTGTTAACAAACTGTCACGCTAATAAATTAACGAGTTGACCTTTCTCTGTAAAATAATCTATGTGGGCGCGAAACCCACTTTAATGTCTCAGAAACCCGCAGAATCATTGGTGCACAGATTAAATCTGCACGTTAGCGGAATGACTTGCAAAAAACTGGTGAATCATAATGAAAAAAAACGTGTTTAAAAATCCCATACATGCTTTCAACACATTGTTGATTCTTCATTAATTTCTCACGAACTTTCTCGAATAAATTGTCATAAATGAACAGTATTCTCGTGAGAACAGTATCAACTGACGGCTTCGTAGTAATTATTGTGTGTGATATGAAATGTTCGTCAATTATCGTCGGTTCGCCATTTACTACTCAATAGAGGCAGTCGGCTGATTGATTTGTCGAACGGTACCTAGTTCGGCTGGCACTTGATGACGGCTCCAGAATCAATACTATTCGCTTATGAAACTAGCGGTGAGTGTAACTGTGAGTTATATCTAAATGGCCACAATATCGTAGTTTATACTGTTTTGCAGTTTCGTTGTCATGTGAACAAATACGAATGTGTTATTGGAAAAACAATTTTAGAACTCGTACATGAGGTTCCGTTTGTGCTGCAGTTTCAAAGCTTTTATGTTTTTTAATAGTATTAGTTATTCTGAAATGATTTTAAACTAGCATGAAGAATTGAAATTATATTCATTTGGATAGAAATGAGGATTTTGAATAGATATTACCTCAACAATGGGAATTACTTGCTTTTATTTTTTTTATTTTACTATAATAATAATAATAATTCATTTATTTCAATCACAAGTGATCATAATTAGCAATTAGTTCCATTCAATAAAAATACTAGAAAAATAAGACAAAACACAATTACATTATAGAATTTCCAGATTAAATTGGTACATGTCAACAAATTAAAATTAAAAATAATCATAATGTCAAATATTTAAAATTAAAAAGTAATAAATAACTATATAAACATTATTGGATAATCATCGCTATTACAAAATTAAATTTTGTAATGCCCTATCGTCACCATTATCGATCTGTGAGTATCTAATGTACCACTGTTTCAATGGATGTCTCCTGCTTGCGCAATAAATCCCTTTCTTCTTCGATGAGCACGTCCAAGGCGTGCCCACGAATATTCATAGGCTGTCTCGGGCAAACTTGCAACCTTTCAGCACGGTTCATATTTGAAGGTCAGACGGAAGTTCAAATCAAAGTTCAGAAACTTACACGGAGCTTTTCAGGCACATCTGGGTAACTCAGAAGGAAACTCCAACAGGGTAGCTCTAGTTTAGTTCTTAGAATAGATTTTGCCTTCAATTTTGTTAGTAAGCTTTAGAAAAACAAGGAATCTCATCCTTTACAAACTTCGAATCTACACCGCTTTACACGCGTAAAGGGATGTTGGCCTTGTAGGTTTGTACCCCTTCAAATTGTGGGCAAATTACGTGACACCTTTACAATAGCATTTATTCTAAATAAATATTGAACATTGCATTCAGGCGCATTACTTTGAGTTATTTGTTTCATCACCACTGCTCTTAAAACGGTGAAGGAGAACTTCGTAACAAAACCGCCATGTCCCCTAATATGAACCCTATGAAGGAATCATCATGAGAAAACCGCCATGTGCTAGAACCAAACGCTCTGGGCCCGCTGATTATGCCTGTGCTTAATATAGTAGTTTATGCGACTGTGCATAATGAAGGGCATTACAACACAAGTGTGGGTTTGTAATGCCCTTCACACGAGCATTTGGCATCACACGAGTTATATATAAGTTGCATACACTACTTTATCTACCCAAATATCATAAGGGCTCTATAATGGGTTCAGGAACCATAGGGAAATGACCAGCATTGGCAGCATTGTTACCAGTGTAATGCAATAAAAAATGTAGATGTTCAGATGTCTTTTTGATGGTCTTAATGTAGATACTAGAATAGCAAACTCACTTGAATTTGACACCTGTTCCAAATTTAAACTCATAACCTACTGTTTTCAGTAGGTTATGAGTTCATAACAGTTCCGTTTATTTCTGCTGGTTGATATTGCTGGTCATTGCCTATGGTTTTTGAACGCATTAGAGAGATTTTTTAAGCGCGTTGTAGGGTATAAAATCTATCTCTAACGAGCTATAGGTAGTTACAAAGGCTACTGATTACTTTACTTTATAAAGTCACATTGAACCTCACATTCCGATCAAAAACTCAAATAAAACAAATACAATCGAGTCCAATATCAGTGCTCGAACGATCTCTATTAAACGAACGATTTTCCTTCAAATGACGTCGATATTGGCACAATAACCATTCAGCCGCTATATAAAATGAAGCTAAATAAATACGTACGACTATTACAGAAATCTCCCCTGGAAGTGAACGAATGAATGAATGAATGGATGCAGTGTGTCCTGCCTGTGAGTGAGTGAATGTTTCGTTTCCCCTGGCAGAAATACGCGGTTACCACTGGACGAACTACTCTGGTTAGCGTGTACGTTTTGTTCGGCTATGTTTTTCTCCTGTTCAACGTTATACATTTTCTCTGCATTCTGCTTTATAATGAGGTAGTTTTTGCTCGTTTTTGTAAGTCTTTGCCTTTTAGGTTCTCTGTGTCGTATTCAATATTTGAGTTTAGATTTACACTGCACATTTTACTTTAGCTGCAGTAAAGCTACAGGATGATTTACTCAAAAGATTTTTCTCGGAAATCTGAACGCGTCTGAAGAGCTATGATAAAAAAGGTAACTAGAATGAAAAACTTATAACACCCTTCTTTTTCCGTCGGGGTTTAAAAAGGGAAAAAAGCACGCTATAGAAGGAAAGTTTCTTTGTGTGGGAGGTATTCAAGAGTACTTCTCACAGCATTTCCCTTGAAACTCGTGAATGACAGTTTCATAAGTTTTTTGTTGAATCTCTTTGACCTGAATATTTATGTTAGAAAAATTGCAGTATAAACGTTTGCTTTTATAATGTTCAGCTTTTATAAAGATATCAATTCCAAGTTATAATCTAAAGTTCAATCTCCGTGCGGTTGTTGGTTTTAAAATGTTCTTTTTATATTGTAGAGGTAAACAGAAAACTGTTTGCACAAAATAACATTCTATTATCAAGTACAACTTAAAAGTACAGACATAAATTAAAATAAACAACTACAATAGCATAGATTTTTGTAAAATAAAATACGCAAAAATGCTCTATAAAAACGCGCCACACAATTGATAGCGATTGTTTTTGTTATCGTCACTAATTACTCGAATCACCCCTTATGTGTGACGTCACATGACACGAGTCTACTTGTAGCGAACTAAAATGTTACCATCGGTTAATCAATAACCGGGATATTATATGTTTGTTAAATTGTTTATGTTTTGCTGTCACGATGGGAAAGTTACCGCGCTTTAGTTTTCTTTGACGATAGAGATGTGTAATTTTTTTAGTTTCTGAAATAGTGATGAAGGCACAAAGTAAATACTTTCCAGGGTAACATTTGATACCTGCATTATTTTAAAGATGAATGTATGTTAATTTTCCCCACAAGACTAGCACTCGCATAAATAAAACCCCCAAAAACATACCTTAAAGAAAGCTACCATTTCGCAATATTTGCATCATTTTTCACCCCACTCCTTAATAATGAAACTCAGAATCCGTCTGTGTCTTGAAAATGTCTTTAAAATTGCCTTCCCCCGGAAATTTCGCAGCCTTTCAAAGGGGAAAAATCCTGTGAAATCGTAACGGATGGGCACAACAGGGGAAGCTGGCAGAGAGCTCGCTTCAGTTGCTTTTCAGAAACAGTCGACTCATTGTGAGATAATAATGTCTACGGGGGAAAAGCCGAGGAAGCGAACCGCAGAGTGCTTTAATTTTTACTTCTGTTTGTATTCTCAATAGGTACTTGAAATAAGAGAGTGCTCTATTAAACTAGTTATTGCGGAAATAGAGTAATACATTTGTGATTGAGTTTTCGTCAGTGTGAAATCGTCGTTTCTTCAAGTTTCGAACTGTACGCACATAAACTCACATCCTTTTACCATGAGGGTAGAAAAGAAACCACAGAACGCCACTTGCTGCGGTCCTTAAATACTCCTTTTGCCTCGTCCATATTCATACATTTGGTCATAAACGCACTCAGGTCAATGTAAAGTTTAAAGAATTTAAACGCCTTCTGCTTGATATAATAGAAGCCAAGTCCCAGAAGTTTTTCATTCAAATTGAACCTACGTATGATCACTTTCAGAAAAAAATGTTATCCGGAGGCTATCCTAAAGTTTTATAAACTGAAAAACCCAATTATACTTTGCCCTATCATCTTTTCAGCAAAGGCCGGAAGCCACGCTTGCAATGGAGCGAAGTTTAAAAACTTCTGACTTCTGTATTGCTCGTTCAAAAGCAATAATTATTCTGGGCGAATACTCGCGGATTTGACGTTTGCAAAGTGATGAATTTTATACGAGCGATTCATAAATTAAGCTCGTCGCCGATTTGCATATTTTCTTCGTCACAAAGCGAGTCTTAAGCCGAACTCATTCATTTATGTAACAATGATGACCCTTTATTATAAAATAATATTTTGTTTGTAGTGGCATAACGGTTGAAGTGACTTTGGAACCCTTCACTAGTCTTCAAACAAAGTTATAATCATCATTATCCCATAAAGTAGTAAGTAGAGACTTACTTAACTTATGACTGAACAAGAACCTCCAAATGACTCATAAATTACCACCTCTGTCATAAGTTTTAGTGTTAATAATCATAAACTATTCGATAATCGTAAGATTAGATATTGGCAGCTCGTCCTCTTGATGCCGTTAAACCAACTTCACGGAAAATTGTGTGGTCTTCATATAATTTTCCATTTTAAGGGATTGACGGAGAAAAGCTGCAATATTGGCAGTCGGAACCGTAATGAGTTTATCTCAACTACAATACCGCTCGTTTACCATACCTCCGCTTTATACCGCGTTCCCCACAGGCCACTAATGGACAATCATGGAGGATAACGCTATAATCCCTTGTGACACGGCTCAAACGGATTAGTGATAACGAACATAATTTACTTTGCATCGGTGCAGTTCCAACACCACGCTGTAATACGATTCTATACCAACCGGATGAGGCATTAAAAGCGAATTACCTATAACTGAAATCCTTTATGACTAGCCAATAATAAAAGCTAGACTCAATAAGGATGCCAACTACATGAAACAAGTAACATCCATAATAAGAGAACCAGTTTAATGAACTCATCTGACGTATGGTAGTCCAAAGGCTGGAATAGTTGTATTTCTACCTTATCCTGGCGTCATTAAAGCCATAACCATTACGACGAAGCCGACGGAAATATTCATAAAGCTGAGGCTTTTACAAATAAATTGCCTGCACTGATTGTGAGGAAAATGGCGAGACAAATTGGATGTCTTATTTAAAACGGGAAGTGCTTGATGCTTTGACATTAGAGGCTTAGACGCTAACGATTTTTGCTTAAACGACGGTTAAATGTATGCAGGTTCCTGTACTGATGCGGGTGCGTTTGATCCTCAATTGTCCTCTAGCCTTTACGTTGCCCAATTGCGAATTGTTTGCAGTACGCTGACAGGGAATGTGGGTCATTTTCCCAAATTCCCTTGTCAACAAGTTGGCTCTTTTGAAAAGTTCGCAAAAATAGAATGATTAAGGGTCACCTTCCCAAATTAGGGGTCTCTACAGAAGTTTTTATATTGAAGTTTACCTTTTCGTTGTTTGATTACCTATCCCTTCGTCATGCCTTCCTTTTGCAAATTTTCAGTTTTATTGGTCCCTCATTCCTATCCTTAAGCGGAGTTGGAGTTTGATCTTAAGGTTGCATTACATTACAGATATGTGCGAGAATCTGAAGAGAGGGGTTTATGTAAAACTTACCAATAATATCATTTCTTTTTCACACGTCGAGCTAAAATTGGTTAGTTTGACGCACATTCCTCATTCCATATACCTATTTGCACATCTCTGGTGAAAATGTAGTCTAATGATTTGAAGTAAAGATCAATATACGGTAAAGATATAAAGCATCTGAACTCTTCTAAAACCCCATTTCTTTCACCAGCTGACGGGGTCCTATCAACAGTAAACGTGGTGGAAGCATTGCAAGAGTTCTGGCAGGTGAAGGCTGCGCGGGGCGGGGGCGCGGGTAGCGGGGGCGGCGCCCTCGTCATCTACGAGTCCGTACCGGCCGCGCATCCACCCTACGTGTGCTACGTCACATTGCCCGGAGGAGCATGCTTTGGAAGCTTTCAGGTAACTTGGAGCTTTAGAAACTTGCCCTTATTTCTTGATCACCATTATTTCAGCCCGGAATCACCCACTGTTGGGCTGCTTTCTTCTCCCATACTTTGTGATTGCATGCTTCCCTACCCAGACAAATCACGCGTCTTTGACGATATCGTCAACCCAAGGAGCTTTTGGAGGGACCTGGTTTCTTTGACTTAACCTAAAGCGGCGTCTACGCTAGGCGAGCCGAGCACGAGCCGAGCACGAGTCAAACACAATTCGTCTAGTGTGAACCGACTTACAAGCCTCGAACGAGCGCGCTGCGAGCATTTCGTTCGTACTCGACTGTGCTCCGCCAATTGTCGGTTTTTTGGCGAACACAACGGGAATTGGCTAAGTTCGAGGACAGTGATCGTTGTACGTCCACACTTACACCGCGAACGACGAAGCCGAGTACGGCTTCGCTCGTGCTCGGCTCATGCTCGGCTCGCTTAGCTTAGACGCAGCTTTAGATGATGAAAAGAGTAAACAAGGATACCTTTATAGGAATCGAAATCTTTATGATGATGTACCGGTTGATGGTCAAACAAATAAAGCTTTGAATTTGAAACTTAAAGTCACATAAACAATAATCATAAAGAACTTTCTAAACTAGCAGACCGCGAAGCCTCAAGACTACAGTTGCATTTACATAGACTGTCCAAAACTTTCAGGGTATGGTAGCTATACTGCAGTATACTGCAATGCAATCTATACGATAAACACACAGTATTTACGTAAACACACATTTAATTACACAAAATAAACCACACGCTTTAAAAGTGTTGATTTTCTGTAGCAGACTGGCAGGAACGGTACGACGAGAGTCAACAGAGGTGAATGTACCTATCTCAGTATTTTATATTTACATGTCGGATTGGATTTCAGTCTTAAAAACATTTATAATCAACCTTGCACGTTCCAATAGACTTGGAGCTCCTCCATGTAGAAGGGAATGGACGGTTTCCACGGGGGTCCAGTGGATTTCCGATGTATAGTATTCTATTATGTGATGTCTTGTCTCTTAGGTTCCACCAAAGTGAAGACGAGCGACACAGAAAAAAGACGTGTATAGTCTCTCCAATGATTGGTCGTGGTTAAAATCTTAGACGAGTCGTTTTCGGTCCGCTCATGAAAACCGGATTTCAGTCATGTGGGTTTTCTGTCGATTTCTTCGCGATCTAATCATTTCTAACACGCCTCTTCCCTTGTCCAGAATTGTCCGACAAAAGCCGAAGCCCGCCGAAGTGCAGCGAAGATCGCGCTCATGAACAGCGTGTTCAACGAACATGAGTCCCGGCGCATCTCAGAGCATTTCATTGAGAAGGCGGTGGCGGAGGCACGCGCCTCTTTCGCAGGAGACGCCGCCGCCCATCATCAGGACCCCAGCGCTGGGATTGCGGCCTTTCGGTGAGCTTGAAATATAATAAAAAAAACAGGTTTTGATCTTCCCACTGCTAGGACACAGGCCTGAAGGGTCATTTTCGGATTGGTGGATGTCAGATTTATGCCCATGGTGGTTTACATGCGATGGCCATGGTGGTTTACATGCGATGTTTTCCTCCACTATTTAGTGAGAATTTGTGATAAAATAATTAACGCAAAGTAATGTGCGTGCTGCCGAAGGATCGATCATGGGACATAAGTATTTGTCTTGGTAAAAATAGCAAGATATCCATACAGTGTAACTAAGTGGTGGGAGTGCCAATCGAACATTCAAGTATCACGACTCATTAAGGCTACTTTAATTAACGCCATTTTGATTGATCATTGAGCTAACGAAGCGGTCAGGTCACAATGAAGCTTAAACCAACACTCATTAATACCTAGTCTATGCGAAATTACATTGTTTCATGATCTATTGTTACACAACCAGACTGAATGACTAAAGTCGGATTCAAAAGAAGGATTATTCTTTTATCTGCCTGTCTGAGATCCGTCCAACTTGGAAGACAAAGAAACCGTGGCGAGCTTTCTTTTCATTGTTTGGATTACAGTCTGTATGTCCTAGATTCTTCCATTGTTACCGAGCATCGGAATCAACATAATTATTTGTGGCAGGTTCATGCTGGAAGCAAACAAGGGCCGCACGATGCTGGAGTTCCAGGAGCTGATGACAGTGTTCCAGTTGCTGCACTGGAATGGTTCGCTACGAGCGATGCGCGAGCGGCAGTGCTCGCGGCAAGAGGTGGTCGCGCACTACTCTGCGCGCGCGCTGGATGACGCGATGCGCGAGCAGATGGCGCGCGAGTGGGCCGCGAGGGAGCGCGACGCGGCGGCGACGGGGGGCGGGGTGCTGCGCGCAGAGCTGGCGCGGGCCGAGCGCGAGCTGCGCGCCGCTCGCCTGGCTGCGCGGGAGCTGCGCTTCCCCAAGGAAAAGCGCGACATCCTGCACCTAGCCGCGCGGTTGGCGCCGCCGCAGCAGCAACAGTGATCTCATCGCGCGCCACACGCGTCCTCGCCACACTTTTGTTATTTAAGTATAGGTATATAGTCTAAGATGTGCGTGTTTTATTTTATACTATCATCCTTTTTTACTGTGCGTTTCTGATGGCGAAGTGTTTACATAAAATTCATTGAAATATCTGTTTCTCTCTCTCTCTGTCTTCTTTTAGTTGAAATCTTTGAGCTTATCAGACAATATAATTTTTATGAAAATCTTTCGCCAGTAAACACTCAGTTACACTTCTCCTACCATCTTCCCTCATTTTACCTGACACTGCAAACGTCGTCTGGGAAATCACTGAAAATAACAAGTGAAAGTTTCAGTTTACCTGTATCGTTAGGTACACGAATACGACGGCTGTAACAATTTACTTCCTACACACATACTGTTACCGTTCTGAGTGACGCAGTCACAAACAGCTATATATTGTCAACGCTTGTCACCGACGACAAAATTCGGAATTTCACGTCACAATTTTCATGTTTCCCCACAATAAATTTCCACGAAATCGTAATACTTGCACAAAATTGTGCAAGTATTTCAGCGAAAGCACAACAAAAACTGTTGTTAACTTGCTAACATAATAGAATAATTAAACATGTGCTGGTCTGTTGATAAAACATTGAACGAAGCACGCACGTGCGCTATTACGATTCGATGGCCTCGCCACAACGCATCGAGCAATTAGTCCGTAATCGTTTTAAACGCTAGAGCGCATTCATCAATTATTCCATATAATTACGTGAATTAGATTCACAATCAGTAATCGGTAATTCTAGTTTAGTTTAACATGCATTGCGTCATTGCAGTGATGTCACCGTTTGAATGATAAAGTAGGATTTAGCTTAATCCCCAGTGACCTAGTTCGTACTCATAAATAAACTATGCTTTATCAAGTCTCGGGGAAATTCCACTACGTTTTTATTTAAAAGTTGTTACCGCTATATTCCAGCACCCCGTTTGTAAAAACAGTCGAAACATCTGGTACAATGTGTAGTGCACGTCGTCGCTACACCGAATCCAGGGTTTATGATAAATCTCCGCGTTGACGTAGTAATGCATACATTACAATGCTGCAGTGAGCTTAAATACAAAGCAAAATATTTTAAGGTAGGACAGTTTCAGCCATGTCATCAGAATATCCTGCATGACTGGCTCAAAATGAGCTTTAATCAGTGTTATTCTTGTCTTCTTTTATTCTTTAAAAAAACTTTTATTGCAGCCAGAAAAATAAAGATTGTTGTCGATTTACAAGGCATAACATCATGTCTTTGAACCCGTTGTCCCGAAAGGGTAGAAATTTAATGGAACACCCAATAATACTTTGGCCATCGGGGAATTGATCAGGGACCTCACGACATCTAGTTGCGTTTGCGATCCCGAGACCAACATGCCTGCTGTCGGCTAAGATAAGTTCTAAATCCAACTATTACAAATATACTGTCACGTACGGGATATCTCCGTGATTATTCATTATTATTAGCTCTCAAAGCGAGGAGACCTATGTCCCAGCAGTGGGAACATTATAAGGCTGATGATGATGAGCTCCTTATATTTTGACGCTGTTGCTAGCACTATGTATGTACACTTGATGACTGATTCGGATAGGTAAGTGACAGTTTAAGCTTAGTTATAAAGCTATGCAAGCTTAAAACAGTGTTTCTACTAATTCATTGACACGATATCGCTAATTAGCTGCCGAAGTGTAGATGGCCGTCCCTTTGTTCGTGCATCCGGGAATCGAGAGGCGTGATTATTGCTACCACGTGCTACACCTACGACATACATACGGGCTGATTCTGTGACGTAGGTACTGATAGAACTGCCTAGATACATACTAACGCCTTCATAAAACGGGACATTGCATTTTCAACGTTTGATTCAGCGACGACAGTTGTAAATCCAGATCCGAGAAATCAAAGATCCAAGCTTCTTTAGAAAATCGCATCAGGAGAACCTGTGAGGTGGTTGGTTGGTTACTATACATTCTTGACACATGGGTAACTCGGGAACTTTATTGGGTAACAGACTAACAGCTCCTATTGAAAAACTGCATTAGGAAGAACCGATGAATTGGTTTATCAGTTACTTAAGATTCTTGACACGCTGGCTAATTGGCTATAGGTACATTTTCTATTACAAATCGATTGAAGATAATTCCGAATTTATTGATTCATAATTATGTTTGAAAACTTCATCTTCATCTTGCTGAATGGCATTGAGATGTTCCGTTTCGGCAACATCTCAATCCTAAAGGATATCTTCCACCCGTCGAAGCTGCGGGTTGTTCAAAAAAGATACCGCAGCCTCGACACAAAGGGCTAAGAAGGAACATGGGTGGTTTTTAGTCAGTTGAAGTCTGACACTCCCTACCACTCTGCCCAGAGTGGGAGGAGTCATTTGATGATTACCCATCACCTTAAAAAGAGGATATCTTTCAGTTAACTAAATAAGCAGTTGTTCTAAGATACAGTGAGTGAGGTGGTGGAATCGTTAAGAGTATCGAGAGATGTATCATCCGGCGAGATATCAATCAAGCTTTCTCTGAGTGATTGGACAGACCATTACACTAAAAGTACAAGTCCTCAGTTGCTATGCCGAACAAATGGATTGGTGTCCGGAAAGCTATTGACTGCCTTGATTTTGACCCTTTGCCAGCCAACGTAGGTTATCAAGAAGGGAGTTGGAAGAGATGAAGCTATACAGGACGTCTAGCTCTGTCTCTTTCCTATCTAGAATAAGAATTAAACTATACTGCTTTTAGACGTCATTGTAGACCTCCTGAATGTATAGGGCCTATGCAAAAGTTACATTTTACAGATTGTAGTAGTCTGTACTTACAAAAAAAAAGCATGATGATTACAACGATTTCTTCATCAGCTTATCATTAACGCTGCAGAGTGTTAAGCTGGGTATAGGTACCCACAAACTGTGCTTCACGTATCAACTTTAATTTTATGGAAACACAAAGCAAACGCGCTAAGTAAAGTTAATAGATACCAAACTTTATGCGGTTTCCCTACATTCTAAATTCCAAATTCAGTCATTGTTCGAAACTTTGGAAGTATATATCAAGTTATGACAGCGGACAGGTGACATACATGAACGGCATGCTATTAATAGTTTGGTGTCACAACTATGATCTAATTTAGCGGTTCCCTGTACTGTTTGAATATTTCATTAGGCTTGTTCCAATGTTATCTGTTAGTGCCTGTTAGTTAGTGCCGGTTTTCAGTAACACTGGCTATGCCTAACTGGATGCTCAAAATCTGATACAGTGCTTTTGCTTTAATTTAGGTGTCGCCTAGTCTTAGATAAAACGGGCATAAGTTTCGTGTTAAGAGATTGTTGAGCTTCCTAAGGCTAGATACAGTACCCGGCGATAAATATTGCACATCAACCTTTGAATAAACTATATACAAAATGACTGTTAGAGACATTTATTTTTCGCTGTGCTTTTATATATAATTGCCGCAAGCTAGGTTTGTTCAAAAATGTTTCACGGCAAGCTAAATACAAAATAAGAACTTAATTAACAAATAAATTGCATTGATTTTTCCAAAGGTCGATGTGCAATATTTATTGCCGGGTACTATGTTCGTGTTATTTACTTTATTATGTATATAACTTTATTATTGCCGGGTACTGTACACATATTACACACGCCACGACTTTAATTGCCGGTGACTTGCTGGCGACCAATCGGCTGCCGAATCATCATCTTATCATTGGCATTTGTTACAGGTAGTGACCAGAAAGTCTGACAACCAGACTTTTCAGTCTGAATACCAATGTTTATCGTATTAGCCAGTACTAACTGGGTTGTGTTGGTGGTTGTGGAGGTCAGATAGGCGACTGCCCTGTTGAATACTCGTATTCAGCTGCATTTGGTTAGAATGGAAGTCGACCCCGATATAGTTGGAAAAAAGCTAGGTAGATTCACTAATAACAGTCTTATCCTAATAAGAAACGTTTTAGTTAGACTCGCATCTCCAATAAGAGACACGAAACAATAAAAAGGCCTTGACCTATAAGACAAGTATATTATTATCTGTTTGTCTGTCTCTGTGTGGTGTCTGTGTTTACTCTCAGAGGTCATCTGATGGAGCCATAGACTATGTCTAGACATGACACGAAAAACGGTTACAAATTACTGATAAGAGATCTTTCATCCGCATTGTTTTTTTTAAAGGATGCTTTGGAGAGTAGGAGTAACTATATTTTAGTAGGAGATGTTCAGGTTTTAACATAAAAAACAAGAAAATTGGATGATGTTTATTAAAACTAACATAGTTTATAAGTACCAATTGTTACTAACCATTATGGATCTCTGTAATCTGACATTGAATAAATTAAATTAAAGTAAATAAAAAAATGCGAATATTATTTTGTTAATTTTAAAACATGGTTATACAATAACGCAGCTACGAGGCTAAACAAAAATTTGACTAGTTCTGAAAAGAAAAAGACAAGTAATTATATTAATGAGAATGTTAATAACACATTGCCCAACCCGGGAATCGAACCGAGGACCAAATGCTCAGCAGTCGCGCTAGCGACCACTAGACCATCGAGGCAGGCGTTCATCGGCGGCGGCGACCTCTCGCGTCCGGCCCTGGTGCAAGCCATGGTCTGGGGCGAAGAGGAATGGGACACCGTCGCCTCCTTCTGCGAAGCAGTGATGCTAGCGAAGGAGGTGGCCGAACGAGAGAGGGAGAGAACCTCTCAACGTCCCAGCCGCTGCGGAAGGCGCTCCGGGCGTCGGGGGCCACGTGATGGCTTCCGGCCACCGTAGACGCGGGCCTGTGGACGGTGAGTAATGGGCTAGCTCGCCGTCCGGCCGTCGTCATGACGGCAACAGACCGTGTCGGCGGCGCGTTCGTGTTCCACGCGCGCCTCAAAGAGGTGTCAGCAACATGGAAGGGGCCCGCAAGGGCCGACGCCCGTCGTGGCTGTGGATTATCGAAAGGATAACGCGGCTCCGACACAAGGGCGAAGAAGGAACATGGGTTTGGTTTTTAGTCAGTAGAAGTCTGACACTCCCCTTCGCTCTGCCCAAGAGCGGGGGGGGGAGGGGAAAAAAAAAGCAGGCGTTCATACTTCATATTGTTTATTTTTGTAATGTCGAGAGTTCATACAAAATGTACTAAGTAGAGTTATGTAGAAAGATTTTTGCAATACACAATCTGCGCCAGCCTTTACACCCCCTATGTTGATGCGTAGGGGTAACGATCATCCTTTGTTCGATATTTCGGAAACGCCATGATTGCGTGAACGTGTCAAACGTACTGATTCGAACTACCGGTACGGAAAAATGTCGACAGCAGCGATGAGTGACAACAATCATCATCAATTCATCTGTGTGATGCAATAATTCATTGCTGCGAACATAGGGCTCTCCAAACGAGCGCTGTAGTGTTTCAAACTCCACTTTTAAAGCATGAGCTTATTATGGCTGATTGAAATGGGGATTTAATGTACCGGTATGATATTCACACCTTTAAAACTTTTGTGGAAGAAACCAAAAATTGGCCAACTATGAATAATAAACAACGCTGGATGTTGAACAGTAATCTGGCTGTAGCAGCTCTAAATTCTTTGTTTTTGTCCTGCTGCTAGCAATAGAATCGCCCCCTGGGAACGGAATGGGATTTAAACACGGTCCTGGCGAAATATGGGTGTACTATTACGCTATATTTTATAAATTAATATATTATATTAATTCTGCCTAAACTTACAGAGATTACTAGTTATTCATGTGTTAAATTATGTTGTTTTATGGACGATGAATAGCAGATTAACCATTGTCACACTGTTGTACTAGACCTTTAAGCTGCATTAAGCTTAAGATCAAAATACACATGTTACTACATCTTTAAGTCCCCCGTCTCCAAATAAATACGTTCCAAAGGCTAACGATCACCTTTTATCCGACGTTTCAGGATCGCTATGAACTAAGTATGATTGTGCGAACGTGGCGCACTTACTAAGCTAGAACGACACCCACACAGTTTTTAGATAGCCCATCGCTGGCAATAGGTGATTACATGAGCTTTCAGACTATTAAACGAGATGATATTATGATTATTGTGTTTCCAAAATGTTCGCTGTCAAAGTAAGCGTCTTATATCAACATTTAAGAAAGCTTGGTGTTGCACAGGGTGCTAGGTTGTCGCGTTGTCGGACACCACTGTAGAAAGGGTTATTTGTCATCTTATTCGCTACTGGAACAGGTCGGCTTTCAGTATAACTGTATGTAGCTGAGTACCAGTATTTTACATGGTGCGACTGCCTATCTAACCTCCACAGCCCAGTAACTGAGTATATAAGATGAATGCTTTATTATAAATAATTTAAAAGAAGTAGAGACGTAGTAGAGTCAGGAACCCTGAAAGAACAACTAATATAAACAAAAATTAAACTGCTTTCCCTCCATTTGATGGCGTAGAAGGAACTGTTTTTTTTTCATATTTTCAGAGTCGGTCCCCTTTACTTTGGTCTATATAGTTGATCATTGACGTAAGTACAAAACTCTTTTTAATATAAAGACACCCGTCGTTTGGCCTTTTTCCTACCTAGGAAGTTTTGCCTATTTACTTGAATATTAATTAGACCACGTTTTTAATGTCCACTAAACTGCAGGTGTAGGGACAATCCGAACACAAGTAACCCATGGTATAATCGGGAACACCACATTTACAGTGGTACAAACCCTACCATCCAATATTTCCATCTGAGAATAATTAATATTCGCGGCTCTAATAACGGCCTTTGTGCGGCATTTCGGAAACAGACGCCATGATATCGTGAACGTGTCGCCCATACGTGTACATGCGGGTTATTGTGCCGTGTATGACGTGTATCTGATCTAATACGTAATGCATATACGGCCGCTAATGGAGGCGTCGCGCGTCGGGGCGCGTGTCACGTAAGGGCGCATTTACACAGGGAGAGCTTGTTGCTCGCTGAGATTCTCGCTTTTGGCGAGAATATGCTGCTGATTACCAGTGTCTGAAAAGTTGTGTGGTAAACGGTTATCCTGGTATGGACATGTGATATAAAGGGATGAGGAAAATGTTGAGTATGAATGCAGATAGCTTTAAGAGTAGAGACGATAGATGGACTGTGTGAAGTATGATATGGCTAGAAAGGAGGTGACTGTTGAGATCATGAATAACAGAGAAGTATGGAAGAAGAAGACATGCTGCGCCGACCCCAAATGAATTGGGATAAGGGCAGGAGAGTGATGATGACGATATTGTAATTATCTGTTGACGTTACACTCAACTGCAAAACAACAACAAGACATCGAGTATGGCTTTCACGAAGATAGAGCTGATAAATGACGACACAGTTTGAGCAGTGGCTGAGTGATGGACTGCTGCGCTGGTTCTCACCGGTTCGATTTCCGCACGGAACACATATTTGTATGTTCTACAAGTAGTTGTTCTGAGTCTTGCTTTGTGCGTATATGAGATTAAATGTTTGTAAACAGACCCACAATACAGGAGAAATAACTTATGTCGGACAAAGTTTCAATAAAACTTACAAGGCTTGTAACGTTACAATATTTCGTTGTTTACTTTCCACGTTCAATTTTGAAAACCGAGGCGTTCCCACATAATTTTGGAATAAATGCGAGTATCTTTCTAGTGCACAAGAATTAACACGAGTCAACATTTTAAACATTTATCAATAATTAATTTTCTACAGAGCGAGAATCTCTCCTCGTATAAACGAACCTTTTACCCCAGTCAACTATTGGCGTGAACGTGAACCACCGCGTTTTGTGGACAGAATGCGTTACCAATAATAGTGACTACATTGAATATGAATTACGAAGCCAATTATATGTGGGTGGATATTGAATATGACGGCAATTAGTTGGGCATGTGTTCCATGAAATAATTACTAGCATTGGTATATTATGTCGTGATATCTGATACATAAACGATTAGGTAGTAATTTTTATAAACATAACACACAATAAAACATCATGGCTGTAATCCTTTGAGGGTTAGGCAGAGGTGTACCTATTAGTACACGACACGGTTGGCGCAGTGGCTAAGCGATTGGACTGCTGCGCTACGTGTCGCGGGTTCGATCCCCGCACGGAACAAGTATTTGTATGGCCTACAGATAGTTGTTTCGGGTCTGGGCGTGTTTGTATAAGTGAGTTTCAATGTTTGTAAACGCACCCACGATACAGGAGAAATTCCCAGTATGGGGCAAAGTTTAAAAAAAAGAAAAAGAAAAGAAAAGAAGTACAACAACATTTCGCTTGTAACGAATGGGCATGAAATAGCTGCGGGTTGTTCGGAATAGATACCGCGACCTCGTCACAAAGGGCTAAGAATGAACATCAGTGGTTTTTAGTCAGTGGAAGTCTGACACTCCCTACCGCTACCTACCGCTCTGCACAGAGCGGGAGGAATAATTTGATGATTTCTTAAAAAAAAAGGTGTTCTAAGAGTTGAGACTATTGCCATCAACTGGTCAACAAGCTACACTATGGGGCTGCCACTGAAAAATTCTAAAGTGAAAAACCCAACCTTGCCCGACCTTGGTACCAGGACCTCATAGTCAACAGAAAGTAGCGCATACGATCAGTACACTAACAAGGCGGTTTCTATAAACCTAGTCTATTCTCTAGGACTGTCCTAGTTTTCACTAATGAACGACTCTCTCGGATTTACAAGTGTAGGGGGGGGATGTTTGCTTATACAGCGTGGAATTTTGAGATGGGGCAGTAAGGGCAGGTTACCTTAACGTTGTAGCTACATGGATTTAGTAGACTAATCAAATCTTTTTTTTATAAAATTTGGATTTGCATTCACTGAACCACAAGAAAACAAGTAAAGGGGTTTGAACTTTTTTGTATGGGAGCTGGCATATCGACCCGCCGCCATTTTAATTTTTTTTCGAAATCGCGGCCCACGATGAAAGTGGTATGTATGGATAGAAGACATATAGACGAACAAAAAATGTCCAGAAACATGGTACCCAAAGTGTCACGTTACCGAGATATTTGAAGGTAAAGATGGACATTTGAGTACAATGAGCACATAAAAAATAGACCTTTTACGTGTATGTTGGCGTTGATTATTATTATTACTGGTTATTGAAAGAGAGTAGATACATTACATACTACTAAGAGCACGAGAAAACTGTTCTTTGACATAACATAGCGTTTTATAGCGATGCGAAGCGATTTTCTCATCTTCTATCTATATATACTTATAATAAATCTGTAGAGAGGTCAATTCTGTACATGATATATATTTTCAAAATAACTATCAGGGGGTAATTAGTGATCGATACTGATGCCAAAAATGCAATCAGTAAAATTTTTGTCTGTCTGTCTGTCTGTCTGTCTGTCTGTCTGTCTGTCTGTCCTCCTGTCTGTATGTTCCTTATAGAAACAAAAGCTACTCGACGGATTTTAACGAAACTTGGTACAATTATTCTTCATACTCCTGGGGAGGTTATAGTATACTTTTCATCACGCTACAATCAATAGGAGCAAAGCAGTGAAGTGAAATATTGGGAAAACGGGAGAAGTTGCTCCATTTTTTAAGCTTCCGTCGCGTGTGCAGCCTTAATGGTTACAGCTACATAGAAATCATTTATGACGGAAATGTTCTACATAAAATTATCTAAAAAATATCCCACAACAGCATATGTCTATCTTTTAAGGTTGACTCACAATAACACGTGTAACTCCCGATAGCTTAGCAGTTCGGAGCTTTCTGATTATACAGGGTGGAATTTTGTAACGCCACCTGGAGGGAAAGTACTCTTAATACTGCAGATAGAAAATTTTACTCAAAGGAAACATTCCTTTATTTTTGAATAGAAAGCAAACTGCATTCAAAGATTTTAGAAAATTCTCTTCTCCCACACCCGGGAATCGAACCGGCTAAAATCTGAAAAAAATATACCCTGTACTTTTATTCCATCGATCGTTAGGGTCAATTATAAGGATGAAATCTCTCTAACAAACATGATAAATTAAATGAAAGGAAAACCTGCCTGCGAGATCGCCAGATATCACCCCATTAGTTTTTTTTGTGGAGATAAGTAAAAAATCAAATTTACATGAAATCTTATGCGAATGACAACGAGTTGAGAGTTGAAGTTCAGAATACGATTTATAATATTCACCACAACACTTTATTAAAGGTTACTAGAAAAATTTGTGTATCCAAGAGAATGGAGCTCATTTCGAGCAACTAAGTAATTAGTTAGTTTACCATTTTTTGTAAATAATTAAATTAATTTAAGATTTCCTGGTTTTCTTTTCATTTACTTTATCATGTTTGTTAGAGAGATTTCATCCTTATAATTGACCCTAACGATCGATGCAATAAAAGTACAGGGTATATTTTTTCCAGATTTTAGCCGGTTCGATTCCCGGGTGTGGGAGAAGAGAATTTTCGAAAATTTTTGAATGCAGTTTGCTTTCTATTCAAAAATAAAGGAATGTTTCCTTTGAGTAAAATTTACGTACTCAAAACGCTTTTTGTTACGTAAGAAAATATGGACGTCCCGACTTATTTATTACTGTAACTACCAAGCCCAAGTGGGATGAAATCACTCGGGAGCTTCTTGAGGGTCAAGCACCGCATTCAGACCGCCATGATATTATCGCAAGAGTTTTTCATTTAAAATTAAAATCAGTGATAGATCTACTTATCAAAGATAACATTTTTAGTTTAACGCGGACGAAGTCGCGGGCAAAAGCTAGTGCGTAATAATAATAATCAAACTGGGAACTATTATTTGGATACAATTTAACGCATATACACGTAATAAGGCTATTTTTTAAATTATTTAATGATTGTTGTTGTACTCATTTGTCGAACTTTACCTTCAAATATCTCGGTAACGTGACACTTTGGGTACCGTGTTACTGAACATTTTTTGTTCGTCTGTATGTCCTCTATCCATACATACCACTTTCATTGTGGGCCGCGATTTCGAAAAAAAATCAAAATGGCGGACAGGTTGATATGCCACATCGGTTCTATCCGATGGCGGTGGGTCGATATGCCAGCTCCCATACAAAAAAGTTCAAACCCCTTACTTACCCGTCCTTGCTGCCAAATCTCCATCAGCTGTATACCTAATACATACCTCATCGATTGCACACTAATCAGTTTGATTAGTGTGTATGCTAAGCAGGGTGGTTGCAGTGGTTAACTGCAATAGGAATCCCTTAATTGCATCGTCGCCGTTTACGTCATCAACGCTTAGTTGCGGTTTAGACATATTAAGTGTACACTGTACAGATAAATTGTAGAGTTAGATTGACAACGGATTTATCAACTAACTGTGAAGAAAAACGTTAACAGAAGAAAGAAAATAACTGGCTTATTACCTTATTACAACTGTTTTTGTTTTTTGTTAGTTCGCACTCCTGGGCAAAGGCCTCCCCATACCTTAGACTTCTCACAATGGTGTGCTTCTTCTCGCCGAACGGCGAGAAAGCCAACCAAGGCGTCCCGCCATCTTCTCCTCAGTCTCGCGACCCCGCCTAGCTGTGTCATGGCTCCAGTCTAGCGATATTCGGGTCCCAGCTTCGTCAGCATCCGACAGATACGGCCTGCCCAGTCCCATTTCAGTCTCGCAGCTTTATATCTCATTATAATTAAATAAGAAGTGTGTTATAAGAGCGTAACCGAATCAATTCCAGCAAATGAACACTGTAGCGGAACTGCTGGAACCCATTCGGTATAATTATGTATCTTTCGCAGAAAACTGCTGAAAAACCGAATACGAAATTCGATTGTACTAAAGTATTTAGCATTTCAGGATTTTAAGCAGACTGCTTTCCAAGAAATAATTAGTGAGCAAAACGCCGGGGGCTCAGGACATTCGATATTTTGTTAATACTAATGATGTTGGAGCCAAGTCTCTGTGTAATACAATATTATTGTTGGGTGGAACTTGATAGAGTTTTAACGAAAATTGCATTGTCTTTGTCTAGACTTGAACATCATGAATTCATGACATGGCAGGTTGTTATAAAGTTTTGTTGCAGGTTGGGTGGCATTTATATCCAAAACTAACTTGTATGCTTCAAAGTTCAAACGTGAATTTCTCATGAAATAACGATTGTAACCGTGAACCCTGTAAACAACATGAGTGCAATAGATGATGATTATAATTATGATATACTTTAGGATTTGTAAGATAAATCGAAAGTCAATACAGTAGGCGAACATAGCTTGAAAAAATATTGGTGCTGCTGCCTGCACGCGATTTCATCCGCGTGGACCTGTGTGTCAAATTTCATTGACATTAGCTAAACCGTTAGGTCTAGGGCGCGGAATGGTTATAAACAGAATTACTTTCGTATTTACAATATAGTAAGAAAGTAAATATAATATAATATTACTATATACGAGTTTCATACTAGGCATTATATTTTATTCTTGGAAGTTTATGTTTCAGACCATTATGAGCTGAAAATAGACACAGCTTGTATGGCCCTTTATGATTCCACGAATTTAGTATATTTCAGTATAATTTCTAGAAACATATTATTAACTTGGTCTGCTAAATATACTTTAGTGTTACTTGAAATTGGAACGTTTACTTAAAACAAGTCCTGAAAACAATATTTCAGCGATCGAACCTAAAGATAAACTTTTGAAATGTTTACCTACGCCTTAACGCCTCAAGTTCACTCTGATAACTTAGAAGTTATCTTAACATCAAGTTGAGAACAATATTAATATCAGTAGTCATATTTCATTGACATACCAAGCTATCAAAATACTAGGGGTCGTATTTACTTTGGTAGCACATTCATTGCCATAGCAAAGAATCAGAGAAGCTCGTGGCTAAAAATAACAGCCGCTAGGGTCGATCTTTAGGTTAAGTCACGCTTTCCTAATGTTTTCCGTGGATGGATGACCACACAACGAGTATTCTCCGTGTCTCGAAAAGCACGTTAAACCATGGTCTCGGCTTTTGTTTGAACTTGTAAATGTTTGACAGTCGTTACCCGACAGAGCCGTCTTACTAAGGGGTATCGTGTTACCCAGTACTAACAGGGTTGTGGAGGTTAGAGAGGCAGTCGTTGCATGTAATATTCTGGTATTCATCTGCATCCATTCTGCCGGTAAGACTGGAAACCGACTTCAACAAAGTTTGAGAAAGGCTGGACAGGTGATGATGAGCAACACAATATTCTCTTCATTTCATTCGAAACGGCTCTGACGATTTCGATGAAAGTTGCAATAGGGGTTTTGCGAAGGTGAAAAATCGATCTAACTCGGTCTCATGTCTGGAAAAACTCTTTTCTCTATTTTCACCCGAGCAGAGTTTGGTCACCTAGGTACATAACTTTTTAACTGTAATACAGTATACTTACTTTACTGATCACAGAAACGCTTAATTTAAATCCCTCAGAAGAAACTTACACACAAGAATACCACATACTTCAAGGAAATCAAGTCATTAAATTAAAATATATGCACAAAACATTTACACCGGCATCGGAGCTTTTAAAACATTATCTTACACTGCTGCATCCATATCGTAAGATAATATTCCGTGTGCGGTGTGTGTGATCAGGTGGTGTCCGGACAACACCGCACGCGCAGCGGCTAAATATTGACATGACCTGTCCCGGACACAACCGGGGGAAGTGGCAGAAGTACTATAGTTGCTGCCTGTTAAAATTGCAATAGCGGTCATTGAACCATTTATTAAAGTTCTTAACTTTGAAATCCAAAAATAAGCCTGGTATTGTGTAAATGTTTAATTCAATATTAATCTAATGAAAAAGATACATGTTTCATTTGTTTTGGTTCGTACGAAGATATATTAGGGAAAGGGCAGTGACCACTATTGCGATTTTAATTGGCAACAACTATAGGTATTCATAACTACTTTGTATAGGTAGGATCGGATAGTGATCTGGCTTATTCCTTTGACATTATGTACATGCTAGCACTTCACTGTTGTCCCCATCATACAATCTTGAATTAAGATGTTGTGTGCGTGTGAAGTGAACCTTCTGAATATATCCCCCTAACCACCTGCCCCCCTCGCCTCACTCCCCGCGCTGTCTGGTTGAGCCTCTTGTTTTCTTTAAGCATAAAGCAAGGAGTTATTGTTGGATTACATGTCATTTACCAAAAAGGTTCCGGAACCAATACTTTGCTGATATGGAGGGAAGTGGAAATTATGTTTTTCCTACTCCTCCGCTATTCTTTTCTGATTAATTTCGTTGCGGGATCCAAGACAGTTAAAATCGTTTCTTTGGGACTTCGTCGGGCTTCATCGTCGCGGCGCTTTTCTGAAGGTCGCCACTGTTTATTCTGTCTGGCTAACAGGAGTTACAGTGGTTTGGAAAATAGCGTGGCGGGCACCAATACTTGGCGCATGATCCTGTGTGAGCTCTGCTGTGATGATTGGCTCAAGTGTTGATGAACTTGAGGAGCATATTGTTGAAGATGCAGCTAAACTGAGCGGACTTGAGAATGTGACGGATTGGACACCGGATCATTCTCCTGCCCTTACCTATCCTAATTGATTTGATTTGAGTTGACGCAGCATGTCTTCTTCTTCCATAATTCTCTATTACTCGCCATCTCAGCAGTTCATTTATCATTCATTCATTTCATTTTTAAAAAAAAAAAAACGTTGCCCCACACTACCGCTACGTTACCTCCTTTCTAGCCATATCATTCTTCAGACAGTCCATACATCGATTCTTTGGTCTTCCTCTACTCCTAATAGCCATCTACATACATACCCAGCATTTTCACACATCATAATCATTAGCGTAGGACGCTAAGTACCAAACCATCGAATCTTCGATATATAATATACTTGAAATCGATATTTCTTAATATTGCCAGGTACCTGCTTACGACGGAAAATCCTGAAAGCAAAATGATTTATTAGAATACTAGCTGACCCACGCAACTTCGTCTGCGTCACATAAATATAGCTTATAACCTTTCTCGATATATCGACTATCCGACATAAATTAAGCTAAATCGTAACAAACAAAAAATCTTATCTTTCTTTTTTAATATAATAGTTTAGATGGTTTAGATTAGCTTAGATTATAATAAAGTGTGAATAACTATAGGTATCTCTTACTGTTAAATACTTAAACGATAACACTCTGTACTTGTAAACATTATGATGCAGTAAATATTTTGAATTTGAATTTCCCGGAAAGAATCTCCCTACATTGCGACGCGCGAATTATTTTGCCGCGCGGATATTTTTACATTGCGATATCTTCTAAGATATCTGTTTAAACTGTTTAGAGTAAAGGGCACAAATATTCTATATTAAATTTTCCTTCTAACAAACACATTTATTTAGATATAGATTAATACCATATGGGTTAAATAAGCTTCGCAAAAAATTATTATTTTTAACCTAACAGTTTAATAGTAAAAAAAGGTTACAGTGAGTCAATCTTAAAAGATAGATATATGCTGTCGCGGACTTTTTTTTAGAAATTTTAAAGAGGAACAATTCCATCATACATGATATTTGCGTACCTTAAACCGTTTTCTCAGCGCACGCAGCGGAAGCTCCCAAAAAAGAAATACCTTTTCCCGTTTTTGTAACATTTTTCATTTATGCTCCGCTCCTATTAGCCATAGCGTGATGTTATATAGCCTATAGCCTTCCTCGATAAATGGACTATCCAACACAAAAAGAATTTTAAAATTCCAACCAGCAGTTCCTGAGTTTACCGCGTTCAAACAAACAAACAAACAAACAAACAAACAATCAAACAAACAAACAAACAAACAAACTCTTCAGCTTTATAATATTAGTATAGATTTAATGCGATACATGCATAGAAGTTCCGAGACCACACCATAAACCGTAGATTCTGAACTTAATTAATAATTAAAAGCCACTGAAGTTGAAGTTCAGAGAGTTGAATGACTGCAAAAGTACAGTCTCCTGCACATCAAGCTACCTGAAACTGACAGATTTTCCCAATCAACTTTGAACTTGATGTTTCAGTAATAAAGTTGAAAATTTACTAAAGAAATTTTACAGATTGTATCTCAAAATTAAATAATTATGACTTCTACGTAGTACGAAATACTTTTTGAATAACTACGCCCCAAGGACCCAGCATCAAACTGAAGTGTCCATTCATAAATACTAGATTTTAATTACTTAGCAAACTAAAAAAAACGTGTTCATCCACCTAGTCAAATAACTTCTCAGCTTTATTATACCCACAGTAAATGTCAATAAAGCCCTAGCACTTATTAATTAGACAAATACAATAATTATATTTTGCAAATTAAAAACTCTTTGGAGATAAAAATGGCGTTTGAATAGAAACTTTTAATTAGACGACTCTTTTAAAAGATGATTAAAAAAGTTGTGTTTTTTTTTTCTGTGTTGCCAGTAGAATATCTGGCATCGTTATGAGGTGCTTAAAAATAAGGGGCGGTCTTATTAAGACTTCTTAAAGCGGCTACACACGGCCCTAAAATCAGAGGCAATATCGGGAGAGTGGTGGTGGGGATGAAATCGGCCCCTACTCTACACACGTCCCTGCCACTTAGTTCGTAACCCACCGTGCAGCAAAGCGCTCGTCTATCCAATATGTCGCCTATACTCTCGAAAAATAAAAAAATGGGTTAAATAAATAATTTTCTTAAAGTCGGCCGTCGTCGTATTGTCTTTACCGACGACCTTTTCATTGTACAGTTGTAATAGCATTTTATAGGCCTCCTGCCTCATGTCGCGGTTAAAATACTCTTTATGTTTTTTATCCCATAAATACGACAAATCCTTGAAAAGATCAATTGTTTTCGTCCAGCCCTCTCGCTCCTTCGCCATAATATCTCCGCACGAAATAAAATTGTATTTACAAAAACACGTCTTGTTGCCACTACAGTCGCACGCGCACTGCGGTGAAATCGGTTCCGATTTCGCTACACACGCACCGACCAACGCTCCCTAGACGATAATCGTCCCTAAATCGTAAGCTCGCCCGAACCAATTTCGAGTTAGGGGTAATAATAATAATAATGATTACGATTTGCCTACTCACGAGGCGATCAAGGGAGCGATCTAGGGTGCTCCCCACCACTCTCCCGATATTGCCTCTGATTTTAGGGCCGTGTGTAGCCGCTTTTAGTAAGTTGTGCGGTAGGGCAGTAAGCACTTAGCCGTTACCAGCGGGTAGTAATCAAGGAAATATATGGACCGTGTGAGATTATTACTGCAAGTAGCTACTTTAAGTACAGTCGTTGAGCCAAACGAGTTAGGAACTTGCAGTGACTTTGTTGCAGGGGAAACTGGACAGTGTTTGTCATCATCATGTTAGCCCATTAGTGTGAGTGGTGGCACTGCTGAACATTTGCTTTAACCTATGGCTGCTGCCATTTTAACGGTTGTTAGCCTAAGGCGATGCAATAATCACTAGCTGGAATCCATAGAACGGGATTTCAACATGTAATAACAAATCATGTAACCATTATTGTATTAAAGTGGTTTAATGCGTAAAGCTGTTTCGTTAAAGCTTGATTAATTAAGAATAATTTGACGGATTGTGTGAAAACTGCGTTATTCAAAAGCGAGTAATTGCGAAACATAGCCACAATCAAAATGATCATTTCGTTATGAATATTGTCCCGCAGACGATTTTTTTATACAATTACTAGCTGATGCCCGCGGCTTCACCCGCGTGGATGTCGTTCAAATTATGTACTAAAACCTTCCTCTTGAATCACTCTATCTATTAAAAAAAACCGCATCAAAATCCGTTGCGTAGTTTTAAAAATTTAAGCATACAGACAAACAAACAGACAAAAATAGCGACTTTGTTTTATACTATGTAAGGATGTGTGAAAAAATCGAATGAAGCAATGATTAATTTATTTTCATCAAAATTATTGAAGTGTTTTCTTCAAAACTATTGAGATGTAAGTGATCTGTTTGCTTTGGGGGCCTTACATTCATTTGAGGTCATTACAGGGTAGTCAGCGCAGCGAGGAGCAGTGGTGGCCCAGTGATGGCGGCCGCGACTTACGAACAGTATGGCGTGGGTTCGAACTCAGGCAGCCGCATTACTTTGTGTAATTATTTCATCACCGCTGCTCAAAAACAGTGAAAGAAAATATCTTGAGGAAACCGAATGTCTTAGAACCAATCGAAGACATGTGACATCTGCCAACCCACTCTGGGCCCGCGTGGTGGATTATAGCCCATCCCTCTCCTAGAGAGGAGGCCTTAGTCCCTGCAGTGGGAATATGATAGGCTGATGATGATGATGATTAACAAGACCATTTAGTAAGTATACTATACTCACACTTTCAGCTACCAAGGTACCATAAACGATTCTAATTTCTGATAAAGCCAAGGGAAAGCTTCGTTCCAGCTCCAATGTTCATGTACGTCACTCTATTAACCTGTGTGCTCGTAATTAATTCGCCAACTAAAATGTTAGCAGCTAGAAACTTGGGTTAAATCTAGCGATGTACACGTAAGGTTGCAGCGGTGGAAGGTTACTGCAGTATTTTGCACAGGTGTTAACGTAAAGGGTGGTGGTTCATTAGTGTTCTGAACATACAATTTACGGTTACTGCTGTTTTCTTGAGATGTCTGAAGAAAATAGCACGATGCAGTGTTAGTTTTTCTAATACTAAAATAATTTGGAAAAGAATAGAAAAACTTGACAAAATGTCTTTTGCAGGCTCAATTAAATTATTGTAACATTGGGAACCCAAAATAAGTACTCAAATTCTTTAGATATTCGATAGACTTTCATTCATCTATAATTCTATACGAACAAAACCGAAAAACAAAAAAGTAACTGGTTTAAGATGAAGCTACCGAAAGCTTAGTATGTCAATCTTGTTGAACAGAGCAGAGATAGCCTATTGGTGTGACCGTCGAACTGCCAAGTCATAGGTCTCAACCTCAAGTTCGAACTAAAGACCTTTGATTTTTCAGATTCACGTGCATATAATATAATTGTGACTTGCTTCGGAAAAGGAAAACATAGTGAGGATACCATCATGCATGAGACGACCACCCTACAACGGCATGTAAAACACGGCATTTCGTAGGTCATTTACGGCATCTAAAGCCAAAGCAGAGGGACATGGGCCGATGGGCGGCATATAAACTCAGACACCAGACACCAGGTTACCCACGCGAAAACAAGGAGTCACTGTAAAAATACAAAACAGTTTGAAAATCAATTGCTTCTTGTCTAAACCCTCATCTTCATCACAATCTCAAAAAGGAAACCAGCAATCCCACATCTGTACCTACATACAAGTGTTATAATTGTAGCCCCAGATACTAATTAAGATTAAAGCTTTATGAAATCACTGGCGCCAACTAATTAGATATGGATCAAGCCTGTTCATACGGAGATTTAATGAGTGCGATACGACGAATGCGTACATTTATTTCACTATAGGTTTTTAACACCGCAATCGGATTTAAATGTGATTGGATTCCAATGCTGTTATATTTGTAGTGGGCCTTTTGCGGGATTTAATGTGTATTTATCTTAATTAACGCTGTCCTATATCCTGTGGTTATAGCTTCATGTACCTCTCAATGCTTTCATACACGAGGATGTGGGTGTACAGCCGGGCTAGTTTCAACAAGTTGAGTGGTACAGAATGCCTCGTAGTATTAAGGCGAGGTTGCAGTACTTTGTTTTTATGTACGCACGACCTCACCCCCCGCCCTGCCGCGCCTAATTTTGAATAATTTTAATGCCTAAATTTTGACTGTTTTTTGCTTCTTGGAGAAAAACTATAAAGAAATTATACAATATGTTTTCAACATTTACTTCAGAATAAAAAGTTCTATCTATTGATATAACTTTTATATAAATTCATGATGAAATGTCTTAGCAGTACACGTTTGAAATTGTGATTTAGAGTCATGTTTGATAAAAAAAGTATCGAGCCGATCATTCTAAATCGCGTTTCTATCTTTACGATTTACTAGAGAGTATGTTAAATTTTTATGTAATGATTTTTATTTATTAAAAAACTCGTGTTTAGTTCGATTTTTATAGGTTCAAAAATCTTAAAAAGTACTGCAACCCCGCCTTAAGTCTGTACGCCTATGTGTACCACTACTGTGCATGAAATTAAAAAAGAAATTAGTACCAATGTGATTTTTCATTTCATGAGTAGGCACTTTCTAAGTTACCTTAAATACAAGGTCAATTCTCATTCTTTTTTTTTGAGGAGATTTTGCCCTGTTCACTGTTGTAGGACAACCATAGGCGGCCATTAAAATTAACCGGACTACTAAACTCTTGGCAAACTTACTAAAAAACAATAACTTAAAAATATAAAAAAATACATCATCAACAATTTTCCTAAAATAGAGTCCAGCAATTCAGCACCGCATCACATCAGCCCATTTCCCATGTTGTTTTTCATCCTAAAATAATTTCACCATGTTTAACACATTTTAATGTATGTATAAAATTATGCATGCGTTTAGCAGTAAAGCAGTTAATGTAATTACATCTTTACGACCAGCTTCCAGTTTAGCCTAGATGAAGTTAACTGGAACTAGGTTAAACTAGAAGTTGACCGTTACGTAGAACCACAGGCTGACAGTTTTAAAAGCTAAAATAAGCTAAATTAAAAGAGCTCATTTAGTAGAGTTTATTTACTACAGGGACCCGCCGCACGGGTGCAATGTAGAATTTCATACATATACACCTTCTTCCTCTTGGATCACTCTATCTATTGTTGAAAATTGCATTTAAAAACCTGAAAAATGTATGCTTCTGTATTTAATTTTTCATTATAAAAAGGTTATTAATTTCTATGAATAAAATAAAAAAAAAATCTAAAAAAAAATTACAAAATAGTGCATTGCGTTTTCAGAGCAAATCTTCGGAACATCAAAACAGTCGATGCGGGTGATGCCTCAAAGCCTGACAACACACGAGTGACTGAGTCGTAGAGATCCGATAAAATATTAATGTAAATATTAATATTCAGCTTATTAATTATTAATGTAAAATATTAATATTCAGCTGTATCCGGTGCGACAGGAAACCGCCCCAAATAGTTGGGCTAGGCTGATGATGAAGTATGTATTTCTACATAGTCATTCAAACGTTTGGATACATTTTCGTTCACTGTTTCTTTTCTAACAATTTGAAACACTTTCGTGACAAAAACATGATCATAAACACAGGAAATTTAGTGCTTGCAACAACGCTGAAATATAGGGAAATCAAAACAAATAGTAAACATGGTAAAAACCCTCTTTTCAGTGTTATAATGACAAAAAAACAGGATCATTAAATAGTATTTATTTGTCAATATTTCTGCTGAAACACACCTCAGCACATTATAAAACCAAACACAAATCCTATATCTTTGGTACAGTAATTCTATTCTTACGGCGCCATTTCCCGACATAACACCATTGAGAAAAAATATACGATGTATTTGCAACCTATATCTTTATCTTTCCGCGGAAGTAGTAAAAGTCACGTGAAAATAATGTATGGCATGTAAGCGGATAAGAAGAGGCTTAGAGCGGCGCCGCGGGGCGAGCGTAGTGCATTACGGGGCGAACTGATAAGAAACAGTGCACTGATATCGCTGAAAGTTTGTGTGAGGCGAGTGTTACAGGCAGATTGGTGTCATGAATTTGCCGTCGCGTCGGTGCAATAGTCAACAAAGCAATGTGTGTTGTTGTAGTTTGGACTTAAATATACACCGAAACATTACTATTTTTTTTCGAGAATCAACAACATAGTACTGTGGCAAAATATTATATGATCTGTGGCTTTGTACGAGTACTTTTATTTTAGAAAAAGGTTAAGGTTTCCGTGCAAATTGAACAAATAAAACCCTTCAAAATGTTAACAAAATCCGATTCAAAAAGGAAATTCATATTTTTATAATAATTTCACGCGGACGAAGATTGCTGACAACAGCTATGTCAATCCAAGCCACGTCTTCTATTTTCCCATTTTCGATAGAATGATTTAATAGTACATTGTTACCTTAGGGGTGAAAGGAACTTATTTAGTTCCCGAGACGGGGTTTGGCGCCTGAGCGCAGCGAGAGCGCTAATAGTTCGAGGGACTAAATAAGTCTTTAACCCGAGGTAAACACTGTGCTTTTCATTACGAATACAAGGAAAGTTGATGGGAATAGGCTTGCGCCCAATTACCTAAATCGAAAGAATGAAGAAAGAAAAGGTATTTATTGGTTTCACACAGGACAAAACAAATAAAAAAGTAAACTTAAAATCGGTTAAATCTAATCGGTGGATGGCAATAGGCTTGCTCCTAATTAGATTGGTTGATGGCAATAGGCGCACTCCTAATTACATCGGTTGATGGCAATAGACTTGCTCCTAATTAAATTGTTTGATGGCAATAGGCTTGCTCCCAATTACCTAAACCGGTTGATGGCAATAGGCTTGCTCCTAACTACATTGGTTGATGCCAATAGGCTTGCCCCTATTTACATCGGTTGATGGTAATAGGCTTGCCCCCAATTACATCAGTTGATGGTAATAAGCTTGCTCCTAATTACATTGGTTGATGGCAATAGGCTTGGTCCCAATTACATCGGTTGATGGTAATAGGCTTGCCCCCAATTACATCAGTTGATGGTAGTAAGCTTGCTCCTAATTGCATTGGTTGATGGCAATAGGCTTGGTCCCAATTACATCAGTTGATGGCAATGGGCTTGCTCCTAATTACATTTGTTGATGGCAATAGGCTTGCCGGACTTCTGAGAGAGATCGAGAGTTTTTATGGGCAGCTGTACACGTCAACTAGTCAACCCGTCGAAAATCTAGCGAAAGACCCCAGAGCTAGACTGACCCGACACTATACCGAAGACATCCCGGATGTCAGCCTGTACGAGATTAGGATGGCTCTGAAACAGCTTAAAAACAACAAGGCGCCGGGTGATGACGGAATTACGGCCGAACTGCTGAAGGCGGGTGGCAAACCGGTCCTTAAGGCCCTTCAGAAGTTGTTTGATTCCGTCATACTCGAGGGGAAAACGCCACAGGCTTGGTGCAGGGGTGTGGTGGTGCTCTTCTTCAAAAAGGGTGACAATGCCCGGTTGAAGAACTATAGGCCCATCTCATTTCTAAGCCATGTCTACAAGTTGTTTTCAAGAGTCATCACGAATCGTCTCGCACGCAGGTTCGACGATTTCCAGCCTCCCGAACAAGCCGGATTCCGAAAGGGCTTCAGTACCGTAGACCACATACATACGCTGCGGCAAGTTATACAGAAGACCGAAGAGTATAACCTGCCTCTCTGTTTAGCGTTTGTGGACTACGAGAAAGCCTTCGATTCGATCGAGACTTGGGCTGTACTGCAGTCTCTCCAACGGTGCCAAATCGACTACCGGTACATCGAGGTGTTGAAGTGTTTGTACAAAAACGCCACCATGTCAGTCCGACTTCAGGACCAGACCACGGAACCTATCCTTCTGCAGCGCGGTGTGAGACAGGGAGACGTCATATCTCCGAAACTGTTCACCGCTGCATTGGAGGATGTCTTCAAGGTTCTGGATTGGAAAGGACTTGGCATCAATGTCAACGGCGAGTACATCACTCACCTTCTGTTTGCCGACGATATAGTGGTCATGGCTGAGACCATGGAAGACCTCAGTAAAATGCTCGATGACCTCAGTAGAGCTTCCGAAAGAGTGGGTCTTAAAATGAACATGGACAAAACCAAGGTTATGTCGAATGTTCATGTAACACCCACTCCTATCAAGATCGGAAACTCTACGCTCGAAGTTGTGGACGATTATGTCTACCTGGGACAAACGGTCCAGTTGGGTAGATCCAACTTCGAGAAAGAGGTCAATCGTCGAATCCGACTCGGCTGGGCAGCGTTCGGGAAGCTGCGCAGTATCTTCTCGTCCAACATACCCCAGTGTCTCAAGACGAAAGTCTATGACCAGTGTGTGTTGCCAGTGATTACATACGGGACCGAAACGTGGTCGCTCACAATGGGCCTTATCAGAAAGCTCAAAGTCACCCAAAGGGCAATGGAGAGGGCTATGCTCGGAGTTTCCTTGCGTGATCGAATCAAAAATGAGGACATCCGCATGAGAACCAAGGTTACCGACGTAGCCCGAAGAATCGCGAGACTTAAGTGGCAATGGGCAGGGCACATTGCTCGCAGAACGGATGGCCGATGGGGCCGAAAAGTTCTGGAATGGCGACCGCGAACCGGAAGACGTTGCGTTGGAAGGCCTCCCACTAGGTGGACCGATGACCTGGTCAAGGTTGCAGGAACCCGCTGGATGAGAGACGCACGGGACCGGTCAATGTGGCGACGCCTGGGGGAGGCCTATGTTCAGCAGTGGACGTCTTTTGGCTGAAATGATGATGATGATGAATAGGCTTGCACCTAATGACATCAGTTGGTGGCAATAGGCTTGCTCCCAATTACATCAGTTGATGGCAATGGGCTTGCTCCTAATTACATTTGTTGGTGGCAATAGGCTTGCACCTAATCACATCAGTTGGTGGCAATAGGCTTGCTCCTAATTACATTGGTTGATGGCAATAGGCTTGCTCCCAATTACATCAAATAATTGGACAGCTGTCAGTAGAAAGCGATTCTCCCTAGGGCTGAAAAGTAGTACTTTCAACCCGCTCCGCAGGCATGTTATGTATGACCTACTTTCAGAGTATGAGTAATGAAAAATGATTTACTTTTTTTTGAGAAAAGGTCAAGTAATGTCCTCTGCAATATCTCGGCAATCAAATAAATCATCAATCAAAATAAAAATAAAAAAATCAATGCGCGAAAATGTGCCAAACGCAAACGCGTAGGTACCATGTGAAGATGCATACTACGCAGATTTACTGTAATTTATGTTAAAAAGTAAAAATAAAAAGAATCTCTTCAGATGGGGATTCATGGACTCAGATCTCAGTATGTAAGCGGCGTACTTCCACAGGCAATGGACCACCTTCCATCTTGCGCTGCATACCCTGACATCTACACACTTGACGATTTCATGACTGCATCAGCGAGTGGAGATCGCTCTGAATTTTGGGCCTAGTTTATACAATGAAAATTTTCCATCAACACGCTAAGAAGAAAGATGTAAATAGATACTTTTTATTTTATTTTACTTTATTGGGACATAAAACAGTTACACGTTACATTTCATACAGATCTAATAAGTCAAGTTACCCAACAATTTATCACAAATAAGGTAAAGTTCACACCCGACAACACATGAGAGGTAATAAGATGCGATTAGGAGTAATATAAAGAGTGAACATCGCCACCCCCGCAACGCACACGAGTGACTGAGTTCAGCATTGATGTGATTACCGCGTTACCCCCAATCGGACCCGTTCTACCGATCAATGGGGGTCTATCTCTCTTTGTGGGGGAATTGACGCCAGCGGGCTGCCGTAATGTGTTTATAATGGATCAACTCGTTGATTCATGGATAATGAATCAACGAGCCTAGCCTCTTTCCAATGTTGGAGTCGGCTTCCAGTATCATCATCATCATCATCAGCCTATTAATGTTCTCACTGCAGGGACTCAGGCCTCCTCTCTTTGAGGGGATGGGCTATAATCCACCACGCGGGCCCAGTGCGGATTGGCAGATGTCACATGTCTTCGAATTTTTTGGTTCTAAGACATGCCGGTTTCCTCACGATGTTTTCCTTCACCGTTTTGAGAGCAGTGGTGATGAAATAAATTACACAAAGTAATGCGCCTGCCTGGGTTCGAACCCACGACCTACTGTTCGTAAGTCGGGGCCGACACCACTGGGCCACCGCTGCTCTCGGCTTCCAGTATAACCGGAGGCAACTGAATACCAATATTGTCTATGCAACGACTGCCTATCTGACCTCCAACAATATCATACCCCTTGGTAAGACTGGTTGTCAGACTTTCCAGCCAAGGAAGGAAGTGGAAATTATGCATTTTCCTACTCCTCCGCTATTCTTTTCTGATTAATTTCGTTGCGGGATCCAAGACAGTTAAATCATTTCTCTGGGACTTCGTCGAGCTTCATTGTCTCGGCGCTTTTCTTTGTGGTCGCCACTGTTGATTCTGGCTAACAGGAGTTACAGTGGTTTGGGAATAGTGTGGCGGGCTTAAAAAGACTTTCCAGCCTTGACTACCTGTTACGATCACTTTCAAAGATATACTATACGTGACAGCCGCGACCAACAGCTTACCGTGCTTTCCGAGGCAACCTCGGATCAACTCGTTGATTGATACTGCAATATAGTTTTGACATTTACTTTCTACGAGTTTACGGTGGCTGCGCACTAAACATGGTTAAATAATGGGCATTGCTTTTCCTCTTTGAAGGATTTGTCATGCAAAATACCTATGGATGTATGGTTATGGAGGGCTTAAAGGGAGCCACTCCATGTAAAATACCGGTATTCAGTTTCGACTCGGAGATACAGCCTTATCCCGACTACGATATAGCCGTAGGCGAATAGAAATTTTCGCTCCCAGAAAATGTTTTCAGCACTGCATAAGAATTGGTATAACAGTAGACGTACCTACTCGTATTAACGTCAATTTCTACAACAACTGGGTATAAAGGTCAGACAATATGCCTGTTAGACCTAGTAGGTACATAATGGTTTAACTTGAGCCATAACTATGATTCAGATCCGTTTCCTTTCAAGTTCTTCATAACTTTTTTCTTTCTTATCCAAAGAAACACCATTTAGCGAACTTATAGAAAACTGGCTTTTGCCTTGTGGCTGCACCTGGGTGGGGGTTAGATTTTATCCCAGGTAAGCAGTACCGGGTAACACGTCTCTATGTCCTCACCTAGCTCTTAACTGTGCACCCAATTTCATCGAAATTCCTTCAGCCCTTAGGACGTGACAGAATTACTTTCACATATTCAATATAAGTATCTACCTATGGATGTGCCTACCCGATACATGAGTATCGTCGTTGAAGTTCTGACACCACATCCACCAACAGCTTTACAGGAGAGTGAAAAAACTGAATAATTATACTGAGGTAATTAGATAATGATACAAAAACATTTTATAATTTTGTGTTCTCACACAGATAGGTTGTTTGTTTCTGTCTTTGCCTGAAACAACGCGCAAAAATGAAAATGTTCAATCCGCCAAAAATGGTCTTACCTATGTGGTGCGAATATTAGAACTTCAACGAAGATATTATATTAAATAGTTAACAATGTAACTCGTGTTCTATTTCCCATCTAAACCTACATTATGCCATGGCCAAGGATATGTGCTCAAGGGGAAAATTGAGCCTTACGCCGCCTTTGTGTCGTGGGGCAGAGGGAACTAATATTTATTACCCCCTGTAGCCTCAATGTGTTCAGATGATATTGAACGTAATTACGTTGCGTGTGGATAAAATAATATATTAAGTGCGGTTTTCCTGGGTAGAAGTAAAGGGAAAACTACAGTAAGCACTTATGTAAACTATTAAATTCCCTCCCTGACAGACAATGCATAGTCGCTGAATCTAGAAGCATGTTGTTCTGTACTAGTTTCTTTCTTGAATTTGGAGCACTCAGGAATGATTTTTGAAAATTCTTCCCCTCAAGGATTTTGGGGATTTTTTATAGAAGTCCGAAATAGGGATGCAACGATACGGCTATTACGATACCAATACAAATGACGAATACATCGTAATGGCCAAATACGATAACGAATTACGATACGAATGCATTACGATATTTGTTTAATACCATTTTGATGAATTTATTGGAAGCTTTGTTGTATGTTATTATTGTAAGACTAAGTAAATTAAAAGTATAAAAAAGTTATGCATTTTTAATCAATATATTTATTAATTTTATCAAGTTTCATCATTAACTTATATTTTAAATTGTTTGTTACTATTTGTTACATTTACTTACTATTATTTAATTTTAATCTGTAGTCGTAATTTATTACTTGCAAATTCTTATTCAGAAAACACAACACATTTAAGTTTTTTCCCTTATGTCGGTTTGTCTCATCACTGTATATCAGTCCTGCTGTGGAGAATAGTCTTTCAGATGGCACCGTTGCAGGTTTAAATGATAAATATTTCAATGCTATCCTTTTCGTTTGCGTTTCGTTTCACCCGAAACAGTAAAAAATTAAAAAAAATTGAGATAAATGTATCGTAAAAATAGCGTATCGGAATATTTACGATAACGAATGATCGTAATGGTTTACGATAATCGCCGATATACGATTATCGTATCGGTATCGTTGCATCCCTAGTCCGAAATCTTGCCAATGACAAAATGCTTTGGGAGCACGAACAGAAGTTTTTAAAACGATTGCCAACGCCCTAGAATGATAGGACTTGGTAACAGCTTCAACCTTCTAAATTATTTACTCTCTAAAGACTCGTTCAATTATAGTTAAAATTATAACAATACCTGTTGTTAACTTGAGCTCTCCTAACAGAATCAAACCCATTATAAATGTAAACCACTCAACTAAACAGGAACGAGTCAAACGAAAATGAATGAAATTCCATCAAATACGGCGCTTAGTCCATTAAGTGGTCTTCAACTAAATTAAATACTGGGCCGAAACTAAAATAAACCACAAATACACGAAAGTAAATACCAGTAAGTGCACGAAGTAATATAAATAAATGTTTGTTTGAAAGAAAATCTCGGTTCCGGATCCGTAAGTTGCATAGCTTGCAACCAAGGAGTCCGAGCTCTTGAAATAGAAACAGATTCTTACTTCCTGTGTCCGCATTTGCATGAGAAACGGCTAGTTCCCGCTGTACAGGCACGAGCAAAATATTATACACTTAGCCAAATCTAAGCGCTATTTTCTTGTGAAATAACAGATTTGATGAGTACTTTGTACTTTTAGTACTTTGAAATAAAACCTTTTTTGCAAAACTATGGCTTCCAAAATACAACAACAGGAAAATCATATTTAAAAGTTGCTTTAAGCTCATGACTGTACCCTCTTTTCTAGGTGTTCTAGTTTTATAGAGGATAATAGACGGTATTATGTAGGTACTCTAGGTACTGAGATTAATCGCATGCGATTTGTTCACTTGGGAATTATCGCGTAAGTGATATTTGTTGTATCACTCAGCGTTATGGATATTGGTAGACTGAAATGATTTTAGAGCGATTACGATTAAACATAAAGCGATTTAGGTTTTAGATTATTTATAGATTGTATTGAAATTGAAAACGAAAAATCACAAGACGAATTAACAACTTAACGTAAAAATTCAGATAAATCAATATGTTTTACATGAAACCTAGAATCATTTCAGTCTACCAATATCCATAACGCTGAGTGATACAACAAATATCACTTACAATCTATCTATACTTATAATAAATCTGTAGAGAGGTCAATTCTGTACATGATATATATTTTCAAAATAACTATCAGGGGGTAATTAGTGATCGATACTGATGCCAAAAATGCAATCAGTAAAATTTTTGTCTGTCTGTCTGTCTGTCTGTCTGTCTGTCTGTCTGTATGTTCCTTATAGAAACAAAAACTACTCGACGGATTTTAACGAAACTTGGTACAATTATTCTTCATACTCCTGGGGAGGTTATAGTATACTTTTCATCACGCTCCAATTAATAGGAGCAGAGCAGTGAAGGGAAATGTTGGGAAAACGGGAGAAGTTGCTCCATTTTTTAAGCTTCCGTCGCGTGTGTAGCCTTAATGGTTAAAGCTACATAGAAATCATTTATGACGGAAATGTTCTACATAAAATTATCTAAAAAATATCCCACAACAGCATATGTCTATCTTTTATGGTTGACTCACAATAACACGTGTAACTCCCGATAGCTTAGCAGTTCGGAGCTTTCTGATTATATTTGTTTACTCTTACGTTTATAATACTCTCACTCATCCCTAATTGAAAGAAGTTAATATTATTACCTATTCAATAAAAAAAGAATCATAGTAATCGGTATAGAAACATCAAACTGAACCAAATATGAAATACGCTAATAAGCTGCGCGTGAATACTGAATCATGCCATAAGGATTATTTTTGTGTAACGGGAGCGAGCTTCATTCAATATTTGGCTGTTGATGCGTTCAGCGTTCGACCTTATTGACAGACAATAATTGATATTAACAAACCGTGCTTATCAGCGCGACTTTTAGTCTTTATATAGTTTATTTGAATTTCTTTTGTTGTTATTTTATAAAATAGGTATTAAGTAGTTATTTTGGTACTGTTTAAAATTTCGTTCAAATTACAAATTATTAATAGTTCGCATTTTATTTATTTTTAGGGGAAGTAGTACGCATAGATTTCTAGATACCGATAGGTAAGTTTTGGCTAATTTATGATCAATTTTATTTTTGTATTAAGTAGGTAAAAGCGTAGATACTTTTATTAATTATAGTAGTTATAGGTATTTATTTTAAGTGAAGTAGGTAAATTAATAAGGCTCAAGGGCAGAATTTTCGTGTTGCTGGAGTAGATCTCGGTGTCAGTTGTTTCTCGCATGGTCAGTTATAAATGTCGCTCTTTCCCGGGTTAGCAGTTCTAGAAATCTTTATGTTCACGTGCCGGACGGGTCAACTTTCAACATAGTTTACCCGGAAGCTTTGGGCTGAAGTTTTACCTATAGAACGCTATAGGTACCTACCTACTTAAGCCTCATGTGAAAGTGATCTAAACAATATTACCAATACATTAACTTAATAACATACAAGGAGTTACACGCTGACGGAGTCGCGGGCACAGCTATTAATAATAATATTCTGCGGTTCCTTTTTGCGATATTTTTCAAAAGTATTGTGGATTGACATATTGTATTTCCCTACTAAAATACGAAAGTTAATCTGTCTGTTACATCAAAACCACTGAACCGTGAGGAAGGATATAATGCATGGGACTTTTTTACGAAAAACGACGGAAACGCGGACGAAGTCGCGGGCAAAAGCTAGTATATAAATAATCTAAAACTTAAATCGTTTTCTTTAGGTTTTACATTATAATAATAATAATAATATGTGGTCGCTCTTGTCGCTGTCAATAACGTCGTCAAACAACTCCGTAAGAAAAAATTCTGAAAAACCGTTTTTGTACCATTTTATACCCAAAATTACAATAATTTGATTGCTGGAATTAATTAATAATAAAAAGTACCTATTAACATTAAAATTCAAACATAAAATGTGTAAAATAAAAGCTCCGGAAAATGACAAACCACTCCATGACAGATGTCATGGAGATTTTCAGAAAAAGCAAAATTAAATATGAAACATTTGAAATGAAAAATCACGACGACGGCCTATTATGATTACAAGAGCAGCAGCTAGACGTGCACGCCCATCATCCCCGGACTCGTCGCTCAGCTCCGCCTCGTTGCCGCCGGAACCCAGCCCCATCGTGAGTGCTGTGACACCGGCCGCGGCAGTTGCGTCGAGCTCGAGCGACGAGTATTTCTCGCTGTCCCCGACGCCACCACCTGCTCGGCGACGAAGAGGACGCCGGCCACCGGACGGCTTAGGACCTCGAGGCCCACCGGCTTCTGATAGGGTCCCAGCTCCCGGCGGAAGTGTGCAGCGCATGCGATGGACGCAAGCCATCAACGAAAATGTCATGCGCTCATACTATGGGGCTACAGAGGGAGGAAACAACCTGACCGCGTACCGTGTTCGGATGCTTTCTCTGTTTCAGGTACTTGAGCCGGCTGTCAACGTATCGGCACAACGACTGTCGGATCAGGTGCGAGTCATCCAACGTAATCGTATGTTGGATGACACCGTACTTGATCGCTTGCGGACTGAAACGCAGGGTAACCATGTCATTGCTGCGTCGTCACAGGCTGTGGTACCACCACAGTCTACCACAATAATTATCAGTGAAAACGATGTGAGTAATGACATGGTTACTAACGTAAGTACACAGTGCAGTGAGGAGATGAGGAGTACTTTGGAGGGTGCGATCCGAGAGTATCGTTTCATGTCACCCGAACTTAGACCACGATTACCTCGTTTGCCCATGCATAACAGAAATAGGGCGCTGGTGGCTGTTCTGGATTCGCAGTTGTCAAGCTATTTTGATAACTGCGAAAACCTCACTGATGCTCATTCGATCCTGTATTGCGCAGCTGTAGCGGCATGTCGTGTAGCTCATGTCAAATTTCCGGATGACAGAGCTACACGACCGAAACCAGCCGTTCCGGCTTGGCAGTACAGGATTGAACGACGCATTGCTGGGGCCAGAGCGTTCATCGGCAAACTATCCTGCTTCCGGGAGGGCAACAATCGCCCTCGAGTGATGCGCTTTGTGAGGCGGGCATTTGCGGGGACCGATACCAGTCCTCGAGACTACATGTCCCGTATTACAGAGCGCATCGACTTCTGGAAGCAGAAAGTGTGTGCATGGTCAAACCGTATTCGTAGGTATAAGCGTCGGGTGGAACGGTACACTCTAAGTCGCACCTTCCAAAGAGATGAAAGGTGGGTATACAGAGCATGGGAGCGACCGGACCAAGGTGTGACTGACACGTGCCTGCCGGATGATAACGCCATGTGTTCATTTTGGCGCAACATCTGGTCGGTACCTGTCAGTCATTCCGAGGGTGAATGGACTCGGGAGATCGAGCGAGCGTGCGATCCAATAACAGAAATGGGGGCAATAACGATCAGCCCCCAAGATGTAAGTTGTGCAGTTCGTCCGTTGCCTAATTGGAAATCACCAGGGCCGGACGGACTGCACAACTTCTGGATTAAATGGTTTACAAGATCGCATGCTCGCTTGGCAGCCCTATTCCAGTCAGCCTTAGAGTCAGGGTCGCTACCAGAGTTCTTGACAACTGGAATAACCCACCTGCTCCATAAATCGGGTAGTACTGCGGAACCCAAAAATTATAGACCAATTACGTGTCTTCCAACGGTCTATAAAGTTCTTACCTCCATTTTGAGAGCTAAAATTGATAAACATATTAACGAAAATTCTGTTATGTCTGCTTCTCAAAATGGATGTAGGAACGGGTCCCGTGGTACTAAGGAGCTACTCCTCATTGATATGGCCATTAGCCAACAGGTTCGCCGTTCCCGAAAGGATCTGTCGACATGTTGGATAGACTATAAGAAGGCCTATGACTCGGTGCCACATACATGGCTCATGAGGGTGCTAGAGTTGTATAAAATTGATGCAACCCTGCGCACCTTCCTGATGTCGTGTATGGGGCAATGGAGAACAGTCCTTCGCTATCCAGGATGTCGACAGATTCAGAGGAATAGCGAACCGATAAGGATAGAGCGGGGTATATTTCAGGGCGACAGTTTGAGTCCACTTTGGTTCTGCTTAGCCTTGAATCCTCTTAGCACGCTGCTGGAGGATTCAGGTCTAGGCTATCGGTTGAAGAGAGGTGGTCAGATTATATCTCACCTCCTTTACATGGATGACCTAAAGCTTTTCGCCACCAACGATTTGCACCTGATGGAGCTACTGAAGGTCACTGAAGCTTTCAGTAGCGCCATCAGGATGGAATTTGGTGTAGATAAGTGTGCGGTCATGCATGTAAAGCGAGGGGGGATTGTGGAGTCTGTGGGAAACCAGCTCACAGATTCCATAAATCTTAGATCCCTCTCAGCAACCGAAACCTACAAGTATTTGGGTATGTCGGAAGCGCTGGGCATTAACGTTGCCGACATGAAGCAATCGTTGAAGGAGCGCTTCTTTGGCCGCCTGAGAAAAGTATGTAACAGTCTTTTATCAGGCGGAAATAAGGTGCGTGCCTTCAACGGTTGGGTCATGCCAGTTTTGATGTACTCTTTCGGCATACTCAAATGGACTCAAACAGAGCTAGACGCCCTGGATAGGCGGGTCCGTACATTGTTGACGACATATCGAATGCATCACCCACGTTCTTCGGTTATGAGACTGTATATCCCACGGAAGTGTGGAGGTCGAGGCTTTTTAAATGCTAAGACTCTCCACAACCGTGAGATATGCAGTCTCAGGGAATATTTCCTGGAAGCCGACGTGGGGATGCATCGAGATGTTGTCGCGGTGGACAAGGGCCTCACCCCGCTCTCCTTGGCTAAAGAGAACTGGCGCAAACCTGTAGTGCTTGACACTAAAGACCGCATGGAGGTATGGCAGAGCAAGGAGCTCCACGGACGCTTTTTCCGGGCCCTACACGGGCCCGATGTAGATTTCCTAGCGTCCGTAGCCTGGCTACGTTCCGGGGAACTCTTTGGAGAAACCGAAGGTTTTGTCTGTGCAATTATGGACGAAGTTATGATGACGAATAACTACCGGAGATTTATTGTGAAGGACGGTACGGTTGACATATGTCGGGCATGCCATCGTCCGGGCGAATCAATCCGTCACATTATCTCCGGGTGTTCTCGTCTGGCTAACGGAGAATACTTGCATAGACACAACCTTGTGGCCAGGATTATCCATCAGCAACTTGCTCTGAAATACAACCTTGTGGAATCGGAAGTGCCGTACTACAGGTATGTGCCCGACCCAGTTCTCGATAATGGCAGTATCACACTGTACTGGGATCAATCCATCATCACTGACAGGACTATTATGGCTAATAAACCTGATATAGTGGTGATGGATCGATCAGAGCGGCGCGCAATGATTGTTGACATAACCGTCCCGCATGACGAAAACCTCGTGAAAGCCGAGAAAGATAAACAAATCAAGTATCTTGACTTGGCGCGCGAGGTTGTCGACATGTGGGATGTGGACTCAGCGATCATTGTGCCGATAGTCGTTACAGCCAATGGCTTAATTGCCAAGAGCCTCGACCAACACCTGAGGAGGCTCTCGTTAGGCAGCTGGATCAAGGGCTTGATGCAGAGAGCGGTACTCCTGGACACGGCTCGCATTGTTAGGAGGTTCCTTTCTCTGGAGCCCTGACCGCCGGTAGCTTGGACCCTGTTCCCGATACCGGTGGGCTACAGTTTTTTATATTTTTAATTGTTTTTTTTTATTGTTTTTATCAGAAATATTTAAAAATGTATAAAATTTGTTAATATATGAATAAAGGGAATAATAATAATAAATTTATTGTTTCACAAAAAAGTACTTATTATAAATTACAAATAAAATGCTATATATAGCAGTAGTTGTACACAAAAGTTTTAGCCTCTATAGCCGAACTAGGAAGAACCTGTATTTCGGCTTACAGCGCCAACCCCCTCGAGTTACAGAACATAAATATTGTGATTCTTGTATGCTTGCATTTTACAATATCTTTGACGATTACATACTCTTGTCTAAAACTTTATTTTAATAGAGATGTGGTGTGTGGTGTGATCCTACATTATTTATAGATTGTATGTTCTGTTCTATTGTTGTTCTATTTTAGTTTTATGTTTTTCATTTCATAATTTAATATTCAAATGAACCCCGCCTGGTTCCAAGTTTTGTTTAATTTAAAATGTGCTTGTTTTTTTTTTGCTTTTCAGTTTTTTCAGTCGGGTTTTTTAGTTTTTTAACAACTTTTTTTTATTTCCAACTTTTTAGTTCTTTTGTGTTTGTTCTTTCGTTGGTCGCGTAAAATTCTTCGCAAATGATTTTACTTTTGTGCTTGTTTAAAGGATTTGTCACTTTTAATTTCTTTTAAACATATAAGTGTTATATATTTTTGTAATCTCCTTATAGAACCCTTTATTTTGGAAAAAAAAATATTGAACTCCGCGATTTGGCCCCCAAAATCCGCAATTTTTCTTTGTTTTTTAATTTTAATGTAGCCTATAACACTCGCGCCATCAAGACGAATCTAACGATGTATATTTCATTCAAATCCCTTCATCCGTTTTTGAGTTATGAGGGAACAAAGAAACGGACATACATACATCCTCCTTACATGGTATAAAATAAAGTCGCTATTTTTGTTTGTTTGTCTGTATGCTTAAATCTTTAAAATTACGCAACGGATTTTGATGCGGTTTTTTTTAATAGATAGAGTGATTCAAGAGGAAGGTTTTAGTATATAATTTGAACGACATCCACGCGGGTGAAGCCGCGGGCATCAGCTAGTTATACATACATAAGTACACGTCAAACACATAACCCTCCTTTTGGGCTTTGCCGCAGTCGGGTAAAAATAGTACCTAATTTACTTACAGAATTACTCAGATTTCGAAATTCAGGTTTTATAGTTCGGTTTACAGTCTAATTTTATAGTTCATTGTAGTTTAGTAGCTTTATCGCTTAAAACTTTAAAGTTTTAATGGTCTCGAACGGAATTAATCCTTTAAGCTAAGTTTAATAGAACTAAATGCCAAATGTCGTACCTATTTAATACGATTGTACAGGATCAAAACTTATTAGTTTTGATTTTAATCCTATTAAATTAGATCCGAAATTATATTTTGGATACTGCTTTACTTTTCTACCTACCTACACGTCATAGAATAAACTAGAATAGAACAACATTTACTATGTAGTTACACCATATGTATCCTACATAATAAACGTAAACAATACCCATATGAATCTTCCCCCAACCTGTACAACGGCGTAACTACAAAAGCTACAACATATATGAAATACCCATAAATATCCCTTAGGTACAACATTCAAAGATGGGTAGTCTCAAAGTGGTTTGTCATGTCAGAAGCGACGCAATTACCAGGACATTCGGCGGATCCGGCTCCCGGCTCCCATCGCAAAAACGAGCCTCCGACCGAAAATTGCAACGGCCGTCTTTGGCACAATTACCACTTTTTATCCGTTACACAGTAACTGCATTTTTGAAGGCGAAAAAAATTGTTTCATCAGACTATACATCAAGAACTCGTATGATGGAATTTGAGCCCAAAAACTTTTCGCCAGATTGCTGTTTTATTTTTTCGGAGCTTGCTCTTGCGCCATATTTTTGGTTCTCTTTTTAGTTTGGCGGTTGATGTGATTATGGTTTTAATGACATTTTTATTTTTAGGCAAAAAGTATTTTGAAATTGATGTGCGTAGCCCCTACCGGGCCTGTAGGGATGTTTGAGAATAAACATTTTATTTGTTATCGGCGCAACGTGTTATGGCCTCTATAATAATATTACATCCCAAATACATAAAATATGAAGGTACCGAACTAAGTGATTGATCCCATTCCATGCTACCTGTCCATTTATCTCTACGAAAATAACGCTGTGTTCAATTCCAAATGCCAGGAACGAAGTTTTATCAAAACAAATAAGTAGGCAATGTATGCATAGACTTATGTATGGTATGGTAGCTTCGGTTCGGTAGAACTAAACGAAACTTGTACAACTTCGGCGATGAATTACAATAATTAGATGCTCACTACACGTAAAGCTGCCAGCTAAATTGTCTTTGCGTAAAACTTGGTGAGTTAGGGGTGACGCCGAACGAATGTAATTATGTGAGTAATTAATTCGTAATTCGGTTTCATACATACAAAACTATGGACTCATTTTATGTGATACAAACTCATTTTACGTATAAAACCGAATGCAGCGTAAATTACGCGGCTCACACTCATAATTACGTTCGTTCGGTCTCACCTTTGAGCTTTGGTGCGTAAGCTGGAGTCCTCACGCTAACAGTTTACAAAACGTTTGACTTCTACTGTCGACTGGCGACTGGCGAGCACCGAACGAGTTTGCTTTGCGCCCGCCGACTGGCTTAAAAGGTCGGAATGAAAACATTTAGGCGCTTATGTAAATAAAAGTGAAAACGACTTCACTTGCGTATACCTACCTTTATTGTGGACTAAACTTGATGCCGCGGCCGTTTAGTGCTTCAAACAAACGTCACTTTGCCTTCAAAAGGTGTAAGTTTGTTATTTTGTTTTCATAAAGAAGCTCCTTATTTTTCGGAGTAGGTTAAAGCGTTCAGCACTTTTTTTTCTGTTAAGCATGAGGTCCTGGGTTTGGTTCCCAGGTTAGGGAAAATGTCTTTGGGATTTTCCATCAGAACATTTTCAGCAGCAGCCACTGAGCCTTTTTTTTAGAGGGGGGTGATAATCATCAAATAACCACTCCCGCATGTTCTTAGTCCTTTATGTGGAGGCCGCGGTATCTCTTACGAACAACCCACAGCCCCGACGGGAGCCACTGAGCCGCCGCACCCCGCCGCACTCCGCCGGTTGATGGCAATACGTTCGCCCCATATTACACTGACATCTGACGATATATGGGTACTCCTGCTAGGGTTATCTCTCGGGAATAACAGGCGTGATGTTTATGTGGATCAAGGTTTTGAATAAAAAATAATCACCATACCTTTAATTCCCTAAGGAGACCCTCGCAGGGTACCTTCAATCGATTATGGTATCTACATTCGAAGGTCGTTGACAGTCGATTCAGGGCGAGGCACCTCTGAGTTTGAAATAAATGAAAATGTGGAGGAAAAATCTATCTAGAACGTGGTTTTGAAACACTTAAGCACCTGCCAGTAACCGCGACTGCTACCATTAGTTTAATGAAACAGCAACTTTCAAACGTCTCGAGTTTAATTTACATTTTATAAAGTAATGAAAATAGAAGCAGGTACCTTAAGCTTGTTATAAGTTTAAAATAATTTCGTAAAAATTATGAAAACGAAAGACATTCGGTCACCAAAGTAGACGTCGACCATCAGAAAAAAAGTTGTTCAGTTTCATGATCTGAGACACCATGTGAGAGCTTTTACTTACGATAATTAAGTAACACCCTATACCTATATTTCCTCCATTACAGGGAACTCTCAAGTCAATTGAATTAATATTGTATTTTAATATGTAAGTACCTGTATGTATGTATCATAATTATTATGTGCCTGTAAGGTAGGCTAAAGGAATAGGCCACAGTTCACTAAATATAAATAAATATCATCATCATTCACTCGCCCTTGTCCCAATTCATTTTGATAAACTGTCCTGCAGTTTGGCAGAAGATGTGTATTATAACCCACTCATGTAACTTCGTTGAAATAAATAAAAAAAATTGGGGTCGGCGCAGGATATCTTCTTTTACCATACTTCTCTATACTCGTGACCTCATGAGATACCTCCTAAACGTTGTTTTAAAATATTTTACGTAGTTTATAAAGTCACTACCTAGTATAAGCGTGGCGGCGGCTTGTAAGTGACGACGCTATGAACATGATAACTGCGTGGTGAACAACATTTGACATGGCTGTCGCACGCAATGTGCCAGCTAGCCAATTGATTGGTTGCCACCTGCAACTCAACCTAGCACTGAGCTTTCTAAAATGGCTGGAATATGGATTTAACATCACGTTTGTTCTTTTTGAAGGATTAGGCAGATGCATATCAAGTAGAGCCACATTTAAGTTAATTAAGAGTGAGATAAAGAACAAGTTCAGACTCCGAAAAGCTACCGAGTAATTCCTGATATAAAACCTACTTTGCCAGACCGGGGCATCGATCCCAAGATCATAAGGTCTAAGGCTTGAGGCCACTAGACCAACGAGAAGAATTTAAACGAATTTGTATGAAAAATTTTGCTGCATAATGTTGAAGAGCTAATTACGTTGGTTTTTTTGTGAAAAGATGAGATCATACAACCTTTTTTTGCACAGAGGCTTTAATTGGACATAAATTATTATGCAGGGAACTCCTTTTGGGTAAATATTTTCCCGACAGTAGCGGGAAAAATTAAAAATAAAAGAAAATTCTTGCTGAAATTTTTACCGTCGTTCGTCGAAGAAATGGCGGCGGAAATGACAATATTATTTCATAATTAAAACAGCAGAAAGACAATTCTGTTTATTATAACTTAATCAACCTTCAAAAGATGACATAACAAGTGACGTGACAAGTTATTTTAATCATAGAAACTGGCTTTTTTCGGCCATTATAGAATTACTCACAGGTTACAAAAAAAGCGTTGCTAATTCGTAAATAACGCGCAGTACGAGTATGGTTATCTAAAAACTAAAACACAGACTATCTATCTATTAGATCAGTAAACAGATGAAGGTAGATAAAAAATAAACCAACACACATTGAATAGAATAAACTAGTTTGTTTCTCTACCCTACTTTGCATAGAATTTCGTTTTAAGTATAAGAATTGCAGTTCAGTCTAAACAGACCAGTTTTTGATTATTAGATTAGTATTATAAATTGACCAAGTTTTGAATGAGTAACATGCAAAATAATCAGTACTCCATTACCTAGGTCATGTACACGTATTATAATAGATGGATATATATAATAGATACCTTTTTTTTTTTTTTTGGTGGGTGGAAAATCATCAAATGACCCCCCCCGCTCTTGGGCAGAGCGAAGGGGAGTGTCAGACTTCTACTGACTAAAAACCGAACCCATGTTCCTTCTTTGCCCTTGTGCCGAGGCCACGTCATCTAGTACTAAAATCCGCGGCCATGGCTAGATAGGTACCTGTATGGTCGTTGATAGGTACCTAGAGTATACACTTGTGATCGAAAGAGAGAGTATCAGAGTAGAGTCATCATATCAAGGTCATTATGTAGGGTTAATGACCACATAAGCTAACGAAAAAAATATCATCATCATCATCGCCCTGCCCAATTAATTTTTAGTCGGCGCAACATATCTTCTTCTTCCATACTTCTGTATACTCCTCATCTCAGCAGTCACCTCCTTTCTAGCCATATCATCCTTCACACAGTCCATCTATCGTTTCTTTGGTCTTAATGAATGATATAATTAATCGATTGATTAATAACAAATCAAAATTAAAAATCATTCACAACAATCAAACAAAAATGGACTCAGTTAACATACATAGCCGGCATCTTGTAGCGCTCGGAATTCGCGTAGAGTCGGCGTCGTTATCACACTAGTCAATATTCGTCAAATTAGCATTGATGCAAGGCGGCGAGGTCAACGACCCTGTTCGGCGACCGTGGGAGCGTGCGCGGGCGCTGTTTTTGCAACTACCCGACTAACTACCCGAGTGGCCGAGCGCTCAACAGGTAGCCCGCACCCGAATCTTAAGTATTCCTGCCACTCTGGTCCCGCTTCGGGAATTATTCATTGGAACTAAAGAGAATATTGGAACATCTCTTTGTTTGGAAACCAAGATGGAGAAAGGTTAATCAGAAGAAATATCATACAAAAGTCTCAGTGACGTCTTGAAGATAGACACCTAATACTATAACTAGACGAACAAGCAAACGTCAGTGTGGCTCTTGCAAGCCCGTTAACCTCCTGTATTCTATGGACTGTATTATTTCTAGTAGGTCAGTAGGTAAACTAGGTAATTGAAACGACTTGCTTTAAAATATTCACTGTTTATATTACAAATAACTAACTATGAAGGAACTATTATAGATACAAAACACACGATAGGAAATGAGCCTATAATGGTAGGCTCACTTCCTATCGTGTAAGACCATGAGGTTGTAACGTTTCACTTAATACGGACTAAAAATAATAAGTAATTGTTACCATAAACAAGGACTAATTACTATTATATTTGGGTTGACTTGTCAATTGTTGTCTATTTCTTTGTAAGAAACATAGGTATTGCAATAAACCTTACAGAGATAGCGATCTATTTTCCTCTAGCTTTTGAAAGCACAATCTTATATGCCATAAAGGTAGAAAATTCTGAAAATTACACACTCATTTTCACACACGATCCTTTATAAAAAGCATGAGCATGTAATGTAATAGGTACCTGAGCACTTACGTGATGCCTATCTGAAGCCTCTACTATGTGGAGTGCGCTCAACAGCCTTTTAAAGGTCCTGATTAGTTCAGTCGTTCACTCGTTCAGTGTGGAGCTTGGAGGCAAGCATAATGGGATGAAACGTCAGACAAACTACGCGTTTGTATAACCAGTACAACACAGGTTTAGTAATGAGCTGTTGGTCGGTTTTTCTGCTATTAAGTAGGTATTAATACTTTGGTGTTTTTAATTAGGTGTTGCTTAAATTGATTTGTTGACTGTAGTTCAGACGGTTTTTTTTGAGGTTTGGTTCTGGCGATTTATGCGGTTGGTTCTTGTTAAGTTTTGTGCAGGATTTTATATCATTAGTACTTAATCATTAATTGCATTTTAGCTGACCAGACAGACGTTCTTTTTTCCTGTAAAGTTTCCCAATTTTCCGAATGGGCAAATTTTTATTCTCAAATAATTACTCAATTATTTGTTATAAAAGTTTAGATATCTTTAGACTACTTTCTCCACTAGGTTGTATTTTTGTACTACTTATCACTCCTATTTATAAATTATTAGGTCTTCTGAATTACCCTAGACATTTCATCAGGTTCTTCGAGTTATTTAGCTTATATTTATCATACTACTGAAGTAGTCTCCAATACCGTACTACGCAAGTTACGAGAAGTGCATCGTAGAAAAAGTCTCCGTCACTAAACGCCTGTTCACGAATGAATAAGTCTAGACTTGTAGAAACTTGTTCAGGCAGCAGTGCATAAGCTCTTCTCACTCACTACCTAGAATTAATACAATAATGACCTCGAGACAGCCTTCCTGAGATAGGGTTGCTCGTTTAGTTTTCGCAAGTTGAAGTAAAGAGACTAAATTCAGACTGATAATAACTACATATTATTATCAGCTAGCGTTTTTCCGCAGGGTAAAAGCCTCCCTAAGTCCCTACTCTCTTTTCATTTCCAATAACCATAGATATAGAGAAGTAAGCAGCCATAATAAAACTTATTTTAACCTAACCACAAAGAAATGAGAGAGCTATTCAAAATTAATCGCATTTTTCAGGTAGCTTTATCTTTCTGATCTTTATTCCCGTGCATTATTTACACAAATAGAGTAAAAAGAAAACCTAACCAGTTATGCGTCATGTTTGTTATAAACAAAATCGTTATAAACAAAAAGAAAAGAAAAAAAACAAGGATCTAAATTGCGAAGTGCAGTTTCTCGGGACTCATGCGCAGCGCGACACACTTGGTTGCGGCGACGTCCACACTTTCATGCAAAACCTGTTTATGTGCAAACACACACACAGAGCACAGCACCACGCGAGTGTGTGCGCAGCCTTTGTCGTTCCTAAATCAAATTGCACTCGAACGTTTAAAACTAATACATTTGAATAAGTCAAGAAACCGATTAGGGACCATTCGGCAAGTTTCGCGTGATGGCGGACACTCGGACCAATAAAACGTTCGTTTTAATACTTTCTAACAGGTATACCTCAATGTTTCTAACTGTTAAACAACATAAAACATTATAGCGTAACAACGTATTTATTATGTATCGACAAACCGTGACTAAACTAATAAAATTGTTCGTGAGAACCTAACGTTTTTTAATTGCTGATTGATAGTAATTTGAACAAAAAAGGTTTTTACTCTGATGTCATTTTGTTAAATAACTAAACAGTGTGTACTCACATATTCTATCGTTTTCATTTCACTCGTCGATTACGTAAACAAATTTTGTAAAATAGGTTTGTTTTTTATTATACTCATTATTATACCAAAACAAAGGTTTTGTAACACTATTCAGAAGAGTGTTAATGCCAGGGAGTTTATTTGTTATTCTCTATAGAGATCTACTATTTGGTAGTACTGTCAAGGTTTTTATGCCTTGTGAGTGGGACTGAAGCTACATGTCATTGTTGTCTTTGTTTCGATAACCACTCGCTTGCTTCTGGCAACGATTGTTTCCAAAACCAAAACTCTCTCGCTTGCTTTCGGCAACGATCGTTGCCAAAATATATTTTTTGTTAAACAACTCTAAACTCTATTTTAAAGACTGTAAAGTCCTTTCAAAACGCCTTTAAACCATAGATTATTAGATTGTTTATCATTTAGACGCAAGTTTGCAACATCACCCGACGAATTTTTGTTTACAATTATTAAGTGAAGTTTGAGGCCGACATTTTGTGTTTCTTTGTGCTTTGTGTCCTTTTATTTTTAATGACGATTTTTTACCACAATCGTTATTGTTTCTTGTTCAATAGTACAAATAACTAGTCTAGTTTATAAAAATGACGAAAAACTATATACCTTTCGCGCAAACTTTTTCACAATTTCACGTTATTCGACAAACCGGCAAAATATGCTCGACCTTAACTTTAGCCTCTTATAAAATATTTTACACTCAACTTTTGTCAAAATAACAAACGTTACTCTTTTCCTTATCTTTTTGTCTACACAAAACAATAAACAAAATTACGCTAGGTCTCTCGTATCGATTGTAAATCAAGTTTTAATGAGGGGCGGCTGCGCCGAGTGTTTAGGTCAAATGTCACGAGCAAAGCTCGACGGTTTTCTTGAAATCGAAAGCAAGCGAGCGGATAATTCAAAAGTACCTTTAAATGGTCAAAGTACTTGAAAACTTGAAATAAATGCTTCGATTTTGAAAACTGTTTGGTTTCATTACTGTTAAAAGCCTCACAATAACTACATGATCTTAGTAGGTACTTTTGATCCAGGACTAATGTTCAAAACTAAAAGGTTAACCCGCTATATTATTATACTACGAGGTCTGCCGCGTCTCCTTCTGGCTGTGTCAGGGCTCCATATACTTAGTGCCAATTTTGACCTAAGTACATGGATGAATACGGTCAATGGATCTTAAATAATTTCAATATTATGTATTTTATTTCCTCACTAACTAAAACTGTTTGTAACTCACTCATTTATGAAAATGCCTCCAACTAAAGTGTTGTAAACAATAAATCTCCATTTCATTAAGTCACACAATGGGCTAGTTTTTCATTGTCCCAGTTAAAAACTTTGTATTGTAATAACGGCATTACAATAGAAAACTTTCAACTTCCTCCTTTACAGGTGCGACAATAGAATACTAAAGCAAAAGCCCTATTTTGTAAAATACTAGTACACATTATGTAACTGGCAGTACGCCTATAATAGTAGTTTATCTACCCAAATATCATAAACCCTCTCTAATGCGTTCAAAAACCATAGGCAATGACCAGCATTACCAACTAGCAGAAATAAACGGAACTGTAATGAACTCATTACCTACTGAAAACATTAGGTTATTAGTGACACTTGTGTTGTAATGCCCTTCATTATGCACAGTCGCATAAACTACTATTAGGCGACTGTGCATAATGAAGGGCATAGTTAGATATCGTAAATGCAGTGACAAATGCAACTAATAACCTGTTTATTTTATTGCATTACACTGGTAACAATGCTGGTCATTTCCCTATGGTTCCTGAACCCATTATAGAGCCCTTATGATATTTGGGTAGATAAATTAGTGTATGCAACTATACATAATTAGGCATTACAACCCTCGTGTGATGCTATTAAGAAACTCGCCTTCGGCTCGTTTCTTAAACCCACACTTGTGTTGTAATGCCCTTCATTATGCACAGTCGCATAAACTACTATTTAAAACTTCGATCAATAAAAAAAAAAAGAAAACTGTCAAAATTTCAAACGTCAATCTTTTTCCCGCCAATAATTTACACCACAGATTATTGAAGCCAATTATAACAGATAGAGAATATATGTCTGATCCTTTAGCCGTGTGTATTCGCGGAATTTACATAAATGCCAGCTACGCTAAATGATTTTATCAAGCAACGACATGGTTCTCTAAATGCTGTGCATTGCTGATGGCCCGCCATTTTCAATGATCCCGGGCCTCATATAGACGTTTTTACTTCGCGTTTCGCTGTTAACAAGGCCATAGATTAGCTTATCGTGAACGTGATATTGCTGAGAAGAGAGTTTGGATGATATTGGGAGATGTTAATGGAATGGCAGGGACTAAATATACTTAGATGTACCTAGCTTGGTAAAGGGAATGGGTGTTTTGCTCAAGCATATAATTTTATAGGTGTAAGTCGAGATGTCGTTAGATACAAAAGTATCTTTGGAATATGAACCCACAACAGTAATGTGCTTGATTGAAATAAAATGACGTTATTTTATGTACGTTATTTCAAATGGTATTAATATAATTAAACAATAACCATCGTCCCGTATAAATAATCGCTGTCCTTTTTAGCGGGTTTGCGAAAATGTAAACAAAAGAACGTTTGTTCAAACGAAAACTTATTCAATGAAAATTGATTCGGTATTCCAGAGATTAGACAACATTTACAAGGCGGCAGATAAACATCGAACAACAAACGTTTTACATCAAAGAAAAGGTCTTTTCTCAACAATAGGGATCTGTAACCGGAGTTATTGAATTAACTAATTTGTGAAAGTTACCAAGGCGAATTTGAAGAAAATCTCATCAAGTCTTCATTTTCTTGTCTTTGCCCCATGTTACTTTAGGCGCAACACTTTTTTCTTCAATTCTCCGATGTAAGCCGTCACGAAGTACTCATTTGTCTTTCAAATAAGTAATTCTTTCCATTACAAAATCTATCCACCTTTTCTTTGGTCTCCCTGTTCCTTTTCATTTTAATATTTATATTCATCACTCTTTCAGTCAGTATGCGATTCAATTTAAAGAAAAAAATAAACAAAACTCTCTAAGTGTTATAGGACCTAATAAACTCACTTGTTCTCATAAAACTTATGATGGAGCAAAAAGGTAATAGCTCGGCGCTTGTATGTAAGCCTTAGTACACATGGTGTATTTATTGAGTCATCCTTTTATGTCCCTCAGTGCGCACCTGACCTAGCCAACGTTTCTACATTTTTTCCCATTCTTTCTACATTTTTCCACATTTTTATCTATCGAGTGTGACAGCGGCCCTCGAGAGCTTACGTAGCGTTTACACGAAGCTTACCTACTTAAAGTAATCCATTCGATCTACTAAGAAAATACCTACGTTTCTTTCTATGTTTTAACCTTTTGTGAGTACATTGCGTGGCTTATAAATATAGTTTTTTTAGTTGACTGCTTCGTTGGTCTACTAGTCATGAGGTCCTGGGTTTGGCCACAGATTACTGACATTGGGTATAAAGGACCATTGAGTTTTTCCATCAGATATACCTCAGTAGGAGTCCCACGGAGTCCGGATTTGGCTCGCCTATTCCATCATCATCATCATCTGCCTAGCCTTTTCCCAACTATATTGGGGTCGGCTTCCAGTCTAACCAGATGCAGCTGAATACCAGTATTTTACATGGAGCGACTGTCCATCTGACCCCACAACCCAGTTTATACCTACGTGGTAATTCTGGTCCCTTTGGTAAGACTGGTTGTCAGACTTTCAGGTCACTGACTACCTGTAACGACTGCCTATTCCATGGGACTAAAACAAAACTGGCAAAATGTGTAAGTATTATAGGTAAGAGGTATACCTCTGCCTAACACTCCTAGGATTACAAGCGTGATATTATATGTATAAGCTTTAAGTCAAACTTGCTCGTTTGTCGCTAGAATGGCGCAGTGGTTATTAAATTGAAGTACCTGTGAAACTTTGTGAGTGCAATGCAATTCTGGAACTATTCGAATACGGGTTGAGTAAGTCGTTATTAGTATTACGGTCTTGTAGATAAATGTTATAATTGTTCTTGTTGTGTTTACCCATATTATTTTGGTGGTGAAAAGTTTGGTAGACCACAAGGAACATTAAGATTCATTTAAGGAGGTACCTACTGAGAAATATTAAAATAATCAAAAGATTTATCATTGGTATTAAAGATGCACTTTCAATCTCGCTCTGAAGAATTTAGGCGAAAATCCCAATAATCTATCAGAGAAAAGTTCGCATTGTTAAAAACTCTAAATATGAGGTAGGAGAGGCTCTAGGTAGGAGTTACGCACAGTAGGAGAGTTTTTTCAGCAGGTATTTGTAAAACCTATATAGTTAGATCAGAAATTCTACACAATATCAGAATGAGGACAGACTAGGTAATCAGATTCAAAATTCACTAAGTTTTAAAGTCCTTACATACCTACATAAAGTACATAAACTCACGCTCAAACTTTTCCCTTGCATGTGGGTAAGCAGAAACTGAAATTACAGAAAGCCAGATGCACTAACATAAATTAAGCAAAACTAATTTACTGAATAACATGAGAATTCTAACTAAGTAACTCTCAAAGGACCACTAGTTGCACTTCACAACCTGTAGCACTAGAGTTCAGACGCGAACGAATATAAAACATTACACAAAGTCAGAAAAACAAAACAATAGAAAATTAAATAGGAAACGTAATAGGTAGGTACTAAAGTCGTTGTTGTGGTAAAGTGCGAGCTTGCATACGTACAACCAAGAAGGATTAATTTAACACATGGATATATTTTCGCGCGGTTCACATCTGAACTAAAGCCGCCATTTTGTTTTTTTTTTTTCAAACCAATTCATAGACATTTTTTTTTCTACAGCGGCAGCCTGACAAAGACACTCAAGCGCCTTATTGAAAATGAAATGAATTGAAAAATCTTTTATTCATGGTTACATATTGTGTTACATAGCCTATTACTTCTGCCAAACAGTAAAACAGTTTGTTATGATTCTTGCCGCACTATAAACCTGGAAACGTAATTACTAAAAGCATGATTAATAAATTGTAGTGGCAAAGGCGAACCTGCATTACGACAAGCAAGGATCATAAAGCTAAAGTTAAGCTTAATAAAATAAAATTTAATATTTTTCACTTTACATAAACCTACAAAAGTGCGCTGTGAAAAGCATAGATGTAAGTATCATGCACGCTCCGGGTTAGAACAACCTCCAATATATTGGTTACGTTTCGTTTTACGCAAAAGTTGCAATCTCAACTAATTGAATTTGAGGGGACGCCTCACACAATCGGTGTGGAGCGAGGTGCATGCCACTTAAAGATGTTTTATTATGCACGTGTGTGCTGTGTGACAAGTGCAGCGAACGAATGCGATAGAGTTTGGACATGGTGATGGGATCAAGCGGAGTGAATGTGATAGGATCAAGCGGAGTGAATGTAACGGCGATCTGCTTGTAGCGTATTATATATTAGGGTTGATGAGGAAGTGGTTATGACTAGTTATGAGGAAGAGGATGCGGATGAGGAACTATTAGAAATCCGTTTTGAGGAAGAGGATGAGGATGAGGATATGAGGAGGAGGATGAGGATGAGGAAGAGGATGCGGAAGAGGAAGATAGAACCTGTGATTTGGATTTGAAATTTTAAATAAAAGAGATGACTTCTTAACCCCGCGTCTTAGTCCCGCGCCCTTCCTTGAATACGTTTGGTCACATATTTTTTTAACGTTAACGTCCACTTCACTAAAATACGTCCATCCATATAGCACTACATTTTGGCTTCATCTCATAAACTTTTTAACTTAACAATAAACCTAATTACGACTTACGTAGTTCTAGTTACGTACAGTACGGTACGACCACTCAAAATAAAAACAAAGTTAAGACTGGCTAAGTGGCTACAGTACTACACACAATAGCGTGCTGTATTATATTTCTAAAACACGTCGAAACACGTTCAAGCCTGATCGTGAAAGTACAGACGGCTACACATCAAGTTATACATTTCCAGTATAAGCTGGTCTCGCATTGTATACGATTTCAGCACAGTGCGAGATCAGCGTAAACTGGAAATGTATAGCTTGATGTGTAGCCGTGTGTACCTAATGCAGCGAGCAAAAGACGGAGATTACTTTTATTCACATTGAATACGTCAACAATACTTCCTCATAAATTCCTCTTAATGATTGAGGATGTGGAAGAGGAAGAGGAATATTTTATGCCTGATTTTGGGGATGTGGAAGAGGAATCGCTAAAAAATGAGGAACTTCCGCAATATGAGGACGAGGAAGAGGAATCCTCATCAACTCTATTATATATGACAAAAAGCCCAAATATGTCTGGTTCATAATTCTGCTACGCAAACTCTGATTGCCGGTGTCAAAAGAAAGAACAATATGTACAGAGCATGAGGTGCAAGATAAAAGCAGCCTGTACTTGAAATCTGATTCACACTTATGGGCATCTGATGGTAAGACCAGTTAAATAGTCTGCCTTTTTGGTGTCATGAATTTCTCAGTCTCATTTCGGAGTCTGAATATGTGCTTAGTTGATTAATACTATCAACTAAGCACATATTCAGACTCCGAATAGCCTTGCCTGTTTAAACACCATGTACCTACTTAGTTGGGACTTTTTTAACTCAATAATTACCTACAAAATAAATCCTAAATGTTAGCAAACCCTAATCGTCAGTCGTAGAATAGTGACGGACCTGACAAATATTATACTTTCCTGGGCAGCCATTTCAAATAATTATCTAAGTTTTTTTGACATATTTTTTTTTAATTTTAAATCTGTAATTTTGGAAATTGGCACACCAGTGAAAAAGAGTGATAATAATTCAACTTTGTTATATCCAAATATGGTAAAAAGTGGTGTTCGTATTTTTCAAAACCGACATTATTCTACGATCATTTTAAACTTAAAAGAAATTCATACAATAATGAGCTGCTGGGCCCGGTTGGATAGGGTAAAGTAGAAAATATTGCTTTTCTAAAGTAAAGGTTGTAAATTCTTTGTCGATTATGAGCCTACCAACTAAGATTATTTCGAATGTAGGGAAAAACGGCTTCGTGCTTATTAAACTTTCTCATTGCTGGAATTTTACTAGGTACTTATAATCAAATAAAACTTTATTCAATTCAAAACAACATTATACCGAGGTATACTTAGTATACTTACATTTAGAAATTAAAATAAGCTAAAGTAATTAACTTACCAATCAAACTTCTTCTTAGCGTGTCGATGACAATTCAAATTGAGTCGGCCAAAAATTTGGCGACGATTCCCCGATTTTGGCACTTTCAGTATATAGCCTTCATCAGTTCCTGTGATGTGCAAGTAATAGGACAGGCTGGACACGATATCAAGTGCCCCATAGTTTGTGGGGCAAGACCACATTTACACTCCAGGGTAAAGTCATCTATGAATCTCCACCTGATCAGGGGGTCTAAAATGGCCACTTTAGCAGATCAGAATATGAATTGACCTTTCAAAATAATAACTGCGTCTGTGACCATTTTACGAATTTAACGCAATTCATATTGTTTTCCTATTATTACTTACCTATGATCTATTTTTCTTAATGGTCCCAGACGCTGTTACTATTATGAAAGGTCATTTACGCTTTTTGACGCAATTCTTATTATGATCTGCTAAAGTGGCCGTTTTAGACCCCCTGGTTTTCCTTGCTTCGGCCTACCTGTGTCTGGAGTATGTTTAGAGACTCCAGGTCAGCCATGGCAACTCGTGTCCAGGTGGAAGATTTTCGGCAACTGGCTCAAATGGGTTGGGTAAGGAAACGCTATCTTGCCACAACTTAAGTCTTTCCTTAGAGCGTTCACCAGTGAGCCCCCGGTACACACTTTAAGAAGCTGTTGCGGCTTTTCAGCCTTTGCGGTACTATGATGTTATTGTGTAGAGGGTGTCTAGCGTCGGAGACCATTTTGGCTCTTTCACTAGAGCTCGCCACGTCGCCACCGCTCTGCGAACTACTGGTGGCGCTATGCCTGCCAATGGATACAGCATCTGTACCGGGGTCGGCTTGAGGCAGCCAGTGATTATCCGGCACGTTTCATTCAGTGCTGTATCCACTAACTTTGCATGGGCTGAACGACCCCACACGGGGCACGCGAATTCACCCGCAGAGAAAGATAGCGCCAACCCAGTAGTCCGCATGACGTCAGGCGAAGCACCTCACTTTGACGAGACTACTGACTAGTCGCCGCAAAAGACTATTGCGAGAGTGTACCTTCTGCTTAATGTTATTGCAGTTCTTGCCGAATGTTAGAGACCTGTACAGAGTAATACCCAGATATTTTGGAAAGTTGCTGTGCTCTATGGATACCCCACCCCAAACGATGTTATGTTTGCGGCTCGCCTCTCTGTTGCGAAGATGGAACATGCACGACTGCGTTTTGCTCGGATTGGGCTCGAGTGAGTTAGCGTGGTAGTAAGTGGTTAAGTCACCAAGAGCGTTTGACAAAGACACCTCAACCTCTTTAAAGGTGGTGGCTTGGGAGGTAAGGGCAAGGACGTCTGCATAGAGGAAGCGGGAGGTGTGCGGGCTGGATGGTTGTTCATTGGTATAGATGTTAAATAAAAGCGGTGCCAAGACACTACCTTGAGGTAGGCCGTTTTTCTGTGCACTCCAACGACTTTTTTCCGAGAGAAGGTGGACTTGAATATGGCGTGATAAAACTATATTTAAATAACATCATTTGTTCATCCCCGTTATTGCGAAATTCATTGCAACTAATCTGTAAAAAGTTGATTGCTGTTTCAACAAAAAAAACATTGGAAGATTAAACCCGCACCTTCGTTACTCTCGCCATCAATATTTAATTTTACCAGATTTGCAGTTGCCGTTGTCTTGGAAACTAGATTAAAACAATGAGCTTTGTAAAATTGTGTTAAAATAAAAGCGACAGCGTTGGTTCAAAAATTATGAACTGGTTCAGGGTGTTAATGAACGATGATTTTAAAAGAATATTTCACTAAGGATGGTCTCTTTAGCCATATTTGGAGATCAGATGTCAACGGCACAGGCCGACAAAAGTGATAACGAAGGCGATTGCATAGCATAACATGTCTCAAGTCTCTGATTCCCGAAGATTTAGGTTGAGGTAGGTACCTACCTACACACGACGACACATCAAACTATACATAATTATCCAGAATAATCTAACCTCCCTTTGTTAACCTCAATTTGGTTATGTAGGTATGGCTTGACTGCAATGGCATGTAAGTACCCCACAATATCGCCGATTACGTTGAAGTCATAGATCATGTTGTTCGAGGTTAATACCACACAGCTTTATTGATCGAAGCCACACAGGCACAAAACCAGACTTCTAATGAATTTCCGATGGAGAAACTTAATAACACTTTCATGAGGGCCATATTTTATTGTATGAAGGTAATCAGACCACCCATCAAAACCCACATCAAAAAGAAAGTACCTGATATGTTCCTCAAAATCTCTCCTCCACAGCTCCCCGCTACCGCTCCTCTTTTCCACCATGGCCGCACCCTTGCAAGCGCAAGCGCACCGGAGACAACAATGGCGGGAGTCGGGAGGTCGCGACACAGCGTCACGCAGCCAGCCGTGTTTGCTCGAGACCCGCCACCGCCCGCCGCCGCGCGCTGCTCAAACAACGCCACAAGAAGCTGTTTCACATACTACTTCACTTTTTTATCTACTTAACAGCCCCGTGATACACGGGTGGTGATCTGATTTTTGGGTGTTAGTAGCTGTGATCTGCGATTTAGCCTGCGTAGAGATTTTGAAGCAGAAAGCTGTATTTTTTGCGTAGAAAAATATATTCACATCGATTTGAGAACCTCCTCCGGTTTTTATTTGGTTCAAAAGTAGCCTTTGTCTCATTCGGAAAGAGTATGCTTTAGAGTTATCGAAATAAACTGTCTTAACAAAATAACAAACTCAAAACAACATTTGCAATTAAAAGATCAGAAAACTATCAAAGCGAACGACTTAGTGCTTCGTTGCTTAGACATGACTGAAACAGTGCAATTCTATAAACTTTTAAAGTTAACCTTTCTTTTAAAAGCTCGGAGAAAACTCTCGGCTGTCAGGACAAATACTGCAGCACTTTTTCAAGTTTAGCAGTAAGTACGGCAAGGGGAAGAATAAATCTTTAATGTGAAAGGAAAAATATAAATCTTGCTTTTCATGAGTTATTTCTTGGGAAGCCATAATTTAACTTTCCAGTATCCAAAGCAAGACAGATACCGCTTACTTGTGTCTACGAGTACCTCTTTGATTTCATTTCAATGTCTACAACTTCGTTTTCAAGTTGATATTTTCTCTTTCTTCTCATTAAAAGGTGTTAAAACTTTGTCAACATATCAAAACTTGGAGCGCGACGAACCAAAACATTTTCAAACTTTGAAAGTGGGACAACACTTTCTGAAGCCTTACTGAAAAGACACAAAATCGAGAAAATCGACAAACTCTTTTCATTCATTCTTGATGGCCTGTATCACATGGTTAGGTACAGCTTACATCATAGTGGAGACGAGCAGCATGGTGCAAGATTTGACCAACCAGAAGGACACATGAGACATAATGTGAATTTCAACAAATCAAAAAAAATAAGATTGGTCGATTCCCGCACGTGTCCTCTCCGCTTCGATGGAAACCGGGCCTTACGAGCCTGTCGTCACCTTACGACCGCTCCACAGGCGAAACAGCGAGGTGTGTGGTCACACTTCACACTTGCCTAGTTGGGCGGTTGAACAAATGTTCCAGGGGCTTTTAAGTCGTTCCCATTAATGGCCCTTCTCGCCTTAAGGTGCTCACAATCTCATCTCGTCCAATAAAATCGCGAAGTCAATGAACTAATTATTTCTCTGTTATGTGTGTTTGTTCAGACAATAGTTTGCGAAAGAAAGCGAATAACAACGAAATTGTAGAGGCTGTCAACGCCAGACCTTTGCATCATATTAAGAATGTTTTCTTAGAAGAAATCCTTACCCTCCGTTTTATTGGACTTCGCTGTTCTATTCTAGGACACCTTACGGAGCTATGAAATTGTTTGAAATGTGATTCTGCATTGTGATGTAAATCAGGCTCCACAAAGCACTACGAAAACAGACTGTAACTACACTATGTAGGTGGTGGGGTGCGCTGAAGAGCCTTTATTATGATAGGTGTACCGTAGCGTCACGGCATTGTGCGGCCGTATCTATCAGGAAGTAACATGACATTCCCGACGTGCACAATGCCGAGCGCGCCAGACTGACATCTATTGAAAAGATAATTCACTTGAGCAGATAAAATCCAATCGATATATTAGAAAAGCATCAGTCTAAATAAAAGCGCTCGATTGTTATCAAGTCTAGACGATGCCGACGTTAATGAAGCAAGCCGATTGGTTCGTTTTTACCTTTCGGCGCGACGTCGTCGAATCTTGACCGTATCAATCATAATTGGCTGCTTTTTGCGATTTCGAGAATCGCAGCGCTGCGTGCACGCATGGTGACGGCGGGGGCTTGCGCGGCCCGCGGGGGGGTGTCACTGTGCAAATGCACTCGTAAACCTGGCCCGAGGTCAACGCACCCCCTCTCCGCGCGGCCGGCCCCGCCCCGCGCACCCCCGGGCCTATAAAACGTTTACCGCTACAATATATTTATTTTATTACAGACGTACCAGGTCTACGGCTACGGGTGGGTCGCGAGTGAACCGCATCATGCACTTTTGTCTGTTTCTACACTAGTGTTCTATTGTAATTGGCAAATGAATACCTCTCACCACCTGAAACACTATAACATTTACTTTATTCACTATAAGCTACCTATTTATACAATAGCCACAAAATTATGAACATTTATAACCTAAATCTACGATCTAATGGTCTGTTTTACATCAAGCTTGAACATTAGTGATACCTGCTTAATATTAGCGTCTAATTCTCCGAAGAGATATTCGTGCTTGTGTTATGTGAAAATGATCAGTAAATCGTTGAAACATGAGTTTAGCACTATTAGACGCAATCCATGCGATTATGGCGTCAATTGGCTTGGATAACGTCGTCGTTTACTTCGGTTGAGCGAGAAGATGCCATTCCATTACATGACGATTGTAATTTGGATCGATTAGCTTTATAGATACGACTTTAAATACACTCGGTTCCAAAAATAACGGGTCAGTCACATAAACCCGAATATCTCCCAAACTACGTATGCCATCCTAATGAAACGAAGACTGTTCAATTGAGAATTTAATTATACAGATAAAAAATAAAATAAAACTTAGTTGCACCTACAATATTAATCTCTAAATTAAAAAAAAACTAAAGTAGTCATATTTTTCTTAAGATTAATTTTTTTTTATGATTGTTTTTTTTGCTGTTTTTCATCACTTTCTTCATTTAATACTTTGTATTGCCTCCACGAGCTCTTCTGACAGCTTCCAGGTGATTAGGCATGCTGTATACCAAATTTCGGAGCCGGTGCTGAGGAATACCTTCCCATTCCTCCACCAGCGCTTGTTTGAGCTCAGGAAGCGTGATTGGTGGGGGGTTTCGACCTTTCACGCATCTCTGAAGCTCGTCCCAGGCGTGCTCGATGGGGTTTAAGTCCGGGCTTCGCGCTGGCCACTGCATGAGTTCGATGCCGACCTCTTCAAGGTAGTCATGTACAATTCTGGTGGTATGGGGACGCGCATTATCATGCATTAATATGCCATGACGGTCCATCCTGGCCATGAAAGGACCTACATGTTCATTGAGGATCTCTTCCACGTACCTTTCTGCATTTAGAGTTGGGTGAATTTCAACAAATGCCATTTTTTTTATCATATCGGTGAACTTTTTCATTTACGTTATTTTTTATATTTTTCAGGTTTTATGTAATCTTTAGGATATCAAATATCCCCAAATTTAATATCATCAACGTAACATTTAAGACTAAAGAGAAAATTCAGTTTGAATTTTGGTTTCCACCGATATGATAAACCGGCACTGATTATTTTTCTGTACACCGATATGATAAGTTTATCCACCGAAATGATGTACATATCCAGCGATATGATAATCTATCCACCTTTGAACATCAAACAGGAAATAGTTAGTAGGTACCTTACATACTTAACGAAATGACACGGGATCTACCGATATGATAAAACGACTCACCGAGATGATAAAATATCTACCGATATGATAAAGCAATCCACCGATGTGACAAAACTGTGCGTTGATCATGAATCAAAACACCGATATTAGATATAAGACACCGATTGATTTTTTCTCATCATTTCGGTGTAAATTATCACATCGGTGGTAATAAAGACCACCGATTACAGCGATATGAGAACAGCGACGTGAGAAATAACACAATTTTTAGAAAATTAGAAAAAATGCATAATATCTAGGATAAATTCAATAACAGTCAATGAAGCTAATTCACTTACTACCTCTGTTAGAACCAAACAACAATAATGAAACTACTCATTACACTAGAAAAATGCAACCACCGATAATATAAAATAATTGTCCGGGAGCAACTGAAATGGCGTACTTACGTTATTGGCGGGAATATGCAGCGATTTGACACACGTCCGTCTTGACTGCGCACTAGCACACACTAACGAGAGAAATAAAATTGGGGTGGGGACGCTGTCGGACTCGTCGATGTAAAGTTAGGTTTAAATTACTTTTGTCCAGCGATATGAGAACATTTCGCAGGACAAGTACGTTTGTGCCTCTCAGTAATAATAATCGTTAATTATGTAATAAAATATGTTATATATTAATAATATAACTAATATTCTATGACATAGAATAAGTTATATCCTTAACTTACTTATTTTTATTAGTGTATATAACCTTTTTGTTTGTAAAAAAAGTAGAGGGACAGCACCGATTTGAAAAAAATAGAGGTTTATGTATATATTTTCTACCTTTGTAATAGTCCTAAGTAAATTATATTTTTGCCACAACGCAATAACTATCTATTGAATACTAAAAAAAATAATTCAGAACAATATTCCTTTTTTCAAATACTAATTTCACCGAAGACAAAAAAATAAGTCATTTGGGAAATTCACCCAGTTCCATTTTGAATGAGTACCAGCTCGGTGCGGGCCTCAGCAGAAATCCCAGCCCAAACTTGTACGGAGCCTCCACCGTACGCCACTTTTTCCTCCACACACGCTTGATGGAAGCGCTCCCTTGGTCTTCTGTACATCAACTGCCTACCATCATGCATATAAAGCATGAATTTAGACTCGTCCGTGAACATTACCCTAGACCAATCGTCTAGTGTACAGTTTAGGTGCTCGCGCACGTATCTCTGTCTTGCAATTCGATGTCCCCGTTCCAGTTTGGGGCCATTTGCGGGCCTCAATGGTTTCAAATTTGCTTCAGCAAGACGTCTTCTTACTGTTTGAGCGCTTACATTGCCACCTCCAAAGCGTTTAAAGTGAGTTTTTAGACCAACAGCAGTTTGAAAACGATTTCGGAGCATTGTAGCCACCAGTTGTCTGTCTTCCCTGGCCGTTGTGCATCTTGGTCTACCATTTCCTGGTCTTCTAAGGTGTGATATCGGTGTGATCCGGTCTCTTGGTACCGCTGGACTACCCGCTGAACAGTCGACAAAGATACACCAATGTTTCTGGCTGTTTCACGCTGGCTCCGCCCAAGTTCCAAAAAAGTTAGGATTCTGGTACATTCCTCTAGCGTGACTGCCATGCTTCACCTCACAGAATAATAATTATGCACGTGGAAGACGTTCACGATATTTTTTTTGTGACAGAATAGAAATGGAAAGCATCCATAATGACATGAAACAAAAATTTTGTTTTTAAAAATAGTCATTTTTTTTTATTTTGTTTTTCTAATGAAGTTTTTTTCATCAACCAGTTTAAATAATATGCTATTAGAAGCGCAACTAAAAAGTCTTTATTCTGTTTTTTATTTCATTGATCTAACTTTTACAGTTCTGGAGGTATTTCAATTTTTGTGACTGACCCGTAATTTTTGGAACCGAGTGTAGATGTTCATTTCAGTTATAATTATGTTTCGATTAGGTCATTTCTTCATAAGAATTTTATGGAAATATTTCTTAAGTGGGAAAAATCGAAAATAATTTGAAGAAGTTGGTAAGAAATGTTTTAAGAATTTTATGGAAAACCAATTTATTAATGCACTAATTTCCATTTTCACACTAGGTATAGTATACGATGGCACATAAGCGATAAATGGTAGAGGCAGGTAAATAATAATATTATTATTAAAATGTCCACTCTCTGCAAATCTAGAAAGCACAGTTAATTATAAATAACAGTGCTGGCATTTCATATGTATTGCATCCCTAGACCAAAAGCAGTGCCGAGCCTTTAAAATTACACAAAAAAACTAAGGCTTTGTAAAGCGTCTACGTCTCTCCTACTTATTCTTGTATCCCTTTCGGAAGCTCGATCGATCTTCCTTTACCTACGAAAGAGATTTACCTAATGTATCATCCGAACAGGTGACAAGGAACACATAATTGAGCAGGATGCGGCCAAGCGGGCTATATTCCAGCTAGTTTCATCGCTACCTACTGCATTGCCTTCCCTAAGGACCACGGTCGGGTCTCTAGAATAAAACACCAACTTTAGAACTCGTTAACTATTCTAGAGCCATTTTATACCCACGTAAAAGTTCGTTTCTTAGGACTACTGTACACAAGGACCAGGGTAAGCGACACTAAGGCGTGTTTATGAGTATTGCTATATCAGCCATCAGGATGTGTAGGTAGGTAAGGTATTTAAAACTGAAGGATGATATAGACTGAAATCCTAGCACCGAACTTACTCCTTGTTTGTTTGTGTGCTGCCACACCTGGTGTCAGAGTTTTGAACCACCCACGGGCCTCTGACTTGATTCTACATGCCATCTGGTTTCCGTCGGGGCTGTGGATTGTCGAAAGGTTAACGCGGCTCCGACACAAGGGCGAAGAAGGAACATGGGTTTGGTTTTTAGTCAGTAGAAGTCTGACACTCCCCTTCGCTCTGCCCAAGAGCGGGGGGGGGGGGGGGTATTCGATGATTATCCACCCACCAAAAAAAAAAAAGGCATGCTGGTTTCCTCACGATGTTTTCCTTTACCGAAGCAAGTATTAATTTATGCAATACGCACATAAATCCAAAAACTCGAAGGTTATTGTGTGTCTTGGGTTCGATCTTGAGCCTTAGCAGTCCAACAGTCACACCTGTCCACGCTATCTGCATGGAAAAATAAATAAATGTATTGGAAGCTGCTGAAAAGCTATTATTAATACTTATTATTATTATTATTTAAGATGGGTCAGCTCTTGACCTCGAGGCTTGCCTGAGCAAGGATGATGTCTACGATGGAGCGAGCCTTTCCAGTAGCACTGGCTCTCCCGCGCACCAACAGAACACAGCGAACTGCATGTTTGGCGCCGGACTTCGGCGGGAGGGTGGTAACTAGCCAGGCGGACCTTTGCAGGCCCTTCCACCAGTGTTGGGATACTTTTGAAAGTCATTGTAGAAATACCAAGCAATTGCCACTACTGAAATATAGCAATTAGCAGCATGAAATAAGAGAATATTGCATCTTACTACAACCAGTTTTCTATTCTATCCCCTTTACTACTTTGGGGGTTTGAGGAACAGGGTGTAAAGTTCCTCATCCCCCATAGAAAAGGGAGGATCCTCCGACCGGACGGGTGTTGTGTCCGGCGGGCTAACTGCCCGACAGTTGTAAGTCGGGAACTCCTATATAGGCTTATGTCGCGGATAATGTTGATAGCGCGATGTAGGAACTTCTGTCGTTCGTTTGTTAGTACGCAGGTGTTGCGATAGATGTCGCTAGTCGCCACATCACTCCCCTCCGAGACCGGAGGTCGAAAGCAGGTTAAGTCTTGGCGCTTGCCAGCCAGTGGAAGGTTCCAGTGAGTCGGAACCGGATGCCGCATAGTTCACGGTGAGTCGGAACTGTCTGCGGTGATACCCCAGTGAGTCGGGGTGATGCTGCATATTAGCTCCAGTGAGTCGGAGTGATGCAGTGCTTGCCGTAGATGCCCCAGTGAGTCGGGGTGATGCTGCGTATGCTCCAGTGGGTCGGAGTGTGCAGTGCTGCGTAGTGGCTGGCTGCTGCGTCGACCAGGAGAGAAGGGCGTCTCTGCTTGCTGACCGGCCGAATTGCAGTGTGCTGTGCCAAGTTCGCTGATGAGGCTGGGGGTGATGACCAGGAATGCGCTTCCGCTGCATGCTGGTGGTCAGGATACCCCATGAAGCCGTGGCTGCTGGCTGACGGTATGACTCGCTGCTCGAAGGCGAAGGGTAAGTGATGACGACGTATGAAGTGCTTGCACGAAGGCTGCGCTGACGTTCATGCTCGGGGTCACCAGTTTGGGGGTATGAGGCACAGGGTGTAAAGTTCCTCATCCCCCATAGAAAAGGGAGGATCCTCCGACCGGACGGGTGTTGTGTCCGGCGGGCTAACTGCCCGACAGTTGTAAGTCGGGAACTCCTATATAGGCTTATGTCGCGGATAATGTTGATAGCGCGATGTAGGAACTTCTGTCGTTCGTTTGTTAGTACGCAGGTGTTGCGATAGATGTCGCTAGTCGCCACACTACTTCTCTACATGCAGATGCCAAAAGTTACCGTTCCAAAATGAACGATCATAAAGGATAGTCCCATTATCATAATACGCTTGGTGTAATTATTAGGAAACTAGAGGATGGTGCTCCTTATCCAATTTATTTCGTTCGGACGGAACCATAATATATTATGGAAAAACTCTTTCTTTCTTTCACGCATTAGGGTAGGGGGCATTCTCTACCAGGAAACAGACTGTGCAATAATGAGATTAATCTCAAGAATGACGTTGATATCCTAAAAGTAATAAGGATAAACAGTTCCATCATTGTCATGGTTATATGAAGGATGAATGGTGATTTTCCTACGAAGCCTTAAAGCCAGCATGGGCCATTGTATAACCTCCCTCGATCCTCCAACATCACTCAGGAATGTCAATACAGCGTCAAAAGTACAACCTTCCTAAAAGCTTTCCATTTTTGTGTCAAGTGCTGCCCAATCGGGCAGAAGTAATCGCTTCACATTAAATTTAAGAAGGTACGAAGTTAGCCTTTTTACATAAAAACTTGTACTCCGTGATCGAAATTTAATAAGGAAAAAATATGCGACAATCTTGACGAGGGTGCTTCATTGAAACTTATAAATAAAGATGGCGGAGGTTCTGTTTTTAAAATTTGTCCCAGGTTTTTCTTTTGGCCCATAATGAATTTAAACCGGGGAAATAATTGTCTTAAAAGTGTTTTTGTGTATTTAATTAGGGTCTTAGGTGGTATTTAGACAGTGTGGCGCTGAAATAGGTCTGTTGTCTTTTGGGCCAATTTTCTTTTGGTGATTTTCTTTCGTTTATTGTGAAATTACATCATTTAAACTTACAGAAAAGTCTCGAAGCTTTACCACTATCGAAAAGTTGTTTTCATTTTTTGAAGAAAGAAATTCTACCCAGGTAAATCTACCTACTTACACCCAGAATATTTTCAAAGAACCAAATTAATTATTACGAGTATGCACGATCAAGTAACCTTCCTAAGATAAACGTTCCTAAAAAGGGCGCAGACACTCCTTTTGCATATTAATAAGGCCTTAATGAATTCATCCGAAGAACTGCTATTTAATGCATAGGTGAGGATGAAACGTAAGCCTTCATGTGCCCAACACGTTATTTTCCCAGGAAACCAGGCAGGTGAAGCAAAAGCTATAATTCCTAGTTCATTATAAAACTAATTGCGTACAACTAACTGAATAGGTACAAACATTATATTTCTAGTTATCTTACTAACATAGCTAGTTGTCGCAACAACGACTAGGAATCCTAATTAAAACCGTTATGGTCAAGACGTTTTTACTTCAGTTAGACAAGTTTAGAACTAGACGCAGTCGTCATAGGGAAATTGTATACTTAAATACTTGAGCAGTCAGGAAAATGAAGGGCGGTACTCCAGATCGATGAACGAAAATGACAATTCAAAATTAGATTTGAATGTCGATTAGAATGAATCTGTCACTTTTTTATTCGAGTTTTCAATATGGTTCTAGAAGTTCTTGATTAATGAATTGATTTGAAATTGGATTTTCTTTTATTACCTAAGTTATATTATTTTTCATTACTCATACTCTGAAAGTAGGTCATAACATGCCTGTGGAGCGGGTTGAAAGTACTACTTTTCAGCCCTAGGGAGAATCGCTTTCTACTGACAGCTGAAATTTAATTATTTGATGTAATTGGGAAGCCTATTGCCATCAACCAATGTAATTAGGAGCAAGCCTATTGCCAGCAACTGATGTGATTAGGTGCAAGCCTATTGCCATCAACAAATGTAATTAGGAGCAAGCCTATTACCATCAACTGATGTGATTAGGTGCAAGCCTATTGCCTTCAACTGATGTGATTAGGTGCAAGCCTATTGCCTTCAACAAATGTAATTAGGAGCAAGCCTATTGCCGTCAACTGATGTAATTAGGAGCAAGCCTATTGCCATCCACCGATTTGGGTAATTGGGAGCAAGCCCATTGCCGTCAACCAATTTAATTAGGAGCTAGCCTATTGCCATCAACTGATGTAATTGGGGGCAAGCCTAAATCAAATCAAATCAAATTGTTTATTTGTGATACATGGGTTACATGCAGGTGTTCATTACATTAATTATAAGCTTTTATTGTCCATTCCATGCCTATTGCCATCAACCAATTTAATTAAGAGCAAGCCTATTGCTATCAACCAATCTAATTAGGAGCAAGCCTATTGCCATCAACCAATTTAATTAAGAGCAAGCCTATTGCTATCAACCAATCTAATTAGGAGCAAGCCTATTGCCATCAACCAATCTAATTAGGAGCAAGCCTATTGCCATCAACCGATGTAGTTATTAGCGCACCTATTGCCATCAACCAATCTAATTAGGAGCAAGTCTATTGCCATCAACCGATGTAATTAGGAGCAAGCCTATTGCAATTCACCGATTTGGGTAATTGGGAGCAAGCCTATATTGCCATCAACCAATGTAATTAGGAGCAACCCTATTGCCATCAACTGATGTAATTGGGGGCAAGCCTATTGACCCCAACCGATGTAATTAGGAGCAAGACTATTGCCATCAACCAATCTAATTAGGAGCAATCCTATTGCCATCAACCGATGTAATTAGGAGCAAGGCTATTGCCATCCACCGATTAGATTTAACCGATTTTAAGTGTTTCTCTTATGTTTACTTTTTAATTTTTTTGTCAATTTGTTTTGTCCTATGCGAAACCAATAAATACTTTTTCTTTCTTCTTTCTTTCGATTTAGGTAATTGGTCGCAAGCCTATTTCTATCAACTTTCCTTGTATTCGTAATGAAAAGTACAGTGTTTACCTCGGGTTAAAGACTTATTTAGTCCCTCGAACTATTAGCGCCTGAGCGCATTATTGTTTTATGCTGGCCTCAATAAGAAGAAAAGAAAGAAAGAAAAAATATTTATTGTTGCAGAAATATGAAGTTTTCTAATATTTTAGTTCCTGATTTAGTTTATTTTAATTTATGGTTTAGAATTCTTCAAGGAAAAAGAAAATAAAAGAAGAAAATTCCACGAGATAAAGTAAGTACCTACTTTACAGAACCAAATGCATTTTTTATCTAGAGAAACACATCAATTTATCTCCTCACTTTTTATTTAACCAGCAGTTCGCAAAAACACCACAGACAGACATTTAACGCGAGAAATAACACAAAGGTTTTCTTATTTCGATCCGTTTCCTCGTCCGCCAATAACCCACATTTCACGTGCCAATCCGAACTGAAACAAGCGTAGAATTTTGATTACCCATCAACGCCCGTTCTGATAACTTTCGTATTGGCTGAACTATTTTTCCATAGGAACAAGGTGGGAATTTTCCATCGCTCGTGCGTACTGACTGGTCTCCTTAAAATTATGAGTTTGTTTCTAGGGCTTTGAAACGTAGTAGTGTTGTGTAAATATTATTAAGTATATGCATAATATGGAGGTTGTGCTTGCAATGCAAATCTTAAAAAGGTACAGTCTTTTCATAGCCCTAGCATTTGACTCCTATAACACAGGTTTTACCTAGCATGGGGGTCATTGATCATTTATTTGTTTTCTTATGTGAGCGCTGATGATGTATCTGCCATTTATGTGTATTTTTTTTATTGTGTCAAATAAATTATTATTATTATTATAGCTATTGTATGACATAAACATTGCCATCTAGAATAAAGGAAAATAAAAATAAGATTGAAAGGACAGTAGAGCTTTTCTTTTTCAGTTAAAATACCATACCTAATCTTACAAAGGGATACAAAAATAGGTATGTAGTAGCAAATATGTAAGTTGGTAATAAGAATGGTTAAAAACAACTTTGTTAAGAAGTTACAGAACTTAGTAACATTATTAATAATACAAACTTTAGTTCTCGGACCAGTATATTTCTGTAGACTAGAGTTTCTTGAGTGAAAAGAAAAACATCTTAGAATTTCTAACTCAGCTTCAATTGACTCTGCCAACAGGAATAGTCAGCCGTTAGAGTTACCAACTCAGGTCAAAGTGGAGTTGAAATAATAAAAGGTTTATTGTTTGTCGCTGGTGCGTTAGCCCCGACACGCGTTACTGCACTCCGTGTGACCGACGCCTTGGGTCGCCAGCCCCGGTCGCCGTACATCCAAACTAACAATAGAAATTGCTTCAAACGCTTCCACTAACTAAGCTCTTCGAAAATATGCATTCCTGGCAATGATGTATAAAAGTACTTTATTGGAAATTTTCTATTCCTTGAAATATTTATTGCACTTTGAAAGTGGAATTGAATGAGAGGAAAAATTCGTACGTGAGAAATTCAGCTGTATCGACAACGGAGATCCGGTGATGTGTGAAATGTTAGCAGACGTGTATTATGTAGATAACTTTATATTGCATGGATAAGGGGATCACAATTTTTGCAAGAAAATAAACTAAATAGACATAGACAGCTCCCAAAAGAGAAGGTCCTTCGGTACGCGTACGAATCCATCCATTGTGATTCCAAATGTTTTACTAAATGATTGTTTACGTTCCAACTAGGTCCGTTTTATAAAATCTTTTATTTTGCTTAAGTAACATTGAAATATTCTTTTTTGGATCAGCTGCCATTTTAAGTCCTCGGATTATAAGTGTTGATACAATAATATGTCTTAATTCAGCATGCCTCTTTGCAAAGGCCTCTTCTAACTGTTTCCATTGTTTTATACCTCGAGTCACTCTCCTCCAGTTAAGCCCCTCTGTAAGTCTTATCTAATCCTTCCATCTCCTTAGTGGTTTTTCCCTGCTCTGTTTGCAATTATTTCTGGGATACCTACCAACACGTTATAATTTGGCTCCATCTCTACCATTTCGTTCTCATCATGTGGCTAGTCCACCGCCACTTTTGCTGATCAATTCTGACAAAGTTATATTTACAGAAAAGCCTTCAAATAATAGCAGCCATTAAGCGTTAAGAAGCTCATCCAAGGCTGTCAAAAGGAATCTTAATTAATACAAGAATACGCATTAAAATAATGCAAGAATGCCATCCCACTAAACGCGCACCATAAACCATTACTTAAACCATAGACAACTCGCTATCTATTAGAATCTCCTTCGCACGCGTCTCGAGCCGGCTATAGCTCCGGTGTCAAAATGCCATTTACGGCATTAGGACACTCACGGGCTGCAACCTACTTACTAAGTTGTCCGTCGGTGTAAGACTTCAATACTACAGCCCCGATAGAAAGCTACCTCTGACAATAATCAAACAGCAACCTTATGTGCACCATTATAAAGTTCACTGTGATGGAAAAATCAGAGGTATATGAATTGTCGAAGGACTATAGCCACAGCATGTACCTACTTAGAGTTTTAACGGCTATCACAAGGTGTAATTGAAATTGAAAACTTGAAAACGAGTCATTGTACTCATCATTATCACTTTTAGTACATCACCTACCTAAATTTAGCTATTTCATAAATCTTGTAGAGCTGCGAAAGGATTGATGGCTAAACAGTTTTGTTGTGTGTTACTAACATTAGTTATAAGGCATTGTTTACTAACAAAATGGATTGTCCGAAACTGAATAAATAATAATAATAATAAACGGCCACGTCTTACGTATAACAATATACGTAAAAAATATACGTAATCTGAGTACCTAGGTCATATATTCGAATCCAGACAGACTTACCTCTACCTTTGTGAAAACTATTTCATCACTGCTCTCAATACGTGAGGATACCGTCATGTTCTAAAATCAAAAATTAGGAGATATACCTATGTCATCAACTAACTGGTTCTGTTCCGACCGTCGTGGTGGATTATAGGATCCTATCCTAGGAAACAAAACATTATAGGCTCCAGTGCAGCTGTTTTTGAATTTTCATGTTTTTCCCATAAAAAAGTACATACCTGCATGTCACGTCACGTCCTTATTGCGAAATGTACTTCATTCAAAAGCACCACAGCTTTTCTAAGTAAGTAGGTATAATACAACAGAAAGCGTCAGGGTAGACCTCGAAATTCAATTTTTCAGTTTTTAAAGTCAGCCAGTGTCAGTGTTTGTTGAATAACTGAGTTTTAATCATTAAAATCATCAATAAATGGTTTTTTTGTATATCACATGTAAATATTTCTGTTAGGTTAGGTACTGATTATTCAGTTCCATTGAATGACTTTTTCATGAAATAGTTAACATAATAAAAGGTACAGCCTGACACTGCTCTACAAATTGCAAAAAACGTAAGGATATTTTATTTTCTCGGGCTACCCTGGCGCTTCCCCCAGGCACGAATAAAAAATGTATATTAGTAGCTAGATAGAGCACCTAAGCACACAAAAAAAGTGTTCATCTCAAGAAATGCAATAAACTGTCTGAATCAATCATTGGGCGCTCATCGGATCGCGATCAGCTATGCACGACACGTAATCAATTTCCGACTCTTCTCTCGATCCATTTCATCCATTTACTAACAACTGAATGATAGAACACACTAGGATCGTTTAATGGCTGGCGGGCAAACTGGGTAAAAACATTACCTATAGGTACTCCTTGCTATCGTTGTAGTAAGGATACACTACACTATCTTCTTGGTCTCTACCACTGTTGTCACTACTTTATTATAAAACAAAGTCCTCCATCCGTCGCGCGTCGCCTGTTCGCGATAAACTCAAAAACGACTGCACCGATTTTAATGCTGTTTTCCCCAATGCACAGTGTTTTATGAAGCCCGATTTTCGGACATCCCCTTTTTATTGCAAAACCTTACAGAAATGATCTTTTAAATGCAAGTTTTCGTATCCCCATTTAGCTACCAAGACTAGTTTCTGAGTGATAATTTTTTGAAAATCGCTATTTTGGCACCCTGGTATTAAGAAAAACATTAATTACGCTTAAACTATATGTGATACGAAATAATGATGTTAGGTAAATTGATGGCGCATCTTATGTCGAGTATTGTAGTCCATAAATGAACCACGCACCATTGTTAGATCGTGATTTATACGGGTTTCTCCGTTTCTCAGTTTTTAGTTTTTCTTAATTTTCTCGAAAATTCCGCCGTTTCGGGAAAAGTTATCTATACAGAAATAATTCTATTTACATCCCCAATACACCACATAATTTTGACATCCCAAATCCATGGAACTCAGATGAAATTTCAATTTTACTATTTTTGTTAGATTTGTCCATTTTTTTATCGACAATTTTTATCCACAAAATTTTGTGGATAAAAATTGTCGTAAAAGTAAAAGTTCCGTATTCAGATTGAAAAACAGAACGTGAACCAGTTTAAAATATGATTTGATTTGTTTTTTTTTTGTTTGAATTTGTTTTTTTTTTCTTTTTTTAATATCTTCTGAGTTCCATGGATTTGGGATGTCATAATTATGTGTATTGGGGAAGTAAAAAAAGTTTAAAAATCTAAAACCCGACTACGAATAAAATATTGGTTTGTTAATACGTACGAGTAAATAACACAGACTAGACCGCGAGAACTGTTTGCCCGTAATCTAAACGTATATATTGACTAAAACTATAATATGATATACATAATTATTTGTAATGTGCTCGCCAAGACCTTTCATTTGATATCAAACATGTTAGTTATGAGTTTTACAATTTAATATTTTTTGAGGTAAGTTTTTGACATTTAAATTCCGTCATAATTAGAATTTATAAAATTTATATAGCCTATGTCACCCGGGCTATTCTTACAAATCTATTGACACCTCATTTATTTTTCATCCGTTCAGTGGTTTATGCGCTATGCACATGTGTGTATGTATGTTCCACCGTAGCGCATAGCGTAGCTTATGTACATACATACATACATTGACTGCCAAAATCATTACCGTTCCTTTTGGCTTTGCCGTAGTCGTGTAAAAACCCGTATAAATCACGATCTAACAATGGTGCGAGGTTCATTTATGTACTAAAATGCTCGGCATAAGATGCGCCATCAATGTTCCTAACATCATTATTTCGTATCACATATAGTTTAAGCGTAATTAATGTTTTTCTTATTATCAGGGTGCAAAAATTGCGATTTTCAAAAAATTATCACTCAGAAACTAGACTTGGTAGCTAAATGGGGATACGAAAACTTGCATTTAAAAGATCATTTCTGTAAGGTTTTGCAATAAAAAGGGGTTGTCCGAAAATCGGGCTTCATAAAACGCACTGTGCAATGGATAGAGTGCTTCTCGAGGAAGGTTTTAGTTTATTATTTTTTTCTCAATTCAACCCATAAGGAGTTAAATAGGCGATGAAAGTTTGTTGGGATATGGCGAAGCCGCGGGCAAAAGCTATTCTAAAATAATAAGCACTTTTCGAACGTCTAAAGTTTACAACAGACAGTCCCCCAAAACGTCAACACTTCCTAGTGTTTTAGCTTTCAAGAAAAAGTGCTGAACAAACTCTCCAGCAACACATCTGTCTGTTAGGTTAACCAATTTAAGCTGTGGCGGTAAGTAGTTGAGGGTCTCCCAGGGATAGATGAACTCTACTAGATAGTTCTACGATTGTTTTTTTTAGTATTGAGCCTAGTATATTGGGAGTTTGGGACATTTCAAAGCGGTTGGTCTACTCTTCTCGTGATCAGAAGGCTGTTAAATTAGGTTTCATCATTATCATCATCATTCTAATGTTATCTCAATAATTTTTTCGACCTTCCTCTACCCCATCCAAATTCATACTTAAAACGTTCGTCACATCATTTTTCCTTATTCCTGTTCATGACATGTTCGTACCACGACAACCAATACCACAAAACTTTTCAGTTACCTACCAGCGCTACTTTCAGACTTCCACTGAAGTTATACTGTGACTGAAGTGATAACTCGTTAATTTGTACCTATGTTATTTCTTATTTTATCCATTCACGTAACACCACACATCCAAGGGGGATGTACCATTCCCATTTCAGCTGAATTAACGTCGATATTATATTCGTGGAAAGAGCTTCGGATTAGCTGAAAGGCGTCCGATACTCGAACCTGAAAAAGTGGCCATATATATAGCATTTCCTCAAAGTAACCGTGACAAAAACAAAATTTTAAAATAGGTACATATATAGGAAGTTCCATAAAACGTTTATTATCGAACCTACGTGCACTTCCGCCAGCGACACCTCATTTACCAGAAGTGTTTATTTTCTGTAGAAGAGCAGGCGACGGTGTTTGTCTTACTAAATTAATTTTTCCCCACGTAGCGTTAACTTGAACGAGCGCTCTCGATTACCGTAATGAAATCGTAGGTCTACTTAGTGATGACAATCTAATGGCTCACCCGCGAAGGCTCTTGAAGTGTTTTGGAAGAATTTCATTTTTCCATTAAGGGGACAGTTATGGAAGTACTGAAAATTTCTTCTTTGAGATGAAGTTAACGTTATCAGAGAAATATACGTCGATTTTAAAATTAAAAAGGTAATACTTTCATAATATTACGAATATCTGATTACTGTTTTTGTTTGTTCAAAACGATTAATTGATCTAAAATCCTGTGGGATAATTGTATTTTCAATCTGCTCTGCTCGTAAGTTACGAAAAACATCAAAAGTCGTGCAGCTAGCACTACTTTTGACGTTTGTTATATTACATCTCTACGATACGAGTTGTCTTTCAAAGTCAATTACTAAGGTACACGGCTGAAAGGAAAACAGTTTAGTTTATGGTAGGCACTATACTGAAATTAGATATCAAAGGAAAAGAAAAAATGTGAGATGGAGCTAGGTTCTCCTAATCTCCAGTTTATCTTTTCCTTTAGCTAATCTAGCTAAGTAGACAAGTAGGCACCTTAAGAAAAACTTTAAGATAAGACAGTTTTTCAAATACTTACCGTGTTAACAACAATAAATAGGTGAGTAATGGTACATTGGTTGACTAGCATACTCAAGTATTTATTTCATCAGAGAGTACGGGCACTGGGTTACCATAAAGTCTGCAGTCATATAAATGATAGAGATGCCCTGGCTGGAGGCTTTACACTCAAGGCAACCACAGGATAGTCCGCAGTTCCCGTCGGGGCTCCGGGTTGTTCGAAAGAGATACCGCAGCCTCGACTCAAAGGGCTAAGAAGGAATATGGGTGGTTTTTAGTCACTAGAAGAATGACACTCCCTACAGCTCTCCTCTCCACTCCCAGAGCAGGAGGAGTAATCATTTGATGATTTCTCAAGCTCCAAAAAAAAAAGATAGTCCAGATAAGCAGAAGCCAGCCCCATAGGTTGACCTGCGTGACGCCATTTAGAAAAATAATGATGGAGAGATAACAACAGATAGTCCAGATAAGCAGAAGCCAGCCCCATAGGTTGACCTGCGTGACGCCATTTAGAAAAATAATGATGGAGAGATAACAAAAGATAGTCCAGATAAGCAGAAGCCAGCCCCATAGGTTGACCTGCGTGACGCCATTTAGAAAAATAATGATGGAGAGATAACAAAAGGTAGTCCAGATAAGCAGAAGCCAGCCCCATAGGTTGACCTGCGTGACGCCATTTAGAAAAATAATGATGGAGAGATAACAAAAGATAGTCCAGATAAGCAGAAGCCAGCCCCATAGGTTGACCTGCGTGACGCCATTTAGAAAAATAATGATGGAGAGATAACAAAAGGTAGTCCAGATAAGCAGAAGCCAGCCCCATAGGTTGACCTGCGTGACGCCATTTAGAAAAATAATGATGGAGAGATAACAAAAGATAGTCCAGATAAGCAGAAGCCAGCCCCATAGGTTGACCTGCGTGACGCCATTTAGAAAAATAATGATGGAGAGATAACAAAAGATAGTCCAGATAAGCAGAAGCCAGCCCCATTGGTTGACCTGCGTGACGCCATTTAGAAAAATAATGATGGAGAGATAACAAAAGATAGTCCAGATAAGCAGAAGCCAGCCCCATAGGTTGACCTGCGTGACGCCGTTTAGAAAAATAATGATGGAGAGATAACAAAAGAACTTCGCTAAAATTGACTTAGTCTTGCTAGATACCTATACTTCAATAGCAATAGGTACACAAGAACGAGACAATCATAACATCCACTATTACTGTTTTTATAGGTTAACATACCTACCGAACCGAGTACCGACTTCGACATCCAATTACACAAATTAAAACGCTTCCCGTACCGTCTTCATACAGCCCTAAGTAAGTATACAGATAGTACAAACAGACAACTGTCATTAGAAGACGCCGCGGGCTATACTCAAATCAATGAGTCACGGATACCGTCCACCTGGGCCTTGGGTCCCTGTCTCACTGATGACGATTAGCGAAAAACGAGTCGAAGGTTACTAACAACTAGCAAGAAGTTAGCGAGCAGCGAGTGGGCCGGTTTCTAACAAAGCGGAGAGGAACGGAGACGAGAAGAGATGTGCGGAAATCGGCTAATCACATTAGTTAAGGTGGATGTTCACGGTAGCCCGCGAAATTCAAATGTTCTTACGTTTTTAGCGATTTGCAGGCCAGTGCTAGGTTGTATGTTAGTGAAAATATGATTCGCGGCTGTAAGACGATGCAGTTACAGAATTATAATCATCAAAACAAAAAAACGAAATTCAAATGTCAATAACACTTCTGTGGTCACATTTTTGCAAACAGGCAGTGCTATGCATATTTTTGTATGACCATTGAAAAATGTGCTGCCATCTGTGATTCACGAGCACATTTTAATCATCTCAAAAGCCGCCATCTGTCTTAAAAAGTAAGTACTAAGTACAAAGCTTTTGTTTGAGTTAGTTCTCATTTGTAACACGATTTTAGTAAATTGAAGTGGCGCTAGTAACGTGCAAAAGCGTGATGCCAAGTTTTGAATAATCTACTGTAGTAGAAGTTAGTACAACACTAACAAATACTCAAGAATGAAATTCATTCACATCCTTCTTAGGCCGCTAATTCGGAGAGGCGGGGCGTGCAGCGTGCAGCGTGGAGTTGAATGGAATTTTTACACTCTCTTTCGTACCAATCGTTGTTGTGACGTTCAAAAGAAACCTAAGGAATTGAACCAAATTGAATAGGGGATCGGACAAAAAAAAACTAATTAGTCCGTCAGATAGATTTCCAAAAATTATTGGGCACGTATTTTTTCTTTTTTCACGTAAACTTAAAATGAAGACGATACAGTGCTTCGAAAACTCGTGTGACGTCATATGATAGTACATTTTGACGACACAAGTGACGTTTCAAGCCCCACTCCCAGATCTTTGACACGTTTTATCTTCGTCATTTTTTATTCATTTGATAAAACAAAAAACACGTATTCAATATTTTTCGATAATCTAACTTACGGACCAAACAGAATCATATTATTTTGACCCTGTCCGATCCCCTATTGAAAAATATTAATGTCATAATACTTCGCTTAATACCAGTTTGCACTGCTTTGAAGTTATTATTTAGATTAAAAAAAAACCATAAACTCATAAAACTTATAATTAACAATTATGTAATCAGCAGTGTTATCCACAGCCACAGCATACATAATTATGCTGTGTACATAATCATCATTATGATAAATCTTTGTCTCTGCGGTCAACGTCGTGGTCATGCATACAGCTTGGCAAAAAAGAGTAGAAAATCCGGGGGGGCGCCACTGTGCTGTTCATTTGGCAACCCGTTGTGACCGTATCGCGTAACAACCTATCGTCTTGATACTTTTATTACTATTTTTTTATACCTAAAATTTATTTATTGAACCAGAATTTATTCTCCTCATGTAACTACCTAAAAATAAATATATGTTAGTAGCACTGTTTTTTAAATTTTCTGGGATTAAAAAAAGGCGTAGAAATAATTATTGTAATTTATTCTAATAAATCTTCCAACTCTTTTATGGGACGACCTTTTCTATGTTTTCCGGGTGTAGAAAATACGCCTTTGTTTCGATCTCCTTCCAGGACGACTCTTCTTATGGTGCTTACTGATTTTTAAAGTGAATAAATAAATATACATAAAAAAATGCATTTTGCTTTAATAAATAACAAATTAAAAATAATACATTTTTGGTACATTTGTAATTCTAATGATATAACAAACAGTTATCACCTTGAAATCACATTCAACAATAAAGTTATGTAGAAATCGAATTTAAATTCACATAGTGCACAGTAAGCCACTCAAGTATCAACATTAATCTCACACGCTATACCAAGGTAATGTCAGACAAAATGTAAACATAACCTATGTGCTCGATGATTATTGTTCAAAATTCCACATAATTCGTATGCAAGCAAGTCAAAACAGAATGGGGTTCATAAATTAACACTTAATTCATCTAAAAACAATAAAACAAACAGTTACATACCTGTCATTTCAGCGGTTCTTATGTAAACATCGTTGAGATCGGAGAGAATGGTTTTGGCCTCTTTTTCTGCCAAACATCGCCTATATACCTTATAAATTATCGCTCTGCCAGCACTTCGGATGGTTTTATTCATTTTGTATTACTCTACGTTGCTTTTATCACGTTTTTAGGGCACAATTATAAATTTAATAAACTTTCGAACTTTGTTTACACCAAACGTCATAAGTTTTTAATTGTTGCCAGCAAACAAAAAAATTAGTTCCGTTTCTAGACTTTTTTGCCAAGCTGTACGTAATGCGCGAATTCGTCAACTTTCAGTTTGTAATATTGTCATGAAAATAGAAGAAAAAAATACCTTTCATGGCAACACAATTCGTTGCTGTCAAAATGACGTTTCACCATAATGTTCCGTTTCGTTTGTTTTGTCAAGCACTCGAACTCGAAGAATCAGTTGTCAAATGTATTTTGTGAGCGTTCGCGAGTGGCAAACGGCGCTGCTTCGTAATTACCGTTTTAATTAAAATACGATTGTTTATAACTCATTTACAAGCCACGCGTATGAATAGTGTGCTGGAAAATAATGAAAACGTCGCTCGATAGCTACTAAAGGCAAGAAGTAAGTGAGCATAACAATAAAATCGGTTAAATCTATCCACAATGGTGAAAGATGGACGTAAATATCGGTCGTTGTCGGTCTAGCTTGTCGTTTTGCCGACGCTCTATGAAATGTGATCTAGTGCAACGGAAATTAAGGATTTTATAAACCGCAGTAAGTATTGCTTGGTACTAAATTTTTATGACATTGCGTTTATTGCAGATAGAGCGTGTTTTCTTATCACCTTTCTCTCTAAGATAGTCGGTTGATGAATGGCTATAAGTGGGTTTTAATGCTCGAATAAATATTGGGTAGCCCACATTTTGTCTATTTGTAATGTAGGATTTGATAAAGGTACTCCACCTTCATTCAAAGTTATCCCTTAGTTGAACTTATCTTGATAGTTATCTATTGGAATAAATACCTATAATATAACCAATCTCTTATCACTTTTGGAAAAATGTTCTATGATATTATTATTCTCTGTACTCATAATCACAACACAAGCAAAGGCAGGATGTATTCAGCCTGCTATGTAAATTCTGTGTTTGTTATTATGTAAATAAATGCACAAATGTTTGCATGTTTACATTGCAATGTAGGGGAACAGACTTTGTTTATTATCATTTTTTAGCAAGCAGGAAACACATTTATATCAAATCTGGTTCAATGGTTCTTGAGATTACTAAGATAAAACAAACTAACAGATAAGACCAAGTCATAATATAACAATTCTACCTATGTTATACAGTTAAAAACTCTTTTCTTGTCATACGAAGATTCTATTTCAAACAGGTGCACGCTTTTAATATTTTAAATTTATTCTTAATTTGAATGAATGATCTTGTTAAAGTATGGTCAACAGAATAATTTGTGGCTCTTATTGATTACAATTGATTTGTTAATGAGATTGATCTCATTAGAAAATCAATAAGAGCACTACACAGGTCAATATGGCTGGGATAGTTCGTAGAAGGTAAATGTATCCAGCAACAATGTAAATACTATTAAAAGTATGTAAATAAACAGGATAATTATGTGAGATAATGAAGAGTATTTATTTATCTAGTTGTTCTCTTTGAAAGATTATTTCACTGAAGTAATCAAGATAACCATAGTTAGCCAAAATACTACAAGATTAAAGTGTAGAGAATGTTTAAAATACATTAAAGATAAGATAATATATGAAGACAATTATAAATAAAACGTTTGTTGTAGTTAAATTAACCTCCCGTCCGCAAATAAATCTCCAGGAGATTTATAACAATGACTTTTTAATTGTGTCTTTAGTAAGGCGTATGAGCTCATAAATAAAACACAATTAATGAAATAAAGTTAATTGAAGTTTGTTTTTAACAACTTATTGTTGTGAAAAATTATTTTTAAATATCTTTTGCCCGTCACTTTATTCTTCTTACCTTTTTTCTTTAAACTTAATTATATTAACTCTTCCTCTTTCGGGAAGAGACGCAACAACGAGGAAATTGGAAGAAATGGGGGGAGGCCTTTGCTCAGGAATGGGAAAGATTAGGCTAACAAAAAAAAAATTAAACACTATCAAATATTGTTCATTTTATAAATAAACTTAATATAATACTAACAACTTCCCTGTTTTGTTACAAACAAAAAATAAATTCAATAAATAATGAACAAGCAAACTTGCAATTCCTTTGTTAGTTTGAGAATCAATCAATTTTGTTATTATTGCGCACCTCCATTAATCCATTGAGTTTACTAAACCTCATTTGACACAACATTGTATTATTTAAATGGTTTCATTCAATACATTGTATTGAAATGACTTAAGCATTATTTATTAAAAGGTTTAAGCTATAATTTATTGGTGACCACTAAACTACGAAGATTAGCTGTTCCAAATTTAAATTAATGCTTTCAAATCATTTCAAATTCTTGTGTTGACAGAATCATATTATGCAACCTGATTTAAATTAATTAAAGTTATAAAATGTTGATAACTTATTAGGGGAAGCTATCAGTTACCATTGATCAAATTGATTAATTTTGGTATGTTTTGGTAGAAGCTCGGTAGTAAACAGCTTATTTATAGCGGGGAAAACCAGTTTAGCTGAGATTTATTTGTTGTAAGTATGTGGTTATTAAAAAATAGCCACATACTTATTTGATTTTAAATATCATCACAAGCTGTAGAAGGGTGCGCGTGGAAGTGCTACACCGGGGGGTCACTCCGTTACCGCGGCAAATTGCCGCTCTGCGGACGGACCTCCGGTGCGATCTCATGGCGGCATGGAGACAGCGACTGTCGCAACCGAGTGCAGGGCACGCCACGACAGTGGCGGTAAGTCCCCTCTTTGAGGAGTGGCTACAGAGGAGCCACGGCGCCCTCACCTACCGTCTGACGCAGGTCCTCACCGGACATGGGTGTTTCGGGAGGTACCTGTACCGAATCAGGCGGGAGGAAACGCCCGGATGCTTCCATTGCGAGGATCGACCGGAGGACACGTTGGAGCACACTGTGGAGGTGTGCCCTGCTTGGGCAGAGCCCCGCCGTGTTCTCGTAGCGGCGATCGGCGGCGGCGACCTCTCGCGTCCGGTCCTGGTGCAAGCCATGGTCCGGGGCGAAGAGGAATGGGACGCCGTCGCCTCCTTCTGCGAAGCAGTGATGCTAGCGAAGGAGGTGGCGGAACGAGAGAGGGAGAGAACCTCTCGTCCCAGCCGCCGCGGGAGACGCTCCGGGCGTCGGGGGCCACGTGATGGCTTCCGGCCACCGTAGACGCGGGCCTGTGGACGGTGAGTAACGGGCTAGCTCGCCGTCCGGCCGTCGTCATGACGGCAACAGACCGTGTCGACGGCGCTTTCGTGTTCCACGCGCGCCTCAAAGAGATGTCAGCAACATGGAAGGGGCCCGCAAGGGCCGACGCCCGTCGGGGCTGCGGATTATCTAAGGCATAACGCGGCCTCGGCACAAGGGCGAGGAAGGAACATGGGTTTGGTTTTTAGTCAGTAGAAGTCTGACACTCCCCTTCGCTCTGCCCAAGAGCGGGGGGGGGTTATTCGATGATTTTTCACCCACCAAAAAAAAAAAGCTGTAGAAGGGTTCATCACTGGTGTACCCTTTAGTACACCCACATGTCGCCAATTATGTTTAACTCCCATGTAATAGGGGGTGAGCCTATTCTCAACTGGGCACAAATATAACACTTTACCCGACCTGGGAATCAAACTCAGGACAGCCAGCACAACAGTCGCGTCAGTAGTAGTTGACCACTAGACATCATCATCTGCCTAGCCTTTTCCCAACTATGTTGGGGTCGGCTTCCAGTCTAACCGGATGCAGCTGAATACCAGTATTTTACATGGAGCGACTGCCTATCTGACCTCCACAACCCAGTTAATACTAGGTAATACAATACCCTTTGGTAAGACTGGATGTCAGAATTTCAGGTCACTGACTACCTGTAAGTCCTGTAACGACTGCCAAAGATCTGTATAATGGCAGGCGGGACCAACAGCTTAACGTGCTTTCCGAGGCACGGAGGAAACTCGGTATGTCGGGCGGTCACCCATCCACAGACCGACCTAGGCAAGCACAGCTTTACCTAAAGATCGACCTGAGTGGCAGTTCTTATTAAGCCACGAGCTCCTCTACCTTTTACTAGTTGACCACTAGACAAACAAGCTTTTTTAATCTACACTACATTATACTTTTCAATGTGAAAAGAATACCTAGGGTTGCAGTTGACTTAAAGCTTAAAGTGAGGTCGAATGAACGTACCTAACAGAGTCAATAAATTACGCTGTTCAAAGTGAGTGTCCTAAATTAAAGACTCCAAGAGCCGTAATTTCTCGACTAATTTCGTGCCGCGCAAAATTAGACGAGGAATAATATCTCTTGAAGGAGCCCTAAGAAATATTTTTGAGTGTCGCAATGGGCGCAAACTTAAAACAATCCTAATAAAACATCGGGAAATAATATCAATATTAACAATAGAAGTAGGTACCTATACCTACTTATATATTGTTTTAGATTTAAAACAAATAGGTATGTAACGAAGTTGTCTTTGCGCAGGTGCACCGTGTAGCCATGGCTGACGAATCCAGCGTGCGAGTTGCTGTCAGGTATGTTGATATTCAAATACATCATCATTTCAGCCAAAAGACGTCCATTGGTGGACATAGGCCTCCACTTTAACCGATCCCGTACATCTCGCATCCATCCAGCAACATCTTTACCCATCACCATAAAGATTTCGAGAGAATATCGTTTCTAAAAAGATCGCTTCATGTGGAGGTATTTAGTACTTACTAACTGGGTTTACAGAAACAAATCACGCTAAACAGTCTGTAGGCCTTATTTATGGTTTTCGACCGGAAATTTTATGACCTATGCTGATTCTTCAGTCACTGCATGAATCGGCAGGATAGACATAGACAGAGTCTATAGTAAAATAATGTTTTGAATTTTCACGTTGTTTTACTATTAGTAAAACAACGTGAAAATTCAAAACATTCTCAGCGTATCCTTAAATGGTTGACGTGTAAACAACAGAAACCACAGTCCCCTCACAGCTTCCGACAGCAACAGACCCAACTATCTGTAACGTGTATTGTAAGACAGCAACCACACAACTGATAACTTTGTAGATCTTTACTCGATCCCCCGGACTCGACAATTCTTTTCTTAGTGTGTCGATGGCAAAAAAAAATTGAGTTGGCCTATATTTTGGCTAGGTAGGACCCGTAGGAGTAATGCACCTTCTTAAATAGCGTCAATCAGTTCCTGAAACATGTAGACAACAGAACACAATAATAAGTGACCCATCGTTTGCGGAATAACACCACACTCACAGGGCATTCAGGACAGTGGGAAGAGTCGTGAAAATTATCGCTTGTTCAAATTTATTGAATGAAATGTAACATCTAACTGATAATATGTTTACGGAAAAATTAAATCAACTGTGAATTTTCACAATATTTCATGGACAACTTATTTCCAAATCATAACATTCTCTGTAATTATTATCGCGTAAATATTGCTAATTGAATAGCTCTCGAAATTGCACGCTTTACTCGTCCGAATCGTTGCGATAACTAAACGTGACTGAAAATACAATAATTTATGCAAATTTCTGACCCAAAGACCTAGCTGAAGTGTGAAGTATTAACTAATATGTGTCCATCTGTGTGTGTTTGTTAGTACCTACACGCAGATTGTTTCATTGTGTGCGTACTACACACAATAGCATTGCTACTACATCACATTGTGTATTCAAACATGACGAGGTTTTGGCACTTTCTTACGTAATAGTTAGTGTTTGGGCATTATGACACTTTAGTCTGTAATATCCTTGCATTGTGTCGTTTCAAAGACGTGCTCTGTTGACTGAAAACCTGACCTAGCTGTCAAATCTGTTGTTAACTAATGATATTCAACTCAGCCTATTGCAGTCAACGGCTTGACTAACACGCTGGAGGACTGGGGTTGTGGCGAAGATTGGGAGATTTATGCAGACTTCCACCTCCAGTCAGTCCTAACTATCTTTCTAAAGTCATACGTAGAGAAGTCTCCAACTAAATGGTAGCTGGAGACCTCTCTACGGTTGCCAGCCGTTATGATTTGTTGACCAAAATAGTAACAGTCATCCTACATAGATTTTGACAATTGAAACGAATTCGAATCGCGATTGATTCCCAACGAGGTATACCAGAAGGTTTGGGGCACAGATTAAGTTAGGGTGCTAAAATATTCGCAGCTTGAGACCCAGCCCCAGGCGACCCTAACTTAAGTCAAGTACTAGTCCTTCGTTGATTACAGAGTCAAGAACCCATTGGGATGCATATGAATATTAATAATAAAGCCCCAGGAACTGAAACCCGCTCCCCGAACGACGGCCCGAGTGAAGTACAACCCTTTGTACCTTTGTAGGGTTTGGTACCCACCCCCGTCCCTTTCTGTATGACTGAAACAATCGTCGATAGGCACTACAGGGAAAACGGCACGGAAAAAGAAATTGTCTCGACGGGAATCGGCAATTTCTGGATCATATGACTTGATGAAAAACTGACTTAGGTACGTTTTTTCTTGAGCGCTGACTCTGCGATGCTATGCTGTAATTATTGCGATAACTGGCTTGAAAGTGTTACATTACCTGAGTTACATATAAATGTATTACTTCATGTATGTATCTCAGGCCCATCTGCCATGGTCGAGATATTCTCGTGGGTGCTCGGGCGTTATTGTGTGAATACCAAAATGAAGGCAGGCTTTATGTCAGATCTAACGTAGCCTGGTTGCACATTGCTGCTTGATGGTAAGCCAGAAAGAAAAGCCATACCCTATTGGCCGCCTCTGCAGACTACATGGACTGCCTGGAAGGTCCCCAATTAAAAAATATGGGCAAAGGTTGCTTTGAGAAACATCTCTAGTCTGTAATTTAAGAGTTCGTATGATGCTGTTTTAGTGATATTGGGCGATCTAGATCTCGGTATCTACATAACCTAAGAATTCGGTATTTGGACACCATTAAACTTGGACTTATAATCTTTAAATCTGTACAAGCGAAAACACGATTGGATGAAAAAACCTCGATAGAAAAAAAATACTAAAACAACTCGGTTTGCACTTATTTAGAGTTGGATCTCTGAAACCTTAAGGAATTTAGTGACGATTTTTACATAATAGATAGGTAACTATATTATCTCAAATCGTGCTGATTTTTTTTTTTAATTTTCTACGTGGTTTTCTAGTAATTAGCATTCCTGTGATTGGCGCTTACGTTATTTTATTCTAAGCGAGCGCACATTCTTTCTGTCTCACGTTTGGAACGCGGTAGTAATAGCGCTATCCTTTTCAATTTGTTCAATTCAATGACTTCAGTCTGCTGCGGCATCTGTCGCGAGACGAACCTATGTTTGGCGACATTACAGACAACGGACTATTTTCTACGCAATTATTTTGTTTAGTGGTAGGCAAAGGTACCTATAATAAAGTATAGGGACAGAAAAAGGAGTTGAAAACGTTTTGTGTTTATATACCTATCTTTTAATGATGATTGTCACCCACCTGATGATGGACTCCGAAGGTAGGTATTATAGGATCTCGGTGTCGGCACTACATAGAACCATCGTGTTTGGACTCATTTGAAAGGTCTAACGGAGATCTTGTTGACTAATGATGTCACCCACCTGATGATGGACTCCGAAGGTAGGTATAGGATCTCGGTGTCGGCACTACATAGAACCATCGTGTTTGGACTCATTTGAAAGGTCTAACGGAGATCTTGTTGACTAATGATGTCACCCACCTGATGATGGACTCCGAAGGTAGGTATAGGATCTCGGTGACGGCACTACGTAGAACCATCGTGTTTGGACTCATTTGGAAGGTCGAACGAAGACCTTGGTCACTAATGGTGTCACCTATCTGATGATACTCACCTACCTACTACCTACCTACTACCTACCTACTACCTACCTACTACCTACCTACTACCTACCTACTACCTACCTACTACCTACCTACTACCTACCTACTACCTACCTACTACCTACCTACTACCTACCTACTACCTACCTACTACCTACCTACTACCTACCTACTACCTACCTACTACCTACCTACTACCTACCTACTACCTACCTACTACCTACCTACTACCTACCTACTACCTACCTACTACCTACCTACTACCTACCTACTACCTACCTACTACCTACCTACTACCTACCTACTACCTACCTACTACCTACCTACTACCTACCTACTACCTACCTACTACCTACCTACTACCTACCTACTACCTACCTACTACCTACCTACTACCTACCTACTACCTACCTACTACCTACCTACTACCTACCTACTACCTACCTACTACCTACCTACTACCTACCTACTACCTACCTACTACCTACCTACTACCTACCTACTACCTACCTACTACCTACCTACTACCTACCTACTACCTACCTACTACCTACCTACTACCTACCTACTACCTACCTACTACCTACCTACTACCTACCTACTACCTACCTACTACCTACCTACTACCTACCTACTACCTACCTACTACCTACCTACTACCTACCTACTACCTACCTACTACCTACCTACTACCTACCTACTACCTACCTACTACCTACCTACTACCTACCTACTACCTACCTACTACCTACCTACTACCTACCTACTACCTACCTACTACCTACCTACTACCTACCTACTACCTACCTACTACCTACCTACTACCTACCTACTACCTACCTACTACCTACCTACTACCTACCTACTACCTACCTACTACCTACCTACTACCTACCTACTACCTACCTACTACCTACCTACTACCTACCTACTACCTACCTACTACCTACCTACTACCTACCTACTACCTACCTACTACCTACCTACTACCTACCTACTACCTACCTACTACCTACCTACTACCTACCTACTACCTACCTACTACCTACCTACTACCTACCTACTACCTACCTACTACCTACCTACTACCTACCTACTACCTACCTACTACCTACCTACTACCTACCTACTACCTACCTACTACCTACCTACTACCTACCTACTACCTACCTACTACCTACCTACTACCTACCTACTACCTACCTACTACCTACCTACTACCTACCTACTACCTACCTACTACCTACCTACTACCTACCTACTACCTACCTACTACCTACCTACTACCTACCTACTACCTACCTACTACCTACCTACTACCTACCTACTACCTACCTACTACCTACCTACTACCTACCTACTACCTACCTACTACCTACCTACTACCTACCTACTACCTACCTACTACCTACCTACTACCTACCTACTACCTACCTACTACCTACCTACTACCTACCTACTACCTACCTACTACCTACCTACTACCTACCTACTACCTACCTACTACCTACCTACTACCTACCTACTACCTACCTACTACCTACCTACTACCTACCTACTACCTACCTACTACCTACCTACTACCTACCTACTACCTACCTACTACCTACCTACTACCTACCTACTACCTACCTACTACCTACCTACTACCTACCTACTACCTACCTACTACCTACCTACTACCTACCTACTACCTACCTACTACCTACCTACTACCTACCTACTACCTACCTACTACCTACCTACTACCTACCTACTACCTACCTACTACCTACCTACTACCTACCTACTACCTACCTACTACCTACCTACTACCTACCTACTACCTACCTACTACCTACCTACTACCTACCTACTACCTACCTACTACCTACCTACTACCTACCTACTACCTACCTACTACCTACCTACTACCTACCTACTACCTACCTACTACCTACCTACTACCTACCTACTACCTACCTACTACCTACCTACTACCTACCTACTACCTACCTACTACCTACCTACTACCTACCTACTACCTACCTACTACCTACCTACTACCTACCTACTACCTACCTACTACCTACCTACTACCTACCTACTACCTACCTACTACCTACCTACTACCTACCTACTACCTACCTACTACCTACCTACTACCTACCTACTACCTACCTACTACCTACCTACTACCTACCTACTACCTACCTACTACCTACCTACTACCTACCTACTACCTACCTACTACCTACCTACTACCTACCTACTACCTACCTACTACCTACCTACTACCTACCTACTACCTACCTACTACCTACCTACTACCTACCTACTACCTACCTACTACCTACCTACTACCTACCTACTACCTACCTACTACCTACCTACTACCTACCTACTACCTACCTACTACCTACCTACTACCTACCTACTACCTACCTACTACCTACCTACTACCTACCTACTACCTACCTACTACCTACCTACTACCTACCTACTACCTACCTACTACCTACCTACTACCTACCTACTACCTACCTACTACCTACCTACTACCTACCTACTACCTACCTACTACCTACCTACCCGGTTTTATTTATTTATGGAAACATTTGTTTTGAATAGTTATAGTTTATTTTCGACGGAACATTTCTTTTTGTTATTTACGGTACTACCTACGATATTTGTGTAAGTACCTACGAATAATAATAATAAAACTGTTTAATAAATAAACATTGATGATTAATTACATAGAACATTTTATTTCATACTAACCTTTTAGGTTTATAGATTGAGTACCTACTTACTTACCTACTTTTATCTACGTGAGGAATGATACATCAGTCTGGATCTTCGATCAATAAGTTTCGAGTCCACGAAAAAAAAAACTGGCCAAGTGCAAGTCGGACTCGCACATGAAGGGTTCCGTACCAAAACGGTATGCTATAATTTATACAATTTCTTCAAAGGACCAATGAAACTTGACCTCTGGATTGTATAGGCGCTCATACGATTCAGGGACCAAATTATATTGGTTAACTGCTGTTTCCATCTGTTGTTTCCATCCAAGTTCAAAATAATTTTCCTAGAAAGTCCTTATAAAGTTCTACTTTTCAGATTTTTTTCATATTTTCTAAACTTATGGTTCAAAAGTTAGAGGGGGGGGGGACGCATTGTTTTTTACTTTTGGAGCGATTATTTCCGAAATTATTGACATTATCAAAAAATGATTTTAGTAAACCCCTATTCATTTTTAAATACCTTTCCAACAATATATCACACGTTTGGGTTGAAATAAAAAAAAAACACTTCCCACTTTACATATAGGGGGGCTACCCTAATAAAACATTTTTTTCCAATTTTTATTTTACCACTTTGTCGGCGTGATTGATACACATATTGGTACCAAATTTCAGCTTTCTAGTGCTAACGGTCACAGAGATTAAGCGAGGACGGACGGACGGACAGACAGACATGGCGAAACTATAAGGGTTCCTAGTTGACTACGGAACCCTAAAAAACCTCTAAATTTCGAAACTTGAGTCTCGGCCCTAGTACCTACCTATCTATTATTTTACCTACTATTATGTATAGTGTTTAGGTGTGTCATTAGTTTGTACCTAGCTAATAATAGGGTTCCGTAAATTTCACGGAGTGAAAGTAGTAAAGTGAAATTTACGGAAAATAAAAATAAAAATATTGTCATGTCCGATTGAAGGCTATAAATAAAAAATAATAGGGTTATGGACGGAGCTTCAAATAAGTATACCGACAATAATTTATTATCCTCGCTTGATTGTCAGCTCCGATCCGTCGTCGTACCGTGAAAATCGGTACTTCCATGAATTTCAACTTTATTTGAATGATGTTTTTACGAATACGTTTTATATATAATTATTAATATGAATCAAGCTGTCGACCAGCTGGGCGGTCGGGGCACAGCAGTTCAAACTCGTATTCGACTCACACTCGATCGCGGTCTGTGCGCGGAGCGCGCCGCGCTGCCGCGCCGGGCGTCATGCCACCGCGTAATAAGGAAGAGGGGGCGCGGGCGAGAGGTACGAAATCGCTCGCGTTGGGCTATAATGCGCGCTCTTAAGGCCTTTGATTTAAAGATCGGCCACCTACAGTCACAAACATTTCATCCCTCAGTTGGATGACTGGTAGAGTAGTAGACTCACATCACAACTTTTAGAATAGGCATAGATTTGCCGGAATTTTGATTGATGTGTAATGTGACCTGCTCAAGATCTATCAAGAAAAATAAAAACCTAAATCAGAAAATCTTTCCTCAATAAAACAAGCACCTAATTCCAAACGCTTTGAAGCATCAATATTGAAATAAACATCTTAATTTATGATTAACTACCGGTAATAACTCCGTAAACAAAAATAACGGCCTTTCATAAAAATTAAGATGTTCGTAATAAATCACTCCTCACATCATGGCTGTCTAAATCGGGCGTATGATGGTCTTAGCTCGTCGTAATACATTTTTATATGTATCTTCAGTTCATCTTGATAGAGGTCGGTTACGACTTAACGGGCTGCAATACAAATGATCTGATGACGAAAGGTGTCATACAAATAATGGAAGCGCCTCATTATTGTAAACGCCGACAAAAGGAAGGAACTGCACAATTTACAGGCGCTTGTCAGCGACGGGAGGGCAGACGGTGTCGCCTGTAATAAAATCGTTGCATTCAAAATGAACCTCACGTACCTATTTAATTACAACGCATTTTTCCATATTAAACTACCGGATTGTCGAAGGCTTGCACGCAGGCTTTTATTATACCAACATTGCGTGACGCAGAAGATAAAGACGAAACTGCGCGGCGTCGACGTATTTTGATTTATGACTTTATACTAACGAGCATAAAAAGGTTCAATTCCCTACTCATTCATTTCCACCGTTAGGCCGTGTTTATGTGAATCACGTAGCTTTATTTAGGGCTTAGAAAATTAGGGGTGACGGCGACATGACAGCAAAATATGATGGAATATCAAATATTCTCACAACCCAAATCTTTTGATAAATATGCTTCTCGGATATGCACAGCGTGAAGTTAAATTCGTGATATATTTAAAGTGTGTGTAATGTTTACGGCTAGTACATGACATGGAGCTCTGTCAATGACATCACGGCCTTAGCTAGCTTTAAAAATACCGTCGTCATCATCCCCCGCACAATCAGACAGTAAAACTCAAATACTGTTACTAGCGTTACTTGTCTAAATCTGGGAGATGACTGAGAAGTTCGTTGGACTAGGTATTATTTTGAGAAAGTATTTATTTTTGGGAAGAATCACTCAGGTGACTAACAGAGGCTAGATATTAATAGATCTTCGTTATTAGAAAGCTAAATTAACTTTTCCTCGAAGCTAACCACAGACACTTTTGTTCACTAAAGAGCATCTAAAGAGTCATATTGCTCAAATAGAAAGGAACGGCAATCCGCCATCACAAATATTAGAAGAACTTACGAAAGCAAATGTCAAGAGCGCTCAAGTAGCGATCAAAAACGAATTAATGCCGTACATGAGATCAAAACAAATACAAATCTATACGTAATGTCGACAACTGCAATATTGACGAAGCACTGTAATCATAGAAGTCCTCGACATCAATGAACAACGAGAAGAGGGACTTGGGTAAACTACGTTCGCGTTTCAGTTTCTAAACTTGTAAACGAACATGTGTTTTTAAAAACCGAGGCGTATGAATTCAATAATGAGTATTCAGCAGTCAGCTGCATCCGGTGAGACTGGAAGCTGACCGAACATAAGGCTAGGCAGATGATGATGTAGAAATTCAATAAGCAGTACAACTTCAAACATTTTATGACCACTTCAATAGTGCTAATCATTCTGAAATCAACTTAATTAACGCTGACTTTAAGTTGACATTATCAGTGGAAATAACATCAATTGGAAACAAGGATTTCATCAGACCATAAGTTGGTACTTTTTGTTCTCTACCGGATCTCATCTATACATAGAGATGTGATTATATGTATGATTGATGAAATGATGAGCTACACATGATTACTGTCATAGTTTTTATGATCGCTTGGTTGAAATAGGTAAGAATTATCAATTAATTTTATATTAAACAGGGCTCCTGCTGTGTTGCTTATTAGTGTCAGATTTTCTTAGTTGTTTCTTTAAAACGTCTTACGTTTTTCATTGATTGAAGAGCGCTAATAATAAAAACCACACAGGTCAATCTTCGAGGTTGACCCAAAATACTCGAGACCGTTCCGTGCCTCAGAAAACACAATAAACCTTTGATCCTGGCTATCATTTGTGGATCTTTGTCAGTCGCTATACGGATACACAGAATGCTGAAAGTCTGACACCTAGTTTAACCATAGGCTATCGTGTTATGTAAGAAGTTAAGAACTGGGTTGTAAGGGATGGAGCAGTCGCTCCATCTAAAAGACTAGTATAGAGCTGCATTTGGTGGCATTGAAAGCCGTCCCCAATTTAAGTCTTACTTAGATAAATAATGAATATTTTGCATTCAGTGGATGAATTGAAAGGACCACTGATGAATTAATTTGAACAATATAAAGTGAATCAGCGGTTTATCAAACCGCGCTAGTCGTTAAATACGTTAGAGGTGAAAGGTTATTGTTACACTAATTGATAGGCGACGATCTTTTGATGGTTCGTATTTAGAACATGACATACGCGGTTAGAACAAAAAAAAAATAGATACACACATCAAAATAATTTGTATATTTGTCGGGGCAACAGATAGTCTAGCAATTAGCAACATTCATTCATTTATATTATTTATTACATTAACAAATTTTTGTGTTGTCTCCACAAACACCGCTAATGGAGAGTTGAAGTTGGCCATCAAATGAATCATCGACAGTACTAAACTCGTACTGTAAACCAAAGGCCCTGAGACTATTCGTGCCTAAATTACCAGCAAATATAGTGGAAACAATCTCAACCATGTTTACCAGTTTGATTATCCGCATTGCGATATCACTGTCCAGTGTCTACCTCCTAATCCTGCTATGAGGTAACTGACAAGAAAAAACGTTGCTAAATAAACTAGGCGGCTCCTTGAACTGCGCCATGTCAAATCTGAGACAATCGCCTTTGAGGACAAGCCACGACCTATACCTATCCTCGGCTTGATTCGAGAGGCCAGGAGTCATGAGTCGGCTTATAGCGACCTACGCTTTTGAGAGCATAGATAGTTTCAAAATCTGAAAGATGCACGAGGGAAATGTAAATTAAACTTTCGTTAATGAAAAATTTAATAAAAATGTTCAGAATTCTGCCAAACTTTCGACAACTTTTCCGAGAAACATTACAAAACTTTAACAGAACATAGAACGCTTATAATTATGAGCATTCATTTTTAATTTAAATCAATCATAGCCGTCAACGAAATGTTAAAGTTCCGTGAGGTTTTCAACAGAATTTTATTCCAAACTATGAGCCATTAGTATCAAGCAATAATTATATTGTTAAAAGGGCGAGGGTTCGCAGTAGGCATGAGGGTCGAATACTGCTTCTTGGTAAAGCACATCGATTTTACTTCCCCTAGGAGCCCTACCCTAGCCCTCCGTCATGTTCCTATACAAATCGGGGTTCATGTCTCAATAAAACGATCCCATTTGTCAAATTTTTCATTGATCGAGATTTTGTAGATATAATATTCACTTTAAACAAACTATTGTTGTTTGAATGATATAGTAAACACAACATAAATTAATTTAATGAGTGCATTCATGTAGTTTTCGGTGTTAACACAATAAGAATTTGAATTTTTTAAGTTATGCTATACAAATAATACTCATGATTGTAGCTTACCTACTTAGTGTACTATGAAAATAAATATGGTATTTTTCTTTACGATTGTCATACGTTTTGAAATGTATGGTTTGTTCAGATTTCTAGATTATATAAGGTTATCCAAATTAGGTTAAAATGTAGATACAGTCCAACTTTAACCAGGTTAATTCAAAGTATTAATTGTTAGTGCCTTCGAAATTATACAGTGGTCTTAAAAGATAACATAAAACAAGAAAAAAAACAAAAGAAGGCTTGTAAAGAATCCTAGGCCAAATTGCTAATCAAGATTGAATATACAGGAAAGTCGAGGGCCCCAATTAACGACGAGAAAAGTTGGCCACAGTCGGATAAGAAACCTCAAACATTAAAAGGATAATCATGCGAAAAAAGAAAAGATACATCTAGAAAGGTACGCATGGTCACACAGTCTCAAAAAAGAAGACGTCACTATCCAGACAAATTAGACTGTGTAAAATTACGCAACGGGCAAAAGTGTCAAAAACAAGATTTCGCACTGTGTCGCACTGCGTACAAAAGTTAAGGAAATATAGACCTAGTTCGAATCGAAAAACTACAGTTGGGGATTCTTGTGTCTGTTGCACACCTACATAGACAGAGCAAAACAAAAGACAGTAGAGTAAATAGGCATTTTTTTAACATGTTCGTTCCATTCATTTTACCAGACTACGTAATGACAGTACTTAGCTTACAAGAACTGTCAAAGACTATAGCTTTCTCATTAGCATACGCTGAAAAATAAACTTTACCAATACCCAGGCCCACCTAAGACGACGGGTTACGCAACCGTGTGACAAGCAGCCAGACATAATCAGTTTATAGTCATTAAATCGTTCTCCCGTCTCACAGCCTGTTACTTTAATAGTCTTTATCTTGTATCTATTGTTTTTCAAGTCGCCTATAGTGGGCTGACCTGATTCTCGCTTCTATATTTACTTATGTGTGTGAATTTAGATCTTTATTAGGTGTTATAAATTTGAGTGAGTTGAAGAACAACTCATTCTTTTCACTGTTTTTTTTCTTAGCACGATAGCAGAAATCTTACAGAATACAGAGTTACGTGTAGACCGTGTCTTAGAAGTCAAACCTTGCGAAGCATTTTACTTTGTGTAGGTACTTTTAATTTGTTTCATCACACTGCTCTCGAAATTGCGATAAAACACCGTGTGCATACCGAGTTACCGACATGTCCTAGACACAAATATTCGAAGACATCAATCCTCACTAGGCCCACATGATAGATTGAAGCTCACTCTCTAACACATAGAGTAGGACTGTTTCCCATCAGTGGCAATTTTAAAGGCTGATTATTGTGCTCTAAACCTCCACGAAGCAGCAAAATTGAAACACCCACTGCTCCCACAAAAGTCGTCTATCAAACCGCCAGTACTTACCTCGACATGGGCCATCGTGTAGACGCTCCATTACAATTTATAGTATGAGTACATTCTAGTAACTCTATAAGGAACATAACGGCACCCTGTCGTACTACGGTACACTATCACCGGCTCCGCCTGGTCTGTCCACTAAGTTTTTACCAAATCAATTTATTTTTTACTGAGATTGTGTTCTGGTATTGATGCAAAGGTAATTATTTCAATGAACTGGACCTAAGCTTCCGTTAGTGAAGCATTTTTTGCGAAGAACTGTACGATTGCTTGTTAATCTTTCGCGTAGAACTGATCTGCAGATTAGATTAAATCATCCTCATCCTGGAGATATTCTTATACATATAATGTAGCTCCACTACCTAAGCATCTATGTGTAAAACTATACGGTCAACTATTTTACTATAATTAGGTTGAGTTGTGTACTAGCTCTTATATATTTTTGAATTATTACCACCCTTGAGAATAAGGTCAAGGATATCAGATTTATTTTAAGGGTTTCGGTCGTTAATCAACACTACTCCTAAACTTATTTCTCCTTATGTGGGACCAAATCCAGCTGTTACCAAACTCAGTAGTCATTTGCACAGATTTTTATCGTCCACGATAACACCTGTTACTTAAGATAACTATGTAGATGCATTCTTTGACCGCAATACGCACTGAGATAAAAGAAGTAACGCTTGGCCGAGCAAATATTAATTACACACGTTATAATTACGTGAAGTGACTCATTGTTGATACCGAATCGGGTTATTGTTTAAACTGGATCTAGGCCTAGGATTGTGTATTTATTAGCGGCAAAATCACAGGTTTCTTAGCTAGCATTCGTTGACTTAACGCGTGAAGCTTCTCATCATCGTCATTGTCTTACCCTTATCCCAATTGATTTGTTGTCGGCGCAGCATGTCTTGTTTTTCTATAGGTACTACTCTAATTACTTGTCATCACGTCAGACAACGCATTTCTTACCATATCATCCTTTACATAGTCGATACATCGTTTCTTTTGTCTTTTCTTTATTTTTTCTACAAACAAGTTTGACGATCAAGCTTTTCTTTGAAAAAGTTAAAGCTAAACACACCATTTTTAGCCTTTTTCCGTCATGCCCTTAAGACTAACTAGGTCTCAAACACTTAAAAGCTGACCACAATCAACAGCCCAATTTGTAATCCAGCGATTAGTTGTTCCGGTGACTACTTCCTTTTCCGAAAAATTTAAATATTATGTTCATCGTTTTATTATACGAAGAATTTACATTTTCTTACACTGTGAAAACTTCATTCAATGAGATCGAAAAATGGAGATTTGTTAGAAGTTATCATTCAACTGCTGCCATAATTACCATCCTGTCTTTTTCTCGATGTATTTGGGGTCGGCACATCGTGCTTATTCCTTATCTCGATCTCACTTTATTTCAGTATTCATCCTTCGTACATTCTTATTGTCATTGTTTCTTTTCTCGTGTATCTTATGTACTCAAAACTTTCGTCTTATCACTTTAACAGCTGCCACCAATTCCATAGCTTGAATTTACTGAACAGAATTCGATTTTAGCACACGATCATTATTACCTACTTATCGTCAACGTATATCAGAGAGACGATCCTTTGATGAGCGTATTAAGCCCTACATCGCTATCATTCCTCTTCTAGGTCGACTAGACTATCAATCAACATATTCTGTTGTAGGTAAACATTCCTACAAGCAACCGATCAATCATCTATTAAGTAATGCGTTTAATGTTATGCCTTCTATTTATTCTGTCCAGTTTTCGTTGTCCCTTTGCCAAAATGAAATTAAAATCAGCTGTTAGTTTGGAAAGCCACAGTGGCGTCATATTTCATTGCCAAGTTTTCACTCCGAATTTCACTTTGGTAAGTGTTTGTTGAATGGGAAAAGTGTACAGCATTAGTTTGGCTAGCCAATGTTTTCTTTGACCATGGTACACAATCCGAATCTTTTTCTTCAGCCCCATGGGAAGAAATAGAGGCAATATCCAGAGTTCCAGACTAATTGATGAGACAGGGCCGACTGTATTTCAATTAAGCGATAAGAAATAAAGTAAGAACAACAAAGTTGTCTAGAAGTTTTTCCTAATTGTAACAATGGACTTATTAGCTTTCTTGTCGTTCTTCGACACACCTGTAATCAGTATCGTATACATTTATGCTCTAACCATGGTAACCAGTATCACAATAATTCATAGGCCGCCTTAGCTACTTGTCATTTCTCCGTACCTACCGAGTTATTTGACTCCAACAGTCAACCGGTTGTTGTTTATCTCGTTAGCGTCAGGCAAATCTCGTCTAATTATGACAAATTGTGATCTTTTACCCGAAGCTCGCGGAAGTACGAGCTTTCAGTTGCCGACGAACTGAATCTTGGTAGGTACTGGTTTGAGTACAGTTGTTTCTTAAAATGTTTTTTTCGGTATTATTCTTTATTTATCGTGTGGTTAGTGCCTAACCAGGTGTCAGTTTTTGTGCCGCCCATGGGCTGGTGACTTGTCTTTACATGCCGTCAAGAAATATCTGTCAGTCATGGTGGTTACAAATGGTGGCAAATGATGATTACAAAATACGTACGCACATGAATCCGAAAAATCAGAGCGCTGTATTTTGGATTTTGCAAAACTATAAGTAATCTTTATGTACTGCTGTACATAAAGATTACTTTTTTTCGGATTCATGTGCGTACGTATTTTGTAATCATCATTTGCCACCATTTGTAGAAGGCAGAAAAAAGTTTTGAGGTGTTTTTACATTTTCTGATCTCGGGCAAGTGACGTTCGTGTCAAGGCTAAGAATATAAAAGTAGTAATTGCTACTCACAGTCCGAAGTCAATCATAAACTATTTATTTATTTACTTGACGATCGATGACGGGATCTAGTAAGGTCGCAACACCTACTTGCGTCCAGTCAGTTATTTTAAATATTTTATTAGTATGTTCAGACGTGGGACGTGAATGTCAATTGGAACATGTGTTGTATCGATTTAACACCACAAGTTCGACTGGTCTACATGGCTAAATTATCTATTATTGCTCCAGTTTTGTGATGTTATGACTACTTATGACGGTTTGGCTTATAAGGAGTGGCTGTTATGAAATCGTTGGCAGAATCGGATTAAGGATTTCGCGGATGCCTTGAACTGGAATTTTGCAATCTGGTTTGTGGTCAAGTTATATTGTATAGCTATGAAACATTTATCCATGCTTATATTTGTTCTCTGTTTGTCTGTCTATCTTACTCCAATGAAAGGCATAAATACATGTAAACCATGACTAAACCATTGGATACATTTTAATCCCGATAACACGTTCTCGTGGCATAATTCCCGACCACGCAGGTGACAGCGTAACTTTGTTTGGAAATGTTTATGCCTTAACTCCAACCAAGTTTGCATAAACTAAAAGGATTTCAACTTATGTATATTAATGGTCTCGCCCGACACAAAATTAAGTATGTGCGATTAACATTTCAGCGCAGAAATTTACGATTACATGTTGCTCACGCTTTTCCGTAAAGATAATAGCGAAAAGCGCAATTGCATTATGTTAACGGCAGGTTGTTGGCAATTTACCAACACCTCACTGACCCACTTGCTTTGGTTGATGGTGTAGGATGATAACTAGCGCATTCACCCTAGCTTAATATGTTCCTTTCTTGGGTAAAATTTTGCAAAGATTTATGTTTTTGGGTAATTCTTGTTGCTAATATTCTGCGATACGAAACAGTCGACTGTAAACATAGTGTTTGTGAATAAAATGGATACATGTTTATCAATTTTCATCATAATTATCTTTGTACAGATGTTGAAATGGATTTCTGAAATACCTAGTGACTCTTCTGTCATCTTTCCCGTAGGGATCAATAATTAGGGCAAGATTCATAGACTTTGCTTTACGTTTTTGCGATCTGCGAATTTTGCCCTTAAACGCTCACTATCGACTATAATAATCAGCATGTCTAGTAAAACTATGACTTGCAGAAGTAATTGCACAATTTGCGAGAGATCAATGTCCATCAGTAAATTGCTATTTTGTAATGATGTTGTAGAAATGGTTGTTGACATCAAACTAAAGATTACTTTCTATTGCGAACATCATTGTCTCGGCAAGCTGACGCAACCAGACATTACCTTTCTATATCGCGACGAGATTATAAGAACATACCAAACATTACAGTTTCATTACAGTACCGTTAGTGATAGACAGTCGGCGTTGTAACTGCCTTACCACTTTTGATAAACATTCTTAGTAAATTGATGTCGATGAAACTTCTATAAATGTTGAAACTAATTAACTGCAATTAATTATTTTGTTATTGTTGTTGTTTATTAAACCTTTGGCTTCCGCTTCGGTGGGACACTTCCTACCTATTACTCTCAAAGTAAATAATTACTTCAGGGCTTAGACAAGGGGTAATTGCTTTGAAAATTATTCATATTTCTACATCAGGATTGAAATAAGCTTTTCTGTACCTTATTATATCATTGCAATACGTTTTTTACTTCCATCATTGTTACCTCTGATAAAATTGTCTACGATTCTTGCTCTTGACGTTTTATGATGTGCAAGTTATATGGAACCTTAGAGTGGAAACGCAATTACGTCGTCGACTATACATTCAGTTTTATTGCTTATCTCTGCTCTGTTTGTAAGGATGTGGTCGCCGTATGTTCCAGAGATTACTTTCCCGACCGCATTTGCAGATGCAACTGGTTTCCTTGCTTTCCTTAGTTAAGTTAATATTTCAGGATATAACTTGCAACATCGTCTTAATATAACTAGATCGTTCCTATTTGCTCTTACGCAGAAAAATAAAGGGTTAAACTGTTTGGGGATCAAATTGCGAACTGACTTCGGACCTTGCGGACACCGGACACTGACTGACAGATTCTTCAGAACTCTGACAGTTCATATACAGAGAGGCATTTAAGTACTTAACTACCGGTTAACTATCTGTCTGCACCGTTTGAACCGAAACTTACGAGTCGGGTAAAGTGACTTAATCAGGAACTTATCAGTAGTAGCCACGGACGCCCCATATTTCATGAGTCTTAAAAAATATAACTGGCGAAATATGGGTATTTATTTATTTTTTATTTATTTTATTAGTTATCGTGGTTACAGGTGTCATGCTATGTTATTTTTTTCTATGAAAGTGTCTGTGTCAGATTAATCTATGACGCTTATCTGCACCTACCTACACTATGCGGGCAAGTGTAAAAAATAATATATTATTATGTAGGCGTAGCACCTTAGATAGTGTAGTAAATATTCAGTAGCTTGTCTCCAAATTGTAAAGAATGTTCGATAATATGTCCATTTATGTGTACGACGGTGTCTCTATATCCGTCTATTGTTATACAGCGTGTTGTTTGAACGATAAAACCGACATGTTTATTGTTTTTTCCGCCGCCTGTGCATCCCACTAATTCATGCATTCGAAAGCTAGTCAAGTGTATTTCGATCCGTGCACTGTGAAGGGTTCCGTAGACGTATATTTATGCAAGCACAGTTTTGGTTTTATCTGCTGTAAAAATAACTTTGCATTTCGTATTTTACGAGAATCTATGGATTCTCGTAAAATACGAAATGCAAATGCTCTTTATGATCGAATGCTTTCCTGTGCAAAGAGCAGTGCAGATATCATCATAGTGCCAATAGCCTCCGAGTAAATGGCTGTGTGCAATCCTGACAGACGAGACGGGCAGACGCCATTTTTTGCCATTAAGCTACAAAGCCTTAAAAAGATTCAGTTATCAATTTAATGTTAACACTAAGCTAAATTCAAAAGCGATTTTCTCGTGAAATTACGGTTTTTACTAAAAATGATAAACGTTAATCAATATGGTTGAAGAAAATCACTTTTCAATTTTGTTACGTGTTCTTTCATTACTGGTGTACGCACACCTACCAATCAAGCTATACAAAACCAGTTTATGCGGATCTCTTATCGTACGGAAAATCTATACTAAGCGAGGCCTTGTTATACTAGAAATGTAAAGCTTTATGTGTCCCTGTCCCTGTGTGTACTCCGTACAATGTAATTGTCATCGAAAATTCGTATCATTCGATCGCACACTTGGCGCCGGTAAATATTAGTAGGTTTATTATGCATGCATTGCGCTCTGTGATTTGCAAACCGTTACATTTAAATGACCCAGTCCTTATTTCGAGGCGCTACGACCTATAATGCTATAATTGCACTCGTACTTATTTTGAAATATGGCACTATTGATTGTATTCAGTATTGCTTGATGCAAATCAAATGAACTACCCTCGCACTGGCCAGAATGTGGTTCAATTATACAACCTGTATACCTAGGTATAGCTTTGGCGCGTAAAATGTCAATGGACACGGAACTCTATTGGATTTAATATTTTTTAATCCCAGCTCACGTTGATTGTTTCTTTTTATTGGCAAAAATAATTATGTTTAGAGATTTTGTCATAAAACTTAGTATCATCAGATAAACCAATTTCTCATTGGCCATAACCACAGATAATAATTTTGTATAGTTGTTTACAATTTTTGATTGTAATATTTCTATCAATAAATTCATCGGTCAAGGCTTATAGTCCGGTCAATATAGACATTTCAAATAACAATAATTCCCACAGAGCCAAATATTGGTGGAGAGCTGGGGTTTACCATTACAAACAAAGTGTTAAAAATCCCATCGATCCTATGTGTGCTACAAAAGTTATTCGGGGTCAAAGGTCAAAATTCGAGGTTTTTTGGATTTTTCTCGAAAACAGTAAGTTTTATTAAGAAAAACAAAAACCCAAAGTTGTAGATGTTAAAATTCTCTACAAAAATGGTCTTCATGATTTTTTCTAAGAGTTACCATTCCTGAGATATCGCGACTCTAATGGGCCTACTACACGCACGCACTTCCCCACAGTTTTCGTTCACACTTCATAGTACATCGCGCGTGTGGTTGGTAAAACTGTATTACCATTACAAACCACACGCGCGATGTACTGTGTGCACCGTGTAATCCCGCAGGCAAAACTGTGGGGAAGTGCGTGCGTGTAGTAGGCCCATAAGAGTCACAATTTCTTAAAAGCGAAAGGTCACTCATCACGAAATCTCGAAAACCGCTGGACGTATAAAGATGATTTTTGGCAGGGAGGTAGTTTATAGTTAGTAGACTCACCATAAACTGACTCACCATAAACTAAGTCCCCGCCAAGATTCAAGACTGTTGTACAAAAAATTAAGGACGTTCTAACAAACTTGTGAAAGCCTTTAGACCTCCCTTATCCGGCCCTGTCGCAAAATCTGTTCATAGCAGACGTCTACTTACTATAAACTACGTCCCTGCCAAAAATCAAGTTTGTTGCACAAAAAATGAAGGACTTTCATACAAACTTGCGAGGGCCCTTAGACCACCCTAATCCGGCCCTGTCGCAAAATCCGTTCTTACCGAACGTCTTCTAACTATAAACTACCTCCCTGCATCCTCCCTGCGAAAAATCATCATTATACGTCCAGCGGTTTTCGAGATTTCGTGATGAGTGAGTGACCTTTCGCTTTTATATTATAGAAAATGCGACTCTTAGAGTCGCGATATCTCAAGAATGGTAACTCTTACAAAAAATCATGAAGACCATTTTTGTAGAGAATTTTAAGATCTACAACTTTAGGTTTTTGTTTTTCTTGATAAAACTTACCGTTTTCGAGAAAAATCCAAAAAACCTCGAATTTTGACCTTTGACCCCGAATAACTTTTGTAGCACACATAGGATCGATGGGGATTTTTAACACTTTGTTTGTAATGGTAAACCCCAGCTCTCCACCAATATTTGGCTCTGTGCGAATTATTGTTATTTGAACACTATTTTTATGTCTAAATTGACCGGACTATTAATTATCATCAAAACAATACAGATATGGCAGATATTTCAATAACGGAATTACTCTTATCGCGATAATTTTACGTATCATACGGATCTTACTGACCTAATTTAGGCGGTTTTAATTTTGGCGAATTGAGGATCTTCCTGTATTGTTTATTTTACTATCATCATTCTCCTACCCCTATCACAATTTATTTGGGGTCGGCAGAGCATGTGTTCTTCTTCCATACTTCTCTATTACTCTTCATCTGAGCAGTCACCTTTTTTCTAGACATACCATTTCTTCAAACAGTCCACCCATCGGTTGTTTGGTAGTCTTCTACTCTTATTTTAGTATCGTTATTTTTTTATTAAATACCATTAGATGATTTTAATTTCAAAGAAACAATATTCAAGTAGCTCTCCTCACATTACAGAGACTAACAGCTAAAATATTTCGTTTGATTCCTCTTACACGCTGTTGCAACACATTGAATATCATTATGAAGTACTAAATTACTAATGTATTCAAAGGTTATAGTTTTCTATCTGCCCACACCACGCCAATGGGAAGTGGGTGCTATTCGCTAAATATTTGGGCTCTTATCAACCCACGGCCGTTCTACATTGCCTTAATGCACTTGGCAAATATTCGCAGATAGATAATATTTATGGCGATACATTTGTTTGATCATAGTCTTCTCGACTGGGTCATAAAGCTGATGCTGCAATACTCATATTGTGTAAAATAAAAGCTTTCTTTTCTTGCAGTATGACCAAAAACTTTTGATTATTCACAGGATCAAACTACAATGATTTCATCGCTAAAACTAGATCCCTCCCTGTAATAAAAAGTGAGCAATTATCTTCTACGTCTTGATATAAGTCATGAAAGGCAGCTTTTAATATTGCTCACAGGATCAAACTAAAATGTACCCCCTGCTGGGACTAAGGTAACCCCCCCTGTGAGAAAGAGCGAGCCGTAATCCAGCACACCCTTTATTTAACCCACATAATGGGCCTAGTGTAAATAATAGATAAAACCTACAGCTCGTTGGAACTAAATAGTATTTTCTTGAACACCTAAGAGCTAGACACAAGTCTTTATTGATTTCAATTAATAAATTGAACAAGAACATGTACCATCAATCAACTACACACACAACAAAGAAACAGCCGTCAAACCTTGACGAAAACTGACACAATGAACTCGTGGGAAAAGCAATAACGTCTTGATTAAACTCATTTCCCGTTGTTTATTTAACATAACAGTCAAAGCCTTTGTGAAAAACCAGCTGACTCATAAAAGATTAAATGACAAATTGCGATACAAAAAGGCTGATAGCACAATGTGTAGTGATATCCGTTTATAAGCTGAACGGGGTTTAATAACAGCGAGTGGTGCCATTGTAGTTCCACATACAGTGTAATAGGTACGACGTACAATAGACGTCTCACATGCATCTACAACTACCTAGCCTGTAAATAGTGATGTTTTCTTAGAACTTGCGACTGATTGCTGTTCGCCTAGTAACTCTTGTGTGCTATTTTCAGTCCAAATTTGCGTGCCCGGGGTTGATGTATCATTCCGCTAAGCAGTCTTTGATTATCCACTTAGTACTTTCATCTTACACTTTAAGTTTTCTCTGCTTTAAGTGCTTCTTAAGTATTGAGAAGTGGTGGTTAATGTATATGGCCGGAAAGTAGATAAAATGATGCTGCTGTTCGTAATCAAATCTTTTACTTAGATTTACCCTGCTCATCGTATTTGGGTCAAGTGTTTACTACCTACGGCGTTTTCCATTGTGTTCTGGACTGTTTTCTTTCACCGTCTAATCTTGTTACAAAGCTATACTTGTATGTTGTTCACGGACCAACGTCTAACTTCTTCCATCGTATTTGTTTTACTCTCTTTAGTTTCTATTCATCGGACCCTAACTTAGACCTCTTAGAAAGCTTTGGAGAACTCAATCTATTTTGAATAGCAACAAAAGCAAAGCACTTCAGTCTACAACGAAACGCAAACGTTCTTCCAACAAAAACGACATACTCAACCATGAAACACCGCATAACAACTGCAATAGGTACCTGAAACAAGAGAAACAAAACTGCAACTAACTCTACGTAATACTAAGGACTAGGTTATTAAGGGGCATACACGCCAAGTAGAACATAACATTACGCCTGAAATCCCTGACGGGTTCGAAAGAGATGTTTCTTAAGCACACCCACATTTCCCGGGTTATGTTTAAATTTCAAGAAATAAAGGACTAGCATATTAAGCAGTAGAAATAGTACATTGTTACCTTAGGGGTGAAAGGAACTTATTTAGTCCCGAGTCGGGGTTTGGCGCCTGAGCGCAGCGAGGGCGCTAATAGTTCGAGGGACTAAATAAGTCTTTAACCCGAGGTAAACACTGTGCTTTTCATTACGAATACAAGGAAAGTTGATGGGAATAGGCTTGCCCCCAATTACCTAAATCGGTGAATAGACTTTGCTCCTAATTACATCGGTTGATGTGGCTATATTAACGTCTTTGGTTGATGGCAATAGGCTTGCTCCTAATTAGATTAGTTGATGGCAATAGGCTTGATCCTAATTAGATTAGTTGATGGCAATAGGCTTGATACTAATAACATGGTTGGGGGCTATAGGCTTGCCCCCAATTACATCAGTTGATGGCAATAGGCTTGCTCCTAATTACATTGGTTGATGGCAATAGGCTTGCTCCTAATTAGATTGGTTGATGGGAATAGGCTTGCCCCTAATTACATCAGTTGATGGCAATAGGCTAGCTCCTAATTACATCGGTGGATGACAATAGGCTTGCTCCTAATTAAATCGGTTGATGGCAATAGACTTGCCCCCAATTACATCAGTTGATGGCAATAGGCTTGCTTCTAATTACATTGTTTGATGGCAATAGGCTTGGTCCCAATTACATCAGTTGATGGCAATAGGCTTGCTCCTAATTACATTTGTTGATGGTAATAGGCTTGCTCCTAATCACATCAGTTGGTGGCAATAGGCTTGCTCCTAATTACATTGGTTGATGGCAATAGGTTTGCTCCCAATTACAACAAATAATTTGACAGCTGTCAGTAGAAAGCGATTCTCCCTAGGGCTGAAAAGTAGTACTTTCAACCCGCTCCGCAGGCATGTTCCGACCTACTTTCAGAGTATGAGTAATGAAAAATATAAAAACTACTGTGTTGAAATTGAAATTTTTTAACGGTTAGGCGGATTTGTGTGTAATAGAATAATAATACACCTAAAATCCCGAATAATAAGGGGCAAGCCTATAATACAGTAGAAATAGGTGTTGATTGAAAGTCTTACAACAAAGGTATTAGGAAGATGGCGTGCCGCGAGCGGCGACGTCGGTGTTCCACTCGGACGCTCGCGTGCCCCATTGTGTAACGCAGTACAATAGCCCCTGTGTACTGCACACACAATATAAGTGCATGGAATTTTGCACTGGGAGGTATACCTAGATACGGAATTAGAAGGCGCATTTGAAGTGGTTGTGTAAGGAACTCACGAAACAGGCGCTACTGCAAAGGTAAATTGATGTCTAGAGCATTTTACGGTTCGAGAAGTTAATCTACACTTTCGATTCGTTAAACGTCTTCGAGGGTTGGACCCTTTGAACAAAGTTACTTTGTGTTATACTATATGCAGTCGGAAGACAAAGGAGCAAAACAAATGTGCCATTCAATTATCAATCTTTAAACGAAATCTAAATTAAGTAGAATTAGGAACAAAGACAAAGATGAAAGTACTTCCCAGGATTCTCGTGTCCTGAATTTGACGGAAAATGGCGGCAATTACAATGAACCAACTTGATCCTAATTACGACTCATCACGGTAATAATCTTGGCAAATGACACGCCGGCCGAAAAAAAAGTGAATCATGTTCGAAATATGAATATAATAACGCATTCCATTTTTATGGTATAACTGTCACATTGCGCACGCGTTCAATGTCCGTTCGGTCGACGGTCGGTACTTAATGTTCCCTTTTGAACTGTTAATTGGTACTTCCGTCCCTCATTGAATTGTGGTGGTCTAGCTGCAATGCAGCGGTGCAATAACAGAACATAATAAGCTGTCGACTTCATATTACCCTGTATTCTCTACGGGCGTTATGAAATAATGGGAACTGCAGTTAGTTCATTCGGCTATATGGCTCTGAGTAATAATGCGACGACGTCTATAAAGTTTATAGTAAATGTCGTATTTAAGAAATAACTAGCGTATTGTGTGATGTGTCATACTCGTAGCTAATTGCATTGGATGAGCAAATCTTGTCAAAGAGAATCGTTTCACGTAGCAACAGAAATCTAGAAATGAGGAAAAGGCTCTGACTCACTAATGAAGAAAATACTCTGGTTTGAAGTGGCTTGCTAATGAATATACACAGTAAACAAGGTGTAAACAGTAAGCCTATTTATGAGTCAATACCAAGAATCCTGCATGGCAACTACGCAATACAAATCCGGATCACTCATCAGCACTACCTAGCTTTTCAGTACCATGTTTGATTGTTTGGATCTAGTTCCAGACTACGCTGCATGCAGCTGAATATTAGTTTTATTTTAGAGTGCATGCATTGGCATGTCTTCCACACCACCATTCGTCTACTCCCAAATATGTTGGAGTCGTCTTTCACTCCAACCGAATGCAGCTAAATTCCAGTATTTTTCATAGAGCCATTGACTGTCTGACCCCTACAACTCGTAACCGGGTAACATCTAGGAAAGACTGGATGTCTGGCTTTTAGACAACAATATAAAGAGCTACAGCAAGCGTTGCATTACCTTGAAAACCGACCTTTGCGGCTTTTATTATTTTACCACGAGTGCCTATGGCTACTACAGGACCAAAATCTAATCTCGCATTCCTATTATGGTCCTCAAAACTTACACAATTCTTATCTCCTACATCGATCAACAGTCAGCTGGTTACCACAAACATACACAAAGATAACCTTGGGAGATATGACTAGACCTTCACGAGATCCAGTTTGTTTCTTATACTCTTATACTATGACTAGCCTTGATGGGACGCGCCTTTGCGTGATGTAGTTGCGTTTATGAATTAGCATTCTGTTATGTTCTTTGAGGTTGTATGCAGATTCCATTTAATCGCATTGGCCAGTATAATATTGTTTTTTTTTGCCAATTTAATCAAAATCCTTGTTCCCACAGATGTTTTTGTCACAAATGAATGCTAAACATAAGATATTTTCAGAATGACTTTTTTTTACTTACGTATACTAGAAAAAGTTATAAGATCGTTTCATGATGCTAACTTAGTTTGATGAGTGCTTCCAATGACATAGGTAGGTACTCGTATTTCTTTACATGTTTGAAAAAAAAATTAAATCGCAAATGTAGTATACTTACCAGATTTTATTGGTTTTCACACAGGTTGTTTTTCTTCTACATGATGTCACGTTATATTCGTAGAAATGAAGAATACGGATTTTAATCCGGTATTAGCTACTTGTAATAAGTTATTTCACATAATTCCTATTGATAGATTGTAACTTTGTTCACGTTTACCTGTCAATGTAAAGCAATAAACTGTACGTGACCGATATGTTAAAACAGAAGACGTTTCTGAATTGATGGGTATAACACGAGCAGCTTTATATGACTTTGGAAATATTTTGCATAAGGTTCACTACTTATTGAAGAGGTTTTGATGGCCACCCGTTTCCTTACAATTATTTGTTCCAGACAAGACTATTGCCAATAAATCTTTGATGTCAACCTTTTTTTGATCGAGTTAGTTTTCAAGACTTGGGAACACCCAGATTTCTCCCCGTATTATCCCGGTAATACTCGGTTGAAAACAATAAACTCGGAGTGGCTCACTCCCTTTTCAAACAAAACACGAAATTTTGGTGTAGGTACTAAGTATAGGTACAGAATAAGCTATAGGTCCATACTTCGGGCTCAAACTCTTCCGATTCTTTTGGTCTAAAAATTACATTTCACAAGACATGTTTTCATGCGCACTATCAAAGGCAAAGGGAAACAATAGATTAATCATTCTAATAGCCAAGCCTTCGATAACAAGCACCACTTGTCTCAATGTTGAATGTAAACTGCACGTTCGAAGTATCAAGTGTCTAAACAAGTGTACCTCCTAGACTTCACACGCGATCATGCGCCTAGATAATTTAATAGCTATAAAAATACACTATGATTTATAGTATGACCTACATTTTCCGAAACATTCTTCTAGCTTCATCATCATCAGCCTAGCCTTTTCCCAACTATGACGCAGCCTACTTGTAGTCTAATCAGATGTAGTAAGTAATATTTGACATGGAGTGACAGCCTGTCTGCCCAACAGAACCCCCATAAACATACTTAAAGTCATATCCCTTGGATAAATCAACACCGGCTACCAAACATCTACAAATTACAGCCGGGACCAATGGCTTTATTTCTCTGTGTTCTCTTAATTTTTCACATAACATACCTTAGACATCCTTGGATACATCACGAATTTCGGCATCAGAGGTTACAAAGTAACCCTTTTAAAATTAATGATCTTATTCACCTTTATTAAAATGTCAGGCTTCGATAGCAAGCGCCTCTGTTATCTTTAGGTACAATAAAACATCACGTTTTGAGTATCAAGTGCGAAAACCCAAACGAGTGCGCCACTTTAGTTCTCACGCGATCGTAAAGATAGTTGTTTTCTAAATTCAGTCCGAACAGTTTAATTTTACAGATTTTTTTTTCGTCTGTGCTAGTGTTTGCTTTCACATTTGTTGGGGAAACACAGACACATGTAGATAACGATTTATCTACGTTAGTTATTTCTGTGACGCTTATAATTTCAGAAATGCATTCATTCATTTTCCGCTATCGATATCTGCAGATCTGTTAGAGAAAGATCATTCATTCCCACCTCCGATAAGACCGATTTATCTTAATAATCCACTGATTTAGCAACACTTGTGGCCTTCAGGACGTCTTTCGACTAAAATGATGATGTTGCTGTAATCTCCAAAGAAAAGGAACAATAGAGGGTTCACTTCTGTAACAGATGATCTATCAGACTTTTCTTATTTTGGTATTCTTGGACTAATCCAAGAATGTTATGAGATTTCCTCACTGTAACCCCATCATCATATTCCAGCCTTTGTCCCATTTCACTTAGGGTCGGTAACACGTTTTTTTCTTAATTAATCCTTTTAGTTTAGTTTATATATTTAGTATAGTCTTACATTTATAAATACATATGAAATAAATTCAAAAATTAAAACTCCTTTTCTTATACATATACATATATCCATTATTTACTACCTTCTAACCTTCGTTCTCATCTTTTCAGGATCCGTCCGCAGACACCGGGGGAGGTGGTAGAAGGATGCGGCATCTGCGCCCGCGCTGGTGGCGCGGCTGGCGATGGTGGGGTCGCCCTGGGGTCAGAACGAGCGTTTACCTTCGACTACGCCTTCGAGCCGTCTTCATGCCAGCAGATCGTCTACGATACCTGCGTAAGAAAGCTGGTGGAGTCAGCCTTGGATGGATATAATGCTACTGTACTTGCGTATGGACAGGTTAGTGCATCTTTATCAAAATTATCTTGAAGGTCTCACATATTTATTGGTTCTACAATTAATGATACCTTCTTCTTTCTTACCTATTACATTGTTCGGATAGATAGAAAGACAAAAAACCGAACCCAAAATTTGTTACTTAATTATTTTCCAATCATGTTAATTAGGGTCACAAGAAAGCAGATGGCGATATCTTCCAGACAATCGCGGGTCCTTATTCAAACATATTAGGATTTTCATTGCCCATTGCGTCTTAGATTAAAACATACTAACAATCAGCCTACGGATATTTATAGAGAAAGTCTGTACCTGGACAAATGGTAACCCATTACCCTTTCGGTGAAAGGGCATTGCGCCGATGTCTATCGTTTCAAATCGTTTACAATGTTGCTGTGTACCCTGAAATCAATTCGGTCTGCATAACCTTCTAAGATCATTGCCAGCAATAAACAAATAAACTGTCGATTTCTATAAATCCATTGGAAACGCAAAATATCATTTAAAGATAAGTACAGCCTTCAATATAAAACGACAGTCTTCAATGAAATAAAATTCAATTCCAAAAGTGCGACGACCTGAAAACTAACCGCAAAAGAAAGTTATCGCTTCGTGCACTTTATTAGTTCGTGTCTTTCAAAAATGTATAGAGTCATGCGAACTTTCAGTCAACTTGTTTGCTTCGTGAAACTCATCCACGGTTGACTGTTGACCTAGTTTAGCTAAAAATATGGCGAAGAACACTGCAGTGTGTAGTGCAATTGTTGCATTTCGCGAATATGTTGGCGCGTCGTTTGTTCCGCTTCGGAAGAGGGAGCATTGTGTTGTCTAGTGGCTAGGCTAGGTTAAGGTTACTGAAGAGTTTTGAGTACCTGTTTAGATGGAGATTGTTAGCTGTTCACTGCCATGAGAGTCATGCTCTTTTGATTTTGAACCGTTCAAAGACATTAAGAATCTTACGATAGGGCTGTCTGCCCTATCGTAAGGTTCTTAATGTCTTTGATTGTGTACTTTCATTGTAATCTGCTTGTTAGATTCAACTGAGTTCTTATACCTGTACCTACACTCTTAGCAAAAATTTCTGATTTCAGTATCTTCTATTTCTTTGGTTCCGTCTGTTGTTATAATGTCATTTAATTCGAAAATATAATGAAAAGTGAGAACTTGTCCTACGCGCCTTATCAGCACTGCACTCCCTGATTTCCAGAATAATTCCATTTAATAAATAATTTCAAAGAAAAATGCCAAACCCTATTAAAAAGCCCACAGCCCACTCCGGTAGTAATTCCACTCATTTAAATTACCATGGGCTAACTAACCCCATGAATCACAGGCAGTGGGTTTGGCAAGGTGACAGGACTCGCCTATCCGCTGCTAAAATTGAGTCATAAAATGCAGTCTCCTGCAGCCATTTGACATTACATACAATTAACTGTACGGAACATATTTGTAGAATGCAATTAGTAACGAGAACTATCCAATGTCTGTCTGTAACTAAACAGCTGGTAATTAACAGGGCTTTTACTTGGAAATCTATCATTGTTTATTAGTGGTATGAAAACTTAGGACATAGTTTAAATAGCAATCCCCGAAAGGTACTGCAGAGGTGTGTGGGTAATAGTGCACCCATATTTCGTCAGCTATGTAAAAGTCCAATGTAATCGTGGGCGATCCTGTCAACCGGGCTCAAATCCAGACTCCGTGGCTGCCACTAAGAAAGTCCTGATGGAAAATCCCAATAATACTTTGCCCGACCAGGAATCTAACCCAGGACCTCGCGCTCAGCAGTCGCACTTGCGACTCAGTCACAGTCTTCAACATACAACACAAGGTACATGAAATAAAAATATGAGAAATGATAAAGAAGAATTTTAGAACCACTAGTTGTTAAGATACAATCATGTTATGTCACTAGCTGAGCAGGTTACATTGCTAGTCAATAATGAAATAGTCCACCCACGGAATACCTGTGTCACTTTTTGCATCGCCCACTAACAGAGTTATCCTAATTAGAGCCATGGCACTTATTATATCAAGAGTGCATAATTTTAACTGCGCCAAATGCAAACACTACTTGGAAAATTGTGGAAAGTTGTGTCGCATTCACACTCCTTGACCGCATTGTACTCGAAAAAGCCAGTTATTTGTAACTGGCTAATAAGTATTATGGGGTGACCCTATTGCCATCAACACTACCGACGCATACTCCGTGGCTTCTACTGACAAAACCTGATGGAAAAACCCAAAAATCTTTGCCCAGGAATCGAACCCAGAACCTCATTCTAACCAGTAGCGCTTGCAACTGCGTTTTATATGAACAGTAAACAAGTAAACCTACAATATTATTAATATCATTACCTTCCTTGTACGTGGTCACTTGTCCCTACAACTCAGGTCTTAGCTATCTAAGTAGGCCGCTCAGCCCATGCCCATATAGAGTTACCACCAGTCCAACACAATTCAATTAAAACAACCGTGAAGGCCGTAACTTCTGACATTAATTACTTGACTGACACACATACAGAACACTGTGACTTATCACTTTTTACCTGCAATCGTAAAAAAACACCATGATTTTGGCCTAGTTTTCGGGAGCTAGTATAGTGGTTTCAAGGCCACTGCCGAGCATTAAATCTGGGGCAAGATTCCCTGAATTACCAAATGTTCACCCAGTAAAGCCCTGAGGTTAAGCAATAGCCTCGCCCTCTATTATACGAGTCTACTAAAAGTACATCTCGGCCTAAACCTTCAGAGATTACGGGCGTGATATTTATTATGTTATGTTTTGAGCAAAAATGTCTAAAAGTCCTCTATCAGTTAAGATTTTCTAATAAAGAACAGTAAAGAAGTCAAATCGGTTAGAAGTATTATAAAAAGTTTCATGGTAAACTCGCGCTCTTACAAATACTGACTTTTCAAATGACTCCCGCTCAGGGCGGAGCAGAAGAGTGTCAAACTTCTACTGACTAAAAACCACCCATTTTCCTTCTTAGCCCTTTGTATTCCGGGGCCGCGGTATCTCTTTCGAACAAGCCGCAGCTTCAAATACTACCTAACGTAATATTTACGACTGTTTTGTAGAGAAGTCTGCTGGCTTCTTTAGTTTTATGGCCTAAACATTGGCGTTTTATAACGTAAACAGTACAATGAATATTGTTGAATTGACAAAATGAATTCGCATCGGGCGCAATTTGTAGATGGAAAAAGACTCCGTATAGGTACGCATAGGGCGATAATAAACTTTAATAGACTTGTATTTTATGGCCACTCCGAGCTTGAGGAAAACACCAGGAAAAGAAGCCATAGTCGAACGAAGTAAGTCCGATTTTTAGCGATCGTGTGGTAAGCTAAGACTTAGAACCTTTGTTATGTAAACAAAAACTCTAGTGTGGAGTAACTGAGGAATCCTCGGGTCAAGAGGGCAATATCATATTGCACACATGACACATCCCATACTAAGTAATATACAAAATGCAAAAGTAAGTCTACCTGTCTTGTACATCTCTACATCCTAACATCTGAATTTCTTTCACTGAAATTTGGCATGCAGGTTGAAGGTGATTAGGGCCAAACCAGATATTTTATCCCGGTAGTAATCTCCCGTGAAAGAAAGATAGGAGAGGGAGAGGAAGGCCAAAGAAAAGATGAGTGGATTGTGTGAGGAATGAATCGAAAGAGAAAGAAATAAATGATGCCGTGGCGTCTGACAGAGGAGAATGGAATAAAACGTGTTACACAGATTCCAAGTAGAATGGGTCAGTGGCAGGAAGATGGTGAGTACTTTCCCGTGGAAGACCATCCGACATCCACGAATCCAGCGTGGCCCGTTGCTATAGTACTTTCAACTCTTCTTATTTTTGATTAGGCTCATTATAAAACCGATTGACCTACAATCACACAAATATTTGCCCTAGTAAGGCCATCATTAATTGCACGGTGACATAATTTAGGCTAACATTTTTACGCAACCAATATTATAATTAGAGATTATTGGGTCAAGAACGTAAATACCTACTGAAAGGTTACGTTACGTGAAAATTGAGGACGGCGTGGGTTGGACGTATTGTTCAGAAAGTCATTAATATTCATGGTTCAGGTGTCCAGTTTTCTCATATTCCATGACCAACTCTACCGTGAGGTGATGGTTGGCAATGTCCAAAGTTGGTGGCTTTCCAGTTTTCTTTCTCCTGCCATGTTGCTATGAGATTTGCTAGAAGTTTGTGACTAAAAGAGTGATGAATATAAATGTAGATGAATGGAGAAGGAGAGGAAGACCAAGGAAATGATGGCTGGATTGAATGAAAAATTATATGAAAGAAAAAGGAGTAAATGGTAGCGCGACGGTTGACAGAGGAGAATTGATGAAAAAAAGCTTGTTGCGCCGACCCCAAATAACATGAGACAAGGGCGGAAAGATAATGAGTTGTAGATAATTTTATCATTGCAACTAACGTCTTTGGTTGAATGTAAAGTTGATGATGTTTCAAGAAATGACAAACTCAGTAAGTATGTATTTTGCCATCAGCTAAGAAATACGGGGTACATTCTCGTATGTACCTTGTTCTTCCTTCAAAGTAGACAAACAATGCCTTGCCAACCTGTCATTACTCTTTTGTACTAGAAACTCACGGTGTTTTCCCTTCACCGTTCATTTCAAACGTCCATCCATCAAACGATAGTTTTGCTAATCAGTTAGCCTCATTACAGATAACTATACTCATGTTTGAGCTGAAGCCCATTGAATATTCCTATATTGTAATCTAGAAATACTTCGTCTGTAGAGCTGTAAGCTTCTGAAATACAACACGAGAGTTCAATATGTTTAAAATTTCTTCACTTCGCAGACCATTTTCTACTCTTCAATTTTGCTAATTAGTGCTTATCTTTCGCTAATACCTCATTTTATCTCGAGGATACAACAAAATTTCTTAAGAGCGCGCATTATAGCCCAACGCGAGCGATTTCGTACCTCTCGCCCGCGCCCCCTCTTCCATAATACGCGGTGGCTTGACGCCCGGCGCGGCAGCTCGGCGCGCTCCGCGCACAGGCCGCGATCGAGTGTGAGTCGAGTACGAGTTTGAACTGCGGTGCCCCGACCGCCCAGCTGGTCGACAGCTTGATTCATATTATATAATTATATATAAAACGTATTCGTAAAAAAATCATTCAAATAAAGTTGAAATTCATGGAAGTACCTATTTTCACGGTACGACGACGGATCGGAGCTGACAATCAAGCGAGGATAATAAATTATTGTCGGTATACTTATTTGAAGCTCCGTCCATAACCCTATTATTACCTAGGTACAAACTAATGACACACCTAAACACTATACATAATAGTAGGTAAAATAATAGATAGGTAGGTACTAGGGCCGAGATTCAAGTTTCGAAACTTAGAGGTTTTTTTTTTTCGTGGACTCGAAACTTATTGATCGAAGATCCAGACTGATCTATCATTCCTCACGTAGATAAAAGTAGGTAAGTAAGTAGGTAGGTACTCAATCTATAAACCTTAAAGGTTAGTATGAAATAAAATGTTTTATGTAATTAATCATCAATGTTTATTTATTAAACAGTTTAATATGTAAGTATATTCAGAATATACAATATAGGTACCATTACAAAAACAATAAAAATCCCATAAAAAAATAAAAGACAAACATTCGTAGGTACGTATACAAATATCGTAGGTAGTACCATAAATAACAAAAATAAATGTTCCGTCGAAAATAAACTATAACTATTCAAAACAAATGTTTCCATAAATAAATAAAACCGGGTAGGTAAGTAGTAGGTAATAGTTAGGTAGTAGATAATAGGCAGGTAGTAGGTAGGTAGTAGGTACCTACCTACTACCTACCTACTACCTACCTACTACCTACCTACTACCTACCTACTACCTACCTACTACCTACCTACTACCTACCTACCTACTACCTACCTACTACCTACCTACTACCTACCTACTACCTACCTACTACCTACCTACTACCTACCTACTACCTACCTACTACCTACCTACTACCTACCTACTACCTACCTACTACCTACCTACTACCTACCTACTACCTACCTACTACCTACCTACTACCTACCTACTACCTACCTACTACCTACCTACTACCTACCTACTACCTACCTACTACCTACCTACCTACTACCTACCTACTACCTACCTACTACCTACCTACTACCTACCTACTACCTACCTACTACCTACCTACTACCTACCTACTACCTACCTACTACCTACCTACTACCTACCTACTACCTACCTACTACCTACCTACTACCTACCTACTACCTACCTACTACCTACCTACTACCTACCTACTACCTACCTACTACCTACCTACTACCTACCTACTACCTACCTACCTACTACCTACCTACTACCTACCTACTACCTACCTACTACCTACCTACTACCTACCTACTACCTACCTACTACCTACCTACTACCTACCTACTACCTACCTACTACCTACCTACTACCTACCTACTACCTACCTACTACCTACCTACTACCTACCTACTACCTACCTACTACCTACCTACTACCTACCTACTACCTACCTACTACCTACCTACTACCTACCTACTACCTACCTACTACCTACCTACTACCTACCTACTACCTACCTACTACCTACCTACTACCTACCTACTACCTACCTACTACCTACCTACTACCTACCTACTACCTACCTACTACCTACCTACTACCTACCTACTACCTACCTACTACCTACCTACTACCTACCTACTACCTACCTACTACCTACCTACTACCTACCTACTACCTACCTACTACCTACCTACTACCTACCTACTACCTACCTACTACCTACCTACTACCTACCTACTACCTACCTACTACCTACCTACTACCTACCTACTACCTACCTACTACCTACCTACTACCTACCTACTACCTACCTACTACCTACCTACTACCTACCTACTACCTACCTACTACCTACCTACTACCTACCTACTACCTACCTACTACCTACCTACTACCTACCTACTACCTACCTACTACCTACCTACTACCTACCTACTACCTACCTACTACCTACCTACTACCTACCTACTACCTACCTACTACCTACCTACTACCTACCTACTACCTACCTACTACCTACCTACTACCTACCTACTACCTACCTACTACCTACCTACTACCTACCTACTACCTACCTACTACCTACCTACTACCTACCTACTACCTACCTACTACCTACCTACTACCTACCTACTACCTACCTACTACCTACCTACTACCTACCTACTACCTACCTACTACCTACCTACTACCTACCTACTACCTACCTACTACCTACCTACTACCTACCTACTACCTACCTACTACCTACCTACTACCTACCTACTACCTACCTACTACCTACCTACTACCTACCTACTACCTACCTACTACCTACCTACTACCTACCTACTACCTACCTACTACCTACCTACTACCTACCTACTACCTACCTACTACCTACCTACTACCTACCTACTACCTACCTACTACCTACCTACTACCTACCTACTACCTACCTACTACCTACCTACTACCTACTACCACCTACCTACTACCTACTACTACCTACTACCACCTACCTACTACCTACCTACTACCTACCTACTACCTACCTACTACCTACCTACTACCTACCTACTACCTACCTACTACCTACCTACTACCTACCTACTACCTACCTACTACCTACCTACTACCTACCTACTACCTACCTACTACCTACCTACTACCTACCTACTACCTACCTACTACCTACCTACTACCTACCTACTACCTACCTACTACCTACCTACTACCTACCTACTACCTACCTACTACCTACCTACTACCTACCTACTACCTACCTACTACCTACCTACTACCTACCTACTACCTACCTACTACCTACCTACTACCTACCTACTACCTACCTACTACCTACCTACTACCTACCTACTACCTACCTACTACCTACCTACTACCTACCTACTACCTACCTACTACCTACCTACTACCTACCTACTACCTACCTACTACCTACCTACTACCTACCTACTACCTACCTACTACCTACCTACTACCTACCTACTACCTACCTACTACCTACCTACTACCTACCTACTACCTACCTACTACCTACCTACTACCTACCTACTACCTACCTACTACCTACCTACTACCTACCTACTACCTACCTACTACCTACCTACTACCTACCTACTACCTACCTACTACCTACCTACTACCTACCTACTACCTACCTACTACCTACCTACTACCTACCTACTACCTACCTACTACCTACCTACTACCTACCTACTACCTACCTACTACCTACCTACTACCTACCTACTACCTACCTACTACCTACCTACTACCTACCTACTACCTACCTACTACCTACCTACTACCTACCTACTACCTACCTACTACCTACCTACTACCTACCTACTACCTACCTACTACCTACCTACTACCACCTACCTACTACCTACCTACTACCTACCTACTACCTACCTACTACCTACCTACTACCTACCTACTACCTACCTACTACCTACCTACTACCTACCTACTACCTACCTACTACCTACCTACTACCTACCTACTACCTACCTACTACCTACCTACTACCTACCTACTACCTACCTACTACCTACCTACTACCTACCTACTACCTACCTACTACCTACCTACTACCTACTAGTCCATCATTAGATAGGTGACATCATTAGTGACCAAGGTCTTCGTTCGACCTTCCAAATGAGTCCAAACACGATGGTTCTACGTAGTGCCGACACCGAGATCCTATACCTACCTTCGGAGTCCATCATCAGGTGGGTGACATCATTAGTCAACAAGATCTCCGTTAGACCTTTCAAATGAGTCCAAACACGATGGTTCTACGTAGTGCCGTCACCGAGATCCTATACCTACCTTCGGAGTCCATCATCAGGTGGGTGACATCATTAGTCAACAAGATCTCCGTTAGACCTTTCATATGAGTCCAAACACGATGGTTCTACGTAGTGCCGTCACCGAGATCCTATACCTACCTTCGGAGTCCATCATCAGGTGGGTGACATCATTAGTCAACAAGATCTCCGTTAGACCTTTCAAATGAGTCCAAACACGATGGTTCTACGTAGTGCCGTCACCGAGATCCTATACCTACCTTCGGAGTCCATCATCAAGTGGGTGACATCATTAGTCAACAAGATCTCCGTTAGACCTTTCAAATGAGTCCAAACACGATGGTTCTACGTAGTGCCGTCACCGAGATCCTATACCTACCTTCGGAGTCCATCATCAGGTGGGTGACATCATTAGTCAACAAGATCTCCGTTAGACCTTTCAAATGAGTCCAAACACGATGGTTCTACGTAGTGCCGTCACCGAGATCCTATACCTACCTTCGGAGTCCATCATCAGGTGGGTGACATCATTAGTCAACAAGATCTCCGTTAGACCTTTCAAATGAGTCCAAACACGATGGTTCTATGTAGTGCCGACACCGAGATCCTATACCTACCTTCGGAGTCCATCATCAGGTGGGTGACAATCATCATTAAAAGATAGGTATATAATATATTTACACAAAACGTTTTCAACTCCTTTTTACAGTAAATACTGTCCCTAAACTTTATTATAGGTACCTATATTGCCTACCACTAAACAAAATAATTGCGTAGAAAATAGTCCGCTGTCTGTAATGTCGCCAAACATAGGTTCGTCTCGCAACAGATGCCGCAGCAGACTGAATGTCTGAATTGAACAAATTGAAAAGGACAGCGCTATTACTACCGCGTTCCAAACGTGAGACAGAAAGAATGTGCGCTCGCTTAGAATAAAATAACGTAAGCGCCAATCACAGGAATGCTAATTACGAGAAAACCACGTAGAAAATTAAAAAAAAAAATCTGCACGATTTGAGATAATATAGTTACCTATCTATTATGTAAAAATCGTCACTAAATTCCTTAAGGTTTCAGAGATCCAACTCTAAATAAGTGCAAACCGAGTTGTTTTAGTATTTTTTTTCTATCGAGGTTTTTTCATCCAATCGTGTTTTCGCTTGTACAGATTTAAAGATTATAAGTCCAAGTTTAATGGTGTCCAAATACCGAATTCTTAGGTCATATAGATACCGAGATCTAGATCGCCCAATATCACCAAAACAGCATCATACGAACTCTTAAATAAAACCACGTTGAATCTAACGCCAGTCTGTAATCTATTCTAACCTGAAAAACCGTGTAGTACGATCGCAAAAAAACCCACCTTACATTGCGTGTGTAGCTCCAATTTACTGGGCTACAGTAGCCAAATTGCACATTAAAACTTATACAATATACCTGCGATCTAAATCTATAGGATCATTTTCATTGTTAGTGCAAGGATCGAAAACTTTGCAACAAAAGCTTTTGGGAAAATTGATTCCTATACGTTATCAAAGATTCGCAATCAACTTTTAGCTAGGTTGTCGTGATACTATTAGAAACTGCAGATAATATTGATAAAGACTTATTACTTCAGTGCCACCAACGAATGCTATCTAAAACCATACCGCCTAGATATTGATCAGCAACAGTGCACAGAAGTCGACGAACCGTAAAAACTTAATTTTAGCTAATCTTTTTTAAACACTTTTTGCAACGAAACTTTTTTTGTCATGCCTAGACACTAGTCCGTAGGCCGTAGATGTTTAGCCTTGTTTGGTAGTATTTATAAATAACCGTCCTAGCAAAGTAAAGATGTACGCGGATATTTTTGGCGTGTGGCCAAAAGCAAAACCGTTGCCGTCTTGTTTTTTTCAATACCACGAAACCAACAACACGCTCTTGTCAATGCCTTTGAAGAGTCAAAACATCCTTGTACCAATACCCATAAAGAGACCTATCTTGGAGTGTTCAGCCTCTTTATTATCAGTCCAGTATTGGAACAAGCTCTGCAGAAGATATAAGTAAATTACACGACTGAAATTTGCAGCATCATTTGAAATCGAGTTAGCAGGCGTACGAAGCACTTCGGTCAATTAGTACCCGTTCCGACCCATTTCGTTCAAACACTGGCGGTGTTAAACCGACACACATGTTAATATCGCCCGATTGTACACCCACACTCGGACCACATAAATTATGCTCGCCCCTTTCAATATATTAAATGTAACGCCAACATTCATAGGGCTAAATTGACAGGAAGTTTGCGTAAAAGTGCCGAGGGGAAAGGGCTTCGCTTATTTATTACTTCAGCCTGTTGGGAAATATTGTCGCGATAACGTTTTGTGAGAATTATCTATTCATCGGTTGTTTCTGTTTGTCATGAGTCACTTACAACGTCGTGGGGAAATTGATGTCCTAGAAACAAAATTCGATGACAGCTGACAGCTAAGTATTCCGCATGGTAGACTACAGACCTCTTCCTCTCTTAGGGAGGACTCAAGTTCTACCAGTGAGAACAGACTGTTTAAATTATGCACTTCCAAAATGGCAACAAAATTAAAGTCAATATTTTGACCCTTGCCAATTTTGTGACAGTCTTTATATATATATATATACTGCGCGCTGCGCCCGATTAGCAAATTTCCCTCCAGTTCGGCTTTTCTCACTTCAGAAAATATTTTCCCAAATAAAATCCTTCTACCATAAATCTGCGACACGTTCAGATCAAGATTCCCAACTAATAACGTCACACTCACGATAAAGCAAAACAGATCTGATCTACGTTCAATGTGGTCTTTATCTAGCGTGTAAAGTGGTCTCACCTTAAAGGCTGGTAGTAACTCAGCTCTTCGACTAACAGCCCACGTGCGTCCACTAATTATGTTACGTTACAAAAACTCAATGACAGTACACATTTATGATTTGCATACCGTGTTAACAATAAAAGTTTAACGCGAGTAGAGATGCACGGTACTTGCTTTTGTATCGATAGTTCGATACTTGTGATATTATCCGGATTGCAAATTTGCAACTAGGCGATGATTAGAACTAGGATCGTATCGAATAGCTTTGATTCATCATCGTCATCTTCCAGCCCTTGTCCCTCGTTAGATGGGGTAGGCAACACGTTTTCCTTTCTCCTCTGACGACTGAATGGCTTCAATACGATTTTCAATATATCGAATTGTATATTATCGTCCTTTGATATGATACTACTGCAAATTATCGTATCGTGTATTTTTAACCCTCTAAACTCTAGGCATAACTCCAGAAATCTTTGTTTTTATGTTCCTTCTTTTCAATTGTTTCTAATTAACAGATCATGTAATTTAGGATACTGTGGCACGGCACATACGATGTTCACTGTTGAATCAAGGGAAGCATTGTATTCGTTTGTATCTGATCTACCAAAATATCGGAGTATCGCATCGAAAATCGTATCGGGTAGGATCGTGCATCACTATCTTGAGTTGCGCAGGCGGCGGTCCTTGCCGCCTCAGCCCGCCCACGGTGACCTCCTTGCTGTACCAATGAGCCACACCGCTAATTATGTGCCTGAGCAAAACATGACTGCTTTATATTAAGCACTTATCCGTTAAAGAATATCTAAATAAGGTAATTCATAATTGTCCAATTTACAGTACAGATTATATCTTTCACTCCGTTCAGAATTAATTGGTTCGTTTTGTCGCTGTGTAATGGCTCCGTCAATAATGTGTCTTGTTTAAACTCGACTGTTTAACTTTCATTCGTTTACCTGAAGCTACTGCTAAATAATTACGGAAAGTGTTTTAATTCCCTTTGAAGTGCATTAAACCAATCAGCTCTGGTATTGATTTGTTTGGACAATATGGTCGTTCATATGGTCTCCCTTTCGTTCCTGGGGTGCCCATCAGCCCATCGTCTGCCGGAACAAATATTTATACTGTTTCCGAACAGTTTTTGTCTTTTCCACTTGCAATGCCACCCAGAGTATTGTTAGTGTTACTCTTAGCTATACGACTTCCTGGTTTGTCTTCATGCCCTTTAAATCCTTTCATGTTCTGTCCAAAAATATCTATGCTGAAGTTGGGGATAAAATTATAACAAAATATTTTCAGCAAGACCTTTGACTCATCCTATTTTTATCTTCAAAAACATTAAGCCAAAAATATCAAAAGAAGGTAGGTAACTGTAGATTTTAAAAGAGTCGCTCGTTACTCAGTTCATTTATTCCAGGAATAACCTGAAAATACATAGAGTAGATTCAGCTTCACCTCGTGAATTGTCACTTAACCTACTTACAATTCGTAAGCATGCATTTCCGAAACAATTTTCGCTCAGCTGTACCTGAAATATCCATGACCAGACCGTAGATATTTGATTATATCTCATGTCATGAGTAGGGTTTCCAGCTTGAATTCTTTCCGACCTTAACATCTGTGCGAAATTTTCGACTTTAGGATTTTCTTAGAATAAATTAAGGTTGGATCAACCTAAGCGGACTGGCTCTGAGACACTTATTGCAATACATGATTTGTCAATGTCTTCTGCCGGCAATCCGATTTGCTCGTTAGTCTACTCCGTTTAACTAACTCTTTAAAGCGCAAAACATCAGAACCTTTTGCAAATGTCCGGCTTTATGTCTATAGACTTTTCAAATTTCAAAATGGTCCCACTAGTCATGAGTGAAGTCAGACTGAGCGTCAATTGAGCGGATTAACCATTACCTCGCACATGAGAGCGTCGACCTTGTACGTGAACTTGGATAGAGATGTAGCAACTGGGTTATCTTATCTTGACGTTAAACTGTTTGTAATTGCTATTATAAACCTGTTTGCTTTAATTTATTGGTGTGGTAGTGGTGGTTTTAGGCGTTATTGAACCGTTAGGTGAGGAACTGGTGTTAGGAGGTGGCGAAATTATTGTAATTTAGGTGATGTGCGAATTGATGAGAAATTACCTTCGATAGAGATAGGTAGTGTCTATATTATAACCACAGTCATAACTATAACGATGTTATTCGCTTGGAAGTCATAGATCTTTCTTTCGAAGCTGACAACGGTCATGATAACAAAGTAAAAACTAATTACAATCTTGGGTCAAGATCTCCGAAACAAAAAATCGTGATTATTCTCAAGATTGCAAAACCAATTATACCGAAGTACCTTCCGAAAAACAAACACAAATTGCTAATGATAATAATTTAACAAATACTACGCACGATGATTTCACAATTCCACAAAACGATGACGGCAAAACGATTTTCCACCGACAAGTTTGATGAATGATTCTTCAAATAGAACATCGGTTCCTTGTTGTCTTTGTCTAGCTGTTATCGACGGATATCCGGGCCTTTGACAGGGCCCTTTTATACTGATAAAGGGCTGACACACTTACTAAATTACCTATTGAATGTAATATCTAATCTATGAATGAAAGGGTTAAAGGTAGTGAAGGAGTTTTTCGGTGAAAGGATAGATAAAGTAAGTTGGTTTCCACTTAACCAAATAAGCAATGATTTCATTCAAATGGTGAGGTTGAGCATCAGACTGAATAAACTATCATCTATGGATACATAGATATACAGTCATATAATAGTATATTCCTAAAACATGATGAAAAGGTGGCGCAAAGCAGAAATGATATTCAACCGTGGGTAGTGACCCAGATTTAATAATAGTACAGTAGATAAATGTGGGCTTCACGGGTTACAATTTTGCTCTGTAAGTAAGACCCAAAGGATAAAATAGTCCAAGCAAATAGAATTGGCAATTAAATTAAAACGTAATACGTTGAACTTATTATAAATTAATTAGTCATAATTAACTTCCAATAACCTGATCTGTTAAGTCGCCGGAATGTCGTTCAAAGTAGCTACTTAGATAAATATTAACAACTTCAAAAACATCCTGCTGATAAAAAAACATGTCCGGAAAACCCGAATTTAACGACGCAAAACCGCTCCATCCAAAATAAAGATATAAACCGTCGAAAGATATAACCGTCGATCACGCATTTTTTCCTAATGGACCATAAAATGCGTGGTGCTATTGACCTGCAGCCATATGCCTAGGAAGGTCGAATATTATACTGGCCTCCAAACGACCGTAGAAATGACAAACCAGTTCGGAGTTCAAGCTATTATCTAATCGATGGACGGCGTACTACAAGTACATATTTTGATTTCAAGGAGTTCTCAATTTGGTAACTTGAAATATGAATGGAGGAGACGGTTGTTGGTGAAACAATTTCCGTTTTGCGACTGCTGCTTGCGGTTTTTCGCCTACTGCTTTCCGAATTTGGATTATTTTGGGGTAAGGCGTTTCGCAAAGCTGTTTGATAGCCTTGGATTCATTCGGAAAATGGTAATATGATTTATTAAATTGATGTAAAAGGATATTGACAAAAATAAATCTAAACTTACCTTTGTATTTTATTCCATTCCAACGAGCTAGTGTTTGGTTTTTATTTGAACTCCAAGATAGTAAAGACAAAAATAGCCAAACCCTCGCTCGACAAAGTTTTGAACTATAAACTAATAAGTAGATTAAAGAATCCACATGAATCAGAACTGTGGAAGCTCAGATAATCTAAAAGCAGAGCAAATTATATTTAAATATTCAAAAGCTAAGACCAAGTATCTAAAGTTTACCGCGCTTGCAAGTTTTTTGTGAAGGAGTCTAAAAAGATTCATGTCACAAAGTTGTTCTTTAAACGGATATAAAGTATGATTTATTAAAAGTTTTGAAACAGTTCAAACAACTCATTAAGCCACTAGCAGTCTGATTTATGATAATAACCTATGGCTCATTTAATTATACAGAATGATAAAGAAGCTACATAATTTATATTTCGAGCTTTGCGTCTTGTTTAATTGCAAATAAATTCCCAATTATTATCAACAATATTATTCGCAATTAATCATCACTTCCACTTAGTTTATATATCACAGTTCAGTGGAGGGCAAAGTATGTTCCCTAGAAAATCCTCACTGAATTTTCACAAAAAGAATCAAACCGTAACAGATGCGGGATCTGTTACGGTTTGAAAAGCCTTGCCAAACTTCAGTTTAGACTATTACTATTCACTCAAGACACTTACACGTCGTCTATTTCTCGTTCCCTTTGTGTGGTTAGAAACATGGCCTATTGAAAACAGTATCAAACGTTTAAGGGCAGCCGGTGACGACATTAGCGCCTGTGCCGTAAATGGGCGGGCGGCGCGCGCCTGTGATCTATATCTGTGCGTCCGCGCATACCGTGCCGTTTCCTACATATAAAGCGTTAGGACCACCACACATTTGTTGCTAGATACTTCTACCGTTAATATAACAGTTGAAGCCGATTTCTATTTGGCCTGTAGGTAATGTCTCCTCGGTTAGGATTTTTCTGAAGTTTCCCTAAGCAAGTCAAATCATACTGCTCAGATGCAATGGCACTGTATCCTATCTCTGACTGACATTACTGTTTTATTGTCAGTAGTGTGTGTAATTACCATGTCTCTTGTGTGGAATAGTAACTTAACCTGCACGGTGTTCTTCTTCAGGAGCAGTTTTGGCATGGTTGACGTTGAATAGACTGTTATTTGCATTACAATTCATCGCTCATGTATATCTTTATATACGTCGATTAATGCTGTGTGTGTGGTCTACCTTATTGTTTATGTTGATTCATTCTCTAAATATGTAAATGCCGTGGTGGTCCCATTTCATGCCTTTTAGAGTAGCACGCTCTTTGTCGAGTTTTGCACGTAATAGGGAGAAAAATGCTCCGGCAGTTAGCATACTGGGCAATTTATACAGTGATCAGTACAAATTGAGTAACGATTGAAGAGATGTTGACCTTGAAGTGTGCTGTGATTGCATAGAAATGTGGCATTGTCTTGCGTTTTTTGTTGTGGGCGCTACCGAGAAAAACGTTAGTGACGAAATTCATACATTCGTATTCAAATGATAATCGTATTGAGCATGGCCATTAAAAATGCAGTATCTTGTGTTGTTTAATACCTCTAAACTAGGTGTAAATCTGAGCTTAGTTTAACGTCGATACCGCAGCGTTTGTGATAAAACCGGACGTTTATAAACGGCCTGAAAGGGCAACGAATGGTAATGCCATTTCCATTTGTCACGCTGGGCATTTACTATCTTGCCGTATCGGTTGCACCGCGTGTCATGTATTCCCATCTATTATGAAAGCACGCGTTTTAGAGAAGACCAAGTCCTTCGTTGGCTGTACATAAATCAAGGCCATAACCGAAAGCGTTCAGGAGGACTATTATAAATCGGGTCAAACAACTTTATTTCTTCCATTTTCGTCGGTCCGTTTTTAGAGACAACCATCTCTTCTCGATACTTTACCGCTTCTGGTCTTTATGTTTTTAGTGTGATATCTTTTTAATCAGTAATTTGTGCTAAGTACTATAATTTGTGCATTATTAAAATGTCATAAAGATAATGCACACCAATTTATGATTCGATGTTATCGATTAGAAATTACTCGGAAGAGCGTATTGATTATCTTCATGATAAATATCTGCCTTGTAGTGTAACTAGTGTAAGCGACGGCTCAAAATATTACACAGAATTCATAATATTCTTAAATAAAAACAAAAATATAAAAACTGAACTCCACTTTCTGTTCTCAAGGGCTCTAAATCCAAATATCTCTTCGAAAAATCAGACACAATAAAAATAAATCAGTACCATGAATCTGCAACTGACTACCATTTACCCGTCCACCTGACAATTGACATGCTCATTAAATCCCCCATTACGTCACCAGCAGGAGAGTAGGTCGTCTATTCTTAACTCAGGACCAGACATCATAACAGTTTGCATAAGTATTAACGAACACAAACACGACTAGGTCCACAATCATAATCAAAACAACTTGACTACATGACTCACTAGGCGCCAAATAGATAACATCAAATTTTCGTCAGCACAGCCTGTAATCCAGCCAGATAATACCAAGATAACGATAACAACTCTAGCTTTTAGTTCAAGGTGATAAAGTCCACATTTCCGTGTTCGTTTCTGGAGGTCCGTCAACGGGAGACTCACGGGCCGCACCTGACCAAATACTTGTTAGTAATGTATTTGTATTGCGGAACCTTGGGTTTTAAATTACGGCTTAAATGTTGGTTTCACGCTTGTTCGTTGATGAGGCTTTTAGTCAGAACTCTTGAGGCCATTAGGGTCGGCAAAATCGCAATATTGAGGAGACTCTAGATGTTTGTATGTTTACTCTGCTAAGAATTTCCCAATCATAATCAAGAAGGACCTACCAATCACAGTTTCACTGTAAAAAAAACTGGCCAAGTGCGAGTCGGACTCGCACATGAAGGGTTCCGTACCAAAACGGTATGCTTTATTAATTTATACAATTTCTTCTATGGGCCAATGAAACTTGACCTCTAGATTGTATAGGCGCTCATACGATTCAGGGACCAAATTATATTGGTTAACTGCTGTTTCCATCTGTTGTTTCCATCCAAGTTCAAAATGATTTTCCTAGAAAGTCCTTATAAAGTTCTACTTTTCAGATTTTTTTCATATTTTCTAAACTTATGGTTCAAAAGTTAGAGGGACGCATTGTTTTTTACTTTTGGAGCGATTATTTCCGAAATTATTGACATTATCAAAAAATGATTTTATTAAACCCCTATTCATTTTTAAATACCTTTCCAACAATATATCACACGTTAGGGTTGAAATAAAATAAAAAACACTTCCCACTTTACATATAGGGGGGCTCCTAATAAAACATTTTTTTCCAATTTTTATTTTACCACTTTGTCGGCGTGATTGATACACATATTGGTACCAAATTTCAGCTTTCTAGTGCTCACGGTCACAGAGATTAAGCGAGGACGGACGGACGGACAGACAGACATGGCGAAACTATAAGGGTTCCTAGTTGACTACGGAACCCTAAAAATTATGTAATTTTACATGCAAAAAAATTACATAATCCTGTAAAATTTCCTAAAAATCTGGGAAATTTACGGGAAAATATGAAATTTTACATAAAAAAAATGTAAAATTGACGAAAATTATGTAAAATTTCATATTTTCCCGTAAATTTCCCAGATTTTTCGGAAATTTTACAGGATTATTATAATTTTTTGCATGTAAAATTACATAATTTTTAGTAAAATTACATAATTTTTAACAGTGTTGAAAAGATATCACTAATGCAGTCCTGCATAAATATGTTGTATCCAGGTTTATTACATTTAATACGCATATTGTAATTGAACTCGAGAAAATCATCTGAATGCAATCTCAACGGTAGCCGATTGAATATCGTCTTACTTTACCTTATCTATACAATCTTAGAAACTCAGATACGGCGATTACAGACGGCTCTAAGTACTTACATACTTGAAACGCTTGATTTGAATTATTTAAATTTTAAAGCCGATATGAGAAGTCTGACCATGGATTGTTGGAATACTGATTTTTGATAGGGTAAATTCAGCAGGAATAGAAATATTTTTGAGAAGATAACGTTTTACCTGAAGTCCTGGAGCCCTAGAGCCTAGACAATGTGACATGGTGACAACGATCAAAAAAAAAACAAGCTCATAGTAAAAAAAAAAAATTTTAAAACAAGCTCTTAAATATAGATGTGACGCCAGTTTTCAGGTAACCTTTTTAATGGGTATACTCAACTCATATCATGGAGGTACATATAGAATAACAAATCCACCACATTGGACTTAGTATGACGTCACTTAGCTAGCCATGCATTGCCATCCAAATTAAACGTGTATGCAAAAATTTCAGCTCACTCGGTTCAGGATAATTGTTTCAAAATTCAGGTGCATTTGACCTAAACAAACAAATACAAACATTGCAGGATAAATAAAAACGTAAAAAAAGTTTTGAATAAGCCGCCAAGAGCTCTCAATCCTGTTGAAAATCGTTGTGGAAATAGAAAACTCTTTTAAAGTCCCACCTGCCAGGATCCCTGGAAAGAGAAGTCGTCCGGTGGCGAGGTGGCCAGAGGAAAATATCGTAGATGAGGCTGGCACAATAACGTGGAGCTTGGCACAACCAAAGAGACGCCTATCAGCAGTGGGTAAAGTAAGACAGACCCTCCGGTTTGACAAGTGACAATAACAAACTACTTAAATGTAAACCATATAAACCTAAGCATTCCAACTCCTACTTATAATATAAATATAATTATCATATTAAACACCGCCAACTAAGTATATGGACATTCGCTATGTCCATATTGATTCAAGTCATGTGCCTAGTCAATATGTATAATTGCATATTTAAGCACGCGTTACTCCGTATAATTAAGTAAAGTATAGGTTATATACATAGATAGACATATATGTTTCCGCATCATACAGTCTTGTTTCGCGCAGGTGACATCAGAGTAAACAGTACGCTCCGCGCTCGTGAGCTAGCCGTTCGATTTATTAAAGCCCGGGGAACAAGGTATAAGCGACGGCGATTTGATATTAGGCGTAGTGAAAAAAATAAAGAGTATGTGGGTTTGGTCCAGTAGAGAGGATGAGTGAAAGGCGACTAACAAAAGGTATTTACAACGCCCTAGAAAGATATACACTGACCTTATTGATATTATTTCTTCAGAAAGTACAGGTGCGTAGTTCTCGTAACCGGCGTGCGTAAATGACAAAATGTATGAATGTGGACGAATCAAGAGGAGTATGTAAGGATCGCAGCAGGTTGTGTTCTATCTATGGTTTCTGCCTACCCCCGTGGGAAAAAGGCGGAACTTTATGTATGTACTGGTTTACACAATTGACGAACTCTAAGTAACTTCAACCATTCCTTCACAGTTTAAGGATTACTGGTGCGATGTAATGTTATGTATGATGCATAAATGTCTTCGACACCCCAGGTCTACTTAGGTTATTGATTCTACGACTTGGAACACATACAACAATATTTTGTGTCAAAACAGCTACCATATCTTGATAGCTTATAACTTGTACAATAGACAAAATTATATAAGAACATCTCAAAAGGAACTGCTAGAAACAGGTTATTAAAAATGTTGATTTTATACCTTGAAGTGATATACCAATCAATTAAATACGCACCTACGATTTACGTGTTTTGCGTGACAAATTAGTTAGTTTCATTAAAGAGACAGAGATGAATTGGGAACATCGACAAAATATCGGTTGGCCCTTGGCCCCATTGACTATTTGGCAATCATAGGCATGTCAATTTCGTTAGGTCAAATTAGAATGGTAGAAATTGACTATAATTTATAGTACTTTATGAATACATAAAGCTTTACTATTATTTAATACAGGCCATCAATTTACTTCCATACTTATACAACGCTTTCAAGTTGTTCCAAAAACAACGCATGCAAAAACTGTTTGACCTACAAAGGGTTGTAGGCGCTTCATAAATATAACTCTATGAAAATGTTACAAGCTAAATACATATTTTGACTAAGGCGTATTTATGGCCATAACCAAACGTTCCTCCGCCTACGTACTGTCGCGCCTTGTTTTCGAAACGGCACTCGCTCCATGACCTATGTTTATTATTGTTTATCCTACATTTTAAGTAACATTATCATCATCTACGTAGCCTTTTTTCCTGTGTGGAAATCCTCATGGATATCCTCCACCCTAAGGCGGGCGGAGGGATCTGTCAGACTCTAACTGACTAAAAACCACTTCCCATTCCATACTTGCACCGGGGATCATGGGAACTAGTGCGCCTCCCACGATCCCCGGCTATCATCTACAGCGGATTACTGACTGCCATCTGACTTCCACAAATGGGTAAGCAGCAGATAGGTAAAACGATACCCTACAGTGTAGGGTATCGTTTTACCCACGCTGTTTCATGTCTACCCGTAAAAACTCTATCAAAGATATTCAAACGGGAGCTTGGAGACCCGAAGTCGAGATATGTATCGGATGGTCACCCATTTTCGGACTGTTATTATTTAGACATTCACATAACCAACATTTTCTCGTGCGTCCTTGTAAACATTAGTTTGACGTGTATTCACATACATTTGTTAATTGTTTAGCAAACATACGTACGGAATCCGTTTGTTCAAGTCGTTAAACCGACACAATAGCGTTACTTAACTTCGCTATGAACGGTGGTGCTAGGTATTGCGAGGTGATGACAAAAACGCCTTTTATAGGTTTAGATGACATGCTTTATATGACATACTTTTTGGATATTTTGCGACCAACTAAACCATGCCGTTGTTGCAAATGTTGCAATCTGATACTCTCTAAAAAAGGGATCTCCTGGTCCTGATCTATGTTTATCCATTTTTGCTCAGCTTATCGTATGGTGTGAACTGAAAGGAGGACGCACGGAGGTTTGCGAAAAATAAAAGGAGTGGAGGGAGGCCTTTGTCCAGGAGTGGGATAAAGTAGGCTAGGAAAAAACAAAAATCGGGTGGTCCCTCTGACTTCATATTTAAAGACAGTTCTAGATTCATATTAGAGTTTGATTTATTACAATTCTTAAAAATCGCATAAGTAACGACAGCCCCTCATCCCCTTCACCACTTAATATTTTAGCTGAGTAGCATTACAAACCGAGGTTAGTTAATTTCCCGTTTTACCGAGTTTCCCTACAGATCGATACAAAGAACCGGTGAAAGGGAAAGGTGGCTAGTTTTCGCTTCAAGCTCATTTTGCTGGCAGTTCTATGATTGTCGATGCTGATACAATAAACATAGTTGCTAATACAAACCTTATTAGGGGACGTCCATGCAAAAAAGCGACAAAGATGTCATTAGTCTCGTTTCGATATAAATGATTAAAATATCTTGGCTTAATCCAGGTTATAAACTATCTGTGTGCCTTTCATCGATTCAGTAGTTTTTACTTGAACTAGTTACAATCATCCATCCATCTACCTATTCCCACAAGCTTTCGCATTTATAATAGTAGTAAAATTCGGGACACCGACCTAATGTCTACGACCGAAGTTATTCAGCCAAAAAGGTCAATGCTAAAAAAGCCGTCTGGATAAAATAGCAAAAACCTTTTACATCGAACCTTGTTGGTAGTTGAGCTGTTCCGATTTAGGATTGCGTCACGACAATGCCCTATCCTTACCTGGTCTTATGACGCAACTGATTTGAGACCTAAATCCAAGACAAAAAACAATAAGACTTGCTGCAAACCAATTGTGTATGCGTGAACCTATGCATTGTTAAGGTGATGGATATTAATGGAGAGGGAGAGAAAGGCAAAAAATAGATGGAGTGTGTGAGGAATGATATGAAAGAGAAAGGAGTAAAGAGGTCTGACAGAGGGAAATGGAAGAACGTGTTGCGTCTATCCCAAATAGAATGACACAAGGGCAGGAAGATGGATGATAATGAATACTCGTTTTTCACTTACATCTAATGGATCCCAGTGCCTGAATATTTGGGCAGTTTGCTTTACTTAGGCATCCATTTAAGTATCGCTTACTTTTAGCTAACACGGGCAAAAGACCCGTATTCCTGCACGAAACATCTTATTCAGGCGACAGAGCGCTCTTTGAAATTGGACGTGTAATGAGTGCCTTTACTTCGAATCATAACATTTTTGTTTTAGAGGAGAAATAAAAGAGTTTTCGATAGGAATTCCTTTCTTTTACCTAATCATAACAGAAATTTGTCATTACATACGCCTTTTTCCCATGATGGTAGACTGAAAGTCTCTTAAGATACAACAAAAGCAATAACAAGGAAGAAATGTTCTACCGCTAGATATCGCTAACACAATGCGATAGAAAAGGAAATTCTTAGCCGCTTGGGATTAGCATGTCCATTGTCTGCCACTTACCGAATACCTGCCAAGAAATCGTCTCACCCTCTAATTAACCGGTGTCCGTTTACCAAGTTATATCTCACAATTATCAGCATATATGTGATTAGAGACGCATCACCGCACACTTTCTCTCTTTGTTACACCTCATCCTACACTTATCTGATTGGCTTAACTATTCTCTGTCACGTCAAAGAGATTTTTTCGATAAATTATATAATTGTAAAGCTATATTGTCGGAGTGTCTCACGGAGACTTGGAGTCGGATTTGTGGGGCTATCGCGAACGCGCAGTGTAAACGTAAGGAGAATCGAACGGTTATAAAATTTAAAATACTCTTTTGCCATATACTTAGTATTTAGATTTCCTTAATTCAAAATGTAAAGTCATCATCAAGATAAATAAAACAGTATGTACTTAAGTGTAAAATAGTATTTTAGCGTGTCGTAAAAATCGGAACTGAAACCATCATATTGGATTTTTTATTGAATAAGTAATGTTCAACGAAAAAAAAATTGTGCATTACATTGAGTCCTACCGTAAAAACTGATTTTTAACACCAATAAAAAAAAAACGTTCCCAGGAATATTTTTTTCCCAGAATTATCAACTTTGATGAACAGAATGTTTGACGGCTTCGTGAATTTTCTATTTACATCCTGGGTCCATACGCGTCTATTTGAGGCCCTTCATCTTTCCTGGCTTCCTGCTCATTTTCTCGTCAGTTAAAAACCGTTCGAATTTTCATTACGTTTATTCCACGCGTTTGTACCAAGCCCTCTGTATTCCAGTCACACGTCTGTCGCAGACCGCAGTAGACATGTAGACGCCTCGGCGAAGCGCAAAACATGTGTAACAATGGCTATTAATTCTTACTCAAAGTCTTACTTATATGTCGTCAATGATTTGATTGGCATCTCTGTTTAATTCAGTAGTTTGTGCTTACATCCGCCTAAGGCAGTGACCACACTTATTGAGCCAGAATATAAGATTTATAATGTCCATGCAGCAATAGTGAAAAACTCACACTCATGCATACATACGAGCTGAAATCGTTATACTCTTTTTTGGGCAGTCCTAGTCGTGCAAAACGACGCCATTAGACTCATTTCAGTTGGTCACCCCTTTTACCAGTGGGTGTCTGACAACAGAGCGTTTTTTTTTTTTATTTAATATGGGCTTACTCTTGACCTCAATCTTGCCCTAAGGGCAGAGATGAGGTCGACGATGGAACGAGCTTACCCAGAAGAAGCCTATTTACTCGCGACTTAAATAGATTGGGGTTATATGAACTCGGGAAAACCGACGCAGGCAGGGTGTTCCACTCCTTGGCTGTTTCCTTTTTAAAAAAGTTCCAGAATTTCTAATAACTGTTTAATCTAGCAAATGAAGTACCTACTTATAGCCAACAGACTCGTGTTTGTTGAAAGGAAATTGAGTTTACCTTATCCGACTTTCCATGAATGAATAATCAAATCGCAGCGATAATCATACTTTCGATTTCTGTTTTATTAATTCTCTTACACTTGCCAATGTTTTGTACTCGGAATGAATAAGTTATTTACTTTACAGTTAGTCTGATAGGCCCGTTGAGTAAGTTCTCTTGGAAGTCTTATTTGGAACTTAAGCTGAATTTTAGAGATGTTACAATCCAAATTTCTCTGGAGAATGAACATATCTTTAACAAAAAAACTGAGCTATTATCAGAAGGATTTGGCGGCCTTTCAAGCATTTGATAAATCTAAACAAGGAGAAAATTGATTATTTGTCAGCAATCACACCGACTGTTGTCACAATTGATTTCGACCTCTTCCTTTGTGGAAAGACTATCACTTGTGGCGTGTGGCTCTATAGGACAGGTACACGATCATAATTAACCTTTTGACCGCCACAGTCAAGTATAGACGACAAGCCAAAAGTACCAAAAAGTACCTAAAGTCTGTCGTGTAGTCGTGACAGTGGCGTGCTGGGTACTTTTTGGCTTGTCGTCTAAAGGTTAAGGTTGATCTTTCAGTCCAGTCAGTCCAGGACGATTTATACCTTTTTACTCCAAATTCGCATAGTTTTTGCAGCCGATCTCTGACATACCATACATAGTAGTCCACATCCCCGTTTAGTAAATGCAAGATTCACAAGAGTACTTCAAGTACTTAAGTCAAGAGTTTAGAAAGTGAATTAGGTGGTCGCAGAGCGTGACCGTGGGAACTTGATATGGTACGCCCATCCGTTTATTAAGTAAGTACCTAATTAATGTACCCAACGGCAACGGTTCCGTCCGTTTACGTTTCCGGTACAGTTTAAATAGACAGCTGTAGGCGCATCTGGTCCCTGACATCTTTATAAAACGTTACTAACTACTAAGTATGTGTTGTTTATTTTTAAAATAAAACAAGCTGTTTAACATAAAAAAAGAAAATGTTGAGAAGGCGATCCTGGCTCCAGAATCAAGTCATGTTTGTGATAAAAATGTATTTTCACCAGAACCAAAGGGGTGTGCAAAAAATATCTGCTCAAGCGAATACCTAAAAGTGATCATAAAATACACTCGAGAGCAATGAATCCGGGTCACTTAAAGAATGTTAAAAATCTCGGAAACTAAAAATGATAGGTTAATGCAATAAATTGTATTTAATAGAAAATGTAAAACTCCTTAAATGAAAGTAAAAAAAATATGAGTCACCATACATTTTATTAACACAAAATTACATAAAGAAAAAAACTGCTGATCTCTCCTTAAAACAAAAATAGGAAACATGAAATTTTTGAACTTTATTACGATTTTCTTGAATTTTAATACTTCGTATTGCCTCCTCGTGCTTCCATTACTGCGTTTACGCGGTTTGGCATGCTGTACACCAAGTTCTTAATACGATTTTGGGGAATATTCTCCCATTCCTCTGTGAGAGCAATTTTGAGCTCACGAAGCGTGATTGGGGGAGGGTTTCGTTGTTTTACGCATCTGCCTAGCTCGTCCCAAGCATGCTCGATCGGGTTGATATCCGGGCTGCGCGCTGGCCACTCCATACGAGTAATGTTCATCTCTTGAAGGTAGTCATTCACAATCCTACCTGTATGAGGTCGGGCATTGTCATGCATAAATATAGCATCCTCACCTAAATTGACCATAAATGGACCAACGTGATCATTGAGGATTTCTTCCACATATCTTTCGCTAGTTAAAGAGCCGTTTTCTATGATCACCAGCTCTGTGCGACTTTCAGAAGAAATTCCGGCCCACACAAGTACAGACCCACCACCGTAGGCTACTTTTTCTTCGATGCATGCTTGCTTGAATCTTTCCCCTGGTCTTCGATACACTCTGTGTCTTCCATCGTGCTTGTAGAGCATAAATTTTGATTCGTCGGAGAACATAACTTTGACCAATCTTCAATACTCCAATTTACGTGGCTCTGGGCATATCTTAGTCTTGAAATACGATGCCCACACTCCAGTTTAGGGCCGTTTGCAGGTCTAAGGGGTTTTAAGTTAGATTCAGCAAGCCGACGTCTTACTGTCCATGCACTTGGGTTACTTCCTCCGAGGCGTCGAAACTGATTTGTGAGTTCAGTTCCTGTGAGAAAGCGATTTCGAAGCATGGTGTTCACCAAGTATCGGTCTTCTCGTGCTGTGGTACACCTGGTTCTGCCCGTTCCTGGTCTGCGTAGGTTAGAACCAGTTTCTTCGTAACGTCGGAGAACTCTTTGTACTGTTGACAGCGACACACCGACAGTCCTGGCTGTATCGCGCTGACTCCGGCCGGTTTCCAGCATTGTAAGTATTCTGGTGCATTCTTCAGGCGTAAGCGACATAATTTCAGCTTGAATAATGAATATAGAGCACTATCAACATGGTTTATGTACCCACATAAATCACAGATTACAAACAAAAGCAAAACCAAATGCTGTAATTACGTAGTTCCATTTTCGAAAGTGGCCCTTTTTCAAATTTGATTTTTTTATGATATAACTTTACAATAACTAAGAAGTTTTAATACCTTCATTTAAGGAGTATTACATTGTCTATTAAATACAATTTATTGCATTAACCTATCATTTTTAGTTTCCGAGATTTTTAACATTCTTTAAGTGACCCGGATTCATTGCTCTCGAGTGTAGTTTGCTTGAACCGAACAACTTACGTACGTACATTAAAAATGCGCAGTTAAATAAAAGCTTGAAAAAATACCCATCTTGATACAGCATCAAGATGGGTATTTTTTCAAGCTTTTATATATATATGGAAGCATTTTCATTCAGTTCTTAGAAACCAGCGCTGCGGTCTGACCTGAGGGTCTGATATTGATCCCGTCGGAGCTGCGGGTCCCGTCGGGGCTGCGGGTCCCGTCGGGGCTGCGGGTCCCGTCGGGGCTGCGGGTCCCGTCGGGGCTGCGGGTCCCGTCGGGGCTGCGGGTCCCGTCGGGGCTGCGGGTCCCGTCGGGGCTGCGGGTCCCGTCGGGGCTGCGGGTCCCGTCGGGGCTGCGGGTCCCGTCGGGGCTGCGGGTCCCGTCGGGGCTGCGGGTCCCGTCGGGGCTGCGGGTCCCGTCGGGGCTGCGGGTCCCGTCGGGGCTGCGGGTCCCGTCGGGGCTGCGGGTCCCGTCGGGGCTGCGGGTCCCGTCGGGGCTGCGGGTCCCGTCGGAGCTGCGGGTCCCGTCGGGGCTGCGGGTCCCGTCGGGGCTGCGGGTCCCGTCGGGGCTGCGGGTCCCGTCGGGGCTGCGGGTCCCGTCGGGGCTGCGGGTCCCGTCGGGGTGCGGGTCCCGTCGGGGCTGCGGGTTGTTCACAAGATACCGCGGCCTCGATATAAAGGGCCAAGAAGGAACATGGATGGTTTTTAGTCAGTAGAAGTGTGACACTCCCTTTCGCTCTGCCCAAGAGCGGCAGGGGTTATTTCATGATTTCCCAACCACAAAAAAAAAAATTTGGTCTGATATTGATATAGGTAGTAATGGGCTCAATAAGATTTCGAAAGAGCACCCTAAAGTTTAATAGAATAAGTGGCAAGATTCTATTCATAGAAGTAACACCTTTATTACGCAATCTTGATATTTAGTATCCATTCATTCATCTCAAAGCTGTGTCATTCATTCAGCGGCCTTTAACGCCTATTAAAGATTTATAAGCGTTCGAGGTCAGGTTGTTTCCGGCCATAGCGAAATCCGCTGTTTGATGATAATGCTTTATAACTTTATCAACACCCACCTACTAACTTAACTACCGTTTATATTCTGTAAACAGTTTATGCTTCATGTAGTTACCATACACCATTTTGTCTGGAATTGAAAATCAATCAAATTCAAAATGATTCAATTGGATTGAATCTCATTATTAAAGTAGCAAAACTTCTTAATCAGCTGTTTCTAATTTTTAGGCTGCGGTTCCACTGAGGCGGAGCGGAGCAGAGCGGAGACGAGTGAACTCTTGATGTGGATTTCAAGCCATATGATGATTGGTGAATCGCGGCACAGCTCGTCTCTGCTCCACTCCACCTCAGTGGAACCGCAGCCTTAAGATTCACTCCTACAAGCAAACAACTGAATCGGCCGACATTCACTTCTTTAACTGCGGAAACTTAAATATTTTTAACATCATCATCATCGAACGCAGTAGAATGACCCTGTGTTTATTCCAATTTATTTGTGGTCGACGCAGCATGTTTTCTACATATTTTTATCATATCAAAGCTTTCTGTAGAGTTTAATTTTCTTATTTCTTCTTTTCTAGACTGGCTCCGGCAAGACCTACACAATGGGCAGCGGCTGGGAAGGCGAGGGGGACGGTGACGAAGAACGGCGCGGCATCATACCGCGCGCAATCCGCGACCTATTCGCCGGCGCGGAGGCTCGCGCGGATGACGCGCGGGCGCAGGGCCAGCTACCGCCAGAGTTCTCTGTGCAGGCGCAGTTCATAGAGCTGTACAATGAAGATATTGTGGACCTGCTTGATCCTGCTAAAGATCCTTTTGCTAAGGTTTGTTAATATTTAGAATGTTAGTACTTATCTAGGTTCTGCCCGTACTGGATACGAGCAACTTCTTTCGTAAGTTTAACAACAAGAAGTGAGAACTCAAGCATGATAGAAATATCAGCTGATCAACAAAGTGGTAGCTCGTATAACTGACCAGGGTAATCAGAATAAAACTCCCCTATACGTACAGTCAGAACAGCGATGGCCGAGTTGTGGCGGCCCCGACTTACGAGTAGTTCGAAACCAGCCAGGCGCATTACTTTGTGTAATTTATTACATCACCACTGCTCTCAAAACGGTTAAGGGAAACATCATGAGGAAACCGGGATGCCTTAGAACCAAAAAAAAAAACATGTGACATCTACCAACCCGCCCGCGTGGTGAATTATAGCCCATCCCTCTCCTGGCTGATGATGATAATACGTATTGAGAATTTTACACAAAACTGAGCCAAACATATCAATTATGGCCTCCATCCCACACAAATAACATGCATTAAGTTGATTGATTTTTAAAGAACACACGTTATATTGCAACAATTTATTTGCTACCTTGAACTTTCTAACACGTTTATTCATGGAATGGGCCATGATGATGAGTACCATGCTACTTTGTCAGTCAGTCTTAGCTGTTAAACATTGTTGCTCTCAATTCTTTTAAACCATTTCGCACAGTTTACGGCAAAGATAACATCTGACACGAATTTATCTTGCAGTAGGTACTACAAGTATTTATAAGTATAGCTACAGTCATTTGCTGAAAACTCTTCTTTTCCCTAAACGCTAAGTTCGCGGTTGCAATTATTAAGAAAGAAGTTGACAGTCATTCAAATGATGACGACGGAATCAGACACACCTTTGTGCAATATGCCACTAACCAAGCAATATTTTAACATAATTTTAAGGCTCATTTAAACAGTCAAACACTTCAAAAACTCTATTGGTAAACCGGCCCCTGATTTATTACTAAGAATTGCGAATTACCTAATGCTTGTTTCCACGAACAGTAAGAGACATTTAAATGAATGCCTAAATAATATGCCGCAGTAGAACTTTCAACTTTCGGCGTAACGCTAAGAGTAGAGAATCGAACAACAAAGAGTGTTACTAAACTTTTAGCATGAATGTTGCATGTCAGGACAGTCGATGGCTCTATGCTTGCCGTGTCACCTCGATTACGGAAGCGTTTGGCCATTTGTGCAAAAAATTGCAGAAACAAACTTTATTTGCTCGCACTTGTTCGGTAACATTGAGCTGTCCAAATATTAGCACTTTGGCACCAGCTGGTATGAAAGGTTATGCGGTTTTACGAAATCAATGTTTGCATTATTTTAACGACACTCAATTAATTAGTATTGTTATTGATAATGATTTAATTAAATACATACGCACTTATAATTCAAGGCTTCTCCTTGACTCTTTTTTACTCTCTATTTAGCTACATTCCGTTAGACTAGAAGGCGATATTAGTTTCGTTGGAAAAAGCCTCAACAGATGAGGATGCTCTATTCTGCTGTCTTATTTTATCAGCTATCAGAGGAAAGTTAATAATAGCAATATTTTGTAAGAGAAAAATCGATCACCTATCCTCTGTCCTTGCACTGTTCTTTTATTTTTGAAATCAGCTAAACGAATTCAGATCTGAGAACGAGAGCTCTTTGTTCTAACTTTTCTCTATTTATCATTCTGGATAAGACATCTAACAAACCTAACAAATACTCGCAAAAGCAGCCAAACCAATGAACCGTACCCATCGTGTGACAAATCAGTGCCTCGCAGAACAGAATCAATAAAAGCATAATCTAATTGTTTCCCTGAAAGCACTCAAGCGTACTATCTTTACACGCCCGCATAAATGTTTCATAATATTCATTTATCGGGCACGTGTACTAGGCTCTATGAATGTGGGGAAATAGAAAGTAAGGGAAATTGGATATTGGGAAACTGTCCTTCTACTGGCGCGTAATAGTTTAATTTTCCGGGATCTGGGATGTAACCACAACTACGGGTTCTAGTGATGCGGATTACCTACATTCTGATAATACAGCTACCCAAACCAAATGATTGGTTATTAATATTGGTTCGGTAGAATAACCATTATAATTTAGCAAACTATGATGGATTAAATTTCGCATTTACAATCATTAATTTTAGCACTCTACATAAAACGGGAAATATTCTCGAGCGTAAAAATTTTAGCTCAAGCCAGATTTTTACCCATCACACACACGTATTATGAATACACTAATGTTTTGATTAAACTGGTACGGGCAAATTGCGGACGCAGCTTCGGACATATTATCCGTCTGTGTTCGAAAATCTGTAGCAGCTTGAACGATCCTATCATCTATCGATTAAGTTAACGTGCATATTTTCAACCGTATTACATTTCAGGGCGCCCTCAGGATAACAGAAGACGGCTGCGGTGGCGTCAGAATAGTAGGAGCTTCAATGCGAGCAGTCAGAGGTGCCCCCGAAGCCCTAGGAGCCCTACGAGCGGGAGCCTTAGCAAGAACCACGGCCGCTACTAACATGAACTCGTCCTCTTCCCGATCACACGCAGTATTTACGTTGTTACTAAGACAGAGAAGGCTAGCACCAGACCAAGACGCTACGATAGAAAGGGATGCCGAATCAGAAGCACCTGAACAGTATGAAACTCTTACAGCCAAGTTCCATTTTGTTGATTTGGCTGGGTCGGAGAGGTTAAAACGAACAGGTGAGGCGCTTGAACTTTTTTCAATGTTTTTGGTTTCGAACGGTTTAATTTATTTAATTTTAAATCAATCTTGTATTTTATTTATAGACCATCGAGCTTTTACGTTATAAAAGGCACATTAAAAAATAATACTGCAATAGGTACCTTAAAAACACCATCAGCGAATTTTGTCTTCTCAATTCTATTGGCTTTACCGCTGGCCCTGCCCCCGATAGTTAAAAAGACGTTTCTAACAAAAACAAAAAACGGAGAAATAAATGTTTTAAGGAATGAAACGTCCTTTAAATTTCAAACGTTTTGGCTGTAATTTTCTTCTAAGTATTTAGTTTATCTATCTAGTATATGGTTTTAACAGAAATGGGCGCATATAAGTATTTCCGCCTTTTTTCTTAAGAACTAGAAAGTATGTAGATGACCCTTGGCTTGGCGCAAGTGGTCAGATGTGGTCTTTCTTTCTTAATGTGAAACCAGCATTTTATAAGCGCGTTAGACGCAAGTGTTCATTTGCGTCTTATTAACTTCCTCTTAGAAATAGGGACAAATATGCGCCTTTTAAATTAATGAACAATAAAAAAAATTATAAAGCATAGGGACATTATCTGCATACATGCGACTTTTTAATTAAGTTTCACATAAATTCGTCTTTTCTTATTCAATTGGGTGTAAAAAAAATAACAGAAGCGCCCTATTCTGGTGTGCTAAAACCGTACTGGAGGAAGTTAGAAAAATATGAAAAATACAGGCAGATGCGCCTTTTTTTTCTGATTCCGGCAATGTATATAACTTAAATCTGGAAAAAATGTTAGATACGTCTTTTTAACTATCGGGGGCAGCGCTTACCTACCTCTTCCACCAACCACTGTCCTGTTGTATAAAAAATGTCTTTCTCTTGATCAATCCCTTTTTCATTTCACCCAGGTGCAACCGGCGAACGTGCAAAAGAAGGCATATCAATAAACTGCGGACTCCTAGCACTAGGCAACGTGATATCAGCCCTAGGAGACCGATCCCGAAGAGTACTCCACGTTCCATACCGGGATTCGAAGCTCACCAGGTTACTCCAAGACTCGCTAGGAGGAAACAGCAATACTGTCATGATTGCCTGTGTATCTCCCAGTGATAGGGACTTCATGGAGACACTGAATACGCTGAAGTATGCGAACCGGGCGAGGAACATCAAGAACAGGTGTGTGGTGAACCAGGACCTGACTTCGAGGACTATTCATCAGTTGAGGCAGGAGGTTGCGAGGTTGCAGCTGGAGCTTGCTGAGTATAAACAGGTAAGACTTAATCAATTTACAGAAATAATTATTATTCCTTTAGTTATTCTACTTTAAGGTTGTATTTGGCATATCACTTATTTACTTACTTCGAATTCAATCAAGCTTCTTATTATTTAGAACTTGCTTTTCTCAGCGTCTTCGCACGCGTTTTGGTTGGACATTATCCCACGGGAACGTTTTAAACATAGCCTATGAGCTTACCCAACTTGGAGGTAGCTAAATATTGTAAGTTCTAAGTATTTCACTCTTTATTAAGAGAATGTAATGCTGTGTGATTGAAGCCATGGTCATGGATACATGGTTTTAAAGGAGTTAAATTTTATTAAGCAGCCCAAGCGCTTTCAACGGATAACCTGGTCTAAAATATTTTTCCAAACTTTCCAGGGCAAACGCGTAATATCAGAAAACGGTGAAGAGGGCTGGAGCGACGTGGTCCAAGAGAACGCTATCCTCACTGGCGAGGCGGAGTCCTTGCGGCGAAGAGTGAAGGCCATGCAGGGCACCATAGAGCAGCTGTCTGCGAGGAACAGTGAGCTCATTGCGGAGAAGGCGCTCGGGAACTGGGGACCGAAGGATGGCAGTCCTGATGCCAATGATTGTTCGTTGACGTCTCTTGTACAGGTGAGGATGTTATGACTGGATAAGTGTATTCATGATGATATTATTTAGAATCGTGAAATAAATTTGATGTGAGAGTTTTTTTATGGAAACAATGTCAAAAACATGTGAACATTATTCCTCAGATAACGATATCGTTGAAAAAGCCAGCGTTCAATTAAATAAACCTAGACTTCTGACTCGTGCTTATAAAGTTATAACTAACTAGCTTTTGCCAGCGGCTTCGCCCGCGAGAAAATGACGATTTTCCATACAAACTTTCATCCCCGATTTAACTCCCTTAGGTGTTGAATTGCAAAATTTCAGCTTTCTAGGTCCAAACGTTTGGGCAGGGCGTTGATGAGTCAGTCAGTCAGTCAGTCAGGACTTCTCTTTTTATTTACATAGATAACCAATTTGTCTTCAAGCTAAGAATTGGACCCCCTTTAAAACTAACTTACTAACTCGATGGTCGAATAAAGAAAGATACGGTAACTCTTGTGAGTCCAGAAAGGCCACATTGTCCGCTAAAGCGATCTTTATAGACTTATACCTGGAAATTATTCCGTTTACATTAGTCCAAAATTATAATAAAAGAATACATTGGAAGACTTCAATTGCATATATACCTACATCAGGTCCCGTTTTCACAAACGCTTCGATTTGTCATAATTATCTATCTTGCTTACTTGCTTAATGCCAAAGAGAGATAGATATACGATATATCAAATCGAAACGTTTGTATATATAAGAGCAGTTTCTTGACAAATCCATAAAACATCCCCATAATTTCCTCAGGGCTACGTTAGCGAGATAGAAGACCTCAGAGCTCAACTGCTGGAATCCAACGCAATGTACGAAGCGAGTCGCAAGCGTGAAGCCACAGTCGCGCGTACACGACATGACTCCGTACAAGACCCCTCGCTTATCATTGATGATGCTAAACGGGAGCTTTATAAGGTATGTCAACCCCTACATAAATATAAGTAAAAAAAAAAAAAAACTAACAAATCTACTGATTTTTGAGATGAAATAAAAGGTTGTAGACTTGAACATTATAATTATTTAGGGAAAAGTAAAAAATACAATAGAAGTTATAAAAAAAAACACACTCTCAGAAGGGAGGAGGGAGGTTTTTTTATGAAGAACGTTACGGTTTTATGGTTATCCTTGGCTTTTATGGTTCCAGTACGACCACAAGAGAAGATCCACAGTTTCACGGCAGTGCAAGTCACTCGGGTAGTCTAGGTGGTAACTTGGCGTCAGCGTAGCGACTCCCGTTCCGTTCACTCAATGAACCAGCAGTAGCAAAGATCCAGTGAAGACGTATAGTAAATTATGGAAATGTTTCGCTTAAAAAAAAAAAAAATAATAATAATTAAAATATGTACGTCTTCTTCTTCTTAGCGTGTCGATGACAATTTAAATTTGGCGACGAGTTTGGCACTTTGAGTAGCCTCCATCAGCTCGTATACACTTGAAGAACTTACGTAAGGAAATAGCAACAACAGCATTTTTCTCCTCATCTTCTAGTCTTCATCTTGATTTTGAAGCTAAAGACGTAGGAAGTAGACTTAGGACCTATTTCACACTTACAGGCTTCGTATACTCGTTCAATTAGGTTTCAATAGGGGATCGGACTGACTCAAAAAAATATGATTCTGTTTAGTCCGTCAGTTAGATTATCGAAAAATATTGGATACGTGTTTTTTGTTTTATCAAATCAATAAAAATTGACGAAGATAAAGCGCGTCAAAGATCATGGAGTGGGGCTTGAAACGTCAATTGAAGGTACAAAATGTACTATCATATGACGTCACACGAGTTTTCGAAGCACTGTATGTCTTCACTTTTTGTTTACGTGAAAAAAGAAAAAATACGTGGTTAATATTTTTTGGAAATCTATCTGACGGACTAATTAGTTTTTTTTTGTCCGATCTCCTATTGAACAATTCTCGATTTTACTCTCAATTATTCATGCTTCCTCGAATGTGTGTGACGGCATTTTTTTCACTCGGATATACCTACCTAGACCTTTTTTTTTTTTTTTTTGATGGGTGGAAAATCATCGAATAGCCCCCCCCCCCCCCCGCTCTTGGGCAGAGCGAAGGGGAGTGTCAGACTTCTACTGACTAAAAACCAAACCCATGTTCCTTCTTCGCCCTTGTGTCGGAGCCGCGGTAACCTTTCGACAAACCACAGCCCCGACGGGACCTACCTAGACCTGGGATAGGATATTAGGATGCATCTAAATTATTTTCTAATATGTACCACTACTTGTCTCTGCATCACCCAAAGTTTAACTGGTAGAAAATGCCTGTGTACTTTGTGTTAGAAGTGTTAAATAAATAATTTTCCGCTGGCAAGCGGGTAAAGCTAAAGTAGAAAACAAAACGACAATCTTCTAACAAAACTTACTTGTTTTCCAGGAAAAAGAACTCCTCGCGCGCAGTATGGGCGAGCTCGAGTTCCAACGCAAACTGAACATGAGTGAGAGCATGACAAGTGCCGTGGATGACCATATCGGTGAGAGGGAACGTGCTGAGGGAGAGAGTGCGGAGGACTCGGAGCCCTCTGATGGCGATGCGGAGGTGGAGCCTAGTGATACGGATGAAGAGGACTCGGAGGCTAAAGGTAAAAAGAATGAGTAATTTATAAGATCACGTTACTAAATTGACTCAGATAAATGAACAATCGCTCGGATAAATCTTCAAGGTTCAAACACTTGTCCATGGGTCACTTTTCATTCAGACCCTCCGTATCTCGGTAAGCAATTTAAGCCTTTGGTTCCATTTGTCGTTGGTAGATCGTATATATCCTACCCTCCGCCATTCTTTTCTGATTAATTTCGTTGCGGGATCCAAGACAGTTAAATCGCTTCTCTGGGACTTCGTCGAGCTTCATTGTCTCGGCGCTTTTCTTGTGGTTGCCACTGTTGATTCTGGCTAACAGGAGTTACAGTGGTTTGGGAATAGAGTGGCGGGCTTGTCCCAATAAAAAAAAACCCAGTACGAACTGGGTTGTGGAGGTCAGATAGGTAGCTATGAAAAGTACTGGTAACTGCATCCGGGTAAAACTGAAAGCCATATGGTTTGGTACAGGTTAGTCAGATGTTGATGAAGAAGGAAATAATTTTGGAAAAGAAATGTGCAATAATTTTGATGTACTATATACTCTATTACTATATAAGGTCCCATTAAAATAGGTGGACAAAATTTCAGAAATCATTCAGACCGCCAAAATTAGGACGATGGTAAAAAAGATAATAGAAAAACGCATTTAAGTACCTACTCATAAAGGATGAGTTTGTTCTAGAGTGCCGGCAATTTATTATTTTAAGTAAAAAAAAAAAACAGTTTATTTAATGTTTTTTTTTGTTTAGATATGTTTGGTTAGACCTACTGAACGCTGTGTTAAAATTTGTCCACCTGTTTTAATGGGACCTTATATATTATACTCTACCTATGTATCTACAATCCCTAGGTCAACGCGTCCTGTCAGCGCAGCTAGCAGCGTTAAGCGAGGACATCGACACGAAGGCGCGGCTGATAGAGCAGCTGGAGCTGTCCCAGCGGCGCCTGGCCGCGCTCAAGACGCACTACGAGCATCGCCTGGATACCCTGCACCATCAGATCAAGGCAACTAATGATGAGAAGGATAAGGTGCTGGCTTCACTTGGTAAGTTGAATTAGTTGTTTTAACTAATTCTTATTGTTTATGGAATGTACTGCCGTCGGTTGAAAGTTTACGACGTCGGTGACTGCGGTGTGCCTCAAGTTAAACTGAGCTGGATATCTGGCTAGACGCGAAGTTTACCGATGGAAAAAGGCTTTGACCGAGCCGCTAAAGATAGGAAAATAAACCAGGGCTGTCCTAAAGCTCTTTGGGTCTAAGATATCGTCAAAGTCGCGGACAACTCCTGGATAAGGGGACGCACAGAACCGGGAAGTATGGCAGAAAAAAGGGGAAAGCCTATTACCTAGCAGTAGGTGATTCCGGGCTGATTTTCCATGACGTGACGGAGGGGTTTTTCCAATTTCATCAATTTATAGTCATTGCTTGTGCAATTACCAGCTAAAAACTAATAAATGTGGTCGAAATGTATGTGCCAGATTTTTGAAAGGACGGAAATTGTTGGCCCTGGTAGGCCTAAAATGATTGTCTACTGATGTACCTATAATAAATAATAGTTTGAGCGTCGATATCATGTATAAATGAGACTTCAACAATTTATTAATCTCTTTTTTCTCTCCAGCGACACAAGCCTCCCCTCCAAGCGAGAAGCTAAAGCGCGTTAAGGAGGAGTACGAGCGTCGCGTGGCGGGCATGTCGCGCGAGCTCAAGCGCCTGCAGGCGGCGCAGCGCGAGCACACGCGCCTGCAGCGCTCGCAGCTGCAGACCGCGCAGCAGATCAACACGCTCCGGTCCGAGCTCACGAATATGAAGAAGGATAAGGTAACAGAAAAATTAAATATCAGCATATTAAAACAACAAGCGCGGAGTCTAGACTTCATTCACAGCCGCGGCCAAGATTATTGAAGCGACAAACGCAACAAGCAAAACGCATTCGCCAATGATTCCCACTGACTTTATCTAACTGTACACTAGCCAGGATCAGTTTAACCAACCGGACTTGGTTAATGTCTTAATGACTCCTCTCGCTCTAGGACGAGCAGAAGGGCGTGTCAGACTTCTACTGACTAAAAACCACCCATGTTCCTTCTTAGCCCTTTGTATCAGGAAGCCGCGGTTTCTCTTTAGAACAATCCGCAGCCCCGGCAGAGCATATACATCCACAAGAAATAACAATAGCAAAGTCGAGACTAAATTCATACCATTTCGAGCCAAAGGCTCGGACAAGCAAGCAAAGCGTGTTCACAATGATTGTCACTGACTCTATCTAATTGTGTTATTTTTCGACGATATCGTCGACGGTTCATCAAGGAATGGTTATCAATGTCCTTTTAAAAATATTGCAAAATAAATGCAAACTTCATATATATTTCTTTTAGATTTTTTAGACACTCAGTTTTGTTAATTACGATATTTATAACTTGAATATAAATAAATTTACAGGTAAAGTTAGTACAACGCATGCGCGAGGAGGCTAAACGACACGCACAAGCAGAAGCGGTGCGGGCTAAAGAGGTCAGTTCTCTCTCTATTAAACAATCTATGATATCTAAAATTGTCCTCCAAACGCCTTTTCTTATATTTTTTTTAATTTCCTTTTCCTCTAATTAGTCCGTTAGAAAGATTTACAAAAAATATTGGACACATATTTTTATTTCACGTAAACAAAAAATGAAGACTATACTGTGCTTCGATAACACGTGTGACGTCACATTGCAGTACATTCCCTACTCTTGGTCGTAGACCTACGAATTGTACCTTCGTCTATTTTTATTAATTTGATAAAACAAAAAATACGTATATCCAATATTTTTCGATGATCTAACATACGGACTAAACAGAATTATATTTTTTTATTCAGGAATCATCCATAACCAATTGATTTTTTTTCTTAGGTGGCACAACTCCGCAAAGAATCTCGTAAGAACGCCAACTTAATACGATCACTAGAAGCTGAGACCAAATTGAAGGAAGCTGTAAGATTAATTCAAAACATTATAAAATTATTGCGATACATTGCTCTCTGATTAAAGACCACCTTATTAATTGATATTTCTGTGCAGGTTTTAAAACGTAAACAAGAAGAAGTGTCGTTACTGAGGCGAGGACATCGCGACAAGCTTAGCAGTCGAGCGGCAGGCAGGTTACATGGTAAGTGACCTATCTATATTAATTCCTAGCAGCTCATCAATGTGAGTATTTTCGTAGAGTCATGTTGTGGGAAAGAAGGAAGAATAATCCCAAATTATCATTTTACAGTTGAGGCGGAAATAATTTTATTAAGGTTGCACAAGCCAGTCATTCTTCCATACAAACGTAGTATGGTGATTACTCCTCTGGTTGACGGTGTAGGTTCAAAATTAATATTGTAATAAAATTGTATCAACTGGTCTTTTCATTATCTAGGTCTCTATGGAAGTAGAATTGGAAAAAAAATATTGGTTTGGAAGTTATGAGCGTCGAAACTTTCATATTTTAGCACTAATTTTAACCATCTTTGGGCGTAAATAAGTTACGTATATAGTACGAAAATGAAAAAAGTGAAACCATACAGACATAGATTAGTTATTAAAGAATTCAAATAATTTTATTTTGAACAGATACATTCAATGGATTTTTCATGGTATCCATACTACCAAATCAATTCGCTCTATGCATTTCGCTCTATGCATTTCGCTCTATGCATTTCGCTCGTGATGTCGGATGAAATAGCATGCATTTTAGCCCCGCCCACCAACTAGTTCTTGCCGTTGGCTTGTTTACCCTTAAGATAACAATGTCGATCGTTTTACTGCAATTTCAATTTGGTTTCAAATACAACATCGCCCTCAATTTCCTTTTATGATAATTCCTTTCGTCGAAAATTTCAGCAGTAGGTTAGTTTCAGTCTTAATACATGTAGGTTACGTTGTATCTCTTTTATCACCTCACACTCATAAACATGACAATAACAATTTTGACAACATTTATGAAGCCCTTTGTGGAAGGGGTTCCCCCCTTCCACAAAATATCATACAGTTATATTTCTCTCCCAACAGACCGCAACAGGTCCCGCAAGAGTACCTCATACCGCGAGGGCTGGTCCCGCCTGCAGTGCTGGCTGTCTCGTGCGTGTGCGGCGCGTTGCACGCTGGGCGAGCTGGAGGCCGCGCTCGAACGGCTGCTGCAGCAACGGGAACGGGCGCGCAACACCGACCAGGATCCTGACGCCAAGCATCTGCTGCGCTACCTGAGAGAGTCCATCGCTGATACACAGGCACAGATTATGCAGATTGAGGTAATAATATATCCGTTTGACCGTATGTAGTTCCCCAAATAAGTTGGTTGACGAAACTTCAAATATTCGATCAGTATCAAATCATGATAAAGCTTCAAATGGGACGATGTAACACCAACCTTGTGAAGTGGGACGACATCAGATTGTAGATAGAGCTGCATTACAAACTACGCCACTAAATGGCAGCGCATAGGCAGCGAACTCAGCCACTGAGTTTTGCTTGAATTCAACTGTCGTTCGAGGGACACAAAAAAAGAAGATGAAACAACAAAAGTGTGATTTTAAAACTTGTTATATCCCATTCACGTCGCGGTGACTCCCTTCAATGAAAGTCTGACTCGTAATGCAAAATCCCACTTCCCTTTCCCGTATTAACCTTAATATTTATTTCCCAGGAGGAGAACGACGAGAACATGCTTCCTCGCCTACTGGACCACATCGACAGCGCGGAGGCAGGTCGCTACTCACTGGAGCGCCTGGCCGCGCTGACGCTGCAGCACGCACAGGACGCCGCGCGCAACCTCAAGATGTTGCAGGACACGCGCGCGCAACTTAAAGAGGTAACAGTATAAACAAAAGATGTGAAACAATGTGTCAGCAACTTGTTCTTTGCGGTTACATGTTGTTGACACTAGATCTTCGATCAATAATGTACTAGATTCCCGATAAGCGCTTCAAAAACGGCCCGAAACTTAAGACCACAAAAGTATTTGTGGTCTTATTTCAAATCAGTATGGTCCAATCATAGCCAACATTAAGACGTCAAAATGCCGCAGTATGCGTTCAAAAACTGTGTAAATAACCACCGTAACACCAAGGTTTTGGAAAGATTATCTTTTTTTCGGTAATTTAATATCATTATGTGCTTTTTCATACTATTTAAACATAATTAAACTGTAAATATAATTAAATCAACGAATATTATAATATTTTGGCCAATGTTTGCCACAACGCACCAACTATTGTATCATGTTCTTGAACATGGAACGCTAGTTCCGCAATAGAATAAGCACGACATTGTACACAAAATGCTTTTAACCGTATTGCTTAGAGTTTAAGTTTCATTTTAGAATGAATATTTTTGTACTCATGACTTTTTATTTTGGAGCGACATTTAAAATGTTTTGCTTCTAATCTTTCTCCGATGAAAGGGCTTAAATAAATATACTTTACAATGAAAATTAAACGTTATGTTTAAGTGTTAAGGTTTATAATCATCTGAAGTTGTTAATAATATTGAACTTTTTTCTAAGATGTTATGTAGATGTTTACGTGTGTGCTAACGTGGCCACTTGAGCGACTTAGTTTTGTTCCTGATGCTTAATCTAGTACTATTATTGATCGAAGCACTAGATCAAAGAAATAATGAAAGGACTGAATGAAGGATGATATGGCGAGGAGGTGACTGCTGAGATGACGAGTGATAGAGAAGTACAGTATGATCAAATTATCTTGACAGGTCTGAACATAGTCTCTGCGAACTTTTACGCATGTAAACTTGTGAAGAAAACTGTTATTGCCAGATAAACCAATACCTATACGATCAGAAAATATCTAATTTAAACAGTGAGAAATACAAATAAAATAAATATCATAACACTTTTAAACATTAGTTGTAACAAAATAACCTGCACGAAGTTCGGACCTGCCAAGATAATTTGATTGCACTGTATGATAGAAGAAGACATGCCGCCATGCCATGCATACATAAGGCCCGTAATCCACCAAAGCGGAGATGTGCCAAGCGGAGAGGAGATTGCCAAATTCGACCAATCACAGGAAGGGCAAAAGACCAGATGTAACTGTGATTGGTCGAATTTGGCACATCTCCTCTCCGCTTGGCACATCTCCGCTTTGGTGGATTACGGGCCTAACTCGTTGACATAACTGAATGTTTCCAGTAACGCTATTGGAAACTTGTAAAGCCTCAAAATGGTAATAGATAAAAGTTGAGATTATTTATCGGCAAATATTTTCCACCACGAATTACTAACATATTTATTTTATAACTTTCTTTTTTTACCTACAGCTAGAAGAAAGTACAGAGCGCACAGCGAGTGCACTTCGGATAGCGGGCAGCGAGGACCAGAACCTGAACCCCTGGGGCGCCGTGCCCGCCGCGCTGCACGCTCTGCTGGCGCATGTGTCCTCGGGCACCTCGACGCGGTCCGTGTCGCCTGTGGACAGGTAACTAATAACACAGAGACTAACATGCATGAAAGATAAGAAACAAAATTTGATTATTTGTTTACTCAATAATTATGCACTAGTAAAAACCGCCTTAAACAAAGCTCGCTCTGATAAGATTTCCGCCTAGACGACCCGAACGGAGAAGAAGCTTGTGTAAATCGACCAACCAAATTAGTTGAAATCAACATCACGTTTACTGTGTTTCCTGTGAGTGGAATATTACAAGTCTTCTCTCCGTTCCACTGGGTAGCTTTACTACAAAACTAATTTATGTGGATCCCTTATTGTACGGGATGCGGATCTTATGTTATACTGAAAATGTATAGCTCGATATCGCCGTGTATCAACACTCCCTTAGGGCGATATCACCAATGGAACTGAACGCCCATCTAAACTGCGCTCAGGAGTTGTCAGTGCTTTAAAATTACGTTAATTGCTTTGACATTTTAATAGTAACCGCTTTTGAACACCATTAAGATATAATTATGCTGAATTAGTGTGATTAGTAAAATTCACCCCAGCCTTTAACCTACCCTAGTTTAAATAACCTTCCAAAACCCCATTATAATAACCCGCATGTGTGTACACCGTTTAGTTATTGGCACAGTGCGCAACACGAGTCGCGCTGTAACGGCGTGCGCGAGACCAGCACCGCGCCTGCCTCGCCGCCTGACGACAACACCACCTCGCCCTTCCAGAGGAATGCGTTAGTATACTGTATTTTATTTTAGTATAGTTTGCCTGTAATGTTACTACAGCTCGGAAATATAATAATAATAATAATATTCCACAACTATCACACAACGCCATCTAGTCCCAAGCTAAGCAGAGCTTGTGTTATGGGTACTAGACAACTGATAAACATACTTATATATTTCTAAATACATACATATTATAGATAAATTACACCCAGACACAGAACAAAATGATCGTGCTCATCACACAAACATTTGTCCTGGGTGGGAATCGAACCCACGACCTCCGGCATAGCAGTTAGGGTCACTAACCACTAGACCAACAGGCCAGTCATAATAAATAAAATAATATGTCTCATGGACTACAACATCTCGCGCCAAGTGTGGGTTAGCCATTTGAGCTTGAATGAGGAGGTTCTCTGTTCGGTGTTATGTTTATTTTGTATGTTGTTCTATGTGACTGGGTAAAGAAAGAATACGTGATTACCGTTTTAGCATCGGCGTCCCTTCCATACTGTATAGAAAAACATGCAGATTCTCATAACGGAAATAATCGATTTTTTCAAGCACACTTACAAACAACATTGTTTAAAAGTAATTTGAAGTTAGGTGCCTGGATACTAATCTCTTTTGGTGATTGTAAATGAAAAATGAAATTACTGCCGCCAGAACGAGTGTACCTATGGTTAACCGTCGTTCCCTTGTCCTTCAGTCCCCGACGTGGCTCAGTCCGACTGCGCGATCTTGGCGTGATCGGTCGCGAAGAGGACCCCATGACGCAGTCCATGGTGGAGCCCACCTCGCCGCGCCCCGCACCACTCAGCCGCGTGCCCAGCGCGCCTGGCAGTCTCAGGTACTCACAACGAGCTTATAATGGTCCCACTGCTGGGAGAATGACAACGTCCTCTCCCTGTCATCAATTGGCTACTTTCCTGACTAAATAAAATATGATTCTGTTTAGTCCCTCAGTTAGATTATCGAAAAATATTGGATACGTGGTTTTGTTATCTCAAATTAATAAAAATTGACGATAAAACGCGTCAAAGACCATGAGGGAGCTTGTGACGCCACATTCCAGTAAAAAATGTACTAAAATGTGACATCACACGAGTTTTCGAAGCACTGTATCGTTTTTTTTTTTTGTTTACTTAAAAAAAGAAAAATACGTGTGCAATATTTTTCGGAAATCTATCTGACGGACCAATTAGTTTTCTTTTGTTAAGTACACACGGCTACACATCAAGCTATACAAAACCAGTTAATCTTGGCCTCACTTTACTAGATCTTTTCGCACAATGAACGATCAGATTATACTGGTTTTGTATAGCTTGATGTGTAGCCGTGTGTACATTAAAGTAACACCCAACGTTTTTCTCATCAGGTCGTATTTAAACTGCCCCCCATTCCCCCCACAGAGGTCTCCAGCCCCTGAGCAGCACAGTGGGAGCCCTGGCGTCTCCAGTAGCAGGGCGCCGCCCCCCCGCCCCCCCCGAGTCCCCGCGCCCCCCCCGGCGACACCACAACCTCAGCAAGCCGGCCGCGCTGTACGTATATAACACACCGCTATACATACCCTAGGGAGATACAGGGCGGTTCGATCTTGTACATGAACGGAATGAAAAGGTTCGATAGGTCCTGTTCAGTAGGTAATTTGGTATCACTCTAAATGGCAGTGAGTTTTGTTCGGTTGCAGCATGTCTATCAAAGTCATAGTTAACGTTAATCTCGGGTTTCATTATTGGGTTATACTACTCGTCACCCTTTCGTGCTATCATATTTATTGTTGGTAGTTCTTGGTCATGACCTGAAAGTCTGACAGCCAGTCTTACCAAAGGGTATCGTGTTACTCAGTATAAACTGGGTTGTGTGGAGGTCTGATAGGCATTCGCTCCATGTAAACTGCATGTATTCAACTGCATCCGGTTAGACTGGAAGCTGACCCCAATAGAGTGGGGAAAAAGGTTAGGCAGATAATGGTTCTTGGTCATAACCATAATAAGTGCCTGCACAAATCTCACTTACTTTTGTCAAGCAGTTATTAACCTTTTCATTTCGCAACTGTACCAAAACATAATGCAGATATGTGACGTTTAATATATGTAGATCTATTTCTTTTCTGTTTTTGTTTGTTGAGTATATCAAAGGTTTAGGATTGATCATCACAGTCTTTCAACCTGATCGTTGAAATATTTATTTGTTTGTTGTAAGCGTTTCAAAGGTGTGTTGTCAATGTTTTATTTTTGTTATAAAATCAGAAGAATATTATTTTATTATGATTGGGAATTGGTTATTTCTTTATTTTATTGTTTTTGGGCTGATTTTTCATTAGTCTTGATGTTTTGATTCGAGTAACATTTCTATACAAAAAAAAACTGTCATACATCAATATTATTCTTGAAATAAGATATATCTATTCATGAAAAATTGTCCCAAAATAACTTATTTAACAATCAAATTAAAGCTTGAGTAGTTAGAAATATATCTGTCTCTTTCACTCTGGTATATGTGCGGTATCGCCGTCCCTTTCTGCATGGTACACTGCTTGGGTATATGTGCTACACTCTAGTTGGTGTGAGGTAGACATTTCTTTAGTTATATTTAGAACTAGAACATCTATATGTTTAGGTTTATTAGGTATAGAGATAATAATGTTTACTACAGGTTTACTTAAAAAAAAGACAATTTGATGTGTTCATCTCTCTTCTGCTTGCACTCATTTCAAGTAAAAGGCAGATGTGAAAATAAACACAAGACTTTTAGCATCGACGGTCACAAAATTAACCGGTTGTTTTAATAATGAAATTCCTCGTAATGTCTCGCTTCCATGTTTTATGACCACGCTCTATACTACCGAGTTCACTGACAGTCGACCACTTTTAAATCTTATTTGTTAAGACATATAATGGATGAAAACTGGAAACAGTCCTTGAGCTCGGTAGTACATTGACGTTTATACACTTATTTAATTTTCTAAGTAAATTTTAAAAACCTGTAGTACTCTATGCCGTCTAGTTATATGTGCAAATTATTAAAATGTTGTCTAGTGGGCACTACTAGACATGAAGTTTAATCCCAGGCCTATTTTAACGATGGTTAATCATCAAATTAGTCAGAAGGAAGGAGTGTCAGACGCTTACTGACTGAAACTCATCCGTATTCTTATGCCCTTTGCCCGCGATAACTTTAATCCTAGGCCTGGCAAAGTGCTATTACGCTTTTTCATTTCAAACTCACCAGCAGCCGTGAGACTAAACTTATTCCCGGTTGATAACAATCATTTTGCACGTTATTGCATAGTATACCAGTCACAAGATAAGTTTGCACATATAATTGGCCGTGTCCCGGTGTTGGCGCTCGGTGGGTAGGCCGGGCTAGCCTGACGCCAGTTTCTGTCGCAGCCTGCTGACCGAGCTGTCCATAGTGGAGGACTGACACCTCCCCGCCAGCGTCGCTCCTCTCGCGTCGCCTGCCCGACACTCTGCATGTTTAGCCCTTATCTATGGCTTCTTCTACGTATTAATAACTCTTTATCGACGCCTTTTTACATGGTTTTGGAGATGAATGCGGCATTTTCAAGTATTTTTTCAGACTTGCAATTTGAGGTCCTAAAAGCACAATATAGGAGTGTGTTAGATTTTTCATGTCAATTATTTATATTAGTAACAAGGCTTGAAATAATACTTGTAAACTGAGCACGCATAATTTCTGAAACCATGAAAAAGTAGGGTGGTATTAAGTACTAAAATAAACAAGTCGGTGAGATAGTGTTAAAAAGCTATGCTATATATTTACAGATGCGTTCGTATTATACGTACGTACGCGTCCATATTTACGCTGAAAATATATTATATAACCATGTGAATAAACACTAGGATTAAGCTAAAATATTAACTGTTTGACTCGAAACTTTGAAATGTAAAAAAGTACAATATTTTAGGCACTAAACCTAGGTACGGGTATCGAACCAAAAATGTCTAAAGACGCTTGATACCGCTTAGAAATTTTTACGCAGCTGCGATTTGAACTTTTCTGTGATGATCTTAAGAAATTTTTACGCAGCTGCGATTTGAACTTTTCTGTGATGATCTTATGATCTAATTTTGTATAACTAAATTATCTTTCAAGCTTTATTGTAGTTTTAAGTTAACTTTTGCATTTAAGAAGTCAATAAAAATGTTAATAAATAATACTAATCCAAAGGAATTGTTTAGCTTCTTGCATTTTACTGTATTATATCGAAGTAGTTTGTAAGTATATCGTCACAAGTGTAACGTAAGCTTTAACTCGGCAATTGGTTATAAATATAAGACATATTATATTCTATACAGATGTTTGTCTTAATAATATTCACCAAAAACGCACGCGTAAACTCGCGGACTAAAAATGTTGATCAGAATTAAAATTAAATTTCTTCTTCAACTATGAACGACAAGATCAATTTCGATGTTGCTTTTTATTAGTGAAGACTCATCACTACATCTTCCAAAAGTAAACTTGGATTCTTTTTATGTCAAAAAATCCTGTCATTTGTTAAGCATCTTTATCTTCTTCTTTTTTTGTACTCTTCTCTGGATGGAAATTATCATACCAACAGCTAAATATCTATTTTTGTTCGCAAGATATTTGCTTAAACAGAATTTTGCTAATAATTTGATCTTGGCGTGGTGAACATTTTTAATATTTGATTAGACTTGTGCCTCTCCAGTTAATCAAGCAATCAATAAATAAATCAAGACAAGTATTTGTATAGCATGTAATCTGCGAGTACAGTGTAGGTACCAAGTATATGTATATTATGTAGGCACAATAAATAGTTGCAATTCAGCTTGTGTTTTGTTTGCTACCGGCATGACGCACCCCCGCTATATACTGCATGATGAAGCATTGGAAACAATATACACGGTGGAAAAGACATCGTGATACAAAGATTTACTATGGACTCAGTACATGACTCCAAGTTTTTTGCTTTTTGCCAAGGTTAATAAAACAAAAGCAATTATATTTTGACCCTATAGAAATCCATATTATTATATGATTTGTCTATAATTTTCATATTAATGGGACTCCAATAATAGGGCTCCTCTCTATGAGAGAGATAGTTTTAGTATTTTGTGTTACATTTGTGCTGATTTCGTGGTAAAAGTTTATGTGACGATGTCTTTCCGCCGTGTATTGATATTGAATAAGAGAAAAGTTTGAAGAAATTTAATTTGTGCTAAAAAGATGAATTTATAGCCCTTGAACTTTAGGATAAATATCTTGGCTTACTTTTTCTCTCGATTTATATGAGAGAGCTACAATGATTTTTTTTACGATTTTTTGTTTTTTTTTTTTGGATTGACAACATCGACGGGGGTCGAAAATCAAAATGGCGATGTTAGTTCCGAATTCCGCCACGTGGACAAAGATCCTATACAGATATAAAATAAAAAGTAAAACAAGTCGTTAGTATTCCCCATATGCATGGATTTTATAGAATCATTTCATATTCTTATGAATTATTTTTCTTTTTTATGTTAATAAAACAGAATGAATATTATTATCTTATTTCTTGTAAACTAACTTCTTATGAGACTTTATTTGACAAGCATAGTAATGGCACGAGATTCTTCAAGTGGCACTAGCAAAGAGTTCAGTTTACACACAATCCACATACACTTTAATTGTTTTTAACAAAATTATAGCATTTTATCCTAAAACCACCAGTAGACAAACACATGACAATCAAGTAGATGAAAATTCTTATCAAGAATAGTTTTGCGCTTCGAACCAAAGACATTGTAAGTATCTTTTTGTGTTGTGGTCCATGTTCTCATTTGTAATCCATATCCATGGCATGGCTACGATTGTGCCCCATCATGGCCCATTGATCCATTAGTTTTGTTGCTACATTTAATGTTGTGATGTCCTAATAGTCTAAAACTCTTAGCTTTAGGAATTCCTTAACGAAAATTTCATTTTAAACTTTCATATTTGTTAATAAGGGAATAAACAAAATGTATTCATTTTGATCGAATCCAGCCTGTCATTTCTGGACAAATGCATCCCCAAGTTTCGCCATAATAATCAGCTATTCTTACCAATGTATCATTTAGAACCAAATAAATTGATCTAATAATTAATTGAAACGTCATCCTCATCTCTAAAATAAAAATAATAAAACAAACTTTTTAATACCAAGCAAAAGACCAACTTGGCCTGAATGCTAATTCACTTAACTTGAGCACAATCGAGACTATTAAAAAATAGGAGGAAATTTGAAATGTCATAATTGAATAGACTGTATGATTTTCAACTTTCTGCGCTGAGCTAAACGTTGTAAATCCGACAGCTTTAGATATTCCAAATTTCCACCGCCAAAATGTTTTCAAATTGGGCTTAAGCACAGGTACTAACTACTTCACAAAGTTCACGCTAAGCCGGCTGGCTTCTTCATGTAACCTTAAGTCCCACATTCCCGCTTGCTAACCGACTCACAAACGCAGAGAGCCGAGCGCGACCGTCGGCACGCCCCCCGCGTCGCCGGGCGCGTCGCGACGTGCGCGGGACGACGACGTGTTCCTGAGGCTAGCTGGCGCGGGGAATGATAACACGCCGCAAGGAGTTGTCAAGGAAATTCTTTTGAAGGTGGGTAGTGTGACTTCTGATGGCACCTTCTTAGTGTCCTAATCTTAATTTATTTTGGGTCGATATTTGGGCACGGTAAAGGATGATATGGCTAGAAAGGAGGTGACTGCTGAGATGACGAGTATACAGAAGTCATCATCATCTGCCTAGCCTTTTCCCAACTATATTGGGGTCGGCTTCCAGTCTAACCGGATGCAGCTGAATACCAGTATTTTACATGGAGCGACTGCCTATCAGACCTCCACAACCCAGTTAATACTAGGTAATACGATACCCTTTGGTAAGACTGGATGTCAGAATTTCAGGTCACTGACTACCTGTAACGACTGCCAAAGATCTATATTATGGCAGCCGGGACCAACAGCTTAACGTGCTTTCCGAGGCACGGAGGAAACTCGGTATGTCGGGCGGTCACCCATCCACAGACCGACCTAGGCAAGCACAGCTTTACCTAAAGATCGACCCGAGTGGCAGTTCTTATTAAGCCACGAGCTCCTCGAGTATACAGAAGTATGGAAGAAGTAAACATGTTGCGCCGACCCCAAATAGATTGGAATAAGGGCAGGAAAATGATGAATTAGGCGTTATGTTTACATTCCTTCCTTTCTCATCATATTATATCGATCACAAAATTTCTCCATCTACTCTTTGGTCTTCATCTTTTATATGGATTGCAATATTTGAAGTTTTACTTCAAAGGGGTGTGTTAATAGTTGTCTATGTCTGTTTAGCGAGTAAGCGGCAGTGGCGGCAGCAGCACAGGCGCGTGGCTGCAGTGCACGCACGTGGCCGAGGGACACGCGGGCGCCGCACTCGCGCTCGCAGCCACCAACCACATGCTCTACAGCGGCGGAGTGGGTGAGCAGATACATAAGCCTCGCTATAAGCATTTCTCCTAAATGATTGAATTGATTTTGCCTTCCTCTGTGTCGTCTCATCCTTTATATGCATGGAAGTGGACGTTTCTTTTTTTACCCAAAGGGACGACGGGACCCTATTACTAAGCCTCTGCTGTCCGTTCTTCCATCCGTCTGTCTGTCTGCGGGCTGTATCTTACAGCGGGATCTATATAGATAGAACCTTGAAATTTTCACAAATTGTGTATTTCTGTTATGTATTTTAATTGATCTTATCACATCAGAAACAACCATTGCTAAATTATAGTTTTTTTTTTTTTACATTTGGCATAAGCACCATTGCTTTACTGTCTAACCGTACTCTTTCCTGTTGTCTAGACCGCACAGTCCGCGGCTGGGACTTCACGGCGGGCACGGAGTCGTGGCGCGGCTGGTGCGGCGGCAGTGTGGGCGCGCTGGCAGCCGGCGAGCCTGACGCGAGGGGCTCGCGGCTGGTACTGGCAGCCGCGGGGGCAGCTGTCAGGATGTTTGATACCAGGTCCAGGACGCCTGTTACTACGCTGTGGTAAGGAGAAGTCTTGTCTGTTTTTTATCGCAGTCTTAAATCCACCAACAGAGCATGGAGGTCTGTTTCAGTTTTCTACTGTTTATGAAATGCGCAACGCCCACTTTTTTTGTCATGTCCGTAACCTACACAATTGTGTCATTTTAGACTTATTCCTTTTGAGCGCCACAGTCACTTATAGACGACAAGCCGAACAAGCAAAAAAGTACCTTAAGTCTGTAGACTTAAGGTACTTTTTGGCTTGCGTCTATACTTGACTGTGGCGGTCAAAAGGCAATCATTTTCTTTCACCTCACTTCTCTTTTCTCTCTCCTTCACTTCTTCACTTCTTCTTTCTTGTACTTTTAACTAATAATAGAAAACTCAAACTGATTGTCAGAAAAATAAGAAAGCGAAGCTACAGTCACAGTCACAAGGCATAATAACTTGTGAAGGTTCTGTAGTTGTAAATGAGTTTCCAAGGATCTTTGGATGTTGATGTATCTGCCTTGTTCAACCAGGTCGTCAGGTGCGACGGGTCCCTGCCCCGCTAACCGCGGCGTGGGCGGCGAGGTAGCGGTGACGGCACTCGCTCTCACACAGAACCACCGACTGTACACCGCGGCAGGAGACAAACTGAGACTCTGGGATCTGCGCATGTGAGCATACATATTTTACTTAAAGCATTCCTTTACTGGTTCGATTTACCGGGCAAAGTTTTATAGGGTTTTCGATTAGGGATTTTTAGTCGCAGAGTCTGGGTTTATAGGCTTGTCCCTTATTAAGCTTATTACTTAAGTGGCGAAATGTGAGTATTCCATTAGATACACCTCTGCCTAACCCTTCGGGGATTATAGGCGTGATGTTATGTTATACCTTTAAACTTTTGAAATTAAATGAGTCAGTCCATATATATAAAAATGAAACCCGTTTTCCGTTGTCACGACATAGCATGAAAACGGCTGGACGGATTTAGATGAAAATTGGTAGGGAGGTAGCTAAGAACCAGGAGAAGGTTCTTTGATACTTTTTTTTTAGGTATGGTAGTAGGTAGGTAGGTAGGGTAGTAGGTAGGGTAGAAGGTAGGGTAGTAGGTAGGTAGGAAAAACGCATTGCAACGCATGCGCGGGTTCAGCTAGTAGCTTATAATTATGATACATTTTCTGACACTATCAAAAAGCGACACAAAATTTTTATTTTTATTCCGACTGAAGTTGTCACTGAACTAATCTGCCGATATAAAACTTGATGGAAAGTCATAATTCATTTATCATGTATAACTTGTCAGTGCTTTGAACTCTTGCATCGTCATCAACGAGTTACTGTAAATTTGTACGTAAATACCCGAATTTCTACACAAAAAGAGAAGACATCCAAAATGAAATTACTCTTAGACATAAAAATAGATTAAATATCCCTACATCCCGATTAAAAATGCATTCCTCAAGTACATATGTCATGTCGATAAAAATATATAATAAGTTACCTGAGGAAATAAGAAGTCTAAATAAATATAACATCTTTATTAATAAACTAAAAATTTTCTTGTTAAACAAAAGCTATTATAATATTAACGAATACTTCAATGATAGATTTTAATTAAATATAATAAATAACATTGAATGTTATTGTTTTGTGAGTTTAAAATAATTATTTTGGTTTTTCATGTATAATTCAATTTTAATTTTTGGCTGTGTTACTGTGTACGACTGACATTTTAACTTGTAATTTTAGGTATTTTGACATTTATATTTCTTTATTCTTTATTTTTTCTTTGACATAATTTGATTTTATTTGACAATAATACTTTCTTAATTATAATAATATGTAATAATAATTTTGTAAATTTGTGACATTCTAATTTTTAGTATGATTTGAAATGTTATTAATTACCCGACTGCGGCGAAGCCCAAAAGGAGGGTTATGTGTTTGACGTGTATGTATGTAAGTATGTATGTATGTATGTCCGTTTCTTTGTTCCCTCATAACTCATAAACGGATGAACCGATTTGAATGAAATATACGTCGTTAGATTCGTCTTGATGGCGCGAGTGTTATAGGCTACATTAAAGTTAAAAAACAAAGAAAAATTGTGGATTTTGGGGGCCAAATCGCGGAGTTCAAAAAAATTTTTTTTTCCAATACCATCGAGTAGGGTATCAAAATAAAGGGTTTTAAAAGGAGATTACAAAAATATAAAACACTTCTATGTTTAAAAGAAATTCAAAGTGAGAAATCCTATAAACAAGCACAAAAGTTAAATAAATCATCTGCGAAGAATTTTACGCGACCAACGAAAGAAAAAACAAAAGAACTAAAAAGTTGGAAATAAAAAAAGTAGTTAAAAAACTAAAAAACCCGACTGAAAAAACTGAAAAGCAAAAAAAACAAGCATATTTTAAATTAAACAAAACTTGGAAGCAGGCGGGGGGTTCATTTGAATATTAAATTATGAAAAGAAAAACATTATGAAAATAGAATGGACCCCGCCTGCTTCCAAGTTTTGTTTAATTTAAAATATGCTTGTTTTTTTTGCTTTTCAGTTTTTTCAGTCGGGTTTTTTAGTTTTTTAACTACTTTTTTTTGATTTTATTTTTATGTTTTGCAGTGCCCTTACAGGGTGCATGTTTGATACTCTTACAAAAATTCTATCTTATGTACAACATGTATGCAATAAATTGATTGATTGATTGATTGATTGACTGTGCTGTCAAGATCGCCAAGGCACAATGGACTCCAATGGTCGGTTTTGGCCTTTGCTTTTGGTCAGATAGGTATATTTTTAAGATCTAGCTAGCTAGATCTACTTCTTTGCTAAGGTTTAAACTTTGAACCCTTCATAACCTAAAATACGTGTTATCATAATGCAGGATGGAGTGCGTGTGCAAGCTATGGACGGGCCACGCGGCAGCCGTGATGTGTCTGAGCGTGGGGCGTGCGACGGGCGGAGACCTGGTGGCTACTGGCTCCAAGGACCACTACGTGAGGACCCTGGACTTGCTGCCACAAGATACTGGTATGTTCACTATTGAGAATAGGGGTTTTAAATGCTCATTCAAAAATGTAGAATTTAAATAAGATATTGACAATAACTTGTTATCTGCCGCTTTCCATGTCCATTCGCAAGCAAGCCATGTAATCTCTTAAACTTTTTTCATCGCTATGGTCGACTGCGACGTTTGACCGATGTCATCATCAAATAAAATCAAATTTCAGACATTTTTTTCTGATCGCAATTTTAGCTCTGGAGGCCTAAAATGAGCGCTTTAGCAGAATCACAATAGGATTATTAATTATATTACAATTCATAAAATGACAATTCATAGTATTAACTGCATCTGTAACCGTTTTGAGAATTTTAACGTGATGACGCAACCATTGTATGCCCTTATCTTAGTTTTGAGAGCAGTTTTCTATTTTAGCACCATATTTAAGAGCTTACTCACATATGTATCTAATTGTAGGTAGTTGGGAAGCAAGTAACCGCTGGCTGCTAGAGCCGCCGCACTACGACGGAGTGCAAGCTCTAGCGCTGTGCCACGACGACGCCACGCTGTACAGCGCTTCACGAGACACCAGCCTCAAGCGCTGGAGTCTGACCGACCACACGCTCACACATGTAAGTTGTACTGAAGCAAGTAACCGCCGCACTACGACGGAGTGCAAGCTCTAGCGCTGTGCCACGACGACGCCACGCTGTACAGCGCTTCACGAGACACCAGCCTCAAGCGCTGGAGTCTGACCGACCACACGCTCACACATGTAAGTTGTACTGAAGCAAGTAACCGCCGCACTACGACGGAGTGCAAGCTCTAGCGCTGTGCCACGACGACGCCACGCTGTACAGCGCTTCACGAGACACCAGCCTCAAGCGCTGGAGTCTGACCGACCACACGCTCACACATGTAAGTTGTACTGAAGCAAGTAACCGCCGCACTACGACGGAGTGCAAGCTCTAGCGCTGTGCCACGACGACGCCACGCTGTACAGCGCTTCACGAGACACCAGCCTCAAGCGCTGGAGTCTGACCGACCACACGCTCACACATGTAAGTTGTACTGAAGCAAGTAACCGCCGCACTACGACGGAGTGCAAGCTCTAGCGCTGTGCCACGACGACGCCACGCTGTACAGCGCTTCACGAGACACCAGCCTCAAGCGCTGGAGTCTGACCGACCACACGCTCACACATGTAAGTTGTACTGAAGCAAGTAACCGCCGCACTACGACGGAGTGCAAGCTCTAGCGCTGTGCCACGACGACGCCACGCTGTACAGCGCTTCACGAGACACCAGCCTCAAGCGCTGGAGTCTGACCGACCACACGCTCACACATGTAAGTTGTACTGAAGCAAGTAACCGCCGCACTACGACGGAGTGCAAGCTCTAGCGCTGTGCCACGACGACGCCACGCTGTACAGCGCTTCACGAGACACCAGCCTCAAGCGCTGGAGTCTGACCGACCACACGCTCACACATGTAAGTTGTACTGAAGCAAGTAACCGCCGCACTACGACGGAGTGCAAGCTCTAGCGCTGTGCCACGACGACGCCACGCTGTACAGCGCTTCACGAGACACCAGCCTCAAGCGCTGGAGTCTGACCGACCACACGCTCACACATGTAAGTTGTAATATATATACCAAATGTTGCTCCTAGAAACTCATCATTTCAGCCGAAAGACGTCCACTGCTGAACATAGGCCTCCCCTAAGTGTCGCCACATTGACTGGGTTCCTTGCGTCTCGCATCCAGCGGATCTCCGCAACCTTCACCAGGTCATCGGTGCACCTAGTAGGAGGCCTTCTAACGTAACGTCTTCTGGTTTCGATTCAATCTCCTTGAAACTACTTGTAAATCATTATATGTTTTGAACATAGAACAGAACGGTAGAAATAAATGTTTTTTTTTGTCTGAAAGAAAATATTGACATTTCCTAAATAAAATTACCTTACGTTCAACGACTTTGATTTGATTCATGTACTACGGTGTTTTCAATATTCTAACGCTTTATTTCTATTAACCAGGGCGTAATGAACGCACACAAGGGCTGGGTGACAGGCGTATGCGTGGTAGGAACAGGCCAAAACACGTTAGTAGCAAGTTGTGGCCGTGACGCAGCCCTGCGCGTGTGGAGCGGAGCCCTACGGCCTGCCGCGCCGCCCGCACAGCTACCTGACTTGCCGCACGCACTGCGAGCACATCCTGACCCTAACCTGAGGACTCTGTACACAGCCGGCAAGTGAGTATACTGTACTGACTCGAAGACTTTACCAGCAGACCAACTGACCTTTTATGTCATTTAAAGTGGTGTCATATTAACTTATAAAAGGTGATTAGTTAAACTCATAACATAAACTGGATAACCCTTGAAAATATAAGAATATCTAGAACTTTAGTTAATGTATGTCTGATTAAAGGTAGATTACTAATTGGTTCGTGTTTATTTTGATAGTAACTGGTACTAATATTAAATGAAAATACACTGATAATGATACTTTTATAATATTTTGTTTCTTGACATGTTTTAGATACTATTTCTGTATAATTTTAAACTGATAGTTCTTGTAAATCTAGGAAAAGTTCGTAATTAAAAATAATAACAAAGTCGTCATTATGATAAGAGTAACTACAACGATCTTTTGGCTCTCAACCATCGTGGGTAATGTTTTTAGAAATGCAGGGTGGAAAGGATATAGACACACAAATAGTTACCACAAATTCAGCACATAAAACTAGACTTCCTTTCCTAGCATGAAATTCTTTTCGATTCCTTAAAATAAACTTACGTTTTGTACGTCTTTCTGTTAATAACCTACGATTTTTTTAACGCTGGGGGTTTAGATTTATACGGTTAATTCATGGTAACCGATTGTGCATCGATGTACCTTCCAAACTGTATTTTTAGAAACAAGATGACGGTATTAGTACCGATTTTGACCGCGCGCCTGAAGATCCTTGTACGTGTATACTAGTGTATAGTATGTTGGTAACCCGTGAGTGTGTTGCAGCGGCGGCGAAGTGCGCGCCTGGCGGATCACCGTCGAGCAGTGAGCGACTACAGGTGCATACACACACATACAAACACATACATTTTGTAGAACTTTCAATGAAGATACATGCAACATGTCACATACATAACAGTTCATTTACATCCATATATCAATGACTGGCAAGACTGGCCGAGCACTGTTTTATCAAACATATAAACAAAAAGTGTTTTTGAAAAATAATAACAACTTTCAATTACATTTTTTAAGTTTAGGTTGCTTTACAACTTTCAGCAGCTTTTTTAATAACTCATTCAATAGGTACCTACTCGTCAGTCTGAAATCGCCTAAATTTTCACATTTTTAGGATTTATATTCGAAATTACACCAATTAGATACTAAAATGACGTTGAAATAAAGTCGACATGAAACTATAATTCTCCAAAACGTTAAAAATGTGTATTTGTGTTGCCTTTTAAATTAGTTTTAGTTTGACAGAATATTCTACCTCCAAACAACCCATGCACACATATGGTAGGTATCTACACACCCTAGCACTACCCAACTACACACTTACTCCTACAACCAATATTTTGTACCATAGCTTTAGATGTCGCTAAATGATCACTAACCAGAGCAAATCCGAGTGTAATACTTGTTACATTTACGTATTGTATGTATCAAACTTCATATTCACGTATTTGTATCTCATAATATTATCATTTCTTCTTTAAGAGGCTAGGTAATAGTTTAATTACTTTGTTCTGAACAGAATGGCAACTAATATTCTTAGCTTGTTCATGTAGTTTTGATTTTCATTTACACTTTCTCTGCCAAGACCAATTTTTTTTTGGTATGCCCGAAATTTCCAAGTCAACTATAGCCACGACTCGAAGGCGGGTTGTGAACACACAAACAAATTATTGTACGACCCATATGCTGGGTGCTTGGCGTCGAAAGTGTTCATCAGCGCTAAACTATAGCTATAACTATCTTTAGGGTTTAGTAGGAAATATCTTTTCTTTTTGTTGTGGTATTTTTGAGTGTATAAGATACTATGCAATATAGTCTTTGGTCGTATGCGACAGGTAGCGTTTTTTAGTTTTTGGGATCTATAATTTTTCCCACTCTTGGAGGAATGGAGTTAATTTGTATGTAGTATTAGATAAAAAGTACTTTATTTCTATCTTTATACCTACTTATGTGGAAAAACGTACAATATAACGTATAATACACCGTCAAGCGGTGTTTTCTTGATAATTAATTAAGCTTAGACTATGTTACATAGTTAGTTCTGCGTTCCCTTAAGAATCTCGCATTCTTTTTAGCATTCGTATTTATAGCCAAAACTGTGTGTTAAATTACTAGGAGCAATAAGATCTCATCCGAGGACTGGAAGCCTTTAACAAGCATAAGCATAATTATCCTATAATGTTCCCACTGCTGGGACACAGACCTCCTCTCTATGAGAGTGGATGGACTATAATCCACCACGCGGACATGGTGCGAGTTAGTACGACTTGAAGCAGGGTTAAGAAAGTCAGGCTTATCATTACAGGCAGGTCATTACAAAAGAACAGTGTGCTATGTTGGTGTGTCGCACCGTTCGCTTGCGCACGCGCCGCCGCTTCACTCCCACTCACTCACACAAGCAATACTGCGCTTCGCTCTTGATTTACCATTTTAAACGGGGTGAATTGGAACTGGGGGTTAAATTGAGACAAACTTGGAAAGGTTTTTTTCATTGTTGAATTCATTATAATTAAAAGGTATCAAAATCAATCATTTGAAATTACTAAATGAAATAAAAGTCCGTCTAGGCACAGATAATATAAGGTCTAGGCAACAAATACAAATTCAAATCACTTTCAAACTTTGTTTCGATTAACCCCGTCCTTTTACTCCATTTTAATTGAACTCTTTGATGGTATACTTTTCAAAAGCCTTGGTAAGCAGTATTATTTACACCAACTCAAAATAATATAGTTGGTGTAAAACTTCAACAGATGTGAAGTGAAAGCGCTAGGGTAGATCGCGAAATTCTCATTTGCAGGTAATGTAGTGCAGTGTAAGGTTTTATGTGGATTACAATGTAATTTGTGGCTACGCATATATCAACACAATTATAATCTTTAAAATACAACATTCTTAGTTCATTTATTCCCATTGAATAACTGTTTCATGCAATATAAGTCATTCAATTGGGTTTAATGGACTGAAAGATGTCTTTTTGATGATTTTAATGATTTATTATTCTGTACATGTCCAGATGTTTGTTACGGTCGCTAACCATATTTAAATCAGCATACAACCTGACAGTGTCCTGCTAATTGAAAAAAAAACTAAAGAATTCGAATTTTGATGGCTACCATAAAGCTTTCACCTTATAAAGAGTGTATCCTTTAAATTTTTCAATAGGTTTCTTGTGAGTGTTCCCCTGTTTTAACCTTATTCTATTGTTCTACAGCTTTCCTTTTAGTTACTAACAGTTTTCTGACGTTAATAAATGGTTGTAGAATAATTTCTTCATTTACTAACCCAAGCTTTAAATGTTGTGAGTAGTTTTCTTAGATGAATGTGTTCCCTTTCACTGAATTTAAAAATATTGAATAATTACTGCAATTTACAAACTTTCGGTCGACAAACTGATGTTTCTTTTTAAATGTCTGTTTGTTGTCATAAATGTTTTCAAAATTAGCAAAGGGTGGACGCACAATATTGTAATAACGCTATTTTAATTATTGCTTTTGCCATTATCATAAAATAAAGACAATGATTCAAAAATACATTTTGTAATACATTCATCTGCACTAATACGCACCCAAAAAACCTTAACTCAAGTTGTGCTTCCACTGTCATTGTTAGGAAGTCACCGCACTTATCGACGCAGGATCGGCTTGTTTCAATCAGAAAGAACTTGATGTTCATTTAATAAAAGCGAAAAGATCCACACGGGGTTGTGTCTCGCTGTCAGAACCAAAACAAAGACAATGTCAATTTTTTGCCTTTCTTACAAATATTTTGCCTGTTTTACTTATTAATGGCTCTTTCTGACCGGTTCGAGCCAAACTCTCATCGATAAGTGTAGTAACCACCTCCGTACTAACAAAAATCACCGACAACCACACAGCATCTACAATTCCCATCCCCTCCCCAGTGACGGACGCATCCGCAGCTGGGTGGTGCGCAAGAGATGACCACCCGCCGCGTGCCCGGCCGGCCCGCCCGCGCCGCGCACGCCAGCCAGCTCGCCCTATGTGTGCCCCGCGCGACACCAGCGCAGGGCTTGGAGGTGACTGCGGGGATACTGCCGCCGGACATATGCTTGTAGATGACAATATGCTTATTATGAAGGTACAATTTGAACACACGGATTTGGGAAAATAAACTGAACTTTGCAGGTGTTATGGTAGTATATTGTATGTACAAATGCCTGCATTGTTTGGCGGCAGTCGCGGTCATACAGCATGCGAGTGGGATGCTAAATATTTTTAACAGAATTTGTGATATCTCTTCTGCGTCTCGCTCTTACAGTTTATGACTGCGACTTCTCCAAACATAGTCTTTTAGTATAATGCAAGCATCCGTATTGACCGTCAAATTATACATTCTTATAAACGTATGTACCTATTACTATGATGTAAGTGCAAGGATCATTTAGCTCTTGAATGGCTTCAATTTGTGTCGTTTGTGAAATTGTATTGGAATATCAAGAGAAGCTATAATTAAGCTAGACTAGGCCAAAAGATCCTTGTACAGTAGTTACTCGATTGTTCGTCTGTTGACTGTTGTGAATTGAATTATAGCGTATATAGGCAGAGTCGTAGAAACAAAGGAGGCATGAATCTATGTTTGTCGTCCAGTAGAATAGATGGTTGTGTGTAGATGTTGTTGCTGTTGCAGAGTTGCGATGGCCTAAGCGACTGCAAACGGAATGATGAAAATTTGAAATACATTTTTAAAGACAACTTCATGTCGATAGTAGCTAGATAGCGAATGTTTGATCTCTAAAATGTATTAATAATAAACTGAAAAGAACAAACTTAAGAGATTACTAAATCATACAACGATTCTTCACGAAAACGAAAGATGGCAGCACTATTTTATAGGATTTATTTTCTAAAGACATATCTTGAATACTATTATGTTAAATACTTTAAATATTTTATTATTTTCGAATCGAATTACGACCTAAATATTGTACCTGGATTGTTTTAACTATGAGAAAATCGACTGGAATTAAAACATGGACATTCCATTACTAAATCCAAAATACATTGTCAAAGTAATATCATTTATATTCTACAGTTGGGACTTGGGCCTAACAAAAGTGTAGGTGAACGGCTTACCGTTTAACTATGATGGTTCCTTACGTAGTTATTCGGTGCGGGAGGGAGGATTTTAATGTGATTTTTAAATTACCCTAAGCCGATAAAATATTAGTTTTTTATAAATCATTTTAAAACATATTTTCTTTAAAATAATATACATAATTATATAAGTGAATTTCTCTTGATACATAGCGCGGGGCTTGATGGCGCACATTTCCGGGAGTGGGGGTAGGCTTCACCACACACGGCATTGTCCTTAATTTACACTAAACTGATAAAATTTACGTTTTTAATTAATCATATATGGTTTGGTATAATATGAGAATCTAACCCACTTTTATTAGCGTCGGAGGGTAATTTAATAACAATAAAATTAAGAATATTACCTTGCCCAGCACCGTTTAGTTACCTAAGCCTCTATTTTAGTTACACTGTACGCCAGTAGTATATAACTTATGTAGTTAATAAGTAATATTAAAAATCACTCATCGTATGCAATGATTATGAAGTATTAAGTAATGAAACATATAGATTTTATCGTAAAAGACACGTAGTGTGTAGCTTCACGAAGTTCTAAGATATTTAGTTCGGGAATTCGTCGATTGGTGTTAAATGGCGCTAGTGAGTCTAATAGTGTATAAAAGGCTGAAGGCATTAAAGTGGAATGTGTTTTTAGCAATTTTTATGTAATCAAATCTTGCTAGATTTTTATTTCTGTTCACTTTTATTCAAATGGCTTGGCAGCTTTAAAATGGTCACATAATAAGTTTGATGGTTAGGCATACTAGCGCTATAGACCAATGAATAAAGTACGATAGATGTGTGATAGTGTGAGTATACTGCTAGAAAATGGCCTTCATGTAATAACATAGTACTGTTATTGTTGTAACCGAATTTATTTCAACGGTTACGCGATGAGACGAGGATTTAATTTGCTTAAATTATATTCTAACGTTTTTGGATGTTAAACTTTCTATGTTACAAAGACGTATCGATTGTATCATGAAAATCGTTTGGTCTCTAGTGCCACAAAAGAACAAACATACATATTATATAGACTGATAAACTTATTACCCGCTTCAGTCGGACATTCCGGTAAACAAACATGATTGTTCAAAAAGCATTGGATAAAAACGACGAATGTTCTTTTGCACTTAAAACTGTATTTTCAACTTTTTCTAACTTTATGTACTTAATTTGTAGTTTTATATAACTATAATTCACATTTCTTTTGTGAATTTCACTTGTCTTCTTATTCAATAACTTCCCCTTTCAGTATTGATATTAGGATATTTACTTAATAAATCCTCGTTTCATCCCGTAAACTTCTCTTAGAGATTTTATTCCTAATCATTAGGAGCAGCCTTAGCTTAGCTTAAATTCTTATAAATCATTTAAAAGGCTTACCTAGTTATTTAGGCGTACCTGCCACGCGTATAGTAAGGGTTCGAATACGGGGATGACATAGACAATTTTAAATATAATTGTATAATTATTTAGTGGAATGTTACCTAGATTGCGGGTTGGATGTAGTGCCATCCCCTCTGTTTGCCAAGGAGTGTAAACTACTCGTTAATAGAACATTCAACAACTTATAAAAACTACTCATCGTTTGAGTTATCGATTGAAGTTGAGGATTTAAGTAGTTACGATTCATTGAAACTTTTCACTGCCATATTGTCTGAAAGTTAAATTAACGAGTAGTCAGAAATGTTCGTAAATGATTAAATCGTCATTTAGTAGCCAATGCATGCCAAATTGTTCACACAATCCCTGGCCATTATTATGGAAGCCAACATTTTTTAGCCCAATTTAGCCAACTTAACGACATTCATGGCCGAAGTCTAATTCTGTTTGATTTTGTAATGGTAAACATTTGAAATCTTTTTCTTATTCGACCAATTTTCAATAGCCCTTGTAACTTTATTTATTTTTCTTCTTAAAACGGGGGACCAAAACTTTCTTGTATCTCTTCTTAGAACATCCAAATCAGTCACTTTTCACTATCATATTGGACAAAAAAAAAAAACATAGAATCATAAAAAAATACTTGCAGAACTAGACTTGCTACCAAATAATAATCAGCTAGTTCCCATCAGGTTATGTTTTAGCTGTATACTTGATTCAACACGTCCACAAACACATCGTAGAGTAGCATTAGATACACACACATTATTTAAGCGTAAGTATATAGCTGGAAATACATAACCTATGGGAATCAGTTCCTGAAAGTTGGCAGAGCCGTAAATTTTGTAATTTAGCGATATTGCCAACTTTCAGAAAGCAAAAGTCTGTTGAGATAATAAAACTATGAGATTAGTCTCCACTACTCAATCTAGAACTGAATACATCAATTATGATAGTCTGTGATTAATCGAATAATTATATTTTTGTACATTCCTGTGCTACGGGTACACATAGCAAACATAACCATGTAATCACATTTATTAGACAAATAGGTCGACGTCAAATTATGTAGAACTAAAGTTTTTAACATTGTATACTGTCCAAATATATTAAACCTTATCTTAAGTACACTAAAGGCTATGATTTTCAAACAAATGTCTGTTTTATTTACAATAGTTGAAGGTTTATTTTGTGTTATCTCTCCCCAATGCGTTTTTCAGTATTATGTTTTATAGGCGAGCGCCTTGTGTATATAATTTTTAGGTAGTATTGAGTAAGAATCACAAATCATGAATTTAAATAAATAATGACAGTTATTACGTATATAATTTGTATGAAATGCAGTTGAATGCTTGCGAGGCTATCAGTATTGCTAGGAGCTTGATGAACAAACAAAGATATATCGTTATGTTATACCTGTTTAGTATAATGTATGCCTTATGAGAATCCTTGCAATAATTACTTGTAAAAGCTATATTCTGCGTTCTATGAACACGTACAAGCAGACTAAATCATATTTCGAGCATGTCATTTAGATTTACTATTAGCCGTCGGGAGAAAACAAGTAATTTTCGTCGCTCAAAATGAGTTGAGTTAGTGTTCCGCTAAGTTTTCTTATTAAAGGAGTGACCACACTGTATGGTTGCGGATTCGGCTTGAGCAGGTCGAAAAGAGCACAACTCACTTCCACATTGCTTTTGGTTACACCGTAAACCAATGAAAGAGAGATTTAGTCATTCCGGTGTCATTTTCAACGACGGAAATTACGCTCGCATCTATCCCTACCCTCAAACATTTTATGAATATTATTTTATAAGCGAAAATACTATGAATCATGTAATCGTTTTAGTTACCAAGTGAATGTGTCTGCGTTAGTACTGTGTTCTGGTGTAGTACCAGCGAGCAGCTAGTCATGTAGGGTACTGTCAATGTTTAATTATGTTAGTTTTCTGGGCTGTTTGTAAACTGAGCCATTGTCAAAATCTAAAGAAACTTCCTAAAAAGGTCATCCTCTTAGCCTAACTTTTCCCCAACCATGTTCAGGTCGACTTCCAGTCTGACCGGATGCAGATAGTTTAAATATTACATTGGTTGGCAAACTGACTTCCAAGTCAGTCATTATTTATCTTTCTCATTCAAAAAAAATAGTTAAATTCAGTTTACAAACATCCTAAAGTACCAGTTGACAAAATCAATTTTCATTGACATTGTATGAAAATCTTTTACTGTATTTGTTTTTGTAATGATTATTATTTTAGTTACTATTGCATCAGGGAGTAATAAAATATGAGATTATTATTATTCTAAATAAATTATAATTTGTGTTCTCAAATAATTTGTATCAGAATGTTTTGTACTGTTTAGACAATGATAAGTATGTGTTTTATGATTTTTATTATAATTTTATTTCGATATGGATGAAATGTTTATTAAATAAAATTATACAATACTAAAAGGGCTTTTCTTGGTACCATTGCCATTTAAGCAACAACTAAGCGGTGCTGTGGAGCCTTACCGGCGTCGCTACAGATACGTCTCCCGTCGCAGGGAGCGTGCAACGCGGCGTGATACACCACGGATGCATACATACAGTACGCCTTTGCTTCACCGTGCGCAATAGGGTACTTGACAAAAAAGTCTAATCAGTCCGTCAGATAGATTTCCAAAAAATATTGGACACATATTTTTTCTTTTTCCACGTTTACAAAAAATGTAGACGATACAGTGCTTCGAAAAGTCGTGTGACGTCACAGTTTGCTACATTTTTTTATCAGGAAGTGATGTCACAATAGTAGGGGAGGTCACGATGCTAAATGGGGATTTACTCGAGCGCTTTATAGACCTATTGGGTTGCAAAGCTTACATGATAACACAGAGTACATTATACTATACTGATGATAAGAAGAAAAAAATGTTATATAATTATATACCTTTTCATCGGTGGGGTGAGCTGCTATAGATTTTCAAATATGTAAAAAAACTTGCATGGACATACTCGAGCGCGGCAGATATTGATAGCATCAATGTCCTACGTATTTTTTATATTGTACGTATGTTAATCTGATCGTTTGCACGATGGGGGTGGTCGCACGTGAGGGTTGAAAATGAAAAAAAAATGTAATCGAGCGCGTCATATTTTCTAAGGGGATGTTAAGTGACCCTAAAAAAAGCTCTCATTCAATAATCTGACGATTTTGATGAGACGCAAACTCGCGGTTATTATTCTAATTTGCAAAAAAAACGCCATTTTGAAATACTCAAGCGCGTCAGATTAAGATATATAATATATGGTTATTTTTTATGTCCTAGACATCACAGACACCTAGACAGTCTTATAATCTGACGATTATCTAGACTTCTAGAGGGATTCGCCTAATATGACAAAAAGAAAAATATCTTTTTTTTTAAATCATTGAAATGTGTATGTATGGATAGAGTACTTATAGACGAACAAAAAATGTCCAAACACGGCACCCAAAGTGTCACGTTATCGAGATATGATTCTCGTCACGCTGAAAATCATTCATTTTCACTATTTCGGAGCGAGATACTCGAAAACTTATTAAAATTTCGATAAAGTGTATAGGATAAAAGTTGTATTAAATTGTATAAGCTTTTATTACGTAGAAGACACTTTTTATCTACGGTGCGTACCGTTTTAAAGATATCAGCGAAAAACTCAAATGTGGGAACTTTAACCCCCTCCCCCCACTCCGGCGCCCCCCCTGGAGGTGGGGACTTTTAGTATGTTTACCCTGTGGGCATCCTGAACATATTTCTGAAGAAATTGCTTAGGTGCTAAACTCTACACCTGCTTTGTTAAGTGGACTAAAACTTTATCAACGAATTTTTGTAACTTCGGCTTGTGGAAATCGTCAGATTATAAATATATTTTTCGTTATCTTTGAATTATTTCATTTAAAATTTTAAAAAAATTAGCCACGCTCGAGAATGTCGAGATGACGTTTTTTTTTTACAACTTTGTAGCCCTTTTTTTTTTTTTTGGTGGGTGGAAAATCATCGAATAACCCCCCCCGCTCTTGGGCAGAGCGAAGGGGAGTGTCAGACTTCTACTGACTAAAAACCAAACCCATGTTCCTTCTTCTTCGCCCTTGTGTCGGAGCCGCGGTAACCTTTCGATATCCACAGCCCCGACGGGAACTTTGTAGCCCTCCCATTTCTTTACGTCGCTCTCAAATTGTCAGATTAGTGGAATATACACTTTTTAGCATGTAATTAACTCACCCTATCTTAATCTGACGCGCTCGAGAATGTCTGATGATCAATTTTTTTTTTACTAATCTGGATCGTTTATACTTGACGGGCGGCCTAATATATATGGGGCTCATATTTGATGTAGGTACTTAACCGGGTACAAGGTATCCCCCTGTATATTAATCTGCCGCGCTTTAGTAAATCCCGGAATCCCTTCTAGGGCTCCCCTACTACAAGCCCCACTCATGATCTTTGACACGTTTTATTTTTGTCAATTTTTATTAATTTCATAAAACACATAATATTTTTCGATAATCTAACAGGGACCTAAGTGGTCAAAAAATAAGAGGCCCGTTTTGGCATTTGAGAAAAACCCTAGAACGTAACTTGGAACGAAACTGAAAGAAATAATAAAATAAAAATTTATTACTTAGTGTTTTTAAAAAATACACAATTTTTTGGCTCGTCATTATAATAAATTTGATGGAATATATTGCGAGTATTCTTTTCGCGCTTACTTTATAGTAGCATGCAATTTCTAATTATTACGAAACGTTTCAAAAACAGTTACGTTCCCAGTGTTTTTATTTTTAAATACTAGTGTTGTAACCAATTTACAACAACAAAGGAGATGTTTCAAATCAGGCCAGGTTTATGTGCAATATCTCCAAAAATCGAAAAAAAAAATCGCTAAATTCCGGAAAAATACTGTTAAATTGCATAAACGCATTTTTTTATTTTCCATGTAATAATTTGATTAAAACCCGAAAAATAGTGAAGGAAGATTTTGACAGAGACGTCAATATTGATAATATAATTGAAAATGAAATAATTATATTTACTGGTGACGATAGCTCAACCATAGCTCAACTGACGATTTTAGCACATCACCCGAAGAAAGTTGGATTGAATGAAGATTGTAAATAAAAATAATTATATAATCTAAAAATAAATTTACGACAAATCGACCTTTCGTGCCATTTTGTATCATTTCAAAACACCTACAATATTAAAATTTCAGTTAAATTTTCTAATCAGAACTTTAATTCAATGCACTCTACAATACATAATCAAATCGATCAAATACTCATACAAACTTGAATCGATTTATCGTGAGTATCGAGTACAGAGTCGGATGGTTACTTCACTAGTTACGTCGCGATGACAAATGTCCAAACGGGCCTCTAAACAGAATCATATTTTTTTAGTCAGGAAACATCCATATTGTGCATAGGTTCTTAACTGCTTTAAAAGACGATGATCATGTCCAGATTGAATTGTAGTAAATAAATAAAACTGTTGTTTATAAGTATGTATATTTATCTGCTTAAATACATTAGTCAGTACATTTCACGTCATTCGCTCAATACTTATACTTGGCGTGTTTGCTATGTTTCCGATGGTGATGAGGGGGCGTGGCTGGCGACCGTGGGCGCCGCCTACTGTCTCTATCCCTGTCTCGGTCCCTCTCCCTATCTCTGTCTCGCTCTCTCTCACGGGACCGCTCGCGTTCTCTGTCCCTTTCGCGTGATCTTGAGCGTGATCTTGACTTGCGATCACTGGAAATTATAAAATGAAATTATAGAAGGAATGTGCACCGTTATGCATTAATTAAATGTCTTTATACCAAATTGTTATTTGTACGGCACACAGGCTGAAGGCGTTATTTATTGTAATATGTATAAAACAAACAATTTGAGTCGTACCTGTAACGGGATCGCTTTGGTAACGGTGGTGATAACGAAGGGTCACGAGATTTCTTCGACTTCTTAGATGATGCTCTGCGAAACAAAAACCCTTCAATTAGCTCAAGGTTTAAGTTTATACAAGAACTCCTAAAAAGGATTTAACTATAAAATTACAATAATGCCCGTAATCGCTAAACACTAGGCGACATCTAAAGAAATGCTTAAATATTATTGCACTGTCGTACGTTAAATCCAACAAAATGCTTGTTTTATTCATTATTTAATTGTTGCTTAGTGTTTGAGAAAACGGGCAAAACTGCGAGAGAAGATATTATGTGAAGGCAGTTTCTACATGTAGGCAATGGATTTTCTGGAGTACATTTTATCTTCTTCAATTAAATTAGTTTGCCGTTTTATTGTGTAATTTTGCACAAAGCGACTTCTAAGACCTAATTTTGTAAGAAAAATTCTTTTGTTCGGGTCCTGGCTTCTACTGTAATGTCGGGGACAGTATTCAATTAGTATAGGTAGTAGTCATTTACGATGTGGCCTATAACTAGAGAATGCAATCTTGAGTCAAGATCGGCAACTCAAATCTCAGTCCAGTCGATCGAGACAAAGATTTAGTAATTTTTTATAATAGCGCAGCGTAGTCTTCCTAGATAGGATCTCGGAAAATACTAGAGTTTTTGTTAGATCTCTAGTACGTTTACGAGATTTCTTACATACCCATGTGTTAATGACAAAGTAGACCTAAGAGATCCAAGTAATTATCAGTGGATGTTAACGTTTGGTTATGTATGCAAAAATCACCTCTCCGTAGCAACTGCGGCTGAGGATCTTGAGGTCCTGGGTGTGAGCCCCAGCGCGGGCAAAGCTTGTGAGGTTTTTCTGTTAGAAAATTGACAATTATAGTCTAGGATTTAATTTCTATCATACGAAGTTTCTCCTATACTTTGTGACCTAGTTGTTCCGGTGTTGGGGTACAAATAACACCGCCGGGATCATGAATCTTGGTGGGATCATAAAAACTGGTGTACAGGCAGTACACCTTTCCCGAATATAGTTGTACTTGATTCAGAAATTCACATTACTGTTGGAATTCACGGGAGATTATGTGTCATGCATATGGGGTGGCGCCGACAATACGACAATAAATTAAACTACGTATACCTCATGACGTCGTTCCCAGTGTGCAAACAAAGATGTAATCGAATATATGCGCAATTGCGCAGTAGTTTAGTCACAGTCTCATTTTTCATTTTCTACATGATGTAGATTAACCATGAATAGGCACCAACTCGCTACTCAAAAACCTTTGGCTTTGTTTCAAAAAAAGGTTAGTTAAATAATATTTAAAAATGTCTGCAAATCTTAATTCTATTTCGTTAACAGTTTTGTGCCATTTCGTTTCTTATATTTTTTTTATTTCGGTGCTATGATTTATTTTATTGTTCTTTTGGTAGTTACACTAGTGTTTTCATTAATTTTATTGTCGTATTGTCGTCGCCACCCTGTAAAATATGTCTGATTTATCTTTATAATGTTTAGTATACATACGTGGAGTATGTGTCGTCTTCAACGGGTGATCTCCGCCTCGGTTCTGGAGATTCTCTCACTTCTTCTACGGCTTCTTTCATTTCTCGGGACGCCTGATGAGAAAAATAATATTTATTCAAAGAAAGAATTTTGGTTTTCGTTAACAGATAGCTTCTAGGCATTTTTACCCGACTGCAAGGAAAGACTTACGTTTTTTATGTATATTCTTAGAGTATAAGATACAATGTCAAAATTAAAACAAAATATTATATTGGCTTTTGGCTTTAATATTTATTATTATTATATTGGCTTTCTGGTGACTATGGTTACTTCTTTTTGTTTGTGTTTATTAGCAGTAAGTCATCCAAGTACTAAATAAATAAATAAATAAATATATAATTATAAAAAAGGGATTAATTAATTCAAATAAATTCATCCATTAAAATTCTACATTCATTTGGATTTGTGAAGATCTCTGTGAGTATTTAGAACCGTTACCGTTTTTCTTTAAAAACAGAAGAGTAACAAAGTCCCTGATCATTTTAACGAAAATTCTTCCTTACTAGTTATAGCTATGATACACACCTTTTTGATAAGTTTCCTACGATAGTGATGTATTTGTTGCGTGGCCGACAAGCCAGTACGTTTCGCGCGCACGCCGGCTTCCAGCTCGTCTGCGTACTTCAACACGCGCACCTCGATGTCGCGTAGTGTTTCGCGTTTCAGAGCTAGCTCCTCACTGTGAAAAAGATAAGATTTTAATTGCTTTTAATGTAACGGCTTTTCAAAAGATAAACATAAAAAATGCTTTGATTATGTTAACTACTACACTACCAGATATTTCCCGTGTTTCCGAGCGTTAGAACGCGTTTTTTTATTTTTTATTAAATCATTTTTTTTATCATATTTTGAGGCGTAGAGGGCGCGGGCGTGTCGTCGTCGCTGTGCGCGAGCAGTACGGCGGCGTCGTCTATAGCGTCCGTGTCCACGCTCTCCCAACGATATATGTGTTACCTGTCATGTTGCTGCTGCGACACAGGCGTGGAGGGCGCGGGCGTGTCGTCGTCGCTGTGCGCGAGCAGTACGGCGGCGTCGTCTATAGCGTCCGTGTCCACGCTCTCCCAACGATATATGTGTTACCTGTCATGTTGCTGCTGCGACACAGGCGTGGAGGGCGCGGGCGTGTCGTCGTCGCTGTGCGCGAGCAGTACGGCGGCGTCGTCTATAGCGTCCGTGTCCACGCTCTCCCAACGATATATGTGTTACCTATCATGTTGCTGCTGCGACACAGGCGTGGAGGGCGCGGGCGTGTCGTCGTCGCTGTGCGCGAGCAGTACGGCGGCGTCGTCTATAGCGTCCGTGTCCACGCTCTCCCAACGCGACGGCACGAATGTACCGCCCGCTCGTGCGCGACCCGCTTCGCTGTCACCGTCCAGGGGGATACCGTCGATGTCTTCGTCCACTGGAATACGAAAGATATTATTATTTACTGACGACTGTTTTGTACCCATACTTATGCCATTTTGGTTAGCAGGGATTTCATATTGTCGTTGCTTGCTGCAAATAGGGTAGTGTCATCTGCGTAACGAAAACTGGGGATTTTATGGCCTCCAATAGTGATTCCGTCTGTCCAATTTTCGAGTGTAATTCTCATAATGAGTAAACAGAAGTGGTCATAAGATACAGCCTTGACGGACCCCGGCGCTTGGAAGTAATTTACTCGATAACACGTTGTCTGCTCTTACCGATGACGTTCCCTCTTCATAGAGTCTTCTAAGGGGATGGACAAGGTGTTTGGGTGTTCCAATAGCCAGGAGTTTCCCAAATTACTGGACATTTTACCGAATCGAACGCCTTCGAAAAGTCAACAAAGCAAATATAGGTCGGCTTGTTAAATTGTCTAGCCTTTTCAATAATCAGGCACACGTTTAGTATCTGCTCATGAGTACCCTTTCACAAAACCAGCCTGTTCCGGAGCGATGTATGGTTACATAATTATATTTGGTACAAAATTATGATTGTATGACAGTTTGGTAATTTTTTTTTGTTTCGATGTGCCATTTTTACGTGTACATCAGCATTATAGCAAGGTTCACATACCGGGTATGCCATCAATATCATCATGCTCGGCCTGCACCCGGAGCCGCGGCGGCTCGCTGGGGCGCGGCGCGGGCCCGTCGGGCGCCGGCAGCAGGTTGGCGCGCTCGGCCGCCAGGCGCCGCAGCGCCGCGCCGTCCAGCGGCCCGCCTGCCGCCGGCTCCCACGACTCCGAGGAGGCGCTGGAGCGGGCGGGAGACGCGCCCGAGTCGGAGCCCACACCGTCGGAGCCGTCTGCCGGGATGAGCCCCGGGACTATGTCGGTCTCCTGTAATATAGATTAATAAAGTGCTTTTCGTCGCCGATTTATAGGTTTTCATTCAATATGACTAAAACAAGTGACACACACTTCGGTTCCAGCTCACAGGAAAGCATATAATATTTTTTCGTAAAGCGTGGAAGTGTGTGCAGTAAAAAATACATAATTGGAACCATATCTAGCTGAGTAACAAAAAAACTTAAACAATTCATAAATTAATAAAAATTGTATGGCAAGTTTTTTGATATGTAACTTAGTGAACTCAGTTTTTCCTGGAGTACTTCATTAACACAAATACTAGCTAAGATAATTATCATGATAAATTGATAATGTGTGCGAGTGTGTGTTGTGACTATTTAACCCAAAAGTTAACTTGTAGAAGATGCCCTATGGTATTAAGACCAAAATTGTCCAAGAAGTTTAAAAAGAATGACCCACCTTATCATGACCCAAGAAGACATCGTTGATATGCAGCAGGAAGTCAGTGGGATACACAGCCCAGTCAGCCCACGCCTGCAGTATGCGCGTCACTCTAGCGCGGAACCCTTCCTGCTGCATACGAGACGGCATGCGCGTGTATGCCAGGTGACAGTTGCGCATTATCTCGGTGAGCCGCTGTTGGAAACTGGAGGGAGCGGAGAGGTTAACTATACAATATACATAGGTAGAGGTACATTCGTACACTTCAACGCAAGATATAGATGGACTCCCTATATTTTATTTTATTGTAACACCCCTCATTACCGCTGAATAACCAATATTTACAAATAAAGATTTCATTTTCTTATTTTGAGACCCAGGAAAAGTATGCGCGTCGGTAAACATCTAAGAGAATACCTTTTCTGGTTTAACTGGGCCTGGGGGCCAATTCTCGGTTTTAGAGATGGTGTCGAACTCGAGAAAAATTTCTAATGACGTCATTTTTTCGACAAATTTTAAAAGTTGCTATTCTGGGGATGTCGAATTCGACGTTTGTCGAAGGCTAACGTTAGAGTTCATGTCGAGTGCTTCTGAGCAGTAGAGATGTCATGTCGATTATATAGATACGTCATTTCTGAGTGAATTTGTTGAGTTTTGGATTGTACACTGTGTTTTCTTTTCTTTAGTTTTTAAATAAAATACGCCTTGGCATCTCATACTGGAAATTCGATTTATACTCTTTGATTTGTGCATTGTGTTTTCTTGAACAAGACAAGAGAAGTTAAAACAAGAGTCAACGACAAGAGTCTGCGCGAAGGTTCGCGCAGACAGACTCTGTAATTTGTGTACCTACGATTGGACTTGAAACCACTGAAAGATGGACGAGTTTATTAGCATTTTTATCTCGGAGTTGTTGGAAAGTGGCGAGCAACTGGCCAATACACGGCGACAACAGCTATCCCGCCGTCGATATTTACGACTTGAGCAAAACAGAAGTCATTAAAAACTTCAGACTAAATAAAGATTTAATAAGGGTTCTAATACTTAGATCTATTGACTCCTGTAATTCAGGATACCACTAAAATAGACCTGAAAACGAAGGTAAATAATTGTTTGCTTCATAATTTTATTAGTCACTGATGACAGACAGTCAGCTGTCAAACTGATTATTTTTACACTAAACGTTTCGTTTTACTTTGGCTTTGCACGGGACTTATTCAAATTTAATATATAAATTATGTCCTAATTTTAAGTGTTTCTCATCATTATGTTCACTTGTTTGTTTGTGAAACCAATAAATACTTTTTCTTTTTTCTTTCTTTCTTTTATACTTAAATAATTAGGTTTAGTCAGCGTTTTAAAACAAAATCATTCATTCACTCATAGCTACCTAAAACGGAACGCGCGATTCTTCGTAATGGTAACATTAGCTTCACTCGACTCGAAATTTTCGTGACATTTATTTCTATTTTGACTGAGAATACGGAATTCTGCTCAATTCGAAATTTTTTGGTAGAGATAGAGATATTTTTGATAGACATAGAGATAGACTTACGAACTCGAACTCGAGATAAATGTCGAAAATCGAGAATTGGCCCCCTGGTTTGGATTGTAGGGTATTTAGCATAGTTTTTTTATTTGTATTCTGCCTTTATTTTAGAATGGAGGGACAAAGTAGTATAAATTTTAACCTTTTTTTTTTTTTTTTTTGGTGGGTGGAAAATCATCGAATAACCCCCCCCCCCCCCCCCCCCGCTCTTGGGCAGAGCGAAGGGGAGTGTCAGACTTCTACTGACTAAAAACCAAACCCATGTTCCTTCTTCTTCGCCCTTGTGTCGGAGCCGCGGTAACCTTTCGATATCCACAGCCCCGACGGGATAAATTTTAACCTACATTACAGACAAAGTGATTGCTGCGATGATGAGTTAAAGAAAAGTATCGAAGATAAAACCCCAAATAAATTGGGAAAATTATGTTTACTCAAGTTTGTTTTGTGTGTATCCGTGTTCATGGTGTTTTTAACAGCACCAAAATATCGAGAGCTGGAAACATAAAGTATTACCTAAACACGGTAAATATCCTGTTTTCTGTGTTTATGATATTTGTTGTTGTGTTTATTGTAGTGACCATCATCACTCTCCTGCCCTTATCCCAATTCATTTGTGGTCGACGCAGCATGTCTTTTTCTTCCACACCCCTCTGTTTATTGTAGTCACCATGTCCCTTTAAAGACTTTTACAATATACATATAGTTACTCACGCGCTCCTATAGGCACTGGCGTTAGTGAGCTTCGCGCCCGCGTTGTGCAGTATGTCGGACAGTAGGTACAGTCGTGCCACGCGACGTTGTGGCGGGGTGTGCTGGCCCGCCAGAGATTCAGCCAGGCAGGTTGAGACCTAGAGCACAAACACATTTGTTTGTGGCATATACAATAACGTAGACCGATGATAGGATTAGACAAAGCATCATCTCACCCAAAAGACGACCACTGTTGAACATAAATCTAACCCTTGTGTCGTCCAAATGGCTTAGCCCGAAAAATTGCCAATTGAGCAGGCCACATTGCTCGCAGAACGGATGGCCGCTGGTGCCGGGAATTTATGGAGTGGCGACCGCGAACCGTTGTGTTGAAACTTGAAGGTCTCCCACCAGGTGACCGATGACCTGGTGAAGGTTGCGGGGACCCGCTGGATGCGCGACGCACGGGTCCTATCAATGTGGTGACACTTGGGGGAGGCTTGTATCCTTCAGTGGACGTCTTCCAGCTGAAATGATGATGATTCTCTACTATCTGCACATAGGACAATATCCCATACCTCAGGCGCCGCCTCTGCATGCTCCAGACACCACGCCATGGCGGCACCGATACTGCAGCGTGCAGGAGTGAGACCACGGATCAGCTCCTCCAGCCGGTCGCGTTGGCTAATGTGGAAATAGAAAAATAATTACATTGGGTAGATCAGGACTTCCTGGTGCTGTTTCATGTACTGGGTTCGTCGTATGTACAGTGCAATCAAATTATCTTGGCAGGTCCAAACTTCGTGCAGAAGGCTGCGCAGTACCATAAAATAGGAACCAAATGGTGACAGGAGGCGGGGTTCGGGGGGCGGTAGTCTAGGCAAGAGATGCACCTTACATAAACACAATCAATCCTTTAAACGATCAAATATCGTAATCGATTAGTTTAATTTTCGAATACGTTCTTATTAGTGCATAGAAGATATTTAACTAAAAACATTAACGAATAAAGTGAATTTAGTCATTAATAATCGAGTTTTCGTCTTTATTACAAAAAAATGTTTAGTAACATTATGTTTCCTCGGTTAAAAGACATGATTTACTTAAATTTTCGAAATCTATTATAGACTTCTTGAGTAACGTATGTTTGCGATCATTTAAAACCTCAATTTAAAATTGAATAGAAACATCTTTTTATTACTTAATTTTAATCGATTAGAAGAATAATCGATTAAATGATAACCATTGCACATGGACTTGCGCATCTCTTTTTGTTAACTTCGTGACCTTCGTGCAAGTTCGGCAATATTCGGTACGAGGTATTATGTCTCACTCACACGTTTGGTGTTTGTGTCGCTATCTCTGTCTTGAGCACAGTCGGTTATAAAAGTTTTCGTTGTGTTTTTATTTGTTGTTATTAATATTACTGTTGATAGTCATTATTGGTGTAAAGTCGTTTTGTATAATGTTAAGTTAATTTTACTTTGTTATTTGCAAGTGTTAGTGGGCACTTATTTCGGCAGTTATGCCACCAAAATTTCAGTGACAAAAAGTCCGTTATCGAAAGGTAACTTATGTCTAAAAGTATTTTGATATTTATTTTATTTGTATTTCTCACTGCATTAGATAATTTCTAATCGTATATTTGTTTATCTGGCAATAACAGTTTTCTTCACAAGTGTACATGCGTAAAAGTTCGCAGAGCCTATGTTCAGACCTGTCAAGATAATTTGATCGTACTGTATGTACCGTGTTTTAGTAATTGTCAAACCAATTTGTATTTGAATACCTTCGATCAATAATGTACTAGATTCCCGATAAGCGCTTCAAAAACGGCCCGAAATATAAGACCACAAACGTATTTGTGGTCTTATTTCAAATTAGTATGGTCCAATCATAGCCAACATTAAGACGTCAAAATACCGCAGTATGCGTTCAAAAACTGCGTAAATAACCACCGTAACACCAAGGTTTTGGAAGGAATATCTATTTTTCGGTAATTTAATATCATTATGTGCTTTTTCATAATATTTAAACATAATTAAACTGTAAATATAATTAAATCAGCGAATATTATAATTGTTTGGCCAATGTTTGCTACAACGCACCAACTATTGTATCATGTTCTTGAACAGGGAACGCTAGTTCCGCAATAGAATAAGCACGACATTGTACACAAAATGCTTTTAACCGTATTGCTTAGAATTTAAGTTTCATTTTAGAATGAATATTTTTGTACTGATGACTTTTTACTTTGGAGCGACATTTAAAATGTTTTGCTTCTAATCTTTCTCCGATGAAAGGGCTTAAATAAATATACTTTACAATGAAAATTAAACGTTATGTTTAAGTGTTAAGGTTTATAATCATCTGAAGTTGTAAATAATATTGAACTTTTTTCTAAGATGTTATGTAGATGTTTACGTGAGTGCAAACGTGGCCACTTGAGCGACTTAGTTTTGTTCCTGATGCTTAATCTAGTACTATTATTGATCGAAGTTGAATACAGAGGCAGGCTTTCTCAAGTTTGATAGATAGCGCTGGTGAACACGAAATGTACAAACGATATAGAAGAACGTTTGAAACCTTATTAGAATAAAATAATGTGCATAGGAACATTAACCTTTATGCAAATAAGGTAAAGGGGATAGAACCGATGTGGCATATCAACCCGGCCGCCATTTTGATTTTTTTTCGAAATCGCGGCCCGCAATGAAAGTGTTATGTATGGATAGAGGACATATAGACAAACAAAAAATGTCAGGGAACTTGGTACCTAAAGTGTCACGTTACCGAGATATTTGAAGGTAAAGATCGACAATTGATTACAACGACAATCATTGAAAATAGACTTATTACGTTTATAGGCGTTAAATTGTATCCAAATAATAGTTCCCAGGTTGATTATTATTATACGCACGAGAAAATCGCTTCGCATCGCAATAAACGGTATGTTATGTCCAAGAATAGTTTTCTCGTGTTCCTAGTAGTATGTAATGTGTGTACTCTCTTTCAATAAACTGTAATAATAATAATCTACCCCTATAGACACGTAAATGGTCTATTTTTGATGTGGTCATTGTACTCAAATGTCGATTTTTACCTTCAAATATCTCGATTACGTGACACTTTAGGTACCAAGTTTTATGACATTTTTTGTTCGTCTAAATGTCCTCTATTAATACATACCACTTTCATCGTGGGCCGCGATTTCGAAAAAAAATCAAAATGGCGGTGGGTCGATATGCCAGCTCCCATACAAAAAAGTTCAAACCCCTTTTCTAATGAAGCGCGACTTAGCTAGATTTTTTATTTATGTACATACGAACAAATTAACAGGAAAACTCTGAATATTGGCATGCATTTTACGTTTAAAATAAGTAGGATACTTTAATCCAATCGTTGTTGCGTCGGGGAAGTACATAAAATAGAAGAAAAATTTAAATAAAATACCTGATTTGACCTTCGATCAATAATAGTACTAGATTAAGGGGACGGTGAACGAACATTTCTCCATACAAACGTAATACCAAAATCATTCGCGATACGAACATATTACCAACTTAAAATTATGTTATTCGGATACAGACGATATTTATCTAGGTTCCTATTAAACTTTTTTTTTTAAACATTTACTATTTACGAAATGCAAGCGAATTGCATTTCGTCAATAGTAAACAGCAATTCGCTTGCATTTCGTAAATAGTAAATGTTTTAAAAAAAAAGTTTAATAGGAACCTAGATAAATATCGTCTGTATCCGAATAACATAATTTTAAGTTGGTAATATGTTCGTATCGCGAATGATTTTGGTATTACGTTTGTATGGAAAAATGTTCGTTCACCGTCCCCTTAAGCATCAGGAACAAAACTAAGTCGCTCAAGTGGCCACGTTTGCACACACGTAAACATCTACATAACATCTTAGAAAAAAGTTCAATAGTATTAACAACTTCAGATGATTATAAACCTTAACACTTAAACATAACGTTTAATTATCATTGTAAAGTATATCTATTTAAGCCCTTTCATCGGAGAAAGATTAGGAGCAAAACATTTTAAATGTCGCTCCAAAGTAAAAGGTCATCAGTACAAAAATATTCATTCTAAAATGAAACTTAAAGTCTAAGCAATACGGTTAAAAGCATTTTGTGTACAATGTCGTGCTTATTCTATTGCGGAACTAGCGTTCCCTGTTCAAGAACATGATACAATAGTTGGTGCGTTGTAGCAAACATTGGCCAAACAATTATAATATTCGCTGATTTAATTATATTTACAGAAAATTATGTTTAAATATTATGAAAAAGCACATAATGATATTAAATTACCGAAAAAAAGATATTCCTTCCAAAACCTTGGTGTTACGGTGGTTATTTACGCAGTTTTTGAACGCATACTGCGGTATTTTGACGTCTTAATGTTGGCTATGATTGGACCATACTGATTTGAAATAAGACCACAAATACGTTTGTGGTCTTATATTTCGGGCCGTTTTTGAAGCGCTTATCGGGAATCTAGTACCCATCTATACTTACTTGTTAGACAGCGTTCCTCTAATGTTTTCTTTGGCGTCTTCTTCCTCCACCAGCTCGTCGGGCATGCCGGCCGTGTACAGGTTCATGACGGGAGGACGCCATACTGAACCGCCTAAACAAATGTACATCAGTAAGAGGGTGTATTCTGAGTTGGCAATGTCGGAAATAACTGTCGATTATTTGGCTGTTATGATGAATTTCTCTTGTCTTATTGAAAAAGAAACATCGCTCGGTGTTGTACTAAAATCGTCATCATTCTCTTGCTCTTATTCCGATTCATTTGGGGCACAGGATGTCATCTTCTTCCATATTTTTGTATTATAGTCCAGTCGAATTTGCCAAAATTAGGTATATAAGAATCTCGGAATTTGAGATACAGCTACACACTCGTATAAACTTGTATTTTGGCATCATAACAGTTGTCTTAAAACCTACTTACGGTGGAGTGTCCGCGTCATAAATATCTCGTTTCCTATGGGTTTTTCGCTGTTGGTATTTATGATCAAAATTGTAAAGAATTAAATTCCCTTTAACAGTATTGAAAAGGCATGCAATCCCTTCATATAAATCCCGTAATTAAAAGACAAACCGAATTACTTTCAAACATTCTCAATTACCTTTAAACATCCTAAAGTCATCAAGCGACCACTGTTTCGGGGAGTCCCCCTGGAGCATAGAGAACAGCTTCCATCGATAGTAGACGTGTGCAGGCGACTGGTTCTCGAACAGGAACCGGAAGAAAGGGTTGTTCATCTCCTTGTTCATGATTATGGCCTCGAACATCGGACCTTCACGGATCACGAACTCGACCATGCGATGGATTAGCATGAGAATGTTTCTGGAGATTAGGAACAGATTAGTTGATTCATCATCAGAGAATGGGCAATTTGACTACTGTTAAAAATTCACGAAATGTAATGTTAAAATGTTGTGTAATGTTATTTCAAAGAACTAACAGAAATAACACGATTTGTGAAAAAACAAGTAATAAAATCGATAAAAAAATGGCTTAGTTTTATCTGATTTTAAATTACTATATACTGATATGCTAGATAAAGACAGGGTCACAGAAATGTGACGTCACACTTCATACCGTCATAGTCACGTAGTACACATGGCCGTTTCGCGCGACAAGGATAGAGTGTCCCCACCAAAAACTTCTAAAGCATGTAGCTACTATGGAGTAGTTACATGTTTAGTGATGTGTGAAAAAAGTATCTACATCGATAAAGAAATGGTTACTTTTTTCACACATCGTGTTATTTCAGTTAGTTCTTTGAAATAACATAACATTTTCGTAAATTCTTAACAGTACTCAAATAGCCAATGGAAGATGTTTGTTTGTTGTTTTATTGGCATTAGAAGTACAGGTATCAGGTGGCCAACCATGAACTCTTAAGAGGGAGCCACCAGGGTAGCCTGAGAAATGCATCGTAACACGTATGTATTTAAAAAAATAGAATCATCAATATAACAACCCTCCAAGTTTATTTAAGCCCATTGAAAGACTATTTCATGAAAATCTGTGTATAAGTATGATAAATGCTTACCTCTCCGTCGGAACTACAACTTTGACGATAGATTGCGAAAGGATCTGTAACAAAACATGAATATTTAAAAACAACCTTGGTTATTAACAGCGCTAAAACCATATTTTGAGGCTTGAATGACTTATTTATGGCTAATGGCATTGTTGATTTCAGTCACGCGCCAAAAGATTCATGTACAGACACCTGCAAAATTGCATGGATACTTTAGAGTGTATTTTCCTGTGAACGTTTATAGTCTGTACTAGCTGTATTGAAATATGTCTAGAGAAAAACGATTTACCGTTTCATAATCGTTCCTATCGTCTGAGTCACTCGGGTAGTACTCTCCAGGACGTATTCGGGGAATCTGAAATAGAATTGGAAAAACATGGTTACTTTGTGAAAAGTCTTAACTAATCCAGGCAAGTTTATTGAAGATCCTACTTAAAATACAAATGACCCATTGTCGTTTTCACAAATTGCTATTGTTTGCATATTATTTATTATTAGTCATTGGTGTCCCACTGCAGGAAAAAGGACTCCTATCCCTCCTCCTTTGCAGATTTTGTTACAGAAAAATAGTAGAGAGGTAAAAGCGGATTAACATACATAAATTAATTCAGTGTCGCTTGTTAAAGATGTGAGCGATCTATATTATCTGTCTAATCAGAGAGAGAGGTTTAATCACAGTCTGAATACATAAAAATATCCTTTTGACGAGTTGTCAATGAGCAAGCAATTTCTAAATTAGACATTCTTTTAAAGTTAGAGATTCTGTTACCTTATTGGAGAGATGTTTGGGCGGCTGCGCGTTGAAGGGCAGGCCGGAGGGCGGGGGCGGCTTGCTGGGCTGCTGCAGGGCGGGTGGGATGTATATGGGCACCGGTGGGATCACTACCGCCTTGCCCCAGCCCAGCTTCATCTCGTAAGTCATTATCTCTTTACCTGGAGGACAAATGTTAACGATATTTTAATAACATCATCTGCCTAGCCTTTTCCCAACTATATTGGGGTCAGCTTCCAGTCTAACCGGATGCAGCTGAGTACCAGTATTTTACATGGAGCGACTGCCTATTAGAAGTATTAGACCTCCACAGCCCAGTTAATACTGGGTAATACGATACCTTTTGGTGAGACTGGTTGTCAGACTTACAGGTCACTGACTACCTGTAAAGACTATCAAAGTTCTTAAATGACAGCCAAGACCATAGGTTTAACGTGATTTCAGAGGCCCAGAGGAAACTCGACATGTAATGGTCACCCATCCACGGAACAAACTAGACAAGCGCGGTTTAACGATCTTCTCATGGATGATAATCCTTCCTTACCGTTTATACACCGGAGCGCTCTCTCGCCGTCCTTGCGCGACATGAAGGCAACGAAGCCACAGTTCCTGCCGCGCGCCTTCTCCTCGTCAGACCGCGGCCACATGATCTTGATGCTCGCCAGCGGACCGTAGCGACCGAAGATCTCCATCAGCTGCTGTTCCGTTATCTGTTGGAAGTTAAGGTGTTTAGCTAGTTCAAAAAATTCAAGGTATAGATCGACTGTCAGATTGGAAGTTATCTGATGTGATTTGTTGACTTATATAATATCGACCAAGGAGATTAGTTGTGTGTCCTGTTACCTGCAAGGTACAGAAATCAGCAATACCAGGCGATATTGCTGATTAAACTAAAAGAATTCTCAAAGAACTCTAAGCTAAACATACCTTTGGGTTGAGATTGCCGAGGTACAAATTAGTGGTATTTGGGTCTCCAGTATCATAGGATCCAACGTCAGGAATAATATCCAACGATGGCTCCACCCCTACCACACCGCGCTCACGTAACACATTCTTATATTTGTGACGCTCTGATCTTTCCTCCTGTATCCTGTAATGGAATACATATAACAATAAATAGTTGTCACTTAAGTCTGTCTCTAAACAACTGCCAAATATTTCTATCATCATCATCAGGCTATTAATGTTCTCATGTGACACAGGCATCCTCTCTTTGAGAGGGAATAAGCTATAATCTACCATGCGGGCCCAGTGCAGATTGATAGATGTCACAAGTCTTCAAATTTTTGAATCTAGGACATACCCGTTTCCTCATGATGTTTTCCTTCACCATTTTTAAGAGTGGGGGTGATGAAATAAATTACACAAAGTAATGCACCTGCCTGGGTTCAAATCCAGGGTTTTCTGCTCGTAAATCTTGGCCACCACCACTGGGCTACTGGTGCATTGTATGTACACATTTACATCTACAGTAAAAATTTGGTTATCCGGATCAATTAAAACCAGGGGCCAATCGAAAATCTGGATAATTGATTTATAAGTAAAAGTTTTACACAATGGAACTTTCTTGTATTACTATTACACTCACTGTCTCAACTCCTCCTTGAATAATTCAAGGTTACTCTTCTTCTTGTCCTGTCCCTTCTTCTTGGCATGAGGTCGGCCTGGTGGCTCGGGCCTCGGTATGAGAGTGCGGACCACCTCACCCTCGGAGATGCTACGTTTTTCATCCAAGCGAGAGATAGGCTTGTAAAGCTTGCCCCTCTCTGATGTATCTTCCCCTGTAATATATGAGTGTTGTAATATTGACACATGTATGCAATGTGTGGACAGGTGCACTCAAATCTTTAATGGTTCTTTCCTCAAGACTATCTGAGACAATATTCTACATGGTCCTCATTTGACTCTGACCAACACAATGTCTGGCCTTATTGTTAAGCAGCCCTTGTAAATGATACTATTGTAACATTAGTTATCAGTTTGTTTTATTTATTTGGCTCACCAACAATTGAATACACTAAATCGGAGATATGAGATACATACATTACAGTCACAGTCAAGGGTATCAACTTGTTACAGATAAGCACAGTTATTATAATAAGCTTCCACTTTTCGCGATCCTTTGACAAAGAGTTCAACTTATTTCAGTTGATAATAGTAAAAGGATAAAAATATTACTTACTTCTTGCGCCTGCATCATATGTGCCAGCTTTGACCCAGACCTTGCTTGTGTTGCTGGGGACCTCTTGGAAGGTCTCTACAAACTCTTTGAATACCTGTAAGTACAAACAACAGTCAAAAACTGGTAAGTAGTTCATTTTATTACAGTAACTTGTAGTAGCTGAGGAGGCAACCTAAATATGATTTATACATATAAATGTATTGGCAGAGTTGAGAGACACAGTTTTCTACTGCAACCTTCTCTGTATGGTGGCTGGTATAATGTAGATGAGTTTAACCAGAGATGGTACATTAGTGATAGGGGAAGTTAATGTCCTAAGACTACTATGAGCAATTAATAAAAAAAATACTATGCATTTATTATACTGTGTGTGTATCTAGCAAACTCCACCGATTTATGTAAATTTAATGATAAATATGATGTTTCATGTATTTTGTACGTTGTTAGTTGAGTGAGACTTGTGTATGTATTGTATGTCCGTTTCTTTGTTCCCTCATAACTCCTAAACGGATGAAGGAATTTGAATGAAATATATGTCGTTAGATTAGTCGTTTATGTGATAAATACTTACATGCGCTGCCGCTTCTTCTTCTTCTTTCTTTTTCAACTCCTCTATTTCCTTCTTAGAAAGTCCTCGAGAACTCATATTGCTGATAGTCTCCAAAAAGCTTCATAAATTACAGTTTTTGTATTTTGTCAATGGATCGACGAATCAATCGTTTGATTCATCATTAGTACAAGATATAGACCACTTTGTAATTTTCTAACACATTCACAATGTTATTTGAACATGTCCGCGAACGTAAATTCTCCGTAAAACTCATAAATTACTATTTTGCAGTAAATAAAATAACATAACCTACAATATTTGACTTGACTTGACAAGACAGCATTACGTTTCATTATTCGTAAGTTCGATTTGCCTTTTAGTCATTTTTGTTGAAATTCTTAATTTTGGCCCATTTGAAATGGGACCTTGACTTGTTATTTAGTAACTAATCAATAAACCAAGATTTTTATTGCTATATAATATTCTTGGCTGCTGCGAAATTGTGAGTAAATGGGCCAAGTTGGCCAGTGGGACAAGTGCAGGTTGGCATTCTTTTTAACCGACTTCCCAAAAAGGAGGAGGTTCTCAATTCGATTGGTATGTTTTTTTCGTCATAAGTTTAGACAATCAAACTGTCTCATTGTCCAGACCAGCATAACTTACAAGTCTTACAACCTGTACTACCAGCTAGGCACTTAGGCGGTTTATCGTTGGTCGGTACCAGTCTGTACATTTATCATGAAGTTATAGATATTTATGGAGGCCACACTTAGAACAAAAGTTTGAGTCAAATACCTACGATTCTCTATCTCACTCTCTGTGGGCTGACCTCTCTTTCTAAGGTGGACGATAGTATTGCTATCTCGTTATTAAAATCTCCTTATTCATTTTTAAAAAGAGTCACCACACAAATGTAATCAGAAGTTAAATACTGTCTAATAATGTGCTAATAAATAAAAAGCTAAACTAAGATTACTGAAATTAAAATTCCAAAAATAGTTTGTCACGAATGCTTGACAAGGTTGGCGAATCAGTGTATTATTTTCCCATTTCCTAAAGATGTGGTAATGTGGCAACATTGGCCCCACATGTCAACATAAATCGTACCATTATGGCGGTTGTTTACTTTGCGGTTCACAGTTTCGTTTGAGATATTTGCCTGTAATCAAAGTTATAATTGAGAAAATGGTGCAAACTTGTGTAGTGCGTGGTTGTGGTAGTACGTGGTGTCCAGGAGGTGATATAAGATTTCACGCGTAAGTGTTTAAATCGGGATTTTTGACACTGAATAATTGTAAACATATTTCTGCTTAATTCTTTGTATTTTCAATTAATTACTTCATAAAAGCGTCAATGATAACTTAGATAACTATGTAAAGACCAAACAGTTTTACATTGAATTTCATGGACTTTCTGCAATTTTATTTGTTTTTGTATCTAGGGAGTCATACTGAAGTAGTGTGACCATATTGGGGATATATCTGGGACTTTCCGTGGGACCTTCATTAATTATATAGTCATTATCATACTCGCTTTTTTACATTTTATTACTTTTTTCACACACCGTGTTATTTCTGTTGGTTCTTTGAAATAACATAACATTTTCGTGAATTTTTAACAGTAGTCAAATAGCCAATTACTATTTAAATAATACAGTAAATGTAATGAATAATATAAAATTATGTTCTGATTTCACACTCTTCTGGTTTTAGGTCAACAGCGAAGCCCAGGTCTCTATGAAGATTGATAGGGGCGTACAGGTGTAAATAAAATCAACTGAAGAAAAAATACTGCAGAAGAAATCTAAGATTCTTAAGCAAAGAGTTTTACGACAGACTAAAAAAATCAGGACGTCTTCGTAATATAATAGAAAATATTATAATAAAATGATTTTAATTTAGAAAGTGTTTTTGTTTCTTTTTGAGGTTTTATACATATGTATTACCGTTTCTATTATAGCCTCGTATTCAGATGAAAATACATAATATTATGGACTTACCCAGACCTCTTTAAAAAAAAATCATCTTATATGTATAATTTTCATTAGTCTACAAAATAAAAGAAACATCTAATTTCTTTTTTGCGATTTCATGATTTTATAGTAAGAGTTGTACTGGGCAAAAATCTCTCCCAAATCCTTCCAGATTCATTATCTTGAGCCACCCCACCAGCCCTTGCGGTAGGCAACCACCGTGGTCGTGTCACCACCTCTTCTGTCATTATGATTTACTAGCTTTTGCCAGCGGCTTCGCCCGCGTGAAAATGGCGATTTTCCATACAAACTTTCATCCCCTATTTAACTCCCCTAAGGGTTGAATTTCAAAAAATCCTTCCTTATTCCTTGTCTAGATTATAAAGGGAACCTCTGTGCAAAATTTCAGCTTTCTAGGTCCAAGGGTTTGGGCTGGACGTTGATGAGTCAGTCTGTCAGGACTTCTCTTTTTACTTATATAGATAGATAGATAGAAGATCATTAATTTCGTATTGCTACAGGAACTAAACTTTTATACTGGCCATGGTCTATATTCTATTTCTGTGCGAAATTACGTACGTATACGACCTAAGACTTTTTTGCGTGATTGAAAATGACAAACTGCCAAAAAAAAACAGGAACTTTCACACTGTAAGCAAACAGCTTCTTTCGTAATTTATCATTGGCATCTTTCATCAATCTAGAAGTGAACAGAGATGTGGATATATTAATTTAATCAAACACAAGTTATGAAAAGGAACTACGTAATGTCCTAGGTAAAATAAAATAAAGGTTACCCTACTTAGAAAGAGAGGGTCAGCCCACAGAGAGCGAGATAGCGATGCATAAGTTTTGCTTCAAGTAGGTAGGTATTCGAAGTGTGGTCTCCATATTTATCTGTATCTTCATGACATTTATGCGTTTGGGGAGCCACACTAAAAGGTAGGAACAGATGGCGTTGCGAGCGACTGTACCTTGTTTACGTCTTTTAGCAAGTGTGTGGTTGCGATTTTCTGTGTTTATTTTGTGTTTTACCTTACAAAATGTACTCGCTGTTATCTTTACGAGAACTTCGAACTGAGCTTCGACGAAGAAATGCGTCGACTGCTGGGAAAAAGGTCGATTTGATTGAAAGGTGGGCATTTTAAGTATTTGAGGTTATCTTTCATATTTCTTCTTTTTTTACGTTAAAACAAACTTATATCTTTTTTTCTTCCTCTAGGTCGAAATCAAAATTTTGGAGTCCACTTTGATCTTGAAGAAGACAGTTCATATGTATGTCCACCTTCTGAAACTTTCAAAGACATCAATGCTGATTCACCTATTCCAAACTTAAGTCAGTACGAAATCCAAAAAAATATTCAAAGGTATATAAGACTGTAGTACTTTAAACTAGTAGATTGTTCTGTTATTGTATTTGTTTGGATAGATTAATATTTGTTTATTTCCTTTACAGATTCCAAACCCAACCAAAAGGCAAAGTTCTTTATCCAGTTATGAGTCCCGGCACCTTGTCACTGCTCTTTTCGCTGACGACGGCACCTACACATATTTGCGTGGACTCTGCAAAGCTAGCATGAAGAAAGTTTTAGTCTTGGTGAAGCAGAATATAGATGGTTTAGCTGTTTTTTTCAGGAACTTTGATAAAGGTGAAATTTTTAATTTAATTAACTGAAATTTTACATGTGTAAGAATGACTATGGTGTAAATATTTATACATGTATTTGGAGAATAAATAAGTCACATTTAATTTAGCTGTGTATTTACTTCTTCCGAAATAATCACTTTCTCTGAAGTGCAAACTACATAACCTTGCTGTATCACTTGCCCTGAAGTTTTTAATCCGCAAAGCGCTTTCCCATTGCTTTCTGCGTTTTAAGTCTTTGGAGAACAGATGAACTCCCCGGTTTTTACAATCTAAGGCACTGCTTTGAGGCATTCTTGATAAAAAAACGAGAATTTTGGTCTTGTTTACAAAAAATGTATAGGATTTGACAGTTCTTATGTCAAAGCAAGGTACGGTTGCCTAGACGCCACCTAGCGGGATAAAAAGGCAGTTTTCCTCCCCTTTTGCTATTAAACTTAAACACTGTCTAGTGAAAATATGACCTTTTTGGACATTATTTTGCAAAACTAAACTGATATGACATAATTACCAGTATTGCAGAGTTGAAATAACGCAAACTGAGTAGGTAGGGTTTTGGTTGGGCATTTTGGTACCGTGCTACAAAAGCGTGGTAAATTCAAAGTAAGTATTTCACGCAATCGGTGCAGTGTCTCGAATTGAACGGGGAAAGTGAACTTCACTCTTTAATGCACGCATCAAGGAGGGAATTTCACTCCTTTTACCTCGTCCGTGGACGAGGCAAAAAGAGTACCGCCGTGGCATAAGTAGTAGTAGTCGTAGGGTATGTAAGCAATAGTAGCAGGTGGCTATCTGTGGTTTATGCCTACGCCTGAAACGCACGCAAAAAAGAGCGTGAATTTATGTATGTATGTTAATTGCTCGTACAGCCAATAGCACATACTACTCGGCCACGACAGTGACTTGTCACCATTGTATTACTGTACTCTGTGCTTGTCACATGGCCGGTCACTAACTTGAAACAATTGGTCAAACTTGAACTAAATTTCCTTTCCAAGCCGTGGTCATGACTACACGAGTCATCCATGAGTCTATCATGAGCGCGAGGTAACACTATTAAGAAATACATCTTTTCTTTTAACCAACTTAACGGCTCAAGAAAGGTTGTCCTTTTTATGGTTTAATGCAAATTAGGCCTAGAAATAAATAAACCTTCATTGGTTACATATTATTTATTGAAAAAAGTATACATCAAAAACATTTCGATGTAAAATTAAAAAAAAAGAATGTGTGCGATTTGAAATTAGTGAATGAATTCTGCACAGGACTACGGTATGATACCAGCCATAGATGAATCCTTCTAAACTGAACTTTATTACGATAAACAAAGTTGCAACTGTATAGGGAAGGGTTTCACTATGGCTAGTATTTACACCGAACATATTGGGTATTGGATAAAGTACTAGCTAAGTATTTATCTAGAGTTATCTTTACAGCCAAGTGGTATACAAGTAGAAAAGTTCATTTCTTATGTGTAAATTACATTTGTGCAAGGAAAGTAAAAAAGTTAGCCTCTGATAATTAAAAATTATGTATATTAAAAAATGGCTAATTGTACTTAGAGTATTGTGCCAGCATAGGCCACGCTATAATTACCTATTGGCTGTAAATTCCACTGTTTCGTCTTTTTTATTTTGTTCCTACTATCAATATTACATATCTTTATTTCACATAATACTTACATTTAAAATACATAAATAATACAACTTGATTGTAACCGAAACACCAAATAATTTAATGCATTGAAACGTTTTTCGTGAAATTAAATTGATAGCAAAACAAGCAGTGAGACATGAGCCACCATAGAGCGCGGTAATCGCGACCCAGGCGATTGGCTCGTAGCTCAAATGTAAGGAAAAAGTAGAAACAATAAACTCGTAAAAATATCACAAACAAATAATTGCTTGGACCTTTTACATATCATAGAAAAAAGAGCGGGCAAAGTGGCCTGTCTGTACTACGGCCCGTCTGAGTGTTAACGAATAAAATACTTTTGTGCATCATAATAAAGCTTATTATACAATGAAACATGCCACGTAAAATACATAACTATTATACTGTACACAGCGAAACTAATGTACATAGTCACAGAACGAATATCATAAGACGTTAGTGTGTACTCGCCGCTAGCTGACGTCGTCACAGGTTTTATAGAATAGACAAACATTCTTCTTTTTTAAATGTCACTCGATGGCGAACAAGCCGATGCCCCACCTGACGTAGAAATGCAGTATAACCGAGCTGACTTCCTACGGACATCGCACTTAGAAAGGTAATATACTGAAATGTCTAAAGACGATGTCTGTAAAAAAATCGGTCGGTTTGACCATACTTTTAAGTGATCACCATCGTCTATGGACAAGACATCCCATAGACAAAACTGAAATATCTCATTTTCCAAGAGATCTTCAGAAAAAACCTATGACGTAACGTCGTGACCGCGCCATTTACACAGACGGAGTCAATCTATAACATAAATATAATAAAAATATACTTTTACATAATTTATTTGTTAACGTTTTTATACATTGGTGGTATACGAAGCTGCATTTTATTAGTCAAATAGATATGCAATTAAAATCTTATTGGCAATAAAACGTTTATGATACAAAGGAGTTGCTAGACTATTGTGGCCAATCATGGCTTCTTTTGTACAGATAACATATTAGTCTTGCATGGTGCTTTTAGCGAATGGGATTAATTGGAACTAACGCCACCAAACTGACATGGTCACTTACTCTGAAAACGGGATATTTACTATGTTTACTATTTGTTGAGAGTTCCCGAGAAACAGATTTGTCTGCTCATAAATACCCGCAATAACTTCAGTTTATCCGTGATCGCAAATACCATTGCAACAGCGCCGTAATATCGGGAACTCACAACAAATAGTGAACATGGTAAATATAAAGTTTTTAATGTTAATCATCACCAAACCGATTCTATTGTTACATCATCGTAAATATCTGCCATGCCACTTTACTTTATAAATGACGAGTCACGCGTTAAAAGAACCATGCAACACTGAACAACGCACTATGACAGCTTCGTTGCAGCAGCCAATAGACGACCTGTAAAATGACGTAATCATTCCCGATTGGCTGATACAGTTTGAGTGCTGTAACCGGATTGGCTACCGCTGATTTTTTCAGTTTAATTTCTTGTGTAGTGCGTTATCGGACAGATACAAATTATAAGAAGGTTATCTATGAATATTTACAGAATAGTCCCATTGTTACTTTCTTTTAGCTTATCGGTGAAGCTACAAGGTTTTTTGAGGACAGGCTTACAAGCAAATTATGTATTGTTTTACTTTTTGTGTAATACAAATTAGAGGTTTCTGAATATATTAACATTAGACTAAATGAGTGTTTAAAAAAAGGAAATAATCTCTTATCTCAAATATGCATCCGCGTGACTATCCTCTATATTACATTCCAACAATTCGGTCGTTACTTCGTCAATGGTAGTGAATAACAATAATAAATTCTACAATGAGTAATATTTAGACCGCAAACCAAAATAGACTCTAATTTATATGACACACAAGTGTAAATACGAAAAATCAACAATCACTACACTTGTAATAAGTGTCGACAAAGGCCACATGCGAGCCTCACACTGCGATGACTTTGTGAACACAAGCTATAACAGACCGTTCTACCTTTCATCTACGTGCTAGAATAGCAAATCAGACATATTTTGTCAAAATTTACACGAAAGCGGAATATAGAACGGTAAGCGGAAAGTAAATTAACTAATTGGTTTGAGTATTACGTTTCTATAGTGAGAACACGGCAACCGAACAGCTTGTTTCTGTTTAAGAAGTACAATAAATATATTTCCACCTAACCACTGCTATACAGAAATGCTCGAACGGTCACAGTACTGCTGTTCTAGAGGCAGAAGACCATTATCTCATCGTATAAGGTATCATGAACCTTATGTTAATAATATTAGTGCACAAATACAATTACATCACACAACTACAAGTTATCTCGGCTCTCATCCTTCACAAAGTCAACACAAACATATTATGTTCAACATCAACATTAACACATACAACGCTACCGTCGAAAAGTAAAACATTACGTTACAGAGGTATAAGTATAACACTTCTTTTACACTATTAAATGCATTCGTCGAACATTGTACTACTTCTAAAAAACAATGGCCAATGATAGTGAAAAAAAATGTAATTAAACATTGTACTCGCTTATTTGATCAATAGACATCTATTAAAATAAATTTTCACATACAATATACATCGAATATAATATAAAATTCTTTATTTTATAACGCTAGTTGTTTTGTGTGCGTGTGTCGGATATAAGTGACATGATTTTCGGATCTCGGATATTATAGAAGCTTGTGCATCGAACTGCAAGTCATTTATATCAGACAATCGCGCACTATACTGTGAATAGTCAAATCCTCTCGATTATACACTGTACAGGGATTGAAAATGTTCATGGACAGATTGTATAAATTGTGTTCGTATTCGATTTCTCAACGACGACGATATTGACGTAATTATGAGTTATAAACAGCGACATTTGTGCGATACCACCTGACTTTTGTATTATATAACCAACGATTTTACTAGTTTACTTATTTAAATCCCGTGTTTGGTTTCTAAGGGGATAATTCAATAATCAGTGTAACGGTTTTCCACGTCGGATATGAACCATTTCAAAATTTTAATTGAAATTTTACTTTGCTTTACGTTTTGAGAGATTTCGTAATTTTTTTCTACACGCGACTCAATTCGAGTTGGAAGAAATATCAAATAGTTCTCGTGGGTCGGCATTTGGTTCGCGAAAGGTACTAGAGCCACTATGACTGAGGCCACGGGCTGTATCCGCGGGGATGAGATGTTCTAGTTCCTCCCGCAGGGTCGTTATATCATCGGTGAGTCCGCGGCGGGCTCGGGATCGGTGGAACATGTAGGGCGAGTGCTGATCAACCAAGTCTTGTTCTTCTAGGTCGCGGCGCGGGATCCAGTAAGGCTGTTGGATGTGTCGGTGCAGGTACGTGCGCGGCCGGGACAGCACGTGCGGCACGCGGGAGTGCGGCGCGCGAGCCGGCTCCTGCTGTGCCTTGCGCACTGGGGGCTGGAGCTGCGGGGACGGCGGGGACGGCGGGGAGGGCGGGGACAGCGGGGACAACGGCGATGGCGGGGACAGCGGGGAGAGCGCAAAACGCCAGGGGGGCGAGGGGGACGTGGAGGAGGGCAGAGGTGAGTCTCAGGCATCCGCGTCCGCGCCTTTCAGTCTGAGCCGGGCGAAGTCCTCGAATATTATGTCGTCATCCTGCTCTTGGCCGTTCTCGTCTCTGTGGAGGAAAGAGATACAGTTAGATTGGCGTCATTGTAATATTCATAAAATTACTAAATTGGTTCCTAATATCATCATCATCTACCAAGCCTTTTCCCAACCATGTCTGCTTTCAGTCTAACCGGATGCAGTTGAATACCAGTATTTTACATGTAGAGCCTGCCTATCTGACCTCCACAGCCCAGTTAGTACTGGATCATATGATATGATCCTCTATGGTAAATTGCTGCCATTACTATTATAGAAATCGTAGTGTGTTACATACGGGTGCGGGTCGAGCGTTATGAGGTCGTGGTCCACGCGCGGCGCGTCTGGCGGACCGCGGGGCTCCTCCTCGGGCTTCGGGTGCATCAGGATGAACGGCAGCTCGGCGCTCAGGTCGCTGAAACAAGGAACACGTTCCATTACATGATTGTTTTAGAAAACAAGTCGCGGAGGAGAATAGAATGAATTTGATATAAGTAAGTAATGTTTGTTATTGCAGTCGAGGCGGAATTCACAACTGAGCCGAAGGAAGGAGGAAATGTATTAAAAAAAACACGTGTGCACCAAGTAACAAACAACCATTGAGGTATAATGTACTACGCACTAGAGGAGACGCCTCAACTAGATTTTTTGTAACACACGTTTCGGTGCGTGCACTGAACCTCATTTAGTCTATGCCGAGCGGTTGCTGCGACGTGACACATTTGAGTGAAGTTTTTTGTTCTAAAATATGCCTTCGTGTGCATTTAGATACTGTAGAAATAATTCAATAAATATAAGTAAAAGTCAAGGAGTGACTTTTCTCCAGTAAATATAACTATTATCTTTAAAACACACATAATTTAATTATATTTTTTCCATTGCAATATGTCATCGCGGCGGCCATTTTTACGTGAATGTCAAAGAATAAAATGCTCAGACCAGACACTATCGACGTATTCAATGCTTGGCCACGAATCCTCTACATGCGAGTCAAAATTGATAGTAGGTTGTATAATATTTGCTTATGTATCAAGACAATTAATAAAAAAGTTAAAATGTGAAGATTGCATTGATAGCTGTTGGACTATACTATAAACTTCCACTTCACACATCTATCATGGTACGTAATTTAATACGGCAAAGTGGTCTTGAAATGTGATTTTAGTTATGTCGCATCTGCACGTATTGATAGTAATCTATGAGAACATGACACCCCCCGCCTGCCCCGCTGTCATCAATCAAGTGCGCGCACATTTTTTGTTTGAAATTGCTTCTCTAGTACGTAGTACCTCAATGCAAACAACAAAAAAAAAGGAAAATGATGATCACGTTGTAGATTAGAGAGAACTAGCGAAGTCGAACCCGAATTCAAAGAACTCAATGCTTTTATTTCAAATAGTCCAATCATAGGTGATATTAAATTATCAAAGTATCATCAAAAAGAATTGGATGAAGTAACAATCCCTACACAAGGCATAATAGAAAGTTCTCCGTTCTTTTAGCAATGATATTATAAATAAAAAGAGGTAGATATCGCATTAGCACGCACAAATTGTTGAGGACAAACTACGCTAATTGGTGCAGTTTCATTTAGTCGGGTTATAGCAGCGAGCGAAGTAAGTCGAGTCCGCGGCGTAACAAAAATGCCATGTTGTGTCATAAGAAAGTGCAAAAACTATGGTTCCAAGAAAAATAAGAGTTTTGGAGTTTCATACCATACGTAAGTTAAGTATAATAAAAATATATCATATTTGTATTGTTTTCACGATTTATTTCTCATTTTCTAATAAATTTCGTATTATTGACATGATGGTTCGAAAAGGATAGAGAATAGGATGACAATCTGCTGCGTGACAGAGACAAATAGCATGCGTCATAGATTAATCAAACAGAAGCGAAATGGTAGGCACAATATATAGTCAAAGTCAAAGTCAAAGTCAAAGATTTATTTGCAAATAAATATGGTTACAAGGTTCTTAAAATAGTTGTATAAGTAGCTCAACATACTCAGTCATAATATAATGACATGCAAATTTTAAATTGAATTTATTGAATTAAATTGATGTCATTGAATTTATTGAATTAATGTAATTGAATTGGTATAATTGAATTCACACAATTGATTTTTAGATTAGGTCAAATTATATTATTTAAATTTAAACTCAAGAAACTCCTTTATATCGTAGAACGGATTGTCAATTAGCCATCTGTGTAAGGTCCTTCTGAAGCGGGCCATTGGGAGTTCTTTAATTTGGCTAGGAATCTTGTTATAAATCTGAATACACATAGAATAGCAGCTCCGTGCATATAGTTCAGTTTTCGTTCCAGAAATAATCAATCTATTGGGATATCTAGTCTTAAACTTACATTTATCTCCCAGTTTTTCAAACATCTCAGGGTGAGATTTGGTGAATTTACATATTTCCTCAATATAAATACCTGTTAATGTAAGTATTCTAAGTTTCTTAAATAGTGGTTTACAGGATGTAAGTGGGTCTACATTACAAATCGCACGTATACACCTCTTTTGTGCGATGAAAGCTCTTCCGAGATGCACCGAGTTTCCCCACACCAGTATACCATAACGCAGTATTGAACCAACATATGCATGATAAGCCTGTAATGTGGCTTGTCTACTTATTAGGTTAGATATACGCCACAGAACATAAGCAGACTTGCTGAGTTTTTCACAAATCATATCAATGTGACTAATCCAAGAACACCTCTCGTCTAGAACTATCCCAAGAAAAGTCATACTATCCGATTGTTGTATTTGCTTATCCTGGTAAGTAATATTTAAATCCATCTTTTTCCAGTTTTTATTACAAAATTGTACATATTTGGTTTTATCTAAGTTAGGTTTAAGGTTATTCTTTTCCATCCAAGTTATTACTTTGCTTACGGTATTATTGATTTCTTCATTATAGTTGTCCTTAGTCTTAGGGATGATTATGGAAACATCGTCTGCAAAGAGTATGCAGGGATGTTCAGTTACTTCTGCCAGGTCATTGATATATATCAGAAAAAGTGGGGGGCCTAAAATACTGCCCTGTGGAACGCCAGTGCAATTGTACCCTAATTTGGATTTAAATTTTAGTTCACCGTTTTGATCTGGTTTATCCGCAGTAATTTCTACAAACTGTGATCTGTTTGTAAGGTAACTATTTAACCACGCATTTGCCTTACCGCGTATTCCATATTTATCACATTTTTTTAGTAGCAGCTCGTGTGATACAAAGTCAAAGGCTTTTGACATGTCAAAAAATAAAACAGTTGTCGGTATTTTCTTGTCAATATTCTTAGTAACTAGGTTAATTAAGTTAAATGCCGCAGTGGTTGTCGATTTCTTTTTTTGGAATCCATGCTGTTCATGTTTTAAAATTTGGAATTTATCGATAAAATTTATTAATCGCAAATGCATGACCTTTTCGTAAATTTTCGCTAAAATAGGCAATAGGGCTATCGGTCTGTAATTATCAACAATTTTTTTATTACCTTTTTTATATATTGGTTTAATAACAGTCATTTTCAATTTTTCAGGAAACTCTCCCGTGAATAATGATAAGTCTATTAGATGTACTAGTACCGGAGTAATAATAGGGCCTATGTATTTTATTATTTTTGTAGGTATTTGATCATAGCCTGTTGAATTTGTATCTCTGAGTGATTTTATAATTTTTTGTATTTCGTCATCATTTGTGGGCATTAAAAACATACTAGAATTTATAGGATCAATGTCATAATTATTAGTATTAGTGTCAAAATCGTTGTTCGTCAAATTTATATAATAGTCATTTACATAATTGGCAATGTCAGTGGGGTTTGTTAGTGGTCCGGTTTCAGTTTCTATCTCCCTAATGTTTGATTCTTGAAACTGATTATTATTGGAATTATATTTTATTAAGTCCCAGGATGCCTTACATTTATTTTTAGCCCTAGATATATAATTTGTATTATGAATTTTTTGCGCCTTTTGTATACATTTTTTGAGTAATTTATTATAGTTTAAGTATTTTACTTTACTGTCTTTGTCTGATGAGAAGTAGTATTTAAAACGCAAGTTCCTTTTGGTTTTAGTTGATTTTTTAATACCTTTAGAAATCCATTTTGTATATTTTTTCACAAGGTTGATTTTGATCTCAATTTTAGGAAAGCACAAATCAAAGAACAGGGCAAGTGTTTCGTGAAAGTGATTAAACGCACTGTTAGCATCCTGATTAGAAAAACATTCTGTCCATTTTAAACTTGACACATAGTTAAAGAACTTTTCTTTATTTTCTTTAAATCACGCTTATAGCGTTGCGCTTTCAATTATTATGATTAAAATTATATAGAATGAGATAAGTAATAGCGGGCTGTCATATATTTTATTAGTAAAATTGGAATGTACGTAGTAACGTACCTAGATAAAACATATTTTCTCATAATGTTTTACTATTTTACAGATTTCCAAGTGATGACTTGATAAAAAATAAATGGGTTAGCATAGTTATGGCGGAAAGAAGTGAACCTGACTGGATGCCTAGTACCTAAACGTAGCACAATTTGTTCGGCACATTTTAAAGAAGAAGATAAATATATTACTCCAAAAGGACTCAAGCGTCTGAAATTTGATACAAATATTCGATAGTACCTATCTAAAATATAATTTAAATTGTAAAAATATTAATAATCATTCGCAGTACTTAGTAGCTGTACATTGGTAACAGTCATAAAAATTCAATGTCTCTTCTGTGGTAAATCGACTCTATGATACTCTAGTGTACTTCAAGCGCAACACACAAAAACTAGCTATCTCTTTCTATCTTATTATGTTCCGTATTATCTATCGCTGTCGTAGTCTGACGTTGGCGTTCAGCCGTTTAATGACAAGTAATGACAACGCAACGATATCTGAACGTCATTCAGTATGAACATGGCGTATCTTTCTTTATAATAATAATATCATTGTCTTTTAGTCCATAAATGACAATGACAGGTCGTTGCCGTCGGGTGTCGGTAAACATTTTAAACTTGTGTGCGGAACTGCGGAACGCGTTGTATGAGTACATTTATTATAGATTAATACATAATAACGGTGTATATTTGTGTAACGATAGAACGAACACACTAACAGCAGCACACTGACACTATAAGCGATTAAGAGGGGGAGTGAAACGCGTTCCGTTGACAAAATCAAAATGGCGGCTTTAATCACAACGTAAAACTGTGCGCCGTGAAGCCGAACACCCCAGTGTACATTTGCTTCATTTATGCCTCACACACTGAAGCAGGGAACATCGAGGAGTACGTGCGCCATAGACTGAAGTACACGCCAAAAGTACAGCTGCTAGAGTCGCGCGGCAACGTCAATTTCAAAGCGGTTGTGGTGCGCATAGCAACGTGCTATCTCCAATTGGTGTTGGAAGAAAGTTTTTGGTCGCAGGATGTGGTGTTCCGTTGCTTTCGCGATAATTTTTGCGCAAATTCCACGAGAACGCACAAAACATCGTGTAAGTGAAGTCCTACTGACATAGTTTTAAGTTGCTTGTACTAACACAAATGTGATTGTATGCATATGGTCTTTGTTACCTGAATAAAAATGGATTTTATTATATTCTAAATTCGATTAAGACCACGCCCCAAGACACTGCATAGGGTGACTGGTAATAATTAGTGAAACTTTTACTATAGGATCAACGCTGAAATCGCACTAGGTACTGAACAGAACAGCCGACTTCTTTTATGATTTCAAAATAAGTTGTTAATAATAATCATTACAATAACAAATTTCTTAATCGGTTACATAATAACAATCGACTTCTGACCTCCATACACACCTCATATCCTCCATATTGTTGTAATCACTAAGTTTATTAATATCAGAAATCACCACTAATACAAACACCACACGCCACAACACACCTACAAAGCAAACGTGTAAAATTATAGGTATTCAGAATCCAAAGCCTCTTCAACCCAAAATCCAAAAAAAAAAGAACGCTAACAAATTGCAAACCCGAACAAAGAAAATGTTCGAACTCAAAATGAATTTAATCAAAAACCACTCGCATCAAACAAAATTCAACCCTAAGACGACCCACTGACCCATCAACGTAAATTGGAGTAACTCTATAAATCAACTATTCTGCCGACCCAGTTATCTCCACACTGATTTGAGATGCAAAGAGGAAGAGCACGCCCATCAAAGTTCAATAACGCATACGGGAAAATAACTATCTCTGTTGACGTAACCTACGGGAAAATAGCAATTAATCACGGTCGTGAACTTGAACTTTCACATACAGGAAATCAATACGTCAGTGTGCGTTTTACATAAAACATGCCGAAATATCTATTTGTTTTAAAATTGATTTGTTTAAATCTTTCGTATTATTAAACAATTTGTTAGATAGTGAAAGTTTCGGCATTGATAACGCATTGATAACGCACCGCTACACAAATATTATGATTTAAACGATTGCAGTTGAACGACGCAACAAGTACCAACATAACACAGATTCGGACAGGTTGGTGCACTCTACAAGCACGGTAATATTATCATACAGTAGTTTGACTTCATACAAACGGACGAAGCGCGAGCTATGCCTACGCGCCTCGATTAAGGGAAGCAGTCTCTACACTAATAACGACGCTACGAATGTCGCTAAGTCGTAAAATCGTAAACTTTCTTTAATAGATTTTCAACCTTATGCTGTTGAAATAAAGCTGAAAATCTATTACAGAAAGTTTACGATTTCTCGGCTTAACGACATTCGTAGCGTCGTTATTAGTGTAGAGACTGCAGGGCCTGGGATGCAGACAGTCGCGACTGTGCCGCAGTGACGAGCGGACGGTGTGTTGTTTTTTAACAATAAATGCGCGATGTTTTCTCTAAAAATAAGACAAGTACATATTTAATATGACGAGTAGCATATATTGTGTTGTTTTTGGTTTTATGAATTCGTTAATAACGTATCCAGCGATAACTTTTTTTTTAATTACCTGGAAACTTTGAAAGATAAGACTATAAAATAATTTCACTTACTAGTAGGTAAGCATACAATGTGTGTGTTTTTAATGGATAAGTATTTCTTTCTATGTCACGAAAAAAAACATGGTTTTATAATTAAATCTATCAATCAAAAAATTACAACACGCATGTTTATTGAACACTTTCTATTCAATTCACAAAGTATTTTATTTGTTTTAAAAAGTATATTTACGATCACAAAACTAAATGGAAACACAAAGTAGGCAAATGTAATTAAAATACTGGAGGCGGGCAGCCCTTTCGCATGTTTACGTACCGCGCGGCTGTAGGCATTTATTTCAAGGACACGGCCGAGTCACACTACTGTAGATATTTATACTGTGCTACAAGCAACCCCTGAGATTTATATAGCTTGTAAATGTCATTCAAGGGCCAAAACATCCTTGTCGGCAGGAAATTCAAATCTGAAGGGTGGCAGCCGTGCAAAAGGTATTTCCGTGTAGCTATTTTGTGTAGCGGTCAGTTTAAAATCGTTCCAGAAAAATTATGAGAGTTGAAACGAAAAAAAGAACTAGTTTTTGACACAATTATACAGGTGTAAGCAAAAAAAAACACCCTGTATAATGATTTTTTACCCATCCACCAGCGATGGGTAAAAAAATCATTATACAGGGTGTTTTTTTTTATACTTTGCAGAATTTGAAAGTTTCAAATCTTACAAAGGAATGATAAAAGCTAAATCAAAGGGAATTACTTTGCAATAATTATTAAACAGTATTATTTTCTTTATTCATATCTTACACTAGCTTTTGCCCGCGACTTCGTACACGTGGAATATAGCCTAAAGCCTTCCTCGATAAATGGACTACCCAACCCAAAATTATTTTTTAATTCCAACCAGTAGTTCCTGAGATTAGCGCGTTCAACCAAAAAAAAAAGAACAAAAAAAATTGCCCACCGGTATCGGGACCAGGGTCTAAGCTACCGGGGGCAGTCAGGGCTCCAGAGAAAGGAACCTCCTAACAAACGAGCTGTGTCCAGAAGTACCGCTTTCTGAATCAAGCCCTTGATCCAGCTGCTTAGCGAGAGTCTTCTCCGAATACAACATTATAGCCTCAAAGAGATGTCAGCAACATCGCAGGGGCCCGTAAGTGCTGACACCTGCTGGGGCTGCGGGTTGTTCGATAGAGATAATGCGGCTCCGGACACAAAAGGCTAAGGTAGAACATGCGTGGTTTTTAGTCAGTAGAAGTCTGACACTACCTTTCGCTCCGCCGAGCGGGAATGGTCATTTGGTGATTGAACATACGCGAAAAAAATCGTTTGTCTGTAAAAACGGTTTACTGACGATAGTTGAACGTGACAACGTCCTAAGAAAATAAAACAAAACAATTGACACGCCGTTGCTATGGAAAAGAAAATAAAACAAAACAATTGACAAGCCGTTGCTATGGAACGCCTCAAAGCGAGGTAACGCGGTATGACGTCATCTTTTTCGTGCGTGCAGCCGGCCATCAATTTATAACACGTTATCACGTCAAAAAATGTGGTGTTTCTAATGCGATGTGTATGCTTCATACCAATTTTTGCTGTGCTCCATTGCCGGCTGGTAAATCTTAAATCTATAGCAAATCTTAATCATAAAGTTACAATTGATGATAATAATATGAAGTAGGACTTACCCGCCAAGGGGACCGAGACACAGCTTCACTTTGACCTTGTATTGCACTATGATTCCTAGGTTCTCTCGCTGCGATGGGTCCGCGATTCTGAAACAAAATTTTACATATTTAGATGACATACAATTTTTATTTGTCATGTAAACAAATGTAACTTTTATATTCCGGAAGTGTACTATTTTTGTGTACCATGCAAAGTAAAAAAATAAGCAATCACTTAGTGAAATTAAAAAACGATGTCTCATTCAAGGTTTGATTGATTAATCGTAAGTTCTGCAATCAAACCGAAGTTTTTAGAGATAGAGGCTCAATCACTAAATACCTACTCTTTATTGAAAACACAAATGAAAAACAAAACAAAATATGATTCTATTTAGTCCGTCTGTTAGATATCGAAAAATATCGGATACTTACGTGTTTTTGTTTTATCAAATTAATAAAAAATTACGAAAATAAAACGTGAAGATCACGAGTGGGCTTGTGACGTCACTTCGTAGTAAAAAATGAACCGAGCTGTGACGTCACACGACATTTCGAGGCACTGTATCGTCTTCATTTTTTGTTTACGAGAAAAAAGAAAAAATATGTGTCCAATATTTTTTGGAAATCTATCTGACGGACTAATTAGATTTTTTTTTGTCAACTACTCTATTATAAAAGTGATGAAAACTAACAAAGCTTTTCTAAACGCATACAGTTTTATTGTTCTTGTCTATACACATTAACGCAAATGCTGGTATAGTTATACTCACAGCGTGCTGGATGCGAGGTTGGTGTCCTCATGCTTGAGCTGTCCGTCGAGCGCGAGTCCCCACTTGTCCTTGTTGTTGGCCAGCAGCGGCGTCACCGTGAACACCTTGCTCAGCGTGAACCCGGGACCCACGGGACAACCCTCCCTGGATACCACACAAATTGTTCAAATATATAAACCTTTACAGAATTATACCAATAAATAAAATTTAAAAGTCTGTTTGTAATATCAGAACAACAATTTTACTGAATGCATATACGATAATATATACGGCACTTATATTTTTCTGGCTAATCTCCAAAACGGTTGGACCGATTTTGATGGGACTTACTGGCATATAGCTAATGTTTTATGGTCTAACTAAGGATGATTTATTTAAGAATAAGGGGGAAATTAGGGTCCATGAAAAATTAAACCCTTGAAATGAATCGCTATCAAATGGGAAAGTAATTTTAGTGCTTTCTCAATATATTTTAAAGATCAAAATACATTTCTTATATCTTGTAACAGTTCAATCAAACCAAATTACAATTTAGAACAACATTTATGTGTTTGTCACTTATAGTCTATTTACTATAAGATTAGAATTTTAAGTTGACCGTTTTTACAGTTTGTTAGCAACACAATCAGCCTACATTTTTACTACTGCTGGGACACAAGCCCCCTCTATGAGAACAATGAGAAGGGTGTGCTGTAATTCACCAAGGGTGTAATTGCCCACTGCATGTTGTAAACGTCCCAACTTTTTATGTTGAATTTTTAGTCTACGACCTGCCAATTTCCTCATGATATTTTCCAGCAGTCAGGCCATATCAGGCTGATTTTATTTGGAAAGAGACAGGGACGTCTTTAAAAATTATTAAACGTTTTGATTACGCGAGTTTAAAAATGTCTCAATTCATTGGGTATCATCAAAGCATATAATAGGTATTACATCCGCGTCGTAACTTATGGGTCTTGTGTTTCCTTTTACCTTATTTATATAAAACCCAAACCACGTGCATTTTCCTCGTAAAACATAAAACCATTGGCCTGTTTCGTTGTAACTTTCATGGGATACGTTTAAAGGGGATATGAAATCAGGCACTGCGTTGGAATACTAATCACAATGAAAAACCAAAAATCTAGAGCAGTTAGTAAATAGTCAATTCACCACAACCGTTAATGTCACATTTTCACTCAAATAGTTTTCAAAAACCAGTTTGTAATAGGAGTTTGGGATATATATAAGACTTGACGCAATATTCCGAATTACTTGCTCGCATACAGTTTGTAAGATAGATACATATAATACTATCTTGTGGTTTCTTTTAAAAACGTTTGGGAGTTTTAAAGGAGAATGGAATAATTTCGCTATTATCAACCTGAAATGAAAGCTTTTCCCATTAACGACTTTGTCGAAATTTAGCGAGAAAACGACAAAGGTTCTGTACGAACAGAGGATCCATGTAGATTCTTCCCTTTCTTCTTCATAGCGATCTACGCTTTGGAATGGGCAACTACAGCACTTTCACAAGTTATTATACCTCGTGACTGAAGCTTTGTGTTTTTTTTTTTGACATTCTATAGGGCCTGTAACATTTTTTTTTATTTTGAGAGAAAACTCTTGGTCCCAAAATGAACGTGAACCACCTCAGAGGAGTGAACGTGAACCACGTTATGAGTAGAAATTCAATGTTGTGTATTGTCAGTATATCAAACTCCAGGCATTCTGTAGGAAGCGAGTGGGGGGCGGGGGGCGGACGGGGAGGGAGGCAAACAAGTCATGTGTCATGCAGGATTCACGCTGTACTTACGCGGACTGCATAGATAGTTTCTTAGTGAATATCCCGATAAAGGGGAATTTAAATAGTCGCGCCGACATCGATTTGGGCTCCCTGAATAAGAAACGGACACAACTCAGCTGTTTGGATGGTAACACATTGAACATGGAAGGAATTTTATAAAGAGAAATAATTTTTACTCCTGGTTTGAAACTGAATTTTGCCTTTCAAAATGTCTCAAGCAATAAAATGAAAACTAATGTTTTGTTTTATTTATTACTATCCTTTTTACCTTCTACACCTTACACCCGCGCTTACAGTGCAGTTCAAGAAAAACTCGTTTTGCACATGTACAACATACATAATATCTCATAGACAAACTTATTTAGATCTATCAATTAATAGATCGTGACTTACTCATTCTCGTTGCGTCGATGCAATACGTCAGAGAACTGACGTTCTACTGTTTACTGACCAATTGATCTCGTCATTTTATAGATAATGTATTCTATGTATACAGACATAAGGTCGTTACTCACTCGATAACTGACGCACTAGCCTTGCTGCGTATTACTCGAAACCTTCGATACTCATATATTTAAACTATATGACGTCAGTAATAAGGTTGATACTCACTTGCTCTTGACGCTCTAACACCTTGCCGCTCTGTCTTAAGACTCTAATAAACTCTATGTCTATAACAATAAGGTTGAAACTCACTCGCTCTCGGTCTCAGCGACAGTGCACTTGTATTGCGCGGTTGAAAACAGACAGATGTCGGCGAACTGACGCACGGACACTTTGATACGCTTCACTGATCTGTTCGAGTTGTTCGCTATGTGCACGTTCACTGCTATGTTCTCCCCGTGGTGATATAACTCCTGAAAAACATATATATGGTATATGTTAATGATAGGTAGGATTTTAGGAAAAGGTTTAGAAGGTCTTCTAGGCTACAAAAATATAGTCATTGTCAATAATGAGGGCTAGTCATGTAGCTTTTATTTATATTGACAAAAGGTTTAAATTATAAACAATGATAATCGTAAAAAAATAACCAAACTAATGAAGTTGAGGACTAAGGAAAAGACTAACAGATACAGAGGGATATAGAAACATACTATCACACAGGTATGATTAACAGAGACTGCATTACCTATGTACAATGCCGATCTTTTCCTCAACTTTGATGAGCCAATATAGTCGCTTACTGTAAATGATAATGGAGTAAAGGTTACCTTATCTAAGGAAGCTTCAAGATACAGTTTGTTAGGGCTCATCATAAACTCTTTGGACACCTCAACAGAGGGCTGCTCCCCTTGCTTACTCGGCGCATACATAATCTTCCTGATAGCTAACCGCACTGAATTTCTGCAAAACACCCAAAGAATTTTAAATAAAGGATGTAGACTCATAGATTAAAGTTCTCTAGTAAAGCTTTTCACACATTTCTGAGCGCCGCGCATGCCTTTAAAACTATTCACCCACATACGAGGTGACCAGCTCATTCAGCAAAGCTAAAGGCGTTAGCACAATGACGCTTACCGCTGCGATTTGGTACCGCTACGCGATACACTTTCAAACAGTTTTTCCTGCTTCCGCAATGCCGTCGCAGCCGGCTGCGTTGGTGTGCTAACGGCGTAAAGTAGAAGAGGTGTGTGTCAGCAAAAGGTGGGCAAAAACGGGCATTCTAAATACTATATTATGTCATCTTAAGGGGATATCAGATAATCGTATTGGACTTTCGTTTTTTATACTCTTTGGTGGCCTCGTGTATTCTTCTGACTACGAGTGAGTGTTCATTTGTTTCGTCATCTATTTAGTTTGTTATCCATTCAGTTTGAGCCGCAATAAAAGTAATGTTAGGGTGCAAGCAGGACGCGGTCGATCGACGCGTCATTACTTATTTGAGGCGATGATCAACCCTTCGTGGCTTGTAAAGCAGTTGGTCCCAGCTGTCATTGTAGATCTTTGAAGCCTTTGTCGAGACGTGCTGTGTGGCCCGTTTACTGTGCAGCAGATGGAAGTGAGATCAGCAATCGCCATAGAAAATTCAGCTGCATCTAATTCTGGACCCGTCGTCTAAGGCTAGGCAGATGATGAGTGGACGCCGATCGACCGCAGTGAAGCTGCACGGTGAGTAAAACAAACATTCACTCGAACGCGCCATCCTACTTCTGATATCACCTTTACACACGCGTCATTGTTAGTACACCTACCTCTTATGCGGTTTATCATCTTGGGTGTCGGCTACGAAGGCCTTCAGCTCGTAGTCCACCCCGCAAGGTTTCCCGGTCTCGCCGGGTGCGGGCTGCAGGGTGACGGAGGCGGGGCAGTGGGGCGGCAGCTCGAAGTAGAAGGGGTGTGCGGCCGCGCCTAGCTTGCGGACCAGACGCTCTTGCAGCCGGGTCAGAGGTCGCTTTGTTGTGTTTGTTGCTGGGTATATCTGTGGTGAGTTTTGTTTAACTTATATCAAACAATAATTTCTATGTGTGTACTAATGAATTAATAAATTTAGCTTATATTGTAAGGATGAGCTTAAAGGTCAAAGTCATTGCACGGGTTCAACGTCACCTCAACTCGCTTGGGATTCTTGCTATGGGACTTCATATTACAACTTGAAAATAAAACCCTGTGAAGACATTGCCTCAGATCAGGATTAGCTAGTAAATACGACAGATAGGTACTATAAATGTGTTATGATACTTTTTTAACCTTTTGAGCGCCACAGTCACGTATACACGACAAGGCGAACAAACAAAAAAGTACCTTAAGTCTGTCGACTTATGGTACTTTTTGGCTTGTCGTCTGTGGCGGTCAAAAGGTTAATTTTATGAGTTTACCACGAGTTGTAGGAGAATTTTGTGAAGCGGAAAATATTCACACGAATTTTTATTATTTTGAATACCTACTAATTTCGCATAATATCTGTAACTACAATATTTATGTAGTCACATTAAACTTACTTTTCAAATTTAAATGAGACAACCAATTATTATAAGAAAACGCAAAGTGAAAAGTAAGAACAATTTTCTTAGTCGGAACTTACACGCGAAAGTCGCACAAAATATTAATTCTATTGCCATATATAATAATATACTGATTCCAAGCAAGCAAGTATTTCCCTTCGATTCGCAATTAGAGTCTTCAATCGCAAATCAAGAAGTTCATTTGGTACTGATTGACGAGCTGATTGCTCATTCAAAGCGGTGTGAAGAATATCCGATAATCTGTTTACTATCACAACGCGACTCATTCGATACGCGAGGCTTAACGAGCATTACATGATCGGAGAAATCAATGAACGCGATATTTAAACCTTATCGTTATGAGATAAAATACGGGATTATTTTTTGATCAGGGCAGTAGACATGTGAACCTTTAAACATAGGAACATTGGAAGTGAGTGTGAGGCTTCTATAGTTATTCAAAGAGATTAGAATTCCTAAAAGTTAATTAGTTTTTTTATGAGCCTGTACTGTCCCACTGCTACGCATATTATTTATCAGTTATATGCATCTAAATTCAAACCTACGTCTTTACCTTCTTTGTAGGTAACCAAAAGCCCACTTGAACCACAAATCTCATTACCCTGCGTTTAAACGCATGGTTCTGTTTGTTACATGGTTGTGTTTGTTTTGTCTGTTACAGAATCTCCAACAGGTCTCCAAGCAAACAATCTTGAGTTTTTGAACCAAATCATGAAGGTTAGGTATGTTACCTGTTCAGCGGCCAGGTATAAATCCTTCCGGAAGGTAAGGCCCAGCACGTCGAGGTCTTCCCTCCCGTACCTGAAGGCAGCCAGCACGTGGCCGAACACCTTCCTGTCTTTGACATATTCTGGGTCGATTAGGACCACGCCGTCTGAAATCAGATAGGAAAAGGTTAGAAACGGCATCGTTGATAGCAGAAATTGGTCTGAAAAGGCTGTGGTTTAAACTTTGCAGTATGCAATATAATTATTCATGGTGTAACAAAAGGAGGCGGAAAAAAATATTTAGAAAAAAATATTTATAAAAAAAATGTTGTTTCGTTGCCTTTTTGCCGTTTTTTTTTTAAGTTTTACATTTTACCCTTTTTAGTTGTGGTATACCACACCAATTCTTGCCATGAAACAATTTTACATTGTAAGAATAAGTTATTAGGGATCATCATGTCAACACAGGCTAAAGCAACGCCTCTTTTGAGCTTTTAGTATTGAATTTCAAAGATGCACTTTATCGGTCTTCAAGATCATCTGTAGGTATCAGAGTGTCGTTGATTGGTAGAAGCATAAACCACAGGCATGTGAGAGTAACTGTTACGGATACCAGACATTATCTACGCCTAACCGACCACATGATCATCAACTACGATCTAAGCTAACATAACAATTAACGATTCGATGCAGTGCTTCACTACCATAATCACACGCTATGATCCATATCGTGTAGAACTACAACCGCTAATACGACTCCGTGATCACATGAAGATCTGATTAGTACGCGGAATAGATGCCTGACGCCTTCCGGGGTTATGACGACACGCGACGTCGTCAGCGATGCAACATACCTTAATCAATTCGTACGACACCAACACTTTAGTCACACGAAGACAGTTTGCTCACAAAGGATTGACAATAAAGTATCGACAAGGAATCTAAAACCGATCAGAAAAGTGAAAAATACATCAATTGCCTGGTCGAGTTTGGTCGATGCAACGGACTATTTGATTTTAATGCATGGACATAACAAATTGCTCAATCCGACAGCCTCTAGTCAAAAAGTGTGGTCCCTCTCTTTCTCATAACTAAAACTTTGCGTGATTTACATAACTGCTTTTTGCTGCCGAGGCTCAATAGGAAGCTACATGCTTACAATAGGGGATCGGACTGACTCAAAAAAAAATGATTCTGTTTAGTCCGTCAGTTAGATTATCGAAAAATATTGGATACGTGTTTTTTGTTTTATCAAATCAATAAAAATTGACGAAGATAAAGCGCGTCAAAGATCATGGAGTGGGGCTTGAAACGTCAATTGAAGGTACAAAATGTACTATCATATGACGTCACACGAGTTTTCGAAGCACAGTTTCGTCTTCATTTTTTGTTTACGTGAAAAAAGAAAAAATACGTGGTTAATATTTTTTGGAAATCTATCTGACGGACTAATTAGTTTTTTTTTTGTCCGATCCCCTATTGCAGCTAATGTCAAACGTCATTGGTAGAAGGTAAATAACCTCCTTTATACACAGGAAAAGTCAATGGAAAATACTGACGTATTTATAATTCTAGTATTTACCCCAATCAGTGGAACTGTATACGCGTTTCTTAAAGCGTGTTATAAACAGTAGTAAACACTTACTCATAGTAAATTACAATCTTTGCTGAGTCTAGATCCGTTTCATTGAGAAAATTATTCGCGCGTCATTATGAATCATTGATAAATAATTGCATGGATTAAGCCTTTGTTTATCATAGAATTAGATATCTTGTGCTGTATGAGGGTGTGGCAAATAGGTGGATGCGAAAAACGTTAGAGTTTTTAAAAAACCTAGCCTTTTCCAAACTGTGTTGGGGTCGGCTTTCAGTTTAACCAGAAGCAGCTGAAACCAGTGTATTACATGGAGCGAGTGCCTTTATGACTCCCACCACCCAGTTAATACTGAGTAATACGATACTCTTTGGTGAGACAGGTCGTAACTCGTAAGCTTGTCAGACTTTAAGGACACTGACTACTTGTACTGTTAAACATCTTCAAATGACAGCCGAGACTCACGGCTTAACATTATTTCCGAGGCACTTGGTCACCCATCCACGGCCCAACCTAGACAAGAACGAGTAAACATCGACCGGAGTGGCTGTAATTATTTAGCCGAGAGTTCTAAAAAATCATTATGAATAGGGAATGTTAGCTTGTGTTTTTGCTATTAGAAAAACAAATCTAAGCGCACGGCTTATTCAGTAATGAAAGCAATATCTAATCGCAACGTAATTGAACTGCTAGATAACTTCGGAGCTGAACTATCAAACAGAACCTAGGTGGGGCGGGATTGGCAATTTATTATACAAAGATCGGCACTCCCTTTACGACTAGCGCGGGCCCCACTTTAGACAACTCGATTCAAGTGTTCAAATACTCTGCAACTTTGATCAATAGGGGATCGGACAAAAAAAAACTAATTAGTCCGTCAGATAGATTTCCAAAAATTATTGGACACGTATTTTTTCTTTTTTCACGTAAACTTATAATGAAGACGATACAGTGCTTCGAAAACTCGTGTGACGTCATATGATAGTACATTTTGACGACACAAGTGACGTTTCAAGCCCCACTCCAAGATCTTTGACGCGTTTTATCTTCGTCATTTTTTATTGATTTGATAAAACAAAAAATACGTATTCAATATTTTTCGATAATCTAACTTACGGACTAAACAGAATCATATTATTTTGACCCAGTCCGATCCCCTATTGGAACAATGGGGTCTTTGTCCAACATCGAGCGTTAAAACTACTGCGTGTATCAGAAAAGCGTGGTTTTATTATGAGAATCAAGCTTAACAATTTTCTCAATGGGACCAACATTCGAACGTGAAAAAATATTTAGCTGTCCCTTACAAAATTCATGTACACTCAACCTAGATAACAACCTAGGAACCTAGATAACAGTCTAGGAACCTAGATAACAACCTAATAACCTAGGAACAGATATTTTTAACAATAACGATGATGATACCACCGAGAAAGATGTTCAATAAGATGCTCTGTAGCTACCACACAGACTCACTTAAAATATAATCACACTGGTTTTTCAGTCACATGCTATAGACAGAAAAAGTACTTACCAATCGGGTCTACATGTGTGATGTGGTCTACGAAGTCTCTTTTCCCTAAGTATACTGTAATCTGAAAGAAAAAAAAATACACAAATTAATTTCTAAATTCGACCTCAAAACTGAATATCTAATTATTTCAAGTGTCTGCACGTTTGGCACGCTAAGTCAAATTAAGTTCAAGAAATATTTGGGAAGTTATCACAAGATTTAGCAGTGTTTGCACCTTGGCACACAATGCTTGGAGTTATTAAAATGGTACGTCGAAGATAGCACGTATTAAACACTCTTACGTCAACAATGAGATGCAGAGAATTCATGATGAGGAATTAAAAGATCTATATAAGCAACGCGTCATACCGGATAACGCATTAGGGATCTGGGTAACACCATGCTTCTCGGTTTTGTCCCACTCCCCTTGAAAAACATGCAAATCAATACTTGCCAAAGAACTCGTCAGTAAATCGATGGATGTTTATCCCTTATTTGTTGATAAAGAATTTAATCCTCATGTATCAATTGAAGATTGAGTGAATTCGCTTACACTGACGCAAACGATAAGCCATGTACAAATAATGTTCGTCGCAAAATCAGTAAGGGATCGGTAAGGCCGCTGGGTTTAAAGACGAAAGAACAAAAAGAACTCTGATTGTGATTAAAAAACGCCAACATGAAATGTAACAAAAGATAAATGAATGGTTTCATTTATCTTTTGTTACATTTCATGTTGGCATTCTTCAAATAGAATTACTCGAAGCACCTGAGGACCACCTCAGGTGCTTCGAGTAATTCTATTTGAAGACAGCGTTTGATTAAATTTGGCCAGATTGATTTCCTTAATTACAATTTCGACTAAATTAGAAAGTTCTTGACCGGATGATGTTACAGTTTCAAACAAAGCCATTTGTCTCTTTCCTGTAAGGGAAGAAAAGCTTGCCCCGAGGCGCTTTGCTTGTCAACCTTAAATCCTGATCAAATTCTTTTTCGACCTACTAACCTCTTAAATGTGACTTGAGGAAATGAAATACACGGTTTCTTTTTCCCCTATTCAACACTCACACAACTCAAATATATTTCACTGTTAGAATTACAACTCTAACCGCTGACCCCAACTTTGAATCACAAACAACCGTCTTTAATTTAGGGGTCCTCTTAGTGTTAATGAATACGGGTACTAATTAATGATTCAGTTAAGGTTGATGTTCCAGGGTAGCCCGCGAAATTCAAATTTTCTTAAGTTTTTTGCAATTTGCAGGCCAGTGATAGGTTGTATGTTGATGAACATTTGATTCGCGGCTGTAAGACGTATGTATCCGGAATGGCTTTGACCTTGTAAAAAGTCATTTTTAAACCTTTATGAGCTCGGAGGGTTGTATTAATGGTTTTGATGATTATAATTCTGTAACTATATACGTCTTACAGCCGCGAATCAAATGTTCATCAACATACCACCTATCACTGGCCTGCAAATTGCAAAAAACTTAAGAAAATTTGAATTTCGCGGGCTGGTTGGAGGATTCACCTTAAGTAATAAGTATAGGTACGTAAGCATACCTTGCCATTCGGCGAGCTCTTCTTGAAGACTCGCGTGGCTTGTCGCTGCTTGTTGCTGCCGGCGTCTTCCATTCTGCCGCCGCGCCCTCCTCAACACTGGAAAATACAACGTAAAATAAAACTTACTCCATAGATCCCAATAATAATGATGGTTTTTAAGACAGCTAGGACACAAACACACAGCCAGTCTAGGTTGTGTCGCTTTTTGTAAAATACTAATAATCAGCGACATTTGATTGGAACGCAAACCGACCCTACATATTTGGCAAAAGGCTAAGCAAATGATCATGGTTTTCAAGACAGCTGGCGGTCAAGGACACGAAAGTGTTAAGATGACCAAACATGGAGTGAAATAAAATTATAATGACGTCTACTGTAAAACCAGTTGACTAACCAGGTATCATCTAAAAGTAGTGCTACCATATTAGAATCAGGTAAATATTATGAATCGTCATTATTTACCATAACACAGCGAGTATGCGCGTCAACTATGACTATTACTTACTACGAAGCATGCGCAATTTGGTAGGTAGTTTCTCATCAATGACTTATCAGGAAGTGGTTATATAAAGGATAAAACACATATAATTATAGCTGACGATCAAATGATCGACCAAATATGAGTATATCGCATTTTCTTGAAGGAAAAAGAATAATTATACATATTTTTCCCATTGCCGGGACTTAGGCTGTAATCCACATATATTATTATTATGTCATATGTCTTCGAATTTGTGGTTCTAAGATATGCCTTTTTTACAAACACATATAGTGTAGAGACTATGATGAAATGGATAAAATTAGGCAAAGTTCTACCTAAGATTAAGAGCAGATAGCTTAAAATACTTTGGCAAAGCAAACAGGTTGCAAAAGTTCGTATACAAACATAACGTTAAATTGATTTAAACAATATCACCGAGAACCGGGGAAGATTTGAAAGACAAACGGAAGAAAACGGAAGCAAGTTTGTCTCTCGGGACAAACGTTAGACAAGGGAAAATTTTCTTACAATCCAACCGACTTTTCTTACTAACCTAGAACAGTCACTGCAGACTGATGTAAGGTTCTTGTTTCCTAAGCTATATGAGAACAGCTAAGTATTTGCGAAGAAAAAAGGTTTGGTTAACCGACCTGCAAGGTTCACTGTACAAGTGCGGAAAACGCACTGATGTATCAACACTCGTGCACGCTTTATATATTAAAAGTTTAAAACTAGGTATAAAACCTGCTACTAGTCACAGCCGTGACTTGTTTTCGGAAACCGAGAAACTATCTACGTCAGCGTTATTTGGTTATAATAAACATATTAGAGCTTACTCCTCTAATCAAAATTTTCGCAGAATATCAAAACATTAGGAAAACACGTGTCTACGAGGAAAATATATTGCCAGTAAAATATCAGATACCTATCGACACAGGGATACCAACACCCAACGCGTAGAAAATTACAATAAAATGATATTAACACCCCGCTTCCTGTGTCCTCCTCAACGGTACGGGTCCTCCTAAACATAGGCCTCGTAATGACTGCCAAAGTGAACGGTCACGGGTCATTGTCAAACGTTTTTGTGTCTTGAGTTTTATGGAACACTTGAGGACTAAATCTTTGGAACTTCAACGCATTTCCCCACGATGTAAAGACGTGAAAGTCGGATACAAATAACTGGAGAAGATACAATCGAGACAGCTACAGCTAAATCTTAGTCGAGAGCATTTTTAGTGTAGAGATACCGCGGCCTCGACACAATAAGCTAAGGAACATGGGTGGTTTTTAGTCAGTAGAAGTCTGACACTCCCTTCTGCTCTACCCAGAGCGGGAGGAGTCATTTGATGATTTCCCAGACGCCACAAAAAAAAGAGCATTTAGTGTGGAATCAAAAATGCAGGATGTTTGGAAGATCGACGCAAAGCCTGTCTAAGACAATTTCAGTTCAAATGGTTCTGAATATTCTATACTAGCTCCACTCCACTTTACGGCTTTGCACCGACCTTACAAGCACCCTCTATAACACTGAACGTACAAACAAATCCATTTAGTGTCAAGTGCACCGTTCCATAACACTGAAAAAACTAATAGTTGAATTTCTGAATGTTGATTCTTTAACAGTTGAGTCAACAATAAATTACGTTGTGACAACCGTAGTACTACATTCAATGTAACAAATTAAAAAAAGTTAAAATCTAATTGTTGTTACAACCAAAAATATGGGTTAAGCTAACATATTTTTTCATGTATAATCGCATAGCGGTCAATTTAACTAATAATTCGGTAATGTCAACATAATGTTTAGTGGAATCAGCAAATGAACTTAGTCAAATTTACAAAATTGATTCAACTATTTGCAACTTTACCTTTTAAAAGTAACAATTTCAGTTTGTTTGATTCAACAAATCTTCTATGTAGGTTCTATATTAACACAAAAAATAGGTTGAATAAATGTTGATTCAACCAATTATTTTTTTCAGTGAATCGAATACAAGCCACACACACAAGTAGTGCTAAACATCGGATGTGTATCTGAAGTACAATACACATTCTGATAATTTCACCAGAACATTTCCTCTACGTAATCCGCATGATAGCGTATTATTTGAAATGACAACGGAACCCCGCGGGGGTACGAGACTACGAGCGCAGACATCTTTAATATCGCGAATATTTCCCTCCCATACATACATGATATTATGTAATCATATTCGGAGACTAAATTGACTTTGGATAACATTGAAATGTACGTGAAAAACGTGATATTGTCAAATACTGGGATCGGTAAAGACGGTTTGACACGACCTTAGAATTCTAGACAACGTAACTTTTAGGACTGTCTAGGTAAGCTGAGATTAGGGTTACCTACGTCCCAAAATAAACTAGGTATCTAAATGTTAGTTGTACATTTAGAGACCTTGTTTACTTTGTGAAAGGGTAATGATGGGTATACCTATCAAAATACTTTCTACGAAGCAACTTTTACAAAATGATTTTCTCCTAAGGATTGATCTACGTTTCCAGATTTCACGAGCATACTATTTTGACAGTCATACTTTTACAAAAAAGTTCTTGTCCTCCAAGAAAAAAGCGTTATTTTGTAGAATCGCTTTTGAATTTTACAAAGGGTTACATTTTATTGCTCATCATGACCGAATGCTTACCCCGTTACCCCCGTATCTATATATAAAAGGAGAAATGACAGACTGACATATCAACGTACAGCCGAAACTACTGGGGCTAGGAATGTGAAATTTTGCACACGGCTTTCTATTATAATGTAGGGGAGCACTATGAAGGGGTTTTTGGAAATCCAACCCCTAAGGGAGTTAAATAGGGGATGAAAGTTTGTATCGAAAATCGTCATTTTTGTAGTTAAACCGACATCCACGCGGGCGAAGCCGTGGGCAAAAGCTAGTAATTGAATAAACCACAATACAGCCGACATGCTCTTGAAATTTTTAATTAATCAATTATTTCTAAGAAATTATATTTACGCAAAATTATAATAATATTAATTTATTTCGAAGAACTTGAAATTCCAACGACACCGTTAAATTTCATTACATAAAGGGGTATTGCCAAATTGGGTCGTAACTGAAAACTTCGAAAGCTCGTTACTAGTTACACGCAGTAGCCTAGATACTAGATAACTAGATCATGTACTTAGTACAGGTGTCAGCATCAGTTTTGTTCCCAGGGTCATGTTTCAGAGCCAAAGCGAACAAAACCGCGACCGAGTTTCTTCCCCACTTGATTGGAGAAACGAAGCTTGAACGAGATATCGATGTTTTAGACGCTTAGCGCAAGTGGCGTTTCGTGTACTTATTTCTGTTTCATTATTATTGTCCATTTGTGTGTTGGTTTTTGTGGAATCATTGCTATTGAGAATTAAGGGTTCGGCAGTGAAATGCGTGGAGGAGTACGATACTGGTTAGATAGATCGACCTTCTAAGATAGAACAAAATTATGAAAATTAGTACCGTGACGTGGGTATGTTGTCTTGCTTGAGCCATCTTTAGCATAATTTCATCCATGATTTTATTGAATAAATTTACTTTCGAAGCTTTCAGATTTTCATCAAAAACGTATGCTTGGGTCGATTTTGCAGGAGACAGGTAAATGAAAATTCATGATGTAGGTAGAAATATAACAATTAATTCTTGTAAGAAACCGCTTCAAAAGCCCCGTAAGCTCTTAATAACAATATTTTCTGATTAATATATAATAGATAGATATACCTTCTACTATCTCATAGTTAATATTAATGATGATGAACGTTCGAAAATGATAATTTCAGCGCTTGTGGAACAATAAGCATATTTCATGTTGCTTTAGTGATTCTAGAATTAACTGAACTGGTTTGTGTTTTCATTCATAGTTCTGGTAAGTGGTTTTATTTGCTTTACTGGTTCAAGGATAGGAGGAGTTGATTCTAGGGTAAGTATCTAATCCAGAATACAGTCCGTTTTCGAATGGTTGATAGGGAACAAAACTTGAAGATGTAATCTTATCCAAATTTTCTTAGTTTCGGATTCCAGTCTAGCTGAATATAAGAAACGAAAACCTAACCTTTGGCCAAGAATGATGGAGTCTTGTTCCAGTCAAATGCCATGTCAAGACCGAAGACGAATCACTTTAAAAAAAAATCTAGGCAAGGGCGTAAACAAAAATATTTTTATCAAGTTTCTCGGAACAACGAAAACAAAGTTTTATCTCTCAGTTTCGGGTTTTTCAAGTGTCAGATGTCAGTGGGCGGATTTCATTGGGATTTCCCCCGATATAATAAGGCAGATAGACGGATGAGGATAAAGAGCAGACGTCATGTCAGAAGTGTATAAACCTCGGAGACTGAAAGAGTAGTCGTTTTGGATTTTTTGTCAATAAATCAGTTTTTCTAACCAGATTGTTAACGATCAGTGCTGAAAACAAGAAACTAATTATTGTAGGACTATTTATTATTCTCTAGTAGGAGAGGCACTATGTGTAGATAAGACCTATACCGTAACAATATGGCTTCCAAAATTCTATATTGGTGAAAACGTATAACGATAGTCAACGCAGTAGGAGAATTTCACTATATATTGGTGTTCGTGAATGTATTGAAAAAAACAGGATAACCGCTTTAGAAGCGATTTTGATCACTCACTCATTGTACAGCTAGTTTCTTTATTTGTAATAAAAATTTAATCAGCTTCAGTGTGGGTTTCGGGAGGAGACTATTCTTATCTTTTGATAAAGAGGAGGAGAAGCTCTATTTAATAATCCGAAGCGACTTACACGTGTAGATTTCAAGGGTTTTCCTTATAATTATATACTGAGCTCGATGTCCATGATTGCGTTTTAAATACACTTGTAAGCCAGAACCTTTCATTTACGTCCAATTACTTTACAAGAAAACAAAAATCTGGCACGAAGCCACTGAAACAGGAAAAGGAAGACAAAAGCAACAAAAACGAATTATATAACAAGGTCAATTGAATCCCTCCTTAAAGGCATTCGTTTATATAAATTGTGTTCATTATTTTATTCAATGGCATTCTAATAAAAATATGGAAGCGCGCTAACAGCCTTGAGTCACTTCATTACGAACCGTAATACTCCGGTAAAGCATTCTGTTCCCCATTTGCAATTGAATTGTAAGAAATGAACTTCAATACTCGATCAGAGTGATTAGCTGTGAAAAAGATGGATAAAAACGATTGCATATAGCGGAGACTGCGGAGATGAAAACGTTGAGATGGATATGTGGAGTGACAAGAATGTAAGGAAGGTAAAGTAAGGAATAAGTATGTTAGAAAGTGAGGCCTGTTACAGACCCGTCGGGGCTGCGGGTTGTTCGAAAGAGATACCGCGGCCTCCACACAAAGGGCTAAGAAGGAACATGGGAGGTTTTTAGTCAGTACCACTCCCTACCGCCCAGAGAGGGAGGAGTCATTTCATGATTTCCCACCCTCCAAAAAAAAAGGCCTATTCAAGAAAAAAAAAATGGAAGTAGTCAACCTTGATATGAGGAGGGACGAATCGCACGTGACTAAAAGGGTAATGAATATAAATGTTGATGGATGAAAAGGGAGAGGAAGACCAAGGCAACGGATGAATTCTGTGAGGTATTTTATGAAAACAAAAGGAGTAAATGATAGCGTGACCATTGTCGGAAGAATGGAAGAAAAACGTGTTGCGCCGACCCCAAGTAACATGGGAAAAGGGCTGGAAGATGATGCGAGGAGATCTACTCCTATGAACTTTAATTCCTACGCATAAAACCCACCGAAAAAGTTAAAATTCAATACTTAGTTCCAGTAATCAGAACCAAAATCAATTTTATACCTTAACATTAAGTTGAACAAAAATATTATCAGATATGAATATGGAATATATTCTTACAGTATTACACGTGCTGACGTACCCAGTCCTTTTAATATATTCGTTGTACAATATTATGGGAGGAATTACCATATTCGGCAACGTCGGTGTCGTCATAATATAGGATTCGCTACATATATGCGTACGTATTTCATAAAGACTTTGTACATAATGTATTACAATATGCTATTGTAAATTCTAACATAAATTGCCTGAAGATTCATGATAAAGTAACAAGCTATTTTGAGTTTATGAGCCAGTCGGTCTCTCGTATATGAAAATATCTTACAATTCGGAGTTGAAGGAATCTTGTGAAGTTTTAGCGTGTCACTTTGGAAACATGATGAATCAGGGCCCTAAACTTCCTTTTACTCATCATTTTAGACGAAAAAAGTCCACTGCTGGTCATAGGTCTCCTCCAAGAGTCGCCACAAGCAAGCCAAGGAGCGGAGAAGCTCGTGGCTTAATCTGCCGCTCAGGTTGATGTTTAGGTAGAGCCGTGATTGCTTACGTTGGTCCGTAGATGGGTAGGTACCCAATGCATAGCAAGTATGATGATGATACAAGCAAGTCAAAGCCGGTGGGTAAGAAAAGCAGAAGAATTTCTTGCAATACCAGAGGTACGCAGATTTCCGTAGGTTACGTTATATTTCACCGGTACACGTGTCCTTGTCCTTCAAACTGGAGTTAGATAGGTATAGGTATGGAGGAAGTATAATAAAGTTAGGTTAATTGTTACTCACGTGGAACCCAGTGCGGCTCCAGTGTGTGCGTTCCCGCTCCACCCTAACCCTGCGCTGCCACGCCGCCCTGTAACAACACACAAGTATATCTTTATACTGGCCTCTTAACAACACAATGTATATCTTTATACTGGCCTCTTAACAACACAATGTATACCTTTATAATGGCCTCTTAACAACACAAGTATGTCATTCTTTAAACGTGAACGAGCTAAGGGAGATCACGAGAATCTGCTTTTCTAAGTTTTAAACCGATTGTGATTAAAACATACATAGCGACCGGCGAGTCGGCGACCGTACCTTGTAACAAAAGTTTCCAAATTATAATAATCGTAGTTGTAAGTTCGTTTTACCCTTATTGAATGACTTCGTATTTAATACAACGATGACATTTGCAGGTTTAACTAATATAGATTTTGATGATTCTACATCATTAGTACTGTGCCGAATTAAACGTTGATTAACCAACAACCAGATACTGAGCTGTGAACAGCAGAAATTGACATTTTAATTGTACAGGCTACCTCGTCGGACGTCGCTCCTCCCTTGACAACACAATAAGTATACATCTAGTATTCTACAATGTTCTACAGTAATCTGATTACCACACGAGTAGTAAGACTCCGAGGAGCGGTCCCTAATGGAAACAACATCGCCCATTAACGCTCGCAAACATTGTTTCAGGGAATTTCACCCTTGACATTTAGAAAAAACGTAGGTAAATAGAACACATTTTCATTTAGGTACAGCTCAAAATGCAGTATCGAGAGCTACGCTTATGCAAGTCCAATGTTTTTGTTGCCGATAGCCTACTGTTAGTGAAAATGTTTCCCATATTTTTCCGAACCTCGGATATAAAAACTTGCGTCCCAATAGAGTTAAAACGTGAACAACAATGAAACGATATTGTGAGCATGAGATACCTGGAAACGATTACAGTTCATCCAAACTGAAATTACGTGACAACGTCAACAGACGTCAAATAAACATTGGAATTGGAATAAACTTGCTAGGGACGGCACTGTTCGTCTCCTGTGAATAAGCGTAATTGTGCCCTTCTATTTCATCACCTATGGTTAAAACGAGGCCGTAACTTATCTATTTAGCCTGAACTTCAAGATAGACTCTATAATAAGGGTTGTTTGGTATTTTAGAAACAATAAGAGCTCGTGGCTAAATTATAACAGCCGCTTGGGTTGATGTTTTTGCATGCTGAGTTTACCTTTAAGTGATTGTGCACTATTGTTTATATGTTTTTACTTGTTTTTTTCCCTCTCAAAGAGAGGAGGCCTGTGTCCCAGCAGTGGGAACATTAATAGGCTGTTGATGATACTTGTTTTTTATGCTTGTAACCAGTGTAACAGTTGTTGGTAAACCAAATAAATAAAATAAAAAAAATAAAAAAATGTTTAGGTTAAGCCGCGTTTGGTTAGTTTGAACCCTAGATGGGTGCCCACTCATTTTATTTTTGGTCCCATAAATACCAGGGTGACCGAGGTCTGCTCAAATGAAAATAGAGAAAATGAATTTTCCCAGATATAAGACCTAGCAAGATCGAATTTCCCCATCGCAAACCCATTGCTATTTTCACCGAAATCGGAGTTGTTTTCGAGAACGTGACTATAGATTGCTCATTTAATACAAAATAGGGAACTCGTAAAAGTTCTAAATATAAGTACGTCAGTCATAATTTCGCGGGTTCTCCCGGCGGAGATGCCAACAAGGATAATAACTTGTCACGTCATACATTTTATACTAAACTGACAGTGGGGACAGTGGGAAATATTAACACATGTAGACTTGTAGGTGGACCGTCGGACATGGGCATCTAGGGAGCACGTTTAATGAGCTAATTTGACTTTACAATGCTTTTGTTTATTTTAGAAAAAGTCTTCGAGTCTTTGGTGAACTGGACCCACTTGTTACTGGACCCGCTTGCTACTGGACCCGTTTGCTACTGGACCCGTTTGCTACTGGACCCGCTTGCTACTGGTTTTGAACAATTTAATACATATGTGACTGGGTCGACTAATCCCGCGGGTCTTTTTCGATTGGGCAGTTTGTTTTGTTTTGCAGTTTTCGCTGTGTGAAATCGCTTTCATATTCGCGGTTTTCAATTATGTATGCTAAACGTACTCGTTAGTTGTCGCGGGCCCGAAGGCTGAATGCTTGTTATTAGATTTTTCCATTAGAGGGAATATTCTGGTGGAAAAATCCAGCCATGGAGTCTAGATTTTTGTCCGGTTGATGGACTTGATGGCAATAGACTTACTCTCTATAACATGATACTTAAACTTAACATGCGAAATATGGACAGATGCACTAATAAACACAAAATCTGCCTAATTTTTATATGAAAAAGTATAAATGATGTGATGACTGATGATATAATTGAACTATTTAAGGGAGCCATGCATTTGCTAACAAACCACTTCACAGTTTGGCAGACAAAAGTAACATAAGTATATTATGTAAAAAAATACAATAATTACGACGAGTAAACAGTTTTTCATTATAATATTTCAACCTTTTGAGGATTACAGGCGTGATATTATTATGTTTTAAGAAATATCGCTTCTATTTCAATTACTTATGTAAAACTTCCCCTACAATTAATTTCGTACAATTCACGTCGTCGTTCACGTGCTCACATCTAAACATTCCTTTCCCGTTTCTAAGAAATCACAAACATATGGAAAATGTTATGTACAAGACGTATGACGTCAGATATCCGGAATCAGGCCCGAGGCACACCTTTCTGTAACGTTGCGAGACTGTTCAAACATTTCTAACCGATACATTTTCTTGCAAGATGTCAAATACAGCCTTATAACTCGAAAGCTATATGTGGCGCCGGTGACTGAAAAGTTGTGTGGAAATCGGTTGTCGTGGTATGGGCATGTGATGCGGAGGAATGAGGAAAATGTCGTGAGGAAGGTTTTGAATATGAATGTGGATGTGTATAAGAGTTGAGGAAGGCCAAAGAAACGATGGATGGATTGTGTTAAGAATGATATGGAAAGAAAGAAGGTGTCTCATGAGATGACGAGAAACAGAGAAGTATGGAAGAAGAAGACATGCTGCGCCGACCCCAAATGAATTGGGATAAGGACAAGAGAATGATGATGAACTCGAAAGCTTTTCATCGAGTTCATCATCATTCTACACATAACCACACCTCGGACACTCCATACAACGCCCGCAAAATAATTACCTATTACTACTACATAAACAAATAACGTTTGTGCACGACGTGCACGTGCAAATGTGTGCGTAAACTCTAGTAGGGTTATCGTAGCCTAAAAAATGGCGCGGAAAGTGCAACGGTCTGCGTCGCGAAAACCGAACGACGACTAATACGAGCGCGAGCCATTGCTCAAGTGTCGACGACGAATACCTCGAAGTGCGGGGTGAGGTGCGGTATTTAATATGAGCGCGGGGAAGGGAGTGTCCCTTCTGTACATAGTACTATTATGTATTCTGTGACATAACTGAAAACCTAAGTAACCAGTTGCTTAAAGAAAAGGTTACTAAAATCTAGCTAGGTACCTTCAGGCTCTGAAAACTTTAGAGTCCGCTCTTTCATAGGTCTAATTAGCATAGGATTTTGGGAGCTCGACCTAAAAAGTAATAAAAGGGGCAAGAATTTTCTAACCACGCGGAATAAAAGCGTATCCTAGTTTAATAATAAGGCACTTACTATTCATTTATATTCCAAAGTCCTAAGGGCCTTACAGGATCGAATGTCAATTAAATTCCTTGGAATTTTAATTATAAATTGGATGGGGCGAAAGAACGTAAAATTCTTTGTAACTAGGCCGGGTTCGCATTATTGGCCATGAAAATGCTTTAACTCTTTTCAATCAAGGTTTTCAATACGGACGAAGTTTGTTTTCTAAAGCGCCTGTATATTGATTATTTTCGGTTGAATTCACTATAGAGAACGAAATCTGGGTCCTCGTTGGTCTAGGTTTGATTCTCAAATCGGGCAAAGTGTTATTGGGTTTTTCATTAAGAATTTCTCTGTAACAGCCACGGAGTCTAGATTTGTGCCTGGTTGACGAATAGGCTCGTCCTATATTACACGGGACTTAATCATAACTAGCGAAATGTAGGTTTGTACTAATAGGTAAACCTCTAGCTAATCCTTGGTGAATTTAGACGTAAGTAATGTTAGACAGAAATTCAAGTTTCATCGTAATCAGAACGGTACTACTACTTATAGCACAGTCTCTCTATACACCGTTGTAATTGTAACTAGGTAATAATTTCAGGTATGCAAATAGGTGATCGAGGCAAGGATCACAACCAGCCATCAATATGCAAGTTAATTGACCCGACACGTATAAGGCCTCGGTCACTTTGCAGACGAATATAAATGGTACCTCCGCAGTCATAGATGAATCTTGATCGTTATTTGGGGCCGACTGAGACCCAACAAGTGTGTAATCGAGTGGGCGGTCAGCAGGTACCTGTGTCGAAAACTGTATAGTATATTGCTTGACCAACACTACTTGAGACGCGGTAAAATTTTGAACTACGATAGAAATGGATGGGTGGCGTTTTTCTTCGCAAGCAGCGCTGCCTTGATGTCCCAAGTTATGTTGGTCAAGTAACACATAAAACATAAATCTCTCATTTGGTACCCTAACAATGGTTATAAATAGACTGTTCAGCTGTCGGGTACAAAAGAGATTTTCTTAACAATACCTGAAAAGAAAACGATTTTGATGTTTGATTTCGTAGAAGACTAAAAAGGGTACAAATAATGAAACCATTATTGTTTAGGTCGGTGAAAGGGCGTACATAAGTAGACAATACATAAGCCTTTCAATAGAGAGCAACAGTAAATATCTGAGAAATAATGTTAATAATAGAAACAACAATCAGATTATTTCCGCCACAACTAATAGATCGGTAAAACTATCTATAATAACCGATAGGTGCTTGTGTCGAACAGTTCGGTACATTAAGAAAACTCGTTAGCAAACTTCGCTAAACGATGATATAGGAAAACGAGAGCTGTTAAAGCTTGAAACTTTCCCAAGTATTCTTTTATTTTAAGCGCTGAAGCTGCTTTTATGTTCTAGCCGTACATTAAAGCCGTGGTCTGGGGATATCGCCTCGTATAATTTACGCAAAGCAGTTTAACAAGTCGTTATAAAGGGACGCTGGACGTTATATGACGGACGGAACTAACGGTCTGAGGAACGTTTCGTAAACAATAACTTCTATCATGTTTTATTATGATTATGCTACAGTAACAATGTTCAGACGATACTCGGCTACATACAACACGGGGCTATGGGTTATTAATTCATGAATACATCTATAATTTTCCAATGTTGATTGATCGTATTGAATTATTTGGAGTTACCTACCACATGTTCTGACAACACTTGAAATGATACCTTGTATTTGTTACTCAAGTTGTTTGAAGCGTTTTGGAGTAGAATAACTACCAACAAATAATATTTATTTTACGCTTCCAAAAACCTGTATCATTCGTTTATCTTCACGTCAAAATAAAATAGCGTATAAATAAATATTTGGATATTTCCTTTTCGTAAGTACTTTCAGAAGATCGTATTTATTTCTAGTCGCTACATGTCAGTGTGAGAATAAGTACTTGATAAGAATTGACACTGCCATGATTACCGAGATCCGGGCTCCATTTGGCATTGAACCGGTGACGGGGGATCGTATAATCCGATTGCCAACCATCCGTCCTAGTGCCGGGGTCACCACCGAAAACGAGACTTGACTCCAAAAGTTTCGCATGCCGTTTACATTGAACCCAGAGGTAGGAACTCCTAAACCGATTACAAATTTGGATTTCTAGACTCGACTATCGGGAGGACCTTGACCGTTGATAACTCGATTGATATTGGAGATAAGGTAATTTAAACTTGGTAGAAGCATTGCCTGAAGCCAAAGTGCCAAAGTTACGTTATAACTTAACTACGTTATAACTTAACTACGTTATTTAAATGGCATCGTTTTTAACTGCAAACAACATGTTACATTCTATACTTTGGTAAGTCATTTTCGCAGTGACTTTTGGCTAGGTAGGGATAACCACTATAGCCACCATCATGGTCACCGTACTGCGCCGGGTAGCGACTGACCATCAGTACCTTATTTACTTTCCCATTTATACCTCATTTTCTCGGATTGTACATCACTCTACCGACCCCATGATTGGAGTTTTCCCGATTTCCTTTACTGCTTGTGTTCAATGGTTGTGTTAGAAACTGATAATCATTAGGCTGAATTAAGAAGTAACTCAGCGTTACAAGCTTACAACATCTGTGCCAAATATTAACACAGATGAAAGATAAATATCAGTTGTAATGGTGACCAGAGAGTGTGAATACATGGTGAACACAGATAGCGTAGAGATAAGATAAACAGCGCTAGTACATTCCAATGAACAGATACTTGCTAAGATTTACTTAACCATTGACGTCAAATTAATGAGATTCCAATAAATTCCATAAAGCGTAGATCCAGTGTTTTTATACATGTTTTAGCTCCCTGCAATTGGCGATTCAGGAGATTTCAATTCATGATCCGTGCAATAAATATTAAAGACGTAGTCGCGTTTACCTTACACATTTTTGACATACTCCACAAAACTTCCCAGAATTTGCCCGATATTACATTTGTTTTTCAATCGGTATGTGGATCAAATATATGCCCAGACATTTTTTCATTACGTTCGAGAAAGAAAACACATAACTCGAGCACGACAAATATTAACTCACGCGTGAACGTTACAAATGAAAATAGACCGTAATATACCTACATCGTAAAATGTTATAAAACATGAAACCTATTGTAGACATGTTCTAAGAATCGTAATAGTTGTACTATTTGGGGAACATACGCCGCAACCCATTGTACAAAAACATTTACACTATTAATTAAACAAACTGTTTACGTGCGTAATTTGCGAATTACGACGGTTCCGTGACTAACGACTTGCAATAAATTGATGAGAAAAACTCCGCAGGGTGGCGTGAAACCGGTGGAACATCCATCTCATTGTGTCAGTGAAGCGTTTTTAATACACTCAAGATGCGCAAGTCTCGGGCATGAGAGGGAGTCGCCAGGTGAGGGTGGTACCGCGGGAAGAAGGGTGTGCCCCCAGACATTTTCAATAAACAACACTTCCTCCCGTTCCACAAATGCCAACAAAGCCTCATCGACGCGTAATTATGTCAATATTCTATACAAACACGGCGGCGATGTGACAGATCACCCTCCTTCCCTTGGCGCTAAAGTAATGTCATCAAGGCTGCGGCTTGAGTGGCACTAACTTGAGCGAAATAAAAGCGACTGACAGAAATGTCGAGGAGTATCCAAAATTTTGAAACAAAATTAAAATAACTCCATTAAAGTAACTCTAATAACTTCTACATCCTCGTAACACAAAACGTCAACGACGAAAGCGTCAGGATTAGTAAGAGAGTCAGAGTCAAAGGTGTGAGATATCCATATCTGTCACAGTTCGCTGATAACTCTATTACGCGCCATCTGATAGGTAACGTGCCTAACATTTATCAGGCACATTTCAAGCTTACACTAAACTACATTTTCGTAGAGGTAGAGTGATATTTTGCTTGATCGTCATGAGAATCAACAGCCAAATGCCAAGTTGTCAACTAGTAGACTGACAACTACCTGACAGTATCTTAGCACCTTTAGTGGTCAAATATGCAAATAAAACTTTAAAAATCTCGTTTTCATTTTTGATGGATACAACCAAGGAATATCACCAAATGTATAATTCAGAAGTCAGCGTCGGTTATCGTCACCCCGGGACGGATGAGCTCGCCTGTTCATAAGGTATTAATATGTCGACGAAATTGACGACCACATTCATAAGCTACTCAATGTTTTCAGGAGTGCACAACCACTGAATATATTTAAAGGTCAGGTTGTAAACAATCCGTCTATCTACACGACGTGACATGACGTCGACGAAAATTTATTCGTTTGGGTTTTTCAATCACGTAATAAATTACTAATTAACCAACCAGTAATCGGTCGAAAGGTCACGAAGTCCAACGAATGACGTAAACATTGAAGTACATATTTTTGTGTGCTTTAATAATATTTGAACAACTAATCGTTTTTTAACAGGAAAAGTGTTTAGTTTTCCTGTTTACTATCGTTGCGCATCTTATCACAGTTCAAATATTTCGGTTAGTGCTGCGTGGCATACTACTAATTCAATAGCAAACAGTCTCAATTAACTGACGCTGACGTGGACACGACCAGACAGATCTGACAGAGAACAAACAAATTCAAACAATTATTTATTCAAAAGCGTGTGGCTGTGGTCTCGATATCGATTTTATCGAAACGGTATGGAGACGAAATGACTATCTATTAGGCCTTGAACGTTGTCCTTCTTCAACTATGAACTATGAATTGAAGTATATATCAGTTACGCATCGCATTATCTCCGTCATTACCGTGGGATTGGCGGGGCAAGTCGCAAGTGTCAGCTTCGTGTCAAGAGCGGCTTGTATACGGGTCAGGTCCGCACTACGTCATAACGAGCACGTTTGCCAGACTCCGGGCCACGTGCCCGACTCACAACCGTCCCCCATTCAAATGTTTCTTTCACATTTTTACAAAACTTGCCCCGGTGTTTCAATAAAAGGTCAATTATAGGAGGAAAATCTGTACGAATCACGTTTCTCTGAAATGTCAGGAGTACGGGTGGGTGACTCGTTGCCTTTTCGTAGGATTTCGTTTCTTTGTAAGGGCTGAGTTACAATTGGTATTGTTTAAGTAAACAATGTTGTTTTTGAAACAGTTAAGGGGACGGTGAACGAACATTTCTCCATACAAACGTAATACCAAAATCATTCGCGATACGAACATATTACCTTACCTTTATTAACTTTTTTTTTAAAACATTTACTATTTACGAAATGCAAGCGAATTGCATTTCGTCAATAGTAAATAGCAATGTTTTAAAAAAAAAGTTTAATAGGAACCTAGATAAATATCGTCTGTATCCGAATAACATAATTTTAAGTTGGTAATATTATGTTCGTATCGCGAATGATTTTGGTATTACGTTTGTATGGAGAATGTTCGTGCACCGTCCCCTTAAGTGTTTTGGAGGTATAACTTTCCTGTTTTGACTTTTGGTGATGTAAAACTCCAAAGAAATTAACTTTTCCTTATAGTTACAAAACAATACTTCACATAACATTCCTCGCTAAAAAGTGGAAGCAGAACATCCCTGCAAAATAGTCCCTAAACTGCATTCAACTATAGGCGGAACCAAACATTAGCAAAGCTATTGTCGCAGCACATAGTCCATGTAAACTAAACGCTCCATAGGGTGTAGTGTGGAGTGTATGTTGGTACATAGGAGGGAGGTCACGAGGTGTAGTCGACACCTCTCACAAAACTCTCGCATCTGAAAATGGTTACCGTCCAACTAGACGCGTTTCGTTCAAACGATCGACGCTTTCAGCTTTGTGAATCAATCTGTGTAACTTTATCCCGAAGCACTTTAGCTGCGAAAGTAAGGTAAATTCTTGTTTATATTTTAAGTAAACCTGATTCAGAATTCAGCACTACACAAATAAGTACGTTGGTGTTCTCGCTTGAGATAGCAATATAGCATGTAACCAATGAGGCGTGTTTTAGTAATGACTTGGGAGCACAGCAGTAATTGTTTCTGCTCAATCTCCTCAGAATTCAAGCGCACAACTAGTAACTACAAGCGCTTTTCCTCATTTTTCTACCAACTTTTTGTAGAATATTTTTTTAAAAGCTCTCAAGGGAACACGGAATTGGCTGCTGCCGACAGCTAATTATTTTTTATTGCAAAAAGCTTAATTAGCAGTCGCAACTTTGGGGATTACAGGGGGCGTTTCAAATCCCGTTTTATGGATACTCTTGGGTCAGGCGAAGTACAATTAGAGGTACGGTCAGCATCAGAAGTATATTAACATTACTCAAAGTTTCGAAGCTGTTTTTTTTAATAAAAACTTGTTAGATATTACTCGTTACTCATGTTATTGGAGTGTAAGGACTATTTTAACGAATAATCTTCTGAAACACTAAAAATAATAGCTGGAGTCCTGTACATAATAGAATTAAAATTCCGAAATGTTCAGCTACTTCTGATGCTGACCGTACTGTGAGAGTAACATCCCCTAAAGCCAATGTTTAATATTTAATTCCTATTAATAACGTTATGGCGCTCGTAAAAAGTGCGAAAATATCAGGAGAGACTTTTATAACGAATGTGTTTCTGGTTTCTGTCAGTCATACTGCCTAAGTGTGTTGTTATTATTAGATTTAAGATGTGTGCTCGGACGAATCTCCTGATACATTTTCCACTGAAACAATTTGCTCATAAAAAATCATCCGATTTTGAGAGTAAAAATATTATATAAACGAAAAACAGGTTAAGCTTCTGCTTTATTTGCTTTGCACATAAATTACTGTTCTATCCCGACGCCAGTTGATGATTGATGGAGTTTTATTTTTAAGAGTTTTTCACGAGTAACGTTTCACGTTTGGAATTTAAAAAGCTTTATACATCATAATAAAAGCGTTTGGTTTCCCACTGAAATGTCCACAGTAATATGATAACACTAGATACTTGCACTTACAGTAAAATATAAAACCATTACTGGCCGTTATACTACCGAGAGGCAGCTTCCCACATGACACAGATAATTGAATTAAAAAAATACATTATACGTACAATAGGAGCTTTTCTCGCTCGGGGATATAATGTCGTCATAATGGTAGCGGTGGTGTAGTACACAGTAATAACCTGTAACTAAGTTTATCTGACGGACTCATTAAATTGTTGTAACCTTATTTCTCTACAGAGTAGAACCCCGTTCTCGGCAGGGCTTGTATTATACACAAACAGTTTATGATAGAACGATTTGTAATATTAAAATGGCGAAGCATGACAGTATTATTTTGAGGCAACCTCTTTGAAAATTTTAAAGTTTCTTTTACAAGTGGCGAGAAGGCAAGTGTTTCCCCGGCCTTGGTTTGCTGGTTACCAAGCCTTTATAGGTCGTCGGTCAACAAGTTTGTTGGGTCTTAGGTTACATCGTTGCGGAAGCCGGAGGATCGTTGTAGCACAACTTGTGAGAAACCATGTCCAACAGTGGACTGCAATAGGCTGTGTTGGTTGATTACTTGGCGATCAATCCCTGGTCTGCTAACCGCGTTACCATGTCGTCAACTATCAAAATAATTATCAAGCCAAGAGAGAGAACGAAGAGAGAAATGATCTTGTCTTGATCTTGGTGCGTTAACTCTTTAACAACGCACTAAGATACGATTTAAGTTCGTTTTCACGATCGTCAATATAATCCAAAGCCAGTTTATCACAACACATAAAGAGGGATTCCATTAATTTTCTTTGTATTGAGAAATATATTGCTAAACGGATTTTAATTGCTTATTGATCTGGTATAAAGTGGGACGATAAAATTGGGGGCGAATTCTTAATCGGCGTGACGGGCTCGCCTAAATTTGAACGGAGCCACGATAAAGTGCGGCGTAAATAATTATTTCATGATATTGTTATTATTAAACGCTTTTCACTTGACAAATTGATGGGATAATAAATTATTTTCACACTCAAGTAATTTGAAAATGCGAATAAATCGCCACTATTGACAGCAAAGCATTTTTTTTTTATTTTTCCATTAGGAATTTATTGGTACCAACCGGAATCTGGATGTATGACCTGTCTGTCGGTTTCAATAGGCTTGCCACCTTTGATATGTGGGTGGACTAAAAGATCTCCTCTACTCTACTGAGCCCTTCGTAGAACACCGAGTGATCAGGTGGAATTTGAATGTCCAATACTTTGTGGGCTGGCTGGATGACGGATTTAATAAAGAATAAAGCGTAGGCTTTACCAATGTTTAGTGTGAAAAGCTTCATCTAACATAAATACTTTTCCAGGTAAGGAGCAATGCTAACGTAAAAACCGTAAAAACTGTTTTGCCTTTTGATAATATTATCCATTTTCTGGAATAATTTTATCTGCATGTAAACATAAGAAGATGGCCATTCCCTTTATTTTAATTGTTTTATTACCATTTCGTGGAGTTCTTCTCCTTCTTCGAAAGTTGGTCCCAGCAAATTGGCGAATACACGCAATGTACGTCAGAACCTGAATTCGCGGTTGGGATATGGGTCGCGAATCTGTTTTGCGAACGTCAGTGAACGTAAGTTTAGCAGTAATGCTGCATGCAACAGGCAGTTTCAGTTGTTTGACGTCATATAATACGTCACGCCATGATATGCCGTCAAAACAAGGTTCCAGAATTTCGTTTTGCATAATTCTAAAAACATTCGGTGAATATGTTACACCGTTGGTTCTGGCTGTCGTTTGTAGATTTTTATAGTCGTTTACGGGTAGCCAGAAGCGGAAACTGACAACCAGTCTTACGAAGGCGCCAACTCCACGGGCAAGAGAATGCCGACAATAGTCTTGGCATGTATCAATTTTACTAGAAACTCTATGAACCACCTCCATATTATCGCAGCGATAAAATCGACCGTAGAGGTGGCTCGTGCATGACACCTAAGGGAATCGTATTACTCAATAACTGGATTATGGGGGTTAGATAGGTAGTCTCACCACGAAACATACTGGTGTTCACCTGCATCCAGTTCTATTGGAGGCCGACTCAAATATAGTTGGGAAAAACTAGCCAGAAGATACTTCCACATCCACTAATTACGTTAAAAATATAACATGGTTTTATCTTTTACCCTTTTGGAAGTGCTGAAAGTTATCTCTAGTTGTCACGTTTTATTGAAGAGAAAAATGACAATGACTGATAAGAGTTATCAGGTGTTTATGGGTGGTTTGTCAATAGCATTAGTTTAGGATTTGCTCACGCTTTGACTATTCTACTGTCATTATTAGTTTTAAGATTAGCGCGTGCTGAAAGTAATGAATGTTTCTTAGTTTACTATGACAAATAATATGGTGTAGATGGAACTTGGAACAACTCAACCACGTTGAATAAAAAGTATACAATACAGTGGCAGAAAGAAAATATTTATCCAATTTACAAGCAAATATCCGCCTAAAGAAAAAATCCATGTTACATTTTGGATCTTTAATTTACGTACCTATTTGGGAAAACGATAAGTCTTTTGAACAGTATGGGCCCTCTAAATGTCTTACCTTTTTATACCTTTATTGTACCCACAGTCCCACACTGATTACTTTTATTGTCAAAGGATTCGAATAGAAAATTGTAGAAGATACAAGAAACTAACTAGAATGCTCGATTGTTAGTGCCGGATAAGACAATTTGTCGTAGGCCCGACGGCGACCGGAACTCGCACAATGGACCGTTCCGACGACTGATGTTGGGTCCCGCACTACTTGTACCTACGTCTTTCGCTCATCTGTAATCAACTATCTACAATTTCTATCTCTATTCTTCGTTAATTCAAAAGGGACTGTTACAATATTGTAGGTTCCGAGACGACATAATTTTAGGGATATACCTAAGCAATTACGAAAATAATGTGTTTAATTTTGTTCTTGCGGTGAAAAATATACTTCTTATCGCTAGCTTATGATATTTGAGGCAGTGAATGGCGTGTTTCTTTTACTTTTTTGGTAATTATACAAATTAACTGTCTTTACATATCATTACTTTCATAAGATAAAAGTTCGGTAGCTGAACAATGATATTAATGAATGAACTATGATAAAATGTTGGTATATAAAGCATATTCCACCTATCTTTATAAACAACACCGAAATAATAACCCAGACCAAAATACAGAACTCTATACTATAAAAACGCTTGAATAACCACGAATAAATCGTAAATCATACGTCGTTATTAATAATATTGATTAAAACACTTTAATTAAAAAGCCCGGTGATTTACCGACACTGAATAAAGCTTTTATTATCGCAAGAGATCATTAAAAATGTTCAATGTGTCATAAAACTGCGAGCGTATGTTCAATCCCCTCGACGCGCGGTGCATGTTGCAGGCAGAGAGAAAAAATAAACTATAGATTATATCGTTTATTTTGCTGAAAATTTGTCTGATATGTAGACAAGCGTTCTCAGAATGTTGGAGATATAGAGATTATCATGGTAAAGATTATCGAGGTATGAGGAAAAAGGTATAAAATGGCTCATCCTCGATTGATAAGCAATGATCCTCCGACCAACTGGTATTGTGTCCAAGCTCAAAGGTTGCTCCTCAAGGGCCTGGCTGTTCCTCCTAATGTCCCGGATAAATTTGCTTGTGTGATGCAGGATTCGGTGTTATCTCATGTGATTTGTAATTCGTTTTTGGTGTTGTAGATGCCTCCTCCAAAATAAAACTTATGAAAATGTTGGAACTTTGACCTCCAATATGAAATTGATTAAATTCTTAAGTCTCCGTCAAGATCCTCAGGCGTTTCCAAAACTGTCCGAAGGCGTGACAGTGACGGCAGCACATATAAAGGACGTTCGTTTCATTCCTGTTGATACAGCGCACCATATCCGTGGCTGGCGTGAATATGTTGATAAGTCTAAAACTGCAATTTGTCAGGACGGCCATTTATAGGGTTTGACGTCTTCTGGTAAATCGGTAAATTAGTTTAACATAAATGTTGTAGTTGTTTTATAGGTTATTTTATGCCCTCTTTTCAATGATGACAGTAAATAATCGAAATTCTCCATAGATTGCATAATAATAGACTTGTCAATTCGTTCACCAACGACTTATCAACTTATGCACCGACTTATCCACTTATTCACAGCGTTATCAACGTATTCACCAACAGTTATCAACTTATTCACCTACTTAATAGGGAGTATTAATAGGTAAACAATGTTATTTTAATGAAAAACCCATTATTATTATTGGAATAGTTTTTGCCCGTGGCTTCGTCCGCGTGAATGTCGGTTAAACTACAAAGATGACGATTTTCCATACAAACTTTCATCCCCTATTTTGACTAGGAATAAGGTTGAATTTCCAAAATTTTTCTTATTCCTAGTCTACATTATAAAGGGAACCTCTGTGCCGAAAATCAGCATTCTAGGTCCAAGGGTTTGGGCTGGGCGTTGATGAGTCAGTCAGTAAGCCAGGACTGTTCTTTTAATTTATATAGATAGATAGCAAACAGATAAAAAACAAAAAAAAACTGGCCAAGTGCAAGTCAGACTTGCACATGAAGAAGTCCGGACCATCGTAGTAGGGAAACCCCCTAAAATTTGTATTATTTCTTATTTTAGCGGCGACAGAAATATTTATTTTGTGATAAGTTTGTTTTTCATATTGTTTGTATGAATGACAAAGTTATATTTGCGGTTTTTTAAATGTGCTATATATAAAAAACTACTAACTCTCGTTCAAACAAATTTTTGTTGAAAGTTATCATTACGATCTATAGCATACATTTTTTTTTGATTTTTCTCTTTCTTAGTTTAGAAGTTAGAGGGGGGACGACACTCAGTTTACCCCTTTAGAAGTGTTTATCTTTCAAACGATTGAATTTGAGAAAAAATGGTTTCAGGAACCTCAGTGTAATTTTTAAAGACCTATCTTTAGATACCCCACACGAATAGATTTGATGAAAAAAGTTTTTTTTTTGTTTCAGTTCCATGTATGGAGAGCCCTCCTTAATCTTGTATTCTTTTTTAGTTTTGTATAATAATCCTATAGCGATTTAAAGACTACATCTACATACCAAGTTTCAACTGTGTAGTCTTAATAGTTTCCGATTAAAGTGGCTGTGACATACGGACGGACAGACATGACGAATCTATAAGGGTTCCGTTTTTTGACATTTTACTACGGAACCCTAAAGATATTTGATTTGCTAAAATACCTACTACTTACTCAAATCAAGCATTGTTCTTCTACCTAAACAAATATTACAATGAAGGACCACGAAAATAAATCATTTTACCAGTGTTTTTACAATAAAAATCAATAATAATTTGTCCTCGTCCAAATCTGGATCAGTAGATGCAGAGACATCACCAAAAGTTTTTATATTTCTATAAAACTCTTTAAAAGAGTCGTCAATCAAGTCAATCATGTCCATCAAATCTTTTTTTTTCTCTGTACTAATTGGCAATGCCTCCTTAGAGATTGGGCTCAACCTAAAGACATCTACTGTAGACTTTCCCCTTTTCCGAAATACTGAATTAAAAGGAGGTTCGCGTTCCAGGCTTTTCATAAACTTTATTTTGCATACGTTATTTCTGATACACCGCGCGCGTACCTAAATAATCGCCGCGATATTTTTACGTCTATTAAAACCTTTATCAATACTTACCTACTTAAAAGGTGGCAAAATGTTATTTGTGAGTATGAGATCTGTGCTCTGATCCATTTTCGTCCACTTTATTCTTTCGCTGGCGAGATGAATGCAACTTTAAGTCACGAAGTTCTGTTCTTCTGAACTCTGAATTGACGTTTGTTTACCAACAGACGAGCGAGGGATGTGCACGGTGTGCACCGATATAAGTTGTTAACTAAACATATTCATTTAACTTGAACTTTTTTGTAACAGACATATTAGTGATAACTATATTTATTACATTTAGGGTTGAGAACTTCGTTGGTCGTAACTGGACATCTCAATATATCACAATTTAAACAGAAATACTTCGGTCGGCCATAACTTGATATGTCGATTTGTCAATTTAAAATTTGTGCCTATAGAAAACTCATAAGTGTATAAGTTGAGATATTATATAACGAATATTCATTTGGGTACTGAGTATAGGTTGATATATCAACATATCAATGTTTGATAAAAAAAACATGAGAATGCTTAATTGGACAAGTGGACTTGTAAATTTAGACACGTCAAAATGAGAGATGTCAACTTACGACCAAGGTCGATTGCTCCAAAATTTATGGATATTTTGAGCTGTCAATTTTTTTCATATAAGATCCCAATGCCTAGGATATAATAAGCCAATAAAAAAAAAATCAAGGAAGTCGACTTATCAATGTGTTCACGCCAGCCACGGATATGTTCTACAACACGGTATAGATAACGCAAACGAGGTTAGTTTATAAAAGACGTGTTTGTTTTGACTCGAACAGTACGCCAGTTCTCACGTTTTGCGTAAATCGTGCCCCTTGAGGGCTTGCAGACACGTGTCAAAGATTTTACGTCCAAGTTCCTCTATAATGAAAAAATAATGAAGATTGCTGTAAGTTACTATCAAAAACAACACCCTAAAGTTCAATTTCACTTACATTGCACCGTTGTATCTTGTATGGCGATTTAAATAACTTAAAAATGACAATTCAAAAATGTGGCGCACGCCCGCAATGAGAGACCGGAATGTGGTTGCTAATTTATTAAAATATTCGGTCCTCGACAGTATATTACATATTATTATTTGCTTTCGAATAATATACAGTCGAGAACTAAACCAAATAATGCATAATAAATAACGAATTTTCATTAAACGCTGACAATAACTTTTAATGATGACTTTTAATTTTTGGCCTCGTTATCGATACCTGTGGAAGTGGAGGAGGGCATTAAAAATGATTACTAACCAGAAGATTTTTTTTTTATTACTTTGTTTGTTTTTATATAATTTAACAGTCATATTGTCCTACAAATTGTGTGGTACGTTATCCCGGTCCTACGCTCAGAAATATTTTATCCTTGCTGCCTCCTGCTAGCTACCCACAATCGAGAGTTTTTGTTGAAGAAATGTTGGGCGTCTCATCAAAATGAAGCTACTCACGAAAAACTAGCTTGATATGTAATCAAATTAAAAAATGTTCCGTGGCACCCGGACTAATATCTAGCCAATTGTCAAAGTAGTAAATGCTACTGTCAGCTAATCATCAGTAATAAGAACTGTAGCTCAAATTGAAACTCTGTAAACTCATGTTAACAAATAATTAATTAAACCCTGAACTTTCTTCGACAAACTTGTATGTTACCTTCTCAGAAATACAGTTTAGTTATAGTTAGGGCAAACTACTTTGACTTGTAAAACTTAATCTTCAATTAATAAAGGGATAATGTTCACGAAGTTTGATTTGGAAGTCTTGTTTTTATATGACTCGATATTTTCAAATAACTAGCTTCGTAGACGTCACATGGGAAGAATGACCAAATACCATCAGTGACGAAAATTGGATATATCGCACCCGCCTAACCCTGAGGGAATCACAGGCGTGTTCATTATGACTCTAATGACAGTCACACAAAAAGGTCATTTGTTGTTTAATTTTATATCACCCTAGTTGGTTATAACTTACTTTACTACGCACATTTTCGTGGTAAATTTTCCATGTGGCATTTCCGATTTAACGCTAAACCAATATCATAAATAATTTTAAAATAAACTCTCCCTCAAGGAAAGTCATTTAGTAATACTTATTTATTTATGCACACACAAAATACAAAAAAAAAAAAAAACGTGTGGCACTCGGACACTGCCGCGGTAAATCTATTGCATAGCATTTTTTATCAACTTAAGCAATAATAGGTATAAATAATTAAGTATTAATAGTGTAATTACACACCAAACTAATTATTCATTCAAAAAATTTTGAACAAAAATAACGATATTAAGAGTTTGATCTTCGAATTTCGCGCGATGTACATTATATAAATCAAAACTAACCTTCATAATACTAGTGCAGCAGGAGTAAAGAACAAATCCCGAGTGACGGCTATGACGCGATGCGCTACGGGCCAATCACTGCACTTTCCCCGCCCCGTGTCTCACTTCATACCACCAAACGGACCCAATAACTCACTTTTGCGTCAGCGCTCAAGAATCTTGCCGATGATAATAAGAAACTCTACGACAGAAAATTTAAAAGAAAAAGTATTGACAGCCTGACGTAAGTGTCATAACATTGAAAAATATGAAAATTATTTATTTTATTTTAGATATTTTATAAGAAAACGAATCGTTTTAGACCGATTCGCAGAATAGTAATGCAAAAACCAATAAAACTTATGATAGATGCGTACTAATAATAAAATGAATGTATATAGAGTACTCACTCCTCACTCATTATCTTTCACTATTTTTTCGTGACTTTCTTCATTAATAAATGCACTTTGTTTATTCATATTTAAAACACTTTGTACACAAATTATACGAGTAAGAATATTTTAGAAGGAGAAAGCAGAGAGACAAAACAGAAAAACTTTACACCTTTACAACCTTTACAACGTGAGGTTATAAATTATTTAATTTGACAACCTCAGTTGACAACCTTGTTATTTTCCGTAACCATAGCAACCTGGTTGAGTACTGAATACTGAATCCCGAATATTTTCGTTAGGAAATCTCTGGATTCGCTCTCCACGCTCAACTCAAGGCCCGCGATAGAATCTATGCAATAGATTAAAAGGATAAAACATAACAAATAGAAGAGCACAAAGGTACTGCTTATTTCATAAGAAATTTCTTCCAGCAGACCAGCGAGAGGCAAGTTGGATTACAAATGTAGACACAGTGTGTAGAATACGTTAACATTAACAGTTAGTGTCCTATACCAGTTGCTAGGCAGACAATGTGGCGTCAATTAAAATGGGACTGACCTAAAAGCAGCGTGTGATTTAACTCATTTGCGTCATGAGTCGTTAGTTCATTACATTATCAGTTTGGTTAAACGGTGCGGTTAGCGTCAGTGGCGCTATAACTACCCGCGTCATATATAAGGCACGTGGACGGTTAAATGTAACTGCTTTTAGTCGTGCCCAAGTTAGGAACTACTTATACAGCTATAATGTCAGGGAAATCCATATAGCATGTAAGTTTGTATGATTATCTCATCAGCAATCAATTCGTGGTGCTACGTGACTATTTGCAGCTTATTTCATAAGTAGAATTTATCCTCATGCGTCTTACCTGTGGTAATTTCCTGCTTTAACAACTCTCGTGTTTATATTAAAACACGAAGAGCTTGTAGCTAGGTAATAACAGCCGCTATCAATGCTCAGGTTTTTCTGCGCTTGGATAGGTTGGTCCACCCATTACATACCGAGTTCTCTCCATGCCAACGAAAGCACGTTAAGGTTGATGTTCCAGAGTAGCCCGCGAAATTCTCTTACGTTTTTAGCGATTTGCAGGCCAGTGCTAGGTTGTATGTTAGTGAAAATATGATTCGCGGCTGTAAGACGTATGCAGTTACAGAATTATAATCATCAAAATCAACATTACAACCCTCCAAGTTCATGTAACTCTCAAGAATGACCTTTTGATGAAATACTCATTCTTGACAGCTACATGAACTTGGAGGGTTGTAATGATGATTTTGATGATTATAATTCTGTAACTGCATACGTCTTACAGCCGCGAATCATATTTTCACTAACATACAACCTAGCACTGGCCTGCAAATCGCTAAAAACGTAAGAAAATTTGAATTTCGCGGGCTACCGTGAACATCCACCTTAATACGACACCAGCTGTCATTTCCAGTCCCAGATGGCCCGAAAGACTGACAACCAGTCTTACTAACTGGCTTGTGGAGGTAAAGTAAGCCGCTCCGTGTAAAATACTGGTACTCAGCAGCATCCGGTTACTCTGGAAGCCGATGTCAACATCAACACAGTTGGGAAATGGCTAGGCTTATATCGCTTACATTGTAACACGATACATCAAAAGAGGCCTACGTATCCGACATTTCGATTGTATCTCACGCAATTTTCTGCCAATAAATCTGTGAGCTCGTTTCGCATCGGGGCAATCTTTCAATCAGGCCGTCAGTTAGGAGTGACGTACACGCGTCACGGGAGTGCGCTATACTGCCATAGTTCCCTCTCGCTCATCGAATGTTCGAAACATCTGTTTAGTCTGTCAGCACCTAGACAAGTTACCTACATACACGTAAACATGTTTCAAACGATTTATCTTTACGAGCGCTGAAATGTGGAAAAAAATTATGGGAGCCATAAAATATGGGTTAGATAACTATTACTTGAAGTAAGTTTGTGTTGTAGATATTTCTTATTGTAAACTGAATGTCTGGGTTGGCAAATGTATAGAATCAAGTCCAAGGCCGTTCAAAACAGTTTGATGGTGAGAAAATCTAATCGCTACACCAGGTTTTTAATACGTTATAAATATTTAGAACTCAGTACCTACAATTATTTATCTAGTGATAAATAATTGTAGGTACTGAGTTCTAAATATTTATATATTTATATTTTCACGCGGGCGAAGCCGCTGGCAAAAGCTAGTGCTTTTGCCAGCGGCTTCGCCCGCGTGAAAATGACGATTTTCCATACAAACTTTCATCCCCTATTTAAATCCCTTAGGGGTTGAATTTCGAAAAACCCTTGCTTATTCCTTGTCTACATTATAAAGGGAACCTCTGTGCAAAATTTCAGCTTTCTAGGTCCAAGGGTTTGGGCTGGGCGTTGATGAGTCAGTCAGTCAGTCAGTCAGTCAGTCAGTCAGGACTTCTCTCTTTATTTATATATAGATAGATTATATAGATATAATATATATAGATTCAGCTATTTCAGTGCTCATTCAACACAAATATTCCATCTATTGAATTAACTGAATGAACAGAGTGATACATTACAACATTCATATTAAATGAATCTATATGATTGTATACTTATATATCATAAACAGGTAACTTTTATTTGTGAGTTTGTATGCAGGGGTAATTTTCGAAATGACTGATCCAAATCCAAAAATTATTTCACTAACGGAAAGCTACGTTATCGTACGTGTCATAGGCTACATTTAAAACGTTCCCGTGGGTTAGTATCCGTAAACGGGATCCCGGGAAGACGTGAGCAAAAACTAGTTATAAAATTTCAGACATCTGATAATTGCGTGTAGGTATTATTAGCGGCACGGTTCTTGAGCGCTCGGCGGAAGAGTGGGGATCGCTGTGCGCATCGTACACTTGTATGACAAATAAAACACACACCCGTTTATTATTTATTGGTCGTGAGGTAAGTGCAGCAGGAGTAAAGAACAAATCCCGAGTGACGGCTATGACGCGATGCGCTACGGGCCAATCACTGCACTTTCCCCGCCCCGCGTCTCACTTCATACCACTAAAGGGACCCAATAAGTCACTTTTGCGTCAGCGCTCAAGAATCTTGCCGATGATAATATGACCAGATTTTCTGAGTTAGTACCACTATGGGAAAAAAGTTTGAGCCTATGTATTGTATGTAATATGTTATTACGTATCATTTAAATAATATGTCTTGCTTCTTTCCTCTACTGGTCGTATGTGATGGAGTGTTCAGTTAGAAATAAAATAAAATAAATTTCCATGGAATTTATGTACATTCAATTATTCATACCATCAAACGGGAAGTCGCCATCAACGCTTCTATTTGCAGAAATATCAAAGATGAATATTAAAGTAAATTCCCCGAGTGATGAGTTACTACGAGAACTCGAAGCGAATTCTAAGATTACTCACTTTACCGTTCATAACGTAGAAGACTACTTTCTTTAGCTTCGTATTTATTTTTTTATGTGTAATTAGGTTATATATTTCTGTAGTACTAGTACCGCATATAAAATGAGGGTCGAGATTATGTAGATTAGACAAATAGAATAAAAACAGGGTGGTCGTTGGGGGTTAGCCCCAGGGAGGAGAAATCCTGAGTGCTTATAAAGTATTAAAATAAGTTCTTAGTCCAACGGTCGCGTTTCCAAGTCCTTGGTTTTAAATAACATTTAAATACTCCAGTCTAATTGCTTGTTTTTATTCTAAAGCGCTCCGGGCATTCTGTATTAATTCTGCTTAGAAAGTAAGCTTCGAGTTTTTCCTATTTTAATTATACGTAGCACGTATTTGGGTCAGGGCAGCTTTAGATAATCTTTTTTCTATACGATGAAAGCAGATTCTTTTTAACGTTTTATATAAAAAAAACATACTTTTTTAAATCCATACAAAGCTATATATTATTTTACGGCCTTACCGTAAACTCAGTGAAAATAAAAACTCAAGCAAAACTAAAACAGATAGCCGTGCTACGCGCCTACGTCGTAGCGCTACGTAATTAAGCACTACGCTACGCCCGTAGCCGGGTAATGCAGGCGAAATAATTAGCGTCAGAATGTAGGTTGCTCTTAACTTCATTACCAGTCCAGGTAAATGCATTATTATTGGAACGTGTTTGTTAAATTTATGATTAAACAGGTAATTGTCGGCGACGAAAATAATTACCTACGAAATATCGTAGAGGGTTTACGAGTATAAAGCCGGCTTTTGACAATGGTATGTAATGTTGTAATATATTTTACTTCTTGAGATGTAATATTTTATCGCTCGCCATACATTTTGTACGTGACCGTTCACACTGTGCTATAATGTATATTACCTGAGTATATTACATCCCAAACTATAAAATATTTTATCGACCGACTGAGCTATATTTAGAGGTCATTTGAAGGAATATTACATCCCATAGTCAAAAGCCAGCTTAATGCATGCATCTGTGACAATTTTTTTTCATGGATGGTATTTTTTTATGTATGTGATAAATTATGAATTCGAGATCAATATAACGTTTGAATAATAGTTGTTTAACATAACAACACTTGTTTAATTCTTTTTTTAATTGCGTGGCTACTGCCTAACCTGGTTTCAGAGGCTTTATGCAGCCCATGGGCCTCTGACATGGCTTTTTTAATTTGTATACCATCGAGAGATATCTCTCAGGCATGCTGGTTTCCTCACGATGTTTTCTAACACCGTATTGTAACATTATCACCAAGTGATAATGTTACAATACGGTCAAATGCAAATTAATCCGAAAATTCAGAGGAGTGCGTGTCTTCGGTTCGAAGTCGAGGCCTTTGACACCTTTGACATGGCAGTTAGATGGTAGTACCAATAGACTAACACTACATTCTTTTTCATCATCATCATCATCATCATAATAATCCCACTGAGGACCCAGTAGAGGGATGGCCTATAATAAATCCACCACGCGGGCCCAGTTGGTAGATGTCACATATCTTCGAATTGTTGCAATTTTTTAAGTTCAATGAATGACACATACTTCCACCACTTTACCATTTCTGCAATTAATTCAGTTTCTGCGTACATTTCCTAATTGTTCCATCGATGTCGTAGTGTGACCTCAACGTAGGATTTAATTGCGTTTCCATTTGCAGCATCGTGCAGTGTATTTTCAGTTAATTGCCGAGAACGACACTTATAACGGATGTTGGAGGAATGAGAAGCATGTGATAGTTCTTGAAAATATGACAATACTTTCGTCCTCTGTTCGTAATCTTCTCCATGATAAACTAAATTTATTAAAAATTAAAATACAAAAAAAAAAAAAAAAAAAAATTAAGGTAGACTGGTAGAAAATGCCCAGGGCATTAAGTCCGCCTTTGTACGGTTTTATTACTTGTGCATAAAGTTTTAATAAATAAATAAACATCGTAGTCTACATCGAAGGTTTTGATACAAAAAAAAAAAAACATTAACGAAATTCAAAATATCAAATCACGATAACATAATTCACGTACCACTCACCAAGCTTTTTTCTATAAGTATTTTCTTTCATAAAACAAAACATTGGCCTTTCAAACTATTTTCCCAACAAAACTAAACTACGTAGATAAAATAATAATAATTATAACAAGTGAATAAATCTCGTTTCACAATGTTCCAGTAACAAAGGCGGGGTCAGCAATAGAGAAAATATTAAAGACCGGGATAGAGCAATTTTATGCGAATAAAAACAAACGAAACGTGAGCATACTGGTTAGAACAAGCGGAATATTATTTTTGTGTTAGGTTTTACTATTATTGTATTCACTAGACCGATTGATTTTTTAACGTATCTGAAGTATACAAAGCGCAAATTAAATGTTAAAACTTTCCTCGAGAACCACTTTATCCGTTGGTAAAAAAGCATGAAAATCGGTGCAGCAGTTTTTGAGTAAATCGCGAACAGACAGACAGACGCGGCGGAGGACTTTGTTTTATAATATGTAGTGATTTGTATTTTAAATGAATAAATGTTTAAAAATCAAATATCCGTCGCCGCAACTATCCGATATAACGGTATATCCATAACCGCGTCTGAAACCTTTACAAGCCCTTCTTATATCCGTATCCAAATCCGAAATATTATATCCATAATCTCCTTTTTTTGGTGTTTGAGAAATCATTAAATGACTCCTCCCGCTTAAGGCAGAGCGAAAGGAAGTGTCAGACTTCTACTGACTAAAAACTACTCATGTTCCTTCTAAGGCCTGTGTTCCGGGGCCGCGGTATCTATCCATAACCTCCCTGGAGCCAAGCTTTTACCCAAAACAGCAAACTAATATACCTGTTGACACAACTAAAAACTAAAGCTTTTTCCAAAAACTTCAGATCAGCACTCAGACCCTTATCAAAAGGCGTTTAACGCGCTTGAACGTAAGTCAATATTATTTGAAAGCTTTGACCCAATTGCTGGCGGAGGACCAAGAAATCTGTCGGCTATAGAACACTCATGGAGCGCACATCAATACTTTCAGAATAGTCCATTAAATTCGGTGAACTAAAAACAGATAGGTACCGCAAGGTTTATGTACTGTATTTTCTACAAAGAAAATAAGTGAAGAAATATTGGTATTTTTCTGACTATTTGCTATATGGACCACACCTTTGATCAGAGAGCTTTACGTCCAAGTTAGATGGAGAAAATAATCTTTATTACGTACATAGTAAAAATAATATTGACATGAAATAATGCACGATGACCACTTCGCAAGTTTCCACACGATGGGTGTCGACGGACTGCGTCACCGAGGCCGGCCCCAGAAAGAGGTGGCGAGATCATCTGGACGCATACCGTGAGGGTTGGTTAGAGTGGGGACGGAGAGCAGCTCGAGCAACGAATTGGGGTAGGCATTTCATTTCACTATTGTTTATATTTAAATGTTCAAATAACTGTTCAATTCGTGTCTTGTAACGTGTAATTTTAATATTAACCTGAAATAAATGATTTTATTTTAATTTTATTTTTGTCCAGCAGTGACACAGTAAGACATTTTATGACGTCGCGACTTTTATCTACTTCTTCTTCTTAGCGTGATGCTTTGATGACAATTTAAATTGAGCCGACCCAAAACTTGGCGACGGGTTTGGCACTTTCAGTAGCCTCCATCAGCTTCTGTGATGTGCAAGTAACAGGACAGGCTGGACACGATACCACGTGCCCCATAGTTTGTTGGGCAAGACCATATTTAAACTCCAGGGCCGAGTCATCTATGAATCTCCACCTGAACAGGTTTTCCTTGCTTCGGCATACCTGTGTCTGGAGTCTATTTATCTTCTAATGGACTCAAAGGTATTTCTGAACGTCTCAAGACTCTTACACCGCTATCGGTCTTACTTCCCAGGTAACACATACTTAGTGAAAGGAGGTACACCAAACCACACGCCGAATTCAATAACCCTTATAGCGTTTCATTTCGCCGAGTGCTACGTATTAAGTTATAACAGAGAAACGTTACGACCAATTACTTACTGGATGTTTTAGACAAATTAAAACGAATGTAATATTGTATATTTTGCACGTGAATGGAAAGGTTGAAGTAACATAGAAAGAAAATGGAAATAAAACGAATACTTACAAAGTCGACGTTTATTTTTGTTGTGCGCCTGTCAAATGCCAGGGCAGGTTTTATTCAAAGGAACAACTAGTTGTGCGGTGGTATGGAAACAAGGAAAACGGTTTTAACCACAGACTATATGCAGTCGAGACATCGACTAAGTCCGTGTTGGACCACGCACAGTGATGGGTTCCGTAGTTGTGATGGAATATTTATGTGTATAATTTGTACAATAATACATTTTATCGGCCGTAAAGAGATAAGTTTGTATTAATGAAATACAATATTGTTCGAAAAAAATATAAATAACTAAATGATATCTGTCTGTGAATATATTCGAGAATATTATTTTGGTCACTCATGTTAATGTTTTTTTGTTCCAAACACCAAATAATTCTTTATCGGTTCACAGAATCGAAGAATCGGTAATTTCAGAAAATCGCGAAGGTGACTTCCCTTTCACGATTTTCATCGATTTAATCACTACACCTGTCCGGATTGCAACGGAACCCTAAAAAAGGCGCAGCATCTAAATGTCCCTCAATTGTCAATGCATGAATCAACACACCACAATCGTATGAATACTAACCATTTAGACTCGCACATGTTAGGTAAAATCAATATTTCATTGACGTAAAGAGCATTGTTGCTCATGAATAGAACAAGGATAAATTCATAATTATATTATTTACTATCTAAGTAATTAAGTAGGTTAATTGCCTCGGAAGTCACGTAAGCCGGGCGGCTGTCATTTATACATATTTGACAGACTTAGTCAATGGGAGGAAACCAGGCATGCCAAAGATATTTCTCGACACCATTTGAAGCCAACAGAAACCCATGGGTGCCATAAAACTTTTACACCAGGTTAGGCACTATAGCCACCCGATGAAGTAAAAACTGGCCAAGTGCAAGTCGGACTCGCACATGAAGGGTTCCGTACCAAAACGGTATGCTATAATTTATACAATTTCTTCTACGGGCCAATGAAACTTGACCTCTGGATTGTATAGGCGCTCATACGATTCAGGGACCAAATTATATTGGTTACCTGCTGTTTCCATCCAAGTTCAAAATTATTTTCCTAGAAAGTCCTTATAAAGTTCTACTTTTCAGATTTTTTTCATATTTATACATTGTTTTTTACTTTTGGAGCGATTATTTCCGAAATTATTGACATTATCAAAAAATGATTTGAGTAAACCCCTATTCATTTTTAAATACCTTTCCAACAATATATCACACGGTAGGGTTGAAATTAAAAAAAAAACACTTCCCACTTTATCCTTCGCCGAGCATGATAACGCCGCCGGGGGCTACCCTAATAAAACATTTTTTTGCAATTTTTATTTTACTACTTTGTCGGCGTGATTGATACACATATTGTTACCAAATTTCAGCTTTCTAGTGCTAACGGTCACAGAGATTAAGCGAGGACGGACGGACAGACAGACATGGCGAAACTATAAGGCTTCCTAGTTGACTACGGAACCCTAAAAATGGCACGAAAGTCTGCCAACCAGTCTTACCAAAGGGTATCGTAGACTAATACTAACAGGGTTGTGAAAGTCAGATAGGCAAACGCTCCAGTAATAAAAATGTCCTTTTTAACAACCACATTCTGTATGATTATTTCACAAACAACAAAAGCCTACTTCGTTATTAAAAAAATATTTCGTTTTTAATGAAGCCTGATCTACTTACAGCGGATGTGAGAATTAAAGCCCCGAGCATAATGTATGCTCATATTAAATAACGAGATTTCATAATTAAGGAGATTATTTCAGTGTTTATATAGGCCCGACAATATTAATAGCCAAAATGAGAACGATATTTAAAAACTTATATATTGAAAATCTGCGGACCGAGATTATCATTTTTGGTTAGAAAGGGGATAAAAGCTAAAAGCTTCAGGTTATTTTATCTAGCCGCGTAAACAAGCATGAAAATCGGTGCAGCAGTTTTTGAGTAAATCGCGAACAGACAGACAGACGCGGCGGAGGACTTTGTTTTATAATATGTAGTGATTTGTATTTTAAATGAATAAATGTTTAAAAATCAAATATCCGTCGCCGCAACTATCCGATATAACGGTATATCCATAACCGCGTCTGAAACCTTTACAAGCCCTTCTTATATCCGTATCCAAATCCGAAATATTATATCCATAATCTCCTTTTTTTGGTGTTTGAGAAATCATTAAATGACTCCTCCCGCTTAAGGCAGAGCGAAAGGAAGTGTCAGACTTCTACTGACTAAAAACTACTCATGTTCCTTCTAAGGCCTGTGTTCCGGGGCCGCGGTATCTATCCATAACCTCCCTGGAGCCAAGCTTTTACCCAAAACAGCAAACTAATATACCTGTTGACACAACTAAAAACTAAAGCTTTTTCCAAAAACTTCAGATCAGCACTCAGACCCTTATCAAAAGGCGTTTAACGCGCTTGAACGTAAGTCAATATTATTTGAAAGCTTTGACCCAATTGCTGGCGGAGGACCAAGAAATCTGTCGGCTATAGAACACTCATGGAGCGCACATCAATACTTTCAGAATAGTCCATTAAATTCGGTGAACTAAAAACAGATAGGTACCGCAAGGTTTATGTACTGTATTTTCTACAAAGAAAATAAGTGAAGAAATATTGGTATTTTTCTGACTATTTGCTATATGGACCACACCTTTGATCAGAGAGCTTTACGTCCAAGTTAGATGGAGAAAATAATCTTTATTACGTACATAGTAAAAATAATATTGACATGAAATAATGCACGATGACCACTTCGCAAGTTTCCACACGATGGGTGTCGACGGACTGCGTCACCGAGGCCGGCCCCAGAAAGAGGTGGCGAGATCATCTGGACGCATACCGTGAGGGTTGGTTAGAGTGGGGACGGAGAGCAGCTCGAGCAACGAATTGGGGTAGGCATTTCATTTCACTATTGTTTATATTTAAATGTTCAAATAACTGTTCAATTCGTGTCTTGTAACGTGTAATTTTAATATTAACCTGAAATAAATGATTTTATTTTAATTTTATTTTTGTCCAGCAGTGACACAGTAAGACATTTTATGACGTCGCGACTTTTATCTACTTCTTCTTCTTAGCGTGATGCTTTGATGACAATTTAAATTGAGCCGACCCAAAACTTGGCGACGGGTTTGGCACTTTCAGTAGCCTCCATCAGCTTCTGTGATGTGCAAGTAACAGGACAGGCTGGACACGATACCACGTGCCCCATAGTTTGTTGGGCAAGACCATATTTAAACTCCAGGGCCGAGTCATCTATGAATCTCCACCTGAACAGGTTTTCCTTGCTTCGGCATACCTGTGTCTGGAGTCTATTTATCTTCTAATGGACTCAAAGGTATTTCTGAACGTCTCAAGACTCTTACACCGCTATCGGTCTTACTTCCCAGGTAACACATACTTAGTGAAAGGAGGTACACCAAACCACACGCCGAATTCAATAACCCTTATAGCGTTTCATTTCGCCGAGTGCTACGTATTAAGTTATAACAGAGAAACGTTACGACCAATTACTTACTGGATGTTTTAGACAAATTAAAACGAATGTAATATTGTATATTTTGCACGTGAATGGAAAGGTTGAAGTAACATAGAAAGAAAATGGAAATAAAACGAATACTTACAAAGTCGACGTTTATTTTTGTTGTGCGCCTGTCAAATGCCAGGGCAGGTTTTATTCAAAGGAACAACTAGTTGTGCGGTGGTATGGAAACAAGGAAAACGGTTTTAACCACAGACTATATGCAGTCGAGACATCGACTAAGTCCGTGTTGGACCACGCACAGTGATGGGTTCCGTAGTTGTGATGGAATATTTATGTGTATAATTTGTACAATAATACATTTTATCGGCCGTAAAGAGATAAGTTTGTATTAATGAAATACAATATTGTTCGAAAAAAATATAAATAACTAAATGATATCTGTCTGTGAATATATTCGAGAATATTATTTTGGTCACTCATGTTAATGTTTTTTTGTTCCAAACACCAAATAATTCTTTATCGGTTCACAGAATCGAAGAATCGGTAATTTCAGAAAATCGCGAAGGTGACTTCCCTTTCACGATTTTCATCGATTTAATCACTACACCTGTCCGGATTGCAACGGAACCCTAAAAAAGGCGCAGCATCTAAATGTCCCTCAATTGTCAATGCATGAATCAACACACCACAATCGTATGAATACTAACCATTTAGACTCGCACATGTTAGGTAAAATCAATATTTCATTGACGTAAAGAGCATTGTTGCTCATGAATAGAACAAGGATAAATTCATAATTATATTATTTACTATCTAAGTAATTAAGTAGGTTAATTGCCTCGGAAGTCACGTAAGCCGGGCGGCTGTCATTTATACATATTTGACAGACTTAGTCAATGGGAGGAAACCAGGCATGCCAAAGATATTTCTCGACACCATTTGAAGCCAACAGAAACCCATGGGTGCCATAAAACTTTTACACCAGGTTAGGCACTATAGCCACCCGATGAAGTAAAAACTGGCCAAGTGCAAGTCGGACTCGCACATGAAGGGTTCCGTACCAAAACGGTATGCTATAATTTATACAATTTCTTCTACGGGCCAATGAAACTTGACCTCTGGATTGTATAGGCGCTCATACGATTCAGGGACCAAATTATATTGGTTACCTGCTGTTTCCATCCAAGTTCAAAATTATTTTCCTAGAAAGTCCTTATAAAGTTCTACTTTTCAGATTTTTTTCATATTTATACATTGTTTTTTACTTTTGGAGCGATTATTTCCGAAATTATTGACATTATCAAAAAATGATTTGAGTAAACCCCTATTCATTTTTAAATACCTTTCCAACAATATATCACACGGTAGGGTTGAAATTAAAAAAAAAACACTTCCCACTTTATCCTTCGCCGAGCATGATAACGCCGCCGGGGGCTACCCTAATAAAACATTTTTTTGCAATTTTTATTTTACTACTTTGTCGGCGTGATTGATACACATATTGTTACCAAATTTCAGCTTTCTAGTGCTAACGGTCACAGAGATTAAGCGAGGACGGACGGACAGACAGACATGGCGAAACTATAAGGCTTCCTAGTTGACTACGGAACCCTAAAAATGGCACGAAAGTCTGCCAACCAGTCTTACCAAAGGGTATCGTAGACTAATACTAACAGGGTTGTGAAAGTCAGATAGGCAAACGCTCCAGTAATAAAAATGTCCTTTTTAACAACCACATTCTGTATGATTATTTCACAAACAACAAAAGCCTACTTCGTTATTAAAAAAATATTTCGTTTTTAATGAAGCCTGATCTACTTACAGCGGATGTGAGAATTAAAGCCCCGAGCATAATGTATGCTCATATTAAATAACGAGATTTCATAATTAAGGAGATTATTTCAGTGTTTATATAGGCCCGACAATATTAATAGCCAAAATGAGAACGATATTTAAAAACTTATATATTGAAAATCTGCGGACCGAGATTATCATTTTTGGTTAGAAAGGGGATAAAAGCTAAAAGCTTCAGGTTATTTTATCTAGCCGCGTAAACTGTGTTAACATAATGTAGCAGCAACATAAAAATGTTTTCTACATTTTCATTGACTTTTTTAGCCACTTCAGTAGATATATTATCAGGCTGTTATCTGCCCAAATTCCCTGCAATGCATTGATTTAGGTGCTGAAACAATGAGTACTTATTTAATACTAGCCGGACGCCAGATGTGATTTCCCACAAGCAAAAGTTAATAAACTCCAATACTTACTTTCATCATATTTAGCACATGTAGGGGCTGTTGTTTTTACACGACTGCCCCAAAAAAAAGAGTGTTATGTTTTTAAAATCTTGTTTTACGCTGATACCTTCACCATAAAAGGAAGTCAGTGGCCTATAGGATATAACAATACGGCATGCTCATAAGGCAAACCGGCTGTTCAGAATCCATGATTGAATCATCATGAAGTCATCATGTATGCTTGTAGCCTACATTACCTAATACCCTAAAGTTATGGGATATAAAAAGACCTTGTATATTTGCAAACACATATATGTATAAGCCTATATCCATATAACATTATTACTCAATTCAATAAAGGCGAAGGAACCAACGTAACACACACCAGTTTAGATTTTACAGTCGTCTAAATAACGTCGCTTTTCGCAAATACTGAATCCTGAAAGCCTGTTACGACGGCTGTAAAATTTTACTAAATCTTAATTGAGCCTCAGCATAATTAAGCTGAGCATTTCGCCGGCAATTTTTCTCATTTAACTAAGTACTAGTTAAAAGGGGAAACGGGTGATTAAATGATTAAGATTACATTTTAATTATGTGAAACTAAATCGCCTTTTAGGGAATAGGGAAGTTGTTTGATGAAAATTAAACGATTTTAGCCGACTTCTAATTTCTGCACAGATAATTTGAAATTAAAATAATGAACCATTATATCATTTGGTTAGGTTAGTCTGCTAACAAAAATAGGAATCATCTGTGTTAATAACTTATCTGTTAGGAGTGATAGCCTAATGGTGTGCGTGTGACCATAGGACTGTCAAGTCTAAAGATCGGATTTCACGTACCTCTCGATTTTAGAATTCATATGCGTAATGTTAATGTAAGCTTAAATTATCGAACTAGGATATCCGATGCCAATTTTGCTTTTACTTCGATCACGGCTTTGCTAATCGTCACAATGATTTCATTCAAACAACTGAAAATCGTTAGCTCATACTCCATTGCGATGACCACAATAATCAATGCATCGGGTGCCTGAATTCGAGTAGTCATTCGAACACCCGAAATCAGTGCTAACTACTAAGTGTAATCGCGCCATTAGGGCTTAATTAGGTCACGTGAACATCCTATAACTCTCAAACTTCGATGACCAAGCGTTAAAAGGTCAAGGAGCATCGTTTTTGCCTCGTAAGCGACGCTAGCCTCTCGACTCCTGTTTTAAGCGCCTCCCTTAAATGCAAATCAAGTTATCTTACCCCACACGTATAATAAATGCGCAAGCTTGGATGTTCAAGACGTCATAAGCTTGTGTGTACTCAATCACGTTTTGACTGCTGATCCAATTGGGGCGTAATTGAGCACGCGAGAATACTAGGTAAGGCGAGGTTACCCTACTTTGTTTTTATGTACGCACGACCTCACCCCCCGCCCTGCCGCGCGAGCTATATAATGCCTTAATTTTGACTGTTTTTTCTCTCTTGGAGAAAAATGATAAAGAAATTATACATTATGTGACCCGAGATAGTACACATTTTTTACGACCTTTATTATGATATAAGTTTTATTTTTCAAAACCTAATATAACTCAAGTAAAACGATTATTTAGCCAACATTTGGACATGTCTTTGCGATTTAATTGGATGCAGTGAAGTGTAAGTAATCGTGTATCGCATACCCGACATATCATGATCGAAGAGTCAACTATGTAATACATTTTTTTCAAAATTTAAATCCGTTCCATGTACGAGTAAAACGCTATTGTTGACGACGTTTATCGGGGTAACCCCGCCTTAATTGTGTCTAGCGTTTAGAATAGCATTTGTTCTATGTTGGGATCAGCTCCCTGTCTAATCGGATCCAGCTGAATACTAGAATGTGGCTGCGGGTTGTCCGAAAGAGATACTGCGGCCCCGGACAGAAAGGGCTAAGAAGGAACATGGGTGATTTTTAGTCAGTAGAAGTGTTACCAGATGAAAGGGATTCATAGGAATTCGTTCTGCTGACAAGAATCAAGATACTTCATGACTTATTGTGTTGACACAGATTGCCAAGTTGCAGAACCATTATAAAAAATAAAAAAGGTAGAAGTGTGACACTCCCGCTCCGCCCAGAGCGGGGGGGAGTCATTTGATGATTTGCAACCCCACAAAAAAAACAGTATCTTAAATCGAGTGCCTGTCATCTGTCCTCCACAATCGGATTAGACGATACCCCTGGGCCAGACTGTTTGTGTCTGCCCATAACTGTGTAAAATCTACGAAAGACAGACGGGAACAAATGCTTGTCGTGCTTATAGCCCATCAATAGACTGACCTAAGTAGCTTCCTTGGCTTAAAATATGGAATAATTTTAATCCGGTTACAGCGGTTTCCCTAGGATAAAAGTGACCAACAGCTCCATTGTAATTTGTTACATTCCCCTACGATAACAGCCGTCCCACTTCCCAGTTTGATTTCCGTTCCATATGTTTTATCGCATTGGTTTGTTAAAGTTCAGCAAGTTAGTAGACAAAGCTGCATTCGCCCCGAGGTCACCCCATCTCCCTCCGTGAGTTAGCTCAATAAATCTCAAAACTGCAAGAGAATATATACGAACACGGTTCGCCCATTTCAGCATCGAATTTCTATATATGTTTTTCCACTAATAAAATGGAAAGGAAATATTTAATAAAGTCAATATTTATAATAGGACTAATTAAAGTTTTGACGTCTATAAATGACGTATTTCCGCACTTAAAAATATAGCTATAAATATATATATATCGGTTTGTTTTTGTTCTGTGTTTTCCTCTGAAAGCTGTGGGTCGTTGGTTCGTTTCCTCCGGGACTCGATGTTTGGCGACACTGTTTACACAAGTTTACCACGACTATTTGCTTTTAGAAATAGCTGTTGCGTGCGGAACCACTAACTGCATCCTAAATTGAACTCTAATATTTAAACAGGAAAATAGTATCCTATGTTAATCCAGGTCTTAGGTTAAGTTATACAATCAAGAGTTACTTTGCGAAAATTCATGACATTCAATGTTATGCAAAACATTTAGTTTTAATTCCGCGAAAAAAAACCTTTACTCAAGAATACTACTCAGGTGGAAGGCATGCCAATTATTATCGCTTTTCCTGCATGATCGATAAAGATCAACCAGCCAGATCTCAGGTTTAATTTTACAAATATTGTCTACAGTAGTAAAATTTCATCAAAATCGATTTAGTCGTTATCGCTTACTTTAGCAACAAACATCCACACCCAGAACCTTAGTTCAAACTTTCACATTTATACCGCGTACCGTGCTTGGCTCCTATAACCCTTGTTTGTTGAATCAACACATCCATGCATTGTGTTAACATTATACCAGGGTTTCATATCTGCCAAGGAGATCAGTACCGTGTAGCTATACAAAGTAGGTGGTGAGCGCGATTGTGAGTCCATAATTTTACACCTACATTCTTAATTAATTGGAGAGATAACGCTGATATGTGGGACGCCCACACATTACGATAATGTGGTATACATACGGGAATTTGTTATTTGATAAACTTATAGTCAGGAGTATAACAATGCGTATTTTCTGGAAAATTATAGATACTCTCCCGAGTGAGGTACGGGAAAAGTAACTAAGAATTTAAAAGGGAGATGTGCGCCCGTTAGACTGTATGAAGGATGATACGCGAAGAAAGTACGTATCATCACCATTCTCTTGCCCTTATTCCAATTCATTTGGGGTCGGCGCAGCATGTCTTCTTCTTCCATATATGGCAAGATATAAGATAGAAAAGTATGGAAGAAGATAACATACTGCATCGACCCCAAATAAATTGGGATAAGGGCAGGAGAATGGCGAAAACTATGTTCGTTTTCACTTCACTTTTCAGTAAGATTACGCCTATATCTACAGGATAGAACGTAGCTGCTGGTTATTGAGTGCGATAAATATTTCTGAGTAAATCTGATTGACTTTTAGTTAGATACCTACCTAATTCCGATCAGAGTATTAAAAGTTACCCCTGGCGACAAGTAATTGCATATTGATACGTACAGTAAAATTCAATTAAACATTAATAATTGGCGATCGGATTCGATACAGATTGGGCCGGCTCATAATTTCCACTGTCGATGATATAACAAAACAATAAAACTTTGTATTATCGATAATCGATAACTGATTTCGCATTTTATGAGCACTTCTTATCTGGCGGTATATTTGCGGTATTCTCGAGGCGGTATTGATTACTTTTAGGGGAATGTTGGTCCTGTATTTTTGCAAGCCGCAATTCAGCTTTCAGTAATATAGCTTTTCATGTTCAGTGGCTTCTAGAGGTATATGTGTCCGAGTAATGAGAACACTGGGCTGATTGTGCTTATTCTATGCTTAAAGCGCGCGAAATCCACATGGATAGGATACCATCCGACTGGGATGAACGCAAGGTTATTTTGGACTCCTACTGAATAAAGACCAGGGGTTCTAGGACTACCGAGAGATACGCGTAGATTTGCGCGTACCACGGGTCTAAGTCATACCTTGAAGTTATTATGGATATGGTACTGGTATGGTACGTATCAAATAGCTGAAAGTGGAATTGTTCAATCCTTGGATTTAGCCAACTGAAAACAATGAAATAGAGAAACATACTTTTCCTTGTTAGTTTAAAAATGCCACGTTGTAATTGTAACTGTTAGGAAATAGGAACTCAATTGTCTATTTCCTGTCGTCAAGTTGTATTTATGTTGGCAACACAACGCCTAAGTTCAGTCGCGTGGAGATCTATCTCAACTGAAATACAAAGATGAACTAATAAACTTTCTTCAACTAAGTTTAAGGCTTTTGTTCTGGAACGATGCTCATCGCTCAAGCTTTAACTTCCGATTAAAACTGACATACTGTATGCTAATCTTCTCACAAGTATTTTAATAGAGATTCATATACATCATGAATCGCATGTGATTAAAACAGTGATAAATATATATATATATATATTTATATAATAATATATAAATATTACATAGTTCTAAGAAATATATATAAAACAAAAGTTTACATACATAGTTCTATAAATGTTGATGGAAGGTGAGGGAGACACCAAAGAAACGATGGATGGATCATGTGAGGAATGATATGAAGGAAAAAAGAGTAAATGATGCCGCGACGACGTGCCGTGACACGATAATGGAAGACGAAAACGCCTTGCGCCGATCCCAAGTAGAATGGGACAAGGGCAGAAAGAAGATGATGGTTGTCATTAGCTGAAATTCCAAGACGAATGTAATATCGTGGTGCACCTCGCAAGCGTTGTCACAGTTCATATAAAACGCTCGTCTCTGTTACATCGCTTGACATCTGACCTAGCCTTATTGTGCTCCGACTGATCCGCGCTGAAAGCTTTCCCGTTATATGACCATAGCGGTCATAAAAATACATATATTCTCATACTGTAATGGAAACTTTTATGGACTTTTCATATTTGATAGTAGCAGTACAAAGCCATTTCTGTTTGTACTCGAGGTTCAATTATGCAACTGTGAAATGGCACCAGAGTTGACCAGAGTAATTTTAGAAAGGTAATAATATAGTGAAGAGAGAGCGTGTTACTTATTAGGTTTTTCCATCAGGATTTTTTCAGTAGCAGCCTGATTCATCCCCTGTAACATGAGACTTAAACATAACATGTTGGTGTACCTTCGGGGACTACAGGGTGTGCTGTTATGAAAAAGATATTGGTAAGCATTCAATAGGGGATCGGACAAAAAAAAACTAATTGGTCCGTCAGATAGATTTCCAAAAATATTGACCACATATTTTTTCTTTTTTCACGTAAACAAAAAATGAAGACGATACAGTGCTTCGAAAACTCGTGTGACGTCAGTTCAAGTGACGTTTCAAGCCCCACTCCATGATCTTTAACGCGCTTTATCTTCGTCAATTTTTATTGATTTGATAAAACAAAAAACACGTATCCAATATTTTCGATAATCTAACTGACGGACTAACAGAATTCTATTTTTTTGAGTCAGTCCGATCCCCTATTGTACACCCATCCATCATGAACATAAGACTTATATCCCTTAACATGATTTTTTAAAAAGGATGTTTGGCAACGTGTCCATCATCAGAACATTAATAACAATTAAAAATTAGATCTATGTTTACACAATTCGACACAGAATCGTAAATCGATTCCTATGAAACATTCGCGTACATTAAAAATGTAGTTTATCATGCTCAAGACATTAACATCCTTGTACTGATGGTAAATCAGTTATGTGCGGTAAATCAACTCGCTCTGTCTTTCAATAAAACCGTTTACTCGATTGGCAACGTGCCGGATTTACGTAACAATGTTTGGGGCTTTAGTAACGATCTGTTTAGACATGAAGATAATGGTATGTATAAAAATGTGTTTTATGTACTTATTGTACCTATGTGTAAATGAAACATGTACCACAAAGTAACGGCAGATCTTGAAAATGTTTGCGCAGTGAGTATTACTAATTCATCGTCATCCACGGCCTGAATTCACCCACTGGTGAACACTGGGCCTCTCTTCTTTTCTTGTGCAAATCTCCACGGTCATGTGCAAGCCTCATCCAGGCTCCCGATGGCAACTATGTCGTCTGTCGAAATCGCCGCTGGATGATCCAGTGATGAGTAAAGTTAAGGCTTTGTTATGGGTCATAATAGCTAACTTCGCAGTCAAGTAAAATGCTATAAAGAGCTAACTAATACTCCTAAAGTGGTATGAAATGAAAGGATAAAACGCCCAAGTTTTAAATTCAAAAAGTTTAGGCAATTTTAATCAATTTGAGCCGTGACAATGCTGGTATTAAGCCGGCAAATGTCGACGTCTAAGCACAGAATACATAATAGTACTACGTACAGAAGGGACACTCACCTCCCCGCGCTCATATTAAATACCGCACCTCACCCCGCACTTCGAGGTATACGTCGTCGCCACTTGAGCAATGGCTCGCGCTCGCATCAGTCGCCGCTCGGCTTTCGCGACGTAGACCGTTGCACTTTCCGCGCCATTTTTTAGGCTACGATAACCCTACTAGAGTTTACGCACACATTTGCACGTGCACGTCGTGCACAAACGTTATTTGTTTATGTAGTAGTAATAGGTAATTATTTTGCGGGCGTTTGGAGTGTCCGAGGTGTGGTCTAAGTAAGAAAAACAATATTAATATAAAGTTCGGAATATACGGGCTATGACGCCGGTCAAAATATTGCGAAGTGGCACTAGCGGGTGGATTAACTCGGGACGGTCGGAGTTGTTCCAGCGTGCAGATGAAACTTACTGCCGAATGAATATTCAACGGTAGCTAACTATAAAACAAACAAAGTATTCTACCACAATCTGTTGTGTTCCAACTAGACTAGTCTAGTCTACTAGATAAGTCGAGCTCCACGATAACTGACAAATGCTTGCACTGACTGGACGGGTCCACTCAAATCTGTGTGGTGCTTTCTTCAAAAGACCATCTCAAACACTAATCTGCATAGTCTTCATGTGTGTATTATACCAAGATTATGTTTGTACCTTGAACATATTGTAAACCCAAACGATTTTAAAAGAGTGTCCATGAAGTTTCTTGCCATTCTTCTCATGAGACCAACGCTTTGGAATTGGCAACTACAGTACACTCACGAGTTATTATGCCTTGTGACTGGGACTGTAGCTTAGTTTATTTAGCTTCAGTAGTTCAGTAGTTTACTGCCGCACTCGGAGAGCTTCAGTGGTTGCTTGGGCCGTCGCTTGGTAAGGGCTTTTGGCGGTTTTGTCATACAAAACTATGTCAGGCCTTTGCTGGGTGGCGGCTTGAGTAATCGTTGGATATCTCTGAGTGCTGCAGTTAGTTTAATTCGACTATTCAAAAGTGCCTGTTACTGGCCTACTTGAAATAAATATTTTTGACTTTGACTTTGACTGAAACTAGATTCATATTCTGTGTTATGAAAGAAATAATAAGATACTATTCAAGTCAAAAGTTGAAGCTTGAAACGTAATTTCTTCATAAGATCGTCCTAGAACTTCAGAAGCTCCCTACGTGGTGAGCTGCTGTAAAATAATGTAATTAAAATTGATAGAGCGATCTCGTAAGATCTTATTCATACTTTTAGTTCTTTAACGTTTAAAGTGGAAGATATATATTACCCAATTAATCCACTAATAGTAGTGGATTAAATGTGTAATAGCTGGGTGCTTCTCATCAGTAGACCATTGGGTTAGGGATGACCTCACTGGAGGGCACACTCGATCTGCCACAATGTACCTTATTTTAGTATCGAAAAAAAAAAACAATGCGAAAATAAGTCTGTATGTTAGTTTTAAGACGGATCGTTTTTTTATGGGCTCCACAGGTCTTTGGTGAGGAACTGAGGACCATAACACCCTTTTTATCCCGCGATCCAGAGCTTGTAAAACATTTTCACAGTTTTGTAATTTTACGGGTAAAGTTGAAGCACAAATATACGATTTTTCGGCTTTTGATATTGTGCTTTTAATTCTTCCCAAAAAACCGGATCAAATTGCCAGAAATACTACAAAATAATAAAGAAGTGTTTATTGTTCGTCATTCCTGTAAATAATCCGCGTAGAAAAGTCTCGAAACTCCCAGTAAAGGAAAAACAATTTGACGAAATAAAGGCAAAGTAATCATAAAAGTTTTACCTTGATGAATAAGTATCGATTTCGGGGCGATATCGAAGCGGGATCATGTTTACAGTACTTACAATGTTTTAACTAATACAACTTTTAGGTGAATAGCTTATTAGTAAAATAGCTATTTCTGTCAGGCATGTGCTGGTCAAATAATATTGTATTTTCAAACTACAGTTCATAGTTTTGTTAATATTTTAGTTAGACCTATGACTGTCCCCACATGGTCCCCACACTCCCCACCCATCTTCAAGATACTGTTGTCATGCTTTCTTTCGCATGATAGCTCTAGCACACAGCAGACTAACATATTAAAAGTTGCTGGAAGCCAGGTACCTACTGGAGTCTTCATATTCGTTTACAATATGATGGGTTTTTCACGAGCACACCTTTACCGAAACAGACACATCCAAAGGAAAACCGCATACGGAAGTAGTTTTCAATGTTTTGCATAAAAAACTTCCTCACAGCGTCAATGACGTACGTAAACCAGCCAGTATGCTACGCAGTAGTGGCAGTAACTGCATTAGTTGCGAATTAAAGACCATCTAAGTTCCAAACACGTTGGAGTCTAACGATGCAGTTAGCCAGCATGATGGATGCGCACATGGATTCGATCACATTCGCACGTTGTGTAAACGTCGTGCATGAACAACAGACCACTACATCATGTGATTATGTTCTGCGACTCAACTGTAAACATCGACGTACGGTATACAAGGTGAGTACCGGTCTATGAATAACGTTACACATTCGAGTCCACCCTTGAGATAACGTACCGAGGATGTTACATAGACGTGCTAATCGTATGCAAAAACATCCAGAAGCAGAGGATTTAACTTTCAAAATGTTTGTCTGGAGCAAAATCAGTGCAGTAAGGAAGGTATTATGTCGAAAAGGTCCCATCAGATTTTAAGTAGGCACTCAACGTAATACAGAATTATGGAAGAAGACATGCTGTGTCGACCCCAAATTAGCTAAAAAAAAAGGATAAGGGCAAGAGAATGCTGAATCAACGACTAATAAGTAGTGAATGATATGTTTAGCTCACATATCTCTACACCTATAAGAGATTGGGGATTGGTTGGTGTGACCTGTAGGTAATTCTATTAGATGTATCTTAAATCTATGACGCAGTGTTTGCAATTGTTCGTGAGCCAAATAAAATCATAAAATGTGGTCTTTACGTACGCACATTGAACTTCTTGTAGCAGTATCAATACGTATTATTGTTGGTGAATAGCAAACACAGTTCTCCAGGAAAACCGCACGAAAATGTAGTAGATGGAATGCACTTACGTTTTAAGGAGCGGCTAGGCGGCGCGGTCTAAGCGCAAGATACTCGCGTGGGGATCCTGCATCAACCTGGGAACAAAGACAACAGTATCAGTTTAATGATGTTCATCCTACTACCCTACATAATATTATACATGGGAAAGTTTGTGAGGATGGATGGATAAATGTTACGCTTTCACACAAAAGCAACAGAACGGTTTTGGATGAAATACACACAGAAAATTTATAACCTTTTTGTTTGGTGGTGTTGGGAAATCATCAAATGATCCCTCTCGCTCTTAGGGGAGCGGAAGGGAGGGTCCGACTTCTACTGACTGAAACCCACCCATGTTCCTTCTTATCCCTTTGTGTTCTGGGGCCGCGGTATCTCTATCGAACAATCCCGCAGCCCCGGAAATAAGTTTCATGTAGCTCTCAAGAATGACCTTTTGATGAAATACTCATTCTTGACAGTTACATGAACTTGGAGGGTTGTAATGATGATTTTGATGATTATAATTCTGTAACTGCATACGTCTTACAGCCGCGAATCTTATATTCACTAACATACAACCTAGCACTGGCCTGCAAATCGCTAAAAACGTAAGAAAATTTGAATTTCGCGGGCTACCGTGAACATCCACCTTAATAACCTGGATTAACACATACGATACTTTTATCCCGGAACTAAAATCCCGTGATACAATAGGGGATCGGACTGGGTCAAAATAATATGATTCTGTTTAGTCCGTAAGTTAAATTATCGAAAAATATTGAATACGTGTTTTTTTTTTATCAAATCAATAAAAAATGACGAAGATAAAACGCGTCAAAGATCATGGAGTGGGGCTTGAAACGTCACTTGTAGGTACAAAATGTACTATCATATATGACGTCACATGAGTTTTCGAAGCACTGTATCGTCTTCATTTTTTGTTTACGTGAAAAAAGAAAAAATACTTGTCCAATATTTTTTGGAAATCTATCTGACGGACTAATTAGTTTTTTTTGTCCGATCCCCTATTACCGAACTGCAGGAGAAGCCGCGGACATAAGCTATTTGTTTAATCATTTCATCGCACTGCTTGAAGAGTGCGTACGTCAGTAGTCAGTACGGTCAGTAGCTTGGGCAGTTCGCCACGTATTCATCCTTGCTGACTGTCTTATCATTTGATCAGGAAATGAGCTATTTTCGTCCACCTTTCGACTGGAGAAAACAAGTCAATCTAATTCGCGTCACAGTACAAATATGACCCTTTTTGGGCCCTACAATAGGCCCTTTTTGTGAAAGCAAACGATACACTGCAACGGGTACACTTAGGATTGGCACTTGTCAACCTGAAGCATGGTTATTGTGTAAAAGGGTACGCACGTGTGAGAGGAAAAAGCTGATTCAAGATTTCTTCCTAGTTCAAATATATAAACATAACATAACACCTGTAATCCCCGAAGGGTCCGGCAGAAGACTTCGCAATAGTATATGCCAGCTATGTTCAAGTCCCGTGTAAAAGGGGGATGAGCCTATTGCCATCAACCAGGTACAGATCCAGACTACGTGGCAGCTTCTGAGACATTCCCGATAGAAAAGCCCAATAACACTGCCCGACCGTGGCATCGAACCCAGGGCCTCGTGCTCAGCAGTCGCACTTGCAACTACTAGTGACTAGGTAGTTGAAATTAGCATTTTACGATATATGGTTATAGCTTCACTTGACGCACAAAACAACCAATAAACGTAAAATAAGTGGAAATTAATTTAATGTATTTTCCACGTGATACTTATTAGCATACCCGCATGCTACCTAAAGATAGGTATCGTGGATGACCTTAGAATACCTGATAGTTTTTCACATCAGCTGATAAAATGGTTACAATGTTGCAGTAACATTGAAATAACTTTACGTTAAATTCCTAGGGGTGGTTGAGCTAAGTGAGCTGAAACTGATGTCTGCGATCAACTTGACCTCATTTGGATGCAAGCCGCATTTGGATAGGCTGGTGACCATACCTCAAGTTTTGTATTGCCCTTAAAGTTGATGTTCCAGGGTAGCCCGGGAAATTCAAATTTTCTTACGTTTTTAGCGATTTGCAGGCCAGTGATAGGTTGTTATGGGCGCCGCGCCGGCGTCACGCCGCCGCGTCACCATAGCACGCCGCTGCCGCCGCCGCCACTTGCTGCTCGGCGTGAGCGAGGCTAGCACGTGCCATTTTGTTTCGGTTTTTTTTTTATGTTTAATTTTAAAATTACCAGTTTATTAAATATTAGTATAAATAAACTCTCTTTAACCGTGCTTAATGGTGATAAAACTCGTAGCAGTATTCCTTGGAAGTACCTACTTCATTCCTACTTGAAAAAAGGAAGATATCAAACTGCATCCAGTTGGACTGGAAGTCGACCCCAACATAGTTGTGAATAGACTAGGAAAATGATGAAGTCTAACAATGGACTTGCATAAGTTACTGTTGATAATATTGATAAACATAACATTACTGGTAAAGCAGATTGAGACATAATAAAAAGAGTTTGGGGGTAATGAGGAACAGGGTGTAAAGCTCCTCATCCCCCATTGAAAAGGGAGGATCCTCCGACCGGACGGGTGTTGTGTCCGGCGGGCTAACTGTCCGACATATGTAAGTCGGGAACTCCTATATAGGCTTCTGTCGCGGATAATGATGATAGCGCGATGTAGGAACTTCTGTCGATCGTTTGTTAGTACCTACGCAGGTGTTGCGATAGATGTCGCTAGTCGCCACAAGAGCATTAAAAATTCTCGCTCAAAATAGAAAAAAAGTAATTTACATTTTTGTTTGAAAGCGCCCACTGTTCGCGGAGGCGTCAAAATCATGCTTAACGCGTATTATTTCAGAAAAAAAAATCAAAAACAGAAAGCTAGCGTCAGTCACGTCCTTTGCAACCTCCTTTAATGTGATTAAAATATTATAATATAAACAACACATAAAGCCTTTATGGGCGAATGAAATGGATGGAAAATAAATAATAAAGCGACTAGCTTTAGCCCACGACTTTGTTCTAACTCCTATAGCACTCGGAGATATTGATAGGTAAGTAAGGAAGGATCAGCGAAAGAATTTTTCGGAATCGGAACAGTAGTTCCGCAGATTACTTTATCTCACATCTAAGTATTCCTAACCCTTCCGGATTACAGAAAAAAAGCCTTATATTTTATATACTTAGAACAAAACTTTTTTACGTAAAAAAGTTATTTACCTACCTCAGGTCCAGCTGAAAAATCAGAGTCGGGCACTACCTGCTCGGCAGTAAAAAAAAACTACTGATGCCGGAGTGGATATCTGTCAAATTATATACTAAAACCTTCCTCGAGAACCACTCTATCCATTGGTGAAAACAGCATGAAAATCGGTGCAATAGTTTTTGAGTTTATCGCGAACAGACAGACAGACTTTGTTTTATAAATGTAGGGAAGGAGACGATAATAACCTGAGAGAAACATAAAGACGATGATGAAATAGAACGCTTTAACTTTGCCGAGGAATGCTAGAGACTCCTAAAAGGCAAAACTTTAAATTCTCGTTAGACACTAATAAGTGTTATGAGACGTTTAAAATGGGCAAGCCCAGGTATAAATCAGTTCAACTGCACGGACCAGTTTTTGCAGAAACTTAGATCTCGAAAAGATTTATAGCTTGATAATTGCATTTATTTCAGTACTCTCCTAGTCCTGGGTTCAATTCCGTATTATTGGGATTTATCCATTAGGAGTAGCCTAGCCACGGAGTCTAAATTCGTGACGATAGGACTTACACATAACTGGCGAAATGTGGAGGGTATACCATTAGGATTTTTGGTGGGTGGAAAATCATCGAATAACCCCCCCCCCCCCCCCCCCGCCTTGGGCAGAGTGAAGGGGAGTGTCAGACTTCTACTGACTAAAAACCAAACCCATGTTCCTTCTTCGCCCTTGTGTCGGAGCCGCGTTATCCTTTCGATAATCCACAGCCCCGACGGGCGTCGGCCCTTGCGAGCCCCTTCCATGTTGCTGACATCTCTTTGAGGCGCGCGTGGAACACGAACGCGCCGCCGATTAGGTACAACCTCTGCCTAACACTTCAGGGATTACAGGCGTGATGTTATGTGTTTTTACGACAAACTTACTTAAATAAGCCGATGTATATTTCAGTTTATTCAGGTGACCATTAAGCGCGGCGCCGAGTAACACGGTGTGTAATTAATTTCGGAATTATCATCAATTGATCAATTAAAATTTCACAGGTCGTGAGCTTACCTGATATGGGTTGCTATTTCAGAGGTCAACGTACTATCTGGTTGGTAATAAATAATATCATAAAATCACGACTGTAATCTTCAGGGGCTTGGCAGAGGTGTTCCTAATAGTTCACCTACATTTCGCCAGCTATGATAAAGTCCCATGAGGGCAAGCCTGTTGCCATAGAGCGAGCACAAATCCAGACTCCGTCGTGGTGGTTACTGAGAAACACCTATATTAACATTTTACCTGACCCGGGATTCGACCCCAGGACTGTGTCCTAAGCAGTCGCGCATGTAACCACTAGACCAACGAGGCAGTCACTAATAAATAAGTACCTCGACATATATTGGCAATATATGTCAGCTCTTATTATTAGATTTCCTTTACATCAATACAGGGTGGCTTTTACCGGGAAAACCAATAACCTCGCTCCGCTCAGATAAGGGCGGTCATAAACGTCCCTATGCCGCGGCCGGCACGTTTTGAGCACAGTATAAATAATATTATTATGATGACAAACGTGCGAAAAGTAATAACGTGAAAGTAATTTGATATGTTTTTACGTATAAATTGGGAAAATTGCTCATTAACTACCTACGCGGTGTTGATTTTTTTGCCATCGGGTTCACAAGATTGGAAACCACGGTAAGCTACTATTAAGTATGTTGAATTGTCAGGACTTATTCTGTTAGACTCGAGTATTGTGTGGGCAGAAAACGATCATGATTATGGGCAAATTCTTTCTAATTCTCAAGGAAGATATCCAGTTTAGTGAACTCTTCTACCCCAGGGTATACGCAAAACTTCATTCAGATCCGTGCAGTCGTTAAAGTGTGACTGACAGACTTACTTGCGCATATGTATAATATTAGTACGGTACGTAATAGACGGAGTCTGGCCGCATTTGATTACGTTTGAATAATTTGATGATGAGGAATGTTCGCTAGACCGTAAAGAGCTTGAATGAAGTCTCAGTGAAAGTAAGCATCACAGAGGAAAAATATATCAAAAAGATAGCTGGGATAATGTGTGGAAAAAAGACAATTTTCGTATAAGAACTTTAGCCTCAATATTGACTTGTACACCACCGAATGGGATCCAGGTTTACAAACGAGTCACTTTTAAGTCCTTTGGGACATTGAACCCTCTTCAGGATTCGACCATCTACCTCCTAAATGCCTCCCCAATAGAGGACTTTATTCCTTCTCCCTAGAGACAAAATAATGTCCTATTTTTTGTGTGTTGAGGTAAATAGAATCGGAATTCGGAATCTAATATTGGCGCCAAGTTGTTGCCTTGAAAACCTGAATACGGCTTCGCTTTAAAACTTCCCTACCATTGACGTCAGTACAGATTCAAAATTTGAATAACTGGTTACAAGGTCGAACTCGCAAGAAATAACTACATAATTGAATAAAAAATAGGTATACAAAGTGTGGTTACCTATGTAGTTGGAAACTTCGAATATGCACAGAAAATGTTGATGCATGTTATGATTTGCCCCAGGGAAATGATGGCTGAAAGGTGAACTATCTAGCCAAAGGTATTAGGACTCGACCTCCCACGTATTGACCGTTCGCTTCTGCACGCAGTTCACGCACAACAAACGCATAAGAACGACCTCGTGGGATAAACATCAGTGACGCAAACAGCTTGTATATGATTTAAATTGTATGCACACTGTACGCTATGCACAGATGCGAATGAATACATAGAGGACGCCATTTTTCTTAGTTAGAAAGTCGCAACAGGTAGAACTTGTATATTGTGCACTACTTACACAAAGTCATCTCCTCTGCAATTTGACTAAATGTCATGTTTGTTTAAAGAAACTGGTTTGGCCACATTATCCAAGAAGATTAGGTGGAAACAACGATTTTGACAAACGTATCAAAAGTTCTCTTGGTCTATCAAAGTCTAGTTTACGAAAACTAAACGTACAAACCCTGTCTCGTATTTCGAAATGTCAAACTCCGACAAATGTTCATTACACAGATGATTAATTGTTCCAGAACTTGATGTTTCAGAATTTAGGATACCTATTTAAACAAACGTCAAATATTAATTTTAAAAGGGAATTAGAAACATACTTCGAGTGGAAGTAATTTGTGGATACGGCCTGTACAAAGACGAATGGGGTTCCTCAAAAGGATTAAATAATTCGAAATCAGGTTAACTTACTTTTCGCGTTTAATTTAAATTTTCTTTTTCGTAACATTAATGTCGTCGAACTTACCAAAACGGATTGGTCTATGATTGAGTACAGTTGTACTGGCTCAGGTCCAAAGTTGGTCCTCGGGTCGATATGGTATTGATGGCGAACAATCAAAGAGCTATGAAGCCATAGAGAGCGCGTATTGACGGTCTAACTGCGCAGCATGCGTGGACGCCGGCATTTATCAACAACCGGCCGTATGCACTGCATCGCGCAGATAACGATACTCAATACTCTATGAATATGCATTACGATAGATATTTTTAGGTCATCTATTAGTATGTTCTGTTTTATTTTAGAAGAAGCGCCCGCTGTTAGTTTTACGTGCCTAGAACCATCTTTGAATATTTTGAAAGAACCGATTAGCAAATATTTTAGCTCTAACATAAATAAAAAGGAGGAAAATACTTAGGTAAAGACAGACAGGTACACAATTTAGTTATTATATAAATTAAATAACAATTATGTAAAGTGTACCCAATGGCAAATAATGTAGGAAAGTGCCAATTCCAAAGCCGGAGGCACTTAAACAAGACCGACATTGAAAGGCTCAAATTTCAAAGAGGACTCAACGATAGCCTTAGGTACATCTATGAACAAGTTCCCGTAGTATTCGATAATACTGTTTCAAAAAACAATAAGATATAATATTACCGAACGGCGATCGTTAATAAAATTCGCAAGGGTAAACAACGGACTGAAATGAATCCCCGGACCCCGTAGGGTGAGCGCCCCAAATAAGTAATACCCGTGGAGTTACAGTGAGCACTGGTCTTAATTCAATATGAATAATGAATTAAAGCGAAGGTCGGCGCCACTACATTGTGTTGTGTACCTTACGATTGTGTGGACCTGTATTTACCATACCATTAATAATTGTTCAAAGGACACTTAATGAGGACGAATTCAGAAAACTACTAAAGTTACTGACATCACTTCTTTAGATTGAAATTCTTCTTTTGTAATTCCTAGAATTGTTTTGTAAATGACATCACAACAACTAGGTCAGTCATTTACGAGATTTTTCCTCAGGACCTCAAAATTAATTTTATTTCCGCCTTGACTAGGGTACAAAAGAATCCGAAATCGCTACATATTTTCATAAAACACAGCGCGTATGTCTTCAGTACGTCTACACACAAGTACGGTTACATTAATTATGTAGTCAAATTCCGCGTCAAACTTCGCGTTGGGGCCACCTCCACAGACAACCGCAATCTCGCACTCATTGGGATGCGGAGGGACCTTCATTATACAATAGGGGATCGGACTGGGTCAAAATAATATGATTCTGTTTAGTCCGTAAGTTAGATTATCGAAAAATATTGAATACGTGTTTTTTGTTTTATCAAATCAATAAAAAAATACGAAGATAAAACGCGTCAAAGATCTTGGAGTGGGGCTTGAAACGTCACTTGTGTCGTCAAAATGTACTATCATATGACGTCACACGAGTTTTCGAAGCACTGTATCGTCTTCATTTTAAGTTTACGTGAAAAAAGAAAAAATACGTGTCCAATAATTTTTGGAAATCTATCTGACGGACTAATTAGTTTTTTTTTGTCCGATCCCCTATTCTGCTGAAAGCTTATTATATTACGTTTGCGAAAAACATTTCGCTAACACACGAGACGGATGGTTCGCTTGGAGAAGACACTACACTTAATTTGTAGTTATCGCACAGGTGACAGGACCTCTTGATTATTATTATATTTGTACACCATACCAGTGCAGTGGTGGCCCAGTGGTGGCGGCCCCGACTTACGAACAATGAGTCGTGGGTTCGAACCCCAGTCAGGCGCATTACTTTGTGTAATTTATTTCATCACCACTGCTCTCAAAACGGTGAAGGAAAACATCGTGAGGAAACCGGCATGTCTAAGTATCAAAAAATTCGAAGACATGTGACATCTACCAATCCGCACTGGGCACGCGTGGTGGATTATAGCCCATCCCTCTCCTAGAGAGGAGGCCCGAGTACCTGCAGTGGGAACATTATAGGCAGATGATGAGGACACCATACCATGTTATAGTAATTCATCATTGCAAATTTTTACATTGTTCTACAGGAGTCATGTCTGTCGAAATAAATACCCAGATTTCTTAACAAGCTTAATTAGGTACTATCCGAAGTATTCTGGAGGAAATATGTTGCTTATAACTTTTATAAGACTTGGAATTCGTCTGGTTAACAATGTACAGACTCCAGCCCAGCAAGCTGGAAACTGGAAAAGTTTCCTAATCAACCTTGAATCATAACGCATAGCGATAAAATTGATAACCTATTCGAGTTTTGACAGATTTATAGTACATAGTTTGATGTGCTGGCGTTTGTACAAACCGCAATGAAACCGTTAAATTGACAAAAATAATAGCATGGGATATATATCGATGTTACACAATTACCCCGGAGATGCTCACAGAAAAAATTTAAGTGGGTACACCGGTACAGGTCGATCCCATCAAACAACAAATAAAAAGAAGACCCAAAAAATCATTTGGCAGTTTTTAATGAAGTACCCAAAGACTCCCTTTATTGTATGTAGATTCGTTGATAATGTGTAATCAGAATTCAGAGGACGTTTCGATTCCGGTCAATCGGATCTGTACATGAATTATGTATATGTAGAGTGCAATCAGTGGCGTCGGTACATACGACAAATGACTACACGTATATCTGGACAATGGTATCGGATGGTATCGCTAATGTATAATGTAGGTAGTGTAGGTACCGGCCTCTGATAATAATGTGCATCTCTGTTGACTTAGTCCCGCCAACATTTTAATAGCGTTAAGTGTCGTTGATTTGTCATTGTAGAAAAGAGGACATGTTGTAATACGTGCCCCGGGCTAATATGGACGCTTTAGCAGAATAAATTGTGATAGGACAATAACATAAATCACGTTAAAATTCTTTAAATGGTCATAGCTCACAGATGCAGTTAATATTATGATTTGACTCTTTGTGACCATTTTACGAATTTATTAAATCGACTATTTAAGACCTCCTGTAGTTAGGAGCTGCTTGAATACGCATTTGGAAAAGAAAATAAAGAAATGGGAATGTATCCAAATTGTGACAGAAATAGGTGGATTAAAACTTCTTATTAATCTCAAAGAGTAAATTAAGTTAGCAGTATCTGATAAAAATCAATGGTAGTTTTTTTTTTCAGATACAGCTAACTTATTCTGAAAAATCTGAAACCTTTTCACACTATTCGAACAAAATTTAGGCCTGATAACATTCTGTCATTTACTCGTATTATTACAATTAAATAATTGAGGAAAAGTGTATTATTCAATTTACCGCTTTACATAACATTTTGCAGGAATTGATTTCCCATCACCGTCAAACTGGTCAAACTGTGTGGTTACAACATTTTAGGGATAGAAATGTTATTTTCGATGTGGGTCGTGGTTAGCGAGTAAAACCAACGGGAATATAGAGCAGAAACATGTAATATGTCAAAATGTTTGACGTATTACCATGGGTTTTGCGCGTAACGATGTGGTTCTTAAATTGGAACTTAAATTTAAAATAAACTAAATATCTGAGGACCCTGTATAATAAACTGTTCATATCACCGCTATAGTAAATAAGAAATGCAATCAAAATAGGTAGTCAACATTTTGGGATCAAACCAAAACTCAATCGAATTTCTCAATGGTTCCAACAAAAACAATTATATCAGCTTTCTGCGAAAATACTGCAAAACATAGAGTTGATTATTATATTGCTGTGGGTTGTTCGAAAGAGATTCTGCGGCCCCGGAACACAAAGGGATAAGAAGGAATATGGGTCATTTTTAGTCAGTAGAAGTCTGTGGCTCCTTTCCGTTCCGCCCAGAACAGGAGTCATTTGAGGATTTCCCAACCACCAAAAAACTAAAATATTATATTAATATTATATTATATTATTATTATATAAATAACAGTAGTAAATGAGCCACAATCTACCCGCAGGACCATACATAAAAAAATAGCAATCGAAATTCCACAAACGTGCTGTGAATTGCGAATACGACCATAAAGAACATCTGTCTTCTAATAAATCTACTTAGAAACATTGATAATATTTTTATGGTACCATCATGCAACCTTCATAATCCATCGGCGCCCAACGTGATCACTATAATCCGGGTATTCATTATCACCGCCGATGTTTGCACGACCGACTGGACTAAACGAATACTCTGTTAACATTAGGGAGGGTTATCCTACCTTTTTAACAGTTTTTTTTACGCTTATCTTGTATGTTTTCATGTTCAATATTTGCCAGTGTCGCTGTCGTAACAAACTCAGCAGGTTCGGTATTAAACCTACATTGTAAAATGTTTCGCCGTCTCGCATATGGTTCCCTCGGCTTTGGAACAGTGACCCTGCCCACCCATTTAATAACACATCCTGTTAATGTTCATAAATCTGTATCAAGTTTCCCTTCACGATCAGGTTCACTTTACATTTTAAAAACAGGTGACATACCGACAATAGGCCCCCCCTAGGCCTCAGGATTTAAATAACTGGCGAAATAAGGGTATACTAAAGCACACCGCTGCCTAAACCAGGCGCCACGTTATGTTATGCCATAATATTATTGAGTTGTATAAGTTTCCAATTTAAGAGTTTGTATGATGCTGTTTTGGTGATATTGGGCGATCTAGATCTCGGTATCTATATGACCTAAGAATTCGGTATTTGGACACCATTAAACTTGGACTTATAATCTTTAAATCTGTACAAGCGAAAACACGATTGGATGAAAAAACCTCGATAGAAAAAAAATACTAAAACAACTCGGTTTGCACTTATTTAGAGTTGGATCTCTGAAACCTTAAGGAATTTAGTGACGATTTTTACATAATAGATAGGTAACTATATTATCTCAAATCGTGCAGATTTTTTTTTTTAATTTTCTACGTGGTTTTCTCGTAATTAGCATTCCTGTGATTGGCGCTTACGTTATTTTATTCTAAGCGAGCGCACATTCTTTCTGTCTCACGTTTGGAACGCGGTAGTAATAGCGCTGTCCTTTTCAATTTGTTCAATTCAGACATTCAGTCTGCTGCGGCATCTGTTGCGAGACGAACCTATGTTTGGCGACATTACAGACAGCGAACTATTTTCTACGCAATTATTTTGTTTAGTGGTAGGCAATATAGGTACCTATAATAAAGTTTAGGGACAGTATTTACTGTAAAAAGGAGTTGAAAACGTTTTGTGTAAATATATTATATACCTATCTTTTAATGATGATTGTCACCCACCTGATGATGGACTCCGAAGGTAGGTATAGGATCTCGGTGTCGGCACTACATAGAACCATCGTGTTTGGACTCATTTGAAAGGTCTAACGGAGATCTTGTTGACTAATGATGTCACCCACCTGATGATGGACTCCGAAGGTAGGTATAGGATCTCGGTGACGGCACTACGTAGAACCATCGTGTGGACTCATTTGAAAGGTCTAACGGAGATCTTGTTGACTAATGATGTCACCCACCTGATGATGGACTCCGAAGGTAGGTATAGGATCTCGGTGACGGCACTACGTAGAACCATCGTGTTTGGACTCATTTGAAAGGTCTAACGGAGATCTTGTTGACTAATGATGTCACCCACCTGATGATGGACTCCGAAGGTAGGTATAGGATCTCGGTAACGGCACTACGTAGAACCATCGTGTTTGGACTCATTTGAAAGGTCTAACGGAGATCTTGTTGACTAATGATGTCACCCACCTGATGATGGACTCCGAAGGTAGGTATAGGATCTCGGTGACGGCACTACGTAGAACCATCGTGTTTGGACTCATTTGAAAGGTCTAACGGAGATCTTGTTGACTAATGATGTCACCCACCTGATGATGGACTCCGAAGGTAGGTATAGGATCTCGGTGTCGGCACTACGTAGAACCATCGTGTTTGGACTCATTTGGAAGGTCGAACGAAGACCTTGGTCACTAATGATGTCACCTATCTAATGATGGACTAGTAGGTAGGTAGTAGGTAGGTAGTAGGTAGGTAGTAGGTAGGTAGTAGGTAGGTAGTAGGTAGGTAGTAGGTAGGTAGTAGGTAGGTAGTAGGTAGGTAGTAGGTAGGTAGTAGGTAGGTAGTAGGTAGGTAGTAGGTAGGTAGTAGGTAGGTAGTAGGTAGGTAGTAGGTAGGTAGTAGGTAGGTAGTAGGTAGGTAGTAGGTAGGTAGTAGGTAGGTAGTAGGTAGGTAGTAGGTAGGTAGTAGGTAGGTAGTAGGTAGGTAGTAGGTAGGTAGTAGGTAGGTAGTAGGTAGGTAGTAGGTAGGTAGTAGGTGGGTAGTAGGTAGGTAGTAGGTGGGTAGTAGGTGGGTAGTAGGTGGGTAGTAGGTGGGTAGTAGGTGGGTAGTAGGTGGGTAGTAGGTAGGTAGTAGGTAGGTAGTAGGTAGGTAGTAGGTAGGTAGTAGGTAGGTAGTAGGTAGGTAGTAGGTAGGTAGTAGGTAGGTAGTAGGTAGGTAGTAGGTAGGTAGTAGGTAGGTAGTAGGTAGGTAGTAGGTAGGTAGTAGGTAGGTAGTAGGTAGGTAGTAGGTAGGTAGTAGGTAGGTAGTAGGTAGGTAGTAGGTAGGTAGTAGGTAGGTAGTAGGTAGGTAGTAGGTAGGTAGTAGGTAGGTAGTAGGTAGGTAGTAGGTAGGTAGTAGGTAGGTAGTAGGTAGGTAGTAGGTAGGTAGTAGGTAGGTAGTAGGTAGGTAGTAGGTAGGTAGTAGGTAGGTAGTAGGTAGGTAGTAGGTAGGTAGTAGGTAGGTAGTAGGTAGGTAGTAGGTAGGTAGTAGGTAGGTAGTAGGTAGGTAGTAGGTAGGTAGTAGGTAGGTAGTAGGTAGGTAGTAGGTAGGTAGTAGGTAGGTAGTAGGTAGGTAGTAGGTAGGTAGTAGGTAGGTAGTAGGTAGGTAGTAGGTAGGTAGTAGGTAGGTAGTAGGTAGGTAGTAGGTAGGTAGTAGGTAGGTAGTAGGTAGGTAGTAGGTAGGTAGTAGGTAGGTAGTAGGTAGGTAGTAGGTAGGTAGTAGGTAGGTAGTAGGTAGGTAGTAGGTAGGTAGTAGGTAGGTAGTAGGTAGGTAGTAGGTAGGTAGTAGGTAGGTAGTAGGTAGGTAGTAGGTAGGTAGTAGGTAGGTAGTAGGTAGGTAGTAGGTAGGTAGTAGGTAGGTAGTAGGTAGGTAGTAGGTAGGTAGTAGGTAGGTAGTAGGTAGGTAGTAGGTAGGTAGTAGGTAGGTAGTAGGTAGGTAGTAGGTAGGTAGTAGGTAGGTAGTAGGTAGGTAGTAGGTAGGTAGTAGGTAGGTAGTAGGTAGGTAGTAGGTAGGTAGTAGGTAGGTAGTAGGTAGGTAGTAGGTAGGTAGTAGGTAGGTAGTAGGTAGGTAGTAGGTAGGTAGTAGGTAGGTAGTAGGTAGGTAGTAGGTAGGTAGTAGGTAGGTAGTAGGTAGGTAGTAGGTAGGTAGTAGGTAGGTAGTAGGTAGGTAGTAGGTAGGTAGTAGGTAGGTAGTAGGTAGGTAGTAGGTAGGTAGTAGGTAGGTAGTAGGTAGGTAGTAGGTAGGTAGTAGGTAGGTAGTAGGTAGGTAGTAGGTAGGTAGTAGGTAGGTAGTAGGTAGGTAGGTAGTTAGTAGGTAGTTAGGTAGGTAGTAGGTAGGTAGTAGGTAGGTAGTAGGTAGGTAGTAGGTAGGTAGTAGGTAGGTAGTAGGTAGGTAGTAGGTAGGTAGTAGGTAGGTAGTAGGTAGGTAGTAGGTAGGTAGTAGGTAGGTAGTAGGTAGGTAGTAGGTAGGTAGTAGGTAGGTAGTAGGTAGGTAGTAGGTAGGTAGTAGGTAGGTAGTAGGTAGGTAGTAGGTAGGTAGTAGGTAGGTAGTAGGTAGGTAGTAGGTAGGTAGTAGGTAGGTAGTAGGTAGGTAGTAGGTAGGTAGTAGGTAGGTAGTAGGTAGGTAGTAGGTAGGTAGTAGGTAGGTAGTAGGTAGGTAGTAGGTAGGTAGTAGGTAGGTAGTAGGTAGGTAGTAGGTAGGTAGTAGGTAGTAGGTAGGTACCTACTACCTACCTACTACCTGCCTATTACCTACTACCTAACTATTACCTACTACCTACCTACCCGGTTTTATTTATTTATGGAAACATTTGTTTTGAATAGTTATAGTTTATTTTCGACGGAACATTTATTTTTGTTATTTATGGTACTACCTACGATATTTGTGTAAGTACCTACGAATGTTTGTCTTTTATTTTTTTATGGGATTTTTATTGTTTTTGTAATGGTACACACGGCTACACATCAAGCTATACAAAACCAGTTAATCTTGGCCTCACTTAACTAGATCTTTTCGCACAATGAACGATCAGATTATACTGGTTTTGTATAGCTTGATGTGTAGCCGTGTGTACCTATATTGTATATTCTGAATATACTTACATATTAAACTGTTTAATAAATAAACATTGATGATTAATTACATAAAACATTTTATTTCATAATAACCTTTAAGGTTTATAGATTGAGTACCTACTTACTTACCTACTTTTATCTACGTGAGGAATGATAGATCAGTCTGGATCTTCGATCAATAAGTTTCGAGTCCACGAAAAAAAAAACCTCTAAATTTCGAAACTTGAATCTCGGCCCTAGTACCTACCTATCTATTATTTTACCTACTATTATGTATAGTGTTTAGGTGTGTCATTAGTTTGTACCTAGGTAATAATAGGGTTATGAACGGAGCTTCAAATAAGTATACCGACAATAATTTATTATCCTCGCTTGATTGTCAGCTCCGATCCGTCGTCGTACCGTGAAAATAGGTACTTCCATGAATTTCAACTTTATTTGAATGATTTTTTTACGAATACGTTTTATATATAATTATATAATATGAATCAAGCTGTCGACCAGCTGGGCGGTCGGGGCACCACAGTTCAAACTCGTACTCGACTCACACTCGATCGCGGCCTGTGCGCGGAGCGCGCCGAGCTGCCGCGCCGGGCGTCAAGCCACCGCGTATTATGGAAGAGGGGGCGCGGGCGAGAGGTACGAAATCGCTCGCGTTGGGCTATAATGCGCGCTCTTAACGAAGAAATTATCAGGGCCTCTAATATTATAAACAAGATCTATTTTTATTAGTTCCGATTCCGACTGACTCATCATCACTCGTAAAACCGCAAGCCCAGTGCAATGACTTCTTGATACCTTCCTTGACCCAAAAATAGATATAAAACGTATTTTTAGAAAAGGACACCGACAGGGCTTAATGAAGTTCAAGAATTAAAACCGTACTCAGATAAAAATAGCGTCGACAGATGGCGCTAAACGGGCAGGTGCGCGCGCGCCGTTCGTGGTGTCAAGGCTCATCTTTTTATGGTCAAGGTTGTCCCCATAGATGTTTTATGAACGCTTATTTGACTCAATTAGTTGCTCTGTTGTTATTCGTAATAATTATAATTGTAAATAGCGTCCACATACCTGACACATGATACTGGCTAATTGGATGGTTTTATATAAATTAGTTTTAATTGTCTATGCTGTTTCTCTTCTAGTCGAAGGCGTATCAATTTAGTATCATGGTTTGGATACCTAAATACTTATGTTTTTTTTTTTATTTCAGCTTTAAAATAAGACATGGAATGTTATAAAAAAAAAAAACATGATTTCGAGCCCAAGGAAATTGGCCTCTCAAGGGACAGTAACTTTTTATGATATTTAACGGCCGCTCTCGGCGACAGACAGCTTTTATTTGTCTTTTTTTACAAAAAAGACAAACGTTCCAACAAAAATAAACAAAAACTATTCATAAAAATAACTTTTTTGTAAAACAAATCTAAACTTCACTAGAAAAATCGATTTTTCTAGTGAAGTTTATTTTTCACTTTTTTGCAAAAAAAAAACAACCGACTTCAAAAACACCAAAAAGTGAAAAATAAACTTCACTAGAAAAATTTAAACTTCACTAGAAAAGATTTTTCTAGTAAAGTTTATTTTTCACTTTTTGGTGTTTTTGAAGTCGGTTGTTTTTTTTGCAAAAAAGTTTTTTATTTTTTCATTTTTAGTTTTAATATATATCCTATAGAAATATTTACGGGTTGGTATCAGAATGACTGGATCGCAAATAGATCACGTCGCTCATAGTCCAAATCTCAAAATGTCTAAATCTCAAAATACCTAAGTCGCAAAATGACTACATCGCAAAAAGTCCGAACAGTTGTGTAGGTACCTATACATTAATCTCTTTGGTTCTTAATGTTGGATGATTTCATGCCTGGCCACTTGGTAATATAGAAAAAAGAAGAAGAAGAATTATATTATTAATACTTATATCCTTCTTCTTCTATTTATATATATATATATATATATATAAATATAATATATTTGTATATTATATATCTTTGTTTATCAGACAAACCAGACAAACAAAAATTTAAAAATCACATATTTTGGGTCTAGATATATACCTAGACATAATTATAATACATACTGATACATAATACATATTCTGATACTAACCCATACCACTTACTTTTTCAAACAAAATGTATCCAGTAATTCTGATATCAACCCTGTATAGGTACCTACACAACTGTTCGGACTTTTTGCGATGTAGTCATTTTGCGACTTAGGTATTTTGAGATTTAGACATTTTGAGATTTGGACTATGAGCGACGTGGTCTATTTGCGATCCAGTCATTCTGATACCAACCCATATTTACTATACATTTAACATTCGACTAAGAAACCTAACATTCGACAAAAAAACACGAAACATGTAATACGTGCCTATGAAATTTGAGGGTTGCCCTCGAGTTCTCTGGGATTCTATCACCAGGTCCTGGTTTCCATATCATAGTACGACTCTTAAAATATATCCTTCACAATAAAAAAAAGAATCATCAAAATTGGTTTATAAACGACTAAGTTATTCGCGAACACACTTTAACGAAAAATGTTCATAAATTAAGAAAAATCTTCATAAAATGAAAAGTACTGGGCCAAACTATCTAAAATTTTTATGGGACCAAATGGCAACTATTCCGCATCAAACAAAAAAAGAATCACGTAAATCGGATCATTAATCTCGGCGTAATCGGTGTACATACATAGAAAAAAAAAACATACCAATCGAATTGAGACCCTCCTCCTTTTGGGAAGTCGGTTAAAATCTACATAGAAACTGCGAAAGGTGAATCGCAACGGAAGTCTTTGAATGAGAGATCGCTGAGGACTTCTCTCGTTAATGACACGAATTCTCTATGAATAAAAATAATGAACTACGTCAAAGGAAATCAAAGACCGAGTGAACGTCAGTCAGGGTTACTAAGGACTCTATAACACTACCGTTTCTCGAGCACAGAGAGAAGACAATGCACAAGGAAGGGTTTTACATCTTTAACCTCATTAAGAGATACATGAAAATATGCCAAAACAACCTTCACTTATAGTAGAACCATCTGCCAAAAGAGGACGATGCTAGACAAATTCAAATTCAAATTATCTTTATTTGTGAACACAGTTATTGAAATAAAGGTGTTATTCATACATTTTAGTTGAGCTCTATGTCCTACCAATAAAATTGGTGTACAAACATTGGGTTTTTAGTAAAAAACACAAAGACAAAACAATTGCATCACAGTGGATCAATTGCACCGTCATCAACTTTGAAAACACCTAGTTTCATATGATACAGCTGTAAGCACGTATTTACTAGTTTGTCACAGATACAAGTATGACAAGTCCACTTAGAACGAATTCAAGTGGAACAGGTCGCGAGCAATTTGCGGACTCCTTCCGTACTCACTTGCTCTTTTTGCTTCGTCTCGAATTCTGCGCCGATGATTGAACTTGGAAAGGGATATAACTCCGGGAACTACTTACGTTTTTTTTTGGGTGAAAGGTTTGGTTTTCTGTAACTTGCGACCAAATAGTAAATAAATAAAATACTTAAATAATACCTAAATAAAATACTAAATAAATAGTCTCGAGAAACTCGAGTTTCGAGAGTAGGTGTCTGAAAAATACAAAACAACTAGTTTTAACTACTAAAACAACTAAAACCGCTCATTGTTTTTTGCTTTCCAGGATAAAACCTACGTCGGAAAATGTATCAAGAGGAAACACTGCAGCAATCAAGTACTACTCGCACCAACAAGTATGAACATCGCGGGAGAACTACGATCCTCTGTAGCAACATTGTTTTGAAGTGCACTTAAATGGCTGCGGAAAAAAGGACCAGACTATGTTCTAGTTCTACTGAACAAGCAACATTTGAGAAGGCATCATAAGGACCATTATAATAAAGCTTTAGCAAAATTGCCTTGGTTTTAAGACGACAGAACTCATAACAATGAAGGTACTTACCGATAAATGACAGACCATTAATCAGGGAACTGAACTTGCTAGAATATAGCAGTTATTTTGTATTTTCAGTGAGGTAAACTTTCACAATTCTGAGCTTATTTCAGTCGCAGCACTTGTAACAAGAAAGGGAAATGATGAAGAATAAAACATCGTAAGCAAGTCTATCAAGATAAGTCCGCGAGGTTAAAGTGGGACTGGGCGGGTCACATTTCCAGGAGAGATCAGGACAGATGGACCAGAATCGTCACACACTGGGTGCCTGAAGACGGTCGTCGTCACCGAGGCAGACCCAAGAAACGTTGGCGTGACGATCTGGACTCGTTCGTGACTGATTGGCCAGAGAAGGCACAACACCGGGAGAGCTGGAAAGAAATGAGGGAGGCCTTTGCCCAGCAGTGGGACACAAAGGGCTAATTAAAAAAAAAAAGCAAGTCTAAAAAATCGAATACACGTAACATTCACCACTTCCTCAGTTCCTCCGTCAGAGAAGATGCTTGTGTTCTAGCAGTGAGGACGATATGGGCTGCTTATGATATGCTGGACTTGTGGCAAATATCAGCTAGACATTTTCAGTAACCTCCATCAATATTAACGCAAAATAATAACGATAAAATCCTTACACAATGGGGAACACAAAAGGGTCAGAACATTCGTATCAAATACACCTAAAATCAAAGCGTAGAACGTGTACATTACATTAGTTTTTGTTTTACTTCGATACATGCAGTATTTCCGAAGTTATAACGCCGAGAAGTTTAAGTAATTTTTTGAATTTCCGAGATTACGCGCGCTCGTACTAATACGTCACAACCCTGTACAGCCCGCGACCGCGTCACTGCGCGGCACTTAGTCCGGTGCGTTGACCATAATAAATTAGGCACGTCTCGTTTTATTTTGTTTCGATCGTCTTCGTTTTCCTATTACATACACATACATACATAAACTCATGCCCTTTTCCCATGGGGATAGGCAGAAACCACATCGCCACTTGCTTGGATCCTTAATACATAGGTACTCCTTTTGCCTCGTCGTTGTCGTCGTACTTAGAGTGTCCTTGTATTTCAAAGTAATAATAATATTATCCTTTATATCCGACGATTACACTAAAGTGAAACGTGTATTGTTTAGAATGGAAGGTTTTCTAATATGTCAGTCGAACAATCTGCCAAGAGTGGATAGTTTGATGGTGACTTGGTGACACAATATGTCATGAAAAATCAGGATTTTATGGCTGCTGAAAATCGTGGAATAACGATGAAAAGATATATAGGAATGTTCTAAGTAAGCATTACCTACTCCTGGGTAGGTATTTGTTCAAACTTAAACCTAACTGAAAGTGTGTCTTTCATTTAATTAGTACCTATAGGTAGGTACTCGCAATCAACATCTCGAATCTCGAGGTTGTCGATGATTATTTTATGTGTTTTATTAGTAGGTTTAAACTAAAAGAAAAAGTCACTATTTACCCATATATAGAATGTAGTAAGTTTTAGTAGGTATTTACGTAGTTACCAGTTTTGTAAGTAGGCAAATACCTACCATTATTATAGTTTTATAGGTACTAAACCAGATATTTTTGATTAATTTTATTTTTAAATGATAAGAAAATAAAATCGAAATGGTCTTCACAGCAGTGCGCTTTAGTTTTAGGACCTATTGAATCAACTGTTTTTACGGGTGTCATCCACTTTTTCTTCATTTTTTGCGTCCTCAAGCACATAAAAAAAGAGTTTATCAGGTGTTTAAACTGTTGAATTGAAGGTGATTGAAGCACCGAGGCACAATACAGTATTTTTTTCCATTTTTACAACATAAAACTTTATAATTTTGATTTTTACTGCGCACGAGCGTGCAAACGTGGCGTGGTTGTGGGAGTTGTGACGTCATCGGGTAGTGAGCGCCCGCCCGCGTTTTTAAAAACCTTCGGGCGGAAATACGCACTTTGATCGTAAATATCTCAGTCATTTCTTGAGATATGAAAAAAGTAAAAACACAGTTATTCTTGTAATTTTTTGTAGATTTATTTGGTGTGTAAAGTAAAAAACGTTTGTCAGACCCATTGGGTGCCCAGTAACATTTTGACAAATTCTTCCTTTTGGTTTTGCGAAAAACAGCTATAAGGAAAACTCCAAATTTGATTATCACATTCGAATTTAACGAAATCGAACTGTATTTACTCCGAATACTTTGCAGTAAGTTCTCCCTTCCATAATAAAAAGCGAGACGATTGAACAAAAACAGCAAAAATGTAGGAAATGAATTTTAACAAGAGAAATGTGACAGGTTTCCGTTATGGAATTTCAATTTCCTGTTGAATAAGAAAAAAACAAGGAACGCGACAATCATTATGAGAATATATTGCGCGAAGGTACCGCGTAAGCGTAACTCGTAAGCTATAGGTATTACAAATGTGTGGCTGTTGTCAATGATATTATAAATAAAAAGAGGTAGATATCGCATTAGCACGCACAAATTGTTGAGGACAAACTACGCTAATTGGTGCAGTTTCATTTAGTCGGGTTATAGCAGCGAGCGAAGTAAGTCGAGTCCGCGGCGTAACAAAAATGCCATGTTGTGTCATAAGAAAGTGCAAAAACTATGGTTCCAAGAAAAATAAGAGTTTTGGAGTTTCATACCATAGGTAAGTATAATAAAAATATATCATTATTTGTATTGTTTTCACGATTTATTTCTCATTTTCAAATAAATTTCGTATTATTGACATGATGGTTCGAAAAGGATAGAGAATAGGATGACAATCTGCTGCGTGACAGAGACAAATAGCATGCGTCATAGATTAATCAAACAGAAGCGAAATGGTAGGCACAATATATAGCGTTGCGCTTTCAATTATTATGATTAAAATTATATAGAATGAGATCAGTAATAGTGGGCTGTACGTAGTAACGTACCTAGATAAAACATATTTTCTCATAATGTTTTACTATTTTACAGATTTCCAAGTGATGACTTGATAAAAAATAAATGGGTTAGCATAGTTATGGCGGAAAGAAGTGAACCTGTCTGGATGCAGTCTGTCCTAGTAAACGTAGCACAATTTGTTCGGCACATTTTAAAGAAGAAGATAAATATATTACTCCAAAAGGACTCAAGCGTCTGAAATTTGATACAAATATTCGATAGTACCTATCTAAAATATAATTTAAATTGTAAAAATATTAATAATCATTCGCAGTACTTAGTAGCTGTACATTGGTAACAGTCATAAAAATTCAATGTCTCTTCTGTGGTAAATCGACTCTATGATACTCTAGTGTACTTCAAGCGCAACACACAAAAACTAGCTATCTCTTTCTATCTTATTATGTTCCGTATTATCTATCGCTGTCGTAGTCTAACGTTGGCGTTCAGCCGTTTAATGACAACGCAACGATATCTGAACGTCATTCAGTATGAACATGGCGTATCTTTCTTTATAATATCATTGGCTGTTGTAATGTGTTGTCGGGTCAGGTGCGATCAATACGAGGTACCATCCCGAATCCTAAGTACATAAAGGAACTTGTCCCAATTTTTCGTATGATATCCGGGTACTACCTAACCTGAAAGTTTTATTACTGTCATCCTTTATGGAAGACCTACGCTTAAAGTAGCTTACGACCAATGAATTCATCAATGATTTGAAAGACTTACGCCCAAATACTCAAACGTCACTCAATTATAAGTAACTCTCAAAACTCGTGCTATCTCTGTCACTCTGCGTTAAAATAACAAAGACAGCACGAGATTTAAGTGCAACTTAAAATTGAGTAGCGTTTGAGTATTTGGGCGTTAAACGTTCATCCATACAGGGCCCCAAGTCTGCTATTCAATAGTGTCAGAATGGTCGATCATTGATCTCATAATGGTTGATTGATGACAAGCCAAAAAGTACCTTATGACTGTCGACTTAAGGTACTTTTTGGCTTGTCGTAAATCAACCATTATGAGATCAATGATCGACCATTCTGACACTATTGAATAGCAGACTCGGGGCCCAGACTGAATGTATATTACTCGACGAAATATTAATTATTGTAATTCATCATTCTCCTGCCATTATCCCAATTAATTTGGGGTCGGTCGCCGCATGTCTTGTTCTTCCATATTTCTACTTCTTACTCGTCATCTTATCAGACAGCTCCTTGCTTGCCATATCATCTTTGACACAGATGTACCCAAAATGATGGTCTGCAATTCCCCCTCAAAATATTTAAGTGTAAAAAAATGGGTCTTTCGTCGTTTCGCACCACGAGCGGTTCGGACCGCGGTGTGAAACGCAGAAGAGCTCTTAAGAATGGGCTGTTTCGGACCGCGGTGTGAATCGACCATAGAAGAATTTAAATGGGTTTATTCAAAAAAAAAAATTAAGCTCAAAAATCTAAAACCCGACTACTAACAAAATCAAAATTCTTGTCTGATATTCTTCGTAGTCGCATGCCACTGATACCTGATGCTCCTCCACGGTGTTCTCATTGATACAGAAGTCAGCTGCTAATTGCCATTAGCAAGGTGGCATGCGACTACGAAGAATATCAGACAAGAATAATTTTCTTGTTTTCTACTTTTAAGGACGCTGTTACTTTTTCGATCAACTCATGTTTAGGTAACTAAAGTCGCTCAAAGCAAGGTCTCACAATTTATAGCGCTCGGTTTTATACCTCCTATAAATGATCTTGATCTTTGATATTATTTTTTAATTGTATTGAAATAGTATTTGGTAGATTACTTGAAACTTTGAAAACGCATTTGGTAATTGTTAATTATTAGTATCGTCGTCATGATAAGTAGGTTAGTATTTTCAACCGAGTCGAAAAAAAGAAGGTGCTGTATTTGTATGTATCCGCGATTTTCCCAAAAGCTACTGATCCGATATCAATCGGATTTTCGTTGTTATATGCATATTGTGTTTTTAAGGAAGGTTTTATTGTAAAATATGATTATAATATAATAATAATAAGTTTATTTATTTCTCTCACAATGGTTTTGTAGCACGTTCTGAACACTATAATATTCACATTGGGAGAGCTGGTGCCTGAAGTAGGTTTCAAAAAAACCTACAATTAACCTTCAATTCAAAAGTACTTTCAGTGCGCCAACTTTTTGTTTTGCAGTCTACTGTTAGAAAACACACCAGCATTCCCCCATCTGACCCTAAAAAAGGAAAAAACTACCCTTAAGTACTCCTCACAAAACCTCCTTCGCTCAACACCAATACTACACATTAAGTACATACATATACAAACAAATCCACAAAAACCTAAACATTGTTGATCTAAATAAATATGAGATAAAATCTAAATTAACGAAATGGCTACTGGAACAGGACTATATACAAACAGAATCCTTACTTAAATACGTCTCCTAACTAACTACATATCCCCAATCACACACAACAACCTCACACACTCACACATACACACACACTTGCATGCATACACACACGCAAACACACATACACCACACATCACGTTTAAAATTTACTTTTACTTAAATTAAGTTTATATTCTTAATCGCTCAGGTAGATCGACACAGTCTACTATTATACTTTTAGCATAACTTTGTAAGCTGAATCACTGTCTCTCAAGATACAGGTTTACCTAGTTTGAGAGGCAGGGTTTTCCATACTGTGTCCAGATTTCGGTTATTAGATTGTGCTCCATTGTATTACTATCAAGTGTCATGTACATTGTGTGTATATAAAACATGTTAAATCTGCTTTTTGTGAAATAAAGTTATTATTATTATTATTATTATTATTTATTAATTATGTTTACCCTGTTAGCTTTTTTTTTTTTTTTTTTTGTCATTTTTTTTTGTCCTGGTGTGAAACCAATAAATACTTTTTCTTTCTTTCTTTCTTTCTTTCTTTTGTCACCAGGATTGGAGATCTTCCGAAGTAGACAATGGAACTCTTCAATAATATAGACAGCAAATGACTCACGATAGCTGTGATCGTATGTTTATGTAGTGTTTTCGCCATTTCATAATATAATATCACGCTTGTTCGGGTTTAAGGGGCAAACAGATGTACACCCAATATGGGGTACCTACCATCCAAACTTAAGGGGACGGTGAACGAACATTCTCCATACAAACGTAATACTTAATTACCAACTTAAAATTATGTTATTCGGATACAGACCATATTTATCTAGGTTCCTATTAAACTTTTTTTTTAAAACATTTATTACTTACGAAATGCAAGCGAATTGCTATTTACTATTGACGAAATGCAATTCGCTTGCATTTCGTAAATAGTAAATGTTTTAAAAATAAAAAAGGTAGCACTCCGGGAGTGCCGGCAGAAGTGAAAACTTCAATATTAACTTTCAAAGTTTTTACCCATACAAAAAAGTGCTCAGCGCCGCTAAAGAAGTTTTCACTTCAAAAAAAGTTTAATAGGAACCTAGATAAATATGGTCTGTATCCGAATAACATAATTTTAAGTTGGTAATATGTTCGTATCGCGAATGATTTTGGTATTACGTTTGTATGGAGAATGTTCGTTCACCGTCCCCTTAATGAAAAAGAACAACCGGTACCGACAGCGACTTCCGAAAAGAAAAATACGCTACCTACGTGAAATAACCATGTGAAATAAGTAGGCACTTAAAATGAAATAGGAATTTCAATTCCAAATAAATAAATAAATAAATAAACCTCTCCGTCGAAAGCTTGACCTGACCCATCCATTTCCAAACCTCACCGCCGACAGCTTGACCTTACCCATCCATTTCCAAACCTCACCGCCGACAGCTTGACCTGACCCATCCATTTTCAAACCTCACCGCCGACAGCTTGACCTTACCCATCCATTTCCAAACCTCATCGCCGACAGCTTGACCTTACCCATCCATTTCCAAACCTCACCGCCGAAAGCTTGACCTGACCCATCCATTTCCAAACCTCACCGCCGACAGCTTGACCTTACCCATCCATTTCCGAACCTCACCGCCGACAGCTTGACCTTTCCCATCCACTTCCGAACCTCACCGTCGACAGCTTGACCTGACCCATCCATTTCCAAACCTCATCGCCGACAGCTTGACCTTACCCATCCATTTCCAAACCTCACCGCCGACAGCTTGACCTGACCCATCCATTTCCAAACCTCACCTCCGACAGCTTGACCTTACCCATCCATTTCCAAACCTCACCGCCGACAGCTTGACCTTTCCCATCCACTTCCGAACCTCACCGTCGACAGCTTGACCTGACCCATCCATTTCCAAACCTCACCGCCGACAGCTTGACCTTACCCATCCATTTCCAAACCTCACCGCCGACAACTTGACCTTTCCCATCCACTTCCAAACGACACCGTCGACAGCTTGACCTGACCCATCCATTTCCAAACCTCACCGCCGACAGCTTGACCTTACCCATCCATTTCCAAACCTCACCGCCGACAGCTTGACCTTACCCATCCATTTCCAAACCTCACCGCCGACAGCTTGACCTTTCCCATCCACTTCCAAACCACACCGTCGACAGCTTGACCTGACCCATCCATTTCCAAACCTCACCGCCGACAGCTTGACCTTACCCATCCATTTCCAAACCTCACCGCCGACAGCTTGACCTTTCCCATCCACTTCCAAACCACACCGTCGACAGCTTGACCTGACCCATCCATTTCCAAACCTCACCGCCGACAGCTTGACCTTACCCATCCATTTCCAAACCTCACCCCCGACAGCTTGACCTTACCCATCCACTTCCAAACCTCACCGTCGACAGCTTGACCTGACCCATCCATTTCTGAACCTTGTCAACAAACTGCTTAACCCCACCCATCCAAATCCCGGTCGTACCCAACATAATTTCTAAATCACATTCTAACAATAAAAGTATGAAACTCGTACTTACTTATATCTCAGTCCTAAAAAGTATCAACTCCTTCCGGTCGTCGGTTGCCGTGGTAACCGTACACTAATAGTAGATTGTATCATAAGGGAGCAAAATAATATTTTTACGGCGAGGGCGCTTTTTTGAATCCAGAGCGAAGTGAGGGATTCTAGAGTAGAATCCCGAACGTAGTGAGGGATTCTTTAGTAGAATCCTGAACGTAGCGAGGGATTCAAAGTACGTCGCCCGAGTCCAAAATATATTTTGCACCCGAGTGATACACTCAACTTTTCATCACCCTCTATGAGAAAATAAAAGGCGCCTCATATTTTATTGTAATACCTATTATTATTTAATAAAAATAGAGTGACGACACGTTTAAATCCATCAGACATATTAATTACGAATATGTGTCCAGTTTTACGTCCTTATTAAGACAATACGTTACTAAACAACCATCTACTCCGTATTAAGAAATTGTCGTATAATATGCCTTTAAATATTTCTCCCGGGATTTCGTAGGGATTAAGTTTTGTATGACGTTATTAGCTTCTATTTTTATTGTTTCAGGAGTTAATGCACTATCACTTTCAGAACTCGACGTAGAGCTCATTTTTTTTGCACAAAATACAATAAAGTCCGCACCGATTATTAGAACAGGGAAGTAAATCGCGAGCTTTTGTTTTTTTTTTTAAATTTAGTTACCGCGTCTCCTCGCAGCGTACAGCCAACACAATACAATTTGCGTTCGAATTCAATGAACGATTCATGTTCTAAATTCAAATCTCATTACTGCCCGCTAAAAAGTCTAATGGAGAAAAGAGCTACTTTGCTCGCACTTAAAGAGGAACAAAACGACACTTTTCGAATTGAAGGGATGAAAAATCTTTTTCTATCACGTTTATCGTACGTATTTTTTGCGAGAGAGCGATACACCCGTCCTTCCACTAGCGCTGCTGAGCGCGGAATGATGAACCGGGAGCGAAAAATGTATGAAGAAATTGGCAAATGTTTTTATTATAGCTAATAATTGAATAAAAAAATTTATATAAACAAAAAAAATATATCTCAACATCTAAAGGACTATATGTACCGCAATTTATAATAATTTTGGAGATATAATAATGCTGTAAATTTACCTATAATGGTACCTATTCGGACCCTACTTTTTTACATTTTCTGCGATTATTGTGATGGGAAAAACGTATTTGTGCGATTTTTTTGTATGACGTCATACAATTTTTCTGATGCCAATCTGGAGACGAATAAATTATCTTTAAATTAAGACCATGATATCTTCACATTTGTGATTGCTTATACGTTAAAATGGTACCTGAAAACCACTGTTATTTGTAGAAAAATGTTTTAGCGTCCTTAAGACCGCGATTTTGTTAGTAGTCGGGTTTTAGATTTTTGAGCTTAATTTTTTTATTTGAATTTTATTTTTGTGTGTACTTAAACTATAATATAATACATATTTGTAATGTGCTCGCCAAGAGCTTTCATTTGATACCAAACTTGCTATGATTATCTCAATTTAATATTTTTTGAGGTAAGTTTTTGACATTTAAATTCCGTCATAAAAAGAATTTATAAAATTTATATAGCCTATGTCACCCGGGCTGTTTTTACGAATCTATTGACACCTAATTTATTAAAATCCGTTCAGTAGTTTAGGCGCTACGGTGGAACATACATACATACATACATAGACTGCCAAAATCATTACCCTTCCTTTTGGCTTCGCCGTAGTCGGGTAAAAATGCGATGTCATTTATCTTAGTACACTGTAACAATTTATACGATGGTTGTAAGAAACAAAACTGTTTTCGTAAAACAAACGATTAACGGGGATCGAATGTCCCATAATACATTATGTTGTCGGTTTATGTACAGAAAGGGTGATAAAAAAGATTTTGTGTCACTTTCATCCTTACAAACATTTACCAAAGAAAAAAGAGAGCCGAATAATTCTATTTCGAGACAGCTTTCAGTCTATTTTGACCGTGAATAACGGAATAAAGTGAAGGAAAATTAAATTTAATAGGGGACGCCAGTAAATAACATCTTCGGGGTTTTGAAGATTAACAAATATAAATAAGGGTCGTTATCAGAATTCCGAAGGGTTTCTGCAAGTACCTCGCAAAGTTGTTTCTACTTCATTACGTAAACGTCAAATAAAAGTCATTTTCTGGAAGGATTTATTATGAAAATTCGGGGAAAATCGGCATTTTTACCGGTTCGCTCGCTGCTCAAATTATTCGCACTACGAGTGGATGCCTCGGTTCCTTTCAGAATCAGATGGCATTAGTGGTATCTAAGAAAGTTATTTGATTATGACGTGATATTACTTCATGTTTCGGGGTTCCATTTTGAAGGCACCGAGCTTCGAGATATTGCGGTCGTGGCGCGAAATTGAGGCCAAAGATAGTAATGTTGGAAATAATAGAATTCATGTCATTAGTGCCTTTCTAAATAATTTAGAATCAGAATCAGAATTTTTATTTGTTAAACATAGGACACATTTATGTGAGTTGATAAAATAAGTAAACAGGGTGGATATTTGGAAGGAGTTTAGCATCATATGGAAGAGCGGTTTTCTAGAACTCTAGAAGCTCCTATTCAAAATTGACCGCATGTATTATCTCCTATATGCGGATGTATCCTATCCGACAATCCGACACTCTTCTAAAATATCGTTATCGGTACTCCACATAACGCAGCGTGAGTGTTTGTAACAATGCTGTTATCTGCTGGTCATTATCGAAGGAAGTGATAGATAAATGTTATATGTACACGCTAACATTACTAAAACAAGCGTAATAGGGGATCGGACAAAAAAAAAACTAATTAGTCCATCAGATAGATTTCCAAAAATTATTGGACACGTATTTTTTCTTTTTTCACGTAAACTTAAAATGAAGACGATACAGTGCTTCGAAAACTCGTGTGACGTCATATGATAGTACATTTTGACGACACAAGTGACGTTTCAAGCCCCACTCCAAGATCTTCGCCGCGTTTTATCTTCGTCATTTTTTATTGATTTGATAAAACAAAAAACACGTATTCAATATTTTTCGATAATCTAACTTACGGACTAAACAGAATCATATAATATTATTTTGACCCAGTCCGATCCCCTATTGTCATAAAGTGATGAAGTTCATAAAAATAAGTTAGGCAGAAAATCTAGGAACAATATTTAATGTCAATAGACAATGAGAGGTCCAGACACAGATAAATTATATTAGTTAACATATTAAACCCCCGACGCAAAAACGACGGGGTGTTGTGTTATAAAGTTATAAGTTTGACGTGTCTGTGTGTGCATCGTAGCTCCCGAACGCATGATCCGACTTTGATTTAGTTTTTTTTTGTTTGAAAGGTAAATTAGTCGAGAGTGTTCTTAGCTATGTTTGAAAAACATCGATCCAAGATGGCCGCCTCCACAAAATGGCGGAGTACATATTTGTTCACAACTCCTATCAATATGGGTATCAAATGAAAGGGCTTGATAGTAGAATACTATTAACTATAACAAATTTAAAATCCAAGATGGCCGCCACCACAAAATGGCGATTTACATATTATTTTTTCACAACTCCATCAATATGGGTATCAAATGAAAGGGCTTGATTGGGAGAATACTATAAAGATACTATAATAAAATTTAAATCCAAGATGGCCGCCATCACAAAATGGCGGATTACTTATTTTTTACAATTCCGTCAATATGGGTATCAAATGAGAGGGCTTGATTAGTAGAATACACTATAACAAATTTCAAATCCAAGATGGCCGCCATCACAAAATGGCGTATTAGGTACATATTTTTCACAACACATCAATGTGGGTATCAAATGAAAGGGCTTGATTAGTAGAAGACTATACACTAAAACAAATTTCAAATCCAAGATGGCCGCCATCACAAAATGACGAATTACGTTTGTTTTTACAACTCCCTCAATATGGGTAGCAAAAAAATTAAAGGGATTGATTTGTAGAATAATGGTCGCTATATTGAAAGGGAATGAGGAATATAAACTAATGAAATTAAAAGAAAAAAGCTTGAAAATTGTTTTTTGACTTTTACTCCCTTTAAACTTGGTCAAACTTTGATTTAAAGGGAGTAAAAGTGGAGAACCAATGTTTTATCTTTATTGAGTTGGGGGTTTTTAAAATTTTTAATTTAATTACTTGTTTTAACGTAGCTTTTATTATAAATACCTACTATTTTAAGTAGTATTATATAACTAGGTACTTGAATGACTTTTCTATGATTATGATAAAAACAGATAAAGGAGAACCCCTCGAAAAAGGAAAATAGAAACACGAGCATTGTTCCACTTTAAGGACAAAGTGCGGAAATCAAATCCCTAGCGTAGAAATGCTCAGGCAAATTGAGTTGTTGCAAGCCTTACGGTAGAAAGCTTTTAAAAAATATTGTGGAATGTTCGGATATTAGAAGGAATATTTTTCACAAACAAATAATTTTATCTCAGACTAAGAGATTGTAACTGGTAGAAACACATAAATGTTGTCCAAAAGCAGCAGTTTCAAGTGCAAGTGTTTTGAAATATAAAGAGAACAGCCAAAACTTAACCAAAAAATACCTTGCGCGTCCAATATAACAATGTTTTCAGGATGATGTTGAAACTCCCTCGTTTCTGTAGTGCCTCGGGGATGTTTGCCCAATCGGGTACAGATGGTTTTCACGCTATTATAAGGAAAAAGGTGGCATCGCTTGTGAGGAGGATTCGGGGGAGTGACAACAGCATCCTGAAAGTCGTGGCTGAGGACACGAGAGCTCCTGTGCTGAGGCATCTCATGCGGAATCATTGTCCTCATGAAATGCCTCGTAAGTATATGACTCATTAGTTAGTTAATTAAACGGTATTCTATTCCAATTTGTTACTAATCCTAGTGTTTAAGTTGTTTACTAACAAAAATGGTTCCTATGTTGTTCCAAATAAAGAAAATTATTATTATTATTATTATTAACCCGTAAACTTCACGTCTTTGCCAATAGATTCATTACCATCAAGATCTTAGCCCCGTCATGACTAACACGAATTTGTGGTGGAAACTGTGTCAGTCAGAACACGCTGTAGATTTAGCAAAGAGCATATACATATGTAGACAGGCCACACTTTGCACCCACAACAAACACACATCCAAAGGCACGCCCCACACTGACGCGCACAGAGAAAGCGCAAAGTTTGCCACCCTAAACAAACTTTGGAAACTCCCTACACGTCGGTGGCGGGGCTACGGTTTTACAGAGAAAATAATTATGGAGTTTTAAGAAGGTAAAACTCTAGGAACGGCGTGAGAAGCTTTAACAGGCGACACCTTAAGGCGGGGTTACCCCGATAAACGTCGTCAACAATAGCGTTTTACTCGTACATGGAACGGATTTAAATATTGAAAAAAATGTATTACATAGTTGACTCTTGGATCATGATATGTCGGGCATGCGAAACACGATTACTTACACTTCACTGCATCCAATTAAATAGCAAAGACATGTCCAAATGATGGCTAAATAATCGTTTTACTTGAGTTATATTAGGCTTTGAAAAATAAAACTTATATCATAATAAAGGTCGTAAAAAATGTGTATTATCTCGGGTCACATAATGTATAATTTCTTTATCATTTTTCGCCAAGAGAGAAAAAACAGTCAAAATTTAGGCATTATATCGCTCGCGCGGCAGGGCGGGGGGTGAGGTCGTGCGTACATAAAAACAAAGTAGGGTAACCTCGCCTTAAATAACAGAATGTCACAACCTCTAATCCACATCTGCGTAGCACTCACGATTCAAAGTATTCACCATGAAAATCCAAAATCCATTGCTCTAAAGATTTGTAAAATTCATCTGCTCAACAACGTTAGTAACGCAATAAATGTTTTTGAAGTGCCAAAATGGCTCTGATAATCTATCTCGGGCCAATTTCGTCAAAAGAAATGGGTAAGCTCAGCGAAGGGTCAGTTCTGTCGGTAGTTAATCTTTGTATCATATCACTCATACGAATTCAATTCGTTCGCTCCGCCGCGTCTTCACAACTGTGTGAGTGGCTCTAGATCGTATTATAAGACGTATATCTTGCCTCTTTCGTCGAACAATTCATCTTCCTCATTCCTCCATGTCATATAGCACGCCCTGATTTAATAACGTCGTAAATGTTATTTCCAATTCGTGTTTACGGTTCTGGATTCGATACTGTGCTCAATTTATGATATCGTTTTGAAGATCATAGCTATCTGAATCTTAGTATCAAAAATAAGTACTAATGTAATTTATGAAGTTGTTACTAACAGGCTAGGAGATTTTGATTCATGACTTTTTTACTAAAACAACAGTTTGATTAGGTAGGATCTAGTACTAAAATCGATAGCAGAAAAACAGATAGCGATCTAGAATAGGGGATCGGACAAAAAAAAACTAATTAGTCCGTCAGATAGATTTCCAAAAATTATTGGACACGTATTTTTTCTTTTTTCACGTAAACTTAAAATGAAGACGATACAGTGCTTCGAAAACTCGTGTGACGTCATATGATAGTACATTTTGACGACACAAGTGACGTTTCAAGCCCCACTCCAAGATCTTTGACACGTTTTATCTTCGTCATTTTTTATTGATTTGATAAAACAAAAAACACGTATTCAATATTTTTCGATAATCTAACTTACGGACTAAACAGAATCATATTATTTTGACCCTGTCCGATCCCCTATTCTAGACGCACTTTTAAAACATATAATTAAAGATAGGATATTGTGTGATGTTCTATGACATGAAGAGTAGAGAAGTACGGAAGAAGAAGACATGCTGTGCCGACCGCAAATAAATTGAGTTAAGGGCAGAAGAATGATGATGATTGAGGATAGATCGAAATTAATTTCAAAAGGAATCGAGATCTCGGAAAGCTCAATCATTCAGAGATCTATATTCTCGGTTTTAGGCAGATGAGGCTCCTGGCTCAGTAAGAATCCTTTAATACGATAAACATTTGACTCAAATTCAGGCGAAGATTAACGTACAGCCGCTGCCTAGCAAATAGAACCTTGGAACTAACGTTTTTATGTTGTTACTCTATTTTTCGAGAATCGTGAGTGACATGCCAATGCTACATTGGGTGACGCACATGCCGCCGAATTGTGGCGGCTTGTCGAGGTGGCCACGTGTGCTAATGTTTTTATCTAATCTAAGCATTCCAGGACCATACAATGTAGGACTGTCCACATTACACAAATAAAAGAAAAACTTGTTTTAAGTGGTATTTGGCAGAAAGTTAGAGAAGTCATATAAGTGCTGATTTCCAAGCGAATGCATGCTATCTAGTATTTTCACAAGTATGTTCGAGCCAGCTTTCAGTCTATAAAACCGAATAATACAGCTGAATACCAGTATTTTACTGGAAGCGACTGCCTACCCAAACTCCACAACCCTGTTACCACACCTAGCAGAAATTAATTTCCATTTTTGCAGTTTCTAAAACTATTTCTTGATAAAACAGGCACGTATGACGTATCTAATCTAGAAATTCCAGCACAACATCTAGTGTCCTACTACACTACATCATAAAGTGCGCACTACGCATAAAATGGACACTCATTTGCATAATCATAGTAATCTTATGCTAAAACTCGGACGTTAGTCTTTATGAATATTGTCAAGTAGAGCAAAAAAACTGGCCAAGTGCGAGTCGGACTCGCACATGAAGGGTTCAGTACCAAAACGGCAGAAAATCACGGTTGTTGTATGAGAGAAGTCCTACTTAAATATTTATTTTATCTGTTTTTAGGATTTTATGTTATAGCGGCCACAGAAATACATCATCTGTTAAAACTTTCACCTGTCTAGCTATCACAGTTCATAAGACTGGTGGCCTGGTGACAGACAGACAGACAGGTCCCGTTTTTACCCTTTGGTTATAAAAAGGTTATAAAAAGTTTCGTTAAGTTTCATTTCCTGTGTTGTTTTTTCTGGTCAACGCGCTTCGCGTTCAGGATGCAATAATGAAAATACATGGTTAAAGCAACGGTCGAACAAATTGCGAAGTGATGTTGATTATTATTATATATACTTACGATTATTGTTGTTTTACAGTCAAAATCCATAGGTAGCGGAACTACAGAAAAGTTAAACCATCACGTTATTTTTAAGCTTTTCTTATATTTACTTATCTTTTTTGGTTTAAATTGTAAATTAAATAAAGTAAATTTTTTATCATCTTGTTTTCCCCTGTGTGAGACCAATACTTATTGTTTCTTTCTATGATGGGTATTCATTTCTGAGCGTGATAAAACCAACGAATAAATTAGACTTTATATATACATATTTAGAAAAGCACTAAACTATTACACTTGTAGAATCTTTAACCGCAGATTGAACCGAACAAATATGGAAACATACAAAAGTACGTAACAAAGCCGTCTAAAAAAATGTTTAATGCGTCGCTAACAATGTTGTGAACAGATCTAGATATCATCCCAGATAAACGATGACAATGGAGGACAATACTTTTATGTATCTTTCGTAAGCGGCTCACAACACATATGGAAACAAATTCAATTGTCCCTTTTTTGCACGAATATCGAAATTCGAAATAGACACACTTTTCCACCATATATTCAGTTCATGCATGTAGTCCTCTTCCACGAAGCGTAAAACCGAGGTTTACCTATCGCACACCCACATTTCGCCAGTTATGCTCGAGTCCCAAGATATAGGGAGCGACCTTATTGCCATCAACAGGTTCCAAATTCAGACTGGTTACAACTAAGAAATATATACTATCTATCATATAAATAAAAAGAGAAGTCCTGACTGACTGACTCATCAACGCCCAGCCCAAACCCTTGAACCTAGAAAGCTGAAATTTTGCACAGAGGTTCCTTTTATAATGAAAATAAGGAAGAATTTTTCGAAATTCAACCCCTAAGGGAGTTAAATAGGGGATGAAAGTTTGTATGAAAAATCATAATTTTTGATATTTTCCGACATACACGCGGGCGAAGCCGCTGGCAAAAGCTAGTATGTAGTACATAAACATCAGATACTGCCAACAAGGTAAAAAAAAAAATATCGTGTTTTTTTTTTGTATTTTGACAACAAACAAAAAATAATTCTATGATAGAAAAATGGGAATCTCCACAAAAAACGTTCATTTTATGAAAGACTGAAAGGGAGAAACCTCGGCTGCCTTCGGAGCTTTGTACAAACACAAAACGATTGATGGGCCGATGAATAATAAAACGGTTTCTAGCGAATCGTGGGCCGTCGTCATAATAATGTACAAGAATACGTCACTTTGACACATATTAATGGCTACCACGAAATTTAATCTTTACCTGCTAGAACAAGTTAATATAAGGAAATATACTTGACAATCAGATTTCAACTTCAAGGCTAGACATTATTATTTTAAACTTAATTTGTAAGACGAAGTGTATGAATAAAGTCGTCAGCATTTTAGAATGGAATCCGTAGAAAAACCAATTCTTTTAAAAGAGTAACCATGGAGTTTCCTACCGGTTCTTCTCCATAAGAAACATCTAACCCGAACGGTGCACCTTTTCTCGACGTTTTATTAGTACCCAACTACCCATGTAGAACTATCCTTATCTTTAAAACTACGCAACGGATTTTGATGCGGTTTTTTTTAATAGATAGAGTGATTCAAGAGGAAGGTTTTAGTATATAATTTGAACGACATCCACGCGGGTGAAGCCGCGGGCATCAGCTAGTGTGACATAAAATATTTTTATTGGGATTCTCTCACACATTGGGGTAACGAAAAAACAATTAGCAGCCCAACAAGCATCATATGAGGGTAGGGGTACTAATTATCACATATTAATTAAAATAAGTTTTATGCCCATACTTTCATGATTTTAAGGAAGAATTTCACTAAATAAATTGAACGCGGACCTTGTCAGTTGTGATTGTGAGTCATCATTGTTGTGAAACATTGACATTGACAGTTCTTGAACGCAGTTTAGACTGTGCTGATTAAGTTCACGTCCATTGTTAAAAAAAAATCAAGGTGAAATCTCCTTCTAAATTGGTTCGTACGTTCCAAAACATATCGTCGTGTAGGCCTGCACTCCAAACCACTCATATCAAGAACATCTAATAATAATATCAAGTCCGGTGGACGTCAGAAGTGGAGTACACTCAAACATTACGGATATGGAGAGCATCAGTATAATCTGTACGAGTACAACCGTGACGTCATCGGTCATGTGGAGCGTTCCATGGATTGCTTTATCTGTTTTCAGTCGCATTCTTGCGGCAAACACTCCCTAGAATTACCGTGGTTTATATTTGTTAAAAACAATATTAGAGATGGATGAACATGGTTTTATTGAATCTAAGGATCCACTTTCTTACGCAAAAATATCCAAAATTTGATCTCTCACTTTTTTTGTCTCGGGTCTTCTTTAACGTCTCAGCTTAGCAATTGTCAAAAAGCTTTCATCGATGGTAAACTTTTGAGTAGCGTGTCGTAAAGCAAAAACCGAAAAAAGTCATAACAATGGTCCATAAACGAAATCGAGGCGAGGTATTTTTATCAGTTTGGATTCATGCACGTCGCCGTGGCGGAAACCGACGTTCATGCATACTTGATGACCCGAGCCTGAGTCCCCTCCATCCGAGCGACTTCGGGCTTGGCTTCTCACCCGGGACCAATTGTCGGCTTTCAAATATATTCATACGCCACCATCAATAGCTTTTTTCAACCATTGAATCGTCCAAAGTTTTTCAATATTCATTGGACGTGATCCAAGTTAACACGCATTAAGGAAACATATTCACTGCCCTTATTCCCTTGAAGTTTGTCAGCTAAAGCAGGACGTGTCGACTGTAGACTGCTACGTGACATGAATTCTCACTTCATCGTGAACTTCTTTTTATAAGTCTTTAAGTTTCTTTCAAGTGTTAAGTTTATCTTGAGAATTAAATAAGTGCTCGTAAGACAATCTGAGATAACATTGTAGCGCTCTATTGGGTTAACGACTGTAGCACACGATGTTAAATTGTAACTAGGTACTATGTCATTCTCAGCGTAGTTTGTTACAACCTGCGTCATCACGCGATGCCTGTAACAGTAGTGGAGTATTATAACAGAAGAGTCTTGCATCTCCGGGCGGTATTGTTTGGCTAAACATAAATTACACGCTAATTACACGTTACAATGAGTCCAGACATGTTAACTATACAAATGAATGCTAACGCTTTCTGCTGGCCGATCGTGCCAAGACCTTCAGAAGCATCTATTTTGCTTTTCAAATGAGGATTAGTCTGAAATGATGACTGCGGGGATGGTTTTGAAGTGTGCTTTCAAACAATCGTTGGAGATACAAATAGGAACAACGGGTAGACAGACATCTGTTCCTGCGCAGTGAGGTGTCTCGTGTGTCGGTAGTACCACGGTAATATACGATATTTATACTGTGGTAGTACTGTTGTACGCTGTGTAGTGACGGCGGCCGACTGGCGCCAGGTGGATATATAAACAAAAAATAAAAGGAAGCGCCGCGACGTTTAGCAGCTCACTTCGATATTTGAATGCAACATGTCTTGGTGAAAGATCAAAGGTGACAAACACAATAGTTGTTACACCACCAGTCCAACTTCAAACACAGTAAAGGTTATTTGGAACGAAATTAGGAGTAAAGGTCTACCCTCAACCTTTTTATTTTGTTTTATTGTTATGATTTTTATCATTTTCTTTTATCCTGTGTGAGACTTATAAATACATATTACATATTTCTTTCTTTCAATACATTCTACAAATGGTTTATATTGGGTAAAGTACTCTTGAAGTCATCGTCAAAAATACAAACTCAAGTGTTTACGTGTTCCGCGGTGTTCGTGAGTTTTATCGTTCAAAGAATAATGCCATAACTGTAATAGTGATCGTTGTACGTTGGCAAATAAAGCGGAACAAATTATTGTGGCCGCCGCCGTCGATGTGGGTACAGGGAGCGGCGCAAAGCAATCACAAACCAATCAGATCCTTAATCCTTGGAGCGAAGGGATAAATTAGTTTGTATCGCCCGTGGGAATGGCCGGCACGATATGAGATGACGCAGCACACGACTGAATACTTTAAATACTTGGCTTCTTCGAACTGCATTAAACTGCTCTTACAGTTAGCAGACTAAGTTGCGAAACCCTCTTGTGTTCGAGGCGTGAACTTTTGTATTACTTCACCGTCAAAAGCTGCTGAAGTATAAAGTTTCTGTACTATGTTTATTATTTTATCTATTTTTAACACATTCCTAGGCCTTGTGAACTGCCGACGCGGCTGTGACTAATCACTTAACGATGAAATCTTGTTCGAAAACCAAACAGGACCCAGTGACTCATAGATCAGATAGCCGCCTGGACTGACCACACTGATTCACAACTCTAGTGGTGCTTTAATGGTGCCTCCTTGAGTTACCAGTGACTTTCTTAGAAGTTACGTGATGTTACTAAGCACCAACTGAGGCAAACAAACAAGAATAACGAATGCCTGGGTTTGAGTAGATTTTGGACCTTTTTTATCTGTTTACTTCTGATGATTTAATGTCACATAAAAAGCGACAAAGGCAAATAAGAACTGTCTGGAATTGGTATACTTTATGGACGTAACCCTTTTGTGCTCTAATGAAAGGAGTAAAGAAATAATCTTTCGCTTGTGTCCTCTGTGCTCAAAAGACGGGTTGTAAGATCAAAGCAGAAGGGACGATTACACACGTCTGCCAAGCCTGATCCAATTATCCGAGCGAGGATGTTAACTAACCCACTTGTTACCCGACCATTGCATAACGAAGTAATCCGAATTGGTACCCGTTAGCTACGTATTTTTTGACGTAGTGTTATAACAATGTTGCGTGTTTCCATTGCATCGTTTGGTTCGGAAAGTACACTTCAAATGCTATGTTTTACTACCCTTCGGTGGAAAAACATGTTTAAAAGTCTGTTACGGAATCTATGACCTTGCTTTTATGGATACTTTTGTTTGGTAGTACAAAATTTCAATTGCTAAGTCATTTTATTCAAAATTCGTGTACTTAAAGTTCCTAAAATACTAAAGGCTGGAATACACATGCTACTACGTAGCACAAAAGCATGGCTACTTAATCGCAAGCCGGACTAGTACACAAGCTTTTATTTTTTCGTGCTAACTAGCACACGTTGTGTTGACAACGTATAAAACCTTTGTAACTCTTTGATTTTACTATTTTTTTTTTTTTTTATGTGCTATCACCTTTTTTGTTGTTTTCTGTCTGTGTTCATTAGAAAACTGGAAGATAATGTCACTCAGACGTGCTAAAAAGAAGTATGTTCGTATTATGTATGCTTTTGAGGTCTGTGCTTTAGAGCAAATTTACACAATCGGAAAGCATGTTAGAAATAGCATCCCTACTACCCAGTAGCAAACAAGCGTGCTTTTCTAGTAGCATGTGTATTCCAGCCTTTACGAGTATTAATACAGTTACGTGCTCATTTAATTTCTCTGCTTTTCTCGCTGAAAGTAGACTTGTACAATTTGTTGAACATTTTCCCTTTTGCTAGGGATTTTAGCACCTATTTTATGGGATTACGTTCGTGAGGTCCCAAACACAATGAAAGCCCTTGCGTTCCAGGGAAATCACGACTGGTTAACGAAGGCATAGACGAAGGGCTCAAAACGTAGTTTAAGCATTAGTAAATTAAACACGATTTGATGATAAACAGAAATGTTTTTGTTGACGAGTGTTGATCGCCAGAAATGTGCATTACGATTTTGATGAAGGTGGACTGAAGTGACTTCTGTAAGTTTCATCTTCAGATCGAATTCCTGTACTTGTGCAACGCATTACTCTTGTGTGTCTGTATGTCAACTTATGACGCCTTTTCGACTGAACGTATTTAGATGACGGGTAGATCATGTCCTAGAATAGGTCAGAGTCAGAGGATAATTTTTATCCCGGTAGTACAATTCAGGCCATAATTAGTTCATTACCGATCTCTGCGCGGACAAAACAACGGGCAAAAGCCAGTAGACAATCATAATGGCACGCAGATACTGAAATTGGTATTCTAGGTTTCGCACCTATTTTATGTTCGCGGTGACTAGCTGGCTGGTGTAGTGTAGGTAGCATATGTAGTCGTACATACATACACGCAGCGAGGCACGAAACGCGTCGAGCGATGACGAGCGTAATGCAGTCGTGTCCTATGCGATGTAAATTTTAATTATAATAGTCGACACACGGCGCCGGCTCTTTATACGGCTGCAAAATAAAACAGCACTACATACACATAATATAACTATGTATGTTTTAAATAAACGCTGACCACGATTGTACTTCGCTCTTTGTATGTTTAAATGGATATGAATGGCATGATATAATATAGATATATTTTATTTTGTCGTACACGGTATTTCCTATATCTTTTACTAGCTTTTGCCCACGGCTTCGCCCGCGTGGATGTCGGTTTAACTACAAAAATGACGATTTTCTATACAAACTTTCATCCCCTATTCAACTCCCTTAGGGGTTGAATTTCCAAAAACCCCTTCTTAGTGCTCCCCTACATTATAATAGGAAGCCGTGTGCAAAATTTCACATTCCTAGCCCCAGTAGTTTCGGCTGTACGTTGATATGTCAGTCAGTCAGTTCTCCTTTTATATATATAATAATAATAATATTCCACAACTATCACACAACGCCATCTAGTCCCAAGCTAAGCAGAGCTTGTGTTATGGGTACTAGACAACTGATAAACATACTTATATATTTCTAAATACATACATATTATAGATAAATTACACCCAGACACAGAACAAATGATCGTGCTCATCACACAAACATTAGATACGTAAAAACTCACGCTTTTCCCTATGAGGGTAGGTACTACATACTGAATATCACCAGCTACGAACCTTTTTTTTTGGAGGGTGGGAAATCATCAAATGACTTCTCCCGCTCAGAGCAGAGTGTTAGGGAGTGTCAGACTTCTACTGACTAAAAACCACCCATGTCTGTGGTCCTTCTTAGCCCTTTCGAACAACCCGCAGCCCGGACGGGAACCTTATATACCTAGGTACCTACTTCTTTTGCCTCATCCACGTTCATACTTCATACATCTGGTCACGTTTACCCGCGCTGGCGCCGATTGAGAGTCCCACAATCTACCTATATAAATAAAAACATAAAAGAGAAGTCCTGACTGACTGACTTATCAACGCCCAGCCCAAACCCTTGGACCTAGAAAGCTGAAATTTTACACAGAGGTTCCCTTTATAATGTAGACAAAGAATAAGGAAGGATTTTTCGAAAATGAACCCCTAAGAAATTTAAATAGGGGATGAAAGTTTGTATGGAAAATCGTCATTATCACGCGGGCGAAGCCGCTGGCAAAAGCTAGTCGTTAATATAATTTACGTAAAAACGAGTTTTTATTACTAGATTAGCACAAATCTAGTAACTTGATATTGTGATGTGATAGACAATATTATAGCCATGTGTTTGTTTGATAGATGTTTAGTCTGGCTTATTCACATTTTTACATACAATAGCAAATGTGTGATGGATTTTACGATTCGGACAGATTTACGTTTTTTTTTTCTTTTTAAATGGAAGGTAAACAGGTTTGGTTAAATTGGTTTTAAAATAAGAAGGAAATTTGTAGAATAATGTTGCAGTTCAACTGGACAGGTTCAAAAGGACAAAAATCAAGGTTATTTATTTTCTTAATGAACATTAGGTTAATTAATGTTAAAAAGATGATAAAACTAATAAGAAATCAATGTTATTATAATTATGTTATTTTGAGATACAAATGACCCTATGACATTCATTGATTATTATTTTCTTACTACAGTAAATCAGTTTTTTTTTTACTTTATCTTTAAAACATGTTTCTTACTGATATAGATACCAGATCTATATTTAAGCAATGGTTATCAAAATAATATTATTATCAGTTTTATTCAATCTAGTGCTGATTGTTGACAATATTTGTGTTGATGATCTCACAAAGTTAAAAATAAATCAATATCAGTTTTTAGTTCCTACAAAAAGTTTGAGGAAGTTTCAAAAATGTTAAATACCTATGAATTTGAAATTTCAGTTATTTCCTTAAACTTTTAATTGGATGGTTGACACATTCCTGTACACAGATAATGATCAATGTTCAATAATGTTATGTGGTAGTTATGTGTAAAGATGTGATATATACAAATAAACGTAGACAGCGGCTCGACGGTAAAGTCGTAGAACAGTCCTGAACTAGCCCTTGAGGCAAGCAGACGGTCCCTTCGAGTTGCACACTACTTACTGATATATTGAGAGGTTTTAATCTAAACCCCAAAAGCCCGCAAGTGATTCTAGTGAACACAACACTAAGCAATCAGATCAGAATGTTGGATTGACAATTATTTATTGATGATGCAAACCAAGGTTTGAAGGTTCTAGTGCAATTACACAGCTAAATATCAGTAGAAAGAATAAATAACTTGTTGCTGTTTGTAAGATTATTACCAAAATAATCAGAAACATTAGGAGCAATTATTATAATTGTTTGCAGAAAATTTTAAGAAAAGGGTAGACAATTTTCTATCAGAAAAGTTCACATAAGTACCTAGTAAGTATGAACTTTTTTATCCTTTAGGTTGACCTCTGACCTAAGTAGGTACCTACTTACTATAGAATGTTCAACTACATAATATCTTGTACATAGAAACTCATGAATAATGTATCAAAGTAAGTACTTGTGCTCTGAACCTAAACTATGAAGTCTGCCAAAATTGTTGAGATAACCTTACTTGATAAAAGAAATTCTGCTTATTAGCGTTGAAATGAATGCGTGAGCGTGACGCAGTTTAGCATGGCATATTACCAAAACCAACGTTCATAATGGCAAAGATAACATTACGATTGCCCTCTGCAGTCCGGCAGGAAATTATTATAACCACATAAAAAACATCATCAATAAAATAAACCGGAGAATTCAATGCAGGAAACAAAGTAAGCTACAATTTAATTATCTAAGAATACTTACATACAACCGGTCGAGAAGAGTTGTGCGTAGGCTTCACTTTATTTACCACTAGTCCGACATGGAACACATCGTATTGTATCCAGTAAAAATCTGTAAATTACTGATTTGGCTACAGCTGACTCTGTCGTTAAACCGTTTATTCAGCGATAAATACTACACAACACTAGAAAATAATATTACACAGCGTCACAGGAATATATACTGTCATCTAAAAATCAACTTTGAATCGTGAACGTTCACTCTACGATCCTATCCACCACCACCCAAATTCACATCACCATTATTTGCGCACGCAGTACCCAGTCATTCCATTCGACGTTCACATCGGCCATTCGGCTAACGAACGACGGCTGACATTAGAAATGTTACCAGCTAACGAAAACAATTTTATGTATTGTACACGAAAACGTCAAAATACGTAAACATTAAATTAAGAAATAAATAAAAACGTACTGATTAGTTGTAATCTTCACAGAGTAGCTTATTGCTATGATGAAACTTTGTGCGCGCACGTCATTTTTGTATAAAACAGCGTGATCGTTTTGTATGAAACAACAACAACACACTATACAAATATAAATTACATTTATTCCGTGGATGCGTGGATGCCATGATTTTTTATGAGTAATTTATTGTTTTCAATTCTTACTGAGTTTAAACGAATTTCCAGTTTTTTATATTTGACAACATTGAAAAATAAGTTTGAAATCGACTAAAAATATGAACAGTACAGATTCGCATCTCTATTTTGAAACCCTCGAAAAAAAAACAGGAAACGATCAATGATCAAAGTCAAAAATGTCAAAACAAATTAAGTCAACAAACTGACGTGTACTTTAATATTATTTTAAATACAAATGAAAAAGATTTAGAGTTAATTTGTTCTAATTGAAAATGTCGGGGTCGGAGAGTCTTGTGCAAAATGGCGCAGGGCCTGTCGAGGGCGCAGAGATAAGAGCTGATGGCGACGCGCCCCTCACCGTGCCTGTATCTGAACGGGAAGCATATTTTCAAGCTCTTCGATTATGGATCCAGCAAGCGCAGATGTATCAGAACATATCGACATGTTTTCCCTATTATATGATGACATTTCAAGGCCTACAGAATAGCGCTACGAATGTACCACTGTTGAATAACAACTATCAGTTCCAAGTGCCCTTTCAGGTTCCTAATGCGCCTAGGAACCCTGCCGATACTCCAGCCCAACCTGAATCACTAACGCCTGCTGAAGGTATTCAATCAAATGATTAAATTGTGGAATGTCAAACAGAATGAATGGTTGAAGAGCTCGCAAAGTATTGTGCAATTCATTTGAGATATTAATGTCTGAGAATGTTATAAATAGAAGTACAAAAAAATGAAATGTTTTGTAAAGTTCTATAGTAAATAAAGCCAGAAAAATCGCACGCTATCATTGTTTTTTTTTTTTAAATTTCCAGTATGCCATGTTTTACATGATGCCTTTTATATTTTCAGTGATAGCCCGTCACGGTGGGTATGAATATGTCATACCACCGCTACACAAGCGCCTTGTTGCTGAGTTTATTGACTTTATGCTTCTGTTCATCGGCAAACTTATAGTAACATTCATGGCAGTGGATATGTTTGAATTAATGTGAGTAATAATATTTGTACTGTACTCCCAAGACGCAAAGAGAATTTTATAGTACAGAGATTCAGAAAAAGAAATGTTATCTGTACATTATTCAAATATCGCCCATACATTAATAGTAATATGAATACTTAATTTGACATAAACTATAAATACACAGAACCACATCATGAGTTAATTTACTTTAATATACAGTAACTATCGTCATTTCAACCGAAAGATGTCCACTGCTGGACATAGGCATCCCCCAAGTGTTGCCACATTGATCGGTCCTGTGCATCACGCACCTATTGAAAGCATATTATTGAAAAAATAGAACAAATAATTAAATAGTAACCACAATTTCCATGTTTTATGTAAATATTTCACAATTTGTTTTTTTGTTGTTACAGTGACCTAGACAAGTTTGATATCTACAAATTCAGTGAGCATTATGATGATTACAAGTTTGCTATGGAGCTGACATCCGAGATTCTGTTCCTGGAAATTATCTACAGGATACTTGTTTGTATATTTGAGGTAAGAATTAGATATATAAAAACCTTATCCCTATTTTCACTAACAGTAAGCAGTACCTAACCATAATAATTGTAATCTTATCATCATTACACTATTGGAATATCAGTTTTTGGTGTGTGCATTGTGCAACAAAGTACTTTCCTAAATCCATTCATCTAGATGTCACTTAGTATTACTATAAACAAGGTTACTAATTTAAGAAAAAACTGTTCAGTATATCATACCATAACAATAACTAGGATTTGAGTAATATTATGTGGATGTCTCAACATATAGCTGTCTGATTATAACTGGCCGCAATCAGGTGCAATGAAATAGGTATGTGTAAGTTGTGTACAGTGCAGTGCGATCAAATTATCTTGGCAGCTCTGAACTTCGTGCAGGTCATTTTGTTACAACGAATGTATAAAAGTGTTAGGATATTTATTTTATTTGTATTTCTCACTGTGTTAATTAGATATTTTCTGATCGTTTAAGTATTGGTATAACTGGCAATAACAGTTTTATTCCCAAGTTTACATGCGTAAAATTTCGCAAAGCCTATGTTCAGAGCTGCCAAGATAATTTGATCGCACTGTACAGTGCGATCAAATTATCTTTTTTTTTTACGCTTGTCCCACGGCCGCCATTTTGGAATAAGGGGTGGTTCAACCAAAAATAAACAATGAGCGTTTGCGGCACGCTAAGCCTAAAAAAAACACATTTCAACAGACTACAGAATTAGTCCAAAAATATTTGATCAAATGTTCCGTTTGTTAAAGTGGAATGACCAAAAATGTATGGAGCTTGGTGCAAGTATTCACCACTAAATAGACCTAGGTATGTAATAAAATAGTCTTCTAAATCATTATATTCAACAAAAAATATACTGTCAATAAAAAGATATTACTGAATGAAAAGTCATGTTTTTTTACCCATGCGAAAAATAAAACGATATCGTTCTGTCCATCGCACATTTTGAACATTTTCGAATTTCAAAAAAACGGCTTTGTACTGAATTTTTTCTGTTTTGCCATAATCACCACGCTTGGCAGGCGGGTTGGCGATCGCAGTATGGTTGTTACAAAGACACAGAGAACGCTGCTGCCCATTCTCTGGTAAGTCCCTTAGTCGCCTCTTACGACACCCACGGGAAGATATGGGATGGTGCTATTCTTTACGTCCGACACCACACGGAACACACTAGGTGGACCGATGACCTGGTCAAGGTTGCAGGAACCCGCTGGATGAGAGACGCACGGGACCGGTCAATGTGGCGACGCCTGGGGGAGGCCTATGTCCAGCTGTGGACGTCTTTTGGCTGAAATGATGATGATGATGATGACTGAATGCATAATAAAAGTCTATAACAATTTTTTTTTTTACTTTTTTCTGTTTGCCTGTTTGTTCTGACTAATCTCCTAAACGGCTTTACCGATTTCGGCGGGATTTTTTCTGGCAGATACCTGATGTTATAAGGAGTACCTAACAAGTAAATTACAAATTAGGGATCCAGATCATCCAGTGAAAAAGAAGCCATTATAATTTTTCAAATAATCATAACTTTATACTAAGTTACTACACTGGCAGTTTATTTTTATTTGGCTCATATTGAAAGTTACTCTCTATTTAGTGGACTATAAGTTAAAAGAGGTCTCGTTAGTGGTGGACATTTGGATCACTTTAGGTCATTACCCTTTGCATTATATATATATTTTTTAAATTATAGTTACAACTATGGCTGGTGGTGGTTTCTTGACATTTTTATTGTTGTTACAGGCTTTCTGCTTATCAAGCAGCGTGGGACGAACAGGCGGCGCGACCCCCGGCAAAGCATTACTTGGTATCCGCGTAGTCACAGCTTCTGCCGTCATCCTAGTCGAGGGGCGGCCGAGGGAAACTGTCCTACTATACCCTGGTCGAACACTCTCCTTCAACGTCGCGTTATTCAGGTCTCTGTTGAAAAACTTCCTAATTTCTCTACTGTTTCCTCTCTGCGTGGTACTCTTCGTCTTTCGACACAACCGCACCGGGTATGACTTACTTTGTGGAGTGATTGTTGTTGAAGAAAATATGTTTCCCCCAAGAAGACATGCTCCGTGACTTGTGAGTTAACTTTGTATTCAGAATGTATGTAATTGAGTCGAATGCACGGCGTGTTTGGAGTCACTCCCAGGTTTGTCGGTGAAATCTTTTATTTTCCTATCTTATCCCGGATTGTTAGCCTTGCCTGACTTGTGTATCCGAGACAGAAATGATAAATTATTCGATCCAATGAATGATACCAAAATTATCACAACAACAAACTTGGAGCATTCTAAGCCTTACTCACAGATAAACATTTTCGATTTCTATTACTTACTATACTATTGAATGAACTTGTAATAAAATTAATAATGCCAATAAAATGAACTGAATGGTTTATTGTCAGTCAAAAGAAGTTCACAAAATACTCCAATCATGTTCTGTTTGCTTTTTTGAACATACATACAACATGTTGTATTGTGGGTGGAGTCCAAAGTGACCCCATTATTATTGTTGTGGGATAATTTATGTCTTTGTGTGTATTTAATGGTTTTAAGTATAAATTATGGTGTTTAAATTATATGTTATTCAATAGGAAGTACTCTGTAGGTAAGCATCAGTGTGATTATGAGGAATTGGCGACATATTAACTATTTCAAAAATAAATATACATTTAAATGTATTGTTACTTGAACTGTTGTCATTATGTTAAATCTTTCACCAAAGAATCGGAATAAAGCTTGATGCGTTACCTCTTATCCTCATTTCTGCGATCGTCGCTCGAATACGAACGGCGCCCTCTGTCGGCGTGACAACGCGGCGACCGCTTATAAAGGACATAACCGTTGACGACGTTTTTTTAACGCGCTTTCAACGCACCAAACCTGAGTTTGCAAAGGCCTCATTAATGCTGTTTTCTTTTAACTTCTAATGTATCGATGATCTTACGGCGCGTGGCTGAAATCGAAACTAACATCACTACATTTGGCGTTCGGAAGAAAGTGCCGTGTCGGCCATACGCGTAAAACGCGACAGTTTATATTAAAAGCACCCTTCAATAGAGTAACTAGCTGTGAAATAATAGGATATTTATTTTATAAGTTACTATTTTGGGCTAAGTGCACTCTGAAAGTTGGCAACGCAAATTGCGGTCAAATATTTCGGTGTTAGTTGTACTTCATAAATATAATTACGGAGTAATCCTCAGTTTTGCAATAGAACATTTACTAAGTTTTTTTTAAGGATAAATAAATGAAAGATTTATATTTTTGTATGTTTGTAACGAATAAACTCAAAAACTAATGGTCCGATTTCAAAAATTCTTTCCCCATCAGAATGCTATACTATCCCCGAGCAACATAAGCTATTTTTATAACAAGTTTAATAAAAAAATCGAGTAATCAATATTTTAGTACAACTCAGAATGCCGAATAGCAGAACGCACGCTCATAAAATTAAATAAAGATTTATGTTTACTAGGATAAAAAAATATTCCTATTATTTTTAGTTTCTACATTTATTATTTAAATGTACCTACAGTATGTAAGATTTTACGTGTTTAGATTATTGTTATATTTTGGTAAGTAGGTACCTATTTCTTGGATGCCTATTTTATTTATAGAAATAGAAGCAACTTTAAATAGTAATCATTTAGTCCATTTAAATGTTACATTTAGCGTGCATTTCTTAGAGGCATAACTTTTTTTATTTTTGGCTCTACGACAAAAAGTTACTAAATAAAAGTTGTAAATAATTTTATTGGCAACAAAAACTGGGAACTCATTTTTGTTGTGAGACCAATCAATCAATTTCGTCAGATAAATCACAAAAACCATTAGAACCACCCCTTTATCCAAGATGGCGGCCGTGGGACAAGGGTTACAACACCACAAACTTGGATATGGATTTTACTTTAAACTGACTCCCCCTTGATATCTAAAAAAAATGCGTCCTCTAAGAAATGCACGCTAAATGTAACATTTCAATGGGCTAATAGGGGATCGGACCGGGTCAAAATAATATGATTCTGTTTAGTCCGTAAGTTAGATTATCGAAAAATATTGAATACGTGTTTTTTGTTTTATCAAATCAATAAAAAATGACGAAGATAAAACGCGTCAAAGATCATGGAGTGGGGCTTGCTTGAAACGTCACTTGTAGGTACATACAAAATGTACTACCATTTGACGTCACACGAGTTTTCGAAGCACCGTATCGTCTTCATTTTTTGTTTACGTGAAAAAAGAAAAAATACGTGTCCAATAATTTTTGGAATTCTATCTGACGGACTAATTAGTTTTTTTATGTCCGATCCCATATTAGACTATGTATTTTGTGTGATATGTACAAAAATATTATCTGCCCAGTGTGTAAAACGGAACAATAATGTAGTTACTTTCAAAGATGTGGGTTTTGAAGTTTCTCGATCGATCACCTTGAGCCCAATAAGTTTATTGTTGAGGGGCCTTAATCGTTGCCGATCTTTGCCGATTCTCTTTTTCGCAACATTCAGTTATGTTCATACTTCATAACCATGTCGCACTTTTTACCTACGCTATTTTTTAGGCAATTTCATGAACTTTATAAAATGCAGTACTAAAACAAGATAGTATCCTTTCTAGTGCTCAAGCTCTTTATGATTAGTTGTGGAATCGATACAAAATAAACGTTAATTTTTTGTAATACGTTATATAAGTTTGTTGAAAATCCTGAGTTACAAAGTTGTGATATTTATTTTTGTGTATTGTACTGTAAATATTGAAATAAAATGTAAAAATAATAATTGTTGTTTAATTTTAATAATAGGTTAAGTTATAATAATGAGGTTTGACTTGCTTTTTATTCATATTATTTAACATTCCATTCACACAGTGCATACAAACTATGTTTCACAACAATATGTTTCTGCGAGGATTTTCTGCAATGTTAGAGCATGTTGACGTACCTAATTAACATGTTCCATTCTGATTTTTTATTGGTATTGTAGATTAGTTCTGTTCGTTGTTTGAAAAAAATCAGGCAATCTCATCCTTTCTTACTATGCCTCTTGCATGGCCTCTTGCTCCGCTCTTAGTAGTTTTTTCCCAAAATAAACTGAACAGACATTTTAAAATGTACTTTAGTATTCAACCAAACCGACTAAACACGATTAAATTCTTTAGTCGATTAGGTGGGCAACATCCCTACTTTGGCAAACTACAAGCCTACATCACTCGTCATAGTTACGTTCAGAAACGAAATTGTATTATGTCATTTATTGACAACAATACAAGATTACTATGAATAATTTAAAAACTGTTAGAAATAAAAAACTAAGTAAATGGGCTGTAAGTTCTTAGAATAAAGTCCTATAAGTTCTATTGAAAAGTAAAACAGTTTTTTACATGAAAGTAATTTTGCTGAGTTGGCTTGCGCGTCGCACCGTCAGTCTGCCGTAACGTGGCGGCGCTGCGCTCGTGTGTGTGCTGCAGGAGTGGCTCAGTGGCTCGAACTGTCATTGTTCATGTAGTTTTCTGTGATAAGAATTACTGTGAAATTATAGTTTAGCGAACTAATTTACACAATCACGATGTCCGCCTCGGGTGAATTCGGTAATCCTTTACGCAAGTTCAAGCTGGTTTTCCTAGGGGAACAGAGCGGTGAGTACAGTCGAATTATCGCCCCTCCGTCGTACATTTTTAATTTAGAGTTTTGAATTTAGGATATGTAGTATAGATTCGTCTAGACTTTATCGAATTACTGACCTACATAGGCCGGGAGAGGCGTAAGTTGCGGGTTTTGATCACGGAAAGGTGACATTACTTTGCAGCCGTAACGTCTGCCGCGTCTGTGCCGAATTACGTTATGCTGAGATGTAGGTTACACTCTCTGAGTACATTGTGAGCGTTGAACCGCTTCTATAGTATGTTCTCACGCGTATCTGCCGTTATCAATCAGTGTATTTGATTAGAAACGTTCCGCGGTAATGAGATGGTGTACTGACACGCAGATTTGTATTTGTTTCAGTGGGGAAGACGTCGCTCATCACTAGGTTCATGTATGATAGCTTTGACAACACTTATCAGGTGAGTCATCAAGTTCCCATGACAGGTGAATGCTAGACTGTCACTAGTTTGCTAGAAACCTAGGCAGGCTGTCTGTATGTCCAGTTACAATTACATCACTGGTTAGTCATTGGAGCTCATGAATATGTATGTAGAGAACAATGTTGTATCTGCATAACATCAGAACAAGGTAATGCTCATAATTTTTGCTCTAAATAAGAAGTTCAATGAAAGTGACTGGGCTCAAAACTGAAAGTATTTCTGCCTGATAACACCAAAAATGTACATGACAGACAAGTATAACACTAGTAGTTTATGTTGTTCATTATTTAATAGCAGTCTTCCATCGAATGTGTTTTGTTTTGCCTTCTAAGGCTGCGGTTTAAATTGTACGATCCTTTACAAACGTGCCAACGCTACAAACTAGCTGTTTAAATTGAATGTTTACCATCGGTACACATAGTACACATTTCAATTTAATCCAGTCAATAGCCCTGTAATGTCACTTCTGTCAAAAATTATAACCTCGGAACTAAGCCGAAAGCACAGAACATAATATTATACCCCTCTCGGAATTATTGAATAATATATAATATATTTTCCATTAAATAATATCTAAATAATGGTGCAACAACAAACAACATCTAAAAGCAAAATAAAAACAAGTCAATTGCTTTCCTTGACACTTGTCAAATTCGAATTTGACGTCTCCGCACACACTGTACTACCAAATTTTTGTGTGCGCCGTTGGTAGCGATCGATGACGTCACTCATGACGTCACACTGCTAAGAAGAGCTCACGTTTGTACAAAATAAACCGATTTTATGCACGAACACAGTACCAATAGCGCACATCGTACAATTTAAACCGCAGCCTAAGTCATGACTTCCCTGACCTTTTATGACCTGTCAAAAGTTTAATGACCTTTACATTAGATACTTTGTAAATGCTCAGTTATGTATCTTGAAAGAGCAATAAACAACATACCATTCAAAATTCAGTTATTCATCTTTCTCACAAAGTACTGGTATTGCCACACCTTTTAGTTTTTACAAAAGTAATACAATATTGATTAGTGATGCCAAATCAGTCAAAGTTGACCTTTAGAATACAACACACATTTTTTTTAAACAAAAAAACCAAACATCTAAACAGGATATAATCATAATCACTATTATGTAGTCATAAAAATATTCTTAATTTCAAACTAGCTGTGCCCTGCGACCTATATCCATGTATATTGTTACCAATTTTAAGGGTTTTTTTTTGTGGTGTCCCGATTTCACCCTGAATAGTAAGGTTGAGCAGTATTACAACCTTATAGAGTTAAACTACGAGTTCCCATGTAAAAAAAATATTGATCTAAAAATAAACATGATTTTGTGGGGTCCATAGAAAAATCTAATAGGAAAACTATTTTGGGATTCAATACCATTTAGCCACCTTTGTTATACTTACTGGCTTTTATGTGTTATATGTGACTTAAATCTACAAGAGGAATCTATCCAGAATATTTATTATCTATAACTATACTAATATTATAAAGAAGTAAGTTTGTGTATTTGTATATTTGTTAAATTGTAAGGGGTAATCTCGGGATCTACAGAACCGATTTTAAAAATTCTTTTACCATTAGAAAGCTACATTCACCACGGGTGACATAGGCTACTTTTTATCTCTGTATTCCCACGGGAACGGGAACTACGCGGGTGAAACCGCGTGACATCCGCTAGTTTGATTATAAAACCAATTAGAACCATACTGGAATATTGTGTATACTTATCTTCTTTCAATTGTAAAAAGTGGTGGATGGATTCTGGTATGGTTTTCACGATTTTTTTTAAATTTGCCTTTTCTGCCCCACTGCTTGGCAAAGACCTCTCTACCCCATTCCTTTCCAACTCTCCTGCCCCCGTAGCATGGCAATTCTATCTCTATTCTATTCTACCAAGAATAGACAAAGATTTTTCCATACAATTTGACATGAAACATTGACACAATCTGTCATTTTGTCGATTCTTCTGTCGACAAAACCCGTTTCTTCGGTGGTCATGCTAAGCCGGCTGGTGTGCCTTTTCTGGCTAATTAATTAATCTTCTTTGCACAGCCAAGGAGTGAAACTCCCTGCCTGCGTCGGTTTTCCCGAGTCGCGAGTAAATAGGCTTCTTCTGGGCAAGATTGAGGTCAAGATTAAGCCCATTTGAAATAAATAAAAAAAAAATTGTCAGAAACGAGTCCAAATCGTCACGCCTCTGTTTCTCGGACCTGGCTCGGTTACGACGACCTTCTTCAGGCACCCACTGTGTGACGATTCTGGTCTGTCCTGTCCCATCCTGGAAATGTGATCTGCCCAGTCCTATTATTGTTATTTATGAAAAATACCAAAGGCAAGTTATTAGGTAGGTAGGTATTTGATAAAAATATTACATTGCACCTGTTAAAAACTGGCAGCGTTTGAACGCTATAGTAGTTTATAGGCATAATAAATCAACTGATAAGAGAGTCTAGAATAAAATAATTTTAATGTTGAATGTCTATGGAAAATGAATTGAGTAAATCCAACCAACCACAATCGGGAGCTCAAATGAAAAGTAGTATTATCTTCTTAAGATAATTAAATTTATGGCTGACAACAGCTTGGTTTAGATCTTTAATCTCGTGATTTAGTACTCAATTATCCCCTATAAAAGTTATTATGTTGTTGATAGAGAAAGAGTGTTATTGGTTAAAATTTAAACAGCTGTATTTAAGTAAATAGTAAGTTCTAATACTTCTAATTGCCATAGACAGAGAGTATACTATAAAAAAATATTTCCTAGAATAATTAGATCATATTAGCGACAGTATTGATGTTATAATAAACTGTGTTTTATTCCCTAAAATTAATAGGGTCCATAACTGGCTAAACAAGTTGATTCTTCAAAAATGTAATGATTCAGTATCAATTTTTATTACAATCGGGCTCAAGACTCCTTTTGAGTATTTTTCGCTATTCCTTATAGTTTTGGATCTGGTCTTCCACATCCACTTGAGAAATTCACCCTGTCTATACACGGTCTCCACACGATGGTTGCCAGACGACGGACTGCGCCGCCGAGGCCGGCCTAGAAAAAGGTGGCGTGACGATTTAGGCGCGTACCATGAGGGCTGGATCGAGGCGGCACAGGAAAAGAGCTCTTGGAAGGAATTGGGGGAGGCCTTTGCCCAGCAGTGGGACAGTGCAGGCTAAATAAAAAAAAATACACGGTAAAATAAAATTTAAACTCTCCGAAACCAGGTTAGGCACTAACAACACAATGAAGAAGAAGACTATAAGTCAGCAAAATTATCTGAGTAGCACGAGATTCATTCTTGTATTAATCAGAAGTGGTGGATTTAACCATTCGTGGCTGCCAAACCGTCCGTTTTACTAATTTATTTTTACTAGAATAGAATATTGTAACAGGAAATAAATAGATTAGGAAGTAGGTTTCATTGTTTAAGTAATTAACCTTGACTTGGAACAGCGAATTGTGCTGATAGTACATTAAAACGCACAAACATGGTAACACTTTGTCCTTGAGCTGGGTTATTGTAGTCATCATCATCTGCCTCGCTTTTTTCCAACTATGTTGGTTTCATCTTTCAATCTAACCAGATGCAGCTGAATGGAGCGACTACCTATCTGACCCCCACAACTCTTTTAATACTGGGTATTACGATACCCCTTCGTAAGACTACTTGTCAGACTTTTGGGCCATTGACCTGTAACGACCAACGGTTTAACGTGCTTTCCGAGGCACAGCAAACTCGGTGTGTAATAAACTAATAAGTGGTCACCCATCCACAGACCAACCTACAGTGCGATCAAATTATCTTGGCAGGTCCGAACTTCGTGCAGGTCATTTTGTTACAACTAATGTATACATAAAAGTGTTAAGATATTTATTTTATTTGTATTTCTCACTGTTTAAATTAGATATTTTCTGATCGTTTAAGTATTGGTTTATCTGGCAATAACAGTTTTCTTCACAAGTTTACATGCGTAAAAGTTCGCAAAGCCTATGTTCAGACCTGCCAAGATAATTTGATCGCACTGTAGCTGGCTTATTGTCGTCCAGCGTAACAAGAGACCAGCTTACTATTGGTTTGGTATCATTGAATGTGTGGCCTTTTAGCACATATATTCTAGAAATTGGCAATGTAAAGCGAAAATGCCAGAATAATGATGTGTTTGTTAAAAATAAAAACATTATTAACGCTATCGTTTATCAAAACCGGCAAAACAAGTCCGATCGAAAGGCACGATAATATTTTTTTATCTATATTAGTTTTTATCTATAACATATAAGTGTAATTAAATTGGAGTTATGTGCAAATCGAGAGTCGTAAACCATTAGGAAATAGTGCCAAGTACAAGGCAAAGGAGTTTCCGGTTTTTTAAAAAGCTTGTAACCATAGAGATTCTAGATTGATGACATACTTTTTACTAAAGCAATAAGTACATATTACAACAATAACATGCCAAGATAACATAACTAAAACAAGTATGGCTATTTCTATATGTGGTCGCCTAATCGCCGAATTTCGACCGATATTAATTTCGGGTGTTTTGCAAGCTTTTAAGATAATAGTGGCTGCTACTCTTAAATATGCAAGCAGACGCCAGCACTTATGGTACCCGAGACTGTCAAATTATCCCAATTAACCATGAACCTAATGCTTCAGCGATAAATTTAAAATTATAGTAAAGAAATATTGACGGCACGGTTGGCGCAGTGGCTCAAGCAGTTGACTGCTGCGCTGCGTGTCGCGGGTTCGATCCTCACACGGAACAACTATTTGTATGGCCTACACTGGCCTACAGTCTACAGATAGTTGCTTCTGTTCTGGGTATTTGTGTATGTGAGTTCAAATGTTTATGAACGCACGGAGAAATTGCTAGTGTGGGGCAATGTTTAATAATAAAAAAAAAAAATAGGTTTTAGTAGCATGATGTGTTAGTCTGCTGGTGTCTGTACAAAAAAGTATCTCAATTCTTTAAAATACAGGAAATATTTGGCACGACAGTAATTAACTGCCTGATAATCCTGACAGATGAGCCATTATACATAAAACATTGAACAAAGACTGAAAAATACAAAAAAAAAAAACGAAAATGCCAACCTTTGCAAGGACTTGGGATCAATGGCCTTGTTAAAAACAATAATATATATTTAATAAAAAGGCCTTCCTACGTTGCCTATAAATGCGTAAAACAAACAACACGTCTTGTTGTCGGTCATAGCTTCCGACGCTACCGTATAATTGGGCATCCAGCTGTGAAAGTAAACCTTCCACTACACATTTATTGAACACGAATAAAAATACTTAAACGAGGTTCACACGGCCGGTTACATTTCAGTCAAATTATTTATTCAGAGGTTTTTCACGAGTTAAAATTAAAACCGGGTCAATTTTGCCTTGTGATCTGTCTGAGCAATATACTGCAGGTCTGCAGTAAAGTGCATAAATCTCTTTGCAATTATCCCAATTTAGGGTCGACTCAGCAGATCTTATTTCATACTCCTCTATAAGTTATCATCTCAGTAATCTCTTATTTTCAAGACATACCTATCATCTTTCACACAGTTCATCCATTGTTACATTGTGCTTCTCCTACCTAAAGCCATCTTCCCCTTTTACTCCAGAAAAATGCCGATGCCAAAAAAAACGGTTTTATGCAATACCTTGTGAACGTAGCCTTATAGCAACTAACAAATCGTTAAATACCCGTAACTATGTCCGAGAAGATTTTATTTGCTTTCAATCTGAAATCGTGAAATTGCAAGTGAACCTTTGTTGTAGCAATTTTGTTCAGATTTCACTGGCTATTAGTTGCAAATATACTCCAGGCATGCTAGTACTTCCGTCAATTACTATCTGCTAAATTCTGTAATAACTAGAACTGTTTTAATTTATTTGTATTGTAGCAACAGTTCGTGCATTAAATTCCTTTATTATTACTGGTTTTTGGGCATTGTTTTTTATGAGTATCAGTAAAAGTTGTCTCGAATCAACCATGCGTTGAACACTTACTTCAGCTCGCGTAGACTTCAAATTAAATACGACAACATTATTTTCAGTCCGTGATTTTTTATTTTATTTTATTAACATTGTTGCGTCTGTGCAGTTATCTGTCCAAGTACTAATACATGCCTTTGAATATCTTTGCTATGCCATTCAGGTCTTACTTTATTTAAAATTCGTCACTGTAAAATTACCGTCCTCCCGTCCTCGACTTCTCTTTTTGGTTGAAATCTGAAGCTGGAATATATGCCAGCTTCAGAGGTATACCGAGGGAGGTGTTGAGGTATACCTTAACATCGAAAATACTCGGTTAATCAAGTTTCCAAGGAAAGCACCGAGGGTAGACTCAAAACATAGGGCACTCATTTCACCTTATTGCAGTCCAGTGCTGGCCCAGACCGCTAATTGTAAGGTCACAAAATTGGGTGTTATGTTAGACTTTTGGGCTGCTCTGGAAGTTACGCGAATGGAAAATAAGAAATGAGTACATTAGAGGAAGTCTGAAAGTGGTGCCGGTGACTGAAAAGTTAATGTGGTAACAAATTTTTGTGTTATGGGCATACATGATGCGGAGGAATGACGAAAATGTCGTGAGCATAATTTTGGGTATGAATGTGGATAGGTATAATATGACTAGAGGAATACCAAAAAAAACTGGCCAAGTGCGAGTCGGACTCGCACATGAAGGGTTCCGTACCAAAACGGTATGCTATGATTTATACAATTTCTTCTACGGGCCAATGAAACTTGACCTCTGGATTTTATAGGCGCTCATACGATTCAGGGACCAAATTATATTGGTTAATTGCCAGTTTCCATCTGTTGTTTCCATCCAAGTTCAAAATGATTTTCTTAGAAAGTCCTTATAAAGTTCTACTTTTCAGATTTTTTTCATATTTTCTAAACTTATGGTTCAAAAGTTAGAGGGGGGGTGGGACGCATTGTTTTTTACTTTTGGAGCGATTATTTCCGAAATTATTGACATTATCAAAAAATGATTTTAGTAAACCCCTATTCATTTTTAAATACCTTTCCAACAATATATCACACGTTAGGGTTGAAATTAAAAAAAAAAATCACTTCCCACTTTACTTATAGGGGGGCTACCCTAATAAAACATTTTTTTCCAATTTTTATTTTATCACTTTGTCGGCGTGATTGATACACATATTGGTACCAAATTTCAGCTTTCTAGTGCTAACGGTCACAGAGATTAAGCGAGGACGGACGGACGGACGGACAGACAGACAGACATGGCGAAACTAGGGTTCCTAGTTGACTACGGAACCCTAAAAACGATGGATGGACTGTTTAAAGGATGGCATGACAAGAAAGGATGTGTCCTACAAGATGAGGAGGACTTATAGAGAAGTGTGGAAAAAGAGGACATGCTGCGCAGTCCGCAAAAGAATTGGAATAAGAGCAAGAGCATGATGACCTGTTCTGGTAATGGAAAAATCTATTAAGAACCTAGTAAACAGCAATCTTCTCTAAAACCTGGGATACGTGCAATATGGAACGCGTTTAATAGCTCATGGGCAATTAGGCATCGTGGAACGACACTGTCCTAGATCTTGTAGGTAGGTACCTATATGAGGGTAGTAAACATTTTTACGGGAAGCTAAATTTAGAATCGAGGCACCTATATTACTTACCCTGTTTCTTGAAACCAGATCACATCTAGGCATCTAAGACTTCTAGCCAAAATTATCATCATTTTGAATCAGATTATTTCATCATATTACTTCGAGAGTTGTGCCATTCTTTCGAACAGATAATGACATCGTAATACAACTACAGGTTAATCCATTCAAATCTTCTCCACGTAACTCTTTTAACAGCAGTGGATAATACACCTAGATATCAACTGCTTATAAGAATTACATTAAATAGGCTAGAATGCGCGGGTATTGTGATTGTCAATCAAACGTCGAACCCAGAAGGTTTTATTGAAGAATTTAACATAAAAAAAATTGATGGCCATATTGAAGTTCTTAAACCTATAATCGATTTTATTTCGCTTTTCATGTTTCTCGACGTAAAATTCACTAAGCTGTCCTTGGAATTGCATTGCTAGTTAAAATATTATTTCAAACTATTATTTTTGATGACCTTCCGTTATAGGAAGTTTTTAATGATATACATACTTCATTTTCCTTCCTATTTACGATAGATTTTACGGGTTTGCCTCCACCGACCGCGGCCACGAGATTAAATTGGCCACGGATCAGTCCGAGTTGTATCTACCCACAGATACCGTGATCCGTGTACCCCAGAAATTATTATTAATTAATGTATTTTTTACCCACTAGAAAAATGTATATTATTTTTGCCAGGTTGGTACTGCTATCATATGGTGTGATGATTGGGACTAATTATTACTCTGAATAACCAGAGAAGCAAAACAAAGCAACATTCGAATAGTATGTAGGATAGAGCTCTGCCCAGCAGCAACAAAATCTACGGCTTCGCAAGGGTGCAAAACATAAAACATAGACATAAAACTACTGCCTCTTGTATTACTCTATAAATTGCTGGAAACTGCATTTAAATCAGTTGCGTAGTTTAAAAGATTTAAACATACAAACAGCGGGAGCGACTTTGTTTCATACTATGTAAAGAAGATAAAGATAAAACTATTATTGCTATTTATGAGATTTCTTATTTTATTCTTATATTGTGCATATTCTGGCCTATCAGTCATGCAAGTATTACGGGTTGGATTAGTTTTGTGTATTTTCCTTTTAAAGATGTCGATATTACTATAAGCCAAATTAAGTCGACCTAATATACCCGAGGTTCCATTTTACTAAAAGAGTAGATGTCTAAACTCAAAACAAAAAAATAAAAAATGAATTTACAAAATCCGATTACCTAAGTAATATTAGAATCAGGAAGTACATATTATATTGTTATAATAATTTCACTCGGACGAAGGTCGAGAGCAACAGCTAGATATAACTGTAACTGGACACTAAAACAGACTTTTGTCTTTGTTCTTAAACTGTTTTTACATATTTTCAGAGTTCTAAATTCACTTTTCATATCCATAAAATCTTTCACACATCATCTAGTCAAGAAGACAGAAATCTCTAAAGAATGTGTTTTTCCCAGGCAACCATCGGTATCGACTTCTTGTCAAAGACTATGTACTTGGAAGACCGCACGGTGCGACTGCAGCTCTGGGACACCGCTGGTCAGGAGCGGTTCCGTTCCCTCATACCCTCTTACATCAGGGACTCCACGGTCGCTGTTGTGGTTTACGATATTACCAGTAAGTATTGCCTTTTCTTATTTTTGTAAGGGCTGGATCGACCGCGACAAAAAGGTGACTGCCACACATCGGGAGTAGCCTATATCTGATCTACGTTCAACAGGCTGATTTAATTGATGTTTGTAAAAATGGAAAACGCTCCTATACTTAATTATTTATTGCATTCCATAATATTATACAGATGGTATAAAAAAAACTAGAATATCAATCAATATGGACCCTGTCGGGCACAGCAGCATTAGGAAAGAGGGAGAGTTTCGGTGAGGAAAATCTTTGAAACATCTTCTGAGTGATGAAACAAGCCATTGCCAAGCATTTCACTGGATGATTATTAGATCGGGGAATCTGAGACAATGTCGTAACGATGCTTATACGAGTATGTGCGCGTTGTAGTAGGGAGTTTTATAGAAAGAATTTCTAACGGCTCGAGATGAGACAAATCTGATCCCGTGTAATTCGCATACAGTGCGTTGATCTGTATGCTGGCAGCTTCGCCAGTAGTAGACAATTTTAGCTTAGTGTGACTTAAGACTAGTCCAAGAAACACCAAAATTACCCACTGCTGTCACCTCTTTAAAATAAAAATGGTTTCATATATGACCGAATTATCGGAACGAGGCCGGGGCCGATCAATATTGCACCCAGAAAAAGAGTCATTTAATATTTCATGAGAATTCTTGATAGGTTACCGTCGTTGGCCTTCGTATTCGCAATCGATCCGTGGATGTACTGTAGACTGTAGTGCATTTCTGACGAAGTGCTGACCACTCCGAAGATACTTACTGCTTACGAGTAAGTTCGGAGAATATTATCAATTCCGAAAACCTTTAGGCTGATTAGCAATGGCTGTTATGCAATCAAAGAATGTGTATCATGTATGTATGTGTTAAGCAATATGATGCACCATTACTTTGGGATTCATTTTATAGATGTGAAAGCAGTTCTGCCTGTCTAAGCACATGAGAAGACCAGGACCTGGGTTAGGGCATTATACCTTTTGCCGTAGTAGTATGTTTTCATGATAACTCCCATCTTCCACACGAGCTATGTTGCAGCCAAACGCTAGTATCTCGTATTGTAAAACTCATATCATCTGTTGATCGTTTTTTTTTCGCCAAATATTTGACCTAAAAAAACTCGATTGATTCCGTTATCATAATAATACTCTCAGACTAGACTATGCAATTACCCAAACGAGATATTTAAGAACCGGTTTCTCAATTTATCTTACAAGAACTGGGAGATACAAAAAGAAATTGGGTACACAAGTTTGTTCTTGAAGAAGTTAAAGTACATAAAATATTGGCCGCGTCCAACTGTGTTACGCGAATTGAATCCCGAGGTAACGATATCTTAAACCCTCGGGCTTCGCTCACAGCTGGCTAAAAAATAACTCCATTATATTTTACTGGCGGTACACAAAGTAACAGATATGTTGTCATGCGGTGTGAAAGGGTGTGTCCTCTTCTTCTTAACGGTTTTCTGGCATTTTTGTATGGCCCACTTTGGTTGAAGGAACTTGTCGTGATTGTTTGCGTTCTTGCGGACTATACGGTCTTTTAAGTACCATGAAATTTCAAGTTTCTGGGATTTGATCTGCCTTGTCTCATTAGTATGCTGGATGCTGTTGCCATGTTCATGTACTTCTGTCAGATCATCGACGCAACAGCCACAAGAGTTACGAGAAATATCATGTTGATCGGATTTTACGAAAGTTGCAAACGGTTCCAATAATACCGTTTAAATGTATTGTGTGTGGTTGAGATGATTAATAATGCGTATGGTCTTAAATGACACCGTGTGAAACGTTAAGCGTCAGACTGAAAACGATAGCCCTCTCAAAGACCCTGCCATCTGACATTGACATTTGGCGTACATTTCAAACCACAACACCTTGATTTTCTAGACGTATTGCGTGTTATAGTTTGTATTAGTACATTACTGCAGAATCCAGTAAGTAAGCCTTCCTGGCCAAGTATGAGTTAACCGGACCGAACCGCAGGTGAGGTCTGGTTATATACGAGGCCAGGATGGCTTTCTTACTGGTTGAGGTTTGTATAATGCTTTTCTCAAAAATTAAAGAAAGTTTAACAACAAATTCGTTTAATTAATATTGAAGGTTACATTCATATGTGAAAAACACAATAGCACTTTTTGGCCGACCCGGGAATCGAACCCAGGACCTCACGCTCTGCAGTCGAGCTTGCGACCACTAGACCAACGAGGCAGTTTAGGAAACAACTTTAAAAAAAACTTTTTGATAAACTGAAATTACTAAATACAATCATAAAATCCCACACTATACTTCTACAACATTACTAAGTACGTTAAAACGCAACGTATAAAATGGTTGTTTAAGGTTCCAAAAATATATGTAGGTATCTCATAAAATGTCATACCAAAAAGAGAGATAGATATATATTTGGAACCTCCCTTCTATAACCATGTTATAATGGCTAAACTCTAATCTGTGTCTGGTACTATGTTTTTTTTTCTAAGCAGATCTAAAGAGGATGACCTAGTGTCCAGTAAGTAAATTACATACTTACTTACTGGACAGTAGGAGATTCCAAATTTAAAATCTCGCTTCTTACTGGACAGTTGTGAATAAGTCTCCGGTAGAGTTCACTTTCTGGATACTTTTTAGAGATGTTATGGCAACATTACATACCATTTTTGAGAAAAGTGTTTTTTCAGCGTGTTTCATAAATTTGAGCAACCGGGAAATGTAAAGACGCGATTACAGCTGTGTTGCACGTAGAGTGGCTCTGAAAGGCCGAAAGTGGGCTAATGGCCCGACGGTCATCGCCTCGGGTTACAATTTACGCGCGATCGTATATCGGCTTAGTGACGTAGTCTTACCTATAGATGCTTCTCATCATTTTATTTGTCAAGATGAGACATTTGAAAAACGCTATCAAGTAATTCAACTTTATTTATTAATCTTTTTTATGTGTGTCTCCGCTCGTAAAGTTATATATATACTCGTTACAGTAAGAGTAAGCACCTACTTTGAAATGTAATAAGATGTTTGCTCTCTTATTCGCATTACATATTAGCCAAATGATATGGAGGAACACAATCATTCAGATTTCATAGCGATCACAAAACAATTTGAAATCTTTAAGAAGCCGGGGTAAGAAGCTCGCAATTGCAATTCGAGGCGAGCATAAAAATCGAACGATACATTGCTATCTCTATCTGACTTGTCGCGGCGCCGGCGCAGCGCGCAGCTGTGTGCGTGCGTGTAGTACCTATGTTTGTAGCGAATCATTCATAATGACTGATAACCATTTCATTGTAATAATTTTGTTCAATATTTGGTTTATTTTTGTTAACTAATTTGGGGAATCGTTAGTGAACGCACAAACCCGCAATGCGTTTTTTGGAAATTAGTCTACAATGGCTACATTAGAAGATTTTAGGACATTATCTAAAATCTAATAAAATAAAACGTCTATATTTAAATCTCTAGATTATAGAGATATTTTTTTTATATACTTAGATATAAAAATAGACGTTTTATTACCACCACCGCAAAGCGAAACAACCTGAACCCTATTCCCAAAGACTCAGCGGCTTGTCAGTGTCGACTACGGTTTGTCTTTAGTAGATTTTCAACTTTACAAATAGGATAATGCAATGCAGCATAATGAGCTACCTTGGTCATTACTCTCGAGGGTAAAATACCTACAGTCCGAGCCTAAGCCGGAAGTGTAATGGATAGGAATGCGAATGCCTATCTTAGGCTAAGTTCACATGACCGCGCGGCATCGTGCGTCTCCGTGCTGTGGAAGCATTCACATGATAGCATTTATGTACGCGGCAGTCTAGCATCAAAATGGTCACAGTTTGACACCATACCTACCACACCAGATTGTCTCTCAACCGCATCAGTGATCGATGCTCAACCGTGATCATCTGAACGGGTCGATTTAAGTTTGTAAAACTTTTTTTTTTCTTTCTTTTTTAATAGACGGTAAACACTGATTATTTTGATTTTGTCCCCGAGCGGTCATCTGAACTTAGCCTTACACGCGCTTAGTGGGTATTATTTGTTACCAGTAGCTAAACGTGTCCGCTTGTCACTATGTACCTATTATGTATGTTGTCCCGTTGTCCCCAAACAAAGCTCTGGGACACAAACAGTCCCGTTTTCCGAAACTGCGTGAAATTTTTAAAACTATAAAACTCGTCAGACGCAACTGTGGTAGACGTGGTAGACCACGTCGCAAGGGCCGACGCCTGTCGGGACTGCGTGTTGTTCGAAAGAGATACCGCGGCCTCGCATACAAAGGGCTAGAGAACATTTGTGTGATTTTTTAGGGTTCCGTAGTCAACTAGGAAGTAGGAACCCTTATAGTTTCGCCATGTCTGTCTGTCCGTCCGTCCGTCCGTCTGTCCGTCCTCGCTTAATCTCTGTGACCGTTAGCAATCACGCCGACAAAGTGGTAAAATAAAATTTGGAAAAAAAGTTTTATTAGGATAGCCCCAATATAAATGTAAAGTGGGAAGTGATTTTTTTTAAATTTCAACCCTAACGTGTGATATATTGTTGGAAAGGTATTTAAAAATGAATAGGGGGGTTTACTAAAATCATTTTTTGATAATTTCAATAATTTCGGAAATAATCGCTCCAAAAGTAAAAAACAAACCCCTCTAACTTTTTTATTTTTTTATTTTATTTATTTATATTTTTGAACCTTATGTTTAGAAAATATGAAAAAAATCTGAAAAGTAGAAATGTATAAGGACTTTCTAGGAAAATCATTTTGAACTTAGATGGAAACAACAGATGGAAAAAGCAGTTAACCAATATAATTTGGTCCCTGAATCGTATGAGCGCCTATACAATCCAGAGGTCAAGTTTCATTGGCCCGTTGAAGAAATTGTATAAATTACTAGCTGATGCCCGCGGCTTCGCCCGCGTGGATACTGTAAAAACAATCCTTGATGCGGATTATATATACATTTTTTTATTTGCCCCACACTAGGAATTTCTCCTGTATCGTGGGTGCGTTCACAAACATTTAAACTCACATACACAAATACCCAGACCCGGAACAACTATCTGTAGGTCTTACAAATATTTGTTCCGTGCGGGGATCGAACCCGCGACACGCAGCGCGGCATTCCATTGCTTGAGCCACTGCGCTAACCGTGCCGTCAAAGTAAATATCATTCTAAAATTTCAGCTCGACCGGTGCAGAACTTTTTGAGTTTTTGAAGCGTACACAAACCAACATAAGATTTTTATATAAATAGATTAGCATACCGTTTTGGTACGGAACCCTTCATGTGCGAGTCCGACTTGCACTTGGCCAGTTTTTTTTCAGTAGAAGACTGACAGCGGGTGCCGATCCGCCTAGAGCGGGAGGAGTAATTTTATGTTTTCTCAAATTCCAAAAAAAAACGTCCTACCTAACTGGACCGTTTGTATAAGGTAGACATTTATCGTCTACAACTTCGAGTGTAGAGTCCCTGATCTTGAGAGGAGAGGGTGTTACATAGGCATTTAACGTGGCCTTGGTTTTTGCTAAAGTAACTGTCAATATAGGTGTATAAATCCATGTCCCGTTCTGAGTTAAAAAAATAATGGTCAGTTTATCCATAACTTCACTCAAACCAAATCGTGAAAAAATCTAAGCCCGTAAACAAAGCAAAAGTCGTAATAATGTAGGTTCCACAGTACCAAGTCACAAGGCAAATCATTATTCAAGTCCGTAGCAGAGGTCAATAGTGTCAGAATAATTTATTACAAAACAATTTCGCAAACAATAACGCACGCGCAAGTCAAGTCAAGTAATTATGTAACACTGACAACCCCTACTACCCCGGAGCGGAGGCCAGCGCGCGGGCGCCGGGCGGCGCGCGGCGGCGTGGTCATTCATACGAAAACGGTACGCTAATGTGAGTTTCTGCGATCACGTCTACGACCAGTGCGTACACGCACACAAACGCAGCCCATGCTTGATGCGACAGCGCTACTGCCGTTCCAGATTTGTGATAAATTTGATTGTGTTCCGTAATACCAAAAATTATGAATGAAAACTTGATATTTTTCCAATTTTTTTTTGATAATCTGCTACTAGACAATATCCGTGGCTGGCGTGAACACATTGATAAGTCGACTTCCATGATTTTTTTTTTATTGGCTTATTACATCCTAGGCATTGGGATCTTATATGAAAAAAATTGACAGCTCAAAATATCCATAAATTTTGGAGCAATCGACCTTGGTCGTAAGTTGACATCTCTCATTTTGACGTGTCTAAATTTACAAGTCCACTTGTCCAATTAAGCATTCTCATGTTTTTTTTATCAAACATTGCTAAGTTGATATATCAACCTATACTCAGTACCCAAATGAATATTCGTTATATGATATCTCAACTTATACACTTATGAGTTTTCTATAGGCACAAATTTTAAATTGACAAATCGACATATCAAGTTATGGCCGAACGAAGTATTTCTGTTTAAATTGTGATATATTGAGATGTCCAGTTACGACCAACGAAGTTCTCAACCCTAAATGTAATAAATATAGTTATCACTAATATGTCTGTTACAAAAAAGTTAAAGTTAAATGAATATGTTTAGTTAACAACTTATATCGGTGCACACCGTGCACATCCCTCGCTCGTCTGTTGGTAAGCAAACGTCAATTCAGAGTTCAGAAGAACAGAACTTCGTGACTTAAAGTTGCATTCATCTCGCCAGCGAAAATAAAGTGGACGAAAATGGTAAGACACAGATCTCATACTCACAAATAACATTTTGCCACCTTTTAAGTAGGTAAGTATTGATAAAGGTTTTAATAGACGTAAAAATATCGCGGCGATTATTTAGGTACGCGCGCGGTGTATCTGCAATATAACAAAAATAACGTATGCAAAATAAAGTTTATGAAAAGCCTGGAACGCGAACCTCCTTTTAATTCAGTATTTCGGAAAAGGGGAAAGTCTACAGTAGATGTCTTTAGGTTGAGCCCAATCTCTAAGGAGGCATTGCCAATTAGTACAGAGAAAAAAAAAAGATTTGATGGACATGATTGACTTGATTGACGACTCTTTTAAAGAGTTTTATAGAAATATAAAAACTTTCGGTGATGTCTCTGCATCTACTGATCCAGATTTGGACGAGGACAAATTATATTATTATTGTTTTTTATTGTAAAAACACTGGTAAAATGATATAGTTTCGTGGTCCTTCATTTTAATATTTGTTTAGGTAGAAGAACAATGCTTGATTTGAGTAAGTAGTAGGTATTTTAGCGAATCAAATATTTTTAGGGTTCCGTAGTAAAATGTCAAAAAACGGAACCCTTATAGATTCGTCATGTCTGTCCGTCCGTATGTCACAGCCACTTTATTCGGAAACTATTAAGACTACACAGTTGAAACTTGGTATGTAGATGTAGTCTTTAAATCGCTATAGGATTATTATACGAAACTAAAAAAGAATACAAGATTTAGGGGGGCTCTCCATACATGGAACTGAAACAAAAAAAAACTTTTTTCATCAAATCTATTCGTGTGGGGTTATGGGGTATCTAAAGATAGGTCTTTAAAAATTACACTGAGGTTTCTGAAACCATTTTTTCTCAAAATCAATCGTTTGAAAGATAAACACTCCTAAAGAGGTAAACTGAGTGTCGTCCCCCCTCTAACTTCTAAACTAAGAAAGATAAAAATCTAAAAAAAATGTATGCTATAGATCGTAATGATAACTTTCAACAAAAATTTGTTTGAACGAGATTTAGTTAGTAGTTTTTTATATATAGCACATTTAAAAAACCGCAAATATAACTTTGTCATTCATACGAACAATATGAAAAACAAACTTATCACAAAATAAATATTTCTGTCGCCGCTAAAATAAGAAACAATACAAATTTTAGGGGGTTTCCCTACTACGATGGTCCGGACTTCTTCATGTGCAAGTCTGACTTGCACTTGGCCAGTTTTTTTTTGTTTTTTATCTGTTTGCTATCTATCTATATAAATTAAAAGAACAGTCCTGGCTTACTGACTGACTCATCAACGCCCAGCCCAAACCCTTGGACCTAGAATGCTGATTTTCGGCACAGAGGTTCCCTTTATAATGTAGACTAGGAATAAGGAAAAATTTTGGAAATTCAACCTTATTCCTAGTCAAAATAGGGGATGAAAGTTTGTATGGAAAATCGTCATCTTTGTAGTTTATCCGACATTCACGCGGGCGAAGCCACGGGCAAAAACTATTCCAATAATAATAATGGGTTTTTCATTAAAATAACATTGTTTACCTATTAATACTCCCTATTAAGTAGGTGAATAAGTTGATAACTGTTGGTGAATACGTTGATAACGCTGTGAATAAGTGGATAAGTCGGTGCATAAGTTGATAAGTCGTTGGTGAACGATTTGACAAGTCTATTATTATGCAATCTATGGGAAATTTCGATTATTTACTGTCATCATTGAAAAGAGGGCATAAAATAACCTATAAAACAACTACAACATTTATGTTAAACTAATTTACCGATTTACCAGAAGACGTCAAACCCTTTAAATGGCCGTCCTGACAAATTGCAGTTTTAGACTTATCAACATATTCACGCCAGCCACGGATATAAGCTATGTTCCTATTACAATAACATTACGAATATTAATGTTTTTAATACAGAATAATTAAGTTGAAAACATGCTATTAGCGGTGTTAAAATGTACGAAATGCAATTCGCTTGCATTTCGAAAATAGTGATTTTTTTTAAAAAAAAGTTTAATAGGAACCTAGATAAATATCGTCTGTATCCGAATAACATAATTTTAAGTTGGTAATATGTTCGTATCGCGAATTATTTTGGTATTACGTTTGTATGGAGAAATGTCCGTACACCGTCCCCTTAATTAAGTCAATTGTTCGCGAGTGGTGTGCGAGCAAATATAGACTTTATACTCCGGGGTGAAGGTTAATATTTGATTTGGGGGTTGTCTGTCGTCTGTAACAAATATTTGCTTGCTCCACCCCACTACGAACCTTGGGCCTGGCCTGGCTGTTTATGTCTGAGTACATATATAATTATGTGATCCTACTCTAATGTGCTTTTGTTATCTCGTTCTAGACCAATTAAATGTATTCTATTCGAACCCTCCAGTCCTTTGCTTGCAGTAATTGCAGCCCGTTTGCATCAGCGTTCCTTACTCGTATCTAATAGAACAATGATGACGAGTAATCGTTTCAGTTCTTTTTTGTAACGCGTCAGATCTGAATTTAGGTGCGACGTTAACGAGACATTATTTGTCGTATCACTCCACACATTGGTCCCAGTACATTCACACATCGATACAATCTGCGCCAATATCTTCAGCTTCAGTTTCACTAAGACTCGTGAGAACATAACGATCCTAATGTTTATACATACATTCTTACGAGTATGTTCTGTTTAAAGCATACTCAGCCGCTTCAATATCGATTGAAAATTACTGCTACCGATTGGCACAAATTTAGTTTCATATTGTTCAAGGTTTGACTTCAGAATATTTATAATTGTTGTATGTACTTCCTTAATTAAGGTTATTGTTGATAGATTTAATTGTGTAGTTGAATTTTAAGAGAGTGAATCACGTCTTTGTAAATGTTCGGCTGCAGAATTTAAAGATTTTATTATATTTCTCTTGTTTATTTTGGATATTGGGCAGCTGATTACCTGAAGCTGAAATCTTATTAACGTGCTTATTCTCAGGGCTGTTTCTTATCTTTTCTTTATATTAGGCATCTTCTATTAAGCAATTACTTGGTATACGCCCTTTTACTAAAAGGTCGCTAATCACGTAGGTATCGGCCCATTACAAAAAGACAAGGTTTAGGCCTGCATATCAAGTTCGTAAAGACAACGTTTCCCTAAAAAACTGCCAAATAAATGAGTTTTCATCTACCGATGCCGTAAAATAATGCCTAAAACTTATTTACTAGGCGTATTGATCAGCTAGTTTTACTAGATGTACCATACATGCTTGGCAACAGCTAGAATTATAGTACCTACCACAGTTAAAATGTTACAACGTCGCGAGGTATAAAATTTTGTCTTGGTCGATACTGCCACAGCAGTTCGGTTTCACGTTTCCTTCGAGACTTTAAACTTTCATGTAGAATGTCTGGTGTGTGATGACACCAACTTTTTAATACTAATACATAACACAAGGCTATTATAATTACCGACCGACTTCCGGACGCAGCGCTGCCTATAAATATTAATGATAAATTCCGTTTTATTGTCTTGTTTAAATACAAGGTCGCGATATAATATTTAATACGGAATTATCTATAACTAGCACAAATTATTTGCACAAAAATGCATAGTTTGCTTTATTTTTAACTATATTTTCATAGAACAAACAAAGTGTGTTACTATACAGATTATTACCAGATTTAACGGTTGTAAGGATTCTGTAGATAAGACGATAAACCCAGCTAATTGCTCGTAAAGCTACTGGTTGGAAACTATAAAGAAAAGAAATGATGTTGAGCGAACTCTTTCGTCTACATAGCCATCAGGCCAGAGCGTGGGACACAGTTCAGTGGCATGACAGACTGTTGTCTTGTGTACTTATAGACAATACATTGTATGTGTGCGACATAGTTTCTATGTGTGAGTATAAGAGGAAGACGCTTGCCATAGCTTGCCGTTTTAATTTCTGAATCAAACTAGCTTATTGATTTGAGGAGGCAAACTGACAGCACGTGTGAAACGAAATTCTAATAATTAGTAGGAAATGGCTTGATTAATTTACAGGTTGATAATAGAGGTGACAGTGCAAAGATAGGGCGATGACATCACCATAAGTTCGTGAGTCATAGTACCTATAGTAGATGTGAATAGCCATGTCCGGTTTATGATTAAAAACTTTTTTTGTAGCCATCAATGAACTTTGTGAATCAAGGTTTCCCATCTTTGTTTTGGTAATTTTATAACGCGTTGTTCTTCTTAACTAAGCAATAATTTTTGATGCTGTTTTCGCTATCTTTGTATCTAGTGTTTATTCTGGAAGGGATGTTTGTATAAATTTAAAAGTTTTATCAAGCCGTAGAAACTGTGCGAAAGAGGGGTTTCTAAATTAAACTACGTTTCCCATTTATGTTTTAGCAATCGTCATAATAAAAAAGTACCTAGTGATAAATTTAATAATAGTATTTGTGGTAAGCCGGTTCGAAAGCCTTATAAATTCACCTGCGCAACCTGGCACACACCTACACAAAAATGGTCGCTATGCGCAAATATAGTAATCCATTGCCGTTGGTTTTCAACGACAATCCGTTTATGGGTTCGGGACTAATGAATGGAGTGGCTGTAGCACTGGTTCTGTATATTTTTATGTATTACTAGCTGAACCCGCGCATGCGTTGCAATGCTTTTTTTCCTACCTACCTACCTACTACCCTACCTACTACCCTACCTACTACTCTACCTACCTACTACCCTACCTACTACCCTACCTAATACCCTACCTACTACCCTACCTACTACCCTACCTACTACCCTACCTACTACCCTACCTACTACCCTACCTACTACCCTACCTACTACCCTACCTACTACCCTACCTACTACCCTACCTACTACCCTACCTACTACCCTACCTACTACCCTACCTACTACCCTACCTACTACCCTACCTACTACCCTACCTACTACCCTACCTACTACCCTACCTACTACCCTACCTACTACCCTACCTACTACCCTACCTACTACCCTACCAACTACCCTACCTACTACCCTACCTACTACCCTACCTACTTACTACCCTACCTACCTACTTTCCTACTACCCTACTTACTACTCTACCTACCTACTACCGTGCCTACCTACCAACCACTTTCTCACCGTTAAAACCTTCTCAGGACTTCCACAAATAATTCAAGACCAAAATTAGCCAAATCGATCCAGGCGTTGTTGAGTTATGCGCTTACCAACACATTTTGCGATTCATTTTTATATTATAGATAGATTAAAGGATTATGAAATTTTATTATGTTTAACTTTTATGACTAGTTGAGTGTGTTGTGCCCAATATAGGGTGTCTTTGACAGCCATTATCATAGGTGTATTAAATTAGCACACTATTTGTGTCAAGCAGTGATGGCCTAGTTGTGTAGGTACGTCGTGTCGGGGTCGGGCTGCCAAGTTAAAGGTTTCGAGTGTGGAACCCCCTCTGCAGGATATGCGCCACCTCATATCCTGCCCATCCTGCACAACCACTTGCAACTTTCAAGACTTACTCGAAGCAAATGATAGAGCTGTGCACTGCAATTCTATCATTTGGCTCAGGAAAAGAGAACTTGGAAGGAATTGGGGAAGCCTTTGCCCAGCAGTGGGACAGTACAGGCTATTTAAAAAAAAGAAACTTGTCACTTGTTTCGGTGAAGGAAAAGATCGTGAGGAAATTCCTTCTCTTTGGGCAGAGGCTAGCTTAATGTACAATTTAGTTTACATACGGGTTTCTTATTAATAAATAAGTTTGACATGAATAAATATTGATGGATGGAGAGGGAGAGGAAAGCCAAAGAAAAGATGGATGAATTGTGTGAGGAATGATATGAATGAGAAAGGAGTAAATGCGACCTTGACGTCTAACAGGGAAGAATGGAACAAGAAAACGTGTTGTGCCGACCCCAAATAGAATGGGATAAGGGTAGGAAGATGATGATGACAGGCTCCTGCAATGTACACACGGCTACACATCAAGCTATACAAAACCAGTTAATCTTGGCCTCACTTTACTAGATCTTTTCGCACAATGAACGATTAGATTATACTGGTTTTGTATAGCTTGATGTGTAGCCGTGTGTACCATAGCGGGTCCTTCCTTTTACCATAAGTTTCAAGCTGTATTAACTCCTACCTTTCCAACGTTCCACAGACGCAAACTCATTCCACCAGACATCGAAATGGATCGACGACGTGCGTACGGAGCGCGGGTCGGACGTCATCATAATGTTGGTGGGCAACAAGACCGACTTGTCGGACAAGAGACAGGTCTCCACCGAGGACGGGGATAGGAAGGCGAAGGAGCTCAACGTCATGTTCATTGAGACTAGCGCTAAAGCGGGATATAATGTTAAACAGGTATTTTATATTTTTAATTGAAAGAAAGAAAGAAAAAATGTTAATTTGACGTCAGTACATCAAGCACACACACAATAATATTTAAAAAAAAAAAATTACAAAAATGGAAAAACATAGTAGGTACCTATGTGCTGTGTGCCTCACGGCTGCGCCAAAAAGGTTCATTTCAATTGAATAATTTATTTATTTACCACTTGTTAAAGTAACATTACAGATTCATCCAATAAGATGCTATAAAACACAATAAAAGAACAATATAAAAAAAGCAAAATTAAATTAAACTATAGCTGTATCTGATAAACAAGACAAAGTTTATAGTTGCACCCCTTTTTAATGTTTGACCCAGTCTCAATAAGGGGTATCGTAATACCCAGTAGTGACTGGGTTGTGGAGGTCAGATAGGAAGGTCTGGTTAGACTGGAAGCTGACCCCAACCTCCTGATGATTCCTGGAGTCCTGCTGCTTTGCTGTTTATCATCACCCTGGCCCTTATCGTAACTTCTTTGGGCTCGGCGCAGCATGCCTTCTTCCATATTTCTCTATTACTAGCGCGACTGCAGAGCGTGAGGTCCTGGGTTCGATTCCCGGGTCGGCCAAAAAGTGCTATTGGGTTTTTCGTTAGAAATTTCCCAGTAGTAGCCCGGAGTTTGGAAGTTGGTGGTATAGTACCCCCGTGCCTCGGAAAGCACGTTAAGCCGTTGGTCCTGCGCCTGATCTCTCTCCGGTCGTGTCGGATTGCCGTCCCATCGGACTATGAGAGAAAATGGGAACAGAGAGTGTACTTGTGCCTGCGCACAGTGCGCACACACTTGTGCACTATAATATCTCCCGCGCAGATGGCTAATCTCCGCTGGGATTGGCCGCCGCCGTGGCCGAAAAACGGTCAGTTAGGACTATTATTACTTGTCATGTCAGCAGTCTCCTCCTTTCTAGTCTTGCTATCTTTCATTTATTGCTGCCTGCTATTACCTCAATTTATAACAAAATGCGCATTGTACGACTTTTTCTACCAAAGAATACTACTCCCCCATTGGTCTGACAAAAGGCAGTCCTAAAGGTAGCCCTTGGCAGTCGGATAAAAGTAATAAGAAGACAGCTTAGGTAACTTTATCACCGTTCCCTTAACCTTGGAATTGGAACCCTTTTTTGGGATGATGGGAAATCGTCAAATGTCTCCTCCCGCTCTGGACAGAGCGGTAGGGAGTGCCAGACTTCTACTGACTAAAAACCACCCATGTTCCTTCTTAGCCCTTGTACCGAGGCCGCGGTATTTCTTTCGAACAACCCGCAATCATGACGGGACCTTGGAACCCCTAACCCCAATATCAAACAAACAAAAGTCAAAGCTCATTACCAAAATCAATGTAATCATTAAGGTGAGAATGGGCACTTTAACCGTTAACTAGTGTTTATCACGTCTGGCTGTCGAACTATTGGTGACGTCACTGATCGATAGAAGGTCGTATAACGCGACCTTTACCTTCGCGGTGGAGGATAACAGATGGTCCAAGGAGACTAGACGCGACTTGCTTTATTTGAATAATATGCGAGGTATCTAATACTTTTATACAAATAAATAGAAAAATGAAATTTTAGTGTCTGTTTGTTATTTCAAAATAACAGAACAAAATAACAAATCTGTCTGTCGGTCGGTCCGTTTGTCCAGCTAATCACCGAAACGGCTGAACCGATTTTGACAGGATTCATTTTTCAGGTCGCGGGTACAGCTAGTTTAAAATATGTAGGATTTTAGATACTGCGAAGCGTAAGAGTTTTGTAAGTTTGTCATTGAAATAATGGAAAAAAATTAAGGAGTAATTTTACTTCATAATAACTTTTTATTATGGTACCAACTGATCTATACATTTAATTTTACTAAGACTGCCAAAGCAGCCTTAATCTTGAGATAAATAATTAAATACACATAATAACGGAAAAGTTTACGTGTGTTTGTTTGCTGAACTGTGTATTTAATAATTTCCACTTCAAAATAAACTCTGAACAATGTGAATTTAGAAACATATTTCGCACTTGACTAAAGTTGTTATTTACAGTCTGTATTATATAGTTAGTACTCATAATAATTTGTACTCACTACCTTGAATCTCTCATAATTCTCATTTAATCTTAAAACATTTCAGTTGTTCCGGCGGGTAGCAGCCGCACTGCCCGGCATGGATTCTGCCGAGAACAAGCCACCAGAAGACAGTATCCTTTGCCAAAGACCAACCAACATGACCCGAGTACAGTCAGCAACCGCCACTAGCTGCCAACACCCACAAATCCTAAACAAAATCTTGAACGATTGAAGGAAGGTCTTTTAAGAACTGGTGACTTGTTGCTGTCGCTGATTGTACAAACGGGTGACCGTGTGTTAAAGTGATCATTCCATACGGCATGCATTGGTGATTTGTTTGCATGTAAAATATATCTGGGACTTGCATCGGGATTAAACGAGGTTTATAATGTGTGCGGTCCGTCCCTATAAGAGGTATGTTGGTGTTGTGACTTGGTAGCTCGATAGTGGTAACAAATGTCAAGTTGGACAGCTTTCCCAAAGAGTTTTTAGTTACTACGCTTATCGACTAGGAATTGACATGAGCCCATCAGACAAGCGCTGTAAAACAAAATTCAATACATTAAACTTTTAAACAAGTATTTATTCAAATGAGCAGAATAAAAATAGTTTATCTTCAAATTGAACACGTATATAAATGAATACAAATCGTAATATCGTGTGCGTGCTATTAACCGTTGAGGTGTTCTCTTGCGAGGAGACGATCCTGGCAGGATTAATCCAAAATCATGTATGTCATAAGAATGTATTGTCACCAAAACCAAAGGTGTGCAAAATTTTAGCTCAATCGGTTGCGGGGCCATGATTTGAGTTTCAATTGCAATATTTCATCAATACATACAAACCAACAAGACAAGTTAAATAAAAGATTGCAAACAGACGTCATTCGAGTCGTTTCGGTCCCGACGATACGACACGCTTCCGCTAAACGAAATGCGACAAAGATTACGAGATCGCTCCAGCCGATTCCATGTCGATATCTGTGGTCACTACACTGTTTTTTGTAAACTCAAGTATAAAAGTAATTATTATAAACTCCCGAGTTGCCAAGTTAACCCAACTGCCCAACAAGAAGCCAACCTTTGGCCAACAACGAAGAACTAATGTTTTTTTAACTCACTCTGATATCCACGCTCGTTCATACACGCACGTATATATGACGTATTTAAGTAATATATTTAGGGGCCTTGCGCACTACACGGTTACACGACCACGACTTTTGGCCGCAGAAGTAACTTTTCGGCGAAACCAGACCGATTCAATTGACAAGTCGTATGTCTGTCTTCTTTTGGCTTTACGAAAGTGAGCGAGATAGACATACGACTTTCCGAATCGAAGTGTTTATGAGTAAGGGGCCAGAAAGAAAGGGGTTGGATGATTTTTGTATAAATCGTGGCCTGCCTAACTTCTACCATTTTATTTATTTATAAATAGTGGCCACGTATAAAATCTGTGTTATTCAATAGCTGACATCAATACAAACAAGTTTTGTAGGAGACAGAATTTTGTAAGGCGTCACTTTTCCGAGGTAGTAGTCACAAAGTTGTGTCTATGGCGAAGACTACCTTGATGGCTTACATCTCGGAAACGAGACGTTTTAAAAGGTATTCATTCATACATAACTGTTCTGTTATTGCCAGCTATTGATTAATACCAGACTTATGTGTTACCGCTATTTTTAAAATAAAATAAAAATACGAAAGTAAGGTGGGCCAAATAATTCAAAGCCCTTTGGTCGCAAACCGGGTTTCCGACCAGCCCCCATATTCACAAATACTTTGATTCGAATTCAATTCGACCAGTCGTATGTTTATCTTCTTTTGGCATTGCGACAGCGAGCGAGATAGAATGACTTTCCGAATCGAAGCGTTTCGGAATAAGGGGCCAGTTTTGTTCAAGATTGCGACCTATCGGTCATACGACAAGTCGTAATCGTGGTTGTGTAGTGTGCTATCTCCCTTAGTGTGTACACGAACCATATTATAATTGCTAGAATATGTTTTTTGTTTCGACACGGCAGGACATTGGCGGATTATTTAAATGGAATTCATTGTTATATTGTGTGGAATCAGCTGCGGTTCTGTTTACAAAAAGATAATTTGATATTCGACTTGTTAATGTTGAATTTTTTTTACGTTGTTAGCGATTCAGGCATTAGTACTGCTTTTTGACTATACTGCTGTTGACATACGAATTTGTAATTATTCGAAATGATTTAAAGCAACAAAATACTTTGGAATTAATTATATGTAATTAAATTAATGCAGGTCAAAACATAAAGAACGCTACAGGTTAAAAAGAAAATTATTTATATTTTTTAACCGATGGCATAAGTTGAGCTTGCCTGCAATTTATTAAAATTGAAACTGAGAGAACTAAAAGTTGGAACTTTTGTTTTTATTAAATTTACAATAACAAAACAATGGGGCTTTTCTGAAATTCGTTTTCAGTTTAAATAATTATATAATAAATATTTATATGAAATAATCAATGATTATATTAAATATAATTAATAATTATATTAATTAATTAATATTTATATTTTTTAATGTATATGAAATACGCTCAGCTGATTTCACACAGCGTTTAAATAGACGTTCCACAAACAAAGTGACGTGTTCCCGACGAGTGTGTTACGGTGGTGGTTATAACAGTCTAACGTCTGTGTTGTAAGTAAACTTAACGTTACTAATATTATACGTGTTTATTTACCGTCACGTCAGGGAAAATAATTGTTCACCAATTTGACACACCATGTCAAACTGTCAAAATATGACAGTTGACATATCTTGCCATGTCCAACTCTCAAAAAATGACAGTTGTAGCTGATAATAATTAATTTCCTTGACTGTACCTATGCCCATCTACTTTTCTATACCATGGCTTGGTAACGCCGCATTTTACTTGTTTTACAAATACTTAAACTTTTATGCGTCATTCTTACTAAACATATCGTACATCTGAATTCTTTATTGTATGCCAACACTCGCGATAGTCATGGTCATGAAACGTGCTAGTAGGATCATGAGTTACTTTACTAATTCAATTCAATTAATTTATCTCAGACACAACAATCTATAATTTTGTTAGTAGGTACTCTAGGTACACATAAAAATGTTGGTAGTTAAATAATCAAAGACTAATACACAACGCACAATACTATAATAACTCATTTTAACATAAACAAATATAAAAAATAAATGAACACAATAGTTTTTCATATCAAATTCAATGTAAAATGATCAAAATCAAATAAAAAAATAACAAATACAATGTAAAATATCCAAAACCAAATAAAAAAAGTTAATAGTAAATAAGATCATTAAAAGATCTGCATGATAAATTAATTAAAATAAAATAAATGAAAAAAAAAAGCTAAACACGTGCCGTCTCTCTTCCACGTTTTATGACCACGCTTTCTTCGAACGTTGGCGTGTATCGTTTATAATGGCGTTGTGTGACTGTATTAAGTATTTGTAAATAGTGTAACTTGTGGCCTATTCACGTGCAGTCGTGCAGTGCCTGTGAACAGACCTTTATATTATTATATACTTTTACATATTCAAATTAACATCGCTTTATAACCATGCTTATTGATTATCTTACAATTTATAGTCGGCAACATAAGTATTTGTTAAAACTTTTTGCACAACTTTAAACACTGTGGTGGGTTAAAGCATTAAGTTATTGAATTCCTATTTAATATACTTAATAATAAGTAGAAGTTGTAATGTACAATAATATGTTTGTAAGTTTATTTTTGTTTAATAAACACCAAATATTCTAAACTATCTTAGCGATTTGAAATTTTCCAATGAAATTTTAAAATAAATACACAAGTTCCAAATTCCACATAGACAAATAGATAACATTATTATCCCTGAAGTTGATAAGAAAACACTTAGGCCGCAAGCTTAGAATTTTCATTTCATTTTTTAATAAAAATATATGTTTTGTTGCCGACTGTACAATGGTACATGCTTTAATTATTTAAGACACAAACGAATGTCCTGCTTCATATTTATGTTTTGTTGCTATGTTTTTTTTATTTTTTTCGCTTTCTAGGGTTCCTCAATGACAAAAAACATTAGTTTTCTTGCTTAGAAACCGCATGTCGAATGCATGGTCCGGACATATCGGTGTTTAACCAAAGATTTATTACGTTAGATTGGCCGCATCGCACTTAGGTCGCGTGAAAAGACTAACGTTAAGAGTGAGCCAGGCAATAGGGTAGTTGACAAAAAAAAACTAATTAGTCTGTCAGACAGATTTCTAAATAATATTGGACACGTATTTTTTGTTTTTTTACGTAAATAATAAATGAAGATACAGTGCTTCGAAAAGTCGCGCGACGTCACAGTTTGGTACATATTTTACCAGACAGTGACATCACCAGCCCCCACTCACGATCTTTGGCACGTTTTATTTTCATCAATTTTTATTAATTTGATGAAACAAAAAACACATATCCAAAATTTTTTGATAATCGAACAGACGGACTAAACAGAATCATATTTTTTTTAGTCAGTCATGCAACTACCCTATTCTATTCGAATGTCAATGAAACTGACACGACTATCTTTAGACGCGGTCGAGCTAATCTACCGAGTTAAATCTTTGTGTTTTAATATTTCTTTCTTTCTTAATGTGAACTGACTTCACATTGAAATTGTTTCTAAGTGAAACAACTTGTTGTTGTATTATTCTGGTTAAGCCTGTTCTCGTTCTACAAGTCCGTTGTTTCGGTTTTAAAGCGTGGCGTAAAGTGCTTTGAAACTAAGCAATGTTCTTGTGGAATAAAATAGGCGTATTTAGGTGTCGGTAAACTTCATGGGGAAACTTTCTAGTAAACTATACATTATTTACCGCGTATTCCTGCCGATAAAACTGGCAAAAATATTGAGTTTATGTATGTTAATAATTCCGTGTGTGGATGAAAAGATGTGTGAATGTGACGAGGCGAAATATTTATGTTATGATCATAGCAGGTACACACATACAGTTAGAGCATGAAGTTACCTCAAAACGTTATATTTCTCCAAATGATTTTAAATCATAAAATGTTGCGGATAATGTTCAAAACCAAATGAAACAATTTGACAGTTTGCGCTGGCGACTGTACCATACATTTGGATGAAGTAGGTGTTGAAGTTTTGTACTAAACAACTCTTTTTTAGGGTTCCGTAGCTCAAAAGGAAAAAACGGAACCCTTAACTCCGAAACTACTTAACCTAAAATTCTGAAAAAAATACAGAAATTACTTCAACACGTCTAGATTACAGAAAAACCTATAAGAAGTCATGGTGCGGAACCTTTCATGTGCAAGTCTGACTTACACATATTCATTTATTGTTCTAGAATACATGTATTCTAGAACAATAAATGAATCGTTCAATCGTTCGATCTTTTTACGTGTCTACATGCAGGCGTAATCAACGCCTGTAGACACGTAAAAAGTCTATTTTTTATGTGCTCATTGTATTCGTATGTCCATCTTTACCTTCAAATATCTCGGTAACGTGACACTTTGGGTACCGTGTTACTGGACATTTTTTGTTTGTATAAATGTCCTCTATCCATTCATACCACTTTCATCGTGGGCCGCAATTTCGAAAAAAAATCAAAATGGCGGAGGGTCGATATGCCACATCGGTTCTATCCCCTTTATCGGTTACTTCGATAGTACCTATTACCTAGTTTTGTTGATAAGAAGCAATTACGATATGATATATCGATATCAGTAATACGTATGGTTTATGAGGTATTGTAATATTGTATGATTGGAAAGCGACTGACTTTTGACTACAAGTAACTATGGAAAAGCATGAGTTTGATGATTTGTGAGTATCCACAGTTTAATGAAGTGGTAGCAGGGTTGAATGAAGTCATCTTTCAAGGGGTTTCAACATAGATGCTTGGGTAATGTTATATACATTTCCAATATAACATGACCTCACTTTGTATAGATTTCCCGTAAGAAATTCACATAAACTGGGTCTGTATAGCGTGATAGGTCGTCCTGGTGTACATCTAGATTAACACTAAATAAATAAATTAGTTTCACACTATGTTTTGTCTGTGTCTTCGCTTGCATTATGGGAACGTTTTAAATATAGCCTTTGACACTCGGAGATAATGTAGCTTTCCATTAGTGAATGATTTTAGACGCTATACTCCATTTACTATAAGATTAGAATTCAAGTTGACCGTTTTTACAGTCCGTTCAACCGATTTTGACTTCTATACCGTAGGCATAAGGATGGCATTAAAAGCAAAAATAATGTTACAATACCGACTGTTTACTGCAGCTACATTTTGTCTTGCTGTCAACGTAATAGAGTTCACAATCGGTTGAACGGATTGTAAACACGGTTAACTTAAAATTCTAATCTTATAGTAAATGGAGTATAGATCAGTAGGTCAGAAGATTACTCCTACATCGAAATATTGGTATAGGTGTACGGTTTCAGTAAGATTTCTCCAGTTTACCGATACCTTCCTTTGCTTCGCCCTATATCTTAGTACCATTTTATTTTCCTTAATGTATTGTACAGTGCACGAGGTGATTCTGAGGCAAGCGCCCGGTGACAACAAGGAGCCAGATAGCGGGTGCGCGTGCTAGTGCCCGACCTCGCGGGACCGGTCGGACAACCTGCCACCGTCGCCGGACCAACGCACCGACCATAGCGCTGCGGCGTATATTCTCCGACACCTTACTTATCGCAAGACCCGATCCGTACTGGCCAGTATGAATTTGTTACGTCATTCGACCATTGATTAACATACTTCGATTTTTAAATCGTGAGTCATTATTGTAGCTGTCAAAGTTTTGTTATGTCAATCGACCACAAAAAAATATTAATTTAAAAACCGAAGCATATCGATTTTTAAACTATTACTTGCTTTTTTAACTGTCAAAGTTAAAAAGACTTAAGTCAACAGTACAATCCTCAAACAGTTTTTTTTACTCGACTTTGCATCTTAGTGGTTGCCTTTTGTCGCCACTGAAAAGTCTGGCATAATATCGGAATTAAAAGTTATTGTTTTTTATAGAGAAATCAAATTCCTATAATAAAGCCGAGTAGAAAATGGCTTAAGCTAACACAGCCATTTGAATTTTCTCTCCAGAATACTATACAGATAGAATACTTAGGACAGAAGTCTTTTTAATACGTTGAGCCCGTCAATAAGAATCAAAAATATATTCATGATGATGATGTATTATTTTTATATATTTTTATTTTATTTTACTAAGCCTATGGCTTGAGCAAATAAAAGCCCCTGCAGTATACCCTGCAAGCAGTTTTACTCGAGTAAACTAATAAAGCTTGAGACAGCCACATTTATAAAGAAAGAAAAGATGTTTAAATTCTTTGTTATTGTCGAAAGCATTTCCAAAACAGCGATAAAGTAAGTCGTATAGTATACGCCGCAGTCAGGAGACGTGCCCGGGCAAGCGACGGAGTGTTACAGATCTCTCACAGTTATTTTACCTCTAATATAAACCTTAAGACAACGAGGATAAGGCCTATATCAGAGGTGAAATGACAATGAAAGAACTGTAGAACCGATCTGATACGTGCTAGCGTGCTTTTGTGTGTTTGTCTACAGTGATATTAGGTTGTAATGTACATTCAACTAGTTTTCAAATTATAACGAATTAAGGCATAATATTTATATGACCAACTGTGCTCTATAGACCTTCGTTCAAATACTTAACTAAACCTTACAATGCCATATTGAGGAGGGCGGGTTGCACCAGCATCGGTTATCGTGTCACGTTAGCGACGGTTTAAGTAGTGAAGGATAGCGGTTGTAGCAAAGCTTCTTGTGCATTGACGCTCGTTAGTGCCATATTTAACGTTTACGTTCCTGTGAAGTAAGATGGTGCAACCCGCCTTTGTAAGAATTGCTACAATTTAGTTTTCTGGAGAACTGGTTGTCTTATCGAGTAAGCGTAAAGCGAGAATATCAGACCGTAGCTGTTTGCAACATGCTTACGCTGTCGCAAACGAAATACGACTTTGTTTTTGATGTAGTTTGATTGGTTTTTCATCGCGTAAACTACTCACACATAAGACGACTGGGTCAAACTTGAGATTTATGAATCAAAGGTCTATTTAAGACAGCGCTGTGCTACTTTGACTACGCATTTACACAAAAGCACTATGTATAAGCCGCACTAGGAAAATGAGTACTTATGTGGGAATTAATTTACTCACGCTCTGCGCTTCGTTCTAGAACAAAGTATGTAAAATGCTGAAAATATCGTTTGATAGCATTGCAGGTCCAAATTAGTGTTCAATTTTTACCTATAAAATTCTTCCGTAAATGATCAATATTTCCGGTATTCCTGGCACAGAAAGTGGAAATTAAATTCCCCCATTATTTTATCCCTTTGATAATCTAATTATATAAATATCGACGTTAGAAGTTTGAAATGTCGTAAAGGACAAGCCTGTTGTTGAAATTTCAAATTTGGGCTTAGGACTGAAGGATTAAAATCGTATAGCACGCTTGATCATTACAGCTTTTCAAAATTCCACCATTGATATATTCTTAGCAAGATTTTATATTTAAGTTCTGTATGAGACTGAGACTGCATGCACGCCCTCTATTGTCACCTTAACGCTTGAGAATTAGAAGAATATTGTTACTGAAAGAGAATTAATGTGTTTATAACGATTGGTGAATAAGGCGTTTGTGAACGTAACGTTATTTACATGTGACGTCACTGAGATGTTTCTAGAACAGTTTCAAAAACTTTACTGTAGAGCCAGCACCCGCTTTGTCTTTGTGTTATACTATTTCTGTTATTCAAAATACTACCGGTATGGCGCTGTTTTAGTAAACAATAACTATTTTCTTTAGCAGAGCAGAAGTACTGATACTTTTAGACCGCGTCATTCTACTGTTGGGCAAATGCCTCTCCCAATGACATCCAATTGTTTCGATCCAGGGCAGTAATGTCTTATAATAATATCACGCTAACGAAGGTAGCAGGCATAACAACAACTGGCATATTATAATAAGTATAAAGAAACTGTTCGTAATGACGGTGGCGAAGCATAATAATTATGGTTTTAATGTTACGTTCACGGGTCTCTATTTAATTTTATGATATATGAACTGCTCTGTATTTTGTACATAGCATGCGTCGGCGGGACTCCGATCTTCTTTTGTCTTTCAAATCACGGTTCCTAATATATTTGAGCGGTAAGTTGTTATTTAGGGTGAAATGTAATTGAACGCGATCAGAAAATTTAAACTGCGTTTACGGGCTGTCAGTGTCAATATTCTATAGCAATGATGATTCTGACAGCTATTGAACTCGTGAAGATTCTTTGGTGAAATTCGCCCTTAGAGAAGTTAGACTTCTTTCATGCAGATAGATAGATATCAGTTTATTTTTATTAGAGAAATGGGAGTCCCGCGGTCTCTGTACATTAGTATTATTTATTTACTTAGTGCTTAAGTGCATAAACTTATGATTCTTATATCTAAAACGATTTTAGTGAGATTTTCAGCTGGCTTTCATGAAATGTGTCGAGATCGAGAAACCTACAGATGAAGTTTAATACTATTTTATAAATGTATCATTCCAATGTGCTTTGTTAATGATATAATCAATACATATTAGCAATATATACAATAATTTTTAATAACGTTTGGCCTCGTAAAGGATATTTAATAACTTTAATGCTTATTTATAATTATTATAAAATTATTTTTATAATTTATTTTAGGTGCAATATTTTTTGTACTGTTTTATTGATGCAGCTGTTTGAAAAATGACTTGAATATTTCTACTGCATATTGTGAAATAATATTTTTATCATATTTGAGATCATTTTTAAAAATTAAGTACTCAGAATTTTGTTTTCCGACACTTCATTAATTCTTAGAAAAGATCGCTCTGTTGAACTTTCAAGAACAGATTAAAGAACATTTTTTGAAGTTACTATTACAGTTTAAGCTTATTTAGGCGTTCTCATGTTTGGCATAACTATGTCTTTATAACGCATCCATAGCCAAGTCAGAGGCCTATATGCGACATAAAACCTCTGACACCAGGTCAAGCAGATTTATTTCACTTAAACAGTAGAAATATTCTTGTCAAACCTAACCCATACTCAGTGTTACACGTAGAAACGACCGCATCATGTCACAGTCGTAGGTGCACTCAATATTTTACATTAAAGTTTAAATCTAAGTGACATATGGGCTCATCTTTGTATAACAGTAAAAGTCCTATGTTATCAGTATTCTAAGTATACAAATTTGTAACTTGTACAGTCAACCTAAGGTCGAATGTCACTTACACTTCATAAACAAAAAGAGCAATTTGTGTATGTGACAGATAATTTCAAACCTATGGTCTGTTCATCACCTGCGATTATGTTCCCGTTAACACATAATTTCATTTCATAAAATTCTTGAATATTATTATTTAATTTGCTCGGATGAAATCGGCTCATACTGTCGTTTCAATCTACTTACTAGGAGGGAGACTACCTAAAATGGTAATTGGTATGGTGACTGTCTGGTACAACTGTCTAAACGTAAGTTTAAGTAACAGACGTCGACTCTTGATACCACATCATCAAACACAACCCTCTTTCTGGAGCAGTCGGCCAAAAACAGATTAATAAACAGTACTTTTTTTTAAGAAAGATAGTGAGTGCATCCGACGGCTGTCATATTTGTCTTGAAATTGTAAATATCCATATCACGCTGGTTTATTTTGAATAAAATATTTAAAACACTAAACTTGCTTTTATTTACTTGAAGTTTGTCTTGATACTAAACATATATATCGCAAATAATACGCTAGAGAACAATTAAGAAGTTGAGACATAATTTTAAGCGTAACGCAAAATATTTATTGCTCAGTTTATTAATAACCAAGAAAAATATCAACGCTTTGGACTGTCGAAGCTTCTACTTTGTAAAATCTGATTCTTGGTAAAAGTTTATATCATCTCTTACTCCATAAGGTGTCAATTCATGTTCAAATCTTCAATATGCTACTTAAGTGAATGCTTGCGCGCTATCGCAGAGAGCAAGGATCGTTGACTACTTTGTTTCTCCGATCTCCCACTTCCCTTAGTTGCCTGGAAACCAACAGTTTATGCAAGAACCAAAGCGTTGGACCTAGGTATAAAATTGTACAGTCCAGTAAATTGAGTTGAACTGATTGCAGCTTACTTCGTCAATTGATCTACCGTGATTTAATTTTGGTACGGACAGTATAAATTGATAGTCAATTTGTGCTCAAGTCAAGCTGAGGCTAGCCGGTTGTCAACCTAGGACTTAGGTATCTGAAATTCGGCAGTTAAGTTACAGTTACACTTGTCTAGGTTTACCTGATTAATGTAAAATGATCCGATTAGTTCGAAAAGTAACTATGTTACGGCTTGAAGCCTATGTAACGGTTACACCAAGCCGGCCGGTAGCAATAGGTGTATTCTGTTAATTGCTAGAGGACACCGGCCAAATGGGTTACGCTAGAACTGTGACCAAACATGCGCGAGCCGGGTGAGCGCAGCGATTTTAGATACAGCGTGCAGTATCTAAATTTGTTGTATCGAATCGCCGGTAAAAAGAAAATAAATTTATTTTTAGTGATTATAAATGGGTTATATTTAAATGCACATCTGTTTAATTTTTCAGCACACTAGGTAACTCCACTAATTAACTGAATGCATACCAGAAAAATGAATGCTGTGCAAAAAACCGGCCAAGTGCGAGTCGGACTCGCGCACCGAGGGTTCCGTACAAACAAAGTTTAAAATTACTTAGAATATTTTTATTATGTGATGTAACTAAAAATTTATGGTTTTCGTAATTTTTCCTTTATCTATGCTTTAAGACGTTGCTTCGTACCAAATTTCAAGATTCTGAGTTCACGGGAAGCACCCTGTAGGTTTTGATTCCCTAGCAAGTGTCGAAAATTTGCGGCATAAACGGCTGTATCTTTTGATTGCGTTGGCTTAGAAGTTTGATTTTTTCACAGCTTCAAGGGACAGTAGACCTGAGTAATTGATATAAATTTCAGCTTCATACCTCCACGCGTTCCTGAGAAAAAGGGTCTTGACAGACGGACGGACGGACAGACGGACAACAAAGTGATCCTATAAGGGTTCCGTTTTTTCCTTTTGAGGTACGGAACCCTAAAAACCAATTGATTAACTAAACATGTCCTACAAAAAAGTCTAAAAAATCACACAAAACGCGATGACCTTTTTTATCGAATAAACACCAAAAATGTAGTTAGTACATCGGATATATGATTTGTAAAACAAAAATACTAATTGCTTATCAAAAATACTAACTTGCACTCTAAATTGTACAATCTTACTACGGAATTTCTAAAACTGATATCTAATACGACCGTCTTGCGACAGTGTCCTTTATGGGCGGCATGGGCACCGGGCCGTAGGCCGACGAAGGAGGCCGGCGGAGGCCCGGCACTTCGGGGACAGAAGATATTAGTGTTATTTAATATGCGAGCGAAGCGAGCGCGCGTCATGGAGTAAATCAGGTGTAGGTTTTCCTTAAAAATGTTTTAAAATGTTTGTTAGACTAAATAATTATTAGATATACTATTTTGATAATAGTTATTCGTTCAGTAAAAGAGTTCTGCAAATGCCATTAAAAAGGATACTAAATTTGATTTCTTTAGTGTGCATAATTTGTGTGCAAGTCAGTATTTTTTTTTGGTGTAACTTTAAAATATTTTGTTCGAAAAAAGGGAATATACAGATAACGGTTTAAATACATGCCATTATAAATTATAGCATGACCCGTAACACTGTCAATGAATAGTCGCGATAGAATACATCCAGGTTACAGCTGCTCTTTCTCATAGCTATGAAAGTTAAGCTGCTCTATGCTTTTGGTCTTTTTTTGGATGCACGAAAAATGTTCTGTTGACTTAGAAAACTACAAAATTGAAGTCGTGCGACATTTTTGGACACGTATTGAAGTACTTCAATTTTTAACCAGTGTCACGTAGCTTCGAAATAAAATCAAAGGTTTACTTAAGATCGAGAGTTGATGATATCCTTAACTCGTGGTACAGCGGTGGACCTCCAGACGCAGTCCCCCATGGGCTCGGAGCAGGAAGGCAACGAGAGCGGCTGTGTGTGCTGAGCCCCGCGCGCCCTTCTCCCCGCACCGCTTCACGCACCTGTATCGATACCTCGGACACACTCTATCGGTACATTCTATCCAAATATTTTTACGTATGTATTTTTTTATTTAAATTTAATAAAAAATGAGAGAATTGTTTTGAGGAACGCGCAACGTTTAGAAATGGCATGTGACTTTAATGTTTGCCTGCTACGTTTATGTACTACGACTTGGGACACTGGTGAAATATTTACATAAAACTGTCCGCTAATGAGATAAAGCATAACAAGTAAGAGACGGTAGAGAGAAATAGAAATTTCAACATGTTTGACGAGGACTGCACGGTGCCTAAGGCACAGACCTAAGGTAGCACGCGAAAGTCAGATTTTCTGTTTATTTAATTTTTGCAAGTTTGTATTTAAACTTTGAATTCCGCAGACTACCCTGGCGCTTCTTCCTTATACAACGACTTTTGTAAAACGGCACAAATATAAATATAGTTTCTTTATTTACAAGTCAAGTCTAGAAGTAGTTTTATTAAGTATCAGTGCTAATATTTAAGTACTTCGTAGTACATAAATGTTGCGGCTCTTATTCAATCTTTGTGATTAGAGGTAAGTCATTCAAAACGTTCCTATGACATTTCCAAGATTTAATGATATATCGGCAGAGGAAAGACTGGAATAAAACGTTTAATGTTCGTTTTACTGAAGTTGTGATCACTTGGTTTCTGATGTTTTGCGTCTACCAAGTTGCTTCATCAAATACTTAGCAATCTTTTGTAGATCAGTGTTGTTACTGCGTTCACTTAAATCTATAGAAGTAACGCAAACTGAGTGAAAAGATCGATAGCCAATATGATAGAAAGAAAGTACATCAAGCTTACACAAATTGTCTTGAATGGATTTTTAACTTTATCGCTGAAGTATTAACGAAAATTGGACAGTTTTGGGTAACTTTATGTGCTGTCTCTACATGAAAGCGTGAAAAAAATGTGAAAAGTCCCGATAAATTTTATTTTCGATATCATTTCAATGTTCAAAATGAGATCTTCGGAAGTATGTCTATGTTTTTGTCAGCATTAGGCAGAGTTCGACACTGCCTAATGCTGACAAAAACATAGACATGCTTCGTACTCTGCCTCCGTAAGTAAAAGGGGGTATCTGTGGAACGAGGGAGGAGAAAGGGAAGTAGGAACCTCACAAGATGCCTCGATTTTTCTTACGCTGGCAGAACTGTCTCTTCGAGTGGACGTTACCATTGGCGGAACATTCGATATAACAACATGTTGTCTGATGGATGATACACTAGATTTCAACTAAGAGACGAGACAGAAAATTAGACAGATTTCAACAAGTTGTGTGTGAATGTCTTGTGACTGGGAACGCATAGTTATGAAAAGCAAGATTAAAGTAAGGATGATGGACGTCATAGAATTCCTTAGGACTTGGTGCAATTTTTGTGAGATTATATACGCCCCTTTGAAAATTACGTTGTAAAATACTATCCAGGTTGTCGATTGAGGATTTATTTGATAATATGTCTTGTCGATCTTAGCAGACTTTTTTAAAGTAAAAAAACCAATGGCTTCATAAAAACGGAAGTGATTAAGAAATTACTAAAAGGTGATTGAATTATGAAAATTGCACCAAGTTCCGATTTCGTATTGGTATTGTACATAGTTTATTGTATTTGTTAATTTAAATTATTATGTTTAATTTTTATTTAATGTATCGTCTCAACCGAGCTTATCACAATAAAATCACTCACAGTCAAAATTATGAATTATCTAGACATTGAGGCCGTGAATTTTTTAAATGCCGTAAAGGACATGAGTGCGCTTTGAAATTTGCAACGGTCGGTTTAGGTCTGAATGGCGAAAATTGACTTACGTAACTTCAAATTTCTACTATCGACATTCAAGAATGTAGGTGCTCAGTGGATATTATATTATCTTGTTGTTTGAAAGATAATGAGTATTAAAGCAAATAGGTACAACTGGCATGTTGAAACGAATAATTTAATGAAGACAGCAAAACAACACAACGCTTGAACGAATGTTATTTACATTTTTCAGTGTGTTCTTATTTATCACACACTCAAGTATTTCATTAGAATTTTCTATAATTAGCTCGGATTAGAGCATTGGGAGGTGGGCTATTCATTTTGCGCTGAACAGAACACTATGCCAGACTTATTTTAATGAACGTCAGTTTCACTTCGGAATATAGGAAAATGATCAGCATTATCTGGTGGTAGGTAATGTCCCGCTTCCATGTAAACTCAAAGAAATTGGTCATTCAACAAACTGACTTACATTCATGTGTACCTAACTTCTAAGTTCTAAATAACATAGTATGTTGACGGAGTTTTATCAATCTTCTCATCAATCAAGTTTTGTAGCTGTACGTGGGTCGAGGGAGAGTTAGCTAGCAAAACTTTTCAGAGGTTAAATATTAGAAACTCATTTGATAATTTTGATATGTAAGGAATTTCATAATAAAATGTTATAATAACGCTCTCGATTATTTATTATTTATAAGCACAACTTGTGAACGTTGTAGTATTTTTAGTGGCTATGTTTTGGCAAAGAAAATGTTTTATGAGGTTGCAATAGGGTATTTCACCAAAAAAATCTAATTAGTCCGTCTGTTAGATTATCTAAAAATATTGGACACGTGTTTTTTGTTTTATCAAATTAATAAAAAATTTCGATAATAAAACGTGTTATAAAGATCATGAGTGGGGGGTTTTGACGTCACTCTTTGAGTAAAAAAGTACCTACTAACCTTGTGACGTCACACAACTTTACACGAGTTTTCGAAGCACTTTAACGTCTTCATCTTTTGTTTACGTGAAAAAAGAAAAAATACGTGTTCTTTATTTTTTGGAAATCTATCTGACGGACTAATTAGATTTTTTTGGTGAAATACCCTATTTAATTAACATTTTAGGTACCTACACCTTTCTCCGCGTTTTCCAAATACGAGATAAATCTTCAATAGCAAGCAGGGTGATATACCTAATGTAGAATAAAACGCTTCCCCTAGACTTAAACGTGTTTAGTTCTAATTTATTTAATTTACATTCTATTATTATTAATTTCATTGAAAACTATTGTAATAATTATGATAAAACTGTATTATTAAACAATGTACACGCATAAAATACCAAGTGACTGTTAATTGTTAATAAAGCTTCAGAAAAGCGATTGTAAGATTGACTGCAGGGTTGTTAGGGCGCCTGTCACACCGCCGGCGAGTAGCGAGAAGCGAGTAGAGATAGCAACTCACAATTAGTTGTTTGTTTGTGTGAATTGTCAGCGATCAACTCTCATTACATCGTCTTTTTTTCTAATATAATATGGGACCTAAGAGCGGTTACAGGGCGTATTTTCGGCGCTTAAGTATAAGCTCGTTTTCGGAAGCGCGAGAAGGCGGGTCTGAGCGCGCCTTTTGCCACACGCGCAACTCGTACATGTGTTGAAGTGCTTATAAGCTCGTATAAGCTCGAGCCGCGAGACATAGGTTTGCTCTAACTCGTTACATACAGCAAGTGTACCAAAGCGCGTGCGGTTTTTTGAAGTGCACAATGAGGCACACACTTAAGTCGATACGAGCTTATACGCGCAGAAACATATGCCAGTCAGAAACTGCTCTCAATCTTTTGTAAATTGTTTTTAACGAAAAGTTGTTTGATAGATGGTCACGTCCTCGTCGGCGGAGAGACGGGTGCTTTATCTCGTGATTTTGATGTGTCGAAATACTGCTGTGATTAGCTTTGTAAATTCCTAAATGTCAATGGTGATATACCAGTGCGTGTTAGCGCATAGTCTGATTAATTTAAAAGAAAATCAGCTACGTATGTTATCATATCACCCTTTAAGTCTACTGCTAACATGCACAGAGTCACGGACGATTCAGATTTTTCTGTATCTAAGGCCGGCCATACACGGGCAGCTCGAGCAGTTAACCAGTGATCAACATACATGGACCGCTCTTGCAGTCAGAATCAACAGCTTGAAGCTGCCAGTGATAACTGCTCGAGCAGTTGGTTCAACAGCTCGAGCGGTGGGCAATTTCAATTTCAAAACAAACAATCGAAATGTGTGGCCGGGAAGCGTGCGCCACGTGGAATGAAGAGCGCGGGCGGAGGTAACTGCGCGAGAGCAGTCGTCAGCTCGAGCAGTCAGTGTATGGTGGCACCACACACATGGCATGGTGGCATGGTGGTGGTGGTGTGTGGTGTGTACCTACTGCTTGACCGCACGATGAAATTTCACCGTGCTGTCGACCGCCCGAATCAGTTGCAACTGCTCGAGCGGTTCGTGTAGGTATGTGCGTCCATAGAACTCTGCAGTTCACTGTGCAGTCGTAGCTTGAAGCATGTCGCCCCTGACTGCTTCAAGCAGTCCGTGTATTGCCGGCCTTAGGTCTCCTCGACAGCAGTGGTAGATAAAAAGGCCGCAACTTACGACTTTACGAAATTGTCAGTCGTACCTACTTGACAGCTGTCAAAAGAATTACTTTTGTTATTGTGAACGCCTTTGGCGGCAGAGAAAATTGTGAATAAACACGCGATGGTGCGGAGGATATAATATTATATTATACCACAATTTTCTATGGACTTACCAAAATTAGAGCTCAATTTTTATTCCGTTTAGGTGTCGGGACATATTACCTGGTGTTTAGTATTTATAAATGTTGCTAGATAAAGGTTCTTTCTTTTTAAAGAATACATTGTAGAGTAAAAAAAAGCCTTAAATGCGCAGAAGATTGTGTGATATGACTGTACTTAGTTGATTTGAAGAGCAATGTGTGTTATATGTATTTATGTGGAGCGTCGATCATCCGAACGACCGCTTATCCGAACTACTACGCCCACCCGATCCGTGAAGCGCTGCGTGAAGATAAAATCTCGAAACAAAAAAAAAAACGTGAACGTGTTCTCCTTTCTATGAAAGATAAACACGGTATTAATAAAAGGTAGTTCGATTAAATATCCGAAAATGCCGGTTTTCCGAACACCCATATCATAATCTCCAATTAGTTCGGATAATCGACGGTACACTCTTCTCTGTAATTAAGTAATAAATAATACATGACTACTCATGAGGCACATTTCATTGTAAACCTGCTCTAAGTTAATTTCGGAAAAGCAACATTTTTAAGTAATAAATAGAACATAATATGCACCTATATACACTATTTTACGACTATATAAGTAGGTATTTCGGCTTAAGCTAACCAGAAACAAGAATTTGTACTTTTATTAGACTTGATATCGCAATGTGGATTAAAAATATGCTTTATTGCAGTTTAGAAGAAGTTTTGTTTTGTAAAAAAAACTTTAAATTAGCATGATGTTCTAAATATTAAATGCGTTTTGATTACAATAAGATATTGTGTTTTTTTTTACATGGGTTTATTTTTGTTTCGTTTGGTGTTTTTCCAACCATATAACTACCTACCTAATTATTCATTAGATAATATTTTAATTTACGTTGCCCCACTCTATGAATTCAAATACATAAGTTTATTTGTGACACAACAAAGGTAAATGTAAGGACCGGCGCTACGTCCTACATGGTGTTATAAAAAAAATATGTCTCACAATAATTATGCTGCCTTGCCAGGTGTACAATTTGTAGTAGCAATACTGTTAAAGATTAATTGGGGAAGCAAATAAAATATCTGACCATCAGAAATGAAACAGGCGAAGGGTAAAATATAAATATTTTTATTAAAATATTTTTTCTATTTCATAGTTCTTCATTGCAAAAATGCTGCGATCCCCACGAAGTTTGTAAAGTATTTAGCTGATTTTTATAATTACGGAAATACATAGTTAGAAATATATTAATCTTCATTTTTTCGCTTTGCATACTTCGGAGGTCCAAAGCATGTGCTATTTGACAGACAAAATAATATTCATGAAAAGATACAACAATACATGTTTAATTCAAGCACATAAAAATAACAAATACCTTTAACCTAGGACCTAGGTGCTATGGACTTAAACAAATTAATTAAAAACTCATCATGTAATTATTATTCTATAATACCTATTATTAATAGTACCCACTTATAAAATATAATCCACGTTCCAACTATTCAAATTTTCAGAACAAGTTGATTTCCCTAAAATGTTTTTGTTGCAGTGGAACTTAAACTTTGTTTTGTAATTCAACAGTGCACGTCCTAACTCGCTGTTGGATTCTCAACGCTAGGGTCGACGACGAGAGTTGAAAATCTAGCAAGCAAGCAAGTGTGGGATGTACGTAGTTATAGGTTTCTATACACCGCATCGATATCCTGCAACAAAAAAAAAATATTACTCACATGTAAGTTTTTAAACTGACATGGTCACTGACACTATAAGTATTAACGGGATATTTACCATGTTTTCTTATTGTTTCGAGTTCCCGATATTTCGGCGCTGTTACTAAGCACCATGATCACGGATAAACTGAAGACTACTCACATAATATAATCGTATTTAATAAGGAAAGCCCAAACATATAATATATCAAGCGCTTTCTAAATGCGTTTACAAAATCCTCTCCCTAAAAACAAAGCCGAAAAGATGAATGTAATCACATACCCTGATAAGATTGCTATAATACTGGTCATCCGGGTATTCAGTGCCGCGTCGCCTTTTCTTGAACACGTCTATCGCGCCCCGCTTACATCTTTCGTGGTCATTTTGACTTGGCTTCCAATCGTTGTTTTTCCCGACTACGAGAGTGATGAGTTGAGCAAAAAAGTTACTCGATTGGCGGGGCTCTCTGATCTGGGCCAAACTCATCTTGTAAAACATGACAGCTTGTTCCACTGCTTGCTCGTTGTTGTAGTTATTCACAGTAGTCAGGTCGTGGAAACGTTTTCCAAGCATCTGTAAGATATAGATAGGTAAGTGATGGTGTAGTAGGTGGGTGCTAGGCGGTGGTTAGGCGATATGGTCGAAATATACCTTGGCTTTTAATGATAAGATAACTGGATAAGTTAATGTAGGTAACTCATTCATACCCCGCCGGGATTATTTCTGTCTGACCCAGCAATTTATCCCATTAGTGTCCAGAACCAAAATAAAAAGTCATTTAATCACAACAATAGGCTGATAAATAATCAGCGTTTTTTGAACGTCAAAGTTTACAGGAGACAGTTCCCCAAAATACCCACCCTTCGACACTCCCTAGTGTTTTGGCTGGGAAGAAGAAGTGGCGGAACTTAGTCCCTTGCAACACATCTGAGTGGTAAGGTAAGGCAGAAGAACCAGTTTCTCTAATTGTTTAGAATCTGGTTCTTCCACAGTGTGTAAGATAATATTAACAAAGAATCCAATAAAGGGGTTTAAACTTTTTTGTATGGACGCTGGCATATCGACCCGCTGCCATTTTGATTTTTTTCGGAAAGTTGAAAAAGTGATAAATGTATGGATAGAGGACATCTAGACGAACAAAAAATGTCATGTACCTAACATGGTACCCCAAAGTGTCACGTTATCGAGATATTCGAAGGTAAAGATCGATATATAAGTACAATGACCATATTATATGAAAAATTGACTTTTTACGTGTCCATAGGCGTTGGTTATCGGGGGGCACGGCAGTGCCCCCGCCGAGTCGAGCGCGAAGCAAACACTGCCGTACCATCCTTTACTGGAACCAATTCGCCGCATTTTCAGGCCCCTATTTGAGAACCTCTGGATAAGACCAGAACGCTGAAATTTTCGTCATCCTACAAAAAGAAGTGAAATCCCAACAAAAACATTCTGTAAAAAACTAGCCAAGTCTCGATGGAGCTGCTTGTTTATCTCTAAAAAGTAATGAAATCTAGACAAAGTCGAGCCAAGTCTAAGGTTCCTTATTGCGATTTCTTTATTATTTTAATGTTGTGTGACTTGTCCGGTAGTTACAACAGATATAACATTACGTGTAAGTAAAATTGACTTGAAATAAAGAATGTTCAACGGCCAAGTCACACATCATTAACTATAATAATAAAGAAATCGCAATAAGGAACCTTAGACTTGGCTCGACTTTGTCTAGATTTCATTACTTTTTACCCGACTGCGGCGAAGCCCAAAAGGAGGGTTATGTGTTTGACGTGTATGTATGTATGTAAGTATGTATGTATGTAACTATGTATGTCCGTTTCTTTGTTCCCTCATAACTCATAAACGGATGAACCGATTTGAATAATATATACGTCGTTAGATTCGTCTTGATGGCGAGCTATAGGCTACATTAAAATTTAAAAACAAAGAAAAATTGCAGATTTTGGGGGCCAAATCGCGGAGTTCAAAATTTTTTTTTCCAGTACCATCGAGTAGGGTATCAAAATAAAGGGTTTTAAAAGGAGATTACAAAAATATAACACTTATATGTTTAAAAGAAATTCAAAGTGAGAAATCCTTTAAACAAGCACAAAAGTTAAATCATCTGCGAAGAATTTTACGCGACCAACGAAAGAACAAACACAAAAGAACTAAAAAGTTGGAAATAAAAAAAGTAGTTAAAAAACTTATTAGAATAAAGAGGCTACTTGGATCGAACACATTTATTAATAGCACAAATAATATATTTACACAACGACTTTTCTCTTAGATAGAACAATTATATAGTGACAGATTCTAAACTCGAATCTATCGTTCACTGTCGTGTAGGTATACAACCTCCATCACGCACCCTTAATCTATAGCATGATGCATGCGCAAGATTACATTAAATACCTACCTAACATATTACCTACAAGTGCACGCACCCTTCAACTACACAGTGTGCATACACCCTAAGTACACAGTAGATATATTCAGCTGGAGCTATCGTTCACTGACATACAATCTATCTTTAATATATAAGTATGTTTTTAATACAGCTATTTATCAAAAATACTAAACATAAACAAAATAAAAATTTATCTATTACAAATCATAACAAATCAAAATAGAATCACATTAAAAACAATATTAGCTAAAATCATTACATCACACATCGCTCGCCCCCTTAATAGATAATTTTTCTAAAAATTGCTTTAGTTTAGGACCTGGTACAGATTTTGTTAACATATCTGCTACCATTTCTTGTGAAGGCATATATTTTACCTCAACCGCCTCATTGACTATAGCTTCGCGAACATAATGAAATCTAACATCAATGTGTTTTGTTCTGTTATGATTCATCTTATTTTTCGCTATTTTATGTGCTGATTGGTTGTCGTTGTAAATGACCACCGGTTTGACACAAGTCCCCTTTGTTAAACTTTTTAACAAATTTCTTAAATAAATAGCTTCTTTCGATGCTTGACTGAGGCCTATATATTCTGCCTCAGTGGAGGACAGCGCCACGCACCCTTGTTTACGACTTTCCCAAGACAATATATTGTCTCCTAGTCTAAAAATTAAACCTGTACAGGATTTCCTATCATATGACCCACCCCAATCCGCGTCTACGTAGCCATTTATTTCTAGATTACCCGTTTTCTTAAACGTTAATACAAAGTTCGACGTCCCCTTTAAATATCTAAGCACCCGTTTAGCACATTTAAAATGTAGTTCATCGTAACATGAATTAAACTGTGACAAAACACTAACAGCGTGCGCGATATCGGGCCTAGTACTTTGAGCTAAATAATTAAGACAACCTATGAGAATTTGATATGGCAACTTACAACCGGAATCTGAAGCTTTCTCTAATTTGAGACCTACTTCCATTGGAGTAATGACTGGTTTACAATCCGTCATGTCAAAATCCTTCAAAATATTAAGAACGTACTGTTCTTCATCAAGATAAATCGAACTTTTATCTCTCCTAAGTCTCATGCCTAACACGTGTCTAGCAGGACCTAAATCCTTAACTTTAAACCTTTTAAGCAAGCCACTTTTTAATTTCTGCTTCTCAGTTTCGTTATTTTTGGAATAGAATACAAAAATATCATCAACATATATGACTACTACTATTCTATTTCCATCGCTAAACACCTTTTGATAAAGACAAGGTTCTATTTTCGATTGTACGAAACCTAAATTGTACATCTCCTTATCTAGCTCATGGAACCAAGCGTTAGACGCTTGTTTGAGTCCATACAACGATCTTTGCAATTTACATACCTTTGTCTCTTGACCTTTAACTATCGCCCCCTTAGGCTGAAGCATGTAGATGTCCTCTTTTAGCTTGCCATACAGGAAAGCAGTCGTAACATCCCATTGGTTAATGAGCCAATCATATTCTACAGCTAATGAGAATAGTAATCGTAAGGTTGAGCTTCTTACAACAGGAGAATACGTTTCATTATAGTCTATTCCACGTACCTGCGTAAATCCTTTAGCTACCAGCCTGGCCTTGTATTTAGACACTTTACCGTCACTGTCTCGCTTAATTTTGAAGACCCATTTGCAATGTATTGGCTTCTTGTCACGTGGTAAGTCTACCAATGACCACGTCTGATTCTCGTTCAATGATTTTATTTCATCATCTATAGCTTTATGCCATAAATTAGAATCAGGCCTTGCCAATGCTTCTTCAATTGTTGTTGGATCGCCATCAGTTTGTGCTATAGCATTATATATAACAGGCTTGCGCTCACGAAGATTGTATCTTCGTTCTGGTTCCGCTGTATATCTCGTGGTAGCAACCGTTTCATCAGGCGCTGCAGCCATCTCAGTGTAAATACACTCCGCTTCATGAAACTCTTCTTCATCTTGTATAATGTTGTTAGACGCACAACTTTCAACCACAGGTTCTATCCGTTCCTCCTCTATATCAACAGGAACTACTGTGTTCTTCGTCATGTCGGTATCACTTCCAGGAAAAACATTTTCAAAGAATTTTACATTTCTGGAGAATGTTATCTGACCTGTTTTTGGGTTCATCAGTCGATAACCTTTAGTAATTTCACTGTAGCCGATGAAAATCATTTCTTCAGTCTTCATATCAAGCTTTTGCCTTTTCTGTTTAGGTTTTAATACATATGCTTGACAACCGAAAATTTTCAAATGACTCAAGTCTACTTTCTTATCTGACCAAAGTTCTTCAGGTACTTTATTCATGACAGCCTTAGTCGGGCTTCTATTTTTTAAATATACCACTGTACATACCGCTTCGGCCCAATACTTTTTACTAAGTTTGGCCTCACAAAGCAACGCTCTTGTTTTTTCTATTATCGTTCTGTTCGCCCTCTCTGCCACACCATTTTGTTCAGGTGTATAAGGAACCGTTTTCTGATGCTTTATACCAGCTGACCTTAAAATCATATCGAAGGCTTGGTTACAGAATTCTTTGCCATTGTCAGATCTGAGACACTTTATCGACTTTCCTGTCTGCTTCTCAACGTCCGCTTTATATTCACGAAATTTTTCAAGGGTTTGACTCTTATTTCTCAAGAAGTAAACATGCGTCTTACGCGTATAATCGTCGATAAATAATAGCATATATAGAGATCCACTGAATGATGGTTCTTCCATCGGTCCGCATAAATCACTATGTACAATTTCCAAAACTTCTTTCGCTCGTGTACCTTGATTTTTGATAGAGCTCTTACAAGTTTTTCCATTTATGCATGAAACACATGGTTCAATTTTATCACTTGATTTAAAATTCAATCCAGTCACCATATTTTTCAATGAATTCATAATATATTTTTGTCCCAAATGTGCTAATCTTCTATGCCAAATATTTGACAAAATGTCATTTGACAAAATCAAGTTGACAACACAATTTTCTTTTTCAACCAACTCAAAAATTCCATCAACCTCTTTGCACGTTGCTACTATTTGGTCTGTTTTATTTTTTATAGAGCAACCTGTTTTGTCGAAGTTTACAGCGAACTCCTTCTTTACAAGATCGCTTACTGAAATTAAATTCATAGAAAGTCCGGGAACATGGTAAACATTCGTTAATAGGAGTTCAGTGTTGTTATTTAATTTAGGGACGGCATTCCCTCTTCCTATAACTTTCATTTCTTCCCCGCTTGCAACTTTTATCTTTAGGCCATTCTGTTGCCTTTTGTAATCCAGCAATTTTCCGGCATCGTTCGTCATGTGGTTCGAGCAGCCACTGTCCAAGTACCATCGGTCCTTTTTCACAGTGTTCGCGATACTCAAGCATGGATTCGCTCTCTTAGTGACTTTGCATTCAGATGCTTTATGCCCTTCTTTATGACATTTAAAACACTTGAATATTAATGCCTTTTTCTTTTCAAACTTCTTTTTATTTTGCGCCGTTGTTACTAGGGCTTGCTCTCTATTCTGACCATTTTCAATTTGTCGGCTTGCTTGTTGCATCAACTTTGATTTTAACTGCTCAAGTTTTATTTCTTTTCCGCTGTTGTCTATCGCCATTATAAATGGGTTGTAATCTGACGATAAACCGCTTAATAAGATAGAAATTATCCACTCGTCAGAGATTTTTGCATCAATGTCTGCAAGTTGTTGCGCCAAACAAATTATTTTGGAAATATATGTTTCCATAGTTTCGCAATTGTCTAGTCGGCATTGCCATAAATCTCGTTGCAATCTGATTCGTCTGCCCCAACCTTTGTCTTCGTAAGCCTCGCTGAGACTCATCCACACTTCACGTGCTGTCTTCGCACTATACACATGTGCGAAACATGCAGGCTCAAGTAGCAGACATAACGTTGTTCGTGCCTTCCTGTCAGTATCTTTCAATTCAGCTGTTATCTCCGTAGCTTCAATTACCTTGAACCAGTTTTTGGACTCTAAGTAATTCCTCACCACAAATTTCCAATTGGCGAAGTCCTCAGTATCATTCAATTTTCTTATTCCACAAATTGAACCTGAATGATCTTCTGCCATGACGAGAATTTGGCCTTTTGAAATTTTACAACTGACACTTTTTACACTTTTTGTGTTCTAGCTTCTAGGCGTTTTTGGAGCCTGATCCTGGGCCCATAACCTATTAGAATAAAGAGGCTACTTGGATCGAACACATTTATTAATAGCACAAATAATATATTTACACAACGACTTTTCTCTTAGATAGAACAATTATATAGTGACAGATTCTAAACTCGAATCTATCGTTCACTGTCGTGTAGGTATACAACCTCCATCAAAACTAAAAAACCCGACTGAAAAAACTGAAAAGCAAAAAACAAGCACATTTTAAATTAAACAAAACTTGGAAGCAGGCGGGGTTCATATGAATATTAAATTATGAAAAGAAAAAATGAAAATAGAATGGACCCCGCCTGCTTCCAAGTTTTGTTTAATTTAAAATGTGCTTGCTTTTTGCTTTTCAGTTTTTTCAGTCGGGTTTTTTAGTTTTTTAACTACTTTTTTTTTAGAGATGATTATACATATAAACCTAAACCACTAGTCTTATGTGTGGCATTACTTTTAAGAATTAATATATTAAATTCTGTGGGGGACAAACAGGAATAAATAAGTTTCAGGTGTCCCCCTATTGGTGATAGGGGGACAGATGAAATCGTTAAGAAGTGAATAAAGTTCGAACTGTCCCCTCATTGCAAACAGGGGGACAGATCAAACTTTTTTTTCCTATCCGTCACCCTAAGGGGACAAAGCGGGGTGACAGATCGGCATATTCCATAGGCTGTTGATAACGATGATGATGACAAGTAATAAATATATTTTTAATGATTGTCATAATACTCATTTGTCGACCTTTACCTTCAAATATCTCGGTAACGTGACACTTTGGGGTACTGTGTTACTGGACATTTTTTGTTTGTCTATATGTCCTCTATCCATACATACCACTTTCATAGTGGGCCGCGATTTCGAAAAAAAATCAAAATGGCGGGCAGGTTGATCGCCACATCGGTTCTATCCCGTTTAATTATATTATGGTCACATGTCAGCTGGCACACACTAATAATACAAAAACCAGTGAATGTGATGACCAGTTTTTCCCACTATAAGTGCATGTTTACGAACAGGCGGGGCGTCGCGCGGTGCGTGCGGCGTTTTTAATTAAAACTCATGGCGATGTATGAAAAAGTCAACGATTTCAAACGTTGATTTTAAGAAAAGCGATTATTCGCTTGTTAGTTTAAAATGCAGCGTTTGTTTCGGTGGACCCGTCTCTCAGTAAATTAATAAAAAAACACTAAACGAGCCTACTGCACGCGCCGCGCGACGCCCCGCGTCTCCGTAAACGAGCCCTAAAGGTATTGCGACAACTTGGTGGAGCAGATACAAATAATCCAAAAGAGTGCGACAGAGGCCGCTATTTAAACCTGTTGTTCAGTATCAAACAAAAAGTATTTAAGAAGGCAACATGAGCGTTAGGACTTGCCTCAAGTACGTCATCCTTGTATTCGTCATCATCATCATCTCTGTCTGCGATGCACTCTGCGAGCGTTGCTTCCACACCTTCATCGTGTAACTCTTGCAGTGCTTTCGGGTGGAAGCAGCACATCTGCGGGCCCCATGCCGAGGTGATGTAGTTGTTGTACGTGTGCTCAGTCGCTTGCATAAACATTTTCTTGTTGTTTTTATTTGTCCTCTCGAATTCCTCAAAGCAACTTTCGATTTCCTGAAAGTCATTAAGTATAAGTAAAATAAACAAAAATGGAAACTGAGATCAAAGCAATGATAAACATAAATATTTTCCTCGAATTTGGGAGCGAAGATTATTGAAGATTTGAATAGTGTCGCTGCCCGTATCCGACGCACCTACTTGGTTTCTTTGTGTAACTGTTACTAATAATTTCGTAAAAATCGATTGTTAGGGCCTTATCATACTAGCGGATTGCGAACGTCTTCAAAGCGGAGCGGGCGCGCAACGAATTTGTTACGGACACACAACGAACACGCCGCGCATACGCAGCGAATTCGTTGCGGACGCGCAACGGGATCGCCGCGAACAGTGTAGGTATGTGTATTGTAGTGTGCAGTGTATCGTACGTCGATAATTTGCTACACACACGCGACGAAAACGTAACGTATTTGCCATGCGTCCGCGACGTCCTCGCTGCGCAGCCGCGGCGTGTTCGCGACGCATTCGCTGCGCGTCCGCTCCGCCCCGCAGCCGCTTCCAAACCGCGTATAATAAGGCCCTAATTGTTGGAAAAGATGAAACCTCAAATAATGATTAAATATTTATAATTTGTCATAATAGTTGTGCTTCAGTTGCATTTCTTTTAGCGAAGTCAATATAGGCAGGTAATAGTAAAATTATCTTTTAAAAAAAATACAAGGTTAGTGTTACCATTTATTTAAGAAAATACTGACAGTAATTATAATAAAAAAATATCAAAAGGGTAGTTGACAAAAAAATTGATTTAGTCCGTCAGATAGATTTCCAAAAAATATTGGACAAATATTTTTATGTTTCCATGTAAACAAAAGATGAAGACGAATGACGATACAACGCTTCGAAAATTCTTTTTACGTCACATTGCAGTACATTTTTACCACAAGTAACGTCACAACTTCACAAGCCCACTCATGATCTATGACGCGTTTTATTTTCGTAATTATTTTTTACTTTAATAAAAACACGTATAGGTACAATATAAATTTTAAATAATCTTACTAACAGAATCATATGTATTTTTAGACAGGAAACAACCCTAATTAATGATTTTCACAGTAGCCTAAACATAAAAATATATAATACCTACTATGTATTTATATTAATGTTAATGCTACCTCCTAAATCCTAAACGAGCAGACGGATTCCATTTAATGCGATATGGTACTCTGTTTAAGGGCCGAAACTGCGATAAGCGTACCCGCGACGGGGACCCGTCGGCCCGTCGCGCTGAGACCGGATTATTTTATTTACGCAGTGTCACTAATTCAATTTCAACGGTGTGCATGTATAGTCGTGTCTATGTAGCAAAACGACGACAAATTTGTGCGTATTACCGCTGCTGGCGGGCCACGCGCGTGCCCCCCGCCCGGGTCCCCGCGACGGAGCACTTTTGTATGAAACCGCGCGAGCGCCCGCTTAACGCAGTTTCTTGTTTTATCGAATGAGTTTATAGAGGCCAAAGAGACCACTGAGACCAGGCTTTATGGATAAGTTTTATGTAAATAGTTATTGTCATCACAATATCACATTTATGTTAGCCTATTCCATACTGCAAAAAGGATGAAAGTGAAAGAATAGCAACTTTTAGTGGCGTAAGAAAGGAGAACAATTTTGTCCACAAGTATTTTATCACGGAATCACGAATGTACCTACTTCTAGATAATACTATGTTTAATTCTTGTGTGTAACTAAGTTTTTGGATCAATAAACATTTTTTTTAAGCTATTGCGCATAGCTTCTATCGCGGGCCTTGAGCGTGGAGAGCGAATCCAGAAATTCCCTAACGAAAATATTCAAGATTCAGTATTCAACCAGGTTGCTATGGTTACGGAAAATAACAAGGTTGTCAACTGAGGTTGTCAAATTAAATAATTTATAACCTCACGTTGTAAAGGTGTAAAGTTTTTCTGTTTTGTCTCTCTGCTTCCTCCTTCTAAAATATTCTTACTCGTATAATTTGTGTACAAAGTGTTTTAAATATGAATAAACAAAGTGCATTTATTAATGAAGAAAGTCACGAAAAAATAGTGAAAGATAATGATGTATATTTGAGTGCTCGACATGCTCTTGCTAAAGATGGATCTATTCGAGTTGTTTGCAATCAAAATATTAGGTAAAATTTTGATTGCATTGCAAACAATTTGTTCTTGTCGAGTTGTTGTTGTCTCTCGATTTGTTGTTGTTTGTTGTTGTGTAGTGACGTCATTTTATTTCTGCCAGTCTTATCAGGAAATACGCAAGCTCCACGGGTATCAAACCAAACCATGCATTATCATCCAAAACTAAACAAGTATGCATAACGTCAGCTCAATGGGAAATCAGGAAGGGGGTAAAATTTTACTTTACAGGTTAATAAAAACGCGTTAAAAACAAAAAATATATAGAACAAAACAGTTCAAAAGGATTAGATGAGTGTCAGAAATCAGCCGATAGTTTACTTCGCCATTTTGCGAACAGCCTTCAATAGATCGATGAAATAATTGTACAGGAAGAAGTGGAAAGTTAAAGTTAGGGTGTGCGAAAAAATGTTGATCCACAAGCTCACTTATCTCTGAAATACCGAGAGAGATGTTAGAATCTTAGCTTTCGGCCAAACCTCCGGATCTCGTTACGTACGGATCGCTCGGTAGCTTTAAGCACATGTTCAATGCGTACAGGCGCAGCTACAGCTACGCGGGGACCTACTTCAAGTAGTTGCTGCACGAAGGGGTCATTGCCGTGGCTCGAGGGTCGGTTCCTCTGCTCCTCCAGACGTGCCTCTGCATTACGTTGTGCCTCGTCATGCTGTGCCTGGAGCTTGTCGGCGCTGACGCTTGCCTGGTCCATCTCGCTCTTCATCTTCGCCACGTAAGCGTCTCGCGCCGCTAACACAGCGCTCTTGTTGTTCCTATCGTTGACGGCGCTTAAGTACTGGTATTTCTGCTGCAAACTCTGCAATGTGATGTTCATTTTTATTGTTAGTTGCTTTTGAAGTATTATTCGGTATTGTTCAGCTTTGTATTATTCTATGACAAATTTAATCATATTGAATCGTATTTGAAACGTGAATGGAAACCTGAAACACAGCTACTTTAATATGTCTTGTTTTTAAATTAGTGCGTTCTCAACGACCTTACCTTCTCTAAATCTTCTCTTTGGTCATCCTCTTCATCTTCCGGCACATCTCTCGCCGCGTCGAAGAGCGAGAATGCTGCTAGACTGGCCTCGGCGTGAAGGTTGTTTAGTTCTTGCGGCTGTAAGCACATGTTAGCGAAATCTCCACACACGCTGTTCACGGCGGCGTCGTAAGTCTTCCTGGCGAGAGACATCGTTTCTTGAACCTTCTTTTCGTTTTCCAATATGTATCCAGTCAGACGCCCGTTCAGCAACTGCCAATTAATTAACATAGTTATTATTAACATAGTAAACATAGTTTTTATTAACATAGTTATGAGCGTTAAGCATTTCTGCTATGACTGAATTGAAAGCTAAGCGTCGCATTTATAACGCTGTTTTTTAAATGATTACGACAAACTTTACACGACTTCAACAGATGTTTAAACTTCTTTAGAAGTTTCTGTGAACTGTTAACTTAAATCAAATCATGATACTATGAGTCATCATCGAATTCATACCGTAGTAAGTTCTTCCAGCCTCGTGTCGACGTCTTCTTGCGAGCCCATCTTCTTCTTCTCCGCAAAGCAGTGTTCGGCTACGGCGCGCGCGTCTGTGTGCGCGGCGTGCAGTGCGCTGGCGAGCACGCTCCGCTCGGCGCGCACGCGCTCCTGCATGCGCGCCTCGTACACCGAGAGAGCCGCGCGCGTCGCCGCCAGCAGGCTTGCTTCCGCTGTCGCCTGTATAACGAGTGCTATGTTGTTCAGGACATAATAATGCTGAATGACATAATTTTTCTCAAAAATGGTATGTAATGTTGCCATAACATCCAGAAAGTGAACTTTACCGGAGACTTATTCACAACTGTCCAGTAAGAAGCGAGATTTTAAACTTGGAATCTCCTACTGTCCAGTAAGTAAGTATGTAATTTACTTACTGGACACTAGGTCATCCTCTTTAGATCTGTTTAGAAAAAAAAAACATAGTACCAGACACAGATTAGAGTTTAGCCATTATAACATGGTTAAAGAAGGGAGGTTCCAAATATATATCTATCTCTCTTTTTGGTTCTTCTAACCAACCTAACAGACAGATGTGTGCTGGGGAGTTTGTTCCGCCACTTCTTCTCTCCAGCTAAACACTAGGAAGTGTCGATGGGTGGGCGTTTTTGGGGGACTGTCTTATAAAAATGTAAATACAGTGAAACCTGGTTAAATGTGTCTCAGATATCCAAATCTGTCTCATGGGACCCCAGTATGAGTTCCAGATAAAGAGGTTTCTCACTTATCCAAGTCCCAGTTAGCCAAGTTTCACTGTAGTAAAGTAAAGTAAATTTTGACCTTCGAAAAGTGCTGATTATCAGCCTAGTTTGAATAAATGAATTTTGATTTGATTTGATTTGGTATGACATTTTATTAGATACATATATTTTTGGAACCTTAAACAGCCATTTTATACGCTGCGTTTTGTACTTAGTAATGTTGTAGAAGTATAGTGTGGGATTTTATGATTGTATTTAGTAATTTCAGTTTATTAAAAAGTTTTTTCTAAAGTTGTTTCCTAAACTGCCTCGTTGGTCTAGTGGTCGCAAGCTCGACTGCAGAGCGTGAGGTCCTGGGTTCGATTCCCGGCCAAAAAGTGCTATTGTGTTTTTCACATATGAATGTAACCTTCAATATTAATTAAACGAATTTGTTGTTAAACTTTCTTTAATTTTTGAGAAAAGCATTATACAAACCTCAACCAGTAAGAAAGCCATCCTGGCCTCGTATATAACCAGACCTCACCTGCGGTTCGGTCCGGTTAAGGACGCTAAAACATTTTTCTACAAATAACAGTGGTTTTCAGGTACCATTTTAACGTATAAGCAATTACAAATGTGAAGATATCATGGTCTTAATTTAAAGATAATTTATTCGTCTCCAGATTGGCATCAGAAAAATTGTATGACGTCATACAAAAAAATCGCACAAATACGTTTTTCCCATCACAATAATCGCAGAAAATGTAAAAAAGTAGGGTCCGAATAGGTACCATTAAAGGTAAATTTACAGCATATTATATCTCCAAAATTATTATAAATTGCGGTACATATAGTCCTTTAGATGTTGAAATATATTTTTTTTGTTTACATAAATTTTTTTATTCAATTATTAGCTATAATAAAAACATTTGCCAATTTCTTCATACATTTTTCGCTCCCGGTTCATCATTCCGCGCTCAGCAGCGCTAGTGGAAGGACGGGTGTATCGCTCTCTCGCAAAAAATACGTACGATAAACGTGATAGAAAAAGATTTTAGTGTACGGTTACCACGGCACGGTTACGACCGGAAGGAATTGATACTTTTTAGGACTGAGATAAAAGTAAGTACGAGTTTCATACTTTTATTATTAGAATGTGATTTAGAAATTATGTTGGGTACGACCGGGATTTGGATGGGTCAGGTCAAGCTGTCGACGGTGAGGTTTGGAAGTGGATGGGTAAGGTCAAGCTGTCGGGGGTGAGGTTTGGAAATGGATGGGTAAGGTCAAGCTGTCGGCGGTGAGGTTTGGAAATGAATGGGTCAGGTCAAGCTGTCGACGGTGAGGTTTGGAAGTGGATGGGAAAGGTCAAGCTGTCGGCGGTGAGGTTTGGAAATGGATGGGTCAGGTCAAGCTGTCGACGGTGAGGTTCGGAAGTGGATGGGAAAGGTCAAGCTGTCGGCGGTGAGGTTTGGAAATGGATGAGTAAGGTCAAGCTGTCGGAGGTGAGGTTTGGAAATGGATGGGTCAGGTCAAGCTGTCGGCGGTGAGGTTTGGAAATGGATGGGTAAGGTCAAGCTGTCGGCGATGAGGTTTGGAAATGGATGGGTCAGGTCAAGCTGTCGACGGTGAGGTTCGGAAGTGGATGGGAAAGGTCAAGCTGTCGGCGGTGAGGTTTGGAAATGGATGGGTAAGGTCAAGCTGTCGGCGGTGAGGTTTGGAAATGGATGGGTCAGGTCAAACTGTCGGCGGTGAGGTTTGGAAATGGATGGGTAAGATCAAGCTGTCGGCGATGAGGTTTGGAAATGGATGGGTAAGGTCAAGCTGTCGGCGGTGAGGTTTGAAAATGGATGGGTCAGGTCAAGCTGTCGGCGGTGAGGTTTGGAAATGGATGGGTAAGGTCAAGCTGTCGGCGGTGAGGTTTGGAAATGGATGGGTCAGGTCAAGCTTTCGACGGAGAGGTTTGGAATTGAAATTCCTATTTCATTTTAAGTACCTACTTATTTCACATGGTTATTTCACGTAGGTAGCGTATTTTTCTTTTCGGAAGTCGCTACCGGTTGTTCTTTTTCATTAAGTTTGGTTGGTAGGTACCCCATATTGGGTGTACATCTGTTTGCCCCTTAAACCCGAACAAGCGTGATATTAAATTATGAAATGGCGAAAACACTACATAAACATACGATCACAGCTATCGTGAGTCATTTGCTGTCTATATTATTGAAGAGTTCCATCTTCTACTTCGGAAGATCTCCAATCCTGGTGACCTGTAATACAGGTTTTTTTGAAACCTACTTCAGGCACCAGCTCTCACAATGTGAATATTATAGTGTTCAAAACGTGCTACAAAACCATTGTGAGAGAAATAAATAAACTTATTATTATTATTATATTATAATCATATTTTACAGTAAAACCTTCCTTAAAAACACAATATGCATTTATCAACGAAAATCCGATTGATATCAAATCAGTAGCTTTTGGGAAAATCGCGGATACATACAAATACAGCACCATCTTTTTTTTCGACTCGGTTGAAAATACTAACCTACTTAGCATGACGACGATACTAATAATTAACAATTACCAAATGCGTTTTCAAAGTTCCAAGTAATCTACCAATAGTACATTACTGCAGAAACTAGTAAGTAAGCCTTCCTGGCCAAGTATGAGTTAACCGGACCGAACCGCAGGTGAGGTCTGGTTATATACGAGGCCAGGATGGCTTTCTTACTGGTTGAGGTTTGTATAATGCTTTTCTCAAAAATTAAAGAAAGTTTAACAACAAATTCGTTTAATTAATATTGAAGGTTACATTCATATGTGAAAAACACAATAGCACTTTTTGGCCGACCCGGGAATCGAACCCAGGACCTCACGCTCTACAGTCGAGCTTGCGACCACTAGACCAACGAGGCAGTTTAGGAAACAACTTTAGAAAAAACTTTTTAATAAACTGAAATTACTAAATACAATCATAAAATCCCACACTATACTTCTACAACATTACTAAGTACAAAACGCAACGTATAAAATGGCTGTATATGGTTCCAAAAATATATGTCTCATAAAATGTCATACCAAAAAGAGAGATAGATATATATTTGGAACCTCCCTTCTATAACCATGTTATAATGGCTAAACTCTAATCTGTGTCTGGTACTATGTTTTTTTTTATAAACAGATCTAAAGAGGATGACCTAGTGTCCAGTAAGTAAATTACATACTTACTTACTGGACAGTAGGAGATTCCAAGTTTAAAATCTCGCTTCTTACTGGACAGTTGTGAATAAGTCTCCGGTAAAGTTCACTTTCTGGATACTTTTTAGAGATGTTATGGCAACATTACATACCATTTTTGAGAAAATTCTATTTCAATACAATTATAAAATAATATCAAAGATCAAGATTATTTATAGGATGTATAAAACCGAGCGCTATTGTGAGACCTTGCTTTGAGCGACTTTAGTTACCTAAACATGAGTTGATCGAAAATGTAACAGCGTCCTTAACTCATACTTGGCCAGGAAGGCTTACTTACTGGATTCTGCAGTAATGTACTAATAACATAACATACAAAAACATCGTGATTGTAACGCGTAGATTAACTTTTTGCAAAACATCAATCACGGTAATAGCGTTTAGTCCAGGGATGCACAGACCGCGGCCCGCCGGTGATATGCCAGTGGCCCGCCAGCAAAAATATTCCTTCTTGCATTTGAAGGAAATTAAAGCTGAGCACGCACGCGCGTTACTAAGCGGGCTCGCTGTGAAGGTGCATGACGCGTACTCAGAAATGTTCGTGCATCTCAAAAATTATGATTGGTTGTGTGATTTGGCGTTTTTAGTAGGTCTTACAGATCAAGTCATGGTTATCAAGTCATATAATGATGACTATTGTAATCGAGTATATGTTGCAAACTAAGGACAACCAAACACGCGGACGCGACGTGTGAAGTGTAACATTTTCAAATAATATAAAACTTGACTTTGTGCTTGCTTTCTTGACTAACAACGAAATTAAAGGGGGCGGCCAAATTAGAGTTGGCCCCCGGGTGCACTGTGATCAATTTCTAAAAGTTAGAGTCACATAATTATTTTTGGTCAATACTGCAATGTGTCGAAATTTCGAGAAATATTTTTTTTTAGACTTGTTGTTAAGTGCTGTACATTATTCTAAAACATCAACATTCTGCAGACAGTAGTTAAATAGATATGTCCTTTCAAAGTTGTCTCGAATTGCTCAATTATTGTAACAAGACTGATTTATCGATGTTTGGCGCTTCTATTCAAGTTAAGTTAACTAAATATTCAGAGAACACTGTGAATTGAAAAAAAAAATGTGCCTATAAAAGAAGGTTTGTACTTTTTATTGGTATATAAAAAAAACTAAAATGACAGATTTATATTATAAAAAAAATATACCAAATAATGTACTGATATTTATATACAAACTTTTCTTACTTTGAACCGTGTAACGTACACAAACCGGTAATCACCGGTAAAAAAATGCATAGTTTTGTATAGCTAACAGTACCTGCTATGTAATGAAATCAAAATGGTGTTGTACTTATTTGTACTTTTAAACGTAACACAGTTCAAACTATAGAAAAGTTAGTAAATATCAGAAGTTTGTTGTAATTTTTTGTTATAATATAAATCTGTCATTATTGTGTTTTTTATATACCTACCAATAAAAAGCTCAAACCTTCTTTTATAGGCACCTTTTTTTTCAATTCACAGTATTCTCTGAATAGGTACTTAGTTAACTTAACTTGAATAGAAGTGCAAAACATCGATGAATCAGTCTTGTTACAATAATTTAACATTCGAGACAACTTTGAAACGACATATCTATTTAACTACTGTCTGCATAATGTTCACGTTTCAGAATAATTACAAAACTTACCCCCAAGTCTGAAAAAAAATTATTCGAAATTCCGACACCTTGACCAAAAATTATTTAGTGACCCTAACTTTTAGGAATTGATCACTGTGCGGCGGCAAAAAACCCCGCTACGCTACTGCAAAGAGTTGTGCACAAATGCCTTGAAATGCGCCAGCTTTTTTTTTCAACTTATTTATGTGAACAAATTTTTTCGGTATTGAATATTAAAAAAGCATAAAAGCGAAACCACCTTGCAAATGAAAGTTTGGAAGAAATTTTACGAATGTTAAAAAGATTGTAAGCGCAAAACAGTGCCACGCTTCAGAAGTTACGACTAGTACTTATATTATTTTTGTAATTAATTTTTTGGCAATTTTTTTTTTGTGCACCAGCATTAGTTCATCATTTGCCCAAGTGGCCCTTGGTCTCAATAAGTCTGTGCATCCCTGGTTTAGTCTATTAGCAGCTTGCAAAGTTGCAACAGTACGACAGTTAACCCAAAGAAGTAAATAAATAAGAATTTAAAAGTTCACCGGATCTGATAAGGCGTTTGATCTTGTTGATCACAGTTTTGTTCCGTTTAAGACACTGGGCATGTGTATTCATAAGGCATAACAGCGTATATACGAATCTTATTCGAAGAATCGGACACAACACAACACAAATTTTAGTAGTCCAAGGATTTATATCCAATTCAGTCAATTTTTAAACCGTCAAGAGTACCACAGAGTTTGCATAAAGGGCCCTCGTTGGTACTCGTATTCGTTTTAACTTAATCAATAAACTGGCAAATGAATTGTCCACTTTCTTCAAAACCTAGTAAAATTGCGAACTGAATTCATTATATTATGGGCTAAAGCAAGCAAATTTTTAGTATCTATCCGAGTTCCTACCTTAAAAATGGTGACTGCCTCGGGCATATCGTCGCTGTTGAAAATATCGACGTACTTCTGGAAGTAGTCAAACAAGTCTTGAGTCCGGACTCGCTCGCCATTGATGAGCTTCGGAGTGAGGTGCTCCGGATCGAAAAGAGAAGGAACCAGCTCCAGAAGTTTCGATCTGAACTCCTCTGTCAAGTCTACACAAAAAACAAACATATAACATTCACGCGGGTCGCTATGCATCTTTTGTATACGATATACCCATATTTCATCAGTTATCACTAGCGAAGTGTTTCAACTAAACATAGGTACTTATTCATCATATCGTATCATTGTAACTCACCACGAATGCATCCAGCAAAGTTTAGCTTGGCAACGTTTAAGCTTGGATGCGGCATGAGGAAGCACTTGATCTGGTCGAAACTTGAGTTGATGTGCTCACGAACCTCACGCAGTTCCGCATTCTGGTTCGGATTGGACTGTTGACATAAAAAAATAGATTGAAACATAAACAGAATCATTGACTTAATTTGACTTAGTAGGTATGTACGAACAATCTTAAAGTCACTAACTCACTGATAGCAGCACAAGAGTTCCATATAAGTAACTAAAGTGAGCTTCGTGGTAGGACTTTTGAAAAAATATCCTCTGAACCTTTAATCGACGGCACGATTGGCGCAGTGGCTAAGCGATTGGACTGCTGCGCTCCGTGTCGCGGGTTCAATCCCCGCACGGAACAAATATTTGTATGGCCTGCAGATAGTAATGTTTCGGGTCTGGGTATTTGTGTATGTGACTTTATATGTTTGTGAACGCACCCACGATACAGGAGAAATTCCAAGTGTGGGGAAAAGTAAAAAAAAAACTGGAGATGTAAGTTTGTGTAAGTATGTTTTTTTGCGCTGGTTATACGCCTCAGTGTCTTTGCTGCAGTCCATTGTTTGTTTTAGTTACTCAGTACAAAAATCCCTCTATAGTAAAACACTCACTTATGTCTAGGTAGTATTACCTCAAGCCTCTTGTTGAGCAGCGCAGCGCCACCGTCGTAGCCATATTCCTGGTCACCAGGGTGCATCCAGTCTCTAACCAAGAACAAGAGCGTCTGGAACGCCTTGCCCTCCTCGTTGCTCACCAGTCTGCCGTACTCAGTGAACAGCTGCCAGACACCAACAACAGACAATGTTTGTTTAGTCAGAATATTAAGTTTTTCGTATCTAAAATCCCTTCATTTGTCAAATCAAAAGTAATGAATTCATAGTAAGCTGAGAATATCACTTTGTCATTTTTAACTTCAAAGAACTCTTCTTCTTATTACCCGACTGCGGCGAAGCCCAAAAGGAGGGCTATTTTATTTTATTTATTAGGGACAAAAAACAGTTACATCAAGTTACATGATTTATAAGGATAAAAATTATGAGTCGTGACAAATAGATAGGTAAACATTTTACTCACACCGTTGTCCACGAGTTAATAGATGAACAAGTCTTAGTAAGGAACGGAAATGTATTTACAGTATTATCTCATTAAGTTGAAATGAATTAAATAGGTAACTATAGGTTATGATTGTGGTGAAAAAGTATTTATAGCTAGAGTTTAAATTTTTTTACTAGATAGAGAGAAGATATCCATGTCCATGAAGTGTGTGGTTTCAACAAGTTGACGAAGAGGCACTCGTGCTCCAGAGTTAGTCCTGCTTAAATCTACGTGGAACAGCTGGGGCATACGCACCGCCCCGCGGCCGTCTGATAATAGTTCTAGGTACTGTATAGCGTAACTTATTTGTGATTTAAATACAGTCAAATCTATTGTTTGTTACACAAACCATGTAGCATCATGGTCACCAAAAGTAATCGCCGAGTTAATAAACTTAAAATATTATATTGCTGTAATAATTATGTGTAGGTAAGAATTCCTCGAATGATAACATTTAAAGTTGTATAGTTACATTAAATTGGAATTAGTACTAATAATTAGTATAATTAGTAGTAATAATTAGTATTAGTATTAGTAGTAATTAGTATAATTAGTAGTAATTCCAATTTAATGTTATATTTGAGGTAGAACGGATTCCAAATAGGAATCGCGTATTCTATTATTCTCAAGTCTGCGAAGATCCTCTTGGAACATTAGGCAGTCATACAATTTTTGGTTTTGGCAGTCTTTGTAATTTTTTAAACCATACGCATACAAAAATAAAAATGGAATTAACAAAACATTACTTTATATCGTTTATAAAAAGGATAAAAACCAAAGGACCAAAAAAAGAGCCTTGAGGAACCCCAGACTCGACATTCACAATTTCAGATTCAAACCCATTAATAACGACCTTTAGTGTCCTGTTATAAATATATATGATGCAGCCATCGAAGTAAATTGCCTCGAATACCGTTGTAGGTAAGCTTTTTTAGCTTTTTCAAAAGAATTGAATGATCCACCTTGTCAAAAGCCTTTTGAAAGTCAGTGTACACAGCGTCTATCTGGACTCTCCTATCCATATTTTCAAAAAGAAAGTTACTGAATATAATTAAACTGGTAGTTGTCGATCGCCGTTTTCTCAGTATAATAGCCAGAACATAAACTCACGCCCTTTTCCCATGGGGCAGAAACTACAGAACGCCACCTGGTACGATCCTTACATACTCATTTTGTCACGGCGTCCACATTCATACATCTGGTCATACACGCACACATAAGAAGAATAGTGTCGGAACAAGTATATATAATGTTGCCTTTAGATATACCCTAATATCTAAAGGAAACATTAACACGACCACCATGATACGTGGTTGCACTATTTTCTAATTTAGAGAACCTGATGAACAGGGAGTGGTATTTACATGCATCTACTAACCTGTAAGTGTTGTAGATCATCTTCCTTAATGTTAGCGGACAAGTTGTAGATCTGCACGGACGAGATGAGGGTCGACAGCGCGAAGATGGCGGAGTTCTGCCCGACAGTGGTCACCGAGTCGAAGGTGCCCTGTGTGTCCATCAGCAGTACGGCCACCTACAACCACATAGCTAAGTACCTCCCGCTGAACACTGAATAAGTGGTCAGCAGGCTCTTGGAAATCAGTGGTACTTACCTACATATCTACTGACATTTGTGCAGAATTTGAGCACATAGATCCATGGATAAACATAGGTAAATGTTATGTAATCCCAATGTATATTCAATATACATTGACCGACCAATAATGTAATAATTATACTAATATGTACGACATCAACTTCAAGGGACTAAATGTGTCACCCACCTTCTCGCCGGTGTCCAAAGTGGTTATGATGGGCTCGGACCACAGGTGGATACCGGTGGTATCACGCTCACCGCCCCCTCTCCAGTGGAATCCTTTCAGTGTCTCGTCCTCTTTGCCCAGCCATTCGCCACTCAGCTGACTGGAAAGCTAATATATGGAATCATTTAGTACCTATAGATATTTATGATGACTAATGACTCTTAACCTCGATAACGGCTAATGGAAAGCGATGGATGAGGGCTACTATGGAAAGAGCTTGCCTTGGACATGCCTGTTCACTCTAGGTTTGAAGGCTGACAGGTTTTAGGAATAAAGTAACACCGAAGAGTTCCATACGTTGACTGTGCACTCATAACAAATGTGGAGGAGATAAACTGAGTACGGTACGACTAGTTGGGATCCCAATCGAGTGCGGTATACCCTACAGTCTGGAGTCCGGTAGGTAGTGAAAAGGCGATGGTGGGATTAGGTCATGGAGCTCCAGCGCTCTCTCTGAGGTTTGGTTTTTTGTATTTTTAACCGACTTCCCAAAAAGGAGGAGGTTCTTAATTCGATTGGTATGTTTTTTTTTTCTATTTAGGTACACCGATTACGCTGCGATTTATGATCCGATTTACGTGATTCTTTTTTAGTTTGTAGTTGCCATTTGGTCCCATAAAAATTTAGCATGGTTTGGCCCAGTACTTTTCATTTTATGATCATTTTTTTTTTAATTTATGAACATTTTTCGTTCGTTTTTTTATGTGTTCGCGAATAACTTCGTCGTTTATGAACCAATTTTGATGATTTTTTTTTTATTAATAATATATATATTGTCAACGTATCGGCACAACGACTGTCGGATCAGGTGCGAGTCATTCAGCGTAATCGTATGTTGGATGACACCGTACTTGATCGCTTGCGGACTGAAATGAGTGGCCATGTCATTGCTACGCCGTCGCAGGCTGTGGTACCACCACAGTCTACCACAACAGATATTCGCGAAAACGACGTGAGTAGTGACATGGTTACTGATGTAAGTACACAGTGCAGTGAGGAGATGAGGAGTACTTTGGAGGGTGCGATCCGAGAATATCGGTTCATGACGCCCGAACTTAGACCACGCTTACCTCGTTTGCCCATGCATAACAGAAATAGGGCGCTGGTGGCTGTTCTGGATTCGCAGTTATCAAGATATTTTGATAACTGCGAAAACCTCACTGATGCTCATTCAATTCTGTATTGCGCGGCTGTAACGACATGTCGTGTAGCTCATGTCAAATTTCCGGATGACAGAGCTACACGACCGAAACCAGCCGTACCGGCTTGGCAATGCAGGATTGAACGACGCATTGCTGGGGCCAGAGCGTTCATCGGCAAACTAACCTGCTTCCGGGAGGGCAACAATCGCCCTCGAGTGATGCGCTTTGTGAGGCGGGCATTTGCGGGGACTGATATCAGTCCTCGAGACTACATGTCCTGTATCACAGAGCGCATCGACTTCTGGAAGCAGAAAGTGTATGCATGGGCAAACCGTATCCGTAGGTATAAGCGTCGGGTGGAACGGTACACTCTAAATCGCACCTTCCAAAGCGATGAAAGGTGGGTTTACAGAGCATGGGAGCGACCGGACCAAGGTGTGACTGACGTGTGCCTACCGGATGATAACGCCATGTGTTCATTTTGGCGCAACATCTGGTCGGTACCTGTCAGTCATACCGAGGGTGAATGGACTCGGGAGGTCGAGCGAGCGTGCGATCCAATAACAGAAATGGGGGCAATAACGATCAGCCCCCAAGATGTAGGTTGTGCAGTTCGTCCGTTGCCTAATTGGAAATCACCAGGGCCGGACGGACTGCACAACTTTTGGATTAAATGGATCACAAGATCGCATGCTTGCTTGGCAGCCCTATTCCAGTCAGCCTTAGAGTCAGGGTCGCTACCAGAGTTTCTGACGACTGGAATAACCCACCTGCTCCATAAATCGGGTAGTACTGCGGAACCCAAAAATTATAGACCGATTACGTGTCTACCAACGGTCTATAAAGTTCTTACCTCCATTTTGAGAGCTAAAATTAATAAACATATTAACGAAAATTCTGTTATATCTGCTTCTCAAAATGGATGTAGGAACGGGTCCCGTGGTACTAAGGAGCTACTCCTCATTGATATGGCCATTAGCCAACAGGTTCGCAGTTCCCGAAAGGATCTGTCGACATGTTGGATAGACTATAAGAAGGCCTATGACTCGGTGCCACATACATGGCTCTTGAGGGTGCTAGAGTTGTAAAAAATTGATACAACCCTGCGCACCTTCCTGATGTCGTGTATGGGGCAATGGAGGACAGTCCTTCACTATCCAGGATGTCGACGGATCCAGAGGAATAGCGAACCGATAAGGATAGAGCGGGGTATATTTCAGGGCGACAGTTTGAGTCCACTTTGGTTCTGCTTAGCCTTGAATCCTCTTAGCACGCTGCTGGAGGGTTCAGGTCTGGGCTATCGGTTGAAGAGAGGTGGTCAGATTATATCTCACCTCCTTTACATGGATGATCTAAAACTTTTTGCCACCAATGATTTGCACCTGATGGAGCTACTGAAGGTCACTGAAGCTTTCAGTAGCGCCATCAGGATGGAATTTGGTGTAGATAAGTGTGCGGTCATGCATGTAAAGCGAGGGGGAATTGTGGAGTCTGTGGGAACCCAGCTCACAGATTCCATAAATCTTAGATCCCTCTCAGCAACCGAAACCTACAAGTATTTGGGTATGTCGGAAGCGCTGGGCATCAACGTTGCCGACATGAGGCAATCGTTGAGGGAACGCTTCTTTGGCCGCCTGAGAAAAGTATGTAACAGTCTTTTATCAGGCGGAAATAAGGTGCGTGCCTTCAACGGTTGGGTCATGCCGGTTTTGATGTACTCTTTCGGCATACTCAAATGGACTCAAACAGAGCTAGACGCCCTGGATAGACGGGTTCGTACATTGTTGACGACATATCGAATGCATCACCCACGTTCTTCGGTTATGAGACTGTATATCCCACGGAAGTGTGGAGGTCGAGGCTTTTTAAATGCTAAGACTCTCCACAATCGTGAGATATGCAGCCTCAGGGAATATTTCCTGGAAGCCGACGTGGGGATGCATCGAGATGTTGTCGCGGTGGACAAGGGCCTCACCCCGCTCTCCTTGGCTAAAGAGAACTGGCGCAAACCTGTAGTGCTTGACACTAAAGACCGCATGGAGGTATGGCAGAGCAAGGAGCTCCACGGACGCTTTTTCCGGGCCCTACACGGGCAAGATGTAGACTTCCTAGCGTCCGTAGCCTGGCTACGTTCCGGGGAACTCTTTGGAGAAACCGAAGGTTTTGTCTGTGCAATTATGGACGAAGTTATGATGACGAATAACTACCGGAGATTTATTGTGAAGGACGGTACGGTTGACATATGTCGGGCATGCCACCGTCCGGGCGAATCAATCCGTCACATTATCTCCGGGTGTTCTCGTCTGGCTAACGGAGAATACTTGCATAGACACAACCTTGTAGCCAGGATTATCCATCAGCAACTTGTTCTGAAATACAACCTTGTGGAATCGGAAGTGCCGTACTACAGGTATGTGCCCGACCCAGTTCTCGATAATGGCAGTATCACACTGTACTGGGATCAATCCATCATCACTGACAGGACTATTATAGCTAATAAGCCTGATATAGTGGTGGTGGATCGATCAGAGCGGCGCGCAATGATTGTTGACATAACCGTCCCGCATGACGGGAACCTCGTGAAAGCCGAGAAAGATAAACAAATCAAGTATCTTGACTTGGCTCGCGAGGTTGTCGACATGTGGGATGTGGACTCAGCGATCATTGTGCCGATAATCATCACAGCCAATGGCTTAATTGCCAAGAGCCTCGACCAACATCTGAGGAGGCTCTCGTTAGGCGGCTGGATCAAGGGCTTGATGCAGAGAGCGGTACTCCTGGACACGGCTCGCATTGTTAGGAGGTTCCTTTCTCTGGAGCCCTGACCGCCGGTAGCTTGGACCCTGTTCCCGATACCGGTGGGTTACAATTTTTTATATTTTTAAATGTTTTTTTTATTGTTTAAGGAAATATTTAAAAATGTATGAAATTTGTTTATATAATGAATAAAGGGAATAATAATAATACACTTTTATTTCAGACCAAGTTTGTCCATAACTGTTAGTAATTATTGGAACGGAGATATTTCAAGGGTTCCTGGTAATGGAATCCACCCTCAAATTTCATAGGCACGTATTACGTGTTTCGTGCTTTTTCTGACGCTATACAAGTATAGGTTTCATAGTAAATATTTCTATAAGATATACAACTAAAAATGAAAAAATAAAAAAACTTTTTTGCAAAAAAAAAACAACCGACTTCAAAAACACCTAAAAGGGAAAAATAAACTTCAAAAGAAGAAAAGTTTGTTTGATTTGGCTTTTTTGCCACCGACTTCAGAAGCTGATTTTTCTTTTGAAGTTTATTTTTCCTTTTAGGTGTTTTTGAAGTCGGTTGTTTTTTTTTTCCGAAAAACTTTTTTTTTGCATATTATGTTGACAATACTCACAGGTGCGTTGAGGTATCTGAGGAAGAAGTCGAGGATGAAGGACTTGCCGCCGCGGTAGGCGCCAGCCACGCTGACAACGACAGCAGGCAGGTCGCGCACGTCTGGACGCAGTAGCAGGTGCCGCAGTGCCGCCTCGTCCAGCTCATAGCGCCGCGAGCCCGTGTCCACCGCGCCCCCCGCGTCGTTCGCCCCCAGTCGCAACACCTGCACCCCCGCCGCACCTGCACCTCCATCCGTTTGGCCGCTCATCGCGCTAGACACTGCAATAATTATAACTCCATAAATGCACATTAATTTCTATGGCAATTCAATCAATCATTAACATACAACCTGAAAAAAAACAAAAGCTTATACAGCGTTGTTTACGTTTCGACGTAATTTTTCACATACGAATAGTTCTTGCCGGAAACGATGTAGATAATAATTATGAATTCCGCGCAGCGGATTCGGGACGGAAACTAAGATAAGATCCAGTCAAAACCTTGTTTTTATTAAGTATTTCACAAATAATATTGTGAAATAATTCCCCCAAAACGCCCACCCTTCGACACTTCCTAGTGTTTTAGCTGGGAAGAAGAACTGGCGGAACAAACTCCCCAGCAAGGTAGGTACTTCTTAATAATGATTCTAATAAATAAAATGACATAAGACTTCTTTTGAATTGCTACTCCAACGCAACGTTTCATTAGTGGGGACAAGCTTATCGAACAAAGAAAACACTTCGTAAATGCACCAAGTACTTACGTCATACAAAATATAATAAATAAATACAATAACATGATATACCGCCCGTTTTCCGTTTTTGTATGGGGCAGTTATAACTGACCGGATTAAAAACACCACACTGCGCTCCAGAATGCAAATTGTCGAAATAGCCTATAAAGCTGTGAGACTGAAATGGAACTGGGCAGGCCATGTCTGCCGGATGCCGCCGCAGCTGTGGGTCCAAATATCGCAAGACTGGAGCCCTGACAGAGCTAGACGAAGTCGCGGTAGACCGAGGAGAAGATGGCGGGACGCCTTGGAAGGCATTCTGACCAACTGGCGAGAAGAAGCACACCATCGTAAGAAGGGGAAGGAATGGGGGGAGGCCTTTGCTCAGGAGTGGGCCAATAACGGCTAAATAAAATAAAAAAAGTTTTAATGTGGGTAGGTCTAGGGGCCATAGGTAGGTACCTACAAAATTAGTTCTCATTTTACCAACCATAAGACGACCCACTGACCCAGACGAGAGACTATAGGAAATTAGGAACGGGTCGCCCTACGGGTTGATAATATTCCTAATGGAAAACGCGCAATGATACTTGCCTAATTTGTGGATGGGACTGAAACTAAGACCTCATGCTCAGCACTTAGCAATTAAATACTTGACTACTGCCAACAATTCATATACTTATGATACAATTTCATGTCGTACAGTGCGATCAAATTATCTTGGCAGGTCCGAACTTCGTGCAGGTTATTTTGTTACAACTAATGTTTAAAAGTGTTATATGGTGTTATGATATTTATTTTATTTGTATTTCTCACTGTTTAAATTAGATATTTTCTGATCGTATAGGTATGTATTGGTTTACCTGGCAATAACAGTTTTCTTCACAAGTTTACATGCGTAAAAGTTCGCAGAGCCTATGTTCAGACCTGCCAAGATAATTTGATCGCACTGTTTATAGGTACTTATATGCAGAATATGTGTGAGTATCTAAAACTCTATTAATGTGCCAATTGTATCCAGGCTTCAAAGAAATCGTGATGAAATAATGGCCAGTCTAAAATACTGTCCCTATTTCACATTTCTTTAAAGCAGGGATGCACAGACCGCGGCCCGCTGGTCATATGTCAGTGGCCCGCCAGCAAAAATATTCCCTCGTACAATTTAAGGAAAATATAGCTTGAGGTTTACATAAAAATAAAACCGACTTCAAAAAAAAAACACTCAAAAGTGAAAAATAAACTTGAGAAGAAAAATCAGTTTCTGAAGTCGGTGACTTTTGTTTCTTTGATTTCATTTTTTTGTCACCGACTTCAGAAACTGATTTTTCTTCTCAAGTTTATTTTTCTGTTTTATTTTGAAGTCGGTTTTATTTTTTGTAAAAACGTTTTTATTTTTCACTTTTTAGTGGTTCACATGTGCTTACCCCTTCACAACGTACCGGCGTGATGTTATGTTATGAACTGGTGTAAACAATAGACAGACAATATGAGATTTCAGCAATCCCAGTCCATTTGCTATCATTTATTGAGGAGTTCCGTTGCCTATTTCCGAAGTTCTTCATCAGATCTTCACAAAATAGTTTTTATAACCTTTGTAGTGAGTACAGGCGTGATATTATGTTGTGTGATGGCGTAAACAATGCTTAGATATGCTATAGCAACAATCGCGGTTAATCTGCTGTTATTTATTGAAGAGTTCCCCCGATTTCTACAAGATCCCATCATCAGATATTGAAATGGTGACAATGGGACCACACGGGAAGCACCAGCTTTCAAATGAAAAAAGAATCATGAAAATCAGTTCACCCAGTCCCAAGTTATGAGCGAACAAACATAAAAAAAAAAAAAAAAAAAAACCGTCGAATTGATAACCTCCTCCTTTTTTTGAAGTCGGTTAAAAATATTAGGTAATTTGAATCACGCGTGTTACTAAGTGGGCTCGCTGTGCAGGTGCATGATGCGTACTCAGAAATGTTTGTGCAACTCAAAAATCCTGATTAGTTGTGTGATTTGGCGTTTTTAGTAGGGCCTTACAGACCAAGCCATGGTTATCAAATCATATAAGGACTATTTGTAATCGGGACTATGTTGCAAAAACAAGGACAACCAAGAAGGGGTGGTTTCCTTACTTTAAGCCACTGCCCTGGGGTTGCTTTTCGAACTAGTCCTACGGAAATATTTCGGTCGGTCGCTACGCTCGCTCTTTCCGCCGCGTTTTCTGGGTGCCCAATCCTTGAATACGATTAGTAGTAAAAGTAAGTTAAATATGCATTTTTTTAATAAGAAAATAAAATTCAAATAATATAAATCACCTTTTCTAGGTGAAGGCCAAATTTTTTTGACGTGGCCTCGGCACAAGGGCAAAGAAGGAACATGGGTTCGGTTTTTAGTCAGTAGAAGTCTGACACTCCCCTTCGCTCTGCCCAAGAGCGAGGGGGGTCATCAGACAAAAAAAAAAAGGCCAAATTTTTTCGAGCTCGCTTCGCTCGCTCTTGCATTTTAGTGCCCTCTTGTCAGAAGCTTCATGCATATTTCGTAAAAAAAAACATCTCTATGTCTATGAATTGTTGAAACGAAGTGTAATTTTTAAATATTTTTAAATTTTAAGTTTGTGGCCCGCCATTAGTTCATTTTTTGCCCAAGTGGCTCTTGGTCTCAATATGTCTGTGCATCCCTGCTTTAAAGGCTGTCAACTTATTTAATCACCATCAATTAATTTTGGATGATGCAAATCTCCGAAACATTTTTGTTCCGACACCGGTTAGTTTTGTTGAACAACATTGCGCAATATGATATTACTCTAATTAACTTTCCGACTATCCCTGTTATTGTTCGTTGTTGCCCACCAAATAGTTAATTATATCCTACGTTAACTACGTTTTGTTGCCTACTAACACTTCTTGCAAACCTCGGTGTGGATACACCTGTTTAAACATTGGTTTTATTCAAATAAACAAACTTAAAAATAACTCACCCAATGAGATAGAAGAACAAGATAATATAAAATCACAGTTTTCAAGCGAGGATTTCCACTTTTTTAGTCAACCACCTCTCCACTGCCCAGATGAATAACAACTGAATTCTGATCGCGAAGAAAAGAAGATACGACCAGACAGAGAACCATTGATTGAGTCACTCTGACAACTCCTTAGGAAAAACCGCGGATTTGGTAGTACAGTTGGAGAAACAGACATATTCGTTCATCATTGACTAGTCATTTTCAACCGTATCTACCTAAATATAAAGTCTTCATTTTGTTGTTAACGCATGAGTCATACGGCATTCAGTATTGTGAACTTCTGATAATATAAATAGAACAAATAATGATAGCGGGCATTTTGCAACCAGTAATATTGCCAGAAAAATGTTTTCTTACTGTCTTGGTAAGATACTTAATTATTTTACTAACTGTTTAACTTATAAAAAAAAAAAATCTCTATTTGAATGCACGGAACCCGAAATGGTTTAATAAATTAAAAGAAGCATAGAGCACCAGTTATGCTATCTGCCAGTGAAAGTCCCGTCAAAATCGTACATGCTTTCGATTTTTTTTTTATCAAATCATATATTTCTCAGGTTGGTTGGTTGGGTTGGTTGAGGTTGGTTCGTTGGGTAGTTGTCAAGATGGATGAAGTGTGTGAGGAGTGATGTGTTGCGCCGACCCCAAATGACACGGGATACCTAAGGGCAGGAAGATGATGATATTTCTCAGGTTAAATAACTTTTTGAATCATAAATCGTGATACTTATCACCAACAACCCAGTAGATAATAAAAAGAAGTCTTAGTATAAAAAATGGGCAAAGCTCTAGTGCGCGCGGAACTAGTTGGCCGCGCCTTAGTTGGCGACAGGGGTGAGGGGGTGGGTTGCCTACAGCTCGCAATGCACAGGAGACTATAATTAGACAGTGATGACCAATCTCGAGATATCGTGAAGAATAAGTGTTCAATTTATTGTTCTGAAAAGAATATATAAAAAACAAAAACATGCCTAAGGCGCAGCCATGCAACTAGTTCCGCGCGCACTATAGTAAAAGTCTTTGGTCAACTGGGACCCGCTTGCAACTGGACTCACAATAAAACTATGAAAAAAAAAAACAATTTAAAATGTGATTTGTTTGACTGATCTCGTGGGTCCACTTCAAGTGGGTCCAGTTGATTAATGGTACGTAACTATCAAAATATACATTATTTTATATAAAAACTAGCATCATCTATTTTTTTTTAATGCCTCACCTTTTGATTTCTACCAAATGGTATAATTTAGAATGAAGTGTATGGCAACACAGAATACATATTTATGGATATTATCGGGCGGGCCTTCCCCTGTAGTTTATAGTGACCTTGTTCAAACCAGTGAGGACCAATGTATTGAATGAGTGTTTTATTGGATAGAAGTATAGAACAAACCGGAAATGACGCAAGCAATACTTGCTTTTTGATTATGCGTCATTCAATCAAACATTCTATTTGTAATGTAATGTAATGCAATTTCTCCCGACACACCGCGTGAAAAAATATATTTTCATTCATACGTTGTTTGAGTGAGATGACTGGTTATTTTCTTAACACAAAATCACGCCTGTTATCCCCGAAGGGTTAGGCAGAGGTAGACACAATATACCGCTTGTAGTTTCGCAAGTCATTTAAAGTCCCATTTAATAAGGGGTGACCCTATTGCTGGCCTTGTAAGTCTAGTGGTAGCAATCGCAACTACTGAGCATGAGGGCCTGGGTTCGATTCCCAACAGTATTAATAAATCCATCAGGTATTTCTCGGTGTCTGGATTTATGCCTGGTTGTTATTTTCATTTAGTCACTTAATCGTATTCACTACCGGTGATGTCATCAAAAGGACTGGGACAAATAAGTATCATGCACTTACAAATAGGTACCTACTACATATTATAATAAGTACCTACATAATATAATACAATGTAAATATGATAAGGACATAAATACGTACTTATGTTAGGTATTAGTTGGTCAGTAGAATAAAACAAGACTCAATTTTAAAGGCATGAAAGATACATTTCTTGTTGGAAACACTGTTTTGGTAATAGATTAGAATAGAATTCATTTATTTTCAGGTAACAAAGACCCATAGATAGCTAGGTGATTTAAAAAAATGTGTTATTCCCCGAAACAGGTGCTTCGTAACGAGATAAGGCTTACATTCATAATAAAATAGTCGGATATTGTGATAAGTAGACTGATAAGATAGAACTAACCTACCTATCCAAATTTTTCACAGAATAAACTCAAAAATACACGATTGCGCAATATCATTATCTATTTGAAAATATGTAAACAGTCTCATCATCTGCCTAGCCTTTTCCCAACTATGTTGGGATTGGCTTCCAATCTAACCGCATGCAGCTGAGTACCAGTATTTTACATGAGCGACTGCCTATCTGACCTCCGCAACCCAGTTAATACTGGGTATTTGTTTTGACCTGTTGGGAAACCAATAAACACTTTTTCTTTCTTTTCTTTCTTTAATTACGATACCCTTTGGGAAACCAGTCTTCAGGTCACTGACTACCTGTAACGACTGCCAAAGATCTATACGTGCTTTCCGAGGCACGGAGGAACTCGGTATGTAATGGGCGGTCACCAATCCACTAACCAACCTAGGCAAGCACGGCTTAACCTAAAGATCGACCCGGGTGCAGGTGGTTATAAGCCACGAGCTAATTCTATCAATGTCTTTTTGGTTTTTCGTCTCCCCCATCGCGATCTCTATGTACGGTAAACCAATCCCTTGGGAGAAGTCAGCCAAATACCTGGGTGTCATACTCGACCACCATCTGTACTTCGCAGCACATATCAACGCAGTTCGTAACCGAGCTGCCTTTGCCATGGGCATGCCCATATAAACTGAAAACGCCTATATACCGCGGCGCGGTGATCAGTCCCATCAAGCAAGACATACGCTAGTTTATTATATATGTCTAAGATTATTTTGAAGGAATTGGGGGAGTCGTCTGACCAGCAGTGGAACAATAAAGCAGAGTAAAAAAATAATATTTCGTATATGTATGGGTTTTAGTTGCCTTTATAATTTGATTTAATACGATACTAAGCCCCGCTATATCTAGATACAGACCTATACGATGCAGAATTGCAGACACTTCACAACCAGTTCTTACGTAAAGTCGCGGGAGGCCCGGGTCTTTGTCCGTAATGACCACCAACACTTAGTCATCAAAATGCCCACTGTCCTTCAGTTTATGAAACGTTTTGCCAAGAGCTTCCTTTAAGTAGATGATGTTAACATTAGGCATAGCATTAGCCACCAATCCAAATCCATTGCCCTTTTTGCCCGACTACGGCAAAGCCAAAGGAGGCTATGTATGTATGTATGTGAGTATCTTCATCTGTTCCCTCATAGCTCCTAATCTACTTATCGGGACTCGACATAATGAGGTATCATTTGAACCGCCTTAATAAATTGTCCGCTGAACATAGGCTACGTGACGTGTCACAAAAGTCGATATGGCGCCCTCTAGCGAACAAAAATAAGTGTAAAAAAAATAAAAATGGAGATAGATACGCCGTGTTTGGTATCATTTGAAAGGGCCTCACTTGTACATTTCGAAAATATTGCTCAAATTTATAGTCACACCCTCTAGCGGACAAAAACTCATGTGTTAAAAAAAATTAACACCAAAATTGTTTAAATAAAAGAAGTAAAAAACTAAAACGTAGTCGTAGTTGGGTTTTAGTTTTCATATTCCTAATCATTTTATCTGACATACATACATATATCACATATCTATCACATATCTGACATACATATATCATGACAAATACATATTGTGTTCGGCTTCCTGTCTAACCGGTTGCAGCTGAATACAAATATTGTACAATATGCAGTGACTGCCTATCTGACCGCTAAAACCCAGTTTGCACTGGGTAATACGATATAAATACACATGCAACAGTGTCCTTTTAATTTGGTTCGGATTATATTCCTATACGAAAATAAGAGTTGTCTTTAATATTTCGTGGAACCGGAATTTCAAACGTTATCTGTTTGAGCGTAAAGGATTTTCTGATAGTATTGAATAAAATAAAATGCTTTATTTCTAGTGACATAACGTGCAAAATGGGGTTGGCAAGTGAAAGCTGATTGTAGATGGCGTGTCCATAGCTTGTCCCAATCCGACCAATGAGGTCAAGCTATTTTGAAATATAAAATGACATTGACAGATATTCAACCAATGAAGAGCTTAGGTTCATGCGGTGCTAGCGCCATTAGTTGCCCGTCCCATTGTGAGGAAATCGTCAAGGACACGCTGCTTTGGCGTCACCAATTAAGTCTCTATCTAGAAAAGTGGTCTTCATCAGAATAATTTTTTTTATTATTGTGTTTTTTAATTACATCTATGAAACTCCCCATTGGAATAAAATCATTAAAACAAAAATATTTAATGTATTTTGTAATAAACATGACATGTTTATTCGAATTTAACTTGTACTTAAAACAAATGTCAAACACCCGGAAATTGTATAGGTATGTCGTAAAAATATTGAATCCCGGACCTGTATTATCAATCTAGATAGAACTTTGAGTTCCGTTACCCAGGGAATACCCGACGACAATACATGTAATAAAATAATGTTGCCATACACAAATTTTAATTTCTTCCATTTTGAATTTTAAATAATAATTGTTCATTGTGACTGGCCTGTTGGTCTAGTGGTTAGTGACCCTAACTGCTATGCCGGAGGTCGTGGGTTCGATTCCCACCCAGGACAAATGTTTGTGTGATGAGCACGATCATTTGTTCTGTGTCTGGGTGTAATTTATCTATAATATGTATGTATTTAGAAATATATAAGTATGTTTATCAGTTGTCTAGTACCCATAACACAAGCTCTGCTTAGCTTGGGACTAGATGGCGTTGTGTGATAGTTGTGGAATATTATTATTATTATTATTATTGTACCTCCAACACATTTTTGTTTCTTGATTTGGTACGGTCAAACAACGTATACAGCCAGCTGAGATTGATGTCACGACTTTTTTTTTTCGACTGTACTACTTTTAATGGCAGTTTATGACCGAAAGATGATTTTTCTTGTGCTTGTATTGAAAGATGATGCACGAAAGGTAACTTTTTTGTTCTTGTTATTTTTATAAGGCCTGTTTTTTTCTGGTTATTATTCCTGTAAAATATCTATGTGGCATAATGTGGATATTGCTATACTTATTATTTTTTTTTTTTTTATAAAGTTCCTTTTTGGGGTTCCGTAGTCAACTAGGAACCCTTATAGTTTAGCCATGTCTGTCTGCCCGTCCTCGCTTAATCTCTGTGACCGTTAGCACTAGAAAGCTGAAATTTGGTACCAATATGTGTATCAATCACGCCGACAAAGTGGTAAAATAAAAATTGGAAAAAAATGTTTTATTAGGGCAGCCCGCCCCCTAATTATGTAAAGTGGGAAGTGATTTTTTATTTTAATTTCAACCCTAACGTGTGATATATTGTTGGAAAGGTATTTAAAAATGAATAGGGGTTTACTAAAATCATTTTTTGATAATGTCAATAATTTCGGAAATAATCGCTCCAAAAGTAAAAAAACAATGGCCCCCCTCTAACTTTTGAACCATACGTTTAGAAAATATGAAAAAAAAACTGAAAAGTAGAACTTCATAAGGACTTTCTAGGAAAACCATTTTGAAAAAAAAAACCACCTTTAAAAGTTCAAACTCATAAGTGGGAACACTTATTGTGACGGACGGGAAACTACGGAACCCTACACTGAGCGTGGCCCGACACGCTCTTGGCCGGTTTTTTTTGTGTTTTATGGCATCGTAATGGATCTATGGTAAATAAATAATTAAATGTATAGGTAAAGCATTGATTGGTTATTAGAACTGTATATAAAAGTAGCCAAAACATTACCAGAGATTATTACTCACACACACCACATTGACATTATTTGTCGACCACACCTGCTCCCCTATTGCGTATCTTTTTAACGTCAGTGGCTATCAGAAATGTCCATAGATTAACTGTAAATTGGTTATGGTTTGGTACATTTTTTTCTTAAAAACTCACCATTTGACAGTTATTTGATAGACATTATAAGTTATCCACTGTCATTAAAAGATACACAATAGCCCTGCAGAAGTCTATAATTGTGCCTGTTTCATTGGCAAATGCAGCGCCCCCTTTTGCACGGGGCTCAAAACATAACTGACAAATTAAGGGTGTTCTATGAGTGTGTACCTATGCAACCCACAGTTCGGAAATTACTGCTGTGATGATGTTTTTAATTTATTCATGCTGTTGTAACATAATATTACAATAATTTTACCGCGATGGTATAAAACAATTATTCTGGTAACATTCACTCACTGCAAAATGCCCGCTATCTCATCGTCCTATTTATATTTTCATTGAATTCGCGTTGCAAAACGGTGTAAGAGGCAAGCGTACACAACAAAATACGGACTCTATAATCGTAGCAAGTAAGATTGAAAATAGCTTAACAATTGAAAAGTTGCGTCATACATTTATGTTGTCAAATATTAAAGGCTGCGATTTTTTAAGGAATGGCTGTAAGTCAGGCAGTCGGCTTTATAGTCTTGATATGCCTAGCATCTGCACGTCTGCCATCACAATCCGTTAGTGTTTCAGAAAAGTGATATAGGTATAAATTCGCCTCTTTTTTTAAAAATCAGGTGAGTGAGTGCCCAAGTTTTATTTATGTCTGTTTAAAATGAATCTGTACATATCTAATGTGTACATCGTCATTGATAAAGTAATTTTGACATTCCCTCTGCTATGCTAACAGTAGGTACCTATGTCATATATATAAATGGATGCCTACATAAAAAAACCGAAATAAAAACACACTGGTCATGCTTCGATTTGCAGTAGGTACATATTATTTATTATTGTCTTTTGCAAGCAATTAATTCCTATTTCATTAATGAAACAAAGAACAATGGCTACCTATACATATAGATAACAAATATATAGGTAGGTACCTATTTATGTACATTGTATATTGTGACGTGATTTGATTAATAATTTTGTTTATTTGTGATGATCTTCGGCAACGGTGTGTGGCTGTGAATGTTTTTAGGGTTCCGTTAGTCTGTACCCAAAGGGAAAAACGGGACTCTAATAGGTACTAAGACTTCGCTGTCCGTCCGTATGTCTCTGTATTTCAAGAATAGCGATAGCTAGACAGTTGAATTTTTTACAAATTATGGAAGTATTTCTGTTGCCGCTATAACAAAAAATACTAAAATCAAAATATTTTTTTTTTATAGGGGGCTCCCATACAACAAACGCGATTTTTGTGCCCTTTTTTGCTCGATATCAATAATCGCAACTGGTAGGCTGTATTTTATATATAGACGCGATTCTTGGTACACAAATGTTCGCGTTTGTTTTGCTAGGGAAAAAGCATCTACCTCTCAATCAACTGATTCTGCGATCACCATAATTTTGGTCCTTCGAGCCGGATAACTCAAAGGACCAAAATTATGGTGATCGCAGAATGCCCTAGCGCTCTGCCCAGAGCGGGAGGAGTCATTTGATGACTTCCCACCGTCCAAAAAGAAATAGAGTTATTATAGGACAGGAATCCTGAGTGCACACAATGTCGCTTGGTAATTTTTCGATTTGACTAGAAGATAAGATGGATATATGTGTGATGTTGTGCTACGAGTATTTGTTATTCATCAGGAGTGATTTGGTTGTCTCTAAGATGACTTCAATTAGTGTCTGTTCGCTCTGTTTTTTTTTTGCATTCTCCTTTTAATTTTACCAGTAACGAATGGCAAATACGACGCGATTGGTCATTTCATCATTTTAGAACAACAAGTTTGGCAAGTAATTAATTTGAAAATGTTTTTCATATTACATTTACTAGCCAAAGGGGTAGGTACCTACTTAAGATTTATGAGCGAGTGAAGCGAGCACGGTACTTCTGGCACCGCATCCGCAACCACGACAGGATAGGCTCACGCACGGTAAAGGGTAGTTCTTCAGAGACAAAATTTTCGATGTCTTTGGGTATATTTCTGTAACCAACTTACAAAACGGCATGTAATTTTTTTTTTGTACAGTTTGTCTATACCCCTAACTGGAACAAATTATATTTTTCAAATAATTGCTGTCTAGGTATAGAATAAAAATATTTAAAGTGTGTTCTTCTGATTCATATGGCGTGTCCGTTTGTCATTTTCCGAAACAAAATGGTTGATGTCGCATTTTCCCTTTGATAAATCGATACAAATTATATTTATGTCGAAAGGACATGAGTTGTCCTCTTACAAAAAAAATGAGTATTATTTTTAAATACGTTAGTGTATTTATAAATAAGCAAATAAGAAGTGTCCGGCGTATAATACTGATTCGTGAGCCCGAAGAATCGCCAGACTTAAGTGGCAATGGGCAGACCAGACATTGCTCGCAGAACGGATGGCCGATGGGGCCGAAAAGTTCTAGAATGGCGACCGCGAACCGGAAGACGTTGCGTTGGAAGGCCTCCCGCTAGGTGGACCGATGACCTGATCAAGGTTGCAGGAACCCGCTGGATGAGAGACGCACGGGACCGGTCAATGTGGCGACACCTGGGGGAGGCCTAAGTCCAGCAGTGGACGTCTTTTGGCTGAAATGATGATGATGATGATGATGAAGCTTCTCTTGGCTCTATTTGGTCGGGTAATAATAATGAGAGTCTGGTTTCCGCGTGGGGGGATGCCAGTCGTGTAACGGACGAGCTGGAACGTGGACGTGCGACTGTTTGGCTTAGATCTCGGTGTTACGAAGGTAAATATGTGATTCATCTGTGCTTGGTTCAGGTGGCATGTGTATTGTAATTTATAATAACATTCCAAATGAATTGAAATTATTGCAGGGTAATGTATTAAAAAAAAAAAATTGACAGAGTGGCTACAGAATTATTGTTTCTATAGCATTAAGGAATTTATGGAACTTAAAAAATAATGTTAATGTTAATTGAATATGAATGATTGATGTTATAATAATTTAATAATGAGTCTAATTGCATGATAATTTGACACAAATAATTGTAAGGAAATAATTTGCACGCTTGCATGCAGGCAGTATACATTGACTTTTGGGACATAAGATCTTTCCTTGTTATTTTTATGTATTTTCTTGCAAATAAATAATTTTGATTTTGATTTTTTGATTTGATTTTGGCTTTGTGATTACACTACCTGCTATATAAAATTTATTTTATTGTTTTAAAATTTCAATTTGAGTTTCGTGATATACTCTTGGGTCTACAGATTCGTGTAGAAAGATAACAATACTGAAGTCTGTATGTATGATGAGTTATGCATGATTGTAGGCAAAATCCTGATTTATCTGTGCCTGATTCATGTGGTCAAAAGCCAATCTGAATCATAAAATAAACTAGTTTTTCGCTTCTCCACCACGAAAAGAGCCCTTTGTTGCGTATTTCTCCTTTATATTTGACCGTGAGTCTTATTTATTATATTTACTTAGATATAACCTGTTGCGATTGCACAAAGCGTATTGGGTATTAAACTGAGAACATCATATGTTTTTCCGAAATATAATTACCGATAATTGTTTTCATAATAACAGATTAATTTCATTGTTAAAATATGATTATTTTGTTAGTATATTTACACAAAAAAAAACTTTTTTGCAAAAAAACCAACCGACTTCAAAAACACCAAAAAGAGTCGGTTGTTTTTTTTGCAAAAAAGTTTTTTTATTTTTTCATTTTTAATTGTAATAAGTACCTATTTAACCGTTGAGGAGTGGTACTACTCCTCAATGGTTAAGAGTTGAAAGCAAAAACCCATTATCAGCTCATCAACATGAAGACAAGTGATGACTGCTAGATGCGAATACTTGAATAGCGTCAGAAAAAGCACGAAACACGTAATACGTGTCTATGAAATTCATATATAATAACTAAAAAAAATGTGTATTGTACACATCTGCATACCCCCTCAGAGCATACAGGCGTGATGTTACGTCATGATAATGTATATTCGATAAACATCCAAGCGATTCCAGCAATTACGACAGATTTGCCGTCTATTTTTGAAGAGTTCCATTGTATATCTCCTAAGATCAGCACCAGATCTTCACCAAATTAAAATGGGACCACCTCAGGAGAAGAATTTTGAGAATCGGTCCACAAATGGGGGAAAAAACAGGTAACATACATAAAAAAAAAATACATACACACGAACATATAACCTCCTCCTTTTTTGAAGTCGGTTAAAAATTGACATTTTTATTTCTTTGGCTGATGCATCTGTAACATTTTCTGATTCATCTGGGCACAAAATATTTGAACGTCGATATCTTGAAAACTACTTTATAAAAACGAGTCCCTCATTCAAATATATGTTATTTGACATACCTATTTTCATAGGAACATGTGTTACAAAGCTGAAAGTCAAATTAAATTTTGGCCATATGAATCAGTCAAATAATCGAATTTGGAAGAACTACCCTAAACCGGTTGGCTTAGGTAACACCCTGCATGCAGAAATAGGAGGCCCGCGCAGCGACTGCACCTTAAAATGTTCATATTTAAAATGACCTTGAACTGCGTGAACTTGAGTATCGAAATTGCCCAAAACAAGGCTACTATATAATCACGGCGCGCAGTCACAAAATGTATAGTGCTTCCTGCCTGTCATGTAATCAACCGGTAGCGCCAGATCATCGTAGGCATTTTGCATTTGAACGTTATTATTTTAACCACAAATTAAATTAAATATTTTGAAAAGAACGACAACAATAGGTACCTATAACCACAACAACAACTCAACAATAGCACATCAACAATATTTTGTTGTGTTTATAAAATAAAGCTTTTGCTTTCACAAAATGTTGAGTTGTGTCGTCAATTCGTCATACACAATAGTGAGTCAGTTGGGTAGGTACAGTGGGTATCGCATAATTATATTGACGAGGTAACGCCGCCGTTTGTACGCACGGCGACCAATCAAACTATGCAAAACCACTTTAAGCGGATATCTCATTGTATTGGGAATCTATACATAACGAAGCCATCTTCTTCTTTATGGGGTTTTAGGTTTCCGCACTTAGTCCTTAAGGTGGACCATTGTGCGTGAGCCGTGGCGGCCGATTATTCCAACCAGCCCAACTCCCTCCAGAAGCAGATCAGACTTCCCGGTCTCCTCAGGGCATACGCAAGGGATCGTGGTGTTCCCAGGGTCTCCTCACGAATCTTGGTAACACCTGTGCACTCAAGGAGCACATGCGCCACAGTTTCCTACGCCTCCATGCATGCCCTGCACAGGGGACTGTCAGTATATACTGAAAATGTGTAGTTTGACATTACCTTTCGTCCTGTCCCCGCGCGGCTGACGAAGTGCTTCGTCTGACTTTCCAGTGACGCTGTCTTTTTTTGAATGTGAGTTGTTATTTTGTTTACAATTGCCAAATAACATCAGTTGTCCGTGCTCTGTAAAACATCATGAAAATAATAGAGTGCTTGTTCTAAACAGTGAGTCTTGTAAGTTTGCATTTCAAAAACGGTGTCCAAAAAATCTAACCTGTTTAAATATATTTTTTTGTTAAAATAATGAGTCTCCTGATAATGACCCGTTTGCATTGCAAAAACGGTGTCCAAAAAATCTAACCTGTTTAAATATATTTTTTTGTTAAAATATAGATAGGTAAGGTCAGGTGGGGTAAGAGGGACATACTTTATTTTCAGTAAAATATTTTGACTGCTAGGAAGAACAGCTTAAATCTTTTAAGATATTTAAAAAACACAAAACTTGCCTTTAAGTATTAGCTTCCCGTGGGCTAAATGTCATTACGCTAATAACACTTGTTACGACGATATTGACGTTAATGTAAATATTCAAATAAACGTTCCTCTTCCCCCTCACATGGGGTAAGAGGGACAGTCATTGTATTTCCTAAGATTGAAGTTTGAATTTAAATATTCGTTGCTAAATGTTCGTTAATTTGTAAGTAAAACTGCTTCGGTCAATATTAGATCTTAATTTCGATGAAATAAGGTATCATTTGGAATGAAAAAGAAGAATAAATCAATTCGGGGTAAGAGGGGCATACAGGTTCGATCAGGGGTGGCAAACTAAAACGAAGTCGATCTCGAAATTTTATTTAATCATACAAACAGTAGTAATAATAATAGCTGCTTCGGTCAGTTTTTCTAATATATTTTCGCGGCATATTTTATCATTCCTGCAACAGTCAAAGAACAACAAAATATTGCAATTAAAGAGAGAGGGACACTACTCATGAAACTTTATTCATCTAAACTTTTATTAACTTCTAAGAAAAGATTTGATTTTTTATTTGTTCGTGATAATTATGATTTAACTCAAAAACTACAGGATCGATTTAGATAACCCTCCTTTTGGGCTTCGCCGCAGTCAGGTAAAACATCTTTAACACATAGAATGCTGCATTGTCCCTAGGTAACACAGGCTATAAATTATACTATAAAACAGCATTTTACGGGAAAGCTTTAAAGTACTTCGTATAATTTAAAGTTGTAGTAGGTACAGCACATTCAGTCAATTCTTTTCAGTTTATCTTCCTATTATTATAAATTATTCACAATGTTGATCACCCCTGACATGGGGGATGTCCCTCTTTCACCGTGTATAGTGAGCCTCTTACCCCAGCTAGTGTTTTTGGAGATTAGAATTTTCAAGCGAAAGAAACTCATATTATTAGTTGTTTTTAAACTAAAATAGTTAATAAAAAGAAAAACTTATAGTTTTCTCCATGTATAATTATATTTAAAATATTTCCAGCACTCTTTTTTCACCAAAATATTGGTTCGCAAAAAAACGTGCTAACTTTGTGCTAGTCGAGTTCACAACTGTCAAACGTGTTTTCATTTTTTGTGGCTTCTGAGCTACGTAGCGACATCTATTAAAAACCGTTCAAACTATTTCGCCTTCACTGTTTTATCGACGGAGAGTTCATAGTCGTAAACGCTTCGGTTTACTAGTTATGGTCCGTGGTCCCACTTCCCCCGGTGTCCCTCTTACCCCACCTGACCTTATATTAAAAAAAAAAAATTTGAATGTTTTTTAAATTCAATGGCTAGTTTAATTTATATTTCAATTTACCTACATTTAAGAATCGCCAGACTTATGTGGCACTGGGCAGCCCACATTGCTCGCAGAACGGATGGCCGATGGGGCCGACCGAAGAGTTCTGGAGTGGCGACCACGAACCGGAAGACGTTGCGTTGGAAGGGCTCCCACTAGGTGAACCGATGACCTGGTGAAGGTTACGGGGACCCGCTGGATGAGAGACGCACGCACGGGACCGGTCGATGTGGCGACACCTAGGGGAGGCCTATGTCCAGCAGTGGACGTCTTTTGGCTGAAATGATGATGTTGAAGGCTGATGACGTCATACATTTTTTTTCCTTTATTTATTCAACGGTTGACAATCTAATTTATTCAACGTGAGTGACAATCTAAAGACTGTTTTTCAATGGCTTCCACATGAAGCTAAGGTTTCGTTCAGATTCGCTGGAACTGCGCGATTACCATATCTGTATCTGAACACAGGCTTATGCGTATACCCCGGCCCTTGAGATGGTCAGGAAGGGTCAGGGGTGCGTAGCAGCACGGTTCGGGAAAATTGTAGTGGCGGGAGTCTACTTCTCTCCGAGCCGAACTCTCGCCGAGTTCCAAAACTCTCTCAGGGAGTTGAGTGTCGTCATCGGAGGCTATTCTCTTCCCGTACTTGTGCTCGGGGACTTCAATGCCAAGAACTTGGCTTGGGGTTCTCGTTACACGGATGTGCGGGGTAGGATGGCCGAGTGCTGGGCTCTGGAAACAGGCCTGGACATCCTGAACCGGGGTTCTGTGGCCACGTGTGTGCGGATGCGGGGCGAGTCGGTGGTGGACATCTCGTTCGCCAGCCCCGCTCTGTCGCAGCGTGTCGCTGACTGGCGCGTCATGGAGGGGGTGGAGACCGGTATATCCGGTTTGAGGTCTCTGCCCAGTCCTCAAGCGCGCCGGTCCCGCAGACCCCGAGTGGTCCGCGTTGGGCGCTGAAGCAGCTGGACCGGGAGCTCCTCCTGGAGGCCGCGATCGTGTGGTCCTGGGGGTCATCCCCAGCCAGGCCCGCCGACGTCAACACCGAGGCGGGTTGGTTCCAGGAGGCCATGTCCGAGATATGCGACAAGGCAATGCCCCGAGTCCGGCCAGGAAGCGCCCGGCGTCATTTGTACTAATGGTCGCAAGAGCTGTCGCACCTGCGTCAGCAGTGTGTGGTGGCGCGGCGCCGGTACACCAGGCATCGCAGGCGCCGCATTCGTCCTCCGAATGCGGAAGCCGTGGAGGCGGAGCTATATGAAGGGTACAGAGCGGCGAAGACCGCCCTCTCCGAGGCTCGTCGGCGGGCCAAGGAACAGGCCCGCGAGGTGATGCTGGAGACTCTCAACAGAGATCCGTGGGGGCGCCCTTATAAGATGATGTGGAATCAACTCCGCACCCGGGCCCCCCCGCTGACGCAGTGTCTCCGGCCTGAGCTCGTGCAGGACGTGGTGAGCGTTCTGTTTCCTTCGCGAGGGGAGCATCGTCCCCCGCCAATGGCTCCGCCACCTGCGGTGCCGGAAGCGGACCAATCAGGATCTGATGATAAATCCTTTTTGAGATAACATCATTGAAGATCAAATAAAGGTTAAACACATTTTATCAAAAATATAAATGAATATAGAGTATTTCAGTTTTTAACATATTAGGAGTTTTACATGTATCAGACGACTAGCTGACCCGTGCAACTTCGTCAACGTTATCTATACATATAAAAGGCTTTGTCCTGAATGACTGACGGATCAACGCACAGCCTAAACCGCTGATCGTAGAGACCTGAAACTTGGAGGGTGTGTTCTTTGTATGACGTAGGCATCCGATAAGAAAGGATTTTTCGAAATTCTACCCCTAAGGGGGTGAAAACGGGGGGCAAAGTTTGTATGGGACAAAGTGATTCCTTGGTCCAATCTACTTCAAATTTTGCATAAACCTTTTTTAACAGAATTGATGGAAGACGTGTTTCGTATTTTATTGAAATTCATCCCCTAACGGGGTTAAAAAGGGGTAGAAACTTATTTCGGCGGTGATTTGCTTCGAAGTTGATATCAGTACTCCTTAGTGATTTTGATTTAAATTACTTCTTTTTATTTTGACACATGTCTAAAACTCAAATTCGAATTTATTCAAAAAAGGTTGAACTCACTTAAAAACTTTTAATTGTAAAACTATTTGTGTTTGATTTGTTGTGTATATTAATACCTATAGTTTTCTTTTAGTTTGTCTTAGAAGTGTCTGTGTCTATTTTTAAAAATGGGAGCAGAGTTGGTTAACATCAATGGGAAAGTAATAAACCTTATTATTGTACCAATAGTGGGGGATGGCGCACGCCTTTTCCGTTCGCTTTCTTATTTGTTGTGCGGCACACAAGAACGCTCAATGGATATTCGTCAAGAAATTGTGTGTCATGTGACGAACAATTGGGATGAATTTGCTGTTATGTCTCATGACCGTCATGGCAACAATCATGGGACAAAAGAAGAGTATACATTAGATATAAACTGCATCTTCTATTTATTTTATTTAATAAATTCCATTTTATTCAAATTGTTTATATTTTATATAATTATATAAACTTATATGTCGTCCTCCTCCTCTTGAGGGAAAGCTGCTTTTCTCACGGCCAGTTGTATTTGGCATGCTCCAGAGTAAGCGCACAGAGTAGCCTGGTGATTCTAGCTCCCAAAGGAAAAACAAAAAATATTGTTTACAAAGAAATACTGCGGTAGGTGTGTAGTATTTCGATTTCGAGCTGAGCTTCGTTTTCACAAAACATAACAAAATTTTATTTTATTTTCATGTTTTATTTAACCTTTAAATCCCTACACTATAATAAAAAAATATAAGTATTCAAACATTAATTTATATGTAATATAATTATAATAATACCAGCCTATTACTGTCCCACTGCTGAGCAAAGGCCTCTTCTCATAATCTATAGGTTATAACAAAATTAATAACGTAAAAAAACAATTAAAAATCCTATTAGAACCATTTTCGACTTCTACGCGGACGAAGTCGCGGGCAAAAGCTAGTACCTAATATAGCTCAACCTTCCTTGATAAATGGACTATCCAACACAAAAATAATATATCAACTCCAACCAGTTGTTCTTGAGATTAGCGTGTTCAACCAAACAAATAAACTCCTCAGCATTACGATATTAGTATAGATCTCTACAGATTTATTATAAGTATAGATATAAGTTGATATAAGTACTTAGATCATAGAATATCATTGACTTAGATTAATCTTTGCAAAACCATGCACAATGGAGAATACTTAATAAGTATTCAAAAATTGATGTGGCTCTGGTTGGCTGGACAAAACTTCAAAACGGCTCGCATTTACAATAGGGCAATTTTATGTGACGGCTAAACACCCTTATTTCAGAATAGGTGACGCTACAGAATCTTAGATAATCGATCGAAAGCGTGTCCAGCCAGCTTGAAAAACCACTTTTCGCTGGTCTCTCAATCTCGGTAATGGAAGTGATTTTGACGACTTTTTGCATATCAACGGGCGTCACATAAATATGTGACAGGCATCAAGCTAAAAGTTTTGTGATACGTACAGTGGTTTAGTAGAAAAATGCAAAAAACTGTGTCCAGCCATCTTGAATTTACGTAAAAAACTTTTGGCTGGCACTTCCGAATCCCACATAACGAGAGCGTTTTGGAATATGGTTCCTTTACTTATACTTGGTGACGCAATGTGTGACAGTAATAACGTTTGATTTATGGCGTCACATACTCACATGTAAGGGTTTACGAGATATCAATGAAAACTTAATGTATACTTGTGTCCAGCCATCTTTAACTCAGGCTGGCTGGACACGTGTATCTCCGCTGCCTGATGATCTACGACCTTCAAAATGTTATCAAAATGTTGTGACGGGGACGATAATGATAACCTGAATTAGTGACGGAGAAACTTTGGGTAGTTTCAAAGATATTGATCATTTAAATTTTCCCATACAAACATCCATTAATATTGTGAGGTGACCATATTTTTTACATAATTATAGGATTTCTTTTTAATCGACTAATCGGCCGGTAGCAGCCAAGCCACGCCAGCTTTGTATTTGATGTCTCCGTGGGAATAAAAGGTTTTCCTGCAGATAAAGGGGAAGTATGTGTTTCTAAATAATAATTAAAAACACTAACAAAAAAAACAAAGTGCATTGCACTCAGTGATGCCAATTTAGCATAAGTAAGCTTTATTATTGTAATTTGTGTTTATATTTGTTATTTTATGTGTGCAATATAGAATAAGAATAATAAGAATAGCATTTTTTCATGTTGTTTAGCAAACTTATTAGTTGTTTAGCATAAAGCATATTTTTTAGCATAAAAAATTATTTTAAAATAAAATACATTAATGCGTAAGCAATTATTTCCATTTAGAAAAAAAATCCCTTTACTAAGTATATTGTTGGCGCTCCTGATGCTAATGCTGATGATAATGGAAAGAGTATTTGAGATCATAGTCGATTAAAACAGTACTTATGTATATTTTGTTAAATAATAAAAAAAGTTAAAACTATGTTACGTTTCATTTGACACTGATAAATGTTAGCAGATTTTTTTGCATTTCTATAAAGCAATTGGCATAATTTTAGCAGATTCTATATCGGTCTTGTTGGCAACACTGATGCACTGATACTGAGTTTGTTTTGTACACAGAGGCTGTGAGTGCTGTGACAGCGTAAACCGTTTTCGTTTAATCGTTTAGAGTAAAGTATATGTCGGGTTTGGCATCAGAAGTGAAACTCAGATATGGCAATACACAAATTTATTTCACAATCACACAATCACTTATATCACACAATCACTTTGATTTATCAGTAGTTATCACCAACACATAGAACTTATTTTAAACACAGAAATAATATAAAATAAAATAAAACTTGTAACGGCAGTAAGGGCGGTCAAGTAGGACTGTACTGACTGTCGAGAGACAGTGGTCCGTGCACCAGGACGTATCCGTTGGAAATGCGTCCGGTGCACGTTCCACTAGCGCCATCTAGTCGCCGTCTCTCGCAGCTAAACAATATGGCTGCCGTCACGGCCATTCTGATAAATCACTCGTCCTCGAGTGTATTCACTTATCTAAAACAAAGGACTTCTATTAATTCACATCGTCATCATTGTTACGTAGCAAATATCACTGGTCTAGGTATTTCTTTATAATAGAAAAACCCCTACAGTTCAAACATGCTGGTCTAAATCGTCACCCACTAAAGCAGGTGAGATTCCTGCAGCGCATCGAGAATCATCTCCCACAACAGTAGAAGAGATCATACTAATTAATCATTCCAAAGATTCTATTAAAGCTTCAGAATTATCTACACTTAATGTACGAGAGCTAACATATAAAGTATCTTCAGAGTTGTTTGCGCTTAAAGTGCGAGAGCTTACAGAAAGTGTTTCCTCTGAATCATCTACAGTCAATGTACGAGAACTTACAGTAAGTGTTTCCTCTGAATCTGAGGTCATATTATTTACAGGAACAACAGACATACTCAACTCATCATCTGCCGTCACGGTCCGTTCATCATTATCATCATCATCATCATTATCATCGCTATAATTTTCGTAAATTTCTAAATAACCTTCTTGACCTTTAGGTACTTCTCTTAAATTTTCATGAGCAAATTTATAAATTCTGTTAGAACCGTTAATATGTTTAAGTTCATAATGGTCATTATCTAATACAGTGACTATTTTATAAGGTCCCTTAAACTTATCTAATTTAGTTTGATGTCTTGCTTCGCATTTTACGAAAACAAATTTACCAACTGAAAAAGGTTTAATGCGGGCTTTCCCTTTATTAAACCTTATAGTATCAGCGTTAGCTGCTCTTTGAATATTTTCTGATGCAGATGAACGAGCCGTTTCAACATTTATTACAGTGGGTTCAGAAGAATTAGGAGTTATTTTAGCCAGATTAAGTGAAGAACCTTGAATGCCAAACATCAGTTCCATAGGCGTAAAACCTGTGGTCCTGGAACGTGTACTATTAAGAGCAAGTTGAATCTCTCCTAGTTCATCCCTCCAGGCATTATTAGAATTACATTCTATAACAGTAAGAATATTCTTCAAGGTTCGCATGACCCTCTCAACCTGCCCGTTTGCTCTACTAGAACCGGTTGCTATTAAATGAAGCTCTATTTTATTATCATTACAAAAGTTTTTGAACTCACTGCAGTCGTAACAACGTCCTCTATCGGCGATAATGCGCTTTGGGGCACCAAATAAGTTTACAGCATTTTTAATTGCTCTAACCGCGTAGGAAGAGCTTAAGGCCGGAGTATATTCAAACAGTACAAACTTCGTAAAGGCATCTATTAAAACTGAGCAATATTCTTTTCTGTCACTTTTGCCTGAAAGTTTTCCTGTTAGATCTAAATGAATTGTGTGCCAAGGAACTGGATGTTTAGGAATCGAATGCAACTGCATTTGCTGTGCACCTGAAGGGCCTTTGGAAGTTTTACATACCACACAGCAATTAATAAACTTTTTTACAAATTTAGCCATATCAGGAAACCAATATAATTCGTAAAGTTTGTCTAAAGTCTTCTCAAAACCTAAATGTTTTATTTCATTATGGACATGGCTAATGAGGGACCAAACCAAAGAACGGGGCACAATTGGTAGCCAACTAGAAACTCCTCTACGTTCTATCTTCCTATATAATATCCCTTGTCTTAAATCATAAGTACGCGATATCTCTTCAGGTATTTGATTATTACGGAATTTTGATATGATTTCAGATAGTTCCGAATCGCGTTCTTGTTCTACAATTAACCAACCTATATCTAATTCAAGGAAATTTACTTTACGGGGTTCAGAATAATTTGTGTTAGACAAATTGCGTGATAAGAAATCTGCATGAGCCATCTTTCGACCTTCTTTGTACACGATATCAAAATCGTAAGCCTGCAACATAGCCCACCAACGGTGAACCCTTGGAGTCAAATCACGTTTGGAGTGAGAAGCTCTAAGGGAATTACAATCGGTGAATACCGTGAATTTTCGCCCATGCAAATAATGACGAAAATGTTCGATTGCTTTTACTACCGCAAGGGTCTCTAACTCATAAGAGTGGTAACGTGTTTCTGCATCTATGGTCTTCCTGCTGAAATACGCTACTACATGAGGGGTATCATTATATTTTTGGATAAGAATTGCACCATATCCCTCGCTACTTGCATCGGTATGGAGTTCAATGGGCAAAGAAGGGTCAAAAACTTTTAAAACTGGTTCGGATGTTAAAATGTGGATAATTTTTTGGTGTATTTGGTTATGCTCTGGGGTCCATTTAACATTACCCTTTCCTTTTGTTAAGGGATACAGAGGCCGTATTATCTGAGAAAAATCAGGAATAAATTGTCTAAAATACGTAGCTAGCCCTATGAGCTGCCTAACTTGAGTGACAGTTTTCGGAGTAGGGACATTAATTAAGGCTTGTATTTTTTTTGGATTTGGTCTAATTTCTCCGGCTGAAACTATGTACCCAAGGTACTCAGTTTGGACTTTCAGAAATGAACACTTCTTTAAATTAAACGAGAACCCCGATTCGGACAATATTTTAAGTAATTTATCTAAACGGTTAAGCCCCTCATTAATATCTTTTGAAATTGAAAGTACATCATCCATGAAAACTAAAATCTTTTCATCATTCATAGGCTTCAAAGCGGGTGCGCCAAAGTTCACCTAAAATTTCAACTCCGATAATTGGAAATCCGAAAATGTTCTTCCTAACATTTTTCATCCTAACAATCGCAATTCCTAACTTCTCTGTCTCTAATGTTTTAATTCCGAAGCATTCGACTTCATAATGTCTGTAGCAATAAACATCTATTACACTATTATTTGTTTTCCTATATTTTCTCAACATAACCATCTTTTACACTATTATTCAAAGTCATATCTTTTTTTTTTGTTTATATTACTTTTTATTCATAATAATCAGTATTATAAAAGGTCCCATTAAAATAGGTGGACAAAATTTTAGAAATCATTCAGACCGCTAAAATAAGGACAATAGCAGAAAAAAATATAAGAATAAGAAATAAAATACCTACTTTTATAGGATGAGTTTGTTCTAGAGTGCCGGCAATTTATTATTTTAAGTCAAAATAAAAACACTTTATTTATAGTGTTATTTTTTTTGTTTAGATGTCTTTAGTTAGGCTTACTAAACGCTGTGTTAAAATTTGTCCACCTATTTTAATGGGACCTTATATACTATGCAAAGATATCCATAGGTTAGGTTAGGTTAGAACTGTGACCAACTACGCGCGAGCCGAGCGAGCGAAGCGAGCGGTGCCGCGGCAGCGGCCGGCGAGCGCTACCTCGAAATTGGTCGCGAAATTTTTCTAAGTATTTTTTTCATAGTGCCCCCAAGACGACACTCTGACCTGAATTTCATTCATTTATTTTATTTCAAGACAAAAATCAGTGAAACGACCTTTAATCATTCTAAACAGTTGTATGAGTGAAAATATTATGGTAATTATGTTTAGGAATAAAAGCGTTAGGATAAAAAACAGTAGGAGTTTAAATATATTCACACTAATGATATTATGAATTCCAATTTTCGGAAACATGAGTGTTATGAACATCGTCGGTAGGACTACAAATAGTATGAATGAAAACTTTAGGATGAAAAATTTTAGGAAGAGTGATCATTCGGATTACAAATCGTTAGGAAGAACAATTTCGGATAAAGAACTTTAGGTGAGCCAATATGGACCCCTTCAAAGCAGTATTAATAGCTTTTTGAAAAATGGAAGGGGCGTTGCGTAATCCAAAAGGCATAGCTAAGTATTCAAACTGCCCTTTTGGGGTTACAAATGCTGTTTTTTCTATAGAACTTTTATGTACAGGTAGTTGGTGAAACCCAGAGGCCATATCAATACTACTAAAATAGTGAGCACCATTAAGTTTATCAATTTGTTCACTAATCAGAGGTAAAGGATAATGATTCTGTTTAGTATTGCTATTCAATTCCCGATAGTCAACACACATGCGCGTACTACCGTCTTTTTTCTCTACGAGAATGATAGGGCTTGCAAATGGAGATGAACTTTCTCTAATAATATTTGCCGTCAATAATTGCTGAATTTTTTCATCAACTATCTTAGATTCCTGAGGGGATAGCCTATAAGGTCTCCTATGTACTACTTTATGAGGATCAATTAAATCAATTTTCAACTGTCCCGTCTTAATTCTGGTTGTAGGAAAATTTTCAATAAAATGATCTGCATATTGCGTTAATATGTTAAAAAGTTTTACTCTATCAGGTCCTGTCAGGTCAGTATTAATTGAATCAATGTCAAAAATAGGTTTGGTTTTGGTACACATATTCAATTCTCTACCCTGCTTGAATGTTAAACCGGTCTCGGAAATTTCAACAAGAATATCACGCTCAAGTATATCTCTACCTAATAAAATAGCGTCGCGCAAGCAATCATCCGGAACTACGTGAAGAGTGATGTTAATTTCGATGCACTGAATTTTTATATCACAAACGATTTGCTCTGTGCTACTAATAATACTCTTTCCAATACCAATCATGTTGATAAGGTCATGCGATCTTTTTCCAGTAACAAGGTGTGAAGAACTTTTCCTAATTAAACTACACTCAGAACCGGAATCAAAAATAAAGGAAAATGTCATACCACTACAGTCCATTGTACCTCGAACCATCTTCGAGCACACGTTGACTTCTTTGCTTCCGGTAGTTGCTTGTTCCTTCTTCGTATTGTCAACCCTTTTTGGGCAGGTGGAGACGACGTGGCCTGGCTCCCCGCAGACGTAGCACGTAACTTGTGACTTCTGGTTGACGCGTTTATCCGTTACTGTAGAACGATTGGGTTGCTTGTTTCTTTCACGGCAATCAGCCGCACGATGCCCAGTCTTGTCACATATGTTACAATTGCCACGAAAGGGAAACGTAGAACGAGGGCGTTTGATATCAGAATCGTTTGACTCGGACAATTCCGACTTTCTTTTCAAGGATATGCCTCGTAGTACTCGAAATAGCTGGGATTTGTCATTTACCACAGTAGAGTTTAATTCACGACGTATTTGAACGTCACACTGGGATAATACGGAGATGGCAAACCCCGTCACAACCTTCTCGGGTAAACTTGCGTCCGGGATATTTTCTATCAATTGCCAAAGACGTAGACATGCCTGAGCCGGGGTCTCATTGGAAGAAATTTGAAATTTGAGGATACTGTCAAAATGATCCTGAACAAGCATAGGGCGAGAGAACTGAGCTTTTAAAGTCTCCTGTATATCTTCCCATTGATATTGACTGGGAGGTATCTTGGTCAGTAATGTGGCTGCACGGCCTCGAAGACAATGGGTCAGTGTCATGATTAAATCGAGACCTTTTAGATTTTTGCCCTTAATTATGGTGTCTGACAGCCGACACCAACCATCTATGTCTGAATTAGGGTCATCAGGATCAAATGGTACCAACGCTGTGAAAGGATGCGGTGGTGCATTGGACCGGGGTAGTAAAGCTTCAGTTAATTTTGAAAGAATTGCTTCTAGAGTGTTTGAGGGTAGCGGAACATTTTCCTGCATATTTTGCGATGATGAAGTGCCAATCCGATCCCACTTCTGATGTCGGGTTTGGCATCAGAAGTGAAACTCAGATATGGCAATACACAAATTTATTTCACAATCACACAATCACTTATATCACACAATCACTTTGATTTATCAGTAGTTATCACCAACACATAGAACTTATTTTAAACACAGAAATAATATAAAATAAAATAAAACTTATAACGGCAGTAAGGGCGGTCAAGTAGGACTGTACTGACTGTCGAGAGACAGTGGTCCGTGCACCAGGACGTATCCGTTGGAAATGCGTCCGGTGCACGTTCCACTAGCGCCATCTAGTCGCCGTCTCTCGCAGCTAAACAATATGGCTGCCGTCATATACATAATGGTATTTATCTACCCAAATATCATAAACCCTCTATAATGCGTTCAAAAACCATAGGCAATGACCAGCATTACCAACCAGCAGAAATAAACAGAACTGTAATGAGCTCATAACCTACTGAAAACAGTAGGTTATGAGTTTAAATTTGGAACAGGTGTCAAATTCAAGTGAGTGTGCTATTCTTTATTGCGCGCGGAACTAGTTGGCCGCGCCTTAGGTGGCGACAGGGGTGAGGGGCGGGTTGCCTACAGCTCGCAATGCACAGGAGACTATAATTAGACAGTGATGACCAATCTCGAGATATCGTGAACAATAATTGTTCAATTTATTGAAAAGAATACTTAAATAAAAAACAAAAACATGCCTTAGGCGCGGCCAATTAGTTCCGCGCGCACTATAGTATCTACATTATGACCATCAAAAAGACATCTGAACATCTACATTTTTTATTGCATTACACTGGTAACAATGCTAGTCATTTCCCTATGGTTCCTGAACCCATCATAAAGCCCTTATGATATTTGGGTAGATAAATTAGTGTATGCAACTATACATAATTAGGCATTACAACACTCGTGTGATGCTATTAAGAAACTCGCCTTCGGCTCGTTTCTTAAACCCACACTTGTGTTGTAATGCCCTTCATTATGCACAGTCGCATAAACTACTATTAGAGCCTTCCGTCGATTTGTAAGGAATACGTGCAATATTTGCTAAGTGCGTTTTCATTTAACGAGGTCCTTGGTAAGTAACGTGAATTACATTATTTTTTCATTAAATACCTTAGAGCATTAGTCTGTTATCCTGACACAATATCTACATACGTACTTATCATAAAAAACACCAATACTTATCTAAAAAGAGTAGATAGGTATCTGCACGTAAATAATCAATAACATTAAACCCCCCCCCCCCTCTACACTTTTGTCTTCTATTGATTTAAATATCTACAGTTGTTCGTATTAGTATCACCAATACGCGGATTTTCGTCCATTAAAGAAAACACCTTAAAATATACTTTGTCCTACATAAAACCTACAAAATTGGTAACCCTACTACAGTGTTTGTATGAGAAAATTTAAATGATCAATATCTTTGAAACTACCCAAAGTTTCTCCGTCACTAATTCAGGTTATCATTATCGTCCCCGTCACAACATTTTGATAACATTTTGAAGGTCGTAGATCATCAGGCAGCGGAGATACATGTGTCCAGCCAGCCTGAGTTCAAGATGGCTGGACACAAGTATACATTAAGTTTTCATTGATATCTCGTAAACCCTTACATGTGACGCCATAAATCAAACGTTATTACTGTCACACATTGCGTCACCAAGTATTAGTAAAGGAACCATATTCGAAAACGCTCCCGTTAAGTGGGATTCGGAAGTGCCAGCCAAAAGTTTTTTACGTAAATTCAAGATGGCTGGACACAGTTTTTTGCATTTTTCTACTAAACCACTGTACGTATCACAAAACTTTTAGCTTGATGCCTGTCACATATTTATGTGACGCCCGTTGATATGCAAAAATTCGTCAAAATCACTTCCGTTACCGAGATTGAGAGACCAGCGAAAAGTGGTTTTTCAAGCTGGCTGGACACGCTTTCGATCGATTATCTAAGATTCTGTAGCGTCACCTATTCTGAAATAAGGGTGTTTAGCCGTCACATAAAGTGCCCTATTGCCCTATTGTAAATGCGAGCAGTTTTGAAGTAATGTCCAGCCAACCAGAGCCACATAAAAATTGTGCTGGTTGCAAATCCATTTCGAGGAACAAGGTATCAGATCAGGTTATCAACCTCTTACAGGTAAGCACATCCTGCAATATATTTTTGTCGTTGAGTGTCTATCTAGAATCAGGCCCGGTTTCCACCAAAGCGGAGAGGAGCGGAGACGAGAGGAGATGTGCGGAAATTAGCCAATCACGTTAGTTAAAATTTACTATCTCGTCTTTCGCCCTTTCTGTGATTGGTCGAATTTGGCACATCTCGTCTCCGCTCTGCTCGTCTCCGCTTTGGTGGATACCGGGCCTCAGGTGAGTACCCATCAACTACTCACCGAACATAAATAACGTATTTGAATATATAGGTAATTAAAACTTAAATTACGTGAAATCTTCAAAATTAATTGTTTTACAAGTTTTTATACATGATAGGTACTTCTGAACCTATTAAAGTGATTCAGAATGGACATCTACGAGATCACAGCAACTGTTAAATATTAACCTGATGGTGAATAATTTTTCGCCACCGGTGTTAACAGTTGGCCAGCTCTTCGCTTTAAAAAAAACCTTTTATACTTACCTCAATATTGGAGGGTACCAATTTAGTGAAAAGCTGATGAAAATCAGTAGGTAAATCAAAATTATAATTAAGCCAATCTGGCTGATATATTTTGAAATATAACCCGTCAAAACAAGTGACCCGTCTTTTACCCGATGACTATGAAACGTTGGTTTTCAACCAACGTTAATAATGACTAATAATGGTTTTCAACATGTTTTCATTTCAACCAACGTTTCTAACTAACTGATTTAACAAAGGAGTTTTGGTGAAACATTAATGAACCAAGATTGGCTATAACTTGTGCCTATATTTCACTACGAGTCGTTGGTCGAAGTCCATGGCTGCGTTAGCATTGCCAACATAGTTCCTCTTCTACATGAATTATCTATTTAATTTCTACTTTTGCTTATTGCCTTAGCAAAGGGACATTTTAAGAAAACATTACCCATCCGCCCTTTGGGCACCTTTGGGCCTTTTTTGCGTATGATACTGTAAACAAGTAGGTACCTAGGTACCTCGATTGTTATTAATTAATATTAATATTTACATGGCAAAATCTACAATTTAAATTACTCATTGCGGTTTTTGACTGTTTATCAACTAAAGTTAAAGTAGGAAAAGTATGTATATTGTATTGTAGCTATAGTGCGTCATGGTTCTTTGTGCACGAGTTTGTAAAGGGCGCTGTGGTAAGCATAATGTGAAATGGTCTGTGGTTCTTGGAAATTATATTGAAAAAACAAGATGGCTGCTTTAGTTCCGATTATGGCCACGCACTAAAATACCTAATCATGATGCGCTCTAGGTACCTACTATTGGAATATCTTGACCATGCAACCGTCCAACCGTCTTACTTCAGTCGAATCAAACGAATTTTGACAGATACTGAATAATTGAATATACATGATAATTTTTAGGATATTTTTCCAGATTTTGCGTTTTGAATGCGTTAGTCGAATAATATATATATATATATAAAATATATATAAATATATGACCGCATCTTTGAAAGTATAATAGAAGTGCCTTGGTTAACAAATGAAAACAACCTTAAAGTAAATCTGTCTAAAACAAAATTCATTCAATTTGCAAACTACAAACAAAGCCCTCCAAAAATTAATTTAGTACACAATAATGAAACAATAAATAGAGAAAATAGCATCAAATTTTTAGGCTTAACGTTAGATCAAAATTGTAATTGGGGAGTCCATATTGACAACCTATGTAAAAGGATAAACAGCTTCGTATACGCGCTAAAACAGCTACGCAAAACAGCAAATGAAGAAGCTGCACTCAACGCCTACCATGGCTATGTAGCGTCTGTACTGAGATACGGCTTACTCCTATGGGGTAACTCGACACATGTCCCAAGAGCCTTCATAGCACAAAAAAAATGTCTGAGAGCAATTGTTGGGATTCCTCCATATGAGAGCTGCAGACCAGTTTTTAAAAAGCTAAACATTCTAACTCTAGCATGTATGTACATTTTAGAAATAGGAATTTTCGTTAAAAAAAATTTACACTTCTTCTCATCAGTAACAGAAAACAATCGATTTACAAAAAGGGACCCCACTAAGTTAAAAAAAACAATTTTGCAACAGCACTCTTCATTATAAAAACAGTTACTTAATGTCAATTAAAATATTTAACCATATTCCAAAACCAATCAGAGAGACACCCCTGCATTTTTATAAAAATAAGTTGAGATCGTGGCTACTTCATAGGAGTTTTTACTCAATAAAAGAATTTTTTGATGATAAATAGGTACCTACGACCTTACTGCATAGCATGACATATCTGGCATCGAGGGTTTTTGTCACGTCATTTAAATTTGGCACATTTTTTTTCCTTCTTGCAACTCTTAAATCAAAAACCGGTAATATTATTTGACGTTTGTAAAAAAAAATGGTGTCCAGCACTAGTACAATAGAAGAATTTGGCAGTTTGTTTCCCAACGGTCGACAAGAGGTAAGTGGACTCAGCTTTTGGGGTATTTTTGCAGGGATTTTCACGATATACGGCTACGACAATTATTTTGCATACAATAGGCATTTATTGAAAGACAATAGGCAAAAAAGAACTAGATTCGCATGAATGATTGCAAATATTTTTGTTGCTAAAGTTAGTACCCATATATGGGATAGTATGCAGTCGCAGGAAAAACTGTTTGGCAGATATGGGATTGTATGCAGAATGTCAACAGAAATGAGAAAACCATATATGGGATAGCATGCAATTCTGCCAATTATAGGAAATATTATAATACAATATTTTTTTGTGTTTCCTTGGTTTGATTAGGCTTGCTCACTTGTTTATTTTGCACCTTGCGCTTTTTTCCCCAACAGTTTATGAACAACAATGCCAAGACAGAAACAAGTGCATGTACTCAACATTCCAGATGTGAGTGAAGACGAAGAGCTTTCTGATGAAGATACGGAATGGAGAGGTAATCGTGGATCGGACCCGTTATATTTGTCTGAGTCCGATGAAGATAGTGACGTAGATTCACAGTCAGATATTGAATTTGAAGATCAAAGCGACCAGCCTTCAACAAGTCGACAAGGGGGGGGGGGGGGGGGGTAACAAAGGGAACTTCTAAGAAGACATATTATTATAAATGGGAAACTGGTCAGCGGCAGTATAGCGAAGACAATTACACCTTTCTAGGAGATATTAGCCTCACAAATGAAATAAAAGGTTTCCTAATACTTTCATTAAATAAAATAAAACATAAGTAAATATACGCGTTTTTTTCATTTAATTCTATCTTTCCCTACGCATATGCAATCTATCACCAGCTTATACCAGAATCCTTCCTTTATCTGATATTACCTGTACCTAAATTCTCATTTTGATCTTAAATTTTTATTTTGCCAGCTAATTCTGCATACAATGACATATTTGGCAAACTTTAAAAATAAACCTTGAACTGCATATAATGCCATATTTGGCATTGAAAGTTTTTGGTAAATATTTTCAAAAATACTTGGCATAGATTTTTTTAAATATTTTATGTGGGGTGTCTTGGGGTCATACTACTTCATATATTTTTGTCGTCCCAATCAAAAAATCCATGCAGTAAGGGGTTAATATGTTATACACTTTTTTATATTTTTATGACTCTAAATGATAATGTTGTGTTTTATATTATTATAATTTATATAGGTACAGTCTGCACAATTTTTTGGTTTTGTTTTACTTTTATTAGAATGTAAGTTTTGTTAGAGTATAATATGTAATTTAGTGTTAGGTATAAGTGTGTGTGTTTAAAAAATAACTTAAACTATGATACTAAATATTAATTTTAGTATCAATTATTACATGTACCTAAATATTCGTATGCCGCGTCTAGCGGTGGATATGTCGAGAACTATACCATTTGTGTAACAACTTTGTAAGTACCGTATCCTACGAATAAATGTCTTTGTCTTTGTCTTTGTCTTTGTCTTTGGCCTGAACCCCTATATCCTCTTGACTGTCAAGCATCATTAAGGTGGATGTTCACGGTAGCCCGCGAAATTCAAATTTTCTTACGTTTTTAGTGTTTGCCCTTTTGATGAAATACTCATTCTTGACAGTTACATGAACTTGGAGGGTTGTAATGATGATTTTGATGATTATAATTCTGTAACTGCATACGTCTTACAGCCGCGAATCATATTTTCACTAGGTAACATACAACCTAGCACTGGCCTGCAAATTGCTAAAAACGTAAGAAAATTTGAATTTCGCGGGCTACCCTGGAACATCAGCCATAATAACCATCATGTCAAAAAAGCAAACACGATCAACAAGTTCGTTAAGGGATCGGACAAAAAAAAAAATTAGTCTGTCAGATAGATTTCCAAAAAATATTTAACATAATATATTTTTTCTTTTTTCACGTAAACAAAAAATGAAGACGAAACAGTGCTTTGAAAACTCGCGTGACGTCATAATGCTAGTACATTTTTTACCTACAAGAGACGTTTCAAGCACAACTCCATAATCTTTGACGCGTTTTATCTTCGTAATTTTGTATTCATTAATTGATAAAACAAGAAACACGTAGGTATCCAATATTTTTCGATAATCTAACTGGCGGACTAAGCAGAATCATATTTTTTTGAGTCAGTCCGATCCCCTAGTACAATGAAATAATGTCAATTAGGCACTGACAACTTTCGAACGCAGAACTAGACATAATAGGTAGGTTCGGTACTGGTACCTACTACATCATACAGCATACTCCCACTATCAAGTAGAATCAATCCAGTATTCCTCTTGCTTGGCGGGGGTTTACCCTGCAAAATTGAGGACAGCGATCTCGTGGCTGATGTAGGTACCTATGATTCTGTGTGGCGGTTTAGATATTATTTCGTACATACCGGGTTATTCCCTGGCATCGGGTCAGCGGCCGATGCATAATTTAATTAGCAAACATTCTCCATGGATACTATATATATGTAATATTATTTTATAATAATTGAAGTACAGACCTACAGTACAGTCTGACATTCAAAAGTGCCTGTAATGGCTTAATTGAAATAAATGATTTGAGTTTGAGTCGAACAAGCTATTATGTACCTACCTATACAGCCAGCTAACTTGTTTTTACTTAGTAAAGGTTATACCTACAGTTACTTTTAGAGACGGATGTCAAACGATACTGCGTTTACAATGCGAAACACTTGATAAAACAAAATTAGGTACCTACCTACAGATATCAATATTTTCAGCGTTATAGAATTATAAAGTTATACGTATGACTGTTCCTATAATAACATGACTAATATAATTAGTCATGATTTTGAACCAAGTTTATTACCTATTTAGAATTGCTTGCGTAATTGTTGTGGTAATAGACAATAACAATAATAACAACAATAATTTTAAATGAGCAACGTGCAACTGCCCATTATTACTACTTATCGACCAAAATCGGTACTTAAAAGCAGCAAACACTGCGGCACCGTGTTTCGTTACAAATCTTGGTGTTAGGCCAATTACTGGATTTAACATCATTATCCAGGCTGCATGTACCTACTGTTGATTGCTTGAAGGCGCCAAACTTGTTGCCAAGCAATTTGCCAAGTAGGTACCTAGGTACTTACACTAACCGAGTTTAGATTGAAGCTAAGAAGAAGCATAGGTACTTATGGCACTAGATATGAGGTAGATATGGGGAGCAGATTGGGAAGTTAATCATACTCCGTAAAAACACTGGTGTTGTCTGGAAGTATGCGACTTCATCATATGTCATTACTGGATAGAAGGGGTGACCTTCTAGGAGTGGAGTACCTACGTATTCTACGTTTACTTTACACTGACGAATGTACTATAGTTGTTGTTTATGTGTGTAGCGTCAGGCAGGCGTGATGAGCAGCGGCACTGAGAGCCAGGGGGCCGTGACGGTTGTGGCAGGAGTGGATCACGCGGGGGTTCAGGTGGTGCGACTGGGTGCGAGCGTCAAGGGTGAGCCACGCTATGAACTGGACGAGGAGGCCTTGCGGCACCTGCTGCTGCGCCCAGATGTGCGCGACCTTCCTGCCGTCGTTGTCAGCGTGGCCGGCGCCTACCGTGGCGGCAAGTCCTTCATACTCGACTACTTCCTCAGATACCTCAACGCATCTGTGAGTACCTATCTATTGTCGCTACCTCGCTACATTGTTTTGCATAAACAAAAACAGTTAAATCAATCCAAACTTGCGCAAGAGTTTCACGACCTGATCCCACCATCGCCTATTCACACCCGGATTAGTAGACTCGACACGCAGGGTATTTTCGCACTTGGTTGGTATCCCGATTTGAGATCGTTCTCATGTATAGAAACTGTCTACCAGCGGCTATGTTCCTTTCCTTTTCGACAGATTTCAAACAAAGAGTGAAAATGCATATTCTGGGCACGCTAGTTTAATTTAAGACCTCATTCCATAATCGGGGGAACTTGAGGTCAGGCCAATAAGCCAATAACAAAAACTAAGTATAACATATTAAAGAGTTTAATTTTTTAGCGTTCAAGTCAGCTGAATGGTGAATGGCTGGGGAAAGAGGACGAGACCCTGAAAGGGTTCTACTGGAGAGGCGGCTCCGAGCGTCATACCACCGGCATCCTCTTGTGGTCGGAGCCCATCATCACCCAATTGAAAACCGGTGAAAAGGTGGGTGACTCGAAAATATCTTTCAAGCTAAAATCACCCTATTATCAAATTATAAGTTGACCCCTCAACTTTCCACACCTAGTACACTTACTTTTGCGTAAGTTCTGTACAGTGCAGTGCAGACACATCTAAACACAAGTCATACGTAATATTAGCTTCTGTTCCCTTAGCACTCTACTAGTTCTATTACAACGGAACCGATATATGGTAGTGCGGTATATTCTGTTAATTCGTTCCCTCAAGCTTGATGTCTCACTGTGCTTCGGCTAACTGTCGCGTTAACTTCTTAACTATGTGGTTGTAGGTGGTCGTGCTGCTGATGGACACACAGGGCACCTTCGACTCGGAGAGCACCATCGGGCAGAACTCCACCATCTTCGCGCTGTCGACCCTCATCTCGTCCGTGCAGATCTATAACATATTCGGCAACATAAGGGAAGACGATCTACAACACTTACAGGTTAAATTAGAATCTTGATTGATCGCCTCGTAATTTCCAGTCCCAATACTGAAACGTGTTAATGAAAAATCTCTGAAGATTAAAAGATGTGACCTTGCAGTAAACATTGTTGTTGGTGTTTGGCAGCTGTTTACGGAGTACGGCAGGCTGGCGACTGCTGCGGAGGGCAAGTCGTTCCAGACGCTCTTGTTCTTGGTTAGAGACTGGATGAACCACTGTGACTTCGCACATGGCTTTAACGGCGGCGAAGAGCTACTTCAAAAGAGGCTCCAGGTAATATTACAAATTATTTAAAATTCATACTTAAACAATAATCATTTTGATAATAATGTTATTTATTCAAATGTTACCAGTCAAAACCGAACCAAAAGTCAGAGTTGCGTGAGGTTCGAGAGCATATTCGCTCGTGTTACGACCAGATCCAGTGCTTCCTGATGCCTCACCCCGGCCTCGCCGTTGGAGATCAAAGCTTCGCTGGATGCCTTCGTGGTCAGTATCATGCTAGCACTTTCAGTATTAAAATTAAAGAAATCACGAATCAGTACAAGAAACTGTGTATTATTGAATTGCAGACCTGACAGAGAAGTTTAGATTAGCACTCCTGAAGCTGGTACCCTCACTCTTCGATCCGGAGCACCTCACTCCGAAGCTTATCAACGGTCAGCGAGTCCGGGCTCAAGAATTGTTCGACTACTTCCAGAAGTACGTCGATATCTTCAACAGTGAGGATGTACCCGAGGCACATACCATTTTTAAGGTACTTGGAAAGTTAGCAAAGTATTGCTTCTTTTAGCCCAATAACTTTTTTGTTTAGTGATAGAATAAAAAACATGCTTTTTAGCTTTACTACTAAAAAAAATGATACCATTGAAAACCATAGAAAAAAATGAGAAATTTTAGGTTATAAATACATACTAAATCTATATTCAATTGACTTGCCAAAAACAACGAGGGTCCTATGTGCAGGACTTGTGATACTCCTGACGGCTTAAAATTTGGTAGTGATTTACATATAATTTATATTTGATTTATTTTCTACTCTTACTTCTAAAAATATTGTAATCAACGGTATCAAATGCCTTCCTGCATACAGTGAACTCGCCGTGTAGTAGTACCTCCCTCTCTTTCTTTTTGTTAAACATTCCTTTTCAAGTTCACATTCCTCTCAATAAACATTATTAAGTAACATTTTTCTGATTAACTGTCATATTAAACAAGAGAAAGAAGCAGATCGGAAAAGAAAATCGGAAATGATTTCTCCCTAATATATTTCTGGTTTGTACTCCTACCACAGCGCTGTCCTATTTGACCAGCAGAGAATACCTTTTTTTTTTTTTTGGTGGGTGGAAAATCGTCAAATGACCCCCCCCCCCCGCTCTTGGGCAGAGCGAAGGGGAGTGTCAGACTTCTACTGACTAAAAACCGAACCCATGTTCCTTCTTTGCCCTTGTGCCGAGGCCACGTCATCTAGTACTAAAATCCGCGGCCCAGCAGAAAATGCCTTGTGGCATGAAGTCCGCCTATACCAATCTTGTGCATGAAGTTTAAGATCGGAATAAAACCCATTTGTGATTTTCGGCGTAAAAATATTCTACGCGTAATGATAATAATCACGATGGTTTTATTATATATTCAGTTGTTTAACACTCGGCGTGGAGTATATCATAGCAGTGGTTTCACAGGCGACAGCGGACGCGTGCCTAATGGCGGCGACACGCGCGGCTCGCTCGGCGTACGTGGCTCGCATGGTGGAGCGTGTGAGCGGTGGGCGGAGCTTGTCCACCAGCAGGCTGGACGCCGCACACGAAGCCGCACGTTTCGAAGCCGAGCGCTGCTATACGCAGAAGAAGAAACTGGGCTCCCAGCAAGACGCTGACGCTCAGCTCAAAGAACTTATCAAGGTATCATGGGGGACAATGTTGTTTGTTGGTCTTTTGGGCTGTTATCACTACGTATTCTAGACAAAGAGTTACTTAACTGGCTACATTGATTTGCTTTGTGATGAATTAGGAGAACACAAACATTATGTCACGTTCTGGCCTTATTTTTTTTTTATAAGATTCTTTTTTTTTGCAGAATTGGGTCGTATAGCATATTTTAACATTTACAGGAACTGGACGCAAATCTAGCAATATACGTGTTGAACAACAACGCAATGGTTCGAGAAACGTTGTCTCTCGCTAGGCAGGCTTACGATGCCGCCGTGAGCAAGGTGTGTGGAGAACACACACGTCTCTGCCTGCACCCGCGTGACTTGGAAAAGCTTCACACCGAGGCCCTCAAGGAAGCGGTCACACTTTTCGATGCAGCGAGGGATGTACCTCCAGATGAGGAAGATGACCAGGGAATGGTTTTAGTTCAGGTGAGACTTTTACTACAAGCCCACAAAAGTGTTGCGACACAAATACTAGGTATAAATAATATTAAAACTGGGATATATCTGAACTGAAACTCTGGCGGAGGTGACGTCGTCGATGTTTGCTATAGTTACTCATCTCTGACAGTAGTAACAGATTCCTGTTTATTCCAAGTAAAAAGCTGGAGCATTCAAGTCACATGATTTTGACCCATAAAGTATTAATATTTCAGAGTTTAGAACAGAAGTACGATCACTTGTGCGCCATCAATGATCAGAACAACAAGAACACAGTGTTAGAGGCACGCGACTTCTACGTGACGAGTATGAAGCTTAAAACTGATCACGCAGGCGTCAGCTCCTTCAAACTAGAAGAACAAAATCATCGAACAATTGACGAAGTTAAAGCGTTCTTTGACAAAAAGCGGAACCGCCCGACGGCACATGATGACGATGTGTACCTTCAAAAGTTACTCCAAGTACGTTACTCTGTCTGTAGCTTGTAAGGTGCGCCGCGGGGTCCACCCCCCTACGATGCTAAGCTAATTCGGTGGCGTGCTTTTGTTTGGTAAACGCTACGTTGACGAAATTAAAATCGGTATAACATACCATCATGGTATGTTCTGGTACATTCGGGGATTACCCGTTAGTACACCCACATTTTTACCCGACTACGGCAAAGCCAAAGGAGGGTTATGATTTTTGTCAGTTATGTTTAAGTCCCATGTTATTATAAGGGGCGAGTCTATTACCATCAACTGGGCACAAATTCAGACTCCGTGGCTGCTACTGAGAAATTCCTGATAGAAAAAGAACCCAATAACAGTTTGCCCGGCCTGGAAATCGAAGCTAGAACCACATGGACAGTAGTCGCGCTTGCGACCACTAGACTGATACGATGCAGTTCTTATAAGTAAGCGTACGTTGGCCTTTATTGCTTTCTGTGACTATAACCACGACTGGTTTGTTTTCCAGGAAATCAGTATGTGCTTTGCGGATTTCGAAAAGGCGAATGTTACCAGCAACAGGATCGCAATGCAGGCGGCAGAGTTCACTTACAATAACTACATAAACTCGGCGTGGGGCCCGCATATGTGCTGCTTCCACCCGAAAGCGCTCAAAGACTTACATAAGAAAGGTGTGGACGTGGCTATCAAACAGTTCCAGGCTAACAGAGCAGAGAATGCTGACGATGATTACCAGGTAGCGGTTATAAAGGTTAGTAGTATCGATGTTCATGACAGAATCTTTAATTCCAAAAACTGAAAAGAATAGTGCCACCACGCCTACACTGCACAACTAAGTACCATGTAATTTACAGAATCTTGGGATCCGTTTCTACGACCTGCAGTCAATAAACCAGTTCAACAACGAGCAAGCAGTGGATCAAGCCTTCTTGATTTACACGATGAAGATGGACAAGCACACGCGACCCTCAGTGTTGTCCATCCTGGTGGTGCCGTTCTTCGTCAAGCTTCTAGCGTTACTGCCGGGATACCACGAGAGCTCTAAGAGACTCGCGATCAGTGAGTTCAACAGTAAACGTCGAAGCTCCAGCTACGGTGATGACAAATATTTTGAGGATCTTAAACAGGTTTGTTATGTTTGATGTCTCCTCGTATATGGTGCGTAGAGTAGCAGAAACTACACTCCTCTTCCTTTTTTTAAGAAGTCTGTTGTTAATTCATTGTTAACAATTTAGACGGTTTAAATTAACGTTTATCGATTTGTTCCATCTGTGTAATTTTGGTAACATGGTGTTACGTGTTACCTTGTGAGGACGTCGCAGTGAGTTACCTTTTTTATGACTAGTTAGAATTAGTTTAAATTGTTGTAGTTTTAAAACTGATTTAATATGCTGTTTGATGTGTGGGGAGAGCAATATATCGAATTTTGAATTTGAAATTAATCGAATGATTAGACTTGTACAGTTACACCATATAAACCACTTGTAGCCGTTTATAAAAAGTTATGTTATCAGTTTTGCTGAAATGCTGATAGCTGCAAAATTCCCGTAATAATCATAAAAAAACCCGAGTAACAATGCAATGTTTTGTCCACAGAGAATCGAGACGGCTTTCGGTAACTACAGGAGTCCTATTCTTTCTGTTTTACGGGAGCTGGGCGTTAATACTGAGTAGAGACCTAAGTACAGACGCTAGCATATCAAATTATCAAGGTTCTACAATCTGTCAAACTTCAACTTTATAGCTGGAGCATTAGGTTCAAGGTTAATTGGAAAAATAGGTATGACAGTTAACTTTATGTGCTTGCGTCTGTACATTCCTCAATAGACTCATCTGTTATCTATGGACTCACCCGTCTATATCTTCTTTATCTGCATTTAGTTTGTATTCATTCTTTACACAGTTATTATTATGAATAAGTTTATTTTAAGATATTTGAATTTTAATTCATTTAAAGTTAGGCATGATGTTGAACAAATAACAACACTAGGAATTTATACATGTTTATAACGATTTATATTCCGGAACTATGTCAATTATTAAGTATATAACTAATATTTTGTTTCAAATTATTAAAAAAAATATAATCAAAATAATTAATAATCGCTCTAGAACTGCGCTAAATAATATATAGTTTTTATATTCCATTTTTCCGCACTGGAGCTCGATCCACCTCCCCTATTCCGCCTATGATGACGATGCTCAAAGCACTCGTGGAGACCAACCAATCGTGTGCTGATGAATGGAAGAAGATGTAAGAGTATGTCATTCTGTGAGAAGACCAAGTACAAGAATCGTAATTTAGTATTAATGGTTTAACGCTGTATTAAACGTAATAAATAAATTGCATAATAAAAGATGTCAGCCACCTGTCAAGTTAAATTGTTTTATGTCTGCTTAAACGCAGATCAAATACGTAAATTTATTATAGTTTTATGGTTCTAATTACTAACACAAGCTGTATTTATATCTTAAGTAGGTACCTACCTACCTTTAGACTGTAAGGTATTTATCTATGAGCCCAAGATGCCTGAAAATTATTAATGTTATGTTATAACACTGCACACAAAAAATTACTGTGGAAAGAATCTAAACCTCCTTTCTATAACTTGGACGCAGTAAGAAGGAAACCTTTGCTCTCTTATTAAAGCGGAAAATAACAAACGGAGGGCTCTACTTCTCTTAAACATTTTCATGTTCTTTTTATATTATAGTAAGTGATTTTTATAGGGAGGTATTAGGTACCTAGGATTGGTTTAATGTTTACATTTTTTGAATAAATAAAATATATTATATTCTTAATTTCGTAATCTATTTTGACCTCAGTTCCCTATCCTTACGTTAACTCGTAGTAAACCATAACTGTTAACCGTAGCGTTGACATAATTATGTCAATCAATCATCATCATCATCATCATCATCAACAGCCTTAATGTTCCCACTGCTGGGACTCAGGCGTCCTCTCTTTGAGAGGGAATGGGCTATAAATTATCTACCACGTGGGCCCAATGCGGATTGGTAGATGTCACATGTCTTCGAATTTTTTGGTTCTAACTAAGACATGCCGGTTTCCTTACGATGTTTTCCTTCACCGTATTGAGAGCAGCGGTGATGAAATAAATTAAACAAAGTAATGTGCCTGCCTGGGTTCGAACGGAAGTCGGGGCCGCCACCACTGGGCTACGCTGCTCTCCGGAATGGGGGAGGCCCTTGCACAGTAGTGGTGTCAGTAAAGGCAAGAAAAAAATAATCTGTTTGGAGAAGCCGAAAGTTTTGTCTGTGCAGTGAAGTTATGATGAAGAATAACTGCCAGAGATTTATTGTGAAGAACGACGTGAACAATGCGTGATATCACTGGGTGTTCACGTCTATCAAACGGAGAGTAGTATGAACCGACCCACCATCACTGATATGACTATTGTAGCCAATAAGCCTGATCATAAGTGGTGGTGGTTTGACGAGAGTGGCGCGTAATGATTGTTAGCATTAGGGTCCCGCATGACGAGAACCTCGTGAAAGCCGAGAAATATATTCAAATCAAGTATTGTGGCACGCGAAGTTTTCTAGGAGTTATCAACCTGAAAACTATCGCTCTTATCTTTATAATGTACTCCTTTGCCTAGTTATTACAAACTGATTATCAAGGTATGCTCTGGTATTATCAGTCTATAAGGGTACAGTGCAATCAAATTATCTTGGCAGGTTCGAACTTCGTGCAGGTCATTTTGTTACAACGAATGGTGTTATGATATTTATTTTATTTGTATTTCTCACCGTTAAAATTAGATATTTTTCTTCACAAGTTTACATGCGTAAAAGTTCGCAGAGCCTATGTTCAGACCTGCCAAGATAATTTGATCGCACTGTACCTATATTATATGGAAGGAATAAATAAATAACCCTCCTTTTGGGCTTCGCCGCAGTCGGGTAATAAAGAACATGCGTAAAACTTTAAGTGAATTTATTTTAAATTATTTACAAAATTTCTGTAGACCTGGTTACATTTAGTAATATTATTATAATCAATGAATTTACTTTTAGATGACACCTTTAACTTATTCGGATAACAATTTTACGACTAAAACGGTGTGTAATTGCACACAGTAAAAACGCAAACCGGGACGGCAGGGAAGAGCAATAAAATTTATAAAATTATTGCATATTAATTTTATATTTAAATTGGTGTTACACAGGTTAGTAAGCTGGGGTAGCAAAGTGGTAGGACCGTAGGACCGATGTTAAGCGCTTCCGTGGTAATTTCAGCATCCCCAGGACTTTTTTGTAGCGCATAGTACCTAGTACCTAAGTGCTTTGTGCACTTAATGACTGTTTATTGGGGGAATGAAATTTGAAAAGATGTAGGTTGATGTTGATATCGGTCGGTGAATGCTTGATAAATTAATTGATATAGTGCTCTGCCCTGCCGTGCTAACAGAACTAGACACATATATATGGTATGGTTGCCTGCAGTCAAATACGCACAAAACTTGCGTTTAGTGTTACATTACCAAAATCCAATATAAACATCTTAAAACTATAGGTACCTTTTTAGAAACTTGTTAGGTACTATACATAGGTATTAGTTGAAATTAATTTACAATTAGTGAGACCCGTTATAGTTAAATCATTAACAGATATTATATGTTACTTCGTTTTGGCAATATTATCATTTGAAAATTATCTATCTATATGGTAATATTTACATTAATACGATACTTAACTAAGCTATTAAGTCTTTTAACATAAGCTAGATTGCTAGATTTTAATTAACAGTAGTATTTATTTTACAACAATATGGGATAAAGGAAGTAAATTTGTAGTTTTTATGGCACTTTATTTATACCTTTTATTATTAATGAAATGTTTTGTAAATAACTCATATTTGGCAATGATTTGGTCCGCTTAGCCAAACGAGTGTACCACAAATATTCTTTATTCGATTCTGCCACGTTTGAGAAAATAATTAAGATACAGACACTCTAACACCAAGCTACCCGAGACTGTCAAATTATTCCAATCAACCTTGATCCTAATGCTTCAGCGATAACGTTGAAAACCTATTATAGAAATTTGACAGATTCTAGTAGCTTAATGTTCTGGCATCTGTAGGTACCTAAAATTATCTTTGCAAGGTATAGGTATAGGTACCTACTATTGTTAACAATATTATTTTGGCACCATTCCGATAAAGTACTTACCTACTTACAAATTGTTTATGATGAGACATAATAAATGACCGTTTCTACTATCATATTAAGTTGATAACATGTTCTAAATCCTGATACAAGACAGCACATTAAATGATTATCAGAAAACTTGCATTTATGTAATTATACAATTATGTATTTAAAGACCGTAATCGTATTTAGTGTAATTTGGAATCATTACATTACAAAGACTACAATTATTAGAAATTGGTTTAGGTACATTTAGCACGCACCCAAATTATCGTATCATCAATAACTTACATCTCCGAACAGTTTCAATAATCTATGTAACAGAACTATGTTTATCGTTTACACAAATGGATCATATACGTCATTTTACCCCTATTTTATTTTAAATCCGTAACTATTATTGTTCAACACTCATGTAGTGTTTCATTACACTCGGGAATCTGTCCATGTGTCCCGCGAGGGCCACGGCGGCCGTGCACGCGCCTTAAACGCGGTTCGGTAATGTTAGTACTGGGGCCGACGTTTCAAACGTCGAAGAGCAGCGCAATATTGTGCTGCTCGGCGCGTCGCTAGTAGTGGTCAGACAGTGCGTGTGGAGACGTGGGGTGCGCGGCGTGTGCGGCGTGCGCGGCGTGCGCGGTGCGGTAGTGCGGCGCGCGCGCATACGTGCCGTACGCGTCGTCGCGCCGCGCGCCCCCCACGCCCCCCGCCGCGCCCCCCGCGCTCGTGCCCCCCACGCTGCCGCTGTACACCGACTCGCGACGCTCGTTCACTGCTGCTCCTGCGCACACAAGTTATACATTCATTGTCATAGGCCAGGTGTGTGATGCGAAGTAATAAGAACATGAATGTGACAAGCATTAGTATGATATTCCTTAATTGTGATTCACTTTAGAAAAAAATCATTACCCTTAAAACTCGGGTAAAAAGAGAAAAGAGACAACATCAATAATGATGGATCATGGATGTTTTTTGGAAAGATTCTATGGCTGGTCTAGTGGTTCTGGTTCTATTCACAGGTATGTTTTCAAAAATGTATCCCGTAAGCTAGAACTAGAACTCACCGGCAGGTCCGGGTCTGATACCGTTAGCGGTACCGTAGGGAGGGTCCCGCTGCGCGTTGTGCGCGTTCTGGTTGTGTGCGAGCGCGAGGTGCGCGTGCGCGGGGGGGCGCAGCACGAGGGAGGACGCCGCCACCAGCGGCCCGCCCCCCCCCGACACCGGCACCGTGGCGCTGGTCGCACCACTCGTGGCAGAACTGCCCTTACTGTACACCGACTGAGACCTGCAAATGTAAGTTTTACAAATGATTAGGGAACTAAGTACAAATCATAATAAGCTAAAGCTACAACGAACTTTTATTTGTGTAGGTTTATAGTATTTGTACTTTATGTGGTGGACTCACAGGTCTGTGAACTTAATGTTACAAGGCATTCTTTACCAGGATTTTTTAATACTAGCTAGATAGCGATGGATGAGGTCAGTGTTGGTGTATCTTATTCTGAAGGTACTGGGTACCAATGTTATACAGCATCTTTAGACCATCGTGAGGAGAACCTAATGTTGAAGAGAAGTAGAAGATAAAAGTAGGAGGTATAAGTTACCTGTGCAAACCATGTCGAGCTGGTGGTGGGGAGCGGCAGTACAGCGACTTGGTGCCGGAGTACAGTGGCTCAGCGGTGTCGGGGCGCGGCGCGGCGGCACAGTACGTCGGTGCGTGGCGGTAGTGGTGGTGCGACGGGAACACTGGCTTATCCAGCTCATCCAGGTCTCTTGGAGACGAGGCACGCGACGAGCCCCCTCGCGAACGTCTGCCCCCCCACTCGTGCAGCAGCGCTGAAGCCACCCCACCACCCAGCCCGCCTACCCAGCATACCCAGTGGCTCTCCCAGCGAGACAGCACAAAGGAAGGTCCCAGGGATCGCGCGGGGTTTAGTGAAGGCATCTGTGAAATGATGACAATATAATGTTGTTAGAATGATTGACCTAAAATGTTTCTACTGTTGGGACTAGGGCCACCAGCATTATGTAGGGCCATAACCGTAGGCGTGGTTGTGGCGCTTTAACATAACACCATACTTAAAACTTATTAAATCTTTTTGTTGTGTTAGGAGTGAATAAATTTATGTGTTTTCTTACTTTCTATCCCAGTAAGAGGGAGCCAGTTATAAACCGCCACGTACATATCGGCGCGTGATCGCCGTCGTCGTCAGAGTCTCACAATATATTGGCATACACCAATATATTACACACTCACACAATTACACAGTAAATAGGTAACAACAGGACGTATCAGCACAAGTTTAAAGAAAATAACTTACTCCAGATTAGGGTGTTTATTTCACGATCGGTGAATCAAGAATTACCTTTCTTTCGAAATACAATCTCTTTTATACACAGAAATGGCGGGCTTCATATCACAATATTTCGCTTTACAAGGCGGGAAAGATCAAAACAAATACTTAATAATCATTAATCTAGCAGTCATATCAAACTAATTTCTACTATTCAAATAAACAGATTTAACAATATTTTACAAATATCAAACAGGTGTGACAACATAAATCCTTATTGAAGCAAACGGAAATTACAATTACTTTTAAAATAGACGGAAATACGAACTTTAAACAGTACATCTAAACATGTCAAATACAAGAACTGACTACCTTCATTAATTCAATGAATCTACGTGAGTCAAAATAAAATCATAACTACCCGTAAATTATAAACTAATTTAAAATCAACATTATGGTTTAGCGCCCATACGGCCATTCTGATTCAGCGCGCTCTCTGCGCAAAAATATTTTAACAAATCAACGGCATCAACCACCTAGGGTTTAGCCTTACAACCAGGCTTTGCTTTAAGTGAAATACAAATTACAAAATACAGTATTGCAAGTAATTAAAATACTAAATACAAAATACCTTTAAGTAAGGTATTTAAAATATAAAATACAGTATTTTAGCTATTTTTAATTGAAATACAAAATACAAATTACATAATTACAAAAACTTTTCAAAAAATAAATAACCGCCTTCAAAAACCATCAGGAAAAAGTGTAAAGTAACTTTCTTTCGGAAGTTGTTGGCAAAAATGAATTAAAAAAAAATAACAAACTTAAAAGTTTTTATTTTAACATTTTTAGTTCAAAAATTTCTAAATGAAGGTTAAATGTATTTTAATGTTAAAATGTATTTTGAAGCGGCAAGCTCTCGCCTTGGATCTAGCCATACTTCATGGCATCACCTGCCTTGGATATAGCCTCTTAACATGGCATCACCCGCATTGGATCTAGCCATACCAAATGGCATCACCCGCCTAGGATATAGCCCCCTAACACGGCATTACCCGCCTTGGATCTAGCCATACATAATGGCATCACCCGCCTTGGATTTAGCCGTATCGACCAGGAAAAAGGATACGCATGGTGATCAGTCAGCGCAATAGGTGGGAAAGGTGGAGTAGCTAATACAATATTTTTTCAATAATTTCAAGTATTTCAACCAAGATGTTTCATTAACTAAAAATAGCAACAACATCTATTACAGTATTTTTTTTTGGTAGTTTTAACCAAGTTGTTTCATTAACTTAAAATAAAAACAACATACAATCATTTACACGGCATCACCCGCCTTGGATATAGCCATACTTATATGGCATCACCCGCCTGGGATATAGCCACCCTAACACGGCATTACCCGCCTTGGATCTAGCCATACCTTATGACATCACCCGCCTTGGATTTAGCCGTATCGACCAGGAAAAAGGATACGCATGGTGGCCAGCCAGCGTAATAGGTGGGAAAGGTGGACCAGTTAATACAAACATTTTATGATTATAATTCATCCGCCCATACGGTCGGTTCATTTTCATTGTCATTTATAAATGGATCTTTTTGAGCCAGAGCTGCTGGTCTCAAAAACCATGACAAGCAATCTTTTCGGAACAACCATTCAAATTATCATGCTTACTTTGTAGCAATTATTAGGTAACACTTCAATACCTTCCATAGGACCTTCATGTTTAGGTTAGGATAGGACCAAGTTTAGTTGTAGGTATGTCTTTACATTCTTATGCATTATATCAGGACAAAGTCCCACTTTTCAAAAGATTTGATTTGATTTTGTCTTTGCTTTTGTCAAGTCTTAATTTATACCGAAATGATCGCTCGTCCATCCTTACTTTTAACAATGATCTAATAGTAATAATCTTTAATTCATATAAATTAAATGAACTTAAATCCGAGTCAAGCTCCATACTAGACAAACACTTATCCATTCAATTCTCATTCTCATATTTGTGAGAATTAAAATAACCAAAATTAAAATATTAATATTGGCAAGAAACTAGAAGCCAAGCTTCAATAAAATATTCACATTTGGAATATTAACAAATTCAATTTCATCATCTCATTAGTGTAATTCAAATATTTTTATCCAAATACTTTATGCAATGAATAAAGTAGTTCAACTTTCAAAGACTATAATTATGTTAGATCAAACTTTGCAGAACATAACATAACGCCTGCAATACCCGAAGGGTGAGGCAGAGGTGTATCCATTAATAGTTACAACTTTTCAGACACGGAAACATTAAAACAGAGCCTTTAAAGGCCTTACCGACATTAACTATTTCGTACTACTGTTCAGTTCAGTTCATCCACGCCATGGCTTTGAAGCTGTCCCTGCAGCTTTTCAGTTCCACTACCGGAATCGTCAGCACGCCGTCAAAGCCCTTGTTGTACCGAGCAGGCGACTTGCAGACGTCACAGCATCACATCAATAGCTCCAACATTGGTCATGAAAATAACAAAATGAAAACAATTAGCAATCATAAGTAAGCAAAAGCACGAAATTGGTATTCCTGAAAGTGTAGTCATATCTAGGCAGGCAAAGTAACACGCTTACTGACCTGATCTACCAATTTAATAGGCAATTTAATGTTTGGATTTAATTCTTGACATCAACATTTAAGTCGACGAATAGTCGGTCCTCATAAAATATGACCACGAAATGGGAACACAGGAATAAACTATCTCTGAATATACAGTTTTGTTTAAGATCGTTTATATGAAATGTTCCAACAGTAACAGTCTGTACTGTAGTGATAACACATTCTTTGTTCTAATACTCAACTGACCAGTTTTTACCTCGGAGGCCTTAGCGGAGGTAAAAAAAAACAAAAGTATTAATTATGAAATTTAATTTAATTGTTCAAATAATAGTAAGATCATCAAGGTCGGTATTTAATTTTATTCCCGACTTCGTCAAAGACAACAAGATTTTAAAAACTTGGGCGGACATTATTAATATTTGGTCCCAATTTTCTAGCTGACAAGCGGACATACGACACTGGACAAACCGACTTGTTACCAAGTAGTAATAAGTATTAAATAAGATTCTCTTCGTCTTGCCTCTTATCATCCGCCTAGCCTTTTCCAACTATGTTGGGGTCGGCCTTTTGACAAACTGGACGCAGCTGAATACCAGTGTTTTACATTTAGCGACTGACTATCTGACCTTCACAACCCAGTTAATTTTGGGTAATACGATAACCTTTGGTAAGACTGGTTGTCAGACTTTCAGTCACCGACTACATGTAACGACTGCTAAAGATCTATATTATATGGCAACCGGGACCAACAGCTTAACGTGCTTTCCGAGACACGAAGAAAACTCGGGTATATAATGGGTGACAAGCCCGTCACATTATTCCCAAACCACTGTACAGGAGTTAGTGCCAGAATCAACAGTGGCGACCTCCAGAAAAGTGCCGAGATAATGAAGCTCGACGAAGTCCCAGAGAAACGATTTAACTGTCTTGGATCACACAACGAAATTAATCAGAAAAGAATAGCGGATGAGTAGTGAAAACATATTTCCACATGTAATGTGTGGTCACCCATCCACAGACCAACCTAGGCAAACGCGGCTTAACCTACAGATCCACCCGAGTGGCAGTTATTATTAAGCCACGAGCTCAGTTTATTGCTCGTAATTTATATGTGAATGTCTTGGTTAAAGAACACATCAATACTTCAATAGTCATATTTCTGGATAAGTCAGCTTTTTACCATTAAGTAAATCAACACATAACATCACGCTTGTAATCCCCGAAGGGGTAGGCAGAGGTGTACCCAATTAGTACACCCACATTTCGCAGTTATGTTTAAGTCCCATGTAAAAGGGGGCGAGCCTATTGCCATCAACCGGACACAAATCCAGACTCCGTGGCTGTTACTGACAAATTCCTTATAGAAAAAGCCAATAACACTTTGCCCGACCCGGGAATCGAACCCAATACCTCATGCTCAGCGTCAACGAAGAAGTCAAATAAAATAGCAGTAAGTAAATCAAATCCAATCAAAATATTAGACCTGCGTTTGGTTATCTTCTAACACAAAATGGTCGAGATACTCTCGGAATACATGACATTTACGCCGCCTATTCCCTAAAAAAAAACCGTACTGACAGTCTTAACCAGTAAAACTTCACCAAACCAAAAAAAATATGCGCCGGTCTTGAATAGACAGGAGGCATTTTTTTCAATTTTAACTGTTTGTCTTTTTAGTACCTACCTATACTTATTCTATATAATTATGTACTGATCAATAATGTTGTGGCACCGAGTTGCCATGTCTGGCATACTACTGTTACACCCACGATGGTTTGTGTGGTATGTTGTCATGTAACGATTAACATATAACTACAAATTTACGTATAGTTTTAATCGGTTGACCTACATTTTTCGTTACGGAAACAAGTTTCTAGGAATGATGGCAATATTTTCCATACAATCTTAGCTATAAGGTAAGGTAGTCGGGCGAAACCTGGGAGGTAGGTTTTGCAGAAATACCCGCTACAAAAGTTTTTATTGAATATTCCTTACAGTTGCGAACACTGGCAGTAAAGTAAAGTAAATTTTGACCTTCGAAAAGTGCCGATTTTCAGCCTAGCCCGAATAAATGAATTTTGATTTTGATTTTGGCATTTAAAACAAATTAGCTATTATGACCAACTTATAGAATCAAGCGTTTCCGAAATCCATGATTTTTGTATGTATTATTGGATTTCGGTAGATTACTTCAAAAAGTATTACTAAATTAACACGAAAAGTTTTAAGAACTGAGACGCTTGGGCAAAGTTCACACAATCAGGGTTGATACAGCAGTGACAACAGAATCAATTACCTCGTCATCCGTGGCTTCAGGCTGTATTCCCTTGATGGTTAGCGTCCATCCCGTGGTTGCGTAGCCTGCTTAGCTGCTCGCCTGGGTAGCTGCTCGCCTATTTCGACGTGTAGTCGCGCAACCGCTGATGTCGTCAACATGATCTCTTCGCCGAATATCTGGATCAGGTCTAGCTTACTTCCAGGTGGTGGTGGATTGCAAAAACCGCGTATCCACCCACGTCTTTGCTCTTCCTTTCAGCTTCAGTATTGTTTTCATTCAATCTTCATGCGGTGATACCAATAATCGCAACAGTGGACATTAGCACACCAGTCCCTCACGCTGTAGGAACGCACATCGGGATCGAATGGCCATTGGTAGCGATTGCCACGATCCCGAGATGGCGCCGGTACATCGGACAGCTCTGTAGTCACGGTGCTTGTTGTAGTTTGCTTCGTGGTTAGCGTGACCAGACTCAACACTTGTTCCATGGAGAACCTTGGGTCTGGCTGGGCGGTCGGCACAGGTTTGCGGACCCGGGATCCAGAAGGCTTCAGAAGGGGCGAGTTGGATCCCAACGCTGCTATCGGCGCGTGATCGCCGTCGTCGTCAGAGTCTCACAATATATTGGCATACACCAATATATTACACACTCACACAATTACACAGTAAATAGGTAACAACAGGACGTATCAGCACAAGTTTAAAGAAAATAACTTACTCCAGATTAGGGTGTTTATTTCACGATCGGTGAATCAAGAATTACCTTTCTTTCGAAATACAATCTCTTTTATACACAGAAATGGCGGGCTTCATATCACAATATTTCGCTTTACAAGGCGGGAAAGATCAAAACAAATACTTAATAATCATTAATCTAGCAGTCATATCAAACTAATTTCTACTATTCAAATAAACAGATTTAACAATATTTTACAAATATCAAACAGGTGTGACAACATAAATCCTTATTGAAGCAAACGGAAATTACAATTACTTTTAAAATAGACGGAAATACGAACTTTAAACAGTACATCTAAACATGTCAAATACAAGAACTGACTACCTTCATTAATTCAATGAATCTACGTGAGTCAAAATAAAATCATAACTACCCGTAAATTATAAACTAATTTAAAATCAACATTATGGTTTAGCGCCCATATACACCTAGTGTGAGTTGGTGGATGACGGTGTTACATAACGAAATTGCATTTATTGAAAAACAGGGCGATTTATGTAGATTTAGCGCAATCTTGTGCATTAGCGAGCTGATACTGCTCGTAACACATAGGTACTTTTTATGGGTAACAGAAAATTTGATTTTCATGGGCTATCCTGGCACTTCCGTGGTCTGAATAAATATGTCAACTTTACGTCGCTCTATAGAATTCGTAACAAACTAATACAGCATGTAAATAGATAGAAGAATTGTAGAGCACCGTCACTGAATAGTTGCCTGAATGTGCCCGATGGGAGGTTCTAGTTTTATTATTTAATTCTATTGGCTCCAAAAATCCAAGAAAAAATACCATTCGCATTGATCGGCACAAAAATACTACGCATACTCTGTTTTGCACAGATATTTCAATAGATTCGAAGGTATTGCGTAGGTAGTTATTTTTTCACGTACACATTTTGTTCTGAGCGGACAGATGGGCTTGCCAGCAGCTGTCCTTAAGGATGCTGTGCACAAAAGGCAGGTAGCTCGCTGTACATTCCACATAATAGCGCAGGCGGTGAACAACGCACCGTCTTGTGTTGCTACTCGCCTGGTACCTGATATCCGTAGATTGTTGAAGATTTGCTATAAATAGTTCATTTTATTTGTAACCTTTGCGAATGGGGGTTAAAAAATATCCCAAAATGGATCATTGAAATAAATGGTTTGAATTGATCGTTAAACAAACAGTGCCCAGCTAATTTGGCTGCATCACTGTAACATGTAAGGGCCGATTTCACCATTGAAACTAAATAAAACGGCTTAAAACAAACTTAAAGTGGTGTCAGATTTTTAAGCTGAGATTGTGATGTCACATATTTTTTTGTAATTTGAACTGCACACATTTGCCACACCTTTCGGAGATTTCAGGTGTGATGTTATGTTATGAACAGAATTGTAGTCAAAGAATACTAACGGAGACAAAGCTAGCAGCACAGTAGGCGGCACCGAGAAGGGCCGGAGCAGCACCGGTCCAGCGGCGCTCCATCGCAGCGAAGTGAGCGGCAGCCACCAGCGCTGACAGCACCAGCTCGGCCCCCAGCCGCTCCCACGCCGCGCCAGTCATACCACCTCCACCGGGCAGCGACGCTGACAACCCTCCCGCGTACCCCGGCACGCTCACACTGAAACAAACAAAACATACACATTAACATTTTGAAAGGAAAAGGCTAACACTTAAAAAAAAACAACATTTTCAGACTTAGGTCCTCTTATCCTCTAGCCTTGGCCTATCAGACTTGAGCACTTGTAAAACGTCGATAAAAGGGTGCACGGTTCGGGTTGGTCGTTTCCGCGAAGAAACACCATGGTTAATCTTTAAAAAAAAAATATGTCATTATTTAATCAGCCTTTTTCCTATAATATTTCTGTTGGGGTCGGCTTCCAATCTAACCAGATGCACCAGTATTTGACATTGGGCGACTTCCTATTGACTTCTACAACCCAGTTAGTACTAGGCATGGGTAATACGATATCCCTTAGTTAGACTGCGGTTATTATACTTTCGGACGACTGATCTTTCAAGATCTACAGAAGACAGCCGGGACTGAAGGCCTTTTTTTTGGAGTGAGGGAAATCATCAAATGTCTCCTCCCGCTCTGGGCAGAGCAGTAGGGAGTGTCAGACTTCTACTGACTAAAAACACCCATGTTCCTTCTTAGGCCGCAAATTCGGAGAAGCGTTTTTTAGAGTGTGCAGCGGGGAGTTGAATGGAATTCCATTCAACTCCCCGCTGCACGCTGCACGCCCCGCCTCTCCGAATTTGCGGACTTAACCTTCGAGGCCGCGGTATCTCTTTTTCGAACAACCCGCAGCGACGACGCGGGGGGACCAAAGGCCTAACGTGCTTTCTGAGGCAATCGTCGGTTGGTGACTAAGAGATGTCATAATTGTGATGTATTTGGCACTATGACATGTCATAACTAGTCATAAGTTAGAATACTCTTTGTATGGAACTCACCATTTTATAATATTGACGATCGGAGCCACAGTCGTGTCGATCAAAATATTTTATTTCACATAGGCCTTCATGGGCACTTGTAAAACGTCGACACAAAAGATACGGGTTGGTCGTTTCCTATAGACAAGAACTCTTACTCTATTCTTTGATTAAACGAAATGCACGAATCCTAAAAGTAAATAACAAAATGAAAATTATTCAAACGATTATGTAACGTTTGTATTTACGTACATAAAATACCAAGTTTTGTTGGGGTATTTATATCAGGATCGAAGTCTCTTGCCCTTTCGCTATTATTAGACATCGCTACGCACACCCTTCCATTCACTGGGCCCTGAAGATGATTAGTATGAAATTTGCAAGATTGTGAACTTAGATGGAGCCTTTTACTGAAATGCTAGGCGACATATATTATTGAAGGGTACCATAAAACTATTGTATTTTGACCAGCTTAGCACCACAGCCGCGCTGACAGAAATAATTCTACATTTTATTTATATTTAGGCATTCAAATTGATATCCCAGTGTACTTATTTGTATAAACTGGCTATTAAGAGTACTCCGATCACGTGGTGTTGAATATCAGCCATACCTACTTGATTAGTATTCATCATACGAAACAATTCTCCTTACAGATCTAAATTAATAAAATTTTTGTTTAATTAAATGTTTAACGAGTTTTTAAACGGCTTATGGCGAATTACCCGTATACCATTACCTTTATTAGTTATCTACAAAGATGACTATTTGCTGGATTAAATAAATAATAGATTTCAGAAATGCAAATAGCATCGTCATGGTATGGACAAAGGTTTTCGAATACCTAAATAATAATTATTTGGAACGAGCTTAGAGAAAAGCTTTTGATCATGTGGAACGTTCGAAGCTGGGACTCAAAATCTCTGCAAGTTACGTGAGCAGTGTTAGGTGTCACACCTGTCTTAGATTTTGATAAAAATAAGAACACACAACTATTTCATTAACTGTGAAGGGAGTATCATGTAAGGATTGTCACAGGTGGCATTCTGTTATTTTCTGCCAACCCTAAGGGAACTAGACGTGAGTTTATGTGTGTTTAAACTTATTTAATTTAATGCATAATCTATACGCTATAAAATCTGAAACAAGGCGAATAATTTGATGACTAGCATAATTCGTTCACAGTATTTATAGTTCAAAGTTTTCGGTCAATCAAGCTGCGGTCACAGTGACGAATAAAACTGGGTTCGATTGAGGTCATCAATTGTGCAGTGTGATCACGGTAAACTACGACGTAAGTCGACTGTCCACTAGGGTGGGTAGTTTCTGGGTTTCCTTCGACTGGCGACAAGCGACAGGTGCGTGCTTTACTCGTTTCGATTACGTACCTAGTCAAGTTGGCGAGGCGCATGCATTAAGGTGGATACCTCAGGTTAGCCCACGAAATTTCTTATATTTTTTTGCAATTTGCCGGTCAGTGTTGTACTTGATGTTAAATATAATAGGATTCGCGTCCGTAACAAATGTGTCTTCACAGAGTAATAATGATTAAAATCAATACGGGTTGTATTGGTGATTTTAGTTCGCAGTTCATTTTACTTCCTTGAATGCCTTTTTCATTAAATAGTCACGAAATTTGCGGGCTACCCAGGAGCTTCAACCTCTTCTGTCTTTTGTTTTCTGCGCAGTGCATGCAGAGGATCTCCACTTTGACTGCGCGGTTCATTTGTAAGCAGGACTAGCTTAAGCATCTGGTCCACCACAGTCGAGGCGACCACTAATTCCTAGAGATAGGTCGACGATGAGAGAGACGGCAGAGATCTTAGCTCTCGTGCCTGTAAGAGATATACTTTTGTTGCTCGCTAATCGCTGGCAGTGGGGCAGGCTGCTGTGTAGCCGTGCCTTTACGGCCGTGATCGACGAGGTGCCAACTCATATTCATAGTAAAAGAGCAATGAAGGACGTAACTTAGTTTCCCTCGTAATACGTCACGTTTCTCTGGGACTGGGAAGTTTTTGTCGTCGCTATAACTATATATACTAATAAATAAAGGTTGTACTTATTTGATTACAGGTAGGTATATAATTATATTATTATTTTATTAATATCCCTACCATCCTTAAATCATTTGGTTACTGATCACTATGTTGTACTTTGCTTTGGTTAATTTGATTTAAGTAACTATTAGAGACTTTTATTGACCAGTAACTTGCCCCTTTTTCGCACAATTTTAGAAATTGACATGACAGTGCAATGTAAAACAAACAGTCTTCTTTATATAATACTATGGTCTTGCATAATTTACAAGCAACATGTTATTATAATATTTTATACGAACTATTGATAAAGCGAACTTGGCCATGCCACTGCCGTGTACACAATCACATCGAAGCGTATGCAATGTAAAAAGTATCTGATGGTATTGTCGGATTCAAAGTTTAACAGTCGCGATATCTCGTGCCGTCTTATCAGTTTAAAAGTTACCAACTTTAATGGAACGGGAAATGAGGCCCAGAATCGAGAGTATACGATTGTGAACTCATTTTATTTTATGAATCTAACTTGAATTTAACGTGAACTCTTAAATTTTTGAATTCTGACTGCATAGTAAAGTTACTTGAATTATGAATTTAGAATATAAGCTATATAATATAGCTGTTATTTCATGATTAGATACTCATTCCCAACCCATCACGTTTCTGAGGTATGAAATGAAAACAGATTTTAACCCATTAAAGACTAGCGTTGCCATATGGCAACGTGAGTGGTCGATTTAATTTACATTTCATATATCAAAAACTAACAACCCCAGCTATTTTTTGTTAATGATAACATAAAGTTAGATATCCAAGTCACAGATAAGAAACCATTTTTGGTAATTTCGTTTTTAAATTTGGTGGTGGTGGTTGATTCATTTGTTGGTTATCAGAAATTTCGCGGAAATGGAGCACAAAAAAATGTAAGTTTGACTTATTTCTATTTCGCGTAGATTTTTTTTTTTTTTTTGTCGAATAAATGTTCAGACACATCTCAAGTTTACAATAATACTATATGGTATGTAATTTTTTTACGCAGATTTGACGTCACGGAAGTTATTTTGTATGTTGCCATATGGCAACGCTAGGTCGATATAGGTACATTTTACCTAAAAGTGTTTATTTATCTTTTTAGATTGAAGTTACATGAAATTGCAGATTTATTGGAACAAGAACTTGATGATGATTTGAAAAATATATATATTGAGCCTCCTGAAGTGGCTGAAAATACTGATGAGAATCTGCTGATGAAGATTCAGGTGGCTTGATAGAAAATTTGACGATGCAGAAGTAAAAGACGACAACGACAAATCTGATGAACATTTGGCAGGTCCAGGTCCGTCTACAAGGGCACGCCACGATAGTGGTGGTAAGTGCTCTCTTTGAGGAGTGGGTGGAGAGCCACTGCGGCGCCCTCATCTTCCGTCTGACGCAGGTCCTCACCGGACACGGTTGTTTCGGGACGGACCTGCACCGAAATGAATCAGGTGGGGAGGAAACGCCCGGATGCTACCATTGCGAGGACACGGTGGAGCACACCGTGGAGGTCTGCACCGCTTGAGCGGAGCCCCGCCGTGTTCTCGTAGCGGCGAACGGCGGCGGCGACCTCTCGCGTCCGGCCCGCCCGCAAGCCGTGGTCCGGTGCGATGGGGAATGGGACGCCGTCGCCTCCTTCTGCTAAGCAGTGATATTGGTAGAGAAGGAGGTGGCGGAACGTGAGAGGGAGAGAACCTCTCGTCCCAGCCGCCGTGGGAAACGCTCCGGGCGTCGGATGCCACGAGATGGCTTCCGGTCACCGTAGACAGAAACAGAAATCAGATCTTCCCGACTTTCTTCCAGTTACATTTTCTGCACCTATGACATGATTATTTCGCAGCTGAATTTTCGTCGTCAAATAGTTCATACATATTTGAAAAAGTATGGAATCCCTTCTAAATCTGGTGGTCTACCATCTACCTCGAGATGTGGTAGATGGTAGACCACCAGGGTTTTGGAAGGGGTTAGAATGACGGAGCAAATCACTTTCCAAAATCAGTAGAAAAGAAACGCAGATGTGTTGGAGCTGACTGTAAAACTATTGGAAGAGTTATAAATGTTCAAAATGTGACGTTGGTTTATGTAAAAAATGTTTTGAAAATTATCATTCCAAGTAATTATACTAAATAAATACAATAAATATTCAAAGCTTATTTTTTTGAAACGGCGAAATATTGTACCTCCTTTGACCTAGCGTTGCCATATGGCAACAGTCTAAAACTCAAAATTGGGAGATTCCGAATTTTTTTTTTAGTCATAATAATATTATCTGGTCATCACTTAACTCAAATATAAACATAAAACAAAAAAACATCAATTTCAAAAACTCAGTCCCTAATGGGTTAAGGCAAATTATCACACCCACAAAAAAAAGATAGGTTTTGCTATGGTTAGATATCAAAATACATAACGTCTACGGATTTTTATTTGTTAACGAAATACAAGGTTTATTGAGTACCTAAACTACATATGAGAGTTCATTCTCATTCTCGTTCTCATACTCATACGTGGTGACTCAGGCTTCAGTATTTTGCCAAAGAACGAACTAAAAGGCACAATTGGCAGTCTGCTGCTTTAGAGCACATTGAACTTACACTTATGTGTGGATGTAAACGTTATAACTGCCGTTCCACAAACGAGCTTTTAGCCATGAACGACTTTTGCTTACACACACACACGTAGATGACGTAGACAAGCAAACAAACACGTACTGAAAGTAAGAAAGGAAATTATGTTTATTAACTTCAGGTGGAATTAAGGATAGAATCTCTGGAGTACTCTTATATATTACCAGCTGTCACGTTCCCGGTAAATGTAACGAAAATATACACAATTAAAGATAAAACTTAAACTATTATAAATTGCAGATTATATGTACAAATATCGACGACCCTGTGCTATATACAATGCATTCATTAGCACAATGTTTGGAGTCCGCTATATTGAGTCGTAAAACGTTTCACCCCGAAAACAAATAGCAATCACTTTTCCATAGAGTTACAAGTATTATTTATTTATTTATTTATGCACACACAAAATACAAAAAAAAAGGATAAAAACATAATAAATAGAAGAGCACAAAGGTACTGCTTATTTCAAAAGAAATTTCTTCCAGCAGACCAGCGAGAGGAAAGTTTGATTAGAAATGTAGACACAGTGTGTAGACAAATTTTAATTAAAATTAAGAACTAAGCATATCCATATAAAATAAACATACATACATACACATATAAAAATAAATACTAGTATCTAGTATTATGTACATAACACCTTCCTTTTTTGGAGGGTGGGAAATCATCGAATGCCTCCTCCTGCTCTGTGCGGAGCGGAAGGGAGTGTCAGACTTCTACTGACTAAAAACCACTCATGTTCCTTCTTAGCCCTTTGTGTCTGGAGCCGCGGTATCTGTTTCGAAAAATCCGCAGCCCCGAAATCCGATTACGTCTTGAAGACAAAAGTTGTGATGACATGAAAGCTAGACTTACAGCTATACCCCACAATATTGTCTACTGTCTGACTGAAATGTCCGCTTAGTACTCGAAGTGTTTTTCCCTCAAATTGGTTATGCTAGAGCTAGAGTCACTTGAGAAAACAAAAAAGAAACAACGAAATTGAGAAATTTCCTCCTTTTTGGGAAGTCGGTTAATAAAATAGCACACTACATTATACAAAACCACCGTAAAAGTCAGCTAGTTCGCTAGTAGTACCAGTAAACACAACACCTCCTCTAAGTGACATGGGTCGGTTAACAAACAGTGTCCATAATATACTATTCTGCTGATATCTGTCGGGAACTCAATGGCTATTGTCAGGCGCGCACCACTTCAAAAGTTGTGCTACACTGTGGAGCTGTATAGGGTACTATAGTGACCACATCGACGATGTCCTACTTGCTGGTGACCCGAATTTAAGTGCATAGTTAGATACTAAGGCAATAGGAAAAAGAGTACATTAAAAACAAAGTATTTAGGGTGTAACTAACTAGGGTGTGACTTTGATGATGTAGTTATACATATTTTGTATATTTATAGTCTTCTTTTTACCCGACTACGGCGAAGCCAAAAGGAAGGGTCATGATTTTGGCAGTCTATGTATGTATGTATGTTCCACTGTACTTAGCGCCTAAACTACCGAACGAATTTTAATAAATGAGGTGTCAATAGATTCGTAAGAGGCTTATAGATTTGAACAATTTTTGTTATGACGGAATTTAAATGTCAGATACTAGCCTCGAAAAAAATTAAATTGAGATAATCATAACATGTTTGGTATCAAATGAAAGGTCTTGATGAGCACATTACAAATATGTAAATTAATTATTATAGTTTTAGTCAACATACACGTTTAGAATGCGGCCAAAAAGTTTGTAGTCGGGTTTTAGTTTTTAAACTTGTTATTATATTGATTATTAAGTAGCTAACAAAAGGTACTAAAACTCGAAACAATCCAAAATCATGTCTGACCATCATTCTAGCTAGAATACAGTCCGTATCAATAAATAAAGCATCCATACACTTCATTATCCGCCACGTTGACTCATTACCGAATGAAAAGAAGCCGAGGCTGAACAATTTAGCGGTTTTTAATTAAAATGAGAACCGCCATTGTTACACCCACCGGTTGTTTATCAGAACGAGAGGAAATTAGAAGCCTTTTTCATTCTTTCATTAACATTTTTAGTATTGAGGTTTTCATTGCCCATTTTAAAATGGCGATAAACCTAACCCATTTACCGCTGCAAACTCTAAAATCTTGTTAAGAATGGATTTAATTTAAAAAAGAATGAAGTTCTACTATTTTGAATTACGATTGCTTTAGAAGTTTAGAATTCAAGATCATGATCAAGTTTCCTGTTTTCGCATTTAAAACAGGATCATTTAACAGCAAAAAGGTGCATACGAATCAAACCTATTTGGCACTTTTCGAGACCCACTGCGAGGATCGACCGGAGGACACGGTGGAGCACACTGTGGAGGCGTGCCCTGCTTGGGCGGAGCCCCGCCGTGTTCTCGTAGCGGCGATCGGCGGCGGTGACCTCTCGCGCCCGGCCCTGGTGCAAGCCATGGTCCGGGGCGAGGAGGAATGGGACGCCGTCGCCTCCTTCTGCGAAGCAGTGATGCTAGCGAAGGAGGTGGCAGAACGAGAGAGGGAGAGAACCTCTCAACGTCCCAGCCGCCGCGGAAGGCGCTCCGGGCGTCGGGGGTCACGCGATGACCTCCGGCCACCGTAGACGCGGGCCTGTGGACGGTGAGTAACGGGCTAGCTCGCCGTCCGGCCGTCGTCATGACGGCAACAGACCGTGTCGGCGGCGCGTACGTGTTCCACGCGCGCCTCAAAGAAATGTCAGCAAGGAGGGGCCCGCAAGGGCCGACGCCAGTCGGGGCTGTGGATATCGAAAGGTTACCGCGGCTCCGACACAAGGGCGAAGAAGAAGGAACATGGGTTTGGTTTTTAGTCAGTAGAAGTCTGACACTCCCCTTCGCTCTGCCCAAGAGCGGGGGGGGGGGTTATTCGATGATTTTCCACCCACCAAAAAAAAAAAAAAAAAAAGGGCTGGCTTTTACCTTGACCCGCCAGTCTCTTGGGGACATTACGCATTTACAGCGTAGAGGAGTTTTTTTGGCGCAATTTATTATATTTCTCTTATTTTTAAGATAGTTACTTTTAATTATAATTTTATAAGTGTATTTAATACAAACAAACCTAAATTGTAAAGGCTAATCAAACCTAATTTGTAAAGGCTACTCTCAATTTTATATTCACATTTTGAGATCATTGCAATGCAAATTAAATTACTAGCACCATGCTGAGATAGGGACCTTTTGACCTTGTACAGGACAGGACCAATTTGGTTTATTTTTTTCTGTTTTATTTTCTTTTTCTTCTTTACGTGTCGATGAGCTTAAATTGTATTAGACCAGTATGTAGCCATCGGCACAGCTCCATCTTATCGACGAAGAAGTTTTATTTTTTATATAATTTTATTTTAATATTAATTTAATCATTTCTTTTTTGTTTGTCCCGTGCGAAACTAATAAATACTTTCCTTTCTCATTTAATTTAACCCTACAAAACAAATATCTTGCTACGCAAATCTGTTCTAACGATAGTTAAAACTTTCATAAAAGAGCTTACCAACATTTAATCAGAGCTCAAATATATGCAAAACATGCACCTGGGACCAGGGGCAGATAGTATCTAACGGTAAACAAATTCTAACATCGATTCTAATGCCCTTGCAACACGATTACGTGTTTATAACCAACTTTTTTGTGCGTGAATATATGCGTAAAAAAGATTTTGGGGGAAAATTAGATATTTTTTTGGACGATAAAACGATTTAGAGAGCTCTAATTTGTGTTTAGTAAGTGTTTATTTTTCTAATGATTGGTAATCTAAATAATTGTGATAGGATAAAATATACAGTTCATGGATTTATGTAGTGTTTTTTTTTGTGAGCTCTACTATTTTGTTAAATAGGGGGGCATTTTTGTTCATTTTGGTATAATTTTTTTTACAGCACAGTTAGAGAAATAATTTCTCTAACTGTGCCGTAAAAAAATGGCGAGAACTGGCTATTAAATGACCTACTTAAATAGTGAACGTCTACCTATTTAAAAAAGGTTGGCTTTCAATAAAAGATAAGAGCTATAAAAACATGTTTTAAAACTCTTCTAACATTGTCTAATTTAGTACTTATTTTTCTCAAACAAGTACAAAGTGTGTGGTTAAATAAACGCTAAACTAAACCATACAGTTACACGGCGGCCATAATTTCTCATAATTCAGTGAACGCACTCGATATGCTGATGATTATGCATAATTTATGCTCCAGAGGGTCAAGTGGGCCAAATGGGACACGCGTTCATAGGGGCCATCTTTTATACTTGTTGTGAATGGCCAGTAAATTGGAGAACATTCACACCTTATGTTGCGACCGGACCCAGAGTTTTTTCTGCCTTTTGTCAGTTTAGGACATATTTGCTTATCACTGAACGACAATAGGCTTATTAGCTTACCGAATTTGTAGTCTCATAAAGAAATATTCTGTTTTTTTTTTGTACTGCAGTTTTGCCGCATTCGCTTTTATTATTTATGCTTTCATTTTCACTTCGCTAATGGAAATGATGAATGAAATGTTTTGTACATTCCTTTGTTTCAGTCGAATGGGGCGGTTAAAGCTCATTTATAATTCAGAAGACAAACATGGCGGGGAAACTACGTGGTGAAGTAATCAGCGTCTTCTAATTAAAGCATCTTCGTTAATGATTATAAAACTGCATATATTTATACATCGGCTAACGACCGGTTTTTACAATGTCCGTAATAAAGAGCCCTGATTTAATTAACTTGTCTGCGACCATCAATTTATTGACCCAAAGCGTAATAAAGTTAGTAATAAAATGTTATCTTCGTGAGTTAAAATCTAATTATTTGTTTACGTTGAAAGCTTTCATATTTTCGGTAATAATTTAAATTTAAATGTATTTTTACGAGGCGATTAGCACAGAAACGTTTTTGTTAAGAAAAGTTTTGTATAACATTACAATACAACGATAAATTAATTTCCTGTTGGACAGTTTCTTTGAGTCTGCAGCTGTCTTGTTATAATCTACGATTGATTGATTACGTTCATATTTTTTTAAAGATTTTTTTTACGTACATACATATAAAGTACCTAACTTTACAGATTGTATGACTAGTTTTGTTTAATTTCCACTTTTATTACCAATTTAACATAAATCTCTACATCAAATCTATTTCAAATCATTAGTAACAAAGTACAAACGAAAAAGTAATAAGAAAAAACTATAAAAAAAACCCCATTGAGTCCCCTTCGCAGCGGTTAACAAGCGAACAATTACATTTAATTTACGGATGAGTTTTTAAAGTGCCCCAATATGGCCCACTGGGGCACCCCGCGAAATTAAACCGCTATCATTTTGTATTCGGATAATCTACCGCGACATTTGTTAAAAAATAAATTTCGAGAGGGTATCGCGAACTGTTACTAAAAATTCAATTGTCCCCGAGTGCTACTTGTCATCCTACACTGTATAATCTGACAATTTTACCAATCAAAGTGATTGTTGCAAATTTTACCGTACTGTGCTCGCATAAGGATCAGTTTAGTATCTATTGTCGTAGTAAATGTAAACATATAAAGCGTTTGTCGAAGTTAATGTGCGGCGAAACAAGTGAGTGCATTATACGGTTTGAAGCACGATTTCATTTACTATTCAAGAGTTCGCATTAAACAGATGAATTTCTGAATAGAGGGTTTCCGATTTTCTAAGCTGAGAATGTATTAAACACAATCTTTGCTAATCGAAGAAAAATTCGGTTTTCCTTTTCTAAGTATGGCTACTCAGCCCAAAAATTGCCGACAAGTTTGGGATTTTTAGTAGCGTCCATCAGCTCCTGTGATGTGCCAATATCTAAAAGGATTATTGTCACCATAATACCACAATATAATAAACGAAAGTACTGTAAATAAAGACATCAACCATTTTTCCGACAATAATCCGTTTTCGACCAAAAAAAGAACAACAGCTCAGCGGGTGGCGGGCGCGAACTTGTTACCCTTTGCCCTTTGTTTAGCTAACCCATAAAGAAAACAACAGTGTTTTAACCCTTAAGTTAACCCTTTGCGCCACATGTCGTCACACAGTGGTCGTGCGAAACCGCGAATCAACTCAATAGGAAGAAGAACTCACGCTGTGCGAAAGATAGTTACCATTACAATCCCAACCTTATTCCAGCGACATAAAGTTTATATGTAGATCGTTGTATTCATTTTGAACAGGCACAATAATCGTTGTGCGAAAACGGTGAAATATGTGGAGTGTATTTTTACGTGTATTGTGTCCGCAATGGGGTTTTTATTGCAAATGTCTGCGCGCGCATTAGTCGGATTGTTAGCCGAGGATGCTGCATATGGTGCGGTTGTTTTTATTCTTGTAGGCTTGATATTGTTTTGTATTATTGTTATTAATAATCCCGGTCGCAACCGAGGATGAGGTCCTTGGTTCGATTCCGAAATCGGGTAAAACTGTTAGCGATTTTCTTAGAAGCAGCCGGGGCTTATGTTCGATAGATGGCAATAATCACGCCCCGTATTACATGTTATTTAAAATGTAACTGACAAAATGAATGAGTGTATTCCTCTATTAGGTATACCTCTGCCTAACCCTTGACCTTTGGAGATGACAGCCGTGACGTTAAGTTTTTTTTATTGTTCCCACCGAAATTCCCGTTCTTTTTAAAACGTCTCTCTAATTCAATGAGTTTTAAAAGTTCGGGTAATCCGAAAAGGTATTGAAACAACGGAATCTATTCAGCACTGGCTGGAAAGTTGAATTAAAAGTTCCTTTTGTAGTCAAATGGAATGTTCGCAGTTTCGCAGAGCAATCCATCTATTTTAGAGTGAGAACAAAGTTTTTCAGCTTCCTCTCAAGTGCAGCTTCGGGCCCATTCTGTTTTATAGCTCGTTACTTGTAACGTCGAATCTTGAGGTATTAGGGAAAAGGGTTTAGTGCCGAAACCCTTTAATTTCCTACTTTTAATTAGGGTCCGGAGTGATAACGTCCTCCGGTCCGGAACGAGTGCTGATAAGTACCGCAGAGGTAGGTTAAAGTAGGTTTCCTTATCGTTAGTGACAATTCAGCGCAAAATGTGTCTTTTGTTTTAGTTATATATAGGTACTTGTGAAAGTTTGATACGATAAATTAGATTTTACTGGACCAGCGAACTTGAACATTTAAGAATTAGAAATCGTTTCACATTTTGAAAATTTTAATCTTTATAGTTATTACTATTTTTATGTTGCACCTGGTATGTTTGTTTCTGCATCACCCAACTGACTTGTGGAAAATGCTTCAGACCTGTGTAGTGTGTGTAGTGTGTACAGTTGTTTTTTTTTTACGTTTGCATTAAGATGGAACAAATATATAACTTATATTATTTGTGTGTAAGGATCGTAGTAGGTGGCGTTCTGTGGTTTCTGCCTGGGAAAAAGATGTGAGTTTATGTCATTTATGCAAGTATTTCTATATACTTATTTATACTTATTGTTGTGTACAATAATTAATTCTACTTTATTATATTTTAAAACAACCCAACTACGTATTTCAAAGCTTTTATTAAATCTCCATCGGGAAGATTGTTCGAATTCAGCAGCTCAGTTAAAATATGAGAGTTTTTTTTAACAAATTGAGGAATGTTTTCATTCTATTAAACCCGACATTTTTTACAAACTCCGCACTTTGCTACTTTGCTAAGTAAGATTCTCGGGCAGTATTTTTTAATTAACTGGTTTTTATAAGGAAAGAGGTTGGTAGGTTATGATTGAAACAAAGAAAGAAAAAATAAAGTGTGGCACTCGGAGACTGCCGCGGTAAATCTATTGCATAGCATTTTTTATCAACTTATGCAATAATAGGTATAAATAATTAGGTATTAATAGTGTAATTACACACCAAAATAATTATTCATTCAAAAAATTTGAACAAAAATAACGATATTAAGAGTTTGATCTTCGAATTTCGCGCGATGTACATTATATAAATCAAAACTAACCTTCATAGACTAACTAAGCTAGTAAGAAACTCTATGACAGAAAATTTAAAAGAAAAAGTACTGACAGCCTGACGTAAGTGTCTTAGCATTGAAAAATATGAAAATTTATTTATTTTATTTTAGATATTTTATAAGAAAACGAATCGTTTTAGACCGATTCGCAGAATAGTAATGCAAAAACCAATAAAACTTATGATAGATGCGTACTAATAATAAAATGAATGTTTATAGAGTACTGAGTGAGTACTCTATAAACATTCATTTTATTATACTCATTCATTTTCTTTCACATTTTGTTTATTCATATTTAAAACACTTTGTACACAAATTATACGAGTAAGAATATTTTAGAAGGAGAAAGCAGAGAGACAAACAATTATTTAATTTGACAACCTCAGTTGACAACCTTGTTATTTTCCGTAACCATAGCAACCTGGTTGAATACTGAATCCTGAATATTTTCGTTAGGAAATCTCTGGATTCGCTCTCCACGCTCAACTCAAGGCCCGCGATAGAATCTATGCAATAGATTAAAAACTATATAAAGTGTGAGTTTAGTGTGTACGAATAGAAGAAACGTTGTTTTCCAGGTAGGTATTAAATTATATTTTCGTAAAAAATGCCATCCTGCAAATATTTTTGATCGGACACGAATAATTATAGAGTCGTGTTGCGAGCTTAAAATATCAAGGAACTGAACAACAAGGCTGGCAATGCAAGGTTTGAATAGCATAAACATTCGGCAAAAATAACATTACCTGACCTGGGAATCGTACTCAAGACCTCAGCAGTCGTGCTTGCGACCACTAAACCAACGAGGAAGTCAAATCAAATATAAATAGCCAATTATATAAATTAACACAAAAATAACACACCTATTGTTACAACTGATTAAATACCTATAAATGTTGATTAACGCCACATAATGGCAAAAAGCGCATGAAATTTCACAATTATTATTACCGCAGTGACAGTTTGCCAGAGTTGCCAGTCTACTAATTGCCACCGTAATCACATCGCCTGGCAGGTAGATTAGCGATGGCAACATGGCAATACTATCTACATGCTGAATAAGGCCGGCCACGTACCGGTAATAATATCATCATCTGCCTAGCCTTTTCCCAACTATATTGGGGTCGGCTTCCAGTCTAACCGAATAAGTCATAAGTAATTTATTTCGAAACAATAATACATTGTGTAGAAATTTTGTAAAATAAACAGTATAAAAAAAGTACAATTAAAACATTACAATCCAAAAAAATGTGTAAAATACAAAAAAAAACAATAAGTAACTCAAAACGATAATAGTTCACATTCAATTTAAAAATAATGAATAACATAAAATAAAAATGACAAAAAAGGAAACACAAAAACTGAACTGTTTAAAAAACAAAAAAAATAAAAAGTCATCTAAATTTTTTTTTGTGAATTATCAATTAAAATAGAATGCAGCTGAATACCAGTATTTTACATGGAGCGACTGCTTATCTAACTTCCAAAACCCAATTAGTACACGGTAATACCTATTTTATTTTATTTATTAGGAATAACAAACAGCAGTATATTAACAATCACACACATTGCAGTACAGAATAAAAGTAACAAATATACTACTCACAGCGTTATTCACAGATTAAAATAAAAAATAGCTAGCTGTTGATTACAACTAAACTAAAACTAAATTACATATTTTAATATTTAACAAGAAAAAGAAAATTGAGTTTATATCTGTATCTAAAATATAACAATGAAGGTTCAAGGTCCATCTCTTAAACTAGTTGTAATTTCTATTTTGAAAACATTCCTGGCAAGAAGCATTATGTCGATTGAACAGAACTGTTTATTATAAGTGTCAACAAGTCGGTGCTGTGGTGAGCGAGCACCAGGTATGCCACTATGGTAATACGATACCCCATAATAAGACTGGTTTTTGAGCCACTGACTACCTACCTGTAACAACTGCCAAAGATGTACAAATAACAGTTGGGACCAACAGCTTAATGGGCTTTCCGAAGCACGGAGGAAACTTGGTAATGTAACGGGTTGGTCACCCATCCACGGACCAACCCAATCAGGCACGGTTTAACCTGAAGATCAACCCGAGCGTCTATTATTATTTAGCCACGAGTTCCTCCAATAATAATATGAATAGACCAATAAACTTGGTCCACTGAAAGAAAATTTAATATTCGCGAACTTATTCGTAGCAAAAGGTCAAACGTTACGAAGTTACAGTTATTACTGACGGAGACGAAATAAAACTGAAATATAATAAAGCCGGTAAAAGTAAAATTTACACTTTTGCATAAAAATGGCGATCGGCAGCTGGTGTTACTTGAGTTATGACTTCAGTCAATCATACTTGTTTTTATTAATACTAGATATTGACACACATAACCTCAGTTTATTAATATTAAGATAACATCACGCCTGTAATCCCCAAAGGGTTAGGCAGAGGTACCTACACCCGTGCTTCGCTAGTTATGTTTAAGTTCTGTTATGTTTAAGAGGGCGAGCATATTGCCATCAACCGGGCACTTACCCCCGTATTTACTGACTTGAAATTATATTTTCGAAAAAAAAAATTATTATGCAAATATTTTTTTGCATTGGGCAAGAATTTAAACGAAGTTAGAACCGACAGTGAAAGCAAAACTAAGAATTCTAACGTTTGATAGTTCTAACGTTATGGAATTACTAAACTACAGAGAAACCCAATACTACACTGCAGTCGGGATTGAGACCACTAATACACACCACCCCATACTACAAAGAAGCAGACAAATTAATAATAAAAAACAGTGTTTTTTTTTATTTAACGATATTACAAAGAAGTCCGCTAGGTTAGTTACAACTTACCCTTAGTTACTTAGTAACTAAAACATATCGGGTACAACTTTTCTCTATAATTTCCACAAACTTGCAGACTAAACAAACCCCTGATGTGGAAACAAACATGTCGGCGGCACACTGTCACATTCACATCCCCACACGATTAACTGGGGTGTAAGATATTCCCAGCAAGCGTGTTGTAGCTCTACATATATACTAAGAACTCTCAAATCCTCTTAGACAGTGTCTTAGGGCTTTCATGAAAATTTAGTATCGAGTGTCTTCATGCATTTGTTACCTCATATCATATCTTCAAAACTGCTTGTCATAATTCCACAAACGAGGTATCGTTAGAAGCGTCTTGATAGTCTACTGATTTTATGCTGTGATTTCACATTAAATTCAATATGGCACCGTTTAGAGAACTTAAAATCCGGTGCTTTTTTTTTCTTTTGAAATGTCTCGTGTTGGGTGTCAAGTGAAAGGGCTAAATTAGCACATTTTAAAACAAACATGTTGTCGGCACACTGACATATATATATGCATCCCTAAACGATTAACTGCTATGTAGGATATTCTCAGTAAGCGTGATGTAGCTCTACATACTATACAGGGAACTCTGAAATCCTTTTAGACAGTCTCTTAGAGCATTAATGAAAATTGAGTATCGAGATAAAGTGCTTACCAATGTTTTCAAAGTTAAATCGTGGTTTAATAAGTTTATGAAAAGCGAGGAGACGGGAAAAGTTACTTGTTAATAAATAACAATACATTCTAATAAACTGTTTACATCGACTTTCGTCCGTGACAAATATTATTTAATTATTAGTTTAAGTTTTTGTAATGATATAGTTCAATCATGATTCGAAAGACACCTGGTGCATCTATTATCACAAGAAAGTTATTGTTGTATACCTCGAGAACAGTGCTTTTCTTTCAGGAAGAAAGGTACTTTACATCCGTCTCGTTCACCGGACAACGTCATACGGAAAATGTCCGGATGATCGGTTCAGTGGTTTAGTGTGAAAGGTAACAATCAAATTTACTTTTGCATTTATAATATTAAGGATGTGTTCATTCATAGTGATTGTGCACGGAGCACACACTAATCCATCTATCTATAAAGTTTCTTGCTCTAGATTTATATGTCCCCTTTCTATACTTAAGTCCAATCGGTTCCTTATAGACAACGTAGTGTTATAAAATATTATTGTATCGTTAAATAATATCTTTTGCAGACTGAATTGAAGTACGTAATAATTATTGTGATGCATCAATTTACGGCTGCCAAAGTTATAGATCGATTGTCTACTCTAGAGGGTTGGCATGTGGGGATTTAACCCTTCCTATGTTGATATTATACATAAATATTAATATATCATTTGCTCTGAGAATGACTCTTGTGTTGCTTATAAATGATTGAATAATAAGATTGTGAGGATGTCTCGATACTTATTACTCTTTCAGGCAAAAACTACTGACCGGTTTCGAATATAATTTAGCACACAGATAGTTAATAACCTGGATTAACATATAGGATCCTGTTTTATTCGGAAGTACGCTCACGTGGGACAGTTACTGAACCACACGCGGGCGAAGCCGCGGACAAAAGCTAGGATAAATATAAATCTAACTCTATTAGTTCCATACCACCGAATGCAACACATTTAGTTGGTGATACCACAAATTTCAATTTGTAATTATGTAAAATAGCCTCTATATCTTGTATTTATTTCATGGTATCAACCAGGATCCTTAGATCTTCATAGATAGGTAAGTGTTTCATAGGAGGTGATTAATAAATAGTAAGTACCTACATCGTAATTATGGATTATATCGAACAGACGACCGGTAGCCTCCACCTGTGCAGTATTATAACGATATTACCTATACTATACCACGATTGCCTGCTAGGAGTATATTAGGTCATAATACCGTGCACCAGGATGTATTATTAATTCATGAGTTGACCAATAAATGGTTTCTTGGTAGGAAGCTAGGTACACTTCGTTTTGGTCGTTGATATTTTAGAATTGGTCTTCTGTTGAGTGCTTTAGAACACTAAAATGTTATTGAAATAGTCTAGTGCCCAGGTGATACAAGCGAATATGAAAGCTAAAGAATATGAGATGATATGAATGATGCAAATAGGCCACATAACCTATGTGGCCTATTTGCTGCCTCGTTCGTGAGGCTCGCTCTCCAATACATTGAACTTTATTTTAATTGGCGAAATGCGGGTGTGCTTGTTAGCTACACCTCTGCTTAACTCTTTGGGTATTAAGCGTGATATCATGTTAAATATTAGGTAACATAGGTTACCAAAAGTTGAGTTGACATGAGCAACTTACAATATTATTGAACAGTTACCTCCTAACGATAGTCTTTATTTAGATAAAATATCCAAAGTGTGTGTATAAACAGGTGTGGTCTGTTTGTGCTGCGTGTGTTATATAACATGTTTTTTTTTATATCATATAACGCTAGGCTAGGGATATATTCTAATAAGGAAAATGATAATTGAAGTATAATTCATATGCCAGTAGATTATTTGATATGGGTCACAATCATACCCTAGAGTTATGGAATACAAACAGCTTGTGTATATATCTTGCAAACTCTCAATTAGTCTCGCATGACAACAAAACATGGGTTCATTAGGCAGCTATACAATTATAATTATAGCTATACGATTATAAAGAACACAAAACGAATACATTTTTAAATCCGTGGTACTGGCACCAATTGGATTTTAATAACATTACGACCGCGGGGCTCTGGTACATGTGAACCCAGAATTAATTTATAGCGAGATAACAGTCTCCTTATTATTTAAAGTCGCTCCCAACCCGCATGGGAGCAGACAAATGAAATATTGGAGCTTACCCGTAATTGAAATATCCTGTTAAACCTAAGGGTCAAGCAAATGAACGTTCATTTAAAATCGTTCATTATTGAACTGGATGCAGTAGCTTTATGTTAATTCTGTTTGTTTTAAATCTCCGGAGGATTTCGTGTTTCATTGCGTTTAAATTATTATATCATTTTCGATGAGACTGTAATATGTGGTTATGGGAGATAATACTTTTTGGACAGAATATTAAATAGGTTATATCAACGTATGGGAAAATATAGTATCATCATTATCATCTGCTTAGCCTTTTCCCATCTATGTTGGATTTGGCTTCCAGTCTCAAACTCAAACTCAAACTCAAATCCATCATTCAATTAAGCCATTACAGGCACTTTTGAATGTCAGAAGGACGGAAGAAGAACGAAACTACGAGTGCAATGCGTCATTCCGAAAGCCACCATCTAACGTGTCACTGACTACCTGTAACGACTGCCAAAGTTCTATAAATGACAGCCGGGACGCATGGCTTAACGTGCTTTCCGCAACACGGAATAAACTCGGTATGTAATGGGTGGTAACTCCTCCATAGACCAACTTTTTTTTTTTGTTGTTGGTTTGAGAACTATGCCTAGCGCATACCGCACCATCCGGGGAGACGGCGCGGTTATGTAGGGCTTGCACCCATTAACAAACACCGCCGTGAACCTACTGTCGCCTTGTTGGATGGGCCACGAGAACTGCTACGCATGACGTTCGCGACCAATCCAGCGCAGCCCGCCACCGGGCTCCAAATCCACAGACCAACCTAGGCCAACGCAGCTTAACCTCCCGCACCTCGAGAAATAGAGAATATGCAACTCGAATTCATTATGTACTTGTATTTTTAATTGTCTGATATCCAAATAAATTGTTATCCGAATAAGTTTTTCCGGAAATCCGTAAATCTATAAATCGTAGTAACAAAGGGCTACGACGTAGCACTCGTAGCACCTGGCGTAGCAATCATTTATTATTCTCATAGCCACCATTGTTCGGTCTCAATATCGATAACGGTTATTTCAAAGGGATATTTTTGTCATGGCACTCATGGTAGTCATGGTATATCTCATCAGATTCAGAATTATGAGCTCTATCGACTTGTTAATACGATGTCAGAGTATATCCAGTTTCCTGAAGCTGTTTTGTATGATACATATTTGAGATAAAATAATTATTTGTATCTACATGGAAATGTCCCCAGAATGATATGGGTTACATTATGAGATATTATAGAGATTCGTCCGGGGACTTCGTAGAACCGTAAAGACTATACTTTGTACGTTATAAATGTACGCATAATATGTGCAAAACAGGAATTTCTTAGTGGCAGCCACGCGGTCTGTATTTATGCTCAGTTGATGTCAATAGGCTCGCCCCTTATTACAAAGGATTTAAACGTAACTGGAAAAATGTAGGTGTTCTATTAGGTACTCTGCCTAAACCTTCTGGGATTACAGGCGTGATGTTATGTTGCGACTAACACCTGCCGGGCAAAAATCCAGGCTTTACTTTTAAGGCTGAAACAAAGAAATTCCTGATGGAAAAACCCAACAACACTTTTCCGTCCTGGGATACGAACTCAGGACCTCGGTCAGCAATCGCGTTATTTAGTCTTTATTCATTGATTAAACCAATCCAGTGATCCAATAATGCGAATTTAAATTCAATCCGTCTGAATATTTTTGCAGTGGTATGAAAAATTTCAACTTCAGCGTCCACATCCAATGAATATCATTTTCGATATCGCGAATTCTTCGAAACGTCGTTATTTTAACACTTCGTTATAATCTGGTTAAATATCAAAGGGGAATATCTGCTCAGGTGATATTCATTGATGATGTTTCTGCTTTAGAGTGTAAATGTGGTGCTGTATCACAAACGATGGATCACTTAATTTACGGTCTTGTAAGTCTTATTGTTTCTTTATTACTGGAACAAATGAACCCTTCTTACAAAATAAACTATCTTCCAGTAAAAGTCCCGTGAAAATCAGTCCAGCCCTTTTGGAGATTAACCGGAACAAACAATCAAACAGACAGAACCAAAATAAAAATGTTCATGTACTGTAAATACTTTCAATGCATTCAGTAAAAAAGCAGTTTTTTAAATTGCGAACAGATACAATGCAGTGGGTCCATGTTCTTCTTTTATTTTATACAAATTGATTTATTTGTAAGGTCCCATTAAAATAGGTGGACAAATTTTAACACAGCGTTCAGTACGTCTAACCAAACATATCCAAGTATAAAAAACACTGATTATAGTGATTTTTTTTGACATAAAATGTTGGGTAACTAACACTTTTAATGTATTTTCGCTAGCTGTTTTATTTTTTTGTAAGTATTGTTACGACGGCCATGCGATGCGAGGGGATGGAGGGGTCAAAGTAAACTACATGTTAGTTACTACTCCAAGAGTCGATTACTCTTCCACCTTTAATTAGCAACATTATATACATAGCTACGACGTGATGTTATGTCGATAATCTACAATCACGTATTCACATACTCTCTACCTTAGCATATTATACTACGTGCTGTACGTGACGTGCTGACATCACACCACATCACCCCTCTTAAATTAAAAAAAAAAACTAAATTACAAGGTTTTTTTTTTTTTCCATTACAAACTATTACTCTAATTCTTACAATACAATTTTGTTCTATTCTTATGCACTATATCTATTTTATTTTTATACTTAATCACAACATTTGGTGACTCGTCTTTTACAACTTCAAAAGGTCCATTATAAATACATTCCAATTTGTTGCCAGTTTCATTCTTAATCAAAACTAAATCACCTTCCTTATAGGTTACAGAATTAAGATTCTTATCATAACAATGTTTTCTAGCTAATTTACTCGCTATTAAATTCTCCCTTGCATCATTTTGTGCCCTTTGCAATCTGTACTTAAATTCTAAAGGATAATCATCAAAATTATACAATGGTTCAACACTTTCTCCTTGAAGACTACTTGGTAATCTGCATATTCTTCCAAACACTAATTCATAAGGTGTATATTTGGTAACAGTATTAACTGTCGTATTATAAGAAAAACACCAAAATGGAATCCAAGTACTCCATGATGATGGGTTATTATTCGTCTGTATCCTCAAATATGCACCTAATGTTTTATGTACATTCTCCAAAGAACCTATACTTTCATGATGATATGACGTTGACATGACTTTATTGATGTTCAAGATATCACATAGCTCTATCATTACTTTCGAAATGAATTCACTACCCCTATCCGTAGCTATTGTTTTCGGTATTCCATATCTCAAAACAAAATTCTCTGCCAAAGCTTTTGCTACCTCATTTGCGGATTTATTCTTTAACGGATAAGCCTCTACAAACTTCGTAAGTTCACATTGAAGAGTTAATATGTAAACATTGCCTCTTTCGTCTCTATCAAGGGGTCCCACTATGTCTAAATAAATCTTCTCAAACGATGTTGATGCAGTAGTCGTAATCGTCATGGGTTCCCTAATATTCCTAGAATACTTTTGCTTACAACATTTATCACATTTACCAACGTACTCCACTACGTCTTTCTCTATAGAAGGCCAATAATAATACTTCTTTATATTATTCACCATCCTACGTATTCCTGCATGACCACTCGTGGGTAAAATATGGAAATCATTCAAAATAACCTTCTTCTCATCTTTCCCTTCTATTCTCCGTAAATCCTTCACTACACACAGTTTAAAATCCCCACAAATCGAACTTCTATTTTCCTTCAAATATTTTGCCATTCTTGTAATAAAATCAACGTTATAACGATTTTTCATAATAATTACTTCTTTAATGCCTTCTTCAATACAAAAACTGACTGAAAATACCCAGCTCGTAACAGTATCTAATGCGTTTTTATTATTTTCTTTTTTTACCATTGTCCTTATTTTGGTGGTCTGAATGATTTCTAAAATTTTGTCCACCTATTTTAATCCTTATAGATTCTTTGAATATTCCCTCGTTCGTTCTTGACATCGTTGCTACCTTTACGACTTCCACAAGATAGGATGACCAACGTCTTTCCCGGTTGCTGACAAACGGCTTATCATTGTTAGGGGTCCTTTATGGGATCTTCCCTCCATAGTTCGTAAACGAAGCGTATATTTCACGTAAATCAGGTGAGGACTTATTGCATGGCAAGCTGTTTCTTTGTGTGGATTTATTCCTTATCATATGTCAACTGGTTTTTGTTTACGATGCTTGTTAGACGTCAATTGAAGGAGGAATATCGATCTTTCTTTTATGGTTTTGGGGGACAAGGAAGTTGATCGCATTACCTTTTTATTTAGTAAGTTTTAAGGGACAAGGACTTAAGTAATTGAATATTCTTCTTCTGTAACAAGCCGTGTCCGATGGGATTTCTGATCGGCTAAAATGATGAATTGCGAACAAAATTTCAAATCTATAGGGGCATAAAAATAACTATTTCTTAGTGATCTTTTTCGTTATTTAACGAAATGTAAGCGTTGGTCGAGTGGTTGCAAGGGCGACTGTTAAGCATGAGGTCTTGAGTCCGATTCCTGGGTTAGGCATAGTGTTATTGGATATCAGGAATCTTTCAGTATCAGCCATGAAGTCTGGATTTGTGCCCGATTACTGTCAATAGATCGCATACATATCAGATATGTGGGTGTACTAAAAGGTTTACCTCTGCTAAGCCCTTCGGGGATTACAGGCGTGATATGTTATGTTATTAACAACAGTTTATAGGTTATGTATCCGTAGAATTGATCGTCCTGATGTTGGTAACGTTATTGTAACACAATCAACAATATGAGTATGTACTTATAATCTAATGTTCGTGTATAAACACATTAGGTAAGTACATACTCATATAATATCCCCACTTCATAAGCCAAATGTATCAGGCATGTGTTGCGGACTTGAGATCTGCTTCTTGTCAGCATGGTTTATGTGTACTCGTTGTTTTGTACTGTGTGCCCATTTTCTTCTTTTATTTCATATTGTTTTTTCCGTGGCTTCGCTCGTTTTGATGCCGGAAATCCTTTGCCGCTATGGGAGCACACAATTGAAGTAAAAAGTTTAGAATTTTATTTTATAACCTAGGTAGAGAAGGTAGATTCTGTATCCTAGTACCAGTTTATTTTCCTGAGTACATTTCTTTCATTATCTTCTTTTCATAGTATAAAACAAAGTAGCTCCCGCTGTTTGTACGCTGAGATCTTTTAAACTACGTAACGGATTTTAATGCAATAGGTAGAGTGATTCAAGAGGAAGGTTTATACGTAGTAAATATATGCGTATTATAGTAGAAAAAGCCGATTAATACAGCATTAACATTGAATCCGTGTGGGTGGGTCGCCAGTTTATAATATTAAAGAAGGTACAAATGTTTTGATCATTCCACATCCCATGATATTTTGATTCTAGTTCGATTAAGTTTTCCTTCTTGTCCATTTGGCAAGTTACCAAAATTCCTCACATATACGTCGACAAAAGCCATTTAACTCCACAAGTTGGCTTTCAGTCCAGCTGGACAAAGTTCCAGGTCATTACAATTTCAGTTTACAAGTTGTTGACATTATTTCTGTTCATTGAGTCAATTTCACCCAGACAATTGCATTGTTCATTGGAAACGGAATCTAATAAAGTGGGGCATCAATACTTTGTTTGTAAAGGAAGAGAAGTTAGTGAATTGCTTCTTTATCGCTTGTTGTATTGTTTTGGTATTTCTTAGCCCGGCCTAGGCTCTACTGAAAGCTTATATCACATAACTAATCAGTCTGTCTATGTGCGAGTATCATCATTAGTGTGATGTCATCTGAAAACTTCAACTTAATTAATACATCGTGTATTATCGTTCAATTTTCTTTTCACTTCTCTCGCTCTAAAATTCGTCTTTATGTCGTGCGTAGGCGACATAAAGTCGCGTTTTATGCTCTAGAGCATAAAGTAAAATCTTCGTCGAAGACCAAGGTAATCGGCACAGGTAATCGGCCCAACAGCCACAGGAACAACTTCATAGAATAACCTCTTTAATTTAATTCGTTTCGCTAGTATTCTAAGAACAAGGGATTGCTGCTTTTCATTACGAATACAAGGAAAGTTGATGGGAATAGGCTTCCCCCAATTACCTAAATCGCTTGATGGCAATAGGCTTGCTCTTAATTAGGTTGGTTGATGGCAATAGGCTTGCTCCTAATTACATCATTTGATGGGAATACTTAATTACATTGATTGATGGCAATAGGCTTGCTCTCAATTACCTAAATCAGTGGATGGCAATAGGCTTGCTCCTAATTACATCGGTTGATGGCAATAGGCTTGCTCCTAATAAGATTGGTTGATGGCAATAGGCTTTTCCTAATTACATCGGCTGATGGCCTTGATGGCAATAGGCTTGTACCTAATTACATCAGTTGATGGCAATAGGCTTGCTCCTAATTACATTGGTTGATGGCAATAGGCTTGGTCCCAATTATATCAGTTGATGGCAATAGGCTTGCTCCTAATTACTGATGGCAATAGGCTTGCTCAAAATATTTTTATAACTGAGCAGTATGAGTAACGACATTGTATACCTAAGTCAGGTGTTATGTCAAGTTTCCTTCTGAAAAAAAAAAAGTTAATTGGCGGGAACCTTAATTATTTTTACAATATTTACAAGTTGCTGTTGCATTTCCTCGCAATCGAAGTGAAAAGTAGAGTGTACAACTCGTCCATAAAACCCATTTTACTCTCTACTTTATATCCATCCTCGCTCGCAAGCTCGCATCGGATGGATAAACGTCTCGCGCAAAATGGTGCGTTTTATGCACTTGGTGTACAATCTACTATTGTCAGACATTGTTAAGTAATTCGTGTCCAATTCTCAACAGAAGTCGTCACTTGTTTTTATGTACATGACGTATTCCTTAAATTCCTTGTCATAACTGAAGAAAAAACGACGCCATTACTTACGCCTGGCAGCTAAAATACAAATTACGGCCAACTTCAGAACGAGGTCCCTGATAAGAAGTCATAAAAAGCCAAACGTAAACTTCAAGAACGGCTGGGTATCAACATTTATCTCGAGTATAAAGAGGCACCAGCCCTCCTGCACTATAAATGAGACTTAAAAGAATTTTTCCCTGTAAATTGTAAGGTTTAGAAGTTTTCCCAGCATCGGAGAGCGTCGTTGAATAAATATCACGGTACATAACTTCCCGCCTTTGTCTCCCAGGCTCACAAAGTGCGCATCCTACCTTTTTAAGACAATTTGCTTTAAAAATTCAGCAGTACTCGTGGTAATTGAAGGCAGGCCAGGGTCTCGCCCAAATATACTTTGTTAAGGCACCTTCCTAATTTGTGAAATAAAAAAATAAGAACGAATTTACGCGGAGATTTTCTGGTTACGCTGAAACATTGCGCCCCGATGTTTTGTTTGAATTTTAATTGTAAATGGAGCTGAAGTATTTACATTTTTAATCTTTTGTTCTCGAGAGAAACAAAACGGAGTGAATTACGCTTGTGAAAGTTAAGTATCACACGAGACTGTTTATGCCATTGCTTTAAGAAACCTGAAAACAGGCAGCAGGCAAAGATATTTAAAATACCGTATAATCAAAAATCTCTTGCCCTTATCCCAATTCATTTGGGATCGCATGGCATGAGTTTTTTTTATCAGGAATCGCAGCAGCAGCTACGGAGTCTGGATCTATACCCGGTTGACGGCAATAGCCTCGCCCCTTGTTTCATAGGAATTTAACATAACTGGTGAAATATGGTTTACCATTATGTAAACTCTGCCTAACCCATCATGCAGTAGATTACGAATCCGTTCGCGAGCGTTGTCGCAATTGCATTTGAATTTTGCTTTGATTATAGTAGAAATCTCTTAAATAATTCCATGCCAAACGTTGGTTGCCAAAGCTCAATTTTGGTTATTTTCAAACAAAATTAAGTGATATTTGCCCGAACGCGCCGGGTTCACCGGTGCCACAGCCGGTGCGTGCATAACTAGTTAAATGCGGACAAAACCGCATATAAGCGAGTTCGCTCCGGTCCAAACTGGATTACGTCTGGTGATGCACATGAAAATAATGGAGTTACAGCGATGCTCCGGACACCGTGTTTGTTAATTTACTAACGAACATACATATATACGTTTTAATAATGCTTATCTGCGATATTTCTGATGATTCATCATCATCATCATCATCAACAGCCTATTAATGTTCCCACTGCTGGGACACAGGCCTCCTCTCTTTTTGAGAGGGAATAGGCTATAATCTACCACGCGGGCCCAGTGCGGATTGGTAGATGTCATATGTCTTCGAATTTTTGGTTCTAAGACATGCCGGTTTCCTCACGATGTTTTCCTTCACCGTTTTGGGAGCAGTGGTGATGAAATAAATTACACAAAGTAATGCGCCTGCCTGGGTTCGAACCCACGAAAAACTGTTCGTAGTCGGGGACGCCACCACTGGGCCACCGCTGCTCTCCGCTGTTCTAATGATTAAAAAGAATAAAATAAAGCTAACCAAACATAATAGCACCCACACATTATTTGTACACGTGCAAAGCCGGGGCGGGTCACTAGTTTACAATATTTTAGACACAACCACAACTTTTTTGATATGGATAATAGCAGTCATATCGCTGACTAACAGCGATACCTAAGGTCTATCTAAGTCTAATTTAATGTGTTAGGTGTATGTTTCTAACTTAGGTAATCTCGCTTTCACAGTTCAATGAGTTCGAATGAAAGAAGGTATTCAGGGCATTCATCTCAGAAAGCTGAAACTTTCACGCTTAACTGTCTATGTTTGTAGAACTTGATCTAAACTACCCGTAGTTTTATAGTTCGGGCGTGATTTCCTCGGAAGTGAGATCCATTACACTTGGTATCCTTAGTACTAAAGTTTTTGCCATTGAGGGTTAATAGAATAGCTACACACTGTTGGTGTCAAAGATTGAAATCGTTAGAATGGGTAACATCGTTTCCTGTTACGTTAATATTGACATTTAAATAATACTTACTATATAATATTTAAATAATACTACATCCGTACTATAAGGATATTTAAATTTGTATAATGTTTTTTGCAATTTACAAGTCCCTTTTTATGATTATTTTATGAAATAGACATTAATGGTTGATAAGACTCATATTTTCATCAAAATACAGCCAGAAACCGACTTGCAAATTGCACTTTCATCTTAAATCGTGTTTGTCTTTCTTTTTAGCAATTGAGTGCTTATTCTTCTCAGTTTAGTTGAAAGTACGGCGAAGTACCTGCGTATATTAAGGTACGGTAAGGAGACATCTAACGAATTAATTATTTCGTTGGTGCTCCGTGATACATATGCTTAAGACGTCTACTAGGTTTTGAATGTAAGTCTTCATCCATCCATCCATCCATACCTACACAAATAAACGGTATTCAAATGTATTGAGAACCATCCAATTGAGACGGACATTATAAAGATGAGTCGGACCGGATACTGGATATTAAAGCAAGGAGCTGTAACGTACTGAATGGAATATTAAAGGATGAAGAATGTATCCAGGGTCACGTGGTCACGTTTATATATATACTATCATATTATATGTTTGTAATTCGCAATGTTTGGCGGCCAAAGGGTTCCGTTTAGAATATGGAAAGTCCTGACAATAAACCGGATATTTAAGTAACCCTCTTTCTTCCTTTGTGCTGTATTCATTTAACTGTTTCATTTTCTAAAAGATATCGCTGTAAGTTGAAAAGTCTGGACAAAAGAAAAGGCCGAACAAAGGGTTAACGGGGGACTAAAAAGCCGAACATTTCTGCACAAATCTGCAAAGCAAACAGACTGGGAAAGGTCAGGTCAGGTCTTACACATATGGTGGAAACCTACATAATATTGAGTAAACAATGATCGCATTGGGAAAACAAGTTTTGCTATGCCTGTTAGCAGAGAGTAACATAGGTGTAGTATTGATAAACATATTTATCTTAGTCTGTAAGGTATGTATTTATGGGCCAAAGTTGCTTGACAACAAATAGATATTGCTGTTGTTGTTATTGAACCCGAAAACGCACAGAGAGCCTAAAAAAAGCGACCGTGCCGTCCCTTAGGACTCACATAAGGAAAGCTGTTAATTTTTAACATGTTTCACGCTGACTTCAGATTTTCTCCACATTGGTGGCCTGTAGGAAATCGTTGCAGATATATTAAACGTTTTGAAAGCTATAACCACTTATCTAGGGCCTGAGGATACCCTCCTGAGTCCTGACAAACTCTCAGTCGCCATTCACAACCACAAAGAATGAGTAGGGTCCAGCTATTCTCAGCCGGGACAATCAGCATCATATCAAAACCATATATTAGTAACTACGTATGATTTGTTAAGCCAATTTCTGCCAAATACAGTATCAAATATGTACTAAAAAAAAGGTTGAATACAATCTAGGGAGAATTCTCTGACCGTCGTCACTGTCGGACAACAGTTTTATGACCAAGTCTTACGCTGTCTCAACAACAAAGCCCAGAAAAGCGCTTCCCTTTGGCATTATAAAAAGCTAAAAGCAAATTCACTTTTATAAAAGAAAAGTTCGTAACGACTCTTTAAGTCATACTTTAAACAGCTCTCCATTAAAGGTCTAGTCATAGTAATATCGCTTATTTTATTTGTGCAAGTATTTGATTTTTCTGATATTATTTTATACCCTATCACAATGTTGTCCTATTTAATCCAAAGGTTGACGGTAGAGAATTCCTTGTGGCATTAGGTCCACCTATGCAACACTATCTACTCACTATTGTACATGATGTTTAAACAAATAAACAAAACTAATTTAGGTATCTATTGGCTGGCCTGTTGGTCTAGTGGTTAGTGACCCTAACTGCTATGCCGGAGGTCGTGGGTTCGATTCCCACCCAGGACAAATGTTTGTGTGATGAGCACGATCATTTGTTCTGTGTCTGGGTGTAATTTATCTATAATATGTATGTATTTAGAAATATATAAGTATGTTTATCAGTTGTCTAGTACCCATAACACAAGCTCTGCTTAGCTTGGGACTAGATGGCGTTGTGTGATAGTTGTGGAATATTATTATATTATATTATATTATTATTATTTTTTATTTTTATTATTCCCCGTACAAAGTTAAATTTTGTGTAGCTTCGTTTACTTTCTATATTTCTTTTACGAATTAGTTTAAAAACTTTTGTTACTCATGAATGTCCATGTAAAAATGTTGTTTTCGTATATTTTTAAACGGTTTTATTTTTCTCTACATAAACATAACTTTATATGTGATTAGTATTTTTTGGAATATATACGGTTCTCTGTAATATTTAATTAGTTTTTAGTAAATAACTATTCTATCTGGCTTATGCCCCGCATTGCCCGCGGCTTCATACGCATGGTGATCAGTAATACTCCGAATTTAACGTACTTACTAGGGGTTTTAAAATATCGTAATGTATCGTCGTGTATTCTGTGTAATTCAGGTTAAAATCTAAGTGAGCCAAATTTCTGGCCTTTTACTTCGCTTTCTGGCCTATTGCTCAAAAAGTCAATCCAATACCAAGCAAGGGTTACAGCATATTATTTTACCTAAATAAAAACCATTCCGTCAGACTAGATGCGTGGTACGGTGGGCAGAGTATTGTAGCGTTACTTTAGAGGTCTATGCCCAGCAGTGGACTCGGTACACTAGTGAATGCTGAATATAAGCAGAAGGCAGGCTACAACAATTACTAGTTACTGTGCATCATCGTAAAACCATCTGTACTAAAGTAGACTTTATTGGGTCATGAAGAAGTAATAAAGCTTGAGTGATGGTTCCTTAATGGCCGCTCCTCATCAAGGACTTGACCGCGACGTTGCCACACCGCACAATAGATTGCTCTGTGCGATGAGCGGTCAACCTACCTATGTAGTTCGGTCTACCTACTATTCCAATTATCCCTTAACATATATATGTCGCAGTGATATGATGAAAACAGGGAATTGGTCAATTCCCTAAGGGATTTGATCAAACCACGGAGGAAGATAAAATAACAACACGGTTTTATCATTTCCCTAAACAAATCTAGTGAATTGAACAAATCCCAGTAGTACTCCGTGACGCGCGCTCGCTTCGCTCGCATATTATATAACACTAATATCTTCTGTCCTTAAAGTGCCGGGCCTCCGCCGGCCTCCTTCGTCGGCCTACGGCCCGGTGCCCATGCCGCCCTTGTAGGATACTGGGGTGTCATCTTCCGGTTTTTGATGAAAAACCTAGGTTTTTGATCAAAAACCTAATTTTATGAAAAACCTGCGACATATCAGATTGATCATAAACCCAAACTAGTTCAGGTTTTTGATCAAAAATCTGGATTGTTACAGGTTTATGATGAAATTGAGTTTAAACTGTGTCATCTTCCGGTTTTTGATGAAAAACCTAGGTTTTTGATCAAAAACCTAATTTTATGAAAAACCTGCGACATATACAAGGATACATTAATATAAACACTTTTACTAAGGATTCAATTCAATTAATATTCTATCTCTGGTAAATGTGTCTATACAAGTACTATAAGCGTCGAGCTCGTCTAAATGAAGACAGTGTTGAAAAATAAAACAGCTGTTCCATACCAAAGTCACGAAAGAAAAACCCAAAGTAAACATATTTTGGTGGTATGTCTAGATTTCTAGAATCGTATATACGCCATCACTTTTAACTACTACTACGTTCTGCGAAACTTTACCACATTTTCAATTTTATCACTGTAGTATAAGGTTCCAAGTTGATTGGAAATTACAGTTTCGGTTAGCTTGATATACTGGCATCTCCGATATCTTCTGCCTGTGCGATGATCTTTCTGCCTGTATCAAACCAAAAGTAAATATATTCAAATTAGGCTGAAAATCAGCACTTTTCGAACGTCAAATTGTACAAGAGACAGTCCCTCAAAATGCCCACCCTTCGACACTTCCTAGTGTTTTAGCTGGGAAACAAGTGGCGAAACAAACTCCCCAGCAACACATTTATCTGTTAGGTCAGATGAACCCGATTCTATAATATAATACACACATCAAAAGTGTCTAGGGATCAACATATATTTTTGCAATAACTTTTCTCCTGATTGATATTAATTAAAATTTTCTTTAAGGATTCATCAAATAAAGTGTTTTCGTTTGACACAGTAACGATAAACCAAGTCACCTTTGCATTAATAAAGAAATTTGCCATTTTCCTAATAAAGGGATTTTTGACATTTGAACCACTAACATTAAAGTTCGAAAAAAAGACTGAAATAACAGTTTTCTTTAAAATTTTATTGGGTAACTTAAACAATTAATAATCCGTGTTTCTACCGCGAACACTAAACAACACAAGAACATCGGTTTGGCATACTCAAAATGAGTTCATCCAAATCACGCTGTGGAATGGCCGCCCATGTTCGTTGCAACAACAAAAAAAGGTCTTCTTGCGACTGGATACCCTCCATATTCGGCAGAGCTCTTCTCTGTAGCATATCCCATGCATGCTCAATCGGGTTCAAGTCTGGCGACTGAGCAGGCCAGGGCAGGACATTGATGTTAGCTGCGGCGAGAGTCTGTCTTACAACTCTTGCGGTGTGCGGTCGTGCATTATCATGCATTAACTGAAATAAGGGACCGATTTGCACTTGTAGAGGAACGATGACGTCTGATACAATCGTCTCAGCATAAATTTGAGCGTTGAGGTTGCCTCTGATCCAAATCAACTCAGTTCTTCCGCCGATCCAAATACCCGCCCATACCATGATGGTTCCACCACTATAAGGATGGACTTCCTGGCAGGATTTTAATCGCTGTTGGCGTCCAGGGGTTCTCCAGTGTCGTATACGTCTTGTATCTGGTCTCATACCAAAACGAGACTCATCAGAAAAGTACACGAAACGCCATTGTTCTTCTGCCCAATTTCTGTGTTCAAGAGCCCATTGATATCGAATCCTACGATTGTGCATTGCTATAGGTGGTACCCGTAGCGGTCTTCGGGAATGAAGGTTCACTTCATGCAAGCGGTTTCTGACTGTTTGGTCGCTAATTAAGTTCCCTGAAGAGTGATGAAGCCTCACAGCTAACATCATGGCGGTTATTGTTGGAGCTAACAAGCTAACATCAATGTCCTGCCCTGGCCTGCTCAGTCGCCAGACTTGAACCCGATTGAGCATGCATGGGATATGCTACAGAGAAGAGCTCTGCCGAATATGGAGGGTATCCAGTCGCAAGAAGACCTTTTTTTGTTGTTGCAACGAACATGGGCGGCCATTCCACAGCGTGATTTGGATGAAGTCATTTTGAGTATGCCAAACCGATGTTCTTGTGTTGTTAGTGTTCGCGGTAGAAACACGGATTATTAATTGTTTAAGTTACCCAATAAAATTTTAAAGAAACCTGTTATTTCAGTCTTTTTTTCGAACTTTAATGTTAGTGGTTCAAATGTCAAAAATCCCTTTATTAGGAAAATGGCAAATTTCTTTATTAATGCAAAGGTGACTTGGTTTATCGTTACTGTGACAAACGAAAACACTTTATTTGATGAATCCTTAAAGAAAATTTTAATTAATATCAATCAGGAGAAAAGTTATTGCAAAAATATATGTTGATCCCTAGACACTTTTGATGTGTGTATATAGCAAAGAAACTTACATAATATAACAGGAAGGTACTTTTGGAGAAAAAACATTACGAACGTACTATTGTAGCCACAGAAAACCAAATGCTTCTTCGTTTGTTATTTATGTTCTTTCTCCAAAATTAGTTTACTGATATGTTATGTATTTTTTTTTACATTGTTTATAATAATAAACAATGTAAAAATAAAAATAAAGTATATAATAATATACTTTTTTTTTATTATTGAGATTGTGTCTGCAGTAAATCTAAATTTAACTTACACCTTACTATTGTATCAAGTCTGGTTCTTTTAACCTAACTGACAGATGTGTCGCTGGGGAGTTTGTTCCGCCATTTCTTTTTTCCAGCTAAAACACTAGTAAGTACATAAGTCAAGTAAAGCTTGACGGTCGACAAGTGCTGATTATCAGCCTAGTTTGAATAAATGACTTTTGATTTTGATATCATATGTAAAATAGTCACCGTAATATCTGTGTTGCTGCTTTCAAATATGAAATGTCGTACAAGATTAACTTAAACCATTGACAACACACTGAAGCTGTTGCTAAGTTGATAATTCAGTACTAAGTTCCCTCGAACCACGTCACTTAGTCAAAACAATGCGACAACTGCAGTCTAGCGTTTAATCCAATCTCCAGCGTTCATACGTAAATTGCACGGTAACTTGCAAACAGAGTGACGTATTTGGGTTAAATTAGAAGTTTTAGTTAGGTAGTACGAGACCCCAAGAGCTGAAAAGCCTGAGTAAAAAAACAGTGATAGCATAGCAAATTGGAACCCAACCCAAGACATACGCACCTCTGATTTTTCGGACATGTGCGTATGATGAAGAAGAAGATGATGGAAAACATCGTAAGAAACGACCCTGCCTGAGAGATATTTACGATGGTATTTAATATCAAGTCAGAGGTCCCTGGGTCCATAAACACTCTGAGGTTAGGTATTAACAACACTTATTAAAGAGAAAGAAATCAATCAAATGGCTTCAATTTTTTAAAAGTAAATATCGAGTCTTGGGATGCGGTCTGTAAATAAAGGAAGAAAATACCGTTTACTTTCTGGTCGTTGCTGATTTCAAACTATAAATTATCATCATCTGCCGTCGGCCGGCTTCCAGTCCAACAAGATGCAACTCAATATCAGTATATACATCGAGCAACCGCCTATTTGACCTACACAAGTACACAACCCTGTTAGTACTGTGTAATATGATACCGATTGGTAAGACTGGTTGGACTGGATTTCAAACTACAAACGTTGTCTATCATTGACTTGTCCCAGTGATAATACTTTAAGTTGTTACTAAGTTCGGTACAGTTTCCCATAATCAGTCAAAACAATGCGACAAACAGCAGTGTGGCTCTTAATCCAATCTACATCGGTTCATACGTTACTCGCACGGTAAGTTAGTAGCTAAGTGACGTATACGGGTCATATTAGTTCGCTTAGTTAGAACCGACCCGAGCTAATATAGTTATGACGGGTATCAAAACTTTCCTAACATATTGCTATTGTTCGGATGTATGCAATATTAATTCAAATAGTTTGCAAACGGCCTACGTTCGTACACTAGTTTTGTTTGTTTGACTTTCGTAAATTCAATAGGCTGATGGAGGCAATTTTGCTATGAAATATGAACACGTTTATATTGGTTTTGTACTGAGTAAATATGTTTTGGTGATGTGGGTTTATTGAGCTAAATATAATATAATGGTTATTCAACAGATACACGTGTGTTTATTTTGCAGAAGTTAGGACATGGAAAAACGCTAGCCATTGCTTGATAGACGACTCTATTATATGCAGAAATAACCCTCCTTTTGGGCTTCGCCGCAGTCGGGTAAAAAGAGGCTAGGATGATCATGAGCACATCTTGGGAAACCAAGGAAAAGCACACTGTAGTCCACGATGATTGACTACTGATTGTCACGAAGAAAACGTGACACCTAGTAAAAAATGTTACACACCGTTGGATTTACTATTTTAACAAGCTATATTTATTTATTTATGCAAGGTAGCTTCACAGCTTACATTAAAATAACTTAAAATATTAAACAAAACAATACGCCAATTACGAAGTACACAAAAAAATATAACTAAGATAAGGTAGCCGAGAGTGACTAAAAAATTGTTTGACTTGAAGCTTAGGGTTGAAAAGCCAATCGGATTTTATTAGGTACTAAGCTTTTTCTCGCAGCTTTACTCCCATTATGTACGGAAATTAACCCACGGAAACTCTCAGAAGTCTGGGAAAATATGGTTTCCCGTAAGTGAAAGAATTCGAAATCGGATTAGTAAGTAGTTCGTTTACTTACAAACATACACACTTTTGCCTCTGTATAATATTAGTATAGATTATATTTAGGTGTCGCATAAGAACACGAGAATTATTTTCTTCCACCACCAGAACACAAAGCACTGTTGTTTTACCCTGTACACAGTACATTCGCGAGTTGTTGACGTATTGCCCCGTCCTCCCCCTCCCCCTCAAGTGACAACTCTCTCTTATCGCGCCAACTTTTAAGGGCTCTGCATATTTTATACCGAAGCACCGCAATCTTCCTTTGTCTCCAAGACCCCAACCTACTCTGAGCTACGCTAACATGTTACATTAGATTGCTCGTATATGCTGGGAATCTCTAAATGAAACCACGTTATGAATGCCCGCGTAACTTTTATTGTGCTAGAATGGAATTCGGCTGAAAGGTATGTAGTCCTATCTGCTGAGCAATCCTGATTTTATTAGGAAAGTTTCTTATTGTCTCTTGATTTCAATATTTTTATAAAGTAGGTCTACTTTTGAATACGCAAAAAAGTTTAAAGGTGGTGATTTTATAACACCTGCTACCAAAAGCAAGAACGACCACCTTGCAGTCTTGTTATACTTAATTTACTGTTAAATTCTTGACCGTATTTTCGTTTTATCAAAATTACAGTTTAAAATGATACTCCAAAAACTTTTTCTTCTAAAATCCTACTATGGGTACAGCGCGCACCCTCTACATTTTTTGCATTTTTTGTCGACGCGAGCAGCTGATGACCCAACATTCCACGTCGTTACTATATTTAGAAAGCTTTAAAGCAAAAAACTGCGTAATATGACTTGATTGAAGCTAGGGAATTTTAAGCGGAAAGACTCCGCTCCCCAACCCACGGCCGGAAACTACAGCGCTGCTTATATTTCATTCCCCTTAAATAATAAAATGGAAAGCCACGGCCTAAGTACCTTATTTCTAATTACGTCTAAATTAAAATGAGTTTACATTGAGTAAGCAGCTCACGCATTGTAATTCTAGCATTTATTTAGGGTGATATCAAAGGCTTCATTCAGCTTTCATTACCCTTCTTCAGTCGTTAGATAGTCGGTGACCCATAAATCTGATCTCTGGTCTGTATTACCCACTGATTGTTATACTGGTACCTATTCAGTTACATCGGACTAGACTGGAGGCTGACCCCAAACATAATTGGGAAAAGGTCAAAAAGATGATAATAATAATAATAATATTCCACAACTATCACACAACGCCATCTAGTCCCAAGCTAAGCAGAGCTTGTGTTATGGGTACTAGACAACTGATAAACATACTTATATATTTCTAAATACATACATATTATAGATAAATTACACCCAGACACAGAACAAATGATCGTGCTCATCACACAAACATTTGTCCTGGGTGGGAATCGAACCCACCCAACCATTGATGAAGATGATCAGAGACTTCAATCGAGTCAGGAAACTGAATCAGATTTTTTACTTTTAATTTAGAAAGAGATGCCTAAGGAACGAAAACTGAAGCTTCATATATCGGTTTAATTCTTTCGATGAATATTTCAATGATATTTTCATATAGGAAATCGAATTCTGGTAATATCGGTGGATGACAAGCGAGCGCTCGCACACGGGACCGCCATGTATCATAGCGTGGTAGCAGCTGCGTGCAACTGCGGATATTATACGAGAATATCCGCGCTGCAACCTTGCGGATATAATGTAGAATATCCGCAGGTCGCCGCTATAGCAAATGACACTGGTGACTTGTTAGATATAAAATTTCGAAGGTCAAAAAATTGTAGTGCAATGGAAGTAAAAGGTACGCACGGCTACCAATCAAACTTACCTATATACAAAACCAATTTTAAATACGAATCTCGCATTGTATTGGAACTCTACAAAGTCAGACTCCACTTCCACTGCTGAACAAAGGCCTCCCCTTTCTCCTTTTATACCTTTCTATCATGTGCGATCTCTGGCCATGTTAGCCCCGCAAACATGATCCAGATCGTCACAATTTATAGCTGTTTGATGTTTGTGATTTGTGGTGCGTAATCCCAAAGTGGCTAATGAAGTTGCACTATTTTTCTTAAGTATTATCAAGATATATTCCCTCTCAAAGAGTGTGAACAGTGGGAACATTAATAGGCTGTTGATGATGATGATGATGATTATCAAGAAGATCTACATATTATGACATAACCGAGTCAAAAGAAAGTCTGAAATACCCACATCATTCCCTTTGTTACTTTTTTTTTGTGTTTTAATGACCTGGTTAATTGGACCTTTAAGTCAAGTCCCTTTGTTACAAGTTGTAACGTAATAGCGTGTTAGTGACATGGTCGTGTCTCCCTAATCGTTCACAATGATAAAAATAAAGGAGAGGTGGAATAACAGTGAGCTTGGGTTATCGCGACCCTGATACGAACGCGCCCAGCTTCATGCGCTTGACTTGCCAGCTTGCCACAGATTAAATAATGCGGGACTGAATTACTTAAGCTCACCGCTTTTGAAATGACGTAAAAGATATGAGTGCGGTGTTGGATTTGCATCGCTCTGGGCTAGGCGCTGAAAGTTGAAAATTGCATGTTCTATGTCAATTATGCTATTTCATATTTTCCTCCTAAATAGTACATGCAGCTACTGGATATTTATCCTGGAATATTGAATAATATAATTATTTGAACAACAACATAACAACAAAGAAAGCAAATACCTTTTTTTATAATAAGTACTTCTAAAAACTAAAATTTAGAGTAGAATGTATCGACACTATACCCGAAGACCTATAGATTGAGTGTCACGTCCTACCATTTGTCTGCAAATATGCTACGTGTAATAAAACAGCTCAAGAAAATATGTTCGAAAATATATGACATTTGAGTAGATTTATTCAGAACCTAAACATATATATTGCGCGTGATGAAGGCAGGGTACTCCGTTTGAGATAAAACGAATCTTTCAGACCAGTGGGCTTCACTTTACATTACGTACAAACACATAACTTTACTCATTATAATATCACACCTGTTTTGCCAGAAAGGTGAGGCAGAATTGTTCCTATAGTAGGTGCATACAGGTTCTACGAGTAAAGTTTATTCATATGTAAATTTTTCGATTTCATACATTAGACTATGTTTGTTTTTCTGTATCTTCACTTTAACCGTAACGTTGTATCAGTAACTATTTAAATGTATAGCTTCTTTTATGAAAATGATTTACCGACCCAATGATCAATATTACATAAAGAATATTTCCGAAGTTGGTTTAATAATTACTAAAAGCTTTGACCCGAACGTGGCGAAACAAAAGATATTTATCAAACATCCTGACAGTTTGAGTTAAAAGTTCGATTTTACGAGAATTACCTCAAAATCCTGCCAAACGTATCTATCTTTGTAGAAGACATCATAAAACAGACACCCGCACATTAAGTGCTTTGGAAAATTTGACTTTAAACACTGTAGTGTTTAAAGTCGAATCTTTGGATCTACGTTCTATGACATAATAAAATCTTTTCTAGTCAGTGTAAGCGGGCAGTAAGACGAGGAAATCTTAGTGTCGCAGTGCGGATTAATTGTCAATATTAAATGCTATTCCCCTATTTTTCCGGCGTCGAAATATATAAGGCAAGGCCCAACAGTCAGCGAATTACTGTCGACTATTTTTCATACAAGAAATGTTCAAAATAATTGATCGCTGACTCTGACCAAACACTGCCGGTGGAGCTCTCTTTCAAACAAACAACTCGTTATCAGAGTTGCTAATTTTACTAGTATTGTGGATGGTTATTATAAGAGTAGGGAAACACCAAACAAAGACGAGGGATACACTATGTGAAAGATACGACTAGAAAGGTGACTCATGAGATGAGTATAGAAGAAAAAGACGTGCTGCTCTGACCCCAAATAAATTAATGAATGTTCATGATGAGTTCTACTCTGTTCTCGCTGCTAACCGCCGGCAGTAAGACCGATGCCTAAGGCTTGGCAATGGCTTGCCTTAAGAAGGAACAGGGGCTGCAATTCTCACATTTTTTTTCCTTCCTGAATAATGCACTGTAGTGTAGACACGTCCTTGTCATTTCCTTTTCCTCAGCCACAAATAAGTAAACAAAATATGAACCTCCAAAAATTAACGAACTGAGCATGTTCTTGCCAAGTTTTTTGAACTACTTTGGACTGCATGAGAAAACTTGAACACCAATTAAATATTGCCCGTTCCCTCCCCTTGTTTAAAGGGGAATTTGACCTGCAGAGAGACAATTAAAGGCGGGTCTGGTGATCGTTTCACATCATAGATGTGTGAATGGAATGCTACATGTTATTAATAATAATAATAATTTTCCACAACTATCACACAACGCCATCTAGTCCCAAGCTAAGCAGAGCTTGTGTTATGGGTACTAGACAACTGATAAACATACTTATATATTTCTAAATACATACATATTATAGATAAATTACACATTATAATTACATTATTATTCTTAATGAACTGTGACTAAGCACAAAATGAGTGTTATGTTTAATGTTTATGTTTACTTCATCACTAGGAGGAGCTCGTGGCTCAATAAGAACTGCCACTCCGGTCGATCTTAAGGTAAAGCTTTGCTTGCCTAGGTCGGTCTGTGGATGGGTGACCGCCCGACATATCGAGTTTCCTCCGTGCCTCGGTAAGCACGTTAAGCTGTTGGTCCCGGCTGCCATATATGTAGATCTTTGGCAGTCGTTACAGGTAGTCAGTGACCTGAAATTCTGACATCCAGTCTTACCAAAGGGTATTGTATTACCTAGTATTAACTGGGTTGTGGAGGTCAGATAGGCAGTCGCTCCATGTAAAATACTGGTATTCAGTTGCATCCGGTTAGACTGGAAGCCGACCCCAATATAGTTGGGAAAAGGCTAGGCAGATGAATGGCCATGGTATGTAGAGGATTATCAGACGAATCCGAAATGCTTTTACCATAAAAAATTACAGGATCTGTCTTAAAATTTTAATGTCAAAAATAATTGCATCGGTTCAGAAAAAAGAGGAATACGAAAAGTCGATTTCACCATTGTGATATAATCGGTGTGAGCTGCACCTCTTCCTATCGCAATAGTTACTTTAAATATCCATTTTTCAAATTCCCTGTTCCCTCTTAATGTACAGACGAGAAATAACAAGTGCCAAGCCTTCGTCACTGCCGAAAAGCCTGCGATAATAGGCTGCCTTTTAATTTACGTTGCCATAGGGAACAGTGATGTTAATTAAAAGCCGAAGTGCCGAGGAAGTTAGCACTTATTTCGACAGACATAAGAAGAAGAGACATGGAAGAAAAGACATAATAATAATAATAATAATTTATTTATTCAGACAACAAGATTATTCGGAGCAATACAATAATCGGCAATACAATAATCTAAAAACACACTGCTATTACAATTAAAAACAACAAAATAAAATTCAATTAATAAAATAAATAGGTACTCATGTCAATATTGTAGGTATAAAAAGAAAAAAAAAAAAAAAAAAAAAAAAAACAATGTCATTAATTATGTAAAATATAAAAATGTGTAAAATCAAAATAAGTCTGAATTAAAATTGTTGTTTTGGGAAGAGATAATTTAATTTTTTTTTTTTTTTTATACATGCTACACCGACCCCAAATAAATTGAGTTAGGGGCAAGAGAATTAAAATTAAAAAAATTAAAAATATTTATTTCAATTACAAAATTAGCATTTCGATACAAATAATTGGAGATCACCTTTTAAGCAAGGAATTGCTTGTATTAGGAGACTCCGCACTTCCACTTATAATTTTTATGCAATTGAAAATATGTAGACAATGTAAACATGCAAGACTAAAACTAAAGAAGACAAAAAATAAAATAAAAGAAAGGGTAATTTAAAATTAATACAAATGGCTCTGCAAATTAATGAGCGTTATGTAGAGAAAATAAAATAAAAATAGCCAGAAAAAGCCAAGAATGAGTATAATATTTCCTTACTGATTCGTCTCAGCATAGTAAGGTATCACGTGGAATGACATCTGAAGCGAACAACTGTCTCCAGGCTGTAAAATTGGAGCAGTTCATGTAGTTTCTTGTCCACTCTTCTCCTTAGAGACAGAGAGATATACTAAGCTCTGGAATGGGTGAATAAATACAGTACTTACTTTCACAAGTTATTATGCCTTGTGACTGTAGCTTCGCTTTCTTTGTTTTTCTGACATTCAAAAGCGTCTGTAAAGGTCTAATTGAATTAAATGCTTTTAGTTTGAGTTTTAGTTATGACTTTTGTACCCAATGCTATTTATTCTGGCATTTCAAATACATGTTACATATAAAAAGCGTTATCTAAGTTGTTAAGAAGCCGAATTTTTCAAACTTGAGATGAAATATTATACGAATTTCCTTAAAGAAATCCATTAGAGTGTAATAGAAAAGTGTGTCACTCAATTGGAGTCCTGCAATAAAGTGCAAGATTAACTTAAAAGTTTGGTTAATAAACCACTAATTTCAAACAGCTAGTAACTTGTTGATCTGAGGCTAGTAATTAAAACCTCATAATAATTAAAATCACAAGTGAATTATTAATCGAAACACGCGCAGCATATACTTACCAATATGGAGGCGATGCAAACGAACGAATACTCTGGCCAATATGCTCTAGTTAAACGATAATGATTATGACATCGTAATTAAAACTAATTACTTCGCAGAAGCGTTATTCAAATTAAGTGCCGTTTTATTGAAATCAGTTCAATTTGGACTCGGCAACTAAACTTCTAGAATTCAAATTTAACATTAACGGTCTCAAACTTAGCCATTGATCCGAACTCCCTCCATCTTTACTTCGGAACTACTTAGACATTGAATTATTCAGACATTACAAAAAGGAATGAAGAAATGTCGTTAATTCACAACAAGCCATTAGTCAGCAAAGTTTTGCTGTAGCAAAACATTTCGTTAGGTAATCAGCAAAATAAAATATATATAAAAATACGTAACGAGTAAAAATGTGTCCTAAATGAGGTGGCCCGAGGCCCCGTGAATAGCGGCCGCCATGAATGCTGGCTGAAAGGACGCGGCAACCCCGGTATCCTAGTTCCTCGGTCGCGTTGCCAGAATGACATACATAAATATTTGTGCCAGTCGCCGGGAGAAGTAAAAAAAAATAAGTTTTCAAAATTCGAATGCACCGTTAATGATGATGAGACGTGAAGAAAAGAGGTTTTGTACTTGGACATGGTTTTGAAAAACAAATGAGTGAGAGACCTTACCTTCTATAACAAATGATGGCTGAAATTAAAGACTTTTTTACTTTTCCGATTTTTGTTTGTAATTATCATTTTTCATCAAAATAAGAGAGTATATACTAAAAATATAAATACTACTTTACCTACTTTCAAAGCACTCAGGCTTGTAATAAATATTTGCAGATGATTAATTTCAACCCACTGCAGAGAACGCAGAAGCATTGTAATAAAATATTCGAATAAACTGAAAACCTTTGGAACGACTGAAATTAGAATTAGAATTATTCAACGCCGTCCAATAAATCAGTCGAAGTGGACATTTAACTCAGGAATATTGAAACGGAATCATAGAAAGGAGGCCATTAATATATTTAATTAGAGTTATTTCTAATTTAATTAAAAGTTGGTCAGGGTTGCCATAGCCATCGTCGTTCAATTTGTTCTGGGCCACTTCACCGTAGTAGGTAACTCTTAGCGTTTTATCGAGGACTTTTACACCCGCTTCACTCAAACGTGCAAATAGAGAGAGAACTTTGTTTTTATTACCTTCGTCAGGCGTAGTAAGAGTTGCCTAGACAGTTACTATAAGCTTTTACTTGTGCAAGTATGAATACGTAGAATGTATCTGCTGTTAAATGTACTGTTATTTGCAGTTAAGAAAAATGTGGTTTGAAAATGGTGTTTTATTGAAGTTGAAAATGTATTTAACTTTATAGCTTTGAAAAGCTGTCTCAATCCCGTTGAAAGTCGGTACAGAAATACGAAGCGTTTTTAAAACGAACGCCTGTCTTTGCCATGAACTAACTAAGTATCAGACTAAAAAGATACATAAATAATTAAGTAATAAATAAACACATTAGTAAAGTACTCATGAATCCTGTCAAGAATGATATACCACATAATACAATAGGTAGATGATATTATTAATCAATATAATTATGATTATATAAATGAATATATTCTTGTTCAAAATCATTTCAGTACCTACTAGGCAAACATAGAACATAGAAGATCTCTATCCCCACAGTAAAGAGCATAAGAATCGCTCGATCAGCCGCAGCTTAACTACAGTTAATCTCGCAGACATTTAGAAGAAGCACCGACTTTGTTCCGTGCATTTTTAGTCGATATCTCTTCAATCCGATTTATCTTTGGATGTCAAAGGTCTTTGATTATGCGTTGCTTTTTTTTTCTTTTGCAAATTCAGCACAACCATTCAGTGTTTTTACTGTTCTTGCAAATGTGTAAGTACATTGCTGCAAGGATCTTTGGCAATGAATGACATTGCCACTAGGGTTCGAATAGTGCGATGGTAAACAGTTGTGAAATATCGAGAAGAAATAAAACAGAAAAAAAAGTCCTAAAATAACTTTACTTTGTTTCGATAACTTTAGTACCACCGACTTTTTTGGGAAGTCTGTTTTTTACCTTTTTAGTTATGTTCCATTTAAAAATCTTGTCAGAAACGGAGAGTTGATCTCAACTCACCGTTTCTGACAAGATTTTTAAATGAAGAGAGTTAAACAATCTAAAAGTCATAGCTTTATCAAGATTATATTTCTTGCTGATACCATAACAAATGTGTAACAAATTGGATTTAAAATCTAAATATTTACACTATATTTTGCATCAATATTCACAGAACAGATGTTCACAATTATTATAATAACAAGTCTCTCGTCTTGTGTGTTACCGCGTATTGCAACCGCAGTTTGTTAATTAACTTTAAAACTATGTGTACTTAGTGCTACCACATGTTTTACAGAAGTACAGTCAAGAGCAATTATAATGTGTATCCATAGGAAAATTCAAGAGTGATTTTCTCGCAGAATAACTAATGCAATTTTTTTATGATTGTATGGGTAACAAAAAAAAGTAGTATTTTTGTAACTACATAAAATTATAATTAAGTTATTAGGAGAACATCACTTTTAAAAGTTTAGTGTTCGTAACTGTACACTACTGTCTTATTCTGAAAAATTTACCCAACCAGTCTCACAAGTACACTATCACAAGTTCTTAACTGTATACACTTAGATTTTATAATTTAACCCATAGAATGCTTTACTCCTGAAAATTCACAACAATTTGAAAACCACGAAAATAACATTTCAAATTCACGCCTTCAAAATGTCACCAAAACCACAAATCATATTAGCGCATTGATCAAGAAGTTTTAAGCTAAACTACTCCATAACTTGTATAGTGAACAAGTGCCCAAGAGTATACTTAACTGCATCAAAGTTCATTAAGGGAACCCTTTCTCGTAACATGTTTAGACAGGCCACCGCAACGTCTTCACACATTGTTTAGATAGTAGTTCACAGTTCCCGCTAGTTTTGCGGTGTCTGTCACAGTCACACTTTCAGTAATTAACGAGAAGAGTTGAGAGGAGTTTACACGCTTCTAAGAGCAGTTTCATCAAAACTGAACGCGATTAGCGCATTTAATCAGCGTTCAGAAGCCATCAATGTCAAGAGTTCGTAGCTAATATGACACTGACAGTACAGCAGTGGTATAGAATTATAGATGTGGAGATCGCGTTCATTTGCATTTGTGTAATGTCCTAAAAATCTTCTGCTTCAAATCAAAGCATTTATTCGCATAATTTTCTGAAGGTTTAGGTGAGAAATTCTTACTCGAGTTTCGTAAATACATTACAAAAATGTTGGTGTCGCAAGATATTTCCAGAATTCAGTGTCGAAATTCAGCTTCGCTTTACTCAAAAACATTTAGATGAAACATTTCATTTTGTTTGAAACATGACAAGCATTCATCCGTTTTCAGCAATCGATATACCCTATGCAAGCAAATGAAAAACTAACAATGACAATGTATAACCTATTATAGACAAAATTGACGCAACCTGAATTGGAAAAACGTTTAGACTTGACTGACAAAATATGTATAAAAATCTGGACGAATAACGAAATGTACAGAAGCTCTGGTTTTGGAATCTGAACGGGTCTGAAACGACAGATGTAAAAAATCTCCTATCTTAGTTCTTAGGTCTTAGTTAGTATCTTAGTTTTGAAATTCTCCTATAAGACGACGGTCCTTTGCCATAAAGGAGCATTCTTATACTAGCATGAGCACCATACTCTCTCTTGTCTCTCTTTTACTAGCATACATTTACAACTCGGTCACCATCTAATTCGTTTCATTTGTAAACAACTGCTACAATAAATTAATTGGACTTATTGGTTGCCGAGATCGAAGCCAAGATTGCACTTCATCCAACATTCGTTTCAGTGCATCGTTCTGTCTGAGATAGCACGAACTACATAGTGGTTCTTCTCCCTACCCTTGTTGTGTTGTGGAGCAGTAACAATTTGCGACGCAGTGGGGCAGATAACCGCGTGTTTCGGCTCCCGAACCCGAGCACAGCAGGGCCCAGTCAGCACATTTTCACACAACTTTTATTCATTTTATTCGGTCTAGTTTACCCCCAAAAAACATTTTCAAACCACACCCGTTCCTACACCACAGCCACAATGAAAAGTTGGTATGTTATTAGGATCTTCCGTTTCACACATACCCCTTTTTTCATATTCATAACATCGTAAGAGTTTCAATAAGGAAACCTCAACCAATAACGTGTGTTGATAAAAAAGATTTCTAGCTACTTTCAGAGTTTCATTCACAAAGAAAATGACGCTTCATTGGGTTCGTCAATATCTTGTAACAATTCGAATGTTGGTAACTGAAACCTTATTGAATTTTCATAGATACTTCACTTGTACGATAATAGATAACCTTTAAAACATACATCAAGATCGAGAACTCCGTCTTTGAAAGTGACCAATAGTTTCACTTTGATCCGGTAGTGTGGTGGCGGTCCTCGGCTAATTAATGCGGTTACCTGAGCAGGGAACGGATCAAATTCTCGAAGGCCGACTCATTTGTAAAATTGCGCCGGCTTGCCACAAATGAGCCGAGGTAAAGTCACTAGCGTGGGCAGAAAACCTTTTTTCTAACCTTTTAGACTTTTTAGATCGTCAGCTATTATACCAAGGAACATAGTAATTTGGGCATACAGGACTAATTTGGGAACTATGCCTAATTTAACAAATTCGTATCGGTCAGACATTAGTGGCGTCCCGTTCAGTAACCGAAAGGACTTAATGACCGAATGTGAACGACATTTCGGGTGGTCCACATTTATTTGATTCGCGTTCGCCGATGCCGCCATGCCGCTAACGATCAAGTGTTATGGAACCCCAACATATCCTCGTATTTAGGGTAATCATGCGTGGCCTTCTTTTGTTTACAGTTCACTGAATATTGTATCGCCCTTTATTAGGTGTGTGGAGTTTTTCCGTCCACATCCTGCCTATGTTTTTCTAGTTGATAATAACAAGCCATGTAAGGTACCGGCCGACATTATTGTTCCTGTAAATACACGTATTTCCTGTTGCCGAAATCGTACGTGCGTGGATCGAAGGATCTTTTGTTTAGCTGCATATTACTCTTTTTTTCTCGGTTAGTACGGGGAAATGTTTTCTGTTTTTCCTCCAACAAAAGTGTTATTAATATCGCATGACTTCTTAACAATTCATGTCTCTATGTATGGTTCTGTTTTTGACAGGCTATTTACAATACAATATGTTAACAATTCGAACTACGATTTGATCACGCACAATTTGGAAGATTATGTCTTCAAAGAGTCTCTCCCATCGTAATTGACATAAAGCATACCGCCCTTGATGCTTTATACACAGTTAGTCCATACACAAATAAATAGGTACTAGTAGTCTGCAGTTGGTTAGTTTTACGGCTTATGTTACGGACACATGTGGGGCAGATGACGGAGAAAAATAATCACAGCCAACCTTGTTTATGATCGACCATAGCCAACACGTGGGGATTCTAACGAGAAGATTCTTAATTAAGTCATTCTAGAGTGCTGTAAAGAGTAAGACACCGCTCTTTGTTTTTTATTGATAACTCTTTGTTGGAATTACTACAAATAAAGTAAATGAATGTAATGTAATGTATGTGAGTAAATGTCAATATTTTTCTTTTGTCCTTTCATTATGTCCTCTTACAATAGTTGTCTCTCTGATTTAGGTTCAAATAATTGTGAAAGTATTGTAATTCTTCATGATCCGAACCTCAAAGAAAACTAAATACGTAATTCACTTTTACGATCATTGTATTGGTTGTTGATTTGGTAACGTTTTAACATTAAATTTTATTGCTGTGTTTGTACTATCATCATTACAAAATGTTGAATAACAGTGATAGTATAGCCGAAAATATAAAATAATATGAAACGGCCAATGGAAACGGCAGATTTACCGTACTCGTTATCTCCGGATTATTTCTGTCAATAACGTCAAACGGTGGACAACAGTTTTATCGAAATTGGAAACCACTGGCAGTTTGACAGCCATTTATGACGTGGCGATATCAAAAAAAGAAAACCTCATTCTATTTTTGAAAACCAAAGACAAAGAGATAGCATACTGCTTGTTGGTTCTTCAGTGGGCTCTGATGACGTCATTTGGCTTTTATAACATGTAGACAGGGTTCCTTTCAAGGCAGACCCTATAAGATTACAAGAGCCGTCGACGACATGATAAAGTGAATGCCCAAAGAGCTTTCTTTACTCGACCAAGTAATTTACTAAATGGAAGAAATCTCGCTTCGGCTTTAAAACGGACTTATTTTTAAAAGTGTGGATATAAATAAATAATTAGGTGTGCTCATCAGCACCGTGTCGTTGAATTATTTAGTGAGTGAGCCGGGGAGGCTGGCAAGTCCTTGGGTACATTTTGGGCCACATTGGGTGCAGTAGCGCTTTGCATTTATTACTACTAATGAGAGGCGATAATATTAATTAAGTATGCCATCTCGATTCTTTATTCTTCTTTTTAAAAAAGAGTGAAAATATACAAATATATAAAAATAAATCTGGAGGTAAATAAATAATAATAATAAATAAGTATTGACTTATTTCAGTATGACACATTTTTTCCGATAAATCGTCACACGAGATTATGTGTGATCATGGGGTCTAAAATAAAATTCGTAAAATGTTCACAAAGTGACTGCGTCTGTGACCATTTTACGAATTTTAACACGATTAATATTATTATCCTATTATGAATCTGCGAAAGTGGCCATTTTAGACCCCCAGCACATCTCGTATTTAAGGAAAGCCATACTTTGTCCTATAATTAAAATGGTCATCCAGTAAATCGGCTTAACAGGTAAGCCTACTGTCGGTTGTCACTTTGTCCGAGCATTCAAACTAGTCAGTCGTATCTAGGTTAACTACTACAACAGCGAGCAATTTTTGCTTGTTTGGGGAGCAAGGATGTTTCACCCCTTCCTCCCCCTTCACCCCTCTTCTACCCCCTTGCACACAACCCAGTGTAATTACCACATTTATGACGTCACAACAAACTACAATCGACAAGCGGGCGCCATTATTTTTAACGATAATTCATAATTATTATTGTTTGAAGCGATAAAATGAAAAGCTATTTTCTATACGCGATTGCGGTGTCACTTTTAATATGTATGAAGGCACAAACATATAAAATATATATGTGCACATATATTATTTGTATTCCAGTGAAACGTATGTACCTATGTCACGAAATAGTGGGCGTAAAACCACTCAACATTATATTCTACGAATTTGTTTGTTTCAGAACTTTCAGATGTCACACTCGCTTCACTTACTTTTGACGATATCTTAGGTCCCTTTTAATATTGGATATGTTTCTGCCAGGCCACTTTCTTATCTGATGTTAAGTGATTACAAACCATACTATCACGCCTGTGATCCCCAAAGGGTTAGGCAGAGGTACCTATACTTAATAGTAGGTAAGTGTACCCGTATTTTACCAGTTATGTTTAAGTCCCATGTAATAGAGGGCGAGCCTAATTGCCATCAATCGAGCACAAATCCAGACTCCATGACTGCTACTGAGAAATTCTTGATTAAATAACCCAATAACACTTTGCCCGAACTGGTAATCGAAACCATGGGTGGTTTTTAGTCAGTAGAAGTCTGATACTCCCTACCGCTCTGCCAAGAGCGGGAGGAGTCATTTGATGATTTCCCACCCCCCAAAAAAAAAAAAGAAAAAGGTAACTGCTGCTCAGAAATTCTAAGGAGAAAAATAAATAAAAACTGAATAATCTTCCAAATCGCACATACTACAGAACAGTCACAGTCAGTCGTAGCAAAGCACCTATTTTATGGCATGCTCTAAATAAACATATTTACTTTCTTTTTAGGGTTCCGTACCTCAAAAGGAAAAAGGATCGCTTTGTTGTCCGTCTGTCTGTCATGCAAGCAAGACCCTTTTACTCAGAAACGCGTAGCAAAGTTGAAATTAATTGTGAAACAATCTAACCTAGGTAGGTCAAAGTGATCAAAAGATATAATCGCTTAAAAGTAGCATATTTTGCGATATCGCATAAGAATCATAACCTCCAAGGTTCTGCTGAATTAGTATAATTTTTGGAAGAAGCAATATTGCATCACATATAAAGGAAAAAATTAGAAAAACTGTAAATAGTTTAATAACAAAATGCCTAAAAGTTTTAACCGTACGAATCCAAAGCGTACTTGGGCGGTTCTTTCTTTATCTTGATCAGTTCTCTTCCTATAAATAGGCGCTAAGTTCGCATGTCAGTGTAATTTGACTTTAAGCTTGCTTTCGGAAATTTAAAGAACTTTCACACTAGCTGCTTCTTCCTGTACAGACAAAAAGAAGCAAACTAAACTTTATAAAGCAATTCTTCACAGCGAACTCACGCGATAAAACATTATGAACCTAAGAACAAACAGCTGTTTTTCTAACCCGCTTTTCTTTAACAGCTACTCAGACGAAAAGAGCACTTAATAAAAATCCGCTTTTCTTTAATATTAATAGCTGTCATCTCTGTCAACCGGTTGTGAGCAACGCGCCCTCCTATATTAAAGATTCAGTGTTCCCTCGAGTGTTATTAACGGCCTATGATTGCTCAACACCTTGCTAATTCTTCTATTTTTCATTTATTTTGACAAACAAATGACAATCGATTCCACTTCTCACTTTCTCACTCAATACAAATGAAAGTTTTGAAAGCTTATTTGAATAGAGAACTGGAAATTGGCGCGAATAAAAGATCTGTTTTTAACATTGACTTATATATTACTGCGTAAGGACTGGGCGGACCGCATGATAAAATGACGCCTCGAATTTGGTCCCAAATAGGTCTTGACTAAACCGAAGTTTAAAAGAAATGAAAATTAATTTTTTTATTTTTTTTATTAACATTTTAATGAAAGCTTTATTTAATTTCTTTATACCTCGATAATACCACGCCACGTCGCTCATACAAGGTTACGTTTACGAGCAGCCTGATTAGTTCTTATAGATGACGTTAGTGTTTCTCTGTATGGGGAACGTATCGAGCAAAATGTTCGGACGACCGTATCTTTAGTTTTTATATCAATGGTTTTTAAATATTTAAATTAGGCAGTAAGCCCAAGTTTCTGTGGGATATTTAGGGACAGAAAATCGACTAACGATCAAAGTTTTTTACTAAATATTTTAACCGTTCAATAACCCCGCTATCTGAAGCTCGTTAGAGATGATGTGACCTTTTTAAATAAAATGTCCCGGACAGACATATTCCCGATAGCCGTGCAATGCGGTTTGTTGATATCTGATAACCATATTACTGGGTCACGGATAAGATTCAATCAAAATAACAACGTCAACTGGAAATGAACTTCCTCAAGCTTTAGCAAAAATTTTTAGCTTTAGTAAGAATGTTTTCTGAACTTTTAAAAAATTAAAGCTAATAGAAAACACGTTGCAAGCGAGTTGTTCAGACTTTCCCGAGGAGTTAACTATTAATTGAAGCAAAGGAAAACTTGTAGACAGTCTTTTAATGAACGGTAACAGGAGACGTCGAGATATCCTTATTATATTATAAAATTGTCCAGAAATGTTTCAATCAACATTACTAAGAAATACTAACAAATAACACACAATATTTTTAGTAATTTGAAGTTGTTGCTTGAAATGACATTGACAGAAGAATGCTATTGATTGACGTTTATGAAATTGTTCGTGGAAATAGTGCCTTTTTATCAAATAGTCAATTTATTGAACTGAGACTGAGGTTGTATTGGTGATTCTAATCATTATTACTCAGAAGGCACATTTGTTACGGCCGCGAATCCTATTTTATTTAACATATAACCTGACACCGTCCGGAAAATTGCAAAAATCGTCAGAAATTTTGAGTTTCGCGGGCTACCTTGTCGCATCAACCTTACTGGAACTACGTATATCGAAAGCTAAAGATATGATGAAAAATTTAATATTAAACCTTGTAACATATATTTTTAGCACTTCACTGAGCATTCATAATGACAACACGCCACCTGGCGGGATTAACATAAACCAAAACTATGGCCTCTAAGTGAAACGCATTAAATATTTATCACGACAAATGATTTCGGCTAAGTGTCCTTGCTTATCACTTAAGGTTTGGATGTTAGCGAGGAATTTGTTAAAGTAGATAACACTTGAGTATTGCTCTCGTTCATTTTAGAATGAGTTTCGTTGCAGTTATTCATTAATACTGAAAACTATAAAAAAATCAGATGAAATATTAGGTCTTTACCTATGAAATTGCCGTTCTGCAATTTTTGTTTGGCTAAGAATTCTAATTTCAAATTAATTTTATTTTAAAAACATGGATTTTTTTTCCAAAAGTAGTCATTTGTTTATTGATTAGTGTTACATTCTCATCGCATTTCAATCTTTTTCGTCATCATGGATACGTTAAAAATTCGAGTAATTATGGAATATGAGTACCGTCGTGGCAGCAACGCGGCACAAGCGGCACGCAACATCAACGACGTTTACGGAGCTAACACTACAAACCAACGCAACACCAGTTATTGGTTTGCTCGCTTCCGTTCTGGAAATTTCGACCTGAAAAATGAACCTCGCGGTCGTCCGAAGACTTTGGTCGACAATTACGAATTAAAGGCGATTGTGGAAGCTGATGATACACAATCTACGGCTGAATTAGCAGCAGCTTTCGACGTTAGCGTCAAAACAATACTTATTGGTCCATTTGCGTCAAATTGGCAAGGTAAAAAAGCTTGACAAATGGGTGCCCCACGAACTCAATGATCGCCAGCGCGAAGTACGCGTCGAGACGTGCCTTGCACTGCTCAACAGACACACAAATGAAGGAATTTTGAACCGCATTGTTACCTGCGATGAAAAATGGATTCTGTTTGATAACCGCAAGCGCTCAGCAAGTTGGTAGGATCCTGGTTCAGCACCTAAACAATGCCCTAAACGAAAACTTACCCCTAGAAAAGTGATGGTCACTGTTTGGTGGTCTAGCGCCGGTGTGATTCATCACAGCTTCTTACCAAACGGGGTGAGCATTACTGCAGATGTGTACTGTGAAGAACTGAACACAATGATGGAGAAGCTGGCACATCACCAACCAGCATTGGTCAATCGCTCGTCTCCGCTGCTCCTGCACGACAACGCGCGACCTCATACTGCACAGCAGACGGTCTCCAAGTTGCAAGAACTGGGGTTGGAAGCTCTCCGACATCCGCCCTACTCACCAGACCTTGCGCCTACAGACTACTAGTTTTTCCAGAATTTGGATAACTTCTTGGCGGGAAAAAAATTCAATACCCGAGAGGCAGTACGAAATGCCTTTGAAGAATTTGTTGCCTCCCGACCAGCTGATTTCTTTAAGAAGGGCATCAATAAACTGCCACTGCGTTGGCAAAGATGCATTGATTGCATGGGTGATTACTTCGATTAATACAAAAAATAAATACATGAAAAAAATTCGTTAAAATTTTTTCAAACAAAACGGCAATTTCATAGGTAAAGACCTATCTATACTAATATTCTGAAGAGTTTGTTTGTTTGTTTGTTTGTTTGTTTGTTTGTTTGAACGCGGTAAACTCTGGAACTGCTGGTTGGAATTGAAAAATTCTTTTTGTGTTGGATATTCCATTTATCGAGGAAGGCTATAGGCTATATAACATCACGCTACGGCTAATAGGAGCGGAGCATAAATGAAAAATGTTACAAAAACGGGAAAAGGTATTTCCTTTTTGAGAGCTTCCGCTGCGTGCGCTGCGAAAACGGTTTAAGTTACGCAAATATCATGTATGAAAGAATTGTTCCTCTTTAAAAGTTCTAAAAAAAAGTCCGCGACAGCATATATCTATCTTTTAAGATTGACTCACTGTAACCTTTTTTTACTGTTAAACTTTTAGGTTAAAAATAATTATTTTTTGCGAAGCTTATTAACCCATACGGTATTAATCTATATCTAAATAAATGTGTTTGTCAGAACGGAAATTTAATATAGAATATTTGTGCCCTTTACTCTATGCAGTTTAAATAAATATCTTAGAAGATATCGCAATGTAAAAATATCCGCGCGGCAAAATAATTCGCGCGTCGCATTGTAGGTACGGGGGATTCTGGCTGGCCTCCGGGAAATTCAAATTCAAAATATTTACTGCATCATAATGTTTACAAGTACAGAGTGTTATCGTATATGTATTTAACAGTAAGAGATACCTATAGTAATTCACACTTTAATACTAAAATCTAAGCTAATCTAAACCATCTAAACTATTTTAATAAAGAGGAAAGATAAGATTTTTTGTTGTTACGATTTAGCTTAATTTATGTCGGATAGTCGATATATCGAGAAAGGTTATAGCTATATTTATGTGACGCAGACGAAGTTGCGTGGGTCAGCTAGTTTTTAATAAAATTGTATAGAATTCAGTTAAAACTATGCATCGTAGACAAAAAGGGGCTACGGCGTAGCACCTGCGTAGTACGTAGCACTCATTTATTATTCATACTAGCTGATGCCCGCGACTTCGTTCACGTGCAAATTATAATGTCTGTTAATGAGTGGTCTTAAGCGCAACTGAGCATGTGGTCTGGGGTTTGATTACCGAGACGGGCAAAAGGTTTTCTCAGTAGAGGCCGCAGAGTCTGGTTTTGTGCCCGTTTGATAGCAATAGCCAAAATTTGGAAAAACGTGCATATTATTTAAGTTCATTATCTGTTGGCACTGGATGGGGACATTCTTCTGAAAATATATTTTTCCACCACAGTGATGGCGACGCCTATACTCCATTTACTATAAGATTAGAATTTCAAGTTGACCGTTTTTACAGTCCGTTCAACCGATTTTGACTTCTATACCCGTAGGAATAAGGATGGCATTAAAAGCAAAAAGAATGTTACAATACTGACTGTTTACTGCAGCTACATTTTGTCTTGCTGACAACGTAATAGAGTTCAAAATCGGTTGAAAGGACTGTAAAAACGGTTAACTTAAAATTCTAATCTTATAGTAAATGGAGTGCATACACATGCGTTTATTTCATCCACCGGTGTACCCCCTAAATAACCGGCAGTGTCTGTCACCTGCGAACATCACGACGACAGGCCTCAAAGAGATGCTGACATCTCTTTGATGCCTGTCGTCGTCGGCGGCCCAGTGCTGACATCAGGGGCCGCCAACGCTGCGGGTTGTTCGAAAGAGATACCGTGCCCGACACAAAGGGCTAATAAGGAACACGAGTGGTTTTTAGTCAGTAGAAGTCTGACACTTCCTACCACTCTGCCCAGAGCGGGAAATCATCAAAAGACTCCTCGTCTTTTGATGATTTCCCACCCCCCAAAAAACAAAAAAAAAAACCCGAGAAATCCACAGTAACAGCTATATGAAGGCACGGTTGGCACAATAGCTGCACAGCTGGGTGATTGATTGTGGTGCTGGTCCCGTTTTCGATTCCCGCACAGAACAAAGAATTTTTGTTTTGAACTTTTGAGAGATTTTTTCTTACTGTGCTGTGTACATTGGTCATTTTTTTTTATCTATTCACGGAAAATATTCACACCGTGATTCATAAAATGGTGTCAAATGAACAACGCCATCTATCAAAGATGAAGTTAAACTGCAAAAAAATAATGCATGGAAAGTGAACACACACACTGTAGCAAAGTAGCGTCATTTAGACTAATTAAGAGTACCTATTGGTGCCGTAACTTTTTAAAAAGGTGTATTATTTATTAGTACCGTTTTAATGCAATAGATGTCGTTGAAGAGATTATCAGTTCTTCAAATTCATATAATATCTATCGGATATCAGTATCGGATTACAAAGAAACAAAATCTAAAACCCTAATCACACAGACAAATTAAAACAATATTTTTTCTAAATAATTTGTTCAATTTACAGAAACTCCACGCCTGCAGATTTATTATATGTATTTAGATTTATAATCACCTAACTCTATTTTGAATAGTTTTTTTTTAGGTAATTCAGTGAATGTCTTTCTAGGGCGTCTACTATGGACTATGCTATGCAACGTTGATACCAAAAATATATATAAAGATTTGAAAATCATAAAGCATCAAAATAAAAATAAATAGTACTCACAAAAAGTGAAAACCGAGTGGGGATCGAACTCGCGAACATGTTGAATATTTTTGGAAATCTCACAACATTATAAAAAAAATACAAAAAGAAGACACTGGCTGAGATTTGAACTTACGTACATTTGTTTACGGGGAGGTCGCCAAACCGTTACGCTACTGACATCGGTGACGAACAGTTCGAAATAGCCGTTCTATTGATAAACATTAAGACAGTTATCAGTTGTCAAACCGTTGGGGCATATGGACATATTGCAATATTGGTCACCCCCCTTAGTAATTATAGCGATATTATGTAGCCCATTTGTAATTCCAGACTATAATCTATCTCTGTGCCAAATTTCATTCAGATCCGTTGAGCCGTTCTGGCGTGAAAATAGGATAGTGTAGCTGGGATCTTGGAGTTCCACATCAGGTGTTCCAGATCTTCAAATTTATTGTCTGAGCAGAAAATGCTCATCACGTGCAACAATTTTTGCTATGGTACCATTTTTGTATCTCTTATAGTTAAGCTGGTCTGTTGCAGTTCTGCATCAGGTGTTCAACTTTCCAAGATAAATTATAGCCTATATGTTGCCCAGACCTAATACCTATACAACAAAAAAAAAATCATTCAAATCCGTCGAGTAGTTCCGAAGATTAGCGTGTACAAACAAACAGACAAACAGACAAACAGACAAACAGACATAATTTTTTTTTTGGATTCGTGCTCTATTACTGTTCCTAAACCCCCCTCAATTATTATTTTTTCAATATATTCAATGTACAGACACAGTTTTTTTACTGTTTTATTATATGTATAGATGACAATTTTTCGCTTTACATAGGTATAAATCGCAATAACAAAACATATATTTTTCAGTAACTGTGACGGATTGATGATATAAACACAAACATAATTTATGTAACTCGTACTTTTTTCAATCACATAAAACACGTTAACTGCCGAATTTCTCGAAAATCCCGCGTCAAATCATCGGGCATGAAAAAATATTTTATTTGAAACATAAAACAAATAGGCATGTTTCCATGTACCCGTCGATGTACCCGTCGAACAGATTCCAGCATAACCCCGTTTTGCTAGTTGAAATTCTGACCCGGTTTGTTATTCGGTGTTCCGTGTTATTTATTTTGTATGTCTTTCGATTCAATGCCAGTTCAGTCTGTGATACCGCTTTCTAGGTTTTGTAAACCAATTACTAAAGTGTTTGCTGTATCTAGGATAGTGTTTGCACGACTTGCTGGTCTTATGTCTACACATCGCGTTCGATTTTCTTTAGAAAGGATTACTTATATTTTTTGTCGGTAAGGTATATTTTATCCTTCGAATGAGCTCATTCGAAGGATAAAATAGCCGGTCGAGGTGTCAACCTCGAGCGCTATTGATGATACTTTCCCAGCCTAGCCTTATCCCAACTATGTGGGGGTCGCTTCCATGCTTCCATACCAGTACATGGAGCGATTACCTATCTGACCTCCACAACCCAATAGTATTGAACAATTTATCATATTTTTCTTTTGATGGTTCGATTTTTTTTTTAAGCTATTGCATAGCTTCTATCGCGGGCCTTGAGCGTGGAGAGCGAATCCAGAAATTCCCTGACGAAAATATTCAGGATTCAGTATTCAACCAGGTTGCTATGGTTATGGAAAATAACAAGGTTGTCAACTGAGGTTGTCAAATTAAATAATTAATTATTTGCTGTTGATAAAAAATGCTATGCAATAGCTTTACCGCGGCAGTCTCCGAGTGCCACATTTAGTTTTTTTTTTAAGTTTCATCTTTGGATATCCATATAATTAGATATGTGAGATACAAAGACGCAGAAGTAACGATACCCACAAGATTCACATGAACAATCATCAATTGTGGCTACTCTCATCTCATAAGTGTATGTCTCGTGGTGTCATATCTCGTTCCATAATCATTAATTACCGACTACTACCCATAAAAACTTGATACTCCTAACACATTATCAAACTAAGAACAAAGATGATCGTGACCGAGAAACGAATGCCTACAAACCTATCTATAGTAGACTAGGAAGTCCTTATCCATTCATTCATTCACTCGGTCATTAAAGTTTCATAATAGAAGCAATTAGTGTGAATAATTGATGGTTGTAATCTTCACCTCGTATATAACTGTGTCAACTTGTGGTTCCGGCCCATATTGGGGAACAGTGTTCTATGATACAATAAGCGTGTGTGTCACACTCAGAGATATAGATATAACTAGATATCGCAAGTGCATCTACTTCCCGGCTTATGTGTATTTATCGCAGCAAGCTTATTTGTTTAAAACCACAACGTCACACCGTTACTACTCAAGAACTGAATAGGGGATCGGACAAAAAAAACTAATTAGTCCGTCATATAGATTTCCAAAAATTATTGGACACGTATTTTTTCTTTTTTCACGTAAACTTAAAATGAAGACGATACAGTGCTTCGAAAACTCGTGTGACGTCATATGATAGTACATTTTGACGAAACAAGTGACGTTTCAAGCCCCACTCCAAGATCTTTGACGCATTTTATCTTCGTCATTTTTTATTGATTTGATAAAACAAAAAACACGTATTCAATATTTTTCGATAATCTAACTTACGGACTAAACAGAATCATATTATTTTGACCCAGTCCGATCCCCTATTCTAGACATTTACTGCCGCACTAACAGAGCTTTTATGATTACTTAGGCTTAAGTAATCATCTAATATCTGAGTACCGCAGTTAGAGAACGAGAAAGTACTCTTGTTTGTATAGTAACCAAATAGTGGTGATAATGTCTTATTTGGTGGTAAAAAAAATAGCACGCTTAGTTTTCATACGAATCGTGATACTTGCGTTGCTGCGGGTTGTTCAAAAGAGATACCGCGACCCCGGACACAAAGGGCTAAGAAGGAACATGGGTGGTTTTAGTCAGTAGAAGTCTGACACTCCCTTTCGCTCCACTGGCTCCTACTGGAGCTGGAGGTGTCGTTTGATGATTTCCCACCCTCCAAGAAAAACTAATTACTTGCGTTATCTAAGTATTATCTTCATATATCTGTGGTGACACTCAAGCCCGGCGAGGATTCCTGAGAAATATCGTTCATAACATTCTATTCGTTCTCGGCTTATTACCCCCGTATTTATAGTCAAGTCAAAGTTTTATGCAAATATTTTTATGCAATGGGCAAGAATTTAAACGAAGTTAGAACCGTCAATGAAAGCAAAACTAAGAATTATAACGTTTGATAGTTCTAACATTAAGGAATTACTAAACTACAGAGAAAAAATCGTATCTTAAACAATGACATTTACTCGAGTAATAGTAATGACTTGTTTATAAATACGGGTGTATAGTGTCGTGTTCGCTATGACAAAGGCTGAATAAAAATGAAGACGTGACAGATCAAGTCATTTTGTTTTGAAACATTGTGCCGTACGCTGTTCCATATTTGGTATTTTTTCGAGTAGATTTACAAACAAATGAAACTGTGTGCGGGTTCGATCAAAGTTTGACAGACACATCGCGAACATGGACACCTAAATACTGTTAGATTTAAATAACTTTGATAATATTTGAACACTTTAGTTTCAAGACTGGTCTAGTGGCCGCAAGCGTGACTACTGAGCATGATGTCCGGGGTTCAATTCCCAGGTCGGGCTAAGTGCTATTGGTATTTTGCATTAGGAATTTCACAGTAGCGGCCCCGGAGAATAAATTCATAAACGGTTGATGGCAATATTCTCGCCCTCTATAACATGGGAATTAAAAAACATTTCGCGAAATGTGAGAGTACTATTAGATAAGTACCCTTCCGGGATAAGAGGTGTGAAGTTATGTTTGTTTAATTTCTAGTAAATTATTGATCAACACATTATTAACAAAGAGCTGTCACCGATCACCGAGTAGAGCACAGACAAAAATAGATAACTTAAAAATGCAGACACTAAATTGCAAATGCACAGATAACTTAATATATAAATAACTTCAACACTTACAAACACTTACTGACATGCAGAAACACAAATATCGTGCAGCTGTATCTGCTAATTGCACTAATTAAGAACATAAAGCTAGCAACGGAATTCCTCGCCTGCATTGTGCCGTAAACGTGCAACTATTGTACAACAATTATTTATGTAAATGTTGTAACGTTTGCTGTTTCCCCAAATGGGTTTTTTCACTGGTATATTTGGGAGAGTAGAAAGAAGCGGAGAGATGTTGGTTGTGGTTACTGGAGTAATTCCAATTTATTTGGGATCAGCACAACATGTCTTGTTCTTGCGGGTTGTTCGAAAAAGATACCGCGGCCTCGGACACAAAGGGCTAAGAAGGAACATTGGTGGTTTTTAATCAGTAGAAGTCTGACACTCCCTACCGCTCCGCCCAGAGCGTTATGGGCCTACTACACGCTCAAGCTTCACCACACTTTTCGTTCACACTTCACAATACATCGCGCGTATGGTTGGTAAAACTGTATTACCATTACAAACCACACGCGCTATGTACTGTGTGCTCCGTGTAATCGCGCAGGCAAGACTGTGGGGAAGTGTGAGCGTGTGGTAGGCGCATTAGTAGTCATTTGATGACTATTACCACTCTCTAAAAGAAAAGTATTTTTCTTCCACACACACTTCTCTATTTATCGTCATCTCAGCAGTCACCTCCTTTCTAGCCATATTATCATTCATCACACACTCCATCCATCTTTTCTTTGTCCTCCTCAACTCTTAAACAATGTACAATGAGAGATCTGCTGAAACTGATTTTGTATAGCTGGATTGGTTCAACAGTGGAGATGGAGTGTGTGAGGGGTGTTATGAAGGAAAAGGGAATAAATGATAACGTGACGACTAACAGGGCAGAATGGAAGATAACAACGTGTTGCGCCGACCCCAAATGACATGGGATAAGGGCAGGAAGAAGAAGAAGGTTCAACAGTGCTCTCAAAAGGGCAAATGAATATATCGTAGGGAAACGATGGCATGTCGTAGAGCCAAACATTCTAAGACATGTGACATCAACAAGCACATGCACAGGCCCCGTCGACAACACCCCACCCCACCACATAGAGTGGAGTCCTACCCCAGCTGTGAGTATATTTATAACAATCTATACAACCATTTTTTAAGTCTTATCAACCCGTAACACTCTTGATTACGTCATCAATGTCCGTAAGAAGTTATTAAACCATAACCATCAGGCTTTGTTTAAACTTTTATTTACGAGCAAACCCATGGTTATACTGCACCTGCGTATTCAATTATAGTGAATATGGATACACATTTCATAAAAAAAAAGTTTAACAGTTTTGAAATTACACACATACACACATTATATAGATCTTTGGCAGTCAAAACAGGTAGTCAGTGACCTGAAATTCTGACATTCAGTCTTACTAAAGGGTATCGTATTACCTAGATATTAACTGGGTTGTGGAGGTCTGATAGGCAGTCGCTCCATGTAAAATACTGGTATTCAGCTGCATCCGGTTAGACTGGAAGCCGATCCCTTTAGTTGGGAAAAGGCTAGGCAGATGATGAGTTTTGAAATTACACCTAGTGGCAGATTTTAAAAATCACCAAAGATTGCAAAATAAACAGCACTCATTTAGCAGCACAATAGGGGATCGGACAAAAAAAAACTAATTAGTCCGTCAGATAGATTTCCAAAAATTATTGGACACGTATTTTTTCTTTTTTCACGTAAACTTAAAATGAAGACGATACAGTGCTTCGAAAACTCGTGTGACGTCATATATGATAGTACATTTTGACGACACAAGTGACGTTTCAAGCCCCACTCCAAGATCTTTGACGCGTTTTATCTTCGTCATTTTTTATTGATTTGATAAAACAAAAAACACGTATTCAATATTTTTCGATAATCTAACTTACGGACTAAATAGAATCATATTATTTTGACCCAGTCCGATCCCCTATTATTGTTCTTCGTTATCGTATGGTTAGAATCTATAACCTGCTTTCAGAGTTGTTATCCCGTCCATGAACCTTTCACTTAGATTTACATGCCGTCAAGAAACATTTGTCAGGCATACTGGTTTAGGGGCACGCAAGGGCCGACGCCCGTCGGGGCTGCGGATTATCGAATGGTATAACGCGGCCTCGGCACCAACGCGACGTCGCACTGCTAGGTATATTCATCATTCATCATTTCAACCAAAAGACGTCCACTGCTGGACATAGGCCTCCCCCAGGTGTCGCCACATTGACCGGTCCCGTGCGTCTCTCATCCAGCGGGTTCCTGCAACCTTGACCAGGTCATCGGTCCACCTAGTGGGAGGCCTTCCAACGCAACGTCTTCGGTTCGCGGTCGCCATTCCAGAACTTTTCGGCCCCATCGGCCATCCGTTCTGCGAACAATGTGCCCTGCCCATTGCCACTTAAGTCTGGCGATTCTTGGGGCTACGTCGGTAACCTTGGTTCTCAAGCGGATGTCCTCATTATTCAGCACTATTCATGATTTTAGTAGGGCACAATAAAAATGTAGGCCATGCATTCTCCATTATCCCAATTTCTCTAATTATCTTCAGCATGAAATGGTTCTATTAAGACACAATAAAAGTCAACGCATTCTCCATTTAAATCCCAATTTCCCTAATTACGAACGCAATCTATCGCCATTTATATTAAAACCAATCAGCGGCTGAAAGTGTTTGGTTCCCGCCAATTAAGAAGTTTTTCTTGCGTCGTGCAAATGAAACTTAATTTAACTGAAACAAAACCTCTTTTAATTAAAGCCGACAGACAAAGGACGAGTTACCCCACTTTGGACCTTAGAATTTATTCGTAGCCACCTATTTTACATAAACAGTAAACACCTACTTTATTCAAGAAAAATGGTTTTGTTCATCTTGTTTGTACCTACACAATTATTATGTATCAAGTTTTTTGTAATTAAGTAGATAATACTGAAGTTAAAAGATAACCTGCGTACAATATTGACTCCATTAAAACTGAAATTAAATTAATATTGTGAAGCCACAAAGATTCTCGTACTCGAGTAAAGTTATTATATAATACTAGCTGTTGACCGTGACTCCGCGTTTAGGCTGTCAATTTTCTCAAGGGAATGTATTTACCGGATGTCTAGAAAGTAATATATATATAGGTTAATTATTTTATGGGGGCATGGATGGCCAATTCCAAAACTATGAGCAATACGCTGAAAAAACATCCCTGCATTATTACACCACGCAAAAGCGTATCGCTATTAAGGAAGGACCCAATTCTGGGAAGAAATGACCAAACTCTTATGTGCCATGCATCAACCTGGAATAGTCCCACTGCTGGGGAGGTTGGGACCTAAACGTTAAAGTTCTTAAACTTTAATTTGTAAGTTCAGTTCAGAACTGAACTTACAATGCATGATATTATTAGGTACTGGTATGGATGAGGAGTATGACTACACCTACATGTGACTTAAATGTAGATAGATACCTGGCCTAAATGGGTATATCTACTAGGACTTAGTTCCTAGGTATACACCTAACCCTGCTTAGAATACAGACGCCATAATATGTGTGGAGTAAAATCGCGTAGGCATAAAGCTCGGTCACACATCGGCGTCGTATCTGTGTTAGCATGGTGTTTGCAGTGGGCGGGCCGAGCGAGCGAAGCTTATGGCCGAGTTTATTATTATTTGTTTAGTTAGAGTAAGTTCGCGGCTGCACACATCGCCCCATATCGTGGGAAGCCGTGGGAACCATCTCGCTTACTGCATCGTTATACTTTAATGTAAAAATAACAGGCAGAGTATCTGTACCTGTATTAAACATTTTCGCCAGAAATGTTTAAGCCCCACGATTTTTCCATGCATTGTCTGTAAACCATTACATTTTTATGACTGCTGCTGTCATGGGTTTAATTTTCTAGTCAAACTAAGAGTTAAAGAATTTTTCCATCGGTCATTACACAGAAGTCAGCTAAGATTTATGATTTCTGCCCGGTTTCTTGCAAGTGGCAATAAGGTCGCTTCTAGGCCCTGCCACAGATATTATAATACCACAGATATTATAATACGGCCCTGCATACTGTTGTACTGAGGGTACACCTCTGTCGAACCCTTCGAAGATTACAGGCGTGAAGGTAGGTATGTGTAATTAGGAATAGAAATCTACAATTCTTCGTCCTTTTTCCGTTTTATCGACTTCATTAGCGGAGATAGAGCCGTTTCTTGTTTATCCAATAAAGGGAGGCAAACAAAATTGTGTTTTCTTAATAGAAATACTTTTCTCTTTGGTACTTACGCCTAGTTTATTTATCGTTCACTTCATTCGATTCGTTTGCTTAGCCTATTGTAAGTACAGTTATAAGCACAACAATGTGAATTATGTTCTGTGCTGGTACCAATTTTGTTCTCGATTTTTTTCGTGGTATAACGATTGCAACTTTCATATTATAAGACTTAGTTCAGATAGTGTGTTTCAAAGTATAACTAAGTCTGTAACAACATATAATTATTTATTTATTTTACTGTTTATGCACGTACGCTAAATACAGAAAAGAAAAAAAAAACAGAATAACAGGTATAAAGGCTTTTTCTCATTTCTAAAAAGCACTCCAAAAAAACAAAAAAAAAATATTAAAACACATCAAAAATAATTAAGAGGGACCATGGGACCAGAAGGGCTCTGATTCCCCATACAAATGAGCACGTCCTGTTATCCTAATCCCACAAGCGGCTCAGTGAATACATATGTTTGCTCGCGACTGTACAATGTAATAAACAACATTAATTCGTTTCGCTTCGTTGTAATTTGGCGGTAAAGAAAGACAAATTACACACAAATTCCTTCTGATTGCATGCAAATTTACTAAGCATCATAATAAATCTTCAGTGCTCGACGAATCCATGCTTAAATTGTAAATGCTAAAGTAACTCTGATTGTCTGTCTATCTAATACCTTTTACAACGGCAAATCGGATTTGATCTAAATACCAGACCAGGATTAGGTCTTAGGATATTTTTTATCCCGATAATACGTTCCAGTGGTACAATTTCCGACCTAATCACCGAAGGATTAATACAGTGGTGAACCCATTAGTACGCGTACCTTTCCCCAGTTATGTTACTCCCATATTCTGTTATCTAAGAGAACATGCCTAATGCCATCAACCGAGCTAAACTCCAGACGGCTTCATGGCTGCTACTGAGAAATTCCTGATGGAAAAACCCAACGCACGCGACAACGCAAGTAATGTCGCGGCAAAAAGCTTGTGTCCTATAAAAAGTACACGCTATAGGCCGCTTCAAGTACTGAAATTAAGTTTTTGTCGACGGAAATAGATTAAACGTCACTTGTGTTCTGTCGGTGACGGGGAGCAATTTTTTTTTTAAAAATTCAATGTAGAGTAAAAATGTGAAATCACTCGCCTCCGCTAAACAAGGACAAAAGAACTCATAGGTACAACCCTCGTCGTGGAAACAAGGAAGATATCACGGGTTAGGGTTTCCACCCCTACCTCTCTTGTCAGGGTATGCCTGGACTGCCAGCCTTGTTATTTGTCCGGATTTTGTGTGGTCAAACCGATCGGACTGACCTCCGGACACCGTGCGACAACGTACTTAAATATCTGATTTTAAACTGACATGGTCACTCGAGAACTCGAAACAATCAGTAAACATGGTAAATTCCCGTTTTCAGAATAAATAATACTGAAATATAGATCTGTTAACGTCCCATGTCCGCTCCCCGTCCGGAGTCATGAACAAATCTTTCTTTTTTCAGTATCCATACAAGGACTGTATGAATATTGAAAAAAGAAAGATTTACTTAGTAGTACAATATCTGGACTTTTTTGAAAACGGGCTTTTGTGAGGGTTAAACTGGGTATGTCAAAAACAACAGAATGAATACTGAAAAATGAAAGATTTATAGTATTAAAGTATCCGAACTTTTTTTTAAACGTTCGGGTTTTTTTGAAGACCTTTAAAACTTTGGAGTGGTGACCCTAATCGCAACACAAGCTCCCGAGTAGAGTGAACAGCCGAGTAGCCCCGTCACGCTGAAAACTCATGCTCTCGATAAAGTTCGCTCGCTTTACATTGAAAACGTATTAAGAGCAATTACGAAGTTTCAACCCCTTGCAGATATAACATAATTAGCCATGGAAGAACTGACACCATCGCCTGTTCATTAGTACTAAATTAAAAACTTTGTTCTGCATAAACTTGTTTGAGGAAAAAGAGTCGAATTTCAACACAAACTTTGTCTTTAATTTAACCTCTTTGGGCTTCTCTTTGGATGACGAATTTAAAAAAACGTGTGCAATATAACTCTACTAGACCCAGATGCGGAATAGTTGCCATTTGGTCCCATAAAAATTTTGCATGGTTTGGCTTTAGTATATTTCATTATTAGTGCGGAAAGCCTGTCATTGCAAAGAGTTCCGACAAATGTCTACCCGAGCCGAGGCGCAGCCGAAGGTGAGGGTTGACAGTCGGAACAAGTTGCAATGACGGTTCCGCACGTGTACTGAACAACTATTTTTAATACAGTTGCGAAAAAATGAAGCAATTTAATAAAGAACATTTTTGGAAAATGGCGCTAACCGAAGAATATAGGCAGAGATTTTTTTTTTGGTTTCTTCACCCATTCTGGGTAGGCAAAGGGAACTAGCCAATACCTACAGCCAAGTCTTCAGTAGATTTTTTTTATTGATATGAAATGAAAATAAAATTTAATGAGATGAAATGGAATGAAACCCAATCTAACTCATTTAATTAAATCTGATATTAAAACAAATTAGTTGCTTCTTTTTAGAAATATTTGCATGAATCATAAAAACTTCTATGATTTTTTTTTTGTAAAAACTTCGTGGTTGGTTTTTTTTAATGGACATTATTTTGACAGTTGGGAAAGAGAACGCACGAGTTCGGAAAAGGTAAACAAAAAGCACGAGTATGTAATAGCCCACATCCCGTACGCTACACGTCCCTGCAATACGCCACTTTACAAAAAAAAACAACCGACTTCAGAAACACCAAAAAGTGAAAAACAAACTTCAGAAGAAAAATCAGCTTCTGAAGTCTGTGGCAAAAAAAGCAAAACAAATGTCATCGAAAGTTTTTGATGCCTCGACTGCTTCATCATCATCATCAGCCTATAATGTTCCCACTGCAGGGACTCAGGCCTCCTCTCTAGGAGAGCTAGAAGGAAGAAAATCGTAGGTTCGACTCCCACCCAGTGCGGGCAAACGGTTTATGGTTTTTATCCATCAGGAATAATTTCTTTAAAGCAGTCAAGGAATATGGATTGGTGCCCGATTGATAGCAAAAGGCTCGCCTTCTATTACACAGGACTTAACATAACTGGCGAAATGAGGGTGTAGGGGAGAGCGGGGCTGAACGTGCCGATTTTGACAAATCCTTATATGATTCGGATAAAACAAGTACTATGTCTGAAAGTAGTGGTTCATCCTAAGCCAAATTTAGTCTATAATACGAATTTACCTACAGATTTTGCACATTTTTCATAGTTTTTAAGAAGAAGTGTTTTTTTTACACAGCGGCGGCAAGGCACTACCAACCCCACTTTGGGGCAAGTTGTGCCGTAGCTGGGGTCGGTTGTGCCGTTGATAATGCTAGATGTTTTACATAAATCAAAATTAATTTAGAATTTAAAAGACATCAATTTTATAATAATATATTTATTTGTTATAATTTTTACTATAAATCAACAGTTTCTAAGTATTATAATTTAAAAAAACAAATTACCCTTACTTATGTAATTATTTCAAACTTAAAAACATATTTTAAATAAAAGTTTGTACTTATTTTTATGCGAATGCGATCAATTATTAAAAATGCGAATGAGATCAATATTTTTTTTAAAAATATCAGTCTCTAAGGACTATATTACAAAATATCATATAGATTTCACAACCAACCCCTAAGTCGGGGTTGGTTGTGCCGCGGCACAAGCAGCCCCACATGAACGGCACATTTTACCCCGTGAGCGAGAGTTTGAAATTTTGTCTCACATATAAAAATCACTCTGCTCAAAGCATTAAAATTACACTGCATAGCAAACTAGGATAAATAACAAACATTTTACTAAAACTCTCATATAAAAAGCACAAAAAAAGCTAGCTTGCGACCAAAAAGTATCGAAACGAAAATATTTACTAACGTGGCGCTGGACGACCCTCACATGCACTGCCACTCGGTCCGCGTCGCAGACGCAACTAAAATGGCAGCCGCGCGTGCCCGACTGTTAGGCATTACGCGACACAATACGATCGTATAACTACCTCTTTTTGTTTTCGAGATATTCGCGTCGGCACAATTTACCCCCGGCACTTTTAGCCCCGCTCTCCCCTACTATTAGGTTAATTATTCGTGGATTAGACAAGTGCTGTTATGTTATATGTATTTCGGTAAATTAGTTCCAAAAACCGCTCTTATACCGTATTTGGGTTGTTTCCATTCTGAACTTTAAAGTCCCGCAACTCTTGCTTATTTGGAGTGATAAGTTCCCAAGTCAATGCAAGCCCACGTTCCTCCCACATCTAGCTCACCACTGCGTTATTTTCACATGCACACAGTTCACACGGCAACCCACAGGGGCACACAAACCGAAACTTTTAATTACCGACAAAATAAACACGATACTTTGCATGAGATAACATTTTAATTGGAAAACTTCATTACACTAGAATGGTAAACATTGAGTTTGCTCCACGAATAAAAAAACGCTATGTGCCAATTTATTCCCCGGTAAAAACGCAAACAATCGAAGCGTTAAGTTCTGTAAAAACAATAAAAAGCTAAGATTGTCCATTTAAAGTTACTTTCTTGCATTTTATAAATTCTACGAAATGCAGCAGAAAGCAAGTCCTCTGTAAAATATTGCTTACTCGCGCAATCGAATCAAATAAGACGATCGGCGGTCGGGCGGGCGATTTCATTGCAGAAAATGCAGAAATTCTGCAATACCGATTCGTGCATTAAGCTGGAGTAAATTACAGGGTTGCAGTAAACGAGGAAATCGTCGAAAACGTATACATATAAGTAAATAATGTAATCTTATTATTACGAGCGAGTTGGTCACCACGTAATTTAGAGAGTTAATGAAGGCGCGCGTCACCGCTCTAGCGCTCGCAGGCCCTCGTTAATGTTATTCATTACTACTGAAAATGTACGTTTCACCCGAATTAAGCTTAAACGGGGCTATGCAAGCGTGCAGCGAGAGTGCAAACGACAAGCTACACCCAAACATAAACTTATTTAAACTCATATTAGAGCAATGCATGAAGCCTCGTGCATACGAGAACTTAAACAGCGAAACAACGCATTGTTGCGAAGTTATTTTCTTAAATAATTAATTTATTCCGAACGAGAACCTCGCTCTACTTCGAATAACATTTACCCGCATTGATTGCAGAATAAAACAAAGGTTGTAATTCGTACATAAAAAGAATAACTCGATGAACAAAAGCAAAAATAATTTCGATTTACCCTCGATAACGCATGTTTTTTTTCTCATTTTCCGTAACAACGTTTTCCAATACATAAACAAAAGAGACGTCCATGAAAATTGGAAGCAAGATCGTTGTCTGGGATAAGTAAATATTAGGGTTAGGTACGTGTTCATTATTCGGTGGCGGGCAAAGCCAATATTATCCCCTAACTAGGACTATTCGGGGAAACGAAGTAGTAAGCGGCTAATAAGTTTCTAATATTATTATGTTTTGGACAACAAGCTTAAGTGCTTATTTTTACACGAAAATTGTTTTGTTCCATCAACCCACATTTTAACGAAAGCCAGTACCAATAAAGCTTTCAAAGTACTTTACCTAAGTATAATGTACTCGTCGAAACTCAAGCGATTAAAAGTCGATCGTGAGTGTCAGTCCTAAGACTTCTCAAGGCTCCAGACTTCGCCTGATTCGCTAGGATGTTAACTTCCAAACAAAGGTCTCGTCAAGTTTCGTGTAGTTAGCACAAAGGCACGCTCCGAAACTCAGAAGCTTTTGGAAACTGAAGACATTTCAGCGCGACAGCCATTTATCACTGTTGGTGACGTACAAACAGATATATCGTCGTCACTGTTGGGGAACAGATTGCCGCGGGCTGGCCACGAATATTCCTCAGATGTGTACAATGTTTGAGTATAAAACCCACCCCTAATATCTCTATTTTAAGTTAACGTATTGTGTTTTATATCATAATATAAATCCGCGTATAGAACGATCTTGATTTTCAATCTAGTCTTAGTACACTGTCCACGCGACGTCCCGGGGGCATGTCCGGAATGCGAAAAAAGCAATTCTCTTCCACAACCGAGTATATTTATAAAAGAAAAAAGTAAAGAAAAGCTGCTAATGTAGTAAGTGGCTCTGCAGAGACAATTCAATGTAGGAATAGTTCTAGAAAGGTAGTTAATATTCTGGACGAAGGCAACGCCCACCTGACTTCTCCGTACGGCGCGATTTCTTAATCGGGGCCATTAAGCACGACATTTATTTATTCCTGCTGCCTTTGTGGCGCTATGAACAAAGGATTTGCAAGGTATTGGAGTACGACCATAAATATGGCTATTGATTAAATCACTGGCTCAGTGGCTCCACAGGTTACACAATATTTCAATGAGCGCATACAGAAATTCGAACAATTGTTAAACATAAGGGGGCGTGCAGCGTGCTGTATCGATCCCCCCCCCCCCTCCTTACCATGCCTCCACCTGCAACTGTATTTAGCTGCACATCGAGCGAGCTCCTGCGAAATTATTTCGCCATTTTATTAAAAATAACGCTGACGCGCCACGGATTAAGGGATTTAGCGCGCCAGGTAAACGTTAAATAAAGAATGCTTATAGACTGAGTTGAGTTCATTTTATCATAGTTTTTTCATGAAATCCTCAGCAAAAAAGCTGAATATTAACGGACAATTGTACTGTGAATACTGAGTCTCTATTCGTAGCGAACCACGCCGGGCCGGCTGTCAAAACGTCCTTCAAGAGAAAGGATTTGTTTTCCAGCGAGGCGCTTGAAAGCGCTGCCTCGCCGAAAGGCAGCAAAAACAAAGAACCGCTGACGTTCAGCAAAACGTTAAAGCTTCTGTCTACATCCAATATCTTTATGGACAGGTAATAAATTGAGAAATACCGTCCGTTTTAATGTCCGCGATTAATATTTGCTCCAACGAATCGTTGTTTTAGTGGATATTACTGTATACCTTTCTGGTACTTAGCAAGTGAATTGGTGCTCGCAAAACATTATTAAAGTCCCCACTGCAGGTACTTAACCTCGATATAGGTTCGACCGCAAATCAGCAACCGATTTCATTATCAATAACTAACCAGTTTAATTGACAGGCTGACCCACACCGCAGGTGGCCCTCTAACACAATTGATTTGCCTGATCAAACTTTCATTACGGCGGCAAATGGAATCACCCACCTGTAAATGCAACTTGGAACCCCACCCCCTCCCTCGTTCATTCCCCCCTCTACGAATTTAGACTCCCGGAATTAGCATGGAAACGCGGCCACGTCTTTATAGCCTTACCACTAGCAAATTAAAAATTAAATTAATATTTTTGCGAACGCTGTTTTGCGCGAAATTAGCGATACGGGTGGAGAAATCACTTGAGGGAAAATTTCGCAGAACAGGGTTGAATTTTTGTTTTTATTTTACATAACAAAGGTTGGTGTTTTCCGAGGCACTAAAGAAACTTGGTATGGTCTGGTCACCCATCCAAGGACCTACCCAAGCAAGCACGACTACACCTAAAGACGACCAGACGACACTACACGACACATGAGCGTTAAAACGAAAAAAAAAACAAAGCTTGCATTGTCAGCGTTTGTCAAATGTTTTTGTCTTGTTGCAAAATAGTCCTGTAGTATACGAGTACTACGACAAAACGTCCAGCAAAGAGTTTTATATATTTCGTTTGTGGGAAAATCTATCCAAAAGCTAGCTTTGAGGCGTCTGGGAACAGTAATAAAAAGCCGCTATATGGCTTTCGGAATGCAACACTACATAAGGTCCCATTATATAAGATGGACAAACTTTTAGAAATCATTCAGACCACTAAAATAAAGACAATGGTAAAAAAAGAAAGACGCATTATAGATACTTACAAGAAACACACTAAAATGATGGTTACCCAACATTTTAGGTCAAAATATTATATATATGTATATATATTTTATTATTATTATTTATTTTTATCTAAAATATTTCGCTTGGATTCATAGGAGACGTACCTATTGAACGCCTGTAATAAAAGTCCATATATTGTAATGGGACCTTATATATTTCGTAGCTACGTGAAAATCTATTCAAAAGCTAGCTTTGAGGCGTCAACGAACAGTAACAAAAAGCCGCTCATATATCAACTGCTTTCGGAATGCAACACTATATTTAGTCGGTATTTCGGTAGTTTGTGGTCGTTTTAGTACTAACTTTAATACATTATCCATTTAGCTCGGGGTTGGAGGTTTCGTGTGATGCTGCTAATGGAAGACGAAAATATGGTCGGGTTTAATTATATCTGATACCCATACGAGACCTGATGTAGAGTCTAGAAAGAATGTGTTTTTATTTCTTTCTTTTTTGCTAGTTTAATATTATTTCGTAATAGCTTTGAGTATGAATGTGAATGGCTATAAGAAGACCAAAGAAACGATGGATGGAGTATGGACTATAATATGAAAGATGATATATATGGCAAGAGAAGTGGACTGAAGAGATGACGAATAATAAAGATTTATGGAAGATGAAAACATGTTGCGCCGGCCCCAAATGAATTGGAATAAGGGCAGGAGAATGATGATTTGATAATACCTACCTCTATTTTGTACCTTGTGTAACCGACCGTCTTTGTGTCCCTACAAAATGTAGGGAAGCTATACATAATTAATAAAACATTCCTTACTCAATCCGAACTTAACTTACATAAATAGTTTACCTGGTACATAACGACCAATCAAGCTATAATAACCAGTTTATGCTGACCTCTCGTTGTACTGGAAATGTATAAAAAGCGTGGCTATGATATACTGGAAATGTGTAGCTTGTCGAAGTGTGTACTATTTGCTAGTAACGGTATCGGAATTTAAACTAAAAGTCAATGCGCATGCAGATTTCCTTTGTTCGACTGTTCAGTGGTTGTGCATACACGAGCCTGTTAAACTACGTAATGCCTAATGTTGTGTTATTAATATGCATACTTTGACTAAGTTACACGGTGAACGGGTAACTTACTGCCATACCATTGTTTTATTTTCTACTAGCGAGTTTGCGACCGGCCCCTGAAACTTACGGTTTTTCTGACTTGACCAAGCATCGAGCTTCAACTACAATTAATTGTTTTTGTGTATTTTACTTCTTTACATAATACAAAATAACGCAATCAATTTGTTTTTTGACCCATGTTCTCTAGGAAAACTTGTCCAGTTTGATGGTCGGAATTTGAATTACTCTGAATAATTTGAATCACTACATAATTAAGAGGTATCACGCTTTGTCGGTGTTGCGGACCGACCAACCTTTTTATAGTGTTTTGGTGCTGGCAGAATGTATTTTCTATTTAATAACCTTTTTATTTGGTTCTGTGTCAAACGTATGTAAAGAAAAGATAAAACACATATTATAACAAGAGTCCTTATTTTATTTTGGTAATTTAGGATCAGGTTTCCATCCTCCACAGTCTGTTACATTACAACCTGGGTTTTAATTCTAATGTGTACAGGTATAATCATAATACTCCTGGAATAAATTACCTAAGTACTTAAATAAAGAGCAAACCGCATCAAAATGCAATTAGTAGGTTAGAACAATTAAGCGGTCACAACACAAAGACACACAGGAAAAGCGAGTCGTAATAACTAATTACCTATAATGTACATACATATACAGATGATCTCGTTACTTCCATACCTACACAACATCAGCGGAACAGAAACAAAAATTTTTTTTTTATAATTTTAATTAACATGTACAAGCCGTAAACATTACCTCTTTCTCGCGAATAAAACATTGCGCCAAATTACAGTAGCACACATCAAAACTTGCTTCCTTATTTAAAATTTTAATCCCAACACGCGAAGTAATAAACTTCCTCATATACGGCGCCATATTTTCTTCTTTTATTTGTATAAAAATCAGTGTGTGACTTCGGGGAGGCGAGAAATGAAGACAAATGTGCAACGTGGACCGCGCCACAGACTGGCTAGGAACTGATTTAATGGACTTCGAATGTATGGTTACTGGGTGTACTGTTACAGATTTATTTGTAAGAATGCTGTGATATATGTTGATGTATTTACAACAGTTAGGACGATTTCAGGTTGTAACGTTATTTTGGCCTTATATACTCGTTTTTAGAAGCGCGTGTAATCGTTTTTTGGCAGATGCCTCCTAGCACACTGATTTACCGCGCGCGAACGCTTTTTCGTTGTGCAAAATTCGATTTTTTGATGTGCAAAATGCGGCGCGCGTAATGCGATACGCACAGAAAAATACGCTAGTCTCAAATATTTGTCTGCTCCGCATGACAGTGACTTATGGTATACTTTACCTACTCTAAGGATCCGCTATTGTATGATGGGTCATTTAAACGTCGTATCGTCTGAAGTCGTGAACGGAGTGTTAGACGTGAGTATACTGTAGCGACAATTTACCTGTAGGTAATACTGTAAAATACGTTTGTATATGTACAATAATATGTACGTGTTATATCTCACTTCACACACAAAGATAAAGACGACTGTTTTTACTTGAAAGCTCGTTCCTGTCTCCCGGCTTAACGACTCATTAGACAAACGATACATTAAAGCGTTTGCATTTCTCGTGTGCTGGGGAACTAAGGGTTTTATAGGCCTAGAAGTAAATAGCCAGTTTAAACTGATACTGTCACTTACGGGATATCTCTGTGAATATAATCCATTACTATGAGTTCCCGATATCGTTATCATAACGTCTAATTAACCCAAAGGTTTACTGTAGAGAATCTCTTGTGGAATAAGCCGCCTATTGTACCTATATGAAGTTTACATAAATATCGATAAAATTTAGCGGGGAGTATACCTATACAATAAAAAAAGTAACACACAACACAAGTAACAAAAAAATTATGAAGAACAAACTTGAAACTGACATAATGCAGATAAACCAATTACATTATAGATCACAAAACGTAATATTCCTGGCAAATGTCACTCCAGTGGCGTACTTACTTACAACATTCAATAAGCGTTTATACGCCGATAATACCACAGAACTACTGATTTGACTACTCGCATAACGGGATAGACTGGTATTACACAAAGCCACAATTTACTGTGTATTATAAGTACTAGTATAAGCTAATACAATTAAGATGCTCGTGGCTTAATAATAACAGGTCGATCTTTAGGTTAAGCCGTGCTTGCCTAGGTTGGTCTGTGGATGGGTGACCATCCATTACATAACGAGTTTCCTCCGTGCCTCGGAAAGCACGTTATGCTGTTAGTTCCGGCTGCCGTGTATATATCTTTAGCAGTCGTTACAGGTAGTCAGTTAGTCAGTGACCAGAAAGTCTGACAACTATAGTCTTATCAAAGATACGAGGAGCAAGTTATTACAACCCAGTATTAACAGGGTTGTGTGGTCAGTCGCTACATCTAAAATACTGGTACTGAGCTGCATCCCGTTAGACTGGAAGCCGACCTCAACATAGTTGGGAAAAGGCTAGGCAGATTATAAGCCAGTACAATTAAATCGCAGCATTCGTAGCATAGTTGCGTAGACAAAGACAAAGCGTAGCCCTCGCTACGCGTGCTACGCGGCTACGTAGAGCAGCTACCGCCTATTGTTTTTACACGGCTGGGCTGATGCAGCAGGAAGGTAATATTTTTTCTAATTTTCTACATGTTGTTTTTTTGTATGTCACTGTTTCTTTTTTATAGTAAACATACTTATTTATCTTTGCTTTCACAGTACTGTGTTTATTTCACATCTACACATATTTTCACATTTTCTTTTAAAGTTTCAAGAATATTTTTTTCAACATCTTGTTCAATAGTGGTACATAGGCGGACTAGACATTCTCTACCAGTCAACCTTTGGGTTAAATAAAAAACAACATGATAACACAACGTGATTGGGTCAAAATATCTAAAAAAACACTTCTTGTTTTTATAAAATGTATGCAAGATCATTTTTATAGAATTTATTACATAAAGTCTGCGTGCTGCATTATTACGTTTTTAATAAACTAAGTCTTAGTTGTAAACAGGGGCGGGTCGCTAGTATTATAACAAAGTAATTTTCCACTACGCGATGAGGTAAGGTATTAAACGTATATTATGTGCATCATCAATCATCTACTAATTTCAGGTGGAACCTGCTGGCTCATTCACCTGCTCACGTAACGTTATCGAATATGGCAACACCTGCATACGTCTATGGTATCTATGTGTGGTAGAGCTGAGCTGAGCGCTTTGAAACAGTAATCTCGATATAGAATGACACCTCCAGGCCTGAGTTTGGTAGTAATGGTAGCCCGTAGCTACTAGTAGATAGTATTACATTCATTTACGATGAGACTTAAACACAACTGTACAATAACAATTTAGTTTCCGAACACTTTAATGTTGTCGCTACTGCATGCTGAGACTCAGGGCTCTTCTCTTTGAGAAGTTGTAATCAATCACGCTGGCCCAGAGCGAGTTAGTAGTTTTCAGTGCCTCACATATGTGTGTCCAACCGCCGGGGAAAGTCGCCAAACCAGGGCTTCGCGAGTATCCGGGTTCGGCATACCTGAGCTGCACAAACGCGGGCCACTCCGAACGTTTCTTTGGTCTTCATACGTTACACTTACATGTCAATACGCACCGCACTAACATTTTCTTTGCCGCCTTTGCCCTACCGCGAGGCCGAGTGTAGTCGTGTGAGAATCGCTTTATCATGCCATTAACTATAATAAGACGGACAATGAGAACTATTACACAGCTGATGAATGATTAGCCCAGAGCACAGTTATCACAAAACATGTTGTACGGCACTTATCTAGATGCGGTCAGCTGACTTGTGCTAATTAATTGTAGACGATGCTGTCATGATTATTAGTGTCCATCAATTAAGATATTACGCTGTGCGTGAACAGATGTATGATTTACCTAGGAATATTTTGATAAGTTGTTTCTCCCGACTGCGAAAATTTATATTTTTGTTATTCTGTTTCTCTAATATACCATCCTATCACGGCAACGGGAAGCTTATAATGCGTTAAAATTTCCCCAGTTACCTTGAAATCCCTGTCCTTGAATGTTCCAGTTGGGAAAAAGTTAGGCAGATGATGATTATTTAGTGTCATATATCCTGCTTCTCTCTCATCATCATCCACAGAATTCATACACCCACTGCATGGTACAGACCTCTTTTTTCTTGTGCCTTTCTCTCACACACTTTAAATTCTGCATGTCACAATTCAAAAAGAAATATGTAAAGATCGTATCCGGCGGTAGTAGTTTCTGCCTACTCCCATGGGAAAATGTAAATATATGTAGGTATGTCACAATTTCCTTCTAAGGAATAAAACGTAAAGGTCTCATTAATTATTTAAATCATTACTCACTTTCAAGAATCAAATTCAGGCGGAAAGTAGCTTCATCAAATATAATCCGTCCAACTTGGCAGTACTCAAATAATGCTAATTTCTCAAATTAAATACATATACATTAAAGCGGCTAAAGAAACTCTTTGATCATTTTAGAACTACATTATTAATGTTGTAAAGCTCTCAAAGCTTTTTATGAAGTTAATTGAGTTGTTGCGACTTAAGACACGATTGCGTGACGCAACAGGCACGCACCTCTGATGTTTCACGTGAATATCATTTTTCTCCATATTACGTATTTTCTTTCATTGATTTTACACACGGCGTGTTTTTGTACACACGGCGACACTTTAAACTATACACATCCAGTATAACCTGGCCTCGTTTCGTATGAGGTTCAAGTACAATTTGAGATCAGTTTAAAAATGTTTTTGTATAGCTTGATTACTTGACGCGTCACTTGAGTATTTTAGTCGTGGGTAAGAGGTTAAAACAAAGACATAAAGCTGTAATCATAATTAGTTAGTAGAAAATAATTATTTGTCAAACACAGACCAGCCACCCTCAGGCTATTTGGTTTCGTAGTGTGGGTGGTAGTAACACGATAACATACGATAGGTAAGGCGAATGTTATGTCTAGTAAAGAATATATACTTAAATACAGAAATAGGCCTTCTTGATGATAAATGTTTGTAAGACGGTACTTCGTGGTAATGTTTAGGATCGGTTTAAAATAAATAGACTTTTTTTTTTGGTGGTGGGAAATCGTCAAATAATCCCCGTCCCTAGATAGTTAGTTCGTCTAGCTAGATAGTTAGTAAAGTGTTTACTTTAAGACCTAGACCAAACTTTAGCCTAAAACAACTAAGCCGGTTTTAGCCAACACCTTACTTTCTAATTACTAATTGCTTGCTACAAAGATTTCTTTATCGCCGAAAAAAAAATAAAAAAAAAAATAATTAAAAAATTTTTTTTTCGGCCGTGCCGATAAAGAAATACATTACTTTTTAAATGTTATGTAAAATCTTCATTACAGCGAAGACGTAACAATCAGTTGGCCGTTTTAACTAACACAAGATGGTAACAACAATGTGTTTTTATTTCGGTTTTACATTTAATTTATGTAATAGCCTAAAGACAGCAGCGGTGGCTCAGTGGTGGCGGCCCCGACTTAAGAGCAAGTAAGTCGTGGGTTCGAAGAGTTCGAACCCAGGCAGGCACATTACTTTGTATAATTTATTGCATCACCGCTGCTCTCAAAACGGTGAAGCGAAACATCGTGAGGAAACCGGCATGTCTTAGAACCAAAATATTCGAAAACATGTGACATCTACCAACCCGCACTGGGCCCGCGTGGTGGATTATAGCCCATCCTTCTCCTAGAGAGGTGGCCAGAGTCGCTACCTGAATGAATAGCCTAAAGATTGTTGCCTAATATTATTGAAAACGGCTCCAAGGTATCCTAATCATAAACAACTAGATTTCGTCTACCAATACATTTCCAATCCTTCTGGGAAAGAGAAATAAAATAACTTACGTACACACGAGGGAATCGCCACCGGGGTTTTATTTCATTCAAATCACATCGACGGAATATTATGTTTTATGAATAATATAACGGAATATCCCACAGTCCGCCAGTTACGGTGTTATCGACAAATATATGGACAGCAGTTACAAGAGGAACGTGATTTTGTAAATGTATTTATTTGGTCTGTACCTTATAAACCATACGTTTTGCTATACACTATTTGAAAAAGTACAAACATCTCCTGAGGAAATCTTGGTTTCATTTCCCAGGCAGGGCAAATTGCTATTGGATTTTCAGTGAGGAATTTCAGTGGCATCGATGGAGTCTGGATTTGTGCCCGGTTGATCACTTCCTTTTACTTGGGATTTTAACATAACTGGTGAACAATTTTTGAATTATTAGGTACAACCTTTGCCAAACCCTACGGGAATAAAAGGCGTGATGTTATGTTATGTTATAACAGAATATCCCACTAAACTCCGCAAATAACGGCAAAATAAATGGACAGCAGTAACAAGAAGGATGGATTTTATAATGATTTTATGGAGGATGGATGTATTTGCTCTGTACCTTAACTTTAAATGTTTTGCTTACATTACTACAGATTCTAATTATCATTCATCACACATAAGCTCCCACAATTTGACATGGTATTTATGACAATAAACCTGAACTGCGAACAACCATAGAGGAAAATTATGATAAGCCTAATAGCATCATCATCATCATCTTCCAGCCCTTACCCCATCATGTTACTTGGGGTCGGCGCAACACGATATTTCTTCCATTCTCCTATGTCAACCGGCACACTATCATTTACTCCTTTTTAGGGTTCCGTACCTCAAAAGGAAAAAACGGAACCCTTTTAGGATCACTCGTGTGTCTGTCTGTCTGTCTGTCCGACCATCCCCCCCCCCCTTATCTCCGAAACTGCTGAACCTAAAATTCTGAAAAAAATACAGAAATTAGTTCAACACTTATAGATTACAGGAAAACCTATAAGAAGTTTAAGTACGGAACCCTTCATGCGCAAGTCCGACTTGCACTTGGCCAGTTTTTTCTATCATATCATTCCTCACGCAATTCATCGACCGAATCATGTCGAATCGGGATGATTCAAACATGTGTAAAAGCACGCCTAACAGGAGGCGAACCTACTGCCATTTTTTTTTGGAGTGTGGGAAATGATCAAACAACTCCTCCCGCTCTGGGCAGAGCGGTAGGGAGTGTCAGACTTCTACTGACTAAAAACCACCCATGTTCCTTCTTAGCCCTTTGTTTCGAGGCCGCGGTATCTCTATCATTTGGACCTCGGACTTCAACTGAACAATCCCGTAACGTAAAAAAATCCAATAACATGACAGATAATTTTCCTCCATATTTCACATAACCCATCAACAAAAAGCCATTACGAATAAATCGAGTAATAACAAAAGAGGCGGGGAATGTCGGGAACAGTCGGGAAATGATGGGAACAAGCCTACATCCATCACGAGAGATGTATCGAGGCTAGAGATACGTTACCTTATCACACTAGGTATGTATTGTAGATGGAGTGTAAGTAAAGGTAATGCTCATCAATTATGTATTTGTAAGTAACGTGAGTAACAATGGTTTTGTTTGAAGATATTTGGTAATTTTATAATCAGAAAAAACACAGGTGCCCCTTGTATAACTGGCTGTCAGACTTTTGAGCCATTGGCTACCTGTCGTGAAAATGTACTGTAAGCGACAGCCCGTACCCTCCGAGTAACAGACTCACAGAGGAAACTCTGTACGTAATGATGGTCCTAGGGACCGAGCTTAGCAAGTGCGACTAAGGCCGCAATTTCGGAGAGGCGTTTCTTGTAGCGTGCAGCGGGGCGTTTAATGGAACTGTCCATGTAACGCCCCGCTGCACAATAATTACAAACACATAGCCCTCCTTTTGGGGTTCGCCGCAGTCAGGTAATAAATTAAATCTTTCACGCTTTTAGCATAATTACAATGTACTTATGCAAACGCAAAATTGATTTGCCTTTTAATTAATACAATTTAATAATGTTGTGTGAATCAGAATAGATTATAGTTAAATAGTTTCACAATTAATTTGCATAATATTATGATTGCTTGATTTAAAACCATATCAGTACAGTTGTCATAAAATTAAAGCTAATTAATTAAACAATTACAATTTAAAATAGCACTTTTATGATTTATTTTTGTTCTATTTAGACGAGTTCGATATTAACCACAAAATAACACTACACCTGTGATTCACTAAAGGCTAGGCAGAAGTATCCAGTGTACTCGCTTTCTCGGAGACCATCGCAATGGTCGACACTCTCAAAACTTTTACTAGTACATTTATGTTTGTCCAGGACAGTTGCAATGCATGTTAAAAATTCAAACGGCAATACCCCAAGCCACGTTACCAAAACTATTTATTATACAGTCCAGTTTTATTTCTCCCCATCGAGCTAGTCGAACATTGTACACACAACATAAATCTCCAGTTATATATAAGACCTATGTATTAGTGGGAACCTACTTTTTGTCATTAACCGGCTTAAGTCCAGACAGCTACAGAGACACAGTCTGGTATAAAATATGAAAAAACATGTCTGTAATGAATTCTCCACAGAAACATTATAGGTAAGTTCTTTATTCAGATGTTCCACTATTCGTTTAATTAATATCCTGCTTCGCTACAACTGGCTTCCTTCGAGCACGGAAAAACTTCACACTCCCCCCATATCCATTCAATTTAAGCCCATATATCTTAAGACATAAGACTCTTACAATCTGTATTTGTAAGTTTGTAAAACTTTTAAATTATCACTGGATTATGAGCTGTATGGTATAGACAGTAAGGTGTGTCTTATGTTGATAAGTAAGTGGAACGGTATCTGCACGTGCTGTGACGTCAGACGAGTGCACGTGCACCGGCGCAAGCGCATCTGTCGGCTAAAGTTCACTGCACCGCTCCCGAAGGATCTCAAGATGTTGAGGTCTGTAGATGATCTTTTGTGTCATGTTAGGAATATTAATTTTAAGTAGTGTTTATGATTTTCAGAAGCTTTTTGGTTTAATTTGGTTGTTGTTGTGCGAACTTTATCAAACTCTACAGGTAAAGCAATTAATTTAAGGATCTTGAATAGGGGATCGGACTGGGTCAAAATAATATGATTCTGTTTAGTCCGTAAGTTAGATTATCGAAAAATATTGAATACGTGTTTTTTGTTTTATCAAATCAATAAAAAATGACGAAGATAAAACGCGTCAAAGATCTTGGAGTGGGGCTTGAAACGTCACTTGTGTCGTCAAAATGTACTATCATATGACGTCACACGAGTTTTCGAAGCACTGTATCGTCTTCATTTTAAGTTTACGTGAAAAAAGAAAAAATACGTGTCCAATAATTTTTGGAAATCTATCTGACGGACTAATTAGTTTTTTTTTGTCCGATCCCCTATTGTCATGGAGTCAGTCGTTTTGAATGTAGATCGGGTAGGAGAAGAACGAGTAAGAAAAACTTGGCTCTATTAGGCTCTTAAATCTAGGTGTGTAAAACACACTAACTTCTGATTTATAAAATCCATTTTTTATATAATTATTTTAGTCACAAAAATATGTCCGGCTGTGACAGAACTTTGCGAGTAACAAATTCTCGGAAATAATCAAATCTAGTCATAAATAAAAACAACAAATTCAATTAGCAGCAGAAAAAGTCATCATCATCATCATTTCAGCCAAAAGACGTCCACTGCTGGACATAGGCCTCCCCCAGGCGTCGCCACATTGACCGGTCCCGTGCGTCTCTCATCCAGCGGGTTCCTGCAACCTTGACCAGGTCATCGGTCCACCTAGTGGGAGGCCTTCCAACGCAACGTCTTCCGGTTCGCGGTCGCCATTCCAGAACTTTTCGGCCCCATCGGCCATCCGTTCTGCGAGCAATGTGCCCTGCCCATTGCCACTTAAGTCTGGCGATTCTTCGGGCTACGTCGGTAACCTTGGTTCTCATGCGGATGTCGAGCAGAAAAAGTACAATCAGCTAAAATTCTGTCATTCGCCTAATTCGGTGATATTTGGTATAAGCGGTATCATAGGGCTGTACGAGTGCACAAATGCCTTTACCACGAAGTTAGATGATTTCACTATATGTACCTACTTTTAAATAAAAGTTTTTTACAGGCACAATATAATCTAATGACTAACCGCGTTAGAACTTCACAAAAGAAAACAAAACAACTACTTTTATTCAAATAGCTGAACTTGTTTTGATCAATCTCGGAAGGAAAACAGTACAGTTACCGAGAAATATAAAACTAAAGGAAAGCCAAAACAATTCCTTTAACCGCGACAACTTATATGAGAAAAAGGAAATCGTTCGTAGAAAAGCTTTTTATTCACAAAGTTTACATAACTCATAGCTTAAGTTTTGCATCGGCGAAAAGAAGGGAAACTTTTATAAAAATACAGTTTCGTGTTAAAAAATCTTTAGAATAGCACCTACCTACATAGTTGTAAAATCGTCACGTTTGCTTCTTAGTCCATGTTTACGTACAGGCGGGGCGTCGCGCGGCGCGTGCGGCGTTTTTAATTCAAACACATGGCGATGTATGAAAACATTACCGAATTTTCGCTCGTTAGTTTAAAATAGCGTTCGTTGCGGTGGACACGCCTCTCAGTAAATAGAAAAGCATGCGACGAGCCTTCTGCATGCGCCGCGCGACGCCCCGCGTCTCCGTAAACAAGCCCTTAGGTGGAATCAATTTTTGACATTATGGTGGAAGCGCTAGACAAGACCGCGATATTCAAGTTTCCTTAGTTTTTTTTGCAAATTCCAGATACCTGACAAATTATAAATAATATGACCAATTGACCATATTAACTTTAAAGCTTAAACTTAACTTAAATAATTTCAGTGATAACGATGATTTATAAATCATCGTTATCACTGAAATTATTTAATTTTGTTTAAACCCTCGCAAAATGCCAAATTCTCAAAATGGCAACAGAGTCGCAAAAGGACAAGTTCTCAAAATGGACAATTCTCAAAAAGCCTAATTCTCAGTAAGGCTTCTGACAAGTGTCTTACATAATATCACCCCTGTAATTCCCGAAGGGTTAGGCAGAGAGGTGTACCTCATAGTATACCCTGATACCCACATTTCGCAAGTTATGTTTAAGTCGCATGTAATAGTGGACGAGGTTCTTGTCTACTTGTTGTTATTCTACCCTACAAGATAATAATGCATGTTACTGTAACACTGAAAAAAACTTTTAAATACTTCTTATAACCAGAAATCAAAAATTCGCTCACATTCCTAGTTCATTCAAAAGAATCAGTTAAAAAAATTCAACATTTTTTTTTCATCAAAATTATTGAAGCGCGCAAATTGGATGCAGGTAGAAATCTGTTGTTGCGCTACAAAGGAATTCTTTTAAACGAAAACCTCTTGGAAACCAAAGTGCTTATTGTAAACCTTCTTTGTTATATCGTCATATATCAGGACGAAGGTGTAGTTGCGTGTTCTTTCTGTTCTGTGCGTGGGACACAACGTGGACCAAATAGTTTAAAGGACAAATGTCCGTGTGACACAAGGTATCAATCCTCTTTTGTGCAGATATTCTTTCAAAAGACATGTCTTGCGTATTGTATGTTGGTACCACGTAGATCCCATCATACAAACCTCTATCTAATTGCATTGGCTACCTTCGTTTCCTTTTTCAAGTTTTTGCTTGGCTCAATTATAATTTAAGTAATTATTTCGCAGGTTTGTGGTGTGAAATGAACCACTTCATTAAAATATGATGTATTATTACGTCACCTATTATTACCCGACTACGGCAAAGCCAAAGGTTATGATTTTTATTAAAATGAGAAGTTGTTTTGACCCATGGTTAACAATGTTTACTACACAATTATGAGAACAATTACATTGAGAACTAAGAGGGCGACAAAAATTATGAAAATAAAATCCACTGAAAAAAAGTAACCGTAGGTAGTAGTTAACCAAAATAAATGCTCAAAGTACTTGATTTCTCAAAGACCATTTGATTTCACATCATTTAGCTAGCTAGCAACTTTACCAATGAAAAAGGCACGTTCTTCAAAGTTCGCAAATAAAAAAGGTTCGTTTCTTACACGTTCACACTGTTCACAGTAACAATAATAATTCACATAAAACTTTTCCCCTACTTCATGTGAATGGGAAGCGGGGCGATTTTGTTTTATTTTAGCCTATTGAAGGCATCCGCTTTCCTTGAAGGAAATTAATGGCTTTGACTTTGGTACATCGACAAATTATAATCATACTATTCATTCATCTTTAGTAAATTTACTAGTATTTCTACAATAAGAAAAAAACAGTGACATATCTTTACTCATCATTATCTGCCTAGCCTTTTCCCAAAGATATAACAAAACTTTTCCCAAACATGTTGGGGTTGGTTTCCAGTCTTACCGGATGCAGCTGAATACCAGTGTTTTTACACGACTGCCCCAAAAAAACGAGTGTTATGTTTTTAGCGTTCATGTATGTATGTTTGTCTGTGAGTTTCTTTATTCCACCATAACTTCTAAACGCCTGAACCGATTTTGATGTGTGTGGTATCATTAGATTTTTTGCGTTATCCCGGGTGACATAGGCTATATAAAAATTCCAAAAAACATAATAGGGTGGCCATGGTTTAGAAATAAAACGAACTTTTGATTTGTTTTTTACATTGAGTGACTGCCTGTATGTCCTCCACAACTCAGTTAGCTGCGTAATACGATACTCCTTGGTAAGACGAGATATCAGATTTTCGGGTCACTGATTACCTGTAACGAATTAAAATCATAGGTCTACAAATGACAGCCGTCAGCAGGTACCAACGGCTTAACGTGCTATAAAATCCCTACTAACTATTAGTAACAAACTGCAATACCAGTTCATATCCGTATCAACTAATAATGTACCTACCCAAAATAATGGCAGCATGAGCGTTGTATGGCAACTTCAGTACCAGGAGAAAGAAAACGCCAATCTTTTGATCACGGGAAATGTCAACCAACCGTTTCAAGATTTTTTCAAAACGGATGATGAAGAAAAGCCAAAGGTTTAGTACAAAAGTATCTAAAAGTTCTTATAGAACAACAAGGTACAGTCACCTGCAAAATTGCATGGATACTTTAGTGTATATTTCCTGTGAATAGAGTTCAGAATTGTCCATGCATTTTTGCAGGTGACTGTACACTTCAAAATAATAACGCAAGGAACACTGGGATATTCATTATAGCTTAGCTGTTATTATATATTCATTCATGTTCTGTAAATGACACAGGTCGTTCTTTTAACGTTGGCAGGCCTTTGTGTATTGAGATCCTTTTTCGAATCAGTCCAGCGTGAGATTACAGATTCTATTATAATTATCAATGTTCACAGATCATTTACGACATGAGATTAATTTTCTAAATTAGTCAATGACAGGTCGGATTTCTCGACGCAATGTCATTTCAGAAATAGCTAAAAGAGTAAGAGAGAGAAGAGAATAGTAGAGAAACAAAACATACAAACACATAACCCTGCTTTTGGAGGTTTTGTTGACTGATTGACAATGAGCCTAAAACGCAGAATATGAACAATTGAACAATGGCGTGTATTATTTTTCTTCCATATCATAAACAAATCAATTTTTAAATACAAATAAAAAATAATTAAGCTAAAATTTTAAACTAAAAGTTAATACTTACATATATACAAAGACCAAATAAGACACTTAGGCGTCCTAGTACTCCTCCGCATCGCCGACAACCGGGAACGTGCCCAGAAGACTGGCAGCATTGCCACGTTGAATGGCAATGCTAATCCTTTGACCTAAGAATGAGCCAGCCCTCTGGTCGCGCGAAGTGTCGACTAGACGGCGCGAGATTTCCTTGAAAAGGACACGTGCACTCGGTCCCCATGGCCCGAGCGTCTCGACCCCAAACGGCTCAAAACTATAATTACCAATGAGGTTACAGTATTTGCGCCGCTTGAGGGACTCAGCAGTTGCAGCAGCAGCGCCCGCACAGCCCGCCGTGCTTGCAACGTGAGATGGCGCAAGGGTGTCGACACAAGTTGCATCCCACACCAAAGGCCTACCCACCTTCCAAGGCACCAACGTCATGCCATCTGGTCTCTTCCCATCGTCACGTACCAAGCCGTTAGGTTCTAAAACCGCTGGTACGCCGGCGCTGGAAAGAGCTCGACGAATAATGTCGTTAATACTGGCGTGTCGTGCAATGCGACCAGCGCTCCTGCAGCAGGACAAGCCATGGTGTCCGAGGCTGTCGACAGCATCACCGCAGTGACAACGATGCGGAGCAACACAAGGTGTGCCTAAGCGTAGACTTATAGCGACCCGGAAGGATGAGTCATCCATCATAGTGCCAATGGTGGATGACGGGAGTGCCTGAAGCCACAAGCCCGACTCCCACTCTCCCACAGCCAGCAGACGAGCACGCTCCACAGCATTGATTGACGTGTTTAAAAGGGTATTACGTACAATACTGCAGAGCGGCTCGTCCCACCGTCTCTGGGAGGACAGGTTGTCGGGTAAATCCGTATTGGGACAAGCCATTTTCCAAGCGTTCAACGCATCGGTCAAAAACGGTACCTCAAAATCAACCAGTGAGGAAGAAAGAATATTCCTGGTTAATTTTTCTGTACCGTAGATCGAGGAAAGGAAGGCTGGTAAACTAATACTTGAAATTTTGCGGACACCGAGACCACCCAAGCGAATGGGAAGTGAGGCTTGCTGCCAAGCTCGGTCGTCCAGGGCCACATTAAGTAACGATGTTAGAGTGTTCCTGATAATTTGGTCTACTTTTTCTAAAAGCTGTGGATGCCTCCAAAGGTGAGAGGAGCGGAGGCTATACGTAAATTTTGGGCCAAAACAACAGTATCGAATAATAGTGAAAGCCGAATGGATGGTAATTTTGAAAAGCCTATCCGAAACCTCATTAAAATTTTGAATTTTTTCTTCAATGAATGACGGAAAAGATTCTTTAAAAATTGGAGATCCTAGGAGGTGAAGAGATTTTTTTTCTGTAATTTTGATATTTGGAGCTATATAGTTAAATTTAGAGATGGTAGACTGTCTGTTAGTGGTTTCAGGAATGTAAATCCCGCATTTTGAAAGGTTCAGTTTTAAGCCGATAGAACTGAGATTATCTTTTAAAAAAATTAAATCTTTCAAGACTGTATCAACATCACCTCCCAAGGTTCCGTCATCCAAATACCATACGTTGAATTTAGAATTTAGCTGTCGAATAATTGGATCAATTGCTAAACTAAAAATGACTGGCCCAAGAGGGTCACCCTGTTGGCAACCAACAGCTGATTCCAAAAGGTTGTCCTCATAAAGTAATTTTGAGGGGTTCCTGTAGCATTGATAAAGAAAACTGTAAATTTTGGGTATTTCTTTTTGAACTTCTGCCAACAGGGTATCCCTGTTTACGGAATTAAAGGCGTTTTTAATGTCAACTTTAAGAATGACCTCACCTTTATCACTATGGAGGAAAGTGGACAGTGCGTGTACCGCAGCCTCGCAGCCCCCTTTTGAACCGAAGCCCAGTTGTAGGGGCTGGAATTTGCTGGCCAGTGATTCACTGTAAATAATTCACATAGATCTCATGTTTATTGTTTGCGACTTGCGAGACCTTCTGCAGAACACTAACGTCATAGTTCATGCAAATATTTCTATTACTTTTACTTCGAACTGTTTTTTCAAGTTGAGCTTGACAAGTACGACCTAACTGTATATCTGTCAAATATGTTTAATATCATATAGCACCAACCAGCTCGAAATTCGTATCTGACGGATGGTAAACACAATTCGAACCGGGTCTCAGTCGGGAACTGTATCAATATGTCAATTTAAACAAACATGTCACTATGTTTGTATTTACTACGATACTGTACGATGCGATAGTGTCGAATAACTTTATCTTTGAGGATTTTATTGGATATCTGTTTCAATTTCTCAAAAGCTGTTTTCTTTCTAAATATTTAAACGTGAAGCTCTGATCGATTTGATGCAGGATCTACCTACCGTTATCTTTTAAACCTCTCTCATGCTTGCACTGACTGGACGGGTCCACTCAAATCTGTGTGGTGCTTTCTTCAAAAGACCATCTCGGACAGTAATCTCCATAGTCTTCATGTGTGTATTTTACCAAGATTATGTCTGTACCTTGAACATATTGTAAACCCAAACGATTTTAAAAGAGTGTCCATGAAGTTTCTTGCCATTCTTCTCATGAGACCAACGCTTTGGAATGGGCAACTACAGTACACTCACGAGTTATTATGCCTTGTGATTGGGACTGTAGCTTAGATTATTTAGCTTCAGTAGTTTACTGCCGCACTCGGAGAGCTTCAGTGGTTGCTTGGGCCGTCCGCGTCGCTTGGTAAAGGTTTTTGGCAGTTTTGTCATACAAAAGTATGTCAGGCCTTTGCTGGGTGGCGGCTTGAGTAATCGTTGGATATCTCTGAGTGCCGCAGTTAGTTTAATTCGACTATTCAAAAGTGCCTGTTACTGGCCTACTTGAAATAAATATTTTGATTTTGATTTTTGATTTTGATTTCTCTTTTGATACCTTAGTACGTTATATACCTGGAGATCTGTGTTACAGGGCCCTGACCAAGATAAGACAAGCTGAGGTCAAGCTAAGTAACTTATTATAAATATGGACTATTAATAAAATTGTATAATTTAGAGAGAAATTAAAAACTATAGTCATTTTGGTACTGACAATTTACGTTCTGTTATGTTCACTCTATTCTTAAATTGTCTGGCAACCTGCATAGAGATTTTAAATAACGCACAGTCTGTATAGGTACCATAAATCCATAATACTGTTTATATTGTTTTTTTAATGGAACATTAAATTGGTAATCTGAACTAGCTTTGCATTGCTATCCTCTGTGTAAACCCAATGCGTTGACCCGTATTTGTGTGTCGTGGCATCGTCGCATCACAACCCAGCCGACCGTTCTAGCGTGTTTGCGTAGCTAACATCACATTCAAATATATAATACAGCCATTCCGACTGTTTGTGAAATTTAATTAGTTTATGAGCTTTTTTTGGCGCAAAGATTATATGGTATTTTCAGTAACCTTTGAATGTTTCTTTACGCACCATGGTATAACGTATTTTACCGTTGATATAGTAACGAGCGCCAATTATATATATTTTCTCGTTTTCATGATTGACCTCGTCATATTTATCACCCTAAGGTCGATTGGTACTTTCACGCCAAAACGACAAGGTATATTTATTTATATGTATAAATATATATGTAACAGTTGAAATTGAAACTTCATTCATTGAAATATTACCTTACATTTGGTAATATTTCAATTAATGAAGTTTCAATTTACTCGCATTTAGCATTGAACTATTTATATTTATAAAATCTATATATTTATAAAACATATAAAAGAGCAATCACACCAACTTAATAAGAAAAGAAACATAGCACCCAATGCACTCGTATACAGCTACAGCACTGCACAATCCATTTTCCCTCTCAACTACTTATACCGAAGAAAGATAAGAGAATAAAACGGTTTGTATTATTCTTTCATTTCGCGAGAAGTATTATAGGTACTGGCAACTCAACATGGATGGATGATCTAGACTCTAGATCTTGTCTAAAGTCCTTTAGATTCTAGAGGACTCTAGACAAGGTTGGCGCTCATAGAAAAAAGGGACATTGCATTGCATATATGCGATAACAGCATAAATTAAACAAATATAAGGTCACGAAAATAAGAACTGAAATTGGACGAACTACTATCGCACCCTAAGAAGTACGTAACAAACCTAAGTAATCAATAAAGCTCTCTGAGTGCGGCAGAAAGAGTATCAACTTAACGATAAGTTTATTATTGAAAGAAGATCGGAAAATCACCACGGCATCTCTACATTGTTTCCTGTGACATTGTATTTATGTCCCCTTGTTGGCGCCATTGTATTTAGTGTGTCGTCACATATCCATGAACCAGCGGACGATCAAGACGCATTTGTCGAATAAATTATGGTAAGTAATTTAGAAGTTATGTGAGAACAGATGAATATTTAATACATACGTACGGGCTGACCAAGTCAGATCTCCACGTACCAGTGAAACATAAAAAAAGGAAAAGGCCAAAACAGGCGGACAATAATGATGATGCTAGCAGTTAAAGTAATAACAACTCCATCTCAGTTTAATTAGGACATATTTTACGACAAACCAGATGAACCGTTGTTTTCATAAAACCTCATTTTGTAATATTCATCAAGTCCAATAATAACTTGTGACATTCACATAAAGCTCACGAAATATATTGCCAGGATTTAAATAAATGAATTACTGTGAGTTGCAAAAAAAAGACCGCAAATTAATACTACTCTGTATTGGGTAGGCAAAGAAATTCATGTATTCATCCCAGGGGACGCTGAATAAATTACAGTTCGAAATATAAAATTATTGGACGCTAAAAGCCTTTTGAATTTTTGATAATCGATTAGTGTTCCTAAACGTCAAATTATAATAGACCGTTATGTGTAATCGTAATGTAGGTAATCGCTATACTGAAATCTAAAATTGCTCCCGTATAAATAATTATTGAGGTGTCGTTTTACGCAATAATTCACGTTACACGTTTACTGAAATTATTAGACTCGCTTTTGTAAAATACGTACATAAACAGATTTTTTAAAGCAGACGAATCTGCTTGTGTACCAGAATGGTGTGGTCATATTTCAGGGCTCTTAAACTGGATAACGTTCACCTTGGGACCACCACTAAAACCACGAAAAAAACATCTGTCCAGAACAACTTTGTACAAGTTCTTCGTTAAAAGTTTGATGGGCTGGGTCATACCAAGAAATAGAAATGTAACGCATGTTAGGCAGAGTTGTACCGAATGGTACATAGAAATATGCCCACACCGTTCTGGTACACGCTGTAGATTCCACATTTATCATTATGACCGTAGGATTAAGAACCAAAAGATTCTTATACGGTATGACAAAAACAAGTCATGTCCTTGAGAGAGGCTTTACGTGAATGGGTACAGTAAAACACCCTTATCCCTAACTAGATATTAAATGTTACATAAGTACACTAAGCTTGGTCCTCATGATAAGGGTCAACAACAACAGCCAACATATCGTCATACACAATTAATAGTAATAACAACATCAATTAATATAATATAATATAATCTGTTGTCACTCACTGACCGACTTCATTAATAAGATGATTTATAATTATGTAATTGACTAGAAGTTCTAGCTTGAACCTTGTCGAATATCTGTATCGGTCTGATATATTTTAGGTAAGATATATATTTTTGGATAGGTCGCTTAGAGCCGTAAAAAGTGACATCGCGTTTTACCATATTTAAGTTAAATAAAAAGCCTCAAAAAAAACATTTCGGTTGCGTGTGAAGAGTATTTAGAAAAAGTCAATTTTTTTTATTTCCGTCTTCAATTTCTTAATGCAATTCATAGTTCAATAGGGGATCGGACAAAAAAAAACTAATTAGTCCGTCAGATAGATTTCCAAAAATTATTGGACACGTATTTTTTCTTTTTTCACGTAAACTTAAAATGAAGACGATACAGTGCTTCGAAAACTCGTGTGACGTCATATGATAGTACATTTTGACGACACAAGTGACGTTTCAAGCCCCACTCCAAGATCTTTGACGCGTTTTATCTTCGTCATTTTTTATTGATTTGATAAAACAAAAAACACGTATTCAATATTTTTCGATAATCTAACTTACGGACTAAACAGAATCATATTATTTTGACCCAGTCCGATCCCCTATTCTAGTGCCGCTACGGCGTAGCGCGGGGCCTACGCCGCGTAGCAGCCTACGACTATTTCTATTCACCTCTCTAATAAATAAAATAGTAAACGCTCGAAATAGCTCATATTATTAACTGTGTACTTCTTTTATCGCAATACCTTAAATGTCACTTCTTTAACTGGGGCTGTTAAAATATGCCTTATCAAACACACTATCAAATCCTTCAAAGGACAGCTGGTACCTAAAGATCTTCCACAGATGTTTCAACAGACTGTACACAATTTAAGTAAATAAAAACTTGTAAAATCTTAAGAGTAGACTCACCCATAGATGGCAGCTGCGCCAGCGATGGCCCCGCCGCACTGCGCCGCGACGTAGAGCGCGGCGCGCAGCGGAGACACGCGCCGGCGCACGCACAGCGCGGCCGACACCGCCGGGTTCACGTGCGCACCTGTGCCGCATGTAAAGTAAGTTTATTTATTTATACGTGAAATATATGAGACAGTGGTATATAAAACAGGCTAGTATAAAATCAGGTTCACCTGCCTATATTCACAAATGCTTCGATTCGACAAGTCGTTTGTCTATCTCTTTTTGGCATTACAAAAGTGAGCGAGATAGATATACGACTTTCCACATCGAATCGAAGTGTTAGTGAATAAGGAGTCTGAACTAAACGACTGAACTAACGACAGATGTGTTGGTGGAGACTTTGTTCCGCCACTTCATCCTGAGATTAAAAACTAGGAAGTGGCGAAAGGCTGACATTTTGGGAGATTGTCTAAGATCGTTTGGACTTTCAACAAGTGATGATTTATTAACCTAATTTAAATAACGGTCCAGACAATTTTACAAAAAATATGGTTAATAGACTTTCTATTAGAGACAACGAAGATAAAGTCAGAAATGTATTGAACTGACATAAACTACTTTTGAAAGCCTTTGTAGAGTAATAAAAAAAATATTTAAAAAAATGCTTTAGAAGTGATTACTCCTGTCTAAAGACTGTGGGTATTGGTGTATTCGCCTTAATAGAGACAATAAGAAAAGTACCATAGGACACATTCTTAGTACGTAAAGAGAAGAAGATTTTACAGTTTAATTTAGAATAAAATTACTTATTAGTCTATAATTCTATATACAAGGCTAGATTTGGATAAGATTAGGGTCCATCATTTTGATGAACACTAAGATAAGGCACAAAAAAAAAGACTATGGTTAAGGGAAATGGGTGTTCAAACTCCTTAGTTTTAAGATGTGTACTTGCAAAGATTGTTTAAACTGTGGTTTAAACAAAGCACAAAACAAAGCCTTGTTTTGGCAACATGGCTTAACATAGTGAGTGTTATTATTAAGATCTTACAATATTCTAAAAACATGGTTCCCACGGGCACCACACTATGTTCGTACAAAGATGGTTACATACACACATCAAAAGTGTCTAGGGATCAAGCATTTTTATGCGGATTTCTTGAGATTGAGATGTGGCTTTGTAATAAATTTATGATTTTATAAATTTATACGGATCCTTTTTGGTGCATTTCATAATTTGAATCAGGAACTGTCAATCAAATTCGAGTAAAAGATGAAAATCATCTGTCAAAATTTTCCCTATAAAAACATACAACGCATTGAAGACATTATTAGTGCTACTGTTTCCCTACTACTGATTAAAACCAACGTTATTATGGAGCGGCGACGTCATTTAAGCAGGGAAGAAATGCTCAGAGCCGTGGGAATGATAGAAGCTGGTTCCCGGCAACGTACTGTGGCTTTAGCTCTGAATACAAGTCAGAGTGTTATCAGTCGACTTTGGACACGTTACCGAAGCACTGGTACCGTGGCTGAGCGCCATGGAGGACGGTATCGCTGCACCACACGGAGACAAGACCGATACATTCAAATCTTAACTCGAAGAGCTCCAACAATAACCGCCATGATGTTAGCCGTGAGGCTTCATCACTCTTCAGGGAACTTAATTAGCGACCAAACAGTCAGAAACCGCTTGCATGAAGTGAACCTTCATTCCCGAAGACCGCTACGGGTACCACCTATAGCAATGCACAATCGTAGGATTCGATATCAATGGGCTCTTGAACACAGAAATTGGGCAGAAGAACAATGGCGTTTCGTGTGCTTTTCTGATGAGTCTCGTTTTGGTATGAGACCGGATACAAGACGTATACGACACTGGAGAACCCCTGGACGCCAACAGCGATTAAAATCCTGCCAGGAAGTCCATCCTTATAGTGGTGGAACCATCATGGTATGGGCGGGTATTTGGATCGGCGGAAGAACTGAGTTGATTTGGATCAGAGGCAACCTCAACGCTCAAATTTATGCTGAGACGATTGTATCAGACGTCATCGTTCCTCTACAAGTGCAAATCGGTCCCTTATTTCAGTTAATGCATGATAATGCACGACCGCACACCGCAAGAGTTGTAAGACAGACTGTCGCCGCAGCTAACATCAATGTCCTGCCCTGGCCTGCTCAGTCGCCAGACTTGAACCCGATTGAGCATGCATGGGATATGCCACAGAGAAGAGCTCTGCCGAATATGGAGGGTATCCAGTCGCAAGAAGACCTTTTTTTGTTGTTGCAACGAACATGGGCGGCCATTCCACAGCGTGATTTGGATGAACTCATTTTGAGTATGCCAAACCGATGTTCTTGTGTTGTTAGTGTTCGCGGTAGAAACACGGATTATTAATTGTTACCCAAGTTACCCAATAAAATTTTAAAGAAAACTGTTATTTCAGTCTTTTTTTTTGAACTTTAATGTTAGTGGTTCAAATGTCAAAAATCCCTATAATAGGAAAATGGCAAATTTCTTTATTAATGCAAAGGTGACTTGGTTTATCGTTACTGTGACAAACGAAAACACTTTATTTGATGAATCCTTAAAGAAAATTTTAATTAATATCAATCAGGAGAAAAGTTATTGCAAAAATATATGTTGATCCCTAGACACTTTTGATGTGTGTATTATTCAAACACCTGCCTACATATCAAATAGGGTCATGGTAATATACGTAAGAGAGACGACCTAGGTACCTACAGAGATAGACTGTCGACACATAATCTGGATTAGTCCACCATGTTCCTGCCACCACCCACAGTTACTTGGAGTCGACGAAACACGTCTTTTACTGTCATTCTTCTTTTTCAACCGCAATGATATCATTTATGCCTTGTTCTTTCATATTATTCCTCACATAACCGACCTATATATCTTTTGTTTGGCATTTCTCTGCCACTTATTTTAATTAATAACTCTTTTAGTGATACTAAGTTTGGAGTAGTCCAGCCTACTAAAATTTAACAAGAGAGTTTTCTATTAGCAAAATAATAGAATGCATTTGTTGAAACTTTGAAGAAAATTGAATAAACAAGAAGTAGACGAAAACACAGTTGTCTGAAGTCTCAGGATCAACGAAATTGAAACAGCCGCGTCGTGATCAGCATTGAAATCTAGGACAAATGTTTCAAACAACAACAACAAGACCTTTTTGTTCAAACGCTACAAATTGTACATAAAGGTTAGCTAAGCTATACAAATGGCGACTCATTTATTTAGAAAAGTATTACTGAATCATATAATGAATAACCCATTTACGACCACCACGACCACTGACGATAGTACCTGCCTGTGTCAAGCGACATGTGTGTGTGTGTCACTTGGTTTTTTCGTATGAATCGCGTCGCAAGTCGCGTCGCGGGCCTTCTTAGTATGCACTAAGCAGATGAAGCAGATCTTTTCTTTGGTTTTTCAGCTATTATGGTCGTTAGCCCGAATTCGATTGCCTACGGAATTTTGACAAACGACCAAGTGTAAATGACCGGGGGCTAGTATAGCCTGTCTTTGAGAAAACTCTAAGTTTAATCGCTCGACGTCATTTAAACTACTCGTAGTGCAATAAAGCCTCCGGTGCCCAAATTCGGTATAACACCCAAGTGTAAACGTTGGTAATACTGTCGCGGAACGTGTATCGTTTGAGCTTTAGGTAATCGTATACATACAATGAATGACCCTTTACGCCTTGTTCACGATACCAGCAAATTTGACCCTTGGCGCTACTTGCTTCATGTGATATGCGCGTGTATCATTTGTTTTCTTCTTGTGATGACCACCGCATCGCTATTGTCGCCAGTCGCTTATTCGCGTAGTTCGTGGCAAAGCAGTAAAAAATGGTGACTCATTTATTTAGAAAAGTAATACTGAATCATAACCTACCTACCTAACATGCCCTTTACAGGATTAGAATGCTGGAGGACATTTCACTTTGTCATTAAGTGAGACAAATCAGCCGCATTAGGCCGGTGACGCGTTCCTGTGATCCAAATAGAAGCAGGGATCGATCCCGTAGCTATGCGAGCCTTAAATATCTCCGTCATTAAAATTAAATGGGCCTGTTTGACATGTTATGATGAAAATTGATTTTAAGGTTGTATTCATCGGTTCTTGTTTGATATGATCTACTTTAAATATTCGATGTAAGTCTTTTCCATTTGGATACCTACCTGATTAATATAAAATATATTACCAATTTAATTTACTTGACCCTATTTTTACTACGGAATTAGGTATACTAATTTCTTTTCAGGCTCTACAATAAATAAATACAAAGTACCTACATTTTATTTTTGTATTACCTCTTAGCTTTATTATCCTGCCTTACCGACTACTTGACATTTCAAACGTGAAAATGGAATAATTACTTTGAGTTTGCATTTGTACTAGCTACATGCTTCAGATGTTTACAGATCGGCATTGTGGATCTTACGTTAACAAGCGGCATTCGTAATAAATTAATGATTGTCAAAAACACATCTCTCCTTTTGGGCTTCGCCGCAGTCGGGTAAAAAGAGCCACGTGCCTGCGCTAGCCTTATACTCTTTACCTTCCAACCTCCCACCCTAGCTACCCTTGTTTTTATAACCGTAACTACGTAATTTGATGCTAAAGATTTGCTGAATTTTTTTTTTGGCGCCGCGGTATTCATCAAAATAATGACTCCTCCCGGAGTGTCATACTTCTACCTACTGACTAAAAACCGGTATTCACCGGTCCATCTCTTTCGAATAACCCGCAGCCTCTACGGGAAGATATTTTGACCTTTGTTCAGCTTTTAAATTAAATAAAAAAACAGAACTATTTAAGAGTTTTCAAAACAAAAAACACCATACGGCAATCGAAATAAAACATATTATTGCATATCCACAGTGCAATCAGCGCCAGTGTCCACTGTCCGTAATGAATTCCGAGCCGCCAGCTGTTACGAGGCTGACTAAGTACTTTACGATTATTCCCTCCGACATTATAATATTGTTTTCATAAAATCTGACTTATCTCCAAAGCGTACGTTTGGAATAACAAATTCTACGACAAGATAAAATCATGTCACCTTAGTATTCGCGCCGAATATTCGTTGGTCCCATGTCGGGAGAAATCACCATAGTGGCTTGCGATAATGGCTGGCCGGATGTTTACCTGCGTTGGAGGTAATATAATAGCCACAAAAGATAGCCTTGAGGTTGAGGTGTGCCACCCCTGGGTATTGCAGAGAAAGCCGATATCATAACGTTACCATAGTGTGCCGAGTACGTGATATGTCAATACGAATTTCAAACAAACAATGAACAGGCCGGAACATTATTGTTTCATCTTTGGGTACGATCATACAGGTATCGAGCTAATCAATATTCAGAATCAATTTGCACATTAAACAAACAAACCTGGCGTTCTCAAAGTACCGTATGTATGTACCACGTACCTATGTATGTAGGTAATCTGTCTACCTACGTACGTACGGAGAGAGAAACGCAAAAAAATAAAACGGAACAGGTGGATTAACCGATGCGAGGCGACGCAGATATATCGAGTGCAAAGTCGAACTACTACGCCTATCGATTATATTCAGATTGTGTTAGCTACCTTTCAGCGAGATAGAGAATATTACCAGCTGTTTATATAACAAGCCGCGAGCGTGATACGATACGACCCACAAAAGGAACAAAGGTGTTGTAACATCTGATGTTTTATAAAAGTTACGACTCCTTACGCTATACCACTTCTTACGTTCAAGTTAGTCTCAGAGACACAATATCTTTCACAAAGAACTTTTATGACATTCTCTCTCGAGATTCAAGATAGCAAGTCATTTCTCAGAAAAATCTGATTTAAAATACAGCTTTCCTCCTCGTCCTCCTATAACATCGCAATAAAAGGCGAATTATTTATCGTTCTTTAAAAACTTCGGACAAGTTTTAAAGGAAGCTCCGTTGACAATACAACTTCGTGCAGTCGTCTTACTTCCTGAGTACGCATTGATAAACGAATACAGCATCGAGCGTCCAAAATAAAAAGAAATCGAAAACAATAATTATTCCAAGTTGTAAGAAGAACTTGAAAAGAAGTCTTGACAATAGTGCCTTACTTAAATGAGAGCGCTGACATTCATTCGTGAAATGTTGTGGATGTGTAGTGGATGAATCTAAATCCCATTATAATTTATGCATCGTTTAATGCTTGATATAGTCCGCTCTCGGGTTGTGAACTTGTCCAGCCATTAGTGAAAATTAGGGCGATCGCGGCCGGGGGTGTATTTTATAAATTCACCACGGTAATATTGTAGATTCAAGAATTGCCGCCTGATTGTGAACGAGAGAGCTTTCTCCGGGTTATTGTTATGATATAATTTAAAATGTCATTGTCCCCACGTCATGTGATCGTATCTATTATAAAGTTGTGTCGAGGGGACAAAGGGTGAAGGGTGCACGTGTTAGCTTCTAATAATCCCGCCTAACGTACTTATGTTGTATCGTCTAGTTTTATGGGAAGTGACGTCGAAATTGTGCATCCGTGGTTAATTTTGTAATTGTTTGTGTTATTAGTTTATCTTTAGAAAATTGTGTCATTACTTTATCGTTCTCCTGACATTATTTCAATTGATTACCTTCTTCAATTTTTAAGTTTATAATCAGTTACCGACTTTAAGAATAGTATTTAGGTATACATTTTGCTAATCCAAATAAGCCTAGACTTTTAAGACCATCGATACGGCAAAACACTCTCAAAGAAACAAAAAGGCACCGTTAAGAACCTACTTGACAAGAAAAAACTCAAGACTTTCGCCTGGCAGCCGCCCGATCCTTTTTTTTTAAAAAAAAAGCGGATAATTGTGAACATCTGCAGGCTGCGGTGGCGCGGGTCGGCGCGGGTCGGTAACTCATCCGAGCGACGGCCGCTATCAAACGCGTATAAATTACCAAACGGTGCTGGGTTAATTGGACCCACAACATGGGCCATTTTGACCCCACTATATGAGCGTATAGCACTTCTTCTTCTTTTGAAGTAGATGGGATATCAATGCTAACTTAACATAGTACAAAATTAGGTATGTGAAACCAATGATATTATATGAAACAGAAGTTGCGAAATGTGGGTGAGTTTCACCTCTGCCTTACCCTTCGGGATATACAGGCGTGATGTTATGATATGCCAAAGATTCTGCGATTGTAGCAGGTGGTTCTGTAGATTCTGCCTGGGGAAAAAGTTGTGAGCCAATCGCGGCATCACTAGCGTATTCATTCAAAGTGTCGTGAGTGAAGGAGTTGGGACACTCTGAACATATAGCTAAAGTTTGATTTGGTACACTCCATTCGGACTAGGTTTCGCCGTGATCTGTCTGTAATACCCTATTCTGGCAGCTATCTACGCACTATTGCTTACAGCAGCCTACATAAAGGCCCGCAGGCGATTGAAGGTACAACCCTAAAAATACAGAAAACATACCGATACTAAGAAGGCCTTTTACCTTTTTTTATACGCCTTATTCCAAATTCACCCACAAACTGAATCGTAAAAGAAAACACACCGCTGCTGTTATGGGTTCATATTGAATGTACGAAAAAGATTTATACAGAAGCTTATGTAGGAATATATCAATACTAAGTCCTGGCTTACGCACTGAAATATTTTGTGGCTCATAATAAGCCCCACGTAAAAGTGTACGTAGATACATATTATATCCTAATAAAAATATGTTTCGTGACTGTAATAAAGTTAGCAAATAAAGGATAAAAGATGACACAAAAGTGCCATCTGCAGTAAAATTAACAAAGGACTTTTTACATTGCGGTTACCGTTGTAAACCTGAGTTGAACGTGGAATCACATTTACAAAAAAGAAGAAATAAAAATGCAAATGAGGACAACCCTGTACGAGGTATTCCACGTAACATGGAACATTATAAGTTGAAATAACATTGAAACACGTGGGAGTTTAGCTCTTTTATTTTTCTTGCCAATTACGGCTGCGCATTCCTCGTGCCTAGCTAGTAATTTCAAGTTCTCACAGTATCGGAGATTTTTTTTTTATTTGAATGCTATTTTTACTACCTGGCCTGTCCTATTTTACTTGCGGCGTCCAGCGGTCCTTGCTGTCGGTAAGAGTGTCGAGAATCTAAGTGCTACGCTCTACAATCGTTTTATGGCCACACAGTGAGCGATTTGGAAGAGGAAGAGTTTTGTTTTGAAATGGCCCGTCCTACGCGATAACAATCATGTCGAACTTTTGGTTCGCATTCTCAAGATTTATCTAAAGATACCACTTGGTAGAACTTTTCTAAAGCTTTTGAGCTTTTAGCTATCGCTTTTGTTGAAAGAGTTTTACCTGTTATTAAGGAAAGAAAGGGATAAGGGATAAGAGGGGGAATTGATATTAATTAGGTACGTGACTACGACGAAGACATGTGTGGCGTAGATCAAAGCGAACCAAAAACTCATAGCACTACTAAACAAATAATTGTATTTCATCAGGAGAACAAGTTAGCAAAATATTCTTCTAGAAAGCTTAAAACCAATTTGGTAAATAAAGTAAAGTTGCGAGGGAGCGATACATGGATCAAGTGATTGGTACATAATCTTTCACGGAAACTGTATCTTACCAGATATGTTAGCGAAGCACAGAGTGAGGGTTGCGATGGCACAGCCGGAAGCGAGCGCGGTGGACAGCAGCACGGCAGAGGCCGACGCACCTACGCCCGCTCCACCCGCAGCACCGCACACGATGAACACATACAGAAACGAGGCCGCGCACTCCGCCACCACGGCTTTCCACAACGACAGCGTCCGCACTTCCACCCGCGCCGGAACTCGCCCCGACAAACCCCCATCACCCGAGTTCGCATCCTTTCGTAAACACTCCAATTTTTCAAACAAAGTAACTATATGCTGCTCTAAGTTCTCATCCGAAATATTAAAAGCCTGTTCCCCCATTTTGAAAAAAGGAGAAAAAAACAAACACTTTATGCTCTGTGCATTTTTGAAATTTCGAATTCGCGCGCGATTTACTTACGGACGCGTTCGGAATAAAGGCCGGTTAGAGACGACGTGAACGGGTCGGCCGTCGGTCTCGCAATGCCGGCGAGCCAGTGAATGAACAGCGAGTGAATGGGAGGCAAGCGGGGGCGCCGCACATGTCTCGGGCGCCGACACTTGTTACACCCCGCCCCCGAGACCTGCAGTTTCAGCGAGGGTGTAATCAAATCGCCAACTTGGCACCGAACTATCACAATAGCCCTGATTAAATAAAACTTTTTTGTATTGAATTTTTTATCCCCCGAAGGGTGTTTCTGTTCCATTATATTTGATGGGCCTGGGGTCATGTTTTAACGACCTATGAGGTACTTTGTTACGGAATGAGTAAATATGTATTATTATTTTTCAGTAGCTCGTTTCATGTTGAGAATTCGTAGTTAATGAGAGCACTTTCTTGATTAATACGGATACCCATATATAGTCACACACAAATAGTTGGCAAATATTCCTTGCTTTGATTTCTAAACCACACTTAGGTCGAAACGTAACATAGCGAAACCTTTAAGTAGGTAAGTTAGTTACTATACTCTACCCATCTCATATCTCGCGATAGAAGCGTGTGACAACATAATGGGCCCTTCAGAGGAGTGCTTACATTACACTTCGGTTACTCCTAGTTAGCGTAAGAGCCTCGTCGTAAATACTCCTCAACGCGAACAGAGCCAGCGTCTGAATGACTTGAACGATGTAATCCGCTGAGATCCTAATCCGCGCGTCTGTTAAGTCCCTAAAGCTGCAAGATTCGAATAAGGACGGCAACAAGATTATATTCCTGAATCCAGTTAGGAGTTGGTGAAATTAAAAAATGGTGACCTAAATATTTATTTTGGTAAGTCTGTCAACAACTGTCTGTGATCAACTGTCTCTTTTGCTTTAAAAAGTGTCATTCAATGATTGAGCTTAGCGAAACATTGTTGGAAGTCTAAAATGTATGGGACAGAGAAAAATCACCGAAGCATGCCCATCACCTACTTGAAACTACCTATATAGTTAGGCATGTCAGATCTTTGCATGGCTCTCAACTCTATGCATAGCTTATATGCCAATAGGCAGTAGTAGGCATGACCCTATTACAGGTAAAATCTAAATTTTTCAAACTCAAACTCAAATATTTTATATCAATTAAGCCATTACAGGCACTTTTGAATGTCAGAAGGACGGAAGAAGAACGAAACTACGAGTGCAATACGTCATTCCGAAAGCCACCACTCCGAACCACACGCCACCGAATGCCCGCAACAACGAACACTGCGAGCACGAAAGCACGCAGTGACGCAACTGCAACAACGAATGCTCGAGAAGTCGAGACCCCGAATCACGGAACAACGAATGCACGCCGCAACGCGCAACCGCCGCCCCGCGACCCAGAACCCCGCACACCCGCCGCCACGGCACACGCCCCCGCGCGCCCCCGCACCCACAGCACTCGCCGCCGGTAACATCCGGCGCCGCGCAGCCCGACGCAGCAACTCCCGAAACGACGCATTGCACTCCTACGCTACAGTCACAACCACAAGGCATAATAACTTGTGAAAGTACTGTAGTTGCCAGTTCCCTAACGTAGATCTCATGAGATCGGAGAACGGGCAAGAAACTCCATGGACACTCTTAAAAATCAGAATTTGTTACCTACAAAATCTTGGTACATTATTTATTTATTTATTTATTAAAACTTTATGCACAAGTAGTAAAACCGTACAAAGGCGGACTACACACACACATACCATTCATGCCATTCATGACATTATATCATTCATGTTGAGATGGTATATTATGTGAGAACTATGTAGCAAGACGTGCAAGTTAAGAGCGTCCAGAGTAAATAGTACATTGTTACCTTAGGAGTGAAAGGAACTAATAGTTCGAGGGACTAAATAAGTCTTTAACCCGAGGTAAACACTGTGCTTTTCATTACGAATACAAGGAAAGTTGATGGGAATAGGCTTGCCCCCAATTACCTAAATCGGTGAATAGACTTTGCTCCTAATTATTTCGGTTGATGGCAATAGGCTTGCTCCTAATTAGATTAGTTGATGGCAATAGGCTTGATCCTAATTAGATTAGTTGATAGCAATAGGCTTGATCCTAATTACATCAGTTGATGGCAATAGGCTTGCTCCTAATTACATTGTTTGATGGCAATAGGCTTGCTCCTAATTACCCAAATCGGTGGATGACAATAGGCTTGCTCCTAATTATATCGGTTGATGGCAATAGGCTTGCTCCTAATTAGCTTGGTTGATGGCAATAGGCTTGCACTTAATTACATCGGTTGATGGCTATAGGCTTGCCCCCAATTACATCAGTTGATGGCAATAGGCTTGCTCCTAATTACATTGTTTGATGGCAGTAGGCTTGGTCCCAATTACATCAGTTGATGACAATAGGCTTGCTCCTAATTACATTTGTTGATTGTAATAGGCTTGCTCCTAATCACATCGGTTGGTGGCAATAATAGGCTTGCTCCTAATTACATTGATTGATGGCAATAGGTTTGCGCCCAATTATACAAATAATTTGACAGCTGTCAGTAGAAAGCGATTCTCCCTAGGGCTGAAAAGTAGTACTTTCAACCCGCTCTGCAGGCATGTTCTGACCTACTTTCAGAGTATGAGTAATGAAAAAGATATAATAAACAAATAAAAAATATATAAATATATACACCATGGCAACTAAGGAATGACCAGTCTCCACTGACAGCGCCCGTTCACGAACATGACGCATGGATCAGCACCATTCAACTCAACCATTTTGAAGGGAACTAAATGATCAGCGAGGCATTTGAGTGAGCATGACATTCTCTCAGCCACCAGGGCAACGTCACTAAAATATAACTAAATGTAAAAATGTAAAAAGTGGCTTTATAGTACTTATTACTCACACATGTGCCATGCAATTATACAATATTAAGACATTGAATCTACACAATGCAAAGATATTTTTACAATCTTCTGCAGCCTCTACAATAACTTCACATGATAATCGATTTAATTGCCCCTATGGTTGTGGAGCAGGCCCAGCAAGCAAGCAAGCAAGCCAAGCATTTTTCTCATCAATGTAATCCCCCTATTATACCCCAATATATATAAATGTCCCTATTATACCCCATCCTGCCTTACCCTTCCATAAACTCTAGCCACGATATAGTATTTTGTTTTATCCTAAATACGGTGAGTCACAAGTTTCTTGTCAAAAATGAGGTCGGTGTCCAATCAAGCGCAGGCAAGCCCTCGGAACACAATTTAATTTGAACTGTCCGTCCACGGCATGAGGCATCCACCGCATCGGTCAGGGGCGCTCGTAAATCCACTAATCATTTAATTTATTTACTAAGTCTTACTAAAGGTTCATACTGAATCATTGGTCTTTTGTTTAACTAACTACGTAGTTGTCATTGTCGACATAACTCACAGAATAAGTAAGCTCAAGTGGCAATGGGCCGGGTAATTGAACCGATGAGGTTCTGGCGGCCACGAGGTCAGGTAGGCAGTCGCTCCATCTAAAATACTTATATTTAGCGGCATCCAGTTAGGCTGGAAACCTACATAGTTGGGAAAATGCTAGGCAGATGATGCTGATGATGATGACCGTTGGGGTATACGTCTTCTTGAGTGGGGACCGCAAATCGGCAAGCGTTACCTAGGTGGGAGCCCTCAAGCTAGGTGGAGTGAGGATCTCCGAAATCCTGCGAGAAGAACTCAATGGCGTGCGATTGAGCCAAGTAGAAGACTACTGATGATGAGGATGATAACTAATACTAGTTATCATATAATATATATGATATGCCTCGGAATGTCCTGTGGTGGGCCTTGAAAGAGAAAGGTATACCAGGGAAGTATGTAGAGTTAATTCGTGCTATGTACAGTCAATCTTGTACCTACGTCCGGTCAGCTGCTGGCAACACCGACAAGTTCAATGTGGCTGCAGGCTTGCACCAAGGGTCGGCCTTAAGCCCTTACCTCTTCTTGTTGATTATGGATGCTTTGACGTCGGACATACAAGAAGAGGCACCCTGGTGCATGCTGTTTGCCGACGACATTGTTCTCGTCGGTGAAGATGGACGTGAGATCCAGAGCAGATTGGAGAAATGGCAACAGAAGCTGGAGAATGTAGGCTTGAAAATCAGCAGAAGTAAAACTGAATACATGTTTTGCGATTTCGGCGGTCTCTCCAGTTCTGGAGCCATAGCGCTAGATGGCGTGCTTCTTCCAATTTGCTCCGACTTTCGGTATCTCGGTTCACTCGTGCAAAGCGATGGCGAAATAGATCGTAGTGTAAAGCACAGAATTAGCACTGAATGGATGAAATGGCGGCAGGTCAGGGGAACAATATGCGACTCCCGCATCCCCCTTAAACTCAAGGGGAAGATTTATAAGACCATGGTTAGACCTGCTGTCGTGTATGGATCAGAATGTTGGGCCACAAAAGGGATAAACGAAAGGCAATTGCATGTGGCTGAGATGAGAATGCTAAGGGGGATGTGGTGTGACGCGAATGGATAAAATAAGGAATGAGTACATAAGAGGAAGTCTGAAAGTGGCGCCGGTGAATGAAAAGTTGATTGGTAATCGATTGTCGTGGTATGGACATTTGATGCGAAGGAATGAAGGAAATGTGGTGAGGAAAATGTTGAGTATGAATGTAGATGGCTATAAGAGTAGAGGAAGACCAAAGAAACGATGGATGGACCGTGTGAAGGATGATATGGCTAGAAAAGAGGTTACTGCTGAAATGACGAGAAATAGAGAACACTTACACTTATTTTATTTTTTTTTAAACTTTGCCCCACACTAGGAATTTCTCCTGTATCGTGGGTGCGTTTACAAACATTTAAACTCACATACACAAATACCCAGACCCGGAACAACTATCTGTAGGTCATACAAATATTTGTTCAATTAAGGAAGAAGAAGACATGTTGCGCAGACCCCAAATAAATTGGGATAAGGGCAGGAGAATGATGATGAACTAGATAACTTGATGTGTCGCCGTGTGTACACACAAGATATACATAAATTTGCAGTATAACATGACCTCTCTTTATAGAGTATCCCCGTACAATGAGAAATTCGCATGAACTAATTTTGTACAGCTTTGTTTAATTGGTCGCCAAAGAGCAGCGGTGGCCCAGTGGTGGCGACCCTGACTTACGAACAGTAAGTCGTGGGTTCGAACCCAGGCAGGCGCATTACTTTGTGTAATTTATTTCATCACCACTGCTCTCAAAAGCACAACGGTGAAAGAAAACATCGTAAAGAAACCAACATGTCTTAGAAGCAAAAATTCCAAACATGTGACATCTACCAACCCGCAATGGGCACGCGTGTTGGAAGCCCATATCCCTCTACTAGAGAGGAGGCCTGAGTCCCTGCAAGGGGAACATTATAGGCTGATGATGATGATGAGGATTAGTGGCCGTGTAACATAAGTTTTTAAACTGACATGGTCACTGACACTACCATTAATATCATAAACGGGATATTTACCATGTTCGATTGTTGTTTCGAGTTCCCGATATTTCGGCGCTGTTACAAGCACCATGATCACGGATAAACTGAAGTCATTGCGGGTGGATGTTTATGAGCAGACAAATCGGTCTACCCTCTTTCTAGTTCGTTTTTTGCGTTCGGCACCACTACCATTGTCACTCACTACACGATTCTGTTCCCGACACACGAAACTCACTGTGTCCACTCGCGAACTTTTACCTCCCCCTCCCCCTCCCCCTCCTCTCCCCTCCTCTCCCTTTTTCCTTCTCCTCCTTTTTTTTCCTTTTACTTTTTCTTTTTTTTTTTTCTCTCTTTCTCTTTTTGGGCCGTGTAACAACAATACAGCTCTTTCAGTTATTTTAGAAACCTCAGGTTGGCGAATTTAATAGCTTTATATAAGGGTGAATTTCAACAAATGGCATTTTTTTTATCATATCGGTGAACTTTTTCATTTATGTTATTTTTTTATATTTTTCAGGTTTTATGTAATCTTTAGGATATCAAATATCCCCAAATTTAATATCATCAACGTAACATTTAAGACTAAAGAGAAAATTCAGTTTGAATTCTGGTTTCCACCGAAATGATAAATCGGCACCGATTATTTTTCTGTACACCGATATGATAAGTTTATCCACCGAAATGATGTACATATCCAGCGATATGATAATCTATCCACCTTTGAACATCAAACAGGAAATAGTTAGTAGGTACCTTACATACTTAACGAAATGACACGGGATCTACCGATATGATAAAACGACTCACCGAGATGATAAAATATCTACCGATATGATAAAGCAATCCACCGATGTGACAAAACTGTGCCTTGATCATGAATCAAAACACCGATATTAGATTTAAGACACCGATTGATTTTTTCTCATCATTTCGGTGTAAATTATCACATCGGTGGTAATAAAGACCACCGATTACAGCGATATGAGAACAGCGACGTGAGAAATAACACAATTTTTAGAAAATTAGAAAAAATGCATAATATCTAGGATAAATTCAATAACAGTCAATGAAGCTAATTCACTTACTACCTCTGTTAGAACCAAACAACAATAATGAAACTACTCATTACACTAGAAAAATGCAACCACCGATAATATAAAATAATTGTCCGGGAGCAACTGAAATGGCGTACTTACGTTATTGGCGGGAATATGCAGCGATTTGACACACGTCCGTCTTGACTGCGCACTAGCACACACTAACGAGAGAAATAAAATTGGGGTGGGGACGCTGTCGGACTCGTCGATGTAAAGTTAGGTTTAAATTACTTTTGTCCAGCGATATGAGAACATTTCGCAGGACAAGTACGTTTGTGCCTCTCAGTAATAATAATCGTTAATTATGTAATAAAACATGTTATATATTAATAATATAACTAATATTCTATGAAATAGAATAAGTTATATCCTTAACTTACTTATTTTTATTAGTGTACACACGGCTACACATCAAGCTATACAAAACCAGTATAATCTGATCGTTCATTGTGCGAAAAGATCTAGTAAAGTGAGGCCAAGATTAACTGGTTTTGTATAGCTTGATGTGTAGCCGTGTGTACATAAGCTTTTTGTTTGTAAAAAAAGTAGAGGGACAGCACCGATTTGAAAAAAATAGAGGTTTATGTATATATTTTCTACCTTTGTAATAGTCCTAGGTAAATTATATTTTTGCCACAACGCAATAACTATCTATTGAATACTAAAAAAAATAATTCAGAACAATATTCCTTTTTTCAAATACTAATTTCACCGAAGACAAAAAAATAAGTCATTTGGGAAATTCACCCATAAAAATACTGTGAACTTTGACCCGCATATCTCCGAAACCTGAAAGTTCCCAGGTATGGTCTACCTAGAACATAAATATTATAGAAGTGACTGGGAGAACAATTTCCTTTCGGCTTCCTTTATACAACCGAACATAGAACCGAATACATTTTGAAACCGGTTAAGAAGGCCCGTAATTTTCACATAGAGCAGAGGAATATTCTCCTGTAGCAGTAAAGAACATGATTCCTTTGTTTACTGATAGGTAGTCGTTTATCAGTATTTATCATTGTACAATCGTGTGAAGAATGTATTAAAGGAAGCTAGAACACGATCTTAAACGATTCTCGTTATCTTGGCCATGTACTGTGTCGATACTCGATAGTATACAGTCCCAGACTATAGCTTCTGCCCGCGACTTCCTTTGCGTGGACTTCAGAATTGGATCAACAGTCGGGATTGATTAATTAACCGACTTCCCAAAAGGAGGAGGTTCTCAATTCGATAGGTATGTTTTTTTTTTCCTATGTATGTACACCGATTACGCCGAGATTAATGATCCGATTTACGTGATTCTTTTTTTTGTTTGATGCGGAATAGTTGCCATTTGGTCCCATAAAAATTTTGTATAGTTTGGCCCAGTACTTTCCATTTTATGAAGATTTTTCTTAATTTATGAACATTTTTCGTTTATGTGTGTTCTCGAATAACTTCGTCGTATAAGAACCAATTTTGATGATTCTTTTTTTATTGTGAAGGAGATATTTTAAGGGGTGTACTATGATATGGAAACCAGGACCTGGTGATGGAATCAAAATCCTAGAGAACTTGAGGGCAACCCTCAAATTTCATAGGCACGTATTACGTGTTTTTTTGTCGAATGTTAGGTTTCTTAGTCGAATGTTAATTGTATAGTACTCGTAATAGTACATTACTGCAGAATCCAGTAAGTAAGCCTTCCTGGCCAAGTATGAGTTAACCGGACCGAACCGCAGGTGAGGTCTGGTTATATACGAGGCCAGGATGGCTTTCTTACTGGTTGAGGTTTGTATAATGCTTTTCTCAAAAATTAAAGAAAGTTTAACAACAAATTCGTTTAATTAATATTGAAGGTTACATTCATATGTGAAAAACACAATAGCACTTTTTGGCCGACCCGGGAATCGAACCCAGGACCTAACGCTCTGCAGTCGAGCTTGCGACCACTAGACCAACGAGGCAGTTTGGGAAACAACTTTAGAAAAAACTTTTTAATAAACTGAAATTACTAAATACAATCATAAAATCCCACAATACTTCTTCAACATTACTAAGTACAAAACGCAACGTATAAAATGGCTGTTTAAGGTTCCAAAAATCCAAAAATATAATGTATCTCATAAAATGTCATACCAAAAAGAGAGATAGATATATATTTGGAACCTCCCTTCTATAACCATGTTATAATGGCTAAACTCTAATCTGTGTCTGGTACTATGTTTTTTTTTCTAAACAGATCTAAAGAGGATGACCTAGTGTCCAGTAAGTAAATTACATACTTACTTACTGGACAGTAGGAGATTCCAAGTTTAAAATCTCGCTTCTTACTGGACAGTTGTGAATAAGTCTCCGGTAAAGTTCACTTTCTGGATACTTTTTAGAGATGTTATGGCAACATTACATACCATTTTTGAGAAAATATTTCTATAGGATATTAAAACTAAAAATGAAAAAATAAAAAACTTTTTTGCAAAAAAAAACAACCGACTTCAAAAACACCAAAAATTGAAAAATAAACTCAGAAGAAAAATCTGCTTCTGAAGTCGGTGGCAAAAAAACGAAATGAAACAAACAAATGTCACCGACTTCAGAAGCTGATTTTTCAATTTTTGGTGTTTTTGAAGTCGGTTGTTTTTTTTGCAAAAAAGTTTTTTATTTTTTCACTAGCTTTTGCCCGCGACTTCGTCCGCGTTTCCGTCGTTTTTCGTAAAAAAGTACCATATATATGTCCTTCCTCACGGTTCAGTGGCGTTTTTTAGGTGGCATTGTGTATTTTATTTTTAATTGACGGTAACGGAAAGGCTGTCAGTTACCTAGGTAACAAAATAACCTACGATAGAGGTCCTAACTATAGCTACCTTACACTTAAAATCTAAGTGCCTATTTAAACTAAAATATTCTAATAGAATTAAGTAGGATACCCAGAAATATGTACAACTTACAACAAAAAAAGAAATGAAAATAAAGCTGAAACACCTGTGCAATACATCTACCTATACCTACTTCACTTACAAATAAATCCCTATAACTACTATAATTAATAAAAGTATCTACGCTTTTACCTACATAATACAAAAATAAAATTGAACATAAATTAGCCAAAACTTACCTACTATTATGTATTCTGTGCTATCAGTATCTAAAAAACTATGCGTACTACTTCTACTACTACGTCACCTAAAAGGAAATAAAATGCAAACTATTAATAATTTGTAATTTGAACGAATATTTAAACTACCAAAACACTAATACCTATTTTATAAAATAACAACAAAATAAATTCAAATAAACTATTTAAAAACTAAAAGTCGCGCTGATAAGTATTGTTTGTTAAAATCAATTATTGTCTGTCAATAAGGTCGAACGCTCTGAACGCATCAACAGCCACGACCCGCGTCGAGCGCGGCAACCGTTACACAAAAATAATCCTTATGCATGGCATGATTCAATACTCACGCGCGACGCGGTGGCTTATTAGCGTATTTCATGTATAAGTTTTGTGTTTCTATACCGATTACTATGATTATTTTTTTATTGAATAGGTAATAATATTAACTTCTTTTAATTAGGGATGAGTGAGAGTTTTATAAACGTAAGAGTAAACAAATATAATCAGAAAGCTCCGAACTGCTAAGCTATCGGGAGTTACACGTGTTATTGTGAGTCAACCATAAAAGATAGACATATGCTGTAGTGGGATATTTTTTAGATAATTTTATGTATAACATTTCCGTCATAAATGATTTCTATTTAGCTTTAACCATTAAGGCTGCACACGCGACGGAAGCTTAAAATATCGAGCAACTTCTCCCGTTTTCCCAACATTTCCCTTCACTGCTCTGCTCCTATTGATTGTAGCGTGATGAAAAGTATACTATAACCTCCCCAGGAGTATGAAGAATAATCGTACCAAGTTTCGTTAAAATCCGTCGAGTAGTTTTTGTTTCTATAAGGAACATACAGACAGACAGACAGACAGACAAAAATTTTACTGATTGCATTTTTGGCATCAGTATCGATCACTAATTACCCCCTGATAGTTATTTTGAAAATATATATCATGTACAGAATTGACCTCTCTACAGATTTATTATAAGTATAGAAGAAGATAGATAGATTAATTTTATACAAACTAGTTCAGATGTTTTTTGTGTGATTAATTACCGTACGTAACAAATATAATTATAACCGTTCATTATTACATCCATAATTCCATACTCATAAAAAATGTTTCCGTTTCCCGATTATTTAACGGAGATGGATTATATTTAAAGTCATTAACCCGCGCACATTTTCTGTAATAAGCGCAAGCTGCGAGACTTTTGACTTTTGAGATGGTTCTGTCCTGTCACTGTGTGGTTCTGTCTGATAAATTATATCAGTGTTTTTTTTCTGTTCATATTTTTTTAGTATCATGAAAGCCTTTGCGGGTTTCAATAGGTATGTCCCTCGTTTTTAAAACTAACATACTGCACAGGATACTTTATCAATTGAATTATTATCTCGAATATCGATACACGGTACGGGTATAACAGGTACTTACCTAATTACAACTGGATGAACGCACAGAACCGGGAAGTGTAGTACCTAGCAGAAACGAGAGGTCTATACCCAGCTAGAAAATTGCTGTGCCCGACAGGGTCCATTATAAAATTGTGTCTAAAATTATTTTATATCACCTGTAAAAATATACATTAAGAATTGCAATAAACGATTTGAATTTGAATTCGAACGGTTTGGGAACTTTCTGCCTTTGCATGAATCCTTTCCATTTCACTATACTGGGCATTGAGCTAAAAAGTAGGTAAAAGAAAATTGCCACCTATGTTTTCAAAAATCAAATCGTAAGTACCTGATTAGGTTTTGTGTGTGTCACTAAGATCAAAATGTGATATGTCTGGCCTGAAATGATGATGATGATGATGATGGAAATACGCAATGGTAATTTTCGAGTTACCCACTTCCATGAGACTGAAACATAAGTAACTGTGGGTGTTATATTGGGTACACCTCTGCCTAACCCTTCGGGGATTATAGGCATAGTATAAAGAAGGGAAGTAGGGTATCTTCATACAAACGCACCGCGCGCGGCTTGTATGTGTGCGCCTAGTATCTTTACGGTCGCCGCACGCACACTCAAACAAAATCTCGCTGCATTTCGCACTGAGCCAGTCAAGGTTAACACCGCACAAGGTTCGCGCGACGCACGGCTTTTCGGCACCGCTAAGTACCTAAATGAAAAATATCTGATAATCGCAGAAGTTATTGCTGTGTGTTTGGGTGTCTAAATAATTCATAGATTCCAGAGTTGAGTATGTTCAGATTACCTACTTATTTTTTTGTTGTTGGTATTAGTTTTCTATCAGACAGACGAAGTAGGCAGGCCTACTTTCCCACTAGAATGTATTAGGTAGGTAGGTACTTTTGATGATATGCCGCTATTGCTTTGTTTACGTTTAGTCATGCCGATTTCTCAGTATTGTAGGTAGGTATAGTAACTAAGTATGTACCTACTATCTGTATTATTTTATGTTGGTTTAGTCAAAAGTAAAAACATATATATTGTTCTTTATGTGCAAAAATACTACATTATGCCTATTAAAAAAAATAAACAAAAAAACTGACAAGTATATACTAAGTAAATAATTTAAACACAAGCTCTTCCTTACATACATAGTATAAAACAAAGTCGCTATTTTTGTCTGTTTGTTTGTCTGTATGCTTAAATCTTTAAAACTACGCAACGGATTTTGATACGGTTTTTTTTAATAGATAGAGTGATTCAAGAGAAAGGTTCTAGTATAATAAATATATCAAATAAATATAATAATAAACCAATAATAATTAATATAATAATGTATATTTAATTTGAACGACATCGACGCGGGTGAAGCCGCGGGCATCAGCTAGTAGTCTATAAACTATAAATATTTGTTGGTCCTCTTTTTATGCAAAAGCCTTTTTATTCCGAAACTATTAGGACTACATAGTTGAAACTTGGTAAGTAGATGTATGCTGTGAACCGCCTTACGATATTTTTACAAAAAAAAATAATAATAATGTAGTATGCTGTACATCTCAATGAAACTCAGACAACACAAATAAAAAAATACAACTTCCCGGCCCTTGCCAATTTTTAGGCACTATATTAAAACTTAGCTGAAAGTGACAACCCTGACACATGCAAGTACGGTAGGTAACTATGTCGCGGATTGGGCCGGAGATGCTCTACTTCCCTTCTTTATACTATGTTATAGGCGTGATGTTATGTGTGTGTGTATGTATGTAGGCATATCAAATAATTATCGTTCGAATGTATGTAGGTACACGCATGCTCAGAATCACATCATGAAACTTAACACATAAAAAATCGAAATGATAATTTATTATGATTTTAATTTGGATTTAGTTATACGCAAAGAGTCAAAGACTTAAAGTATACTGGTTATAGGTACGTTATACTTGGCATCAGTAACCTCGATTACCTATTAAACTGAGTTCGATTCCCAGTTCAGCCAAATTAAAATGGTAGGTAAGTATGTCGGAAATTTCCCTTTCTGGGAAATTCTTCAAGATTTGGGTCTGAATTGTAAATACAATTGGCTAAGTGAGAAGAGATTGTGGTACATAATTATATTATATTATATTATCAATAAAACATTATACACTCCTTTGCAAAAAAAACGGGCACCTTAGGAAATTTACGTTCTAAGGTCGATTTGAGTTAATTCAATGAAATTTAATTGTTTGACGTAGTCTGTATACTTATAATCGTGTAAATTAATACGCGTGAAGTGAACTGTGGCAATTAAAAAAAAAATCTATGAATTCTTTAAAACCGATGTACACGGCCAAACAATAAGAAGTGGTCGGCAATAAAGACAAGAAGATTTTTTTACTTTGTTTAATTAAATAAAGTTACAAATGTAATAACCTAATAACGAGTGTGACCTCCTCTTGCCAAAATCACAGCTTCAATCCTTCTGGGCATGCTTTCCACGATGTTTTTAATGACGTTTTGAGGAATACGTTCCCACTCTTCTGCAATGACTCTTTTTAGCTCCCTGATGTTTTGTGGAGCATGTTGCACTGATCTTACCCGTCTCTTTAGAACATCCCAGACATGCTCAATTGGATTGAGGTCAGGACTTCGAGCTGGCCAATCTAAACGACGGATCCCAACTTCTTGCATGTACGCTTCCACGTCGCCAGAACGGTGCGGGCGAGCATTGTCGTCCATAAAAATGGAATCTTCCCCAAGTGCAGTCAATGCGGGTTGTGCATATGGAATTAGGACTTCCATTATGTACCGGTGTGCATTTAATGTTCCATTTTCTATGAGAACTAACTCCGTACGCCCCGTCGAATTAATTGCTGCCCAAAACATAACGGAGCCTCCGCCATAAGGAGTGATTTCTTCGAAACACACTTCCGCATAGCGTTCCCGTGGTCTTCGTAGCACTCGCCGGCGTCGGTCCTCTCCACACAAAGAGATTCTAGCTTCATCAGAAAACAATACTTTATTCCAGTCCTCCAGAGTCCATGAAGCACAGTTTCGAGCAAACTGAAGTCGAGCAACACGGTGCTCACGGAGTAATTTAGGTCCCCGAGCCGGGCGGTAACTCCTGATATTGGCAGCCAAAAGCCTCCTCCTGACGGTCCACAAGCTAACTTCTACTCCTCTTACTTCTTCAAGGCTCTTCTTCAGGTCCACACTTGACGCCTTACGATTCCGCAAGGCCTGACTCACCAAAAAGCGGTCATCTCTTGGTTCTGTGCGTCGTTTTCTTCCCGAACCGGGTCTTCTTTTGACCGAACCGGTCTCTTGATACCGTTGCCAAGTCCTCTGGACAGTTGAACGACTCACATTTAGCCGCTGAGACACGTAAGTTTGCGAACAACCTTCTTCAAGTAGGGCTATAATTTTACCGGCCCTTATCGCTTTATCACTCATGTCAAAAAGTGGTATTTAATGTAAAAAGAAAGATAAAATTGTTTAATTTGCAGAAAATATCCAAAAAGTTTGAAAATTTTAGTAATCAGTAATAAAATCGTTTCAGCCATTCGCGCCATTAGTAAAGCAATTTTACAATAATCTACAATAATCATTATTTTCCTTTTGTTAATTTCAAAATTTAAATTTGGAACGTACAGAATCATGCCAGGATTCTTCAAATAACATGCCAATACATCGTCAAATTAATAAAACCTCTTACTTGTCCTTCTTCATTGAAGTAGAGAAAAAAATATGAAGTGCCCGTTTTTTTTGCAAAAGAGTTTACTAGCCACCCTGGCTACTGCTACGGCGCGCGGCGTAAAAAATAATTATGCTTTGAGCGCCATCTATTGCATTACATATGAACTCAGATTCTCCACAATATTTTTAATAATAATAGAACTAGATGTCGCTTTAATGAGTTTCCGTTTTGGTGTGGCCAGTTTCAAATAAGTTAGGGTTGGGTTTATATTTAAATAAATCGAATTAGTCCAAAAAATATTGGAAACGTATTTTTTCTTTTTTCACGTAAACAAACAATGAAGACGATAATGCGTTTTGAAAATTTGTGTGACGTCATATTCTAAGACATTAGTATGACATTTCTTAGCGAGCAGTGACGTCACAACCTCCCACTCAAATCTTTGACGCGTTTTATCTTTGTCAATTTTTATTGATTTGTTAAAACAAAAAATACTTATCCAATATTTTTCGAAAATCTAGCAGACGGACCAATGTGACGGGCATCTGGTGGAACTAATGGCGCTAGCACCGCATGAACCTAAGCTCTTCATTGGTTGAATATCTGTCAATGTCATTTTATATTTCAAAATAGCTTGACCTCATTGGTCGGATTGGGACAAGCTATGGACACGCCATCTACAATCAGCTTTCACTTGCCAACCCCATTAGAATCATATTTTTTTAGTCAGTAAACATCCCTATTATTAATTATTATAATAAAGCCTCCAAGTGAAACTAGACTTTGCTTATCACTTTATACAGGCCTTGAAGCAGTGGAGTCACACCTAAAGATGTAGGTCCAGCACAAACAGAAAAATCCAAGAATCTTCTTCGTGGCAATCTCTACTACACTCTAGTTCTCTAAATATGAACGCACCTTATTTTTTTTTTTGACGTTGACATTTGTGTTTACATGTGCGCCCCCTATCAATAAAATTGTAAAACTCATCGTAATGGTGGTGATTCTAGTAAACTACCGACTGATTGCTTCTATTTTTATTTGTATTTTCTAATTCACTATCATTAAGCGTAATATTTAGTGCTGTGGCTGCGGCCATATGATGCTTTCTTATGTCGGGCATAGCTAAAACGCCAGTTTTGGCCGAGGAGGGTGGAAACAATCAGAGTAGAAAACGATCTCTCCACACCAGCAGTGAACAGTGCAATAATAAAAGAACAAAATCCGACGAAATGAGTGCCAATGAGAAGAAATCAAACTTTTCTATGTTGACTCCCAACACAAATGGGACGGTTAAGTTGACGTCGTCGTCAATGAACAAGCCTGGTGCAACGACGAAAAAATTGGTTATAAAGAATTTTAAAAGTGTGTTTACGCTTTTATCATAGTCGTCATGATTATAACCTATTTGACATCTGCAGAAGTAATGGCTGGGTATTGTTTTTAGGTAAGCCGAACCTTCCAGAGAACTATCAGGAGACGACATGGAGCAAGTTACGCGAGGCAGTGATTGCCATCCAGACGTCGAAGGCGATTGCATACTCGCTGGAGGAGCTGTACCAGGCGGTGGAGAACATGTGTAGTCACAAGGTGAAGTTTGAGAACAAGCCGGGACACCAACTAGTGGACCACGGATGATTGGTAGCAATAGTCTATTGCTACCAATCATCCGTGGCCCCATGGGCATGCTAGATGAAATTTTATTATCATTTAGCAGTCAGCATAAATTTTTGTTGAGTAGCACAACGAAAACATCACTGAAAAATTATCAAAACAATTCTTTATCAGCTTTAAAGTCTTGCTTCTTTTTAGCAACACGGTTTTGTTAACATATTGCACTCACTCATATTAATATTTTACTTATTCCTTGGTATAATGATATTGATAACCATCCACAATACCCCGGGCCATCTTTTCATTCGGCTACTAGGTGCCCAAGGCCCCGTAATCCATTGCGGCCACTAGTTCCTGTTGGCAAAGCCAACAGGAACTAGTAATAGAAAAACTATACCACCCGAGGCGGGATGATAAAAGTTTGAGTACATTTGCTCACTCTTGCCATACTCAAAATCCAGTTACCATACAAGCAAACACAAAAAGAATAAATAAGATTTCACACATACTTTAGTTCATTTAATGTGTATGATAATTATCAAAAATTATAAGTCAGGTTTTGAAAAATACATGAAAACACAAATCATTACACATTAGAACAAGCATCAAACACAAATTGTCATTGTCTTAAATGAAAAATAATTGAGAACGCAGAATAAGATTAGGATTTGAATAATTGAAACAAATAATTACATCAATTACTTAACCTTTTGAGCACCACAGTCACGAATAGACGACAAGCCAAAGAACCAAAAACGGTACTATTTGGCTTGTCGTCTTACTTGACTGTGGCGGTCAAAAGGTTAAAACCACTCCTTTAGGTCATAAAATGCCTGGTTACCAGCCTTTAAGTTTAGCTTTGAAAACATTGTCAGATCTGGTGCCTGGTTGTATATGGATGGACCCATATGAATTAACTTTCCAGATTTAAATAGGGTGTATGGGTAGCCAGCTAACATAGACAGTTTACACAAATATGCATATTAACCCAGATTAGCCTACTGTCCTATATGTAGGACAGTAGAAATATTAACTATGGACCATAATTTTTTTTTATCAATGTTTCTAGAAAATATAGTTTGTGGATTATCTGAGATAGCCACTGTAACTGTAGTCAGCAATAGCTAATAGGTAACATGAATAAAAAGAAATGCACAAAGGATCTATAATCTAAGAATCTTATGTCTAGAGCATGGATGAGAAGTCACAACATTCATAAACCATCTTAATCATCCTATAAACCCTTAGTACCAAATAGGAGTTATATAAATGCAGGCATTTTGCCAATTGAATGAACCTAGCAACCAGTGATATAACTACAGTACAGCTGATAATTTTGCTCACCTGTGAATTCCCAATACTATGAAAATTTTAATAAAATAACTTTATTCCTTGCCTACATCTGCAAAGAACTGTACCAAGAACTGTGAAATTATGTACAGGGGTTCCTGTACGTAATTTCACAGTTCTTGGCCTATGAGTTTGAGCTGGAAATTGATGACAGTGGACAGTGAGTGTGTAAGTCAGGACATTTAATGAAAGAAGTAATAAAAAGACTTGGTTTGCTCTTTGCTTTGTGATTTGAATTACTTAATCAACTCTACATTTATTAATTCATTCACTGTAACTCAACCCCAACTAGCATAGCTGGGAAAAGGCTAGGCTATTTCCAATTTCATGCATACCAATTAAAACAATAAAAAGTTTGGGAAATTCTCATACTTTTATGAATCATATCAGGTAATTTCAACACTCATTCCATTGTGAATTGTTTAAATGCCTCTATTATAGGCTACTAGCGACCCGCCCCGGCTTCGCACGGGTGCAATGCTGATTTATATCATACACTAGCTTTTGCCAGCGGCTTCGCCCGCGTGAAAATGACGATTTTCTACACAAACTTTCATCCCCTATTTAACTCCCTTAGAGGTTGAATTTCAAAAAATCCTTCCTTATCGCTTGTCTATATTATAAAGGGAACCTCTGTGCAAAATTTCAGCTTTCTAGGTCCAAGGGTTTGGGCTGGGCGTTGATGAGTCAGTCAGTCAGGACTCCTCTTTTTATTTATATAGATATAAACCTTCCTCTTGAATCACTCTATCTATTAAAAAAAACCGCATCAAAATCCGTTGCGTAGTTTTAAAGATTTAAGCAGACTTAGGGACAGAGAAAGCGACTTTGTTTTATACTATGTAGTGATTATACACCTTTGCTAGCTAGATCACTGCATTACTACTAACTAGTTTTTGCCGGGGCTTTGCGAGCAACAAAAATGTGTGTTGCTTTTGGTACTGAATGAACAACAGTAACCATTTGCACGTTGATTCATAATACACCCAGTTTATGTGTATATGTTTAAATGACATCAGTAAAAACCATTTTTTAATGTATAAAATACTATCCCTCTTCAGATGGCGTCACAACTGTACGTAAACCTCACAAACTTGGTGGAAGGCCACGTGAAGGCCAACATCGAGCAGTTCCTGTCCGAGAGCATGGACCGGCAGGTGTTCCTCAAGCGGATGGACGACTGCTGGCGAGCGCACTGCCGCCAGATGATCATGATCCGCAGTATCTTCCTCTACCTCGACCGCACCTATGTACTGCAGAATCCTAGTATACATTCTATATGGTGAGACCTATTTCCTTTTTTAGATAATTAAATAAATCAATTATTTATTCAACTCACAATAACTCATAGTATTATTAACAATTTTACTTGTATCTATATTAGTAAATTAAATTAAACACAAAACAAACAAATCATGAATTTAATAAAAAAAATGGGGCACATCTATGCTACAGGTCAGGAAATTTTGCAGCAAAGGTTAACGATCGCGCAATCCAGTCTGCCAGAGATCATTTTTGATGCCTTTGTGATGTAGTGATAAAAAAAATTGTATGAATGTAGATGACTATTTGAGTAATCAAAAACCAAAGAAACGATGGATGGACTGTTGAAGGATGATATGGTTAGAATAGAAGTCCTGGATTCGATTTCCAGATCAAACAAAGTGTGATTCTTATTTTCCATTTCAGTAATAGCCTGAAGTCTGAATGTGTATATAATTATTTACAATACACTCGCACCCCAGTTTTGAAACTTAAAGCAAAAAGGTGCTTGCTATAAGGTATACACATAAGGGATCATTTTGCTATACACATTCTCTTGCCCTTATCCCAATTCATTTGGGTTCGGCGCATCATACCTTGTCATGTCATTTGGCTAGTTATGTTTAAATCCCATTTAATAACGGCCCATTCACGACTTTGGTCTAAGGCGGCGAGCGGGGCGGCACTCGCTAGTATAAATGTTCTGTGGAGCGGCAGCTAAGCGCGGGGCGGCGAGCGGTTACGGCGGCCGTAAGGGGCGAGTCTTGTGCCATCTATAGTTTCTCATCTATCAATTTAATAATATTAATGTTTAATTTCAGGGACATGGGTCTAGATCTATTTCGGCACCACATAGCAATGAACACTCTAGTCCAGACGCGCACAGTGGACGGGCTCCTTCAACTGATAGAGCGGGAACGAGGCGGCGACTCCGTCGACATCTCGCTGCTCAAGTCGCTGCTACGGATGCTCTCCGATCTGCAGATCTATCAGGATGCTTTCGAATACAAGTTAGTATCCCTGTAGTGTTAGTGCCTCGGAAAACACGTTAAGCCGTTCTACATTTTTCATCCTAACTTTTTTTTCAAGAAAACATTTTTAAGTAAAAATGTAAAGGCAGCCGAAAAGTATAGATTTCATATTTTTAAGACAAATTGATTTAGTGACGTGTTATACAAAATTACCCATAACAACGTGTATTATCGACGCCTGTAATAACGATAGTCTATTTGACCAATTATTTATATTAAAAGGTGGATCTATTATTAGACACCTGCTGGGTTCAAACTTCACGAAAAGTTTCAAACCTACAGAGCCTTTATTCATGAGCCAATCACGCGGCCTACGTCACGAGTTGGCGCCCACCCCCCCACGTGAACGCGTGTTCTTAGAATTACCGTAAACGATCTTAAACTTATTTGTGATGAAAGCTATTTGAAATAATATAATATAAAAGTTCGCCTTTTTACATGGGACTTAAATATAGCTGGCGAAATATATGGCTGGCTGTGTATCATATTTCAAAGAAATAAGTATGCTTTGGTTGTTTTCAATACGTTTTTCGGACAGAGAAACTAAACTAAGATACAATAGCTGCTATAGACCGGGGCCAATCGCCATGACACCACATGTGTCCAAGTGGCCGATAAATACCCTTATCCCAATTAATTCGGGGTCGGCGCAGCATGTCTTCTTCCATATATATTTTATTATTTTTCTGTCATTTGTGTGGTAATAAAAAACGAGTATTCTATTTATCTATAGGCACCCATTTTGTCTAATTTTATCTATTAATAACTAGGCCACCACTGCCTAGTTATAAGATATTGATTTACAAATTGTAGGTCATATGGACGATATCTACCAACTTGTACTAGGCCCGCGTGGTGTAATACAGCCCACTCGTTCATAGGGAAATGTCCTGTGTAGCAATAAGAATATTATAGGCTGATTTGATTATGTTACGTCTAGGTTTTGTCTTAAAACCACACCCAGTGGCATGCCTAGGTGCCCAAATTACGGCAAACCCATAGGTCTGCCCACAAAGCAAGCAAGCTGTTCAGACGCCTTAACATCATGAAAAGTAGCAGGTTATAGCATGCCAATCTTTTAGGTTCCGTCTCTCAAAACGGTGAAGGAAAACATCGTGAGATAACCGGCATGTCTTAGAACCAAAGAATTCGAAGACATGTGACATCTACCAACCCGCACCAGGCCCGCGTGGTGGATTATAGCCAAACCCTCTCCTAGAGAGGAGGCCTGAGTTCCTGCAGTGCGAACATTATAAGCTGATGATGAAGCTTTTAGGCCTAGATGAAAGTACCGCCATTAACCACACCATGTACTCCTCAGGTTCCTCCAAGCGACGGAGCGTCTGTACGCGGCGGAGGGACAGCGACTGATGCGCGAGCTGGCCGTCCCGCAGTACCTCTCACACGTTGAGAAGAGGCTCAAAGAGGAGAACGAGAGATTGCTGCACTACCTAGACCCATCTACTAAGTAAGTTAAATATTGACTAGATTATGCCCGCGGTTTTACTTGTGTGAAGTTTAGTTATTTACCCACAGGGTCGCACTAGTAGGATTAAAAGGATCCTATGTGTTAATCTAGGTTTTAAAGCATCTGTATGCCAAAGGATTTGATTCTTGCCGTTTTACGTGAATATGATGCAAATATTCCCTCAAATTGTTCTTCTAGTCTTTATCTTTTTACATGAATCGCGTTTTTGTTACCTGTTACACCACCATTCCAACTGTAGTGGAAATAAATGTATTTATTATCTTTCTTTTCACCATTCTATAACTATATTCTCCGCCAGATGGCAGTTAATCCACACAATAGAGCGGCAGCTACTGAGCGAGCACCTGACGGGTATCCTGGGCAAGGGGCTGGAGGCCCTCATGGACGGGCCGCGGCTCACAGACCTCACCACGCTGTACACACTGTTCGGCCGCGTGAAAGACGGGCTCACGGAGCTTTGTAACCACTTCAATGCTTATATTAAGGTCAGTATGATTTGATTTGGCGATTTAAGGGAAGACGTAATTCTTAGACGACAAATTAATTGGATTTAACATAGGGTAAAATCAATTTTTCTAGCAAAACTGATTTCTAAACTAGATAAATCAAGAATTTCAGGTTTATGACAGCAAGAAGTGTAGTAACTAGAAGTATTTGTTTATCACGTACACTCGAACCACTTATTAAGTATACATTTGCAATGTGTGAGTGAAGTCATAGTTATACGCACACACACTAAGTAAAACGAGTGAACTAGGTTTCTAATAGTGTGCGTTATGTGCGTATAAGTCAAAACTGGCCTACCGCAGGCCGACTTTACATCACGCACTCATCGGTAACTTTTATTAATATTGTGTGGGTATACGTAAACATACACGGGTAAAAATTCAAGAAACGGGCTCACAGTGAAGGAATATGACCCAATATTTTAGATATGTCTAGTAGAACATCCGTGGCAGAGTGGTGTAAGCGCTTGACATAGTTATTAGTCTACGCACGGTGCCGTGAGTTCGATCCCCACTGAGGAATTCAGTTTTACTGTTTTTTACTTTTTGTTTTATAAAATTAAGTTTGTGACCAATAAAATCACTTAAACAAAAAAGTAGAAAGGTAATTAATAATAACAATAAAAACAATAAAATAATTTGTTTTATTTTATTTATTAGCTAGACAATTTATTTGTTGCTTATGGATGGACGTAAATAATATATTGAAGTAGGGTGGTATCTAAATTGAATCGAAAGTAAAATTAGCTGGGAAGTGAATCAACATGTTAGATAGTAAGAAATTATGGCAACTTCTATCTGCATAACAATAACATCACTTCACCAGACTTTAAATAATACGAATTGTTGTTTAAAACAGAGGAATACAGCATAACAAATAATAAAAATATTGCCAAGTTTTACATTTGTTCACACAAACATGAACATTACGAATATAACAATAAAGTTCATAATCGTTTAGTAATAATAATTAGACTAATAATAATAACTAATACTAATAATGCGTCGGCAAACCTTCGTTGTCTATTACTTCTTGTAACCTTCTGCTCATACTGTCAACCATATTCGCGCATATGTTACTTCCACGTAGGGACTCCCAGGTCGAAGTAACAAGGTCATTTAAATTCGACTTTGTCCTTAACTGCGATGAGTCCCAGTTTAGCACCATATGACCCCACAGATTTTCTATGGGGTTTAAATCTGGACTCTTAGCAGGCCAATCGATAACAGTCATGTTTACTTGGTTCCCAAGCCAGTTTTGCACGATATGTGCACGATGCACTGAGCTGTTGTCTTGCACGAAGTAAATATGCTCATGCGGATAGGCAACGCGCACAGTAGGCAGCATAACATTTTTTAAAATATCCAAGTAATCATGACTGTTACTGCGACCCGCTATTTCGACGAGCTCACCGGGACCCATCGAAGACATCCAACCCCAATACCCGACAGATATACGGCCACTAGTTCTACAAGGTAGAAGGTTACATTCAGCATATCTTTCACCACCTTTTCGCCATAATATTTTACGCCCATCCTTATCCGACTTAAATGTTTTTTCGTCGCTAAAAATCACCACATTGTCCTTCCAATCAAAATTAAGAAATAACCTAGCGAACTGTAGTCGGCTTTGTCGATGCGCAGTGGACAGTAAAATCTTCCGCGCTGGCTTCCTGCATGTAAACCAGCAGCACGCAGGTGATTTCTTACTGTTTGTATGCACACATTGTGTGCTGTAGCTGTGACGCGGGTTGACAAGAATGAATCAGCTCTGTGCCTTGCCACGATGTCATGGTGTCGAGCTGACGAATTTGCCTTTGGTTTTGGCCCACGTCGAAGATTTTGAACATCTCCAGAATCCGCATATCGGCGAACCCATAACTGCACGGTTTTTCTCTGTGAATACAAAACAAAACAGTATTTAAGAACCTAATAATAATAAAGCTTTATTAAAATACCTACTATACTAAACTACTTATGATTATAGTTATTATGTATATGAGTAAAAAAAAAAAACTATATTATTTATGCTTTCATAATTATATACCTAATTAATATTATTTATATACAATAATTATATAAATATACATATATGTATATATACCTATATATAAACTATTATACATAACATACTTATATATAAATCAAATCAATATTAATTATTTTCAATAATCATTATACACACATAATATATTAAAAGTTAAAATACTTTTAAATATGGTTTAAATATACATTAGCAAACAAAAATAATGCACTAAAGTTACGTTAATTGTATTTATTACGTCTTGGTAAACAGAAAGGTGAGATGAGATAATTGAAGTATTGGTATAGCATCTGTTACTTACCGATATCATTAATCGCCTTGCAATTTCACTTATAGATTCGTTTTGCTCATGCAAAAGAACGATTTCTGCCTTTTTTATCGTCGTTAAATGTTGCATGTTTGGATCCACAGAAATAAATCACAAATGAATAAATTTAGAGTAACTCTGTGTTAGCAATAAACCAAGCAATGCAAATAATCGTAGATTGACCACTAAGAATGCTCATTTTTTATAAATCAAGGTGTTTGCAAACAATATTATTTTTAAATTGTCGGTAGTTAGTTTCTAAGCAGCCAAAATAAAATGGACTGAGAGTGTCGTGGTTCTCAAACGTTGCAAACTTCATAACTTATCCATGAACGGGATTGAATCGTTAAAGATTCTACTTTAAATAATGTTTTAACAAAATCATGAATTACAAAAAGCAAATCCGCACCCGAGGTTTGATCTTACGACTCCTCAATTGGTAATCAAAGGTGTTAACCAATGCGCCAAGATTGATATAGTTACAGTTGCGAAATATTACATCTAATTCAGAGACAAATGAATGATTACTATATATTGGTATATATATGGTATTATTGATGTGCCGCACGCACACTATTAAAGACAGAGCTCGCTTGCTTTACTTAGCGTTAGTGTGGCATAACTATGACTTCACACATGTAAAGTGTAAACTCAATAACTTGTGTGCGTGATGTATACTTAATACGTGGTTCGATTGTACGTCTGTGAAGTTTGCATTAAGAAGAACTGCTTTAAAAAATAACTTAGAACTCAAAAATTGGTGCCATAAAATTATTTAGTTTCTTTTTAGGTCCTAGTGTTTGCATTGAATAACAGGAAATACTGTGCGTAAAAACAAAACTTAGGGCAGGACTCCACCAAAGCGGAGACGAGCCAAGCGGAGAGGAGATGTGCCAAATTCGACCAATCACAGGAAGGGCGAAAGACCAGATGTAAATTTTAACTAATGTGATTAGTGATTTTCACCGCTCGTCTCCGCTTTGGTGGAGTCACGGCCTAAAGCTTATATCACAAATAATCGCATGTTAAAGTCAGATGTCACAGTATTTTAGGTTTTATAGAACCCCTATCCGCCAGAATTTACAAGCGTAACATTATATTGTTACAGAAAAAAGGTCGTACGATAGTAATAGAGCCGGAGCGCGACAAGACGATGGTGGGCGAACTGCTGGAGTTCAAAGAGCAGCTGGACCACGTGGTCAACGCCTGCTTCCATAGGAACGACAAGTTCCTCTACTCCATGAGAGAAGCCTTCGAGTACTTCATCAACCAGAGACAGAACAAGCCGGCCGAACTTATTGGTAAGTACATCACAGATTTATAGACTGGCTCTTTTTTGTGTTTTAAATATGGTTTAACTCAATTGTGTGGGAATAGGTGTCAATTGAGACGACCTGAAGCAAAAAATACCATACATTTTGATTGTGTATGTGTGCACTTTTGTAGGAAACAGCTGTTTTATGAAAAAAGTAAATGATTTTCTTATGTTTGGAGGCTCAGAATGATGTAGTAATACGTGGTTACTATTTTCGCGTTGGTGACCCTGCCACCCCATATAGTAGTTACCCCGATTAGACGTTGTTGTTCAACAAAATACAATATTTTTATGTAGTACAGTTACAAATTACTGCATTAATACCATTCAAAAGTCCCTACCCAAATTAGTTTCTAGCCCTACATAAAAATATCTTTGGGTACTTAGCCTTCCACATTTATTTTTCAGCCAAATTCGTGGACGTAAAACTCCGCGCAGGCAACAAAGAGGCCACAGAGGAAGAGTTAGAACGTCTGCTCGACAAGATCATGGTGTTGTTCCGGTTTATACACGGGAAGGACGTGTTTGAGGCTTTCTACAAGAAGGTATGATGATCTTATTGAAAGGATCCTTTTGCAACCTGCAATGATACACTGTTCAGGCATAGCAGAGACCCGGGGTTGCGGGACTGTTCTAAAGAGTTACCTCGGAGTTAGTAGCAATATGGGAGGGATTTAGTCAGTACAAGTCTGAAATTCCGTTCCGCTACGCCCAGAACGGGAGGGTCATTTTATGATTTCCCATCCACCAAAAAGAAAGGCATAGCAGGGATATGTTAGATAGTGGACTTAAGGTTGAACAAGCCAGTCATTCTTCCATACAAACTTATGAAGGTGATTACTCCTCTGTTTGACGGTGTAGGTTCAAAATTAAAAATTGTATCTACTGGTCTTATCATTATCTAGGTCTGTATGGAAGCAGAATTGGAAAAAAAATATTGATTTGGAAGTTATGAACGTCAAAACTTTCATATTTTAGCACTGATTTTAACTCATCTTTGGGCTTAAATAAGTAACGTATATAGTATGAAAAAGAAAAAAACTTTTTTACAAAAAATAAAACCGACTTCGACAAAAAAAACACTCAAAAGTGAAAAATAAACTTGAGAAGAAAAATCAGTTACTGAAGTCGGTGACTTTTGTTTCTTTGATTTCATTTTTTTGTCACCGACTTCAGAAACTGATTTTTCTTCTCAAGTTTATTTTTCACTTTTGAGTGTTTTTTTTGTCGAAGTCGGTTTTATTTTTTGTAAAAAAGTTTTTATTTTTCACTTTTTAGTGTTTCACATGTGCTTACCCCTTCACAACGCACCGGCGTGATGTTATGTTAGGAACTGGTGTAAACAATAGACAGACAATATGAGATTTCAGCAATCCCAGTCCATTAGCTATCATTTATTGAGGAGTTCCGTTGCCTATCTCCGAAGTTCTTCATCAGATCTTCACAAAATAGTTTTTATAACCTTTGTAGTGAGTACAGGCGTAATATTATGTTGTGTGATGGCGTAAACAATGCTTAGATATGCTATAGCAACAATCGCGGTTAATCTGCTGTTATTTATTGAAGAGTTCCCCCGATTTCTACAAGATCCCATCATCAGATATTGAAATGGTGACAATGGGACCACACGGGAAGCACCAGCTTTCAAATGAAAAAAGAATCATGAAAATCAGTTCACCCAGTCGCAAGTTATGAGTGAACAAACATAAAAAAAAAAAAAAAAAAAAAAAAAAAAAAAAAAAAAAAAAAAAATACAGTCGAATTGATAACCTCCTCCTTTTTTTGGAAGTCGGTTAAAAAGTGAAACCATACGGACATAGATTAGTTATTAAAAAATTTAAATAATTTGATTTTGAACAGATACATTCAATAGATTTTTCATGAAACCAAATATACCAAAGGTCTGCATAGAAAATTTCGCGCGCCCGTTTTAGTTGTGTCTCTTTCGCTCTATGCATTTCGCTCGTGATGTCGGATGAAATAGCATGCATTTTAGCCCCGCCCACCAACTAGTTCGTGCCGTTGGCTTGTTTACCCTTAACCTACAAGCAACTATGGTAGGGCCTTAAAGTTCATGTTAGAGCCATCTTTTCGAGCATTGATACAGTTTAGGCCGAAAGTAGACACAGTGTAGCTACGCAAACTCAACGTTTGTTCGATATAGTCGCATTTTTATTGGTGGTATGTAGACGTGCATTAGGCCATGTCAATGCCTAAGCTGGACGTATGTTCGGCGCGAAGATATTCTTTAGGGGGTAAAGAAATAATATTCTTTGAATAGAGGCTTGAATTTTGTCATGCTTCACTAAGCAATTAGTTTTTAAATATCGATTTAATTACAATATCTTTCGAAATACGAAGTTGATATTTGGGAAAAGGCTGAGCAGATGATGATAACAAAGTTCCAGTGCCATAAAGAACCTTAACATCTACCTTTCTTGTTCTAGGACCTAGCCAAAAGGTTGCTGGTCGGCAAGTCAGCGTCCGTAGACGCAGAGAAGTCGATGCTAAGTAAATTAAAGCAGGAATGCGGCGGAGGCTTCACCTGCAAACTAGAAGGCATGTTTAAGGACATGGAACTTTCCAAGGACATTAATATTACCTATAAGCAAGTATGTATGAACCACCACGTAAGTTGGGACAGTTTATTTAAATAATTTTCCCAGTTGTTTCAGAGATTTTTTGGAGACAGGCAAATAAGATAATGGAATCTCTTTTACACGTCATATTTACGTAAAAATATAAACTAAATGGGATCGACGTCTTTTATGTGACTACCTAGAGAAGAAATGGCAAAACAAACACTGGGGCAAGGTCTCAAGTCCAGACAATGCGTAACAAAATGGAGCATCCAGAGGTAAGGAAAGCCAGCCAGCAGACGACACGGAAGATCCTGAGCGCAGCGCCTGAAGGTTTACTGTCCCCCATAACCGTGTATGAGTCCGATATAATAAATGTTTGTGTAGCACTTAGCGGCATCGCAGGAGGGCGGAGGGCTGGAGCTGAGCGTGTACATCCTGACGATGGGCTTCTGGCCGACGTACCCGCCTGTCGACGTGCGTCTGCCGGCAGAACTCACCCGACACCAGGACCACTTCACCAAGTTCTACCTCGCCAAGCACTCCGGCCGCAAGCTGCAGTGGCAGGCCACGCTGGGCCACTGTGTACTGCGCGCGCACTTCACACAGGTACCGTCTACTCCATACAAGTTCTACCTCGCCAAGCACTCCGGCCGCAAGCTGCAGTGGCAGGCCACGCTGGGCCACTGTGTACTGCGCGCGCACTTCACACAGGTACCGTCTACTCCATACAAGTTCTACCTCGCCAAGCACTCCGGCCGCAAGCTGCAGTGGCAGGCCACGCTGGGCCACTGTGTACTGCGCGCGCACTTCACACAGGTACCGTCTACTCCATACAAGTTCTACCTCGCCAAGCACTCCGGCCGCAAGCTGCAGTGGCAGGCCACGCTGGGCCACTGTGTACTGCGCGCGCACTTCACACAGGTACCGTCTACTCCATACAAGTTCTACCTCGCCAAGCACTCCGGCCGCAAGCTGCAGTGGCAGGCCACGCTGGGCCACTGTGTACTGCGCGCGCACTTCACACAGGTACCGTCTACTCCATACAAGTTCTACCTCGCCAAGCACTCCGGCCGCAAGCTGCAGTGGCAGGCCACGCTGGGCCACTGTGTACTGCGCGCGCACTTCACACAGGTACCGTCTACTCCATACAAGTTCTACCTCGCCAAGCACTCCGGCCGCAAGCTGCAGTGGCAGGCCACGCTGGGCCACTGTGTACTGCGCGCGCACTTCACACAGGTACCGTCTACTCCATACAAGTTCTACCTCGCCAAGCACTCCGGCCGCAAGCTGCAGTGGCAGGCCACGCTGGGCCACTGTGTACTGCGCGCGCACTTCACACAGGTACCGTCTACTCCATACAAGTTCTACCTCGCCAAGCACTCCGGCCGCAAGCTGCAGTGGCAGGCCACGCTGGGCCACTGTGTACTGCGCGCGCACTTCACACAGGTACCGTCTACTCCATACAAGTTCTACCTCGCCAAGCACTCCGGCCGCAAGCTGCAGTGGCAGGCCACGCTGGGCCACTGTGTACTGCGCGCGCACTTCACACAGGTACCGTCTACTCCATACAAGTTCTACCTCGCCAAGCACTCCGGCCGCAAGCTGCAGTGGCAGGCCACGCTGGGCCACTGTGTACTGCGCGCGCACTTCACACAGGTACCGTCTACTCCATACAAGTTCTACCTCGCCAAGCACTCCGGCCGCAAGCTGCAGTGGCAGGCCACGCTGGGCCACTGTGTACTGCGCGCGCACTTCACACAGGTACCGTCTACTCCATACAAGTTCTACCTCGCCAAGCACTCCGGCCGCAAGCTGCAGTGGCAGGCCACGCTGGGCCACTGTGTACTGCGCGCGCACTTCACACAGGTACCGTCTACTCCATACAAGTTCTACCTCGCCAAGCCATGTTCCTAGGTAATACGATACCCCTTGGTGAAACTGGTTGTCAAATTTTCGAACCCCATGACTGCCTATAACCACTGACCAAGATCTACAAAATGACCGCCTGGACCAACGGTATTACATACTTTTCGAGGCACGGAGGGAGAAGCCGATATGAAAATGGATAGCCACCCCCAAAGCAAATTTTTTCGTTGACAATTCTGCAATAATATAACAAATAACATGTATCATTTCAGGGTAACAAAGAGCTCCAGGTATCGCTGTTTCAAGCGCTCTGTTTGCTGCTCTTCAACGACGGAGACAATCTCTCTTTCGAAGATATCAAGACTGCTACTAATATTGAGGTAACAACATCAAACTCTACTGAAATGATAGACTGTTTAGTTTGAGACTCACTTTGAAATTGAATTTGTAACAAAACTAAAAGTTTTCAAAAATAACTTAAAAAAACTTCAATATTTCTAAAGCGCGACTGCTGAGCATGAAGTTTTCGGACAAAGTTTTATTGAGTTTTTCTATCAGGAAATTGTCACTAGCAGCCACAGAGTCTAGATTTGTGCTTAGTTGATGGCAATAGGCTTGAGTCCTATTGCATGGGACTTAAACATACTATTCGGTCACATTAACTAGACGCGCGAATCGGAAATAAAGATGCTATCCGTACTGCAATAATTTGGCTAGTTTTCTGTTGTTGTTATATTGTTTTTGGTTCATTATTGTTACAACGCCAAGCGTCTAGTTAATGTGACCGAGTAGTAACTTGCGAAATGTGGGTGTACTATTAGGTATACCTCTTATCTTAACATTTCAGAATTTTAATTATTAGTCCATCCAACAAAGAGATTGTAGAGTGCGTGAGCAAGGCCCTAAGCAATTACTTCAGAAAATTGTTCAGGGTGCTTAGAGAGTTAACATACTAAAAGTCCTGACATCTAGGGGGTGAGGCGGAGTGGGGGGAGGGGGTTAAAGTTCCCATTTTTCAGTTTTTCGCTAATATCTTTTAAACGGTGCGTCATGGAGATAAGAAGTCTTCTACGCAATGAAAGCTTATAAAATTATGTACAACTTTTATCTTATACACTTTTTCACATTCCTACCTATTTTCGAACTACACATTCCGGAAAAGTGAAATTGAAAAAATCTGCTTGAATTGAACACTATCTTTTGTATACTACTTCCTTCACGTTATCTGGGGATAAAAAGTATCTTATATCTTATATCAACTCCTACTATATCAATTTACTAAATTTTATCCAAATCTGTACAGCCGTTAGGATATCAAAACTTTTATCTACACTTGTCTTATACACTTTTTCCAAATTTTCACCAGCGTACTGGTAATCACTGGTATCGGTACTTATTGAGGGAGGTCAGTCTTGCTGGTGCGCCATACCATTTGAGGAAGCACATCTTCCCAGCCTCTTCAACCTCACTGTGCGTGGAGGTGGGCTTGTAAAAGATCGCAGAATATTATTTTTTATATTATTTTTTAAGATATAAGATACTTTTTATCCCCAAATAACGTGAAGGAAGTAGTATACAAAAGGTAGTGTTCAATTCAAGTAGTTTTTTTTTTCAATTTTCACTTTTCCGGAATGTGTAGTTCGAAAATAGGTAAGAATGTGAAAAAGTGTATAAGATAAAAGTTGTACATAATTTTATAAGCTTTCATTGCGTAGAAGACTTCTTATCTCCATGACGCACCGTTTAAAAGATATTAGCGAAAAACTAAAAAATGGGAACTTTAACCCCCTCCCCCCACTCCGTCTCAACCCCTAGATGTCAGGACTTTTAGTATGTTAACTCTCTAAGCACCCTGAACAATTTTCTGAAGAAATCACTTAGGGCCTAACTCACGCACTCTACAACTCCATATGGGTGATTTATTGGGTGGACAGTAATGAGGAATATCTAACAAGTTTTTCCATAAAAACTTGACTGACTGTAGTTTCATAACGCCGCTGTTTGCAGGAAGGCGAGTTACGTCGCACCCTGCAGTCCCTCGCGTGCGGCAAGGCGCGCGTGCTGCTGAAGTGTCCGCGCGGGCGCGAGGTGCACGACGCCGACCACTTCGCCTTCAACGGGGACTTCACCAACAAGCTGTTCCGCATCAAGATCAACCAGATACAGATGAAGGAAACGGTCACTATACACTTTTTTATGTAAAACTAGTGTACTCTCAACCTCAATCTTGCCTTTTCTTTGTGGATGGGAAATCATCAAAAGACTTCTCTCATTTTGGGCGAAGCAGAAGGGAATGTCAGACTTCTACTGACTAAAACCCACCCATGTATGTCTTAGCTCTTTGTGTTACGAGGCCGAGGTGTCTATTTCAAACAGTCCTGCAGCCCCGAACCTCAGTATTGCCCTGGGGCAGAGATGAGGTCGTTGATGGAACTTGTTAACCCAGAAGAAACCTATTAACTCGCGGCTTAATCATTTGGGGGTAATTTGTTTCATAAAACAAGAACACATTGTACTTTCGTCTCACTATAAGCACAATAGGGGATCGGACATAAAAAAACTAATTAGTCCGTCAGATAGATTTCCAAAAATTATTGGACCCGTATTTTTTCTTTTTTCACGTAAACAAAAACTGAAGACAATACAGTGCTTCGAAAACTCGTGTGACGTCATATGATGGTACATTTTGTACCTACAAGTGACGTTTCAAGCCCCACTCCATGATTTTTGACGCGTTTTATTTTCGTCATTTTTTATTGATTTGATAAAACAAAAAACACGTATTCAATATTTTTCGATAATCTAACTTACGGACTAAACAGAATCATATTATTTTGACCCAGTCCGATCCCCTATTATATAGACTATCCTTAAACTACGTCTAACCCTGTATCTTAAGTATTCGATCAATCATTGCTTCAACCCCAGTCATAAACCTCTTGTATTAATATTGCAGAGCGAGGAACAGAAAGCTACGGAAGAGCGAGTGTTCCAAGACAGACAGTACCAGATCGACGCCGCCATCGTGCGAGTTATGAAGATGCGCAAGGCGCTCTCACACAACCTGCTCATTTCTGAACTCTACAACCAGCTCAAGTTTCCCGTCAAGGTACGTTGTATGCGATATTGTATGTATTCGTCTAAAGACAGGCTAAAAAAATATGAATGGATTATATAACGAGTTATATTAAAGAGAGAGGAGTAAATTATAGCGTCACGACTGAGGAGAATGAAAAAAATAAAAGGTATTGATCCCGTATAATGTGGGACAAGGGCAGGTAATATTCATAAAGTACCCGACATTGAACCTGAGAAAAGTTTTACTTTTTCTACATAATTATCTACCGTAAAAGCAGCAAACTACACCTTTCTATTACCTTGTTGACTCGTCCTCTATTACAAGTCTGGCGTGATATCGATGTAGCATTATGTCTATGCAATGAAACCGACAAAACCTTTATTTGCCCGTTTTGGTTCGGCATCAGTATCTGATCGAATTATTCGCTTTTATTGCTTGGACACAAAGATTTTTCTGAGCCGAAATCGCCTTGACCCAGAGGCAATTTCGGCTCGATATAGACGGGACGAAGTGCTAGTAGTATGTAACGATCGTAGCAGGTGGCATTCTGTGATGTCTGCCTACCCCTATGGAAAAAAGGCGTGAGTTTATCTCTCTAATGCTATGGTTATTAATTTCCAGCCGGCAGACCTGAAGAAACGCATCGAATCCCTCATCGACCGCGACTACATGGAGCGCGACAAAGACAACCCGAACCAGTACAACTACGTCGCGTAATATTAGCCCACTACCGGCCACGCTGGCCCACTACAGGCCACGCCGGCCCACTGCGCCCGACCGCGTTCTCACTACGACACCAACTATGTTCACTAATAAATGTCTCATGATGATACGATGTTTGAACGATAGGCGAACCTATCACGGGGACCTCGTGGTACGCTCGAACTAGCTATTTGGTATATACTTAGAAATATTTATAATACTAGTACACTGACAGTGAGACTGATTTCAAACACCGTGTTGTGTGACATCAGTCTCTTATTGTATCTGTGTAATCTTGTAAATGGAAGCTGACTGTATACTTAATACCTTGTCCGACCGTACATGCATCCGAGCGGTTTACGTAAGCCTTTACAACATTTTCTATGACAAATGTATTGGACGTGCAATCGACTGCTACAAGCATTCCGTCTGTTCCTAGCCTATTGGTACGTCAGACATAGTTAGGGAGGTCAGACTAGAAAGGTAGACAGGTCAGGAAAGAGTGATTAAAGTGCATCAGGTTAGACAAGCAGAAGGTTCTAGAATGGGTAGAGGATACTAGCCCACCAAGATAGTTTGGCAACTAGATGGGGTACGAAATACTTTCAGTGAGATTCGTCTTGATACAGTTCCAATCTGTCAAATATTTGCGATGGCTTACAGATATACATGTTCGTGTGAACAGATTTGATAGTAGTTTTTTTTTGAGCAATATTACCGACCCGTACAATATTTGGTTCGTGTCGATTATGAGACTTTGTGCTAGTTTTGTGTGATCAAACCGTCGAACGCCATCGATCAATATCTCGTGACCCGAACTCTGCAGTTGATGAAGTTTTTCCCCACACCCGATTAGGCCGACGGCTTTGCCGAATAACGCCGACCCTAACATGTTGTGTACACCCCTGACAGTCTCTACGATCCCCATTAACTCTCCCGGAAGCCTGCAGCAGTCTGGGAAGGCTGCTGCAATTCTGGGACGACCTATGTTGGTTGGAGTAGGTATTCTCAAAACATCACGCACAATGGCCCAACCAATCAAGAGGCTAAGTGCGGATAAAAAACTAAACTAACACCCCTGACAGTGGCGTAATTAACTTGGTCAGCTAGTAGACTGGCGAACTATTCATCAACCGTAGCCTAATGCCGTGTCGTAGTGTCAATGCCCGCGCCGCACCGACCTAAGGCATCTGTCCCACCGTCGACGAGGAATCGCTGGCTGTGGGACATGTGCCTTACCTCTGTACAAAAGACAGACCGCCTGCAACGTACGTATATCGAGCAGCTTACAGGATCACTGCCGTTGACAATAGATCCGCTTAAAGTACTGTAGCGCAGGTTATTTCATAATATCGGTAACAATTAATCAACACCTACACACTCAAAATAAATCATTCAAAAGGGAGCTTTATGTCGTGTGACGAAGTAACATTTCTGAATAGTGATAGTATCATGACGGCTTGGCATCGGGTTGTCATGGAGAAAATGTCATAATATTCACGTTACTTGTACAATACAAAATATGCTATATGTTCATTGAGATAAAGTTGCCTTTACACTAGCGAAATCTGCAACTGTTCAGTTTTCTTTTTAATATCAATGCTTCATTTTGAGTCGTTGGTGTTGAGTTATTGAGTATATTGACAAGAAACCAAATTATATGACAATGGACTTTCTTCTGATCAGATAAAATGAAGCAAGTGATTAATTATAGCTTCCTGATTTATTTTTCCTTAAATTATTTAGGGAACAACCACACTACGCGGAATTCGCTCGAGCATTACTGTAATAAAGACGAAAAAGACGTCATACACGCGACCAACGCGACTCGATACTGCGCTTCTAAACCCGACAAATGTTGCACGGCTCAAGCTTATTCCGGGTCAATCAGTGTGATTACCCCCTTAACCTGCGCATCAAGTATATTCTACAAAATACTCCAAACAAAGTGACTTACTGAAACAATTGTTAGATTCGTTAGATAGTAGACTTCCAAGAATTTGTTCTCGAATAGGAGGACTTTCAGATTAATTTCCAGAATGGCTGATAGTATATTTCGTAGCTCGTAAGTAAATCGCTGGTAACGACCGAGGTTTTCTGCACTCAAAGCTATAAACAATCGTAAGAAAGCTATGGAATTATGCCCATTTTCACTTTCACTATGACTTGATTAAATGTCGAAATGTTACTCTATAGACGCCATCACATCAAGCTACACTCGAACGTCACTCAATTATAAGTAGCCCTCAAAACTCGTGCTGTCTTTGTTACTTTAACGCAGAGTGACAGAGATAGCACGAGTTTTGAGGGCTACTTATAATTGAGTGACGTTCGAGTATTCGGGCGTATATCTGTTAAATGACTAACGCCCAAATACTCGAACGTCACTCAATTTTAAGTTGCACTTAAATCTCGTGCTGTCTTTGTTACTTTAACGCAGAGTGACAGAGATAGCAGCAGTTTTGAGGGTTACTTATAATTGAGTGACGTTCGAGTATTTGGGCGTTAGATTTTCAACTTTATAGCTGAAGTATTAGGTTCAAGGTTGATTGGTAAAATTTTACAGTTTCGGGTAACTTGAATATACTGGCGTCTGTACTATGGGAATAGGAGTCTTCGCCTTTCGTCTGGTGTTTGTGAAAACGGACATGAATATAATAAAATCGGAACACACCAAAGTAAACAAATTGTAATAAAACAACAATATTCTTTGAGAGTAGAAAAACTTTTCTTCTTTCCGAACTGACGGTCGGAGGGCAACACGAGGTACCGCTCAGTACCCGAATCCTGCGCATATTTAAATATTAAATAATTACACCTTAGAAATATAAAGTGTGATATTAGAAAATTGAGTACCCTCCGCTTGAAACACGCCAGTGAAGACAATAAATAACAGTTTAAGTTACATTATTTCAACAATATAAATGTCAAGATAAAATATCTAGCGGAACTCCGCAAATGTAACATGATAAATCTAAAAAAATGCAGTGATGTATGGCTGATAATAAGATGGTATGATTTTAACTACTATTTATTAATATTGCAGTGCTTATTTATTACAATGATCACACTAACGTAATGATGATTTATAATATTATTGTCAATTGAACGCTGTGCATTCTGAAAGTTTAGAACGTGGCAAATGCTTGTCAAGTATTTCGCTGTTTTGATTATTTAATCAAGTTTACTGAATGAAGTGATGAAATATCACTCTGTGCCATCATCGTTCTCTTTCCCTTATCCCAATTCATTTGGCGATCTCCTTCTCATAATTCTCGTCTCATCAGCCACCTTTCTAGCCATATCATACTTTACACACAGTCCATCCTTCGTTTCTTTGGTCTTTCTTCTAAGTACTCCTATAGCTATCCACATTCATACTCAATGCTATTATCAAATAATAATATTGGTCTTCTTTTCTGAGTTACATACTAATGACTATCCTAATAACATTTTGCCCGACGCGGAAATCGATCCCAGGACCTCTTGCTCAGCAAGCGCGCTCACTACTACTGGAGTCAACGAGCCAGTCGAGCTGTTAAGTACCTATTGCAACAAAAATGGGATAAGCTTTTGGACGTAAAAAAAGCATTTAGAAGCCTTTTGCCAAGCGCTAACGGTATAACTAACTTGGTCATGGCAATTTTTAATTTAGGTACACTGTGAAGGATGATATGGCTAGAAAAAAGGTGACTGCTGAGATGATGAGTTATAAGAAGACATGCTGCGCCCAACTCAAATAAACTGGGCAGGAGAAAGATCAATGATTTTAGTGCTACACAGTGCGATCTTACATTTTCATTAGTAATGTTAGAGGACTTCACCAGAGCAGCGATCTAATAGACAGTTATTTGCGACTTTGAGAATTATCAGAAATCAGCTTCTTGATTATTTCGTTTCAGTCTTGAATCACATGTCAGCTTCGCTGTACCGAGGCGCTTATTCCCCGTTTTAACCCCAAGCGATACTTTGAAAATAGAGCCGTATAATTTGGGCATTAAGACCGGTATTGCTGTGTTCGTGTAAACGGGGATTAGATTTACTTACATTTTATAATAATTACTTTAATACGTTAGGGGTACTTATAACTTAAATAGGATAAGGAATTTACGTGACTAGGTAAATAATGCGCATGACAAAGATTTTATCCTTGCTGTATCACGCGCCGAAGCGAGACGTGGTTATACGTAAATGTTTACTGGTCTCGTTTTGGCCCTTGATAAACATATGAGAAGATTTTGTCAAACTGCGCATGTAATACAGTGTATTAATATTGGAAACAGTTGCGCAACGCAGCAAATTAGAATTCTTTTGTTTATTATGAATACAGAAAATTTTAATTCCGCCAGCAACACAGCAATATTCTATGTTGCTGTAGTTGTTGCGTTGCGCAACAGTTTCCCAATGAGAACACGGCCTTAGCTTGAATATTGACCCAGGTACAGCGAAGTTGACAAACTCATGTATTGTTTTCATAATTCCTGTTAGCCGTTGTGTCCGTCGTGATGTCCGGGTTGTGTTTCTGTCAGTTTCAGGAGGGAACGCTAATTAAACTATTTATAATTTTCCGTCATTGTTTTATTTGTCCTTCTCGTGTATTTACAGTAGGCAAGAATTAGCTATTTGTCAGTGATGGGTACTTACAGATATTGAATTAGACAATTTCTAAAGCAGAGTCAAAATTTTTCTTACTGTCACTTCACTATGCATTCAGTTTAAGAGCTAAGAAAACTTTATTACTTACTTGAAATATCGTCAAAATAATAAATAATAATTTCGCCACATAATACTGAAAAGAAATTCCACCCAAAATAAACTAAAAATAATTTATTTTTACATTTAAATTACGTACAATAATTACATTTGAAACACATTAAGTCGAAAAAATTCAATTAGGAAGACATTGCAGAAAAACTTATTCTTTTTACAAACCTGTCCAAAGAACTACACTAATGCCTATTTTCTAGTGGTAGTCCACCTGCTTGCCAGGCACAATTATTGCAAAAATACAGATCAGATATCAGTCAATAGTTGATATGGTCAATGATGACAGCATTTGATCATACATGAATACAATAAATGCATCACAATTCTAGTTCTCGTGTTAAAAAGCATCCTAATGCAAAATTTAGGTATCCGGATGAAGTATTGACACTCCGGGCTGAAAGTGATTCAGCAAAACGATACAAAGCCGAACATAACCCGTGAGAATAAGACACTATTAATCGTTTTCACTAAAATTAGGCGCTACTAACGTTACCTAAATAGAAGCGCGCTACTAGATTCTCAACCGTCAATAAAGTGTATAAAGTTGAAACTCCAAAATCACGCTATCATTTAGTGTGTAATTAAAAACGGACGAATGTGCCTAATTTCCAGTCTCATGTCAAATAAGTAGTTCAAGTGAGTGTCGTTTAGGTAGATCATTTGTTTAGTATTTTGAAAACGGTGTCCAGATGATCCTTGTGATGGTCCAACTCTTCAGCCAAAGCGTTCGCGAGTGAAGTCGGCGTCACATCTTCTTGTAAGTAGTCGCGGAGTAAACTCTGTAGGAAGGACGGGAAAATTATTAATAAGCAAAACTATCGAAATGGTACTATTATAACACCTCTGCCAGAAGTGCCTGACCCTTTGAGGTAGCTGCGTGATGAAAAATGATTTCTACAAGTTCTTTTATACTACACTTGCTTGGTAAGTGTACCAATACTACCCCACTTTAAGGCTTGAAAGCTGTTCATTAAACCTTCTCAAAAATCTATGCAGTTATATTGTGTGGAATTTCATTACTGCCCTGAAAATCAGGGTAAATGGGTTCATTACTAACGCGTTTTGTTTTTTTTTTTAAGTCTTGATGACGTTGGTAATCAAACGATTTAATTTTACCATAAAAGTACTGGCCACTAGAACTTTTAAAGCAAGTAGCATACATTCTACATTCCGATAAGGCCGGAAAACTTCAAACCTCTAGAGATTTATAACACTTTAACACGCGCGTAAGTTGGAACCACAGGTTGGAACCTGCGAAACGGGGCGTTTTTTACCTTCTCTAAAGCCGCGTCCCCACACAGAGACGCACGGCTCGGCTTCGCGTGCCGTGCGGCTCTAGTGGGGACGCGGCTTAACGTCTTTTGACGTGAAAATTGTTTGACGCGCTAAAATTTAAAGAAAAAAAAAAAGACTTATTGTTGGTTGACGTATTTTGTAGAAACAATTTTCTTGGTAAATTTTAAAGTTTGGCGGTGTAAATCACAAGTTAAAATGAGTAATTCAAGTGACAATGATAGCAATTTATTAACAACAACTCCACCTGACATAATAGCAGATGCTAAAGACATTGTTAGTAATCTCTTGCCTGGAAAATCCAAGATGAAATATATGGAGGAATATGAAATATTTATGCAGTGGAAAAGTGAAAAACAAGCTAAGTGTAGTATAAAGCAGTATATTTCACTCGAGGGTAAGTACAGATTACTAAACTCGTGTGGTTCACGGCCCTCCGCTTCGCGTCGACCTCAAATGCACACTCGATTAGTAATCTGTGCCTTACTCCCCTTGGTGAATAAATAGCTATTACTTTGGTTTCAAAAGCAATAGTAAAATGACTTTCGTAGAAACCTTTTTTTTTCATGAAAATTCAAGGAGTAGTAATGCAAGAAAAAGTTTGCGATCGTAGAAGACCAAAAAAAGACGGCATAAGATCATAGAATAATCGTACAATCCCTGAAGGATTAAGCAGATGTGTACCTAATAGTACACCCACATGTAGTTATGTTAAAGTCCCAAATCAAAGGGGGCGAGCTCTCACATCAACCGGGCACAAATCCAGAATGTAGCTGCTACTGAGAAATTTCGAATGGAAAACTCTGCCCGAACTGGAGAATTGATCCCAGCATACCATTCACAAACAATCGAATCGAATTTAAATCGATTGTATTTAGTGAGCTGGAATCTTGGTCATGCGGTCTATCTCGCTTTCTCCTCATGCCAAAAAAAAGATAAACATACGAAATATTCGGTTCGCCTGTTTGTGAGTTCCTATGGTGAACCTCATGCTCAGGCCTCAGCAGGCGCATGAAAGAATACTACAAAAAAAAATACCAATCGAATTGAGAACCTCCTCTTTTTTGGAAAGCCAGGTTAAAAATAAAGTGTCTGCCTACCTGTGGCGGCACAGCCCCTCCATGCCGCAGCAGTCCTTGCCGCAAGGTCTCTCCGGCCGAGCGGCTCAGTGGCTGTTGCTGGAAGTACTTGTGCCACACCGACCACGCGATACCGCGCGATATCAGGTACGAGTAGTACTTCGCGCCGTAGCCTATCAAGTGGCTGAAGCGATGCTGCCATGCCTGGGGAATGAAAGTATCGGTTTAGCTTAGAGGAATTATATACACTTAGAGGACGGTACCCGGAAAAATGAAGAACGTATTAGTAATAACTGTAGAGATTTTAATAAATTTATCCTGAAAAGATATTAAGGACTACAAATAAAAATCAAATTGGAACAAAAATAAAGCAACATTTTACGCGTGTATCGTAACGCCGTCTAAATGTTTAGCGATAGGATGTATAATAGCTAATAATAAATAAATAATAAATAAATCATTTATTGAGGACCAAACATTTTCAACATTTTATGCACCCACCAAACTGCGCAGCAGTTTGTCGGCGGGAGTAGCGCTCGTCTTAATACTTTTGGTTCACAAAATATCACACACAATTCGTTGAATGAAGGTAAGCAAAAAAAAACTCTTAAAAGTAAATACAAAACACGTAGTAAGGTACGCAATATTAAATGTTGTCACGGCGCGAACCGTCGCAGCCGGCACTCACGAACCGGAAGGCGCGGGGGACGGAGGCGGCAGGCCGCGCCGCCACAAATATTTAGAATTACACAAAAAACAGATAACAATATTTAAATAATCGAATTACAAACTCCTGACTTATCTACTTACTAATTAGGTGAATTAGATTACATAAGAGTTTACATCTATATAATATCATAACATTATGTATCTTGTTCAACAGTTACAATACCAAAACAAGTTAGTGGGTATTTTCACATCTTGCGACAACTTCATCAAGGAAAATAGTTTTCAATTTATATTTTAGCGTTTGTTTACTTATTCTATCATTACTTTTTCTAAGCCAATCGAGATCATTAAAAAGTGTGGGGGTCAAATATTTGTTGGTTCTTTTGCCATAGTAATTTTTAGTTGGCGGTCGTACAAGCTTACGTTCTCTAACGCTTCTCGTATTGTACCTATTTTGCACATGTACCTTGAATTGGTCGTTATAGAACTGTTCTAGAACCAGCAAGTATTTGACCTTCTCATGGACAGGAAGCACCTTACATACAATAAAAAGCTGCTCATAATTTTCTTTACAAGCAAGTTTTGTTTGTGGGTTAACAAGGTATTTCATAAAACGAATTTGCAGCGATTTAATACTGTTTAGATAGGTTTTAAAAGTACGACCATACGTATTCAAACCATAGGATAACAATGACTCGGCGAGGGCAAAATAAATAATACGCAGCGTTTTCCTACTTAAGGGTGCCTTCAGGATATAGAACTTACTCAATACTGCCCTAAGCTTTGTACACACTGTGTCAACCTGTGTTTTCCAATTCATATTGCGGTCCACCCACAGACCTAGGTACTTATACTTGCTTACATACTCCAGTTGTTCGCAGACACAATTTACATTTCCAACGTGCATGCACTCATACGTGTGACCCACGATACCAATATCCATGCTATCAACATTCTTTGCAACCAAGTTGTGCGGTGAGTGCAGATGCATCACTTTCGTTTTATTTAGGTTAAGTATGATACCGTTATCGTGCGCCCACCGGGTAATATTATCAAAATCGGCCTGTAACACAGCCCTGATTTCTTGTATGTTCTTAGCGGAGTACATAAGGCACATGTCATCCGCGTACATATATACCCGACATTTCTTAATCACATTACTGACGCTATTGACATGCATGACATAGCCAACCGGACCATAGACTGAACCGGTTGGAACACCAAGCTGTACTGCCGCTTCTTTACCAGCAACACCAGCAATGCAGGTCTGTAGGGTTCTTCCACTTAGGTAACTCCGGAACCACCTGTTTGTGGGACCCCTGATTCCGCATTCATCCATGGCCTGCAACAGCACCTCATGATCCAAGGTATCGAAGGCTTTTTTATAGTCGACGAAAAGCGCCAGGACCTGATGGCCCTGGTCGAGACTAAGAAGGCTATAGTGGATTGTCGATGTTTTAACGTCTAATCTAGCATTGCACTCAAATGTCACCCGCACTTACCTAGTTGCAGCGACAACATTATGGAATTCAGTCATTCTTATAATATAAAGACGGTCATTGCTCGTTAGCTCAATAAAACTCACCGTATTCTCAACGTAGGGCAGCCCGTAGTACTGTTTCTGCACTTTCTGCAGCACTTCTGTAGTGGAACCGCGCAGCGACGCGTCGGGTCCGTGGTAGTGCTGGTCCAAAGCTGAGTAGAACACCTGGAGGTCACAGAATATTTTCAATAAATGCTTATAAGGTCAGACAATTTTGAAATACAATGCAAGTGATGAATAAAAATGTTGATGGATAAAGAGGAAACGATGGATGTATTGTATGAGGAATGATATGAAAGAAAAGAAGGAGTAAATGAAAGTGTGACGGCAGACAGAAGACAATGGAAGAAAAAAACGTGTTGCGCCGACCCCAAGTAACATGTACAGTCGAACAAGCTAATAAGTATACAGGGTAGAGATCTTTATAATTCTATAACACTGAAAATATTGATTGTAATTTTAAGACTTCAAAAAAAGGAGGAGGTTATCAATTCGACTGTATTTTTTTTTTTTTTTTTTTTTTTTATGTTTGTTCGCTCATAACTTGCGACTGGGTGAACTGATTTTCATGATTCTTTTTTCATTTGAAAGCTGGTGCTTCCCGTGTGGTCCCATTGTCAACATTTCAAAATCAGATGATGGGATCTTGTAGAAATCGGGGGAACTCTTCAATAAATAACAGCAGATTAACCGCGATTGTTGCTATAGCATATCTAAGCATTGTTTACGCCATCACACAACATAATATCACGCCAGTACTCACTACAAAGGTTGGTGAACATATTCTGATGAAGTACTTCGGAGATAGACAACGGAACTCCTCAATAAATGATAGCAAATGGACTGGGATTGCTGAAATCTCATGTCTGTCTATTGTTTACACCAGTTCATAACATAACATCACGCCGGTACGTTGTGAAGGGGTAAGCACATGTGAACCACTAAAAAGTGAAAAATAAAAACTTTTTTACAAAAAATAAAACCGACTTCGACAAAAATAAAACACAAAAAAGTGAAAAATAAAAATCAGCTTCAGAAGTCGGTGGCAAAAACATGAAATCAAACAAACAATAGTCACCGACTTTAGAAGCTGATTTTTATTTTTCACTTTTTTGTGTTTTATTTTTGTCGAAGTCGGTTTTTGTTTTATCAAGTGTTTCGAATTAAGCGACTGATGTCAAACGCCGTATCGTTTGACATCAGTCTCTAAATGTGTCTGTATAATCTTAAAAGTAAATACAAGTTAGCTGGCTGTATACTTATTAGCTTATTCGACTGTACAAGGGCAGGAAGATGATGATGATCAGTCAATACTCGTTATAAATAATTAGACTGTACTGGTTACGCTGTACATCGGAAAGTGAAGTATACCTGTAATTGCATCTCACTGGCTCCAAACAGATGTTTAGAGGCGCACAGTCGGTGTAGCATATCATCGGGCATCGGCTCGCGAGTCTGGAAGTGACGCGCGAAGCGACGGATCACCTGCAATGTTTATTATTACAGTAATTAGTAGCTTGTTGACCCATGGCTTAATAAGAACTGCCACTCAGGTCGATCTTTAGGTAAAGCTGTGCTTGCCTAGGTCGGTCTGTGGATGGGTGACCGCCCAACATACCGATTTTCCTCGCACGTTAAGCTGTTGGTCCCGGCTGCCATATATATAGATCTTTGGCAGTCGTTACAGGTAGTCAGTGACCTGAAATTCTGACATCCAGTCTTACCAAAGGGTATCGTATTACCTAGTATTAACTGGCTTGTGGAGGTCAGATAGGCAGACGCTGCATGTAAAATACTGGTATTCAGCTGCATCCGGTTAGACTGGAAGCCGACCCCAATATAGTTGGGAAAAGGCTAGGCAGATGATGAGTAGCTTGTTGACCCAGTGGACTGCTGCACCTGAGGTCCTAGGACGGTCAGGTTCCAAGGTCGGGCAAAGTGCTATTGGGTTTTTTCAAAAGGAATTTCTCGGTAGCAGCCACGGAGTCTGGAGTTGTGCCTGGTTGATGCCAATAGGCTCGCCTCCAATATTATATGAAATAACCCTTCGAGGATTACAAGTGTGATGTTATGTTTATGTCTAGTACAGTTGAACAAGCTAATAAGTATACAGGGTAGAGATCTTTATAATTCTATAACTCTGAAAATATTGATTGTAATTTTGTTTTATCAAGTTTTTCGCATTAAGCGACTGATGTGAGACGCTGTATCGTTTGTCATCAGTCTCTAAATGTATCTGTATAATCTTAAAAGTAAAAACAAGTTAGCTGCCTGTATACTTATTAGCTTGTTCGACTGTACCATTGCCAGTCGCTCCGGTCAATTTTCAAGATTAAACATTTAAACCACGCATATGCATATCGGATTGCGGATGGCTAATTACATAAAGACCCCTCCGAACCTCGGAATCACATTGAGTCGTTGGACCCGACTATGAGTTGTAGATCTTAGACAGTCATTACAAGTTTTCATAACTCTGAAACTCTGACAAATGTCTCTCCAAGGGTGTTACCTAGCTTATCGGGTCGAGGTCAGATAAACAGTACTTTTATAAAAAAGTTTAGTAGTGTTTCTTTTTTTTTTTTGGAAAAAGTTCGCGAGTGGACACAGTGAGTTTTGTGTGTCGGGAACAGAATCGTGCAGTGAGTGACAATGGTAGTGGTACCGACTTACCGAGCGCAAAAAACGAACAAGAAAGAGGGTAGACCGTTTTGTCTGCTCATAAACATCCACCCGCAATAACTTCAGTTTATCCGTGATCATGGTGCTTGTAACGGCGCCGAAATATCGGGAACTCGAAAATAAAACTAAACATGGTAAATTTCCCGTTTTCAATATCAATAATAATAATAGTACTTTTATGTAAAATTGTTCCCTTCCACATTTAACCCGTCTGCCCTCAAAGGAAGAGTGAACAGCCATCTTGTTGGCACGCTCGTTCCATCATAGACCTCATCCATCTGGCGTGATCAAGGTCAAGAAGAAGCCCATTTCACAATAAAAAAAAACAGGAATTGATACTCCAGCATGGAGTATAAAGGTCCACAGTGGAACAGTTACCTCTGGGCTACTGGCGAAGTACTCCATCAGCACAGAAGGCACCTCAGCCAGGTCGGTAGCACAGCGCGTACCGGACACGTGTTGGTGCGTGGCGCGACCCAGCATTGAGTGCAGCGCGTGGCCCACTTCGTGGAACAGGTTGTCTACTCCACCTGCTGATAGCAAGGCTGGACCTGAGCGGTGTCCGCCGCTTAGTGATAGCATTACTACGACGATTGGATTCTGGAAAAAGTGTGTTTTATAAATGATAACGTCTCTTGGGTTCGATGCGAGAAGTGTTATTGGGTTTTTCAGCCACGGAGTCTGGAATTCTGCCCAGTTGACGGCAATAGGCTCACCCCTATTACATGGGACTTAAACATAACTAGCGAAATGTGGGTGTACTACTAAGTGACCTCTGTCTAACCCTAAGGGAACACACATACAGGATACAGGATACAGGCGTCATTTTATTTATTATTCAAAACCTAACAAGTAACTTTCGATAATTTATTAATAAATAAACTTACTGACTAAACAATCAGCCCATCAAAACCTCATTCAAATTCACAGTTTATTACCAGTTCTTGACTACTTGGTAAAATAAACTACAAGAATACCAATCAAATTCATTATCAGAGGATCTAAACCGCACTCAAGAGCTAATAAATTCCCCCGTTGTCTCCACGTACCTGATAAGTGCCATCAGGCAGCAGCTTCCCGCCCTGTATGGTGAAGTGGCAGTCTTGGTGCGGCTTGCCGGGCCGCTCGTACAGGTCGCAGTAGATGTAGCCCAGCAGGCCTTCGGTCTCGTGCACCACGCCCAGCTTGTACACGTCCGGGGACCATGACTCGCCTGGGGGAGCGAAAATACTAGGTTTACGGGTGGGTACTGGTAATAAATATAAAGCGCTAATTATTTATTCGAAAAATAGGAATTTTCGTACCACTTGCTCAAAAAAGTGACATTCTATGCCACAAAAAGCGAACATAACAATAGTCATTTTTAATCTGTTAAAAACAGGGAAAGAAAATTATACTGAATTTCATTGATCCTCTAGGGGGAAAATGTGATTTAAATTTGGAAAAAGAAAATTGTACTGAATTTCATTCATCCTCTAGAGTCTAGATGTGATTTCTATCAATAATTGGACCAATGTCCTTTACTTTTAATTGTCATTATTTTTAATAAATGCTTATCTCATATTATTATTGTGTTAATTTTTTCGCAAATGGTACGAAAAGTAGAGTATTTTCCTTGGTGATAAAGCTGTCTTAGTCTTGGGTGAACTTAAATCCCTCGCTACACCGATTTAAATCGTCATCCGCGACAGAAGACAATGCTTTATCCCCTTGGTTAATAATCTACTATTACTACCCAGTCTTTCTTTATTGAGTGGTTAGTGCCTAACTTGGTGCCAGTTTTTATGCCGGCTATGGGCCTCTGAATTTACACAACAACATTTTTTGTGTACAATAAGTATATTCTATCGATCTTGTTCATTGTTAAGCATAGCTATCGTATCGCCTTCGTTTTCGATGTGAAGTTAAATGCTTATTTGCTATGAAGTCCGTAAGTAAGTAGTACTAAGTAATTATATATTTCAGAATTAGTTTTTTTGGATGTACCTCTAACTAATGTAAGACTAACACCGACTAATGTCTATACTACTACTAATACTACTAAAGAAATAAAGAATAAAAACCACAAAAACAACAGAGTTTAAATTAAACGCAATACCTGGCAACATTTCTTCAGCCTTCAAACTGATGCCATACAGCTCCTCACAGAGCATATTAAGGCCTTCCATACAGCCGCCCAGCGAGAAGTACGGACTAAAGTCTGAGTTAGCAACATTCAGCAGTTGCGTCTTCGCCTTATGAGTAAAGTAGGGGGTGTCCCAACACATCAGACTGTCCTGGTAAGGGGTTTCCTGCTTCTTCATTTTGAGCATAGCATCAAAGTCTATTTTTGCTCGGTCGTAGAGATTATCTGAGAGAATGTCGAGGAACTGTCGCACGTTTGCTGATGTTTCCATTGTACTCGCTTTTATCGCTCTGTGGAAAAATAAATATTTACATATTTAGACTTTACTGCATCATGAATTTTGGGCCATCAGTTTGGTGCTTGATTTCAAGTGCAATTCTATATAAATGTTTTTTTTTTTAAATATAGTCATTTAACATGCACAGTCAGTAAACATTTTTGATGATAACGTGATTTAATCAAAAATAACGTAAGGACAGCTTCTTTGTATAAATGTGTAAATTAATAATAGATGAATACCAAAAAAACGATTGATGGGTTATGTGATTACGTGTAATATCAAATATGATATGACTAGCCTGTGATTGATTACTAAGATGACGATTAAAAAAGAAATATGGAACAAGAAGACATATTGTATCGGGGTACACTACAATAATACGAAAAACTTTATTCCGATATTCACAAGTACGAATTTCAAAATACCGATTTTCGTAATTCCGAATGATTCAAAACTCCTTTTTTAACAACTCCAATTTATTATTCATCCTATTTTTATAACTCCGAAATTTCAAAATTCCTAACGTTTATAATTACTATTCTCAAAATGCCGAGTTTCAATTGATCGAATAACAAAAATTTCGACGTAATGATAATTCGAATCATCAAAAATGGGTGCACTACAATAATACGAAAAACTTTATTCCGATATTCACAAGTACGAATTTCAAAATACCTGACGTTGAACGTCTAAGGTTAGCGTTTCCGTCAGCAGGTCGACGGAGCCCCGCTGCGCGGGGCACCTGTTTCTGTCTGCAGGGTTTCAAGGGACCTAACTAACCAAACCTCGGGGTGCCCCTGACGTTGAACGTCTAAGGTTAGCGTTTCCGTCAGCAGGTCGACGGAGCCCCGCTGCGCGGGGCACCTATTTCTGTCTGCAGGGTTTCAAGGGACCTAACTAACCGAACCTCGGGGTGCCCCTGACGTTGAACGTCTAAGGTTAGCGTTTCCGTCAGCAGGTCGACGGAGCCCCGCTGCGCGGGGCACCTATTTCTGTGTGCAGGGTTTCAAGGGACCTAACTAACCGAACCTCGGGGTGCCCCTGACGTTGACCGTCTAGGGTTAGCGTTTCCATCAGCAGGTCGACGGAGCCCCGCTGCGCGGGGCACCTATTTCTGTCTGCAGGGTTTCAAGGGACCTAACTAACCGAACCTGGGGGTGCCCCTGACGTTGAACGTCTAAGGTTAGCGTTTCCGTCAGCAGGTCGACGGAGCCCCGCAGCGCGGGGCACCTATTTCTGTCTGCAGGGTTTCAAGGGACCTAACTAATCGAACCTCGGGGTGCCCCTGACGTTGAACGTCTAAGGTTAGCGTTTCCGTCAGCAGGTTGACGGAGCCCCGCTGCGCGGGGCACCTATTTCTGTCTGCAGGGTTTCAAGGGACCTAACTAACCGAACCTCGGGGTGCCCCTGACGTTGAACGTCTAAGGTTAGCGTTTCCGTCAGCAGGTCGACGGAGCCCCGCAGCGCGGGGCACCTATTTCTGTCTGCAGGGTTTCAAGGGACCTAACTAACCGAACCTAGGGGTGCCCCTGACGTTGAACGTCTAAGGTTAGCGTTTCCGTCAGCAGGTCGACGGAGCCCCGCTGCGCGGGGCACCTATTTCTGTCTGCAGGGTTTCAAGGGACCTAACTAACCGAACTTCGGGGTGCCCTTGACGTCGACTTCCGTTAGCATTTGTCAAAAAAATATGAAATGTTTGTCAAATAATACGATATTAAATAAAATCTTATCGGATAATTATTTTGGTGACATATTTGGTAAACCTGATCCTCAGCTCGGGGCCCGTCTTGCCCCTCCGCGCCTTCGCGGATTAAACTAATATCCTATGTTTATCCTATATATATAATCAAAATATTAGCAGTTTATTCGGAATACTGGTAATCGGAACGTCGTTTTTCGGATAGACATATCGTCGGGCACTTGACTCTTCGGACATATGAACATCGGAAAAGAAGCAAATCGCATTTATGAATTTCGGTACAATAAACTTCGTGATTTTGAATAATAGTGATTATAATTTTTAGATATTATGACTTTCGCACTTTTAAACATCGGAATATTAAAATTCGGAATAAAATATTTCGGAGTATTTGGGTGTTCCCATTCGGAATACTGGAAATTGGAATGCCGTTTTTCGGACAGACATCTCGTCTGGCACTTGACCCTTCGGACATATGAACATCGGAAAACAAACAAATCGCATTTATGAATTTCGGTAAAATAAACTTCGTGATTTTGAATAATAGAGATTATTAATTTTAGGTATTATGACTTTCGGACTTTTGAACATCGGAATATTGAAATTCGGAATAAAATATTTCGGAGTATTTGGGTGTTCCCATTGTATCGATTACAAGTAAATTGGGCAGGACATTGCCACACACTAATTTATTACCTATCTGCGTAGCTCTGGAAGCCACATATGGAGGCCATCTCATGCCTTGCCTCGAGTGTGGTGGCCAGTAACTGATGCTGTGATTTGTCGGGCGCGAGGTACAGTCGGTACGCTGCCTCGCGCGCCGCCGCCTCACCGCACTCCGCGTATACCCCGCTCACTATTATATCGTCGCCTTCACTGCTGAAGCTGAGGATCAAATAATATGTCTAAGGTGTAAAAAGATCCACAACACTATGGTATAATTAATAATGTTTAGCAAAAACCATTGTTTTCATCAATACACCTTGTTAGAGCTTCTTTGAGATTTAGGTACAGCTAAACCTGAAATGGTTTGCACTTCGGCAACCGTCGTGATTCCGAATTAGTACGAGCTTTGCGTAACATAGTAATCATCGAAACAGATGAGGCTTCTAAATGTTACATTGTCGCGAATTTTAATTGTAAATAGGTAATATCAAAAGAGCGGCCCAGCATTGCTTGTTTGTATAAAATCTATCACTACAACGTTTTGAAATGTTTTGTGGAATAGCACCCAATGGTTAATCTACAATTTTCTAAAAAGGATTATGCAAATTAAGGAAATGTTTTCATGGCTTTTACAAACTCTCTATATTTAATCTCGCTGTCATGCGTTTGTATTTCCGAAGCTAGACGACGATTGCCGAGGCGCGTACCTTTCCTAGGCCATCTGTAGATAGAGGTAGTCAACATTTGATCTACTCACAATTGTCTGACGTTAGCAGGCACAGCGGACCGTGGTACCCTCCTAGGTTTCGCAGCCCCTGCCATGAACCGCTGCCCAGTCTGCAGGATGAGGTCATTGAGAGCCACCACCCTTCGCCTGCGTTCCTCAGCCAACTGTATGCCACTCTGTTCGAAGTCAAAGAGGAATAATTCTGCTAGATGCTGGTCCCCTGATGTGCCGCGTCTTACGGAGTCCCGTAACGCTTCGTACAGACCCTTGTGTGTGTTTAATCTGGATACAAGAAGGGTAAGAATAAATTGTGTTGTCTTTTGTGTAGGTCTTGAGAAACCTGCCCCACCACCATAGCCGGGCACCGCGAACCAAATAGTTAACTTCGTTAATCGTTAATCCGATACAAAAAAAGTTAGCTTCGTTAAACGTTGAAGCGTTACATGTCGGAAGAATTAACGCAAGTTAACGTTAATCGTTAATTCGTTAATATGTGTAAAATTGCGCAAGTTAACGTTAATCGTTAATTCGTTAATATGTGTAAAATTGCATCTTTATATCGTTGCGTTAGTGAATTTATAAAACCATTATCAAAAGGAAAATATTAAAAAAAAAATTGAATTTCAAATAAATTGATTTGATTTGACAGTAATTTATAATACCAACAAACAAACAAAACACTCTAAGCCCCGGCTGAAAGTAATGAAATGATCAAACGAAACAAATCTCTTCGCAGTTTTCTTTCTCACTCGCACGCGCCGTCAAAATATATCTAGTTTGGTTTTCGCTGCCACGCGCCGCCCGACACGGCCTATGCCGTGCGGTAACTATTAAGCATTGGATTAACGATTTACGGACTTCCGCATATTAACGAAAGTTCACGTTAACTTAAAAGTTAATATGTTAATCAAAATGATAACTTCGTTAATTAACGATTAACGGATTGACGAGTTAATGCCCAGTGATGCCCACCAACGATTAGAGATGAGTTGAAACTGAAAAGCCTAAAACATAGTTATTTGTGAGAGTGAAGCACTAAATGCAGCTGGAGAGAGTTCTCATCAACAGTCTGCAGCTGCAGTCTGAATGTACACATTGTATGCATCCGGAGCTAGAAAATAGTTGATAGCTAGTCACTTCTTTGTTAGCTTTCACAAAATGATATGAGTATGAGAAGCACAAATACAAATTCACTAATGTCCACTTAAACAAATTGACATGACATGAGTACGAGAAGCACAAACACATTCACAAATAGCCACTTACTTCTCAACAACACCGCTAACACTAATACAGGCATCTTCAGCAGCACTTGCAAAATGTGATTGTGGATGAGCAATCCTGACAAACTCCGCCAGGTCAGCAACCTTGCACAGGGTGTCCGACAACTCGTCGAAGATCTCCACCATAGGACGGGTGGGGTTGGATGTAGCTTCCTCTATCAGCTGGTCTGTGGCTGTTATTGCCTGCTCTTTCAGGTTGGAGAATCCTTCGAAGCTAACTAGTTCTGGTTTATTGAAGAGTCCCTGGAAAAATGTCTACAGTTAGCACCAGCAGAACAAAACACAGTGAAGGAAAACAATGTAAGGAAACTGTCACGACCTAGAAGCAAAAATTATAAATTGTGTCTTCCATAAAACCCACACTAGGCCCATAATACGATCCTCTCACTCTTGTAGAGAGAGAGGAGCCTGTGTCGCAGCAGTGGAAGCAGCACAGGTTCATTGTGAATGACAGCTGTTTATAGTCGTTGGATTTCCATGGGAAAGTTGGCATAGCAAATTGGTGTTTTATGGATGCACACAAATATTAGCCACCATAGAAATTTGTTGAATTTGAACATAAATAGAAAAAATCAGGATTTAAACATTAAAGTTACGTTGATTTTCTTTTAAAACCAGATAACTCAGCAAATGCAACCACCAAACATTATTTAACAATTTTATATCAAAATGCACTCGGCTAAAAAATTAAGTGAGAAATACTCACAGTCCTTTCCCTCATTGATTCAAACATAGGTCTAGATGTTGGTCGTGTGTTGAAGGCAGTCGCCAGTGGAGACCATGTACTGACACTGCGGTGTGCTTTCTTCCTATGTCCATACCGTAAAGGCCAAGTTTGTCTTAGGAGCTTCATTGTGAATTAGTTTGTGACTGAAAATAAATATGTTTTAATTAGAGAGATTTACACACAAATACTCAAACGTCACTTAATTATAAGTTGCACTTAAATCTCGTGCTGTCTTTGTTACTTTAGTGCAGAGTGACAAAGATAGCAGGAGTTTTGAGGGTTGCTTATAATTGAGTGACGTTTGAGTATTTGGACGTAAGCCTGGTGGTTGATGGATCAGGTTGCCAGATGGAGTAATCAAGACGCTCAAATGAGACAGTTCTGCCAGTAATTTTCGTAACTATCATAGATTTCTAATTAAAATAACATACCTCCAAGGTGATTCAATCACTAAGTCTAGATTGGCGGTCAGTGGGTCGTCTTAGGGGACTTTCATACAACATAAATACAAGAAGTAGATCCTCATCAAAACATTTCATGAACTGATAGCCAGAGGGTTTGCATGCATCAATATTACATTGTATTGCGTACTGCTAGAGGCTAAATTAGAAAGGCCAACAAAGATAACGGTACAATTTTATCATTTTCTCGCTCTAATAATATCTTTACATGAAAAGAATCAATTCACTACCAGAGTTTTCCAATAAAGTCCTACATGATTTTTTACGATGTTTTCTTTTCAACTAGCTAGTAGCTTAATTTAACACACAAAACACATACCTAGGTTGTATTAGATCATAACATACCAAATGTAGAACAAATCCTTGCACAAATAAAATTTATTAGTAGAGTGTAAAAAAATATAAACAACTTAAAAAAATAAACACCTTTCAACTCAAAATTAAGGGAACCAGCAATGTACAACACAGCAATGTACGACACGAGAACGCGCGACATCGTTTTGACAAGTGTTTTGAATTCCAGTGTTGTGCGTTGCTGTGTCGTGCATTCTCGGCCCGGACCTCGATTGTCCGGGCAAGAATGTACGACACGCCAATTGGAATCATCACAAACAGTGACGTCACATAAAAAAAGTAATAAGCCATGTGACAATAGGGACACCCGGTGATACACAGATTTTATTGATTTTGATTGAATAGGGATTGATTTTGTAGTATTCTGTGAATTATCTATGTTAGGTATGTTTTGTGTTTTGTGCTGTGGTTGTGTGTAACTTTACTACTTTAAAAACGCAATTTGTTTGGGTTACAGAGTACATTTTAGATTCTGTTGTAAGGCGGGTTTCTACAGCTAAATTATGAAGAGAAAATGGTCCTGCTATGAGATGGAAGAAAACAAAAGATAATGAAATACTTCTTAGAGGTACCTAATAATAACATCAGCAACGTGGGTCAAAGTGTCGTCTTAGGGGCAGTATGAAAAAAATACTTAGAAAAATTTCGCGACCAATTTCGAGGTAGCCGGCCGCTGCCGCGGCACCACTCGCTCGGCTCGCGCGTAGTTGGTCACAGTTCTAACCTAACCTATGGATCCCTTCGACATCGTTTTTACGACAAACGGTTGGTCGGAGAACGTTTGTAGAACGTAAGCTCAAACGTAAGTACAATACCTTCAGCTGCCATCACTTTAAAATTAATCTTATTTTTTTTTTGTGATATTGTCACGAATGCCACTTGACCCAGATAGGTACAAAAAGTTAAAATACGTACGTATTGTACGTAAATTTAAAATATCTAATACTTAAGTTATTCTATGAAAATCGTTGAATCCATCAAAAGTTTTACATGAACTTTTTAAACTCCAACGTCCATTGTATAATAGGACACACCTTGTTCTTAAGACATGGAACTCATATCAATAATTAAAACTGCCTCAAGTCTTTAAAAACACGAAATACATTTTCTTTATGGCTTGGTAGAAAAGATTACTTTAAAAGCCTGCGGTAGAAGCACTTTAAATCCATTTCCTTGTTTATAATACATAATAATTTAAGTAAATCACGGCAGACAGATAATTTTTATGTTATTTTAAATGTATTGATAAACTAATCCAAATATTGCTTTCATTTAGGTGCCAGAAGTGGGTAAAAGCTATTGGTCAAGAAGATCTTTTGAACTTACCAATAGAGAAGCTTAACATTCTCAAGTTTGTATGTAATGAGCATTTTCAACCAGAGGATTTCAATAAATCAAGAAGTAGGTAGATTATTATCTCATGCAGTGCCTACATTAAATATTTAAATCTACCTTTGAAGCCTTTAAAAGATAAAATGTTTCAAGATTTCCCACTGCATATTGGACAGTATCCAAAACATATGTATTCATTTAATTATCCTATTGATTGATATTATGCTATTTCTAACAATGGTCAAAATTATACTCCATTTTGTAATTAAATGAGTAAAATGTAAAGAAAGTGGATTACCGAGCAAAAAATATGTTTTAAATGGTAGTTTCCTATTTTTGATAAATATTAACATTTATTACATATACTTAACATAGAACTTGAAACTGAAACATACTTGACATTTTGTCATTTCTTAGATATCATTTGCATTATTTTTGGAGATAGTTCAACTTTCAAAACTAAAGATGTGTGTAATGTCTGTGTTTTCCTTTTTCATTGTTATCAGTCTCTGGGCCAGTTTCACCATTTGCTGACAATGCCAGTTCGGAACTTATCTGCCAGATACAAAACTTTGTATGAAGTAGGTAATACGGCAGACATGTATCTGAATCTACATGAGGAACTGGTGAAACTGAACCTTATTTGTTTGCCAGAGAATAAGGTGCAGCGGGGCAATCTCTACAGCGGGAAATTTCAACTAATCTTAATAACTTCTACATTTTACTTTAAAAGTTGAAATTTCCCGCTGTTGAGATTGCCCCGCTGCACCATATATGAAAATGTTGTTTCCTTTTTTATTCTGGTATACCTCTGATAAATCTAAACTAGATCCCTAAATTCATAAATTTTTCTCATTTCAGAAGGTTCCACCGAACTTCTAGGAAATAAAGTCGAACAAGATGAGAATGCAGCTCAACCAGTACCAAGTACTAGTACCTAATCTATTTGTTTTGTCCAAACTTCTTAACAGCAGGAGAACATAAGTAAGAAAATAAATATTTCCTTGTTAATTTTATTCATGATTCAGATTACTTAATTCATGGAATAAATATGACAGTTTGACATTACTTCCCACAGCCATATTTATTCCTCAGCTAAAAGATATAGTGATGGAAACATTAGTCCTTATTCATATGCTAAACTGAAGTTCATAATAAAACTATAAATGTTACTCTGTTGTCTATCTGTTATGGTCAACAGATGGTTCAATTGTGATTTTTGTTATTGACATGTTTTGGAGCCCGAGGAAAAGGACATAATATACCTTTAACATAGAATAATGCCCTCTTTTAATGGGAGTGAATCCAAAGACAAAAGAGCTAGTTTAATAAATATATTAACTAAGTTTTTACTCGGTCCCTTTTTAGGACATTACATGACAGATAAAGTTAGTTTTGCAGCCTAAGCTAAATCATTATTATTTTTTCAGATGTTTTACAAGATGTGACCAATTTGGAATCCGAAGTATTAGAGACTGGAATAGCTTTAAAAAGAAAAGAAAATATCCTTGGTATGTATTCATTTGACCTGCCCAAGCTTTCTATAATATTTAATCACATATCATGACATCATACAAACAAAGTTAATAAGCTTTAATATGTTGGCATACCTTAAGCAAGATTTAAAAGTAGCTGTTCCCTGCTGGTCACTCATTGTTCAGCGAAAGATCCTAGCTGATGTTATATGTATCATCATCATCATCATCAGCCTATAATGTTCCCACTGCAGGGACTCAGGCCTCCTCTCTAGGAGAGGGATGGGCTATTATAATCCACCACGAGGGCCCAGTGCGGATTGGTAGATGTCACATAGCTTCGATTTTTTTGTTCTAAGATATGCCGGTTTCCTCACGATGTTTTCCTTCACCGTTTTGAGAGCAGTGGTGATGAAATATATTACACAAAGTAATGCGCCTGTCTTGGTTCGTTCGGACCCACGACCAACTGTTCGTAAGTCGGATCCGCAACCACTGGGCCACCACTGTTATATTACTGTACTTTTATATGTAGAGCCTATATTATTCCTCATGAATCTGGCTATTATACTCAAAAAGATTTTAAATTCGATTGCCAATTTCAGCAAAGAAACACTTCTGCTTTATAATATTAATAATACAAATTAGTAATTGCTGGTTCCGTGTAAAGAAATAAATAAATATCCCAATTAATTTTCCAATTTTCAGATCCATAGGTAGAACCAGGACCTTCATGTGCTGAGATCAGTGTACAAGGCTATAAGAGACAGAGAAGGAGCCATGAAGCCAAAGGTGTGTAATCATGATTAGTCATACTCTTGGAAATAAAATATGGAAGTATCAAGTGACTTTGGTAGAGTTAGACGCGCTAGTGTCTGGAACAGACAGATAATCAATCGTCAATAATGTTCCCACTGCTGGGACACAGGCCTCCTCTCTTTGAGAAGGAATATATTTTTGTGATGTGTGTTGTTAGCCAGACTCATGTGGATCAGGATAGAAGCTATATAAAATCACGCTACGACCCTTAGGAGTAGAGCAATGGGGGTGAAACTGCGTGTGGAACAACTAGTGTTATATGTGTGCGACGGCACTATTGGCGCAGTTGCTGAACGATTGACAGCTGAGCTGCGTGTCGCGGGTTCGATTCCCGCATGAAACAAATATTTGTATGATCTACAAATAGTTGTTCCGGGTCTGTGTGTTTGTGTATGTGAGTTTAAAAGCTTATTAACGCACCCACGACACAGGAGAAATTCCTAGTGTGGGGCAAAGTTAAAAAAAAATAAAGATACATAATTTTTTTCTTGGTTTATTTACAAACAATTTATATTTTTCAGATCTCAGTGTTCGAGAAGAAAAATTATTGCTGAAGTTGAAGGCCCAAAAACTGACTATTAAGAAATTGGCTAATACGTCACTAGATTTGGACAAACTAGAAAATACAATTTTAAAGGATTTGGTTCGTGATGTAGCGAAAAACTACAAAAAGAAACCACCTGGAAAGTGTTGGACCATGAAAACAAAGCTGTGGGCTTTGGCAATTTTCAAGCATTCTCCTAAAGCTTATCGCTATCTTGGGTGGGCTATGGCTGTACCCAGTGTAAAAACCCTACAAAGGTTACTGCAAAGTGTTCCATTACAACTAGGCATAAATAAAAAAAAAAATTAAAATGTTCTGAAATGTAATCAGGCATAACTGAGAAAGATAAATTTTGTGCCCTTTTGTTTGACGAAATGTCTTTAAAAAAGAGATTAATATATAATGAAGCCAGTGACAAAATAGAAGGGTATGAAGATTTAGATGAACGCAGTTAAAAAATTGCCGACCATGCACTTGTCTTCATGGTTCAAGAAAAAAAATTCGTAGCATATTTTCTTTGTACAAGATACAATATCATCTTCTAAACTAAGTGTGTTGATAAAAAATGTAATAACTTCGCTTGAAGAAGTAGGTTTTATAATTTTAACTACTGTGTGTGACCAAGGTCCTACTAATGTTGGTGCATTAAACTTATTAAAAAAATTTGGTGGTCAGACTCCAGAAGACAATTATTTTATATTCAAACAGTCTGCAAAAGTTTATATAATGTTTGTCATACCTCATTTGTTTTCAATCAGGAATCATTTTTATAATGCTGGCGTAATTGTACCTATGGGGAGACAATGGGAAAGTGGAGTCACTTATTAGAAGCTGAGGAAAAAAGCAGCAATATTCTGAATTTCACAAAGCTAACCAAGAATATTGTAAATCCAACATTCAAAATAAAAATGCGTGTAAAATATGCAGCACACGCATTAAGTAACACGATGTCAGCAATTTTAAAGATGTTAGCTTGGACAGATACTACAAAATGTAAAGAAATATTGGATACAGCAGACATAATTAAAGAATGGCTTGTGTTTAAACGCCTACCAGAAAAGAACCTATTTTACTACCAAATAAATTCGAAATGCCGGCCAAAATGGATTAATGCTCACCAAATTGTGTTTCCTAAAGTATTGTAGGAATGAACCTATTTTCCTTTTTAATCTATACCATAAAGATTTATAAACGCCTTTAAAGTTAACTGCAGACTAAATATTTTGTATTATCACTAAATAGATGTCACCAATATTGTATTTCACGACTTTCAATTTATCTCCATGACGCGCGCTCGCTTCGCTCGCATATTAAATAACACTAATATCTTCTGTCCCCGAAGTAAGGCATTAGGCCTTAGGCCTCCGTCGGCCTACGGCCCGGTGCCCATGCCTCCCATAAAGGATAATGTCGCGAGACGATTGTATTATAATTTTGGTTAATTTATTTGGTGAGCATTTATCCATTTTGGTAGGCAAAAAGAATATAAATACAACACGTACAATTATTCTGATGAGTGTCTAATTATTTTGAAACTCAAAACGTTGTTCTTTAGGCACCTCGGTATAGAGTGGGTTTATTTTATTTGAAGTTAAAATATTTTATTTAGTACCTTACTGTACTTTAATCTAGGGTCTAAAAATCTTTTTTGGTGAGCATTTAAATTGTAGCCTTAAAGAATTGGATACATTGTTTGATGTTTGTAATGGACCATCCGGTCCAAAAGACATTAAAAAAAGGGGATTAGAGAAAATGTTAGCCAAAAAACAAACCACATAGAAAAGTGGCAATATTTAAAAAAAAAAATTGAATTATGTAAATTTCTGAAATCGACACAAAATTACAATTAAAAAATGTACGGTGTGTAAAAGGCTTTCAAATATCTTTGAAATCGTTGGGAGACCTATGGAGAGTTCTTAAAAATCAAGGCTTCAAAGTATTTAAATTTACGCCAGCTTAACCAAGACTGAAGAACTGACAGAAGCATGATACGGCAACACGGAAGTACTAATAAAAATCCAACAAGTATGCAGTTTAATATTGTCGGGATTAACCGCTCCACATAGTCGAGGTTTCAATTGTGAAGCGGATTCAAATAGGTTCTTTTTCGATTATGAAAACATATAGAAAGTATTTCATGAAGAGGAAGGACTCATCTCTGCCCTTAGGGCAAGATTGAAGTCAAGAGTTAAGCCCATATTAAATAAAAAAAAAAAACAAAAAAAAATACCAACAACATCTGCTGAAGGCACTGAAAATGTACCCGTGTTGTCGTTGCCTGACGAAGTAGAGGATATCTTTCCTGATTTAACTTCTTTTGAGGATCAGCCTGTGGTTTATGTCAGTGGTTATTTGGCATCGTAAGTAATAGGCGATTGCATTGATTGCAAAAAGTTATTAACAACTGAAAATATTAATAACGATATGTATAATTACATATGTTTTGTTTTACGAGAGTGGTGGGGAGAAAAGAAATCACTGACATACCCCAGCGTTGAATTATGTCAAACAGTATTTAAAGTGCAAACTGTGTTTGAAAAAATGCAAGATCTACACGTAAATAATATAAGTCAAGTTTGTATATTAGAATTAACTGTCCACTTTATCCTGACATGGCTTACATGCACAAAACATTTAGACCGGAGGGACAGATTGTTAAAAAAAATATGCATTTTATATTTGAGAAAATATTGTAAAATTAAAAATGAAAGTTTATCTTTAACAGAAAGTGAAACAAGTAACAAATACAAAATAGCACAAACTGCAAGTAAGGCTTGAATAATAAAAATAACTATCTTATTATTTGTTTGTCTTTCCTTTATTTCCCTGTAAATAATCAAAGTTAAAATATTGGTTTGGTGTGGCCCAAATGTTCTGTGGTGTAGCCAGACGGCCAGACCATCGATATCAATATCGACAAATTCACAGCACTATTAACCATCGTAAAATAGTATCGACTTACTCCCATCACTACCCTTTGACATTTATCGAATTCAGTGGAGCCAACATAACAAACCTAGAATGAATACTTTCTCTCTTTAGGTTGGTATTAAGTAGCGGTCTCTATTAAAAATAGATCCGAAGTACGTAAGTAAAGTCCATTTTACGAAAGAAGTCCCGCAGATGCAGCGCTGTATTCGCGCGACCTAATGTTGCTATCTCTCTCCATATCTCCCCATCTGTCAAATTTAGTTCCACAATTGTCCGCGGGATTTCTTTCGTGAAATGGACTTTAGTGCGGTCTCTAAAGTTACATACTCTTTGATGCTAACGATATACATTTGATCTCACAAATTGCGGAAGAAAAAAAAAAAAAAAAAAAGCAAATTGCAAATTGCGGGTTGATGTTCCAGATAACCCGCGAAATTCAAATTTCTTACGTTTTTAGCGATTTGCAGGCCAGTTCTAGGTTGTATGTTAGTCAAAATATGATTCGCGGCTGTAAGACGTATGCAGTTACAGAATTATAATCATCAAAATCATCATTACAACCCTCCAAGTTCAAGTAACTTTCAAGAATGAGTATTTCATCAAAGTCATTCTTGAAAGTTACATGAACTTTGAAATTTGAATTTCGCGGGCTACCCTGGAACATCAGCCTTAAGGTTCAGTACTTGCATGGTACCTGGTGGTCTTGCCACAGATCGTACTTACTAATGTGAGTAACAATAAAATAGTTTTTGAAGTGAAAACTTCTTTAGCGGCGCTGAGCACTTTTTTGTATGGGTATAATATTGAAGCACTTTTTTTTTTTTGTATTGGTGGTGGAATATTGAAGTTTTCACTTCTGCCGGCACTCCCGGAGTGCTACCTTTTTTTATTATATTAGCAACCCTGTTGTTACATCCCTAGCCGGAGTGTCTGACGTGATGACGTCTGTGTCATGGCGGCTACCATAAGTAACGGCCTTTTCACTGCAAAGTCCTAACAATGAAATTATTACACATGTCGCAAAAGAACCAACCAACCAGTTTTATCAAAGGTAAGACTAGTAAAGACTGGTCTGCAACCAGTCTTACCAAAGGTAAGACTACTAAGACTGGTCTGCAACCAGTCTTACCAAAGGTTAGACTGGTAGGTTATGGTCTGCAACTAGTAGGTTACAGTCTTACTTTTGGTAAGACTGGTGGTCAGGACTTGACAGGTGATCGCATTACCCAGTACTAACTGGGTTGTGGAGGTCAGATATCGATACCCATCACATAAGTGTGAAGTATCGCTAGATAATTAGCTGTTGCCCGACCCGGGAATCGAACCCACGATCTCATGATCACCAGTCGCGGTTGTGAACACTAGACCAACGAAAGATTCTACAAGATTTAAAAAAAAACAAGGTTGAGCACTACCTACTTATTTTTTGGTTTTATAACTTAGTTCCAAACCTAATGCCGAGAGCCCTCCAGGAGGGCTCACATTTTCCCTAACGTAATATGCGTGTGACCCCCCTGGAGGGCCCACTTGCAATATGTATGGCGGGATGGCACATGAGTTCTATGAAATGGGGGTGAAGTCAAATGTGTTAAAGAAAAGTTGGAAGAACAAGTTAGTTTTTAAATATGTGAATACCAGTGACCAGCCGTTTTCATGCTATGTCGTGACAACGGAAAACGGGTTTCATTTTTATATATTTTAAAGATAGATAAGTATATAGTTTAAATAGTAATATAGTTTATTAGCATTTATAGTATAGAAGTATAGATCATTGACTAAGTAGGTTTTTTTTTATATTATTTTATATTCAATGTATGATAAGCTTTATAAAAATGAGTTACATTATTAGAATTATACAATTATGATACAAATCGACGCTCCCGGTGAGAGAACATTTGGTCAGTGGGGTGGATTTACCTATTCAATGGAACTACAGGGAAATGTATTTATAAATGTAAAACTATACTAAATATATAAACTAATAATAATTAATAATAATTATTCAATGGAACAAATACAAATAATAATAATTATAAATATTAATAATTTTTGCTTCGCGGCCTAAATGCCGCGCGGCATCTAATGGGGACGCAGCTTGACGTTTGTCAGTCTCTAGCTTCGATCAATAATAGTACTAGATTAAGCATCAGGAACAAAACTAAGTCGCTCAAGTGGCCACGTTTGCACACACGTAAACATCTACATAACATCTTAGAAAAAAGTTCAATATTATTTACAACTTCAGATGATTATAAACCTTAACACTTAAACATAACGTTTAATTATCATTGTAAAGTATATTTATTTAAGTCCTTTCATCGGAGAAAGATTAGAAGCAAAACATTTTAAATGTCGCTCCAAAGTAAAAAGTCATCAGTACAAAAATATTCATTCTAAAATGAAACTTAAACTCTAAGCAATACGGTTAAAAGCATTTTGTGTACAATGTCGTGCTTATTCTATTGCGGAACTAGCGTTCCCTGTTCAAGAACATGATACAATAGTTGGTGCGTTGTAGCAAACATTGGCCAAACAATTATAATATTCGCTGATTTAATTATATTTACAGTTTAATTATGTTTAAATATTATGAAAAAGCACCTAATGATATTAAATTACCGAAAAATAGATATTCCTTCCAAAACCTTGGTGTTACGGTGGTTATTTACGCAGTTTTTGATTGCATACTGCGGTATTTTGACGTCTTAATGTTGGCTATGATTGGACCATACTAATTTGAAATAAGACCACAAATACGTTTGTGGTCTTATATTTCGGGCCGTTTTTGAAGCGCTTATCGGGAATCTAGTACATTATTGATCGAAGGTCTCTAGTTTATATTTTTCGGAGGAGCAATCAACACCTCTCTTCGGACTTCAGACCCAGCCAATCGTATTGTATGTACGGCTTGGCAAAAAAGTCTAGAAACGGAACAATTTTTTTTGTTTGCTGGCAACAATTAAAAACTTATGACGTTTGGTGCAAACAAAGTTCGAAAGTTTATTAAATTTATAATTGTGCCCTAAAAACGTGATTAAAGCAACGTAGAGTAATACAAAATGAATATAACCATCCGAAGTGCTGGCAGAGCGATAATTTATAAGGTTTATAGGCGATGTTTGGCAGAAAAAGAGGCCAAAACCATTCTCTCCGATCTCAACGATGTTTACATAAGAACCGCTGAAATGACAGGTATGTAACTGTTTGTTTTATTGTTTTTAGATGAATTAAGTGTTAATTTATGAACCCCATTCTGTTTTGACTTGCTTGCGTACGAAATAAGTGGAATTTTGAACAATAATCATCGAGCACATAGGTTATGTTTACATTTTGTCTGACATTACCTTGGTATAGCGTGTCAGATTAATGTTGATACTTGAGTGGCGTACTGTGCACTATGTGAATTTAAATTCGATTTCTACATAACTTTATTGTTGAATGTGATTTCAAGGTGATAACTGTTTGTTATATCATTAGAATTACAAATGTACCAAAAATGTATTATTTTTAATTTGTTATTTATTAAAGCAAAATGCATTTTTTTATGTATATTTATTTATTCACTTTAGGTAAATCAGTAAGCACCATATGAAGAGTCGTCCTGGAAGGAGATCGAAACAAAGGCGTATTTTCTACACCCGGAAAACATAGAAAAGGTCGTCCCAAAAAAGAGTTGGAAGATTTATTAGAATAAATTACAATAATTATTTCTACGCCTTTTTTTAATCCCAGAAAATTTAAAAAACAGTGCTACTAACATATATTTATTTTTAGGTAGTTACATGAGGAGAATAAATTCTGGTTCAATAAATAAATTTTAAGTATAAAAAAATAGTAATAAAAGTATCAAGACGATAGGTTGTTACGCGATACGGTCACAACGGGTTGCCATATGAACAGCACAGTGGCGCCCCCCGGATTTTCTACTCGTTTTTGCCAAGCTGTATGTATGCAAGGCCGATATTTTAATTGTTCACCCTACCGCAAGGCCGCAGTGTCGTTCTGCTAGCCCAATGCACGATCTCCCCACTCCAAATACTGCAAGCTGTGCAGCATCTCTGAGATGGACTCATCATCATCAGCCTATATTGTTCCCACTGCAGGGACTCAGGCCTCCTCTCTAGGAGAGGGATGGGCTATAATCCACCACGCGGGCCCAGTGCGGATTGGTAGATGTCGCATATCTTCGAATTTTTGGTTCTAAGATATGCCGGTGTCCTCACGATGTTTTCCTTCACCATTTTGAGAGCAGTGGTGATGAAATAAATTACACAAAGTAATGCGCCTGCCTGGGTTCGAACCCACGACCAACTGATCGTAAGTCGGGGCCGCCACCACTGGGCCACCACTGCTCTCTGGAGATGAGATGGACTACTTACAAAAAATATCGAAGCTTTGTGGAGCAACACCCTCTTTGGCAGTAACTGCAAGCAGGCCCTGCAGGCAGTGCTTTGTGTACGCTCGGGCATGATGCATACAAGGAGTAAATTCGCCAGCATAGGTTATGGATTTTCTTTTTGTGAATCGAGTCATGTTGTTTTTATTTTATTTGTTTGTTTTTTATTTTGATTCTTTTAGAAACCATTCAGATGTAGGAGCCCAGCGAAGTGGATGGCGCTCCGTTGACCGGGACTCCCTCAACTTGGATGCAAGAGCAAGCGATTCAAATTATCACGCCCTAGCCGGTGCACGGTGTACAGCACGAGTAGATAATGTTATTTGGTGTAAAGTGCAAAAAATGACTGATCTTATGCTGCTTCAACATGTTCGGAATTGTTTGAGATGGCGGAGCCAAAAAGACACTAGCGCGAGACGGTCATGTTTTCTTGACAAACATCGTTAAGGTAGTTGTTTTTCCAGGACCAACACGCGCCAATGTCATTTTGTCTTTCGCCATCCCGAACATTACTGACCAGTAGACGCAGCATAAAGGCTGGAATACACATGCTACGTAGTAGCACGAAACCATGCTAGTTTCGAGCAACTGTCACTTATGCCCGGTTTCTGAGGCACTTTATCTGTGGTTTATCTATTCTTGTCTATTCGTAAGCGTACATTTGAATAGATAAACCACAGATAAAGTGCCTCAGAAACCGGGCATTAGTAGCATACAGTAGCACTTGGAGGAAAATAGTATGCTTGTGAATAAGTATGCTACCTAATCGCAAGCCAGTCTATTTTTCGTGCTAGTTAGCACGATGTATAAAACCTCTTTTTTGATATTCTTTGGTTTTACTATTATAGGTGATTTTTTTATCGTGCTGCCACCTTTTTGTTGTTTTCTGTCAGTGTATCCAACCAATATTTATTTATTTATTAGGCTTCTCAACAATGAGTAGAATACACTGTTACAATTATAATTTGTACATTACAAACTTAAGACTAAGCGCCTCATTACTTACAGAGAAGCACAGCATGCACTACCTTACGCGCATAGAATTACACAATTAAATATTAATATTTTATTAGAAACAAAAAAAATATTGAATACATTGAATTTAATTGAATTAAATAGTTTTGAATTAAACAGATTAAATTAAAATTTATAGGATGGAATTATTTTATTATAAATTATGTTTAAATAAGATTACGTAAATATTTGACAAGAGATACCCATTACATAGCAAGGGCCACTTTTTTTAGAGCACGTACTGAAGAGTTAAATATATCAATGTCCCCTTCGTGCTCTTTGTATGCAGCATACATTCTTGATAGTGGACAGTATTGCCTCAAGTTGGTGTGACATCTTGGCATGCAAAAAAGTCTCATAATAGCACTTCTTGGCAGATTACGTGGCACATGGAATAAGACCCTACTAAGCAAATCGGGAGACAGTTCAGAGAACCCTGTAAAATAAAACTGTAAAGCCGCGTCCCCACTTACGTCACCCGAAACGTTCCTGATAAGCTCGCTGCTCGGCCTCATAGAACCGCGCGGCCTAAGTCGGGACGCCGGTAGTTATTGCCTATTAGGCCGCGTGGATTTTGTGGGGTCGCGGCTTAAGATAATGTCACTCAGACGTGCTAAAAAGAAGTATGATCGTAAAAAGTACGCTTTTGAGGTCTGTGCTTTGGAGCAAATGTACACACTCGAAAAGCATGCTACAAATGACAATGCTACCTAGTAGCAAACAAGCATGCTTTTCTAGTAGTATGTATATTTCAGGCTTTTAAGGCTGGAATACACATGCTAAGTAGTAGCACGAAATCGTGCTAGTTTCGAGCAGCTGTCACCTAGTAGCATACAAGTAGCACGTGTATACGAAAAGAGCATGCTTGTTTCAAGGCATGCTACCTAATCGCAAGCCGGTCTATTTGTCGTGCTAACTAGCACGACGCATAAAACCTCTTTTTTGATATTCTTTGGTTTTACTATTTTATGTTTTTTATCGTGTTTCCCCTTTCACCTTCACCTTTTTGTGTTTGTCTGTCAGTGTCTCCAATAAAAGACTGTAAAGCCGCGTCCCCACTAAAGTCACCCGAAACGTTCCTGTTAGGGCGCGTCTCAGCCTCACGGAGCCGCGCGGCCTAATTGGAGATGCGGCCAAACGTTCCTGTTAGTCCACGCGGCTCATGCCTCGCTTACGTCCACACTCATGTCAACTCATGTGGCACGGCTGCCCGACTCTAGTGGGGACGCGGCTTAAGATAATGTCTCTCAGACGTGTTAAAAAGAATATGATCGTAAAAAGTATGCTTTTGAGGTCTGTGCTTTAGAGCAAATGTGCACACTCGGAAAGCATGCTATAAATGACAATACTACCTAGTAGCAAACAAGCATGCTTTTCTAGTAGCATGTGTATTTCAGGCAGATCTACATATTCGCCACGGTTTATAACAAGCCAGCTGGGGGTACAGCGCTGCTTTACAATCTTGTGACGTGAGTTCGATCCCAGCCAAAGTGAATCGAGTTTTTTTGTTTGTTTTTTTATTTCATGCATTTAAAATTTGGTCCCAAAAGTCATACTTTGGGACAATAAACAAACAAATTTCAAATATCGCACCCTTACTTACTTTTTCCATGCAATTTTCACAGAGTTTTTATTCGTATTTTTTAAATTCCTGGTGAAAGTAAAATAGAAATTAATAAATAATATAAATATAAATATCGCTGGACATTACACACTTAAAATGGAACGTGTTATAACGGTCAATGGCTGATCGAGTCCCTATCAATTTTTCAATCACGCAATCAATCGTCTTTCGGACAGCACTACCTAGCTCAATTACCTAGTATCCAAGTCCAGCCGACCAGTCGGCCAACCAGTCGGGCGATGTCGCCGATTGGCGTGCTGTACATTCTCGGGTCGAACCAGCAAGGTACACCCCAGCAATTGGCGACATCGCGATGTCGCCAATTACAGTGTCGTACACTCCTGTGTTGTACATTCCAGTGTCGTGCACTGCTGGTATGTGCATTACTGTGACGGGCATTATAGGGACTCAAAATTAACATTTTATTCCAGGAAATCACCTTTCGAAATTCTGTATTATGTGTTCCGTTTGACGTCCGAAGTCCATTATGAGAGAGTACTCCACAGAACATATATACTCTAGCGAGAAGAATGTCAACTAGGAACAAATAAAATGGCACGATTTTGAGCGCCTCCTGGTGTGTGCCCCCGGAAACTCACGAAAGCGGGTAATTTAAAATCCGATTTCTTGTTCGACCGCTCTCCACTAGATGGCGCTGCGCCGATGACGCGTATTTCTGAATCGCGCGCCTTATTAATAAAAATAGTTAAACCTGGGTTTAACTTACGCTTGGTTTATCTCGCATGCCGTCACTTTCTTTTGAATATTTTTGAAGTGAGACGGCATGCGAGATAAACCAAGCGTAAGTTAAACCAGGTTTAACTATTTTTATAATTAGCCCACAAAAGCAGAACTGGGAAACTGTGACCAATGTTAATTGGTGTGCAATTTCACTGATCAAAATTTTCCAGCTCCGCTTTTGTGGTCAATCAGTACTTATCAGGTGATTAAGAAATAATTCTTGGTTGTAGAAAACTTTGAATTTTGACAAAACTTACAAGTTAGTGGTTTATTTATAAAAGTCAAAGCTTCTTACTAGTATTTTTTATAATAAAAACAGTGGTTTGTCTTTTATATCAGAATTACTTTATTTAACACAATAAATGTTTCAATAAACATTATAATATGAATACTATAATAATAAGATTATCAAACAAGTTAAAGTAAGACTAACCACACGAGAAAGAAAGAAGACCAAAGACATCAGTATTTTCCTCTCCGCAGATCCACCGTGTTGCTGTTTAGAGTGTCGAATAGCATGTCCATTCTGGATATAATATCCGCTGTAACAGCCGCGTCAGCAGTTAATTGACCTGTAATAGAACATAATATTTCATTTTATTATGATGCTAGGTTAAGGATTTTACTTAATTTCTTACTCCTGTCCTTTTTTTTTTCTAGCCTATACTGTCCCACGGCTGGGCAAAAGCTTCCCCCATAGCCTTCCACTCATCCCTCAAGAAGAATTTTTTATACAATGCGTAAGAAGCTCCACTTCTGTTGGGTATCCCACAATACCTAGGTTGGGTATCCCACAATACCTAGGTTGGGTATCCCACAATACCTAGTGCCGTTTTTACTTTAAATTTGTTTCTCACTGTTTATCTTACCTTCACATCTGGTGAAGCAAAAAGTCTCTATTTTTTCTTGGATGGGAAGTCCACAAAAATGCTGTTTTCTTAAAATGCAGATGACATAGCATCCTGTGTTCAGTGTGCAGTTTCATCTGAAAGTCCTTGTTTATCCATGATTTGACTGGACAGCAATACTTTGCTCACAACTGAAAGAAACAGAATAGGTAAATTAAGTACCTGCTTAGTTAGGCAATAGTTTTATGTAATTACGGATCACCAATCACAAATCTGGACTAGGGGGCTTATTTAACAAGTATCTAAAATTCTAAATGGAGCATGCGTGAATCTATAGATCTAGCCAATAATATAGGAGCACTTACCGGAGAATATTTGTCGAACCAGGTTTTGGAAACCTAAATAATGTGATTTCGGGGTCATCGACCGGCGAAGAACCACACTTAGAACATATTTAATTTAACTTTTATTCTCCTTCATGTTTGAAAACAAAAAAGGGTCACTGTCTCGTACACAACACTCAGGTGTTTCGGCACACAACAGACGGAGGAACCTAGGTAGACTTTACTCTACGTCGTTAATGGCGAGGATAACACTTTAACGTTGCAAATTGCAAAAAGAGAAGTTAGAAAAGAAGTGAATTTACAAGAAAAAACATCAACATGCGCCATGCCGCCATGTTTTTCTTGTGATGGGGCTGCCAGGTACTTTTAACCAAAACTTACCAACTTAATTTTTAGAAATCAAATAATTTTGAAAATAAATTGCATATCTATTTAATTCTGCATTAATTACATTTATATTTATTCGATTTTAATAATATTAATATTGAATAAATTAGCCGAAATATTATACTGGTTATGATAGTTCAACCAAAAATGTCGCTAAAACTACCATATGGTAGCTTTTAAACATAGAGGCATCTTTTCATTTTTACTAATGTTGCCATCCTGAAAGACGTCATTTTTAGAGCCCGAAATTTTTAGGACTGGCGACACAGTTCTAGCCCCCGTAGGTATTCCAAGTTTTACCCAATGAGTCGACCCCGCCTGGAGTACTCGCTTCCTTCCATGAACAGCTGCTAGTTGTCGTAACTTCCGCCTCGTAATCGCGCTACTAGCGCCCCCAAACGCCATGTCTGTGAACTACTTTCAAAAAACCGCATACAAGCCGCCATGATGAAGTCTTATGTCATTGTTGCGTCGTTTTCCGAACTGTGCGCAGCTTTGTTAGATTGTCAGTTATTCGAATTTTAAACGATAATTTTTATTTTAGAACTTTCGAGATTAAAGTAGAAAGTTTATTTGAATAACTAAATTAATTTTCCGTCTCGTGAACTGTGGTTATTTTAAACAAAATGGACGGTGAAACAATCGCGCCAAACGATACTTCGCGAAAAAGGACGCGGAGTTCGAGTTCTTCATCGTCATCGAAGAGAAGTGATACAGTGTCATCGGAGAGTGATGGGGGTGATCCAGTGCCGCGCAAGCGCCTGCGGCGGGTACGCGAGCGCTCCCTCTCGCAACATTCCGAAATGGATCGCAGGTTTGACCTACTTTCCCAGCAGTTGGTGAGTCATGTCAATAATGTTTTATCAAATTACATGATAGCCAATAGTGCTCCATTAGCACAAAGCCTACCCACCTCGCAAAATAATATTGGCACCGCATTACCTTCAACATCGACTGGTCCTACCTTCAATTTTCAAGAAAATTTTTTACGCCCGCCGCAGCTTACCCCATGTTTTGAACAAATTGCAAATCTAGAGGTTTCGGTTAAAGAACCTAGTATACCTAAAGCAAATCCAGAACGTGTAACGAAAATAGCAGAAATGCAGAGGTTTGACTCCCCGGATTGGAATGCTGTACGTTACACAGAAGTACAAAAGAAATATGTAGCTTTTCCTAGTTTTGTCGAATTGAAGGTGAACGAAGAATTGCGACGTTTTGAAGATCCATTTTCACCACTAAGATGGTTTCAAATGGAACGCAGTTTCGCGGCGTTATCTAATGCTTTCCTTACTCAAAACGAGCACGTGAACGCGGCATTACAGAAACTAATTGATTGGTCTGCTAATTCGGATACCCAATTATCTTCAAATAACCTCTTTGACAAACTAAAAGAGTTGTTTGGTGCGGAGTCATCTTATAAAACGGCATCGCATGATATTCTCCAAATTATTTGCGGTAAACGAGCAGAAGTCATAGAGACGCGACGCCGCTCATTATTAAAAAACATTAAAAATAAATACATTCGCGACGATATAGAAAAAATTCCACCCTCAATGGAATATATATTCAATCCACAAAACTTATCGCACTACCTACAAAAAATTGGAGGTATAGAAAAATTAGAGAAACTAAATAATAATAATAGTGCGGGAAATAGTCGTCCGATATCTGTAGAGCCTTCGACCTCTTTCCAAAATAATACTTTTCGTTCGCGACAAAACAAACCGAAGCGAAACGATAAAAGAGACAAACGAAATTTCGATTTCTCTTCAAAAAAGAAAGGAGGGGGGAAAGATAAGAACGGGAGGCGAGCGGGACATAAGCATAAATGACTATTTAATACCGAGTTTTTGGGGCGGCTGTCTTCAGCATTATACAAAAATATGGAATCATTTCGACCCTCCAAAAACCATTTTAAAAATGATATCGGGAGCTCGTATCCCTTTCAATCGGGCTCCGCCCTTAATCCTGCCTACTTTGGACAACCTGTCAAAATTTCAAACACCTGTTTCGGAAAAAATGACACTAGAAATTCGCAAGATGATTCAAGAACGAGTGTTAGAGCCTGCCCCTTCGACTCCATCGTTCATTTGCCCCCTGTTCATGATCACAAAGAGCAATCACAAAACTCGAGTGATATTCAACTTGAAAGCACTAAACATATATATGGAGCCAAAGCATTTTCATCTTTTCCACCATCAACAAATGCCTTCGTTTCTGCAACAAGGCGACTGGATGGTCAAGCTGGACCTCAGCCAAGCCTATTATCATCTCCCAATACGGACAGAACACAGATGCTTCTTGCGCATCAGCTACGGTGGTCAACTTCTGCAGATGACATGTCTGCCATTCGGCCTGGCTGCTGCTCCCAGAATGTTTGCTACTATAACAAACTGGACTGCAGAATACCTTCGCACAAAAGGTCTGCGCGTCGTCGTTTATCTAGACGACTACTTAATAGTTCACCAGAACAAGGAAGTACTCAGCACACATCTAAACATAGCTGTACGCTTCTTGTCCAGTCTGGGCTGGTGTGTGAATCACGAGAAATCGATCACCAGGCCAACAAGGTCGATCGAATATCTCGGCATCAATTGGGACACACAAACAAACCGCAAGTCCCTACCACCAGAGAAGGTAAGAAAAAATCGACAGATCCTCATGGCCACACTCGTAGCGGGCAGTTGGACCCTCAAGCAGGCGCAACGCCTCTTAGGGATACTCAACTTTGCGTCCTTCATCACCCACCGGGGAAGGATGCATTGCCGAGCGCTGCAATGTCACATCAAGGTACTGCGACAAAATCCTCGCCAAGCGGTACAGCTGACACAAGACGTTCGCCAAGAACTCGAGTGGTGGATGGAAAATGTAGATCAAAAGACAGCAATTCACACAGATGTGCTACCCACAAACTTTGTCATCACGGACGCTTCGGACATTCAGTGGGGTGCTCTGGTCAACAACAACAAGGTACAGGGTGCATGGCAACCCAACCAGAAAAAATGGCATTGCAATCTCAAAGAGATGTATGCTGTGATTGCTGTGTTGACGAAGGAATCCAGAGCCCTCCGGGACTCCAGGATCATTCTACAGACCGACAACAAGACAGTGGTCTCGTACATTCGGAAGGAAGGTGGCACAAAAACACACCGATTGATGAAATTGACACGAGAATTGTTGACTCTGGTCGACGACCTCAATGTTGTACTGATCCCACACCACCTACCAGGGCTGTACAACACCGAAGCCGACCACTTGTCTCGAAATCGCGCCGGCAGCGAGTGGCACCTGCAGGTGGCAGCAACATCAAAGATATTCCAGACTTGGGGAAAACCGGACATAGACTTGTTCGCGTCACAAACCGCACACGTTGTGATAAATTACGTTTCCCTAGATTCCTCAGACTCCAACGCCTGTTATCACGACGCATTCAGCAGATACTGGCGATACGACCTCGCATGGGTGTTCCCACCGCCGGCGTTGCTTCCACGAGTTCTGCACCACCTCAACTCAGCATCAGGTCGGTACATAATAGTAGCACCCAAGTGGAAGAAACCCTTTTGGCGACCAGACCTGAAGAATCGATCCTTGTCACGGCCGCTGAAGATCAGAGACCTGAAGAAGACCTTGGTGGACACGGTGACCGGCCTACCACCAGCTCATGTCAACGAACTGCAGTTGGAAGCCTGGCTCATTTCGGCTGGGACGCCATGACAAGCGATTGGTCTCCACAGGAGAAAGATCTTCTTTTATCCTGCTGGCGACCTTCAACTCTTAAAACTTACACTCCTATTTGGGGTAAGTGGTCTTTGTGGTGTAGGCAAAATAATGTAAATTTCCGTATACCAAATCCGACAGATGTTGCGAAATATCTAGCATATTTATACCTTAATCAAAAGTTAGCTTATAGAACTATTCTTGTGCACAAGTCCGTTATCGCATCTATTTGTGAAACTGCCTCAAATATTAGAATTTCTTCTAGCCACATTGTTAAGCACATTTTGAAAGCAATATCAATTGCAAAGCCGTTGCCACCTAAGGTGCCCACATGGGACCCCAGGGAATTAATTACTTATTTAAAAGAAAATACTCCTGACACCAGTAGTTTGTATGAAGTGTCTAAGCGAACGGCGACTATTTTATTATTATGTTCGGGGCGTCGAGTGCACGACCTTTTCCTTTTGCATATTGACTCTGATCATTTTGTGGATAATGGGGATTCCATAACTTTACACCCAGTATTCGGGTCAAAGACCGATAGCGCAACTTTCCAGCAATCCAGTTGGGTTTTGTTGGCATCCCAAAATTAAAATACAAATCCATTATATTGGCTCCGCATGTTAAAAAATTTATCAAAGGAAAGACGGGGTTCATTAACAAACTTGTTCATAACTACTAGAGATCCTGTTAGACCAGCCACACCAACTATAATTGGTGGTTGGGTAAAACGTGTTTTGTCTGATGCTGGAATACAAGCCTCTCCAGGCAGTTTTAGATCGGCCGTCTCCTCATTAAATTGGCTAGAAAATTATCCTATAAATGAAATATTATCTAAAGCAAACTGGAGGCATGAATCCACTTTCAGAAAATTTTATCGCAAAGAAATTAGATCTAGAAACGAAATGTCTTCGGTACATTCGTTAACAAGTTTATTTCAAGTCCCTAATTGATTCTAAGTTAGCTGATTTTTTCAAATCATATTGATTCAGGTTAAATTTACAGAAAGGCACGATTGTTTACTTACGTGGCCTTTTTAAATTATTTTATATAATTATTCTGCCAGTGCTTAAATGGCTAGATTTTTTGTTTATATTTAAAACTTGTGTATATGAAGGTACTTATGTTGTGAAATGGTGATTAAAAATAATATTGGTTTATAATTCACATTGTTGCTTTTCATTCATACAATCCACCAGGAGATAACAAACATATCTCTCATAATGGACTTCGGACGTCAAACGGAACACATAATATAAAAATTTTACCTTCAAATAAAATTTGTATTATGTTTCCTGAGACGTCCGAAGCATGCTATGTTCTCTTAGAACATTGCAACCTGCTTGAAACTTTTGTAAGGAAACTAGCTCCATCTATCCTTAATGATGTAAACTACAGCCTGTCTATAAAGTCATGAAAATAAATGAGGGCGCTGCGATCGTGAAGACTCGTGCACATAGCAACCCTGTATAGTGTGACTAAAATGGTTTTGATACTAGCACATTATTTTGTACTAGAAGCAAACCTGGTTTTAATTAAAATCTGTTATCTTATTTAAAAAAAATACAGAAACCATAAACAAAGATGCGACCTTCATTATAAATGATAATACCAGCCTATTACTGTCCCACTGCTGGGCAAAGGCCTCTTCTCAACAGAGACGGCACGAGCACTGATCACCACGCATGCTCAAGACGGGTTGGCGATTTCAGACTTATAATAATTATTATAAGTCCAGATTTCCTCACGATGTTTTCCTTCGACCTTCATTGAAATAAAAATGAGTAAATAAAAGAAAAATGTTCGTACATATTTTTTATTAATGTTTTAGTTTAACTTTAGTACCACTGTATGCCCATTTTCTCTTGCCCGTTTTGCTGCAATATGTTGTTCGATTAGAGCTTTTCTGTTATTTTGATCTTCTTGTAAGAAAATCCAATCGATTTCAAAATTTTACGCAGGACTTCTAGGCTACATTTAAAATCCAGATCTGTTTTAGCGAAATTTTATGTTGAAGTCATCCATTTCTTTCTTAGGACGGCCTGATCTGTGTTTGCCTTCATCTGCAATACGCCTCACTGTACTCTCAGAATTTCCTGAAAGAAAGATTTAAAAAAAGATGTAATATCTAACAGAAAATACATAGCACTGTTTTTATTTCAAACATGTTAAAACTAAACTACTATATTAAATCACCGGTAAATTTGATTACCCAAAAGTATCAAAAGTTAACGTCGCACTACAATATGAGCTACTTACATTTGCAATCTAACCTATAAATGCGCAATGTAAACAATGCTTATTTTAGTCTTAAAATCGTATATTTAGTAAATTTGTGACTTCTGGTAGATAAAAGACAAACAATAACACGATTACATACCTGTTATAGCTGCTGTTCGAGTATAAATATCATCCAAATTTGATAAAATTTGGTCAGCTTGGTGTTATAGCAAACATCGCTGATATACTTTGAAATAATTTCCCGAGCTCCACTCCTATTTGTTTTCCTCATATTTAACACGTTTTTTCGAAGTTTTGTCGACGTAGATTTGAAAAACATTAAAAAATGCAAAAGATATCAAGATAAATAACAAGTTGATGACAGCCGATGACATTTGATGTACCATGATTTAGTGTTGCCTTACTTTTGAATAATGTTAGTTCCTCAAACATTAATTTCATGACTTTATAGACAAGCTGTATTTATTCGTTTACCCGTTGTGTTACCACTTTAAAAAAGTGCTATGATTTATTGAAAATAATAATATAGATAAATATTTATTTAGTAAACCGTATTAATTTAATTTACACTAGTATAATTAAGTAAATAGAAAAAGTAAAATAACGAATTTAATGAACATTACAAAAAGGTTTTTGTCACACACCAAGTAGGTAGGTGACATGATGTCAAAAAATAATACGTTAATTTGATTTCATTCGAGATTTCGGGTTTGATTGTTTTGAGAAACGTTTTAACCTGGATTTCGACTTCGAATTGAGTCGCTGACCCTGGTTTTCAACTTCGAGTTTAGCCGATGCTCTTCCGTATAATTGGCGTGACGAGGTCACAAGTGCTCTTGTTTTGTGAGATAGGACTGTGTGAGAAATTGACTCTTGTTTGGTTTGAGATAGGACTGATAACTAAGTTCGAAAATAAAAGTTTGTAAGTAATTTGCGTTTTTTTATTACAGACAATAAAATCGATAAATCGGCTCTTTCCTGTAAATAGATTTTTGATAATACTGAGAGCTAAGTCAAAAATCTCTTTATGGGAAAATGTCGATAGATAATATCTGAATATCATTGAAGCGGTCATAGCTGTACGTAGCTATATATATATATATATATAGATGTAGTTCACCATTACGGCGGATAGATGGCGCTGCTTGTGTGATGACGAAATCACTGTCGAGATTACCGTCTATCTCCCTATATATATTGTAGTCTTTGGTCCGAAGTCCAGGTAAGGTCTTCCTGGTGCATACCTTCCTACCGTTGTATCATTATGAGCCGAACAATGACATAAGACTTCATCATGGCGGCTTGTATGCGGTTTTTTGAAAGTAGTTCACAGACATGGCGTTTGGGGGCGCTAGTAGCGCGATTACGAGGCGGAAGTTACGACAACTAGCAGCTGTTCATGGAAGGAAGCGAGTACTCTCTCATAATGGACTTCGGACGTCTCAGGAAACATAATACAAATTTTATTTGAAGGTAAAATTTTTATATAATTTTGTTCATTTATTTATTATCTGTGAAACTAGTGACGTGAAAGTCAGTCACAGATTACAAACAAAGTATAATTTAGAATTAGTCGATTTTACTTCTTAAAAAACTTTTTGCACGAGGTCGCGGTCGGTTAAGAAGTTTTTACTTCTTTACCGCCACGAGCTCGTTACAGGCAAGAAAATGAGTTATGTTTCATTTATTGGATTGTGATTTTGTTTTATCATCATCATAGGCCTAAACCTAGCAGCAGTTTATTAGATTTTTTTATTTTTAGGCGTTCGTGTTCCCTGGCCCCTTTCCCGGTCCGTTTCGTTCCGTATTGATTTATTACAGGTGACTACCGCGACTTTCACGATATCATAAACCTATGGCTTGTATTACTGAAAAAAAAAACATTAGTCGAGTTCTTCAACTCGCATTTAACTCGGTTTGAACGGCCTACCCAAATAAAACTGTAACATCCACAGAACACATATACTCTAGGGCGTAGGGTAACATCTGTTGATCAGCAGGGCTATTGTCTATCTTTTCAAAAGGCAGTGGATAACAAGCACCAGTTGTCCACAGAACTTTGTTGTTAACTGCTAATGTCATAAAATTGGTATTGCGTATCTCATTATGTGGGTATCACGTGACAGTGAATATAGGGTGACTAACATCCGAGCGATTGACATCACTATTTTTTTATCGACTATTACGCGACTAAGTTGAGTAAGCGCCGGAAAACGTTACAATGCTTGATTTTATGGAGTATTTCTATTTAGTGGTTTGCATAAAACTGACACGTTTAACCATTGACATATTATTCTATGTCTATGCGTGAAATAAGCGCGAAGTTCATAGAAATTTTCCTGTTGTTTTAATTATTCGTGAAATAAAGGTAATTAATAGCATTGTGTGTATAATAATCTTAGTTTTTGAACATCATCTTAATTTATTAAAAATACCACATTCAAAGTAAATTGTAGAATTTTAAAAGATACTTCAATATTTCAATGATTTTGAATATCCATATATTTTAAGATGCCTGCACCACGGCGAGTTTCCGTCAGGCAATTGGAGTTGCTTGTAGAGTTTGCGGAGTCCCACCGGGACGTAGCGTTGGGTCGCTTTCCGGGAGGGCCACGGGCCGTTCAAGCCTCACGACAATTGTGGGAATCTGTTACTCTCCGACTAAACTCAATAGCCGAAGGAAGCACAAAATCGGCTGAACAATGGCGAAGAGTAAGTTCATAATATTAAAACAAATATTCTCTTGAAACACCGTTAATTTAAATAGCACTTAGAAATAAGGAATACCTAATTACTTGCTATTACACGCTTAAGACTTCATTACTCAACAAGTATACTCTAAAATAAAAATAGCTTGCATGATATTTTTCGTTGCTAAATTATAAACGCTTTTATTTTATCTTTCTTTCTTTTTTTTTTCTTTCTTCAAGTACTGGGTAGAATACAAGGCCAAAACAAAGGGCAAAGCTGCGGACAGTAGAAGGAATGCGTCGGCAACTGGTGGAGGGCCTAACAAATTGATTCCTCTAAATGAGATAGAGAAGAGGGTGTTAGCCGTGATAGGTCCAGTGGCGGTGGAAGGACTGAAAGGAGTGCGCCTGCCAATCGATGTTAGTTTCAATATTATTCACTTTTAATTATCTATATTTTTACATAATTGACTTTCAATTCGTCTGAAATATATTTTAAATAAAAACTTGATGATGCTTCATCATCTGCCTAGCCTTTTCACAACTATATTGGGGTCGGTTTCCAGTCTAACCGGATGCAGCTGAATATCTGTATTTACGGTACGAACTCGGTATACAATGGGTGGTCACCCATCCACAGACCAACCTAGGTAAACGCGGCTTAACCTAAAGATCGACCCGAGTGGGAGTTATTATTAAGCCACGAGTTCCTAAATCTTGATGATGCGATTGATTTAAAAAAATGTTTTACAGATACCACCAGCAGATTCAGAGATTGCAGCTCCCGGTGCAAGTTCTCAGTCTTCGACAGCCATTTCTCAGCCTTCAGCAATACCTTACTCGGACTCTGATCCGAAAATGGTTGAGGAATGGCTCGAAGAGGAGCTTGGTAGCACTTTAGAGCTGCAAACCGAATCGCGGAATGTTACGCCGCCGCCGCCGCCGCCGCCTTCGCCGCCGCCGCCTTCGCCGCCGCCACCTCCCTCCGCTGAAACACAGCCGGCAGCTGCTCTTACCCCCTCTTATCAGTCACATGTTTCGCACAGAGAAAATAGCAAGTACATTTTAAACTTTGCGCTCGCGGGCTTTTGATAAACCCGTGGCTGGAAATGGCCATGTGTCATGGAAAAAGTAGGATAGGAAGTGAAAGCCAAATTGAGATTTGTGATATACCTAAGTACCTGCTGATATGGAGGGAAGTGGAAATTATGTTTTTTCCTACTCCTCCGCTATTCTTTTCTGATTAATTTCGTTGCGGGATCCAAGACAGTTAAATCGCTTCTCTGGGACTTCGTCGAGCTTCATTGTCTCGGCGCTTTTCTTGTGGTCGCCACTGTTGATTCTGGCTAACAGGAGTTACAGTGGTTTGGGAATAGTGTGGCGGGCTTGTCCCAAAAAAAATAAAAAAAAAATACCTAAGTACTTAAAAATTAAATTTTTTATTTTTTATTTTTAGGACATGCTCTGCGCTCGTCTACCTCACCCCGAAGGTCGAGGTCGCAAAGACATTGTTAGTATACAGTGTTATAAATAAAAAGCTTGCAGCAGTTTTTTGTCTAAAACTGAAGTGAATGTAAAATTATATCGATTACAGTTCCTGCAGAACAAAGGGCGCCTCGCTGGGCTTATGATATTGAAAGCCGACGTGTTGCTGCGGAGGAGCGACATGCAACCGCATTGGAGGGTATTTTAGAAGTGATGCGGGATATGCGAGAAATATTAAAAACTTTGAGGGATGACCGACATGGTGGTTCTACCTAATAATTTGTTTGTTTATGTATATTTAGGTTAAGGTATTCTATTGGTTCTAAAATAAAACTTTTGGAAATATATAATTGTTAATTAATTAGGAATGAGATTAAATATATTTCGAAAAATATATATTTATATATATATTTTTAATATATATATATATATATATATATATTTTCATATTCAACTTTTATCCCTAATTTAACTCTCAGGGATTGCATTTCGAAAAATATTTCCTTACTCCTCGTCTATGTTCACTACATAGGGAACTAGGGCTTTGTTGGTTACAGGGTTTAGGCTGGGCGTTGATGAGTCAGTCAGTCAGGACTTCTATTTTATTTGTATTGATGATGGTACCTACCAATAAAACAAACAAAAAAACATAACTTTTTCTTTAAAACAAACAGTAAAATAACAAATAAATAATAAACTAATAATAAACTTGATGGGTCATATATCAGCGTAACGTGGGCGCCTCATATCTTTGCAACATGTCACAGCCCACATTTTAGTAAGTGCCTTCATGTAGTCACTGATGCACTCAATGTCCGGGAAGTACTACGCAACAATATCAAGTTCCCTTCAACCCAGTAAGAGCGGGAAAAAAATATGACAGTATGTTTTCTGTTATTTCCTTTCTTGGCCTTCATAAAGTCTTAGTCGTCTTCTTCATTTTTGGGGAGTATGAGGAACAGGGTGTAAAGTTCGTCATCCCCCATAGAAAAGGATGGATCCTCCGACCGGACGGGTGTTGTGTCCGGTGGGCTAACTGCCCGACATTTGTAAGTAAGTCGGGATTTTCTTTATAGGCTTATGTCGCGGACAAAGTTTATTTATTTTATTTATTTGAGTTTAGTTAAGTTGATAGCGCGATGTAGGAATAGGCCAATTAGTTCGCATGGGTTGCGATAGATGTGTCGCTGACGCCACAATTTTAACATACTGCATGTTGATGCATCATTACGCGGTGCTTGACATGTTTCCTTATATGTATGGAACCTATGTCCATTTAAGAATCAGTGGGATTGCAAAGGATTGGAGATGGCTGTTGGCTATTAGTAAAATTAACTATCGGGCAGTCCATAACCTTTGAACTAATATGTCCCTCGAGTTATTATCATTTGTCTCGATAGTTTCAACCTGCCTATGGATATGGCCCTCTCGGTCATTAAGTACTATCTCGTTGGTTGGGTCAGGCATAGGAACATTACGCGCATTGGCGATGTTGTGCAAAACCACACATGCATTCACTATTCGCGCTGCTGTGATTGGGTCATAGTGAAGCACCCTGTGGGCTAACAAACACCGCCAACGCGCTTTCAGAACTCCAATGCAACGCTCGACAGTGTTTCGAACTTTGCAGTGAAGTTCTGTGTAATGCTCTTCTGGTGAACCCGGAGCAGCGCCTAAGATCGGTGTCATCATCCAAGGGCGCTGTGCATATCCAGAGTCACCTAAAACATAATAATATTTTCATTACTTAATATTTAAGAGTAACATGTGAAAATAATTAATTAAATAATATTATAATGATTTACCTAATAGCCAACAGCGCTCTCCATTCCTTTGCAATCTCTCTAAAACATTTTTAAATGGGCATTGATTCCACACATACGAATCATGTGAAGCACCACCGAATGATGCATCCACATGCAGTATGTTAAGATGCGCATCACAAATCTGAAATAAGATTTGTTCATATGAAACTTAATTGATACCTAAACATATAATAATAATACTTAATACAATTAGGCATTATTTTTGAAGTATTTATAGCTTACGAGTAAAACATTTAGCGAATGGTAATTCTTGCGATTAAAATATGCCTCTTCATGATCGGTAGGCCTGACTATTGCCACATGAGTGCCATCAATGCACCCAATTATAAACCTGAAATCAGCAGAATCATAGATGAATGGACTAAGGATGGTATGGCAAGAAAGGAGATGTCTGATAACAGAGAACATACTCGGTCATAATTTTTTCCCGCTCTTGCTGGGTTGAAGGGAACTTGATTTTGTTGAGTAGTACTTCCCGGACATTGAGTGCATCAGTAACTTCATGAAGGCACTTACTAAACGTGGGCTGTGACATATTACAAAGAAATGAGGCGCCCACGTTACGCTGATATGACCCATTTGCGTAAAAGTTTAATGCAGCCAAGATCTGCAACACATAATCAGAAACAAATACTTAATAAATTATATATTTTTTCACAAAATCACACAAACCGTTTTAGAACTAAAAGCTTACTTTTAGTTCATTGCGAACAGCTGTTCTTCGTCGAGCTTGCGGTAAAAATGGACGAAGTTCTTCCAAAACCTGTTGGAATCCAGCTTTATCTAAACGAAAATGTGAAATGAACTCGTTCTCTGGCAACTGCAACGGGTTATTAGAGTCGCGTAGGCTGCGTCTCTGAATTCGCAGACGCCTTCGATTTCGCTCCTCTTCAGCAAAACCTAACATTATTAATCGTGCCATTTTACAATAAATTATTAAACAATAAAACGAATCACAATTTTACTAAACAATGCATGCAATGACAATTAAGACAATAATTATTTAAATAATAGACAAGAACGAACCATATTATACCTCAATGCAACAAACCGTCTTTGGTTTCAACCGTCATTTATCATCATAAAACACTACCCTTGAGAAGAGTCTTTCACGAAAGTCACTTTAAACTCTGTGTATAAACAATGTTATGTCAAATACGCTTAGACAATCGCAATTTTAAAAATATCGATACAGAAACTTCTGTCAAAATGAGTTAAAGTGACCATCAACGACAATGGTCTCCGATGACGTCATACGCGTTGTACTACTGGTCTTAGCCGATACCAAATTAACCTTTTGACAGTTAATGAAAGCACACAGAGCGAAAGTGATAATCAAAACAACTGTCAACAGAGATAGCCAATAGCCCTGCTGAGTAAATAAAACGACTGAAGGACATGTATCCATGGTCATGAATAAATTAATTAAAAAAAAAAAAAAAAATGAGTAAATAAACTGTCAAAGTCATATGCAATTGCAAATTCACAGAGCATCTATCAAGAAATTCAAGTCAAGTCACACTGGCTGGCACCGCGATTTTTGGGGCACTGATTGCAATGCAATTTGTATTGTTTTGATTGCTACTAACCGCCACAAACAATGACCACGTAACTAACGGCTACTTTCAGTGACTGTGAAATTTTTCGTGAACAATCAATTGTTTTATTGACATAATAATGGTGAGGTTAAAATGTTTTTCGTGTATATTTAGACTTGGCGGGCTATCGAGCGTGGAAGTTTGTTACATGATATTGATGTGATATGTTTTAGTCGACCCCACCGCCGCCGCAGCGCCGTTCGTCTGGAGAGAGTAAAAAGGTGACTCCACCTGCATCGAGTATTGTGACCAGAAATGGTGCTCGCAAGGCCAAGATACAGACTCGCGCAATGTCAGCTGGGGCTAAGGTAATAAATTTGCGTATATAGTGCGCGCCGCCTACACCTAGGGTCGTGACATGACACGTTTTATGGCTTAACTAAAGACAGCCTACAGCTCTAAGCCTTATTGATTTGTTCTAGTTTGTGAATGGCTATTCAATAGAGAATGATTTTAGTGTGAATAGTTGTGCTGTTTTGTATGAATCTATGAGTAACTCAGCAGGCTTGTTACCTACTTTTATTTTTTCAGTTTATTAATTATTTTAGTGTTTCTATTTAGATTTGAAAAAGTTATACTTAAAAGAGCTTTCATACACAAGATGTACACTAAATTATTGTTAATATTAAAACAATAACAAAACAGGTATTGAACCTGGGACACTGCACTCTCAACCACTTGGAGAATATCTATTATTTGTTTATAAGATATTAAGTAAAACATACATATAAATGTTATCTACAGTTGTAAAGATACCAGTGTTATCTTTATGGCGATATGAGAGTATGTTATCTTATAATTCTACTTTCTAGTTTTGTGTTGTGCACACAGTCTTGCAACAATTAGTAAAATTTAATTTAGTTTTCAGTAAATTCATACTGTTTTTTAATTGAAATCAGTTAAACTGAAGTGAGTACCATACATGGTTTATTGCATTACTATTTGTTATTAAAAAAAACTATTGATAATTAGGTGTAAACAATACTTTTTACAATAAATAAATAGGTTTAATCCCAATACTTTTTACAATTTAAATTATTATCATAATATGTATGTGATTGTTTGCGATGTAGGTACACAATCATACCTAGTAAATATTACCTGTTCTGTTGTCATTTCTCCAAAACCCTATGGAAAAATGGCCCGAATCGTTACATATGAAATAACCCCATAGCCCAGTACCGTTTTGCTTTGAAATTAGTTTGTGAAGTAATTAAAAACGCTGAAAATAATATTATAGCAAACACAATACAAAGATCTTTTGTATGGATTTTCCATTTGCATAAATTATTAGAACAAAATTTGCATGCAAATTGTTGTAGTGCAGCTTGTAGTAAATGAGTAACTATTAAAGTAAATAAATGATATTTTTAACCTCTTGAGCCTCTGAAGTCAAACCTTTTTGGTATGTTTTGAGATTGTAGATGAAAAGGTTTTATATTTTATGTAGGTCTTCCACTGAGTTTTTGATTTGTTATTCTGTCAGTTTCTAAAGTGTTTATCGTGTTTATGAATGAACTTCAAAACCTGAGTTCAAAACATATATTTTATAGAATTATTAAAATTTCTTTGAACTATACTGAAATATCGCTACTGGAAATTTGAAATAACCTAAGGGACTTGAGCTTTCTGTTGGATTTGCACCGCTCGTATCAATGCCGAAAATAAAAAATTGAACAGCACACTCACTCAGATCAATTGATCTGAGCACACTCAATGTCCCTTACGTTATTTCAAATTTTCAGTATCGATATATTAAAACTTGTAACTCCAAACTTATGTTACATTGATCACTGTTATCCAAAATACTGAAAATCATTAATCATATTAATATTTTTGTAGTGGTTATCATGTTTCAATTAAATATATGTGTGTTGCAGCCGTCTGCATTAGTGGTTGCTGCAAAGCGGAAAGCACAGCAGAAGAAGAAGCACGGCTTCCAAATTGAGCTGAGGGATCATTATCAAATTGTAAGTGTCACAACAGTATTATTTATTTATACTAATAAAATAAAGAGTAAAGATTTGTATTTTTTGAATAAACTTAAAAAACTACTGGATTCATTTGAATGCTTTCACCGTTGGAAAGCTACACTATCCCCGGGTGACATAGACTACTTTTTATCCCTGTATTCTCACGGGAACAGGAACTACACAGGGGAAACTGTGTGACGTCCGCTAGTTAGTAATAAACTTGTAATTCAGACTTTGGTTGTGGACATCAGATAGGAAGTCGCTCCATGTAAAATATTGATGTCCAACTGCATCCGGTTAAACTGCAAACTGACCCTAACATTGTCGGGAAAAGGTAGGCAAATGATTAGCAAATTCCTGTATTATAATTTCTTACAAAATCTTCAAAAGATATATATGATAAGAAATCATTGCTTTATTTTTGTCTTATTTCTTATCATCAATTAAACTTAGCTCTTGACTAGCAGTATATTATTACGTAAGTAACTAAAATACATTGTACCTATCATTAACCAAGACAATGAGCTTACTCGCGCCATATTTTATGGTTCTAAATTAAAATGATGAATATGTTTATAACCGTTAGTTCACTTCACTGTGTAATTTAGATTATAATTTAATTACTTTTATGATTTTAACATGCTAATTTTTAACGACCCAAAGAAACAGTTAAAGGTAGGCGTTTTGGAGATTATATTATACTAGCGACCCGCCCCGCTTCGCATGGGTGAAATGTGCTACATATAAACCTGGGTCTGTCTCCACCGATCCCGGGATCCGATTTGACGTAACACGGATCCCGGCGATTTGTCTCCACGGATCCCAGGATCCGTTTCTACAAAAAAAAAAAAAAATTTTTGTCCACGGATCCCGGGATCCGTGGCTACAAGAAAAAAAAAATGTAGAAACGGATCCCGCGTACAGAGTTAAGAAGTTATGCATAATATTTTTCGAAACTGGTTTTCTTTTTTTTTTTTCTACTTCCAAACGAAAAGAAGTTATAATTTAAAATTATAAGGATTGGTGTAGTAAAGTCTCACAAACTACAGGTATATATAGGTATATAGATTTGAATAAGAGATTCCTATTAACAATATACAATACCTCCTTCATATTCTGGCCTCCTGGTAGTTTTTTTTTTATAAAAGGTCCTTTTATTTTATCTTATACTTTTTTTTTTCATGACTCTAATACTTCACCATTCTGTTGTCCTGGTAGTTTCGCAGACTTTACTATTCAGGTAAAAAAAAAGCTGCATGGTATTAGAAAGGTATATAGATTTATAGATTTGATTATGAGATTCCTATTAAGATTATAGACAATACCTCCTTCATGTTTCTGGATTCCTGGTAGTTTGTGAGACTTTACTACACCAATCCTTATAATTTTAAATTATAACTTCTTTTCGTTTGAAAGTAGAAAAAAGAAAACCAGTTTCGAAAAATATTATGCTTAACTTCTTAACTCTGTACGCGGGATCCGTTTCTACATTTTTATTTTTTATTTCTTGTAGCCACGGATCCCGGGATCCGTGGACACAATTTTTTTTTTTTTTTTGTAGAAACGGATCCCGGGATCCGTGGAGACAAATCGCCGGGATCCGTGTTACGTCAAATCGGATCCCGGGATCGGTGGAGACAGACCCATAAACCTTCCTCTTGAATCACTCTATCTATTAAAAAAACCCGCATCAAAATCCGTTGCGTAGTTTTAAAGATCTAAGCATACATAGGGACAGACAGCGGGAAGCGACTTTGTTTTATACTATGTAGTGATTTTGGAGTTTACTCTAAAGCGTAACTACAAGTTTCTTGTGTGAAAACACACAGCACACACGGTAGCAACAGCATTGTTGCGTGTCTGAGTTCACGGGTTCCATTCCGTCACGAAACAAATTTTTGTATAGCCTACTTACAACAGGTAGATATAAATGCACTCACACGACTTAAAGCGCGCCACAAAAATATCAGTGTATATGGCTGTTGTACTACCAAATATTCTATACTCTGCCGAGACATGGACACCGTACCGACGCCACATTCAACAATTGGACCGATTTCATCTCAAATGCCTTCGTACAATTCTCAACATTCATTGGTCTGATCGAGTGCGCAACACTGAAGTATTGAGACGAGCCAATGTGGGGGGCATTGAAGCATACCTCATGAGGAGGCAACTTCGATGGTCCGGTCATGTGGCACGCATGTCGGAGCAGAGAGTGGCGAAGCGCATCCTTTATTCAGAACTTCAGGAGGGCAAGCGAAAGCATGGCGGACAACTCCTAAGATTTAAGGATGTGCTTAAGCGACACATGAAGGGTTGTGACGTAGATCCATCTCAGTGGGAAAAGCTTGCGTCTAGCCGCGGAGAGTGGAGGTCACTGGTACAGCAGAAGGTTTTTGACTTTGAGACTCGTGAGAAGCGTGACGAATTAAAAGCCCGACCACCAGCGGCAATCAATTACCACTATGTTAATGGTGCTCTCACGTGTCCACTCTGTGCGAGAATTTTTGTAAACAAAGGTGGATTTTCTAGCCACATGAGAGCCCATGATAGACGCCAGTAAGTTGATGACTAAACGGTCGCCGTAGTCGAAACCGGCTAGGAAGGATTATTATTATTATAAATGCACCCAAGATACAGGAGAAATTCTTAGTGCAGGGCTAAGTTTCAAAAGCGATATTGCCGCCTTTGGCCGTTCGCTATCGAGTTAATACATTTTTTTTAATTTTAATCTTGCGATCAGTCTTTCAGACTATGAGCAGATGAGATGGTTCAGATGGCGTGTTAGGAGACTCTCTGTAGAGTCTGCCCTATCTTTCTTGCGTCATTCTTCTCACTGACTATTCTGGTCAAAAATGTCCCGTCGCTTTTTCAATCGACGGATGCTTTCTGGGATGGTTAGCTGCCCTGCAAGGTTATTTGGGTGCTTTAGTAGTCGGGATTTGTACTTATCGCCATGCGAGTTTATCTCCTCGCTAACCAAAGGTATATTCAGAATCTCATGGATTTCTTTTATCTTAATAAACCATGGTGCATTGGATATTTGTTTAAGTATATAGTTTTGTGCTCTTTGCACTTTCATTATGTTGGAGGCACTGGCTGATCCCCAAAGTTGGATGCCGTATGTCCAGATTGGCTTTAGTATAGCCTTGTATAAGAGGAGTTTGTTGTCTATCGCCAGTTTTGAGTTTCTTCCTAGAAACCAGGAAAGACCTCTATATTTCAAGTTCATTTCTTCTCTTTTTGATTCGACATGTTTCCTCCATGTGAGTCTGCGGTCAAGATGCATGCCCAAAAACTTCACAGACTCGTGGTGTGGGAGTTGACTGCCGTTTAGGGTGACTGGGTCACAATCTTTCTTGCAGAGAGTAAATGTGATGTGCACAGACTTGGATACGCTGGCGGCAATTCTCCACTTAGCTAACCATTCTTCAGTCTCATTTAGGCTGTTTTGCAATATGCGGGATGCTTGCGTTGGACATTTGTGTGAAGCAATTAGGGCAGTGTCATCCGCGAAGGTAGCAGTTGTGATCTCAGAGCTCTGTGGCAGATCGGATGTAAACAGGGTGTACAGCACAGGTCCGAGGACCGAGCCCTGTGGTACTCCTGCGGATATTTCGTGGAATCCCGAGGTGGATTGATTTTCTCTCACTTGAAATATTCTGTTTGTAATGTAGGGTTTTAGTACACCATAGAATGTATGAGGTAGCAAGGATTTTATATATCATTATATATCGAGTTAATACATAAATGTATAATATAAGAACCGTTAGTGACGCAGTCTTTTATTCATACAGAAATAATACGTATGTACGCGGTATACCTAACCTCTTCGGGTCATTGTACTGAAAATGCTGAACATTTTTTTTTAATTTTTCTAGGCCATGGATTCCAAGACGAAGGTGAAAGGTGAAACAGGACTGGTGACGGAGCCTCGCATGGCGGAGCACCGGTGTCTGTGGGACGATCAGTACCCCGAGTGTCCGGAGCGACTGACTAGCGTTATAGAGAGGTGAGTATACATAATACATTTTGATCAAGTGGGGGAAGTATTGCATTCAAGGCGAAATTAACAAACCGAGCCACCGCGGCGAGGTTGTTATAGAGCCGAGAACTGCAGTAACAAATGCACATGTACCTATATCAAACGACGTTTTTCAATACACAGACAGACACAAGATAGGAACCAATCACACTCAGCGCTTCTTAACTCTGCGTCTCTGTTCCCTCCCACATTTAACCAGTCTGCCTTTATAGCCAAGAGTGACTTCTGACTGACGTTGCTACTGCCCAACCGTTGTTGTCCAATTTTTGTACGTTAAATGCGCGCAAATTTTTAAATCGTGCATTGATAAGGGGATATTTCAAAATCATTCTTATTTCTTTTCTAATTTCAGGTGCCATGAATTAAACTTAATAGAACAATGCAAACAGTACCCACCTAGAGCGGCAACTAAAGAGGAGTTGTGTGTTCTACACTGTCCGTCTGTCTACGACCTGATGGAGACGACGCATCAGAACAACAATCTGGAGTACCTGGAGAAGATCTCTGCGAAGTACGACGCGGTCTATATACATCCAGTGAGTGGGCTATAAGTATTCTTTCTTCTCCTTAGATTTAGGCCCAGAACTGAGCTACTAGTTTGGCGCTTCCGGTAGTGTCCATCAGTTTCTGTAGTGAACAAACAATAGAACACGATATTAAGTGCCCCATTTCTTTCATTGCCCCCAACGACAAAATTTAGAGCCAATGTGGTTCATATCGAAAACTAATGGGGTGAGGCCTTTGTGCAACAGTGGGATGATGAAAGCTAACGGTATCAGTATTTTCTCATACTCTCATCAAAATAACAGGGCCTATAGGGTCCTGTAGGGTTAGGCAGAAGTGAGAAGGTACATCCATATCGCCAGTTATTTTTTAAGATCTATTTAATAAGAGCTCAAGCCAAACAATATAAGAAAGAAAAAGGAGTCCCCACAAGTAGCAATACTAGACAGTCGGTCACAGTCCAGTTCATAGTTAATTAATTTGTATTCCTTTTACATAATAATTTTCATCATCAATGTATTCCCCAGACGACCCACGAACTAGCCCTCCTAGCAGCGGGCTCCACCATCGACCTAGTGGACAGCATAGTGTCCGGGGAGGTCCAGAACGGCGCGGCGCTCATCCGTCCGCCCGGACACCACGCCATGAGGGCGGAGCCCTGCGGGTACTGCTTCTACAACAACGTGGCGCTCGCTGCCAGGCATGCCATCGACCAGCGAGGTGTTAACAGGTGAGAGATCTTCGCTAGAAGTCAGGATGGATATTCCTGAGGAGTTGGTTCTGCTTTACTACTTCCTAGCTAGTGGGTTTGGAGGACTGTCTTTTGTAATTGATGTTAAAAAAAGTGCTGATTTTCGGACTAGATTTAATTGGATAGTGTTTGTACATTCAAGACCTGTAATGATAGCAACCTTACATAGTATAAAACAAAGTCGCTATTTTTGTCTGTTTGTTTGTCTGTATGCTTAAATCTTTAAAACTACGCAACGGATTTTGATGCGGTTTTTTTTAATAGATAGAGTGATTCAAGAGGAAGGTTTTAGTATATAATTTGAACGACATCCACGCGGGTGAAGCCGCGGGCATCAGCTACTAAACAATATAAAGGTCTCAAGTCTCGTGGGGAGGAGGTGTTTAGTTGTAAGCGGAAACGCTTTTGCAATTAAAATCTAATTTTGTCCAACGTCGATTTTTACGTGTCACGACGCTGTTTCATGATTTCTTCAGCGACAAAACCTGTAAATGTAATATTTTTGCAGGATACTAATAGTGGACTGGGATGTACATCACGGACAAGCCACGCAACAAATGTTCTACAACGATCCTAGGTAAGGCTCCGACACAAGGGCGAAGAAGGAACATGGGTTTGGTTTTTAGTCAGTAGAAGTCTGACACTCCCCTTCGCTCTGCCCAAGAGCGGGGCGGGTTATTCGATGATTTTCCACCCACCAAAAAAAAAAAAAAAAAAGGGTTGCTATAATCATATCCGGCTCGGCCTGATTTAATACGCCACCAGATCGGTGCCAAATTAGACGAAAAATAACATTTTATTAAATATCGAGATAAAAACCGAACCGGGAGACGTTGCGTTGGAAGGCCTCCCACTAGGTCGACCGATGACTTGGTGAAGGTTGCGGGGATCCGCTGGATGAGAGACGCACGGGACCGGTCAATGTGGCCACACTTGGGGGAGGCCTATGTCCAGCAGTGGACGTCTTTTGGCTGAAATGATAATGATGATGAGTGATAAAAATATACTAAAGCATTTTATAAATTCCAGGGTAGTCTACTTCTCAATCCACCGCTACGAGCATGGCGCGTTCTGGCCCAACCTGCGCCAGTCCAACTTCAACTACGTGGGCGCTGGTGCCGGCAAGGGATACAACGTCAACGTGCCTCTCAACAACACCGGCATGGCGGACGGGGACTATCTCGCTATATGGCATCACTTGTTGCTGCCTATGGCTTTGGAAGTTAGTGATAAAATAGAACATTTGGTTATTTATTTATTACTTGGAGTACTTACCGGTAATAAAAACAAAAAAAAGAAAATATAGTCACTAGAAAGGCAATTACAAATCCTATATACGTGCGGAAAATTTATTATTGCATTTGAGTCGGAATTCACAATCGGCCCGCAGACCAGGTTGTTATGTAGCCGAAAACGGCTTGTTTTCCTCGATTTCATTACGCCAAAAGTATTTACAACGTATAGACGATAATTAGCGATATCGTCTTTTATGTTGTAAATACTTTCCTTAGCCCTAATTTAAAAAAAAAACCGCGTACGCTACCATTTAGAAAGAGGAGACCTGGCTCTTTCTAAAAGCTGTGTGCTTACAGCCTGTAACTATTACATAAATGTACTAACTAACTTTTCCTTTGCAGCTATACAAGTGATGATTATTTTATCTATTTGTCTCAATTTCTCTTCCGTTTTTTTTTATTTATTTATCCCTCATAAAATGTTTTTGTTACAACAGTACCAACCGGAGCTCATCATAATATCAGCTGGCTACGACGCGGCGTACGGCTGTCCCGAGGTACATATAACCGTCCCTTTCTAACATATATGTCTCTTTCAGTTCGCCCCCGAACTCGTTATCGTGTCGGCTGGGTTCGACTCGGCATTGGGAGACGAAAAGGTTCGAAATTAATCAGAAGTAATTGTGTTGTCTGGGTTGGCAATCATCATCATCATCATTTCAGCCGAAAGACGTCCACAGCTGGACATAGGCCTCCCCCAGTGGTCGGTCCTGTGTGTGTCGCATCCAGCGGATCACTGCAACCTTAACCAAGGCATTGGTTTGGCAATGTGGCTTCGTAAAGTATTGTAAACTGGAGTAGTGGAGTGTATTTTGTCTGCCTCGTGTGTCGAGTGGTTGCAAGCGCTTCTGTTGAGCTTGGGGCCCTGGGTTCGATTCACTAGTTAAGTGTCATTGGGTTTTGCCAGACGACTCTGGATTTGATCCCCCCCCCATTAAATAGGACTTTAACATAATAGGATATTTGACAAAAAAAAATATAATTAGTCCGTCACATAGATTACCAAAAAATATTAGACACGTATTTATTATTTTTGTACGTAAACCAAAAATGTAGACGATACAGTGCTTCGAAAACTCGTGTGATGTCACATCGCACTACATTTTTTACCACGTACGTCAAAAGCCCCCTCTCCTGATCTTTGACGCGTTATAACTTCGTCCATTTTTATTAATTTGATAAAACAAAAAACACGTATTCAATATTTTTCGATAATCTAACAGACGGACTAAACGGAATCATAGTGCTTCTCGAAGACACACAGCGTTGCATTGAAGAAAGCTGTTGTAAATATGCCTTTAACTGGTATATATGGTTAAAAACTTACCAAATTGTCCATGGTTTTATACCTGTCTCTGTCTTCTCACCAGCGTGCGTCCCTTTCTCGCAGTGGGGACGCCTGACTGACACGAACGAAGCTGTCAATCTCATAGCGTTTGTAAATTTTGCCGGTAAAACATCGAAAAATTTTTCCAAACTTAACAAAAGTGTTAAAATACATAAATTTACTGTATTAAATTAGCACACAGCGTTTATTTAGTGTACGTGTTGCGTTTTCCGTTGTGAATTCATGTTTTATGATGAATCCAGACGAAATTGTGCGGGTATGTGGCGGAGACGAATAAAGTTCAAATGCTGATTATCCGTATGGAGTTCAGTATTCGAATAATGAGACGTGATGGCTAGTCGTCATCATCATCATCATCTTCATCCTCGGAGGATGAACTTCGCATCTGCCCCAACAAAAGACGTAAAGTTTCATGTAAGTACGTCCTACCAACTAGTTCAGACTTGTTCCGACCCGTGAATAGAAACACGGGAGGTTTTTTGTTTATATCTAACTTACCTCTTCTACCGACCGAGTAGTCAATCAGGGCAATTGCCCGAACAACGTTAATGTAGCTACTTCGGCATAGAATTTATTTAGTTATCATTGTGTAAATTCTCGTTAGAGAATTTGGTACCTACCGCCTTTGACGGAAAACAAGTATCCCACACGCTGACCAAGAACGATTACAAGAATTGGCTAACCTTTACAAAGAACATGTTCTTGAAAGGGCTTTTTCATTACCAAGAGGGTATTACAATCTTGCTAGTTCTGGTTTTGTAGATTAAAATCAACAAAGAGTTGTGTGAAGAGTTTTAGAAGTAGTAACTAACAATATTTTGAAACATGACCACATGTTTTAAAAGACCTTTTAATAACATTATTGTTAATTATTATTTTAATCAGATTGTTCAAGAAGATCAGTTAAAAAGAGGCTTGGCACCTTGTCATGGCCTCCATAAGTGGATCTCAAGTTTTCCTTGATACTCATGCTTACTTTAGACAAAACAGCCTTTAATACTCCTCATGTTTATAAGTAAAAGATCATGGACATTAATTACTATTCATAAGATTACAAAGCAATCATAACCCTCCTTTGGCTTTGCCATAGTCGGGTAAATAGCTCCCAACACTAACATTTCCTGTTAGTTTCACAAGCGGATGTGCCCAATTTCTTGCAGACTAACATTTTTGTTCATGAAAATAGACATTCAACAGGCCATATTTTATTATTTACCAGCTGCAGTAACATACAGGAAGTTCTTCCGTATGACTTATTACAACGAAGTGCTGCAAATGCTGCAATTAGCAGCCTCACCGTTTGGCCTGTCATCAGAGGAGCTTGTTGCTTCTAGTAACTGCCACTAGCGTGGATCTGGCTATAATATAGTCCGTGCCTCGGAAAGCACGTTGAGCCGTTGAACCCGGCTGCCATAGATAGAGCAGTTAGTCCCTGGCTTGAAAGTCAGATGACTAGTTTAACCACAGGTTTTTATTGTGTTACACAGTACTAACTGCCTTATGGAGGTCAGGTAAGCTGTTGCTCCATGTAATATACTGGCTGCATCCGGTTGAACTGGAAGCCGACCCCAATGTAGTTGGGATAAGGTTAGGTAGATGATGACCTTTTGACCTGTCATTGGCCTCAAGAATGTTTGTCACTGTAACAAACTGGATTGCAGAAATCCTACGAGCACAAGGTTTCCCTATATTTGTATCTGGACGATTTTTCCTGGTCAATCAGGATCGTAGATCTTTAGTTAAGCTTGGCAAGTAATTGTTTTTTACCCCTAATAAATAAAGTACAGTACGGGTTTCTCAGGTTGCGGAAACATTGAGAACATTGGGTACCTACAGTAAGCCTCAAAAGTAGATTAACACTACTCAATCTCGGGTCTGGTCTTCTTCGGGTATGGGTATTTGTGTCATGTGAGTTTAAATGTTTGTGAATGCACCCACGATACAGGAGAAATTCCTAGTGTGGAATATAATACAAATACTCAATGTTTTAAAGCAGGTGTTTTATTTATTTATTTATTAGGTACACCAACAGCAATACATAGTTAAAAGTTACATATTATAAAATATTATAATACAAAAGTGCTGGTATGTAAGCCCTTAATAGGTATACCACAGCATTCACCAAAATGACAACAAAATTTCTTAATAATAAAATGTAAAATAATACAATTAATGTTTTAATAAAAACTTGATAAATATTACTTGTTACCAACAAGTTATTGAAGAGTAAGGAATATTTTAAAGAATAATTTTCTGAAACATTAAAAATAATAACTGGATGCCTGTACATCAATCATCAATTAATTAAAATCCCGAAATGTGAAGCTACTTCTGTTGCTAACCGTACCTCGGAATGACACATAAATTGTCACAAATATGTTCTGAGAGGGTTCTCAGGAAGTAAAATGTCTTGGCCTTGTATTGAACACTCAGCAGAACTGGGTAAAACTTGCTTCCAAGATAATAAAGCTCAACATTTGCAAGATGTTGAGCAAGGGAAGCAGTTCACTGTGAGAAGCACATGAGCTTAAATTTTCAAATTACACAGTAACAGCCCAATTAAACAGCACTTTCCTGATAGGTAATATCAGGAAAGTGGAGCCCCATTCCAAAAACCCTGACATTCAAATATGTATACATAAAAGTAACAGATGTTGTATTAGCAGCCATTTAGTCAGCGGATGACTACATGGTGCACACATACATATTTAGTCCAACAACAGGACTCTCGTTGTCGAGGGGGGGGGGGGGTATTCCCTTGCACCACTGAGGCTCACAATCAGACTCTTAAAACTTGCAGAGTAGTTACATTTAACTCTCTCAGCCACATAACTCTCGGAGAGTCTAAACAAATTTGCAGTTCGCCTATCAGGGGATTGCAAAGTACCAGTGTGGCGTCTACTTACTACCCCAAGCCGCGGAGGCATGCCACGAAGGCCACGTTCAAAGTGTGGGGCGTCCCAGACGTAAATCTATTCGCGTCAGGAGAAACGGCTATCATACCAAAAAGTATGAAACATTCAATACCAGAGAGACGGACGCAGTCTTCTGGAATGCTTTCAGCCGACAATGGGACTAACAGCATGGGCGCCGGGCATTCTACCCCCCAGCTGAGTACCATGAGTACTAACTCATTAAAACAGCATGGACTGGGCATTCCACCCACCCAGCTTAATACCATGAGTACTGACTCATTTAAACAGTTTTAAAGGAACGTACATCCTAAGAACAGTAGACCAAATGCATTTGGCTACTTAACCTGGTAGCGAAAGCCATAACAGCTGCTTCCGATGACGTACCTGCGGAAGGTATTAATAAATCGGACTACAGGCAACTGTCCTGTGTCCTGTACAGGTGGATAGGTTAACCTTCCTCGCCGAAAAAATGGGGGAGGGTGACCATGTCTCTCACTAGACTGTAGAGGAATAAAACTTGTTAAAAAGTACCTGGAGGACATCTACTTAAACAACAATAAGACCCCAATTAAAAGAGGGTTAGCCTGGTGTGACACCAATAAAGTTAACACAGAGCACCTGAAGATGTGCTAGTTGCAAGGTTTTTTAGCATAATTATTTTGAGAAGACAAACTAGTTTATAGAACTATTCTCCTAGATAAATCAGATGTCCCAACTTAATGTGCAGCATTAGAAATGAATTCATTTTTTCATTCATCAACTTCTAATAGTTATTTAACTTACTAAGCCAGCAGTACAAAAACCAACAATATGAGACACTGCAATATTATTTCACTGGCCAAAAAATTTCAGTTTATTCAAGGTCCTTATTTGACATAGCTAGGCAAACAGTTTAATTACTCTTTCTAGCCTTAGATCATAGAATTCTGGATGTCACATTATTAGAAAATAACCCTGAAAATCTTATTTTTATGTAAGATGAGATCAGTCTTTGACCAAAGTTTAGTTTAAAGACAGATTCAAAAACTCACAGACATTCAGGTTGGTTGTTGCGGAAACACCAAACCACTGTGTCTACTCTATTAGAATACATTAATAACTTACAGAAAAATCTCAAAATTAAAGAAGCACAGACAGGAGTGTCACAAGTTTATTTATTCCTCTATCAGGAAAATTAAAACCTGCTCCAAGAACAATGATTGCAGGTTGATATGTAGTATTCTTAAAGATGCTAATATTGATGCCCCATCAGGCAGAGTCAAGTCAGCTGTGACCTCTAGAAGATGGTTGGAGTAAAGACTTGTACAAGAAATACTTTGATAGAAGAAACTGGATGAGTATTTAAACATTTCAGAAATTTCATTGACATCCATTTAACAAAATTGATAAGATGAACTCCAATGTTGACTTATTTATTGCAGTTCAATATTTCTGTTATTGATTAGGTTGACATTTGTATTACATTTTGAATATACAATTCAAAATTTTAATTGACCTACCTATTCCTTGTTAAAGGTTTAATTTAGAATTATTTTCTTGTAACTCTATTAATTATATTTTTTGTTTAATTTATAAAGAAGTTACCAATTAAGTAAGGAATGTAATATGATTCTTGATAGTGAACTATAATAGGACTGATTTAAATTCTAAAACAGTAGTATAGTTAATTCATCATAGCGTTTGTGTCTATCACCAGCAGATACCAAACAGGTCTTCAATGCAACGCTGTGTGTCTTCGAGAAGCACATAATATGACTGTTTTGCATTCCAACAAAACAGGTATTATGTGTGAAGAAGACACACAGCGTTGCAGCAAGTCTCTTGCTGGTGCCTTGAAGACTCTATGAGATTGACAGCTTCGTTCGTGTCAGTCAGGCGTCCCCACTGCGAGAAAGGGACGCACGCTGGTGAGAAGACAGAGACAGGTATAAAACCATGGACAATTTGGTAAGTTTTTAACCATAGATACCAGTTAAAGGCATATTTACAACAGCTTTCTTCAATGCAACGCTGTGTGTCTTCGAGAAGCACTATGATTCCGTTTAGTCCGTCTGTTAGATTATAGAAAAATATTGAATACGTGTTTTTTGTTTTATCAAATTAATAAAAATGGACGAAGTTATAACGCGTCAAAGATCAGGAGAGGGGGCTTTTGACGTACGTGGTAAAAAATGTAGTGCGATGTGACATCACACGAGTTTTCGAAGCACTGTATCGTCTACATTTTTGGTTTACGTACAAAAATAATAAATACGTGTCTAATATTTTTTGGTAATCTATGTGACGGACTAATTATATTTTTTTTTTGTCAAATATCCTATTATGTTAAAGTCCTACTTAATGGGGGGGGGATCAAATCCAGAGTCGTCTGGCAAAACCCAATGACACTTAACTAGTGAATCGAACCCTTCAAGGTGGATTGTTTTCAGTCTTGTTATGTTTATTTTTTCAATGCTTATTTACATACATAAATTCATGGGGGTTGGACAGAAACCACAGAACGCCAGCTCAACGCGGACGAGGCAAAGGGAGTGTGTAAGGAACAATCCTTACATACTCCTTTTGCTTCGTCCACCTTCACACATCTGTTCACACCCGGTTTGCGGGTTGCGAGTACTTACTTACCTACATTGGTAAACAAAGGTGCGCGCATCATTGTTTCTTGTAACATTTAGTACACAACGAATATGGGGCTTTTAAAGTGAATTTCATATTATATAAGGCCATGCTTGTTTACGCAAACTAAAATGGATCACAAAGTGTGAGAAAATTTTCATTTCGCCGACTTTCTTGTCGGTTTTGCCTTGACACCCGATTTTCAGCAACGGAGACGACCATAACAAACAAAAGACATGCAAGGATCGACCTGTCACAACGGTTAAAATCCACATCACGCCTCCCGGGTCTCCTCCAATTTTCTCACCTCTCCGCTTCGCTCATTCCTAAAACCCGGACCTAAATATGGGAACCAACTACCACACACTTCTTCAGCTTTAACCCTTTCATTTGTAGGGTGAAATGGAGCTAACCCCAGCAGTATACGCTCACCTGACGCACCTGCTGATGTCGATATGTCCACGTGTGTGCGTGGTGCTGGAGGGCGGCTACTGCCTGGCCTCGCTGGCGGAGGGCGCGGCGCTGACGCTGCGCACGCTGCTGGGACACCCGCCGCCTGTGCTGGAGGATGTGCCGGACCCTAGTGACGAGTTAGTATATGTTTTTGATGAACGAAGTAGGAAGTTGGTTGGGTAGTGATGTAGACTGGACATTTATCTATTCTATATATATAAAAGGAGAACTGACTGACTGACATATCAACGTACAGCCGAAACTACTGGGGCTAGGAATGTGAAATTTTGCACACGGCTTCCTATTATAATGTAGGGGAGCACTAAGAAGGGGTTTTTGGAAATTCAACCCCTAAGGGAGTTAAATAGGGGATGAAAGTTTGTATGGAAAATCGTCATTTTTGTAGTTAAACCGACATCCACGCGGGCGAAGCCGTGGGCAAAAGCTAGTTGCTGATAAATTGATATTGATCTCAATGTAAGCAAAGGAAACGTAGGATGGATTGTGTGAAAAATTATATGAACGATAGCGTGACGGTTGATAGAGGAGAATTGATGAAAATCGTGTTGCGCAAACCCCACGTTACATGACCTCATTGCAAGCAAAGTACTCTAGTCTATAATAATAATAATAAAAAAAAGTTGATGTGGCACTCGGAGACTGCCGCGGTAAAGCATTGCATAGCATTTTTTATCAACTTATGCAAATAATTATTTATTTATTTTATTTATGCAGTATTTTTTAAAAAGAATTTAAATTATATAAGTAAATCAAAAGTAACCTTCATAGACTAAGCTAGTAAGAAACTCTATGACAGAAAATTTAAAAGAAAAGGTATTGACAGCTTGTCAGCCTGACGTAAGTGTCATAACATTGAAAAATATGAAAATTATTTATTTTATTTTAGATATTTTAGAAGAAAACGAATCGTTTTCTAAGACCGATAAAACCAATAAAACGTATGATAGATGCGTAATAATAATAAAATGAATGTATATAGAGTACTCGCTCATTATCTTTCACTATTTTTTCGTGACTTTCTTCATTAATAAATGGACTTTGTTTATTCATATTTAAAACACTTTGTACACAAATTATACGAGTAAGAATATTTTAGAAGGAGAAAGCAGAGAGACAAAACAATGGACAAAACAGAAAAACTTTACACCTTTACAACGTGAGGTTATAAATTATTTAATTTGACAACCTCAGTTGACAACCTTGTTATTTTCCGTAACCATAGCAACCTGGTTGAATACTGAATCTTGAATATTTTCGTTAGGGAATTTCTGGATTCGCTCTCCACGCTCAAGGCCCGCGATAGAAGCTATGCAATAGCTTAATAATTTATTTATTTAAGTAACAAGACTCATAGTGTTAGTAACAATTTCCCTTACATCTATGTTAGTAAACTAAATTATACACAAAAGAAAACAAACAGAACAAAACACGAAATCAACAGAACAATGGGGCACAACGCTACTAGTCGACCCCAACATAATTGGGAAAGGCTTAGTTAGATGATTATGATAAAACAAGAATGTGAATAGAGCATAATACATTGGGAGTGGCTTATTCCTAAAAGAAAAGATACAAAAACATCCTCTAAGCTTACTACAAAACTGAATCTTATCCTCCACAGAATAAGAGACACAATCCTAAACTGCATATACGCACAGAAGCCGTTTTGGAACTGCTACAACTTCCAACCAACATACTCGACGAGCGGCGCGCCCAACGTGTGCGACGGACAGAAAGAGAAGCATACGGTCGCCGTGAGGTGGGAGGGAGACGAGACGAGACCTGACACCTTCGCTACGAGGGACTGTTACCCGCTGCAGGATTGTGATACGAAGATGAGGATCGCTGAGAGATTGGATCATCTTAGATTAGGTGAGTGGAAAAAAGGTCTTAGATCGTTACTCCCTTTTTCCTTTTTGGAGGGTGGGAAATGATCAAGTAATTCCTCCAGCTCTGGGCAGAGTGGTAGGGAGTGTCAGACTTCTTCTTTTTTTTTATTATAAATGGGCTTGCTCTTGACCTCAATCTTGCCCTAAGGATAGAGATGATGTCGACGATGGAACGAGCTTACCCAGTAGAAGCCTGTTTACTCGCGACAATAGATTAGGGTTATATGAACTCGGAAAAACCGACGCAGGCAGGGAATTCCAGTCCTTGGCTGCGCGCACAATAAAGGACTTGGCAAAGCGCTTCGTTCGAATGTGTGGAACGGCTATAAACCACCCATGTTCCTTCTTAGCCCTTTGTGTCGAGGCCGCAGTATCTCTTTTGAACAACTCGCAGCCGCGATGAGGAGATCGTTACTCCTGATACAACAATATTATGAGATGCCGCCTAGTATCGACCGACAAATAAAAAAAAAAAAATAAAAAAATAAAAAAAAATCGTCATTTGTCACATTGCGGTTCTGATAACGGGACTCCTTATTAATATTTTTCAAGATCATCAATATATTGTTACAGTTACGGACCTATCTTTACCGCAGCACGCAGTGGGATACATCTATGACCAAGCGATGTTGAAGCACAAAAATATTTGCGAGCCGTAAGTATCAAAACTATCAGTACGATCAAAATACAACCTTACATAATTATCAAGTCTTTAGCGTTAAAATTCCAATTCTGACGTGTATTATTTAAAGAAAAAAATTTTTTACTTACACTAGAGTACAAATTCGTTTTAAAACTATTGTAATCAAACACAATTGATTTGTGAAAAGCGTATCCATAAATTGCAAACTGACTGTCGAATTTCCGCTTCAGCTTTGAGAAACATTGTTTTCTCTTGCTGTATAAATATAACCTTACCCACGTAACATTAGAGTCCACATTCCAGCGGCCACGTGGAGTGCCCGGAGCGAGTCCTGCGCATACACGAGCGACACCGCGACTTCGGTCTGCTGGACAGGCTACATCAGTTGAACGCCAGAACTGCGACGGATCAAGAGATATTGGCTGTACATACTGAGAAGCATTTGAACAGGTTGGGATTTTTTCTAATATTTTTTGCGATTCTATCTTCAAAAGTTTCATCATCATCACATCAGCCCGGAATCCCCTTTTTTCTGCCACACTTTTCGGTTTTGTACGTACTTTATCCACGTGCTTGACGGTTTTGAAAGGTTTTCCTGGAGCTAATTTCTCCATTTCTATTACCTAGTAACAATGAGGAAGAAAACTGTGAAATTAGCTCCGTGTTGGTTATTTTCTTTCAGCAGCTTGTAGTTCCTTTTTGATAACAGGCTCTAACACGGCAAATAGTGTATGGTTGGTATTGGTCATAAGCCTAATAATGTTCACACTGCTGCGACACAGGCCTCCTCTCTATGAGAAAGAATGGGCTATAATCCACCACACATTCCCAGTGCGGGTTAGTGGATGTCACATGTCTTCGAATTTTTGGTTCTGTGACATGTCGGTTTCCTCACGATGTTTTTTGAGAGCGTATTTTTTTTAATTTCATTTAATTGTATTTCCGTCTTACACAGACTAAAAGAGCTGGCCTCGACAAATCTAAGAAGTTTGCACATACAGAAGAATGCGTATGACTCAGTTTACTTTCACCCTGACTCGCTGGAGAGTGCTGCTGTGGCTACGGGCTGTGTGTTACAGGTAACTTTCATCTCCTATTTATCTCTGCTAGTGAACAAATTATCAAAAATCTTAAAAAAGGACCTCGGTCCGGGTCGACTGCGCGTTGTCTTCGTCTGCCTCAAAGAGTTGTCAGCACTGTAGACGGGCCCCACTAGGGTCATTGCCTGCCATGGTTGTTGAATTTATTCGAAAAAGTTCCCGTGGCCCTGGAACGCAAAAGAAATTAAGAGGAACACGGATGGGTTTTATTCAGTAAGAGTCTGACACTCCCTTCTGCTGACCAGAGCAGGACGAGTCATTTAATGATTTCCAACGCCTGAAAAAAAAAAGACCATAGTTAGACGGAATTAAATCAAGACTAGGCTCTGATATTTTTGGTATTATTCATCATCATTATCATCAGCCATAAGACGTCCACTGCTGGACAAAGGCCTCCCCCATAGAACGCCATAACGAGCGGCAACTTGCCGTTATGGCGTTTATATTTTTAGTATTATTGACTCAATTTATAATAATAATAAGCCCTTTATTCCGAACCAAGTAACATATTTCACATTACACTTAAACAATATACACAAAAACAAAACTATAAAATGTCTCTAAGCTCGGCGTGCCTATTGGCACAGGCCTCCTCCAAAGATTTCCATTGTTGCCTGTCTTGGGCAACCCTTCTCCAGTTAGGTCCAGCTGTCAATTTTAGCTCGTCTTCCCACCTTGTGTTCTGTCTTCCTCGATTTCGTTTACCGTCTCTTGGGTACCATTCTGTGACTTTCTTGCACCATTTTCCCACCTTGTCACGCAACATATGCCCTGACCACCTCCATTTTTGCTGGTTAATTCGAGTGAGTATGTCGGTGAGTTTGGTTATTTCTCTTAAATCCTTGTTCCTAATCCGGTCTTGACGTTTGTAACCAGTCATGCTCCTCTCCATTGCTCTCTGTGTTACAGCAAGCTTTTCTCTTAGTGTTTTTGTGAGGGACCATGTTTCGCAACCGTATGTGACTCAATTTAATACATTTTAATAAATAGTCATCTTACCCCACAGATGGTAGACGCAGTTGTCTCCCAAGAAGTAGGCAGTGGGGTCTGCGTGGTCCGTCCGCCCGGACACCACGCAGACCACGACAGCCCCAGCGGGTTCTGTCTGCTCAACAACGCGGCCGCGGCTGCCAAGTACGCCGTGCGTACACACGGGCTCACCAGGGTGCTTGTACTGGACTGGGACGTACATCATGGGAATGGCACGCAGAGGATTACTTATGATGATGAGAAGGTAAGTGGAACTAATCCACAACGAAAGGACTGATCGCCGTCTGGTGTCTGCCGGCGTCCCCGAAGATAAGTGGAACTAGTTTATAGCGAGTGTCAGTATGATATGGTGAAAAAATTGGCAATATATCATCATGTCTATAAACCCCAAAGAATTAGGCAGACAGAGGAGTACCCATAATGGGACCAATATCGTGATCGCGAAAAAAAGAGCTACCTTTAGGTGAAGCTTTTAATGGGACAGCCTCGTTGGTCGAGTGGTCGCAAACGTGGCTGCTGAGCATGGCTTCAATTCCCAGAGCGAGCAGTGTTTTTGGATTTTTCCATTAGGAATTTTTGAGTAGCAGCTACGAAGTCTGGGTCTGTACCCGGTTGATGAGACTTGAAATATAACTGGCGAAATGTGGGTGTAAACCTCTGCCTAACAGTTTGTGGATTACAGGCGTGCCATTATGTTATGTTACTGCTGTATTACTAACTTAATTGCTGTATTACTTAGCAATATTCCTCATTTATAAACAGGGAATATAGATATCTCAACGTCAAAAATGGAGAGCATCAAAAGTTGTATCTCGCTCTAACAATGCTCGACTTCAGAAGCATAAGGCCGGATATACAAATACAGAGTGTTTTGTACATTCAACCCTACGGCTCTGAGCATAAGGAGTATTGTATATCTGACCCTATGCTTCCCATGTCGAGAATGATGATGCCAAATTGACCTTTATTTCCTTCTTCCTCAGATCCTCTACATGTCAATCCACCGCTACGACCACGGGCAGTTCTTCCCGAACTCGAAGGACGCCAACCATACCGCTGTTGGTGTCGGCAAGGGGGAGGGGTATAACGTCAATGTGCCGTGGAATACGGTAAGTGGTGACATCGAATTATCATATTGTTAGGAATCAGAAGTGAAATACGTGAACAAAATAAACAATGTTTAATATCGTTTAGATTACACTTTTACAAAAATATCACGACAAACATTTTAAACAATAATCAAATAGAAATAGCACTAGCAAAATGGAATAATCAGTACACGAGCAAAAACATAAACCAAAAATAGCGAAGCACACGATAATAGTCGGGTAGCAAGTCCTTTCCGAGCGCCGTCCAAGCAAAAAGTGACCGTTGCAACGCCGCTCGCCTCGTTTTATGAACTTCTGTCGGTTGCCGCACGTCGACCGTACGCTAACCGGACGGCTACTGGCTGATGGCGTGACTTTGAGCCAACAATATATTATCGTTTAATTTTGTGGTCATTCTTAACACCATCCATCGTTTCTTTGGCCTTCCTCTACTTTTATATCCATCCACATTCATCTCAAAACCATTCTCACGACATTTTCCTCAAACGAGAACCGATTTCCACGCAACATTTCAGTCACCGGCACCACTTTCATGTGGCTCTGGTTGGCTGGACATTACTGCTCGCATTTACAATAGGGCAATAGGGCACTTTATGTGACGGCTAAACACCCTTATTTCAGAATAGGTGACGCTACAGAATCTTAGATAATCGATCGAAAGCGTGTCCAGCCAGCTTGAAAAACCACTTTTCGCTGGTCTCTCAATCTCGGTAACGGAAGTGATTTTGACGAATTTTTGCATATCAACGGGCGTCACATAAATATGTGACAGGCATCAAGCTAAAAGTTTTGTGATACGTACAGTGGTTTAGTAGAAAAATGCAAAAAACTGTGTCCAGCCATCTTGAATTTACGTAAAAAACTTTTGGCTGGCACTTCCGAATCCCACATAACGGGAGCGTTTTCGATTATGGTTCCTTTACTAATACTTGGTGACGCAATGTGTGACAGTAATAACGTTTGATTTATGGCGTCACATGTAAGGGTTTACGAGATATCAATGAAAACTTAATGTATACTTGTGTCCAGCCATCTTGAACTCAGGCTGGCAGGACACGTGTATCTCCGCTGCCTGATGATCTACGACCTTCAAAATGTTGTGACGGGGACGATAATGATAACCTGAATTAGTGACGGAGAAACTTTGGGTAGTTTCAAAGATATTGATCATTTAAATTTTCCCATACAAACACTGTAGTAGGGTTACCAATATTGTAGGTTTTATGTAGGACAAAGTATATTTTAAGGTGTTTTCTTTAATGGACGAAAATCCGCGTATTGGTGATACTAATACGAACAACTGTAGATATACTGGTTTAATGTTATTGATTATTTACGTGCAGATACCTATCTACTCTTTTTAGATAAGTATTGGTGTTTTTTATGATAAGTACGTATGTAGACAGTGGCGTGCGCTCTATTAAGGCTCTTAGGCTTAGCCTACCTTACCAATTGAGCATTTCTTATAATTAATTAACCATGTAATAAAATAACACCATGTACAAAATAATAATAAAAAAGTTCAAACTCCTGTTAAAATACTTAGAGCAATTTTTCGCGTACGAATCTTATATTTACAGGCTTGCTTAGGCTAGCATTCGAGTAGCCTAAAACCCATTCATAATTTTACGCACACAGCGTCACATCGGTGAATGATCGGTGCATATTTTCGTGTATATGAACCGCACACATGCATGTCAACTCCTGCCAGTAGAGCTGGCCTGTGATTGGCTGCAACAACACAAGGCTACGATTGGATGCGTCATGCGTGCCATCTTCAGCCCGCGAACTCCGGCGCGAAGTTCAAATTTGTTTTTTTTAACGTTTTTTGCAATTTGCAGGCCAGTGCTAGCTTGAATACTGACTACATACGTCTTAAAGCCGCGAATCATATTTTATTAATCAACATACAACCTAGCACTGGCCTGCAAATTGCAAAAATGTAAGGAAATTAAGAAATTTGAATTTCGCGCGTTTACAGTCTTCGCTCTTCCGTCCACAGATAGAGTGCAGCACTGCCAACACATTTCATTGATTGATTTCGTACCTATAATCCTGCAAAATTTTGTTGACCGCTGTTGTGAACAAACTCGATATGAAAATGATGCAATTTTATTTGGTAGTATTTTTCTATCGGCAAATTAGAAATAATAATATTTTACGTAGACCGTATGAGAAAGCAAGCCATTAGTGTTTCATTGTTGTGACAAGCAATTTATAGCGCGATTTGTTTTGAAACCGAAAACGTACAGATAGTGTCAGTTATTAGATACCATTATTAACAGTAGTGTAAATATTAGCTTTGTTGTGTATTTGTTTATTCCCTTATCAAATAATAACAATGGTAGGTTGTGAAGTTTGTGCTGATGAACACACATTGTGTTTGCTAGATGTTAAAGGTAATAAGTTTTCTCAATTATCGTATAAGTAATGATAATGATGATAAGTAATATAAACCCAATACAGAGCGACTTGAGTTAAAACGACTACAGCAGTTTGACACTCCAGCGTGGAAAGGAATTTGTTACAAGGATACTTTACGAACATGTTCAGCCATACCAGGTTTTACACAATTAGAGGTAAATGAAGAGTTATGTCACTTGAACAAAACCAAGGACTATTTAGCCTCGGTGAAGGGAGTTCCTTGGCTGGACTCTCTAATGTAGGTCTAGAGCAGAGAGGGCTGCTCAAGCAGGGACTGCAGGATCTTGTTAATTGAGCTGCAGCTCACCCACTAGAATGGGCATTGTTCTAATGTTTTTAAAATGTTGTAATTGAAAATTATTACTAATTCGAGGAATAGCTTTACTGATCATTACGGACTAATTAATTATGAAAAATATTCATATTTTATTGATATTTTTGATAAGATACTATTGACCTTCAGTTTTGTATTGTTACCTCAGAAAATAAAAAGTAAAAGGCAAGTATTGTTTGCAATCAAGTGTCAAATTATAATTTTGTCAAAAATATAAACATTCTTATTTAGATCTGTAAGTACTAAGTAGGTACTCTTTACTTAAATTAGAACTGTTTTGCATAAAAACAAAACAGATATTATGTTAAATGAAAAACACACAGCGTTGGTTGAAGAAGCTGTCATTAGATTTTGCCATAAATGCTGTAAATAGTATGAAAACACTTACCAATTTCCGAACGTTACCTTTAGGATCTTTCACTATGGCAGCAGCTCGCGGTAAACGACGAGTTTGACATCTGTCATTCATAGAAGTCTTCAAAACTCACCAGCAAGCACCTTGCTGCAACGCTGTGTGTTTTTCATTTAACATAATATCTGTTTTGTTTTTATGCAAAACAGTTCTATTATGTTTCCTTCAAAACACACAGCGTTGGTTGAAGACCTGTTTGATATCTGCTGGTGAAAGAATACCTGAAGGATGTAGACGCTATGTGAATTATGTATGGAATAAATATTAAGATACCTATATTCATGAAATGTTGAATTATACAATAAAGTATTTCAACCCAAATTATATATTCTAGAAAATGCCAAAATTAACACTACTTCTTTCTTATAGATTATTCTAATAATAAAGTAATTAAATTCTAAATGAGATCAATCATTTTCTTACTTATTTAATACTGATTTGTTAGTCAGTAGAGATCAATCAAATGATTAAATAACACTTATATTGTGAATTAAATTGACATGAAATGTGTAACAAGTACCACATAAATATATTTAAATGTTAGAAAAATTATCACATGATAAATCTTCCTGAGAGACAGTAAAATTTTCTGAAAGTATCACTGCTTCTCCAGTTTCCTCTACTTAAAATTTCGTCAAGTGGTCTATTCTCTAGCCAGCTTCTTGAGGCCACGGCAGATCTAATGCTTCCTGGAGATACTTCAATATTTACCTGTTTAAAGATGGATCTAATCCATCCTGAAATTATTGTCTTTGATGCTGGCCTGGCTACACCTTTTATTGTTGTAAATAAGCTTGTTAATCCACTCACCTGTGCTCTTCTATCACATGAACATTGTACAAGGTACTACTATTAATATCATAAACGGGATATTTACCATGTTTGATTATTGTTTCGAGTTCCCGATAAAACAAAATCAAACGAAAAACTTATATTGTACAAGGTGTTTTATGTGCCTTACTGGACATATATTAGGATTAGGATGGATTTTAAGTAACCACCCTGATTGCCTGTGGTAACCAGTATCTGTTTTTGAGCCAAACTTTGGCCACAACACAATGTTAAGGATTCATCATCTAACACCATATGTTCATTTGGTATTATGTAACAACGTTAGGTCATGTAAATGTATGCCAGAGGTTTAAAGTAAAATATGTAAGTTCTGTTCTATTAGCAATATCAAAGAGTGTGTTAACCTCTGGTGTTGATTTAAGCCAATCAAAGAGTAACTTTGTATCCCATACCGGTACTAGGCAGTGGTTTTGCTAAAGATATAGCTTTTAAAACTTGATGGACAAACAAGGTTTTGGATATAACATCTGTTGGTATGGATCGATGGTGCTAGAACCCAAATTATCAACTAAGTATAGTTTGGTTAGAAACCTTGCTAAATCTTTGGAATCCTAAATCAGGATTTATGCGGTGGGAGTCACACCATGATATCCATCTCTGGATAGGAGCTTTATAAGTAACAAGTGTGGATTTTCTCCAACTACTTTGTAAGAGGTCCTTTTCCTCTACTGACCACTGGGCATCCTGACTACCCCCCCCCCCCCCCCAACTTTTCAAGCTAAAAGTTGCAGCTTATCAATCTGTGGAGGAGTCCTGCCTGTGGTCAGGTCTACGAGGTTCTTGCAAAGGTTCTGTATCGGTACTGGCTCTCCGAGAGCTCTTGCCTTCAAGTCTGGGAGCCAGGCACACTGGGTCCAGTGTGGGTAGCCCCACACTAACACACACTTAATATGTACGTCCCTTCCGCCGAGTTTAGATGACTGATCACTCGTGGTATCAAGTTGGGCGGAGGGAACACCCATGCTAGTCGATACTGCCATCTTCGACTGAATGCATCGCAGAAGCTTGCCAAGCCATCGTTTGAGTCCCATGTGACGTACTGTCGCACAACGGCCGACTTTTCGGACGCGAATAGGTCCACGTCGGGGACGCCCCACTTTTGAAATATGGCCTCCGAGGCCTGGGGCAACAGGTGCCATTCCGGCAGTGGTCTGTTCCTTGATAAGCGGTCGGCTATGCCGTTGTACCTCCCCGGGAGGTAAACCGCTGACAGAGTGATGTTCAACTGATCTGCTAACTTCATTAGTTTGCAAGTTAGGTTCAGGAGCGGTAGGGAATCTTCCCTCTTTTCTCAAATACGCGACTAGTGTTCTGTTGTCGGATTGAACTGAAATATGTGCACTCTGAAGATTGGCTTTTTGGCTGCTTATTGCTGCGTAAAAGGCAAACATCTCTTTCAAGTTCGAGTGCCATTTTCATTTATGTGTTTGCCAAGTTCCTGATAAGAGGAGCCCGTTCATGTGGGCTCCCCACCCTTCGTCCACGGCATCGGTGATCAGAAGAGTGAGTTACTTGCCCCACGTGTAGGGGAACTGAGCTGTGGTCTATGGCTTCTCGCCACCCTTGTTAGCTCTTTGCAAACCAGGCAACCATTTTTGTCTTGGTCTGCCCTGCCTGAATGATTTCAGAAATATTTGTGTCTGACGACAATGCAGACCTGCCCTTGGAGTGGTGAGGGTAGAAAAATTTAGAAGTCCTAATAAACTCTGAACTTGTTTTAGGGAACAAAGTTTCTTTCTCAGAAGCATTGACATTACTAACTTTACCCTTTCCACCTTGTTTGTGGGCAGGGCCTTGTGATTGGAAGGAGTGTTCCAAAGAAGGCCTAAGTATTCTAGTTCTTGAGTGGGATCTAGAATGGACTTTTGAAGGTTTATCTGCCACCCAAGCTTTGTTAGGACCTCCACAGTTTCCGAGACATGGGAGTCTAAAGTTGTCTTGTCCTGGTCCTGACATTCAAAAGCACCTGAAATGGCTTAATTGAAATAAATGGTTTGAGTTTGTGCCAGTAAAAAATCATCCAAATAAACAAGAATGCGGATACCACGGGCTAGCAAGTTCTCTGCCACCCAGTTGGTTACTGCTGCAAATGTTCTTGGTGCTGACGAAAGGCCAAATGGGAGTACTGTCAATTCTCAAAAAGTGTATTAAGACACAATGGGAATTGGCCAAAATTTCTAACCATTAAATTTTATTTTATTTTTTGAAAGTTAAGAGCATTTTGAGGAACTAATTTGAATATTTTATTTATTCTAAGCTTTTAAGGCAGGTGACATCATCGTTGGCCTGCCTCACTAGTCCTACTAGTGAGGATTTAAATTATTTAAATCTGCCAAAACAACCATATCACATCTTTCAAAGTGTATAAACAAGCTAAATAAAAGCTAGTAATAATCAAATCTTATCCTATCGTATTTGTTTATGAATGGATTGTTTATAAGAAAGTGTATAAGACATACTGAGACATCTGCTGTTTAAAAGTGATCTTCGCAACAATACATTGTATAAACCTTGCAATATTCCATGCCTATATCACAACACCAGTCTCGATCTTCTCTAATATGAACAAAAAATTTGTTATTTATTTCTTGTTAATTATTCCTGCAAGTTGGAAACAAAGCACTTCCTGTATTCCATAACTCTTCCAATATATAAATAATTTAAGTAAAGAGTACCTACTTAGTACTTACAGATCTAAATAAGAATGTTTATATTTTTGACAAAATTATAATTTGACACTTGATATATTGCAGACAATACTTGCCTTTTACTTTTTATTTTCTGAGGTAACAATACAAAACTGAAGGTCAATAGTATCTTATCAAAAATATCAATAAAATATGAATATTTTTCATAATTAATTAGTCCGTAATGATCAGTAAAGCTATTCCTCGAATTAGTAATAATTTTCAATTACAACATTTTAAAAACATTAGAACAATGCCCATTCTAGTGGGTGAGCTGCAGCTCAATTAACAAGATCCTGCAGTCCCTGCTTGAGCAGCCCTCTCTGCTCTAGACCTACATTAGAGAGTCCAGCCAAACTCCCTTCACTGAGGCTAAATAGTCCTTGGTTTTGTTCAAGTGACATAACTCTTCATTTACCTCTAATTGTGTAAAACCTGGTATGGCTGAACATGTTCGTAAAGTATCCTTGTAACAAATTCCTTTCCACGCTGGAGTGTCAAACTGCTGTAGTCGTTTTAACTCAAGTCGCTCTATATTGGGTTTAGGAATAACTACCCTATTTATATTGTAAAGTTTCTGTCTCTTTAAACACGACCGGGGTTGTTTAGAAAACTAGAGTGCGCTTTAGTAGTACTTACTAGCAGCACTAAGGTAAGAACAGTTTACGTTATTATTAATTTGGTTGTTGGTGTTTCGGAGTAAGTTACTGATGTAATGTGGCAATTGTGTCATGTAACCAGATGTAAAACTTACTTGGTTCATTAAATTCTCGATGCGAGGGTCCGAACAGGGTAATTGTTTCGCTCTCTTTTACCTCTTGTTCGGCGGTGGGGAAGCAGTGCCATCATCCTCCGAGGATGAAGAGCTCTCTTCCTCGCTCTCATAAGAGAACCGCCGCTGAGGTTCACTGGTCTCCACCACAGAGTACATTTTTATATGGTCTCCACTGACCGATCTCCGTCCGAAGTATCGGTAGGAGCACCGGCGACCTTGCGGTGAGAGCTTTCGCCCTCCGTTTCGATATCGCGCTCACTCATAATCAAGGATAATATGAAATTACTTATCAAGAGTACTTAAATTCTATCTTTATAGCTTTAAATGAAACTTTAAACCACTTTTCTCAAAATTTTCTAAGAAAATTGACGAGTGAAAAATTTTCCATACGTTGGCGGCAAAATTTTTAGACGCTATGAATGACAGATGTCAAACTCGTCGTTTTTTTTTTTTATAAATGATTTTGGCTTGGATACAAAGTCCTTTAAGCCAAATCTTCATTTTATTCGTCTTTACAATTTTCAACTGTATGTTTTATAAAAAGCCAAGTCTTCATTTTCTTCGTCTACAATTTTTCAACTGTATTATAGATAGCCAAGTCTTCATTTTCTCCGTATTTACAATTTTTCAATTGTATGTTTTATATAATTATATAATGGAATAAAATTCTTGTGATTTTTTAAGTAGTCTTCTAAGCGGCGGGCTTCATTATTATCAATTTTTGTACTTTCACTATCACTTCCTGTCAGTTCACTGGCAAGCAAAAGTCGTTGAATATTAAACTGACAACATTTAAATAACAGATGATGAATATCACCAACTTGATTATTGTTACAATACGGGCATAAATTCGTTGGTATTATATTGAGCCGTCCCAAATGTGCAGGAGTTTTGTGGTGGCCAAATCGTAGTCGGTTAATAGTGGTTATAAAATCTCTGCTAGCTACTTTTAGCTTGGTGTACCAAGGCTTCGCAGGTATTACTTCTTGAATGCTTCCATACCATTTGCCTTTAGTTTCTCTGTCTTTCTTCCAGACATCATCCCATAGCAATAACACATCTTTTCTTATTTCATTATAGGTATCGGTAAATGGAATATCAGTAATATGTCTTACATCTAATGAGTTTAACCCTTCACATGCAGCCTTGTCCGCTACTTCATTAACGGTAATGCCTTTATGTGAAGGAATCCACAGAAAGGCGACTTCAACATCTTTTTGACGTAAGGCAAGTAATATCTCTTTAATTTTATAAACAATATAACTTGTTTTAAAATGTACTTTTCTAGACATTTAATCACACTGAGAGAGTCAGTCAAAATAAGGAAGTTTTTATTACAACTATTTATAAAGTAAATATGTTTAAGCGCTTCAAAGACTGCATATGCCTCTGCTGTAAATATACTACAAGTAGTATCCAGAATAAAGCTCTGACAAAACTCTATCCGGGGATCATAAATGGCACTTCGTACATGTGAATTAGTTTTACTTCCGTCTGTATATAAAGTGTAGTATTTGTTTTCATCTAAAAAGTGTAGTAAATCTAGATTATTATTTACTTCTACTTTAATAATGTTAATTTCATTTATCAATGTATAAAATTGTTTAGCATAAAAGGGCCATAAACTTGTTTTCTGTAATTTCTGATGTTTTTTGTTCAGGTATACTAGAATTTGGGATAATCTTGGAAATTTGTGGCTTAGAATATCAGCAGCTGAAGTTAATGGAGTTGGAATTGGTATCGAGTAAGGTATGATCTTTTTAATGGCGTATTGATTGTTGGTGGCTAAGAGTTTTACACAAAATCTTTTTGCAAGTAACAAACGTCTAAGAGACAGTGGCATTATAAGAGTTTCAACCTCCATGGCTCTAATAGGAGTAGAGCACATGGCCCCAGATATAGTCCTCAAGGCCTTATTCTGTATTAAGTCTAATTTATTTACATGTTTACTATCTAAATAGGCTATACAACTATAGTCAAAATGACTCCTTATAATAGCTTTGTACAAAATGGAGAGAGTCAATGGATCTGCTCCCCATGATACCCCAGTTAAACATTTGATGATGTTCAAGCCTTTCATTGCTCTTTGTGCAATGTAGTTAATATGTGGCTTAAAGGATAAATCTTTGTCTATAATTACACCCAAAAATTTATGCTGGTCAACCACAGGAATAGCTTGATCATTGTACAAGAGTGCAGTAGAAGGAAAATCTTTGCTAAAAATCATGGCACTACTTTTGAGGGGATTAATTTTAAGTTGCAATTTATCATAATACCCATTTAAATTAACAAGAGTTGAATTAACATTATCAATAGCCATGTCAATATTATTATTTACACTGTATATCACTAAGTCATCTGCAAATTGGAGAATATTTACATTTTCAGTATTTACATATTTACAAATTTCAGATGTATATAAATTATATAGAAGTGGGGACAATGTGGCCCCTTGCATTGTGCCTTTAGAGACAGTTCTAGGTCCATGTAAAATGTTGTTATATTTAACATATAGAATTCTATTGCTTATGAATTCATAAATCCACTTGCAAAGTAGGCCAGGTATGCCTAACCCCGATAACACCTGAACTAGAATTTGCGGTTGAACATTGTCAAATGCCCCTTGAATATCTAAAAAGGCACTTGCTACACTTTTCTTATTTTGTTTTGCATATTTCAGATCTGAAACGAGACAAGTGAAGCTGTCAGCACAACTTCTGCCTCTTCTGAAACCATATTGGATATTTGGTAGAAGACTATTTGATTCAGCAAAATGATCCAGACGAAGTTTTACCATATTTTCAAATATTTTTCCTAAGCAAGAAGATAATGAAATAGGCCTATAAGAGTCACAGTTATTTGGAGGCTTGTCAAGCTTCAGAACCGGAATAACACATTGTGTTTTCCATGACAATGGTATTATTTGTTTATGCCAAAGATTATTGAGAATAACTAAAAATAACTTCTGAGCTTTAATATTTAATTTGCTAATCAAGATATAGGGAAAATCATCCATTCCAGGAGTAGTATTTTTTCTAGATTGAAGACAGATCAAGAACTCGCACCATGTAAATGGGTCTAGCAAATATTTTGATTTATTGTCATTGTTATGTAAATTAAAAAAAGTATTTAAATCAGTTGTTTTTTCATTGTCGTTATCAGATAATTTGTTTAAAAATTGTGGAATAAATTCATCAGAGTAAGATTTGTTAACTTTAAGTCCTTTAAATTTCTTAATATTATTCCAAATGGTTGAAATAGGCGTAGTTCTGTTAAAACTGTCACACAATGATCTCCAACTATTCTTTTTCTCTTCGGCAATAGTTCGTTTTTTCAAAGCATCTGCTTTTTTGTAAGATATATAATTTTCAATAGTAGGTAGTCTCCTGTATAATTTTAAAGCCTCTTTAGATGCAATGACGCTATTTTTACATTTATCGTTCCACCAAGGTGCAGGAGGCCTACTTTTGTATTCTGTGAATTTGGTAAATTTTGGTACACATTCTGATTTCAGGGTAGAAAGTGTATCACAGAATGAATTGTAAGAGCTAAGAGGGTCACATCTGTTAGGAATAATATTATCAAAACATGTTTTCGAAAGTTCATCATACTGGTTCCAATCAGCTTTATTATATATAAATTTATTCATAGGAGGATTAACATTGTATTGATCAGTTATAATAGTTATTTCTGTTATTGTTGGGAAATGATAACTGCCCATGTTATCATCATGGACTGACCATTTACAAAGAGGGGTAATTGATGGGCTAGCCAAAGACACGTCAATAGCTGATGGATTACGATTTGGATATTGCATAGTAGTAACGTCACCTTCGTTTAGTATACATAAATCTAACTCATCTATAACAGTATATAATTGCTCTCCTCTTCGTTTATTTGATATGCATCCGAAAGCAATGTGATGAGCGTTAAAGTCTCCAGCCACTAATATAGGCTTACGAAGATTGTGAATAAGGTCACGTAAGTTGTTAGTTCTAAGTGGGCCCGTAGGGGGGCAATAAACACACAAAATAGTAATATCTCCTCTAGAAGTGGATATGGACAATGCCACAGTTTGCAGTTCATCATAAAATACTGTGGAAAGTGCTTTGTATTTTAAATGTGGTTTAATTAGTATGGCTACCCCACCATGTTCATTTGAAGCATTTTTATAATACATGTTATATCCAGTTATACGACAAGGTCTACTGTCTCGCAACCAAGTTTCATTTAATAAGCATATATCAATGTCATTTTCTCGTAGAAAAGTTAACAAAAGAGGGACTTTATTATAAATACTTTGAATATTAAATTGGGCTATTCTTAGAGAAGACTTATTTGAGGTACTATAATCCATAAATTAAGAAAGGTTTTTGAGTAATAAATCTTTAATGGTAATAGAAGTAATTGGAGTGTCGTCACCTTTGTTAGCTATAGAAATTAAAGTTCGAACTATAGCATTGGTTATGTCAGCATTATTAATTAATTGACTTTTAAGTTCATCAATAGATAGAGATCTCTGTGTAACAGATTTCACAGATTGCTGAACTTTATTTACAGTTTTTTGTACAGGGACATCAGGGTTACTGTTTGATTTATTTACAATATTTTTATTATTATATACAAGAGCTGGAAAATCATCAGCATTTAAATTTTTCTTTTCGTTTGTAACGGCAACAGTGCTAGCATACGTAATTTTGTTTTTCTTTTCTAGATTTTTCTTTATTTTAACCGGACATGAGTTTGAAATTGCTAGATGTGGTCCACTACAATTGATACAACTTAGTTCATTAGGTTTATCACAGTCTTTGTAATAGTGTTCACCCGAGCAGATACTGCAGCGCTGTTTGCCGTTACAGACCTTTGCCGAGTGATTAAATTTAAAACATCTATAACACTGTTGCAGAGGAGGGATGTACTCAAATACGCGATATGAGAACAAGTCATACTGTACAGAATCAGGTAATGTATTGGCTAGGAAAGTTATGCTGACAGTTTGTAAAGGCACTTTTTCATTGTTTACTTTTCTAAAAAAGCGACGCACAGCAATAATTTCATATGTAGAAGATAACTTGCAATATAGTTCTTTATTAGAAATGTTAGTTGGAACATATCGGATGATTCCAGTTTTTTCAATTTGAGCTGCAGGGATGAATGCCTTCAATTTATATCTTTCCAGAAAGACATTGTTTGCCAAAAAATTGTTGGCAGTATTGTATTGTTTAAATATAACCGCAATTTTATTCGCGTTCACTCTGTGAATGGCCACTACTCCTTTAATTTCTGCCGTGAATATATGATTAAGGTAAATGGGACTTTTGTTGCCCAATCGTTCATTATTACTGCTTTCAACAAACACTTTGAATTCATATTTTGTAGAATTTTCAGGGTACAGTCTTTTATAGTTAGGTTTGAGAAAAGGTAAAAAGTTCAAACTTTCCTCACCACCGCCGCTAACATCATCATTTTCGTCCATTTTTCTGGCCCGCTTGCCCGAAGACCCCGGGCCTTTGGTGGCCGGGGGGATTTCACCCCCGGCCTCACTGTTTAACATTATATTTACTTACAAAACGATTAATTACAAATTATTAAACGAATTTTAACTATAATTTATACAAAAATATCAATTTTTTCCAAATTAGCAAATTTTAGCGCCCTTTCAATTCAAATTCCCGCCAAAGAATCCCCCAAACTCGTCGTTTACCGCGAGCTGCTGCCATAGTGAAAGATCCTAAAGGTAACGTTCGGAAATTGGTAAGTGTTTTCATACTATTTACAGCATTTATGGCAAAATCTAATGACAGCTTCTTCAACCAACGCTGTGTGTTTTGAAGGAAACATAATATTTATATATTGGAAGAGTTATGGAATACAGGAAGTGCTTTGTTTCCAACTTGCAGGAATAATTAACAAAAAATAAATAACAAATTTTTTGTTCATATTAGAGAAGATCGAGACTGGTGTTGTGATATAGGCATGGAATATTGCAAGGTTTATACAATGTATTGTTGCGAAGATCACTTTTAAACAGCAGATGTCTCAGTATGTCTTATACACTTTCTTATAAACAATCCATTCATAAACAAATACGATAGGATAAGATTTGATTATTACTAGCTTTTATTTAGCTTGTTTATACACTTTGAAAGATGTGATAAGGTTGTTTTGGCAGATTTAAATAATGTACTAGTGAGGACTAGTGAGGCAGGCAAATGATGATGTCACCTGCCTTAAAAGCTTAAAATAAATAAAATATTCAAATTAGTTCCTCAAAATGCTCTAAACTTTCAAAAAATAAAATAAAATTTAATGGTTAGAAATTTTGGACAATTCCCATTGTGTCCTAATACACTTTTTGAGAATTGACGGTACTCCCATTTGGCCTTTCGTTAGCACCAAGAACATTTGCAGCAGTAACCAACTGGGTGGCAGAGAACTTGCTAGCCCGTGGTATCCGCATTCTTGTTTATTTGAACGATTTTTTACTGGCACAAACTCAAAGCATTTATGTCAATTAAGCCATTTCAGGCACTTTTGAATGTCAGGACCAGGACAAGACAACTTTAGACTCCCATGTCTCGGAGACTGTGGAGGTCCTAACAAAGCTTGGGTGGCAGATAAACCTTCAAAAGTCCATTCTAGATCCCACTCAAGAACTAGAATACTTAGGCCTTCTTTGGAACACTCCTTCCAATCACAAGGCCCTGCCCACAAACAAGGTGGAAAGGGTAAAGTTAGTAATGTCAATGCTTCTGAGAAAGAAACTTTGTTCCCTAAAACAAGTTCAGAGTTTATTAGGACTTCTAAATTTTTCTACCCTCACCACTCCAAGGGCAGGTCTGCATTGTCGTCAGACACAAATATTTCTGAAATCATTCAGGCAGGGCAGACCAAGACAAAAATGGTTGCCTGGTTTGCAAAGAGCTAACATGGGTGGCGAGAAGCCATAGACCACAGCTCAGTTCCCCTACACGTGGGGCAAGTAACTCACTCCTCTGATCACCGATGCCGTGAACGAAGGGTGGGGAGCCCACATGAACGGGCTCCTCTTATCAGGAACTTGGCAAACACATAAATGAAAATGGCACTCGAACTTGAAAGAGATGTTTGCCTTATACGCAGCAATAAGCAGCCAAAAAGCCAATCTTCAGAGTGCACATATTTCAGTTCAATCCTACAACAGAACACTAGTCGCGTATTTGAGAAAAGAGGGAAGATTCCCTACCGCTCCTGAAACTAACTTGCAAACTATTGAAGTTAGCAGATCAGTTGAACATCACTCTGTCAGCGGTTTACTTCCCGGGGAGGTACAACGGCATAGCCAACCGCTTATCAAGGAACAGACCACTGCCGGAATGGCACCTGTTGCCCCAGGCCTCGGAGGCCATATTTCAAAAGTGGGGCGTCCCCGACGTGGACCTATTCGCGTCCGAAAAGTCGGCCGTTGTGCGACAGTACGTCACATGGGACTCAAACGATGGCTTGGCAAGCTTCTGCGATGCATTCAGTCGAAGATGGCAGTATCGACTAGCATGGGTGTTCCCTCCGCCCAACTTGATACCACGAGTGATCAGTCATCTAAACTCGGCGGAAGGGACGTACATATTAAGTGTGTGTTAGTGTGGGGCTACCCACACTGGACCCAGTGTGCCTGGCTCCCAGACTTGAAGGCAAGAGCTCTCGGAGAGCCAGTACCGATACAGAACCTTTGCAAGAACCTCGTAGACCTGACCACAGGCAGGACTCCTCCACAGATTGACAAGCTGCAACTTTTAGCTTGAAAAGTTGGGGGGGGGGTAGTCAGGATGCCCAGTGGTCAGTAGAGGAAAAGGACCTCTTACAAAGTAGTTGGAGAAAATCCACACTTGTTACTTATAAAGCTCCTATCCAGAGATGGATATCATGGTGTGACTCCCACCGCATAAATCCTGATTTAGGATTCCAAAGATTTAGCAAGGTTTCTAACCAAACTATACTTAGTTGATAATTTGGGTTCTAGCACCATCTATCCATACCAACAGATGTTATATCCAAAACCTTGTTTGTCCATCAAGTTTTAAAAGCTATGTCTTTAGCAAAACCACTGCCTAGTACCGGTATGGGATACAAAGTTACTCTTTGATTGGCTTAAATCAACACCAGAGGTTAACACACTCTTTGATATTGCTAATAGAACAGAACTTACATATTTTACTTTTAACCTCTGGCATACATTTACATGACCTAACATTGTTACATAATACCAAATGAACATATGGTGTTAGATGATGAATCCTTAACATTGTGTTGTGGCCAAAGTTTGGCTCAAAAACAGATACTGGTTACCACAGGCAATCAGGGTGGTGACTTAAAATCCATCCTAATCCTAATATATGTCCAGTAAGGCACATAAAACACCTTGTACAATATAAGTTTTTTGTTTGATTTTGTTTTATCGGGAACTCGACACAATAATCAAACATGGTAAATATCCCGTTTATGATATTAATAGTAGTACCTTGTACAATGTTCATGTGATAGAAGAGCACAGGTGAGTGGATTAACAAGCTTATTTACAACAATAAAAGGTGTAGCCAGGCCAGCATCAAAGACAATAATTTCAGGATGGATTAGATCCATCTTTAAACAGGTAAATATTGAAGTATCTCCAGGAAGCATTAGATCTGCCGTGGCCTCAAGAAGCTGGCTAGAGAATAGACCACTTGACGAAATTTTAAGTAGAGGAAACTGGAGAAGCAGTGATACTTTCAGAAAATTTTACTGTCTCTCACTCTCTCAGGAAGATTTATCATGTGATAATTTTTCTAACATTTAAATATATTTATGTGGTACATGTTACACATTTCATGTCAATTTGATTCACAATATAAGTGTTATTTAATCATTTGATTGATCTCTACTGACTAACAAGTCAGTATTAAATAAGTAAGAAAATGATTGATCTCATTTAGAATTTAATTACTTTATTATTAGAATAATCTATAAGAAAGAAGTAGTGTTAATTTTGGCATTTTCTAGAATATATAAATTGGGTTGAAATACTTTATTGTATAATTCAACATTTCATGAATATAGGTATCTTAATATTTATTCCTTATATAATTCACATAGCGTCTACATCCTTCAGGTATTCTTTCACCAGCAGATATCAAACAGGTCTTCAACCAACGCTGTGTGTTTTGAAGGAAACATAATAGAACTGTTTTGCATAAAAACAAAACAGATATTATGTTAAATGAAAAACACACAGCGTTGCAGCAAGGTGCTTGCTGGTGAGTTTTGAAGACTTCTATGAATGACAGATGTCAAACTCGTCGTTTACCGCGAGCCATTGAGATAGGATCCTATGGAGGCGCCGCGATGTTCTATATACACACTTGCTTATACAAATATTATGAGTGAAATAGGAGACAGAATGTAAAATATAGTTTTGGTTCGTTCTTTCTAATGCAGTAATCGTATTTGATGAAAGAGACAACAATATTTCAGTTGTTTCTCACAATGGCAACATTTGGATATGCGAGTCACAGAATAGTAGTTAGGGTGCCGTTTTCGACATATTGTGATACAAGATGGCGGCGAGTTTCGTGGTAGTTGTGCTGTCAAATAGTTGTTTACTTTTTGTTAAATTGCGATTTGTGAGAAAATTACGACGAGATTATCTCTTAAACTGCGTGTTTATGTTAGGAAACAGCAATTCAATATGCCTGCGTGTTGTATTGTGAAGTGTGGTGCAAGAAGGACTGAAAATCAACCTCAATTGACTTTGCATAGGTTAGTAGTCGTTTTCATGCAATATTATCTAGGAGTAATACATTTTCGATGAAAAATGCTAAGTGATCATTAATTTATTGCTAAAGTGTTAATAATTGGGTTTATTTCCGTCCCAGAGACCTTTTTGTTATTTCATCATTTGATTCGTTTGTTTACAAACATGGATAGTGTTGTACCGTTGCGTAATAGTTTCCGATACTAGTTCCTTCGCTGCGCTGAAACGATATCTGTTCGAGTGACCGTGCCAGGTCCGGTCAGGGCGCGGGACCGCCCTGAGGATTATCGAAAGAGATAACGCGGCCTTGGCACAAGAGCGAAGAAGGAACATGGGTGGTTTTTATTCAGTAGAATAATAGGGTTTGACAAACCCTATTAATGCACTACAATTTTATTGGTGATCCATCTCTTATTTTACACATTATTATATTAACATTAATTTGATCATTCATATCTTTGAACACTTTTTGTTTATCTGAGAACGAAAATATTTCGTGGCGATAGATCTATTTACTATGTGATACAACTTGGTAACGAATACAAATTTTGGCGACAAGAAACAAAGTCCCCTTTTATTTTACTCCGCCAGTCAGTATGTTAATCATAATAGAAACAATCTTCTTACTATTAGAAGATTTGTTCTTCACTAGGATCTTATTAGTTTGCGATTTAATTCGTAGTTGAGTTTTAGTTACATTCTAATTTAATGTTGGTTTGTTATATCTTCTTCTTAGTCGATACACTCTTGTCAGAGTGGTCGTGGTTGCGCAGACGAGGTACACGGCGAGATGTTTGTTGGGTCGTTGACTTCCCCGAGGACTGCTCTTTCAGCGATGTGCTTCCATTTCTGCCGGTTGGAGACGTTGCGAGTACACTGGACCATGGTAGACTTAGTAGCCTTTTTGATCAAGTCTGTCCAGCGAGTCGGTGATCGGCCGCGAGATCTTTTACCCTCCACTAATACGAGTAAATAACAAAGACTTAACCGCGACAACTGTTTGACCGCAATCTAAACGTATACATGGTGTAAATTAACCCATAACACAGCCGTCAACCAAGCAAGGGTGGTACTTAGTTTGATGTACAGAAACATCAAACTAAGTAGCAATTTTTTTGCTGGGAAACGATTTTTTATTGGGGTCAAATATCATATTTTACGGTAAAACTCAATGTAGCAACACATTGGGCTAGTGGATGCTATGAATAGTAAACGGGTGATAGAGGTAATTTAAGTAAAGTTATAACCTGAAAAACTAGTATTTACAAAAACAACTGTGAAATATTTGGATCTTTGACCAATATCTCCGTAACTAGGGGGTTCCTAGGTATGGTCTAGAACAAAAAAAAATATCGCAGTGGTGGGGAGAACAAGTGTTCAGTAGTTTAGGCGCTATGCTGGAACATACAAACATAATACATACACTGCCAAAATCATTACCCTTCCTTTTGGCTTTTCCGTAGTCGGGTAAAAAGTATTCTTTATTTATTGTATTCAGAAAAACCACTTTGAATAAATTTTATTCTCAGGTATCCGATACCTGAGAATTTTTTTTATTCAAAGTGGTTGTAGGTAAGTAAATTTACTCATATTTTTCTGTTACAACTTTACAACGGACTGTTCATTTTAATTCAACCGTGATATCTAATAATACTCGTAATACTAGTATCGATACTCGTTACAGTAGTACTATGTTTCATGATTGCTACAACCCTAGCATTGGCAGCCATTTTATGCTCCGTAGGTATGCACCTTTTTTCTGTAGGTATTTCCAGTCCATACTTTTTATTAGTCATTGCCGCGAGCTGCTGCCATAGTGAAAGATCCTAAAGGTAACGTTCGGAAATTGGTAAGTGTTTTCATACTATTTACAGCATTTAGGGCAAAATCTAATGACAGCTTCTTCAACCAACGGTGTGTGTTTTTCATATAGCATAATAATCTGTTTTGTTTTTATGCAAAACAGTTCTATTTTACGTAGACCGTATGAGAAAGCCATTAGTGTTTCATTGTTGTGACAAGCAATTTATAGCGCGATTTGTTTTGAAACCGAAAACGTACAGATAGTGTCAGTTATTAGATACCATTAATAACAGTAGTGTAAATATTAGCTTTGTTGTGTATTTGTTTATTCCCTTATCAAATAATAACAATGGTAGGTTGTGAAGTTTGTGCTGATGAACACACATTGTGTTTGCTAGATGTTAAAGGTAATAAGTTTTCTCAATTATCGTATAAGTAATGATAAGGTGCAAGTTGTATCTAAAGGTAGATGTGTGAAGGCCGCTTCGGATATTATCTTGCAAGTGACGTGTTTTGTACTTTTGTAACTATCACCCACTCACTTGAATGAGTTTTTTGAGGTGGCCGAATCTTTCTTCTGTTTGCATCGATAAAAAATCATGAGTTGAACCTTGAATAATGTGGTGAGTTTTTGGATTGTATTTAGGTATAACTTTTACAGGCTTATTTTCAAATGTGACAATTTGTTTTTTGCTGTCAATATTTCGTGGCCTACCCACCGTGGCGGACCACTGCACGCCACTGTATGTAGATATTGTGTCAGGATAACAGACTAATGCTCTAAGGTATTTAAATGAAAAAATAATGTAATTCACGTTACTTACCAAGGACCTCGTTAAATGAAAACGCACTTAGCAAATATTGCACGTATTCCTTACAAATCGACGGAAGGCTCTAAATACCATTATGACGTATACTTTACTCTAAACGATTAAACGAAAACGGTTTACGCTGTCACAGCACTCACAGCCTCTGTGTACAAAACAAACTCAGTATCAGTGCATCAGTGTTGCCAACAAGACCGATATAGAATCTGCTAAAATTATGCCAATTGCTTTATAGAAATCCTAAAAAAAATCTGCTAACATTTTTCAGTGTCAAATGAAACGTAATAATAGTTTTAACTTTTTTTATTATTTAACAAAATATACTTACACACTGTTTTAATCGACTATGATCTCAAATACTCTTTCCATTATCATCAGCATTAGCATCAGGAGCGCCAACAATATACTTAGTAAAGGGATTTTTTTTTCTAAATGGAAATAATTGCTTACGCATTAATGTATTTTATTTTAAAATAATTTTATATGCTGAAAAATATGCTATATGCTAAACAACTAATAAGTTTGCTAAACAACTAATAAGTTTGCTAAACAACTAATAAGTTTGCTAAACAACATGAAAAAATGCTATTCTTATTATTCTTATTCTTTATTGCACACACAAAATAACAAACATAAACACAAATTACAAAAATAAAGCTTACTTATGCTAAATTGGCATCACTGAGTGCAATGCACTTTGTTTTTTTTTGTTAGTATTTTTAATTATTATTTAGAAACACATACTTCCCCTTTTTCTGCAGGAAAACCTTTTATTCCCACGGAGAAATCAAATACAAAGCTGGCGTGGCTTGGCTGCTACCGGCCGATTAGTCGATTAAAAAGAAATCCTATAATTATGTAAAAAATATGGTCACCTCACAATATTAATGGATGTTTGTATGGGAAAATTTAAATGATCAATATCTTTGAAACTACCCAAAGTTTCTCCGTCACTAATTCAGGTTATCATTATCGTCCCCGTCACAACATTTTGATAACATTTTGAAGGTCGTAGATCATCAGGCAGCGGAGATACACGTGTCCAGCCAGCCTGAGTTCAAGATGGCTGGACACAAGTATACATTAAGTTTTCATTGATATCTCGTAAACCCTTACATGTGACGCCATAAATCAAACGTTATTACTGTCACACATTGCGTCAGCAAGTATTAGTAAAGGAACCATATTCGAAAACGCTCCCGTTATGTGGGATTCGGAAGTGCCAGCCAAAAGTTTTTTACGTAAATTCAAGATGGCTGGACACAGTTTTTTGCATTTTTCTACTAAACCACTGTACGTATCACAAAACTTTTAGCTTGATGCCTGTCACATATTTATGTGACGCCCGTTGATATGCAAAAATTCGTCAAAATCACTTCCGTTACCGAGATTGAGAGACCAGCGAAAAGTGGTTTTTCAAGCTGGCTGGACACGCTTTCGATCGATTATCTAAGATTCTGTAGCGTCACCTATTCTGAAATAAGGGTGTTTAGCCGTCACATAAAGTGCCCTATTGCCCTATTGTAAATGCGAGCCGTTTTGAAGTTTTGTCCAGCCAACCAGAGCCACATCCACTTTCACATTTCCTCTTATGTACTCACTAGCTTTTGCCAGCGGCTTCGCCCGCGTGAAAATGACGATTTTCCATACAAACTTCCATCCCCTACAAACTTCCATCCCCTATTTAACTCCCTTAGGGGTTGAATTTCGAAAAATCCTTCCTTATTCCTTGTCTACATTATAAAGGGAACCTCTGTGCAAAATTTCAGCTCTCTAGGTCCAAGGGTTTGGGCTGGGCGTTGATGAGTCAGTCAGTCAGTCAGGACTTCTCTCTTTATTTATTTAGATTTCTTATTGTATCCATTCGCGTAACACCGCACATCCCCCTAAGCATTCTGACCTCAGCCACAAGCAAATGCCTTTCATTCATTCCTTTTGTGGGCCAACATTCTGATCCATACAAGACAGGAGGTCTAACCAATGTTTTATAAATATGTTTGAATAATTTTTATTGCCTGTTAAGTTTCGCCAAAGACTATTTATATCCAAATTGTGTGTTATGTACAGCGCGGCGTAGGCGACCCGGAGTACCTGACAGCGTTCACGAAGGTGATCCTGCCGATAGCGTACGCGTACAACCCGCAGCTCGTCATCGTGTCCGCCGGGTTCGATGCCTGCGTCGGGGACCCGCTTGGAGGTAACACATCTATTGGGATTATGATACTACGCTTTCTTTTTAATTAATTTAGTGAACTGTCTGCACACTTTATTTCAACTTTTACGTAACGTAACATTATGGATCCAATTCCCGAAGGGTTAAGCATAGGTGTACCTAATAGTACACCCACCCACATTTCGCCAGTTATGTTTAAGTACCATGTAATAGAAGGCGAGCCTGTTGCCATCAACAGGCACAAATCCAGTCTTCGTAGCTGCTACTGAGAAATTCCTGATAAAAACCCATTTACACTTTGCCTGATCCGGGAATCGATTCGAACCTGGGACCTCATGCACAGCAGTCGCGCTTGCATCCACTAGACCAACGAGGCAGTCAGTTCCATTCTTTTATTGGAAAATAGAACAATCTACATACAAAAATCGTAAATTCAATAACATATTAAAAATATACAAGATTAGTTATAAGGGTTTTTGGGAGATAGAACTTGTCGAACACATAAACACGTACCTATTTTATTCTAGGTTGCAAAGTAACACCAGAGTGCTACGGCAGGATGACTCACTTGTTGCGTGGCCTGGCCGGAGGTCGCGTCATACTCTGCCTCGAGGGCGGCTACAACATCACCAGTATCGCCTACTCCATGACCATGTGCACTAAGGCCCTCCTCGGGGACCCCATATACCACCACTACGACCCCAAAGCCCCCTGCAACTGGTCCGCCTACGACTCCATACAAGACGTCATCAACACACACAAGAAATACTGGAAATGTCTCAAATTCCTGGTCGCTCTACCAACAGACAACGTACTGGAACCTCCCGCACCGTCCAGAGGACTCGTCATAGAACAGAATGATCTAGAAATATCCGCCTGCAGCGAAACTACTGAACTACACAACGATTCCGCTAAATCAAGTGCTAGTAATACAGACACATCGCTTGAAGCCATCATGGCAAACCTAAATATAGAAAACAAGTGTTCCGACGGCATTCATTGTGGCACAGATGATGAAAATGACGGAAAAGATGAAAAACCAAAAAGCTCAGACATCAATGAAAGTGTTGCAGGCGGCAGCAGTAGTAATGATCCAACGAGTTCTAAAAAAGCCGCGCAAACTTGCGAGCAAGCTATTAGTGCGGGGAAAAAGGCAACTTTAGTCGAGTATTTAGCTGAGAATATGCAATCGATAGTCGATGGTGATATGTTTGCGGTGATACCTCTGCAGTGGTGTCCGCATTTGGACTCACTGTTCACATTACCTGATGAAGTGAAGTTCGAGCAGGGAGTCAAGTGCGTCAACTGTGATTCTACTGAAGAGAACTGGGTGTGCTTGCATTGCTATGTGGTGAGTATTAGTAGGCTTACAAAGACACTGCACTTGTTCAATAGGTACCAACTATAGTGCTACAAGAGCTTAATCGTCATGAAATATTAAAAACAATAATGTAGGTTGGAGGTTGGCAAGATCTTTGTGGTCAAATCTTTTACTATCTTTACGAGTATTCAGAATAACAAAAGTCTGAAAATCAGTCTTACTAAAGAGTGCCATTTTACTCAATAACCGGGTTATAGAGTCAAATCTTTAGTCGCGCCATGTAAAATGCTGATATTCAGATGTATCCAGTTACACTGGAAGTAGACCTATTTTTGCATATGTTCCAAAATTGAAATATTTTTTTTCTTTTCAGACCGCCTGCGCGCGAAGCGTCAACGGGCACATGCAAGCTCACTTCACTACCACGGACCACGCACTAGTGTTGTCCTTAGTCGATTTGTCAGTGTGGTGCAACGTCTGCGATTCCTACGTCGACAACTCACTACTCTACGACGCTAAGAATAACGCACACCGGTGCAAGTTCGGAGAAGACATGCCCTGGTGTTATAAGACTGATATACATATGCAATAATGATATTTACAGGAGTAGGAAAGTACATAAAAATTTAGGAGGGTGTAAAGGGATATACAAGTTTGTTGTGTATAGAAAGGAGCCTTGTCTATTTTGCTGACGAATAATGTTGTCTCGATTCCATAGATCTTTATATCCGATGTCCTAAAAAAGTCTTTTTACCACTCTTTTGTCATTAGATAAAGCCATTGCATTAAAAAACGGGCAGTTAATTTAGATTTTATTCGCACTTACAATATTGTAAGAATTTTATACTTTATTAGTCTTATTTATTATAATGATCGTTAATGTACTAATTGTATGTTATTAATTTTAACTTTTGTTATACCTAAAATTAGTAATAGTGTTGTTTTTAACATTCCACTCGACTAAAACGATTTCGGGTTTTTATTGTATAGTTTGTTTCAAATACTTCGGTATTCACTTTAATGCTGGACATGAAAGCAGTATGAATGCATATCTCACCTAATTTATACTTACTACAGCATATGGTGTAAACACATCCCAGTTACACCACATAGGCCGTCTTAGCACTCTCTGTGCAGCACCCTTGTATAATTATGTAAATAACTGTTATTTATACTTCTATACATTTTTATATTTATGTTTTATGTACCTTAGAACAATTGGCCAGTTTTTATTATATATTTGTCGATAATTGGTAACATTCTCATAGTGAAACCAGTGCTTTTGTCTACAGTACTAATTTGTATGTTGATAATTTGACCGCATTTGTTATTAATCTGTTTCATGTGTGAATGTTTTTTGACTTAGACGCACAACTAACAATAATGCACACCTGTAATATTACAAATACAAATGTTGCCATAAATAGTTCAATCACATAGCAAATAAATCAGCTCTGCAAACAACAGAAGTTTATATGCTATAAGATTTTTGCAAACTATTACACATAATAATATTATAGTGCATGAATTTACAAATCTGGCAGTTCATTAATTACCAAAAGTACTAATCTATTAAGTTTACGCATATGAAAATTGTAAGAGGTTTATTAGTTTTATCATTCTTAAATTGGCAGTTTAGTGTGCCAAAAAGTTGCTCATTACTAAAACCAACGATGTATTAACAAAACAATAATAAAATCATATCATATTACTTGTATTCGTTTTCTTCCATTATCAACAGTTGCAAAAACCAGCAAACTTTGAAATAATTGATCTAAAAGAAATCACACCTTTGGATGGAAAAACTTGTGTATTCAATTCGGACCGCCCATCAGTGGTCGAATAAACTAGATGAATCGCAGCATTTTAGTTATTCAACTTTGATAGACGAGACGAGAGTAGCGATGGTGTCTAAATTGTATAGGCCAGCCCCAAACGCGGTGAGCGACACCTGCCCTTTGTGCCGTTCGTAAGCATCCCCTCTCCACTTTTATGACGACCGGCCCAAGATGGCTTAGCATACGGAGAACGGAAAAATTCACGCTCAGCCTCGAGTATCCTATGTGTTAATCTAGGTCAGAAACCATCTGTGTACCAAATTTCATCTAAATCCGACTGCTGAGCATGAGGTTTTGGGTTCGATTCCCAGGCCGAGCAATGTGTTATTGGGTTTATCCTTCAAAATAAAATAAATTTCAGAATTAGTCGATTAATCGACTTGATTCTTCGATTTGAATGCCAATCCCTTGTGACGTCGAGAGACAAAAAAATTACTGTCACTCTGTCAGACGTCAGTGTCAAAAATACATCAACAGAAAGAAGAGGTGCTGTCCGTCCCAAAAATGTTTTTTTTACAATATTAAATTAACGACAAAGTATCAATCGAAGATACATAAAATATATACCAGATTGGAGCAAAATTAACATGTTTTTAAAGACCGAGATACTCAAAGCGATTTCATTTAGGAATCCTGTAAAATTACCTTTTTCGTACTGGGTGTTGGTATTTCTTAGATTTGCGCTCACGATCCTGCCGCAAAGCGGTTATATACACCCAGACGAGTTCTTTCAAAATGTTGAGGTCATTGCAGGTGAGTTATTCGTGTTTATCTAAAATGTTTTACACTTATTATTTTATAAATTAAAATTTTAATCATTTTATTTACCGGCGACACAACTGCTTTGTTTAATTTCATGTAACGTATTTTAATAATAAAGGTCAGACGGTCATCTAGAATAAGTCGAGTAACACATTCATGTACCTATATTGTGAAAACGACTAATATCAAATAAGTAACTGCAAAAAAAGTTATTTTCGCCCAATGTTCAAGATTTTTTTAAATGCTTAGTCTACCGATTTAAAATAGCATTAAATCGGTAGACTAAGCAAACAAATCCTAAATAATTACACAGTGCATGGGTCAGCAGAAGAATCCTCACATTAGGTACTTACATAGAGCTTACATATTAAAGTTTCCAAACAATATTAGATTACACTAACATAATATGAATAGAGGTTTCAGGGAACGTAAATGACGGTCTTGGATTGGGTGTAAAAGTTTATTCACAGTATATACACATTACACAGGTTGAAACTTTCACACTTATTAGTTACAATTAAGAGTTCGGAAAGTTATCTGCGACTCCACAAGATTACATTTAAAAGTCATAAGTTCTTAAGAAATCTACAATCTTTATTTTAAGAAGATAAACAAGTAAGATGACCTTTTGATCAAGTAATGTTATTGTTAAATGAACTGGTGGCCTCATTTTACATTTATCACATCAACTACTACACACAAGACCATAATATACAAGTATTTATGTCTTCAATATGATAATGAATTACTGACTACTGTACTGACTCAATGCCTATTGGTTATTCTGAATGGTTGATTGAACTGTAAACAATGATGCCCATCCATAATACTAAGGTTCTGTGACTGCCTTTTTGGTGTAATAGTCACAAATGCTATTGCTCAGCATAAGGTTCAGGGTTTAATTCTATGATTGGTTAAATGTTGTTGAATTCCACTGAATTCCTGCAGGAATATCTAAGCTGCTAGTGCACTCAGTAGCAGCTCAAGTCCAGATTTATGCCTTTTTTTTTTTTTTGGTGGGTGGAAAATCATCGAATGACCCGGGCCCCGCTCTTGGGCAGAGCGAAGGGGAGTGTCAGACTTCTACTGACTAAAAACCGAACCAATGTTCCTTCTTTGCCCTTGCGCCGAGGCCACGTAATCTAGTACAAAAATCCGCGGCCCCGACGGGCGTCGGCCCTTGCGGGCTCCTCCTTGCTGACATCTCTTTGAGGCCCAGATTTATGCCTTAGACTCAAATATAAATGGCAAAATGTACCAAGTCTATAGAAAACAGCTGTTTTCTACAAATAAGCAAGTAAATTATATTTTGCAGTATGTACACCAAATAATTAAAATTTCGAAATGTTAAGCTACTTCTGTTGCTAACCATACCTGAGTATTTCTCAAAATAAGTGTACATCTGTTGAAAAAAAAGTGTGCCTCGAAATAGTAACAAAGTTTCAATGTTTTTATTTAACCATACATACAAAAAATAACATATTTGTGAAGAAAAACTATTAAACTTTAAAGTTGTGAAGAATAAATGGTAAAACCATAGTATTCAATCAATTTTAGAAAGCTTTTTTTAAAAGATGTTTTTTGCGTTTCATACAAAAATCAAATTGCCACCCTACGACTTCATACATGTAACACTTCATAAAATTCGATATGTCGCGTTAATATTGTGCATTTTTTGTATTACAGACCTTGATTAAATGTAGTTTCTTAATTAAAGTGATTTTCTATGGGGTTTCATAGTAAAATATAAAAAAAAATGCGAAAAACAAAATGAGTCGTGCCCATTTACTTTTTAGTAACTTACTCTCTATTTACGTTTTATTTCTACTTCCACGTAATTTCTGAACGCATCCGTTACCTTTTAACACGGACAACACCAGCATCATTCTGATTGGCTGTAGGTCTGACGTCTCCACCATAACTTTTAATGTGAAAATCAGTTTTGAACGTGTTGTCCAAGGGAGATTACTTTTTCGTAATAAGAAATACTTTTTCACTTTTTCACATTAAGATAAGTCTTGATTTATATATGTAATTGTAATACGTGTCGTACGAACATTTAAGCGTATTATATTATTTACAGTTTCAGGTTTTATCAAACCATCGACTTAATATGATCTTAATTTGTAAAATTTTCGTTGCTTTTTCGTAACGTTTTTTATGAATTTCGTTACGTTATGAAAAAGTATAGTGTAAATCTGAGTGTTTAAAGTTCTTAAAACTTTGCCAATATTCAAACCTAAGTGAACATTCACTGGCAAATAGTTCTTTACGAATTTTAAAGTCTCATATGCTTTATTTAATAGGTTGGTTTATAGCCTTATGTTTACTATTTAGTAACATCTAGAACTATTTCATAACAATATTTCGTAACAACTTTTTCGTTACGTACACTTTTTTTGAGAAATACTCACCTACACTATGTATGGTACATAATGTTACATATACAGTTATCTTTCTATCTAAAGTGAGCCTCATGCATAAGTAAATGAAATATTCAAAAATTATACATAATAGGTACATTATTAATATAATTATGATTTCTATGTCCTGAAGTAATATAAAAAGTAACTAGTTTTAGACGATAGTTACTTTGAGTTAATATCTATACTAATATTAAAAAGAAGTAAAGTTTGTGTGTTTGTATATTTGTTAAATTGTAAGGGGTAATCTCGGGATCTACTGAACCGATTTTAAAAATTCTTTCACCAATAGAAAGCCACATTATTGCTGAGTGTCATAGGCTACTTTTTATCCCTGTATTCCCACGGGAACGGGATCTACGCGGGTGAAACCGCGGGACGTCCGCTAGTATTATTATATAGCTTTTGCCCATGGCTTCAAACATACTACTGGGATAAAAAAAAGTTCAAATCGTAACCAGGTGATGATTATATTATCAGTATGTCAAAAGTATCCAAATATGTTGAACCCTAAGTGCTTGGCCACACTGGCAGCGCGGAGCGGGGAGCGGCGCGAGTGCGGGAACGCGCGCGATTGTGCCTGTCCGCAGTCGACCGCGGCTTCGTTCTGAGCGTTGCCGTGTCCAGTGTTTGTCAAAATATAATATGGATGAAGAAGACTTGTTTTTACTGGAAAATTATAACTTTATATGGCATATGCTAAAAGTAAAAATGGAATTAACAAAAGTAATTTAACCAGAGATAATGAAGGACACACTGTATGAAAGATTGCGAGAGCAATTTTTATTTAAATTTTTGTATTGAGGATGTTTCGACATTCATAGTGCAGGTCGTGCTTGAATAGCACTTATTAATTCTTCAACATTTAATTGTGAAGACACCATCACAACAACGCGCGTGTTGAGCTCGAACTAGTTTGAGATTCCCGCTCCCGCACGGGTTGTCGCTTGCCGGTCGCGCACTCACTGCGGCCACTTGTATGAACAAGCTATGGCGCGAGGTGCCCGCGCGCTCCCCGCGGAAAGTAGTCCGCGCCGCTTATCGCGCCCGCGTGCCCACTATGGACGCTCAAATGAAGTTCATACGTTTGAGTACGTCGCGCCGCGCCCGCGTTTGCAGTCTGGCCTTACACTTAGGATGTGAATAGGTAATAGATGGACCAACCAAGAGATAGTTACTTTCCCTATTATAATATTAGTATGGGTTTACAAAACTAACCAGGCCCTGTCATGCTCTACTGACTAATGATCATCATCATCAGCCTATAATGTGCCCACTGCACGGACTCAGGCACGGCTCAGGCCTCCTCTCTAGGAGAGGTATGGGCTTATAATCCACCATTCGGGCCCAGTGCGGGTGGGTACATGTCACATGTCGAGTTACTTGTCATCTAAGACATGGCGGAAACCTCACGTTGGTTTCCTTCACCGTTTTGAGTGCAGTGGACTTCTTCTTCTTCCTGCCCTTATCCCATGTCATTTGGGGTCGGCGCAACACGTTGTTTTCTTCCATTCTGCCCTGTTAGTCGTCACGTTATCATTTATTCCTTCATATCACGGTATCACCCCTCACACACTCCATCCATCTTTTCTTTGGTCTTCCTCTCCCTCTCCATCCATCCACATTTATATTCATAACTTTTTTAGTCACATGCGATTCATCCCTCCTCATAACATGCCCATACCACGACAGTCGATTCCTTTTTAACTTTTCTGTAATTGGCGCAACTTTTAAACTTCCTCTGATATACTCGTTCCTTACTTTATCCATTCTGGTCACACCACACATCCACCTCAACATTCTCATCTCCGCAACATGCAATCTTTTTTCATCCATCTTCTTCACAGCCCAACATTCCGATCCATACAGTACGACAGGCCTAATCACGGACTTGTATATTTTCCCCTTTAACTTGAGGGGCATCCGCGGGTCGCAAGTTGTTCCAGTGACCTGTCGCCATTTCATCCATCCTGAATTGATCCGGTGCGTTACGTCCCGGTCTACATCGCCATCTCCCTGGACAAGCGACCCAAGGTACCGAAAATCGGAGCAGATCGGTATGGGCGTTCCGGCAAGGGTTATAGACCCAGGACTGGAGAGACCGCCGAAATCACAAAACAAGTATTCCGTTTTGGTTCTACTTAGTTTCAGGCCAACATTCTCCAGTCGTTGCCACCACACCTCCAATTTGCTCTGGACCTCTAGGCCACTCTCGGCAACTAATACAATGTCGTCGGCGAATAGCATACACCAGGGAGCCTCTTCCTGAATGTCCAACGTAAGAGCGTCCATTATCACCAGGAAGAGGTAAGGGCTTAGAGCCGACCCTTGGCGTAAGCCAACTGCCACATTGAAGTCGCCGGTAGTGCCCGCTGCAGACCTTACTTGGGTTCTACATCGACTGTACATCGCCCGGATCAACTGCACATACTTCCCAGGCACACCTTTCTCCTTAAGAGCCCACCACAGAATTGAGAACCTCACGGGGTACTCGGTCGTATGCCTTTTCGAGGTCGACGAACACCATGTGCAAGTTTTTATGCGCACCTCTGTATTTCTCGCATAGCTGGCGGATAGCAAAGATGGCATCCGTCGTTCCCCGACCAGGCATAAAACCGAATTGGTTCCGTGAGATCTCGCTCTCTTCTCTCAGTCTCCTTTCAACAACTTTCTCCCATGCTTTCATAGTATGTGACATTAGCTTTATTCCTCTATAATAATTGCACTCCAACACATCACCTTTGTTTTTGAAGATGGGCACCAGCGAACTGTTACACCATTCGTCAGGTATGGCCTCTTCCAGCAACAACTTATCTTCTATATAAATAAAGAGAGAAGTCCTGACTGACTGACTGACTGACTGATTGACTGACTCATCAACGCCCAGCCCAAACCCTTGGACCTAGAAAGCTGAAATTTTGCACAGAGGTTCTCTTTATAATGTAGACAAGGAATAAAGAAGGATTTTTCGAAATTCAACCCCTAAGGGAGTTAAATAGGGGATGAAAGTTTGTATGGAAAATCGTCATTTTCACGCGGGCGAAGCCGCTGGCAAAAGCTAGTTGAAGAATAAAGCTAACCACGACCATCCATCTAACCGCAATAACTTCCACACTTCAACTGGTATTCCATCTGGTCCTATTGCTTTACTATTCTTCATACCACTTACTGCTATTCTGACTTCATCCATACAAACCTTCCTCACTAACCCCTCATTCACTGGTTTATTGTCCAGCACACCACACCAATCATTTTCCTCATTCATCAATCTTTCAAAGTATCCCTTCCATCTATCCCTAATTTTCTCATCATCTGAAAGAATCATTCCAGCCTCATCTTTTACGCATCTAATATGACATACATCCCTCGCCTTTCTCTCTCTAGCTCTGGCAAGCCGGTATAGTTGTTTTTTGCCTGCTGGACTATCCAAAGTGTCATAAAGCTTGTCTTGGGCCTTTGCTCTTGCTATGGCCACCGCTTTCTTGGCTTTTTTCTTTAGAGCATCATACTCAACCTTCTTTTCTGCTTTCAAACTAACATTTGCAACTTCAACACTCTGCCATTCCTTGAATTTTCTCTTTTGTCCTTCAATACACTCTGAATTTCCGCCGACCACCACCATGTATCCCTATCTATTGTGCCCCTTCCTTTCGTCTCTCCTAAAACATGCTTTGCTACACTCCTAATATATCCAGCCATTTCATTTCAACAGTCATTTACACTTCGGTCATTCATGTCCCCCATCTCTATCATTTTATCAACCACTCGCTCTTTAAATTCTTTCGCACAGTCATCCTTCTCTAACATAAGCCATTTTATTTTAGGAGGAGATTTTTCTTTGCCGTTTTTGAGTTGATTTTGTACGTTTACATCCAAAACTAAGAGTCTGTGCTGTGAGACTAAATCTAAAATTTTGAGTGCAGTGGTGATGAAATAAATTACATAAAGTAATGCGCCTGACTGGGTTTGAACCCACGACTTACTGTTTCGTAAGTCGCCGCCACCACTGGGCCATTGTGCCCCCTATAATGATAATAGTAAAGAAATTATCACCTTCAACAAATTATTTATCATTTCTTTTTATTTCAGGTGACATATTCGCGATCGACATCGCAAGAACATGGGAATTCAACCCAAAATTTCCAATTAGGAACATCTTCGTACCCAAAATGATACTCGGTCTACCTCTCCACTTCATACGCCTACTCAACCCTTACACTAAATACTATCTTCATGTGGATCTCAGGACTCCATACTATCTATTAGTCATTCCGCGACTATTTATATGTTTTCTGTCGCTCATAAATGACTACTGCTTGTACAGAATTTGCGTCCTATACGGACAAAACTTCAGAAACAGACTAACAATCTTCGCAAGCTCTTACGTAGTTTTCGCATACTGCTGCAGAAGCTTCTCGAACTCATTTGAAATGATCTTCTTCTCTATGATTCTCCTAATAGTTGCCGAATGTATGCTGAAATCAGATAAAGTGATTTACCACAAAGAATTTCTTAAAGAAAAATATGAGAAAGCAGAGTCGACTGTGGAAAAAGTGAAGATTTATAAACTAGCCACACATTTGCCCAGTCATACATTGAACAAAGTTATTGTTTTGTCTACTATTGTGGTTATAGGGATATTCAATCGTCCTACGTTCGTAGGTTTTGCGTTTTCGCCTGTTTTCTTCTGGCTCCACAGAGGGTTGGGTTCTAAAGTTGTGGGATTTAAGGATTTCCACTATCGTATATTTATGTTTATAATGTGTGGTGTTCCGACGGCGTTGCTGCTTATTTTGGTGGACTCTGGGTATTATGGGTACATGACGATGGCGGACATAGAGTCGCTGAGGATGTCGTGGGAGAACTGGGTGGTGACGCCACTGAACTTCCTGCGGTATAACTCGGATATGCGGAACCTGACGCAGCATGGGCTGCACCAGCGCTGGCTGCACCTCGCCGTCAATGTGCCGCTGCTTTTCAACGTGTTGGGGGTCATCGCTGTCGTCACACTGGCTGTTAACACTTACAGGTAACTTTCTCTCCGCACCTTCTCTTCCCCAGCGAAATCGCTAGGGATAGGCGTTTTAACATTGACCATACTAACTCTTGACGTTCGTTTAACAAAAATAATCTATAAATAAATAAATTATATACATTCGTTTCCTCCAAAGCATGAACGTAGCTAGAACAATACTATGCTTTTCCTTTTGTACGAATTTCACAATTATGAAATCGGCTCCTTAAACAATAGGTCATTATTCGCTTTGACTTGAAACTAGCATTATGCTTCAAGTTACATTGTCTTAATAATTTGTAAACACCCACCGATATGTGTATGACATTTCCATAATACGTTCGTAGTTGCTACTATTCTCTTAGAGGTTCATATAAATAGTTATACATTGTTTCAGGTTTGTTCGCGGCCAGTATAGCAAGTTACCGCAAATCCAGAGCATCACAGGACTTATGCTATTCTCTCTGGTCATCCCTATCGCTGTTCTGTCACTGTTCCCACACCAAGAGGCGCGCTTCATCATACCAGTACTGATCCCCCTGATATATCTGTTTGGAAACCATCTGCACACCAACGAGAGTGATGGACCAAAAACAAGAAGATTTAAAACCACGCTTCGTTATACTTGGTATGCGCTAAACGCTTTACTTACTTTATTCTTTGGATTCATCCACCAGGGCGGCATATTCCCTTTCGCCAATAGTCTCTATCATGAGATCAAGAACAACTACGGAGTCCATACCCACGTTATAACCACGCACAGTTACAGCATACCAACGTTCTTGCTTCAATTGGAGAGCACCACCAAAGTGTACCGGGATAAGCAGACGGGACATAAATATAGACTTGCTCCCGCCACATTTTTACATAAATATGGATCAAAGCCAATGCAGAATTTATTTTTACAAGTCGATGACGTCTTGACAAACGCTGAGAAGTTACTGCATGCTTACAACAAGAAGTACAGGATTTATATTGCGTCCCCGTGCTCTCTGGAGCGTGACCTTCGGCTGGCAGCTGCAAAGTACCCCTACTTTGAACTAATCGAAGAGTTTTCGTACTACCCTCATTTTTGTACAGAAGCATTCCCAAACTTCCCCTCGCGCCATGACCAATATTGTCTCGAAAATACCTCGATACGAGTACGAACGAACGAATCTCGCGCAATAGATCTAAATATGTTACAAAGAATCTCATGCTTTTTGAAAAAGTTTTGTCTTAGGATTTATAGGGTTAAACCGGATACGAAATTTCGTATTTAAGTTATATTAGTCAATTTTGATAAGCAATACTTAAATAAGTACAACCAAATCATGGTATTATATAATTAAAATCGTGTACTTACCGCCTAATTATAATTATTTGATAACATAGTGCTCAATTAAGTTTATCATCAAAAACATTTATAATTAATGAGTATATCATTTTTATACAGGATGTATGCTTGAATCATTTACTCGTAAGGGACATTATATTGTATTTAAGGAATATTATATATAATTATCTGAATTTGACATTAGCAATCAATATCATGCCACAAATTCTTTAGTTACAAAGGATTGTGTTAGTTATAGTATTTTTTATTAATTTAGTGTCAAAATAAGATATCGAAGCCTCATTCCTGCAAACTGCTTTTAATAATAAATAAATAAATAATTCATAGTGTAGGTACTATGTTACCGTAAGAAAACCTAACGGTAAATCACTTTTTAATCGTAAAACTCAGGCATGAGGGTGAAAAGTGGTTGATCGCCAGTTTTTTTGGTTGTACAAACTATAATATTATACTTATCTGATTATCTGTCTGGCATTGGATAAAACTTAGCTTTTAGATGAATATAGGTACAACGTGTAACTGAAAGGGTATAGCCATATTTAAGGGTGTGCTATAGGTAGGTATAGATCATCAAACTGAGCAACTTTCTCCATGAGAGCCACATCGTAGTCGCGAGTAAATAATCAGCTGCCTCATACATTTGAGTCGAGGTGGTTTTAAATTTTGTATGGGATGGGATAGCTGATTATATTTGACTATATACCCTTTCTGCTACACGCTGCATGGGCGAAATCGAATTCTGTTTTTGACAGTATTATAGTTCAAAAGTCAATTATACTCGTGCTTCGTTCTCGAGATTAGTAACCTGAAATAATAAACCTATTACTTATTTACACATGTAGTATCACCCAGGATTCACCACATAGCTTATTTGTATTTCTCACTGTTTAAATTAGATATTTTCTGATCGTTTAAGTATTGGTTTAACTGGCAATAACAGTTTTATTCCCAAGTTTACATGCGTAAAATTTCGCAAAGCCTATGTTCAGAGCTGCCAAGATAATTTGATCGCACTGTAGGTACCTATAAGTTTTATTTATGTTTATGGTCAAATGAAATCATTTTACAAAGTATATTCGTTAGTTGTATGATACAATTTTATTCTTTTACAATTTTTATTCTACATGCACTGTTTTTTTTTTATAATGATTTATTCAAAAAAATATTTGTTGTATTTTGAAATCACTTTAGAAATAACACAAATAAAACCGGCCAAGCTCGAGGGGGCCTCGCGCAGAAAGGGTTCCGTGGCACCAAGCATTTGGAAACTTAACACTTAGTTTGACACAGTTTGTCTGTTACAAAACTTTTTGGTATTGATTTGATGCCCGCTATCGATTAATATAGGTGTTATGAGTGGCCACTATATTTAAAATAAAATAAAATTAGGCCGGCAGGCTTCATACAAATATCTTCTTAAGTGTGGTGCTAACAGAGTAACAGTAGTCGGGTTGTGACATGCGGACGAAGAGACAAACTTTTTTACCATTAGGCAACGGAACCCTAAAAAGTAGGTACTCTATTTTTTCTCTTCTGTTATATTATGAACATGCTAAGTAGTTGGCAGCTTAGGAAACCATTCATTGTCCTCTTGTATACAGTAGTATGGATTCATCAAGTACTTAATGCTTTACTTGCGACCCTAGGAAGCGGTAATAGGGTTCAATATTGTTTGACTATACAAATTGTAACTTGTAAGAATATTTCTGTACATCTCGTTGGTATACATCACAGGCACTGAATTGTATTTAAAAATGGCATTTGTGTGTTGTGTGTTATGGTGTAAAATTAACTACCTTATTTTTAAGTAACTTAATAACAATATCGTTTCACTTATGTGTTAATTAAAACAATGAATGATGCATTTTGAGAATCCAGACAAGAAAAGAATCTGATCAGACAAGAATCTGTTTATAGTAGGTGCTGCATGTTTTTTTGGCGCGTGGCTATAGTAGGAACTAAGCATCAAGCTACTGTCAAATTTTCCCCGTCAACTATAAACTTAGATGTGCTCTGGCGGATGTACAATTTTCACTAATGTTTATAACAACAACAGCACCTTTTTTTTTTTTTGGTGGGTGGAAAATCATCGAATAACCCCCCCCCCCCCCCCCCGCTCTTGGGCAGAGCGAAGGGGAGTGTCAGACTTCTACTGACTAAAAACCAAACCCATGTTCCTTCTTCGCCCTTGTGTCGGAGCCGCGTTAACCTTTTGATAATCCACAGCCCCGACAGGCGTCGGCCCTTGCGGGCCCCTTCCATATTGCTGACATCTCTTTGAGGCGCGCGTGGAACACGTACGCGCCGCCGACACGGTCTGTTGCCGTCATGACGACGGCCGGACGGCGAGCTAGCCCGTTACTCACCGTCCACAGGCCCGCGTCTACGGTGGCCGGAGGTCATCGCGTGACCCCCGACGCCCGGAGCGCCTTCCGCGGCGGCTGGGACGTTGAGAGGTTCTCTCCCTCTCTCGTACCGCCACCACCTTCGCTAGCATCACTGCTTCGCAGAAGGAGGCGACGGCGTCCCATTCCTCTTCGCCCCGGACCATGGCTTGCACCAGGGCCGGACGCGAGAGGTCGCCGCCGCCGATCGCCGCTACGAGGACACGGCGGGGCTCTGCCCAAGCAGGGCACGCCTCCACAGTGTGCTCCACCGTGTCCTCCGGTCGATCCTCGCAGTGGAAGCATCCGGGCGTTTCCTCCCGCCTGATTCGGTACAGGTACCTCCCGAAACACCCGTGTCCGGTGAGGACCTGCGTCAGACGGTAGGTGAGGGCGCCGTGGCGCCTCTCCAGCCACTCCTCAAAGAGAGGACTTACCGCCACTATCGTGGCGTGCCCTACCAACAGCGCCCTTCTGGTATTTTCACTCAGGCGCCAAAAGTATCATGCAATACTATTAAAGTAGGTAATATTTACATAAATGGACTGCTTAATGCTATGTAAAATAGAGTTTAGTGCAATGTGTTAGTGTTTAACTACCAATAAAGACATCTTTGTTACATATGCTGTATTTTTTGTTTTCTTTTCTTTGGATAATATAGTGAACAACACAACTATTTTCTCCAAATGGATCAACATCATCCACAGTTCGACTTCACCCACTGGTGGGGTACAGGCCTGCTCGTGCCAAGCTCCACACTCTTGTGCCAGTCTCATCCAGGATATTCGTATCCCACAATGGTAACAATTTCATCTGCCTACCTTTCCAAATGGATGGATGAATGATACTTGCGATAGTTGCGTTCACCAGTATCAACCGGCCGCACACAAAGGATTCCGTATAAAATGCTATAGGAAGAACCCATATTATGTCCTCTATTAACGCTGTTTGCCCGACCTTGAGAATTGAACCTAGCACTTCATCACCAGCGTTAGCTAACACTAGACTAACGTGGCATTATAGTAAAGTCATTAAAAAATTGTAGTCACGCCTGCGCGTTGCCCTCGGCAGTGATAATACTTGAACTACAGAATTGTCCCTATTTATCATAGACTTATACCGCCACGGGTAAGAATAATACCTACTCTAGAATCAGTCTCAAGTTTCATTAACTTAATTATGTTGAACTCTGATCTCTGATGGTTGTGAGCGGCGTAATCAAAGAGAAGCAACATTTCTTTTGCTAAACACCCGCCAAAGGTCAATTGTGGTTAATTTAGTTACGGACTTCAATAATCATAGGTAGTAGTTCACTGAAGAACAAAAAATAAGAATCTTTTATTTGGAAACATTATGAAGCCTGTTTACAAATACTTCTCAGACCGGTATTTTGCGGAAGGTAGGCTCCAATCGCTGCTGAAATATATTTGAACTATTTTGAACAACTCTTCGCTAGTGATGAGCACAGAACACATCTTACTTAATGATGAGCCAGTGATCTAGTGGGGGGGGGGGGAGCAGGGAGGCCACCATACGGGCGGCGCAGATGCAGCGGCGGCAAGCGAACTGACCGCTAGAGTTTAAATGTTCTGTGAAGATGACTCACCGCCGCCGACTATACATGCACTATACCAAAGACTTGTCTAGCTGCTAGCTGTCGCCACTGCTGTAAAATAATGTCTTGCTTACACCAAAGCATACATCAGATTGAGTAAAATACCTTAAATATGACACACATAACATTCGAAATTATAAAAAATGCTTTTGGACTGATAATTTTATTTATACTTAAATTAATTTAAACTGTTTTTTTTTCAGACTTTTGGTACTTATTATGTTAATAGAGGGGCGGCAAAAGCTCAGGTTAGCCACTATAATGAGCAGAGTACTAATAGTGTTTTAAAACTGGTATTTCGCCTTTCTGCACATCTTACCATACCTTATCCTTTCGAGTTTTATCTAGATATAAGGTTCTTTTATTTCAATCTTGATATTTTGTAAAATAATGAATATTAATTGATTAGTCGATTAAATAATATTGTTTAGTCGGTATGTCGATACTGCTGTTCACATCACTAGGATTTAGGGATTTAGTGGACTGTCATCTGCGACTTTGACATTTGCTGTCATAACAAACTTTTGAAAAACGTGGGTTTGTTGTTGAATGTTTTGCAGTGTTTAAAAATTAATTTCTCATGTCTCCGCAAAAAGAATGTGTGGAATCTACTCTTGCGATGTCTCTAAAAGTTATACGAATGTACGACTGGCTGTTGGACTTATTTGTTCTGGTAAGATTAAATTTTAGAAAACAATGTCATTCATTTTGGGCCATTGATGTAGTTTGGGCATAGGCATCCAACGTAAATGGCCAATTGTTTTTTGCATCTAAGTGCCCTAAACTTTTCCTTTTTTAGGACTTCTTCGTTGACGATCATTGGAATAAATTGCCGGATACGTGGCGACATACTTTCGAACACATGGACCCCCAGCATTTAGGAAACATTCTGTCCAACAGGCCATCGAACCAGTTACTACCACTATCATTCTTAGCCTTAGTAAAGACTGTACAGGCACTCACCTTACCAAGAAAAAGGGGCTATAAAAAAGAAAGTAATAAAAAAGAATCAATTATTTTAGACACATGTAAATATCACCCAAAGTTAAAGAATTTGTTTTTAAAACATGTGAAGTTAAAGAAGAGACATGAGATAAGCCTGATGGCTGATGTGGTGGTAGATACTGCCTTTCAAAGTGGTTGTAACTCTGTGATAGATTTTGGCTCAGGCTTGGGACATTTGGTGCGAGTCCTGGCTTACCGGGATGACATGTATGCCGCAGGGATTGAGTGCCAGACACAGCTCACTGAGGAGGCTAGGTCTGTACCCTTGGTAGGTATAAATAGAAATGATATTGAGTGCAAGTTAAAAGAACTTAATAATCTGATCATCTACTCATTTAATAAATCTCACCTTTAAACAAAGACTAACTGCTATACTCAGAGAGCTTTAATGATTACTTAGGCCATCACTAGTAAAGGTTTTAACAGTTTTTGTATGAGTAAGTGCTATACTGGAAATTATCCCACAAGTGGTTTTAAATGTAGCCTATAAAAACTTGGGGATAATGTAGTTTCTCGCTAGTGAAAGAATATTCGCAATCAAATAAGTACCTAATTCAAAATATTCCCCCCTACTACATACAAACAAATTTTATCTTTTTTTATATATAAAGTATTTTATTTTATAAGTCCGATCTTTGAAAGAAATCAATTTGTCTATTGTAAAGTTTTAATTTTTCAGGAAGCTTGACTTGCAATTGGAATACACAGTCAAAAAGCATCTTTCTCCTGAAGCCATAGCCAAACTAAAGCGCCCTCTACATTTCAACATGACTTTATCAAGTCATCAACAGCTTCGGTCACTGCCCCTACCAGACAGTATGCAGAACTACGGTCTAATAGGCCTCCATCCTTGTGGAGACTTGGGACCATTATTACTGAAACACTTTGTTGAATCTCCTAACATAAAGTTTATTTGTGTGGTTGGATGCTGTTTCATGAAACTAACCTGTGATGGTCCAGATCGAGGTTATCCCATGAGTAACTATGTGAACAATTTGAATAGTAAGCTATCGTTCCCGAGTAGAGAAATATCTTGCCATGCCATTGAGGTGTACTGCGAGAGGCTTCGTAAAGGAAATTATGGAGATCTGAAGGTGAGGAAAAGAAAATCTTTTGATTTTATTAATCAATTTGTTAGCTGGAATAATTTTATGTGTTTTCCATCAGAAGTTTCTTGGTAGTAGCCTAAAGTACGGATTGGCCTTAATTGATAGAAATGGTCTCGCCCCCATAACTATAGCTGGTGGTTTTGATTTTGTTTTTGGTTATTATGATATTATGTATTTCTCATTTACAGATACATGCATACAGAGCAGCCTTGGAGAGAATTCTAGTGGAACATGACCCTAAACTACGACATGCTCCAGTCAGGAGCATCAAGCATTCAGATACCATGACATTTGAAAAGTAAATATTATTTCAATCATTTCTTATCAAAAAACAGAGATTCTTTCAATGTCTGATCACACCTTTCATTCACAAATTAAATATAATTGATTATGGTTATTACACCGACATCTATGTCAAAAATGAGGACCTTACATCAAAACTGCTTGGTTGCTGTATCGTGAAGTTAAAGTTTATCTTCTATGGAAGAACCCAATAACAATGTTTGGGCAGTAGCCCACCAGACAAACCCCGTCGGTCGGAGAATTCTCCCTTCCCCTTGTTCTCCACTTTTAATTACAATTCTGTTCAAATTCAAATACAGATACTGCTCCCAAGCCATAGAGCGCGTGCACCTTCCTCTTCCAACATCATCCGCTGTCTGGTCGCGTGGCCTCGCCGACCTGGCGCAGTGGCGTCGCGTGGTCGTTGTGTACACACTGCGACTGGCACTGGCGCCGCTCGTGGAGACTGTGGTGTTGCTAGATAGAGTGCTCTATGTATTGGAGAGAGGTAAGTGTTGCAAGCACCTTCCCCTACCAACATCATCCGCTGTGTGGTCACGTGGTCTCGCCGACCTGGCGCAGTGGCGTCGCGTGGTTGTTGTGTACACACTGCGGCTGGCACTGGCGCCGCTCGTGGAGACTGTGGTGCTGCTAGATAGAGTGCTGTATGTATTGGAGAGGGTACTCCCTTACTTCTCCTAAAATTGTTTGTCCGAAAATCATTATCCATAACACGTTTGCCATAAACTTCATTAACCATAATGTTCAAATTGCCGAAATTTTGTTTAACATATTTATCTTTAGTTCTAAAAGTATTCTGTCCTAATATCGATTACTATAATAATTGAATCTCCTAATTTTACATGACCTAAATTAATACGTCCTAACTATTGCTTTACCTAATGTGTATTATTCCGAAAGTTCGTTTATAATAAATATTATAGTCCTGAAAAAAATTCGAAGTGTCTAGTCGTCCGATTAGCTGATGAATAAAATTAATTAGTCGTCATTCCCGGCAATTCGGGGACAGAAGATATTAGTGTTATTTAATATGCGAGCGAAGCGAGCGCGCGTCATGGAGTACATGCATTGCATGTATGAGTGACGTAACCAAAAGCTTTGTTATACTTTGTTCTAATAATGTTATTATGATAAATAAACATTATGTTATTTTAATTTAGGACTTAAAACTTTTATGGAAAACGATTTTATGTCTTTCGTATATTATTGATTGTAATATTTATGACAAATGGATTTAGGACATATTATATTTAGGGATTTCAATTTTATGGCATGTGATATTATGTGATATTTAGTTCGGGTAAGTTATCATTCGGAAAAATGATGATTAGGACAAAAAAAGTTATGGCATTTTAAATTATGGATAAAAAAGTTAGGTGACACAATAGATAACCATTGGAGAGAGGTAAGTGTTGAAGGCACCTTCCCTACCAACATCGCCCACTGTGTGGACCTGTGGCCAAGCTGTTCGCGCAGTGGCGTCGCGCGGTCGTTGTGTACACACTACGGCTGGCACTGGCGCCGCTCGTGGAGACTGTGGTGCTGCTAGATAGAGTGCTGTATGTATTGGAGATAGGTAAGTGTTGAAGGGACCTTCCCTACCAACATGGCCCACTGTGTGGTCGCGTGGCCAAAGTGGCCTGGCACAGTGGCGTCGCGTGGTCGTTCTGTGTTAAAAATGGGAATACGAGTGTGTTACGGACTTACACCAAGTTAGGAGATACTGAATAATTAATTGTGATCACGTCTAAACTACAGAATAGAAGTAAAACAAAAAGTTCACTTAACTAAATTAATTTAATGGTGGAGACAAAAATACACTTATTTGACATTGAATTACTTTACAGTTTTACACATTACACAACTTTTATGTACAGACATCGCTTCATAGGAATACATAGACGAGTGAAAGTAAGCGACAAATCAAAACTTACACTAAATATTTTCTTTGGCACTTTATAACTAGAAATATTTGTACAAGGATGTGCATGGGGTATCGAATCACAGGATAACATCTTACTTGGGGAATCTGTGCTTGGGGTCAAGTTGCACTAGGTATAGGAGCCACGGTCATAGGTTTCTAATTTGTTTTCGACATTATTTCAAGCAAGGTAATGTGGATATTTGTTTGGCAGTGAAACCTTGCGGCATCTTGCTAGAAGTACGCCAGTTCTAATGCGATTGATGGAAGATGCGATGCGCCTTGAAGATGCAAAATGCAATTTTCATTGAAGAGCTGAATTTCAACGAAATTGCGTTGTGCATCATTTACACCTTTAAAATACAATTAAGAATTTAGTTAATTCAATTCTGTTTGCCTCTTCAGGACCGTGGTCTCCATTGTGCGTTTTTTAAACTATGTAGGTAGTTCCTATCATAAACATATAATTATTTTGATAACAATATAGGTGTACCAATTATATTGGTGACTTAGCTGTTATGAGCGTACATTCTTAATTAAAAATACAGTACCACCTACCCTTAAATAAATACCTACTTGTTGATGTTGTCACTATCAACTCGGGGAAATGAATATTGCTAAGCAAATTCACTGCCAACTTAAATATTCTAATATTGGTGTCAATTTGCTTAAGAATTCATTTCATTGAATTAACATAAAATAGGCACTTCTAGAAAATGTTAGAGTGCCTGCCAATCGTTACAAAAAAGAGCTGAAAAGGTTCCAACAGAAATCAGTCACCCAAGTCTCGGGAGTTTCCTTGCGTGATCGAATCAGAAATAAAGACATCCGCATGAGAACCAAGGTTACTGACGTAGCCCGAAGAATTGCCAGACTTAAGACCTTAAGTGGAAATGGGTAGGGCACATTGCTCGCAGAACGGATGGCCGAAGGGGCCGAACAGTTCTGGAGTGGCGACTGCGAACCGGAAGACGTTGCGTTGGAACCTCGAGGTGGACCGATGACCTGGTGAAGGTTGCGGGGATCCGTTGGATGCGAGACGCACGGGACCGGTCAAACTGGCGACACTTGGGGGAGGCCTATGTCCTGCAGTGGACGTCTTTCGGCTGAAAAGATGATGACGACTTTCCCGCTCTGCCCAATGCAATCATACTGGACACTGTTTAATCAACATTATTATGTTAAAGGACATCATCCACATTTCATACAGTTTTGGTCCAAAAGTAAAAGTGCCGGCCAAATAAAAAAAGTGTTTTATTCTGATAGAACTCGTCCGCCTTAGAATTTCTTTATATGACACCAAAGCTGTAGCATCACTATACTTGGTATTATTTGAGTTCTAAAAATACTATAATTATAAAGCTCAATTACCACTGACTAACTGATTGACAGACTTGTTCTCCCAGATGGTGGATGGGGAGGTGGGTATATTTTGACAGATTCGTAAACACTCTCGTAAGTATGGGAAAAGTGCCAAACCCCCCCTTTTCCCCCCCTTTCTCCCCCCTCCCTATCGTATCTCGGAAACAAAGAGACTTTACGAGTTTTTTTTTTAGGGATTCGTATAGAGGAAGCTTGGGGAAGTAAAAACCATTTTTCAATGTTGACCCCCTTGCCCCCCTTCACACCTCCTTTAGGCGGATCTCGGAAGTTAAGACTTGGAACATATTTTTTTTCAGATTTATTGAAAGGAAAAATGTATGAAAAATCAGGTTTTTTAACATTAATACCACCAAGTATATTGGTGCCACAGCATTGGTGTCATATAAAAAAATGCTAAGGCGAACGAGTTCTTTCAGAATAAAGCACTTTTTTTTATTGGCCGGCCACTTTGACATTTGGACCAAAATGGATGATGTCCTTTAGCAATATCGTCTGTCAATTTCTGAAAAAAGACATACTGACATGGGGTAACCCATGTGGGTGTACACTATTAGGTAGAGGTACTCCTAACATTTGGGAGAGTAAGGCGTGATGGTTTAGTATGGTAACGCTGAGTGCGTTGTCAGTATGTCAGTATTGCCCTTTCAAAAACTAAATTTTTCTTCACCAGTACTTTAGTCTTAAAAAAAAAATACTATCATATTATATAAATAAACGTTTTCTTGTTACAGGTCTAACGTGTGAGATCCGACCAGTGTTCGACCCAAAATTGTCGCCCAGGAATCATATTATAGTAGCGAAAAGATTGTAGTGATTTTAGAAGTATTTACACTTTTATTTAAATTGTTACTGTTCATTTACTGAATAAATAAACTTAGGTGCTTGTGTGGTTGAAATAAATATGGCCTTATAGTCCTACTTAATGAGAAGTTTTTTTTCAAATGTCGTTTTGGTAACTAATACCTAATAATAAGCAGTAAAATAATTGATAAAGTATCTCTCTCTCTACATCATCAGAATAGGCCTGTCTGAAGAACCTTTAAGACCTATTTTCTTACGTTTATAATCTTTATATTACATTACAAATAGGTACCAAGAACAATATTTGTAGAATGCACGCGTTCAGTTTCAATAAATCATATAAGTACACATTGTATGTTCTATTAAAATGCAAATGATTAGGTATTATTATACAAAGGTCTTTTTTTTCTCATATTTCGAGGTGGCTCAGGAAAAGAGCACTTGGAAGGAATTGAGAGAGGGCTTTTGTCAGCAGTTTCGATATTCAAGATATATACGTCTGCAGAGTTTCTCTAGTTAATTTTATTTAACTCTGAATAATTTAAAATATCTCATACATTCACTCAAAGCTCGTATTTATAATAAAGACTAGTGATAATTGTACGACTGTGCTTACAACATTTTGTTTTTCAATTTAATTTTCAATTTTACTAACGGGCAAGGAACTGGAAGGGAATATCTGCCTAATTATGTGATGTTTATGCACGTCTCAAATACGTCCAAGAAACTTTTAAGAACTTACTTACTAAAAAAAACGTTGAAGAAAAAGTAACAAGAAAAAAAGACTTGATACAGACTTAGACGTCCACAAACATTCTCTTTTATTACATAACGTGATCCAACGTGTCCTGGTTTAATTGTGACAACACACGGTTCTTGAAAGGCTGATTCAACTCCCGAAAATGCACACTAGCTGTGAAATTTCACAACTGCATGCAGCTGTTTTTGGGTTGAACCAATTATATCACCCGAATGTGATTCATCATCATTCTCCTGATGCCCTTATCCCAATTTATTTAGGGTCGGCGCAGCATGTCAGCTTCTTCCATACTTCTCTATTACTTGAGATTTCACCAGATACCTTATTTCTTGTCGAATTGTAATTGACTATAGTGAGCTGAAGTTGAACGGAGTTGAACCACGTTTTGGAATAGATAAGGGCCGATCTCACCATAGGAAGTAAGCGCGATCAGCACATGTAAGAAACAGCGTTCAAAATTGTCCGTGTCATTGTTACGTGATATTGACATTCGACATCTTTCGAACGCGGCTCCCGCCAAAACGCATAGGTGCGAGTCGCTTACTGAAAAATAGTATGAGCAGAGCTAAAAGACGCTAGAATGGTTTTTCATGGATATTGTGACCGCACACCTACACCCGCACGAGTATTAGCGGACTTCCAGATAAAATGCTGACTACGTTTAGTTCTATTGGTGAAAATCGCTTTCAAGTGTCAGGTCCAACGTTCTTGCTAGGTTCACATATAATATAGCATTGATGGTCGCGACGCTGGCATGGGCATCATGCGTTAGCGGGGACGCTCTGCGGCAGCATGGGCGCCGGTTCTTCGTCGGAGTCGTCTGACTGGACGCGGGTAAACCGACGACGTTCTAGCAGACGTCGCAGCTTGAACTCGCCGTGGCCGTACTCCCAGCGGCGACGGGTCACTCCCTTGCGACCTAGCAATGGGTTAGTTACTTAAACATAACTGGTGAAATGTGGATATAAGTACTATATTAATTACCTACACCTCTGAAACTTTTTGGTGATTTTAGACGTGATGTTATGTTATAATTATAAATAACTGGGTGAAATTCTTACATTTGGCCGCTTAGTGCATAATTATTCTTATTCAATTCAAATCAACTTCCCGACAATGATATTATAAAGAAAGATACGCCATGTTCATACTGAATGGCGTTCAGATATCGTTGCGTTCTACGACAGGGATAGATAATACGGAACGTTTAAGATAAAAAGAGATAGCTAGTTACTAAACTGCACCAATTGCCGTAGTTTGTCCTCAACAATTTGTGCGTGCTAATGCGATATCTACCTCTTTTTTTATTTATAATATCATTGCTTCCCGAGGTGTTTTTCTGCTGGTCAATGGAAAAATTGGAAATATTCATCACCCCCTTTTTTTTTTTTTTGGTGGGTGGAAAATCATCAAATGAAGGGGTTAGGTAAGGGTCACTCGGCCCACTATGAAAATCGGACCAGGGACCAGTTGGCCCTTTTAAAAATTGATAGTGGTAAACTGGGCCCTACCTCCTTCCTACTTCTGTTCTTCTGGTAGTTTGTGGCACTTTAATACCAATTCTTATTTTTTCAAACAAAAAAAAAAGAAACCGAATGTTGCCACTAAAGAGTGTCACTAGTTCGGTGCTATATTTCAACCGAACTAGACCCTCAGCAGTGGGACACAATATAACAAAAAAAAATACTAACCCACCCTTCACTTGATTGAAGTTAAAAGAGATGTGGGCAACAAGTGTGGCTGTAGTCGTGTAATCGTGTTTTTATTTCGATCTAAAATTATTTAACATGACTAATTAATGAATTACGAAAGCGATTTTAAAATAAATCGTGCTAAAATTTTAATTAGGACCTGTCCTGCGTTTTGCACGCGATTGCAAATAAGTAATCGAAGCATCTTAAGGACTAGTAAAGATAAACAGAAGTGAAACAATCGATTCTCAAGTAGAAGTATGATTTATACTTTCAAAAACTACTAGGGGAAGTCAGCTCAAAGCGGCCATAGAAGGCAAAGCGGCCACGATTCATTTTTCGGATATTTGAAGTGAAAGCGCGACGTTGCCATTCTGCACGCGTAATAAACCCCCCGCCCCGTGCCGATCAGTCATTCGGTAGCGGTGGGATTGAGCGGGTGGCTCTTAGTGACGAAAAATACGTTTTCGCGTCATTTGTTAAAATAATACAAGGTAAGTTTAACCTGTTTTGGTCAAACCAAGTTTAAATGCTTGCATTGCACGTGTATTGTTACTTGTCTACTTGGCTTTGTTTCTTTAGTATTAGCTCCAAAATTTGATAAATAATGTGGGAGTAGTTAATTTTTGTAACAAAATGGGCGATAAAGGCAAAGCGGCTCGGGCAAAGTGGCCAGGTGACCGCTTTGCCCTTATTAAAATAATATGATTAGATTGATAATGCTCAGTTATTTTGTTTAGATGGTCAACAATTACAAACGTAAAACTACCCAGGCGTCTTGGGATGAAGTCACGATGGCCCGAGCAATCAAAGATATAAAAGAAAAGCGCGGCTCAGTTAAATTTATCGCAATAAAATACGGTATCCCTCGTACAACTCTCAGAAGACACTTGCAAACAGGATCTGCCATCAAGAAACTTGGCAGATTTACAACAGTATTTACCCCAGAGCAAGAAGAAGAGCTCCTAGAGTACATATTTCATATGGACAACCTCTTTTTTGGCCTTAAGACTGATTGTGATTAAAACGGGTAGAAAATGTTGATTATTTCATTAAAAATAATAAATAATGTTTTTAATATTTTTTATTTTATTTTTATTTTGTCTAGCACGATATATTTCAACAAAAAATAAACATTTCCGAAGAATTTTTGGGGTGGCCTCTATGCCCTTACCACTATGGCCGCTTTGGGCGACCCCTCGGGCAAAGCGGTTTTTTGACAAGTTTTTGTAATCTACAGATCTAAGGCTTCTATTTAAATTTTCGCGAAATTTAAATTGCAAATTACAAAAATTAAATTAATTCTCTACCTATTAGTATAAAATTATTTTCAAAAATGAATCCTTTTATAGGTTTTTTTCTTAATTTAAAGTTAAGGTGGCCGCTTTGAGCTGACCTCCTACTACTGAACAAAACTAGCGTAGTGAGCTTTACTAAGAAAAGTGACCTTATTACTGAAAGCCGAACTAAAAACTTTTGGCTGAAATGTGAACTAAAAAGGTGTAGCATGCATCGGTGCGTAAATAAAAATACAAGAAGCTGCTTCCAATAAATATATTTTAACAAACCAACAATATAATTGCACATCACAACTCATAACAAACACAATATTTGAAAGCGCAAAATAATATAAAAGTGAGTTTGTGTAAAAGTAAAAAAACAGAACGGAATGAGATAGATAGACTAGCAACATTGCTGCAAGGATGTTTTGGCGCTCGAATGATGTTGACAGCTGCTGTCAAACATTTGTGTTTTATTGTTAATTCTTATTTTGGCCACGCGCCTGAAGATCCTTGTACAGCTATACTAGCTAGAGTAACGAGTAAGGCCGCGCTCACTTTGGACACGAATTTGTATCGTACGTAAACGTACAATAAAAATTAGGCTAATTATACGTACGACTAACTCGCATCCAGTATGTGCGCTCCCATAGTACTTGGAAGGTTAGGATCGTTCGTACGTGTTCGTACGAGTAAAATTCGTACGAAAACGCGTCCAAGCTGAGCGCGGCCTAAGTGCATGTTTACGAACAGGCGGGGCGTGCTGCGTTTATAATTCAAACACATGGCAATGTATGAAAAAGTTAACGATTTCAAACGTCGATTTTACGAGAAGTTATTTTTCGCTCGTTAGTTTAAAATGCAGTGTTTGTTGCGGTGGACCCATCTCTCGGTAAATTAATAAAAAAGCACGAGATGATCCTTCTGCACGCGCCGCGCAACGCCCCGCGTCTCCGTAAACGAGCCCTTAGGCGGAGGACGCACTAGTAAAATTACGATGCGGCAGAACAAAATAATTATGTATATCGGTTATGTTATATTAATTTAAACGTCGTATTTACTTTTCCATAATCCCAACACCGTATTCACTTTACTAGTGCAGTCGCTTCCTAATTCTTATCATCCACCGCCAACCGAATAATTAGACATCATTAAAATATTAATCAAATATTTCCATTTTATTACGCAGTGGTAATGTCTATTGCTAGATTTATTTGTTGGTAGATTTATTCATTTGGATGGCGGCGAAAAGGTACTACTAAATAATGACCCTTATAAGATGTGGTTTGATGTAATATAGTTCATTTTAAATTATGATTATAAAATAATAAACACTTGGCAAGTTTTATGAAACTATTTTACATCAATATTAAAGGAGAATGGGCAAATCTTTGTGGGTAATTGTGGATTACCTCATCTTGATACAGCACTGGCGACAAATCGCCCATTATCTTTTGCAACTACATCATAATCTCTTGAAGGTAGCCAACTTAAAATTAATACAGAACAAAATATACAGAAATAAATAAAAATAACTATTGTATTCGAGCTACGAAGAAAATAAATAACAAGTAAAAAATAACAATATTAGCTTATTGTGATGAGAGATCACTAGGCATCGATAAAAATGATTTCATCATAAATACGTTTTTTTTTGTAAGTAATTAATATTTTAAAAAGCATCAGATCGCAAGAAAGAGATAGTTTGGCTATTTATTATAATTTCCTTTAAGGACATCTATTCTTATTGAGAACTGAATAAAAAATACTTTTAAAATCTTCCACTCTGGCCTTGTTAGTAACATTCATCACAGAAAACAACCATTAAAATACTTGGTTATATATGTATTTGTTAATAATATTTTGTTATACTTAGTCCTTTTTCTATCGCTTGGGGTTATCCACACTTTGTGAAATTATTCTCTTAGAATAAATAAAACTATGGCATCTAATGTAAAAATATAAGCTGCCTTTTTGTGATGTTTCTATAGGTGTTGTACCTAAGTATTATTAGATAATGTAATGGAATGTATCACTTGAGCAAATGTAAAAAAAATGGGCAAGTAGTTTAAATCATGAGTCTATTGAGCTTATATCCATAACAACCAGTATTTAAAGAATACCCTTTGTAGAAAAAAATGTTTAATTGTGCTATGAAAAAATAACACAAAATTGAAATAAAAAAAAAATAACTTGCGTTAGTGTCCACTGATTTGTATGGAAGTATTCAAACTGGCGTGAATATTCGTAGGCCTTATAAAGGAGTGACCACGTTTATCGACAGGATTTGCTCTAGTTTGAATAATTTTTCTGAGAGTTCAGAAACATGTAGGTATAGTGATTTGTTAAACGTGGGCGATACTTTTGGTGCTTGCGATTTCCATATTTCAGAATGAGTCCCTTAGTAAAAGTTGGTCATCATTCTTTTTTTTTACTTTTATTATGAAACTTCACACCTCTAAAGTATCGCCCCCGTTTAACCAATCTTCGTGTGATGTAGGTGTGTGGAGGTGTCAACTGTCAGTGCACGAGCGGCTCAGCCTCGTACCCCTTACCGGTGTTCCTCGCGCGCAGCAGCGCGAGCGCGGCCAGCGCCAGCAGCGCGGCGGCCGCGGCCCCCCCCGCGCCCCCCAGCGCGCCGCTCCACCACTCCCACGCGCCCGCGCCGCCACCCACCGCTACGTGCGCGCTGCCTATCACTTCTGAAAACAGGGTTTTTGTTCTCTGTCATTTGTTGTGGGATAGAGATAAGGGATAAGACGTATAGCTTCGTCTTTTTCTTTCTCAAAGCTCGAACACTTGGCAAGTTTTAAGGCTCGACTGACGGTTTTTAGTTTTTATAACACCCTAATTTTTTAAGCTTTTTAGTCGCGAAAACACTTAGTCGCCTTTTAAGTTATTAGTCACCTTGAAAATAATAAGCCATAAAGAAATACGTACAAATAAATTATGATTATACCTTCGAAAAATCGGATATTTTCCTATAAAATATACATTGGTTAATTTTAATTAAAAACAGAACAAGTTATTTACGGATGCAATATAACAACAATAACACAAGCAGGAAATAAACATTACTGATATGATTCATAATTGATTTTGAACTATCAGAATGGACAAAAGCACTCGACACACAAAAACATTTTGAAAACACGGGACGACAGGGATAAGCAACATTCAAATATACTTATAATAAAAATAAAAATTCCCATTTACATTTATAATGTTGCGAAGGACGTGCCTGTGTGTGACATTCTAAGTTATATTGCGAGTAAAACTGATGTTGTGGTAAACATAGAAAAGATGACCATGAAGTTACCAAAACAATATGATGCGTACAAAGTGCTGGTACCAAAGCAAAACTTGGAAATGTTTCTAAATGATGATTTTTGGCCAGAAGGCGTCGCGTATCGTCGCTTTGTGAACTTCAAGACAAAAACTAATGGAACAAGTTGATAGTACGCCAATTAAACTTATTAGTTTCAATTGTAAAAATGTTATTAGATCGGTGGATTGTATACGGAGGTTGTGCAAGACTACTGACATAATCGCTCTTCAAGAGACTTGGTTGTTGCCGCATGACGTACCTTTTCTTGGTACTGTCGACGACGAGTTTGCTTTCACGGGCACCTCAGCCGTGGATACGACAGCCGGTGTATTAAGGGGCAGGCCGTACGGTGGTGTGGCCCTGCTCTGGAGGAAGTCTGCGTTCCCGTGCGTCACAGTGATACCGTGTGATAATGTGCGTGTTACGGCCATTAAAGTAGTGCTCAGTGAAAGGTCGATTATGGTCGTGTCAGTGTACATGCCCACCGCGAGTGTCGACAACTTGATTGAATTCACTAATTGTCTTAGTGAAATTAATGCGTTGATTGAAAATAGTGCCGTGGAGTCTGTCTTTGTACTTGGGGACTTTAATGCACACCCGGGTGAGTTATTTTCAAATGAACTAATAAACTTTTGTTCCGAACAATCATGGTCGTGCGTAGATATGGATGTGCTACCTATAGACACATATACGTTTGTGAGTGAGGCGCATGGCTGCCTGCGCTGGCTCGATCACTGTGTGACGACCAGTGCGGCGAGGCGCTCAGTACGTAAAGTGACCGTTTTACATGATGCTTACTGGTCTGACCATTGTCCCTTGTTAGTTGAGTGTGACATAAAATTGATAAGGTCAAAAATTATTGCGACTGATAACAAATGTAATAAAGTAATTTGGGGAGAAAGAAACAGTGAACAGACCGGAAAGTATTTTGATAGTTGTCACTCGCAACTGAGAAATATTAATTTTCCTGTAGAATTTACAGACTGCGCTGATCGCTGTTGTAATAATGAGGATCACAAGCGCATTTTAAATCAAATGTATAGCGATATTGTGCTAATACTTAGCAACGCGGCGGCAGATAGCTATGTTGGTCCTGTGTCCAGGAAACATAAATATATGCCGGGGTGGAACAAGCACGTCAGCGGTGCTCACAGAGAGGCTCGATTATGTTATCAAAACTGGTTATTGAGTGGCAAACAAAAATGCGGACCTATTTATGATAGCATGTGCCAAACCAGGCGACTTTTTAAATCCCGGGTAAAATTTTGTCAAAATAATGAAAAACAAATAAAGTTAGATATTATTGCACAGCATCATTTGAGTAAACAATTTGGTAAATTTTGGAAAAAGACTAATAAATTGAACCCAAAATCGAGTCTCCCTGTGAGCGTTGCGGGCGTGCATGTACCTCGTGATATTGCCAACCAGTTTCAGCGTCATTTTAGGGTGGAATCCCCTCTTGTAGGCTCAACTGACCTGACTCGGGGTGCTGGGATCATGGCAGGGGACGTTACTGTTAGATTTTGTGCCAAGGAAGTTGCCTCCGTAATTCATAAAATGGTGCGAGGTAAGTCCCCTGGTCATGATGGTCTCAGCATTGAGCATTTGAAATATGCTGGTTTCCATGTGTCTCGAGTGCTTGCTATGTTTTTTTAACTTATGTATGAGTCATTGTTACCTGCCGGATAAACTTACACATACCGTGGTGGTTCCGGTTATAAAAAACAAGACCGGCGATGTCTCAGACCTGGGAAACTACAGACCCATCTCGTTGGCTACTGTGATAGCAAAAGTGCTGGACAGTCTGCTTGACAAACACCTGGATGGTCACATGGAACTTCATGACGCTCAATTTGGATTTAGACCTGGCCTTTCCACCGAGAGTGCCATCATGTGCCTCAAGCAGACTGTGCAGTATTATACAGCCAGGAATACGCCGGTCTATGCCTGTTACCTGGACTTGTCCCGGGCTTTCGATTTGGTATCGTATGATGTATTGTGGCAAAAGATGAAAAATGAAACAGATGTGTCACGTGATGTAGTCGCAATGTTAAAATATTGGTACTCGAGTCAAACGAATGTTGTGCGGTGGGCAGGCTCACACTCGGACGTGTATGGGTTGGAGTGCGGGGTGAGGCAGGGGGGGTTAACCTCGCCTCGTCTCTTCAACCTATATATGAACGAGCTGGTCGGCGAGCTCAGCAGAACAAGCATAGGGTGCCATATTGATGGACAGTGTGTCAATAATATCAGCTACGCAGACGATATGGTGCTGCTGAGCCCGTCGATCAGTGCCATGCGCAGACTGTTAGATGTTTGTGAAAAATACGCACAGACCCATGGACTCAGATATAATGTGAAGAAAAGTGAAGTGATGGTGTTTAAGGCTGGTAATAAAACTTTCGCTAATGTGCCTCCTTTATATCTTTGCGGTACCAGCTTAAACAGAGTGTCTAATTTTAAGTATCTGGGTCACTGGGTCTCAGAGGATATGTGTGACAATGTTGATATGGAGAGGGAGCGCAGGGCGCTGTCTGTGCGCTGTAACATGCTGGCCCGCAGGTTTGCACGGTGTACAGAGCAAGTCAAGGTGACATTATTTAAGTCCTTCTGTCAATCTTTTTACACCTGCAGCCTGTGGACTAAGTACACGCAGCGTACATACAGTGCTCTGCGTGTACAGTATAATAACGCGTTCAGGGTGCTGTTCGGGCTGCCGCGCCACTGCAGCGCTTCGGCTATGTTTGCGGATAAAAGCGTGGACGGTTTTCATGCCATTATGCGGAAGCGTTGTGCGTCGCTCATGAAGCGCATGCAGGCCAGCTCGAACAGCCTTCTGAGCGTGTTCGTGGGCCGCTGGGACTCGCCTTTGTGGCGGCACTGGATGCGACTACACACTGCGGGTGGTCGTGTCCAGGGCTTGCCATAGACTGACATTTCCTGTGCGATGCCACTTTTTTTTTTTTTTTTTTTTTTTTTTTTTTTTTTTTTTTTTTTTTTTTTGTATGTACTAACAATAGTTTTGTAAGGTTTTTGTGTTACTAACAGTATATGGACTACCTACGTCCGAAATAAACGTTTTATTATTATTATAATTGTTCGAACATGTTATCTTGATTCTGTTAGACCTATCTGCAGCGTAAATATTATTTAGAAAAAGGACAGTTCAAATCAATATTTTTTCAACACACTTGCTCATAAAGTGGCTATAATTTCACCGCAATTAGGCACATAATGACACCTATAATCAAACTGTGACTTTTTCATTATTATTATTCACTAGTGAGATAAAAGGTTTTTTTTTTAAATTTTATTGGTTGAGTTGCTACGTTCATAAAAAAGTTTCGATACAAAAAAGATCGTGTTCAATATTAAAAATAAATTAATGTACTTAGTGCTTGCTCATTTCATGCAAATTTGAATTTAAATAGATAAATTCAACTTGTACGTTTTTATTAAATGAAACTTTCACTCATATAATATAACTTTTATTTTTTCTGTATTAAAGAAAACTTTTTCCTCATTTTATACGTGGCTAAAACTCTATCGCGCTCATTCATTTAGTCTATGGTCGATCGTCATTGTTACATTACGACCATTTTAAGTGTGAATTTCATGGTGCAGCCACTGGTCAAGAAAAAATGCATCGCTACGTCAAACTTAGTACATTTATTTTAGTTCCGTGTTTTCCCGCATGCACAGATAAGTTGGTCGAACTGTAGATGCGCGCGCATAGGAAAACCGATTAATTTTTCCCGCTATTGTGAAAAAAATTAACTCGTTTTAACTGTTGAAGATGACTTTTTAGTATTATTTTATTCACAAATGTGTTGAAAAACGTCGTATGATACACGTGTGTATTGATGATTACCGTCCTCGGCTTTCTTAAGACCCTCACCTGACGGCTCGGGTCTCAATGGCGCCTCAGCGGTAATCACCAACGTTACACACTTGTACCATAATGTACTATTACCGCGAATCAGCGTCACGCAAATGGGAGTTTGTTTCGCCACTTTTTCCTAGTGTTTATGCTGGCTGAGCCCGGGGTCTAAGGCTGACCGTCCACTGGAGCGGAGTAGAGAAGAGACGAACGGAGCTGAGTAAACTTTAACTAGAATTGGATAAACAACCCGCTCCGTTTCGCTCATTCTATTGGTCTAAATGTGCACAGCAAGGGTCCTCTTTTATCTTGTCCGCTTTAGTGGACGCAGGCAGCCTTAGACCGTCAGTGTAACTTTCACATTTCAAAACTGTTCATTGACAAGCAATTTAAACCTTTGATTTTAAAATCATGCGCAAAAAAAAACAAACAAAAGCAAAACAAAACGAACAGACACAAACCTACTCACCGACAGTCGCGGTAGGCTTCACATGTGACGTCACATTCTTCTCCAACCGGCTTTCATTCCTCAGCGTCTCATCCACGAACTTATACACCCTGAATGGATTCAATTCAGCAACGTAGACCTTGGAGCCGTCAGCTGAGGTGACGATGTCGTGGGGGTTCTGTAAACCTTCGTCAGGGGCGAAGGTTTGGATCAGACGGCCGGTGGAAAAGTCGATCACGAACCCTCGGACTGGTACAGGATTTGGTAAGGGACTGTCGGGTCCGTTTACTACGTAGAGACGGCCGCCTGTGAATAAGAAAGAAAATTAATTTATTTGTTAACCAGGATAAGGCACATTCGATCACTGGGGCACTGCCCCCCGACGCAAGTCTGCGAGGGAACACTGGTGTGGTCAGTATGAGTTTGATAGACCCCTCTAGGCCCCTAGGGCGCAGGACAATCATGGGGGTTTCCACATCGAGATAAAAATAAGGTTAAGGCACATAATGGATGACATTCAAGAGATCCCAGGTAAGACCTGGTTAAGACTTGCGCAGACTTTGTACCACGTTTCTGTAACGTGGTACAAAGGCGGCTTTCTGACCTTCTCACACGGAGATTCGTCAGTCTTTTCAGAGATTTGGCAGTCTGCGCGCGCGCTTGATGGGGACAGACGTGTACCTACCAATTACGTGCTATCGAGTGAACGTTATAATGACGGACACTTTAAAGTGTAATTATTGTAACATCGTAATAGATGAAATGTTAGCATACATCAGTAATAAGATCTCAGTGATTGACGAGGACAGTTTATCGAGAATTTGTTTATCTGCGTTTACACCGGCGGATATACAAAAGTCAAAATCGCTGTTGTTTGACTGTGTACCGACGGATAGAAGGAAGATAACCAGGAAGAACAAAGGAAAGGAAAATCGTGATCTGGAAGACATAGTGGCCCTTCTGAAGAGCACGGATCCTGACAAAATACCAGTCTTTGTGGCACGAGACTTGAACAGACTACCCCCTGTCACATTCGATCATCTAGATGTGACGAAATTGCTCAAAGACATAACTTTATTGCAATCAGAGGTCAAAGACATAAAAATCAGGTATGCAAGTCAACAGGATTTGGAGGGGCTCAAAGCGGAACTTCATACAATTAAATCAGGACCAGTATTGTATGAGGCCACCAACATAAATTCAAGACGTGGTGGGTACATTAATAGTGAATCCGAACCCAGAATATCCCAACTATCACCTCAGGGATCACCAACATTAATTTCTGAGGTAGTTCCCACCCGCCCGGAGTGCAATAGTAGTGATAATAATATAGTAAACATTGCCGCGACGGCGACGTCTCAAATAAGCAATACACAAGCGAATGAAACTTCATCAGCTGATCTGACGTCACGCGAGATAACGAGGCAGTGCGCCGAGAAGTTAACTACTTGTAGTGAACAAAATGATAAGGCGATGGCGGAGGTGTTATCCTCGCTTCCTCGTCTCAGTGGGGGCCAGGAAAATGGTGATGGGCAGTGGAAAACGGTAGAAAGTCGGAAATCGAAATTTAGAAAACGATTAGTTAGTGTGTTGGGTTCGTCTAGTGATATTGACGGGCGATTCAAAGTGGCTGATTTAAAAGTACCCGTATTTATCAGTCATGTACACAAAGACACCACTGAACGATATTATCGAGTATATTCGACGGAAAACTCAGGAGACTGTTTCTTTGCATAAAATAAACCAAAGGAGTGACACAGAATATAATGCTTATAAAGTACTTGTTCCCAAATATAAATTGCAAGTATTTTTGGAAAATAAGCTGTGGCCGCAAGGAATTTTATTCCGGCGTTTTGTAAGTTTTAAGCCCAATACTTTTGTGGATAATGAACGTAAACAACCAACTAATGGATAGAACAAATAATACATATAATATGGTTAGTTTCAATTGCAAAAGTGTCAAGCGATCGACCGAAAGTATTAAGGAGCTCTGTAAGACTTGTGACATTATAGCCTTACAGGAAACATGGCTATTGCCCGAGGAGATCTCGTATCTAGGCAATATCGATGTAGAATTTGCCAGCACTGGAACTTCTGCAGTGGACACCGCGGCAGGAATGCTGGTCGGCAGGCCTTATGGAGGAGTGGCAATTCTATGGCGGAAAAGTGTTTTCAGTGAAGTGTCAGTGATACACAGTGATAACCCAAGGGTTTGTGCTATCAAAATTGTATCCAGTAATAGGACTATAATAGTGATGAGTGTTTACATGCCTACTGAAAGGGCTGAAAACACAGTGCATTTTACGGATTGCCTGGGGCTGGTGAGTGCTATAATAGACATTGAGGATGTAGAATCTGTGTTTATCCTAGGCGACTTTAACGCTCACCCAAGTGAACTATTTTTCGGTGAGTTGACTCATTTTTGTGCTGAGCATGAACTGTTTTGTGTAGATGTGGACAAGTTGGGTTTGGACTCAGGCTCTTATACTTTTATAAGTGACGCTCATGGGACGTCAAGCTGGTAAGACCATTGCTTAGTCACCAAGTCTGCATTTAATGCTGTCGTTGATGTTAGGATAGACTACGACACGCTGTGGTCTGATCACTTTCCTCTACACCTGTCATGTAAATTTGACGCCATTAATCCTATATCATTTAACTTGTATGATGCAAATAAAAATGATGTAAATTGCGAAGTAAGGTGGGCCAATAGGAACATAAATCAAATACATGAGTACAGGGAATATTGTCATGAGCAATTGAGATTAATTGACTTTCCACATGAGTTTATTAAGTGTGGTGACAAAATGTGTTGTAATCAGAGTCATAAACATTTACTGGATGAAATGTATAGTAATTTAGTGACCGCCCTCCGTGAATCTGCGAAGGCTTCCTACCGGGGAAATAGGCAACATAGAGGTAAATGTGTAATAGGGTGGAACCGGCATGTGAGTGAGGCTCACGGGACGGCCAAGCTAATGTTTCGGGACTGGGTTGATCATGGCAAGCCGAAAACAGGAATAATTTATAAGACGATGTGTGAGAGTAGAAAGATTTTTAAATCACGCCTGAAGTGGTGTCAAGACCATAAAGAACAAATTAAAATGGATAAGTTAGCGACACTATGTAAGGAAAAGAATTTCTCTGGTTTTTGGAAAGACACTAGAAAGTTAAACTGTAAGCCTGGCCTTCCCGTGAGTATTGAGGGTCAATCCGATCCTAGAACGATAGCTAATAGATTTAAGGATCACTTCTTTGTTAGGTCACCACTTGGTCCGTCTGTGTCGAACTTAAAAATCTCAGCAAAAACTGTGACACAAGTTATTCGACAAATGAGAAGAGGAAAGTCTCCTGGCCATGATGGACTTAGTATTGAGCATCTGCAGCATGCCGGGCCTCACATTGCACGAGTACTAGCTATGTTTTATTCGTTATGTATAAGTCACTCTTACCTGCCGGAACAGTTAATGAAAACTATTGTAGTGCCCATAGTTAAAAATAGAACGGGAGATGTCTCCGACAAAAATAATTATAGGCCGATATCTTTAGCGACTGTGGTGGCTAAGGTACTTGACAGTTTGTTGGATGCACAATTGGCAGAATCCATAGTTCTACATGACAATCAATTTGGTTTTAGAGCTCAGCTATCGACGGAAAGTGCCATATTGTGCTTGAAGCATACTGTCAGGTACTATACCCACCGGGAAACACCTGTGTATGCCTGCTTCCTCGATTTGAGCAAAGCTTTTGACTTGGTTTGTTATGATATACTGTGGAAAAAGCTACAAGAAGTAGGGCTACCGTCTGAACTTGTGAATATCTTAAAGTACTGGTATAGCAATCAAAGTAATAATGTACGGTGGGGGGGCACCCTCTCAGATCCATATCAATTGGAATGTGGCGTGAGGCAGGGTGGTTTTAGCTTGCCCCGTCTTTTTAATTTGTATATAAATGCCCTAATCGAGGAGCTCAGTAGCCAGAGGGTTGGTTGTCACATAGATGACGTATGTGTAAATAATCTTAGCTGTGCGGACGACATGGTGCTGCTGAGCGCCTCGGTTTGTGGCATTAGGAAATTATTACAAATTTGTGAAAATTATGCAGATGGTCACGGCTTAAAGTATAATGTGAAAAAATCCGAGTAGGTATGTTGTCTTTAAGGCTGGTACTAGGTGTCCCGCTAGCGTGCCCCCTATAAAGTTGTATGGAGATGAGTTGGCTAGGGTACCTCAGTTCAGATACCTGGGTCATCTAATTACCGAGGACCTTAAGGACGACATGGATATTGAACGTGAACGTAGGGCACTGTCCGTGAGAGCAAACATGATTGCTCGCAGGTTTGCCCGATGTACGAATGAGGTAAAAATCACTCTCTTCAGGGCCTTCTGTACATCCTTTTACACCTGCAGCCTGTGGGCAGTCTATACTCAGAAAGCGTACAGTGCCCTACGGGTACAATACAATAATGCGCTTAGAACAATGTTGCGGCTGCCCCGCCTGGTAGTGCGTCACGTATGTTTGCAGAGGCGCGCATCGATTGCTTCTACGCTACTCTGCGCAAGCGGTGCGCGTCAATGCTGAGCAGAGTGCGGGCTAGTCGCAACAGCGTTTTAGGTATGATAGCCAGTAGACTTGACTGTCTGTACATGAATCGATGTATTAATGTTCACATGAGTATTGATACATCGATTCGTGGGTCAGGTAGGGGGCGAGTGGATTAAGCCTGTTTTACTAACACTAGTTATAAGTTATTGTACTACTAACAAATTGTGTCACAGATAATTTTATTTTTTAATATGTATTACTTATGTGATTTTTGTGCCTACTAACATAGTTTATAAGTTCAACTGTTACTAACCATTATGGATCTTTGTTATTCGATAATAAATAAATTATTATTATTATTTTCTAATTTCACAGTTAAATCGCCAATTTCACAGTTGCGGATTTATATTTGTTAGCTGTATTTTTCTGCATACCTATTAACATATATTTTTTTCCTTTTACAATCTATATCTATAAAAGCGAAAGGTCACTCACTCATTCACTCACTCACTGATTCATCACGAAATCTCGAAAACCGCTGGACGTACAAAGATGATTTTTGGCAGGGAGGTAGTTTATGGTTAGTAGACGTCCGCTAAGAACGGATTTTGCGACAGGGCCGGATTAGGGTGGTCTAAGGGCCCTCGCAAGTTTGTATGAAACTCCTTCATTTTTTGTGCTACAATCTAGATTTTTGGCAGATACGTAGTTTATAGTCAGTGGGCGTCTGCTATGAATTAATTTTGCGACAGGGCCGGATTAGGGTGGTCTAAGGGCCCTCACAAGTTTGTATGAAAGTCCTTAATTTTTCGTGCTATAATCTTGATTTTTGGCAGAGACGTAGTTTATAGTTAGTAGACGTCTGCTTAGAACAGATTTTGAGACAGGGCCGGATTAGGGAGGTCTAAGGGCTCTCGCCAGTTCGTATGAAAGTCCTTCATTTTTTGAGCTACAAAGTTGATTTTTGAGACGGACGTAGTTTATAGTTAGTAGACGTCTGGTAAGAACAGATTTTGTGACAGGGCCGGATTAGGGAGGTCTAAGGGTTCTTGCAAGTTCGTAAGAAAATCCTTAATTTTTTGTGCTACAAACTTGATTTTTGGCAGGCACGTAGTTTATAGTTAGAAGAACTCTGCTAAGTACAGGTTTTGTGGCAGGGCCAGATTAGAGAGATTTAAGGGCGCTCGCAAGTTTGTTTAAAAGTCCATCATTTTGTGTGCTACTAACTTGAATTTTGGCAGGGACGTAGTAGGTGAGTAGAAGTTTGCTAAGAACCGATTTTGCGACAGGGCCGGACTAGGGAGGTCTAAGGGCTCACGCGAGTTTGTATGACAGTACTTCCTTTTTTGTGCTACAATTTTGGCAGGAAGGTACTTTATAGTTAGTAGACGTTGACTAAGAACGGATTTAGGAGTTTAGCAACATGGCCAGAATAAGGAGGTCTGAGGGCTTTCACATGTTTGTAAAAATGTACTGTTTTTTTTTTGTACTAACAACCTGAAATTTAACAAGTCTAGAGTTTAGGAGTAGGAGATCTAAGCTAAGTTTGTAAGGAAGACCTGGACTAAGGGCTCCCGTAAGTCCATATGAAATCCTTGGCTTTTTGTACCTGAAAATTGGCAGAGAGATAGAATATAGATCATAAGACATTTCAGGTAGGAATAGATTTTACGACAGGGCTGGTTTAAGGGAATATAATCGCTTCGATTGGCATTTGGCATTCGATTTGACATAGTACCATCCACAGGCAGTCCAGACAAGAGAGTCAAAATTTCTACGCGAACGAAGTCGCGGGCAACTGCTAGTCCTATTATAAATCATTAAAATGGTGAAGATTTGTGAAGATAAAAGTGTACCTACTGTTGGATTTTACTTCGGGATTCAATGTTTGGCTCAACAGGCCAAAAAACCAGGACCGCTCAAAGTGCGTTCAGCTCACGAGCGCTTTTGGTGAGCAATAATCTTGGTCCATCGACCAGAAAGTTTAAGGATACTCACCATGTACAGGAGCATAAGCAACACTGAAGAGCCTGCCGCCCATTAACCAGCTGCTGAAGCTCCCCTCATAGGTGCCGTTGTCGTGTCGGAAGCAAGCCACGCGGCCTCTCTCCCGGTCGGCCACGCAGACCAAGCCGCGGTCCTCCGCTAGTGTGAGCGCGTGGGGCACGTTGAACGCGAACGGTGAGTTGCCGTGACCTGTGGGATAGTGAATTGATGTTTTTTAGTCGGTCAGGAGTCGGGATATTCAGTCGGGAATTCAGAATACAGAGAAAGGTCATCAACTCGAAAAAGCGAGTATTGATCCTTCACTTATCTAATCGGAGGGTCTTCCCTTTTCTATGGAAGATAAAGACTTGAGGAACAATGTTTCTCATACTAGCGTGAGGTCGTTAGACCTTACCGCCCCGTGTGGGCGTAAGAAAAAGAATCCATAAAGGCGTCGGAATTCGGATAGGAAGAAGAATCCAGGTCTGCATGCTAAGCTATCGAGTTTATCCAATAGTCATTACTGGATAATTAATAGCCCCGGATGAAATTATCTTTATTAGAGGTAAGAGTAAAGTAATGGGTTAAAAAACTGTAAATATAATGGTCAACTTCGTGATATCAGGTTGAATATAGAACTGACGGCAGTGCTGGTCCCAAGCAGCGGGTAGTAGAATGACGATATTATTGTCAATAAAAATATAGACTACAACATTTGTAACAATCTAAAAAAAAATATGGTGAACTTTTTGGTTAAACAGCTGACTAAATAATAAAATAACTACTTGAAAATAAAGATAAACTATGCTCACTGATCCCCCACTGCAGTATACGTTTCCCGTCTGCAGAAAACTTGACGATCCTGTGGTTGCAGTAGCCGTCTGCCACAAAGAAGTCGCCATTGGACAGCACAGCCACAGCGCTTGGCTTGCAGAAGTGATTGTCATCATTGCCAGGTATAAACCTATAAGAGAAGAGTGAGGAAGTTACCGCATTTATCGAAGAAAACGGGGCTTGAAATGATAAAGAATTGTCTCATTTAGTTCAAGGCGGGGTCGGGTCCGTTCGTCTAAACGCGATTGAAGTTATTTTCGCTCTTAGTAGTAGTTTATAAAAATAAAGCTTCTACTTCTACTGACCGTCGAATCCCCGTCGATAAGTGTGGTCTCGGGGTTCATAGGTCTCGAGTTCAAACCTAAGGCATGCACGACTCTCGTCGGGGTTGCGGGTTGTTCGAAAGATACCGCCTCGTCACAAAGGGCTAAAGAAGGAACATGGGTGGTTTTTAGTCAGTAGAAGTCTGACACTCCCAGAGCTCTGCCCAGAGCGGGAGCTGCAGGAGAAGTCATTTGATGATTTCTCAACCCGCAAAAAAAGGTATGCACGACTGACTCTTCGAATTCATGTAATTATTACTTCGGTGAAGGAAAACATCGTGAAGGAACGAACGAAGACACATAATAATAAGTTATTAGTTATGTTGAGCTGTATTGGGTGTCTCATGAACAGTATACCTATCTATCAATAGGGTATTTCACCAAAAAAATCTAATTAGTCCGTCTGTTAGATTATCGAAAAATATTGGATACGTGTTTTTTGTTTTATCAAATTAATCAAAATTGACGAAAATAAAACGTGTCAAAGATCATGGGTGGGGGCTTTTGGCGTCACTTAGTGGGTAAAAAAGTACTAACCTTGTGACGTCACACGACTTGACTCGACTTTTCGAAGCACTGTATCGTCTTCATCTTTTGTTTAAGTGAAAAAAGAATAAAATACGTGTCCATTATTTTTTGGAAATCTATCAGACGGACTAATTAGATTTTTTTGGTGAAATACCCTATTTACATTTGCATATAAATTATCATGTATGAAAATAGTATTTTATGACATCAATGTGAATGTGGTCACTACTGAATACATTCACTCAAAAGATGTCTGTCCTTGAAAAGAGCATGTGACCCCTTTTTTCGATGTCGCGTTACTGACGTCCAAAAATATGTAACATGTCAACATCGCATCAACCGGGCTCAAATACAGATTCCGTGGCTGCTACCGAGGAATATTCACAATGGAAAAACCCAATAACACTTTACCTGACCTGGGAATCGTGACCAGAACCTCATGCTCAGCACTCGTGCTTCCGACCACTAAACCAAAGAGGTAGTTGCAGTAGGTAAACAATATTGTGTTAACTATATTTGAGAAACAATAACATGTTCTTTTGTTATTATAATCAAAAGACAAATATGGCATACTTGTTTAATAAATGAATGCTTGGCATTATGCAAATTAAACAATAATATGATTATGTATATGTAGTAACAATGAGCTTCATGAGGAAATATTTTTTATGAAAACAATCCATTCTTCTAAATGCAATGGAATTCATTATTGTCTTTACTTTTATACTTATTTTTTTTATTATAAATACTATCCACCAAGAGAGAAGTGAATATCTTGATTGGAGATCTTAATGCTAAAGTTGGATGTACAGAGCACGATAACCATCTGAGGGATGTTGTGGGACGTTTTGGGCTAGGAGAACGGAATGAGAGAGGAGACCGATGGCTACAATTTTGTGCGGCTAGCTCATTGGCCATTATGAACACCTGGTTCCAACACCATCCTCGACGACTGTATACGTGGAAATCGCCAGGAGATCGCAACAGAAACCAAATCGACTACATTGCAGTTCCGAAAAGATGGAAGTCATGCGTAATAAACACCAAGACCTACCCAGGTGCTGACTGTGGCACTGATCATTCTCTGCTGGTTGCAAAAATGGTCATAAAGCTGAAAAGATGTTATCGTCTTATTGATAAACAGAAACGCAAGGTTACACCTGGAGAACAGACGAATTTCAAAGCAAGAGTCCAACAAAAACTGACAACGGGAGTACAGATGGATGACAAGTCTGATGTGAACGAAAACTGGAAAAAGTTTAAAGAACTGTTGCTTACAGATCACAAAGAAAGCCAAGTTGTAAGTCTTTACTCACCCCGCAGTTCATGGTTATCAGATGAGACATGGGACATCATGAACCAGAAAAAAGAACTACTGAAAAACCTCTCGAAAGATGATAGCCGTGAGCAATATACAGCTCTCTCGAAAGAAGTACAGCGGCGATCTAGGCAAGATAGAAACCAGTACTTCAACAATATTTGCTCTGAAATCGAGGATCATGCCCAGAAGATGCACACTCGAGATCTTTTTAAGCTATTGCATAGCTTCTATCGCGGGCCTTGAGCGTGGAGAGCGAATCCAGAGATTCCCTAACAAAAATATTCAGGATTCAGTATTCAACCAGGTTGCTATGGTTACGGAAAATAACAAGGTTGTCAACTGAGGTTGTCAAATTAAATAATTAATTATTTGCTGTTGATAAAAAATGCTATGCCATAGCTTTACCGCGGCAGTCTCCGAGTGCCACATTTAGTTTTATTATGAAAATAAAGTCTATAACGCGGGACTTCAACGCAAGAACGTGGGCTGTAGAAGACAAAAAAAACTTTTTTGCAAAAAAAACAACCGTTTTTGAAGTCGGTTGTTTTTTTTGCAAAAAAGTTTTTTTATTTTTTCATTTTTAGTTGTAATAGGTACCTATTTATATATATATATATCCTATACAAATATTTACTATGCATTTAACATTCAACCAAGAAACCTAACCCTTAACCTTCAAGATTCAACTATTTTTGCTTTCAACTCTTAACCGTTGAGGAGTGGTACTACTCCTCAACGGTTAAGAGCATGAAGACAAGTGATGACTGCTAGATGCTAATACTTGAATAGCGTCAGAAAAAGCACGAAACACGTCATACGTGTCTATGTAATTCATATATAACAACAAAAAAAATGTGTATTGTACACATCTGCATACCCCCTCAGAGCATACAGGCGTGATGTTACGTCATGATAATGTATATTCAATAAACATCCAAGCGATTCCAGCAATTACGACAGATTTGCCGTCTATTTTTGAAGAGTTCCACTGTATATCTCCGAAGATCAGCACCAGATCTTCACCAAATTAAAATGGGACCACCTCAGGAGTATACTCTTTCAAATAAAAAAAGAATTTTGAGAATCGGTCCACAAACGAGGGAAAAATCAGGTAACATACATAAAAAAAAAAATACATACACACGAACATATAACCTCCTCCTTTTTCGAAGTCGGTTAAAAACGGAGGTTTGCTCACAGAGATTGATAAGGTAGTAGACAGGTGGAGAGGTTATTGCGAAGAATTGTACGCAGACAACACAATGGAAACAACAAACCTACCACACAGTATGACCGATGTTCCTAAGGAACCCGACATATTAAGGTCCGAAATCGAATTTGCGCTTAAGAAGCTCAAGAACAATAAATCGGCCGGAAGTGACTATATTATTGCCGAAAATCTGAAGCTCATTGGAGATGACGGTATATGCATTCTACAAAACCTATGCAATCAAATATGGAGAAACGGCGAATGGATCAGTGACTGGAAGGAATCCATTTTAATACCTCTGCACAAAAAAGGTTCAACTAAGTCCTGTGCCAACTACAGGACCGTAGCGCTCATATCCCATGCAAGCAAGATCCTACTGTACGTCATAAACGAACGCCTTAAAGCATTCTTGCAGTGGCAGATTCCAGTAGAGCAAGCGGGATTTGTTAAAGGACGAGGTACAAGAGAACAGATCGTGAATGTTAGGCAAATTATAGAGAAATGCCGCGAGTTCAATATTCCGATGCTGATGTGTTTCGTTGACTACTCAAAAGCGTTTGACTGTGTCAGATGGGAATGTCTATGGAACATTCTGACAGAAATGGGAGTACCAAAGCACCTCGTCATCCTCATAGCAAACCTGTATCAGGATGGCAGCACAATAGTTAAGGTGAACAATGTTTTGTCAAAGCCCTTTAGGCCACAGAAAGGTGTTAGACAAGGATGTATACTGTCTCCAATCCTGTTTAACATCTATGGAGAATATATTATGAGACGAGCTTTGGATGGTTGGGAAGGTGGAGTGTCCATTGGTGGCAGAAAAATTAGCAACCTACGATATGCAGATGACACCACACTGTTTGCAGCGTCCGAGCAAGAAATGGCCGAACTCATTTCTAAAGTGGAAAAAGAGAGTGAATTGGTTGGCCTCACCATAAATAAGGCGAAGACCAAGGTATTGGTGGTAGACAGACCTGGCGCACTAATTCGCTCTAATGAACTCCGAGACCTGGAATTTGTCGACCAGTTTGTATACCTAGGCTCTCTTCTCAGCAGCGTGGGTGGCAGTGAGAAAGAGATATCCAGAAGGATTCAAATGTCCAAAGCAGCGATGACTAAACTCACTAGGATATGGAAAGACCGCAATATATCCCGCAAAACCAAAGTGAGGCTGGTGCGCGCGTTGGTCTTCTCGATTTTCTTTTATGGCGCTGAATCCTGGACAATAAGACAGAGTGAAAGGGCAAGGATCGACGCTTTTGAGATGTGGTGTTGGAGGCGGATGTTAAGAATTCCATGGACTGCACGCCGGACCAACGTGTCCATACTTGAGGAACTAGGCATCACCAGAAGGTTGTCCACTATCAGCTACCAGCACATACTCAAGTATTTCGGACACATCGCTCGCAGGAACCCTGACAGCCTAGAGAAGATGGTGGTTGGCCAGGTCGACGGAAGAAGATCACGCGGTCGCTCACCGACCCGCTGGTCAGACCTTGTAAAGTCGCTCACTGGCCTATCAATAACTAAGGCTATAAGGACTGCCGAGGACAGGAAGACGTGGAGAGGCATAGTGCATCGAGTGACTAACAATTCAAGCTAGACACGACCTTCAGCAATGAAGATAACGACTAAGAAGAAGATAAATACTATAAAACATTCATGCCTTGTCATATCATGAATTATGAAGTTTTAATTAATTAGTATTGGTCCAAGATAAGAGCCCTGTAGCAACCCTGATTGAAATTTCAGAAATTGTGTTTTTAGATGGAGTTGTAATGAAGCTAAATTAGAAACTGTATAGGTAGCTGAGTGTATAGCTATAATATTGATAATTTAAAAACTCCAGTAAGATATACCACATTAAAACAAGTTCTTAAAGGAATGTCATGGAATACTCTGTCAAAAGCTTGTGTTCTGTCAAAAACTAATGTACCTATTAGGTACTTGGTTGAATAATTTGACACCAGTTTTTTTTATGAACTGCTTACAATGCCTTTTTACCTTCAATGCCTATTTCAATGAGATTCACATTTTCAATTAAAAGATAAGAAAGAAAAGCTTACTTCTCCCCCAAGGTGATGTTTGGCTTCAGTCTGTCATATGGAGTAAACTTGAAGACCTGATGCATGGCCACATCCGTCACCCACACATTGCCTTCGTAGTCCACTGTTATACCATGTGGGATGTAGAACCTAGAGTTTTAGAATAGTATTTACAGTGTGTTTGGTTCAACATGACAATAAATGAAAGAAAGTAGAGTTATCATAAATATGAGCAACTTTTACTATTAGAGTCAGTCTGAAATATGGAAAAAATACAGATATTCCCAACATTTTTCCAGTTGTGACCATAACACAAAAAAAAAACACACAAATGTTATTAGTATGTTTATTTAGGTTAAGGTTCGTATCTATAGGTCTTTGTTACATGAAGTTAAATGGCATCTATTCTATTGTATATATATATAGAACAATACATATATTATTTACAATGTACATTTCATGGTTGGTCCCATTGTAAAAGTTGTTCATTTTCATGAGTACTACATGCCCATCATGTTGCCCATATTTAAAAAATAACCCAGTATAACTTTAATAAACAAAGATTCTAATATCAATAAGATCTTTATTATAAAAAACAGGGATCTTTTGCAAATAGGTCTTAATTATCTCTAGGGCTATAATACACAGTGTTTTAAAAATGTTCAGTGGATTGTTCCAAATCAGAAAATGTTGTATTCCAAATCATGTACTGAATCCTTGCATGTGTCATACCTACACATGATGTTAATACACCAAGTATCTTATATTTCAAGAGTGACTGAATAATTAGGAAGGATAACAAGAAACACTGGACCTTACTGGTCATCATTTGTATTAATGGAATATTAAAATTACTCACAGTTTCTGCCCCCAGCTGTCAACCAGCTCCCCTGTCTCATTCAGCACTAATATAGTGGGTTCTGGTATAGGATCCTCCCCAATGCCCTGGTACACATCTCTATTGTTAAATGTGGTTGCATCCCACAGATTGTGCGAGCGGTGGAACACCAGCACTTGGCCAGAGTTATCGATGGCCACACCTGAAACCTGGCCCATTCTGATGGATGGGTCTGGCCAGTCATTTACCCATTGTGGGGCTGGAAAAAAAAGGTTTGAATTGGAAAGTCAACAGATCTATGATTTTATTTTGGATACATTTGGGGAAACTATTTTAAGACCACTAGAATTAATTTTAATTCATTTTCTAATAAAAGATAGGCTCATAGTGTAACAGTATCAAAACTATTGGGTACTAGTTTGAGTTCGAAATGAAATGTTCGAAGCAAATAGTTATACAATCAATTGTTTTCATTTGCTGTTATTGGGAAATACCCAAGGGAAATTACCTGCACCCCAGTAAAATTCGAGTTGTTAAAATTTATTTTTGTATATTTATTACCGTCGTCTTACTTTAGAATAGCAGCAAATTACATAGAAATCGTGTAAATAATTATTACTGTAATTAAGTTTAATCGCTGCGCTAGATTCAATCAAAAATATACATACCATGTTCTAATTTTGTGAGCGCAGTTTTTATTTTTTCAAACTGAGCTTGTTGGCTGTCGTAATATCCAGCTGGATAGTACCCTTCTTCACCAAACTACACATAATAAAAAACTCTTTTAATTCTCTTTAATTACGAGCATTTAAATAAATATTGCCGATTCCTTACCATTCGTCCGCAAATCGAATTTATGGCGCATAATAAGACAATTAACTGAAATTTTGGTAGCACACTAAACTTAAACGACTTCATTATCTATTTTGTAAGCACGAACTAAAAAGTTTTGTTTTGCTATTGATTATAATGATTTTTATCAAATCAACAAGTACGAAGCTTATCAATTATCACGAATGACGTACGGCCGCGGTATGGTTTTGTCACAGAACACATAAACTGATGACGTAGACGTATCCACTCTAGGGATGTGCCATTTTATATCTTTGAAACTTACTAAATCACTCTGTTTAACATTTTAATCAAAATCACAAATGTAATGCCGAGCCTGATGGCGTGATAGTTAGAATGAAAATCTTAGTTATTGTAGCGAAATGGCCTCGTACTGGGTCACATTGTAAGACTCAATTGAGAATTCAATAGGTGCAAATGATGTTCCTTCAATATAAAACTTGCCGAAGTCAATTGGATAATCTGATGCATACAAGTGGATAGAAAATCTACGTTAGATTCAGTAATGGTCAGGTGCGTTTTAGATCTAGAAAAGTTCTAAGTCAGATTGATCTATCAGAGTGGGACTGATTGGGGAAATATAACTAAAGATTGTAATGCAGGTCATTACAAGATATATTTTTGTTTGCATTTACGAGGTCTTGCATTGTGTCATGAAATTATTATTATATTATCCGCCAGCCGCGTTATAACTAGATTTAGCACCGCCAATCTTAATTCATGTTATCCACCCTAACATCACCCTGACCCACTGGTCGTCTTGGAAGCGGATTTCAGACTTAGGCCCTGTGCTAACTTGGTAGCAGACATTGGAAAAATGTCTTTTAATTTTGTTTGAATTGAAAGGGTAAACATAAAGTAAACAAAGGAATGATTTACACTAAGAAGTTTAATAATTCACATGCACGATAAAGTGCCATTACACCAAACCGGCAAGTTAAGACGAACATAAAAGTGATCCCAGTCGGGGAGCACACGTAGTACATGCCGGCTCGTCTTATGCCGAGCACGCCTCTGATTGGCGCCAACATAAAATATTTATCTCCTAATTATATTTTATACATTAGACAAGAACTGCTGCACCTCTTGCTGCAGCTTTTTGACCTTCTTCATGTTCTTTGAAGACATTTTCTGCTTCGTGTATAATGAGGCGATTAAATTGTGCAGTCTCCGTATGAGGAGGCTGCGCGTTTTCTTGAGCGTGGATGCGGGCCCAAGGCGCGCGCCCATCAGACGCCGGTGGGACAGCGCCAGCTTCTGTAGCATGTGCGGGTCGCTGCACGGACCCGTCTGCTCGTCTCTCTTCTTCTCCTCCATACCGTTTTGTATAGGTTGTGTTGGAATGCTGTTTGCTTTTATTTGATTATTATATTTTATCTTCAATCTGTTTATTTTAGGATTGAGTTTCATAGCCTTCTTCTTCTTCTTCTTGGTCACCACACTCGTCTGTTTCGACCCATGGTACATTTTCAGTAGATTCGAATAGTCGTCCCGGGGAAGCGCTGTAAATATAAGCGCGTAATGCTGTGCGATCTCCTTTCGCAGGTTGTTAGATATAGTTTTCTGTCTGGAATTCATGAGTTTCTCTTGAAACGAGTATAGTTCAGTGACGTGTGCGGTCCCGTCGGCGAGGCCAGCCTGGCCGATGAGTACCATGTTCAGCTTCTTGAGCATTGCGTTAATGTTGCCTCGGTTGTTGTTCAACTGCTGAGGGCTGATGACATTTTGTTTCAGAAGTTTAATGTGACGGTTCTGTAAATATGTCAACTCCTTGTAAAGTGCATCAGGGTCGCCATAGTCCTCTTTTAAAGCGTTGAGCGCGTTGCTGAGTTGCCGCAATAGGTTGTTTCTATTCTTGGGTAAATTGTGCCACGCATTTTCCTCGAGTTGTGTTTCGCCCTCACTGCTCGGTTTGGGCCTGTCTTCGTGCGCGCTGGGCTTGAACCAATCGCGAAGTTCCGCTTGGAAAGCCTCCTGGTCTTCAAGCCTGCCCTTAATACTTAAAAAAGAACTAATTTCCGCGTTCTCTAATTCTATGCCGTGTTTATCCGTGGCTGACTTCAACCAGGTCTTGCCTTCTTCAGTTTTGAGTTTATCGATAATTTCGTTGGTAATATATATTCGGGCGGTAGTAAAAAGTTCATTTGAGTCTGAAGAGATTTCATTGTCTTGAATAATGTTACCTTTCTTGTCATGGTTAGTGGAGGAGATCGGAATGAAATCGGGTGCTTTTTCTGTGGCACCCTGACTCTTATCATTCTGTTCATTTTTCTTAGCTTCCATCGTTTTGTTGGTGTCCTCCACAGCATCTTTGCTGATGGAGGTCTTCCGCGGCGCGGGGCTTTTAGAGTTGCGTCGTTCATGTTCGTCACCAGCTGAGAGGTTCCTCTTCTTGTTGACGTGTGTCTCGTGCATGGTGGGGGACTTGGACTGGCGCTTGGTGCGCGGTGAGGCGGGGGCGGGGGCGGGGGCGGGGGCGGGGGCGGGGCGGGGGCCGGGGAAGTGCAGGGGGCGGTACAGACACACGTAGGGCGAGTAGATGGGCAGGCCGGAGAAGGGCAGCGTGACGCGGCAAGTGTGCACGAGGTGACCCTTGCGCGTGCAGCCGCTGCAGTACAGCTGGTAGTGCTTCTTGATTTGGTTGCAGCGCTCCAGGGGCAAGTTGTTTTCAATCTGTAAGAGGAATTATGTTTTTGTTAGAATAAATAATATTATGTTATGTTTGTTATAATAATTGTCTCATTTAATTTTGAGATCACCTTTTTTATTGAAATACAGAATAGCTGTTCCTAATGTCGGGGTCAAGCCCACGGCTGTATGGCCATGGCTGTATTTAGCCGCATCGAAATGTTACCAGTGACGCCAAGTCACCCACGGAACAAAAACAAAGACCGACATGTATGGAGCAATGATACTTTCTATTTCGCGGTAAAGCTTAAACTCAGTTCGGGCAGAGCTAAATCACATCATACAAAGTGATTTTTAATGGTAGCTCATCAGAAACTATAGCTAGTAGAGCAAAGTGGGCAAAGAAACCATGACAAAGCCTCTTTCTGTGGCAGGATAGGTCATTGACGAAGCTGCGTGGAGCGGGAAACATGTTCTCCCGCCCCAAACATCAGCTTGTAAATGCCAACATACGTCTAATGGGGAGGAACACGTCACCCCCAAATAGAATGGCATAAGGGCAGGAAGATGATGAAATGAGTCGGTACATATCAAACGAGCCCAAGTCACTGCTAAGCTAATTCTGAGAAATCGATGTTTTCTATTATTGACTTAGATGAAGCCAAGGAGTAGAGTGCAGCACTTTTAATACATTTAAAATAATATCCACTGGCAACACTACGAAAGAAAAAGGCAAAACTACAATCAGAAATTCAAATAAACTGGTTTATAATTGGGACTAAAGCATGTTTGATAGTGACATCATGGATTTAGGCCCGTTTGAAACAAAAACCCAAGCGCTCGATACAAACACCACGAGAGTAAGATAACAATGGCGGCCATGACACAGCGCAGCGCTGTCTTTGATTGGTTCAAATGGACTTTGGCATGTTTGACCTACACTGCCATTGTGACTTAAGCAGTTATGAAAAAATCCCGAACATTTAGAACCTTATTTGTATGTGAAATAGTACACTTAGGTCAATTTGATATAAACTGCCATTTTTGATTTTGGCGCCTAAATCAGGATTACCAAAAATGTTTGAAAGTGTCTATGGTGGTTAAGCTCATTTGATATGTACCGACTCAAATAGTGTAATTGGCTTCGGCTGTTCCATTTAAAATAAATAAATAGTAAGTACTCACAGTATTATGGTACCGGCGCCAGGTGTCGGGGCAGTGGCTGGCGGGATGTCCGTTCTGTCCGCACTCGGCGCAACGCAGCGCGCCCCAGTTGCAGCAGTTGCGGCACATGTTCGAGTACATCTGGTTCGGGGAGCCGCACTGTGGGTACAAAGATATAGGTGTTATAATAGTCTGTTAAAATACTGGTCATAATTTGGTAGTCCTGGTACTCGTAGTAAAAACAACGGCTTTATTACGAAATGGGGTTTATATAGCGCGTGAACAGACCTCTACAAAGACGTCAACAAAGTATTCTGTTTATGAAACTAAGTAGCACTATTCATAAATAGTTGCTGGAAAGCGAGCTGTTTTTTTGGAGGTTAATGTTAGAACTTTGACCCCAATATCTCCGTACAAAAAAAAGGATGATGAATGACGGAGAGAACAAGTACCTTTCAGCTTCTTAAAGCGTACTTTTACTTTACACAAAATAAAAGAAAATATAAATATTTGAAGAAAAATACCATCGAGCGATATTTTTATATAATTATATTATATTATTTTATATATTTTTATTACAATTTAGAACTTTAAACCGACTCGGTTCTAATAATGCAAAAACTATGGTTAAACCCGAGTCCAAGTTGTTAACTAGCTAGATGTATAAAGGATGTTAAAGTTGACGCAATGAAATTCAAATTCATTCCGGTTCGAAGATTTGGGTACAATTTTAGGCTCCGAGGCTGCTACTTAGAAATTCCGTATGAAAAAACTCATCAAAATTTTCTCAGACTAGACCTGAGAATCGAACCAACGATCTTAAGTTCAACCAGACCAACGACAATATGCTTCCCCAAGATTCCCAATATTATTGCATCATATTTTAATGTGTGGAATATTTTTAAATATCTGGGAAAAAAGATGATGAAATATCATTAGCGAATAAATATGGGTTGCTATTTATTGTGTATCTGTAGAAAGAAGTAATTATAACTATGGTTACATGCCGCTCTGCCTTCTAGAAACGCAAATAAACAAGAAAGTGCTAAATTATGACGGAGGCATGCAGTACGAACGCGTGACGTAATAGTACATTACTGCAGAATCCAGTAAGTAAGCCTTCCTGGCCAAGTATGAGTTAACCGGACCGAACCGCAGGTGAGGTCTGGTTATATACGAGGCCAGGATGGCTTTCTTACTGGTTGAGGTTTGTATAATGCTTTTCTCAAAAATTAAAGAAAGTTTAACAACAAATTCGTTTAATTAATATTGAAGGTTACATTCATATGTGAAAAACACAATAGCACTTTTTGGCCGACCCGGGAATCGAACCCAGGACCTCACGCTCTGCAGTCGAGCTTGCGACCACTAGACCAACGAGGCAGTTTAGGAAACAACTTTAGAAAAAACTTTTTAATAAACTGAAATTACTAAATACAATCATAAAATCCCACACTATACTTCTACAACATTACTAAGTACAAAACGCAACGTATAAAATGGCTGTTTAAGGTTCCAAAAATATATGTATCTCATAAAATGTCATACCAAAAAGAGAGATAGATATATATTTGGAACCTCCCTTCTATAACCATGTTATAATGGCTAAACTCTAATCTGTGTCTGGTACTATGTTTTTTTTTCTAAACAGATCTAAAGAGGATGACCTAGTGTCCAGTAAGTAAATTACATACTTACTTACTGGACAGTAGGAGATTCCAAGTTTAAAATCTCGCTTCTTACTGGACAGTTGTGAATAAGTCTCCGGTAAAATTCACTTTCTGGATATTTTTTAGAGATGTTATGGCAACATTACATACCATTTTTGAGAAAACGCAATTTCTTAATCGAAAATACAACTAATCTTTAGTATTTTGTTTTGCGGCAAGCTCAGCAGCTGCGGTTAGTTGGATGGTTATCCAACAAACCAACAATGAAAATATTTCATTAGTGGGAAGTTACATTTATTATTCCAGAGTGTCTAAACTTTTTAAAACCGAGCGCCACGGGCTAGATCTTGCCACATTAATTTTGCGACGCTAGATGCGGAGATGGACGATAAACTAAGGTTCTGATCGAATGGTGGCCAAGGTTGGGTCTAAGAAACGAGGGCCGACTGAAAGTGTGTTGGGTTAACAATATCTTCAAGAGCGCGGAAAATGGATGCATTAGGGACACACAGAACAGATACGAGTGGCAGAAGAAAGGGGAGCCCTATACTCATTAATACCCAACAGTGGGTGATTCCAGGCTGAAATGATGATTATATGAGAAGGCAAAACAAAGTACTTACATTAACACAGATCTTCCTAGGGCACCGGGGTTCGAAGTGTCCCGTGGAGCCGCACATGTAACACACGGGCGGCTTCTGGCGACACGTGTCGTCTCGGTGGCCCGCGCGGTTGCAGTAGTTGCAGCTGTAATGTAACATGGACCGTGTAATGTAGCATGTTATGTAACAAGAAGTTTTAGAAGAGATTGGTGAAAGAAAACTTGCTAATATTTACTTGCATCATCATCTGCCTAGCCTATTCAGTTGTTGGGGTCGGCTTCCAGTCTAACCGGATGCAGCTGAATACCAATATTTTAGATGGAGCGACTGCCTATCTGAACTCTATAATCCAGTTAGTTCTGGGCAATATAATTATGGTTTATATAATAACAAGTTTCAGATGAGATTCAGGGAAGAAAAATTGCTAAGGTTTACTTGCATAGGTATACATTTAGAGAAAATATTTAATTCTTAATTGCCATGAAGCCTTTAGATTTTCAGAATTAAAATTATTTAGTTAATCCTAATAAAATTTTTGCTGACTCATTTTTTGTTTGCCAAAATTATTTTCAGTTAGCAGCTATTTTGTCTAGAATGACAATTTTCTACTTACGTGACTTTCCTTTTAGCCAGTGAAGGTACTCGGTCCTTAGGATCAATCACCCACAAACTCTTATCACCTAAAAAGTAATAATTAAGGAATTTCATCAATATTATAATCATCTCATTCATTAGCAGTTGTGCTTAATGATGATATAATGAGTGTAACTTTAATCTCATTTTAATGGGTTTCAAGAATGGGGTTTTAAGAATGTCCTCAATTAATAAATAGACTATTATTGTGAAAGAAGAATTTAGTGTGAACAATTTATTATTATATTATACTAGTTATGTAATTACTATAGTAATTTGTAATAACCACTAATTACTTAAATCAAATATAATGGAAATATAATTGTTATTCTAACAAAAAATAAGGACCAAAAAACACCATGCTGCATTCCAAAACAAGAAAATGGGATTGGGCGGGTTACATCAGCTTCATGCATGATGAACGCTGTACAAAAACCCAGAAAGAGATGGCGAGACAATCTGGCAGTGTAACGTGAGGGCTGGTTCGAGGAGGCATATGAAAAGAGCTGTTGGGAGGAATTGAAGGAGGCTTTTGCCCAGCAGTAGGACAGTACAGGCTAATAAAAAATTTAATAACTTAAAATAGTAAGGTTCTATAGGTAACACTTACGTGACATGCTTTTCTGTATCTCCCTGTGGTTAAAATTCTCTCCGCCCCAGCTCTCATTATAGAATTTCTCCATTTCAGCACGAAGAGTTGTCAGAGAGTATCTTCGTTTCTTGCAAACCTTGCTTTTGCCTTTCAAATTGTCAAAATCGAGGTTCTCGTTCAAAATCGATGGTATTTTAGTCGAGCCAAATTTGGAAATGTCATCCGACAGGCTAACATCTCCGTAGTCATCATATTCTGTGAATCCAGATACGTTTCCCATAACAATACTTTCTTGGATATTTGAGTCATCAAGAGTCACCAAACTTTGATTGCCTGTCAGATCAATTGAAATAGTGTCCAAGTCCAGTGTATCGTTGGAGACAGTGGATTCATTGTTTTTTGATGGTTTCGAGGGTTGCTCACTTGTTTTAGTCACCATTGTGCTTACATCTGTACTCTTAACACCATTTTTCTGCACTTGCTTTGAAATCTCTTTAGCAGATTCTGACAGGTTGGAATCAGATTCATACACATCAGTGCTGGGTAGACTTTTCTCTGTAACTATGTATGAGTTGCCGTTTTTAGTTGTGTCCATTGACTGGTTGCTATCAGAATCATACACATCGGCACTCGGAATACTTTTTTCTGTCACAGCATACAATTTGGTTTTCTGTTTTTTATTCTTGGCTTTACTTTTTGGTGTAGCAAAACATTCATCATTAGGAGTAGCCTTGCTTGGAGTAACTGCAACAACTGGAGTAGATGTCACAGCTTCCTTAGTTTTCTTCTTTTTCTTTTTTTTTGATGGAGTACTTTGTCCAAGGAGATCTGACCCATGGAGGCTGAAATCAAAGCTGGGATTGTCCTGATGGCGGGATGAGATGTTCAATGCTATACAATCACCACGAATGAAATCATCAGACACTGACGATACTGCTGAGGGGGCAGGACTTGCTGAAATGCCTCTTTCTCCACTTGTAGTTGATTTTTCCACATTAACTTGGGTTTTAGCTGGAGAGCTTGGGTTTATAATAGTGAGTTCATCCTCATCTGAGCTTTCAATAGTAATAGTAGGCTTGGGAGGTAATGCCACTTCAATGACCTCATCTTCATCACTAGATTCAAGCACTACTTGTTCATCATCCTGTTCAATAATTTCAATGGTTCTCTTAAAGTTGTGTACAGGAGACTGGAATATAGACAGATCTGCAGCAGGAGGCTTGGGGGTTGGCTCACGTTTTTCTTCTTTGGGCTTTGGTGTTTGGTTAGTTTGGTTCACATCAGCTTGTTTGTTGTTGTTTGATGGTGTAGCGGGGTCTTTCTGAGCGTTCACCTTTTGATATGGAGTAGTGGGCTCACTCGTGCGCCAGTACCGACGCACCGTGCTCCTGGGCGCGCTCTCCACAATGCTCAACCCATCGCTGTGGTGCGATGCTATGTTACTCTCTGTCTCATCCACATGATGTAGCATAGCATACAGCCGTTCCTCCAAATCATGCTCACTAAGTTCCTAAAAAAAACACACAATTATTGCAAAATAACCACACAATAACTTCGCTGTATTGTGACACAACAAAAATATGGTAACATTAGTAACCTAACCACTCACCTCTTCCATGTTTCAGCAGCGAATTTGAACTAAACAAAATTCCACACGAACTTAACATAATCGTAAATGGTAATTAGAATTACTGTTAAAGTGGTGACAGCATTACAAGTAAATAAAAATGATTTTTTGTTATTACGGACACGTCCAAGACGTCCAATACTCCATTGCGAAAGGTGACAGAATCATTCAGGGCTGCCACAAATAATAATGAAAAGAAGCATTTAAATTTTCCGGCTGGCAATTTTTTAAATAGAGATGTCCAAGTTACTAATAAGAAGATCGACTAACACACAATCGGAATAATTACCTATGATTGAAAGAATTTAAAAACACCGCACAGGCCAAGTGCGAATCGCGGACTTGCACCAAAAAATATTTTAAAGTTTACAACAAACTTCTAACAAAAATTCGTCTGAATAATCATACGAATTTTTGTTAGACGTTTTAATATAGTTGTACTACAAACCTAAATTTTGAGAATATTCCTCGTCTTGTTTTAGAAATTAGAGGAGGGGAGGGGTGGTACATTTTTTACGGATTTAGTTAGAAGATACATATAAAGTAGGTACTTGAAGAACGCCGATATCATTTTTAACAGCTGTCAATACACATTCACTGCAACAAATACTTTTCCAGTGGCATAGCCACAAAATATTATAAAAAAAATAGCACTCCGGGAGTGCCGGCAGAAGTGAAAACTTCAATATTAACTTTCAAACTCGCGTCAGGGTCACGTGATGCTGATCGAAAAATTCTTACGATTTTTCGATCAGCATCACGTGACCCTGACGTGAGTTTGAAAGTTTTTACCTATACAAAAAAGTGCTCAGCGCCGCTAAAGAAGTTTTCACTTCAAAAAACTTTTTTTTAACCATTATTTACCTACATGTATGGCGAGTTTTTTTCTCTTTTACTCCTAATTTCGTCTGTGTGGTGCTCTGGTCTGGAAATAAAATTACTATGATAGATAGCAGATGGACAAAATGGACAGGGCAAATCTATAAGTGTTCTGTTCCAGTCATTTACGGGGTCTTCATTTTTTGGTGGAGGGAATTTTCGATTTTGGGCACTAACTAAAGGTCCATTGGACAAGGCCAGGAAGATATTAACAGGGATAAGTGAGAGTAATTATCGGGCCACTGTAGCACTGCTCTGGGCAATATCCATTAAAATATTATTTTAAATTGATGTACATGTGTACAAATGTTTCTAATCGATTGTTTGAGAATAGCTATGCTGAGCATTTCCCGTATTCACAAATGTTCAGATTCGATTTCGTCATTCGAAACGAAAGTCGTATGTCTACACTCTCACTCACGTATTTAAAAAAAAGGTAGACCTACATCTTAAAAATTGAATAGAATCGAATTTCGTATGTCTATCTTTTTTTCGGCAATAAGAGAGCGAGCGAGATAGACATACCTACGACATATTCGATTGTTTGTGAATTTTAATTTTTAATCGCAAACAATTCGATTTAATTTCGATTCGACAATTTCTATGAATCTATCTTTTTTTCACCATGTTTATTGCAATTCCTTGTTTTTTTATTGGAGTGTGGGAAATCATCAATTAATGACTCCTCTCGCTCTGGGCGCAGCGGAAGGGAGTGTCATGGTTTCTTCTTAGCCCTTTGTGTCTGGGGCCGTTACATCTCTTTCGAACAACCCGCAGCTTACTGCAACGCCTTAAATATGGAATTGTTTTATTTGACTCGTTTAATGAAACAATATTCATAAGTATTACAATATTTAATTTACAAAATACATTTTAATCACATCCAAACTTACAATAAAGCTATACATAGAGTTCATTTCATCCATTTCATCGTACAAGGTGGAGACTGGAGAGGTAGAAGTATCACGAAATTATTTTCAGCCACCTGCACAGGTATTCCCCCATTCGATGAGCGACGTTTCTGTAAAAGAAGATTGAATATATTACATTGTTATTATCTATTAAAACGAAAAGTCCTGACTGACTGACTGACTCATCAACGCCCAGCCCAAACCCTTGGACCTAGGAAGCTGAAATTTTGCACAGAGGTTCCCTTTATAGTGTAGACAAGGAATAAGAAAGGATTTTTCGAAATTCAACCCCTAAGGGAGTTGATGAAAGTTTGTATGGAAAATCGTCATTTTCACGCGGGCGAAGCCGCTGGCAAAAGCTAGTTATTAATAAATCAAATCAAATCAAATCAAATCAAATCAAATCATTTTTATTTGTTAACACAGGTAAACATACAGGTCTTGAGTTTGGTGAACAGAGCGCTATGTTATGCCAGGAGGCGTACAAATATGGTGTGCATCTAGCTCAAATATTAAGAAATTACAAGAGGTTGTTTGAAAATCATGCATAATTAAAATATGATAATAAATTATAACAATTACATAATATTATTTAAAAAAATTGTGTGATGTCAGGAGGAGTTGTTTACAAATGTCAAGAAAATAAAAAAACAAGTCTCAGTCAGAATAATTGAAAATGTCAAAAAAATTAATAAAAATATAAATAAACCCAATTAATTCATCATTAAAGTTGTTTTTTTTTTTCCTATAGCAAGAAACAGCATTATATTGAGCCATCATTGAAAAATTCCTCCAGTGTGTAATAACATTTGTCAATAAGCAAGCTACTAAGTGCCTTTTTGAATTTTATTAATGGCATATTTTTAATGGCATCCGGTATTTTATTATAAATTTTTGGAGCGTTTCCGAAAAAGCTTTTACGCATTAAGGCTGTTTTACATTTAACGTTACAAAGTTTGTTACAATATTGAGTACGCAATGGATTTCTTCTGACTGCCGATAAGCTGACAAATAAATGCGGGTTTTTTTTTTACAAACAATGCAGTTTCCATTATATACATTGCTGGCAGTGTCAATATTTCTAGTTTTTTGAAATATGGAATACAGCTATCTGTCGTGTTTAGACCACACATAGACCTCACACAGCGTTTCTGCATCCTAAATACAACTTCCCTATTAGTCGACTGCCCCCAGAAAATAACTCCGTACCGTAAAACAGAAGCTACGAGTCCGTGGTATGCCACTAGCAATGTCTCAATATTAACCTTTTTTGAAAGCTGGAATAGTGCATAAGCAGATTTACTTAGTCGTTTACATATTATGTCAGTATGAGTATTCCAAGTCAATTTATTATCAATAGTGATTCCTAAAAATTTTGCACTATCTACTTCCTGAATTTTATGGTCTTTATAAATTATATTAATGTCAATATTTTCCCGACGCTGATGGTATTGCATGATGTTGGTTTTGCTTATGTTAATTTTCAAATTATTATCATTAAGCCAGTTTATTATTTTAGTTAGAGATTCATTAATATCATTTTCATAATTATTTATGTCATTGCATTCTATTATAGCGGTGCTGTCGTCAGCAAACAGAACCATCTTATGTTGAATTATTTTTGGGAGATCATTGATGTAAATCAGAAATAGAGGTGGTGCCAACACGCCACCTTGTGGTACGCCATATTTTACGGATCTTTGTTTTGAGTAATGTACAGTTTCTAATTTGGTTTTGGGACATAATCGAGAGACTTCGGTGCATTGAACTCTATCAGTTAAATATGATTCTACCAATTTCAGGATATTTCCCCTTACGCCGTAGCCATATAGCTTCTGTAGCAATATCTCATGGTCAACATAATCAAAAGCTTTCGTCATATCAGTAAAAATAGTACATATTGGATTATTTTTATCAACTGATGTCATGACACTCTTAATTAAATCAAACAGTGCCAAGTTAATATTTATGTTTTTGCGAAAACCTTTCTGTTCATTGCAAAATAAGTTATATTTTTCAAAATATGTGTACATGGAGTTGTATATAACTTTCTCAAAAATTTTGGACAAGACGGAAATTTTTGCAATGGGTCTATAGTTTTTCATATTCGTTTTGTCACCTTTTTTAAGTAAAGGTTTAATAATAACTTTTTTAAACTAAAACGTGTGTTGAAAACGTGGCCATTTTTGGAACCAATCATTTCACAATGAATGTTCACCAGCAGCAGCGTATCTTTCAACGTAATTCAAACGCCCAAAAGATTATTATAACAAATTAATTATATATATTATGTATACAGTGAACAGATTTTCAGGTTTATTAAATGCTGAGTCACAAAAACTTAATGAAGTTATTACGACTCAGCATTTAATGAAGCTCACTAACGAACTCATGAACTAACGGAATCCTGCTCATTACAGCAGGAGAGGAAAGACTAACAAACATTCATCCATCCATCCTCACAAACTTTTCTTTTTATAATATTAGTAGGAAGTAGAAATTATATAGGTTTGCTTCACCTGACAGAAAACCTAGAAGTTAGTGGCGCGTCGTCTCTAGTGAGTGAGTAGCGAGGCGACCACTCGCTCGGCCGCTTGCTCCGCTCCCACACACCGACCTACCCATATAGGTTTACAGTGAGAACTGAAACATACAATTTATTCAAATAAGTTAAAAAACAGTGGGTTCAGGCTGCTTCAGGATGAAGTGGCACCCAATGCATGTCGTGTACTCGTGTTGTCTAGTTATTTCTTTACCTTTCGGATACTTCATTCAGATTTTTTTGAAAACTTTCTTGTCAACAGTATTCGTTTTCAACAATATTATGAATTTCTATAAAAAACAATGGATTATGAATTTCTATAAAAAAATATTTGCACCTCATTCACAGACATATAAAGAGTACAGTTTTACAAAAACAACCGTTCTTAGACGATTGCTAGGGATATATATCGCGACATTACAAGATAACCAACTTGAAACAATGTCCAACTGTGGATATGATTACAGCTTGGGTCAAGAACTTTAAGGAAACCGGTTCAAGTTCAACCCTAGAATAAAGCTAAACTTGTTTGACAGTTGTATCTTTTTGCAAGCAGGAAGAGTGAGGTGAGAAGACTGTTGTGGAGTTGCAAAGTTGCAACAGAAAAAGTTACGAGAATCACTGAAAACTAACCAAAACGGTATCACCAGGTGGTTCAACGTTGTTCAAGTACGTGGAATCCAGTTTTGAGTATGCTTAAAAGCAGCAAGCAACATAGTAAGGAATTCAAAAAACCTGGTGATACTGTGAGTGTGTTTTGCCGTGACTTAGTGTCGAGTTCCAGTAGTGCGCGTAATAAAAGACAAAGAAAGAGGGTAAACAGATTCGTCTGCTCCTAACAATTTTTCCATCCACCCGCATTCTCCAGTTAACCCGCGATCATGGCGCTTGCAACAGCGTCGAAATATCGGGAACTCAAAACAAAAAAAAAAACACGGAAGACATCCCGTAAGTGACATTTTAATATTGGTACCTCAGCTTTCTAGTGCTAACGGTCACAGAGATTAAGCGAGGACGGACAGAAGGACGGAAGGACAGACAGACATGGCGAAACTATAAGGGTTCCTAGTTGACTACGGAACCCTAAAAACGAATACGTAACAGTTATTTATTTTTCAAATTTCATGTGTTGTACCTACCTACAAGAGTTGTACTGTACATAGGTGGACTATGCCACAAAGCATATTCTACCAGTCAACCTTTGGGGTCAAACTTGCATTGGAAAATGTTTGAGCCTGTTGCCTTAAATTTATTTAAAACATGTTGGTGGGCCTTTACGTCAGAAGGCACCTTTCGGTTTTCCAAACAAAATAACAAGTCGCGGACGCGGGGTTCATCATCATCATCAGCCTATAATGTTCCCACTGCTGGGACTCAGGCTCTCTAGGAGAGGGATGGGCTATAATCCACCACGCGGGCCCAGTGCTAGCTGGTTCAGGGTTGGCAGATGTCACAAGTCTTCGAATTTTTTGGTTCTAAGACATGCCGGTTTCCTCACGATGTTTTCTTTCGCCGTTTTGAGAGCAGCGGTGATGAAATTAATTACACTTGACAAAATAATGCGTCTGCCTGGGTTCGAACCCACGACGTACTAAGTCGGGTTCGCCAGTCTCGGCCACCACTGGGCCACCGCTGTTCGGACGCGGGGTTAATAAGTTATTTTTAAAGGCATAGTTACACTTTAGCGACATGTTGCAGACTGGTCCGCAGCACGGTGTCGAAGGCTGCACCGGCGTCGCAGAAGGCTCCCGCAGCACCGCCCGCTTCACCCGCGCACGCCCACGCGATACTACCGCCGGGACGGACACGGGACGATTGCGATTCAAGGAGCTGAAATAAGTGTACCTAAATAATTTGGTTGAAATGATAGTTCAGCAGAACTGGCGTAGATTCTTATTTATTGGTATAAACATGAAATGGTTAACCTAAGTCAGTACATACAAGTTCAGATTTTGATATTTTAAAGGCCATTCAAATTACGACAAATTTTATATGGGCCGTACGGTCGATTTAATTAAAGAAAAAATTATATACCAAATTCTGTGATGGTAGCCCGGTCCTAAGACCAAGTCCTGTAACGGTAAGGATGACGGCCTGTGTTGTCATCATACCAAGGTTCTGTGTTGGCTCGCGTTGATCGTCTAGTCTGTTTGTTTTTGTGAGTGAATATACTGAGAAAGAGTCGAACTTTCTTAGTTAGTCTTTGGTAATCAATACTGTGTTTAATCTAGGAAGGATTTAATAATTATAAATTAAAGAAACGACTCCGCGCACTTTACCACTGGACTATGTATGGCAGGACAGATAATATACCCACTATTACCCACTGAATTATCTGACAGTGTCTGGTGGTGCATGCATTAAAATTAAAAGTCGTAAGTGCGCAACCCCATAATGATTTATTAATGATCTGATCCTATTATTGATGTGTGTGTGTGACCTGTGTGTGACCGAATTATATAGTTGGGCTGAACTTTTACAAACTTCAATATCGACATTCTTTTATACTATCTGTGACCAAGTTGGTAATTTTGTAGGTACACCTACTGTCTCTACATAATTGGTTGTTTATTTTACTTTGTTACCTAACAAAGAACCAATTATGCAGGTACTTAAACATGCTCATTAATTATTTGACCCAAATTAAAAGACAATGTAATTAACAAACACTCCTTGTGCCTTATAAACAACTCCGAAACAATTAATCAGTAGCCATGATCAGAAGGTAGTAATTATAACAGTTTTATCGCTCTGATGACGTTTTAAATACCTTTAAGTTTTCGGTAACGTCTTCCGTGACGAGGGTCGCTATGCCATCCAGCCCATCTGCCTTAGGTTTAGCCCCTACGACCACAATCGCGTCGACGTCAGGTGAGTTCGCTCTGATCACTCCGCTGTTCAGCCCGCTTACCGCCTCCTTGTTCGCTCCGCTTACCGCTACGCTGCTCGCTCGGCTCGCGTCTTGGTTTATCGTGTCCACCTCACAGCCGCGCTCCTCGAGTCGTTTCTTCAGTTCTCTTCCTAATAAGTTAGTCGTGTTTGTTACCTGTAATGATCTCTGCCAATAATAAACTGCCTACCGGATGAGACACACCATAATGACTATTGAATGACGAAATTCTGTGAAGGCCGCATCTCAAAGATATTATTATTATTATAAAAAAGTAGGTGAAGACTAAATAACAAATATAAATAATTAACATTTTCTCTTCTGGTTGTGAATCATATTTTAATTTTTTTATGAGCTTTAGTGTTACCAATGATTTTTTTCCCTACCTTCTACTGTTCTACATTGATGAATGAATTTAGTCGATCGGTAGTTTATTTTATTAAGGTTGCACAAGCCAGTCATTCTTCCATTGTCATTATCTAGGCCTCTATGGAAGCAGAATTGGAAAAAAAACATTGGTTTGGATGTTATGAGCGTCGACACTTTCATATCTTATCACTAATTTTAACCTTCTTTGGGCGTAAATAAGTTACGTATATAGTACGAAAATGAAAAAAGTGCAACCATACAGACATAGATTAGTTATTAAAGAATTCAAATAATTTTATTTTGAACAGATACATTCAATGGATTTTTCATGTTATCCATACTACCAAAGGTCTGCATAGAAACAATCGCGCGCCCGTTTTAGTTGTGTCTCTTTCGCTCTATGCATTTTGCTCGTGATGTCGGATGAAGTAGCATGCATTTTAGCCCCGCCCACCAACTAGTTCGTGCCGTTGCCGTTTTAGTAAAACCTGAAAATACTATGCAGTAGCTTGAAATCTTCAAGCTACTGCATAGTATTTGACTGGCCTTATATTGACTGGCCTGTTGGTCTAGTGGTTAGTGACCCTAACTGCTATGCCGGAGGTCGTGGGTTCGATTCCCACCCAGGACAAATGTTTGTGTGATGAGCACGATCATTTGTTCTGTGTCTGGGTGTAATTTATCTATAATATGTATGTATTTAGAAATATATAAGTATGTTTATCAGTTGTCTAGTACCCATAACACAAGCTCTGCTTAGCTTGGGACTAGATGGCGTTGTGTGATAGTTGTGGAATATTATTATTATATTATTATTTTCAATTGATCGAAGCTTGAAATTTAAAAGAAGTCGTGACTGAATTATTTAGTCTTCATTTGTTTTCTTTGACGATGTAATCATTTACAAGAAATCGTAATTATTACAAGTTCATTACAGTGTTCAAAGCGAAATAATTACCTACTTCTGAGAAACCTGCATCTAGTAATAACACGTTAGATTTTCTTCACAATAGTCATCGCTCTTTGATATTGAAAACTGAGTCATTTAAATGAGCTCAGGTGATGGTATCATCAAGGTAGACAGAAATAAGGCCCGGTTTTCACCAAAAGACGAGTGGAGCAAAGAGGACTGAGAGAGGACGACCAGCCCTTTACTCGAATCTTGCTCTTCTCCGCTCCGCAGGTTGAACTTACAAGCCTAAATTTCTGTAATCCATAGGTACTAAGGTTCCATACACATCTGATTACCAATTAACCGGCCACAAAGACATTCTGCACCTATGACTGACTATATTTACCAAAACGCGTCGTATATCCCTGCCCGTCCGCTGCGGTCCAACGATCTTCTTCCTCACGGTGTAAGCCAGGAGCGCAGAGGTGGCGATGAGCAACGAGCCTCCTTCGAGCGTAGCCAGCAACCGCCACGCTATAGCCGCGCCACCTTCCACCGCCTCTGACATACCCTCTGAAATATAACGAAATATGAACTGAGTATGAAAAGGGTTATTGTGGCTGTCGATCGTGGACACATTATTCATTACAGTAGTAATGAAGATCATCAGAATAGTTGAGAAAAGGCTAGGTAGATGATGACAGTATAATAATAGTCCTCCTGACCGTTTTTCGGCCACGGCGGCCAATTCCAGCGGAGATTAGCCATCTGCGCGGGAGATATTATTATAGTGCACAAGTGTGTGCGCAGGCACAGGTGCACTCTCTGTTCCCTTTTCTCTGACAGTATACAATATCGACGTAATATAGAGAATACTAGGGTCAAGGGTGGACCGTGCGAAAGTCGAGGAATAGGAAGAGGCTTGGTGAAGAAAATCATGGTGAGGAAACCGGTAAGTATGTCTTAGAACGAAATTCGAAGACATGAGATATACCACTACGATTTTATGGGCCACTCCCAGAACAGAACAGACTCGCAAGCATAGCCATAACAATCGGGATATGCTTGGCCTGCCTGTTATTTCAACACAATAGGCATGAAAGTGCTTTTGCATGTACCTATCCAGAACGGAATTTCAGTGAGGTAAAGGGCCACGGAAAAATGTTTTTGTATGTAATAGCTAGAAAGTGGAGCGTAAATAATAAATACCTATCTATGAATAACATGAAAGAGTGGAGAGTATAAATCAAACCTGTTAGGTGTCTAATAATTGCCACTCTAAGCAATAAAACAGCGAAGAAGATTACCGTTTACATAATTTAGAACTACGATGCCCTCCTTATATTCGTGAATCACTCGTAAAAAGTTAAACATAACGGTAATTAAGTTCCATAACAGTTCATAATTAACTTAAAATCTATTAATAAACTTAAGCAAATAAACCTGATTCTTGAGAGACCTTAATCTCCGATCTCAAGTCAGTAAACGCAACGTCAAGTTCAATATTACAATGTGACCCTGAATTAACCGCGGCCAACTTTTTTGTTATGCAACAGACAATTTGATACTTTGTTTCTTGTGTCTACCTACTGATAATGTACTTATTTCCTTGTGACTGTGTGAATCCGGTAATAACTAAGTGTGATAAGCCTTGTTAGTTTCTTACAATGCACATTATGATGTAGGTAAATAGGTTTTTATGTAAAAGTTTTTGTGTGAGTTTGTCAGAGTCTCTGTTGGATAAATTCTGCGTTTGTCATATTTATTTGGTAGGTACCCCATGAAGAATAGAGTGGTTAATGAGGTATAATATATTTTGTTCAAAATATCTTATTTGGGTAGATGTAGGGTTTGACTTGATTCCAAATTTACTCTTCATGCCTCTCATACCCCAAGATTTACTTAAGTTGCCTATGTTATACCAACTTACAATGTGTAATGGCAGTAAGAACAGAAATAATTGCACATTACCATAGAGTGTTTATGTAAGTAGATATACGTAAATGAAATCTGTCTGACTAAAGTAATAAACATAGAAACTAAAATGCTCGCACCCAATAAATCTGTAAACACCAACAGCATTAAATTAATGCAATGTAATTGTATAGGAAAGTACACAATTTACTAGTACGGGTACTATACTTAATCTAACAATTATATTGATGACACTTCGAAGCTGTGTATATAGACAGTCTATAAATCAGTGAGAATGATTTATCGGCAACACGGGCCTTGGGCACTCTTCTACACAGGACAGAATAATTGCTGAAATTGTTTGCGATCGCGAGGCAAAAGATGTTTAAAGATACAATGTTTTTTACCGATTTGAGAGCAGTGGTGATGAAACAAATAATGACACAAAGTATAAGCCTGCCTGGATTCGAACTTTGGTGCCGCTACCACTGGCACACATCTGTTCTCCTGCAAACAGGTCCAGAAATTTCCAAAATTCAACGTCATCTGAGGTTTTCGAAAACCTTAACTTTCAACAAGTGATGGTAAACTGATTAAATGTCAACTGAATGCAATCTTGAAAGGCTAGGGCTGTGGGTAGTTTTATCGTGATAATTTGCCTAGGCGACAAAAATAACACCTTTCCTACCTCTCTCTATAAAAATATATATTATATATGTATCTGGAACTACTTTTATGTTTTGATCGCAATCTGTCTGCCGACGCTGTTGTATGTCACATTGTAAATTAACCTTTCTATTCCGTGCCAGTCATAGTTTGGACAATACAGAAATACCAGAAATAATATCTTCAAATAAATCAACAGCCTAAACGTATATAGTGTGTTCTGAAGCATCCGTATTTGAGAACCCACTCGCTAAGATATTATATTATAATTATAATGCACGTGCTCTTTAGATACTGATTTTCATAATCTTGACATCTGACAACACATCCACTATTATATACCTAAATATAGTCAGCTTTATATACTCATGTTTACTTACCTAAGAATGAAAAATTACACAGTCTACACACAGTTTTGAAATTATTCAAATATACATAAATGCTATTATGGTAACAATGAAGTTTCCCAACACAGATCGGTGTCTTCTTGTACTTATTGCGAATGTTTAGATGCAAGTTTTAGTTATCATGAAACCTTTTATCCTGTCGTAGAACCTAGTACATACAGAGAACCTTATAGCCCTCTTGATACTTAGATTTTATCGTTTAACTGATGGTAATTATACCTCCGTGCGTCCTTAGCCTAACTGCAACAGCCAATGAGAAGAAAATTGCTCTATCATTAACTTTGATAGTTGGTTTTTCCTCTTTATGTTTTGATTTACGTTTTATTAGCCTGGTACTGCCTTTGTTTACTTGATTTTACCTAGAAGATTCTATTCTAATGTAAGTAATCAAACATTCGGAAGACACTAGGTAATTAGGCGAACATTTGGGCATAACCATGCTAAGTGACGTTATCTTGCGCAGTCGCATCATAATACAGTCATGATCTTACAAATGCTACGGCCCTGGTATTTGTATCAGTTTTAATCATCAAGATATATAAACTTACTAATTTAAGTTTATACATTCTCAAAAACAATGGGAAAACCCCATCAATATCCATTGTGTGGTTTAGAAGGACAACGCTATCACACATACAGACAAGAATAACGATCAACGTGTATTATAAATATTGACAAAAAAGCCGTATATCACGTCTATTTGTTTTATTGATTGATTGTAAATAAAATAAAATGCTTTAGGAATGTCATTGAAATCAAAGAAAATGTATTGCGCGTTGAAGTCTTTTTAACTGAGTATGGCAAAACAAATACGATTTAGGTTGTTAGCGTGTTTTCTAGGTGGCGATCAATCAAATAATGGTCAATTAAAAGATTATTGACCTACGGGTCTTGTAATACCTGGCGGCCTAATATTTTCAAAGGCGTTTTTATGTATTTATTCAAGCTCACATCAGTTAATCGCGAATGAGTGGAACGCTCAATATTGACTATGGAAGGATATTTGCTTATCTTGCAACGTTTATGTTTGATGCTTTTTGGCATTGAGTACATGGTAGTTTAACCCCGAAATGTTTTATAGTTGTGTACTTTTTAATGCATATAATGACACCTTTGTATGTCTTTTAGGTTCGGCGAAACCGGCACTGATTGTTGTGGACGCTGATCCATGTCTGACAAATAATGTACTGAAATATCTTTCATCTTAGTGTCTTTGTTTCTTTTTTCATACGGTGTCCGCAGAAAGTCCATAAGATTGTGGACCTAACTGGTTTGGCCGTACATCGATAGGAATTGTCCTAATCGTAATGATATTATGTTAGTTAATGGTAAGCAGTGACGGCTATAAATATACGACTATCAGACTGTGACTAATTATTTAATACATATAATGCAATTGTTATACTTATTTTTAGCGTTACACATTGTCGTGGAAAATTACCTAAATGCAATGAATAATAAAACAAATAACATTACGAAAAAAATGTGGGGCAGGGTTACTACGAAAAAAAGTAAACAGGTAAAACAAATGGTGGTTACCGTAATACCTATTGACTAAACGCATACAGTTTTTTTGTTAAAAAGTGTGTATTTATTATTTATTTTGAGAGCAGTTGAGTTGAGTGGTTTTCAAGTAGATCAAGGTTTGGTAAGTAAGTAACATTAGGTCATCGAGATATAAGTACCTACTAAAGAAGCTACGTCAAATAACTGAATTGTCCCATTTCGTAATTTGAATCTTTAGTTCGCTGCAGCGCTAAAATAATAACAATTCGTCTAAACCGTAACTAATTTACCACAAGTTAAAGAAAAGTAGTAAATTAGTTCAGTTTCTGGTCTTAAGCGCCATGTAAATCACGGCACTTACGCGTTTTCTTCGGCGACGGTGCGGCGCGATCGCCGCAGTTGAACGGGACAAAGTAGGAATTAACGGTGTCTTCTCTAGTACGTTAGTACTTATATCTCGATGCATTAGGTAGTCTAGTAGGTACCGGTTGGGCAGGATTGCCTTCAAGGATGTCTGAGGCTGTATACCCAGCCTTCATGTTACGTGACCTGTCGGTGGAACCTGTACTTGATTATTTCATTCGCATCTTTATGTATGTAATATTCGTTTTCACCGGTACAAAATGAAATTTACTGGAGAGTCATTTTAAAGTCCTAAAAGGAAGTAGACTACTAATTGTCTCAAATGGAAGCAACCAGGTACAAGAAAAGCTACAGTAATTTCGATAATTAAATTGTTGGGAAATATTCTACCATGAGTACGAACAATAGGCCCAGGGCCCGGTCTTTTGTTTGTTCACCCTTTAGTAAATAGATCGTGTAAATAAATATATTAAAATGTAAGTTCTTGTTTAAAATAATATACTTTTTTATTACATCAATACTTTAATTATATAGAGGTAAAGTTTGTGGGGTTGTAGGGGGTAATGTCTTGATTTACAGCACCGATTTTGAAAATTCTTTAACTAATAGGAACAAAAACTTAAAACGGGAATGCGTGGGATAATTTCCGATCACACCACGAGCAAAACCGGGGAAAAGCTAGTTCTGTTTATGAAAGCAGAATTAATACTTAATTGAGAACATAAAGTAGAGAGTTATATCTTAGTTCAAACAAAATGTTATTAACCGTGTTAATAATCTTGGTGTACAATGAACTATAATTACTTTCTATCTCTCCTGCTGGTCGAGTGTGTAACAGTAACTGCAATACATTTAATTCTATTACATAGTGTATTTACAGAAAACGCCATTCACCTGGGCGTAATAATAGTCCTATTACGATAGAACACTACGAGTGATATTTTAAGGGCAATAAAATGGGACGTGTCCAAATTAAATGTAGTGTGGAGACCACTTTACTTTACGTTCACGTGTTATTATGCCACATTTCTGACAGAAAATGCGTAAAAGATAAAAAAAAAACCTGTAGAGGCTACAGTGTTACCTTTTATTGTGTCTGTTGTGTTTTGTAAAAAACTTTCAAGAGGTACGTTGCCCTCTATCAGGTTTGAGTAGACATAGTATTGGTAAGTCATTTATCAAATGAAAAGAAGCTTCTGACTATAATCTGTTTTATTTAGATTTTACAACATTTTTGCTCACCTTTAGGCCAAGCAGTTACGAAGACATTACTCAGTCTATCGACTGCCATGATTAGGTTGATACGTCTAGGATAGTCTTCGTCAAGACGAAGACTTATTTCGGGATAAGTCAAGACTTATCCCGAAATATGAATGAAATCAATTCATCCCAACCATCACAAACATAGACAAGAACAAAAGAAATTAAGTTGTGATGCTGAATGTCATCAAATCATTCAGCAATGAGGCACTAGCTACTTGATAAAGAAAAAGAAAGAAAGATTCAGCAATCATGAAAACTGCCATATTAAAATTTCCACAGCTGCAACATCTCATTATCTAAAAGTGATTTCCACAGATTTCGCACTGGTAAAAACAGCCGTCTTACAAAAAAATAACACAAACAAAAGAAGGATAGCAAGAGTTAAACAGCACCTTTGTAGAGTGGCTGCAACCACCGTTGCCTCACAACGAAATAGTTACAACAAGTTGTTTTGGAACTAAAATAAGATTAAAACAAACCCTAAAACAGATTGCATCGCGAATCGCAAACGCAAAAAGACTGCGTTATTACTAATAGTTAGGTACAGTCATGAGCACAAAGATGAATTTCATTTCATATTTTTAAAGACTACCGACGTATTTTCGAACCTAGATAGGTATACAAAATTTTTAGCCACCGTCCAAATTCTGTTATATTAATTAATCTTTGGCGTGTTTTTTCTTTTAGTATCACTCAATACAAAAATATTGAGATATCACATCACAAAGTTATAACGTTTCACGGAGAGCGGATAATTCTTTCGAGAAAATGATTTAATATAAAAATTTTACGTATCGATTTTTTTGTTGTGTGACTCGGTGTGTGTAGTGTGTTCGTAATTCTTTCTCCTAAACGACCAGACCGATTTTTTACCTACATGGGTTTTTTAACTTGTCTGATAATGTTAAGTTTATGTACACAGATACAGTTTTTATAATTAAAACCTGGCAGGGTTCTAACCTGGGTGGTCTATGTTTCATCTCGATGTTGTAATCGTTATTCCACGAGATAATCGCTTTGTATTTTTAAAATATTTAATTTAAAAAATAACTCTAATTTCATAACATAATTATGTTAAAAGTTCAATTGGATGTCATAATATGTGAAAGTATGGCTCGTAAATAACTAGATTTAGCAGCAGTTATTTTTGAGCTGCATTTCTTAACTTATGAATTAAAGATTGATGTTACGTTTATAAGCTTTCGAAAACTTTTTGTTTTATTTTGATTTGATTACAGGTACAGCACACTAGAGCTAAAAAAATATTGCATGTTGTAATTTATTGATAAATATATACTGCTACAATAAAATTTTGTATTGTGTTGTTGTATAACGGTCTGGTGTCCGCAACTCCGCATCCAAAGAGCGTATTTTGCGTACATGTATTTATATCTAACTTATTGGTTCAAGAAAACAGGCTACGAAATCATATCACCTTTCTACTTTATTCAAATAAATACTTAATTCATAATATTTGGTGTTTAAGTAACTGAACTACGATTAACAAGCCAAAGAAATGTTTAAATAAAAAACTCATTGAATAGACAATCCTGGTAATTCTCAACTATTGTTTTCATAAGCGCGGCATTACTAAGGCAGTTTCCCATGGCAAACGACAATTCCATATTGTTCTAAGATAATTTGAATTCAAGGAAACGTGCATACAGGTAACATGTATGGGGACAATGCTTGTTAGACTGTCAGTTACGCTCCTTTTCCTCCAGATTGGCTAACTGTGTAGGTAACCATATCCGTAACTAGTTTAACGAACTAACTGATGCTCGCGGCTTCACCCGCGTGGATGTCGTTCAAATTATATACTAAAACCTTCCTCTTGAATCACTCTATCTATTAAAAAAAACCGCATCAAAATCCGTTGCGCAGTTTTAAAGATTTAAGCATACAGACAAAAATAGCGACTTTGTTTTATACTATGTAAGGATACTAAGATACGAATAAAACACTTTGTAGTTGGTTCAATAAAACTGACATTGTATGTCGGAAAATTTATTTTTAGTACTTACGCAGTTCGAACTAAACCAGTAAAGTAACAGTAGAGTTATTTATCCAATTGGACTTTGAATTTCGATAATATAATCTCACAGTCATCTGCTAATTAATACCGGGTCCAAAATATCAAACAGCTTCTTGAACTATATGACATGATTATGTTGGTTTTTCACACCTGCCTAATGCTATTTTCACAAACACCTTGCGATTCAGATTACATAAATATAGACCCAAGTGATTTCCGCGTGGTTCTTATTTATATATGAGTATCTAAGCAAGCAAATTAGTTTAGCATTTTCAGAAAGCAAATGGTACATACTACTTACTTGCTTTCTGAAAATGATTTGTGTTAGCTCTTTTTTTTTGCGGATGTGAAATCATCAATTGATCTCTCTTCTGCTCTGGGCGGAGCGAAAGGGTGTGTCAGACTTGTACTGACTAAAACCTACCCATGTTCCATCTTACCCTTTTGTGTACCGAGGCCTCAGTATCTCTTTCGAACAGTCACGTAGCCCCAGCAGCTTGTGTCAGCCCTTTAACTTCTGAAATTTCCACAAAATACAGTTTGTGGAAACAAAAGGAACTTCCTACACCAATAAAAACATTATCTTTTTATTCTTGTTTCAACATTGTACAAGTTTCACCACTGTATCTGTCTCGGGGACATCGTGTTTTCATTTCTTTAACTACTGCATAAACTGTAAATTGTGAAATATAAGTACATTTTTGTCCAGTCAACAGTGTCGACTAGGTCGTCTGTGTCCAAGGCTGCTTTTTATTTATTATGTTTTTATTTTCTAGGGTGTTGCGTATGTTTGTCCAGCTGTGTTCGGCCGGACTGCATCAAAGGCGGTGTGTAGCGTAGCGGAGATAATAGAAGAGATACGCGAGATTCGACCAACAACAGTATAGATGAGAGTTTCTGAATGTCTCCTCTCTGTTCCATTCTTTAGCAACACTTGCAAGCTATGCGTGTAGCTAAAGTTCCGAAGACAAATGCCAATGCAAACCGCAGTAGCAAAGCCAACCAGTGCAACTTCAGGTCACAGCGACAACGACAATGTCACCATTAGGAATTGCACTCCAGCAAACTTGGATCACTCAATTCAGTTAGATAAAACGTAAATGTACGCCCTGCGGATCCTGCAACGTCTAGTCGTCGAAATTAGGCCAACTTTTTTCAGTAAGCAGCAAGTTGTAGAGTACAAAGCACGGTCTACTCCCGAATATTTATATTTGTTGATTTTTAGCTATGTATTTACATTGCTGGATTGCAATCTCTAGCCGCCATCTATATACGGAAGCGTTTTCATAGATTCACATCACACAACGTCAATCTTGCCCAAGGATTCCAATTCATTTGGCGTCGGCGTAGCATATAATAATTATTAAGTACTTTACTTCATTATTATTATTAACTTTATCATTTAGGTAGTTACTTTAAGTTAGTTTAATTTGTAAATGTTGCTATATAATATTTTTTATGAAATAAAAGGAAGTACATGTAGTTATAGGACCTTGACACCACCACATATCAGATCAAACTTTAAAGAAACAAAGACCAGAACTTATTATTATAAGTATATATACTGTCTTTTTATTGTTATTTTAGCTCTGATTTGCAGTTCCTTTACTTTTTAGTCCTTTATTCTGGTTAGGTTTATTACAGATGAATAAATAATAACTTTCAAAGGATTGTAGATCATGACTTCATGAGACACAGTTTCACGACTGAACGTGAAGTTAGACTTAGCTTTTTTCATTAACAAGTCCATAGTGCAAACTGTTTGTACAAACGATTCATTAGAGGTTTTGCTACAACACGTAATCTGTAACTTTTTGCGTTACCGTCTTAATTTAACTTCCTTGTCTATTATGTAATGTTATTTTGCTCAAATTGTTAGAAAAAATGACTTAAAATTACGTCGGATTATGAAATAATCGAAAAACCTAGGGAATCATCATCTGCTTGGTATTTTCCCACCTACGTTGTGTAGGCTTCCTGACTATACCCTAGAAAGTTATAAAACGAAACCATGGTTAGGACATATAACATAGGACACTTATTTATCCGTACCTAATTTCGTACAATAATCTTCGAGCACCGGCAAAGTTGTGGGCAAAACCTAGTCATTTATAATGATTTCATACACCTGCCTTAGTCTAACCATTTATTTTAGCTACAGGTCTGTGATAAGTATCAGAAAGGCCAGCTTGCATCGTAGGGCTGTAGTTCTCTGTGTAAAGGTTCCTATTATGTTAATGCTCAGTGGAACATTAGGTAATGGCCGATCTAATCGATAAATGCGCTGGCTTGGTGTGGCATTAAATGCGCGACGGGCCATTGTAGCCTTTGCTATGAAAAGGCGAGACTGGTTTGCTTTATGTTTTGTTTATGGATTTTTTACTCAGACTCAGTGACACCACAATTAGAATTTCTACTCAAGGACTCTTCTTCTAGGTTAAAAGGTTATTCTTTTTGGTCCCTGTCTGATAAACAATACAAGTATTTTAGTATTTGCTCGTCGTGAATGTACAGGCACACAGAACATACCAACACTCTTTTTGGGCAGCTGTGCATAAAAACATAATATCAACCACCTAGACTGCATAGGTACAGATTATACAGATTGACCGACAAAAAAACTAGATGGTTAGATTGACGCAGTATGTATTCAAAAGCATATTATACTATCAAGTATGACACATTGTGGTTTTCCAGGGTTTTTTTTACACCTGCCGCAGTTGTTGTTTACAATATTGTGGCGCAAATATTTTCCACTAATTAAATTTTTCTTTTGTTCCTACACATTGCAGTAGCTGCCTTTTTATTTATATTCCGTTTAGTTTAGTTGTGTACATAGAATAGAAATATATTAGAGTGAATCGTTTGGTCAGTATTTAGGTAAATATGTGGGTGTCATCACGAATTCACGAAGTGGTTTACCTATATTTAGATAAATGGGTAGTCACTTGGCATGATATTATTTATTTGATATTATAATGAGTCGTATTTTAATAATAGAAAGTCTTTTATGAATAGAAATAACAAAAATCAACGGACTTGGTTTATACTTTACTTCATTCTAAGGTATTTAAAACCGTTGTTCTAAGATATCTAATAAATGTTAAGTTTTATAATCGTCTGCCTACCACATATTTATTAAATACTGTGCTACCACTATCCACGATGTAACTGGCGACTTTTATATAAAGTGTTATTCAATTAGTGCAATTCTCAAGCAGGTGGTAAGTAATTATATTAACTGAGAGACATGCAAAAACCAAGTTACAACCTTGAACCTTGTGCCTTTGTATGATGCGCGATAGAAACGTCACTTTACCATAATGATAATACACTATAAAATGGCTTCTAGATTGTACACTACATAATGGAGGCATGACATGAAGGTGTATTTTTTGAGATACAGAGGAAAAAGGTGGCTCGTACTTATCAGTAGTAGGTAAGTTAATTCTTCTGACTAAAGTTACTTAATTAGGTAAAGCAAGCACACCTTAGTAAGATGAATTAAATAAGAGTAGGTAGTAAGTAACTTGGACTTAGATGATTAATTATTTCATGACTAGGTTTTTATGACTTGACAAGTGTATGCAATTTAATTAATAGGTAATAGGTAGGATGATATACAAATAAACTTAGCAAAATAACATTTTATAATTGACCGTGGACACTGAACTGAAATCCGTTACGTAGTTTTTAAGGACAACGGGGTCAAACAGTTTTTTTGACACTATTTTATTTCTTATGCTAATTTTTAATTGGTTATGTTTTTGACTGCTTCGTTGGTTTCGTGGCCGCTAGTGCGACTGCAGTGCATGAGGTCAACGGCAACTGACTCAACACCTGTTACATGGAACTTAAACAAAACTTTGAACCTTTTTTTTGCGAAATATGTGTATCACCTACTACCTTAACTTTCAGGGGTATTGGAGTGATGTTATGTTATCTTTTTACCCGACTACGGCGAAGCCAAAAGGAAGGGTAATGATTTTTTGCACTAGATAATCTATTCGTTTACTGTTTAAAGTCCCAAACCAAAACTCTATGCAACCAAACTACATCTAGGTTAGTATGGAAGATTTCATTATGAATAACTACAAACGTAATATAGTGCCTAGATAAAATTAAATAATATTCGACAAATCGTTACCAATTTCAAATTCATAACAAATAATCACTGCAATCACAAACAAAATCAATACGTACGTACAAGTTTAATTATAGTTTAATATCTATCGAGTAATCGAGTTGGCAGTGGCACGATGGGCACGGTGAACGAACCCTTTGCCTTGAAAAGTGAGAGTCAAATGCACGTGCACCTAATAAGGTCGCCGGTTATGCACATAAATTCGCTATTTGCCGATGTTAATTGGATTTTTCCTTTTATTTTGGGGAATGAAGCTAAATAAATGCCACTCGGGATTTTAGGTAAAGCAGTGCTTGCCTAGGTCCGTGGATGGATGACCAACTCTAACATACCGAGTTGAATCCGTAATCGGACTGGGTCAAAATAATATGATTCTGTTTAGTCCGTAAGTTAGATTATCGAAAAATATTGAATACGTATTTTTTGTTTTATCAAATCAATAAAAAATGACGAAGAACGCATCAAAGATCTTGGAATACATAAGAAATATATAAGAAAAATCAACTCTCTCAACCAACTTTCTTAGAAATATATAAGTATAATAATAATAATAATATTCCACAACTATCACACAACGCCATCTAGTCCCAAGCTAAGCAGAGCTTGTGTTATGGGTACTAGACAACTGATAAACATACTTATATATTTCTAAATACATACATATTATAGATAAATTACACCCAGACACAGAACAAATGATCGTGCTCATCACACAAACATTTGTCCTGGGTGGGAATCGAACCCACGACCTCCGGCATAGCAGTTAGGGTCACTAACCACTAGACCAACAGGCCAGGTCAGTATGTTTATCAGTTGTCTAGTACCCATAACACAAGCTCTGCTTAGCTTGGGACTAGATGGCGTTGTGTGATAGTTGTGGAATATTATTATTATTATTATTTAATGGGGCTTGACACGTCACTTGTGTCGTCAAAATGTACTATCATATGACGTCACACGAGTTTTCGAAGCAGTGTATCGTCTTCATTTTAAGTTTACGTGAAAAAAGAAAAAATACGTGTCCAATAATTTTTGGAAATCTATCTGACGGACTAATTAGTTTTTTTTTGTCCGCTCCCCTATTCGGAAAGCACGTTACCTATATATCGTTGGTCCCGGCTGTAATTTGTAAATATTTGCGGTCGTTACAGTTATCCAGTGCCTCGAAAGTCGAAAGTCTGTCAACCAGTCATACCAAGGAGAAGGAGTAGTACCTATCGTTTATCCCAGTACTCACTGGGTTGTGGAGCTTAGATAGGCAGTCACTCCATGTAAAATACCAGTTAACTGGTCGTGCAGTCATTTCCCAGCTATGTTGGTGTCGTCTTCTAGCCTTATCAGACGTAGCTGTACTGAATATCACCCATACAACCGTTACTCTAGGCAACACAATACTTTTGGCAAGACATGGTTATCGGTTTTCTTGCCGATTAAGATCTATGAATGATAACCGGAGTTAAAAACTTAACGTGCTCTCTGAGACATGGTGGAAAAAAAACCATAAAAATGTTAGTATTGTCCTATTACGCTTGGAGTAGGAACCTTAACAAACATGTATAATAAACAATTTAGATGTTTACATCCTCCGTAGGTTTTTCGGGTAATTTTCCAACCATTATAGAAAAACTAGGACGTCATTCATTTAAATTTTGTCCTAAACGTTTCTATTTAAAAACGCTTCACTTAAAAATGTTCTCTTGCTTGTAAACAAGTCCTATCAGCGTCAGAAGTCACGATCTACTAGGACTAAATTTAGGTCAACCTTCAAATGCTATTTAGGTAAAGTCCATTTCACGAAAGAAGTCCCGCAGACGCAGCGCTGTATTCGCGCGACATAATGTTGATTTCTCTCTCTCTCTCGCCATATCTCCAAAATCATCTCCATATCTGTCAAATTTAGTTCCACAATTGTCCGCGGGACTTCTTTCGTGAAATGGACTTTTACGATTAAATTGAAATAACATATTTTAATTTCTACGCGAACTGTAGGTACCTAGTGAACTCGTTTAGTGTCAAAAAACGGCCAAGTGCGAGTCGGACTCGCGCACGAATGGCTCCGTCTATATCTGTAAAAAATCGCGTTTGTTGTATGGGAGCCCCCTTAAATATTTATTTTATGTTGTTTTTAGGATTTGTTGTTATAGCGGCAACAGAAATACATAATTAGTGAAAATTTCAAATGTCTAGCTATCGTGGTTCTTGAGATACAGCCTGGTAACAGACAGACGGACGGATAGAGGGACGGACGGACAGACAGCGAAGTCTTAGTAAGAGGGTTCCGTTTTTACCTTTGTGGGAACGGAACCCTAAAAATGCTAGAGGCGGAAGGCTGAGTACAGGCTGGTAGTACACGCAAATTCAAAGGGACAATTATGATTTATTTCATATCTAGGAAGTTGCATTGAAACGTTACACTTATTATCGTGTAACACTTGTCGACCTTAAATGCAGCTTGTAATAATTTGCAGTTGCAATATGTAAAGTAGTTCATAATAATAAATCTGCATGTGCTAATTAGGTTACCTGCGCTACTTTACTGTACTGCCCACTGTAATACGTTTTGTTTGAGGCGAGGTCATTGATGTATTTAAAACATCAATGGGCGAGGTATAATTATTAATCAAGATTTTAGATCGTTATTGCTAGCTAAATCTACTTTCTACTTTTAATTTCGTTGTAACTTATAAGTAGGTACCTAATAACCTTCATAGTAATACCTGTGGTAATACTGTCAAGAATAAGTAATGACTGGGGAAATGCGAATTTTCTACTTACATAGTTGCATCATGAGTTTTCTTCATATCTTTTATACTACGCAACGGATTTTAATGCAATTTTCAGCAATATAAATTTTATATACAGTGATTTAAGAGGCAGATTTATATGCATACGTACATTGCACCCGTACAAAGCCTGTGCGAATCGCTAGTATACATGAACCTGGTTTTTCATTGAAGGGTTATATCAGAGGTCAATTCAGGAAGTAAACGGGAAAAATCATGTTTTTTTTTTAAAACTTACATGTTACTCATTGCTTACTCATGACTTACTCGTATTACCATTGTTGGGAAATATTTACCAAAATAAGTAAGTGTGGGGCCTACACTGTAGGCCCCACACTTACTAACTTACTAATGATACGGAGTGAAAAGTAAAATCTAATGAGTTTTCGGTAAAAAATATAAAACACGTACCTAATTCAGGTTTCTCAAACCTAAGACCCCAAAGGGAGCAAAATTGACACTGAAATTGAAATTGTCATTCATTGAAATTGTAAGTGTGGGGCCTACACTGTAGGCCCCACACTTACTTATTTGGGCATTACAGGCTGTAGGCCCTACAGCCTGTGTCAAGGAGGCACTTATAGAATTCATACGATTTCCTTGGAGTTGATTACTTATAACAATGCATAATTTTTCTATTCTTGTGTAAGTAGGTAGGTACGTAAGCAAACCATTGGCGAGTATTACTATCTATGTCGCAAAAATAAGTATAAATAATGGGTAGAATCAAGCATGTTAAATATTTTGTGTCCATGTAAGCTTTTAAGGTAATACCTATTTACTGTGTGTGCGTCATATTTAAGTAGGTATCTTACTTTAGACACTTTGCTAATTCTACGAAAGACCACAGACATGCCTTGTTCGGTCTAGGAAGTAGACATAATATATGTCGAGTGCCAAACATCCGATATTATGTACGGACTTCACTACGGACTATGTACAGTCATCAACACAAATATGTACCTATACACTTAGCAAAGTTTAGAAGCAACTTTCCTCTATTGCATTGATTTCATTTTTATGTTACGTAAAGAAATTAATATTTTGGAACCCATGAAATCATAAAGTAGCTCATATTTCAAAGTTTCAATCGTTATTTCACTAGAAATTCGTTTGAACTTTGTCCAGTGGATACATAATATTATTGCTGGTGACGGTACCCACAAGGTGAACCACTTTTATGCATTTTTATTACAGTTATTTTTAATATCCTTAGATCAAATTCACGTCTACCGCGCCGCGACAGGAAATTAAAATGACTAATAATAAATGCTGCAGTTTGTGGAGGTTGAATTTTATTAGCAGACAGGAAAACAAGAACACGCAAATAAAAACAATAAATACTGGTGGGAATCCATTGTGTGTGGTTAAAGATTTAACGATATATTTGACTTTGTTTACGTGACATAATCATTTTAAATTTTCACCAGCAGAAAAAAAAACAGATCTTCCATCTACTTGAGTATCGAGTAAAAACTAATGATACGGAGTGAAAAGTAAAATCTAATGAGTTTTCGGTAAAAAATATAAAACACGTACCTAATTCAGGTTTCTCAAACCTAAGACCCCAAAGGGAGCAAAATTGACACAATAGTTTTTATCGGAAAATCCGCTATGACGTAATCACGTAACAACTTAAGTATTCGTTGTTCAAGCAGATTTACTAGTAACATCGAAATTAGTAAAATAGGTATCTAATGAAGATCATACCTACGCGATGTTTTACCGTTTGAGTGACGCTAGATATTGTTGTGAGGATTATGTATGTTGTACCTAACGGCTGCTACTAATAGGAAGAAGGAAATACCCAAATTATTGAATTGGTTGATGTTCTTATTTAGATTTTTTCGCAAAATTGTTTTATGTTTTTTTTGTGGCTGAGTAGTTTGAAAACTTTTTTTATTTTTATTTTTTTATCGTTAGTTTCTATTAATTTTTATTACCTATCAAGAGTTAAAGTTAAAATAGCAAAGCGAGTATTTCTCGTGAAGATCATTACTTCACTATTCTTCATTATTAAGTATTTAAGTATAATAAGTTCTACCAAAACCTGTATATTATAAGTAAATAAATATATGGGTTGAATGGTCTTTCTGGAGCCCTGTCACAGCCAGAAGGTGTTGCGGCAAACAGAATATAGGATAACACTTAGTACGGTCTGCCCAACTTTATCGTTTCTACTAAGTTCATACCTAGGAAATCAACTAACTTTGGTACCTACCTACCGAATCAATCAACAACCATTATCTCTTCCACGTGTGACCCTAACGTAGATAATAATAGACCCGACCTTGGAACTACCAACAAAATTGATTTATTCTACCTACGAATCCCATTAACGGTGAAATGAAAATGGGGTCTCCATTTAAGATGCAATACCTACCTAAGTATTTCAAGCCGGGCTGCGGGACTGGTCGAAAGCGATACCGCGGCCCCGGAACACAAAGGGCTAAGAAGGAACATGGGCGGGTTTTAGTCAGTACAGGGCCCTGTTTAATAAAACTTACAAATTGTAAATTGTAATTGTAGGCTACAAGTTACAATTCTACAAGTTTCTGTTTAATAAAAACTACAAGTTACAATTTTACCATGGTGGAAAACTGAAAAATTTGTAGACTTGTAGCTACAAATCTACATATTTCTGTTTAATAAACATTTTCTCTCTACAGGTGACAATTTACAAATTTGTAGGGAAAACTGTTTTATTGAACGCATAATTGTAACTACAAGTTTATATATTTGTAAATTGTAGAAAAATTTCGACAGGTGGACTCACCGTGTGTCAGAAACTTACAATTTTGTACCTCAATTAAATAAATGTTTTTTTTTTATTGTTATTCTTTAAAAAATGGTTGAAATAGTGATGATGAATATTATGAGTGAACGGGCAAGGTGATTTTTTTTTTATATAGGGTTAACTTTACTTTTGAATCGTCAAATTTTAGGTTTAATGAAAAAAAAAATTCCGGCGAATATTTTATAACGAAGATAGGACATGATCTTAAATTCGATTTCAAGAGAAATGCAGCTCTTACATCCACTCGGCAAATTTCTTATAAATCAAACAAATATAAAAGAAAAACCAAATTCTAAATGTATAAGATTTATGAAATTACTCTCGATTTAAGAATCTTCAACAAAACTTACATTTTTATGTAAAATTGTAACTTACAGTTACATATTTGTAGCTACAAACTTGTCATAAAAATCTACAGGCGTTTTTTACAATTGTACAATAGGGTATTTCACCAAAAAAATCTAATTAGTCCGTCAGATGGATTTTCAAAAAATAAAGGACACGTATTTTTTCTATTTTCACGTAAACAAAAGATGAAGACGATACAGTGCTTCGAAAAGTCGTGTCAAGTCGTGTGACGTCACAAGGTTAGTACTTTTTTACTCACAAAGTGATGTCAAAAGCCCCCACTCATGATCTTTGACACGTTTTATTTCCGTCAATTTTTATTTATTTTAGAAACCAAAAAACAAGTATCTAATATTTTTCGATAATCTAACAGACGGACTAATTAGATTTTTTGGGTGAAATACCCTATTTGTATAATTTTTACTTGTAGAATTTTTACAAATTGTAAGGTTTATTAAACAGCAATTGTAAGAAATTTTTACAATTATGTCAGTTATCTATATCTACAAAATTGTAGACTTGTAAGTTTTATTAAAGGGCCCAGGTCTGACACTCTCTTCCGCTCCGACCAGAGCGGATTTTGATGATTACCCATTCGCAAAAAAAAGGTAATTCAAGTCGAGTTTGAAAATCTGTTTGAATAAATTTTAATATTGATAAATAGATTTGACAGACACTGACAAAATGTTTTATGATTGCATTTTGCTCTTACCGTTGACGATAACGGCACCTTAATTAATATTCAGCGAAATAATTATGAGTAGGTACCGAATATTAGTGTTCGAAAGAACCGTTTTTAATACATCTAGGTATTGAGATATGCCTTTTCAATCGAATTACCTATATTCATTATGTTCGTTAAAAAGTACTTAATTAAACTGTTGAAGTTTATTTGTAAGTAGGTACCTACGATTAATTGCTGCATCTGCATTAAGAAAGGCATTATTGGTGCCTATGTATCCATCCAGTCTCAAAGTAACTTTAAAAAGTACTTTTAATGATATTAAAATTTATTTCAGCATCTAGTAGGTACCTGCTCTAGAATTAAAATAACTATTACACAGTACAGTTTTCGATTACAGAGTTCTAGAAAACTTTTACACTTCTGAAGACGTTTTGTCTTTATCATAATAACACAATATAAATCTACGAAATAACAGATAAACATCTCATTTAGGAAAAAAAAACACATGCCAATTTAAAGGTTAAATTTTCCCCCTGAAAGAGTTAATGCCGGAGTAATAATGCAGGAAAATTTGTAATTATTTATACAATGTCCTACCTATGAGCGTAAAGTTTCAGTTAGGTTTAAAATTTCTCAGCAGAAAATCAACTCAAAAATAACAAACCTTCAATCCTGATTTCCTTTCCGAACCACATCACACACTTACTAAAATAATTTGAACAATTTTGCTGTAAATCGTCATCTTTCTACAACAATGAATTTTCCCGCCACTGATTTTCACAGATAAACAAAACACGGTTTCGAAATTAGAACCTTTTATTTTTTTTATGCTGGCCGGTGCGTTCCGTTTCGCGTTCGATTAACGAATGCAGCGAACATTTTCCTTTAGCGAAGGCGCGCGCCGAACAGCCACTCACCTTGATTTTCCTGAACGCAAATGTATTTAGGACATAAGGTGTAATTTAACTTATCAAGTTACAGTATAAAGCAGGTTTGTGTTACCTACCTTTGCGCAATGTAGTGTCAGTGCAAAGTAAAGGACATGAATTGGATTATTATGACTTACGAGATTTTTATGTAGCTAGGTCATAATTAATTATGTGCAGAGCTAATAACTTGAAAGAAAATTTGGTTTCTCTGTTTAATCTTTCTAGGTTGATCTCTGATTTAGCTCAGGTGTTGAGGAAGGAAGTAAAACAAAAACATAAAACAAAATAATGCGGCTAATCAGCATACAATATAACAAGTTTCCGTGCATATTTTATTTATTTTTACAACCGGTTGAAAATGCGGTCCGAGGTTGTTATGTAGGTAGTTATTGCATCTTTTTCATTAATTGTTACAGCGACTGTTTCCGTAAATTAAATATTTTGCATGACTGTTTCAGGTTACTTGAAAATTGAAATATTAAATTTTTCAGGTAAATTATTCCTTGAAAAAAAAACATCCCCCTTTTTATGTGTAAAGTATGGAGACACCCTAAAAATAAATCGATATTTTATTTTACCACTTTGTCGGCATAACTCATCTGTTTATTCATATCAAAATACGGTTTTCTAGTACTAAGACTAAGAACGAGTCATCGAGCTATAGTGCGGACAGACGAACGGACGGACATGGCGAAACTATAAGGATAGGATAAGCTACGCTTGCCGAGGTCGGTCCATGCATGGGTGACCAGTGACCACTGACTATCCGGACTCCTCCATTTGAAGATCTTTTAGAGAGATATCTCTAAAAGATCTTCAAATGGAGGAGTTCACCTGTGATAACAGGTGTTCAAATACCCGAAACTCTGCCAACCAGAGTTACAAAGGGGTATCATGTAACCCAGGAATTGGATTTTAGCAGTTAGATAGGCACTTGCTTCATGCTGCTCTAAAGACTATCTATGAGGTTACTTACTTGGGGTGTATGTGCTATGGGGCACCAGTTTGGGCCGATAGGGTCACACTAGGAACGGTATATGACGTAAATTGCTCCAAAGCCAGCGGTTGGCTTTCATTTTCTTATGTAAATCGTATAGGACGGTTAGTACTGAAGCCTTACCGGTACTGGCAGGGGTACTTCGTACTTCAGTCGATCTTGAATTGCAGCGCCGTGCTTTAATGTAGGTACTACTGCGCACGAGAGACCGCGGTCGCAGACTTAACGTGACCGAGCTTAAATCGCTAGATTACTTAAACCACAGACTGACGTCTGGGAGGAACTTTTGTCTGAATGGCAATGTAGTGCAATAATTCCATCAAAGGCCGACACCTCCACCAGTTCTTTCCATCCGTTCGTGAGCGGTTGGCCATCAGGACATGGCTGGAGGTGGATCACTGTGTTGCCCAATTTCTAACAGGTCATGGTAACTTTAAGAGTAAATTATTTTCCTTCGAGCTTGTTGCCTCGCCGTAAGTTGCTTCATGTAAAGTATTCAGCTACATCCGATCTCCCCTGCTGGGCACAGGCCTATGACTTCTAGTTGTTTCGATCCAGGGCAAATGTGGACCACGGTCTTATTCAGCTCGTCCCGCCATCTTCTACGAGGTCTGCCGAGACACCCTTTGGATGTGTCAAGACTGCACTCAGGACTCCAGAAAGTGGCTATTTTGTTCCAGACCTCATTGGGCATGCGGCAGACGTGGCCAGTCCAGTCCCACGTCCTATATAGTTAGAAAAATTAAAGGAACAATGATACAATACAATGATGCTCCAGTATAAAACCTCCTTTTAAACACAACCTGCAAGCGAACTATCAAGAAGGGTTCTACCAAAGAGTTTCTACGATAGGTACTTACAGTGAAAACTGGTGAAAACGATACCCGCTGTTCAACTATGTAATAATCAGTTTTATCTCCTAGTTACTTGTTCATTTCCACACGACGTTACGCTAGGCTGTCGTAAAATACCTAGGTATGTACTAAACGGGGCCGGTTACTTAGCTTTGGATTACGTGTTTCTAATAGAAGCAGGAATTGCTATTACAAGACTTACGTAAGTATCCCTGCTGCCTACAGGGTATTGAGAAAGCGTAATTGTATAATAACTGAGTATTTATTTATTTCTGACACATACATAAACTAGTTTTGTGCCTGAGATTTCTATTTTATGATATTTCTACTTGTTGCCTGCCACTTTATCTGAATAGCAAAGTTACCAACCCAGTATGCAGTGGTGCAAGCACGAATCCTTTATCCATTTAGTTATATCGACGGATTACGACAAATAATATGATGTGTATGGATAAAATAACTGCTCCTCAATGATTTTGAAATATGTGGTGCATAGTAACAGAGTAAGTTAACTGTTTCATGTGTATTTTTTTACCCGACTAAGGCGAAGGGCGAAGCCAAAAGGAAGGGTAATGATTTTAGCAGTCTATGTATGTATGTATGTATGTTCCACCGTAGCGCATAAACTCCTGAACGGATTTTAATAAATTAGGTGTCAATAGATTCGTAAGAACAGCCCGGGTGTCATAGACTATATAAATTTTATAAATTCTTTTTATGACGGAATTTAAATGTCAAAAACTTACCTAAAAAAATATTAATTTGAGATAATCATAGCAAGTTTGGTCTCAAATGAAAGGTCTTGGCGAGCACATTACAAATATGTATTATATTTAATTATATTATAGTTTAAATACCCACAAAAATAAAATTCAAATAAAAAAAATAAGTTCAAAAATCTAAAACCCGACTACTAACAAAATCGCGGTTTTAACAGTAGAAAACAAGAAAATAATTCTTGTCTGATATTCTTCGTAGTCGCATGCCACCTTGCTAATGGCAATTAGCAGCTGACTTCTGTATCAATGAGAACGCCATGAAGGAGCATCAGGTATCAGTGGCATGCGAATGCGACCTCCTCTTAGAGGTGGTCGTCCGCTAAACCAGGCAATGCTGTAAGGTGCTTTGCGAGTAAGGCCTCCAGCCAGAACGAAAAACTTATAAACTAGTGGACTACATGCCAAGGGCACCTCGTATGGAGTATCGCCGGAGAAGGACTGCGAGGGATAAGCTGGATCGGATTTAGATAAGAGATAAATATAGAGCGCCGCTGTACTGGCAGCTCTGGTTGGTTCAAGTATGGGTCCAGTCGACGCGGGCATAGAATATGACTTCGTGACGGCCCCCGGTGGTAGACGCAAGTCGCAGGAACCGTGGTGTGTCCTGTATGCTTTTTGAACTGTGCAAGTTTGTGGCGCAGCTCCTTTCCTATATAAAGTTTAAAGTGTTATCGGGAATGGTACGCGAAGGTCCGCGAAACTGGCTGATGCGAGATGGTTCATATTGTATCAATAAGTATGGTTTGCAATATTTGTCGGAGATTGCAGTCTCTGAACGTAGATAAAATCAGAACTACTGGAATGTCGAGCAACTATTGTCGTGTAGTTCAACCTCTTTAGTAGTTGCTTGGGTGTGTTTAGTTCTGGCACGATTTATAACGACAACTGTCAGATGAATGATGACGGAGGCGCTCGTTAATTTAGAGGAGCCCGAGCCAGCAGGGGCTTCCGGGGCGGACGGCGCTGCAGTTGGTCGTGGTCGTGTTTCCTACTAACCTCACTGCATTCCATGTGGTTGAATTCATCGTTTATCATGAACCACTGACTGTTATTTTGAGATATCCATCCTGTCTTATCATCGTCATCATGAAGAATACCGTATTCTCCGATATATTCAAAAGTCCTGACCTTTCTTCGGATTATTTTTTCTTTTTAAATTATTTTATTAACCTTATTTCGATAGGAGTAATCCTTGGTTTTTTATTAGAGAGGAATAATTGCATCTCTGCAACTCACGTGCTCAATTTTATTTCTTTGATATTTATGAAATTAATTAACTCATGCTAATTCACAGTTTATTTCGAATGTCGGATGTCTAGCCAGTTATTAATAGACAACCGAAATATTTTTGAGCAACTTTTACTTTATAATCCAATATGTAATAAACAACATGATCAAGTTCCATAGTCTAAGAATAGACCATTTTTTATCTGCGTTTGTCAGTCTGTCCTTTCGTTTGCACACTTTTCAAATCTACAATTTTTATCCACTAAGTACCTATGTATATAATATTATAGTCGCGGCACATAGATACTTATTTCAAGATGTTAATCATAACTATTTCTTATCTTTCTGCACCTTTACGCATACGCTTAAAAACTGATTCTATACTTTTTGTATTGTATTTTTATTATGAAATGATGAATGATGCATACTCACGTAACTTTAAGAACTTTTTTTTTTTAATCTTTGCCCCACTCTAGGAATTTCTCCTGTATCGTGTGTGCGTTTACAAACATTTAATCTCACATACACAAACAGACCCAGACCAGAAACAATTATCTGCAGGTCATAAAAATATTTGTTCCGTGCGGGGATCGAACCCGCGACAAGCAGCGCAGCAGTCCACTCTCTCGGCCACTGCGCCAACTGTGCCGTCAACTTTGTTACTAACATATTGTGTATTTTGTTTTTTGTCCTAGATACTGAATTATGCAGTTATTATTGAATTTATTTGACTGACATAATAAGCACTAACGTAGTTTTAAGTTTGTAACTAATAATTATGGACAAACTTGGTCTGAAATATTTGGATACTATTTATCCCCGTACACGTTTATTATTTTATAAATAATTATTACTATTTATAAAAATAACGAGTGACCCGCCCCGGCTTCGCACGGGTGCAAATAGGTATTAAAACCTTCCTCTTGAATCACTCTATCTGAGGAGCAGTATTTCGATGCCTTTTTATAGTTTATTGTTAGTTTAGTTTATTTTATAGTTTTTAATTAATTTAATATGTTAGAACAACGTTATGTTGTGTTATGTTGTTTGAATATGTTGTGTTATGTTGTTTGTTATGTTGTTTGTTTGTTTGTTATGTGTTGTGTTGTTATGTTGTTTGTTGTTGTTTGTTGTTTATTTATTATGTTTTCTTCTGTTATGTATTTTTGTGGTGTACAATAAAGTATATATAAATAAATAAATAATATGTATATTCCAATTAATTATAAAGATATACTCTATCTGATAGTGAAGTGATAGTGAAGTGACGTGAAATAATGACTGTTATCCATTTATGTTTTTATCCTATATTTTTGTTTTGCTCATGATGTCACACGTTTTATAACTCTCTCTGTATTAATTTCTGAAGTCCAGGCAGGCGAATTCGCGGGCAGAAGCTAGTATTGTATCATATGTATCTGTATCATTGATATAAAGTCAATGATCGGTATATATTTAGTAAGTATCTACGTCTGTAAGAAAGCCGCCAGTGTTGCGTTTCGATCAGTTACAAAACGCAACGTTGCCGTTGCACAAATAGACGGAAATTGTCATAATTAACTCGCCTTGTTTTAGACTTAGACGCCTAGGCTACAAAATACCGGCCCCTTTTTTTAACTGACTTCAAAAAAAGGAGGAGGTTATCAATTTGACTGTTTTTTTTTTTATTTTTTTTTATGTTTGTTAGCTCTTATCTTGCGACTGGGTGAACTGATTTTCATGATTCTTTTTTCATTTGAAAGCTGGTGCTTCCCGTGTGGTCCCATTGTCACCATTTCAATATCTGATGATGGGATCTTGTAAATATCACGCCTGTACTCACTACAAAGGTTATAAAAACTATTTTGTGAAGATCTGATGAAGAACTTCGGAGATAGGCAACGGAACTCCTCAATAAATGATAGCAAATGGACTGGGATTGCTGAAACCTCATATTGTCTGTCTATTGTTTACACCAGGGGGTCTAAAAAGGGCACTTTAGCAGATCATGATATGAATTGCGTTAAAAAACGTACAATGGACCTGTCATAATTAACTGCGTCTGTGACCTTTTATCGAAATAGGTAGATCATAATAGGAAAATAATATGAATTGCGTTGAAATTCGTAAAATGTTCACAGACGCAGTTACTATTACGAAAAGTCCATTTTACGAATTTTAACGCAATTCATATTATGATCTGCTAAAGTGGCCATTTTAGACCCCCAGTTCATAACATAACATCACGCCGGTACGTTGTGAAGGGGTAAGCACATGTGAACCACTAAAAAGTGAAAAATAAAAACTTTTTAACAAAAAATAAAACCGACTTCAAAAAAAAACACTCAAAAGTGAAAAATAAACTTGAGAAGAAAAATCAGTTTCTGAAGTCGGTGACAAAAAAATGAAATCAAAGAAACAAAAGTCACCGACTTCAGAAACTGATTTTTCTTCTCAAGTTTATTTTTCACTTTTGAGTGTTTTTTTTTGAAGTCGGTTTTATTTTTTGTTATTGGAGGGTGGAAATCATCCAAATGACTCCTCCCGCTCTGGGCAGAGCGGTGGGAGTGTTAGACTTCTATTGACTAAAAACCACCCATGTTCCTTCTTAGCCCTTTGTGTCAAGGCCGCGGTATCTCTTTCGTACAACCCGCAGCCCCGACGGGCGTCGGCCCTTGCGGGCCCCTTCCATGTTGCTGACATCTCTTTGAGGCGCCGTCCGTCGACACAGCATTTCGTCGTCATAAGACGGACCGACGGCGAGCTAGCCCATTAGTCAACCAGCCCCTCGGGTCAATATTCAGATTAAACCGCGCTTGCCTTGGTTAGTCCTTGAATTTTCTCGGAAAGGGCGTTTTAGCCGTAGTAAAGTCCCAGTCTCGGCTGAGATTTGAAGATCTTTGACAGTCGTGACAAGAAATTAGTGGTCCGGAAGTCCGACAACCAGTCAACCAAAGTCTGACAACCAAGAGTAAAGGGGTATGAAACGATAGATAGACTATGTAAAGGATGATATGGCTGAATGGGTGGTAACTGCTGATATGACGAGTAGCAGCGAAGTATGGAAGAAGGAGATATGCTGCGCCGATCACAAATAAATTCGGATAAGGGTAGGAGAATGATGATCTCAGGACCAATTCATGATATAACATAACATAACGCCTGTAATCTCCGAAGGGATAATTTTAATTGGGACAAGCCCGCCACACTATTCCCAAACCACTGTAACTCCTGTTAGCCAGAATCAACAGTGGCGACCACAAGAAAAGCGCCGAGACAATGAAGCTCGACGAAGTCCCAGAGAAGCGATTAACTGTCTTGGATCCCGCAACGAAATTGAGCAGAAAAAAATAGCGGAGGAATGACGGAGGGTTGTTCGTTCGTGTTATGTTCGTTGTTGTGTTCCGCTGTTATTGTGCCGAAGGGATAGGCACAGGTATACCTAATGGTACATCCACATTTCGCCAATAATATTTACGACCCATGTACCTAATATGGAGGCTAACCTATTGCCATCAACCGGGTACAAATGAGTCATCGAGTATAGTTATGTTACTTTGTTTATGTTTATTTTTGGTTTTGCCCATGACCGAGAGCGCTGACGCAGTAGGCTCAAAGTTCAATAAACCATAAAAACCAGTTCCGATTGTTTTAAAAAAAAACATCGGGACCGGTTTCCGTGCACGTTCTTTGACAAATATTTGCATTTTTAATTTTTTGCATGTTTATGCGTTTAGCTTCTTGCAAAATTAATCAAATTATGATTCATACAGGCTGGAAGGGCCGACTGACGCACAACTGATTGCCACGTAGGTATTCAGTAAATCACTCTGAGTAAAAAATCGTTTTTTCTGGAAATTTTGACGCAGGTTATTAAAAAAATCGACTACTACTACCAACCCGTACTGGGGTGGCCCACTCCTAGCAGTGGTAACATCACAGGCCGGTTATGCGTATGCTTATTGCACTTTTGTAGGCCACTCCAGGGGATCTAAAATGGCCACTTTAGCCGATCATAACATGAATTGCGTTAAAAAGCGTAAAATGGACCTATAGTTGTAACTTACTTACTTACTTACTTTTTTTAATTGTAACTGCGTCTGTGACCATTTTACGAATTTTAACGCAATTTATATTATTTTCCTATTATGATCTATTTTTCTAAATGGTCACAGACGCTGTATTTAATTTTATTCTTAGTTTGCTATTTATTTAGTGATGAAAATAACGATCTACCTACTGGTATGTGGTTCTGGTTGGCTGGACATTTCTTCAAAACTGCTCGAATTTAAGTAGGTCAATAGGGCACTTTATGTGACGGCTAAACACCCTTATTTCAGAATAGGTGACGCTACAGAATCTTAGATAATCGATCGAAAGCGTGTCCAGCCAGCTTGAAAAACCACTTTTCGCTGGTCTCTCAATCTCCGTAACGGAAGTGATTTTGACGACTTTTTGCATATCAACGGGCGTCACATAAATATGTGACAGGCATCAAGCTAAAAGTTTTGTGATACGTACAGTGGTTTAGTAGAAAAATGCAAAAAACTGTGTCCAGCCATCTTGAATTTACGTAGAAAACTTTTGGCTGGCACTTCCGAATCCCACATAACGGGAGCGTTTTCGAATATGGTTCCTTTACTAATACTTGGTGACGCAATGTGTGACAGTAATAACGTTTGATTTATGCCGTCACATGCAAGGGTTTACGAGATATCAATGAAAACTTAATGTATACTTGTGTCCAGCCATCTTGAACTCAGGCTGGCTGGACACCTGTATCTCCGCTGCCTGATGATCTACGACCTTCAAAATGGTATCAAAATGTTGTGACGGGGACGATAACGGTAACCTGAATTTGTGACGGAGAAACTTTGCGTAGTTTCAAAGATATTGATCTATTAAATTTTCCCATACAAACACTGTAGTAGGGTTACCAATATTGTAGGTTTTATGTAGGACTAAGTATATTTTAAGGTGTTTTCTTTAATGGACGAAAATTCGCGTATTGGTGATACTAATACGAACAACTGTAGATATTTTAATCAATAGAAGACAAAAGTGTAGAAGTGAGGAAGGGGGGGGGGGAGATTTTTTTTTAATGTTATTGATTATTTACGTGCAGATACCTATCTACTCTTTTTAGTAGATAATTATTGGTGTTTTTATGGTAGGTACATAGGTAGATATTGTGTCAGGATAACAGACTAATGCTCTAAGGTATTTAAATGAAAAAATAATGTAGGTAAATAAAATCACATTTATTTATTTGCGCTAGAGCGTTTCAGTGACGAAAATGACGACGATCAACTCCATTTGCACTTCAATAACCCCCGCCTTGTACCAAAGCGTTGTTTTTACCGCCGCCCTAAGTGTTTGAAGCGCAAATGAAGCCGGTGGTCGTCATTTTAATCATATAAATAGCTGAATAAACTAAAATATTCTTCAATACCTATTTATGGAAAAGAATAAAATTATTACACAAAATAAATCACAGCATCAGACTTCATTTGGTTTTAGTACGTACTACCATTATTACGCTGTCACACTCACAGCCTGTGTACAATCTCAGTGTCAGTGCATCAGTGTTGCCAACAAGACCGATATAGAATCTGCTAAAATGGTGTTAAAATTATGCCAATTGCTTTATAGAAATGCTAAAAAATCTGCTAACATTTTTCAGTGTCAAATGAAACGTAACATAGTTTTAACTTTTTTATTATTTAACAAAATATACATACTGTTTTAATCGACTATGATCTCAAATACTCTATCCATTATGTTGGCACCAGAAGCGCCAACAATATAGTAAAGGGATTTTTTTTCTAAATGGAAATAATTGCGTACGCATTAATGTATTTTATTTTATAATTATTTTATATGCTAAAAATATGCTAAACAACTAATAAGTTTGCTAAACAACATGAAAAAATGCTAAATTGGCATCACTGAGTGCAATGCACTTTGTTCTTTTTTGTTAGTGTTTTTAATTATTATTTTGAATTAACACATTACGCTTTTTACTGCAGGAAAACCTTTTATTCCCACGGAGAAATCAAATACAAAGCAGGCGTGGCTGCTACCGGCCGATTAGTCGATTAAAAAGAAATCCTTTATTTATGTAAAAATTATGGTCACCTCACAATATTAATGGATGTTTGTATGGGAAAATTTAAATGATCAATATCTTTGAAACTACGAAAAGTTTCTCCGTCATAAATTCAGGTTATCATTATCGTCCCCGTCACAACATTTTGATACCATTTTGAAGGTCGTAGATCATCAGGCAGCGGAGATACAGGTGTCCAGCCAGCCTGAGTTCAAGATGGCTGGACACAAGTATACATTAAGTTTTCATTGATATCTCGTAAACCCTTGCATGTGACGGCATAAATCAAACGTTATTACTGTCACACATTGCGTCACCAAGTATTAGTAAAGGAACCATATTCGAAAACGCTCCCGTTATGTGGGATTCGGAAGTGCCAGCCAAAAGTTTTCTACGTAAATTCAAGATGGCTGGACACAGTTTTTTGCATTTTTCTACTAAACCATTGTACGTATCACAAAACTTTTAGCTTGATGCCTGTCACATATTTATGTGACGCCCGTTGATATGCAAAAAGTCGTCAAAATCACTTCCGTTACGGAGATTGAGAGACCAGCGAAAAGTGGTTTTTCAAGCTGGCTGGACACGCTTTCGATCGATTATCTAAGATTCTGTAGCGTCACCTATTCTGAAATAAGGGTGTTTAGCCGTCACATAAAGTGCCCTATTGACCTACTTAAATGCGAGCAGTTTTGAAAAAATGTCAAGCCAACCAGAGCCACATCTACTGGTTGGTAGCTACGCATATCGACATCGGCGATGCGACGCAGTCTAGCGTGCATGCAACAGCCTGTGCAGTCATGCAAGACTTGATCGGAACGTTTCTCAACTAATAGATGAACTAATTAGAATTTATAAATTAATCGGTCTTTTTATTCACTTTTACTGAATCAGTACATCTTCTCGTCCCTCTTAATTAATTAGGGTTACCATGCGTCCAGATTTATCTGGACATGTCAGGCTTTTTAGCCCTCTGAATGAATTTCGTTCAGCTTTGTTTTTTTTTGCTGTTTCATATGTCTGACTTTTCACACATCATTACTTTACCTTGGCAAATAAAATTCTGCTCTAACGTACGAACCACTCTCTACTTATGTTGCCCAAATACATTCCAAAACAAATTCTCTGTCATCATCATCATCATTCTCCTGCTCTTATCACAATTCATTTGGGGTCGGCGCAGCATGTTTTCTTCTTCCCTACTTACTTCTCTATTACTAGTCATCTCAGCAGTCACCTCTTTTCTAGCCATATCATCCTTCACAGAGTCCATTCATCGAATAAATTATCAGATTGTTGGCAAAACCTTTTCGCGATTTAGAAGAAAAACGGAACCGCAATTTGACTTTGATTTATAATACGCCTGCATAGAAAAGCTAGGATGTTCCTGCTTTCCAGTCCACCATTGAGGAAGCTGTTTTGGCTCTTCAAACGGGTTCATGGTAGTTGGTGTTCATACAAGTGGTATCGAATATCTGTTTCTTGTTTACCCTTCTCAATACGAGCCGCTATTACCCGGTGCATGACCGCAGAATAAATACACCCTGGAGGGTGGAACAGACTTGAGAGAAGCAAACGACAGAGCTGTCCAGGTTGCTGAAATCTGAGTTATCGATTACAGAAGAAGAAGAATCCACCACCTCACATACAACATGCACACCACAACGACAACATTGTTGCTAATGTTAGCTGATGCTTCTATTACAATTAAATATCTTAACTACGTATATTTGTCGCTAGAAATGTTTCGTGTTGTTGTGTACCACGTCAATTACGAGGTGCATCCACCATTGTTCGATGCTCGTCGCTAATTGGTGCGTCATTATCGTTTCAGTCACTGCGTTTACGTTGGTAATTCATACCTGCTGCGTTCTGTATATAGGTACTAAGCACAAAGTAAATATTCATATAAACAAAGAGGTCTCTTGAAATATCCACCTTGAAAGAAAAAACTGTATCTATATTTCCTTTTTAAGCTTTTCACAGCTTGTGATGATTATAAAGATCATAGACACGGCGACAGGCCCAAGCAGGAAAATGTGTCACTGACAGCTGTCACTCGACCCGGGTTGAAATAGCAAGGGCGGATGTGGCTCTGGTTGGCTGGACATTTCTTCAAAACTGCTCGCATTTAAGTAGGTCAATAGGGCACTTTATGTGACGGCTAAACACCCTTATTTCAGAATAGGTGACGCTACAGAATCTTAGATAATCGATCGAAAGCGTGTCCAGCCAGCTTGAAAAACCACTTTTCGCTGGTCTCTCAATCTTCGTAACGGAAGTGATTTTGACGACTTTTTGCACATCAACGGGCGTCACATAAATATGTGACAGGCATCAAGCTAAAAGTTTTGTGATACGTACAATGGTTTAGTAGAAAAATGCAAAAAACTGTGTCCAGCCATCTTGAATTTACGTAGAAAACTTTTGGCTGGCACTTCCGAATCCCACATATCGGGAGCGTTTTCGAATATGGTTCCTTTACTAATACTTGGTGACGCAATGTGTGACAGTAATAACGTTTGATTTATGCCGTCACATGCAAGGGTTTACGAGATATCAATGAAAACTTAATGTATACTTGTGTCCAACCATCTTGAACTCAGGCTGGCTGGACACCTGTATCTCCGCTGCCTGATGATCTACGACCTTCAAAATGGTATCAAAATGTTGTGACGGGGACGATATTGATAACCTGAATTTATGACGGAGAAACTTTTCGTAGTTTCAAAGATATTGATCATTTAAATTTTCCCATACAAACATCCATTAATATTGTGAGGTGACCATAATTTTTACATAAATAAAGGATTTCTTTTTAATCGACTAATCGGCCGGTAGCAGCCACGCCTGCTTTGTATTTGATTTCTCCGTGGGAATAAAAGGTTTTCCTGCAGTAAAAAGCGTAATGTGTTAATTCAAAATAATAATTAAAAACACTAACAAAAAAGAACAAAGTGCATTGCACTCAGTGATGCCAATTTAGCATTTTTTCATGTTGTTTAGCAAACTTATTAGTTGTTTAGCATATTTTTAGCATATAAAATAATTATAAAATAAAATACATTAATGCGTACGCAATTATTTCCATTTAGAAAAAAAATCCCTTTACTATATTGTTGGCGCTTCTGGTGCCAACATAATGGAAAGAGTATTTGAGATCATAGTCGATTAAAACAGTATGTATATTTTGTTAAATAATAAAAAAGTTAAAACTATGTTACATTTCATTTGACACTGAAAAATGTTAGCAGATTTTTTAGCATTTCTATAAAGCAATTGGCATAATTTTAACACCATTTTAGCAGATTCTATATCGGTCTTGTTGGCAACACTGATGCACTGACACTGAGATTGTACACAGGCTGTGAGTGTGACAGCGTAATAATGGTAGTACGTACTAAAACCAAATGAAGACTGATGCTGTGATTTATTTTGTGTAATAATTTTATTCTTTTCCATAAATAGGTATTGAAGAATATTTTAGTTTATTCAGCTATTTATATGATTAAAATGACGACCACCGGCTTCATTTGCGCTTCAAACACTTAGGGCGGCGGTAAAAACAACGCTTTGGTACAAGGCGGGGGTTATTGAAGTGCAAATGGAGTTGATCGTCGTCATTTTCGTCATTGAAACGCTCTAGCGCAAATAAATAAATGTGATTTTATTTACCTACATTATTTTTTCATTTAAATACCTTAGAGCAGTAGTCTGTTATCCTGACACAATATCTACCTATGTACTTACCATAAAAACACCAATAATTATCTACTAAAAAGAGTAGATAGGTATCTGCACGTAAATAATCAATAACATTAAAAAAAATCTCCCCCCCCCCCCTTCCTCACTTCTACACTTTTGTCTTCTATTGATTAAAATATCTACAGTTGTTCGTATTAGTATCACCAATACGCGAATTTTCGTCCATTAAAGAAAACACCTTAAAATATACTTAGTCCTACATAAAACCTACAATATTGGTAACCCTACTACAGTGTTTGTATGGGAAAATTTAATAGATCAATATCTTTGAAACTACGCAAAGTTTCTCTGTCACAAATTCAGGTTACCATTATCGTCCCCGTCACAACATTTTGATACCATTTTGAAGGTCGTAGATCATCAGGCAGCGGAGATACAGGTGTCCAGCCAGCCTGAGTTCAAGATGGCTGGACACAAGTATACATTAAGTTTTCATTGATATCTCGTAAACCCTTGCATGTGACGGCATAAATCAAACGTTATTACTGTCACACATTGCGTCACCAAGTATTAGTAAAGGAACCATATTCGAAAACGCTCCCGTTATGTGGGATTCGGAAGTGCCAGCCAAAAGTTTTCTACGTAAATTCAAGATGGCTGGACACAGTTTTTTGCATTTTTCTACTAAACCACTGTACGTATCACAAAACTTTTAGCTTGATGCCTGTCACATATTTATGTGACGCCCGTTGATATGCAAAAAGTCGTCAAAATCACTTCCGTTACGGAGATTGAGAGACCAGCGAAAAGTGGTTTTTCAAGCTGGCTGGACACGCTTTCGATCGATTATCTAAGATTCTGTAGCGTCACCTATTCTGAAATAAGGGTGTTTAGCCGTCACATAAAGTGCCCTATTGACCTACTTAAATGCGAGCAGTTTTGAAGAAATGTCCAGCCAACCAGAACCACATAAGGGCGGACGTCCGTGCACCCGTTGGCTATTTCAAGACACCACACTATTATTTTATTTATTAAACCATCTGTGCTTACCCCTGTGACTAGTGGACGTCACACGGCTAATATCTTGATTAGTTTAACTTCATAATACGACTAGTTTTATCTGATCTTTATGAGCAACATTGCATCTAATATTTCTGGCGTTGCCGTTAGGGCTATTTAATCTACGTTCCTGTAACTTTGCTACAAGATTGCACCTTTGCATTTGTAACTTACACCCACCCAATTTATAGTTTCAGCAATGTTTATGCAACATATTCGTGCTCAAGAAACCTTTTTTTTTTGTCACAATAACCGCAAAACAAAACTCATATCTTAAGGTCAAGCCGTACAATTTAAACTTGACCTCCATTTTAAACCACAAAGAGAATTATTTAATTTTAAATAGCAACCTGCCCCTTATTTTACGAAACATCAAGATTTCTTTATGTAACTGTGTAAGGTTAATATTAGTTTATTAGGTACTAGCTGTTGCACTCAAACTTCCTCCACGTGAAATAATTATAAAAATATTACTTCCCTTTATGAATCGTATTTAGTTAACAACTATGTAGATGTAGCTTCTGCCCGCAGCGTTGCCCGCATTACAGATACTACACTCCATGTACTTACGCGCGCTAACTACCTACCGGGCGCCGGTCTATCGTAGCCCAATTGGCAGTGGGTTGTCAACAGCCGCGTGGCGCGTATGACGCATAATTATTATAATATTTCGGTCGACTTGAGTTTTCAAATCTTAAGAAATGGCTACTTCTGGTGCATTGTGTGCAGTGGATGGATGTAGATCCAGCAAGAGAAGAGATGAAAATTTATCTTTTTTCGGTTTTCCTCGTGATACAGAAATGTAAGTTTTATTTTGTTACTAGTGACCCGCCCCGGCTTCGCACTGGTGCAAAAATGGTATTAAAACCTTCCTCTTGAATCACTCTATCTATTAAAAAACCCGCATCATAATCCGTTGCGTAGTTTTAAAGATTTAAGCATACAAAGGGACATAGGGACAGAGAAAGCGACTTTGTTTTATACTATGTAGTGATAGTGATGAAAAAATGTACTTAGGTACCTACAATTGTTTAATTAAATGATAAATGTTGTTTATTTTATAAATAGGTTTAAATGGGGTTGGCAAGTGAAAGCTGATTGTAGATGGCGTGTCCATAGCTTGTCCCAATCCGACCAATGAGGTCAAGCTATTTTGAAATATAAAATGACATTGACAGATATTTTAATAGTCAAACGAACTTACCTGTAAGTGAAGTTCGATGGTAATTATACTTGTTGTTGTATTGTCCGAAGATGATTAGGAAGACTAGTGTAGTCTCGGCTTTTAAGTCACCGACGCCTACATAAGTTTAAAGAAAAAAGTTTCTTTCCGAACGCAAATGCCTCCTGTCATCCGCTTCTGAAAATAGGTTCATTAAGTTCATAGCAATTTATTGGTTTTACAACATAGGGTTCATGCTCATATGACTATATAGCATGAAGATTCTGGGTCGGGTGGGACTAATCATCTTCGGACAATACAACAACAAGTATAATTACCATCGAACTTCACTTACAGGTAAGTTCGTTTGACTATTAAATTATACTTGTTGTTGTATTGTCCTCGATGATTAGGAAGACTAGTGTAGATGTTTAAAGACTAGTTGTAAAATCAACAAACATTTATATAAAATCAATAATCATTTATATAAAAGCATTAAGCATTCATATAAAATCAATAAACATTTATATAAAAACATTAAACATTCATATAAAATAGGTAAACATTTATATAAAACCTATAAACATTTATACAAAATCAATAAACATTTAATTAATAAACATCTGTCTAAAGTCAATAAACATTCAGATGAATATAAAATAACTAATAAGTCATTTTTTACAGTTCAGGTTTAATCATTACCAGTGTTATTAAAAATTGCTTCAGAGAATTTTCTATTGTTCACTATTGGTAAATTTTTAACTAATTCCTTCTATCATATCCACAGCTGTAGCTGGGCTTTCATACTCCATATTCTATTGCTAGAGAAAGGAACAGTTATAAAAGGTTGGCATTTGTTTGGCCCAGAAAAGTTAGCATATCAATCCTTAAAGTAATACGATTTTGTGTAATCACTACATAATAAATATATATTAGAGATATTGTTTGCACTTTTCCACTTGTGGTTATTTATTTATTTATTCAATAGTTGTACAATTACATTTATATAATAAGTTGGTGCAAACATAAACTCATTCGAGCAACAGTAATAACAGCAACAGTGTTAACAGTAGCAGTTAGTGGTTCTAACAGTAATATAGTTACCGCTTTCTTGATAACAATTTGTAAATCACTTTGTTGAATGTAATCTAGTAGAGAGAGAATAAAACACTGAAAACATCCCAATTCCCAAGAATTCTCTGGATCTTGGAGGACTTAACTTAAAAAAGTCTCTGAACAGTATTTTGATATTTCATCTGTACCTATAAGTGGTCTTATAGTTAGAGATAGAGCTGAACTAACAGAATATGAAAATAGAGGAAAAAACCTTTATTAATCCTCAAAACGAAAAGACTGAATAACTTCAGTGATGGTTTGCTAATGCATATAATATTTTAATTACTTACAGTATCTTGTCTATACAATTGCATAGGTAATGAGGCCAGCATTAATATTCTGTATTATATATTATTGAATTCCTAATAATATCAACAGCTTCATTACTAGTTCCAGAAAACCTAAAATATATTCCTGATAATACTCCTGCCATCAATACCAGTTTTTTGTGAAAAAAGGGATGTAACTATTTGAAATTATGTTAAGTGCAGGTTCCTGTATCACAAAAGTATTAAATTAAATAATGGAAAAGACCATGGTTGAGTAAGGTATCTATTTCCTATAATACCAGTTGTTTGTCTGTAATTATCTTTTCTATAGGTTCCAGAGCCATAGAGAATTTGAAAAAAGTATAGAATAAATGATATTGGTCTCAATACCATTCCTTCCATTGCCACCTTGTATTGGCAAGGAGCATCCACCACTTATCACAGCGCAACTCCTGGAGATCCCAGGGTCATGATGCATAAGTGTGATACTTTGTGTTAGTCCATGATACAATTATTAATCAATTGGAGGTTCAGCCAATACGGATATAATATTTTGATAATTTAAAAACACCTAAGATTCCCTTCCACATTCAAAATCTGCTATCATAATATTACCTTTGGTATTTATGTAAGTAATATCGAGTAAGTAACCATATACTTAGATTCGCACCAATGCTTTTCAGAAATGTATGTAATAGCTCATCATAAAAAAGAGTATATTAATGTATCCATTATGTACCTACTATAACTATGTTTAATAAATAAAAAATTTGATTCTGTAGTTATATTTTCAATTCTTGAAAAATTTCAATAACTAGTAAATGACTGACTGAACACTTAAGCCCAGAAAAAAGGGGCAGCACTCAATTTTGATATGAAAAAACTGAGCTGAATCTACAGTTCATAGTATAATAGCAATCTATGGGCCACACCATGCGGGAGAAGCATCTGTGAATATTTTTATTAACTCAAAAGAACTGGCTATGTTTATAGACCAAGCCAAATGATATGATATATTCATTGCAGTGTTTATATCATAATTATCATAAAAACAAACTGGCAAAAAAAAAAAAAGAGGGTGTACTATTAGGTACCTCTCTTCCCAATCCTTCGGGGATTACAGGTGTGATGTTATTTTACCATAACTATCTCTTAGAACAAGGTATTTTGTTCCATTCGAGTTTCTTAGTGAATAGAATCCTATAGTAATGGCTGGACAATATTAAAGTTAAAAACAATTTTAATTCGACTTTTTATCAATAAATTCTAAATTATTTCTTTTCTCTTCAGTGATGTTAAGGCTTGTCTTGACTTGTTAAGCTATGTGAATAGTATTAAGAAGTAGACCTAGAAGTTTACAGTGTCGGATAGGTATGAAATGACATTTCTCTTTGGTTCTGATGATTGCATGTTTTCTAAACATTATACATCTCTTAAAAAATTAAAAGGCCTCTCTAAGGGTCCTTTGAAACCTGTAATGGGTTTCAATGTTTTTGTTATTTATGTTTATGGGGCTGAACATAATATTGAAAACATAGCATTTGCCTTGTCTCATGCAATAAGCATCCAATCCAATGTGACAAGAAAAAACCATTATTCTGTAAAAATTGGTATACTGTTGTATACTAGGTCATCTCCAAGTAAACTAAACATATGTAACGCCTTTTACATAAAAAACGGAAAGCTATATTTTTGTGCCTTTGACAAGGAAAAAATGGTAAGCAAAATTGTTTTTGTAAACATGCCTTTGGGTAACAAAATTCCATTGCTATGAAAGCAATTCACTTCTCTATTTCAGATACTATCTGAATAAATTGAAGTATAGAGATTTTATCATCTAGAGGAGTATCACTCCATCACCACCATCCAATTAAGAATAACTGGGTCGCTTGAGTGACTAGTTTCCAATCATAAATTATATTTTAGTCCACCAACCTGTGAATTTAGGGGGATGATTTCTCCTGGCCACCTGTCTGCTGCACTCGTACTCTTGATGACGCCCCCCCCCTTTTTTTTGCATATCTGCCAGAGGAGGGCCCCGCCAGTTTTAAAAATTTATTGTTAATTTTAGGAGCATTTGCTCTGGGCACCCATGTGCTCTCTCTAGGAGTGAATTTTATGTTACACTCATCTTTAATCCTCAACCAGATTTATTTATAGATTTTTCTGAGATTAGTTTCTCAGCGTCTTCACCCAAAATATATGTTTCCGTCTATGAATGCAACAAACTCTTGAATGTCTTTGTTGTTTACCAACAATAAGAGTGATCTGTGTCCCCTTGCTTGTATCTTAATGTATACACAAATAACAGAAGCATCATTCAGCTTCTTCATCATCATCATCATCGGTCTATAATGTTCCCACTGTAGGGACTCAGGCCTCCTCTCTAGGAGAGGGATGGGCTATATATAATCCACCACACCAGCCCAGTGCGGGTTGGTAGATTCAGCTTGTATGTAATGTATGTAAATCTTCTCTTCTTTCTCTGGGTGTATATCCACATAAAGTATTTCAAGAAACTTGATTATATAATAATTCTTTCTATGGTACTTACTTCATTTAATTCTTGATCTGCATTTTCAACTTCTATTGTGGTTATCCATATACCAATTCCGGGCAATCATTCTCAACCGATAACGGGAGGATATTTTCTAATCACTGTGGAGGGACAATTTTACTGTCTTCACCCACATAAGGTGACCTCCTATGGTATTTCACCTTCTCGAAGAAAAACATAATGCATGTTGAAGAACAACTACACATAAATAACCTGTAAGTTCCCAAAAAACTTCCCGTGAAGGTTATTATATAACAGTCAGCCACGGTACTCCCACAGAGCACCCTGTGAAGGTTGCTGAGTTCTCGACATAGCCTTTTAGACCGCGTACGCCCCCACAAGACGTCCCAGGCCAGGCAAGTCGTCCATAATGTAGGTATCCATTTTGGACTTCATAGTCCGTTGCAAGTCGTTCACTTTCCTTGCAGGTTATAATAGAACAGTCAACCGCGTGTGTTCCTACCGAACACCCCCCAGGTTGCTTACGGCATTGCCGGTGTAGGCCATAAGGCCAGTAGGCCATAAGGCCAATCCATTTTGGACTTCATAGTCTGTTGCAAGTTCCAACGGAGCGGTCTCAGGTCATGTTAATAGCCAACAAGGGCAAACATTTTAAACTCTCTGTACTCCGATGTAGTGCCCACATGGCAATCATGCCGTTAGTTGCAAATAGGTACGTGCAAAGCGCAAGGCATAAAAAACATACAATATTTTAGATGTAGCGATTATTGCCACATAACAGAGCTTTAGGCTTTTGATTCCAATTCTTCAGCAGTAGGCAAAAAACAAATTAAGGTCACACAAGTGAAGCCATTTTGGTTTCTTACTTCTAGCACTCAAAACAGAGCTAATAGCATTTTATGCGCTTTCCGCAATATCTTTAATATCTTCAGTAGCTTCGACTTTGTTAACACCAACTTTATATTCCCATTAAACGTTAAAATAAGACTTATCAACCTAAAAAATAAATAAAAATAATTGGAAAGAATGGCGCCGGTATGACATAAAATCCGAATGAACCTATTTTCAGAAGCGGATGACAGGAGGCATTTGCGTTCGGAAAGAAACTTTTTTCTTTAAACTTATGTAGGCGTCGGTGACTTAAAAGCCGAGACTACACTAGTCTTCCTAATCATCGAGGACAATACAACAACAAGTATAATCAACCAATGAAGAGCTTAGGTTCATGCGGTGCTAGCGCCATTAGTTCCACCAGTTGCCCGTCCCATTACAAACACTTTTACAAGCCACTAAAAATTCGGTCGTTTATAAAATAGTTGTAGGTAGGTATAGGTACTTACATTTTTTCATCGACGATGTTTCGTTTCGAATTCGATGTTTTTAAATATACCCACGAAACAGGAGAAATTCTTAGCGTAGGACAATGTTTTAAAAAAGACAATATTTTCTTTCTTTTTACAAGATTATATTTAATTTCACTTGTTCCGTTGTCTGTCTGTAGTAAAATCTTGCTAATTTTTAACTGCCCGGCTTCCGATTGAGCGGATGCAATCGTAAGAGTAGGTATATGAATATCGCGTGACAATGCATTATTATGATGACATGGAGCTCATCTAATGATGGTCATAGGAACAGTATGCTGTTAGAATAAAGTTCTAATCAGCTTGCACTACAAAGCGGTTGTTACGTCTTTCGCTGCGGCCGAATAGTGCGAAATTAGTGGTATTTTGCGATTACAAAAAGACTATTGATTAGACTAAAAAAGTAAAACATTATGATTTTAGTATGCTGCTTGTAGAATTAATTGACAAAAAAAAACAGAACGATGACATGTTTTTTAGTATGGTTTTTACACGTTAAAAGATTTTTTTAGAGGTATCTTCGTGTTTTTTTTCTATCGAGCAAAGTTAGTTGTATTATGTTTTCACATCACAATGTTACTAGCTTAAATCCTGAAGAATATCATATATTTTTCTGATTTTGTTTACTGCAGTGAATCATATACTTTTACGCATTATAAAACTTGCGTTTTAATTACGTCTGTTAGCCGCTTAACAGAATTGCAATTCGTTTTTATTTATATCGATTTCGTTTTACACTTATTTTTTAAACCAATTATAAATTCTGATACATTAAAAAACTTGTTTTATTTCATAAAGTATGTAACTACAATTTCCTACTGACATCTTTGTCGACAGAGGCAGCCCTGGCAATTCACAATATCCACGCGGCGGCGCGCATCTACAAAGCAAAACTCACTTTAAGTTTGTAAGGTTAGGTGCATTTTCGTTCGCAGCGTCTATCGACTTGAAAGTGTAGGCTATTATAGCGGTAGGCATTGCCATTGAACATTTTGTATTCAGAGTAGTATCTGGTAATCTGTGGCGTGGCTACATGAAACAATTTTTAAAAAATTCAGGGTGTTTTTGTTCTGTCCCTCAGAAATGAGAATAAAAGAAGTGAAACGGAATCGCGAAAGGACGGAATTAATAAATGCGTGAGGGCGGGGAGGGGGGGGAGGAGGGAGTTTTAGACTAGGCCAAAATGATTCCTTGAGGCGACCCAGAGAATAAAACATTACACAGAAAATGCAACACCCATTTCCACGCTATTTTAGACGGAATATCGAAAAACCCTTTCTTGGTGAATACCTCTCTTGTCTCTTCACAAAGAAATAGACCCTTAAAATATTCTTATGTTAAGGCTGTGCTTTGATACATCAGTCATTCAGACTGGACTTTGAACTTTATTGTTCTATCTTAATTGGAAAAACTGATAATTATGATGCCTTTCTCATAATTTTAACTGTTGCTGAAGATGTTGTGTTGCACAAATTTTCAAATCAATCGACCCAGAGAATAAAAATCTTCTCAGAAAATTCAACATCCCATTTCACCCACTTAGGGGTGGAATTGAAAACCCTTCCTTATTCCTTGTCTACATTATAAAGGGCACCTGTGTGCAATTGCAGCTTTCTATGTGGAAGGGTTTGTGCTGGGCATTGATGAGTCAGCCAGTCAGTCAGGACTTTTCGTTACATTTATAGATTACTAGCTGATGACCGCGGCTTCACCCGCGTGGATGTCGTTCAAATTATATACTAAAACCTTCCTCTTGAATCACTCTATCTATTAAAAAAAACTGCATCAAAATCCGTTGCGAAGTTTTAAAGATTTAAGCATACAGACAAACAGACAAAAATAGCGACTTTGTTTTATGCGTATAAGGATTTTATAAGATTCGGGTCGAGAATCATTAGTAATACCTCCTTGAATTAGAGAATGCAAAATGACAGCTCCTCCTATCAAGCTACCCGAAACTGAAAGGAGAATGCCAGCGGCACTATGGGCAAATGTACTCAATTCAACATTTTTGTGTCTTCATCAAATCATCTTTAAAATACTGGATGGCATGTCTAAATACTACCTCAGAAGATTGAACACAATAGACAATGTCATTTTCGAGATATTTACAAAAATGAAATGACTATTTTTAGGTTAAGCTCAACCAAAAATTAGTTGAAAAAAACTATTTGAAAGGGTCTGAATGGGATTACGAGTGAGCTTTGTGTCTTTAAAGCATATTTTTGTAAAATCTGTTACGGTTTAGCTATTTCAGGTAGCCCGTGTCTGGTGACCACCTGTGACTAACTCACCAAGTCTAACTGATTTAGATTTTGAGCATTTCAAAATAATATTCTCGCGTTTCATGAAATTGCAAAGCATGGAAGAAATCATTACTAAGATAATCAATCGCTCAGTGTTATTTGTAGATACTATTCAAATCTTAAGGTAGTGGAAATCATGAAATTGTCTTTGTAAGTAGGGTGGAAAGGGAAAACACACAATACTAAATACAATAAATGAAAGAATGATTATTTCTGGACTTTATTTTATTCATCTAAAAATAGTGTATTCAAAAATGGAGCTGGAACACTAACATTGTTATAACGTCCCCAGCTTAAATAGGTACCATACTATGCACATTACATGCACACAGCAACCTTCAGTTCTTCTCCGTCCCAAAAGTTGTTATTCAAATGGATATTGCAGATCCGGGCACTCTAAGGAACATAATTATATTTTGTGGCCCCGCGCTGTATCAATAATCCTTTAACTATTGATGATACCAATAGACGCTCATTATTGTTGCGTTTGGTGTGGCAGCAACACGTTTATGTGTTCTTGAATTAACCTTATTAACAATCCATAATACTGGTCCACCATGGTTCTGGCAGGATGGGTGGCATTGGAATATTAAAATCTTGTTCAATATGTGTCTGAGATCGGTTTTGGGTAGCAGAATCTTCCACTCAGTCAGCATCGTGAGTTTGTCTGGTTGCAGTTATCCAGCATGTTCGGCAAACACTTTCCAGACGTGACACCTGTAGATCAATACAATGACTTGTTTATAATTTGACCAGCCTATGTATGTACAATCACTAGTAAGCTAACAGTAAACAGTGTGAACTAGTGTAGTACGCAAGGGAATTCGTAGCTGATAGGCTTGAAAAACAAGCTAACGTCCTCAATCGTACCTATGTGTATAAAAAAATATTATATATTACCTGATGAGATAGTACCCCTCGCAGTAATAATAAATTATTTGTGGGCAGTCTAATGGCACTCGATGAGTTCTTGATCTCAGTACGGAAACCACAACCACAGCCGTAGCAGACGGCCGTTTGTCCTACTGCAGGTGTCAACTGTCCCTGGGATGGGAGTGTATTTTGCAACAGTGTAACACACTCCTGACACAATGTGCCTTCGGTTGACAGCTGAAAAAAAACATATTTAAATAATTATATTTCTGTACAACTAATCTTAAATGATAGGTACCTACTACATACAATTAATATCCTCGAATACACACTGATTAAGATAAACCATCTTAGTTAATAAGTTGGTTATTAACAACACATCAGTATGAGGTTCCTACTTATATAAGTTATATTAAAATCCGGTAACTTAACTGGTGAGGTGAGAAACTAACACACACATGGATTTTACTTTTGCCCTCTAAGATTTGTTATTTGGTACATAAACATAAAAATACAGTTCCTAAATAAAAAACACCATTCTACGTTAAAATACAATGTTTACTCTTACCGGTGTTGGTGAGATCCAGACTCGTAAAATGTTCATGATGTTATTCGGGATCTCCGACAACATACGTCTGTGCATAAGTTGCGTTAATCTCAAAGAGCAGTTGAGACATCGCACCACAGTTGCACTCGCCATGATCACAACACAAAAAGTTCTGTATTTAGTTATAAACAACACACACGGTGCAGCGGCGTTAGAAGTATGTTTATTGTCAATGGGTTGGCAGCATTAACGGAGTAACTAAAAGGTTCGACTCGAAGCACAATGTAACAAAACCAGCAAAAATAACATACCGTCATACTGTATTGTAAAAATATGACAAACGCAGAATAAATGTTAATGTACCCGCACTACGAGTAACATAATCCCTAGTATTGTCAGGTGATAGTAAAAAATGGCGTACTATGACGTCGGAAATATAAAAGTACTCATTTATTGTTTGAAAAACTATCCAATTGTAAATAATCGTTAATACTTATTTAAAAAATGTATTTTTATTTTAGATATTTAATGCCGTTTTAGGTTTTGATACACAAGTCTTTTATCAAGAGTACTGTACGCGGGCATTCTCCTTTCCCCAATCAACCTTGAACGTGATGATTATGATGCTCTCTAGCCGATTTCGGCCACAGCGACTGCATTCGCTGACTTTCCAAAGATTGTCAAGACCTTTGTTCTGCTGCTCTCTCGTGTGCTCTTAAGTGGCTAGCATATCCAACTTTGGCCGAAAAGGTACGAGCACAAAGCGGACATGTCAGAACACCATTGATGATAATAGGGTATAGCTTTAGGTGGCCTAGCTTTCAGGTCATCGCGCTTCTGATCCAATTGCGACCTCCTTGAACGTAATGATTCAACCGCTTCAGCGATGAAATAGAAAATCTATTAAAGAAACTTTACGGATTCTATTAGTTAGAACCAAATACATTATAGTATCCCAAAATAACTACCACAGTCTAGCACATTCACGGTCTCATAACCATTGCACAACACAGTTATACAGCAGTTTTGATAAAATATTCAAATCTAATTAAGTAAGCAGTTCTATTTTAAAAGAGAAAAAAAAACAACCCGCCGAGGTCTTGTCTAGAGGCCAAACTTTCGTCTAAATATAGCAAATTGGTACCGTCTAATAATTAAAGATTGGGTTTCAATCGATATGTTGTAATAATATTATGATTTGTGGTCTAGTCTAGGTCAGCTAATTACAGATTAGTCGATAACTCTTCAATTTATGACTTCTAACTCTTCAACTTATTCATAGAATGTTGGAATCTTATAATTCAAATTTTATTGACATTGACATATTTGCATGCTCGAAGAATAAATTTAAATCTAATATTATAAAAATGTTATCGTAATTATTATTCTACAAATAGTTTTATCTTTTTATTTATTGTATAATTGAATTGTTGGTAAATGAAATGATTGTTTTAGATTATTATTATTTAACTGTTGATTTGATTTGTAAATGAACTCATTACTTATTTTTATTTTATCTGCTTTGATTTTGTAGCTATAGCCTTAGTAACTTGTCATTTATTTATTTTATGCCTAATTTTTACTTGTGGTAATATCGTCTAGTGGCTACCACTGATCTTTAAATATGTATATCTGCGGATAATGCCGTTGACTGCAACATTATTAGTCAAAACATTGTAAACCTTGTGCATTATAAATATGTTGTAGTTGTTTGTTATCCCTCAATAAATAAAATAAAATAAAATGACTTTGTGAGGTATATATTTAATTGACTGCCTCGTTGGTCTAGTGGTCGCAAAGCACTGCTGTGCATGAGGTCTCGGGTTCGATTCCCGGGTAGAGTAAAGTGTTATTGGGTTTTCCATCAGGAATTTCTAAGTAGCAGCCATTGAGTCTGGATTTGTGCCCGGTTGAGGGCAATAGGCCCGCCACCTATTACGTGGGATTTTAACATAACTGGCGAAATGTGGACATTAATAACGACACGGTTGGCGCAGTGGCAAAGCGATTGGACTGCTGCGCTACGTGTCGCGGGTCCGATCCCCGCACGGAACAAGTGTTTGTTTGTTTGATAGTTGTTTGTGTATGTGAGTTTCAATGTTTGTAAACGCACCCATGATACAGGAGAAATTCCTAGTGTGGGGCAACGTTTAAAAAAAAAAAAAATTGGTACACCTCTGCCTAACCCTTCGGGGATAACAGGCGTGATGTTATGAGGTGTATGTTAAATTATATCTGTGGTTCCACTGGTCTACCCACATTAGGTCATCATCACCTTCCTGCCCTTATTCCATTCTATATGGGGGGTCGGCGCAACACGTTTTCTTTTTTAGGGTTCCGTAGTCAACTAGGAACCCTTATAGTTTCGCCATGTCTGTCTGTCCGTCCGTCCGTCTGTCCGTCCTCGCTTAATCTCTGTGACCGTTAAGCACTAGAAAGCTGTTTGGTACCAATATGAGTATCAATCACGCCGACAAAGAGGTAAAATAAAAATTGGAAAAAATGTTTAGGTAGCCCCCCTATATGTAACGTGGGAAGTGATTTTTTTTTAATTTCAACCTTAACGTGTGATATATTGTGGGAAAGGTTATTAAAAATGAATAGGGGTTTACTAAAATCATGTTTTGATAATGTCAATAATTTCGGAAATAATCGCTCCAAAAGTAAAAAACAATGTGTTAACCCCCCCCTTAACTTTTGAACCATAAGTTTAGAAAATATGAAAAAAATCTGAAAATTAGAACTTCAGGACTTTCTAGGAAAATCATTTTAAAAAAAATAAAAAAAACCACCATTAAACTCATAAGTGGGGGAACACTCATTGTGACGGACGGGAAACTACGGAACCCTACACTGTGCGTGGCCCGACACGCTCTTGGCCGGTTTTTCTTTCTTTCATTTACTCTTTTATTCCTCACACAATCCATCCAGTTTTTCTTTAGCCTTCCTCTCCCTCTACATCCATCGGCATTTATATCCATCACCTTTTTAGTTTTTAGTCACAAGCGATTCGTCCCCTCATAACATGTCTATACCACGACATTCGATTCCCTCTCAACTTTTCTGGTATAGTTCTTTGTATACCGTGCTAAACCGGGCTATCGTGAAATGACCCCAAATTAATTTAAGGTCAGACCAGCCAAGGCTTACAATCTTATAGTTACATTAAAAGGGGAGGGGGGCAGAAAGTGGCTGTCTGTGTCGAATTATTAGGTAGGTATTGTAGAGACCTAAACCAATTGATTAAATGACCTACGGTCATTGAATCAATTGGTCATTGAGTCAATCTCCGAAACTAGCTGTTTCGGAGATTAGCCAGAAGTAACAGACAGAAAGACAAAATTAAAAAAAGGAAAAATTGTTATGTACTTTACTTACTTGGCTTAGGTAGGCTTTAGGGCCATTACTTGACTTACCCGACCATAAAGCAAGGTCGTCATGAAGTCAGATGTCGTGAGCGCTTCATCAGAGAAGTTAACTGCTTAGCCATGGTTAAACTGCGGTTAGGGTTTACCATTGGAGTAAACCATTACCTACATAGCTAGATGAAGCTACATTTAGTTTTGTTTGGTTAAGAGGTAGGTAGATATTACATACTATGTAATAGACACCTTCTTAGAATGTCAGTAAGTACACAATACACAATGACAGCTTTACCTCAAGCTAATAAGTTTTGAGGTTAAACCTTGGTTTGGAACAAAGGATTCCAATATCTATACAAATAAATTAAATTGAAGTGTCTATTTGTTATTTAAAAAAAAAACAGCTGTTTTACTGAATGCTTATGAAAGTATATCCATAGTCAGCATACAACTTTTGAAAAAGAAACGAAATTATACGTAATTATCATGGGAGCTAGCAAAATTTAGCACCAAGTTTTAATTTGGGAGGTTTCCTTGTTGTCTATTATTACAGAAATAGTGTCAAATTGTAATGAAAAACTGATAAGTTTGCAGGATGTCAGAGCGAGTGGAGATCATACATCGGGTTAGTTATATTTTCATTTAACCATTCATGCAGGAGTTATAACTCTTGAGAATTAAGAAATTGCAAAGCGAGTTGGAAATTTTTTTATTTGTTGGAATCATGACCTGGAAAGCATTTATCAATGGGCAAAATCGTTCGGACTACTGATTAACCCTGCTAAGTCACAGGCCTTGATCATAGGCAGCCGATATTATCGCAATACACTTGTCTTGTCATCTTTGCCTCCATTATCTCTGGGCGGTTCGACCATTGCATAAGCTGAAACAGCCAAGGACCTTGGTGTCTTAATTGACAGTAATCTCTCTTGGAGAGCTCAAGTGAATGAGGTTAGTCGGAAGGTGCACTTTTCTTACCACTCACTTAAATCTCTACAGAGCTTCTTACCTTTTAAAACCAAGATTTACTTAGCTCAAACTCTGATCCAGCCGATCATTGATTACGCTGATGCCTGCTATTTGGATGCCACCGAGGAGCTCTTAAATAAACTTGAGCGCCTGCAAAACCTTTGTATCCGTTTTGTGTTTGGTCTGAGGAAATATGACCATGTTTCTCACTTCCGTAAAGAACTCAAGTGGCTCCCTATCCGCCTTCGCCGGAACACTCGGATATTATGTCTTCTTTACAACATCCTTCATAACCCTGCATATCCCAGCTACCTTCGCGATCGTTTTTCCTTTACCCGTCCCTCTGATACTCTGTGTAGATCCCACCTTAAGCATCATCTTAATTTCCCATCCCTTAAAACCGAATTCTTTTCTTATTCCTTCTCTGTTCACGCAGTACGTTTGTGGAACTCACTTCCGCCTAAAATTCTTGACTCTAAATCTTTACACATGTTCAAAAAACAAGTCAAAGAGCATTACCTCTCCTCTATACCGTGATATTCTGTATATATGTATGTTTATATAGTATAGGTAGGTATATATTCATATTTATATTATTAGTGTTTATTTTTATTTGTGTATATATTTGTATGTATGTTTATTATTATATGCTTTGTTTGTAATTCTAATTAAAATGTTCCTGTTTGTCTTTTCTACACACTGTGTCTACGTGTCTAATCCAACTTTCCTCTCGCAGGTCTGCTGGAAGAAATTTCACATGAAATAAGCAGTACCTTTGTGCTCTTCTATTTTTTTGTTTTTTATCATTTTTTGTATTTTGTGTGTACATAAATAAATAAATTAATTAATTGAATTCTTTGTGTTCATTTATACAGGAATGAGGATAGGAGGAACTTTGCCAAATTTGACAGAATTAAATCCAACCAGGTAAAACTGCCAAATGACTAAGCCATTAGTTAATTACGTTCTCTATAAATATTGGAGCATTTTTTTTGGAAGCCGTTGTTGACCTCACAAAATGATGAAAGAACAAACCTATTTACGAACGTTTGTACCGCGCACACACCATATTTCATAAGAAAAGCTTATTATAATATACATACAACTTGCCTAGGCGTGCCTACATGACTTTTTCTTAATTGCTTAACTTTTTAAACAAATTATTTATGACATCAGCGCATACTTGGCCCGAATTAGTACATAAGAGCAAATATACCTAATGGAAATGTGAGGTGAGGGAGTTTATTTTAACACATACATTGCAGAGTTCTTGTTTAAGTTAATATACTTAAGGTCCCATTAAAATAGGTGGACAAAATTTTATAAATCATTCAGACCATTAAAATACCTAAGGACAATAAGTACCTAAAAATAAAAAATAAGAAAAACGGATTAAAATACCTACTAAAGGATGAGTTAAAATGAGTTTGTTCTAGAGTGCCGGCAATTTATTATTTTAAGTCAAAATAAAATCACTTTATTTAGTGTTTTTTTTGTTTAGATGTCTTTAGTTAGGCTAAATGTTATGAAATATATGTAGTTTTAATACCGCGAGACATATATCCAGGTCTGAAAGCAGGACACAAAACCCACCGTCATGCATATGCACATTTGTGCATGTGCATATGCATATATGTCTCGCGGTATTAAAACTACATATATTTCATAACATTTAATGTCATGGATTTCCGCAAAGTAACGCCTGATTCCATAACTTATCTTTAGTTAGGCTTACTGAACGCTGTGTTAAAATGTGTCCACCTATTTTAATTGGACCTTATATTATAATATTATTATAATAATATTATTATAATAATATTATTATAATATATATAATATTTATATTATAATATTAAATATCAATACCTACAGTGATTGACTACCTACCTCGTTGCAAGCGCGACTGGTGTGCATGAGGTCCTAGGTTTATTTTTTTGGTTTTTTCGTCATGGGTGTCGTTTTCATGGTTTTCGGGGTCGTTAATTACTAAAATGAGGTCAAAATGAAAATCCAAGGTAGCGGCCAGGAAAATTTTTTGTTTTTCTATCATGGGTGTCGTTTTCATGGTAATGGTAATCATCGACCCTGAAAACCATTTAAACGACACCCATGACGAAAAAACCAAAAATTTTCTCACCGCCATCTTGGATTTTCATTTTGACCTCATTTTCGTAATCAGCGACCCCAAAAACCATGAAAACGACACCCATGACGTAAAAAATAAAAAAATTCCTGACCGCCATCTTGGATTTTCATTTTGACCTCATTACGAAAATGAGGTCAAAATGAAAATCCAAGATGGCGGTCAGGAATTTTTCATTTTGACCTCATTTTCGTAATCAGCGACCCCAAAAACCATGAAAACGACACCCATGATGGAAAAACCAAAAAATTTCCTGACCGCCATCTTGGATTTTAAGTTTGAGCTCATTTTCGTAATCGTACCATCAATAATAATAATAATAATCCTTCCAAGCCGGTTTCGGCTACGGCGACCGCATCATCGTCATCCTACTGGCGTCTATCATGGGCTCTCATGTGGCTAGAAAAACCACCTTTGTTAACAAATATTCTCGCATTTCATTGAATGCCATATCTATTACTTCTTATATCTGTGAATTTTACTTGTATTCGTAAGAAGTTCGCCAGGTGGCGCAAGTAATAGTTTACGAAGTATTGTAGAGGTGGGGTGCGGCAAAGAGGGAACAAATGCTCAAGGTTATTTGCTCAGGGTACCGCCTTAATATGCTCGTCCTATTTCACTACACAGGGGTACCTATGCATAGGCCAGAAACATAACTAGCGATGCAGAAAGCTCATAACTGCTTTCTCCTATTGATTAATTATAATATAAGTAATAATAAAACAAGCAATAGGTACTTCTGGACACGGCGCGCATTGTCAGGAGGTTCCTCTCTCAAGCAAGAGCCCTGAAAATCGGTAGCTCGGACCGTTCCCAATGCCGATGGGCCATTATTTTTAATGTTTTGTTATATGGTTTTGTTATAAATAATTAAGAATGTAATTTACATGTATATTGTTTTGTAACAAATATTTAAGAATGTAATTTATTTTTATTATTTCTTTTATACATACTTAACTGAATAAAGGAAATAATAAAAAAAAAGGTAGCACTCCGGGAGTGTCGGCAGAAGTGAAAACTTCAATATTAACTTTCAAACTCGCGTCAGGGTCACGTGATGCTGATCGAAAAATCTTACGATTTTTCGATCAGCATCACGTGACCCTGACGCGAGTTTGAAAGTTTTTACCCATACAAAAAAAAGTGCTCAGTGCCGCTAAAGAAGTTTTCACTTCAAAATCTGTTTGTTAGGCATTTAACTGACTTAGAATTATGTTGGCGAAACGTTCGAAGGCGAAAAGTCCTTTGGATGAAAAGATAGTGGATTAAAGAAAATGTTGACCAACAGGTCATGGACCAATCGATTGTTGGTAAATCGTATAAAGACTTATGTGGAAGTTCTTAAATCTTATATTAATTAAAATTATAATAAGTTAATAGTTTTCTGTATGTCATGGCTGCTGCACCTTGCACAATTGCTTGTGGAGTGGCAACGGTGCAATGCCAAAGTTTAAGTTAATTAGAATAAATATCAGAAACTAAGCGACTACACGTAAGGGCAAACCTGTGGGGTACGAGAGAATACAATCCCAAACATGTTTTTCCAACCCGAGATTGCGGGATTTTGGATGGGTAATCCCAGGATCCCAGGGCTATCCCGGGATCAGACTTATGTGGAAATAGGGCTCTAATTAAAAAAAAAACATAAGCGCAATTGTTACCTGCAGCTAAATAAAAAATACGAAACAATAAAAGCACTATTTAGAATTTCGAAAATACTTATAACCTCAGAAATATCAAAGCATCCAATGTTTGACTTCCTAGCCTGCTTCGTAATTTATTTCCAACATAAACAGCAGCTGAAAACACTCGCTCAGGTTCTACACTGTGGTGGTAATAAATACAGCATACAGTTCAGTATACTTATACGTGCAACGGATTGTAGAATGCAAAATGGACTTGCTATACGACTTGTACCTACTTGTGTTGATGAATAGAGTCGTTGTTATGAAACGGCCACCCGAGATTCGGGTTTTTAAATTTTTTAACAACTTTTTTATTTTTTTAGCCTAGCCTTTTCCCGGCTATGTTGGGGTCGGCTTCTAGAATTCAGTTTAAACGGATGCAGCTGAATATCAGTATTTTACATGGAGCGATTGCCTATCCAACCTCCACAACCCAGTTTCATACGATACGATACCTACCCTTTGGTAAGACTGGTTGTCAGTCTTTCAGGTCACTGCATGATACCTGTAACGACTGCTAAAGATATACACGTATAGCGCACGTATTAGCGGACCTGACAGACGTCGTCCTGCCCGGACAGCAGCACCTACCGGGTCCAATTGCGAATCTAAACCATTCTCGAATCCACTGGAACACACACAAAAAAAAACATCCAAATCGGTCCAGCCTTTTAAGATGATGTAGTGTATCAATAAATACCGACACGCCTTACTGGTGGGGCGGGCAGTGGTGGGGGTGCGGTCGAGTGAGTCGTTGCACGGACCGCACACTCTCTACTGGTCGGCCGGGCGAGTAAGTCGTGCGCGTTCAAACCAAACTGTGTTGTTTTACTAAATTCCCTACGTACCTAACAACCTCATAGTGACCGGTACAAGTGGCGACCTTGCCAGGATACAAAATAAATAAGGTACGTGCCGAATTTAAATAACACTGAGTGTTAATAAAGTAACCAAGAGGTAAATCGGTAGCAAATCAGTTTCAATGTTTATTCATGTTTTATAAATAATTATTTAGTTTTAAATTTAACCTTAAATTGCATTAAGGCAGTCCTTGATAAAAAAAAAGATTATAATGTTTGTAGACTGCTATTAATATGTTGAACGTAGTCGTTACTTCAAAACGGAACTGATTTAGTTACATTGATTGGTACCTAAACATTCGTGTACTAACTAATACAACAAACGTCAATGACGAATGCTTTGATTATTGGCAGAAACAAATTGGAGTGTTGTTAGCATTGACTTATATATTACTGCGTAAGGACTGGGCGGACCGCATGATAAAATGACGCCTTGAACTTGGTCCCAAATAGGTCTTGACTAAACCGAAGTTTAAAAGAAAAGAAAAATGAAAAATTAAAATTTAACAATTTTTTTATTAACATTTTAATGAAAGCTTTATTTAATTTCTTTATACCTCGATAATACCACGCCACGCCGCTTATACAAGGTTACGTTTACGAGCAGCCTGATTAGTTCTTATGGATGGCGTTCATTGATATAATGATGGCGTTAGTGTTTCTCTGTATGGGGATCGCATCGAGCAAAATGTTCGGACGACCGTATCCTTAGTTTTTATATCAATGGTTGTTAGTAATACTAAGTTATGCATTTTGCACATTATACCGATATTTTGAGTTCAAATTGAAGGCGGTTGTTATTTAATTATGATTGTAACGAAGTTAGACCATGATTATTGTTATACGGTGAGGCTCTTTATGGTTGACAATTATATTTGCGTTCTTGAGTAATCTTGGATACCAGTGATAGACATGCTGTTTATCCAAATTAACACTTTTAATCTGTCAATAATCAAAGTTAACATTGTCGTTAGAGGTAGTTTGCTTATGCAGACGGTACCTAAAGATCTCGTAGGTATAAATTTCGGTCCAAATGGACTGGGATGAAATACAATCAGATCAAGAGGTAGTTTCATTAATTTGGAACGGTACCTAAATGGTCTGGATTCATTAATTTGGAACAGTACCAAAATCAGTCCAAATGGATTGGGATGAAATACAATAAAATTAAAAGGTAGTTTCATTAATTTGGAACGGTTCCTAAATGGTCTGGATTCATTAATTTGGAACAGTACCTACATGGTCTTGTATAAATAACAGTCCAAATGGATTGAGATGAAATACAATACCTACCTAAAATTAAAAGGCAGTTTCATTAATTTGGAACAGTACCTACATGGTCTTGTATAAATAACGGTCCAAATGGATTGGGATTAAATACAATACCTAAAATTAAAAGGTAGTTTCAGTAATTTGGAACGGTACCTAAATGATCTTGTATACCTATATAACAAACAGTCCAAATGGATTGGATGAAATACAATAAAATTAAAAGGTAGTTTCATTAATTTGGAAAGGTACCTAAAGAGGTAGTTCCATTAATTTGGAACGGTACCTAAAGAAGTAGTTCTATTAATTTGGAACGATACCTAAAGAGTTAGTTCTATTAATTTGGAACGGTACCTAAAGACGAAAGTTACATCGTCAGAGGTAGTTTGTTATCAAACGGTACCTAAATGAGCTTGTATAAATACTGGGATAAAATACAATAAGATCAAGAGTTATTTCGATTAACTCGAAACGGTACCTAAAGAAGGAAATTACCCCTTCCATCCAGGTAGACCACAAGTATGTCGCACATACGACCTCAACAGTCGTTGGACTGTGTCGGTGACCTAGTTTCAGTTGGTTTACGTTGGGAAAAAACGTGCACCAGAGTCAGACCTGACGGCTACCAAGTTACCACACTCAGGTGGCCTTAGGGCAATAGAGCTTTACTCTTACTCATGGGTCGGTTAACCCTTCCAAAAATATAATATTCCTGCCCCCGTACCATGGCGATTCTATCTCTATTCTGCCAAGAATAGACAAAGATTTTTTCATACAATTTGACATGAAACCTTGCTACAATCTGTCATTTTGTCGATTCTTCCGTCGACAAAACCCGTTTCTTCGGTGGTCATGCTAAGCCGGCTGGTGCACATGTAGAAACTACTAAGAGGACCTTGTGGCTTAATAATATCTGCCACTCAGGTCGATCTTTAGGTTAAGCCACGCTTGCCTTGATTGGTCTGTGGATGGGTTGATCGCCCATTACATATCGTTTCCTCCGTGCCTCGGAAAGCACGTTAAGCTATTGGTTCCGGCTGCCATTTAGATCTTTGGCAGTCGTTTCGGGTGGTCAGTGACCTGAAAGTCTGACAACCAGTCTTACCGGAGGGCACCATATTACCTAGTATTAACTGTCTTGTGGAGATCAAATAAGCAGTCGTTCTATGTAAAATACTGGTATTCAGCTGCATTCGGTTAGACTGGAAGCCGACCCCAACATAGTTGGGAAAAGGCTAGGCAGATGATGACTGGTAGAAACTACTAGTGGTAACAATAGGGTATTTACTGTTGCTATCAACAAGCTCGATGAATATTTGCCCCCTAAACAAAGTCGTGTATAAAAGCGTCACTTGTTGAGGCTCATCAAATAATAAAGTGTGGGAAAATTTACAAGTTTCTGGTCAGACTTGGACATCTGAGCTTAAAAGTAAATTCATGTGTGCGTTGTGGTGGCAGTCATTCAACTGATACTAAAGTTGTCCAGCCCGAGATAGGAATTGTCTCAAGTGTGGGATTTTTGAATATTTTCAAAACAGTGTAAGACTAAGGCGCTGTGTTGGAATTGAGATGTAACGTCATTCTCAAAGGCAATGGTGTCCTTGTTGAAAATCAAGTAATATCTAAAAAAAAAGGAGATTTATGGCCTACGTTAGTCTTAATACCTTAAACGTTCTAGGGTCTATTGACTCTAAACAATTGGTAACAGTTTTTGTAGAGCCAAAGCCAAATTTTATATTGTAAAAATGGGACTAGAAATTTGCTAGGGAAAGACACCGCCAAGTGCCAATGCAGTCTATGGTGTGTTCCCTAAATTTAAAGATGATCAAATTCATATTCATATAGAAAAATTAATTCAACCAGTTGCTCAGCTTTATCGAAGAGTATACCCTAACGGGACAGCGTTAGAGTATAAAATTAATAAAAATAAAAAAGACCAAGAGTTTGTTGAGTTTGACATTGTATGTATATACCCAGTGAATAGCCCATCTGACTGGATCCCTCCATTGGTACCTGTTTAAAAAGCAGATTTACCATTAGGAAGGTACAAATAGCAAATGTGAAAAGATAACAATGTTCTACTAAATGATGCAAAATGTGCATTAGAGTTCATCAAATTGGTTTCTCGGTCATCAGTTCATCACTTATCTTTGTTTAAGGACAATTTACAGTTGCGCGAAAATAAAATAGGATCATAAAGCGAGGTCAAATATTTTAGCAGCTGCTCATGAAGGTCACTCGAGCATAGTAGTCATGGAAATAATATTAATAAATTTATTTTTTCTCATTTATACACAATAATCATACAATGTCAAATATCTAGATAGAGACTGGTGTCTGTTTTAGGTAGAACCTGTATTACAGATCACCAGCACATTTATATTGTGTCACCAGGCTAACCCTCCGTCGGACATTTCTCATAGGACATAATAATTATAATTAAATGAACAAAATTAAATGAGTAATAAAATAAATTAAAGATAAATTAAATTACAAATAAATCAAATTACAAAATGTTTAACTGCAAATAAAGTAAATTGCGAATAAATTAAATTAAAAATAGATCAAATTACGAATGAATTAAATTGCAAAATAAATTAAATCAATTACATTTTCAATTAGAGATAGAATAAAAATTTTACAAATCACATAAAACATTATGAAAAAGGTAAAATAAAATAAAATTTAAGTATGTAAATATATAAATAAGAGTAAAATGAGACTACGTTCCAAAGTGTAGTGGCCCAAAATGAACAGAGATGCTGAACATTATGTAAGAGCGTGTAACGGTTGCACTCTGGTTCCGGACTCCAGTTTAGAGATAAGCTGGCTTTTATTGTAGCTGGATTTTAATGTCAGGTTGTCTTTGCATAATACTTTAAAATGTGTTCCCGTGGAGTTTCTTGTCCATTCTTCTCCACGAAGACTAGGGACCTAGCGAATGGAATCGAGTTTGATGTAGTTTACAAGACCAAAAGAAATAAAATGAATAGTCTTGTCTTTTTGTGCTTTTACTTCATGAACACAGTAATAACCAGTAATCATCCTGACACTCGAAAGTTCATTAATTGGTGGATATTGATACATATACATATACTCTTACATAGTCTTACATCTAGGTACTTACAGATGGACCTAGAGACAAAGTTAGTAAAATTGGAAGAGCAAAGGAATCTAGTAGAGATATTGGTGGAAAAGTATAATATGTTAAAAATACAATAAACAAGGAAAACAAGTTGTCCACCTCATTCAAGGATACGACACATACAGTGATTAATAAATAAAAGAGAGATGTCGAAATGGTAAATGGTGATAGTGGACAACAGAACTTACTTATAACATTTAGAAGTACATTTGGAGAGGATTGAAGCAAAGTGGAAAGTTTGCACAAATGAGGATGATAAATCTTCAGAAAATAATGGCACTTTCGATAACAATGTGTGTGACGAAAATTAATAAGTTAATTGTTTTACAGATCATTATTAAAAATATTTGATGATTGTTCTGTTATAAACTGTTTTGTATTGGATAGTACATATACGAAATAATGCTATTTTTCCAATTTTGTAAAAGGTAGATGTAGTGTATCAATAAATACCGACACGCCTTACTGGTGGGGCGGGCAGTGGTGGGGGTGCGGTCGAGTGAGTCGTTGCACGGACCGCACACTCTCTACTGGTCGTCCGGGCGAGTAAGTCGTGCGCGTTCAAACCAACTTCGGTGACATATAAACACACGTACAGTAGAATTATATATATATAAGGTGAAATAAGGTCCCATTAAAATAGGTGGACTAAACTTTACAAATCATTCAGACCACCAAAATAAGGATGATGGTAAAAATAATAATAAGAAAAACGCATTTAAGTACCTACTCAGGATGAGTTTGTTAGAAGAAGATATGGATATGGCAGCCGGGGCCAACAGCATTAACGTGCTTTCCAAGGCACAGAGGAACTCTCGGAAAGAAGACTTGAAGACACGGTATTTAATGGCTGGTTACCCATACACCAAAAAATCACACTCAGCTTCTCAGTAATTATCTTAAACTTTCTTGAGAGCAGCGGTGGCCCAGTGGAGAGCAGCGGTGGCCCAGTGGAGAGCAGCGGTGGCCCAGTGGAGAGCAGCGGTGGCCCAGTGGAGAGCAGCGGTGGCCCAGTGGAGAGCAGCGGTGGCCCAGTGGAGAGCAGCGGTGGCCCAGTGGAGAGCAGCGGTGGCCCAGTGAAGAGCAGCGGTGGCCCAGTGGAGAGCAGCGGTGGCCCAGTGGAGAGCAGCGGTGGCCCAGTGGAGAGCAGCGGTGGCCCAGTGGAGAGCAGCGGTGGCCCAGTGGAGAGCAGCGGTGGCCCAGTGGAGAGAATCGGTGGCCCAGTGGAGAGCAACGGTGGCCCAGTGGAGAGCAGCGGTGGCCCAGTGGAGAGCAGCGGTGGCCCAGTGGAGAGCAGCGGTGGCCCAGTGGAGAGCAGCGGTGGCCCAGTGGAGAGCAGCGGTGGCCCAGTGAAGAGCAGCGGTGGCCCAGTGGAAAGCAGCGGTGGCCCGGTGGAGAGCAGCGGTGGCCCAGTGGTGTCGGCCCTGACATGGCCCCGACTTACGAAAAGTAGGTCGTAGGTTCGAACCCAGTCAGGCGCATTACTTTGTGTAATTTATTTCATCACCGCTGCTCTCAAAACGGTGAAGGAAAACATCGCGAGGAAACCGGCATGTCTTAGAAAATTCGATGACATGTGACATCTACCAATCCGCACTGGGCCCGCGTGGTGGATTATAGCCCATCCCTCTCCTAGAGAGGAGGCCTGAGTCCCTGCAGTGGGAACATTATAGGGCTGATGATGATGATGAAACTTTCTTAGTTTGATAATAACAAACAGTGCATTCACGGAAGACTTCGTGAAGAGTCCGTTTACACCTTTTACAGCTAAGGTTATCTAGGTTTAAAATTGTAGTCTGCCTGTCAAATTGTAGTCTGCTCTTAGGAAGTAGATAGTATTTAAAATACGCTGACCTTAGGTAAAGTCTCTGGTGTAGTTTAAGTTCCTACCTTCACTAAAGTTAAACAAGGCCAATTAAATAATTAAGCAATAATTTACAACTAAGATGAATAATCCGAGAATGATTGTTATTAATAAAATAGAGATCGCATCTGATAGAGGTTTAGATTGAGAAATGGGGGGAGGGCTTTAAATGGGGGGACACTATAAAGGCGAACAAAAAATACAAAGTAATACCAAGGTAATAACTGGCTAAGTGCCAAGTCGGACTTGCACATGAAGGGTTCCGTACCATGACTTCTTATAGGTTTTCGTGTACCTAATCTATACGTGTTGAACTAATTTCTGTATTTTTTTCAGAATTTTAGGTTCAGTAGTTTCGGAGATAAGGGGGGGAGGGGAATGGTCGGACAGACAGACACACGAGTGATCCTATAAGGGTTCCGTTTTTTCCTTTTGAGGTACGGAACCCTAAAAAGACTTTTTTTGTTTGTATTGTTCCTAATTAAGCTAAGTACAAAGTTGAGGTAACCGTGCAACCCCTTCTCAATAATCCACCATGTAACTTAGCTATGTATTTTATTAACCGACTTCCAAAAAGGAGGAGGTTCTAGTCGTGTGTCTGTCTTTTTTTTCTCTGACTTAACAAAATATCATATCACTCCTATGACCCCGAAGGGTTGGACAGAGATGAACCTAATAGTTCACCTACATTTCGTCAGTTAACAAAATCTTTTTATTAAAATAATTATATCAAATTGTCATCAAGTTAGTCATGTATTATATTTTGTAAGATATTTATGTAAGCGTAGATATGTTCACAACTCATCATCATCATCTGCCTAGCCTTTTCCCAACTATATTGTTGTCGGCTTCCAGTCTAACCGGATGCAGCTGAATACCAGTATTTTACATAGAGCGACTGCCTATCTGACCTCTACTACCCAGTTAATACTGGGTAATACGATACCCTTTGGTAAGACTGGTTGTCAGACTTTCAGGTCACTGACTACCTGCCAAAGAATTCTATATGGGACCTTCCACGGCGACACATACGCGATTGTTTTCACGAAGAATAATGCATATACTAAAATACTAACCTACCTAACCTTTACCTCGAGCACAATTTTTTCGAAATAAGTGAACGAGAAAAAGTTTCGTAAGCAACTATACATCTCTAGAGTAATCTAATAACTTCAAGGTGTGTAAACTATTTGGAATTTAAATCTCGTAATAATGCAAAAAAACGAAAAGGAAGTGGAATTTAAAGGCTATATACAAGAATAGTAAAGGAGGAAGGCCTAGTCAACATTTACGAAAGAGTATACAGCATGATGTAGGCAGGATGGAGGCAGCATGCAGGCAGGCATGTATGCAGCATGATAGCAGCGGTGGCCCAGTGGTGGCGGACGACTTCAAGTAATAAGTCGTGGATTTGAACCAAGGCAGGCACTTTATTTTGTGTAATTTATTTCATCACCACTGCTCTCAAAAACGGTGAAGGAACACATCGTGGGTAAACCGGCAAGTCCTAGATCCAAAAATTCGAAGACAATGACATCTACCAACCCGCACTGGGTGCGAGTGGTGGGTTTTAAGTCCATTCCGTCTCATAAAGAGGAGGCCTTTGGTGGGAACATTATAGGCTGAATAAGCTAGACAGATAACGGCTGTTATTTGTACATCTATGACACTCGTTACAGCTGTGGCCCAAGTCTGACAATCAGTATTACCAAGGGGTATCGTATTACCCTGTTCGAACTGGGTTGTGGAGGTCAGATAGGCAGTCGTTCCATGTAAAATACTGGTATTCAGCTGCATCCGGTTAGACTGAAAGCTAACCCCAATATAGTTGGGAAAAGGCTAGGCAGACGATGTGAAACGATGCATGGTTTTCGTGAAGGATGATGTGGCAAGCTGGCAAGAAAGGCGGTGTCTGATGAGGTACACAAGTAATACAGAAATATGGAAGAAGAAGACATGCTGCGTCGACCCCAAATAAATCGGGATGGGGGTAGGAGAATACTGATTTTCATAACTTACCCAGGTTGTTAAAGAAGAGCGCATACGCATATAATGCCGATATCCACCAGCCTGTTTGAGTGGCTACACCACATTCTTCTAGTTTTACTACGATAAGTGGTGAAGAAGATTACCTAGTAACTAGGTCATTTACCAGCAATCATTTAAAAGCACCGTCCCCATAATTATTGCTTATAGATCCATCAGAGTTATAGTGCCGTGACAAATTGTACAGGTTAAGTCCCACACGACGATATACGCGTAATTGAATGCGTAATTTACGTGGCTTTGCAAGGTTTGCGTGATACGATGATACCTTTATGCCGATGATTACCGAATAGATTTGGCCCATCCCTAATAATAGGTACTATTAGCGGCATAATCAGCTTCTATACTGCTTTCACACAGCCGTCCATTTCATGAAATGAGCGAGAGTTGGCCGTAAACCAACACGCTCAGTGCATGTGTGGTGGTCGACGTCATATTTAAATGTTTTCGACTCAGAAGTTTTCGATTGTTTTGTTCTACCATTTGTCAGTTGCCTCACAATGTTTTCCTTCGCCAAATTACCGATAGATTCAGCCCAACCCTAATTATGATATCGATTATGTCAAACTCATTAGCTATAATAAGTCTTTTAGAGATAAGATAATCAACTTGGCAGAACGACACATTGCACTCGTAGAGTCGTAGCCTTGTGTCTAGATATTGCCCGATTATGATTTGGTTGACTATTATCTTTTAAATCCATAGTTAAAAAACAGTAGCTATGTGGAAAGTGTGTGTGGTATTTTTGTGTTTTTCAATTGTTTTCGCTGAAGAAGAATGGCGGGAAGTGAAAACCCCGCAAGGCCCGGTGCGTGGACAGAAGCATCCGGACGGTGATGTGTACGCGTTCTACAATATACCATACGCCACACCGCCTTTAGGCGAAAATAAATTCAAGGTTAGTTTTTAACCTTTTCCCAACATACATACACACTACTTAATGTTGTGTTGAGGCTGCCATGTATAACCGGATTCAGTTAAACATTAAGTCTAGCATTTTTTTGTCTAGAACAATAATAATTACCTATTTGACCATCACACGTTGCACAGCTAAAATCGTTAATCTTTAGCACTCGGCTACAGAGTAGAGTAGAGTGTACGATATAATGCTTTGCATCTCTAACACTTTTGGCAAACCACCAAAGAACCCAATTCTGATTATTGTATTACTAGCTTTTGCCAGCGGCTTCGCCCGCGTGAAAATGACGATTTTCCATAAAAAATTTCATCCCCTATTTAACTCCTTTAGGGGTTGAATTTCGAAAAATCCTTCCTTATTCCTTGTCTACATTATAATGGGAACCTCTGTGCAAAATTTCAGCTTTCTAGGTCCAAGGGTTTGGGCTGTGCGTTGATGAGTTAGTCAGTCAGTCAGGACTTCTCTTTTTATTTATATAGATTACAGTACGGTACAGTTTAATTATAACATATACGATGACAACTAAACAAATAACTCCAGAGTTCCCGTAACAGATAATTTAATTAGCCTACATAATTTAAATAATTATTTTTCAGGCACCTCTTCCGCCACCAAAGTGGTCAGATACGTATGACGCCGTCAACGAGAATGTTGTATGTCTACAATTCAAGATCGAAATGGGTGACATAATCCCTAAACATTTGGTGCAGCACGAACAATGCCTCATAGCTAACGTCTTTGTGCCCAACACTGACAAAAAGAACCTGTCAGTCCTGGTGTACGTTCACGGAGGCGCATTTATAATAGGTTATGGTGAAATGATGAGAGCACTGCACTTAATGGAGAATAAAGACCTGATCGTAGTCACCTTCAACTACCGGCTTAGTATTCACGGGTTCCTCTGTCTCGGCACTGAGGACGTACCTGGTAATGCTGGCATGAAGGACCAGGTGGCTCTGCTGCGCTGGGTAAAAGAGAACATCGCTGGCTACGGCGGTAACCCTGATGATGTCACTCTTGCAGGTGGCAGTGCAGGCTCTGCATCAGCCGACCTCATAATGCTCTCTAAGTCAGCGGAAGGTCTATTCCACCGAGTTATACCAGAAAGCGGCGGAAACCTCGCCGCATTTGCAGTTCAGAGAGATCCTTTAGAGATTGCTAAAGCTCATGCCCGAAAACTAAATTTCACGAAAGTGGACGATATTTATGCATTAGAAAAGTTCTACAAGACAGCTCCAATGAAGTTGTTGCACGCAGATCCATTTCTTGATAAAACTGATGCCACTTTCATGTTTGCACCGTGTGTGGAACGTGATACAGGGGACGGAGCCTTCCTGACTGAATCTCCTCTGAGTATACTAAAGAACGGAAACTACAGAAAGTTGCCAGTGTTGTACGGTTTCGCAAATATGGAAGGACAGATGCGTATTGATCTCTTTGAATTTTGGAAACAAAAGATGAATGAAAAGTTTTCTGATTTCTTGCCAGCCGACTTAACGTTTGAATCTGATGAAGAAAGAGAAGAGGTAGCCAAGAAAGTAAAGGAATTTTATTTTGGCGACAAACCTGTTGGCAATGATAATGTTTTAGCATACGTGGACTTCTTCTCAGATGTCCTATTTACTTATCCTATGCTTTGGGCAGCAAAGTTACACGTGGAGGCTGGCAACGATCAAGTATATTTGTACGAATTTTCGTTTGTGGATGATGACGCTCCAGCAGTGCCACACACTAACACGAAAGGTGCCAACCACTGCGCCCAAACCACGGCAGTGATGGATGGTAACTTTGTAGGAAGAGATGAAAGCAGGATGTCAGATAGAAGCCAAAGTATAAAGAGAACTGTCCGGCAGATTTGGCACAACTTCATCAAAACTGGGTAAGTGTGTTTCTGCTATCGTCCTTAGTACTGACTGATTTTCAATCATAAATAGAACCTGTAGGCTGTAACGATTTCAGGGTGTCACGTCTGGTTCTTTTCCGTCGCAGTGACTCATCGTGGGTTCCCGTGGTTGAATTTTGGGCCAAACACTTTTGAACTTTTTGCCATGGATAATACGCAGATACGCTAAGAAGAAGATGCATGCTGAAGCAATACTTCCATTTATTTTTTCTGTAGTCTTTGTCCTAACACTCGTGTAGCGATAATAATCTAGAGTTCTAGACAAAACAATTGCGCTTAATTCATATATTTTTGTTTAATTTTGACCATTCCAGGAAACCAGTCCCTGAAGGGTCGCGTCTGCCTGCGTGGCCACCAGTACGCGCGGATAGGTCCCCACACATGTCCATCGATGAGAAGCTGGAACTGCGTGGGGTACTCTTGGAAGAACGCACTCGGTTCTGGGACGGCATCTACGGGAGATATTACAGGGATTCTGTGCCACCACCAGCACCGCCACCGAAACACGTGGAATTGTAAAAAAAGTGAAAAGTAAAAACTTTTTAACAAAAAATAAAACCGACTTAAAAAAAAACACAAAAAAGTGATAAATAAAGTTTAGAAGAAAAATCAGTTTCTGAAGTCGGTGACTTTTGTTTGTTTGATTTCATTTTTTTGCCACCGACTTCAGAAACTGATTTTTCTTCTAAACTGTATTTATCACTTTTTTGTGTTTTTTTTGAAGTCTGTTTTATTTTTTGTAAAGTTTTTACTTTTCACTTTTTAGTGGTTCACATGTTCATGGGTCAATGTGGACAATGTAGTTTTTTTTTGAGTTTTGTTGATTTTTCAAAAACCACTTGTCTGATTTCGATAAAAAATTAAAATTAAGGGACCATTTCGGAAGTATACCCTTTCCAACAAAAAAAGAATTTTTCAAATCGGTTGGCAAGTGACGGAGTTATGCCCGAACAAACATAAAAAAAAATATGAATAAACGTCCGAATTGAGAACCTCCTTCTTTTTTTAGAAGTCGGTTAAAAAATAACTGCTATTTTATTTTAAAATAAACGAGTTTTTTTACTTAAAATGTGTTCATATGTTTCGCTTAGTATAAAATTGCAATATTTAAGTACTTAGGTAAAAAAAACCTGTTGAGGGGCTGCTGCTGCTGGATGCATCTGTTAGTAGGAGGTACTTACTTTATTACTTCGATCAATAATAGTACTAGATTAAGCATCAGGAACAAAACTAAGTCGCTCAAGTGGCCACGTTTGCACACACGTAAACATCTACTTAGCATCTTAGAAAAAAGTTCAATAATATTAACAACTTCAGATGATTATAAACCTTAACACTTAAACATAACGTTTAATTATCATTGTAAAGTATATTTATTTAAGCCCTTTCATCGGAGAAAGATTAGAAGCAAAACATTTTAAATGTCGCTCTAAAGTAAAAAGTCATCAGTACAAAAATATTCAATCTAAAATGAAACTTAAACTCTAAGCAATACGGTTAAAAGCATTTTGTGTACAATGTCGTGCTTATTCTATTGCGGAACTAGCGTTCACTGTTCAAGAACATGATACAATAGTTGGTGCGTTGTAGCAAACATTGGCCAAACAATTATAATATTCGCTGATTTAATTATATTTACAGTTTAATTATGTTTAAATATTATGAAAAAGCACATAATGATATTAAATTACCGAAAAAAAGATATTCCTTCCAAAACCTTGGTGTTACGGTGGTTATTTACACAGTTTTTGAACGCGTACTGCGGTATTTTGACGTCTTAATGTTGGCTATGATTGGACCATACTTATTTGAAATAAGACCACAAATACGTTTGTGGTCTTATATTTCGGGCCGTTTTTGAAGCGCTTATCGGGAATCTAGTACATTATTGATCGAAGCTTTATTATGAGGTTTTATATACTTTTCATTTCGATCGCATTAAGCTAAAAATAGCAACTGCTGTAAATTAATTACTCATATGATTTAATAGATATTAAATAATAAATACATAACACTGCCTTTATTGGTGAAGTTCTTCAGAAAGGTCAGGTGAGTAGCATTGGCAACCAGCGTGTGTACCCGATATGAACGTGGACGAGGCAAAACGAGTAGGCTTACCTCCATGACTCCTGTATTGCATCTATTAGCACAACGTTCTATGTTCAGGATTTGGTTTTGGTACTTATTCCTTAAAGTGGACCATTGTACGTGATCACCACGGTGTTTTGAGTGAGTTACATTGAGCGCTACCGAAAACGATAATTTTTGAGACCAAAATTAGCTTTCGAATTCTTGGTTGACGGCTCGTGCAGGGTCCGTTTACACCTTCTATACCTATCTGTAAGAAGAACTGCACATAGGATTTTCCGACACTACCCCTATTTTTATTTTTTTTGGGGGTGGGAAATCATCGAATGACTCCTCCCGCTCCGGGCAGAGCGGTAGGGAGTGTCAGACTTCTACTGACTAAAAACCACCCATGTTCCTTCTTAGTCCTTAGTGCCGAGGCCGTGGTATCTCTTTCGAACAAACCGAAGCCCCGACGGGCTCTGCTCCGAGTGCTCCGACACTACCCCATATTCAAAATTCGTTGGTTTTACAAATCACCTATGAAAAGTGGCATAAAATACTTAACAAAACGCATATAAAAACAAGAGGAATGGCCTCGTGGGTTTACAAAATTTAAATTTTGTTGCACAAATCTAGATTTAGGTCTCAGTAACAAGTTAAATGCTTGTAGTTAAATCAAATTTAACACATCACATGGCTGTGATTGCGTCATGGCCATTCCGTTGATCTGATACAATCAACAATTACCTACTTAAGTGTAGTTAGGTATTTCAGCAAGTTTTATGTAATATACGGCTATATTAAGAGAAATATGAAACAGAAATACCTGTGGATGGAAGAACTCATGCTGAGCCGACTAGACCCCAAGTAAATTGGGATAAGAGCCGCTACCGACTCTCCGTGACTCGGGAAGGACCGAAACCGAGGTAGATCGTAAATCTTTGACAGACAAAACAAGAAGCCGAAAGTCTGACAACCATTCTTGGCCAGGGGAAGCTTTAGCCAGGGTCAGTTATGCAGCCGCTGCATCATCATCTGCTAAGCCTTTTCACAACTATGTTGGGTTCGACTGAAAAATAGTATTCGACGTGTAGCTATGGAGCTTGTGGCTAAATTATAACAACCGCACGGGTCGATCTACAAGACAAGCCGTGCTGATGATGATTATGGTGAGTCACTTAACATAACAATAAGTTAATGAATTGTAAAGGAAGCATACTTCTTTGTTTCCTCTACTGCAAGGCTTATGAAAAAACGTTTAAAACAATTAGATTGTAACCGGCGGAAATGCGTTTGATTCACCGGATGTGGTATTGAGGCTGTCAGTGTAAATGTGTTAGCATTGCTTCTATTATGAAATCGTGTGCAAGCGCATAACTACCTATATCGTAGTGTACATATTTAAGCACGAAGTGACAACTGTCAAACAACCTTTGCCTTGTTCTCAGACTGAGGTGATAATTTGGAGGTCGCATGCGGTCTACAAAGGAACCATGATTAATCTATCTAATTACGGACACCCGTAGTAGTTTTCAGGCCTTGAATAGGAATTTTAGATCTAGAAAGTACATAGGTAGGTACTGAGCTTGAGCCTACGAGCCTATAGAATATGACCTGGGTACTGAAATGGCATACTAAATAATTTTTTTATTTTTTTTTTATTTTGGCAACAAACAGTCATGTACTTACAAACAATATTATTTATGAAAGAATTGGTTCCTTACAAAAGACCTATAGTGCCGACAATGTGGTATAGTTCTAAAAATATGTACAATAAACTCTTAACAAGGAAAGACGTGCAAGAAATACATATATTAATTTTTGTGTCAGAACTAATGTTCAATGCAACTTAATTTACAAAGTAAACTGAAGGTAGACAAAGCAAAAAAATAGAATGAGTTAAAATTTTGTGACATATCTACTTCTAAGTTTCTGTTTAAGGCTATTAGGAGAAATGTTAAAAAGATCTATGTCTGTAAATTCTCTATTATAATTGTTAGTGGAACGGTATATAAATGAATTACGAGTGTATGTTTTATGCAGTCGAGGAGGTAATAATACCTACCTTATTATAAAATCGAATCATTTTTAAGTACGAATTATTCTTTACTGCAACTAATAATTCACAGTTACATGTACTATTTTGAAGTAAAGTAGGCATGCATGAGATAACGTCCAGTGCCACTTATTCGTCTTAACCGGTAAGCGCCGTATTAACCCTATTCTTGGCGCTGTGTACAATTTGATACATACAACTTGCATACAACTTTATGAAAATCTGGAGACGTTCCAAGGCGTATTTTCAAAACATTTACTATTTTATATGGTACAAAATATAATTCAAATTCTACAAAAAAATACTATTTTACCATTTGTTAATCCAAATATGCAGAAGAAAACAAAATAGCAAACCGACCAAAGACGTCTGGTCGTTCCAACATAGAAACACACAAATTTTACTATATTTACGTCAAATTATTTTCAAAAACTATTTAATTCAAATAGGTTACCATATTTGGAGAAACGCTACATTCGAGTATACCAAAATGGATTGAAATCGTATGTAATTTACTGTTTTTTCTTAGTCATCCTTTTAGATAATGTTTCGCATGTATCAAATAATTATGTGACATTGCTTGATTTGTACGGTTACAATTTTTGATATAATTATTACAATATATATATTTTATATATTTATACTACACTTGCTTAGTAAGTGAACCAATACTAGGGGAGACCGGGGACAATTGAAACAATTTGACTTAAATCGTGTGCAGTGAAGTATCTATAGTACCTACATCCCTGGAATTTATATAGTTGAAAGGGTCGTTATCTAGTTCCTAAATTAAACATAATCTATATCTCTATTTTGAATAGTTAACCTACAATCACACATTAAAGAAGACCGGGCACAGTGGTTCTATTGACCCCACCCCAAGGACGGTTGAAACGGTAAGTAGGGATAATTGAAACACTGAAATATTTCAGGAACTACTGAAGGTTTTTACTCAATCTTAAAAATTTAACTTACTACTAAATTATTTATTGAGATCGTGACAAGTGTGTCACCGTAAAGTTAATATTTTGAAAATTATAAAAGCAAAAACATCTTTAATATAAACAACGTAAAATATCTCTTATTTTAATCATTTTCGAGCTTTAATTTGTGCTAATGAATACTATTTCACATGATTGAAAGACTTGTTACCCTATTTTGCTGTAATTGCACTTACATGGGGGATAAAAAAAGATAATCCAGTCTCATACAAAACAGCTTGTTTCAATCGTAACAATGTTTCAATCATAACAATGTTTTAATCATAAAAATGTTTCAATCATAACAATGGTTTATTGACGGTCTGCTTCAAGTCCTGCGGTAGACTGTTGGGTGTTGTAGTCAGGGCTGGGCAAAATACATGCTTTGCTTTAATTGAAATACAAATTAAAAAATACAGTATCGCAAGTAATTGAAATCTTTAAGTAAGGTATTTGAATAAAATACAAAATACAGTATTTTTTAGCTATTTTTAATTGAAATACAAAATACATAATTACAAAAACTTTTGCAAAATAAAAATAATCGCCTTCAAAAACCACCACAAAAAAGTGGACAGACGAGGGGATAAATGTATTTTAATGTTAAAATGTGTTTTGAAGCCTCAATTATTTGAAATACTAATTACAAAATACTTCGTCGTCAGGTATTTGAAATACGAAAAACAAATTTCATTTTAAGGAAGTAATTGAAATACAAATACAAAATACGTATTTGTATTTCAATTACTTACGTATTTTAATTACAAGTAAGTAATTCAAATACTGACCAACCCTGGTTGTAGTGTCATCAGGCTGGTAAGGTCACTGTTCCGACACATGCATGACCATGGAATTTGGCTGTGGAGTCCCTAAGTACTTAGAAGAAGATGGGACAGCGGCTTCAAATCCTGCGGCAGACTCATTTTAGAAAACACAACCTTCTTCTGTGCAGTCGGATAAAAATGCGAAATATGCGGGGACGTTTGAAACGTTTCAAACGTCCACAGCCACGTCGTTTCAAACGTACCCATGTCACATCTTCTACTTTAACACTCAATATTTTGTAATATATTGACTTAAATAATAATTAACAGTAATAAAAACTAACTTAAATAGACAAACAATACTCTCAAATAAGAAAAACTGACAAACTACAAGATTAAAATAGGTAAAAACCAAAAAAATAAAAATGGTGAGAACTTACTTTTTGGCGTGAAATTCGTCGAGGCGTCCTGTGTGCGACTACATTGCTCGCTCGCTCGAGCCGTGCTAAACACAAAACCGAATATGGCCGACGATGCAACGAACGCCGCATCACACGCGTAGGTATCATGGTTTCCGAGAAATTGAAGTTGTTGCAATCATGACCTGTTTCAATTGTCCCCGGTCTACCCTACCCCACTAAAAGGCTTGAAAGCTGTTCATTACTGCCCTGAAAACCAGGGTAGTAATGCGTTCATTACTAACGCGTTTTGTTTTTTTTTAAGTCTTGATGACGTTGGCAATCAAACAATTTAATTTATGCAGTGGAAAAGTGAAAAACAAGCCAAGTGTAGTATAAAGCAGTATATTTCACTCGAGGGTAAGTAAGTACAGATTACTAAACTCGTGTGGTTCACGGCCCTCCGCTTCGCGTCGGGCCTCAAATGCACACTCGATTAGTAATCTGTGCCTTACTCCCCTTGGTGAATAAATAGCTATTATATTCTCGTTATTATTGTTTATTTTTATATTCTGTCACATGTGGTTTATCGGCTTAGTATGCAACAACAAATAAGCGCTCGGTAACTTGCAAATTGCCGAGTTCTTCTTCCGAAATCAACAAAAAATCATATTTGTATGAAAGTGACTGAACTGCTGAGGTTGAATTGCGGTATTACTTCCTCCCAACGGACTCCGACACCAGTTCGCCGCCTCTATAATTTCCATGTTCATTAGGAAACCTTAATTTTTCATCAGATGACGATAAATCAAATGGCTGCTTCAATATCTTTGGTACTATACCCTCAATCATTGCAGCCAAACCATTGTTTGCCATCAATTTTATCGCCCAATCTATCCGTCTACAATATCTGTATAACAGATCAAAAACGAAGAAGGCAGCTTCATTGTGCTGAGCCTAGGCCAATGTGTCCGGTACCACCCTTGTTACATCAAGTAAATTCACTGGCAACCTCTTTGTAAGTACCTTCACGACTGGCAACTGCCTTCACCATGAGCCAGCAACTTGACACGTTATAACCAGGTGCTGTTACCATTGTTTGTACCTTCTCTCTCAACGGCTACTCGTTCTAAAAGGCTTAGAGTGGTCACGATAAAGAGAAAAGTAATACCAGCTAAAAGATTACAACCTAACTGGCGTTGCTGTAAGTTTATAGGTTCTGGAGAATTGGTATAACTCGTTTGACCCTCGGGAAGAGACGAGTGTCATTGCAAGCTGTTTTTCAGATGACTCTCATAGAACAACAAACAAATATCTCTAGGTCAAATATCTGTAGGCAAGCTTACTATAAGTTGGGGGATTACATTGATGATAAAAATGCTTGGCTCAATGCTGGTCCTGCTCCACAACCAAAATCAAATAAATCGATTATCATGTGAAGTTTATGGAAGCTGCAGAAGATTGTAAAAATATCTTTGCATTATATAGATTCAATATCTTAATATTATATAATTGCATAGCACATGTGTGAGTACTATGTACTATAAAGCCACTTTTACATTTAGTTATATTGTTATCAACTACAGTACTTTCACAAGTTATTATGCCTTGTGATTGTGACTGTAGCTTAGGAGTGGAATGCGTCGTTTCGGGAGTTGCTGCGTCGGGCTGCGCGGCGCCGGATGTTACAGGCGGCGAGTGCTGTGGGTGCGGGGGCGTGCGGCAGCGCGTGCCGTGGCGGCGGGTGCGCGCGGCAACGGGTCGCGGGGCGGCGGTTGCGCGTTGCGGCGTGCTTTCGTTGTTCCGTGATTCGGGGTTTCGTGCATTCGTTGTTGCGGTGTGCGTCGCTGCGTGCTTTCGTGCTCGCAGTGTTCGTTGTTGCGGGCATTTGGTGGCGTGTGGTTCGGCGTGGTGGCTTTCGGAATGACGTATTGCACTCGTAGTTTCGTTTTTTTTGTGAAATGTTCTTCTGACATTCAAAAGTGCCTGTAATGGCTTAATTGAAATAAATGCTTTGAGTTTGAGTTTATAGCACACAAACAATTGGCAGCTCAATAAATACCACAGATAATGATTTTCTGGCGATCCTTTTATTTATGGGGGTAAAGTAAAAAAAGCCAAAAGGATAGCCTACGCATCATCATCATCATCAGCCTATTAATGTTCCCACTGCTGGGACACAGGCCTCCTCTCTTTGAGAGGGAATGGGCTATAATCTACCACGCGGGCCCAGCGCGGATTGGTAGATGTCACAAGTCTTCGAATTTTTGGTTCTAAGACATGCCGGTTTCCTCACGATGTTTTCCTTCACCGTTTTGAGAGCAGCGGAGATGAAAAAATACACGTTTTGGACGAGGACACCAGCCCATTGTGACAATAATTATGTAGATTTTATAAGGTCCAAAGGGTGTTACTACCATGATTTTTACTAAAAATTCCGACTAATACTAAAAGGAGGTTCTGTTGGTTAATTGTACCTATCATTGTATGGAATTACAAAACAATGTGTCATAAATTAAATGTTTATTTCATGTTAGAGTGTATTTTATTTTGGTTTTGTAAAATAACGTAGTAAGCCTGGCAGTGTAGCAAATATGATACATAGATTTTATAAGGTAGATTGCTACGAGTCTGGCAATGTATCTAATGTGATACATTCAATTTATCATAAAATAATATAATTAGATTTTTAAGTATTATTATTTTTTCTCCTCTCATTGAATACAGAACCCATTGTATGTAAAAATTTTCATTAGCAAGAAAAAAATCCTTGCCAAGTATAGGGTTAAAAATGTCTGAATGTGAACCAAATATGTAAATAGCCGATCAGAGATACGGAATTTGTTCACTGAATTCTGCCTACCCCGTAGGCAAATGCCGAATTCGACAGAATATAATTTTCATCAGCTGTTCCAATAAATAGACCTGTGCTGCCATCTCTTGGAAATGAAGTACACCAGCACAACATAGTACAAGCATAGCTCGCACAGAAGTGTCAAGACACACCACTAGAGGTCACTATTTCGCATTTGTAAGGGATTCTTCTTTTGCGAATTAATAAAGCAACTTGTGGAGATGAGGCAATTTATTTCAATAAATATTAATTTAAATAAAAAATTAAGAAACAAGTGAGTCAAATAACACGATATGGCAAAAAAGTATGATTTTAGAAATTACACATTTCATAATTTCTATTAATTCTGATAAAATCATGCGGTTTTATAACAATTTTATTTTGCTAATAATCATGGAATATTTGCTACGAGTATTTTGTCATTTGGCAGATTCGATTTTGATTAAGAATTTTAATTATTTTCAGCGTCAACTTCTGTTTTTTTTTTTATTACCCATAGAGGTTTTTTTAAAAATATTGATCACCATTACGTATCCATGTGCTCCGTAATACATCAAAAATTAACTATCCGCCTACATTTCGTCAATTTAATTTATTAATTCAACCTCAGACACATTGCCATAAAAACTTCAGCTAAAGTACACAGTACTTATGAATCTTCAATCATTTTCATTTACTGCCTAAATAGGCCTGCTCTTGACTGCCACCTTGCTGACTGGAAACCGTTGGGTGAGCACACATACATAGACCATAAATATAAACTTATGGATTAACTGAAGCCATGGTCGAACATACAAACAAATCTGTTGGTTCGCATGTGCATACCACTATGGAACATGAACACTGTCAAGCATGTTTGCGGCAATCCTATTTGTGTGTTTTGTATGCACAGTGTTAGAACTTTAAAATAAAATTTTATACAGAACTTGGCAAAGTACAGGCAGGGTGGCAGAGGAATAGCTAATCCTACCCATACCAATGGCACCGCCATTGAATTCGTCAAACAAAAGAACTTCTAATAATTTGTTTGATGGCAGTCGAGAGTAAAATGAAATTAATACTACATAAAATATCTTACAAGATAATACAGCTACAGTTTATGTGTCTGGTTCAACATTATCAGAGCTTTCTTCACTGCTTTCCTCCTCACTTGAGTCTTCAGATGTATCATCAGGATTACTGGTACCCTTTGCTGCCTTTTTAGCCATCATTTCTTTATACTGCCTCACAGTTATCTTCCTAGGCATGATCTCCCGTAGGAAGTCTAACGTATCATCCGATTGGACGACTTGAGCGATGTGTTTATATTCCAAAAATGTGTTTTTGCTGTTTTTGATTGCTCTTTTGGCCAAGTCTGTGACAAATAACTCCTGCAACGTATGAAAAGCATTGTTTATATTATGACTTAGTTTGATTATTTCATGAGAATAAGACTCTTTTCACCAGTTGTTAGAGCAAAAAACGCTATTGTTTGGAGACAATAGGTTATAAAAGCGGCAAAACATTTACTCACGGTAACTTTCGTGACTAAGTACAGAGGTTCAGCGCCAACTGCTTCGACGTCTGGTGAACTTTTCATTATAGTTTTCACTCTAGATAATGGTAAATGTAAGTCTTTCTCGCTTTTTGGAGTAGCCATTATTTTAATGTTTATGTCCGGTACAAATAAAATGCAAACTGTGAAACTGGTTGAAGTTATATTTATCTGACTGACATTAGTGACTTTTAAAGAGCAGTGCTGCCATACGGAATGGGGTATTTAATTTTATCATACTGCTGAACAAAATTCATTTGGCCTATATTCCTCGAGATTCGTCAATAAATTATCTAAGATTAATCAATTTCAAAGAAGTAAATTACTTCATTCCTGCTATATATTACGGATACGTCGTTGGTGATAGACTATTCAATGATCTGGCGTACAGTAAGGTAGTTTCTGTTGTTTATGTGAGGGTTTGAGTATTTGTACTGGCAACAATTAATTTATTTCCTGTTTATTTTTACCCGACTGCGGGCGGCGAAGCCCAAAAGGAGGGTTATTGAGGTATTATTATGTATAATGCGATCAAATTATCTTGGCAGGTCCGAACTTCGTGCAGGTCATTTTGTTACAACTAATGTTTAAAAGTGTTATGATATTTATTTTATTTGTATTTCTCACTGTTTAAATTAGATATTTTCTGATCATTTATGTACTGGCAATAACAGTTTTTTTTCACAAGTTTACATGCGTAAAAGTTCGCAGAGCCTATGTTCAGACCTGCCAAGATAATTTGATCGCACTGTACTTGTATTGTGGTCAATGCAATAATACTTCTGTATTATTAAACTAAAATAGTGTATTGTGTAATAGGCAGGGACTAGGGTTAGAAAGAATAGACAATAATGGTCTTAACGCTAGCTGTCTTTATTTTCCATTTCCTTAGAGAAAATACTTTTACGAAAAACAGTATATAGGGCCGCTTGCGTGGCCGGCCACACTCGCGGGGCGCTGACTAGTGCCGTCTGCCGGCCCAACCAATCCGACATCCAATCAATTCTTACGTGAAAACGATAAATAATACAAAAAATACTGATAACGCGAGATCGTTAACCGATTTACAGGGACTTCTCAATCTTGATCAGTTCAGCAATGCCATCGTACATCTCCTTGACGGCATCGTACTCGGTGAGTCCCATGCGCCTCTTGTTGGAAATGTCGTAGACGCCGCCCTCGGCCTCGGTGTGCTCACCGCGGGTGCCGCGCACCTGCAAGTGGTATTTGGATGCGATCTCCTCCAGCTTCGCCTTGTCGGCCGCCAGCTTGGGCAGCTTGATGTGCACGGAGGCGCGCACGGTTGTGCCCAAGTTGGTGGGGCAGAAAGTCAGGAAACCAAGCCTGTCATCGTGGGAGAAGGGAACACGCTTCTCAATATCGTTGACAGCATTCACCAGCCTCTTGTACACCTGCTTCAGGTCACCGCCCATCTGCATGGAGATGAGACGGAGGTGGTCCTCCTCATTGCACCACACCAAGAAGGTCTTGTTCTCGTTGTGGTAGATACCACGGCCGGAGGGCCAGTAGCGGCAAGCGTTGGCAGCCTGCAGGAAACGGTCACCCTCCTTGAACAGGAAGTGGTCATCGATGAGCTGCTGCTGGGTCTCCTTGGACATGCCAGTCAAAGGGTAGAAGGTACCCTTGAGTTCACCCTCGAGTCCGGAGAGGGTGGTGGAGACCTTCTCTTCCATCTCCTTGTACTGGGCCTCGGTCAGGCAGGGGTTGAAGGGGTAGCCCTCCAGGGAACGACCGCAGCGCACGCGGGTTGACACGACGAACTCGCCGGCGGGGTCCAGGTTGCCGAGGGTCTCGACATCACCCCAGTTCTTGGCGGGGTGCTTGTCGGTCTTCTTGAAACCATTATGGTAGTCCTCGATGATGGGGTCGAACAGGTCGGCGAACACTGTGTACGCCTCAGCGTCTGGGGCGTAGATTCCGACACCAGAGTCCAAGTTCTCAGCACCTGAAAAAGATTACGTAACATAAACTTCATGTTCCGGCTTTCGTAGACATTACGTACTTATCTAAATAACTAAATGACATCGAAAGGTTATTGAGTAGGTAACAAGGTAAGTACTTTTAACTGTTGGCTGTTGGTAAGGCATTATCAATATTGCATGTGTTTAATCTGATATCTGTTTCTAAGTTATCTATTGACGCCGGTGCCTACGTGCCTATCAAGTTCAAAGTACCTTTATGTGAGATTATTAGATAGGAACAACCGTATCAAAGTACTCACCAGACTGGATGACATCCAGGAGGGTTGAGCCGAAGGAGGTCTTCTTGTTCTTGAGAGCCTCGAACACCTCCTTGGAAAGGTACTTCTTCAGCAGTGACTTGGAGTCAGAGCCCTGGAGCTTGCTGAAGGCAGCCTCCAACTTCTCGATTGTTGCGGCGTCCACCATTGCTGCGGCTTTTCTGTAACGACACACAATCATTTTATTACACACAATCATCTCACTTTTTTATAACTGAAATCAAGGGTTTAAATAAGATTCTAACGCTTTCAGCGCAGCGCATGTCGCCCTAGTGCACATTTTTAATAATTTTAATGAAAACACAAAGAAAATTTAATAGAAATCCTTGCGAAGCAACCGTGACCAACTCTTTTTAACCGCTTTATTTTTAAAAGAGAAAATAAATAGTGACGTACCCATCGACTCTGGAATCGAGCGGTGGAAGAGTAAACCTAAGTCAACAACCAAAAAGTTTTAAATCGAGATTATATTATTAATCCTATTTCACTAAGATAAATTATAGAAAAATAATAAAACGAAATATCTAAAAAAGAAACAACGAGTTGTTATTTTTACAAATATTACGAACCGCCTGATGAGGTAATACGCGAGCACGGCGCCACCGCAAACCACCACAGGGATTGTGACTTTCAGTTTATAATTCATACTGATAGAATTAACTAAAGACACTAGTTTTGGACAGAAAACTGGGTGCAAGAACTACTGGTACTGGAGATGTTACGCGGACTGGAGCGGGTTTGGAATTGTTTTTGACGAACACACCCAGGGAAACACTCAGTTTTGTGGTGGAATTACGTAATTTAGCTAGAGGTCGCCTTGACCGACACGCGCAAGTCGAACGGATGTGTCAGCTCACTGCGCACCAGTGCTTCTTCGTCGTGCGCAGCCGTACCTCCCACTCGCGACCAACGAACGAACGTGTTATCGCGAGTTTCTTGTTACTTTGCATTCATTTCTATTCGAGAAGGTATTGCAGTAATTAAACATCGTCAGATTACGGAATCCACTTATCGTTCCATGAATTATGTCAATCGTGATATTGGATATGACTTGATAATATGATATTCAATGCATGTAGACAAGTACCTTTTTGTGAAAAAGACACTGGGTGTCGTGAACGTCACATAGGTAAATGAAGCTCAACACAAATATCCACATTAAACTCAGAAATATTGTTATTTTCCTTAAGAGGATTTTGCATACTAAATTATTACAATTTGAATTTCGGCAACAACACAAATACAAAACACATTTATGTACCTGCTAATGCCATCTTATCAATTTACATAATTATAATAGAAATATAGTTTTTATGCAGAAAGTACGACATAACTTTAGTCGGTAGGAGTTTAAGATCATTATACGGCCGGTCAATCCGGAAACGCCATAATTTCTACATCCCGTTTAGGTTCAATGTCCGTCAGTAACATTGCAAAAATTAACCAAGTTTAGGGGGCTAATTTTACGGCACCAGTTCAAATATACAATAAAGGAGATAATCAAAATATCAATTTAAAGCAGAGTATCAGTGAATTGAGCACAAAAACACGGATTAACCACGAAATTTGGCAGAAAACTACGGGCACCGGAGATAAATGCCGGCCGGAGTAATACGCACCCGTCGGCATCGCCAGCCGGTTTGTTTTCCTTGTTTTCTTTCGTTGCACAGCCACCCATTTTCACAAATACTTAATAATCTATCGGCTAGAACATGCACTAAATCACTAAAACTACTGCAAATAAATAAAAGAAACGGAGGATTCTAAATGCAATGATGGAATGATATTTTGTCCAAATGAATGTATCGGAGCCGGGAGTGGCGAGGGCGAGGGGTGGCCCGATCGATGCGCGGCACGCAGCACGCACGCGGCCTCACGCTTCCCGCCCTTCGGGAACCGCTTCAAAACTTTTTGGAGGGAAAGTTTCCCCCGATTTGCGGTGACACCGGTTACCTTCGCGAGTTAGATTTGAATGCAATTCCGACTTCTTCGAACAAGTGCGATAGTCATCTTATCGGCGAAATAGAACACTTAACGTTATCGAAGCACATCTTGAATACTTGATTATGGATTTAGTTATCACACAATAAGCTAGGAACATTTTTCGAGTTCAGGAGCGGCGGTGGTGAGTTGGTGGGACGCGGTCTAGGCGAAACTTTACGTCGGTAGATTAATAAATGACCACCGCTTACCTTGCGCTTGTACAACCGTCAGAGTCGACTGCGAGGTGCAGAATGGTCCGTGCGGGTTCGAGCGGAGCGTTAAGCCCGCGGCAGCGTCCCGCGCCCCCCCTTCCCTGTCAACCTTGGCCTTGGTGATGCTCGCCTGGCCGGCAGATCGCGAGCCAGTTTAGCTTCAAGCCGTGATTTGGACTATTATCATTACAGCAGTTATTTAATCTCATCCCAATCCAACGATAATTGCCTATCATCTATTGACCTCGGAGCCAGGTAAACGTAACAAACTAACAACAATAAATGAAAGAAAATAATGAATGATATTCGTTAAAATTACAGTATAACTGACCATTAGAGTTTTAGAAGCTTAAAAACGTAAACATAAATCGGCGTTGTATTTGAAGACAGGTAGACAAGCAAAATTACAGGTATTTTCAAAAAACTCGCAAATCAATTTCTTGATTCATTCGAAATTTAAGACCCTGAAATACCTATTACCTACTTTCTCAAACAATGCGTGACTTTAGGATATGCTTAGACATCATTATCGTATAGGTATACTTACAATAAAGTAGGTAGGTATATCAAAAGGAAAAAATCAAATTGTCTGCTACGCTAATTTCTGTCGCAAAGATACAAGTCGCAAGTAGTTACACGAAGGAAGTTAAATTTTGTTTCTAAATATTATTAAAATATTTCTTAGTTTTGTCAATAAAATGAACTAATAATGTGCACTAAAAATAAAAATAAAATAAACTATTAATGCATTTAATCATAATCGATCGATTGTGATTTTGCGCACCCTCGCGTTACGCACTATTAGTTATCAACGATTAGGTGGGAAATTTAAAATTAGAACGTTGCCGGTTCTTTTTCGTGTCTGGATCATGTCCAACACTTCTTCAACGTTAGCGATCTCAACGATGCCAATGTCAAGTTTGTTATTTTTTTCACTTTCATTGCATAATCTCGGTATCGCGGGTACATCTCTATTTATTAATCAAAACATTCAAAACTATGTATTTGATTACGAGAACTTTTCGACATAATTATTTTCAAAACACGGCCTACTAAATAAACCTAAAGTTCGAATTTGATCAGTGTGTTGTTTCCCAAAACAGAAAGTTGGGGTTGTTTCAATAACCGACCTTCACAGTGTCTTTAGTCCTTGACCCAGAGATAAGAATCGAATAAGGACTAGCGGTCGATTCGTTCACCTACATTCAAGGAAACCTTAAAACTCCTCTGTCTGTCTGACTCAAGGTAATTAAACTTATTGTTGTCAAGTACAACGAACTGTTTGATCGATGTTCATATCAGTCGTAAGTATCAAAATGTTTGATTGAGCTTTATTTTATTAACCGACTTCAAAAAAGGAGGAGGTTATATGTTCGTGTGTATGTATTTTTTTTTATGTATGTTACCTGATTTCTCCCCCATTTGTGGATCGATTTTCAAAATTCTTTTTTTATTTGAAACAGTATACTCCTGAGGTGGTCCCATTTTAATTTGGTGAAGATCTGGTGCTGATCTTCGGAGATATACAATGGAACTCTTCAAAAATAGACTGCAAATCTGTCGTAATTGCTGGAATCGCTTGGATGTTAATTGAATATACATTATCATGACGTAACGTCACGCCTGTACCTATGCTCTGAGGGGGTATGCTGATGTGTACAATACACATTTTTTTTGTTGATATAGTTAAATGAATTTCATAGACACGTATTATGTGTTTCGTGCTTTTTCTGACGCTATTCAAGTATTCGCATCTAGCAGTCATCACTTGTCTTCATGTTGATGAGCTGATAATGGGTTTTTGCTTTCAACTCTTAACCTTTGAGGAGTAGTACCACTCCTCAGCGGTTAAGAGTTGAAAGCAAAAATAGGGGAATCTTGAAGGTTAAGGGTTAGGTATCTTGGTTGAATTTTACATGCATAGTAAATATTTGTACTTATAGGATATATATATATATACTAGCTGATGCCCGCGACTTCGTTCACGTGGAAATTTTGATGAGTGACTGTCTTGTTGATTTAGTGACAGTGAAATTAGTGATAGCTTTGATTTCCACATCAGCTATTCCAGATCTTCAAATTTTATACGACAACAGAGAGTGCTTATCAGGCTGAACAACTCTTGCTAAGACGTCATTCCTATATATGTTATAGTGTAGCTTTGCTCTTGGAGTTCCACATCACCTGATGTGATAGATATTAAGTCGGGCCAACACATAGGTAGGCTATAATTTATCTTGGAAACTTGAATACCTGATGCAGAACCGCAACATACCAGCTTAACTATAAGAGATGCAAAAATGGTACCATAGCAAAACTTGTTCCACGTGATGAGCATTTTCTGCAAAGAGAATAAATTCGAAGATCTGGAACAGGTGTTCCCAAGATAAATTATAGCCTATATGTTGGCCAGACTTAATATCTATACAACAAAAAAAAAACCATTCAAATCCGTCGAGTAGTTCCGAAGATTAGCGTGTACAAACAAACAGACACACAGACAAACAGACAGACTTTTTTTTTTCGATTCGTGCTCTATTACTGTTTCTAAACCCCCCTCAATTATTTTTTTTTTAATATATTCAATGTACAGACACAGTTTTTTTACTGTTTTATTATATGTATATAGATATATATATAGGTACCTAGGCTTGTGTTCGGCCGTAACTCGCCTGATGTGAAGTGATGGTACGGCCTAGGCCCCACCCTAGGTCATATTATCACTTCTCATTTGTTTTTTGACATATAAAACCGACTTCGACAAAAATAAAACACAAAAAAGTGAAAAATAAAAAATCAGCTTCTGAAGTCGGTGACTTTTGTTTGTTTGATTTCATGTTTTTGCCACCGACTTCTGAAGCTGATTTGTTATTTTTCACTTTTTAGTGGTTCACATGTGCTTACCCCTTCACAACGTACCGGCGTGATGTTATGTTATGAACTGGTGTAAACAATAGACAGTCATGAGATTTCAGCAATCCCAGTCCATTTGCTATCATTAATTGAGGAGTTCCGTTGCCTATCTCCGAAGTTCTTCATCAGATCTTCACCAAATATAACCTTTGTAGTGAGTACAGGCGTGATATTATATTGTGTGATGGCGTAAACAATGCTTAGATATGCTATAGCAACAATCGCGGTTAATCTGCTGTTATTTATTGAAGAGTTCCCCCGATTTCTACAAGATCCCATCATCAGATATTGAAATGGTGACAATGGGACCACACGGGAAGCACCAGCTTTCAAATGAAAAAAGAATCATGAAAATCAATTCACCCAGTCGCAAGTTATGAGCGAACAAACATGAAAAAAAAAAAATATACAGTCGAATTGATAACCTCCTCCTTTTTTTGAAGTCGGTTAAAAACATGTACATTACGCTAACCAACAATGCATGTAGAACGAAGGAAACATTTCTGTGTAACAAAGAGGAAGGAAGGAAGAACAATACACAACAGAAATTTTAATTATAGAATAATAGTGTGTCTGTTCTCTGAAAACTCATTGATTTGGTACATTTGAGGAAAATTAATTAATTAATTTATGAATGTTTTGAGGCAGGTAAAATCATAAAATTTGAAAAATCTCGGCAATTGGGAATTTGGTATTTCTACATAATTATTATTTTACCTTGGTAGGTACCTATATAATGGGTGCCACTGCCAGTGCCAATGCACAGTATGACTGAATCTCTGAAGTGAATAGAAGGAAATAGCACTGAAATAGTAGATTGTACACCAAGTGCATAAAACGCACCATTTTGCGCGAGACGTTTATCCATCCGATGCGAGCTTGCGAGCGAGGATGGATATAAAGTAGAGAGCAAAATGGGTTTTATGGACGAGTTTTACACTCTACTTTTCACTTCGATTGCGAGGAAATGAAACAGCAATTTGTAAATATTGTAAAAATAATTATTGTTCCCGTCAATTAACTTTTTTCTTTTTTTCGGTAGGAAACGTGACATAACACCTGACTTGGGTCGTTACTCATACTGCTCAGTTATAAAAACATTTTGAGTAAGCCTATTGCCATCAACCAATTTAATTAGGAGTAAGCCTATTGCCATCAACTGATGTAATTGGGGGCAAGCCTAATGCCATCAACCGATGTAATTAGGAGCAAGCCTATTACCATCAACCAATCTAATTAGAAGCAAACCTATTGCCATTAACCGATCTAATTAGGAGCAAGCCTATTGCCATCAACTGATGTAATTGGGGGCAAGCCTATTGCCATCAACCGATGTTTTTAGGAAAATCCTATTGTCATCAACTGATGTAATTGGGGGCAAGCCTATTGCCATCAACTGATGTAATTGGGGGCAAGCCTATTGCCATCAAGCGATTTAGGTAATTGGGGCAAGCCTATTCCCATCAACTTTCCTTGTATTCGTAATGAAAAGCAGTAATCCCTTGTTCTTAGAATACTATCGAAACGAATTAAAGAGGTTATTCTATGAAGTTGAAGTTGTTCGTGTGGCTGTTGGGCCGGTTACCTGTGCCGATTACCTTGGTCTTCGACGAAGATTTTACTTTATGCTCTAGAGCATAAATTAAAATCTTCGTCGAAGATCAAGGTAATCGGCCCAACAGCCACAGCAACAACTTCATAGAATAACCTCTTTAATTTAATTCGTTTCGCTAGTATTCCAAGAACAAGGGATTACTGCTTTTCATTACGAATACAAGGAAAGTTGATGGGAATAGGCTTCCCCCAATTACCTAAATCGCTTGATGGCAATAGGCTTGCTCTTAATTAGGTTGGTTGATGGCAATAGGCTTGCTCCTAATAAGATTGGTTGATGGCAATAGGCTTTTCCTAATTACATCGGTTGATGGCAATAGGCTTGTCCCTAATTACATCAGTTGATGGCAATAGGCTTGCTCCTAATTACATTGGTTGATGGCAATAGGCTTGGTCCCAATTACATCAGTTGATGGCAATAGGCTTGCTCCTAATTACATTGGTTGATGGCAATAGGCTTGCTCAAAATGTTTTTATAACTTACTGAGCAGTATGAGTTAAACGACTAACGACATAAGTCAGGTGTTTCCTACTGAAAAAAAAAAAGTTAATTGTGGCGGGAACCATAATTATTTTTACAATATTTACAAGTTGCTGTTGCATTTCCTCGCAATCGAAGTGAAAAGTAGAGTGTAAAACTCGTCCATAAAACCCATTTTACTCTCTACTTTATATCCATCCTCGCTCGCAAGCTCGCATCGGATGGATAAACGTCTCGCGCAAAATGGTGCGTTTTATGCACTTGGTGTACAATCTACTATTTCACTTCTCTCGCTCTAAAATTCGTCTATAGGTCGTGCGTAGGCGACATAAAGTCGCGTTTTATGCTCTAGAGCATAAAGTAAAATCTTCGTCGATGACCAAGGTAATCGGCACAGGTAATCGGCCCAACAGCCACAGGAACAACTTCAACTTCATAGAATAACCTCTTTAATTTAATTCGTTTCGCTAGTATTCTAAGAACAAGGGATTACTGCTTTTCATCACGAATACAAGGAAAGTTGATGGGAATAGGCTTCCCCCAATTACCTAAATCGCTTGATGGCAATAGGCTTGCTCTTAATTAGGTTGGTTGATGGCAATAGGCTTGCTCCTAATTACATCATTTGATGGGAATAGGCTTACTCTTAATTACATTGATTGATGGCAATAGGCTTGCTCTCAATTACCTAAATCAGTGGATGGCAACAGGCTTGCTCCTAATTACATCGGTTGATGGCAATAGGCTTGCTCCTAATAAGATTGGTTGATGGCAATAGGCTTTTCCTAATTACATCGGTTGATGGCAATAGGCTTGGTCCCAACTACATCAGTTGATGGCAATAGGCTTGCTCCTAATTACATTGGTTGATGGCAATAGGCTTGGTCCCAACTACATCAGTTGATGGCAATAGGCTTGCTCCTAATTACATTGGTTGATGGCAATAGGCTTGCTCAAAATGTTTTTATAACTGAGCAGTATGAGTAACGACATAAGTCAGGTGTTATGTCAAGTTTCCTACTGAAAAAAAAAAAGTTAATTGGCGGGAACCATAATTACTTTTACAATATTTACAAGTTGCTGTTGCATTTCCTCGCAATCGAAGTGAAAAGTAGAGTGTAAAACTCGTCCATAAAACCCATTTTACTCTCTACTTTATATCCATCCTCGCTCGCAAGCTCGCATCGGATGGATAAACGTCTCGCGCAAAATGGTGCGTTTTATGCACTTGGTGTACAATCTACTAGTATGTAGAATTATCAAATTCCCATTCATCATCACCTCATCTTGGTAGGCTAGGCACAGTCAGCATCAGAAGTAGATTAGCACTGCTCAAAGTTTAAAAGCAGGTGTTTAAATAAAAACTTGTTAGTTACTTGTTAGAAACCTTTTGTTAGAAACTTTTTAAAGAATAATCTTCTCAAACCACCAAACATTAAAAATTATAACTGGAGTTCTGTTCGTCAAATAATTTAAATTCCGAAATGTTGAACTACTTCTGTTGCTCGACTGTACCAAATGGTAGCCGAGGGTATTCCAGCAACCACATTCAGCATGAAATCTAAAAGGTCCCAAACAGTCCCAATATCCTCTAGAAGTTCGTGGTTAAACCGCTGCGGTTTGGGCTCCAAACGATTAGCTGAAAATCAACGTTGCCGAAATAGTACATTGTTACCTTAGGGGTGAAAGTAACTTATTTAGTCCCCGAGACGGGGTTTGGCGCCTGAGCGCAGCGAGGGCGCTAATAGTTCGAGGGACTAAATAAGTCTTTAACCCGAGGTAAACACTGTGCTTTTCATTACGAATACAAGGAAAGTTGATGGGAATAGGCTTGCGCCCAATTACCTAAATCGAAAGAAAAAAAAAACAAATTGACAAAAAAAATAAAAAGTAAACATAAGAGAAACACTTAAAATCGGTTAAATCTAATCGGTGGATGGCAATAGGCTTGCTCCTAATTACATCGGTTGATGGCAATAGGATTGCTCCTAATTACATCGGTTGGGGGCAATAGGCTTGCCCCCATTTACATCAATTGATGGCAATAGGCTTGCTCCTAATTACATTGGTTGATGGCAATAGGCTTGCTCCCAATAACCCAAATCGGTGGATGGCAATAGGCTTGCCCCTAATTAAATCGGTTGATGGCAATATGCTTGCTCCTAATTACATCGGTTAATGGCAATAGGCTTGTTCCTAATTACATCGGTTGATGGCAATAGGCTTGCTCCTAATTAAATTGGTTGATGGCAATAGGCTTGCTCCCAATTACCTAAATCGGTGGATAGCAATAGGCTTGCACCTAATCACATCAGTTGGTGGCAATAGGCTTGCTCCCAATTACATCAAATAATTTGACAGCTGTCAGTAGAAAGCGATTCTCCCTAGGGCTGAAAAGTAGTACTTTCAACCCGCCCCGCAGGCATGTCATGACGTACTTTCAGAGTATGAGTAATGAAAATCCCTTTGTTTGTTAGTTTTCGGACCATTTTATGTAAACTGAAAGTCCTGCCGGAAGAGTCCGGTCTTCAACTTTTCATAGAACAGTATTGTTCTCTCATCACGCCCTATCGAATCTGCTCTGCAATCAATTTTTAATAGGTAGGTACTGAATATGCATTCTGAATATTTTTGAAAAACACCCTGGGCTGGGGTCCCTAACCTAAACCCCTAAGGCAAGTAGATTGTTCAGAAAGCACCAACACCAACCATGGAAGGGTACTAAATAATAATACTTCATGGTTTCTAAAAGCTTAGTTTGGCTTTTTAGGTTTGTATGAAAGCACCGTCATGGCACAATAACCTACATAATTACCACCTACCTTTTAATAACATAAGGAACTAAAAATAGATGATAAAGTCGTAAGACCTATAAATTCATCATGCAATGGTAGGTATCCTTTCCCTACATTGTGTATAATAATATGCCTTATCTTTATGCAATTTTATTGTAGGTAATGAGAAGAACAGTAATAATTTATTGAGTATAATAATGTTATCAGAATAAGAGTCCACATAACCACTTTCTTTATTTATTAGCTTTCTCATTGATAAGAAGTAAAGAAATAAATAATGTGGCACCATTTTTTATTTTTTGGTGGGTGGAAAATCATCCAGAGTGGAGAGTCAGACTTCTACTGACTAAAAACTGAACGAACCCATGTTCCTTCTTTGCCCTTGTGCCGAGGCCACGTCATCTAGTACTAAAATTCGCGATAATGTGGCACCATTGAGGTATAATGTACTACGTACTGTGGTACTTATTCTAATTAATTGAAATAATTGGAACATAACTCATATTAATAAGGTTCACTCCCAGTCTCCACAATCAGCTGACCGATAGTATGCTCAACTAAACAGTCGTTTGCATATTCATAAATAAATTATTGATCTTCTACAAGCTCACGAACCAAGTTCAAGGCAGTTTTTGAATTCCGTCAATCGTCACTAGACTATTAAAAAAAATTGCGAACTTTCCAGAAAACCTTGGCAATGACTGCGGAGTGTGGCCTTGTCTTTGGTTCAAGCGTATTTATATAGGTTCGAAACGACGCAGACGCAGTACCGCGATCTTTTGTAATTATCATTATGCGATGATGAAAGATGCCTATCTAGCTAGTTAGGCCAATGATATTATAAATAAAAAGAGGTAGATATCGCATTAGCACGCACAAATTTTTGAGGACAAACTACGACAATTGGTGCAGTTTAGTAACTAGCTATCTCTTTCGTAGAACGCAACGATATCTGAACGCCATTCAGTATGAACATGGCGTATCTTTCTTTTTAACCGACTTCCAAAAAAAGGAGGAGGTTATCAATTCGACTGTATTTTTTTTTTTTTTTTTTTTTTTTTTTTTTTTTTTTATGTTTGTTCACTCATAACTTGCGACTGGGTGAACTGATTTTCATGATTCTTTTTTCATTTGAAAGCTGGTGCTTCCCGTGTGGTCCCATTGTCACCATTTCAATATCTGATGATGGGATCTTGTAGAAATCGGGGGAACTCTTCAATAAATAACAGCAGATTAACCGCGATTGTTGCTATAGCATATCTAAGCATTGTTTACGCCATCACACAACATAATATTACGCCTGTACTTACTACAAAGGTTATAAAAACTATTTTGTGAAGATCTGATGAAGAACTTCGGAGATAGGCAACGGAACTCCTCAATAAATGATAGCTAATGGACTGGGATTGCTGAAATCTCATATTGTCTGTCTATTGTTTACACCAGTTCCTAACATAACATCACGCCGGTGCGTTGTGAAGGGGTAAGCACATGTGAAACACTAAAAAGTGAAAAATAAAAACTTTTTTACAAAAAATAAAACCGACTTCGACAAAAAAAACACTCAAAAGTGAAAAATAAACTTGAGAAGAAAAATCAGTTTCTGAAGTCGGTGACAAAAAAATGAAATCAAAGAAACAAAAGTCACCGACTTCAGTAACTGATTTTTCTTCTGAAGTTTATTTTTCACTTTTGAGTGTTTTTTTTGTCGAAGTCGGTTTTATTTTTTGTAAAAAAGTTTTTATTAATATCATTGAGTTAGGCTGTTGCTTTTTATAGTCTGTTATGTTTATAATTTGTTTATCAATATGGGTTGCTTGCCATCATAAATAAATCTTGCCTCGCATAAAACCAAAAGTATTGTAAAAATCTACGAAATAAGTCATGGCATGATAATTTTTTACAATAATATATTAAGTATCTTAAAGACTGTAAAAAATAACAGTCTAAGCCAAAAGTGATCTAGTCGGTACTTTTTATGCGCAAGGCCAATTTTTATATTACACATAAGGGCCCGTGCCATAAGTGTAATTAAAAATTGAGTATTGGCATTTCACGACGCGACGCGCGACGTCTGAATAGCCACTACTTTACAGAATAAATTCGAAAATGGAACAGAATTTGTATGAAATGATCTTCCCTAAGTTACCGGGATTTTAATCATAAGTGGTGAAATCAGGCCTTAACACTGGCACTAAAACTTTAAAGAATCGAACATAAACCCGTTATTTCAAAACCTAGACCAGTACACGCGCTACCCCTGAGTCCCTGACCTACTTTTTATAAATGTAAAGAGCCTAGGCTAGGGAGACTAGCAGCTGTGAAGCTCTCAATATAGCGAGGAGGGCCAATTAGCTCAAGGTTCTCTTCAGAACCTTTGGTTGTTTCGCCTTGAGCTCACTGAGGGGAAGGCTGAAAGCTCTAGGGAGCTTTGCTACTTACAATCTTTAGGTTTGTTATCTCTGTGATGGGGACTTTGAAAGCTTTTGTGCTGAGCTTTCAATAAGAGTTTTAATGGAATTTGCGATATTTGACTTGCCTACAGGTACAGATAGGAAGGTGAATTATTATTATGGCCCATTCCTTCCTTCCTTCTTTCATTCATGGGGAAGCCTGTGTCCCAGCAGCAAAATTAAAGGCTGATTATGCTTAGATAGGAAGGTATGTAGGTATGTATACCTCTATAAACGTAGATGTTTTAATTTATTTAGATTATGTTTAATTGAAATACGAAGAATCAAAAATGTATAAGAAGATTTTTTAAAGTTTTCAGCCTGCTTATTTACGTTTGCAATGAACTTAATGCGAGGTAAAGTGACGTCACTTTACCGCATATTCATTGCCCTCAACCTAGGCATTTATTCAATGCAACGTTACGGGTTACGGTATTCTTTAGTTACCAACTCACTTGTGTGTGCAATTACCTATCACCTGATGAGGTGTCATAATTTCATAAGCCTTCCACAATACGCCTATTGTTTTCTTCTTATCAGATTAGATAATTGTAAATTACTTGAACACATATAATATAATCTATACTTATCCCTGATTGATGTCAAGTGCAATGCAGTATAATTATATTGCGTAATTATCATTGATATTTTATAGGTAGGTATTGAACTAACTGAAACTTTTCTTGACTGACTAAAAAAAAAATATTGGATACGTGTTTTTTGTTTTATCAAATTAATAAAAATTGACGAAAATAAAGCTTGTTAAAGACCATGGAGGGGGCTTTTGACATCATAGTCTGGTAAAAATGGACCAACCTGTGACGTTTCACGACTTTTCGAAGCACTGTATCGTCTTCACTTTTTGTTTACGTGAAAAAAGAAAAAATACGTGTTCAATATTTTTTTTAAATTTATCTGACTAACTAATTAGTTTTTTTTTGTCAACTACACTATTGAGACAGCCCAAAGTTTGGCACTTTCAGTAACGTCTATGAGCTCCTGTGATGTGCAAGCAACAGACAAAACACGATATCAAGTGTCACATCGCTTGTAGAACTACAACACATTCACACTCAAGGGTCGAGTCATCTAGGTACTGGCTGCAGGTTGTTCGAAAGAGATATCGTGCCCCCGGACACAAAGGGCTAAGAAGGAACAAACATGGGTGGTTTTTAGTCAGTAGAAGTCTGGCACTCCCTTCCGCTCCGCCCATAGTCATTGAATGACTTCACATAATCCAAAAAAAAATATGGTAGAGTCTCTCCTATGAATATATACACCTTTTTAAAATTTTCTTTCATCAAAAATAGATGTATGTCGGCCTTGTCGCAATGGTACGTTACTGATAGTTTTATGACCCGATTTGTTTAGAGTGAGACACGTGCTGTCGATCGTAAATCGTAACATCATAATTGATCATAGTTTTGAACATGTGACTTCAATAAGTCTTGTTTTCATCGATAACTCTGTTGAGGAGCTGAAGCTTGTGATAGCAAAAACCGGTAAATATCAACAAGCACAACAGCAGCACCACGACATTAAAAATAAACTACGTGGGTGTTACAATGTTGTAATTCGGTGGAAACAAAAGCAGGGGTGAAATATGTTTATGATCCCAATGAGGTTTTTATGATCCCCTATTTTAGTCATCCCACGCATCGCGCATAATGAAAATACTTTTCAATTTTGCCGTGAAATGAAGTGGAAACATGCCACCCGAAATTCCGGCATCAAAAAAGCATTCACCCGACCTTCAAGCATATTATACCCGCCTCCACACGCAAAACGATACCTACCCTCAATCTCAATAATCATAATATTCCTCGGTACCTCCATAATTCCATAACTTTCGGATCCTTATACCGGCATTACGTAACGATTGAAAAGCTTGGCCTTGCCCTATTTTCGTCATGGTCGGCCAATGTCAGTGTCGAACCCGGGTCGAACCTTGGCGAGGACCGTTTTATTCTTGTTTTTGAAGGTCTGACGTCAGAGCATCAGATGTTGTATTTACATGCTAATTCCAGATGTTTAGAGGAGGTAACAGGGTTTTGTTGAGACGTGATAAATTATGACGTGAGATTTAGCTATCTAACTGGGAATATTTCGCCTGTGAAACTAATCGAGTTCAGCAGAACATCTAAAGTGTTATTATTGGAATCAAATATAACAGCTCACAACTTAGGACCCAGTAATATTAATGACAATAATATCCGTGGTGCTAGGCAACTGGGCTTATCCCAGTTGTATACGTCCCTGTGTGCCTATTGGCCTTGTTCTGTTCTGTCTCCTGCTGATATGGAGGGAAGTGGAAATTATGTTTTTTCCTACTCCTCCGCTATTCTTTTCTGATTAATTTCGTTGCGGGATCCAAGACAGTTAAATCGCTTCTCTGGGACTTCGTCGAGCTTCATTGTCTCGGCGCTTTTCTTGTGGTCGCCACTGTTGATTCTGGCTAACAGGAGTTACAGTGGTTTGGGAATAGTGTGGCGGGCTTGTCCAGAACATCTAAAGTTCTAAACATTGAGGTATAATGTAATACCTCAATGGTTCTAAACCACGTTGGAGAATTGTCTGTATTCATCTTCCATACTGATGATACCACTGCCTACAGCTCTTGAACGTAGTTTAAAAGTGCCACGACACTCTGCTAACCACAGTGCTAGCAAATATTCCAAAATAGGCTTATAGTTTTCCCAAAAATCATCTTATTGTAGACCTCCTGACGTCAGTAAATAAAAATAACATTTTCTTGGAGATTATTGTTGGATCAAAACTCATCTTCATGCTATTTCACGGTATTCATTTTTTCTATTATCGTATCAAAGTTTACGGTGTTTACGGTTCTCTCTTTTTATATCTATAGCGGTCATGGACGCTGTAAAAAGCTTGAGTAGTTGACGGAAACGAAAACATACTAGGCATTTATTATCATGAAGTAAATCAACTTGTTTATACAGTTTACGAGAAAACTTTCTAAATAAATAGTAGTTCCTACAGATTTATATCCTGCCTTGTCCCATGATACTCGGTGTCGGCGCAAGACGACCGTTTTCTTCTTCACTTCTACCATGTCAACCGCCATGTTATCATTCACTCTCTTTTCCTTCATATTATTTCTCACAATCCATTGTATCTTCGATCTTTCTATTCTTCTTCATCCATCAACATTTATTTTCATTACCTACTCTTTTCGACCCAAGCCTTTCTTCTGAAAAATGAGGGAACCTAGAACGGGTCGTAAAGAGGATGGAAGAAGCTGTGCGTGCACTTCCACATCAAACCTCCAAAGGCTAATCTTTAGTCTAGCTAGACGATTTACCTCAAAATATTTCACTCGGGAAAACTCCACATGGCTGATAGAATAATCGCCTGACTCAATACAAACAGCTGATTATGAGTAAGCCATAAAAAATATGCAAATGAAAAATCGTAAAGTCGTTCGCTGTTTACTGGTTTTTACTTGATATACGTAGTAAATCGATTGTATGTGACCTAATTCCTTTATCGTTATTTATAGCAGGGCTGCATGTACTTGTTGCACATGCAATTTACCTTGTGTGCATAGTGTGCTGGTTACGCTGCGCGCTGCCTGTCTGTTAACAACTTTTATCTTTAGACATAGTATATTTTCAATTTTGCCATCTATGGTTTTATCTGCAGAAAAAGTAGTGTCTTCTCGTGTAGGTATCTTTATATCATTTTGGTGCAATTTATTATGTCGTCTGAATAGGTGTCATGCATGCTTTATATAATAGTACATTGTAACACAAGGGCCTAAAATGACCCATTATATACGAGGTAGTTTTACTACCGAGCTTTAGCGAGGTAGTAAATATAGGAACCGAGTTATAATGGGATTTTAGCGCCGTGTGTTACACTGTACTTTTCACTACGATTGCGAGAAAATAAAATAACCATGTTCAATATGAGTTCAAAAATAAATAATAAAATAAATAATACAATTCCAAAAATTTCGCGCCAATGCCGTTTTTTTATTTCTTCTGTAGCTGCAATGCAACGCACACATTCTACCAAAGAGTTCGGCTTCAGCGCGTTTAGTTCCATTTTTAAAAATAAAACATTTTTTTTACTTGAAACTAAATCACGCACCAGCTGGCTGAACAAGTTGTCGAACGAGATTTACTTTTAGCCCTAGGGCAATAAAATGCAATTTTACGCCCGCTCTGTTATGCTATTAAGACGTTCTTTTTGAGCAAGAGGAGTGAAAAATATATATTTGGGGTTGATGCAGCACATTTCTTCAACACATCTCTGAAATCTCCTTACAAGCCCGTTCATTTATAGTCCCAGGTAGGTAACTACTCATAATTTACTTTGATGTTCCTTGTCATTCCTTTAACTTATTGGTAGGCACGAGAAACTAAATTGATCCAACAATAACACTTTAAAATATTCCAAAAGTACATCATATCATAATTTAGTATCGGGAAGTCGATCGTATGATGACTAAATTCAAAGCTTTATCACCTATTTTCTTCATATCAAATTGACAACACCGACTTAAATAAAATGTCTATTTTACACTGCAGGCAACATTATCGATACTCAAAGATAAGTTTTAAAAATAATCTGCGTAGGGATGGCGTAGGGATTGTTTTCGCAAATAATGCGGGTATTTTTGTATTTTAGAACATACAATATAGTTTTCTATCTATCTTAACTTAATAATAGGTATGTACGTCAGCTGGCACGACAAGATATACGATACGTTAGTTAGAAATACTTACCTACCCACATTATTTTCTTGTGCAACTTTTTGCGTAGTACGTCTAACTTATCGTGACACATACAATACAGCGTTTAACTCGCTCCTTTCTGTATCATTATCAAAAAGAAGGTCAATAACTGTAACTTTTCCAGAAGACCTTGTTTAGTAATTCAACGTTGACTCACCTGATATGCTCTGTGTCACGAAGAAGTAAGAAGATGAAGAAAATCAAGTTCAAAGTGAAGAATATTCTAACCCATTTTCTGGGGACAGCTTGAAACCACGATGATATCATTGTAGAACTTTCGCGAACGATAACTAATCGGTCAGCTTGGCATGGTACTCGACTGGTTATCGCCGACAATTTTTCTTTATCAGGTGGTATTGTGGATTATGATATTATCAACGTGTTTTTTGTAGCGTGGCCGATTGAGTTGCCTTACTTTTAGTTGACATACGTGTGTTCAGCGCAAAAATGTAATTAATCTTTGTAATGTTTTGTCGATCAGTTTTAAATTGAAAGTCCTGTCCGTAAATTGACTTTCGAGAGTCTTTTACCTCACGTAAATCGGCCGTCATGATCATGACCGACTTTTATATTATTTGGTACTTTCCCAACGTTTTGACCTGAACCCTTCGATCAATAATGAACTAGATTCCCGATAAGCGCTTCAAAAACGGCCCGAAATATAAGACCACAAACGTATTTGTGGTCTTATTTCAAATTAGTATGGTCCTATCATAGCCAACATTAAGACGTCAAAATACCGCAGTATGCGTTCAAAGACTGCGTAAATAACCACCGTAACACCAAAGTTTTGGAAGGAATATCTTTTTTTCGGTAATTTAATATCATTATGTGCTTTTTCATAATATTTAAACATAAATAAACTGTAAATATAATTAAATCAGCGAATATTATAATTGTTTGGCCAATGTTTGCTACAACGCAACAACTATTGTTTCATGTTCTTGAACAGGGAACGCTAGTTCCGCAATAGAATAAGCACGACATTGTACACAAAATGCTTTTAACCGTATTGCTTAGAGTTTAAGTTTCATTTTAGAATGAATATTTTTGTACTGATGACTTTTTATTTTGGAGCGACATTTAAAATGTTTTGCCACAGGTTTTGCTTCTAATCTTTCTCCGATGAAAGGGCTTAAATAAATATACTTTACAATGATAATTAAACGTTATGTTTATGTGTTAAGGTGTATAATCATCTGAAGTTGTTAATAATATTGAACTTTTTTCTAAGATGTTAGGTAGATGTTTACGTGTGTGCAAACGTGGCCACTTGAGCGACTTAGTTTTGTTCCTGATGCTTAATCTAGTACTATTATTGATCGAAGCCTGAACCATTACCATTTTATAGAAACAGGTCCAGTCTTCATTAACCCGAGAATAAAAATGAAATTTAAGTAAGTAGGGTGAACTCATCTAATTCTGTGATTCACCTAATTCGGTGATATTTGGTTTGAGCGGTATCATAGGGCTGTACGAGTGCACAAATGCCTGTATCACGTTCACGAAGTTAGATGAGTTCACTATAGTTGAAGCTGTCACGCGGTTTCATGAAAATACCCTTTCGCAACTCGACTTTTGATCTCAAGTACTTACGGCTCAAACGATGATCTCAAAATCATCGACAGGTGATTTTCCAAAACATCTAATCTTATCATGCTAATCTTTTGCGAGAATGCCGCATGGCGCATGTTTTGCAAATATGATGTTAAGGCAGGCGAAGATTGTGAAATACACTGCTGCCATACTGGTCTACAATCATTTTCTCGATCAAAATCTTTGATATCGATGACACACACACATAAATCCGGTAGGTAGTATTGTAAGGACATCCTCAATAATTAAGACCGGGGCCCTACTATGACGTCTTAAAACAGTCCTAACTTATTCTTAATCCAGTGTGGAAGAGAGATGGCGCTAGACACCCTGTATAGTTCTGTCACGTTTCCACACTAGAATAAGGTTAAGTTAGGACTGTTTTAAGACGTCATAGTAGGGGGGCAGCCATGGGGCAGCTCAAAAGAGGGTAATTTTTCCGTCTGACCGTGAGGATAAAGTAGAATTACATTTACGCACACAACGGACTAAAATCAAAATGTCAGCCTGTAGCAGTGCACTGCTGGTGATAAGATGATATGACATTGCTCTATCTTCTACCACGATCGTAGGCTGCCAGTGAACTTGCGAAAATTGTCTTTTCACATAACCTCAGGACGGTTCACGGTCTTACGGTAATGTTAAATGATGAAAGGCCACTGCAGACGTAGCACTGTCTGCAATGGGCTTTACAAATCCATTGTAGTAGTTCAAGAGAAAGTGCGTCTTTGTCTGCGGTTTTTACGCAGACCGCACTGGGCACGAATTGATTCCAATGATTCGGTCGATTTATAAATGTGATGCCAGTGTTGGGTATCATTGGAATAGCAACAATGTTTTAGTATTTTACATTCTAACTTGGCCGAGAAACTGCAATTGATCATATTTTACATCTTTTGCTCTATGCATCCCTGGCCAGAACTCGTTTCCTTCCTAAGATGAACAGACCCTAGCTTTCTTTCGACAATTATTACAAATATGGATAAGTTTAGAATCTTAGCAGTTTTCAGAGACTTCTTAGAAGCAATTTAAATCAACTTTATAGTGTTAATCAACGTAAGCGTTATCTATACTTATTGAACTATGAAATTGCTAGACATAATATTATTAGGTCAATGTCTAATTAATAAAGTCTCATTTATAAACTATAGCTTTCGATAGGAAATTAATAAGGTACCTAGTATGGTGATGGTACAGATTTTTTTTAAATTTAGGAATATGGGTAAGACCACCACGCCAGGTCTTTGGTAAGGTTTTACCAAAGACCTTATACGAAATGTCCAGGGAGACGGTAATATAAAGTTTTTGCACCAGATGGTTAGCTACGGTCAGACGCGCTTGACAGGACATCTGCATCTGGCTGCATCCTGCCTTTAGATATTGTCCTTTGATCTAGATAACAAACAACATCTGGATAATTACAGCGTTATAAACCTGATCCTGTAAAAAAGTACTGTTTTAAAACATTTGCTTTAGCGAATTTCAAAGGTATCCAACAGAAAATGCACCAGTACCGTAACAACCGTTCTTCGTTTAACAAAAAACATCAATTTTCCCTTCCATCCTGCATTCATTGTGCTATTATAACTGCGCACTGCAATTCTTGTTAGCATTGTTGTGTGTAACTGGACGTCAGAGGGCGCAGTCGCCATTGAAGATGAATACGAGCAATATCCGGCCTCGCCCGCTTGCGTTGAATCCGCTGCTCCAGGAATGTGATGACGGATGTTTATTCGAACTTCCTGAATTTGTGTTGAGCTAATTGAATGTTCTGCAAGTTCGTTGCCAAAATGGATGCTTTTATACGGCTACGAAATATTGATAGATGAGAAAGAGGGAGTGATAACTGAGATGACGGCTAATAAGAAGAAAGAAGATAAGGACAATGCTACGCAGACCCTAAATCAAATCAATTGTGGGTGCAGGGTGCAGGGTAGAAAAATAGAATGTTTCAAATTAGTTACGAGCATCACTTTGAGACCACTACCGTTTGTGAGTGTATATTAATTTCCATCAGCATTGTCTTGGAACTTCGATTGGCAACTGGCACTGTGGCCACTGCTAGACAGCTTCGGACCTAAAGAGAGTCATAACTCATTATACGGTAAACATGCAGTCTGCGAGACATAATGGAAATAGCTATGGAAGGACAACAGACGGATAATCGACCTGCCAAAGAACCCCAGACAAACAAGAAGACCAGGCATGCATAGACCAGAGAAGCTTAACAGAGGATGCCTGTGTAAATAATACGCAGTGTGTGGAGCAAGGACGAATGAATGAAAGGAGTCAGCTGTCTTGACGCTTCTGATTAGGGGATCGGACTGGGTCAAAATAATATGATTCTGTTTAGTCCGTAAGCTCCGTAAGTTAGATTATCGAAAAATATTGAATACGTGTTTTTTGTTTTATCAAATCAATAAAAAATGACGAAGATAAAACGCCTCAAAGATCTTGGAGTGAAGTCAAAGTCAAAAATATTTATTTCAAGTAGGCCAGTAACAGGCACTTTTGAATAGTCGAATTAAACTAACTGCGGCACTCAGAGATATCCAACGATTACTCAAGCCGCCACCCAGCAAAGGCCTGACATAGTTTTGTATGACAAAACTGCCAAAAACCCTTACCAAGCGACGGCCCAAACAACCACTGAAGCTCTCCGAGTGCGGCAGTAAACTACTGAACTACTGAAGCTAAATAAACTAAGCTACAGTCCCAGTCACAAGGCATAATAACTCGTGAGTGTACTGTAGTTGCCAATTCCAAAGCGTTGGTCTCATGAGAAGAATGGCAAGAAACTTCATGGACACTCTTTTAAAATCGTTTGGGTTTACAATATGTTCAAGGTACAAACATAATCTTGGTATAATACACACATGAAGACTATGCAGATTAGTGTTTGAGATGGTCTTTTGAAGAAAGCACCACACAGATTTGAGTGGACCCGTCCAGTCAGTGCAAGCATTTGTCAGTTATCGTGGAGCTCGACTTATAACTCAAGGAGATCAACGTCACGACGAACAATACCAAAGAAAGGACATTTGGGTGGGTCGCTTAAAGTACTCAAACTGCCAAACAATCGTTAAAATTAAATAAAAACTCACACGGTCCTCACGTTCACAATATGAAAATAATAAAATACATGAAGATCATGCAGATTAGTGTCTGAGATGGTCTTTTGAATAAAGCACCACACAGATTTGAGTGGACCCGTCCAGTCAGTGCAAGCATTTGTCAGTTATCGTGGAGCTCGACTTATAACTCAAGGAGCTCAACGTCACGACGAACAATACCAAAGAAAGGACATTTGGGTGGGTCGCTTATAGTACTCAAACTGCCAGACAATAGTTAAAATTAGAGAAAGACCCACATGGTCCTCACATTCACAATATAAAAATAATAAAATATTTGTCACATTAAATAATCATGTCAAGTTATTAAATGTCAATACACACAAAACTAAATAAAAAATTAAATAAAATATTTAACATGTAAATATTGGTCAAAAAAATAATATAATACTTGAAAAAGTAAACAATGTCATGTGTATAAAGAAAATTCATAAAATGTCAAATTGTAAAAAAATATAAAAATAGGTATAAAGTCAATTCAATTTCGATTCAAATTGGAGCAGTTCAATCCCAAGCTTTTTTGTCCTCTAAATAATCTTTAACAGTATAAAATCCTTTCTGGCAAAGTTTACGTTTTATAAAGGATTTGAATTTATTAAGGCTTAAATTTTGAATGTGGCTTGGTAGTTTATTATAAAAGCGAATACATTGGCATCTGAAAGATCCACCTATTTTCTTGAGCCTTGTTGTGGGTACAATATATTTATGTCTATTTCTTGTATTTATATTGTGAATATCACTATATTTCTTAAACAGCTTTATATTTTTGTGAGCATACAAAAGATTTTCATAAATATACTGAGAAGGAACAGTCATTACATTAATTTCCTTAAATTTTTCTCTGAGAGAGTGTCTTGGACTCAATTTATAAATTGATCTAACCGCCCGTTTTTGCAAAACAAAAATGGTCTGAATATCAGCGGCATTCCCCCACAATAAAATGCCGTTTAAGTGGGGCTTGAAACGTCACTTGTGTCGTCAAAATGTACTATCATATGACGTCACACGAGTTTTCGAAGCACTGTATCGTCTTCATTTTAAGTTTACGTGAAAAAAGAAAAAATACGTGTCCAATAATTTTTGGAAATCTATCTGACGGACTAATTAGTTTTTTTTTGTCCGATCCCCTCTTGCGATTAGAGATTGAAACATTCACAGGCAAATGAAGACTGTTGGTCCCAGAGATAGAAGAGATTTTTTATATGACTTGCAGGTTCCCAATTATCATTTTTAATAAGGAGGTTGCCTACTGGGATAAGTGTGGTACGGAAAACTTCATAGGTACCATACATACTTGCTCAATTTGATTGCTTCGCTATGGAAAAATTTGCATAAGCACATATAGGCGCGCGTGACTGCGAGCGGCCAATGAGTCATTATAACATTGATTCACACAACAAGTGAATGGCAGTCAGTCACATTATACGCGGAACTACGAATAGTAATATTGAGATTCGGTGATGAAATATTATGGTTTTTTGGAGTGTGAGGAAAAATACTATAATCTTCTTCGATAAGATTAAGAGATCTGAAGTAGTGGTTGAAATGACCAGCGTAAGATAAATATAAAAGTGTTTATTTGCAGCAGACTGTTTTGATGTAGATAATTATTACGTTTCTTCACGTTCAATCTTTATGAACAGAATCTTCGTAGCTAATTGCAAGTCAGTTGTTCATATAAAATATAAACTAAACATTAGTAGGTAAGTACTTACAAATGAAAAGTACCGAATTGGGTATTTGAATATTTTTTTTTACTTGTTATTCGGAAACAGTAAATAAAAAGATAGACAAAAGTAAAAAAAATAGTGTGATATCTTAAAAAATGCCTTAGTTTTACCCGATTTTAAAGGACGTGCTAGACAGAGACAGCGCTACATCTAATGTGACGTCATAATAACATACCGCCATAGTTACGTAGTAATAATATGGCCGTTTCACGCGACAAGGATAGAAAGTGCCCCACCAAAAACTTCTAAAGCGTGTAGCTCCATTTTTTGATCGTTTTTTAATTTATTTTCATTAAAAAAAATTATACTTATTATTTATTTTCATACATTTTTAATATTTTCAAATACCCAATTGTCACACGAGAAAAGTCCGGAGACGATAAGCTTAGTGGAACTAGGTAGGTAACTGTGGCGTCTGTACACAAATAAGTGGACTTTAATAAAATGTAATCGCCGGAACTATTCTTGTTATCATTTTAAGCTACATTTAATCACCGAAGTTCATCGAACGCCCGACGATGTCGAAGGTACAAACTTGTTTCGAATAAATAACCCACGTTGTTGCATACCTGCGGCTTGCGGGACTGTTCGAAAGAGATAGCTCCACCCCGGAACAGAAAGGGCTTAGAAGGAACATGGGTAGGTTTGAGTCAGGTCAGTACAAGTCTGACACTCCCTTCGGCTCCACCCAGAGCTACAGAGAGGGGTCATTTGATTATTTCCCATCCGTACAAAAAGGGTAAGCAGGTTTCATAGACGCCGCGCGGAGTCGCGGGCACAAACTAAGTAGTTTCAAATAAATAACACAGATGGTTGAATACAGCGATTTATTTCCAACATTTCATTGATTGTACATTGTTGGTACAAAACAGTTGCTGTTACTGTATTACTTTATACGTCAAAATATATAATGTGTTCGTTTGTTTACAATCCTTGTTTCGAATATAAAGGCCACTTGTTTTGTCTGTACCTGGAAACGAAATAAAGAGTTTTTATGGAAGATAGAGAGTAACTGATAATATTATTATAATTAATGTTTTTATCCGGAATGATTATTTTCCATGTAATATTACATAACATAAGGAGAGGATAACATGAGGAGCTCGTGGCTTAATAAGAACTGCCACTCGGGTCGATCTTTAGGTAAAGCTGTGCTTGCGTAGGTCGGTCTGTGGATGGGTGACCGCCCGACATACCGAGTTTCCTCCGAGCCTCGAGATCTTTATTGGCAGTCGTTACAGGTGGTCAGTGACCTGAAATTCTGACATCCAGTCTTACCAAAGGGCATCGTATTACCTAGTATTAACTGGGTTGTGGGGGTCAGATAGACAGTCGCTCCATGTAAAACACTGGTAATCAGCTGCATCCAGTTAGACTGGAAGCCGACCCCAATATAGTTGGGAAAAGGCTAGGCAGATGATTACATAACATAACATCATGCCTGTAAACCCTGAAAGGATTAGCCAGAGGTATAGTTACACCCACATTTCGCTAGATAAGTTTAAGTCCTATGTAATTTAAGGTGACGCTATTGCTGTCAACTGGGCACAAATCAGACTCCGTGTCTGCTACTGAGAAACTCCTGATAGAAAAACCGAATATTAAATTAAATTAAGTCGGCCCATTTAGCGACGAGTTTGGCATTTTCAGTTCCGAACTTCCGACCATGCTCCTGTGATGTGCAACTAACGGGACAGGCAGGACACGATATCAAGTGTCCCATAGTCTGTGGGGCAACACCACATTTACACTCAAGGGCTCCAGAGTCATCTATGAATCCACCTGAAAAGGTTTTCCTTGCTTCGACCAACCTGTGTCTGGAGTCTATTAAAGGACTTCCAGGTCAGTCATGGCAACTCGTGTCCAGGTGGGACTTGGGAGATGTTTGACAAATGGCACAAATGGGATGGGTAGGCAAACACTTTCGCGCCACAGCTTGAGTCTTTCAATGTGTTCAAGATAGAGCGGTCACCAGTGAGCGGGGGCACAATACCTTAAGAAACTGTTACGGCTTTTTAGCCTTTGCGGATCGAGGATGTTATTGTGTAAAGGGTGTCTAACGTCGTCGGAAACCGTTTTGGCTCTTTCACTAGAACTTGCCACCGCTGTACGACCTACTGGTGGTGCTAAGCCTGCCAGTCGAGCACCCAGTGATGCTGTAGGTATCCACTAACTTTGCATGACCGACTCACGGGCACGTAAATTCACCCGCAAAGAAAGTGCCAGGATCGCAACAGTCAAAAAACTCTTGTAAACTGGCAATTTATATTTGTTACTTCAAAAATAAGTTTATTTCATTTAGACAAAGAAATAATCGTAAACTTTTTGTTTGCTAAAACAACTACGAATGTCGTGTGCAACGCGGGGGGAGCCGTTGTCTCCAAGTTCGAGCTGTTAGGCTCGAGTATGATGGATGACAAGCTCACTTGTAACATAATGTGCCTCTTCTCACACTTCTTCCCCACTTCTTCTTCTTCTTTTTATGACGGGTCAGGTAATACTGGGCACTGACTGTACCTAAGTTTTAAGTACCTAGTACCTGATCGATGTCGCACTCAAGCTGAACGGGGGGCGGCTGGTGACAAAGCGGGGTGGCGGGAGGGGCAGCAGCGGTGGGCTCCCACGCAGACATTTGACACGTCCACCTTGTATTGTAGGATACTGATTAGCGAGGTCGAAAGGACTTAGTAGTTTAACCTGGTTTGAGAAAAAAACGAAATGTATGTATAGGGTTGTGGATTAAAATTCCTAAAAACAATAAAACAGTTTGCGGTTCCGCACCAATAAGGCAAAAAACACTAACAAGTGGAAAATATTAAAAGTGTACTTTTTTGATTGAAAAAGTTTCCGAATTTGGTGAACGTAGCTTGATCGGTTCACTTTTTTTTGCGAGCAATGAGCGAGCAAACTATCTCGCTTATATTACCCTTTTTAGCTGTGGTACCTAAAAAGGGCAAAATAAAGCAAAAACATCTAGTGGTCGTAAACTCGTAACCTTTTGGCAGACATGAGCCATGCTGAAATAAATTGATAAAGACGGACCCCACTTGTAAGTTAATTTTTGTACCTAATAGGTAGATATCCATCTAAGTTTGCGGCCCGAGGGCAATGCGATACCGACCGCTGATCTAATCTAGCAGGAGTCCTATGTCCTAACTGGGTACCATCTATCTGGCAGAAACTCGATGCTCCGAAATTTATTTGGCATAACACACTTGGCATATTCTTCTTTGAACGAATGTGTTTATGGCAGAACAATTATTTAATAGAATACTCATTTCGCAGAATGTTTAAATAGCCGAATTTTCAATGGCATACTTTTAGGATGACAGAATTTTATTTGGTAGATTTTTCTATGGTATAAAACGACCGTCTCGCGAAAGTATCCTTTATGGGCGGCATGGGCACCGGGCCGTAGGCCGACGAAGGAGGCCGGCGGAGGCCCGGCACTTCGGGGACAGAAGATATTAGTGTCATTTAATATGCGAGCGAAGCGAGCGCGCGTCATGGAGTACACACGGCTACACATCAAGCTATGCATTTCCAGTATAAGCTGGTCTCGCATTGTATAGGATTTCCGTACAGTGCGAGATCAGCGTAAACTGGAAATGTATAGCTTGATGTGTAGCCGTGTGTACATGCGTTGCATGTATGAGTGACGTCATTATTATTATTATTATTTTTGAAATACATTTAATGTTCTCAGCTAGAAATTTTAGCCGGGGTGAGCTGATAATATTAATTAATAATTATTATTATAATTATTGCATGTTACACGTATGTATGAAATGAAATGCGTGCCAAAAGACGATTCTGATTATGAATTTTCGGCGAAATGATGGTTCTGGAAATGAAGTTTATGCTCAAAGATGATTCTGACTTGCAAAATTATGCGTTTTGAATTTATGGTAAATGAGTGTATGCCAAATGATTTTCTGCGAAATGAAGTTTCTGCCATCCACTGTTATGCAAAACAAAATTCGGGTATAAAAAATTCTGCTAAAAAAGGTAGACCTGTCCTAACTACCTAACAGTCATGCTAATTACTTCTTCACTTCTTCTTCTTCTTTACCGTTATTTTTTTGGAGCCGCTAAAAAAAAGGAACCCTCATATAGACATAAAATGAAGAAAAAATTACGTGTTTTTTGCATTTCTATGTGAAAACAAAAACAATAATTATTATTTTGGTCTAGGTCTCCAGAGACATGGATCTCCAAACATAGCGATTAGCGAACCATGTCGTTTGATACCACCTTCTCAATCCAGGTCCTTGATCCAACCACCCAACGCATGCCTCGACAGACGTGTCGAGTGTCCCACTACTGGTCAAAAGCCTCTTCCTCAACATCTTCCTATTTGATATCCTTGCTCCTTTCCTTTGCGTAGGAGTTTTACCTACTCATAACGTCGAAGTTTGTAAAGCCAAAAATCTGAAACAAATAATATACCTAGTAAATGCAAAATGAAGACTTACGTACCTAAATATTAAATAATACCTACCTACATGAAAAAAGCTAATATCTTCGACTAGCACAATATTTCTAAAAAAACCCTTATAGTCCAGCAGTTAGGGGATACCTATGGGGTGCTATGGGGGATATAGTCGATCAAAGTTAGACATAATTTCTATGTTAATGCTCATTGCAGTCATCAAAATGAACGTCTTGGAAAACCTATGTTTATGTCTTCCATGGTTAGGTAGGTACCTATGACCTAGAACTTTCGGTAGGCGAGTTCGACTCGGTCTTAGCCAGTTTTGGGAACAGTGACAGTTGGAAACTAAACAATGCATTATTATTTAAAGATCTGTGAAATCGTAGCTGCAAACGGCAATTGAAGACGCACACAAAGATCATCATCACACGTACAGAAACAACAAAAGAATAGATTGATCTGTCCCCGTCTATATAAGAGAGCAATTTGAATAATTCCGCTTAGATTGTTTGTCTGACAATCACTTCCCACATTAGCATAGCTGGTTGTTGGATTGGAAGTGACGCCGGTCACGTGACCGTTGCACCGTAATAGGACCGCCACCGCGCGAGTGACTCAGCCGGCAGGCGCGCGGCCGTTGACCCCGCTGCACTCGCGTGCACCCGGCCTATCAAGACTAACCAAGTGTCCAATCCACGCCCGAAAATACACTGCCGATTTAAAGGGTTCGGTGCAGTGAGAGTTTTAGACCAGGTTTTATGACACAAATGACGGGACAGATTTTTTTCAAATTTAATAAACCTTTAATGGATCTTTTATACTTATATGATGTCTATCACTAAACATTGTGGACTGTCCCAAAACATAGATCTAATAAGAAGAATAACGGACAAGAAAATCCATTTACAAGGCAACTAGTGGGTTACCAATAGATAAAAGATCAGCTCATAAAAGCCTTATGGGTGTAAATACTAGAAACACACAAACAAGTCTCTGGTTTTAACCCACTGTAGACTGAAACCAAAAAGAAGAACCTTAGAAATTTTAACTCCATAGCAAGAAGAAAGATACAGAGTCAAATATGGCGTGAGTTACTCTCGAACTGTTAAATCATTGCGATGTGATCTTGACAGATCAAAACCTGATGGTAACAGATGCTGTTCTCAGACCGACTCAGATGATACGACCATAACGGCGAATCGCGTTAAAGTAATAAGTGCAGCTTCTAAAGGACAAGTCGATGATTAGAAAAATTCCAAGAACGATAACCAGTCCGTAGTGACAGGTTGTCCACTTATCACTTATCAGTGGTCACAACAAGGTGTATCCAAGTATCTAAAGGGGCTTGGTTGATAGATAACAAGTGCTGGATGATAACTGTAACTATTTTCAGTTACCTGTCATCAATTCGTATAGGTTTTACGTCCACTTTGTGTTCTATTTTTCGGTTACACTTGGGTGGGCTAGTCAATGCAGAGCACATGAAGGAGCAGCATACGAAGGGTCTCAAGAACGACTCTAGAAAGACGTCAAAGGGGCCGAAAACGGCTAGATGACATCCTCATGACGTCTTCATCATGACGTTTTCATGATGGCTTTAGTGAAACTGTTGACGCTGACGCTATTATGAGATTTGATTTTCGCTACTGAAGGCACCAAACTAGCGGCTGTTGGACCGACACAACTTAGGTTGCCATCGACTCACCAAGAAGAAGAAAAATGCTAAACTGTTATTCTATCTGCTGGTTGCATTTTGATGACAGCAACTACCAATATGTTTTTACCTGGTAGTATACCAAGGTACAATTTCCGACTGCGGGTGAAGCTAGTGTAGAGTTACTTGTGTCATTTATGATTTAGTTAGCTAATACCAATAGGACTCAAGAACAAATATTTAAGATTATCAAAGCATTCATAGCACAACGTAATCTTGTGGACAATAATGAGGTCACACGAGTTCATTGTGTTATAGCAAAACCGCAACCTATAACTTTTCGGTGGTATTCGACGGAAACGTTTTGATATGATAAAATAGAGCTTGTTTAAAATAGACGAAAAACCTCAAAAGGTGACCACAATAACAATTATGATAAACGATTTTTTATGTTTCGTCACTTTCGATAACGGATGTCCTTGTCCTGCCTACAATCAAATCGATGGTAAGTTTTGAATTCTTAGGCTGAAATCAATCAACATTACTAAACATGCGCTTTGACTTGTAGTTTGGCAGTTGTGCGACAAAGACATGAATAACGCGTAAGCCCAAGGAACGTATTAATCCCGGCCTTATCAAGGTCTTCCAAGAAATACTCTCCAAAGTCCACAATGAGTTACAAAACTGCTGTTGGAGTTAATAATACCATAATTATTCTTCTTTTTCTTCATGTCCCTGGAAACACATTATACATATTTTCTTGAGCCAAAACTTCGCCAGTTCCACAGCCTCGTGGTGGTAGCGTATATAGAAGTATGTTCTTCAACCTTTGATGACCCAATGCTCAATGTAAGTCTCTCCCGAATCTTTCCTCTCTAATAAATTGTAAAAGACTGGATGGAAGATGAAGGAGAAAAAAGTCTCGACTAATGAGTCGAGAGCACGACATGACGGAGGAGTGTGTGTCTGTCTAGGTAGGAAAATGAATCACTCATACCATATCATTTCAAAAATATTTAGACAACTCTTATAACATTCCTAGATCCCTTCAGAGATAAGTGCTCACAGACACCGTTAGCACAATTGTCTCACGATTTCAGTTCCTATCTGAGAGCAACGGAGCTGCGCACACGCCGCCCAAACCGCATTCTGTTCGCCGCCATTGCTGTCAGTGAAAGTTCAAGCCTTTCACGAGTCGCCACATTTTTCGAACGATTTCTATTATAGTCACGGAAAATCTTTGTGCTCTATCAACGGTGACGAAATTTTCTAGATTATCAAGAAAATTATCAAGAATAGTTGTGTCGATGACTGGAGCTGTGACCAGAAATTCATCTCGTTGAGACTGCAGGCTGTGACTTCGGCCAGGTCAGAGTACAAGCGTATAACAAACTATAATAAAGTACCTATAACCACTGCGTAAGCGGTTATCACGTATTCGTTTTTTTAATGGTTTTCCTCACTAGGAATTTTTCCTGTCGTACAAAGACTCAGACCCGAAACATCGAACGGACGACAGACCAAACCCGGAGAGACCAAGCGTGCCTTCGGTCCCAGCACGTTAAGCCGTTAGGGCTTGGGGTTATGGCACCACCAATTGCCATAGCCCTGCTACAAGAAAATTTCAAATGGAAAAAACCCCACTGCTCGACCCAAGAAACGCATCCAGGACCTTTCGACCAGCAGACCAACGAAGCACTTTACAGCAATATTTCGAGAATAATATCGATTGTGAAGTCAATCATCGGAACTGTTGACGTTTGACGTGTCGAGCCGTGCCCCTATTGGCTGTGGGCCGGAGCCACACCGGAGCGCTTGCGTCACTGGCTGCCCAAGTACCGATGGTACTCGTATGCGCGCGCGCCTCTCAACAACACAATGTTGTTTACTGCCGAATTAGCTTCGCTTGCCAATCTATTCATGGATGCTAGGTTTTGCCCGTGACTTCGCCGCCGCCGCCGCCGGTGAGCAGAAATCCAGATATCATTCATCAATTCTTAAATCATTATCACAATCATATTCGTGTACCTATATTACTACAGGGTACTACCGAGTGTTCTGACGGTCTGCCACTTCTCATCTGACATCTATAAGTATCTATACTATAATATAATTAGTATAAAGTGGAAAGATTTGTATTTTTGTGTATCCCTGTATTCCCACGGGAACGGGAACTACCTCTAGTACCTACTTGTAATAAGGTTGAAAAGTAATTGAGAAGGCACCAGACAGACAGTTTTACTTTCGCATTATAATAAAAACGTACGGTTAAGTACCTAGGTATATTCAAAACACCTAAAAATATAATTTGTGGTCAAGAGAATGTTTAACTATTTAAAAAAATCTAAGTGTTACTTTTCTTGGTGTAAAGAATTCTTTTAATACCGAAAAGGTTTGACCGAATTGAAACACGACCAAATAGAGCGTTTATTTTTAGAAAGTCAACATTGTATCTATGTGCTAAGTAATAATAATTATGTTTATAGATCTCGGCCTGAGAGATGAAACACTTACATTTGTTCTGGTAAAATTACATAAGTGTCAAAAAAAAAGACATCTCTACAGGAAAAATAATAATTTAATACATACTTCTGGCTTGTAGGTATTTGTTTTCCATTTTTACCTTAAACAGCGCATAGTTTGTGACTTGTGACTCTTGTGAGACGCTGGCTGTCAACGCTGTGCTGATCACGTACGCCATAAAATTAAATTCGTAAAAAAAAAAATCGTCATCAGCCTATAATGTTCCCACTGCAGGGACGCAGGCCTCCTCCATAAGAGAGGGATGGGCTTTAATCCACCACGCGGGCCCAGTATAAAAAAAAAAACCCAGTAAAAAAGAATAGCAATTAACAATTTGGTAGTTTAAATCAGTATAAGTTGTTAACTTATTATGTAGTTTCCACTTGAGAAATTGCTAATGGAATTTACTTGTACGATCAGGCGCGGATCCAGCCCTCAAAAAAGGTTGTGGGCACAGTCACCCAGAAATCGGTCAAGTGCGAGTTGGAGTATGAACTCGCTCATGATCGATATACCTAATGACCCCACCCTACGATTTGGTTAGAAGGAGAAGAGAGGATGAGTTAACCACTAGTAGGAACTACTTTTGTAAATCGAAAGATTTCTGAAACAAAACGTTCATTGGCGCCGACAGGTTTATTTGGGGGTGCATCTTTAGTTTCCCGAAAATAGCTCTGAGTCTTTAGGTTTTGTATGTTGAGATAAGCCAGACAGGAGTCAAGAATCAGCATAGTGAGCTCCTAAAAGTTAGCACCCAGATTGAAATTAAGAGGTATACTAAGACAAAAATTTTCACTTCGTCGGACAAATTAGTTCTTTCCATTCATACAGAATGGAGAATAGAAGAAACCAGACAGGATATATTCGCGAGCGCAGCGAGCGAAAAATTTTTCAGCATTCCACTTCCACCTCGGATCAACCTAGATCGCTTCGATTTCGGGGAAGGTGAGGAGGTTCCCCGAGATGAGTTAGAATTTCAAATGTTAAGATGAAGACATCAAAAGAGCGAGTGGAGCAAAGCCATCCCTCGAAAGGATTAGATTCCAAGGTGGAAGCCCCTGAATCCGCTCTTCATAGTAACAAAATGCAAGAGCGAGAGAAGGGACCTTAATTTAAACACCCCGCGTTCGACCAATATATTGGGTTCTTTTGTTTATTCATACAGAGATGACACCAAAAAGTAAACGTCAACATAATTAAATAGACCTTAATAAAAAAGGGCAAATAGCGACCAAAGCGTGTTTACAATATTGGTTTGCTGCCTTGAAATAATTAGTTTATGTTGTGCAGAAAGTTAATAATTTATCAAATTTCCAAAAAAATGCGATTTTCTGAATATCTTGGAGGGTCATGTCATGCATGACCCTTGTGACCGTGAAAGTGTGACGTCACAAGTCTATTAGGGTTGTGGGCATGCCCATAGTGCCCACAACGGTGGATCCGCGCCTGTGTACGATTCCTTACAGTGAATCAAAATCCAAATCAAAAAAGACCGCTACGTACAATAGCGAATTTTTCGTTCTGGGTGTCATTGCTATGCTAAGCGAGTGCGCTTTAAACGAATATGGGGTTAAAACCAAAGATAGCGTCTACAGAAAGTAGCGAATTTTTCGTTCTGGGTGTCATTGCTATGTTAATCGAGTGCGCTTTAAACGAATATGGGGTTAAAACCAAAGATAGCGTCTACAGAAAGTAGCGAATTTTTCGTTCTGGGTGTCATTGCTATGCTAATCGAGTGCGCTTTAAACGAATATGGGGTTAAAACCAAAGATAGCGTCTACAGAAAGTAGCGAATTTTTCGTTCTGGGTGTCTCATTGCTATGCTAATCGAGTGCGCTTTAAACGAATATGGGGTTAAAATCAAAGATAGCGTCTACAGAAAGTAGCGAATTTTTCATTTTGGGTGTCATTGCTATACTAATCGAGGGCGCTATACACAAATATGAGATCAAAATCAAAGATGGTGTAGAAAGTAGTGCCTGCTTGGTTTAGCACTATTTCTAGTGTTGGTTGATAGGTTGGTTGATTCGGTTGAGTTTATACCGGAATGGTAACGGTTTGGTTGTTGGTTTACGAACACTGGTTTAATGATACGCAATAATATGGTTCAAAGTTATATTGTACACTACTTAGATAACTTTTAAATGGTAAAATGGTAATAATTATTAGCTAAATTAGCACTAAGATGGTTTGATTCGAGTTACGCGATTGGTATCTGAACACGCACTAACTGGCGATAGTTGCGATACATGCATTTATGGAAATGCATGCAGGCAAAAGTGCTGAGCTGTTCGGTTGCCAATATTGTACCGAACAAATGGTATCTGCAGAAAGTAGCGAAAATTTCGTTCTGGGTGTCTTTGCTATGTTGATCGAGGTCGCTCTAAACGAATATTAGGTAAAATCAAAGATAGAGTCTGCAGAAAATAGACTCAGGCACTGGTCTAGTCTAGGTTGTATGGCGTCTATGCTGTACTGGACCTATTTGGGGTAGCCTTGAGGCATACAATAGTAATGGTGGCTATACACTCTCGACCGAGAGCTCTGCGTATGATGACCGAGACGTCTCGCAATAAAAGTACATGGTTGGACTGTAAGTCGGGACCCAGCCTTGCATCAGAATGTCTCACCGAGAGTGAATTACGCGATTTCATTGTAACTAACTTTTGTGTCTGTTTTCAAAGTGTGCCTTAACCATTTTTTTTGCCGGCACGGTTGGCGCAGTGGCTGAGCGATTAGACTGCTGCGCTGCGTGTCGCGGGTTCGATTCCCGCACGGAACAAATATTTGTAAGGCCTGCAGATAGTTGTTTCGGGTCTGGGTATTTGTATATGTGAGTTTAAATGTTTGTAAACGCACCCACGATACAGGAGAAATTCCTAGTGTGGGGCATCGTTTTAAAAAAAAATAATAATAATGATCATGACGCCTGCTGGGTTAGCCTGAGGTGTACCTACCTAATCTATTGCCATCAACCGGGCCAGACTCCGTGCAGGCTGCTACTAAGAAATTCCTATCTTCTTCTTAGCGTGTCGATGGCAAATTTCAGTTAAATCGCTTTGGCCCAAAATTCAGCTATGCGAACTCCACTCGCTGATGCAGTCATAAGGTCGTCAAGTGTACAGGTGTCAAGATGGAAGGTGGGACATTATCTGCGGAGATACGCCGCATACCTACACACTTGAGGTCTGAGCCGTCAATGAACCCCCATCTGAAGAGATTGTCTCTGCGACGGCCGACCTGGGTTCGGAGTCATTTACGAAATTCCTATTAAAAAGTGTTATTGGGTTTTTCACTTAATAACACTTTGCCCGACCCGGGAATCGAACCCAGGACCTCGTGCTCAGCAGTTGCATTTGTGACCACTGGACCAACGAGCCAGGGTCAATTAAATGTATTGTCTTTGTTTCATACTTACGAATACTAACGGGTTTCAGGCAGCGGTTCCTGTGGCAGTGGTTTGACAACCACTGGTTTTTCCTTCCCCTTCTCCGGCGGTAGGTCAGAAGCTGGCAAGTAGCCCCTAATAACAAAAAAAAAAACAAACAAAATAAACCTTCATAAAAATAAACATGTGACTTGGCTTATTTTATAGATCCCGCCGAGCTAATTGTTCGCTTTAACCCGTTTATTTATTACCATTTACCAATTGTATTCAATAACTGGAAGTTACAATATAAGTTGCACTGCAGCACTCAGAGAGCTTTACTGATTACTTATGCCATCACTAAGTAAAGGTTTGGTAGTAGGGTTGGTTGTTTGGTAGTAATGGCCTAAGTAATCATTAATGCTCTTTGAGTATGGCAGGCAGCGTCTAAATATTGCTCAGAATGATGGGTTTCGGTGAAAACGGACGTGAGAGTTCATTCTGCGTCCCGTCGGGGCCGCGGATTTTAGTACTAGATGACGTGGCCTCGGCACAAGGGCAAAGAAGGAACATGGGTTCGGTTTTTAGTCAGAAGAAGTCTGACACTCCCCTTCGCTCTGCCCAAGAGCGGGGGAGGGGGGGGGGAAATCATTTGATGATTTTCCACCCACCAAAAAAAGAGTTCATTCTGCGTTCGTTGACAACAGCAAGAATGAACTTATTAGCCTCTGGAATTGGGACAAATTTTGTGGAAAAATAGGTAGAGTTTAATTTCCATAGATATCGCACATAGCCTGGTAACTCTTCTTTGGTAAGTGCAATAAATATTTGTTTGTCTGTCTTGCATCGGCTGAGTAAGCAATGCACAGTTACCTTGGTTCTGTTTACTGTGAGCTGTGTAGTTAGCAGCTAGATTATAATAAATATCTTCCGAGTTTTCACTTGGAAACCTAAAGTTGTAAACTAGTGAGTTTTAATGAAGGAAAGTTTAGCAGACCAGTTCCTGAATGTGTAACATAGGTAAGTACATTCAGCCTCGGCTTTTCATTTCACTGTCTATTGTGCAAAAATATTGTATTATTTTGTAGCCACAAAACATGGGGTAGGTACTTTGTGGTATCTACATAGGTATTGATACAATAGCGCCACAAAGGAACAAACATACATGCTTAAGCCGATAAATACAATACCCTCCTTAGCGACGCGTAGTAAGGTAAAAAAAAGAAGCCATGTTGAAATCGTTTTGTAATCTACACTCGAGAGCAATGAATCCGGGTCACCTATAGAATGTTAAAAATCTCGGAAACTAAAAATGATAGGTTAATGCAATAAATTGTATTTAATAGACAATGTAATACTCCTTAAATGAAAGTAAAATAAATAAGAGTCACCATACATTTTATTAACACAAAATTACATAAAGAAAAAAAACTGCTGATCTCTCCTTAAAACAAAAATAGGAAACATGAAATTTTTGAACTTTATTACGATTTTCTTGAATTTTAATACTTCGTATTGCCTCCTCGTGCTTCCATTACTGCGTTTACGCGGTTTGGCATGCTGTACACCAAGTTCCTTATACGATTTTGGGGAATATTCTCCCATTCCTCTGTGAGAGCAATTTTGAGCTCACGAAGCGTGATTGGGGGAGGGTTTCGTTGTTTTACGCATCTGCCTAGCTCGTCCCAAGCATGCTCGATCGGGTTGATATCCGGGCTGCGCGCTGGCCACTCCATACGACTAATGTTCATCTCTTGAAGGTAGTCATTCACAATCCTACCTGTATGAGGTCGGGCATTGTCATGCATAAATATAGCATCCTCACCTAAATTGACCATAAATGGACCAACGTGATCATTGAGGATTTCTTCCACATATCTTTCGCTAGTTAAAGAGCCGTTTTCTATGATCACCAGCTCTGTGCGACTTTCAGAAGAAATTCCGGCCCACACAAGTACAGACCCACCACCGTAGGCTACTTTTTCTTCGATGCATGCTTGCTTGAATCTTTCCCCTGGTCTTCGATACACTCTGTGTCTTCCATAGTGCTTGTAGAGCATAAATTTTGATTCGTCGGAGAACATAACTTTTGACCAATCTTCAATACTCCAATTTACGTGGCTCTGGGCATATCTTAGTCTTGAAATACGATGACCACGCTTCAGTTTAGGGCCGTTTGCAGGTCTAAGGGGTTTTAAGTTAGATTCAGCAAGCCGACGTCTTACTGTCCATGCACTTGGGTTACTTCCTTACTGGCGTCGAAACTGATTTGTGAGTTCAGTTCCTGTGAGAAAGCGATTTCGAAGCATGGTGTTCACCAAGTATCGGTCTTCTCGTGCTGTGGTACACCTGGTTCTGCCCGTTCCTGGTCTGCGTAGGTTAGAACCAGTTTCTTCGTAACGTCGGAGAACTCTTTGTACTGTTGACAGCGACACACCGACAGTCCTGGCTGTATCGCGCTGACTCCGGCCGGTTTCCAGCATTGTAAGTATTCTGGTGCATTCTTCAGGCGTAAGCGACATAATTTCAGCTTGAATAATGAATATAGAGCACTATCAACATGGTTTAGGTACCCACATAAATGACAGATTACAAACAAAAGCAAAACCAAATGCTGTAATTACGTAGTTCCATCTTCGAAAGTGGCCCTTTTTAAAATTTGATTTTTTTATGATATAAGTTTACAATAACTAAGAAGTTTTAATACCTTCATTTAAGGAGTATTACATTGTCTATTAAATAAAATTTATTGCATTAACCTATCATTTTTAGTTTCCGAGATTTTTAACATTCTTTAAGTGACCCGGATTCATTGCTCTCGAGTGTATGAAAAACAAACGCATTGAATGCAACATGCAACATAATAAACGAGTTGACTGATAGCATTATATTTCGTAAAATGATATTTGACTTTGAACTTGACTTTGACCGTCAGACAAGCAGACAGTGTTTGTCTATTTGATTATTTGACTCATCCATCAAGCCAATGTGTGAAGTGGCGTGTTTTTCAGTACCTAGGTATAATATTGCATCAATGTACGTGTTGCTAGTATTATTCCATCTTTTAGAATGGGCGTTTGTCTTTCAAGACTGAGGGGGTTTGATAAAAGGGGAAAGGGAAAAATATATAATGGGATTTATTTGCGGCCACTAGTATTTTAATCACCAGAGTCCTATTACCGCCATATTTTTTCGAGGTTAAATTCTATGGCACACTAATTGCCCTTTCATAAGACACTAATATGAACAGGGACCGCAGATAAACAAAAAAACCCAATCTCGTATAATATGTGAAAGTATCCCAAAATAAAGCCTAAACTAAATAAAATAGGCCATATTAGAATGCAGGCCTTGTAGGAGACGAAGCAAGAATATCATACTGCAGTGTTCCCATGCAAAAAAACTTGTAAGCTTGAAACCCTTATTACTACAACTTTATATTTTATTATATTAGTAACTAAACTTGAAAAACGCGTAAAATAAGATGCTCAGAGAAAAAAAGTATTTTTATGGTGATCTTGAGAGTCGCAGAATAAACTTCTTTTATGCAACATGCCAAAATTATTAATGTGAAAATAGGTACGTGAATTAAATGAAACTGTGTTGTAATTAGACGTTTGAATGTGGTGTGCGGTACACCACGTTCAACCGTATTGTATAATGCGAAAGCGAAATAATACGCAGGTAATAAGGGTGCATTTTATTTCGGTACACTACTTACTTTAAGCAAATGAATCTGTAGTAACCAGCATAGTGTCAATAATTTCACTAATAAGCAGGTCGCTACTCGTTAGTAACTGAATTAACACCTCGACAGCCCATGTTAACATACAAGCTACCTACGCTAAAAGCGAAATATTGTTAATAAGTATGCTGAAACGATCCAGTAGTGTAAAATAAAACTTTTAAAATAAGGAAATTAAGTCTTATTTCAATAGTAATAATCGATTTTTCAAAAAAGGTCAACTATAATTGATATTTGTTAAAATTCAGTTATCAAGCTCAGAGGAATGTTAAGTGTTGTTAAATGTTAAGTTTATGCTTCCAAAGCCAAAACAAGGTGATACGACACCCCGTCGGGGCTGTGGGTTGTTCGCAAGAGTTACCGCGGCCTCGACATAAAGGGCTAAGAAGGAACATGGGTGGTTTTTAGTCAGTAGAAGTCTGATACTCCCTTTCTCTCTGCTCAAGAGACGGAGGGGTTATTTGATGATTTTACACGCGCCAAAACAAAAGGTGATACGACATTGAGTTTCCTACGTTTGTAGTCAAGGAAACTACAAATGCTGTGAAAACTGAACAGCGCGCAGCGTGATGTAGCTCAGAAATAAAACGACGCAAACGAAGTAACGATTGGAAATAACCAAATACAATTTAATACCCATAACAACCCTACTTAATAACTGCTAATAAGAACTGTAAAATACTTTATAAAAAAAGGCGTAGGCTCCTCTAAAAATATACACTCGATTCATAAATACGGTCAGCCACAATATTGCAATAGTTTTATGAAAAAGTTAATAAGGTATAATATCAAATAAAAATGGTATCTGATAGGTACAAAGTTAAAGTTCGCTTCTTCCCAAATATTCCATCTTATATTATGTATTTATACCTATATAAAAAATGATAATTATTGCGGTCTCGGCTCTAGATATCTCCGGGTTCAGGCATATGACTAAGACTAAGGAATTATTCTTATTCTTCATTTTCGTCACCGGGTGGTTTTTCCTCTTCTGGTTGTGTTTGCTCTTCAGGCTGTTTTTCTTCTTCAGGCTTTATTTCCTCTTCGGGTTGTTTTACCTCTTCGGGCTGTTTTTCCTCTTCAGGCTTTATTTCCTCTTCGGGTTGTTTTACCTCTTCGGGTTGTTTTTCCTCTTCGGGCTGTTTTTCCTCTTCAGAATGAATAGGAGTAGTAACTACTTGAAACGGAGGATGCTCAATTTCATCTTCTGGTGGTTTTTCCTCTTCCGGCGCAATTTCCTCTTCAGGCGTTTTTTCCTCGTCAACTAGTTCTTCCTCTTCATGTGTTATTTCGTCTTCAGGTAGAATGCATGGTCCTTTGTCATGGCAATAACATTTTTTGTATTTCGGTCGACGTGCGTCAAGTGAAGTCCTGTGAATGCAAAGTTAAATTTAAAATTTCGTGTTAGAAATTTGGTAACAAACATACGGTAGAAAAAGAAAAAGAAATAATAATCACCAAGGTAGGTATTCTAAATACAAAAAAAAATAACATACCTTAAAAAAATGTTGTATGAAGCTTGGTAGCAAAAGTATTGATGAATGGAAAAGTGAAAAATAAAAATCACCATCATCGGTTTGGATAAAAAATAAAAAACTTCCAGAAATATAAAGGAGAAAACAAAAAAAATACTTATTCGTTTATTGATAAAATAACATTGAGGAAATTGATAGAAATATAACATTGTTTAAACTCCGTACGGCGACAGTGGTAAAACGGAATTATTATTGGCATTGTAGAAGTAATAATGTTACCGAGGTTGGGTTAGCAACAATCGGCTGATTTTAATGTCCTAATAATAACTTTGGAGTGCATCCAAATTTTCATGAAATTATTTTCAGGTTTCTGATATTATAAAACGGTATACTTGGGATAGAAAACCGGAAATTTTCCGCATACGACTTGACAACAAAAACTGTTGATGAATTAATAAAAAAAAGTAAATATTTAATTGATTTAAATACTGGTATTCAGCTGTAGCTGCGGTTAGAGTGGAAGCCGACCCCAACATAGTTGGAAAAAGGCTAGGCAGATGATGAATTTATTTAAATATATAATTGTCTAAGGCGTTCTAGAAACATTTCAAACTCAAACTCAAAGGATTTATTTCAATTAAACCATTACAGGTACTTTTGAATGTCAGAAGATCACACTATTCGGCGAACTATAAATATTGACCGTCTTAATGTAGTTAGAATTACTACTTATTACACAAGCCTCTACAAAATATAGTTTTTTAACAGACTGTTTAATTTAAGCTACTTTGAACAATTTTGTTGCCCAATACTTCACGATCCACAAGAAAACTTATAACAATCGCTGTGAGAAATCGAACACTTCAGCAGTTTTCAGGTACAGATTACCATTACAATTGGGCCACACCATACATATACTTTATGGCATATGAATGATAATACCAGAAAAGCTAGGCAGACCCCACAGAATAGCACAGATCACGCGATCTAGATTTGTAATTATTACAATGTCCGGGTTGTACTCTTGTGTACGAAACTACGAAGTAAGGATTTTACCAGTTGTGGTGCCAGGCGTAGGCACGTACTGTTCCCGTCGTATTTACATATTTTCGCAATATTGAAATATTTAAATCTGATGCATCACTTTCCAGAAGGGGAAACAAACGGTTGGATAGTCTTACTAAATACTTTACACAAATTTGCTTCAGACTTACTGGAACAGCCTAGTTTAACCCAGGTGGTTTAAATTAGAAAGCGAACTGGTTGATTTATTTCGTAACGTAACAAATTTTTTGGAAATATGTAGTTATTTGAAAATTGAAACATAAATGTAATATTGATTATGAGATTTCAGGTCCTCAATCTACAATCGGTCCCTCAGTCAACAAAACATTTGTGGAAACTTTCAATGAATGAATATGGCAGCAGTCACATGCGCAATTTAAAACGATTAGGAGATTTATGCGTTCAAACGCAACGTGCGAAGGAGTGGCAGAAGTCGCGGGCCCATTCGTGCGGCACCGGACGTGCGCCGGCGATTCATTACGTTTCGTGACGTACTGTGCCATTTATTACAATATAGGAGTACGGATGCAATGAATGCTAGATAACATCGCAGCGGCCCAAGGCGAAGATGGTGAGACGAGCTTGACTTCTAACGAAACACCGAATTGTACGACGAAGGGTGACGAAGAAGGCACAAGAAGGCTAGCTAGGTTAGAAGTACGGAGGCGTATTGAAAACCCGCAGTATTCTTCGGGAAGAAGCAAACATGATTCAATCTCATTTACTGTTTCTTATTGTAATTTGCCAACTCAGTAACCAAAGCCATATGATCTTTATCATGAGTTTAAGAGTATTCCTGAAAAACCAACTGACATTGATAGCCCTTTGAAGTGATCAAAATAAAACCTTATAAAATAATAAATATTCAACAAATGAATTTTTACTGGGTATAACGAAAATTTTACAGACGCATCTTACTTATACCTACACATAGCGCATCTACTTTGATTTTGAGCACGAGTTTACTTGACGGGTTACGTATTCTAGCTTATTTTTTTCCTAACAGTCATCAGTCAGCTCAATGGACGTCCATAAATTCTACGCGATAAAAATTGGAAGAGGCAAAGACAATAAACGCAATATTCCTCTACCCGACTTGGCTATAGGCCAGTTAACCGCCATACCAGCTTTGATGTCAGTTCTAAATTCAAATCGTAACTCTAAAAACAAGTGTTATATTTTCAAACAGTTTATTGGCTTTCGTTACAGTTACCTAGAGAAATAGTTTTATTTATTTGAATGGGCAACCATCTTGTGTCAGCTGATTGGGTTTGAATTTCAGGTACTTTGATCGGACTCTTTTATGCTAATGTCAAGGTTATAGGATCCCGGTCGTACTAAATAAGTCTACAGTGTCAAATACCTGTCGAGGTCACATCATTTTTGGGTGGTCCATTATTTACTCTATGGGGAGGTAGTTACGCGTACAATATAAATAAAGCTTTCATAATACAAAAGAGGGCCATAAGAACCATGGTGAGAATCCCTCAGTGGGTTTCGTGTAAGGAATATTTTATAAAACTTCAGATCACTTCTCACTTTTTTTTTTTGAAAAAGTTGCAGAACTTTGAAACCTTAGACGAAAGATGTAAGCGGGAGGCTACTAGGCGTAGGGACTTACAAAATAAATTGCAACCTCATTTAAAAGTAGTGAGTCATGCTGCAGGTTATCAATCTGTTAAAATGTTTAACAAACTACCTAGTACACTTAAAGTCAATATACAACATACATACGTTTATGCAGCAGTTAAAATCATTTTTGATAGAAAAGTGCTACTACACCCTTGATGAGTTTCTCTGTGACACATATAACTAGATTTTAATTACAATTACTATTTTTATTGACATGTATTTTGAATTTTTGACATTTGCACGGGTATTACCAATTTTTATTATTTTTGACATTTGTTTGGGTAGCAGTAATTATATTTTGACATTATTATTTTGCAATGACTGAATCGGTCTGTTTTTACATTCTATAAGTGACATATATTATTTTATAACATTAGTATTTTATTTGACATTATTTCTACATTTGACATTTGTAATGGTGGAATCTTAATTTATTCATTAATCGTGTCTATTAAATAAGTCAAGTAAGTAATGTCTAGTAAATTGTGTCTATTACCTGTGTGATGATTATGGTCTGAAATAAAGTTATTATTATTAGTATTCTCTTTATTTATTTTCCTTACATACTAATTTACATTTTTAAATATTTGTTAAAAAAATATATCAAAAAACATTTAAAAATATAAAAAAAATAGTAGTCCACCGGTGTCGGGAGCAGGGTCCAAGCTACCGGTGGTTAGGGTTCCAGAGACAGGAACCTCCTCACAATACGGGCCGTATCGAGAAGTACTGCCTTCTGAATCAGGCCCTTGATCCAACCACCAAGCGAAAGTTTTGACAGGTGGTCGTCCATGCTTTTTGCTATCAGGCCATTGGCCGTGACGACTATCGGCACAATGATAGCCGAGCTCACATGCCACATATCGACAACCTCGTGTGCTAAGTCCAGATATTTTATTTGCTTCTCTTTCTCAGCTTTCACGAGGTTCTCGTCATGTGGAATGGTAACATCGATTATCATTACGCGGCGCGCTGATCGGTCTATCACTACTATGTCAGGTTTATTGGCAACAATAGTCCTGTCAGTGATGATAGACTGATCCCAGTACAACGTGACATGGTCTTTTTCGAGAACTGGGTCGGGCACATACTTGTAGTACGGTACCTCAGATTCCACAAGTTTATATTTCAAGGCAAGTTGCTGGTGAATAATCCTGGCCACATGATTGTGCCTGTGCAAGTACTCGCCGTTAGCCAAACTAGAACAACCAGAAATAATATGTCTGATGGACTCACCCGGACGGTGGCATGCCCGACACACGTCAACCGTCCCATCCCTCATAATATACCTCCGGTAGTTGTTCGTCAACATAACTTCGTCCATAATTGCACAGATAAAACCTTCAGTTTCCCCAAAGAGGTCGCCGAAACGTAGCCAGGACACGGAAGCTGGAAAATCTACATCGGGCCCATGAAGAGCCCGGTAGAAGCGCCCGTGAAGCTCCTTGCTTTGCCATACTTCCTTGCGGTCATCAGCAGTAAGCACCACAGGTTTGCGCCAGTTCTCGTTAGCCATGGACAGCGGGGTGAGTCCCTTGTCCACTGCGACCACATCTCGGTGCATACCCACATCGGCCTTTAAAAAATATTCTCTGAGACTGCACACCTCGCGGTTGTGGAGGGTCTTCGCGTTTAAAAAACCTCGACCCCCGTATTTCCGCGGGATGTACAGTCTCATGATCGATGATCGTGGGTGATGCATCCGATTTGCGGTCAGCAATGTACGGACTCTCCTATCTAAGGCATCGAGTTCAGTCTGAGTCCATTTGAGTATGCCGAAAGAGTACATTAAAACTGGTATGACCCAACCGTTGAAGGCGCGCACCTTGTTCCCACCTGAAAGAAGGCTATTTAAAACCTTCTTCAGGCGTCCGAAGAAGCGCTCCTTCAACGATTGCTTCATGTCAGCTACGTCAATGCCTAACGCTTCCGACATACCCAAATATTTATAGCTTTCGGATGAGGAGAGGGATCTGAGGTGTATGGAATCCGAGACCTGAATTCCCTCGGATTCCATAATCCCCCTCTCCTTACATGCATGACTGCACATTTGTCCACACCAAATTCCATCCTGATGGCGCTACTAAAAGAATCAGTTATTTTTAGTAATCAGTCGCAATCTGTTGGGGGCAAACAGTTTCAGATCATCCATGAAAAGAAGGTGAGATATGACCTGACCATCTCTCCTCAACCGGTAGCCTAGACCTGAATAGGGAAGTATGGAAGAAGAAGACATGTTGCGCCGACCCCAAATAAATTGGGATAAGGGCAGGAGAATGATGAGGTAGTATTGATCGGTACCACAAGTTTCATTTTGTTTGTAGACGATTTTGTTGAAATATACTTTGAAATTAAAAGAAACTGCGAACGGAGGGCTCCTAGCGCGTGTTTTGACATTTTACATTGCGTAAATACATCGATTTTTAAATTGAAAATACAAATTCTACAGCATATTAGTTTGATTGTTTGCCACAATAAGCACAATCAGTACCATTCAAAGATCTAATACATTCTTAAAATTTCAATAATATTATTTGTAAAAATCGACATATTATTTACGTTATGAAAAACGCCAAACTCGTGCTAGGGGGTCGGATCGAAAAAAAAAATAGATTACCTGAATAGTAAATCACTACAATGCTATAAAACAGACACCTTTTGAAGGTCAGGGGGTTAGACGCAGTTCAAAAGGCGGAGGACAGAGTGCTGTGGTACTGCAAAAATTAGTTATCAAATCGACCACCAACCCAAACTGAGATATTTGGTAAAAAATAAATAAACGGATTCAATTCCCAGATGCATAATGTTATTCTGCAAACAGAGATAATGCTCTATAGGGATTTAATAACTCGCATATGTAATTCTGTCTTGATTCCACATTTCCTGCTCTTATACTGCACAGACGCATTTAACTACATGAACCTACTTACTAACATTACCGTCTAGTTCTTAACTGGGTAATCTAAGTAGGTTCTGCTACTTAACAAATAGTTATCAAGTTATTTAACTCTGAAATCTTAAGTCTATCAAAAACCAATTTCGGAAGCTCGACGCCTAGTGAGAAACAGCACCTCTCTTTAGAACCATTAACAGCTGAGTCTAGATTTTTGACCTGTTGATGACAATAGGCCACAGATTTGTGCCTGTTGATAGGATTGAGCCTATTGTGGTTGTGGGGTAAATATGGGTGCATCATGGGACGCCTCTGCCTTATCCTTTCTGGATTAATGTTTTGATTACATGTGAAGGAGAGGATGCTTCTGAAATTTACTAAGTCGCATATTTTGCTCTTCCCAATCATAATAGAGTACCAGACACTAAAGTAGGTACAGTTTTATATTGAGCCAGATGACATCAAGAGACCAAAAGCTTACTAGAACAAAATTTATGGCAAAGACTATCACTAATAAATACTCTCGTACTAAGGATCCAGGAAGAGACAACACTGAAAGATTTATCTAGCGTATAGCAGAAACTAAACTTGTCTCCCCGGTGGCGACGCGAAGTGTCATGGCGCATGTGCATCTATTCCGTTTGTCGCTTGTCTATTTGCGTGTGCGTCGCCCGGCGCGATCGGCGTGCAAGTGCAACAACCCCGGGTAAAGTCGCCAGGTTTGAGGTAGTTAGCGGGATCTAGAATTATTTTTGATGGTGCTGGTTTTCTTTTAAGGCTAAAACAATTTTAAGCGAACTCTGTCATGTGCATACAATTCGACAGGCTGTCCATACCTAATGATGCAGCGTTAATTGAATTTCGATTCAAGTGAGCATTATAAGTAGATTCATATTAAATAGGAAATCAGTCAGCTTGCTCTCAATATCTTAGTTATTTGCCTGAAGAGTGGTATTCCATTGGATCGGTTGAGAATTTGAAAAACCAAAAGACTGCTGCAAGCTGGCAAGCTAGCTAATTTAGCAAACGAAAAATATTTTACCAAAACACGCACGTTAAAAAAACTTCTCACTAATGATAACAACAAAAATGTCAATATGTAAAATACCGAAATAAAGCTTTTATCGATCCTATCGAACCTATTGATATTGTAGCTTTTAGTAGATTACAATCTATTTTAGTTGTTAGTTGAAGATAAGTATGAGTTATTACTAAAACAAGAGCGGTAACTACGCTCAAAACAAGACTATTTTTAAAAGAATTAGTGCGTCATAAAACAAATCGTAAGGCATTCCTTAAAACACTTAAAAAACAAGATGACTGAATAACTACAATTCTTACGACTATTCGTATGAATACGAACAGTCATAAGAATTCAATGAAACTTAATCAAAACGGTTAAAAGCAATAAAAAAACAGAGTATAAAATTTTAATTTCGTCATTATTATGCGCCCATATAATGACGTCATGCACATTAAGAACCACAATATTATTTCATCATCATCATTATTTCAGCCGAAAGACGTCCACTGCTGGACATAGGCCTCCCCTAAGTGTAATTTTTGCTTAGGAGGGGTTTGCCATAATCGCCACGCTTGGCAGGCGGGTTGGCGATCGCAGTACGGTCGATACAAAAAGCACAGAGAACGCTGCTGCCCATTCTTTGGTACATCCCTTAGTCGCCTCTTACGACACCCACGGGAAGATATGGGATGGTGCTATTCTTTGCGTCCGACACCATACGGAACAATATTATTTAGACACACGTAAAATGACAAGACATCCCAATCTATTCAAAAGAAGATCATTTACATTTGGTGGAATGCCGTGTTGACAAATAAGTCATAGTACCTAATTACTGAAAGCAAAACGAACTTATTTTTTGATGCAGCGAAGTTACTTATACATCTTGTGAAAATAAATATTTCTTGACTCAATAAAAATGGACGTTTTAAAAATGGTTTCAAACAACAAGATACAATGTAAGATTAAAAAATTATCAATCTATAGTCAGTTATGCTAGGCTTGGCTTTGAAAGACTTATTGATATAATAATAGTATGCACCGACAAGTTCACTATCATTTGGTAGAAGTCCCACAAAGTTGCAAACATTTGGCTGCACTGCCAGCATCCGACATGCAACACATTTACTACAAGTGCTCCGGCACTAACCTACCCCACTACACATATTTATGTCGACGTCTGGATCAATAATAGTCTGACAGTTTATTATCACTCCAATGTTACTGAGGGAATTATAAAAGTGTAAGTTATTATTTCAAAAGTTTCCATGTTACACGTGTGTCTTATCATTTGCATCATTTTAACAATTTTGTTGGAGGCGACTTTCAGTTCTAACAGATGCAGCTGAATATCAATATTTTACATGGAGGCTAGTTAGATCCAGAGTACCACGATAGGTACCCCCTTTTTGACTTCTGCAAACCCAGGGTCTGTCAGATTTATTGACTAAAATTACACGGTGTTCCTCAATGGCCTATCATCGGGATTTTAGAATACTTGCACTGACCGTAACGCATACAGGTCACCATGACTTTCATGCGAAACCAGTCGACCATTATAATAATTATGGATGGTGGCTTGCAAGCTTGGTTGGGCTAATAATAATAGAAAAATCAATCGTTTGCCAGAAGGTGTAACGTGTGACAATCGGACACGTGACTACAAATAGACCGCGATAAACAATCATAAATAGAACCAAAGAGCTAAATGCAGTTCATGTTTATCTCGTTGCAATATTAATAATGTATCATATCATATCCTCAGCGATGACAGTGACGTCATTATCAGTGTTAGTCATCTTCCACTGCAATGAGTCCTAATGGATTTTAATTAGATATGAATTAAAATATGGGCCAGCGCGTCGTTCCTTGAAAACAAGCATCAAAATCTTCCACTGTCGATTAATTTGTGAATGTTGGAATAAAGTAACTCGAGTTTGTGTTTGGATATTAATGACTTTATTAAATTAGGGGAATACGATAAGAATTTATGAATGGAGTGAAAGATGACATACTTATATGATCTAGAGAGAAGAGGACTACTGACATGACGACTAACAGAGAACATAATTAAATAGAAGAAGACATGCCATGCTACGCTGATCGCACCAAGTAAATTAGGAAGAGGTCAAAATAATGATATGCTAGATTAGAATTAATGGTGCATATTATGTTATTTTATTACAAACGTGGAAAGTATAAATAACGGACAAGACATGATACTTTAGGATAACACACTAATGTAATTTGGAAGATCTCGTATGTGAGCGAAATTGAAGTGAATTTTCAAAGAATACGTAAACGATTATGTTCAAACTATAAAGTGGAAATACGGTAAGGTTCAAGAAGAGACCTCCCACATTCGTACAAGGCTTAATTTAAATCCCGAGACTCAAACCAACCCTGAATGCTCTCACAAATGACTAAACCGATATAAAACCCCGGCTAACACAAAGTGCAATTATCGTAAAGCGAAAGAAGGTTTATCGTGCAACATACATCAGTGATTAGGATCAAAGCTGCGCCCGCGCCTACTGGAATTCGCGATGTACTCCGAGTACTGAGGAATAATAGGCAGTGAACGAAATAGCCAGTATCGGCGCGCCCACGGTTTTGCGTTTTGCAAAAACTGCCATGGAAGTGATTTCAGAAGATCAATGCACAGAATTTGATGAATGATAATGACTAGACAAAATCATCGAGTCGTGTTATGGCGTATGAAAGTTTTAGATATTTTGGTAATTTATAATTTTATGAGACTATTTCTGAAAGTTCATAAATTTTATCAGATTCTATAAACGTAGTCTCTCCCTCATTCGGCGTCCAATTCAACGTTACCATATCAAGCAAGCACACTTCTTGTACGCCTTATCGATTTTAGTGTCCGGTGAGAACCGAAATCCGTCCATCGGAGGACAATAATATAATCTTGTGTATTACGGAGTGGACTGTCTCGTTGGTCGAGTGGTCGCAGGCGCAACTGCTGAGTATGAGGTCCTGGGTTTGATTCTCGGGTCAGCCGAAGTGTGATTGGGTTTTTCCATCAGCAATTGCTCGGTATCACCCACTGAGTCTGGATTTTTGCCCGGTTGATGGCTATAGTCTCATCCCCTAATATATTATAAGTAACACACATTTAACTTGGGTGTACTATTTATTAGGTACATCTCTGCCTCACCCTTCAGGGATTAGAATCGTGATGTCACGTAGTGGATCTTCTGTCCCCTTCACAGTACGATTGGATTTTGTAGTAAATCAGTAACGGACGGGCCTAACGAGTACATTATGCGCATTTGTAACGATATCCGCCCACAGTCCGCAGACAACGGGATGGATGCATTCTGCAACCATTGTGAGATCACGTGAAAGCAACCGATTTATTGACTGCGGTTTCAAAAGGAATGTTTGTTATTAATGGTGGTTATCGACGTAACCCGAAGAATTACCAGACTTGAGTGGCAATGGGCAAGGCACAATGCTCGCAGAATGCATTGCCGATGGGGCCGAAAAGTTCTGGAGAGGCGACCGCGAACCGGAAGACTTTGCGTTGGAAAGCCTCCCATTAGGTGAATCGATGACCTGGTGAAGCTTGCGGAGATCCGCTGGATGCGAGACGCAGGAGACTGGTCAATGTGACGCCACTTGAGGAGGCCTATGTTCAGCAGTGGACGTCTTTCGGCCGAAATTATGCTGATGAAGCAGTCAAATCTTTGGTAAATTGGCTCAATATTTTGAAGAAGCAGAACAGTCTTGAAGGAGCAATGTTTCTCTCCGGTAGAAAAAAAATAGAGAGAAAGATAAACCAGGACCGCAAGACTAAGGTGATTTTGCAAAATCTTCTAAAACACAAGAATAACCCAGGGTTATTGTATTTGCAAGAATAATGAAGGAAGCAGCGATTTGTCGCGGTGCGCGGCGGGATAGTCGCGTCTTCCAAATGATAAACATTCGCTGTACCCACTCGTACGCCCTCGCCGGCCAAGATAATTGGATCCTGACTACGCGCAGCTTAGTGGGAGACCTGACTAGGCCCCTAATTATTATTTGACAGGAGATTAACCTTAGTTTGGTAGGTGAAACTGGTGGAAGGAATTTTCTACTATATAATAACAATTTTGATGAGGAACATTCAATACACTAGAGAGACATTTCTATTCTCACAATATTTGTTTTTTTTTTTCAGAATATATTTGATACTAAAGACCAACTGAAAACACAGAAAAGCTAATGGGAATTGTTAACGCCAGACGTGACAGCTTTGAAGCAAAACAAGAAGTAGTAGTGGGCGTTCAGGGGATTGGTAGCTAAGGGCACAGACATAACGACACGACACCAATATACACTGCACAATAGTTTAAAGGATTACAATAATACTAGGTATGCATTTATTATGAGAAAATGGACAGATTCCAAGCCTAACGAATAGAATTTTGGCAAATACAGAAAAGTGCATATCATGTGGTCCCAACAATAATACCATCAAATATCGTATTGAGAATGAAGAACGAACACTCAATTTTCATATTAATATTTTGCCCAGCCCAATGTCTCAAATACTTAAAATCTACATCACATTTTGAGAAACTTAAATCCGAATCTGAACGATCTGATTCAGTAGACTGCAGATTCAAGCTAATCTGACCACAGCTTTAGCTGTCTCCGGTGTAATTCCAATGTACAGGAAATTGTATAACGTAGGGCCGGGGTTGCCAGCCATCAGCGCTAATGTTATCTGCAGTTGTCCGCGTGATTGGAACATCGCAGGAAATCGACTTCATTTGCGACGAAGACAAGCGTTTATTCAGTTAACACTAACGCTGAGATGTTTTAAATCTTAGAAATATTATCTGCTTATGGAAAGCAAGGAACAAAGACATTATTTTGAGATATTGTCATATTCATGCTCTGATATTGAATTTTTTTGTTAACCAAACGTAAACCACGTAAGGTAAACGATATAGTTTATAGTTCATTTGGAGCCATAAGTTAAGTAAGCTCCTTGATCTTATCGAGTGAATTTTATTTATGGAAATTGAACACGACCAGTGCGTCTTAATCGTGTTCAAGAGTTACTGTTTGTGTTTTTGTATTGCTGTTGCTGCGCATTGATATAATGTCTTGAATATTGATGTGCTGAAATCCGCTCTTAGTTATATATCCCCGAGGAGACCAGTGAAAAAGTTACTTACAATTGTCTCTCATATTATCTAGAAAACACTGTCGTGACAGTACAAGGAAAAAATCGATCCACGGTGTTAAACAATTAGAATAATCGATGTAATCGGTGCCACGACTCTACGAAGTGGTATGAACGTCCACCGCTTTACAACCAATGCTCGCATGTCTAGAATTTATTATTTAGTAAATAATTATTTATGAATTTTTACCTACTGAAAAATTTTATCAGATTCTAATTAAAATGACTGAACAAATTGCCTAATTCAGCTTTTGGTCCGCGGTTTTCCTCGAATGGTGTTCGGGAAATATTCCACAGAAACAAACTACCCGGGATCAAAAATATCCTATGTCCTAATCAACGGTATAACATAGACCTGTGTGCCAAGTTTCATCCAGATCCATTCATCCGCTAGATCGTGAAAACGTAACAGACAGAGTTACTTTCACATTTATAATATTAGCGGGTCCAAAGGTCTACAAACAATCCAATTAGGCTGATTGACGTAAGAAAATATTTTCGGCTTCGAAACACGGGGCAGTTAAAAAAGAATTGTTCGAAATGTGAAAGATTTGGCGCTTGCACTGAAATGTGACAGACGGCTTGACGAATGGATATTCAGAAGAATCAGTGGCTGTGTTACTGTCACCTAATGACGTCAGTTGTCACGAGACGGCTCTCCACATGTCGTTAGAAGCGTCACGGATCTTATTAGCTTATAATATTTGTGTTTCACTTACAATGGTTCAACAATATTTGTTGCAAAATGTGTGGTTACGTTAGTGTCTGGCGATATAATTTGTAAGAAAATGTGTAGACTTATCTTCATTATTTTTTATTAACGAACTAAACTAATAAGCGGTTCTTGAGAGGTACGCGCTAAACGCTATTTGTTACGGCAGTTTATTACTAATGTGGTTTATGAGCATAATAAATCGATTATTTGCTCAATTGTCTGTTACAACTTGGAGACGGTAAACATCTCTTGGTAGAATATCTTTCTAACGAAAAGGTAGCTAAATTACCACTATAACATTTGAAAATTAATTATGGAAGTAAGGACTCAACACCTGAAACTTGGAAATCAGGAAACAAATTCAGTCAAAGCAGCTTGCAACGATAATGTGGGAACCTAAACCAGTTAATACAGAGATCACTTACTCAGTAGACCATAATGAAACTTCAAAGCCACTGAATCCGGTCACACTGACAAATAGACGCAAAAAGTCATGGGAGGTAAAAGCAACCGTATTCCAAAATAGTTAAGTTCATCATACTCTAGAACTGCTAGTCAAGCGTCCCGTTACCGAGTAATGCTAAAATTATCAGACCCTGGGTGGAGACAAAGAGATCTGAGTCTATATCGGGTGTGGCCATGTATGGGCTCGGTGGGGAAGCGCACTGTCCCGGAATAGGTGGTGCATCCTTACAGGGCTTGCAACGGTTGCTATCATGTTATGAATATGAAAACGTAATATCGGCAAAAGAATAAAAGACTTCGCCACATTTTTCGGCTTTATATCTGTTAAGTGCAAGCAAAAAGCATTAGTAGAATTACCGATTCAGCCCGCTGACATCGAGAAAAGGTAACTGATGATTGATGAAACTAGAGACATAGCTAACATTACATCCGAGACGAATTTAGGTGAGGTAAATCCAGTCAGACGAAAACGGGTAGAGGAAGAGGCGGTAACGCTGGAGAGGAGTATAAGGATAATACCAGGGAATAAAATAGAGTTAAACAAAGTAAGAAAAGAAGCTTTCTCTGTAGTACGAGTACAGTAATAAGTATTGCACTAAGCAATACAAAAGAGTCTAGGAAAGCAAAGGAGATTGTGTCTAATGTATTCTCTGGTCTAAAAATATCAGAGAATAACAAGCATCATCCCGTTCCAGTAATAAAAGTCTATTGAGCGTTGTTATGGTGTTCTTAGTCAATGAATCTACGACACAATGGCCGTCATAAAAGTAATGACAGGTACTAGCGTGATTTTGATCTGAAAATTCCGTGCTTTATCATCAGTATTACACATGATTTCCGTAAGCTGTTAAACTCAATGGAGGGTATGGCGATTGTGGGCGATGAATCGAATTAGTATATTGAATGATAAATGATCAAGGTTGTATAACTTTAACAATTTTTGGTTCATTTATATTAGATTGATCCTATTTGCAAAGCTTACAGGCAAGCACATTGCTCACAAGAGGAGCAGATGGGATCGATAATTCTGGTAAGACCCGGCGTTGAAACGACTCCCTGTAAAGCTCTTGAGAATTCACTGAATGTGAGTAGAACAGGGCAGGTCGATGTGATGATGCTGCGGGGAGGCTTTTGTTCAGTTGTCGTCGTTGTCGAACATCTTTCAACTGAAATAATGATAATCATCGGAAGATTCGGAAGAGCGAGCGCTCAATAACACTCTGACGTACCTAGTACATTCATTGATTCTATCACGCGTATGATCGATTCGATCGAACTAAATTAACTTTATGACAATAGCAATCATTTAGCATGCCTGCCGGCTAGATAAACTGCATAGTGGTGAATAACACAGACGCTAAAGAGTAAAACCTGTATGAAGCACCAACAGTAATATTCTTTATGCCCAAAATCTATGCTACTCAGTAAATTCTATATTTCCCACGAACCAGCCCTGATGCACCACGTCCAATGCAAACAAAGTCAAACATGGCGGACGCGGAGCTGCGTGCGCGCATTTAGAACGTACCGCGCCGTCTCAAAATTAACTACAAAACATTTGCTGTTGCTATGCGCGTGTCAACGCTTAGATATGCCCATTAGTTCGAAGAAAATAGCTTTCGCTATCTCTTACACGTTTTTTATTTTTGTTAGTTTAATGAAAGTATGTAAGCAGTATTGGTGCTATTCAAGCGTATTGGAGACCCTGAGCATAGAATCTCTTGCATGAGTGGTCTCCTTGGAAGGTTGGCCACCAAGGGTTTAAGGTCAGGGTGTAACGAATTGTGTTGGTTGATAAAATTAAAAAAAATAATGTCATTCGTAAAAAAAAGAACCTGGGTGAGACTTGTACAAGAACGTGAATAATAAGCTCAAATAAGAGAGGTTTAAATACCGTAGAGGCACCCATAAGTTTGTGAATTCAGGGTATGAATGATGATGTTTTCCATAATTTCATTCAATTAAATCTTTCCTGAAACAGAATTCATACAGCAACTAATTATTTTACCAAGGACGATCGATCTTTCTACAAACAAAGGAGTTTTCGCACAGATGGTGCGATCCCATACGATCGTGACATGTGGTGGACACCGATTAGCCTCTACACTGTACAATGACGCACTGCAGGTCTATTACGTGCAAGGTTAGCTGATGGCTACACAATGGATTCGAGGAATTGATTCAATGAAATTTTACATCGATTTTTCTTTAATTTGATGCGACTTTTCCAAGCAGACAATATAATACATTCTAAAGAGAGAGAAATTAATTTATTTTGAAGCAAGTTGAAGCAATGAGAAGGTCCAAAACAATGTCGGGCTGTATTAAATTAAATTGCCTTTTACGAGCGGTACAAAGTTATAGCTCGAACCTTTAAAAAGGTTTTTAGGAGTAAATACCACTGTGACGTCTAACAGGGAAGAATGGAAGAAGAAAACGTATTGCGCCGACCCCAAATAGAATGGGATAAGGGCAGGAAGATGATGGTTTATAACATGGTGCTTAGACAGAACTAGCGAAATATGTTTGTCCTATTTGTAATCCAATGTTTTAAGGGGACGGTGAACTAACATTTCTCCATACAAACGTAATACCAAAATCATACGCGATACGAACATAATACTAACTTAAAATTATGTTATTCGGATACAGACGATATTTATCTAGGTTCCTATTAAACTTTTTTTTTAAAACATTTACTATTTACGAAATGCAAGCGAATAGGGGATCGGACTGGGTCAAAATAATATGATTCTGTTTAGTCCGTAAGTTAGATTATCGAAAAATATTGAATACGTGTTTTTTGTTTTATCAAATCAATAAAAATTATGACGTCACACGAGTTTTCGAAGCACAGTATCGTCTTCATTTTAAGTTTACGTGAAAAAAGAAAAAATACGTGTCCAATAATTTTTGGAAATCTATCTGACGGACTAATTAGTTTTTTTTTGTCCGATCCCCTATTGCATTTCGTCAATAATAAATAGCAATTCGCTTGCATTTCGTAAATAGTAAATGTTTTAAAAAAAAAAGTTTAATAGGAACCTAGATAAATATCGTCTGTATCCGAATAACATAATTTTAAGTTGGTAATGTGTTCGTACCTATCGCGAATGATTTTGGTATTACGTTTGTATGGAGAATGTTCGTTCACCGTCCCCTTAACAGGATAAAGGATTAGGCAAGAGGCATCATGTTGCATAATTGATATTTGTAACACCAAACCATGTAAGGTCCTGAAGATCAATCCTCGTCATAGACCCAACTACGACCCACAACGTCATATGAGTCGATCATCAATTTCGCCAGGCTTCAACTAACAAGCATGATTGACGTGACAGAGCGCACAAAGGTCCCTCCGTCACGGTGCGTGACCTTTCCCACGTTATCAAGGACGGTAGTGATGTGAGGGATGTCATTTGATATGAACTTGACATTTTATAAGTTCGAGGATATTGCGTTTGTGTTCTGAAAGTGTTTCAGAATCTTGAAACTGTCACAGGAGCGTTGGATATCTCTGAGTGCCGCAGTTAGTTTAATTCGACTATTCAAAAGTGCCTGTAATTGGCCTACCTACTTGAAATAAATGCTTTGATTTTGATTTTTTGATTTTGCCGTGTTCGGCTATTTGGTCTGTCAGTGCTAGGTTCAAATAAATTATAATTTTTCTTTACAAAAGTACCTACATATTTCAAAAATATATTTATAAACATGGCAAAGGTAGAATTTTAAGTTTTGGAACAATGGCTTACAGCTGTCTAAAAAGTGAGCTCCACAAATTGCTCGGATACATTTTTTTTGAGCTTTAAAAACTGTCAAAATCGACTGAGTTACCCCATATTATAATGCCGTATGATCTAAGTACGGATGATCTCCTCCGGGTTACCCGTCGTTGAAATGTGAATAGGTAAAAGGAGAGACAAAGCTCAAGTCAAGCTGTGGGTGATGAAGCCAAGAATAAATCGGGTAGGAAAACCGATAAAAAATAAGTTTTTATTTATTCAGATAAAGATAATTTCAGAGAAGTAGAATAGCAGATCGTATAAATAAGATGGAGAAGACCTTCAAATCTGATACTGTTGGTATCGGACGGAAATAAACGTTTAATGATCAAGATGCAATTTGTCAATGTTAGCATCAATTGGAATTGACATCTATAATTAAATAGGGATTGTCCACAACGTGACGAAGCGTCTATCTAGAAAGAAGCTAGAAATAAATAAATTTATTGGGATCAAAGAGTAGGCAATGTAAATAGAATGAAGTGATCTCCACCTTATTCTATTCAGTTCAGTACTGATAAAATAGACGATAACATATGAAAAGATTATGACTTTGGGAGTAAAATCAATAGAAAACTTGGAAAAAGAAGAAGAGTACACAGTAATGGCAGTTCAGTACCAATAACACCTATTTTCGTGCCATATGTTGTCGATTTGAAATCCAGCAGAGACTTGAATTTCATCACCAATGCTCGCCAAACTGTAAGAAGAGCATCAAAAGCATCAGGACTTCAGAACTGAAAAAGCGAGGATTGAGGAGGCACTTACCAACCAGAGCTGGGTTGGCGTGGTGGATTACGCCTCAGTCTAGCTTACAAACTGAATTACAACGACGGCTCTTCTTAGCACTAAAATGAATATTTTTTACACCGATTATGGTACAATTATCGATTAAAATCCCTGTATCCACAAACCAATATTTCAAACCCACCAGCCCTAGATATAGGTATACGAGTATAACAATAATACAAGCCAAACATTGCGATACATATAAAGCTTGCCAATGAACTTGTTACCTAATGGAGGACAATGCGCGATAAACTTGCTACATAACATAGTATTTACAGCATTCAAGGGTACAATGATACGAAGGTTCGCATACGTTTCATACGATATGGGCTTGTGTGAACAATACTATTATAATGTGTTACATATAGGTAATTCACGATACATTCAGGTAACTTGTTCAGGGGGACTTTCATAAATAATTCAGCTCCGGTGTGTAAATTTGGTTTAGCCTAACAAACGATGGGGCACTTGATATCGTGTCCAGCCTGTCCTGTTGCTTGAAACACAGGAACTGATGGACGCTACTGAAAGCCAAACTCGTCGCCAAACTAAAACTGCTGTTGCATACATTTTGACTATGCAAGTAATGCAATTTTGTTTCAACAATTCTGCTGGGGTGCTCAGAATGATGTACCGAATACATGGTAACCATTTTCGCGTCGCTGCTGTCCCTTCTACCCTGTATATGCATATGAATGGTTAGAGTTCTTTGCGTTCCTGTCTTCCTGTACAAGGTAACGATCAGTAGACCGAAGAATGATGTATTACGGTGATTACTGCGTTTACGATGACCAAACCAGCTATTACACAGTCATCACGTAAATGATGTTCACAGATCTATGCCTCATAGTTATGAAAACACTACACTACAGTCATAGGACTGTAGTTTGTTTAGTCTTTATTCATATAAGAACTTGTTTGTCGTCGCAATCACAACATAGGTATAATATCTATGTAGAACGGTACACTACACTGTAACGACACAAACCATTATAACATTTAAACTTTTTAGTAGAGTTCACTATGAAGTATTTACATTGACTTTATTATTAAAACTTCAAATATTTATGTATACAGGGTTCCTATCGAGATTGGCAGAACGCTACCTGCTGCAATCCTGACGACGACCCTCGTTCTATCCCCCGCTCGAACATCACAACGTCTTTATTGTAGAAATAATGACTGAGACCACATGTCATGTGGTCTCAGTCATTATTTCTACAATAAAGACGTTACATTATAGACTGCAACAGAATTCCTCCCGCATATCACTCAAACAACCCATTAAATTGAAGAACAGAGCGCCCCTATCCGTTTAATTGGCTCGCGAGAACAGTCGGCCATCGCATCATCGTCCCGTAAATCAAATAATTCAATTGTGACGGTATTAGTGAGTTTGCACGTATTAATTTAATTACCAAACGGATCGCTCTGGTCTAGGTCAGACTACGAGTGCCAATTTGGCCAGTCTTCACTGGATTTAATGAAGTCTTACGAGTTGCGAGGCAATTGGCAGGATAACGTTGTTTTTCTGTTGAATCTGCTTCGGGTTCGGTGTTGCATATTGATTTTTTCGTAAGTATAGACCTGGGTTCGATTCCCGGATCGAGCTTTCGAAAGGCTCGCCTCCTATTACATGGGACTTAAACATAATTGGCGAAAGTGGTTATACCTACTTCTGCCAAAACCTTTCGCGGTAACAGGCGTGATGTTATGTTATAGCCCACCTGGTTATTCTTGAAGAATGCTCTATTTTAAGAATTTTTGTATCAGCAATATTGGTCTTCTCAACACAGAAAGCAACATTTTGGCATAGTATCTTAAATCATTATTATTGGAATTGTCATCGTCACTAAGAAGACGATCATGATTATTTTCCTGCTCTTCTTACATAATATATGTGGAAGGCCCAGTAAAATCGATAAAAAAGAAAAAAACTTGCAATTGAAAAGACGATCTCAAAATTCAACAGAACCATCAATAAAGCGTTACTGTTTGAACCGCAAATAAAATGCGAATTCAAAGATTAAACAACAAAAATAAGTACACACATATTCCTATGGGTAAATTAGACTGATTGTTTCCAAATTTCCAATCTCAAGGAAAACAGTAGTATGTAATGTAGTACGAATGTAACTGCAATTAGATCCACCAGCCGCATGTATGACGAGCAATAAAAACGACAGAGCACAATGCTTGTTGTTGAGATGACAATGACTCATAAATCATAGTTCGGTTCATTGAGGTATAATGTACTACGCACTAGAGGAGACGCCTCAACTAGATTTTTTGTAACACACGTTTCGGTTCGTGCACTGAACCTCATTTAGTATATGCCGAGCGGTTGCTGCGACATGACATATTTGAGTAAAGTTTTCTTGTCTAAATTATGCCTTCGTGTGCATTTAGATACTGTAGAAATAATTCAATAAATTTATGTAAAAGTCAAGGAGTGACTTTTCACTAGTAAATATAACTATTATCTTTAAAACACACATAATTTAATTATATTTTTTCCATTGCAATATGTCATCGCGGCGGCCATTTTTACGTGAATGTCAAAGAATAAAATGCTCAGACCAGACACTATCGACGTATTCAATGCTTGGCCACGAATCCTCTACATGCGAGTCAGAATTGATAGTAGGTTTTATAATATTTGCTTATGTATCAAGACAATTAATAAAAAAGTTAAAATGTAAAGATTGCATTGATAGTTTGACTATACTAAACTTCCACTTCACACATCTATCATGGGTACGTAATTTAATACGGCAAAGTGGTCTTGTCCTGAAATGTGATTTTTTTTAGTTATATGTCCGTAAACACCGTAAAGCATTTAATTAGGAAAGAAGTATTTGCAAATTTGAATCAACATTTACTGAATCAGCCATCAACATTCAATCACAGATAAAATAAAAATTATTGTTACAGTTTAAGTAAATTTTTATTTATTTTCTAAGTACATACGTACAATATCAAGTAGGCAGAATAATAACATTATGTCGCATCTGCACGTATTGATAGTAATCTATGAGAACATGACACCCCCCGCCTGCCCCGCTGTCATCAAGTGCGCGCACATTTTTTGTTTGAAATAGCTTCTCTAGTACATTATACCTTAATGGTTCGGTTCAAGGCTACGCTTTGGGGAAAACACTCGGTTAGGTTGCAGACACGAAATATCGTAAAATGTTTTGCAATTTGAATACATTTTTGGTGAGATAGGTTTTGATATTGATTCAATTTGGGAATGAAGACAGCGTTCATCAGCCTTTCAGGTCCATTTGAAAGCTATTTGGCAGTTTGCTGAACTGGGCGTATTTGGTGCAGCCGTGAGAAACACAATAAATTATCATTCAGCTTGATACCTCCACGCGTTCCTGAGAAAAAGGGTCTTGACAGACAGACGGACAACTAAGTGATCCTATAAGGGTTTTCCTTTAGAGGTACAGAACCCTAAAAAAGGATGGAAAATGCCAAAAGAGTTAAGAAATTAAAATTCCCAAATGCTTCAAGGTCGCGCGTGTAGTGAGATACCTGACACTTGAACAAAGTAAGAGCCGATGTAATAGCAATTGCCACAGTTAAGCCTGACATGGCTTCAGGGATTACCTAAAGTCTATTTAAAGCGCCCACGAGGGTGAAAAGGTCAAAGCCACAATATAAACCCACAGACTCAAATAATTTAGATACGCACGAGTGGATAATTAATTGGACGGACCTGATTTTGAAATGGGCATTTCGTGTTAACTTTAAATGAGTATCTCTCCCAATTGGCTATTTTGAGGGGTCGAAGAGCTTTTAATCAGGCTGACTGGTCAGTTGGTCACATGCTAACCGGAATAATAAAACAAAATGTGACTCCTCACAGGATTTTTCCGAGTTTACTAACACTGGTAGCATCTGATAGAATCCATTCATACTGAATAGTATATCAGGCAAGTTAAACGAATTCAAGTAGGATCGATCTTATTTTAGGCACCACTTAACATTTTATTGACGACTACTGGCAAATTAAATGAAGCCCTACACAAATAGTACGAGGACGACAATCGTTCAACTAGTTACAATCGAAATTAAAACTTCTGGAAACGAAACTGAAGCTGAAACCACAGGACCTTTTTATTAGACCAAAGTGGTTCCATAACTCTTTTTTACAATATTTGTATATCTCAAACTATCATTCGACGTCGGCGCAACATATCGCTTTCTTTTAATACTTCTCTATTACTCGTCGCCTCTTTTCTAGTCATAATATCATCCTTCACACAGTCCATCTTTTGGTCTTTTATATCTCACACAGTGTTTTGGTTGTAAGATATCTTAAGCCTGGCTGAAAAGAATTGCACCACATCAACTACATCAATTTCACCTTAGAATTATCACCTTCGAACAATGGCTCACAATGTTATATTAAATCTAATAATCTTGTACCCTACAGTCTCGTAAGTAATGCAGTTCATCCAGTTGTCAAGTCGTTGTGTTTGAATCCTTCACACCAGTACAAAAAATCCAAATAAAATCTAGGCAGATAACACCCAGCAATTTAAATAAATTTAATGATAATTTAATTAGTAATTTAGGCATTCCAAGCCAGATTATCGACAATGTAAATCTATTTTATGAAGAATTCTTTTCGGTGATTCACACGGAGTTCAATAATACAATAAAAACGAAAACTAAATCTATTTGCCCTAAGTTTATGTTCAGTGACTGGGCAACTAAGGGCATTAGGAAAAGTAGGGAGCGATTGTTTGAGTTGTACGGTCTTAAGCCCTACATTAACTCAGAAACTTTCAATAAATATGTTGCTAGTTACTCTAAAATCTTTAAAAACGCTTGCAAAGTAGCTAAAGCCTTATTCATTAGTAACAAGATTAAATCCGCCGATAACAAAATAAAGACGGTTTGGAAAATTATCAATAGTGAAACGAATAGAAATAAAAAATATAATAATGATATCACTCTAGAGACTTCACGTGGCCTTTTAAGTTCTAAAAACGAAGTTGCTCAAGAATTTGTAGATTTCTTCACTGGTATCCCACTTAAAACTACTGAAACCTTAAATTCGTCACCCTTGCTTTCTATTGAGTTATTAAGAGCGAACGTTTCAGCCTGTCCGGTTGAATTTCAATTTAAACATATAAACCCCATAGCAGTCATTAAAGCTTTTAAGGAAATTAAAGTCAAATTAACCGAAGATCTATGGGGACTGTCGATTAAAGTTTGTCAAGCTATTATTGAGACTGTCGCTCCGTACTTAGCCTTAATATTTAATTTGTGTGTGGACCAGGGAGTCTTCCCGGACCTTATGAAATACAGCAAGGTAATACCACTTTTCAAATCCGGTGACAGTAAAGACACCAATAATTATAGACCCGTATCCGTTTTGCCAGTTTTCAGCAAGGTGTTTGAAAAAGTAATGCTTAATCAAATGCTCATCCACTTTAACACCAACAAAATCTTACATGAGAAACAGTATGGTTTCACCAAAGGACGTTGTACGACTGACGCCGGTGTCACCTTATTAAAACATATATTTACTGCGTGGGAAGAGTCACAAGATGCCATAGGGATCTTCTGTGACCTCTCCAAAGCATTTGATTGCGTCAACCACGAAACCCTTCTCATAAAGCTCAAACATTACGGTTTAGGGAATCTTGCGCTCAGTTTAATGAAATCGTATTTAAGCGATAGACATCAGCAAGTACAAATAAATGGTGTCAATTCAATGGGCTTAAAAGTAAGCATGGGTGTGCCACAAGGTTCGATATTAGGTCCTTTTCTCTTTTTAGTCTATATTAATGATCTACCCCATTTATTTAAAAACCAACCTGAAATGGTATTGTTTGCCGACGATACTTCTTTAATATTTAAGGTAAACAGACGTGCCACGAATCTTGATGACGTAAATAACGCCTTACTGCAGGTTCATAATTGGTTCACCGTTAATAATTTAGTATTAAATGGGAAAAAAACTAAGTGCATAAGATTTGCTCTACCAAATGTCAAAAGTACTGATTGTGACATAGTATTGAATCAAGAGAAACTAGAATTTGTCAATGAAACTGTTTTCTTGGGGATAACGATTGACTCAAGGCTACAGTGGGGTCCGCATTTAACATCTCTTGCAGGACGGCTGAGTTCAGCAGCATATGCTGTTAGGAAAATCCGTCAATTTACTGACGTAGATACCGCGAGACTAGTCTATTTTAGCTATTTTCATAGTGTTATGTCATACGGTATTTTACTATGGGGACGGGCTGCAGACGTCGAGTCTATATTTATTCTGCAGAAAAGAGCCATTAGAGCCATATATGGTCTACGAAGGCGCGATTCTCTGAGAGAGCTGTTTAAGGAAATTAACATCATGACAGTACCTTGTCAATACATCTATGAAAACATCATGTACGTCAGGAAAAATCTGCATTTATTTAGCAAAAGAGGTGATAGACACCACTATAATACGAGAAATAGGGACCAACTAGTTCAGCCAGGTTTCAGGCTAGCTAAAGTAGACTCATCTTTCATGGGGTACTGTTTAAAATGTTACAATAAAATACCCCCTCACATTCTTCAACTGAGTGAGACGAAATTTAAAACTTGTGTAAAACGCACACTATGTAGGCAAGCATACTATAAGTTGGGGGATTACATTGATGATAAAAATGCTTGGCTCCATGCTGGTCCTGCTCCACAACCATAGGGGCAATTACATCGATTATCATGTGAAGTTATTGTAGAGGCTGCAGAAGATTGTAAAAATATCTTTGCATTGTATAGATTCAATGTCTTAATATTGTATAATTGCATGGCACATGTGTGAGTACTATGTACTATAAAGCCCCTTTTTACATTTTTACATTTAGTTATATTTTAGTGACGTTGCCCTGGTGGCTGAGAGAATGTCATGCTCACTCAAATGTCTCGCTGATGGTGGCGGGTGTGTCGGATCATTTAGTTCCCTTCAAAATGGTTGAGTTGAATGGTGCTGATCCATGCGTCATGTTCGTGAACGGGCGCTGTCAGTGGAGACTGGTCATTTCTTAGTTGCCATGGTGTAAATATATTTTTCTTTTTGATTTGTTTATTATATCTTTTTACTCTGGACGCTCTTAACTTGCACGTCTTGCTACATAGTTCTCACATAATATACCATCTCAACATGAATGATATAATGTACCAAGATTTTGTAACAAATTCTAATTTAAAAGAGTGTCCATGGAGTTTCTTGCCCGTTCTTCTTCATGAGATCTACGTTAGGGAACTGGCAACTACAGTACTTTCACAAGTTATTATGCCTTGTGATTGTGACTGTAGCGTAGGAGTGCAATGCGTCGTTTCGGGAGTTGCTGCGTCGGGCTGCGCGGCGCCGGATGTTACCGGCGGCGAGTGGTGTGGGTGCGGGGGCGCGCGGCGGCGTGTGCCGTGGCGGTGGGTGTGCGGGGCTCCGGGTCGCGGGGCGGCGGTTGCACGTTGCGGCGTGCATTCGTTGTTCCGTGATTCGGGGTCTCGAGCATTCGTTGTTGCGGTTTGCGTCGCTGGGTGCTTTCGTGCTCGCAGTGTTCGTTGTTGCGGGCATTCGGTGGCGTGTGGTTCGGCGTGGTGGCTTTCGGAATGGCGCATTGCACTCGTAGTTTCGTTCTTCTTCCGTCCTTCTGACATTCAAAAGTGCCTGTAATGGTTTAATTGAAATAAACGATTTGAGTTTGAGTTTGAGTTTGAGTTTGTCTGTCTGTCTCGATTGGTTCACCACGCATCCGCTGCCCTGACTCATGTCCTGTCCGTCTTCCTGTCTTAGGGGTCACTGAGAGATGCGACGCAGACATTGCAAATCTGATTAATATTTCTTGTTGTCACAAGATCTTTAGTCTAAAAAAAAACAACCGACTTCAAAAACACCAAAAAGAGAAAAATAAACTTAAGAAGAAAAATCTGCTTCTGAAATCGGTGACTTTTGTTTGTTTGACTTCATGTTTTTGCCACCGACTTCAGAAGCTAATTTTTCTTCTTAAGTTTATTTTTCTCTTTTTGGTGTTTTTGAAGTCAATTGTTTTTTTTTGCAAAAAAGTTTTTTTTATTTTTTCATTTTTAGTTGTAATAAGTAGTACCTTTATATAATATCCTATACTCAAATATTTACTATGCATTTAACATTCAACCAAGAAACCTAACCCTTAACCTTCAAGATGGCCCTATTTTTGCTTTCAACACTCTTAACCGTTGAGGAGTGGTACTACTCCTCAACGGTTAAGAGTTGAAAGCAAAAACCCATTATCAGCTCATCAACATGAAGACAAGTGATGACTGCTAGATGCGAATAATCAATAGCAATCAATAGCGTCAGAAAAAGCACGGAACACGTAATACGTGTATGAAATTCATATATAACAACTAAAAAAATGTGTATTGTACACATCTGCATACCCCCTCCGAGCATACAGGCGTGATGTTACGTCATGATAATGTATCTTCTATTATTATTATCTATATATAAATAAAAAGAGAAGTCCTGACTGACTGACTGACTGATTGACTGACTGACTCATCAACGCCCAGCCCAAACCCTTGGACCTAGAAAGCTGAAATTTTGCACAGAGGTTCCCTTTATAATGTAGACAAGGAATGAGGAAGGATTTTTCGTAATTCAACCCCTAAGGGTTTTAAATAGGGGATGAAAGTTTGTATTTTGACATACATCAAAAAAAAATACATACTCACGAACATATAACCTCCTCCTTTTTTGAAGTCGGTTAAAAAGACTGTCCCTTGCAATAACTAACGTTTGAACTGTTGAGGAGTAATCTCTTTTAGATTCCATTATTCATGATCATCGTGGCTGTGTATATTGTGCGCACTATCACATTTGGCGAAAAAAACCTGTGAATTATGATAGTCGTAATATGGTTTATATATAATTAAATATGCCGAGACGTTTCCCGATTGCAGACGGGTTCCAGTATTATAACCATACAGCTGAATATGTAAGTACACACGGCTACGCATCAAGCTATACATTTCCAGTTTACGCTGATCTCGCAATGTACGGAAATCCCATACAATGCGAGACCAGCTTATACTGGAAATGTATAGGTTGATGTGTAGCCGTGTGCACCAGTATTTTACATAGAGCGACTACCACTGTATCAATATCCTTTAATTTTGTAAATCCTGTCAGTATTTCAAATTTTCAAACACACAAGGCGCGCGTACGCTTTAAGAAAACTATTTTGGTCTTGTTTAATTCGCTGTTGTTTCGGGGCCAATAAATCCTACTTAATTTTACTGATAAGCAGGAATACCAACAATTTTCTTATACATTACGTAGCCAACGACCTACTTCACACTTGAACTTGCTTAGCGTAAAATATTAGAAGCCAGTGGAGTGTGAACAGAATGTTATAGGTCATAGAGTAAAGGACAAATTAGATTATGAGTCACAACGTGTATTAAATAGGATTGAAACAAGTAGCAACTAGGAAACAGGTACCAACGAAGTCTTAAAAGGCAGTATACAGTAGGTGGCCAAATTATTAGGGACAGTGCTTGATTTTATGTAGTTTATAGTTTATTATGTATATTTTAAAAAATATGTTGAATTTAAAGGGTTATTTTATCTGATATAGCTACTGCTACTATTATTGTTTTTGCCAAGTGGCAACACAGTGAATCCGTGCGTCATTTGTCAATTTTGGAAGGTTTCTTCTAATTCGGTCATTGTCTGTTAAAAAACGCGCTTCGCAGTATATTATATACTAGCTGTTGCCCGCGACTTCGTTCGCGAGGAAATTTTGACGTGTATGTATGTGTGGGACTGCCTCTGGGATGTACTATGCTCAGGGTTGGGCAAAATACAAGCATGTATTTAATTGAAATACAAATTACAAAATACAGTATCGCAAGTAATTAAAATACCAAATACAAATTACATTTAAGTAAGGTATTTGAAATATAAAATACAAAATACAGTATTTTACCTATTTTTAATTGAAATACAAAATACAAATTACATAAATAATTACAAAAACTTTAAAAAAAAAAATCTGGATTCGGTCTCCACGCTCAAGGCCCGCGATAGAAGCTACGCAATAGCTTAAAAAAATAACCGCCTTCATAAACCACCACAAAAAAAGTGTAAAGTAACTTTCTTTCGAAAGTCGGTAACAAAAATGAATTAAAAACAAAATAACCAACATAAAAGTTTTTATTTTAACCCTTTTTTGTTAAAAAATTTAACCCAAATTCTTGTCAACAACCTAATTTTCTTACACGTGCAAAACTAAACCGTTATGATTTGCCATCTTAGCATTGACAATACGACGTACATTTTTTGCGTTTCGTTGGCCAATTTTGACGTACAGTCATAACGTTCAGTGTACATAACAGGTGCAGCATTGCCAACTCTAATAGCTGCTTTGGGTGCGCCAAAGTTCACCTAAAATTTCAACTCCGATAGTTGGAAATCCGAAAATGTTCTTCCTAACATTTTTCATCCTAACAATCGCAATTCCTAACTACTCTGTCTCTAATGTTTTAATTCCGAAGCATTCAACTTCATAATGTCAGTAGCAATAAACATCTATTACACTATTATTTGTTTCCCTATATTTTCTCAACATAACCATCTTTTTCACTATTATTCAAAGTCATATCTCTTTTGTTTATATTACTTTTTATTATAAAAGGTCCCATTAAAATAGGTGGACAAAATTTTAGAAATCATTCAGACCGCTAAAATAAGGACAATAGTAAAAAAAAAATATACGAAAAAGACATTAAAATACCTACTTTTATAGGATGGGTTTGTTCTAGAGTGCCGGCAATTTATTATTTTAAGTCAAAATAAAATCACTTTATATAGTATAGTGTTTTTTTTTATGTCTTTAGTTAGGCTTACTAAACGCTGGGTTAAAATTTGTCCACCTATTTTAAAGGGACCTTATATACTATGCAAAGATATCCATAGGTTAGGTTAGGTTAGAACTGTGACCAACTACGCGCGAGCCGAGCGAGCGAAGCGAGCGGTGCCGCGGCAGCGGCCGGCGAGCGCTACCTCGAAATGGGTCGCGAAATTTTTCTATGTATTTTTTTCATAGTGCCCCAAGACGACACTGACCTGAATTTCATTCATTTATTTCATTTCAATACAAAAATCAGTGAAACGACCTTTAATCATTCTAAACAGTTGTATGAGTGAAAATATTATGGTAATTATGTTTAGGAATAAAAGCGTTAGGATAAAAAACAGTAGGAGTTTAAATATATTTACACTAATGATATTATGAATTACAATTTTCGGAAACATGAGTGTTATGAACATCGTCGGTAGCACTACAAATAGTATGAATGAAAACTTTAGGATGAAAAATTTTAGGAAGAGTGATCATTCGGATTACAAATCGTTAGGAAGAACAATTTCGGGTAAAAAACTTTAGGTGAGCCAATATGGACCCAGCTGCTTTACCATCATTGCACTCTCGCCTCGCACTCACACTCACGATCGCTAAATGAAGATATAAATATATTTTTGTTAAAATGTAGTTTGAAGCCTCAAGTATTTGAAATACTAATTACAAAACACTTCGTCGTCAGGTATTTGTAATACGAATTACAAATTACATTTTAAGGAAGTAATTGAAATACAAATACAAAATACGTATTTGTATTTCAATTACGTATTTTAATTACAAGTAATTCAAATACTGCCCAACCCTGACTATGCTAAATCGGATGAGAAATGCCAATCGAAGCGAATATATTCCCTTAAAATGGCCCTGTCATAAAATATGTCCACACATACATAATATATGTCTTAACTATATTTTATCTTTCTACCAATCTTTGGCTCCAAAAAGCCAAGGATTTCATTGACATACTTGCAAGAGCCCTTACTGCAGGTCGTCACAAAAAAAATTGTTCGCTAATAGTTATATCTTGCTAAATTTCAGGCCGGAAGTACAAAAATCAACTTACATAGAAACTCGCGAGAGCCTTTAGAACTCCCTAATCCGACCCTGGACCTAAATCTGTTCTTAGCAAACTTCTACTCACCATGAACTACGTCCCCACCAAAATTCAAGACTGTTGCGCAAAAAATGAAGGTTTTTTTATACAAACTTGCGAGGGCTCATAGACCACCCTAATCCGGCCCTGTCGCAAAACTATTTTATAGCGGATGTCTACTGACTATAAACTACGTCTCTGCCAAAAATCAAAATTATAGCACAAAAAATGAAGGACATTCATACAAACTTGCGAGGGCTCATAGACCACTCTAATCCGGCCCTGTCGCAAAATTAATTCATAGCAGACGCCTACTGACTATAAACTACGTCGCTGCCAAACATCAAGATTGTAGCACGAAAAATGAAGGACTTTCATACAAACTTGTGAGGGCCCTAAGACCACCCTAATCCGGCCCTGTCGCAAAATTAATTCATAGCAGACGCCCACTGTCTATAAACTACCTCTCTGCCAAACATCAAGATTGTAGCACGAAAAATGAAGGACTTTCATACAAACTTGTGAGGGCCCTAAGACCACCCTAAACCGGCCCTGTCGCAAAATTAATTCATAGCAGACGCCCACTGTCTATAAACTACGTCTCTGCCAAAAATTTGGCTTATAGCACAAAACATGAAGGAGTTTCATACAAACTTGCAAGGGCCCTTAGACCACCCTAATCCGGCCCTGTCGCAAAATCCGTTCTTAGCGGACGTCTACTAACTATAAACTACCTCTCTGCCAAACATCAAGATTGTAGCACGAAAAATGAAGGACTTTCATACAAACTGGCGAGAGCCCTTAGACCTCCCTAATCCGGCCCTGACACAAAATCTGTTCATAGCAGACGTCGACTGACTATAAACTACGTCTCTGCCAAAAATCAAGATTGTAGCGCAAAAAATGAAGGACTTTCATAGGGCCCTTAGACCACCCTAATCCGGCCCTGTCGCAAAATCCGTTCTTAGCGGACGTCTACTAACCATAAACTACCTCCCTGCCAAAAATCATCTTTGTACGTCCAGCGGTTTTCGAGATTTCGTGATGAGTGAGTGAGTGACCTTTCGCTTTTAAGATATAGATTTTTGAATTTTCAAGAAACAGTTTTTTCATTTGATTTAATCGACTTTTTTTGTCTAAAATAATCAAAAGGTAAGTAATGCCCCGTAGTAAAATAGTTTTGCTATGTTTTGTCTATGAATTTACATTTTATTAATAGTTAGACGCAATATCCTCAAATTTTCTTTTTTTAGGTTACACAAGGCTTTGGACACCTCTCCAAGAAAATGTAGAGAGATACTAACATTTTTACTGCACTCCACTCATTCCCAGAGAGTCATAGCTGCTATGGCTGAGGTTTCAAAATCTGTCGTAAATCGAATAAAAATTAAAATTGACAATAAAAAACCTCAAGCAATTCGGGTTGGAAAATGTGGCAGAAAAAGGATCACCACACTTCGTACCAATCGAAGAGTTAGGAGCATCTGCCTCGAAACTCATAAAAAGAGTGTTGCTCATTTGACCACGATGATGAACGACGAGGGTGTAAGGATTTCGGAAAGAACAATGCGTGGGCGGTTGGTCGAATAGAACTTGACGGGACGGCGGCCTTCAAAAAAACCACGCCTAACCGACAGTATGTAAAAGAAACGACTCCAATGGGCCAGACAACATCGAAATATGACTGTCGCAGGTTGGAGTCGAGGAAAAATAACTTTTTTGAATAATGCAATTAGACAATAACTTTTCTACTATTTTCTACTATTCATTCTGTTAATTTACAGGTACTTATGCCTTTCTGACGAATCAACTTTTCAATGGTCGACAAAAGTTCTTTTGTAAGACGAGACCATGGTCAACGATTCCACGGTATTGCATCGTAGAAAGGGTTAAACATCTGGTTAGTGTTACGGTTTGGTCTGTCATCTCAGCCAAAGGCATGGGGCGCCTATACACCGTAAGAGGAACGATGAAACAAGATCAATACAAGCGAGTATTAGAAACCCAGGTATTGCCGCAGGTCAATTAATTGTTCCCCGATGATGTCGAATACATTTTTATGCATGACTCAGTACGCTGCCACAAAGCCAGAAGCGTTACTGCATTTTTGGCTGAAAGAATGACACTGTTTTGCCTTGGCCAGAGAATTCAACTGACATGAATCCCATTAAGAAAATGTGGGAACTCACCAAAGGGGCCACTGCCAAAGAAGTGTCTACCACCGAAAGGCAACTTATAGAAACCCTCACCAGAGAATGGCATTATAATGCCAAACTAAAGGAAAATGCAAAACATTCTATTTAGAGCATGCTCCGACACATAGAAAGCTAGGTATCACCCTAGAACCCTAGAAGGGTGGTATCACCCTTTGCTGAAATAAGAGCTTTTTTTTTTCTTTCTTTTTTCTTTTTTTGAGAATATTTTTTTTTACCTGATTAATAATGAACAGCTTTGTTTTTTTTTTAACATTTTGGTTTTTTTGTGATCCCAATAGAACATAGATACTAATAAAAAATATATATAAGAGACCTACAACCAATTATTTATTACACAAATCAACTTAAACTCAAAAATTCAAAAATCTTATTACTGTCCCTATTAATTTGGCCACCGATGGTAGATAATGACCAGACTGCACTGTAGAAATTAACATTAACAGATTACTTGATAATAATTTTACAGCAAATGAAGGGGGCTTTTACCCAAAAGTTCATTAGTTCTGGGCAATACAGGCTGATAAAGAAAAATAAATCTTAATTAGGCATGAAACTTAGAAAAGATTTGCAAAGAAACACAAAATAATAATGAGCACAGAAACGTGTTTTGTAACCTAGCCACGGAGTACTAGCCAGCTCGACATACACTTGAAATTGCCACCTTTATTGCATAACAGTTATTTTGGAACTGCCAAATAAATAAATTATAGATTTTGGAGCCATATAATAATTCAAGAACTCAAAGACTGCTTCCTGCATTTACCATTGCTTTTGGATCCACGCCCAATCAGACATCTAAACTAACTAAATATAAAGCTTTTGCATCTATCCAAACACTTATCATCTGCCTATCCTATTCCCAAGTGTTCAGTTTCCAGTCTAATTGGATGCAGTTGAATACCAGTACTTCACAAAATGCGACTCCCTTTCTCACCTTCAACACTAGGTTACTGAGTTACACGAATCTCTGTGAACTGGTTGTCAAACTTCAAAGTTTCTGCTGATCGCAGATATACAAATGACAGCCAGGACCAATAGAAATGCGTATGGAGCTTTCTAAGACACGGACGGGTCTTGAACTCTTGGTATGCTAGGAGATGATCACCCGAAACAGCATTGCCAAAAATGACGGCTAAAATTCCCAAGGAGTCAATTTGGTTGGCTTGGAATGCATCTCCTAATGGGTGTATCCGTTTTAGTTGCTCGCATCGCTCTGTCCTGAGTCACAGCTATGTGAATAACTATTGTTATCTGTGTGTCGGCCTGTCTAGATATTATCTTGGTTTGAAAGGTTTATCAGCGGGTCTGCAGACAGTCGATAAGTGTCTGAGAGCAAATGATCGGAATTATAAATAGCTCCGTCGCAGTGTTGAAGATTCGATCTAATTTTTGTGGAATTTACCTAGTTTTAGTTTTTATGGATAAAAATTATAACGAACTCTTAAGTTATTAAATAATTGATTGTTTCAAAGAGCGCATATTTCTGGTTTCGTCGAGGATGCATTTGAATGCTGCTGCCAAATCAGAAATGATATTTGTATCGTTTCAAACTGAACCCAGGGAATGAGATCGAAATCTAGAAAACATTTTGATTTCATCCACAATTCCACACCCATGTCGATATCAGATCGAACAGTATTTATCTATCTCCTAACAAGTCCAGATTAAGGTGTTTACACCAATAAATAAATTAGAGTAAACGTATATAAATATTTTGATGTTGTTAACGCAGAAGCAATGTAACGTTCTGGGCCTCCAGTAAATATTTACATACAAAAGATTGAATGGAAATGGTGATTGAAACACATAAAGTACTTGATATATTTTTCCTGTGTTACCGCACCTATCTAACTTCCGAGACGTCAATAATCTACACTAATATTATAAAGAGGAAAGATTTGTACCTATTTTTGTATGTTTGTAATGAATAGGCTCAAAAAGTACTGGGCCGATTTCAAAAATTCTTTCACCCTTGGAAAGCTACATTCACCCTGAGTAACATAGGCTACTTTTTATCCCTGTATTCCCACGGGAACGGGATCTACGCGGGTGAAACCGCGGGACGTCCGCTAGTTTTATATATAACGCAAACGGAATATTCATCGTAAGGAGCTCGAGGTATGAAGGTGTCCCGTCAGGGCTGCAGGTTATTCGAAAGAGATACCGCGGCCTCGGCACAAAGGGCTCAGAAAGTTTTCTGAAAAGAGTGCTATGAGATATTGAGCTTAGCTATATATCTAATACAACAAAGCGTGAACTATATTAGTGCGTAGGTCTGTGTTATATGAAGTCGTCGGGGCCGGATATAAATCTGTGTTGAGCGGACGGCATACCGTCCAAACTTCTAATCACTGTAAACAGCGAGGTATGGTGTCCATTGCCCTGTCAGTCACGATAATTCTACAGGATAATACACTCTTTTGAATTTATTTTGTTAATTTTTAATCTATTGCATAGATTCTATCGCGGGCCTTGAGTTGAGCGTGGAGAGCGAATCCAGAGATTTCCTAACAAAAATATTCAGGATTCAGTATTCAACCAGGTTGCTATGGTTACGGAAAATAACAAGGTTGTCAACTGAGGTTGTCAAATTAAATAATTGTTTGTCTCTCTGCTTTCTCCTTCTAAAATATTCTTACTCGTATAATTTGTGTACAAAGTGTTTTAAATATGAATAAACAAAGTGCATTTATTAATGAAGAAAGTCACGAAAAAATAGTGAAAGAAAATGAGTGAGGAGTGAGTACTCTATAAACATTCATTTTATTATTAGTACGCATCTATCATAAGTTTTATTGGTTTTTGCATTACTATTCTGCGAATCGGTCTAAAACGATTCGTTTTCTTATAAAATATCTACATCTACATCTACACTAATATTATAAAGAGGAAAGATTTGTACCTATTTTTGTATGTTTGTATGTTTGTAATGAATAGGCTCAAAAAGTACTGGGCCGATTTCAAAAATTCTTTCACCCTTGGAAAGCTACATTCACCCTGAGTAACATAGGCTACTTTTTATCCCTGTATTCCCACGGGAACGGGATCTACGCGGGTGAAACCGCGGGACGTCCGCTAGTCTAAAATAAAATAAATAATTTTCATATTTTTCAATGCTAAGACACTTACGTCAGGCTGTCAATACTTTTTCTTTTAAATTTTCTGTCATAGAGTTTCTTACTAGCTTAGTTAGTCTATGAAGGTTAGTTTTGATTTATATAATGTACATCGCGCGAAATTCGAAGATCAAACTCTTAATACCGTTATTTTTGTTCAATTTTTTTGAATGAATAATTATTTTGGTGTGTAATTACACTATTAATACTTACCTAATTATTTATACCTATTATTGCATAAGTTGATAAAAAATGCTATGCAATAGATTTACCGCGGCAGTCTCCGAGTGCCACACGTTTTTTTTAGGGTATTTTTGCCAAATAAACACAATTTTCATTCTTTCTTCTTTCTTTTCTTTCACGAGCAATAATATGTAGACATTTGGCAAAGTTAAAAAAAAATATTAAGGGTGTCTTTTACCAAAAAAATGGGCAATTTTACCAAAACTTTGTTTGATCTTGCTGCCTTTGTCTTTGTGTAACCGATTGTTATAAAGATCAAAAATCTATATATATGAGACTCAGGTTTGAGCACAAGAAAAGTCAGAAATCGCGTAAAAAGTTTCCGCTAAGTCAAAGTCAAAGACAAAAACATTTTTTTCAAGTAGGCCAGTAACAGGCACTTTTGAATAGTCGAATTAAACTAACTGCGGCACTCAGAGATATCCAACGATTACTCAAGCCGCCACCCAGCAAAGGTCTGACATAGTTTTGTATGACAAAACTGACAAAAAACCCTTACCAAGCGACGACGGCCCAAGCAACCACTGAAGCTCACCGAGTGCGGCAGTAAACTACTTAACTACTGAAGCTAAATAAACTAAGCTACAGTCCCAGTCACAAGGCATAATAACTCGTGAGTGTACTGTAGTTGCCAATTCCAAAGCGTTGGTCTCATGAGAAGAATGGCAAGAAACTTCATGGACACTCTTTTAAAATCGTTTGGGTTTACAATATGTTCAAGGTACAAGGGGCTATATTCCAGACACCAAGCTTGGATCCAAATAGTTCCTAAAACGTAACTAGACGGCGGCGGCGTTGTCGTCGAATTAGAAGTCGCTATGGTTTCGTTACCGCGACGAGTTTAAGAGGGTGCGCGGATTAAAATCAGTTTAGAGCAAAAATCCAAATTGGTAATGTTTACAATCTGGCATTCCGCTAGATATCCTAGACAGCTTTCTCGGATCGCCAGCAGAGAACCAGGTTGTAAACAATACCAGCTTGGACTCTTGTTTGTAAGTTATGTTTGATAGCAGAAAGGTCGCAAAGTGTGACTTAAATACATACGTATATACACTCACGCCGTTTTCGCATGGGGGTAAGCAGAAACCACAGAACGCCACCTGGTACGATCCTTATTATATTATACATAATCCTTTTACCTAGTCCTAGTGTAAATGCTGTGTTAGTTGATTAATTTATTAATTTCTTAGTGTGACTTATTGCATTAAAATACGATAATCTTCTACCAATAATGCGAAAGTTTGGATGGATGGATGTTTGTTACTCTATCACGCCATAACAGCTGAATGGATAAAAATTGACACATAGATAGAAGCATTGGTTGCATGCAACAAGGACGTAACACAAAGTGAGTTTTGAGATAATTCAACTTAAGGTGAATCCTCCAACCAGCCCGCGAAATTCAAATTTTCTTAAGTTTTTTGCAATTTGCAGGCCAGTGATATGTTGTATGTTGATGATCATTTAATTCGCGGCTGTAAGACATAAAGGTTCCGGAATGACTTTTTACAAGGTCAAAGTCATTCCGGAACCTTTATGAGCTCGGAGGGTTGTATTAATGATTTTGATGATTATAATTCTGTAACTGCATACGTCTTACACCCGCAAATCATATTTTAGAAAAGAAAAGAAAGAAATAACATTTATTGGTACAGACACAGGGCATACATATAAAAATAAACATACAAAAATTAAAATGAACAACGTTTTTTTTTTAAATAACTTAAAACTATTTGGTACAAAAAAAAATATTTGCCCCACGGCTGCTCCAAACAGGCCCAGTTCAGCATAAATGTCAGGCAACTAAGTGCCTGACGCTGGTTTTCAACTGGACCTGGTTCACTAACATACAACCTAGCACTGGCCTGCAAATCGCTAAAAACGTAAGAAAATTTGAATTTCGCGGGCTACCCTGGAACATCCACCTTAAAGATTAAGATTGTAATCTAGTCAATAAGTCAACAAGTGCTTTTTAGGTCAATAGTTTTTCTTCGCATCCGAAAAATATTGAACGAGGTGTCATTCGATTCGGAATAACGACCCGTTAATTTTTTTTAAAAATCAAGAGCCGCTTGCTGAAGTTATAAACAATTAACTGAAAGAAAAAGAAGGGGTTCCTTTGGTTTCTTGCATAGCTACCCATAAAATTATTATAGAAAAATTTTGTTTGGTTTGTAAGATAATTTTGAATTTCTTTTTGGGAACGTAATCTCTGATGCAAATTATCACTTAAAAAAGAAAAATTGTTCCTTATTTTTTTTTTTGCTTAAAAACGGATTTGTTATTTTTTTTTGTTACCACCTGTAATTATTATTATGGAACCATTTGCTTTTTAAATAATAATTTGCATTATAGATTACCTATGTTACCAAAAATAAAAAATTAAATAAGGTACCAAAAACAAAACAATAAGCTATAAATTATTCAAGCTTTAAAATTCTTAACCTAAGTAAATTGTTGATAATAAATTGAAAATTAACAATATTTTAGTTTTAATTTTGAAACGGGAATCTCTTCGATACCCTTTGGTAAGGCTGGTTTTTCAGACTTTCAGGTCACTGACTACCTGTTACGACTGCCGAGATCTATATTATGGCAGCCGGGACTAAGAGCCGAACGTGCTTTCCGAGGTACGGAGGAAACTCGGTATGTGCTGGGCGGTCACCCATCCACAGACCAACCTAAGCAGGTGCGACTTAACCTTAAGATCGACCCGAGTGGCAGTTATTATTAAGCCACGACTTCCTCCGGAAGCATGGCCCAACATAGTTGGAAAAAGGTCAGGACGATGACGGTGACCTCAGTTTTAGAACAGCAAATTATAAATTGTCGTCCAACATTGGATACGGGTTGCCCAATAAAACAAATATCCGTTTGTTTTGGCACCAGCTGATGTTGTCTTTAAAATTCTGTTATTATTATAAAATAAAGGCCACTGGGTCTTTAGAGAGACACAGTTGGATAGAGGAATGATCTACGAAAACAAAATGTCATCTTAAAAGAAAAAAAAACATTGTCATTTATTGTAAAAATATGGATAGAAAAATATTTTCTAGTTTAATTAAAAACTTTTTGGTGTATAAAACTCATTTTCTGAAAAAATGTGGGTTACGAGTTGTCAACGTATGACCATCGATAATGATAACACAATATGATGGTTACCAAGGCACCCTGCTCTAAGTAGGTAATTATAGTAACAGGTCTATAGTATGTCCGGATAATATGAGATACTAGATGAAAAGCTCAGGGTTAATTAAATCACCGGATACCATGCTCCCTGCAGTGCATAGGCTGATGATGATGATGATACCACGCTACGTATACAACTGATAGCCTGAGTTACAAACATTGAAATCCAAGTACAGCGGATATCTACATTATTAAAAATCGCGATTTGAAACTCAAATGGATTTGGGCAATACATATAGCAATACGATAGTAGTTCAAAGTTGTAATCAACCGGCGTCCTAAGACTAGAAAAAATGCTGATCATTCGTTAGTGAGGGGGGTAGATGACAATATTAAAACGTGGATGAGATCGGCACGGGAGCGTGAAGATCGGCAAAAGCAAAGAGGCCTACACGCAGCAACGGGTGAATTCAGGCTGTGAAATTGTGAATGATTACCAACTATATCACAGCGTTAAAATGTAGCGAACTTTTGTACTATGTACGTAATCTTTATCGGTAGGTTCTTATTTGTCTCCCCTCAGACAAGTAGGTATTTGACAACGAAAACCACCTTCACAGTCCACGGTAACTAATCGATTAGCAAAACAATAGTTATACAAGCAAAAACACGAACAAAGCCTAACTCATTATCTAACAATTAGCGATTCAACGCAGCATGTCGTACGAGTACAAGGACGCTTGTTTTATGCAAATCGCTCGTTTTATGAGCTGCCATAGGCTTTTGTATAGCAGTTCTAAGAAACTTATTGTGTGCATTATGAGCATTTATTCCAGTTGAGCATAGGTACTTGAAAACATTAAAATCGAAAAGATTAAGTGAATCTTGAGAAAATGAATCTTGTGACTGGTAGAGAATACCTTGTGGCATTAAGTCCGCCTATGTACCACTCTTGTGCATGAAGTTTAAATAAATAAATAAACATCATAGAAGACAAAAAAGAGAGGGAAGTAGATATTACACAGATGGAACAGCTAGGCTAACAACTACAGGTAACAATAACGCTACCATAGAAATTGAAGAGTTGGAAAACAGAACAATATTATGATAAATACCACCGACAAGTACTAAAGCACGTAATAACGAATGACTGATTTCAAAAGTCTAATAGAATAATAACAACTGTTATACAGAGTAATCTAATGTAATAGCATCCCATATTGGCACGTAACCTGATGAGAACAATCATGACAAAATAGATTCAAACCCAGACAGTGCGAGATCCTTGGCATTCAGTCGCCAATCGAGATACTAAACAGATGTCACAGAAAATCCACTAAACAGTCGTCGTAGTCGTCTTCGTCTTACTCGTGTGGTTAATGCCTATGCTGGTGTCACCGATTTTTGCCGCCCATGGTCCTCTGACTTGGCTTCACGCACGCTGATTTCTTCACCAAGTTTTCCTTCACCAAAAGAAGTATAGTAATATTACAATGAGCATACGTGATTAGGGGTCACTAATCACTTGCTGCAAATAGCATGGACAGGTATCTGAGCACATACCATTAGGCTAGTTTAGGGTTCTCTGATCTAGCTGCTGCCAGCAATCCTGCGGAGTCATCGGTTCTTAGGTTACTTGTCGCTCCATACTGCTTTACCTGGGGACACGGGAGTGCCCCCGCCAAGTCGAGCAATAAAGCGGCACGGCCTTACCATCCTTTTCTCGAAATAGTTTGATTCCGTTCCGTTACTGTTCATCATCACATTGCTCAAGGAGTGGTCCTTTTGTACATACATCTCTATTTTGTGATAGCGTCGCTTGAAATAGTATATTAATAGTGGAGACACGCAATTATGTCTCGAATGTTATTCATATTCGGCCGAGACTTGTTTATATTATTTTCACTCTCGATTTCCTTACATACTGATGAAAAACAGCAATCGTACTAATTAATTTCCGATACATGATGCCAGAAAACATAGTAGAATCAAATGCTTAGGACTTCCTGGGAGTGATATAGTGAAAGCCGCTTGCTGATCTTCCATCAATGGATTATTTAAATCGGCCAGATCAGTCGTTATTTTAATGAACATCAACGCCTCCAGTGATGGTCTTCAATCAGATCATGGTTCAAAATTAATTCTGAACTATTCTACTTCATAGTTATCATCAATCGACGTAATACAGTAGGTACATTTAAGTATTTACAATCTATTGTCAGAAAACCCTGCCAAGATAATAATCTACAATGTCTAACTCCACGCCACCATTTTCGATTTTAGAGAAAACATCTATGTGATGCTGTTTTTACGTTGACTTTCACGTTATCTGAGGTCAAGAGATTCAAGTGCTCTGTGCTGTGTGGATGTGAAAACCGCAATTGTTTTATCAATTTAAATAAGTCCGACTCAATTTAGTGTAACAAACAATTACTGGCGTTACTCGATGTGGCCATTAGAATAAGACTGTGTCCCAATATATAGGCAATGGCGGTTTTAAGGAAAATACTGCCCTGAGATATATTTGTTGCCTCCAAACGAGATTTATGGCGTACACATAGTTATTCCAGGTCTGGGTATTAGTGTATGCCTGTGAACGCACCCACGATACAGGAGAACTTCCTAGTGATGGAAATGATTTTTTTATAAAAAATAAACCTGTTTAGGTAGAGTTTCATAAATGACTTTGCTCTGGAAGTCTGGAGTGTAAATATGGCTTTGCGCCGCAAACGATGTGACACACGATATCGTGACCTGCTTGTCCTGTTGCATGCACATTCATGGACCTGATATACACTTTTGAAAGTGCCAAATGCGCTGACTCAATATGACTTATCATCAATACGCTGAGAACAAGAAGGAATATAATTGGTTAAACCAGAATAAGATTGCATAACTGTTAAGAAATGCACCTAATCTTTATTTAGATCAGTCCGTACTTGCCAGCTAAGTAAATGTGTGACACTTTTCATAAAAAGTGAAGGACAGGACACCGAGGACACCCATGAGGTTATTTCTTTCTTCGACGTGTAAGTGATTTATCTGCAGTTGAGAACGCCCGAAAAGATCCAATAAAAAATGTTAAGCGACTTTCGAGTCCGAAAACGGTACACGTTTGATCACAGTTTTAACTTAATCTTTATCTAGCGAGAGAAGTTCTCTGAATTATTCCAAGTCCGTGCTAGCACTCTGCTAAACTTGGTCCATTCGAAGAAGTCCTTATAACTTGTATAAAATCTCAATATTCAGGTATTTAAAAAGCCCTCGCTTCCCCTCACAAATTGTACCACCCACAATCGCCAATAATACTAGTACGAGCGCATTCTACAGCCAACAGTTAACCGTTATCGTAAACAGAGGCAGGCTCGCCGCCTCTGCCTCCCCTGGACCAGCGCCAGAGAGATTTTAATGTGAATAGACGACATGACTCTGGTCTTGTAGTGCTTGTTTTGTAGACTACAACTAGCATAGCTCCTGGGCCCCGAGTCTGCTATTCAATAGTGTCAGAATGGTCGATCATTGATCTCATAATGGTTGATTTACGACAAGCCAAAAAGTACCTTAAGTCGACAGGCATAAGGTACTTTTTGGCTTGTCATCAATCAACCATTATGAGATCAATGATCGACCATTCTGACACTATTGAATAGCAGACTTGGGGCCCTGGGTGGTTTGTCTGCATAGTGAGGACCGAATGATTTTCGGAATCAGTACTAGCTTTTCTTTTTTGACCTGGTGATCCGCTGGGTGTGAGACGCAGGGACCGGTTAATGTGGCGACACATGGGGGAGGCCTAGGCCCAGCTGTGGAAGTCTTTCGGCTGAAATGATGATGATGATGACTAGCTTTTACTGATATCGGTTTATTCAATTGTATCGCTTATTGTTGCGAGTCTTCATATCATAGTATTTGTAGATTTTAATACGTATAAACATAAATAATAACGGACTTCATACGATAGCCAGTGGTTACTAGCCCTGGTAGTGCTTGTTTTGTAGTCTAATCCTCGCATAGCTGTGTGCAGTATTTAAATTATAGTGGGCAGATAGCGATCTATTATTGAGGTGTTTTCGTTGTTTCTAAAAGTATCAATTGCTTTGCACATCGGTAATGACACTCATCATCTGCCTAGCCTGTTCCCAACTATGTTCGGGTCGGCTCCCAGTCCAACCGACTGTCCATAGATGAAGCGACTGTCCATCTGACATCCACAACCCATGTAATAGGTACTGGGTATTACGATACCCTTTGGTAAGACTGGTTGTCAGACTTTCAGGTCGCTGACTACTAATATGGCAGCCGGGACCAACAGCTTAACGTGCTTTCCGAGGCACGGAGGAAACTCGGTATGTAACGGAGGGTCACCCATCAACAGACCAACCTAGGTAAGCGTGGCTTAACCTAAAGATCGACCCGAGTGGCAGTTATTATAAAGCCACGCTGTTATTATACTTAAACAACATCGCAATTGACACTAAAATTAGAAATATAGCCCTCCTAAAAAAACTATAACTGCCCCCTGCGGAAGTAATTCTTGAGGTTCGTATTTTCATGGCGCGTGGAAATCTACTATCCAGAATGAATAAACTGAATAATAGTAGAAACGACTGCTTACGTCATAATCCGTCGTTGTTTACCAGGCACATTTCCAAGATGGGCTCAAGATCGACACATCTCAAGATTATATTATAAACATGACTTCAAGGCCTGGATAGAAACCAAAATTAATACAAATGTAAAAAACAAAAGTGCTGAACCATAGTGGCAAGATTACAATAAAAAGATTTTGTTGCACATACGCTCAACATACGGCTACATGGGAACTTACAATACGTCGAGAAAAGGTGCACGGTTCGGGATGGTCGTTTCCTATGCAGAATAACCGGCAAGAAACTCCAAGGTTACTCTTTTAATATGATTTTGTTTCACAATACTTTCATGTTGATGATGATGATGTTGATGGGGGGACAACATAGACCCTACACAAGATAACATCTTTCCTTTCATCTTTTTACAAATGAACGGCATAAAAAGCAGAAAATACTCCACGTCGCATAGAACCTCAGCCTCATTATACTACGTCATTTAGTACTTGTATATTTGGCCCAGATTCGTGCGTGAAACGCGCAGGCGCGGGTTGCATAACTCGTAACGACCCAGGAAACAAGTTCAGTCCACATCTAGGTTCGTACAGCCTGGCTGGAGAAGGTCGCTATCGATCCCAGTTGCGTAACTCCGCGGTTGGGGCCGATAGCGGTCCTATGTACTGGATAAAACATAGGATTGAAGCACCTATATATAATTGAAGAAGTATGCATAATATATATATTATAATAATATATATTATGTATACTTCTTCAGCATACAATAACTTACCAGGGCTCAAAAATAAGAAGTCTTTTGGACATGTTACCAATACTTCAATAAGGCTAGTATGATGACGAGGCTTTCAAAGGCAGACCCATGAAAGACGACATAAATTCATATTGAGATCATCCTTAATAACGTAGAGGCTTGAAAAGTTCATAGGAGATTGAAGAACATGCTGTTGGCCACTGGAATTTGCTGTCTACAAAGCAGGCCTTACTTGGTTGGTCCTAACCAACGGTCACTGGACTCATTTGGGGGATTACAGTCCATAACTCCATACCCTCTCACAGAGAGTCTGTGTCGCAACAGTTGAACACATAGGTTAGTTTTGCTTGGTAATCCACCAAACTTTTTTTTTTTTAAATGGGCTTACTTTTGACCTTAATCTTGCTCTAAAGGCAGAGATGAGGTCGACGATGGAACGAGCTTACCCAGAAGAAGCCTATTTACTCGCGACTTAAATAGATTGGGGTTATATATGAACTCGGGAAAACCAAAACGCAAGCAGGGAGTTCCACTCCTTGACTGTGCGCATAATAAAAGATTTACCAACACTAAAGAATGTTCAAGAGTACACAAACGTTTTATGCTGTTATACTGCTGATGACAAGAACAACTCCCTACCCTTCGAAAAACGGTCTGAAATGTCAGGGTTGAAAGCATTACGTAACAGAGGGTGGTTGGGTGATGCTACGTCGCTAAATGTCGTAGTATTATGCAAACGAATGAAGATACGAACGACAGATATACAAAACATCATACTTAGTTCAGAATAAACTACCATAGTATTTCGTGGGCTTTGCACGCTACACATTTCAGAATTATCAATAGAATTTTATTCAAAGACTTTCTTCGTTGTTACGAAATGCTTTAGATTCGTACGGTCATAAATTTTAGTACAGTTTATTGGCTTGCTATAAATTATCGTCATTCAGGTCTAAGGAATGGTTTACATGAACGAAATAGAACGACGTAAAGAATGAGTGAGTTTTACTGAATGAGTGAAATAAACAATATGGGGGACCATACCATGTTAACCAACTACAATAGGGATATTGTACTTGGTTGCTTAGGTACTCTAAACTAACTTATGTTATGTTAGTTTTATTGAACAATCAGTACCTATAAGGGCTCGTTTACGGAGATGCGGAGCGTCGCGCGGCGCGTGCAGAAGGCTCGTCTCGTGCTTTTTTATTAATTTACTGAGAGAAGGGTCCTCCGCAGCAAACGCTGCACTTTAAACTAACGACCGAAAAATCGCTTCTCGTAAAATTGACGTTTGAAATCGTTAACTTTTTCATACATCGCCATGTGTTTGAATTAAAAACGAAGCAGGCGCCGCGCGACGCCCCGCGCCCGTATGTAAACATGCACTAAGTTGGGAATGACGCAGGTACAACGATAGCTTGGTTTTGTTGTCAACTTGGGAGATATGAGGTTCTCTTTGTTCAATGGAACAGTAAAATATCTGATGCTTATTTAGCAGTTGAATAATATATGGTTGCCTGAAGATAAATAATACAGTGTCACATAGGGCTTTGTACCCTGAAAGTTTTAAAATATCAAACTTTTATCTAAATATTTATAACTCAAAGGTGACTGACTGACTGACATAGTGATCTATCAACGCACAGCCCAAACCCAAACCACTGGACGGGTCGGGCTGAAATTTGGCATGCAGGTAGATGTTATGACGTAGGCATCCGCTAAGAAAGGATTTTTCGAAATTCAACCCCTAACGGAGTTAAATAGGGGATGAAAGATTGTATGGAAAATCGTCATTTTCAAGAGGGCGAAGCCGCTGGCAAAAGCAAGTTTAGTAATCTAAGTGAAAAGTAAACCAAACTGACTACACTACACGGTCAAAATGAAAAAGCTGGTTTAAAAATACCAATAAAAAAAAATTAAGTCATTCTAGTAACACACCCGCCCGATCAGCTGATGCGCAAAATAAAGGAACGACGTTATGTAAATATGGTAAATCGATAAGAAAATAAACCTAATGCCATGGCCATGGCCTTGGAATACATTTGGTATCATAAATGTGGTATTTCAGTAAGGTTCGCCCATTTGGGGGAATATTTAGTGTTTCTGGAACACATTTTTTTAGCATAAATGACGCAGTGGGTGATTTTCCGGTTGTTTTTCTGGGTAGGCTGTAATTAACGAGTGTAAAAGAAACCAACCTTTTAACACTTGAATGGCTGAACAAATTTCGATTAAACTATGGTGAACACCAGATGATGACCTAAGTTAAGGCATTTATGATGATCTTTTTATTTCAATAGTAGTAGGTACCTAGATATTTATGTTTTCCTGATGATTTCTGACATATATGATATTTAAACGCTTTTGGCACTGATTGTTCATTGACCTATTATGAAAGAACCTATACAAGTGTAAAACACAATAGTAAAACAGACTATAGCACCAATAGTAACCATAAAAATCAATTCCTTCAAAGTCACTAAAGCTAAATACGTGGGGGAATATCTACAGCTGGATAATTATTTCTTAAAATGCCAATGCAGTAAGAAAGCCATTAACTTGAATATACTACCTTTTACTAGGAAATCAATAGCAGATTACTGACGATCAATGTAGCAAAGAGAGAACATAAAACATAAAACTTTTTGTGAACTAAGTAACATGAAAGCGTTCTATACTTTCTGCTAACTCCCTCGGGAAGATAGCGGGAGCCTATTCGTAGGTAACTTCTTATTTCAATACCTACTAAGTATGACGCAATAGAATATCAATCCAAAACCCATTCATATCATATTAAAGTGCAAAAATAAACGGTCACTTCAGAAACCCTGCCCTTCGATCAATAATTATTGATCGAAGACCCTGACATACACTTTGCATAACATAATATCACGCCTGTAATAATCCCCGAAAAGTTAGGTATTACAGAGGAGTACCTAATCGTAAACCCACATTTCACCGGTTAAACATTTGAGTCCCAAAGTCCCAACACACAAAATACACAAATACACTCTGATATTCCCAAAATTATGTTGCATTGCCCACATTATTAAAATGATTTAGCCCCAACCGCAAAAGGCACAGGTATGATGTACACGATTAATTAAAAAGTTCCCACATTATATACAAATTTTCATCCGTTGGGGGCTAGGGGTCTTGAAACCCGCAGTGTTGAAAGGTCGGGTCCCCAAGCCCCCAACCCTAATGGGGGTGTGGGGAGTATTACATAACATGACCTACATGGGACCAGCTGGGAATGAAGTTGGAAAGCACTTGTATTTCTAAACAAGTTACGAGCATGTTTGTAAACTTATTACATTTTTGAACAAGTTTTGTTTGTTAAGTTTTGTTTTGTTTAATAAGGTTTTGACTGTATTCACTAAGTTAATTTTCTTTTGGATAACTGATACCTACATGGAAACAAAATTAAAATAAAATGAGGGCCTAGTGGCCTATTTTTATTTTTTTTAAATTGCAAGAATAAGGTGGTAGGTAAAGCGATCTAAGAGATGTCCTTCCTTGAGACATGGAAAGATTTTATTAAGCGTGAATCGTGCCCGATGGAAGGTACCTTTGACCTTTAATGCAGAACGGGATATTTAGGTTTACTCTTTTTAGCGTGTCGATGGCAATACAAATTGTAATACCTCTACGAGATAAATAAAACATCGAATAGAATCTGTATGGAACGAAGCAATAAATATGTACTTAAATACTTAGCACCGTTTAGAATCAATTTTCGCCTACTGTATTGATTTCATTTTCATGTTACGTAACGTAACGAAACTTTCTATTATTATTACTATTTTTTAAATAAGATGGGTCTGGTGTTTCGTTCGGCACTACTCTGAGAAGAAACAGCCGAAATAAACTCAGAAGTCACATTTAGGGTATGTTTAAACCCAGATGTCATAGTACAAATCTGTTGTCAAGATGAAACGAAGTCACGTTTCTCATCAGTGGGAGAGTGATTGAAAAGAAGGTGAAAAAGCCAAAGTGAAGTTGTGGAAACATGTTTGCACAACACGCTAAGCCAATTAACCACAAATCTTACAAAATTAATATCCAAGCAAGTATACATAATAACCCTAAGACGGTTAGAGTTAAAAATAATCAAGGAGCACACACATGACACACATGGTGTCGAGACGATGCTAATGTAAGTACCACAACATCTCACACCATACGGACAGTATAAGCTGGCCTCGCATTTTATAGGGTTTCGTTATAATGAGAGATCAACTTCTACTGGAATTAATGCTAGAGATGTCGTTAGGCCTACCATATGGACTGTGAAACAGATTAGCGACCGAGTCATGAAGAGTAATAATTAATTTAATTATTATGTTAAAGTTTTTATGCGCACGATTCAACCGATTTTTTCATACGCACCATGCCTAGAGGTTTACACGTGAGATCTTAAATGAATTATTATTAGACATTAGACACGCCAAAGTATCTTTATTCTAATTAGAAATAGTATGGTTAGGAATAAAATTATAAAAAAATTGGAAAAATTGTGTAACAGCCAGGTAAATGGTTAGCAGAATCGTAATGAAATATAATGAATTAAATTGAATACAGTCAAAATAAAAATATCTGCCTACCTATAAAGAAGGCAACTGCCTTCACGTTAACAAAAGAATTAGAAAATTTTTGTATGCAGTTGGGCCGACCTTTTTATAACAATTCATGACTTCCGATTTTGTATATTAATTTCAAAATAGCGGCCACGTATAAAATCTGTATTAATAAATAATCACACTAATACATTTAACGGCGAAATTTTTTGTGTATGCTGCTTGTTACTTCTTCACCGCTTCACGTCTAAACAGCTGGAGCGATTTTAATAAAATTTGGTATGGAGTTAGCTGACACCCTGGATTAACACATAGGATAATTTTAATCCCGATTTTATCTTCCCGTGGGATAATTTTCGAGTTGTAGCGGGTGAAGCCGCTGGCTACAGCTAGTATTGTATAAAATGTATTTATGGCAAAATCTTACAAAGCGTCACGTTTCCGAGTACAAGCAGGAAAAACGTGCTTTTATCGAAAATAGCCCGTGCTTTTGACTTTAAAGGCTTCTACTCCGGAAAAGTGACGCATTAAAAGGTTTTCTCGGATTGATGCCAGTTGTTGATAAATACTGGTTTATTGCGTGGCCGCTATTTTGGACATCAAATAAACTTACTGAATATAGGCAGGCTAAAATTACTTAAAATAAAAAATAAAATGTACTCACATTAAGTAGTTAAAGGCGATAAAGATGTACCATAATGTGAAAATGATAATGCCTTGACCAGCGCCCTCGGTGGCGCCCGCGCCGTCGGACATGATGTCAGCTTACTAAGCCTCCAGAGTAGATGCTATTGTCCACAGACCCCAGCAGTTTAGCCTCTGGCAACCGTAACAGTGCCACCTCAGATGTCTTTGGTGACGCTGATGATATCACTTGCGATTCCACCAGAAATTATGCTAATGTTACTAACGGTGCGGTGCTACCAATAACAATACTTATGCTACCAGCGATTTTATTATTGGGTAGTCAATTTATGGTAGAAATTACAGTGCTGGCAAATGGCAGTGTGGCAGTGGCTGTTTCGATTATACTTAAGATACCACTAGCAATGGTAACTGTATTACGATCACCACTGGCGAAGTTTTTAAAGCTACCAGATTTGCTAGCGCTACGTGGGAATCTTTTAGTGCAGCTAGAGTTGTCGCCGAAAAAACAGCTAGAATCACCTTAGTTCTGATGACACCTCAAAAATGCTACTGTAGGAACCGTTAGAGCTTTCAAAGATAGTATTGGTGAAATCGCTAGTGCTTTATCATTGCAGGTTCAAATTTTGATTCAACTGTTTTCAAAGTAGGTGCCAGAGCTTCCAATACAGGGTTTTTATCAGTGCTTGTGTTCTTCTGGGATCAGGATCGGTTCTTATACTGGGTGTTGAATTGTTGTTTTTTTCTACTTCGACGTCTTCTTGTGCGGGGAAGGTGCGTCTGTAACATATTTTTAATTTTCTTAGTCTTAGGATTCGTCCATGTTTATCGATTCTGGTATTTGCTAAAGAGTTACAACTGTTAAACATATCTGATGCTCGGGTAGACTTTGCGAATAGAAAAGCTTCCGAATCACATAGATAGACCGTTAGAGCACAGTTGGTTTCTGTATAATATAACTATATGAGAACCACAACAGGTGGAAAGTGAGCCGATTTTTTATTGTCAGGTTAGAGTATGATATATTATTATTAGCCATTTGTGTCCTACTGCAGGGCAAAGGCCTCCCTTCCCTCTTTCCACTTATCCAATGATGTTAATTGCCAATCCTTGCGAAAAGAGTCGAGTTCATCCCGCCATCTTCTTCTGGGCCTGCCGCGTTGCCGTTTGCTGCTGTTTGGGACCCATTGTGTAGTTAGTTTAGCCCATAGCTCCTCCGGCATGCGGCAGTGTCGGCAATATGGGGTTTGGAGCGCAGTATCAAGTTTCTTATTCGGTCAGTAAGCTTGACTCCGAGGATACTACGCTCCATTGCTCGCTGACAGACCCCGAGTGCGGACTTTTGACGCTTGGTTAATGACCATGTCTGCGCTCTATAGGTGAGGGTAGGAAGAATGCACTTGTCCATGAGTTTCCTCTTAAGGGAGAGAGGGAGAGCTCCTTTCATTATTTGTTTCATCGACCAATAGCTCTTCTAGGCGTTCTCGGTGCGTCGGGCAACTTCTTTGTCTTGTCTTGCCTGGAAGGAGACTATTTGGCCGAGGTAAATGTACTCATAGACATATTCAATCCTCGCACCCCCAATTCCTATATTGCGGTTGGTGCTGTTGGTTTTTGCCATATTCATCGCGAGTCCGACCTCGATGCTAGCACTGCTCAGTTGTTCGAGCAGCCTAACTCGGCTGCCGTGGAGGCAAAAAGGACATATCGTCAGCGAAGCGGAGATTGGTTAATTTTCTATCGCCCACACTGACTGATGCCCTTATCGCTCCACTTGCTATTAAGTTTTCTAAAGACTTCTTCAAGCGTGGCTGTGAAGAGTCTTGGAGAAAGAGGGTCGCCCTGTTTAACCCCTTTTTGGATAGGGAATGATGGTCCTGTAGTGTTTATTTTTATGGCTGCTGTGCTACTTTTATATATTTTTTGTAATAATTTAATGTATAGGGGTTCAATTTTCTGGTTTTTATGTGATTCAAATATGGCGTTGTGCGATAAACCGTCAAATGCCTTAGAATAATCGACAAATGCGAGATATAAGGGTAGGTTGAATTCGAGATGTTTTTCGATAACCTGATTTAGTGACTGTAGATGGTCGGTAGTGGAGAGGCCACGGCGGAATCCGATTTGTTCGGGAGGTTGATGCTGATCTAATTGACCAGAAATGCGATTCTCAATTATCTTTATAAATATTTTGCAGATGTGAGAGTTGAGGCTGATGGGGCGGTAATTACCGATGTCAGTCTTATCACCTTTTTTATGGAGGAGAATAACATTCGAGTGGCAAAAATCATTTGGGAAAACACCTGTTTGTAAAATTGAGTTGAACAAGTTTCAGATGTACCTACATGGCAACAAGATAGGCTCTGCGGCTCGAAGTGATTCGGTTGTAATACCATCTTCACCGGGACTTTTAATGTACTTCATGCCTCTGAGAGCCTGGTGTACTTCGTAGCCAGTAATTAAATAACTGGGACCTCTTCAGGACATGAGTAGACTTCGGATGTTTGCTGAGATGTTTGACTGTCGGAATATAGGGATTTATAAAATTCAGTGCTTATTTCGATAATTTTTGCCCTATCTTCTTGTTTAACGCCATTATTATCCTTCAAATGAGGGATTGAAGACCTGCCTACTTCCATGCCACGCATAGCCGATCTTAGATATTTTTAATATGATATATTGATATTGTTAAAATAGTGGGTAACTTTTGAATGAGTAACACACGACCCAGAACTGTCGCAAAAGAAAAGGGGAGGGCTAAGTGATTCTGAATCTCAGTTCTGAATTATTGATGATGACAACGAGGGCAAAGTCCAGCTAAAATATTAAACCAAGAGTTATTTCGAGTGGGTTCAAGAGGTTCAAGGTAGGTAATAGAAAAATATGGCTTGCTTCAGTTTAAGGACTCTCCAATTCGTAGACAGCAGCTTACCTATTAGTTACTAGATTTTTCTAGTAAATACCGGAACTGGTTTCATATTCACTCTTGGTTTTACTTCGAAGCCTAAATGTACTAGGAAAATTTCGACATCTTGAATTAGATAGTGAAAATTTTGTTGATGTTTTTGTCATGGCTTTTGATGTTTGTTGAAAAGTATTGTATTTATAAAATTGACAATATGGCACTTGACAGTGTCTATGGAGTTTTTATGCAATTCAATGAGTCTTTATTAAAATGCCAGACTTGTTAGGCTAATAAAACATCCACGCTGGTGTTGTGTCTACTGCTGCTAGAGATAAGTTGTAACCTGACCCGCCACAGGAATGAGGGGGGGGGGGGGCTGAAGAGGAGGGAGGACCAAAATTGAAAAGAGTACCTATGCTTAGATGGTATAAAATTTAAGATTATGATCGATTCGATCGATTTACGATGGTATAATTTATAAGGCAGATGGGAGTGACATCGTCGGGAGGGAACGCCCTAAAGAGACAAACCTAGAACGCTTTATTAAAGAGACATAGGAAGGTACGCTAATTTTACTGGTGAGGTTCTTCAGAAAGGACTGGTGATGAATGTGGACGAGGCAAAAGGAGTAAGTATAAGTATAGTACGACGGGCTGGTGTCCGCAACTCCACGTTCGATGCGCGTATTTTGCGTGCAGGTGGGAATATCACTCGATCCACCCTAGCTCCCCGAGAAAAGCCAGCAGCCCCTTGGTGGCAAAAGGAGTATGTAAGGATCGTAGCAGGTGGCGTTCTGTGGTTTCTACCTACCCCATGGGAAAAGGGCGTGAGTTTATGTATGTGACCCACCGTACCTACGCAGAACCCATATGACCTATGCCCCAGCGGTAGACCTTGGCACTCGGCCTGTCACACATTTTACCTGGTAAATGACGTTCCTATACCTCGAGTATCCCGTCCTCCCCTTTGGAGCTAAAAGTTGGGTAAGTGGCGACATCTTTTAGCGCCAGGAGGGACTAACTAAAATAACATAATATTATATCCCACAACCCGGTACTAAACTTATCCGGGTGATTTGCATTACGCGGAAATTCAACCACAACCGTCTGGTCAGTGGATCCTCTCTTTTCGACCTGTTGAACTTTCTATCCACCTTTAAAAGCAAGTAGGTATTGTTGTATTATGGTGGTTTGTAAAACCTACGCTATTATTATAGGTTCTTTTTTTTTGGTGGGGAGGACATCATCAAATGACTCCTGCTCTGGGCTGAGCGGCAGGAAATGTCAGACTTCTACTGACTAAAAACAAACCATGTACCTTCTTAGCATTTTGTGTTCCGGGGTCGCAGTATCTCTTTCGAACATCCCGCAGCCTCGGCAGGCGTATGCCCTTGCGGGCCTCTACAATGTTGCTGAAATCTCTTTGAGGCAGTGGAAAACGAACGCGCCGTCGACACGGCCTGTATTCACAAGATGGACGGACGGTGAGCTAGCTTTTTACTCACCGTCCACAGGCCCGCGCCTACAGTGGCCGGAAGCCATCACGTGGCACCCGCAACCCGAAGCAACTTCCGCGGCGGGTGGGACGAGAAGTTCTCTCCCTCTAACGTTCCGCCACCTCCTTCCGCTACGCTATAGGACCTCCTTAAATGACCCCCCCCCGCTCTTGAGCAGAGCGAAGGGGAGTGTCAGACTTCTACTGACTAAAAACCGAACCCATGTTCCTTCTTTGCCCTTGCGCCGAGGCCACGTAATCTAGTACAAAAATCCGCGGCCCAGACAGGCGTCGGCCCTTGCGGGCCCCTCCTTGCTGACATCTCTTTGAGGCGCGCGTGGAACACGAACGCGCCGCCGACACGGTCTGTTGCCGTCATGACGACGGCCGGACGGCGAGCTAGCCCATTACTCACCATCCACAGGCCCGCGTCTACGGTGGCCGGAAGCCATAAGCTAGGACCTCCTCACGTATTATTATTAGCACTAGGAGAAGGTATAGTCCGATATTCCCATTGACTTACCTACCACGCAGCGCTGCCTGCCCACATCATGGACTGGCACTAACCTCGTAATAGGAATGAACACAAAAATAGTGACTTGCTTATTGCACCGATGCATTTAAATAATACCTAGGCTTGTGTATGACATAACTATTGAAAAGAAATCTATTTGGCCATGTTTGTAAAGACACTTCTTAAATAGCTGGTATGAAATCAAAATTAATACGGGTGTTTTACTAGATTGTTCACAATCTAGTAAAATAAACAGGTATATAGGACGGCACGGTTGGCGCAGTGGCTGAGCGATTGGACTGCTGCGCTGCGTGTCGCGGGTTCGATCCCCGCACGGAACAAATATTTGTATGACCTACAGATAGTTGTTTCGGGTCTGGGTATTTGTGTATGTGAGTTTAAATGTTTGTAAACGCACCCACGATACAGGAGAAATTCCTAGTGTGGGGCAACGTATTTAAAAAAAAGCTGCTTCGTTGGTCTAGTGGTCGCAAGCGCGGCTGCTGTGTATGAGGTCCTGGATTCGAAACCCCGGTCGGGCAAGTGTTACTGGGTTTTTCAATCAGGAATTTGACAATAGCAGCCACGGAGTCTGAATGTTGATGGCATCATCTCATCATAACTGGCTAAATGTGCATGTAGAGCTCTGCCTGACTTTTCGGGGATTACAGGAATGATGTTATGTACCAAGCCATGCGTTTTTAGTATGAGATCAAAACAATACAAACTTTTTAAACGATATTTTATTATAACATAAGTAAATGTAGGTATATAACACAACTGTATACCAAATCTATTAGGTACTAATACATACAATTATTATAAAGAGTATATTAGGGATATGTATAAAATAGGTACCAAAATATATACATATCACTTATTAAACTACTTAACAAGTAATAACTTTTTCACTTGTCGCAAGTTTATGCTTTTTGAGCAAACTTTGCTTTATTCAAGTGTGTTACTTTTATATTCAAATTAATAATTATATATAACGATCTACCATCACTGCAAAGAGAAAATGAATAATATTTTACAGACACCACCACATCAAGCTTCTACAATTTGTCAAATTTCTTGAATAGATTTTCAACCTTATTGCTAAAGAATCAGGTTCAAGGTTGATTGGGGAAATTTGATTGTTTCGGGTAGCTCGGTGATGTGCAGCGTTCTGTACACACTTTAAAATATAAAGACTACAGAGTTGCTACAAAATATTCAAGTTTCTTAGATGGAAGACTTTTAAAATAAAATAGCAACAGGCACATGCACTGATAGTGGCTAATTTCTATCTTTACGTTATGTTGAATGCACATTTGCATTAGATTGGAATTTTAATAATATCACATTACTGTACATGCCTACATGGTCTATGACAAAATTTGTAAAGTTCAGTTCTATATTATCATTCCAACAAAGAAAAGATGGCGGAAATCAACTTGTATAATCAGATTCATTCATTGAGTAGAAAACAAATGGAGTGTTTATTTTATTTTTGTTCTGACTACTGCATTCTGTAAAAAGTAGGTTAGGACAGGACGATATATTAAACATTTCGCAAATATTTACTGACGGTGCCCGTTATTTGTGTTGTTATTTGCGAAATTGTTTAGTGAAACTGTGCTATATCAGATTTTGGCCACACGTCGTAAATTAACTTAACTACATACAGTACAAGAATATACGACGTTCTAGCAGTAGATTGAATTTTTTTTTGGAGTAACAGAATGTCACAGAACATTATGTAGCTTTAACAAATAATATTCACAACAAAAAAGGACCTCTTATCTACTGCACACATATCTTCGCACTCCATTTGCTATCTACTCCGCGTTTCAAATCTAACAAGCGGTGACAGTGAATCCCTTCTCAAGTTTCTCGACGTATTGCTTGCGAGCGTCCATGTTGTCTGCCGGACGATTGTGTGGCAACCACACCGGCTCGCCGATGAAGAAACGTTTCGCTTTTATGTAGTTCTGGAAAGGAAAATAATGAGAATTAATATTGATGCTTTGACTTACGTTAACACTTTACTAGACAAATAATTAAGGTTCATCATCGTCATTCCGCCTGAATTCACCCACTGGTGGGTATATCCATCTATTTTCTTATGCCAATCTCCACATTTCTGTGCCAGTCTCATACAGGACTTTCCCCCGATAGAACTAGGTCGTTTGCCCATCTCACCGCTAGACGACTCACATTTCTTTTCTAGCAAGGCGCAGTGATGACAGGTGAACTAAGGCTGACACCGAATGGCGTCCAAGAACAGGGGAAAGAAATAGCAAGTTTACCTTCACACAATTCGTGTGTCAACCATGTGTGTGATGGAGTCGGCAATTATCCTGCAGCCTCGTACTCGCCTCTCTTTTCTATGTTTTAACCCAGGCTCTGGTCTACCGATATGACAAGTTTTACATTACAGACAGTGTTGCTGTGAAGGTAAAGCTGCCTGTAAAATTTACGCATGATATGCCGCTGGAAACCGCTGCGATGTGTGAGCTTGCTTGCCTTCCCTCTTTCCTTGTTTACCTAGGGTTAAATCACCTTTTGCCTGGCTGGGAAACGCTGAACGCATTGCATGTGCATTGTGTGCATAATAAACATCGAGGAACAGTGCTGAGTATGACTGGTTCGGTTATCAACTAAGTGGATGGTATGTTGCAGTACGTCTGCTAGTCCGGTGGTAAAAGGATGATGGTGAGATCAATCTCCCTGTAGTGGAGATCCTGCGCACATTCTCCGAAGCACAGTCTGTAGAAGACCGACAGGCCGGCGACATTAATGAGCTAGGCTGTGAAGCATAGCCACCAACATCTCGTGACCAATAAGCCTTTTAGCTTGCATTTCACCGAGTCAAATGCTTCAAGCGATACAACACGCGCGTGCCTATCCAATGACCTACACGTGAATACCGAACTACAGACGCGTCAAGTCTCGTTGTGGAGACATATGGCGTACTCAAAGCCAATTCTTTCACAATTCTACACAGTTGTGAACTCACATATTGCAGCCCATGCAGTATGTGACTTCGTAGACAAGCAATAAAAGGGAAGGGCGATAATACTAACATTAGTGTCAAGCGTGAACCGGTGGTAGATGCCGCTGGGGATGACGATCATATCTCCAGCGCTGACAGCGATGCGGATCCACTGGTCGTCCCCATCGCGCACGTCGAAGTAACCGGAACCGTCCAGAATGAATCTGGAACATTTAGTAATAAGTATTATAATCGGGATCTATTTAAAGTTTGAGAGAATTAGTTTGTTGTAGGCAAGCATACTCCATCCTCGGCCGCGTCATTGTTTCACCATTAGGCGAGTTGCGGCTAATTATTATAATAAGGAACAGAGAGTGACACAAACATATGCAACCGTGGCAGGGACGCACAGAACTATTAAGAGTGGCAGAACAAGGGAATGGCCTAAATCCAGTACTCTAGTGTAGCATTCAGGAGGATATTATCCACTTTCAGAAAAAAGTAGTATACCTTATCTCCTCATCAGTGTGCAGATGTTCAGTGAAGAATGACTTCAATTTCTCCTGGTAGTTGGGCAGGCAGGCCTCGGAGCAGGTCATCTCATCCTCGTAGGTGTATCCTCGCTCTTTCTTCAGCTTGTCCAGTACTCCATCTGTTGCATAAGTGTCCACGTTTATCTGGAATGATGGTTATTTGTTTTAGTATTTACATAATATATAACATTTTTCCCACATAGGTGGGCAATTACTTCAGAACACTACTTGCTACGATCCTTTCATACTCCTTCCGAGTTATCCACATTCATACGTCATGTGTAGTTCATAATGAGTTTGATTAATCAAACATCACTCTAATCATATTTTTTAAATCAAAAACTCTGTGTTTGTTCCTGTGTTGATTATATGCTTAATGTTTTAAGTCTGTGTTTTAAAATATGACAATCAAGTTTATTTCACTCAATATCATATGGACATTAATGGTAGTGTACCTATGCGTAGTCAGTAGAAGCCTGAATGTCTGATGACCATTTTTTTATGTAAGTATCAAGAGTTTTGTATTATCCAGTATCTGGATTGTGGAGAGTCCCTGAAAGTAAAATATTGACTTGTAGCTCCAGATGGTTATACTGAATACCAAGCGGAATAAGCTAGGCGATTAATAAAATTAAAGGGAAACCGCTACAGTAGCCAGCAAAATTTCAAACACTCCTGTGATTATAAAACCTGCTGTGTAATGTTATTACACAAAACTTATTGGTATTTCATGAACCCCTAAGACGACCCACTGACCAAACATCTTATTAATAATCTACTGTATTAGTTACATACCTACATCAATTTACAATAAACAAGATACTACTGAGACAATGTGATCTGTTATATTTTTGCAAATCATCATCGGCCACTTAAAGCAAATAAGACAGATAATTAACGTTATCTATGAATTATTTCCAAATAGAAAAAAAAATGTTGATAAGAAAGCTATTTAAAGTTGAAGAACTACGCAAAAACTTGAATGTACTCACTTTGAAATATTCCACGCCAGTTTTCTTAAACAAATCATCGAGAGAAATATATTGAGGGGGGTTCCTATGGTGCTCCAAACGCTGGTCGTTCTTTTCTTCATCCATAAACCACGCTTGAACCATGTTTGAATGATATTTTGATTGTTTACTGATTAAATTATCGCAGCTGGTGGAGTCCCGTCCGCAGTTGATCGTGTCAATCTTGTGTTGATCAAGCAAGTGTCACTTGTGTCAGTGTCAAAGTGACGGCGGGCGGTGTTTTGCATGAAGTTATAGATAAATATGGAGACCACACTTCGAATACCTACTTGAAGCAAAACTTATGCATCGCTATCTCGCTCTCTGTGGGCTGACCCTCTCTTTCTAAGTAGGGTAACCTTTATTTTATTTTACCTAGGACATTATGTAGTTCCTTTTCATAACTTGTGTTTGATTAAATTAATATATCCACATCTCTGTTCACTTCTAGATTGATGAAAGATGCCAATGATAAATTACGAAAGAAGCTGTTTGCTTACAGTGTGAAAGTTCCTGATTTTTTTTTGGCAGTTTGTCATTTTCAATCACGCAAAAAAGTCTTAGGTCGTATACGTACGTAATTTCGCACAGAAATAGAATATAGACCATGGCCAGTATAAAAGTTTAGTTCCTGTAGCAATACGAAATTAATGATCTTCTATCTATCTATCTATATAAATAAAAAGAGAAGTCCTGACAGACTGACTCATCAACGCCCAGCCCAAACCCTTGGACCTAGAAAGCTGAAATTTGGCTTTTTTGAAATTCAACCCCTAAGGGAGTTAAATAGGGGATGAAAGTTTGTATGGAAAATCGCCATTTTCACGCGGGCGAAGCCGCTGGCAAAAGCTAGTAAATCATAATGACAGAAGAGGTGGTGACACGACCACGGTGGTTGCCTACCGCAAGGGCTGGTGGGGTGGCTCAAGATAATGAATCTGGAAGGATTTGGGAGAGATTTTTGCCCAGTACAACTCTTACTATAAAATCATGAAATCGCAAAAAAGAAATTAGATGTTTCTTTTATTTTGTAGACTAATGAAAATGATACTTAAAAGATGTTTTTTTTAAAGATTTCTGGGTAAGTCAGTGTTAAGATTTTTTACCACTGTGGAATTTTTAATAATTATTATGTATTTTCATCTAAATACTATGGGGCTATAATAGGAACGGTAATACATATGTATAAAACCTCAAAAAGAAACAAAAACACTTTCTAAATTAAAATCATTTTATTATAATATTTTCTATTATATTACGAAGACATGTCCTGATTTTTTTAGTCTGTCGTAAAACTCTTTGCTTAAGAATCTTAGATTTCTTCTGCAGTATTTTTTCTTCAGTTGATTTTATTTACACCTGTACGCCCCTATCAATCTTCGTAGAGACCTGGGCTTCGCTGTTGACCTAAAACCAGAAGAGTGTGAAATCAGAACATAATTTTATATTATTCATTACATTTACTGTATTATTTATATAGTAATTGGCTATTTGACTACTGTTAAAAATTCACGAAAATGTTATGTTATTTAAAAGAACTAACAGAAATAACACGGTGTGTGAAATAAAGCGAGTATGATAATGACTATAAATATAATTAATGAAGGTCCCACGGAAAGTCCCAGATATATCCCCAATATGGTCACACTACTTCAGTATGACTCCATAAAAACAAAAACAAATAAAATTGCAGAAAGTCCATGAAATTCAATGTAAAACTGTTTGGTCTTTACATAGTTATCTAAGTTATCATTGACTAAACCATAGGTCAAGCTTTTATGAAGTAATTAAATGTAAATACAAAGAAATATGTAGAAATATGTTTACAATTATTCAGTGTCAAAAATCCCGATTTAAACACTTACGCGTGAAATCTTATATCACCTCCTGGACACCACGTACTACCACAACCACGTACTACACAAGTTTGCACCATTTTCTCAATTATAACTTTGATTACAGGCAAATATCTCAAACGAAACTGTGAGCCGCAAAGTAAACAACCGCCATATTGGAACGATTTCTGTTGACATGTGGGGCCAATGTTGCCACATAACCACATCCTTAGGAAATGGGAAAATAATTCACTGATTCGCCAACCTTGTCAAGCATTCGTGACATACTATTTTGGAATTTTAATTTCAGTAATCTTAGTTTAGCTTTTTATTTATTAGCACATTATTTGACAGTATTTAACTTTTGATTACATTTGTGTGGTGACTCTTTTTAAAAATGAATAAGGAGATTTTAATAACGAGATAGCAATACTATCGTCCACCTTAGAAAGAGAGGTCAGCCCACAGAGAGTGAGATAGAGAATCGTAGGTATTTGACTCAAACTTTTGTTCTAAGTGTGGCCTCCATATTTATCTATAACTTCATGGTGTTTTGTCAGTTACGTTCCGTTTGATGCAAAGCTATAGACCTCTTTCAAGCGTAGGTGTATAAAATACTCTTCATGCATACGCTTGTTGTTTTGTTTGTTCTAAAGTTCTAAACCGCACCTGCTTGTTACGCATAGTTGCTTAAGTTCTCCACTTCCAAGTCTCGGTTTCTTTTTTAAATACTAGGTACTTGGAAATCAAAGAACAGAAAGAACTTTCTATTCTGTGTTTGAAATGATATAACTTTTCTTCAAACACCTTCATGAATAAATAACCCCTGTATTTTTCAATCCTAAACCACTCAGAGAGCTTTAATATGATTACTTAGGCCATCACTAAGGTTTTGACAGTTTTTGTATGACAAAACTGTCCAAACCTTTACTAAGTAATGGCTTGTAGCTCTAATAAAGCTCTCTGAGTACGGCAGTGAGTATGATATGATATACAATACATAATGCTAAGTGAATGGCGTCGTGTAGGGTCCGTTTACACCCTGTATAGTACCTACTACGGCCCTTGGATTGATGCTCTCGCGCTATGGTAATATGTTGACGAAGACTGCTTCTAATATCATGGTCAGCTATGAGAACAATAATTAATGTGTTCATGCTGGATGTGTTTTAATATATAATAATTTGGATTGTTAGCACTCATCCAGACTATGAATCGCGCATAACGATTTTCGCACAATGAACGCATCAGTGTCGCTCGGTCAGTAATACGACCTCCTCATGTATTACTCATCACGTCTGTAATCCCCGAAGGGTTAGGCAGAGGTGTACCCATTAATACCTGCACCCACATGTCACCAGTTATGTTTAAGTCCTATGTAATAGGTTTATCTATAATATGAATGTATTTAGAAATATATAAGTATGTTTATCAGTTGTCTAGTACCCATAACACAAGCTCTGCTTAGCTTGGGACTAGATGGCGTTGTGTGATAGTTGTGGAATATTATTATTATATTATTATTATTAATAGGGGGCCAGCCTTGCCTTCAACCGGACACACATCCAGACTTTGTGGCTGCTACCGAGAGATTCCCGATGGAAAACTCAATAACACTTTGTCCGAGTTGGGAATCGAATCCAGGACCAGATGCACAACAGCCGCGCTTTCGACCACTAGACCAACGAGGCAGGCTCCTCATGAAAGTAGTAACAAACAAACTATTTTATCCCTTTGTCGAAGCAGGTAGTCTCAATGAAAAAAAACCAGTGTTCCAAGTAAAAATATATTTAATGATACTAAAGTATTACCATATTTTGGCTTATAAACCAATTACACACAACTGTGATCTATATAAATTGGGGGTTTCGTTACGTTCCTTTCTACTGACTTAAAAACTCCTAGCACCTTGTACTGGGAACTTTTAACACTTGCAAGGTTATCGCAGGCCGAAAGAAGTGAAGTTCAGAGGGTTTTTTGATCACATTCAATAATTAACTCATTTAATAGTTACATAACGTTGAAAATCGATGCAATCAACTCAATGGACGTTCTCAAGCGAGCTCGTAAGTTATCTTCTCTATCTCTTATGACACTAATAATAAGGTTTATTATTAAATGTAATCCGGAAATCATCTGCACTGCGTATCCTTTCGGACTACACTCACCCTTAAATTAACTTTCACATTTAAACAAAAACAAGTCATTTATCTATGGCATCTATTATAAGTACAGCTTTCTATGGGTAGTTTCAAAAACTATTAAAAATATGTATCTCACAACACATCAGTATTACCTATTACAAAATTAAAGTACATTCATATTTTTTCTTACAAGGAAAATTGTTCTGGTAGTTCCAATACGAGTCCTGATAGATTATATAAGCTTTCAATTAGTATTTTTTTACTATTGCAACACTTGCTTTCAATACATGTTTATAGGATGTATTTAAGTAAATAGTGCAATACATTCGCGTAGTCCATCAATCAATTATATTTTTAAATTCTCAGCGATCGGAATTACCAGATTAAATAATGTTAAATATGTTACTAAGACTTCTTGAATATTTCACACAACATTTATATTTATTACACACATATCAGAAATATTTATTTACAGACAATAATTTGATATGACTGACAATGAAAAATTAATATGTCGCTAATTTGTGGAACTGAACACGATCAGTAGCATTAAACTGCGTTTAAGAGCTGTCAGTGTTGTGATTGTTAAAGAATATTTGACATTAGACAACTTGCTTTGGTTATGCTAATCGCGTTCAGATTCAGTGGTGAAATACGACGATAATGTTTTATTCAATATTTCTGAAGTTCAAATTATTTCATGGGTAAACTTACACTGTCACTTCATATGTTTGCGTTATTTCATGGGTTTTTAAAACATAGCCAATAATAAAAATACATAAACAAACAAATCTCAATCAATGGACGGACATAGAATCACAATAATTAAATAAAATATTCATAAAATAATAAAAACAGAATGAAGAGTTTAAAACATTTGAACGTAATATTATGCATTCAATTAAATTACATACGATTTAGGTATTTATATTTATTCTGGAATAACATGTTAAACTGACAGCAATAGTTAAAGATTTTTTAAATAAATATAACAACATAACATCACACCTATAATCCCCGATGGGTTATGCAGAGGTGAACCTAATAGTACACTCACAGTTCACTAATAGGGGATCGGACTGACTCAAAAAAATATGATTCTGTTTAGTCCGTCAGTTAGATTATCGAAAAATATTGGATACGTCTTTTTTGTTTTATCAAATCAATTAAAATTGACGAAGCTATAGCGCGTCAAAGATCATGGAGTGGGGCTTGAAACGTCAATTGAAGCCTTGAAGGTACAAAATTTACTATCATATGACGTCACACGAGTTTTCGAAGCACGGTATCGTCTTCATTTTTTGTTTACGTGAAAAAAGAAAAAATATGTGGTCAATATTTTTTGTGTCTATCTGACGGACTAATTAGTTTTTTTTTGTCCGATCCCCTATTATGTTTAAGGGTTTTGTAATACGGGGCAAGCCTATTGCCATCAATCGGGCACAGATCCAGACTCAGTGGCTGCTACTGAGAAGCCCAATAACACTTTTCCCGGTTTTTTAAATATCCATGGAATATTAAAATAAAGAAAGGTGTTGTTTTTTGATCATACCTACAGGGTTAATAATGACATTGAAAGGGAACTCGTTCACAAATACATAATACGTTCACAAATATATATATGCAGTCCGTATACTTTAAATGTATGCTTAGAGTTCTTCGATCAATAATGTACTAGATTCCCGATAAGCGCTTCAAAAACGGCCCGAAATATAAGACCACAAACGTATTTGTGGTCTTATTTCAAATTAGTATGGTCCAATCATAGCCAACATTAAGACGTCAAAATACCGCAGTATGCGTTCAAAAGCTGCGTAAATAACCACCGTAACACCAAGGTTTTGGAAGGAATATCTATTTTTCGGTAATTTAATATCATTATGTGCTTTTTCATAATATTTAAACATAATTAAACTGTAAATATAATTAAATCAGCGAATATTATAATTGTTTGGCCAATGTTTGCTACAACGCACCAACTATTGTATCATGTTCTTGAACAGGGAACGCCAGTTCCGCAATAGAATAAGCACGACATTGTACACAAAATGCTTTTAACCGTATTGCTTAGAATTTAAGTTTCATTTTAGAATAAATATTTTTGTACTGATGACTTTTTACTTTGGAGCGACATTTAAAATGTATCTTTCTCCGATGAAAGGGCTTAAATAAATATGCTTTACAATGATAATTAAACGTTATGTTTAAGTGTTAAGGTTTACAATCATCTGAAGTTGTATATAATATTGAACTTTTTTCTAAGATGTTATGTAGATGTTTACGTGTGTGCAAACGTGGCCACTTGAGCGACTTAGTTTTGTTCCTGATGCTTAATCTAGTACTATTATTGATCGAAGTTAGAGTTCATAAATATGAAAGTAAAATGGAAACTTTAAAGCTATAACTCACAGACATTCCACGCTTATTTAAAAATGATATATTGAGATCACATCCTTACTTCTAAAGCCACCCATTCACGGTAAGACAAATCCTACATAGTGTCTTATGATATTTTTCATAAGACAAATCCTACATAATGTCTTATGATATTTTTCATAAAATACGCATAGGGACATTAGTTTTTAGACTGTCTTAACGTGAATGGGGCTTATGAACTATGTTACATGAATATTGATGGTGGAATTTTATTTGGAAAAATGTTAAAGAATAGTAATCTTCAATCTTAGAATCTACAAGTTTAGTACAAACCACTGTATTAGGAACTTAGAAAATGCCCACAATAACTAAAAGATAAAACTAGGTAAATCATTTTACCGTTTATCTTTTAAGTTATTACTTACTGTTTCTATAATAAAATATCTAATACAGTATTCTGTTTAAACTTCACACAAAGGGAATATTACAAAAATATCAAATTTACACATACATGTATAATCTACTGGGACAAGGCGTCCAGGCGTTGCGATTAAAATGTCGCAATAAGAATATTTCAATATTTTCTACGACATTTTTGTCGCAACGCCTAAACTTTTGTTTATACTTACAGCCGTTTTTAGCATTTTCTCTTTGGAATTTACCTTTCTTTTTAGGGCAAGAAGTTTTTGATTTTAAATGATCATTAAATCATAAATATTAAGTAGATCAGTAGGAACATACAGGTATGGTATAGATGCCAACGCATCAGCCTACCGGAAACTATCAAATTTTCTCAATTAAACTAGAACCTAATGCTTACGCGCTAAAGTTGAAAATCTATTGTAGAAATTTGACAGATTGTAGTACTTTGATGTGCTGGCGTCTATATCCCCATATACATACTAAGTTTTAAAACTTTAAAGGCTTCGATCAATAATGTACTAGATTCCCGATAAGCGCTTCAAAAACGGCCCGAAATATAAGACCACAAACGTATTTGTGGTCTTATTTCAAATTAGTATGGTCCAATCATAGCCAACATTAAGACGTCAAAATACCGCAGTATGCGTTCAAAAACTGCGTAAATAACCACCGTAACACCAAGGTTTTGGAAGGAATACCTTTTTTTCGGTAATTTAATATCATTATGTGCTTTTTCATAATATTTAAACATAATTAAACTGTAAATATAATTAAATCAGCGAATATTATAATTGTTTGGCCAATGTTTGCTACAACGCACCAACTATTGTATCATGTTCTTGAACAGGGAACGCTAGTTCCGCAATAGAATAAGCACGACATTGTACACAAAATGCTTTTCCGTATTGCTTACAGTTTAAGTTTCATTTTAGAATGAATATTTTTGTACTGATGACTTTTTACTTTGGAGCGACATTGAAAATGTTTTGCTTATAATCTTTCTCCGATCTCTTGGTACGTCAGAAATGATGACATCCACCGAGACCTTGGAGTGGATCTTGTAACTGAAGTTATAAAAAAACACGCCGAAGCACACGAGCAGAGGCTTCTTCATCATGTGAACGTCGAGGCTATCCAGCTACTTGACACCACAGACATAGTGAGAAGACTAAAAAGAACTAAACCATTTGAGTTAGTTTAGTAAAGTTAGTGTAATGCAGTGCAGTGCAGTGAGTGCTTCGCTACGTTTAAAGAACACGTGAACAAAGTGTCTTTCAACTTAATAGAGACTATAAGAAAAGTGCCAATGGACACATTCTTAATTTTGTATAAGCTTTAGCAAATTAAGTTAAATTTAAATTACTTATTAGCCTCAAGGTCTAGATTGTAATTGTATGAGTAACCGTTTATTAGCGAGTACTTCATAATGAAAAAAAAAAAAAAAAAAAAAAAAAATCTTTCTCCGATGAAAGGGCTTAAATAAATATACTTTACAATGATAATTAAACGTTATGTTTAAGTGTTAAGGTTTATAATCATCTGAAGTTGTTAATAATATTGAACTTTTTTCTAAGATGTTATATGTTTACGTGTGTGCAAACGTGGCCACTTGAGTGACTTAGTTTTGTTCCTGATGCTTAATCTAGTACTATTATTGATCGAAGTTTAAAGGTTACCATTTTCCGAGCTAATGCTAAAACAACTGCATTTTATCTAAAAACAAAGTTCTTACGAAAATTATCACAACAATTATTATGTATTTACAAGTTTATGACAAAAACATAGTTTAAAATCTAATATAAATTAAAAACTACAAGTAGGTATGTATTTATTAAAAATATTAATTATTTTATCTTACTTTAAGATTGCATCGTACGTTATAGTTAAAATTTACAATCAATCAAAATTAAATGTAGAAAAGTCGATTTCTTGTCATTTCTCAATTTAGTACATTTTGTACCTATACTTTGTCATTTCACTTCTTTACTCTGTCATCATCAACAGTTTATAAAAATTTAAATCAAAACACAACATAAAAAAAAAACAATAATTGAATTTTGAAATAAGAATAAATACTATCAGCACCGGTATGTCAGAAGATTGATTATTGCTTCAAAACATAACAGGCAGCACTTTTGACGTGACAACGTCTTATAAATTGGTTTGCCGGGTGACACTTCAAGAAACTGCGTTACGCTCCGCTCACGTTATGCGCTCACAATGAGAGCGAGTGAGAGGCACGCGCCCCTTCCACTCGGGCATGGTTAGCCCGCCTAAGAGCGAGAGAGACAGACATAAAAATTCTTTGTATAAATAAATGTTTTAAATTGTTACTATTATTTCATCCTTCTTCCTACTATACGAATGAATATTCACATTAAAATTATTTTACCACTCAAAGTCGTTGTCACGTAAAACTTTCGCCCGTATACCGACTTTACAGGCAACCAATTTTTTCTTCTAAATAAACTCCACGAAATAATATAAGTTTTTGTCCACGAAATAAGGTTTAATTTGGAGAATCAAAAATAATAAAACATTTTTTTTCTGTTCCTCGAAATAAATTCGTTATAAACTGCTGATGAAAATTAGCTCTCTTTTAAAGTCACAGCTAGTCTTATAACAATCATAGGATTCATCAGTTGTTTAGACATAGCTAACTTTTCAAAAGGCCAGAGTAAAATCAATATTAATTATTGGTCAATCTCAAGTCGGGGTTATCATTCAAGTCCTATTTTCTTCAATCCTAGGCCTATTTTTAGGGTTTGTCGTAATTGTTTTCACTAAATCTGTCATGTCTACAGAAATCTTAATCGGATTTAAGTCTTTCTTTGATCAAAATCATGTAATTATAATTTTGTCATGCTTTTCAATTTATAATTTTGTATTCCATAAAAAAAAACATTACCTTTTCGAAACAATCACAATAAAACATACAAACCAAATTGTTATGTGTCATATTTTTAATAATTTAAATATCTATGTCAAATCAATCAGATCAGACCGTATCATCGTCATCACACAAATATTCATCTAAGTTATCTGATCTAAACTTCTGATATTAGACATTTCATAGTTTATCGATCTTTATGAAGTCATGTCAATTCCTTGCTATCTTTGACAGTACATGTCAGTTTCAGAATCAATCCTTGATGACGTCACAAGTCATGCTACAGTTTCAACATTTTGAATACAGAGTTCCTTTTTTCAGTATTGAAGGGCTGTCAAAGTTCATTGTAGATGGCGAAGCGATAGCTAAATCCCAATCTGACCAAGAGGTTAAACTACTACTTAAACAAAATTGTAGATTCTGAATCTGCAACACTAGCGTCATCAGGGTCATAAATGTCATCACCATTTCTAGTAATTTCGACAGTATGTAAAGGTAGGTACATAAGGTTTAGTTCGGTCGTCATCTCGCGGGTAAATGACGTTTCTTTTCAGTTGATCACAGTTTGGTATGCTTGACAGTGTCAGTCCAGTAATTCTGAATGGTCATCGCCTCCAGAGAGTTCAGGAACGAGTCGTTGTCCAAACTGTACATCTCTTCGGAGTTGTCCTGGAAATGAGATAAAGAAAATGTTAGAGGAATTCGGAAAAGTAGGACACAACGTCAACTTATTGTGACTAGATCTAGTTGGTTACTGGGGCTGCTGCTATACATTTAGCGGCTGCATCACAGGAATTTCTTAATGTGGTACCGTACCATGGACAAATGAAATGATACAAATGATGATATAGAGAGAGATGAGAGTAGTGGTGATGTTACAAATTATCCAACTGAAAGTAACTGGGTTTAAAATAAAAATAGAAGTGAATACTCACTCTTATAGTACTGTCATCAAGATATCCACTCGAATCAGGATTCGAGCACTTGTCATTCAAAGTTTGTGGCTTGTTCAGGTACCTCCGGCGGTAGAGCACGAACGCCGTGCTTCCCGCCAAAGCAGCGAGTACCAGCGCAGCAAACGATATGCCAGCTATCGCTCCAGTATCCATCCCTCCATTCCCCTGGTCTATCACCCTTCTAGAAGACTCCACGTTCGGTGGTATTCGCGTCTGCAGGAAAGTCGTCTCTAATGACAAAGGTTTCTCTGTCACTATCCTGCTTTCTGCCACGTTACCACCGCCGTCTTTTACGAAGTCTGGTCTAGTCAGATTCCGTTTTTTAGACACAAACGTCGTGTTTTGCGTTTCCGTGAGATTCGTGAACGGAGCAACTGTTACGTTTGCGTTTGGGGCTTGAGTTGTGTTTGTCATGTCTGTGATGTTGACGACCGTCCACTGTATCGACGGATGTACTTCTGTCTGATTTGTTTCTGTTGTGTTTGTTACTGGGATTGTTTCTGGTGGTATGTCTGTTTGGTTTTCTGTAGTGTTGGAGGTCTGTGTGGTGACTTGTATCTTCGTGTAGTACATAGCTCGGCCCTGTCGCTCTGAGAGTCGTCGGTCCAGCTCTGTGTCGGAGTTGATGTGCTGCAGTTCTTCTGACTGGGGCGCCGCGTAGCTTCGCCCGCTGCTCGCTGAAAAAGATAACAAGTCATTGAGTCAAGTGCTTCAATTTATTGAAGTAGAGATTAAAATTGTTTATGATAATAAAATCAATAGATAATGCAATGTGTCCGCGTTTGTATTGTAAATCCACTGATTGTGTTACGTGAATCACGAAACGTATTATAAGTGATGCTGATGAAACAGGTGTAATTATTTGATCATAAATATAATTGCTGCAGGATATGATATTTAAGCATGACTATGACGTAGATAAGAATAATCCTCTAGTATTTTGTTTGTTTAGGCAGGAATTTGTTCTAGTCTCTCGCCTTTCAACAGAATACCAGTACCAAAGACATATGGTCGTTAGTGAAAAAAGATGTTTTAGCATAAGCGGCTGAAATTAATAAACGTGGCTATTTACATAAACGTAGGCTAGCTACTGTAGTCGCCGGCTAAGTACACAGCGCTGAACAAACTCAAATGTTTCATACACAGAATTTTAACAAGGCTAAGTACTTGGTTGGTAATTGGATGGACCGTATAATGACGGTGTGAAAATTTTAAATCTTTTATACTTGTGACCTTTCATTAGGGTATGTACCAGCACTAGCCACTAGTAGCATTTGATCCTGTGCGTTTGGTACTAATGAATTAATGATGATGATTTAACAAGATTGTTTGATCTTGATGGCACAGAAGTTCTAATCTTACTGCTTAGAACCAGTAAGATTCTTCAATTGATCTTTTTAACCACGTGGTTGGTGATAAAACCTAAGACTTATAATATAACAATCTAGACATACTTGTGAAAGCTTTAAAAGCATACGTAATGCTTTTCTGCTACTTTCAATACCTGCAAATAAGAATTTGGTAAGAGAGGGTTTCAAGCAAATAAGCTACTCGTGTATCGTACTATTGTGGTCGAGATGCTTTCACGGAATATGAGTTATAGTCGTCTAAAGGCTGAGAGGACGTACCGTAAATATTTCTAGTAAATTTTCAAGTGTTTGCTATTACGATGTAGCTTTACAATGAGCGATAGACGAATAAATAGAGATTTATTCAAAATTAAAATTGGCACAATACAACATAAGTTAGACATTAGAAATAATGAATAACAAAGTCAAAGTTTACCTAGCCATGAAGACTAAAGAAACGATGGATTACGAATTTACGAATAAAACTAATGATATTATATTAAAAAAAAAAAAAAACGTTTATACGATCACCTCGCTGATCGTAAGTTCGTAACAAAGTATTTTTTTTCTACAAATTTTCAGAATTCCTGATCTAATCAAACCCTTACTAACTCCCGAAAATATTCAAAAGTGTCGCTGATTTCCCATTGTGACTGGAATTCAGGATATCAGTATTCAAGGCTGCTACTATCGTATATTTTATAGGCAAGCTCGAAGCTGGGTACAAAGTGAGTGTCGGATTCGATTAGGATTCGTCTGCGGAATGCCGACTTCCTAGATACACATGTAGATAGGTAGGCAGGTCGGTACTGCCTGGCGGAAATGAAAATTTGACGACTTAGTAACTAAATAAATCAAAACGGAGATGATTAATTTTATTGGAGTTAAACCGACTGCTTCTTTTTGTTTATCCGATCTTCTGTGGAAAGAAGATGCATAAAGTTCTATTCAAGTTAGTTAAAACTTCAGAGTTAAGGTTTATAAAAGTGAACTTTATGTTTATGTTATACCATATGCCTATTTAAGTTCCAAATGTTCTCAAGTAAGTGAAATAATTGAAATTTATTTTTGAGAAAATAAATTCTTTAACCATAACTTGGCCGGACACGTCTGTAGCCACTACAATCTGCGTAACGACTACCAGTAAATGCCTCACGACGATCTACGCGAAGATTGTGGGACGAGCTTGGTGCCTACAAACAGGATTGGTTCGCATTTACTCATTACAGAGAAGATTTAAAAGAGGTAAGAAAGAACTTTGTCCCAAAGTCCCAATGCGGCGACACAAGCTGAAAAATCTATAGTTTAAGGATCACAAACAAGACTAGAGCAGCGGTGGCCCAATGGAAACCATGTCGTAGGTTCGAATCCTGGCAGGTGCATTACTTTGTTTAATTTATTTCATCACCACTGTTCTCAAAACGGCGTAGGAAAACATTGTAAAGAAACGTTTGTTCTAGAACCAAAAACACCCCCATTCAACAACAATCCCTTTCATAGAGAGAGACCTGTGTCCCAGCAGTGGGAACATTAGGCTGATTATGCTAAACAAAACTAGCTAGCAATAACAACCTAAGTTGCAGTACAATCCCATGAAAGCAAATTACCATAATTCCTAAGAACGACAGTCGTCATCGCCCTTTAGAAAATCTAACATTCACAATAGTAACTTCTCCAACGTTTGTGAAATTGATATTGTGACATTTCGAAATTCAGGTTAGCACACGACCCTAGCCAAACGAGTTGCAAATAGGTTATTAGTGTATGTCAGAAAGGGACAAAATATGAATACTATGATGTTAGAAGAGGACGGAATACCTAGCCTTTCCAAGGAGCTTGGAGTTTGCCATTTATTTGGCCTAAAATGTCAGGTATTTGTAAGTCAGCCTCCGATTGACCTGTTTACCTCTTCCGCGTGAAGCCAGCTCACGACTAGACTGTTCTGTTGTGTCAATAAAGGTAAATGGCATTTTAGGGTTAAAACGATAAGGCAGTTGAGCCATAAATGCGTGTATAACTGTCGACTGTACAATGGTGACCCCTAGAATAGCTGAAGTATTTGTCTGCACTCCAGCATAACAAACTTAATACTTTCTCCTTGAATATCTTCCAAAGAATCTATACCGTAAAAAGTGTTTTAGGTGGAATGTTATTGGTTTGTTTTCTTCTACACCCTTTTTCTATTAACAGAAAAGAAACAGAACAGTACAAGCAAACAAAACGATGGCAAGAAAAGAAACACACAAACACACACCCTGAGAACATAACACCTTTTTTGGGCAGTCATGTAAAAAAAGTGAAGGATACTTAATTAAAATCAACGTCAGTCGTCAGGTGATGCGATTTGCGCACAATCTGTGGCACAAGTGACACTTGCTTCCGTAGTGTGAGTACCGGACGCGTCGCAGTTTGCTAGTAATTTCTATCATTTGTTATATTATCTGCTGTCGCTGTACCAAACTACCAACGTTAGTCGCTTGTGCGTGAAGCTTGTGGCCAAGTGGTTAGATAATCATGTGTAAAGTGAAAATTACACATGAAGAAACTAAAGAACCCGACTGAAAAAACTGAAAATAAAAAAACAGGCACATTTAACATTAAACTAAACTTAGAAGCAGGCGGGGTCCATTTGAATATAAAATGATGAAAATAGTACGAATAGTATGGAGTAAAATGTGCTGGTTTCTTGATTTTAACAAGGTAAAAAAGCTTTTATTAAAATGAAAAAGAGAGAGATAATTATATCTATCAACATTGAAATGTATTATCACCAGGGTCAACGGTGTACGCAAATTATCAGCTCAAGCGATTGGAAGGAACTGGTTTGAAATTCAGTTGCAAGATTTGACCAATATTTATACTACCAAGCGAACTAACCAACACGCCAAGCTAGAAAAAAAACTCAGCGGCAGAAAATAAAGACAATTCTTTTTTTAAAGCTCTGTAATAAAACCCTCATCAATTCCGATACAGAAGTTCGTTAAACTATACTATCAGCGAATGAGGGAGAGGCCTTGTGCCTTCATTTCAGGCGAGGTTGGGTCACAACAGGTCGAGGACAAACTCCTATCGAAAATGTGCAAAAAACGTCCATTCGATACTGATCAATTTATTCAGCTTGTTCTTCTTGATATGGTAAAAGAGTAATGAGAGACAGTCGATAAAGAAGACTTTGGAACATTATTTAGAGACCCGAGGGTCGTTCGTCTGATAAGTTGCTTAGGGTACGATATTAGGGACTTAAGAAAGGTAAAAAGTTCGGCCAATTGTATTATGTTTGTTTTAGAGTTTTGATATGTTCGCGTTTTAGTCTGCATAGTTTCTGTATTCATAAGGGGAAGTAGCGAGTCAGTCCCAACACAAGTATTTTTAATTACTTTCTGGGGCTGTCTCAACTCATGTATACTATGTAACTTTTGAAACAATAAACATTTTTATTATTTATTATTATTAGTTTCAGGAGACGAGGAGTTAGCCACTTGTTCAGAATTTGGAAGCTGGAAGTTTTACTTACGAATGCTTTGAATCATTTGTCACAATTTGCTCGAAGAAGCACACTATACAATATTTCATTAGCGAATATATAATAACCACTGTTTGAAAAATGAAAGCTGTCCTACAATTTTGGTATGTGCCAAGATTTTCTTTTCTTTGTGTGCCAGCCAATAGTTAAGGTTCTCTTTCGTGATTTGTTGGGAGCTTTTGATAAACACAATAAAACTTCTAATAAAGATACTGAAAGGTAAATGTATGTGTGAGTTTGGGATTTATTTATTTTATTACTACGAAGTATTGCTTTTTTTCCGAGTTAGGATAGACACAGTAAAGCCTTTGTACGTATTTTATGGCCATACAAAAGATAGAAAGTTTATTCTACATAGATCAATAAACATTTCATGAAAGGACTGTTTATTTTCTTTGTTATATATTCTCGTTTTATAAAAGGTTATAATTTAATATATCTATCTGTGTTGTCTCATATAACACAAGCGAAGTTTTTGGAACTGTAGAGGGATTTTCTTTTTGCTAAATATTATTTTTTATCTTGGGGCGTGGGCTCAAATACAGGCTATAGGGATACAATTACATTGTGAATTAATCTCAGCAAGACATTAAATTCAACTTGTATATGTAGGTGGCATAACTTTACCTACTTTAAATACCTCCATGACCCGTATACTATTCAATGCATCCATCAACAGAATGTTTGGAAAATGTTACATGGAGTTTTACGTAAAACGTGATTTTTCACCCCCAAAAACAAAAGTCGTTTCCCAGTATTTTAAGTTTTGTGTAGGGTTCCTTAGTTTGATGTACAGCATGATTGGTTAATGCTTTCCTGAAGAGTCAGTTTACACTTTGTATAACCGACAGAGACTCATAGACGACTCTGCCCTGGAGTGTAAATGTGGTCTTACCCCACAGACTATGGAGCACTTGATATCGTGTCCAGCCTGTCCTGCTACTTGCTCATCACAGGAGTTGATGGAGGCTACTAAAAGTGCCGAACTCGTCGCCAAATTTTGGGCCGACTCAATTTAAATTGTCATCGACACGCTAAGAAGAAGACCGACAGCTAAGGCAATTATGGTCATTACTATTTTACCTCAGAAGAGGCAATGATAAACTGAAGCCGAATTAAACAAACATTTATCAATAAGCAAGCCTATTTACATTACAGCTCCAGTCGGCCGGTGTTTGCCCGACGGGGTCTCCCACAAATTGGTGCGGACGCAATTATAACTAAGTCTAAACTAAACAGGGCGCTCTGTGGGTGCGTTCAATTATTTTAGAGGACATCACGAACTGTGGGCTGGGTTGAAATGTTTCAATGGAACTTTTGGGTATGATAAGGAGTCAGTTTAGTTAGGGATCACGAGGATTTCTCCTTAGAAATACATAAAGAAGTATTTGTCGGTGTCCGTGTCCACAATTTGTCTGTACCTTCATCTAATTTTGATCTTTGAAGAAAACAGTAACCGTCTAGGACGTGAGTGTGTTAAAGCTGTTGGTTTGTTTTCGAGAGGGATTAAAACAGATTTTTTTATTTTATTTTTTTAAGGTGATTTTTATGGCCGTAGTATTTCATTCGTCAAGCAAATTCAGGGAAGGGCTGAAGTAGATACTAGGGTCTACTTATGAGAAAAGGCGACTCTTTTTTCACATTTCTTTTTGACATTATGTGTAAATAACAACTGGAACGTATGGACTTTGTGACAATATAAGTAAATGTCTTTACTCTACTCGAGTAAGTTTATACTGTTGAAAAATAGACTCCTTTAGTATAATAATAATATAATAATTTAGTATAATAATAATAGACTCCTTTATACGAAATGTTGTTGTAGATGTAACCCATTTCTTTTCATAGAATGTGCTTTGGTAACCTCATTTTAAAATGTTACAAAACATTAAAATAGACTAGTATTTACAGTCTATTTTTACAATGTACGCTTCGAAGTCAACAAAACAAAAAAGCTGTGGTATTTAAAAAATGCCCTAGAAAACCTAATCCACTTGAGTGCATGTGTGAAAATACACGGGGGAGGAACACGAACGTCTAAGCAATTTTTTTTAAAACGTCGTCTGTTTAAAAAGGGAAGAAAAATTCTACGTTTAAAACCGATAGGCCGTGTATTGAATACAGCTAATAAACAAAACCGAAGACACGTGTCTATGTGGGCTGAAGGCATATGCAACAAACGTCTCGCTTGATATAACCTACTAGACTGAACTATGTAGTAACGAGATTAATTATTATTACAAGTCTATAGTTATGTATATCTTGTAGCCAGGGCGCATAATGTGCATGTAATGTAACATAAGCCTATCATTACATTCATTACACATGCTGATTTAATATGCTGTAAACCTCTTATTATGATATAATTTTAATTGTAGAGATAGTATTGTGTTCTCATGTTATATTAGACAATAACAACGCATGTTTACCCACGACGCTGCCTTTATAATATGGTAAAGCAGATACCAGCACATCAAGTTACTACAATTTGTCTAATTTTTTTAATAGATTTTCAACTTTATCATTAAATCATTAGGTTCAAGGTTGATTGGGAAAATTAGAATGAGCTACTTTTTTATAAGCGGGTTAGTAATTAGTCTTATTATGGTCAATGAGTTTCCAATATTGTGTCAGTCACAATGATTCAGTTGAATAAATTCATGAGGAAGTTTTCGCTTAGTCACTGTACCTACTAGTAATTAAAGTTGGTTTTTTGTTTATTTGTCACAATGTGGTTCATATTTCTTTTGACGTTTTCAAAATGTTGGCGTTCCCGTTCATACTGTTGTCTTGTGTATATTCCACATAACTTCTAACAAGAACTGGATCACTAACAAGACTAAAATGTGTGTGAAGACAAAAATAGTATTCTTATTTAGTTGTACTGTAAGGGTTCGCCCACATCTTCACCATCGCGAGCGCGTTATACCGTAAAGAAAACGAAAAACGTTGTGTTTGTGAAAGCACGTTAGTAGTTAAACCCAAGACTTATAAGTAGGTCAAATGATAAGTTTAAAATAATAAAAATAATTTTGAAAATCGGTTCATAAACGACGAAGTTATCCGCGAACAAACCTTTGAGAAACCTCCTCCTTTTTTGAAGTCGGTTAAAAAGGAAGGAACTGCGGGATATTGGTTCTTATTTTTTTTTCGTGAAAATGTTACACGTAAAATCATTAATATTTGATGTTAACAGTTGAAGTTACCGAAGCATTAGCAATTTAGTATTATGAGCGACAGGGACCCAGATACACTAACAATAGAAGCATATTAAGCTAGGTTTGCAAACGGCAATTCTCATAATATTGCGAATTAATGCGTTTAATGTACAAAACGTCAGATTACGCGAATGTTACGTGTTTCATGTTGTAAGAGTAATGTAATGTAAGATGAGTCGTTAATCTTATAATTTGTCCATTTATATGTCGAATTGCAACACAAAGAGGGTAAACAAACTAATAAAACATGACGTCATACTGTCACTTTCACTTTTAATTGCGAATTAGTGACACGAAAAGAAAAAAAATACTCGACTTTTTATTTACTACAGCAACATCACATTATGCATGTAATTCCCGAAGGGTTAGGCCGAGGTAGAACTAATAGTACACGCATATTTAGTCAGTAACGTTAGAACTTTTTATTTACATGCATTGTAAATAATTTGGTCATACCATCTCATTGTTTAACAAAAGCTCTCTCTTTAGTTTCGAGATCTTTCAGACCAATAAATATTGTGTGGACCTCGTAATGAATTAGACCAATTAATTATTAGTTCGATATCATAAAATCTATGACTAGACGTTAATCGTTTAACATAACTTTAAAAGCAAACCCAAAAATGTGTGTGTGTGTTTTCAAAAGTGGCGAAAATATGTTTTGACACTTGCGGTAACAAGCTGAATGACGTGGGCGGGAAAAAAACGTCTGTTAAGGATGGTTAAGGTGGAACCTTCCAAGTTCATGTAACTCTCAAGAATGACCTTTTGACGAAATAATCATTCTTGAGAGTCACATGAACTTGGAGGGTTGTAATGATGATTTTGATGATTATATTTCTGTAACTGCATACGTCTTACAGCCGCGAATCATATTTTCACTAACATACAACCTAGCACTGGCCTGCAAATCGCTAAAAACTTAAGAAAATTTGAATTTCGTGGGCTACCGTGAACATCAACCTTAACGTCACATTGCCGATCATATTTGACGTTTAAAGCCGTGTGTGTCTGAAGCCTGAAATTATAACGGAAAGGTTTTTACGAAGCACAAACATTATGCGTCGTGTATGTTTTTTTTTAAATAAGGGGGTTCTCAAGCTGCTGCCCGCGGCTTCGCTCGTGTGGAGTTTGGGTAATTGTCCCATAGGGATCGTCCTACCGGTATAAAAATAACCTATGTGTAGCCAGGTTATAAGCTAACTGAGTGGCAAACATCCAGACAATCATACATCTTCACAACCTTTCGCATTTATAATATTAGAAGGAAGAGGAAAAACATGACAGTTAATGTCCGTATATATTCCCAAAAGCCCGTATTTATGTTTTTACTGACGAAAGTTACGAAATAAATTGAAAAACAGTTGTTTGTTTAATTGTTTATCGGTCGTTAAATTGGTGCTACTGTCCGTGTCACTATCACTTGGTATGTCGCAACTCGCAATACGTTTTGGATAAACACTACTGTTAGCTATGCCCCTATAGTTTCAAGTACTTTTATTAACCGACTTCCCAAAAAGGAGGAGATTCTCAATTCGATCGCAATTTTTTTTTTTTTTTTTTTTTCAGTATCGAAATCGAGTGATTAACCCAGTTAATTGATGTTACACGATTGAGGCGCTGCTTACGATAAAGTTATTATTAACTAGGTACGTTAAAAGCAATACTTTAACTGGCTCGTTGGTCTATTGGTAGCAAACGCGAGACGCGACTGCTGACACCGGGTTTTATTGGGTTATTCCATCAGGAATGTCTCGCAATAGTCGCAATAGGCTCGCCCCTATTACAATGGGATTTAAACATAACTGTCGAAATGTGGGTGTGCTGCTATATAGGTACATCTCTGCATAACCCTTCGAGGATTAATTACGTTAAGCATTTTCGGCTGTGAAATAGAACCATTATTTATGTACAGTAGAAAGTACTAACAATGGTTTTTTTTAATAGATACCAGCTCGCAGTCGCGGTTGATGACAACGGGCCGGCGGCACCTTTCATGGACTTACCAGTACAACAGACGTGTTGTGTAGAATGAACGGCACGTTTGGCGCAGTGGCTCAAGCAATGGACTGCTGCGCTGCGTGTCGCGGGTTCGATCCCCGCACGGAACAAATATTTGTAAGACCTACAGATAGTTGTTCCGGGTCTGGGTGTATGTGTATGTGAGTTTAAATGTTTGTGAACGCACCCACGATACAGGAGAAATTCCTAGTGTGGGGCAACGTTTAAAAAAAAAATGTGGGTTGTCACCAGACCCAAGGTGCTGCTAGCAATTCTATTAAGAGCATAATATAAAAGCTATGCGTTTGTAAAGCTCGTGTCACACTAGAGAATACCTAGTATCTAGCTTCCATCTGTGCCATAATAAACCGGCAAAGCATTATGACTGACATTCGATTTAGACTTCTCACTCCTGGGAAATAAGCGAGATGATACAACAATTTACATGGAAATGGGTGAAAAACATCGTAACGCATGAATATTCATTGTAAATGTCACTTCCCTGCTTATGGATGTTACATTTACAGGGGACATGAAAGAGAAAGAAAATAGGCTTATGTGAACATGAGAGATGTTAAATAAATTGAATGAACATCATCAAATATGAAACGAAATTGAATTTTCATGTGGAAAGAGGGTTATACATAACGAGTTATTCCGGTCTGATCCCCTAAAACTGATACCCTAGGGGATCCGTTTTATTATAAATTATTTTCTATTCCGGTCTGATCCCCCGTAAAAGAATCGGATACCCTGACACATTTTTAGGACAGTCAGCAACAAAATATTTGTACAGTTTCTATTAGATTAAAAAAAAAGAATAGGTAGTAAAGTCCCACAAACTACCAGGAGAACAGAAGTAGGAAGGCGGTATTGGAAATTCGAATCTTCAAATCAAATCTATATTATGCCTTTATAGTAAACTCCCACAAAATACCAGGAGAACAGAAGTAGGAAGGAGGTATTGGAAATTGGAATCTTCAAATCAAATCTTTAATATGCCTTTATAGTAAAGTCCCACAAACTACCAGGAGAACAGAAGTAGGAAGGAGGTATTGGAAATTGGAATCTTCAAATCAAATCTATTATTATGTCTTTATAGTAAAGTCCCACAAACTACCAGGAGAACAGAAGTAGGAAGGAGGTATCGGAAATTGGAATCTTCAAATCTATATTATGCCTTTATAGTAAAGTCTGTTTGTTAAGTTAAGTTTTTTTTTTCACTTTTTTAAGTTTGTGGAACTTTACTGTCCTGGTTTCCTATCTCCAACAAAAAAAAGTGCATGGTTTTAGAAAAAAATAATATAAATTTGATTTAAAGATTCCAATACCTCCTTCCTACTTCTGTTCACCTGGTAGTTTGTGGGACTTTACTGTCCTGGTTTCCTATCTCCAACAAAAAAAAGTGCAAGGTTTTAGAAAGAAATAATATAGATTTGATTTAAAGATTCCAATACCTCCTTCATACTTCTGTTCTCCTGGTAGTTTGTGGGATGATCGTACAATTGTAAGTTATAGAAATAAAAACTGATTATTTTTTCATTAACAACTGTTTTTCGGTTGACTGTACTTCACTTGTACTTGTGTCAAAAAGGGGATCAGAACGGAATGATAAATTACAGGGGATCAGAAAGGAATAAACAAAAGAAAAATATTGGCAGTGGATCGGTTTGGGGGATCAGACCGGAACAACTCTACATAACATGTCATAACAATATGAAAGATAAAATAAAACCACACATTGGGTTTGGCAGATTGATGAAATATATCATTATGATGTCATTCCAGGAAAGCTTTAGTAAAGTTATCATCATTCTCCTATATAAGGCGGTGGAGAATGATGATACTTCAGGAAAACTCAAGTTTTCCAAAGGATAACGTTAGATATAAGTTGGGGGGCAAGAAGCTGAGAATTTAAGTTATTATAATTATAGGTAGCCCGTATTGTCCCAATGCTGGGCAGAACCTCCCTCCATTTCTTTCAAATGTCATGATGTGGTGCTTCTTCTTTTCAATTCTCAAGGAGACATCCAGCTCAAAATGCACATGATAATGAAAGAAAGGATGGGAAATGGAGGATTCTTATAGAAAAACCTAACTTTATTTTAAACTTTTTCAGCCGTAGTCACACTGGTGTGGTAGTTTAGTGTGACTATGGGTCGGTCATGTATTTAACTCCCTTAGGGGTTGAAAATCTAAAAAAATATATAGGTACTAAAACCTTCCTCGAGGACCACTGAATGACATGAAAATCAGTGCGATCTTTTTTGAGTTTATCGCGAAGATACAGACAGACGCGGCGGAGGACTTTGTTTTATAATATGTAGTGAAACTCTATAGGCAAAGCCGTATTCACAGACTAATCCCCAACAAAGCTCGCCCGATTGTCCCTCAATTTAGCTGTCTTTCAGCAAACATCATTACGTCCCCCAATATACCTATTAGGCAAAGGTAAACTCGTTTAAACCTTAATGGCTGCCGGCGGTCGTCGACCATTACACCTATCACTGCAGAGGTGATTGGCCTAATTAATAATAATAATAATATTCCACAACTATCACACAACGCCATCTAGTCCCAAGCTAAGCAGAGCTTGTGTTATGGGTACTAGACAACTGATAAACATACTTATATATTTCTAAATACATACATATTATAGATAAATTACACCCAGGCACAGAACAAATGATCGTGCTCATCACACAAACATTTGTCCTGGGTGGGAATCGAACCCACGACCTCCGGCATAGCAGTTAGGGTCACTAACCACTAGACCAACAGGCCAGTCACTGACAGTCACTGTCAATTACTGAGCTTTACCTACAATCAAGAGTCCTGAGGAAAATGGTGGTTCGTGATTTCTAAATTGTTTTTGGTAACATAGAATTAAATGGATGGATGGTTTGTTGGTCTAGTGGTCGCAAACGCGACCGGCTGAGGATGAGGTTCGATTCACGTGTCGGGTAAATTGTTATTGGCCATGGAATCTTTTTTTTATTGGAGGGTGGCGAATCATCAAATGGCTCCTCCTGGGTGGAACAGAAGGGAGTGTCAGACTACTGACTAAAAACTATGTTCCTTCTTAGCCCTTTGTGTCCGGGGTCGCGGTACCTCTTTCGAACAACCCACAGCCCCGGCAGAGCCACGGATTCTGGATTTATATCCGGTTGGTGACAATAGGGGATCGGACTGGGTCAAAATAATATGATTCTGTTTAGTCCGTAAGTTAGATTATCGAAAAATATTGAATACGTGTTTTTTGTTTTATCAAATCAATAAAAAATGACGAAGATAAAACGCGTCAAAGATCATGGAGTGGGGCTTGAAACGTCACTTGTAGGTACAAAATGTACCATCATATGACGTCTCACGAGTTTTCGAAGCACTGTATCGTCTTCATTTTTTGTTTACGTGAAAAAAGAAAAAATACGTGTCCAATAATTTTTGGAAATCTATCTGACGGACTAATTAGTTTTTTTATGTCCGATCCCCTATTGGCTCGCCTCCTATTACAGGGACATTTAAAACATTTTACCAATAGAAAGCCACATTATTTGTGACCGTCATAGGCTATCAATTAAACCCGAAAAAAAAACGAGTAATAGGTACTTGTGGGCTGTATTTACGAAATTCATGCGGACGAAGTCGCGGGCGAATTGCTAGTATCACTATCACTTTACTATCACTAACACTACCTACATTATAATTATTATAAAACACAGTCATCCACCGGGTCTGTCTGTTCGTAATAAACTTAAAAACTACTGCTCCGATTTTCATGCTGTTTTCACCAGTGCAGCAGTGGACAGAATGGTTCTCGAGGAAGGTTTTAGAATATATTTCTTTTCGAAATACAGTCCCTAAAGGAGTTAAATATGAGAATATGAAAGGGATGAAAGTTTGTTGCGATATTTTTCGATATCCACGAGTGCGAAGCCGCGGGTAAAAGCTATTTAAATATACTTCAGTAGTTATGATTCTATAACCGTAGATGTTAATCAGTGTTGGGCGTGAAAGTCTTGTTAACATATAGATTAAATATTCGTCGCTTTTAATTTGTTAAAAGTTTATGTCGGGAAAATGTCAGTGTTTTTCAGTAAGCCGTTAATTGCTTTTGCCGGTTGAATGGAACTGCGTAGCAATGTCAGGTATAAACCTTTTTTGTGTAAGTATGACGAAGAGGCTTTTTATTTTAAAACTAGTTACTACCCGCGACCTTCGTTCGTGTGAAATTATTATAACATAAAAACTTTTTAACAAAAAATAGAACCGACTTCAACAAAAAATAAAACACAAAAAAGTGAAAAATAAAGGAGAATGCCCGCGTACAGTACTCTTGATAAAAGACTTGTGTATCAAAACCTAAAACGGCATTAAATATCTAAAATAAAAATATTTTTTTTAAATAAGTATTAACGATTATTTACAATGGGATAGTTTTTCAAACAATAAATGAGTACTTTTATATTTCCGACGTCATAGTACGCCATTTTTTACTATCACCTGTCAATACTAGGGATTATGTTACTCGTAGTGCGGGTACATTAACATTTATTGTGCGTTTGTCATATTTTTACAATACAGTATGACGGTATGTTATTTTTGCTGGTTTTGTTACATTGTGCTTCGAGTCGAACCTTTTAGTTACTCCGTTAATGCTGCCAACCCATTGACAATAAACATACTTCTAACGCCGCTGCACCGTGTGTGTTGTTTATAACTAAATACAGGACTTTTTGTGTTGTGATCATGGCGAGTGCAACTGTGTTGCGATGTCTCAACTGCTCTTTGAGATTAACGCAACTTATGCACAGACGTATGTTGTCGGAGATCCCGAATAACATCATGAACATTTTACGAGTCTGGATCTCACCAACACCGGTAAGAGTAAACATTGTCTTTTAACTTAAAATGGTGTTTTTATTTAGGAACTATACTTTTATGTTTATGTACCAAATAACAAATCTTAGAGGGCAAAAGTAAAATCCATGTGTGTGTTAGTTTCTCACCTCACCAGTTAAGTTACCGGATTTTAATATAACTTATATAGGTAGGAACCTCAAGCTGATGTGTTGTTAATAACCAACTTATTAACTAAGATGGTTTATCTTAATCAGTGTGTTTTCGAGGATATTAATTGTATGTAGTAGGTACCTATCATTTAAGATTAGTTGTACAGAAATATAATTATTTAAATATGTTTTTTTTCAGCTGTCAACCGAACGCACATTGTGTCAGGAGTGTGTTACACTGTTGCAAAATACACTCACATCCCAGGGACAGTTGACACCTGCAGTAGGACAAACGGCCGTCTGCTACGGCTGTGGGGTTTCCGTACTGAGATCAAGAACTCACCGAGTGCCATTAGACTGCCCACAAATAATTAATTATTACTGCGACGGGTACTGTCTCATCAGGTAATATATAATATTTTTTTATACACATACGATTGAGGACGTTAGCTTGTTTTTCAAGCCTATCAGCTACGAATTCCCTTGCGTACTACACTAGTCCACACTGTTTACTGTTATCTTACTAGTGATTGTACATATATAGGCTGGTCAAATTATAAACAAGTCATTGTATTGATCTACAGGTGTCACGTCTGGAAAGCGTTTGCCGAACATGCTGGATAACTGCAACCAGACAAACTCACGATGCTGACTGAGTGGAAGATTCTGCTACCCAAAACCGATCTCAGACACATATTGAACAAGATTTTAATATTCCAATGCCATCTTGCCAGAACCCTGGTGGACCAGTATCATAGATTGTTATTAAGGTTAATTCAAGAACACATAAACGTGTTGCTGCCACACCAAACGCAACAATAATGAGCGTCTATTGGTATCATCAATAATACGGCGGCGCCACAAAATATAATTATGTTCCTTAGAGTGCCCGGATCTGCAATATCCATTTGAATAACAACTTTTGGGATGGAGAAGAACTGAAGGTTGCTGTGTGCATGTAATGTGCATAGTATGGTACCTATTTAAGCTGTGGACGTTATAACAATGTTAGTGTTCCAGCTCCATTTTTGGATACACTATTTTTAGATGAATAAAATAAAGTCCAGAAATAATCATTCTTTCATTTATTGTATTTAGTATTGTGTGTTTTCCCTTTCCACCCTACTTACAAAGACAATTTCATGATTTCCACTACCTTAAGATTTGAATAGTATCTACAAATAACACTGAGTGATTGATTATCTTAGTAATGATTTCTTCCATGCTTTGCAATTTCATGAAACGCGAGAATATTATTTTGAAATGCTCAAAATCTAAATCAGTTAGACTTGGTGAGTTAGTCACAGGTGGTCACCAGACACGGGCCACCTGAAATAGCTAAACCGTAATAGATTTTACAAAAATATGCTTTAAAGACACAAAGCTCACTCGTAATCCCATTCAGACCCTTTCAAATGGTTTTTTTCAACTATTTTTTGGTTGAGCTTAACCTAAAAATAGTCATTTCATTTTTGTAAATATCTCGAAAATGCCATTGTCTATTGTGTTCAATCTTCTGAGGTAGTATTTAGACATGCCATCCAATATTTTAAAGATGATTTGATGAAGACACAAAAATGTTGAATTGAGTACATTTGCCCATAGTGCCGCTGGCATTCTCCTTTAGAAGAAAAATCTGTTTCTGAAGTCGGTGACTTTTGTTTGTTCGATTTCACTTTTTTGTGTTTTTTTTTTATCCACGACGGAACGGAGACGGTATATGCGTTTGGGGTGAGAGGTTGTTTGTTTGTTTGTGCAAATACATGTTGCCATTTTTCTCCAAAACTACTAGTCCGATTTTGATGCAGTTTTCAGTTATGGGTTCGGGTTTGATTGGTGCATGTTCTTAGATAGGTGTTACGGTGACAACTCACCAGGGGGCGCTGCAGCAAACATTTTTTGTGCAAATCAAAGTTGCCATTTTTCTCCAAAACTACAAGTCCGATTTTGATTCAGTTTTCAGTTATGCGTTCGGGTTTGATTGGTGCATGTTCTTAGATAGGTGTTACGGTGACAACTCACCAGGGGGCGCTGCAGCAAACACTTTTTGTGCAAATCAAAGTTGCCATTTTTCTCCAAAACTACAAGTCCGATTTTGATTCAGTTTTCAGTTATGGGTTTAGGTTTGATTGATGCATGTTCTTAGATAAAAAAATAAAAATAAAAGTAAAAAGTTTAAAATAAAAAGCAAAATTAAAAATTTTGAAAAATCCCACGACTGTTAAAAATTAATTGAAAAAAGGATAAAATAACATAAAACATCCACCTTAAAAAAACCCAAGAATGTCCATCGGGAGCTGAATATTGCAAAACTAGTTCATTTAATGGCAGCCCCCGACGGACTCCTTTTTTTTCAATTAATTTTTAACAGTCGTGGGTTTTTTCAAAATTTTTAATTTTGCTTTTTTGTTGAAGTCGGTTATATTTTTTGTTAAAAAGTTTTAATTTTTCACTTTTTAGTGATTCACATGAGTTACAAACATACAAAAGAAATATACAGTGAGAACCTCCTCTTTTTTTGAAGTCGGTTAAAAATAAGACTTCTCTCTTTAAAATAGATTTTGTAACCAATTTCAAGGGTTTTGCTAGGAACCCAAATTACCCTAAACTAAACCCTTCGGGGATTACAGGCGTGAAGGTAAATGACGACAAAAACAATAATTGTTATCTAACATTCTAATAAATGTATCGATGACGCAAAATCTAAGCCTATTGAAAGTAAGTAATCACTGATAGATGAGCTGATACTGTTCCGATCCAAGTTATATTTATAGTGATACTTTACTTTGACGTCAATGCAGGTTTATAAATAACAACAATATTTATTTATTTTCAGTTAATTTTGGCCTATAGATATTACCTATATTTTATTTTTTCTGGGGGGGTGGTAAATCATCAAATGACTCCTCACGTTCTGGGCAGAGTGGTAGGGAGTGTCAGACATCTAATGACTAAAACCACCCATGTTCCTTCTTTGCCCTTTGTGGTATGTGGTATGCGGTATGCGGCAACATGGACTGCTCTTTCGTTTGCTTCGTTTGAGTCCTTCATTGTAGCTTTCATGATTCACTCTGCCTGTTCCTCATTATGGCATTACCCAATTTATTTTTGCGTTGCATCATCCTGATAAAAATCAGTTAGAAACATCCGAAATTAGACTACTATCGACTACTATTACCATCTACATATACCCCGCAATCTCGACACGATAAGCATTAGTCTTGATCAGTATCATGTCATAACAAATTGCTTACATAGTAACGCTGTCAACTGCTTATTGAATTGCTGACAATTGCTCTTTGTATTGCAATGTCGTTACATGCGAAGATGAAATATGAGGGGTGTTACACGGTCCGGAGGACACGGTGGAGCACACTGTGGAGGCGTGCCCTGCTTGGGCGGAGCCCCGCCGTGTTCTCGTAGCGGCGATCGGCGGCAGCGACCTCTCGCGCCCGGCCCTGGTGCAAGCCATGGTCCGGGGCGAGGAGGAATGGGACGCCGTCGCCTCCTTCTGCGAAGCAGTGATGCTAGCGAAGGAGGTGGCGGAACGAGAGAGGGAGAGAACCTCTCAACGTCCCAGCCGCCGCGGAAGGCGCTCCGGGCGTCGGGGGTCACGCGATGACCTCCGGCCACCGTAGACGCGGGCCTGTGGACGGAGAGTAACGGGCTAGCTCGCCGTCCGGCCGTCGTCATGACGGCAACAGACCGTGTCGGCGGCGCGTACGTGTTCCACGCGCGCCTCAAAGAGATGTCAGCAAGGACCGACGCCCGTCGGGGCTGTGGATATCGAAAGGTTACCGCGGCTCCGACACAAGGGCGAAGAAGAAGGAACATGGGTTTGGTTTTTAGTCAGTAGAAGTCTGACACTCCCCTTCGCTCTGCCCAAGAGCGGGGGGGGTTATTCGATGATTTTCCACCCACCAAAAAAAAAAAAAAAAAAGGGGTGTTACACGGTATACATTTTTATGAGTCGACAGATTTGATTCGTCAGTATTTTTGAACAACAAAGCCGAGCTGAAGCTGAACCCGTATTCATAAACGCTTTGTTTCGGAAAGTCAGAGTCTATCTTGCTAACTTTTGTAGGTAATGCCGAAAAAAGATGGACAAGATAAATTCGGCAGCTGAAATAATTACTTCACAAATTCGATTCCGCTCGGGCTGATCGACCAGTTTTGTTTTATTTGGATTGGATTCTACCACCGCTGCTGGTACAATTCTACATAAGTCGAGCGGACAGTTTCCCCGAAAGCATATCTACAATTCTACATAATCTTGTCTATCCGATCATGTCCAAGTACATGTGTACCACCACCCCTGATGCGTCAGCCGTCACGCCTCAATGGTAAGTCCAACGATCTCCGCAGATTGATCAACTCTTAGCTGTTGTTACTGATTGATTCGATGACACATTGCGTGTACAGATAGCGTAGAAACAGCTGTTGTTCTAAGAGAAATTTAAATACAGCAAGGACGTTAATCAGCAAATGATAATGATGATTCATAGATGAAGTAAAGTTTATTGACTACTTAAAGTAGTATGTGAGCTCAAAGATTCCAAACCCACCAATATCAATGACAGTCAACTGAACCTGACCGCAAAGTTTAGCTTTCCATATTCATCTATATCAGATCACAAGTAGTATAATCGCATCAAGTTTCTACATTTACTTAAGAAAAGGCTAGGGATAGCATAATTTCACACCGGAGTTCTTCGAAATATTAGGCAACGGACGCAGCGGTGTATCAATAGTATTCGGCAGTTATATTTTTGTAGTAGGGTGTGAGCCTATTGGCAGCAACCGGGCCAAAAAATCAGACTTCGGGCTGCTTCTGAGACATTCCTATTATACAACGCAGTTATAAAGGGCTTGTGTTTAAACGCCTACCAGAAAAGAACCTATTTTACTACCAAAAAAAAAATCGAAATGCCGGCCAAAATGGATTAATGCTCACCAAATTGTGTTTCCTAAAGTATTGTAGGAATGAACCTATTTTCCTTTTTATTCTATACCATAAAGATTTATAAACGCCTTTAAAGTTAACTGCAGACCAAATATTTTATATTATCACTAAATAGATGTCACCAATATTGTATTTCACGACTTTCAATTTATCTCCATGACGCGCGCTCGCTTCGCTCGCATATTAAATAACACTAATATCTTCTGTCCCCGAAGTGCCGGGCCTCCGCCGGCCTCCTTCGTCGGCCTACGGCCCGGTGCCCATGCCGCCCATAAAGGATACTGTCGCGAGACGATCGTATTATAATTTTGGTTAATTGATTTGGTGAGCATTTATCCATTTTGGTAGGCAAAAAGAATATAAAAACAACACGTACAATTATTCTGATGAGTGTCTAATTATTTTGAAACTTAAAACGTTGTTCTTTAGGCACCTCTGTATAGAGTGGGTTTATTTTATTTGAAGTTAAAATATTTTATTTAGTACTTTACTGTACTTTAATCTAGGGTCTAAAAAGCTTTTTTGGTGAGCATTTAAATTGTAGCCGTTTTAAAGTGGCTTTAGCAACTTGAATTCACCTACTTCTGTGTATAAGCCTCTCTTTCCTTGTGCCAATCCTAATTTGCTTTACCAACTTATCTTAGTTAATTGAACAATGTCACATCTCACTTATTTCTCGTCTCTAAGTGGACAATGCACAAGTCTAGTAGTTTATAAATAAACATTAATAAACAAGAGACTTAGAGCGTGAGCAAGCAACGGGAGGAGCATTGACCTACACGACAGACTGCACAAAATTATCTTGGTTCTTCGCAGTAACTAAGTAGCGAGTTAATGGACACCCACTGAATGGAATAAACAGATAAAATGGCGGAAATAAGACAAAAAACGCAGTGTTTTTTTGTTAACAACTTTTATGTTTTTGTGTTAAGCTATTTTTTTTTTTTTTTTTTTTTTTTTTTAAAAACGTTGCCCCACACTAGGAATTTCTCCTGTATCGTGGGTGCGTTTACAAACATTTAAACTCACATACACAAATACCCAGACCCGGAACAACTACCTGTAGGCCATACAAACATTTGTTCCGTGCGGGGATCGAACCCGCGACACGCAGCGCAGCAGTCCAATCGCTCAGCCACTGCGCCAACCGTGTCGTCAATTTAGATTTGAGTTTGGTGTTTCAGTGACTCACAGTTCAAGTCAGATTCGACACAACGACACACGAAAGCAGGATGCATTAGACACAGGATAAACAGACAATCTCAAAAGTGCGTGTATGTATGTGATGTACTCTGAGGATGTACTGATGTATGAACGTGAACGACGCAAAAGGAGGACATAGGGATAGTAGCAGTTTAGTATCTTCCTTCCTGTTGTAAACGTTTACCTATTATGTTTATTGTTTACTAGCTTTTGCCAGCGGCTTCGCCCGCGTGAAATTGACGATTGTCCATACAAACTTTCATCCCCTATTTAACTCTGGGTTGAATTTCGAAAAATCCTTACTTATTCCTTGTCTACATTATAAAGGGAATCTCTGTGCAAAATTTCAGCTTTCTAAGTCCAAGGGTTTGTGCTGGGGGTTGATGAGTCAGTCAGTCAGGACTTATCTTTTTATTTATATAGATTTTTGTCATGTATTGCGACATTATTTTTTCTTAGGTGCTTTTTAGGGTTTTTTTCTGCCATGTGGAAAAATCCCAGTTTGTGCATCTTTAAATACACTGAAAATGTTGCTACTTAACTAAAAGGTGATGGGTGAAGGAATCAGTATAGAACAGTGATGCCTTCTAGTTTTAAAGGCCAGGTCTTGAGGTCGTGATTTGTAGAGCTTGAAGTGAGACCGACGTATGCGCATTGTTTACGCCGCAATTCATTCTAGAGCATTGACTTCATGAATTACTTACTTTCAAGGAGGTGAGTGGTACAAACGTTTTCAAGAATTGGTGTTATAAAAACTAAATCAAAATCGGTAAATGCGTTCGGGAGCTACGATGCCACAGACAAACACGCCAAACTTATAGCACCTCGTCGTTTTTGCGTCGGGGGTTAATAAATGTGAACCCAGCGTATCCTAAATTTTAAAAGCTTGCAGAACGTGCTGACGATTCATATCTTTACAAACAGTTTTCTTGTAAAATAACTGTGGGTACTTATCACGACCTAGAACCAACAATTCGAAGACATGTGATATTTACCAACGCGTGGTGGATTATAGCCCATGCCTTCTCATAGAGAGGAGGCCTCTATCCAAGCAGTGGGAACATTATAGACTGATTTTCTGCAACTTCTGCAAGTGAGGAGAACTTAGGATCCAAAATCGACATGAATATTAAATAGGTACAACCAGTTATAACCTACACGTGTTATTAACCAAATCATGAGAACTTAATTTTCACGTGACTACAATATTCGCAACATAACATATAACCCGTCAACCCGTGTGAAGTGCGGCACCAGCCTATACGTAAGCGCGAAGCCTTTCTCACTAATCCATCATTACGCTGACTCACACGTTTCGTATAGACAGGTGACTCCTGGCATGCCAAGGTAAGGTCATACTGTGTGATAGTTTATTGCATTATATTATTAGTATCGATTCTAATGTCTCACCGATATTCATTTAAGTACCTATACGCCATTATCACGGTTGACCTGTGTGGAAGATGATATGCGTAAGACGTGACTACTGAGAAGACGAATAATAACGAATTAAGGCGACATTAAGGGTAAACAAGCCAACGGCACGAACTAGTTGGTGGGCGGGGCTAAAATGCATGCTATTTCATCCGACATCACGAGCGAAATGCATAGAGCGAAAGAGACACAACTAAAACGGACGCGCGAAATTTTCTATGCAGACCTTTGGTATATTTGGTTTCATGAAAAATCTATTGAATGTATCTGTTCAAAATCAAATTACTTAAATTTTTTAATAACTAATCTATGTCCGTATGGTTTCACTTTTTTCTTTTTCATACTATATACGTTACTTATTTACGCCCAAAGATGAGTTAAAATCAGTGCTAAAATATGAAAGTCTTGACGTTCATAACTTCCAAATCAATTTTTTTTTTCCAATTCTGCTTCCATACAGACCTAGATAATGATAAGACCAGTAGAATACAATTTTTAATTTTGAACCTACACCGTCAAACAGAGGAGTAATCACCTTCATAAGTTTGTATGGAAGAATGACTGGCTTGTTCAACCTTAAGGGCCTATTAGACCTCAAATTAGCAACTCTATTTGTAGTGGTTCAAACTTCGTTTGAAATAATCTTCTATACTTATAATAAATCTGTAGAGAGGTCAATTCTGTACATGATATATATTTTCAAAATAACTATCAGGGGGTAATTAGTGATCGATACTGATGCCAAAAATGCAATCAGTAAAATTTTTGTCTGTCTGTCTGTCTGTCTGTCTGTATGTTCCTTATAGAAACAAAAACTACTCGACGGATTTTAACGAAACTTGGTACGATTATTCTTCATACTCCTGGGGAGGTTATAGTATACTTTTCATCACGCTAAAATAAATAGGAGCAGAGCAGTGAAGGGAAATGTTGGGAAAACGGGAGAAGTTGCTCCATTTTTTAAGCTTCCGTCGCGTGTGCAGCCTTAATGGTTAAAGCTACATAGAAATCATTTATGACGGAAATGTTCTACATAAAATTATCTAAAAAATATCCCACAACAGCATATGTCTATCTTTTATGGTTGACTCACAATAACACGTGTCGCGCCGTTGCGCGTGAATACTGAATCATGCGAAGGAATCATGCCATACGGATTATTTTTGTGTAACGGTTGCCGCGCTCGACGCGGATCGTGGCTATTGATGCGTTCAGAGCGTTCGACCTTATTGACAGACAATAATTGATTTTAACAAACAATGCTTATCAGCACGACTTTTAGTCTTTAAATAGTTTATTTGAATTTATTTTGTTGTTATTTTATAAAATAGGTATTAGTTGTTTTGGTAGTGTTTAAATATTCGTTCAAATTACAAATTATTAATAGTTTGCATTTTATTTCCTTGGTGAAGTAGTAATAGAAGTAGAAGTAGTACGCATAGTTTTTTAGATACCGATAGGTAAGTTTTGGCTAATTTATGTTCAATTTTATTTTTGTAGTAGGTAAAAGCGTAGTTTATTAGTTATATTATGTAGTAGTTAGGTATAGGTAGGGGTATAGGTATTTATTTGTAAATGAAGTAGGTATAGGTAGATGGTATTGCACAGGCGTTTCAGCTTTATTTTCATTTCTTTTTTTGATGTAAGTTGTACATATTTCTGGGTATAATTCTATTAGAATATTTTAGTTTAAATAGGCACTTAGATTTTAAGTGTAAGGTAGCTATAGTTAGGACCTCTATCGTAGGTTATTTTGTTACCTAGGTAACTGACAGCCTTTCCGTTACCGTCGATTAAAAATAAAATACACAATGCCACCTAAAAAACGCCACTGAACCGTAAGGAAGGCCATATGGTACTTTTTTACGAAAAACGACGGAAACGCGGACGAAGTCGCGGGCAAAAGCTAGTGTCAGAATAAAGTTCTAATCAGCTTGCACTACAAAGAGGTTGTTACGTCTCTCACAGCGGCCGAATAGCGCGAAATGAGTGGTTTTTCGCAGATTTAATTTATTTAAAAAAAAAATACGTTGTAATGTTAAAATATTTTTACATATGTCTTTAGTTGGTTAAATTTCCTTTCTGATAGTAAAAAAAAAATAACAGTTATCGCTCAAAATATTGAGCATTTCGAGACGAAAAAGTTTTTTCGTGTTCTTTCTTGATTGTGATTTTTTTTTCGAGGTTCTTGATTAATTTTAGAAAATATTTTTGCATAAGTCTTTTACCTATACATTTGACTATACACTGTATTTTTTTTGGAATTGTAATAAGTAGCAATACGGCTAACTCTGCAACGAAAAACAGGTCGTTTTTACGGTGTCCCTCTTATCTGCGCCTTAAGTATGGAAGAAGAAGACATGTTGTGTCGTATGAAGTCGTATCTAAATTAAATTGGGGTAAGTACAGGGTCTTCTTCGGTTATCGGAACTTGAAAGAAATCCGATCTTTTATAGACAATACTAGTAATTAATTAGTAGCTTTCTTTCGTCGTATTTTATCCTACTTAGGTTTTTCTCCATATTATGTGACACCATATTCCTATGTATACAAATGTGACAGATCGTAATTCGTAACTTTGTAGACCAGTTAGAACTAACAACTTCCATGAATAACAAGATGCTGACAGCCCAAGGTACGCTGTACATTGTAAAGTTTTTAGAACGTCACACTAAAAGTCTCGTTAAATGTGGGTCCCTGGTTTGCTGGTTTACCAATAAATTAACTGACATAAAACAAAAGTGAAACCTTCCACAGTAATATCATTTCATCGCGCCACGTGCCTTACCAGGCCACCGGTACCAAGGTCAAAGCTGTTAGCTAAAATATAGGGTAAAGCTAATTTATTGGTTTTTCCTTTTATTTATACCGGTATCGGTTTACGGCGAGTGGTAATGTAAGTATCGATTGGTGTGTGGGTGTCGAGCCGTTCCGGTTACGACCTCTGACGATGCAACTTGCGTCAAGAAACACGCGTGCGTCAAGGTGCGGTTAACCCGAGCGGATTGGTCACTTATTTTTCGTTACAAGTCCGCCACAGTATTCCAAATTACTGAAACTCCTGCTGGTTTTCAGGAGTTTCAGTAATTTGGAATACTGTGGTGACAATGAAGCTAGATTAAGTCCCAGAGAAACAATTTAACTGTTTTGGGTTCCACAATGAAATTCGTGGAGCAGCGTATCGGACTGCGGTTAGTGGAATTTGACAGATATAATTTAGTGAAATATCTGACCAAGTGCGGGCAGGGTTAGCTCGGTTTGACGTTACTCCTATTGTGGCTGTACAATTTGGCTGGATACTCCGAGGTAGTGTGAAGAGAAGTAACGAGAAGTGCGAGAATATACAGCCAAGTGAGAAACACCCAGGCTGGAAGAGCGCTACTATAATATAATAATATATACCCTCTCGTACACGCCTTGGCTCGGATTGTCTCGGCAAGTGTATCTTTACTTGACTCCTTGACGTGATCGCAAAACAAGACGCATCGCAGTTTCCTTCATTCATTCATCCCAGAGGTTGTCGCAACAAGCGTGTCGCTTGATTTACAGTTCGTGGCCAAGCGTTTATGTTGCTGTTTAAACGCGCGGTCGTCGTTGAGGTCGTTGATTTGTTTGGGTTGTAGAGGTTAGGCTATCATTGGATTAATTGTTGTCGGTAGAAAAAGGTTTTTGTTTCACGACCTTGTATTGCTTGTGACTACGTAATAGCTGATAGATTACAAAGCTATACAAGTTGAAGGCAAATTGTAAATATACTTACAAAGCCTTGGGGGAGACCTTTGCCCATCAGTGGGACAGAGTAGACAGAACAAGAAAGTACATTAAGCAAAATTGACAGTAGGTACTGTTGGCACTGACGACCTTAAAAAGGTGGTTGGAACAGACTGGAAGTTGTTGAGGACAAGATGTTGCAGAGCAGTTTGGGAGAGGCCTTTGTCCATCAGAGCACAACGATATGTTAAGAGATTGCCACGCTCATGCCCATAATATTCATCGTTTAAGATGCTGCGTGTGTCTGAATATCAAAATCTTCACATTGTGCTTAAGTAAATTTTGGAAATATTCCAAATGCAACATATTCAAATGGGTTACTAACTTGTTTGCCAACATGCTTACTGCTCAGTTTCGCCTTTGATAATATTATCAAGAGATACTTAATTTTCGCTTTGTATTTTGAGCATGAGGTCCTGGGTTCGATCCACAGGCCGGGCAGTTTTATTGCGTTTGCCCATTGAGAATTTTACGATTGTAATTTAGAGATAGAATTTGTGCCAAGGCTCGTAACCTATCATATGACACTTAAACAAAACTGGAGAACTGTAGGGTCTGTAGGTGTGCTATTAGACCGTGATGGTAGATTACTTGGTTAATACTCGCTTTGTATAATCACTGGAGTGTACAACGTTATTGGTAACATCAATCACTCGTGTTTCGCAAGCCGTTCCCACATTAATGTCAATGCATGACCGCTCAGCAATGCCTTGTCTATGATACTGTAATTGGATCAGATGCTATGATTTATTTTCCTTTTGTGAAGTTGCATAGAGTTTTTAATGGCATTTAACATTAATGTCTAAGTTAAGCAGGTCTGTGGGCTGTTGGTAATCGAATCTATAGACGAAGATACGAAGGATAAACATACCGTCTTACAGAGAAGTCAAATTAAATCAAATAATAGTTTGTTTAAGATGTAACCTTTCATACATTAAGAGCCCCTTCAAACAGTCACCGACTCACGAAGTTAATTTATGAAGTTGTAACATTTTACTAATATTTAGCTGACCTATTCCAATATATGAGGAAATAAGGGATCAAGGTACTTATATAGTTTTAACCAGCCGCATGAGTATATTCCATGCTAGCTTGGGCTTTCATACTTGCATACTCAGGGAACTCATGAATACAGGCTGGCTAGATAAAGCATTTGAAAATCGAATCGACGAATACAATATGGAACGTCGAGGAAAACAATATGGAGTCGTCGCGTATCCTGCAAGCATGCACGTCATTGAAATTGTTGTGGGCTATATCCTATTACGTTGGGATTTTCACAATAGTATGTTTCATCTTCTTCCTACAAGGGCTTTCCTTCATTTGATGACTAACTAAACAAAACGAAATTATTTTAAATATAAGTACATAGGTTGAAGGAAAGAAAGTGCATAAATTAACAATTAATGCTTCTGTATACCATGACCTCAGTAGCTTTTGCAGTGTTATTTTCTACACTGACAAAAATTGTGAGTTAGGTTCTTCAGAAAGGACAGGTGCGTAGCACTGCCACCGGTGTCAGTGTATGCACTGATGTATGAATATGTAAGTGTAAGAAGAGGCTAAAAGAGTATGTAAGAATCGTGGCAGGTGGCATGTTCTGTGGCTTCTGCATACACCTATGGAAAAAAAGGCGTGGCTTTATGTATGTGTGTATAAACAAGCATATGCATCACTAGACGCAGTTTCCAGAGACACTAGTTTGTGTGACGACTCAACTTAGCACTTAGGCTGTGGCACGACTAACGATAACGGTGTTGGGAAGTTTAATTTAATTAGACTGTGGGTTTAGGATAAGTTTGTACGTTGAGGTCTCGTTTACATTAATAGGGTTAAATAGTAAGTACGACAGGTAGAGCACGTTCTGGTGTATTTGGTATCTACACTAATTATTCGTGAGGTAAAGAACCTTCTCCTATTAACACTTAATCATTTAACAATGCACACCAGAGGACTCAGGCAAAGTTACACAGTGGTAATTCGATGGAAATGTCAAAAATGGATAAGGATGATAAATGCTACCGAAACAATAGTCAATTATGTTAGTCGGTGAGTAATCCGAAACGCTTCGACTTGGGTAGGACCTCAGCTATTTCTCACACACCCGCTCGTCATACCTGGAAACCATCTAGTTACGGAGATATAGGAGGTTCAAGTTCTACTCGAGTTTCATCGTAAAACGTGATTTTTCACCCCAAAAAAAGTCGTTCGTAGCGTTAATTAATTTGACGGTCATATTTGGTTGACGGCTTCATGAAGGGTCAAATCTTCCATGTTATTTGTGATTTAGATTTAAGGCTGTCTATTCATTGACACTCGGTCAATCACAAAAGACTTTAAGATGAGAGAAGTTTTTATTTTATCCAAACTCTTGAGAAAAATTTCAAGTGACATAAACAAAAGACATGTTTTATTAATCTCCTCGCAAACGGAAATTAAAAGCGATAAAATTTCCAAGGAGAAAATGCGTGTTATTCTCAGCAAGAATTTAATAAACAAGACCGACATTTATTATTCAACAATAAAGGGCCTTTGGGATAGCGTTGGACGCGTCTGTGGAAGACTTTGGAGGACGGCTTTTAACGTGAGTACTGGAGGGACAGAGGGTGTCAGAAAGGCTAATGGTTCTTTGTATATGGATGTAAGGTTGCTAAGCATTTGAGTGGTGTATATATACAGACATAGATATACCTTGATAGCACATGTATCACGTTCCGTATGAAAACTTAGCGTGGCAATTTTGACTGACTGAGATAAACAAGTTGCTATAAGAAATAGATTACGTTTTTGTTCTTTAAATTTCTAGAATTAAGTTTTTGAGTTGTAATGTTGTTGTTTTAAACAAATTAGGTTTAGGTTGCTGCGGCTGAAGTCAAGTTAGGCATAAAATGCCCCCGTCCGTCGGGGCATGCGAAGGTGCTCTTGCGTTACCTAGGTATTTCTATAGCTGTGGGTGAATGGGATGGCCGCGAATTACTGGTAAATTTTCTTGTCAGTTTATTTAATTCGCTAGTTTCCTTGATTAGTCAGTCTTTGTCGTTTTGTGAATTAAACAATAGGTATTTGAACAGTAGGATTGGTTACTGTATTTGAACAGTAGGATTGGTTACTGTATTTGAACAGTAGGATTGGTTATTTGGTACAGTACATTTTTCAAAGCGGATGCGCCCTTAGCATAAACTAAGTGGGTGTTCAAAGGATCCTCACTTTCAAACAAATTGCGTTGGTGTTTCGTCTCAAAGAGCAGTACCTAGGTAGTCACCAACAAAAAGAAAGCGCCGCTTATTCTTATTTCTTACTACCTTATTATTTTCACAAAGAAAATAATATCCTTTTGTTAGAAACACAAATATTGATTGTTGTCAAGATGACACAAATATCACTATAAAATATTTATAAAAGAAGCATTTAGCGCTAGGCGAAAGAAAACTATTCAGAAAGCAAACGAGGGATTATTGTATCAAAACTGTTCTACCATTTCAAAGGAAAGTCCAGGACAAGTTATAATTGAGTTGTGGCGAATGAAAAATAACTTTGGAACGAGAAATAGGACATTATTTGTAAAGCTTTGAGTCTTTAATTTACATTTAAATGGTTTGTTTTGCCTGTTTCACCATCTACGATTAGTTTCCGTTAATTACTTGGAGATTAGTTCATATTCTGTTCTATTTAGTATTGCCTATTCGGACATCGTGCAACTGGTCCTAAGAGTAGCGCATTATTGAAAAGAGTGAAATTATGTCCTTTGTATCGTTTGTTAAAAAATTGCCATGAACGGATAAATTAAAACGATGACCTGTGAAACTTCTAATACCTTTTATGAGGTACCGTATGTGGAACTGGATATAAGGGGTTCCATTGAATATGGAGCATTTTCCAACATGACGGTTGCGATCAGGCTGTTGTAAATATTCTCATGCCTTGGATAAATCTGCATGCGCGATACAGGATTTTGCGTCAGGTCAGGTTCGATGCGTTGCGCGTTGTACGAATGCGGTTTGTTGTAATAAATTGTCAGCTCTTCATTCATAGATATCACGAGTGATGTTGCTAGGCAAGATGTTACATAAAGAGCAAGTACCACCAAAATATCCCTAAATACAGTGTACCATTAATCTTATTAAATCCACAAACAATGAAAATGAGCCAAAACCAACACCATACAACGCCAAAGATCTATCCGCAGATAATGTCAAATACTTATAGATGAGTTAAACAATACTCTGCTGGCATTCACAGCCATCTAATTGCATGTTCAAACCAGTAATGTTTGAAGTTTCCTTATTGTTCGCGAACGTTAATGAATAATTTGAATATTATTGGCATCTGTGAGCCTTGACCCAATTGTTTGGAAACGGCTTGTCTTTGTTAGCAGTTTTGTTGAAGCCTTTAGTAATGTTTGGCATATGGTTGGTTGGTTGTGTTGTTCACGCTGAAAAGTTGTATGGGGTTTAGATATCATAGTGGGAGCAGTACCAGTACCAGTATTCACAAATCACAAACGGTTCAGTAAGTCTTTCAATTGTCTGTTCTTAAAACCTGTCCAAACACACAATCGAGAAATCACTGAACAGTTTCGAAATTAAGTAGACCCAGCCTGGTTTCTTATTTATTTTGTGACAATTGTAGTAAAAAAAAATACCAATCGAATTGAGAACCTCCTCCTTTTTGGGAAGTCAGTTAAAAAGAGAAGCCAGGTCTATATTATTTCCTAACATAGGTATTAGGTTTTAAAAGGTCATGTTCTGCTTTCCAAGTTTTGAAACTTCTGCGAGATGGGAAGAGCTTATGCCAACTTTTGTTCGTAATTCAAGCTTGCTAAGTTAATTTTCTTGTTGTGAGGATCTACTTTCACTGACATGTGGTTTCAAAATGTCTGAAGTTCTTTTTGTATCTTTAAATATAAGTACTTGGAATTTAAATGTCCTATCCTACCTAATATTTATTAATGCTAAAGTTTGTTTGTGTATTACCTACCTATTCACGCGTAAACCACTGAATCGATCATCCTAAATTTTTGTATGTATACGTTGTCAGGTGTACAAAAACGGACATAATCGGGAACACTGACGCTCTTATGATAATAGATGGCACCTCGTGTTTTTCGAATCACGATTTTGAATTACATTATTATAATTTTATTACAGGTTAATACTTATCCAAAAGAAATAACAGATCTGATCAGAGAAAAAAGAACATTGAGAAAAAAGTGGCAGCGAAACAGGTTTCCCCAAGATAAGACACTGTTAAATAGAATAAGTAAACAAATTAGGAAGGCAATCAAGAACTTTCGGGACGACAATTTAAATAGGCATCTTCTTCAACTGACTAATGATCGATCGACTGATTATTCACTTTGGAAAGCCACAAGGAACCAAAAACGACCTATTGCTCACATACCGCCAATAAAAGAGCTAAATGGACAATGGGCAATAAGTAATGAGCAAAAAGCATCAAGGTTCGCCCAACACTTGGAGGACACTTTTACACAAACCGAGAGCGCTAACCAAGATCTCCACTGGGAACAACTACTACAAGTAGACCAAGAGATAAAACTTGTAACACCAAAAGAAGTATTTAAAGAAATCAGAGATCATATCAGCCCAAAAAAATCCCCCGGTTATGACCTTATCACAGGGGAAATCCTAAAGAATCTACCAAGAAAAGCCTTGGTGAAACTTACTAAGATACTCAATGCTTCTTTTAGACTAAAGCATGTTCCAGACCTATGGAAGGTTGCAGAAGTGATCATGATCCCCAAATCAGGGAAACCACCTCAAGATGCATCATCATACAGGCCTATCTCCTTGCTGCCAGTGATGTCAAAGCTTTTCGAAAAACTACTTCTAAAACGACTAAAACCAATTATAGAAAATAGCAGCATAATACCAGAATATCAATTTGGATTCAGAGAAAAACATTCAACGATAGATCAGGTGCATAGAATTACAACAGTAATTGAAAAAGCCCTTGAAGATAGGAAAGTATGTACCACTGTATTTTTAGATGTAGCCCAGGCTTTTGACAAAGTTTGGCACAAAGGATTGATTTATAAACTAAGAACTATGTTGCCAAAACAGTTCGCAGATATATTAGAATCATATATAACTGGTAGAGTCTTTAGAGTAAGGCAAGAAAACGCCTATTCTGAACTAAAAGAAATAAAAGCTGGTGTACCACAAGGAAGTGTTCTAGGCCCGGTCCTGTACCTATTGTACACATGTGATATACCAGAACTAGAAAATGCAACTGTCGCTACTTTTGCTGATGATACCGCAATAATGTCCACAGGATCTAGTCACAAGGAAGCTGTGGTAAAAGTACAAACAGCAATAAATCAATTCTATGATTGGACCAAAAAGTGGAAGATAAAGTTGAATGAAACAAAATCCATTCACATTGACTTCACTAACAAGAAATCGGAACACAACCCAGTATACATAAACAACAAAAGTGTACCGTACGAAAACACTGCCAAATATCTTGGTATGACCTTAGACGCAAAGCTTCGCTGGAAAGCCCATGTCAAAAAGAAACGAGAAGAATTAGAAATTCGTTACAGAAGCATGAACTGGTTACTAGGAAAGCATTCCGCGTTGTCAGTTTCTAACAAAATCCTGATCTACAGATCAGTCCTTATGCCAGTATGGACCTATGGTATACAACTATGGGGTTGTGCCAAAGAAAGCAATGTAGAAATTATACAAAAATTCCAGAATAAAGTACTCAAGAACATCGTGAACGCGCCTTGGTATATACGAATTGACGACATCCATCGGGACCTGAATATAGAGTTCGTAAACAGCATAATCCAAAAATATGCAGAAGCTCATGAACATCGACTTCATCATCATGTTAATGTTGAGGCCATCCAGCTCCTCGATAACACGGACATAGTAAGAAGGCTCAAAAGGACTAAACCTTTTGAGTTAGTGTAGTGTAATATAGTGTAACGTAATAATATCTGTGACTTTACCGCGAGTGTAATATAGTACCTAGCTATTTATATGGACACAAGAACAAAGTGACTTCACCTTAATAGACGCTAAGTAAACGCAATGGACGTGCTCTTAGATATACTTTTACTTTTAGCAAATTAAGTTAGATTAAAATTGCTTATTAGCCTTATTGGGCTAGATTGTAATATAATAAACAACGAAAAAAAAAAAAAAAAAAATTACAGATTTTAAATTATCACGAGTGAAGCCGCAGGCAACAGCAAGTTATTTCATAGTATATTATACCCGTTCCTACAATAATATTACAAAAAAATACTCTTAAAACTCTCCCTGGTCCCATTTGCCTTTACGATATGTAGATTCTGCCTTGCCACAGCCCACGGGCAAATTCCAAAGAAACTTCTTTTATGACTCCCTGTCCCTCTATCTATAAAAGAGTGAGAAACTTCTACCTGTGGCCATCCTCTGGCAATTTGCCGCGATCGAATTCTTCCCTGAATCGACAAATTAAATGAAATGGCTCCAGTGACTTGGCGATATTGCCAATAGATACTTGTAAGTAAATGGTAGTGGAACCTTGAACTGCAGACATCAATCGTTCAGCCAGACATCTTTAGCACTTATGTTGATGAGCTTAAGTTACATGGAAAAGGGTGTGTAGTGTTTTACAAATAGAACAGCGATGTATGGGCGCATCATAGTAGACTCAGTCTATGTATAATCGGATGGATCAAGAAATGGTGGTTGAGATAAAATGGATACGAAAGGTGCAGGACAGGGTGTTGTGGTGGAGCTTGGTTATAGGTCATCTAAGAGCTACAATAGGGGATCGGACTGAGGCAAAAAAATATGATTCTGTTTAGTCCGTCAGTTAGATTATCGAAAAATATTGGAAACGTATTTTTTGTTTTATCAAATTAATAAAAATTGACGAAGATAAAAAGCGTTGTGACGTCACTTGTACCTTTGTAAAAAATGTACTGATATCTGACGTTTTCGAGGAGTTCATGAGTTTTCGAAGCACTGTTTCGAAAAAAATGTGCAAAAATGAAAAAATATGTGTTCAACATTTTTTGGAAATCTATCTGACGGACTAATTAGTTTCTTTTGTCCGATCCCCTATTGTTTGAAATTCACAATAAGTTCTTTGAAAAATTTTCTTTTGGTTTGATTAATATTAAGATAATGAAGAACTATATCAGATAGCTAGAGCCTATATTCGTAACAACGATTTTCATTTACATCATAATATACAAATTCTTTAACAAGATTTTCTTCATGCATACGAAATTATATCGCAAGGAAGTAATAATGCTTTTGTAAGTTCAAAGTTATGGCAGGAAAGGCTAACTCTATTAAACATTTTGTTCCAGAATGTCAACGAAAATATTATGGAAACAACATGCTTAACGCGGAAGTTTTATCGTCACAACTAATCGGTATAAGTCTTGATTTCTGTACCTAGCTGAAATATAAACAGTATAAGAGAATTACAAAAACGAGCTATAAAGATTTCGACTGCGACAGCAAGAGTATTGAGCTTTACAAACTTTTTAAAATCATGAGCAGTTTCTTCAATATTTTTAATAACGACAGACACTTTCTGCCATGTTCATCGAAAAACTTGACCTAATAGTTATCTAAGGCATTCTAAGGGATCAACGCTGCTCCAAGACTAAGGGCCTGTGATGATGACTCTGTTATATCTGAAGAGGTGGAGTGGAAGCATGCAAACCTTGAACTTTGGGTAGACTTCAATTATGAAGAGGATAAAGTACCCTTCATCGGTTCAGCTGATTGAAGAGGCTTAGAAAGAGCTTAACCAAGTATTATTATTAAAGATTTTCTGTGGAGGCACTTTTACCTCAACTACTTTTTTTTCCAACTTTTGTACTCGATGCCTTTAAGGATATAAAACATGTAATCTTAATAACGTTTAAAAATTAAAATCAGATTGTCTTAAACATGAACTTCTAAACGTGATCAGAGGAATTTAATAACTCAAAAAATCAAAATCAAAATTCATTTATTCAAACTAGGCTGATAATCAGCACTTTTCGAAGGTCAAAATTTACTTTACTTTACTACAGTGAAACTTGGCTAACTGGGACTTGGATAAGTGAGAAACCTCTATAACTGGAACTCATACTGGGGTCCCATGAGACAGATTTGGATATCTGAGACACATTTAACCAGGTTTCACTGTATTTACATTTTTATAAGACAGTCCCCCAAAAACGCCCACCCATCGACACTTCCTAGTGTTTAGCTGGAGAGAAGAAGTGGCGGAACAAACTCCCCAGCACACATCTGTCTGTTAGGTTGGTTAGAAGAACCAGACTCGATACAATAGCAAGGTGTCAGTTAAATTTAAGATTTACTACAGACACAATCAGTAATAAACAAAAGTATATAACAATAAACAATGTAAAAATAAAATAATAAATACATAACATAACAGTAAACTAATTTTGGAGAAAGAACACAAATAACAAACATTGTCCTGCGTTCAACTCAGCGACCAACTATTCTTATCATCTAAGTAGTCGTTAATAGAATAGTAAGCTTTTAAACAAAGATTAGATTTAACTTTGGCTTTAAACTCATTAAATGGCAAGTCTAAAAAAGAAGATGGCAGTTTATTATAAAATGTAATCCCGAGCCCTACGAATGAATTGTGAACTGCTCTTAGATGACCACGAGTTTCTAGAGGCTGGAATGTCTTAATGAATATCTGTGAAAACAAGGTGAAAACCGAATTAGTTTAGTTCAAAATATTACAATGATTAGCTTACCGTGGATGGTGAGCAGCGTCGTCACCCAGAACCAGTGCATCCACCAGTGTAATGTCATGATGGCAGTTTGATACGATTTTCAGACTTATCCGACCTGCAACAAAGAGAATAAACATAATTAGTATTGTATTCAAAGTAAGAGTAGAATGCTACTATTAAGTATTGTTGGTACTCGTATCTTGCCTTAAAAGACCAAATATATTATTAACTTAATGATGTAAAAGTGGCATCTAAGTATGGGGATTTTAAATGCAGCATATTGGAACATGCCCGACACACTATTCCCAAACCACAGCAACTCCGGAAAGTCAGAATCAACAGTAGCGTGTTTAAATGGAGTCTGACATTTTCAAATCAGCAGTATTTTCCGAAAATATCCCATTTGCCTAAAATAACAAAAATCCGATTCTCATTCCCTTGATTATTCAAACGTGAATTTTAAATCAATTTAAAAATACATCAACGACATCCGCTGCGCAGTTAACCGTCCCAAAAAAACAAAATACAAAATTCATATTAATTCCACATTCGGTGTTTGCAACTGAAACCGTAAATGAATTTCAGTGAACCGGTTCGCAGAACAGACTGGTATATACAAATTTGTATAAATATATGTTGGTACGGTAAGTATATGCGGATGGCGGCTATAACAAAGGGTATTAACCATCCGGGCACATCCCCGTTTCCGCGAATTCTGGCTCATTAATGAAAGCAATGTGTTAAGTGGTGAGCGGTAGAGTTTTAGGACATTTACGCCCGAATACTCGAACGTCTCTCAATTATAAGTAGCCCTCAAAACTCGTGCTATCTCTGTCACTCTGCGTTAAAGTAACAAAGACAGCACGAGATTTAAGTGCAACTTAAAATTGAGTGACGTTCGAGTATTCGGGCGTTAGGCCTTCGTTATATGCACAGCTGCGGTAAAGACCACCTCTCCGCTGTTCTGATTCTTAGAAATTCCTGATGGAAAATAACACTTTGCCCGACTCGGGAAAAGAGCCAGCAGCTGCTCAGCAGTCGCGCTTGCGACAACTAAACCAACGAAGAAGTCAAGATTCCTCAAGATGTTTGAATCAAACTAACGTTCTAACAACTTTTCAATAATTAAGACAACTTTTAGCCCAGTGGAATGACCCCAATTTACCATGGGGCTACCACTGTTGGAATGAAAAAAGTAATGCATTAGTGTTTCGAGTAAAAACGCAAAATACGCCAACAAGTAGCTCATAAAACAAACATTTTGACGTGTCTCTGTAAGGTTTTAAGCAAACAACATCCACAGTTTCACCAGTTTTTGCAACAATTGTACAAGTCATTATCTTAGCAAAGATTACAAATTGCTTCATGTTCAACAAAAAGCGTCTCCTTAATCTAGTGATTTTATTGCAGCCTTGAGACGAACAAAAAGATCGTTACGATGCAAGAACGTATTTAGCTACTATTTTGAAACTACGCGAATGCTGGGTACAGATTTGTGAAATGTAACATAAAATGTAACAAATATAAGCTAAATCAGCCTAAAGCTTCCCACTGCTGGGGCATAGGCCTCCTTTCTGCTAAAGGGAGTATGCCATATCCACTATACAGGACTATATTGTGATTTTTTTTAAGGGACATGCCTGTCAGTCAATTAAAAAGCACAATAAAAATACTCAGACTACTCTCCCATAAAAATAACCCCATTGTGGATTGGTTAGGTCACATATCCTCGATTTTTTGGTTCAAGGACATGACGGTTTCCAGTCTTAACAATGTGTATCCTACCTATTACCCATTAGTAACTTGGTTGTGGAGGTCAGATAGGCAGTTGCTGCATATAAAACACTGGTATTTAGCTGAATCTGGTAAGACTGTAAGCCGACCCCAACATAGTTGGGAAGAGTCTATAGGCTGATGATGGACATGCCGGTTTTCTCACGATGTTTTCCATCGCAGTTTTATGACTTGTTGCCTTACATTTCATGGTGCCTTGCATAAATCTGGCGAGCTTCTCTGTGTTGCTTATGTTACTGTTACTTTTCATCAATGTGTACCCGGTGTAGAATGTTTTAATACCCCGTCGCTTGTACCCGTAACTTACAGAAAGGGATTTGCACAGAACTGAGCAATTCATGTTACCTGAGTTTCTGCTCGTAAATTTTCGTTCATTAGAGAGAGAGATACGCCATTGCCACGGCAACTTTCTAGGGATTTAATTAAAATTTTGGCAAAGTTATTATTTAACAGAACTTTTTATAAAATGGATTAATCCTTTTGCAAAGTTAAAAAAGTGCGTAACTGTATATTCGTTTTCCGCCTCTTTGTATTTTTAGGAAATTAATTCTCTCTTTTTTGGGAGGAATGTTACAATAATTTTAACTTTCCGACTTCCCTTTACTCCGCTTATTGACACCTTCTCGTTATTCCATTACTGTGGTACTTACGGTGGTACTTATTTTTCCTAGGCTTCTCATAAACCTACATTTTCTTAGTATAAGTTTTTTAACTGACACGGTCACTAACATTATCATTTTCACTGAATACGTAGTCGTCTGCTCATGAACATGCACCCCTAATAACTTCAGTTTATCCGTGATCATATTTGCAACAGCAAAACATCGGGAACTCAAAACAAAAATAAAACATGGTAAATATCTACATTTTTCTATTTTTAACCTTACTTTCGTAGAATATACAAATGCTCTTCAAAAACTTTCTCCGTCATACAGATATCGTGACAAATGATCGTTAGCACTGCATATTGCCAGAGCCATAGCAAGCTTCGTTACCCCCCATTTGCAGCAACAGCTCGTGAATACTCCCTCTGAGGTAATTTGAGGGAAGACGGCGGAAAATTACTGTCTTTAGAGACGGTAGGTGATGGTAGTGTTGTGCACTCCGACGCTTTTGTACAAAGACTTGTTTTGTTAGGGAGCTGGTGCGGTGACCTTCTGTGCGAGGTTTTTTTTTTAATATGGATCTTCACGTACAATGGTCTTCTTGCGGAGATCAAATTCCTAACATAGAATAATAAATCTTTTTATTTCAGAAGTCAAATATCGTATACGTTTGGTATCAAAGTCAGCAACAGGATAAGTTAGGCATAATTTTGTACAAATATGTTTTGCGTTTTCTTTCACAGTAATTCCAAGAATTATTATAAGCCAAGAGTCATATTATGTAGTGTTGAAGGGAAAAGGCAGGAAAAAGTATTTTTGCCATTTAAGGCGACGTGCATTTACACGCCTTTGTACGAAGATTAGGTTTGTTAGAGGAAAGGCAGGGGTGACCTTTAGTACGGGGAAAATGTTTTGTCGCTTATTTTTCCTTCCGTTATATACTTATGTTGGGCAGTATTATTTCTACTTATGTGATGGTAGGTACGTACGTAATGAAGTTATGTGTAGTATCTAAAGATAACAATTAAGTTTTCATCATAATCTGCTTTTTGTCTTTTCCAAGTATGACAGGAGCCGGCTTCTAGGCTAACTAAATGCAGCAGAATACTAGCATTTGACAAGGAGTGATGGCCTATTCGACTACCACAACTCATCAAACGGGTAACACGATATCCCCCCAATATTGGTAGTCAGGCTTTCGGGCTTCTGAGCAAGAATGATGTCAAAATTGAACCTATGAATAGTACTCAGAGAGCTAGGAAACTCATATTTCCGGCATCAGAAAATTTGTTTAGAACACAATGAAGACAGCAACTTTCGTATACGTACTGTGTACCCACTACATTTTGTAGGATCCTCTTCCTAAGTAACCATAAAAATGTTCTGCGATAAATAAAAAAGCCATCGTTCTTTTGACACACTTTCCAACAACAGCGAAACACAAAGTCTTAACTTTTAAAACGGCTAACGACAGATTTTTGTTTCAATAAAGTTTTTTTCCCCGCAGTGAAAAGTTTTGCGAGAACTGCTATCGACCGGGAGGCTTTATTTGAAAAACAAAGATTTGGGAAATTAAATATAAGAGATGTGAAGGCAGTACGAAAATGCGTTATAATTAAGTTATGAAAGCATAAGAAAATGTAGTGACAAAAATTGAAAAGAGTTTGCATATGATTTGGTCATATGGTGAGGATGAGTGAATTAAGGCGACTAACAAAAGACATTGACAAGGCAGATGTAAGTGGCAGCGCCGGGAGGGGACGCTCTAGAAAGACAAACAATGAACCTAATGGTGAGGCTCTTCAGGAAGGATAGGTACTCACAACCGGCGTGCGTGTATGACAAGATGTATGAACGTGTACGAGGCAAAAGAAGTATGGCAGGATTGTAGCAGGTGGCAAACTGTGGTTTTTTTAGAGGGTAAGAAATCATTAAATGAATCCTCCCGCTTTGGGCAGAGTGGTAGGGAGTGTCTGACTTCTATTGCCTATGAACCACCCATGTTCCTTCTTAGCTCTTTGTGCCGAGACCACAGTATCTCTAGCGAACAACCCGCAGCCCTTTCTGCTTACCCTAATGGGAAAAAAACGTGAGTTTATGTGGGTATTCATTAAGTAAAATTAAGTCTAAAGACATGGTGTCTTTAATCGCAGAATACCTAGGCCTCCCAAAAGAGCAACAAATATCTCCGATCTTGTGCTATACGAGTTTGTAGATGTTAAAGAACACGTGACATAACAACAAGAGAGAGAAGAGACTATCTAGCTAAAATTGCTAGAGCAACCACAATTTATCCTCAGACAACTTTTACGACATTGCCCAAAAAGATAAGCCTTTGATTTACTATGTCGTTATCATCTATAACCTTTTCTTAATGGGATTAACTTCTTGCCAATCCAACGCCCAATTTATCCTGACCACAAATCCTACGATATGACAGATAAATGCTTATAAAAGGTATTTTAGAAGACTTGGATACCTAGATTCAAAATATATTTAGCCCCTTTTCCATTACCTTAAGTGTACGTTAAGTGTCAAAGCGTAGGCGACCTAAGTGAGCTAATAGCAAACAAGGGAGAATACAGGTTTGTCGTCAGCGAGAATAAATTGAGTTCATTTTGTAAATTAATTTTTGCAAACACTTTTATAACGTCGCCATTAAGAAATACATAAATACTAGATGAGGTCAGTGTTTCCTGACCTACTTATTCAGAGAGAAACCAGACACAAATTCAGTGGTTAATATTGGTCAAGTCATAATAGGCCATTTAGATTTGTGTCTCGACATGGCATTTTGAGTAATAATCTACACAGATCTGAGTGTCCAGTTAGTGCATGCATTTTCCGCAGTAATTGTCTAGCACAACACAGAATTCAAAATTTCAATGATTTGACGAAAAATTTCAAAGAAAGAAGGTACATGATATTGAACACTATTTTTTTAGACGGTCGGTAATCATCAAATGACTCCTCCCGCTCTGGGCAGAGCGGTAGGGAGTGTCAGACTTCTACTGACTAAAAACCACCCATGTTCCTTCTTAGTGCATGTTTACGTACAGGCCGGGGCGTCGCGCGGCGCGTGCTGCGTTTTTTATTCAAACACATTGCGATGTATGAAAAAGTTAACGATTTCAATCGTCGATTTTACGAGAAGCTATTTTCGCACGTTAGTTTAAAATGCAGCATTTGTTGCGGTGGACTCGTCTCTCAGTAAATTAATAAAAAAGCACGAGACGAGCCATCTGCACGCGCCGCGCGACGGCCCGCGTCTCCGTAAACGAGCCCGTAGGCCTTTGTGCCGAGGCCGCGGTATGTCTTTCGAACTACCCGCAGCCCCGACTGGATGTGATATTGAACCCTCAGGCGTACATAGGTATACTCACGACTCATCACAATTGACCGACTGAAAGTACTTCATTAAATGAAACGAAAAATAATACACAAGAATGATTAATTCTCTGGCCTTTGAAGTTTTTAATTAGTTCTATTACACGTGAAACGGCTTTGAAGAGTATTTATAGATTGGTTGATTTGCGTTTACAAATTAACGAAACGTTTATAAGAAGTTTACATAAATAAACACTGCGCATCTTTTATAGTATAGAAATCATGAAGTACATGATATTGTAGAGTTTTTTTGAGTCATTGATAATATCAATTAACTAGATCTTATGCCGTATGAAAAGTACGCGCTAAATATTTTTCAACTATTGGCTAGAGAAGTATGGAAGGTAAAAGGGGAGGCCCTTGACCAGCGGAGGGACGCGATGTAGTAAAAAGAAAAAGATGATGGAGTACGGAGTCCCGTCGTAAGTAACACCCTATAAAATCAAAGTGAAGAAGACGAGCTTGGCAGTGAATAAAAGTGTGAAAGGGCAAGAGAAACCGCATGATGGAAGAATTCAAGCTTAATCAGTGGCGAGGACTTAATTTTCATAAGAGAAAACCGGAAAGTAAAAAACAGTTCTAAGAGTAACATCAAAAACTTCCATATCACAAAAGGTAACTTTTACCTTACAGATAGATTGCTGGTATAGAACCTAACTTGCTTCGACGAAGGAAAACATTGTGATGATACCAGCATGTAAAGTTAAGTCTGAGGCTCATGAGAGTCAAAAAAACTCTGACGCCAGGGACTTACTACACGATAAAGAAGAAAGAAGTACGTATATAGAACCATGGACTGAATAATTCTCAAAGCTTAGCACCAACACCGATACATTTAAAAAGGTGGTGATCACGAAGACAAGTATCTTTAAAAGCAATCAATGTGCTCCCACGGCGCTCCTTGGTTAATAGATAAACATAGAGTGCTGTAGCGTAAGCTTCTTATCGCCCCTCTATACGTGCAAGTGGAAACTAAGCTGTGGCGGTTAGCCTGGCAACACTTTTATTTTGTCCTTGTGGAAATTGTATTGGAAAGAAAACAGATACGTAAATAATAGAGGATATATCCCGCGTGCAAGATAGTGTAAGTAAGAGCAGTTTAACACATTTAACACTCTGGTCAACATCACTATCACTATCATCACTACATAGTATAAAACAAAGTCGCTTCCCGCTGTCTGTCCCTATGTATGCTTAGATCTTTAAAACTACGCAACGGATTTTGATGCGCGATTTTTTAATAGATAGAGTGATTCAAGAGGAAGGTTTTAGTATATAATTTGACAGACATCCACGCGGGCGAAGCCGCGGGCATCCGCTAGTTTAAATATAATTTTAACTGAACTGCTAAAGAAAAATACATGTTTCATCTATTCATTATCATAATCTGCTTAGCCTTTTTCCCAACTATATACGGAAAACAACGCGTTCTCTATTTAGCCGGATCGACGAACGAAAATAGATTCAAAGCAAATATAAATTTTAAAGAAATTAATAAAAACTGGTTACAGCATTTGTGTAGTCTGTGAATAACTGTTGCTCGGGTGTTTGTACTCGTGAGATTTGTCTCTGTAAAGATATTCGCACTGCTAAATAAATCTTATTGCATCGTTACAACCAGGTCTACAAAGGCGGAATAATATAATCTCTTTTTGTTCTTTGATAGAGCTTCTCCCAAGAGAGACTGTCAGAGACGCTAATATCTTGGCCACGAGCTACTTGCTCACGGGTCTTTCAACGACGACTGGAGAGACAAAACAAAAGAAATAATTTGTTCAGAGTATTCCTAGAGACACCACGATCTGATGCTACTCACGCTAAGGAAACAGTGAGACACGCGCGTGTGACTTGACGCAATCGCATCACCCGAAACCGCGAACGAGGGCTAAAAAACAATACCGATAGAAATACCTACAACGAGAATTGAAGGATTATTCACGGCAGTACGCACGTAACCGGATACGGTCCGTCCGGCAAGTTTTCACGAGAATAAATCCAGCCTTGAAAAGCCTTGAAAATTTACGTGGCGGATTCGGGCAGGATGAGCGGGAATTACCCTTTACACGCGGTTGGGTTCGGAGTGGGCATAAATGTGTTGTGTATGGGATTTCGTGGATAAAGGTGCGTTGTTGTGACGTCAGCGTGGGTGGCTGAGTCAGCATGCGTTGTTGATTCTTTTGTGAGGATTTTAACGCGTGTTTGGTTTAGTAAGTGATTAGAAACGAACATTCCTAACCAATATTCGAACTGAGCTGATCATTGCATACTGTGTCTACCTCTATCTTCATTATGCTGCTTTTATCCTAATTTATTTGTTGTCGGCGTAGCACGTCCTTTTATTCCATACTTCTATATTACTCATAATCTCAGAAATTACCTCCTTTCTAGCCATATCATCCTTCTCAAAGTCTTCCTCTACTCTTATAGCCATCTGCGTACTGTACACACGGCTACACATCAAGCTATACAAAACCAGTTAATCTTGGCCTCACTTTACTAGATCTTTTCGCACATTGAACGATCAGATTATACTGGTTTTGTATAGCTTGATGTGTAGCCGTGTGTACCTATCCACGATGTTGAATTGTCAGGATCAAAAGCTTTTCGTTAAAAGTTCAGCGTCATGTGGTCTGCTTTTCTAATTCATCTGTGCAGAACGCGAAACAAATGAAACAAACAATAAGTAATCTACACAGAATAATCTACGACCACGGTACAACGTCAGGAATATGGAGATGGGTATATAAAATCCCGATTAGAATCAATATGCAGCCCGTGTTGGCCGTTAAAACATTAATTGTCGTGCTGTGAATGGAAACACTGACCCTGAGCACAGCAGGTGGGACTACAAGCTACAAATGCAGTACCACAGCCATTAATTTTCTAGTTTATACCGTCGACATTTAAATAATATCACGCCTGTTATACCTGAAGGGTTATATACATACATTGGTATACCCAACCGTACACCAACATTTCGACGGTTATTTTGAAGCCCATTTAATAGGATGTGAGCCGACCGGGCACAAATTGTGGCAGCTACTGTCGAATTCTGATGGCAAAACAATAATGCTTTGCTCGGTCTGGGCTGGGAATCAAACCCTCATACTTAGCAATAGAGCTTGCGACCACTAGGCCAACAAGACAGTCAACATTTAACCTTCGGCATGCCTGGTGACTAAAAGTTACACGGTATGCCTGGTGGGTTTATCAAACCCGGATTTTTAACTTGTAAATTCTAAAATATTTATTGATAAATAAGTTATTTAAATGTCCTTCTTGGAAAGGTTACGTGAGACACCCCTGATAGTTGTCACAGAAAACCCTACATTCCCTCAGGAATACTTTTTTGGATAGAGGGACTTCATTTTTCGACCTTCGTCCTAGGACTTGGTCGTGCGAACTGTACCTATTCATTTAACCCAAATAACATTCTTCTGTAAAAATTGTGAAAAACTGAAACTGCTGAAATATAGATCACCTGAAACTTCGCCTGTGTTTCCTTCACGTGTGACGTCCCCTGAAACCACCTCCGACAAACTGGCAATGTACATATGTTGACTAGAGGTGTATGTTAGAAAATAAAATAAAAATAAACTAAATGTGGCACTCGGAGACTGCCGCGGTAAAGATATTGCATAGCATTTTTATCAACAGCAAATAATTAATTATTTAATTTGACAACCTCAGTTGACAACCTTGTTATTTTCCGTAACCATAGCAACCTGGTTGAATACTGAATCCTGAATATTTTCGTTAGGGAATTTGTGGATTCGCTCTCCACGCTCAAGGCCCGCGATAGAAGCTATGCAAAAGCTTAAAAATATTGCAAATCACCAACTTTTAATAATTAAAATGCCAATTAAACTTATGTAGTGTTTTAATATCGTTTTAAACTTAGTTAGTCTTATACACACTTTACTTATTAAAAACTAAAGAATATTCAGTCTATAAACATTTTCCAGACTTCTGGTCCGAAAGGAAATTGCACATTGGAAAACTTTACGCACATCCTACTACCACGAGAGTGCGTTCTGGTCTGAGGTAGTGGGCTACGGGTGCCTAGCAATCATAACGGCCAGCTACTAAGTGCGGTTAGGCGAGAAATTCGAATTTAAAGGAAATACAATGGTTCATGTACACCGGTGGGTCTGACGGACCATACCAGGCATGCCGAAGGTTAAAATAAGACTGGCCAATCATTATGTTTTCATACACCCCAATGATTTCATTAAGACAAAATTGTACGAGACCACAGTGAATAGGACGCTTCATTCTTGCTCTTTTAACCTTAAACGCCTTCAGAACATTTTCTATTCAAGGCACTTTATAAGACATTTTTATAAAACGGTGGTCTTTAGAGCTGAGTTAATTGAAAGTCTACCTTTTAGTATAATACCTGTTGAGTAGACAATGGAGAAATTATCTTAAAAGCTCTTTTGATGTTGCGAAATTAACTGAGACAGTTACTAACTGTTATGTTAATGAAGATTTCGTGTTCGTAACTGAAACATAAACGCTTTATAACATGCTAGAACATGACTATATAGGTGAATCTGGTGAATGTAATCTATTTGCTGCAAACAAAAAGTCGTTAGATTACATTCACGTCATCATTCTATCTAACAAGGACAATCAAGTTTTTCAAGGACAACTTTAACTTTTCATTAACTTGTATGTATTTTCTTCTTTTTATCGACTTTTTTGTGAACCATATGTGGAGGCTTGATAGTAGCAATTTTTTAATTTTATATTCTTTATTTCATTGGTTTGTTAGTCTGTAATCCTTCTTTAAAATAAAATAAATAAATCTATACTAATATTATAAAGAAGTAAAGTTTGTGTGTTTGTATATTTGTTAAAATGTAAGGGGTAATCTCGGGATCTGCGGAACCGATTTTAAAAATTCTTTTACCATTAGAAAGCTACATTCATCCCGGGTGACATAGGCTACTTTTTATCTCTGTATTCCCACGGGAACGGGAACTACGCGGGTGAAACCGCGTGACGTCCGCTAGTAAATAATAAACAAAGTATAACATAAGTAACTGATAGTACTTACAACTATATAACATAACATCACGCCTGTAATCCCCGAAGGGTTAGACAGAGGTGTACCTAATACACACACCCACACACCTTTTTTTTTTTTTTTTTTGGTGGGTGGAAAATCATCGAATAACCCCCCCCCGCTCTTGGGCAGAGCGAAGGGGAGTGTCAGACTTCTACTGACTAAAAACCAAACCCATGTTCCTTCTTCTTCGCCCTTGTGTCGGAGCCGCGGTAACCTTTCGATATCCACAGCCCCGACGGGACACCCACACACCTTAAACCCACATTTCGCCAGTAGTCTCATGAAATAGCGGGCGAGCCTATTACCATCAACTGGGCACAAATTCAGACTACATGGCTGTTACTGAGAAATTCCTGGAAATGGAAAAACCCAATAACACTTTGCCCGCCCCCGGAATCGAACTCAGGACCACCTAAAACTACATGCAAATATAACAACAAGACGAACAAAGGTGGATACAAATAACTCGAAAACTAACAGATGGATGATGATCACCTCCAACATAAATAAGAACAAAGCGTAAATACCCTCCATCACAATAAAGTACACACTGTATACAATAAGACACCAATCGAGTTCACAATTACAGTGCGTTTGTCTGAGGGTATAAACCGTGAAGTGATTATCTTTTTGGGTGAACCTACTCTTACGACATGGCTCGATACGCATGACCTGGCTCGAGAGATGCCTAACCTAACAGCAGGCTAGATTGTAGATGCCAATTGTCTTGGCAGAAGAAAAAAGAAAACAAATGCCCCGTATTACATTGGTCTTAAACAGAACTGGCGTACGAAAGGTACCCTGAGGGATTCCAACTACGATGTTATGCGTAGAGATATGAAGTATAATAATCAATCCAAGATGGTATTGCTAAGGAATGAGGGAACCCTAAGATGACGATAAATAGAGATGTATGAAGAAAATCATAAATTGCGTCGACCCAAATAAAATGGGATAAGGGAGGACAGAATATAAATAAACAAGATTATGTTTGGAATTGATTTTACCAAATAACTATTCTATATTTATATTTCCTATCGAAGAAAGAAGTTGACTATATTTTGGTTTAACTATATTTGACATGACCGAATCACTGCCTTGCAAAACATCCTAGAACCGTAGACCCCAAAAATCTAGCGATAAAAAAACGTTGGGAACGGATTTGATTATCGTACTAAAATTATCCACATGTTAGATGTAATTTAAGTTCTGTCTTAGATATCCCATTATGCTTTAGCTATGCCTCGATACGCATGACCTGGTCTAAGAGAACCGACCTAAGTAGCTGCCTGTCTAGACGTCAATTATCTAGCAAAAAAGTTAGAATAGACTTGTTTGGAGAATAGATTGATTACGACCTAGAAGGAGCAGTGCGACCTAGAAAAGACGAATAATTCGAAGAAAAATTCTTCGAATTATTCGCCTTTTTTGAAGTTATCGGTCAATTTAGATCTATTCACTATTCGTATCATTCAACATCTACAGAAATAGTCTCGAACTGTAGTAAATATTACCAAAATTGTACCCTTCAATAGTTTTCGAACCACGTTCTTAATTAATGTTTCCTACTAATATGCTCTAATTCTGCCCGTAGCCAGTTACCAGTAATAATTGCTCCCAGCTTAATATTACACCGTGCTCGGAATTACAAGCAGTGGGGTCCTATTGTAATTATCATAAATCCTATCTCTAATATTCCCAAATTACTACACCAGGCTCTACAATAATGGTAGTCGAATCTTGCGCGGGTCGAAGTTACCTAGAGGATTTTCGCACGTGAAAAACCTTCGTACGCAATATTGGGGTTTGATTTTGGGAGCGGCAAGATCGAATCTAGATTCGTTCGGGGTAAATGTTTATAGCTTGATTCAAACTATACAGATACGACCAGAACATAATTCAGTGATAACAGATACGTAATGTTGAATAGAGGTGGCTACCGGCACGAGCCGATCTCTTCAAGACACGCTGTCGCATCAAAGTGCAGACCCAAAGAAATACGTCTTAGGTTATCAAAGCTCGACAAGTTTGTAGCCCTTGTTTCTCCGTGTGTAGAAACTCCACCACTATACCGTAGAGTCATCAAAGGTAAGAGCTACAGAAATAGGCGCACTCCACCAGACCGAGAGGCTAGCAAATACAGTGGAAGCGAGGCCCTCAATCTTGTCTTTGAAACCATGCGGGTGTATACGACTCTAAATGGGAACTTTCTTACTACTACTCAAACTCGATAACAGAATTAACTTATTTTTTTTCTTTTATAATTGCAATATCTATTTCAGGATATATGATATCTCCTAAGTTGCAACAAAAACTACGTGACCTTCAGTGTTTCGTATTGCATTTTGTCCAACCTGCAAATCTTAAAAATTATGCACCAGTGCAAATCATTATGCACTAGTGCAAATCGATGCATTCATACATAACCTTGGTTTTGCAACTGTTTGTCTCCTCACACAGTAACTTGCAACAGTCTGAACAAATGATAGCTATTGCCAACAGAGATTCAGTTCTTTTTGGCAGTCTTTGCAAAACCTGTATTTTCATCATCAGCATCATTAACATTGGCATGCTTGTTTCAGCTACTGTTTAAGTAAGACGTCCTAACTTTTGAGCCACTCTTCCCTGAATTGGCGAGTTTAATTCGGGTCTAAAAATCCTTTTTGAAATAAAATTAGTATTTGATTTAGGTACTAATTTTATTCATAGCTCATGTGTACAGCAGTGGTACATCGATAGGCGAACTTACACACGCCATAAGGCACCAGGTTTTTTCTACAAGTCAACCTTTGGTAATTTTTTTCTTCAGTTCCACTCGTTCTAGTGAGTTCCTCCAACGGTAAGGGACGTCTTTTGTTTGTCCAAGTAGTTTCTGCGGCTGTCGTCGCGCTATGATAACGCCCGGAGCCTGAAGATGTGCCGAATATAAGTTCACGAAGAGAGCGTATTGTTGTGTGTCGTCTTTCTTTATACAGGTGGCTTGGAAGCGAAGTATTGTTCAGGCTGTCATGTACTTTTGCTGGCTTGGTTGACATATTTTAGTTAATTAAATAATAGAACCGACACTTGGCTGTGGTTTTGTGAAAACATGATGGACCAGGATAGCATAGACGGAGGTGAACATCCAAAATGTATTGTTGCGTATCTACGAAGTCTTAATATGCCTTATGAAAATCCTGTTGAAATTCGTTGCAAATAAATAAAACAATAAACTCTTGAATAGCGATTGTTACTTGTCCGGGCTCTTGAGAGTTCCGCTTTGCTATCTACATACGACAACGGCTCGTTGACTGAATGTCAAGGATAAATATTTTGCTTATTCCTTGCTTATTTGGTCCTTAACCCCAACTCCTTCGAGTGTTAGGACCTCAATCTAAACCAACTTAAATTCCACTTATCCAAACGGCGAAAAGGGTCGTCGAAATGAGAAAAGGGATTGCGTTCTAATCCGTAAAGCGGCCCGAAAATAAATTTACTCCACTATTGAAGTTAGGATTACATCACCGCAATTATAAGAAACATGAGGGTAGATCGATAATCCTCTCAGCTCTTATGTCATTGGCGCGTCCGTCAAATGAGGACGGTCCCGGTGGAGTACAGTCGTAACTAATCCCGGTATTTTCCATCATTCTAGTTACTAGTCAAAGGCTGGTAATTAGTTTGCTACAGTCTGCTAAGATCTATTTAACTTGGGTAGATTAAGTTATTTTGTTATTTGTCCCTAGAATGCCCATGATTATGGGTTTTAATGGCTTGCGACATAAGACTCAATTTAGGGCCTCGGGGAGTACTGTCGTTTCATGAGTTGTCTAGCTAAGAAGCAGTACTAATGGGATTGTACCATTATACTTAGGTAGATGAGTTTTCTCTGTTATATTATCATTAATCCCTGAATTGGTTTTGGCTTGTTTCTTCTAAATCGTCATTTTAACACGTCTATTGCCTACGTTCCAAATGTTCCCGATATAGTTCTGAGAACCATTTATCACCAGGAATTAAAGGCGTGTCAGTAACATGTTAATCCCTAACCGATCCGAATTAAATCACATTTTCTGGAACATGTCCAAGAGTCTAGTGGCAACGAACTGCTATGGGATTATATGAAAGCTTTTAGAATATGCATGTACAGTTGAGCTGCACTTCCTGGAAGACCTTGAGCTGACCGAGTATAGTATGAACTTTGTATAGAATATGAGACCGGCTTGAAATGGATTTATTACCTCTTTCAGTCGAGTGCAATTGGATACTAAAAATGCATAAGAAAAGATTTTCTGAATTTTTGGGCACTTATTTAGCATAGCAAATACTAACTTACAAAGATTTTAGGTATGTTCAGTGAATTGGGTTCCAAATAATGTAAGTAGTAGATATTTTTACCTTCTGTCTGGAAGTTGAAATGTATTCACCTTGGGAGTCCCTCATAATTTTGGACCTAAACCTGTCATCGGTGGAGTGTGAGTGTTAGGTAGTACCTGTGTATATTTTATGTCTGAACTACTTGCTGACAGGTATTTATCTAGTTGAATAAGATACGAGGAGATGATGTGTTAAGTATTTTAGTCCATCATACGTTTTCGGCAAGTTTCCTTGGGTTTTTAACAGTTTCATGAAGATATTTCGAGAGATTTTTCATTGACTTAAAACTTTTTTTGAAGATATTCACATCAAGTGTGACTCAGCCACTTATTCAAGAAGGTTTTCAGTCTATCTAGCTAGAGGGCGACATTTACTACTCTTGGCAATATAGGTCTTGACGCCACTTCTCATTTGTTCGTTTGCTCCTTTCGTTTTGTGGCGAAACTTGGGAGAAGCACCAGCAGTAACTGCGATAGGCTGAATTGGTTATTTTAAGTATACAGTCTTCTATGTCAGATTATGCTTTCTTTTCAGGAAACTTAAGAATAAACAAAGCAGCCATCAAGAATTTTTTAGTACTCACCGACTACGATCGGCCGAGCCCCTCACCGCACGATCATACAGCTGTATCGGAGATGGTCACACCTATAACAAAGAGAACAGCTCATTAATATGTAAAGTGGACTGTAAGGTCTGCTCGTTGCGTGATGAGAAGGTGGACGTGCTTCACGCGATGTTTTGAATTGTTTGTTAGGTTTAGTTTTGCGTGATGTAGTATAAAAAGTAATAGCATAAGTAGTTTTAAACATGTTAGCTGTCTCATCAGGTCTGACTTAAGGGGGGAGAGGGGGGTTTAGCTTCGATAGTTATTCATATTGTATTTAGTCTTAATCATTTTCCATAAAAAAAATTACGGGTGTAAGTGTAAGGGAGTATTTTGCAAATGCAAAATAAACATAATTTATAAGCGATTTTATAATCCAAATCAATACTTTAATTTTACTATTTTAAATAATGCATAAACAATTTAAAAATAAACAGATAAAACCGGAATACTCTATATTTTCCCGTGTTAAGGTTGTCGGTTTATTATATTAGGATTTTTTTGGATTTATTTGCATCACATTAGTTCTAAATGACCTACCGTAATTAAACAAAATTCGTACAGGATTATTACAGGATACCCCGAAGGACCGAATTTTTTTCCTTACAAAACGTACTTAACGTGGTACGCATATGAATACGTTCTATGTCCTAGCATTTTATTATGTAGAAACAAGTAACAAACAAACAAAGTAAATTGTGTTTAAATTAAGTAGTCAGCTTGTTTAAAAGTCAAGACCGACTGTGTATACAGTCAGCAACGTAAGTTGCTAAACATAATTTAATTTATGAAAAAACAAACAAAATATGCGGTAAGAAATTTTGCGGATCAAAATAAAGTAAAGCATAATCCAATCCTATGGGAGGTTTACATAGACGAGTTTTATCGTAAAGATTATGCCAAGCACTTTTGTTTGCCGACGGGATTCTTAAAAGGTCAACGACTTAACACCAACCTTGCGTAGGTGTTTAATAAATAATAATGTTTTTACTTTCATAATAATTTCATGAATAACTTAATCAACGGTTATGTGAATAAAAGCGAAGGTTTAATGTGAGTTCGTGACCGCTATCGCTACGTTGAGGGCGCCAAATCTTTATGATGTACTCGTACTGTAGACCGCATGTCAAACATCACTATTTCTACGAAGGTTTTGGGAGAGGTGTAGACATAGGACACATGGAACAGTGGGTGTGTCTATAACCATTAACCAAGCACAAACAGATCCCTCAATAATATTATTTGACCCGACCTTTAAATCGAAACCAGGACGTCTTGCTTAACAATAACGCTAGCGACCATTTCACCAACGAAGTAGTCATGGGCTCATGGGATGTCACTGGTAACAGAACCAGTAGGCACGACGACTAATAAAGCTAAACAAGTGAGTATCTTTAATTTATCAGAACGACATACTACGCCAGAATGGCTCAAGGCCGCAGTGTTTTAAACCACCGACGAGGTGAAGCAGACGTGTGATCGCCTGTACTTGTAATGAAATTTTGAACGAAACGACCATTAATCATAAATGTTTGACATTATTGTAAAGGCTTTATGGTTTCAAATTATCGTTAAACGTTTATGGGTGTTGAGGTAGATCATGTCATTGCTAAGTCTATTGTCAGGATTCATTGTGATGCTGACGTTTTATTGATAGCTTTTGTGACACAAGCCAAAGTTAAAAAAAAAACATTGAGAAAGAACACATCATTTAGAAAATACTCGAAGGACCAGAGACATTATTACGAAACACACAATACTGACACTTTTACTAAATATCACAAGCTGGCACGTCTCGCTTCACCTCATTGGTCATCGGTGTCCAGTCCTTGATCGAGATGCCCCAATATTTCGACAAAATACTCGAAGGACCAGAGGCAAAATTACGAAACACTACATCAACACTGACACTAAATTTAACAAGTTAGCAAGCCTCGCTTCACCGCTGGTAAATCTCGGTACACCTCATTGGTCATCGATGTCTTGTCCTTGATCGAGACGCCCCAATATTTCAACAAAAAGACTCGAAGGACCGGAGACAAAATTACCAAATTCATAATGCTGACACTTTTACTAAATATTACAAGCTGGTAAACCTCGCTACACCTCATTGGTCATCGATGTCCCGTCCTAGATCGAAACGCCCCAATTTTCAACAAAAAGACTCGAAGGACCGGAGACAAAATTACGAAACACAGTACTTGACAGTACTGACACTTTGACGCCTCAACATTTTAACAACAAGATTCCAAAGACCGGAGAGAAAATTACGAAGCAATTCATCAACACTGACATTTTTACTAAATAGTGATATTTAAGCTGACAAGACTCGCTACACCTCATTGGTCATCGATGTCCCGTCCTTGATCGAGACGCCTCAATTCAATTATAAATCATTATTGTTGTAACACTAGCAGACAAAATGAAAAAATAAATAATTGTGTTTGGCAACTGCTAACTAAATTAGTTGTGCAGATTTGAAAATTTTGTTGTTACTAAATAGATTTCAATATGAGGTATTCGGTTTGCGTTTTCGTTGTAGGTATTGTCATTGGTTACGGTTGGTTAGTAGATAGTGTTATAATTTGTACGAAGATTGAAAAAACTATGAAAGTATTGTATGAGTACAGAGAAGAACTTAGTCTATTCCAGTCTTTCTTTATCTTCTGGTTAGTGCCTAACCTGGTGTCAGAGTTTTTATGTCGCCCATGGCCCTCTGACTTGGCTTTATATGCCATCGACGAATATTTCATAGGCCTGCTGGTTTCTTCACAATGTTTTCCTTCCCCGAATATAAGTGGCAATTATACAATACGCACACATGAATTCGAAAAATCAGGGGTGCGTGACGGGTTCGAGCTTTGCAGTCCGACGGTCTCACCATATACTACCAATACTTACTTGATGTAAAACAAACTTAATTTGTACTCCAGAGTTCACTGACGGTCTCCCATTTTTCACCTTTAATGGGCTAAAGTTGAAAAGTGGTATACCCTCAGTGAAGGAGGTACTCCTTATACAATAATCAGCTATAACAGCTGGGACACACAGTACCCTGTACCTCGTCTCTATGAGAGGCCACCATGCCTTAAAGTATCAATCCAAAGTCATGACCGGTTTCTTCACGATATTATCCTTTGCAGTTTTGAGAGCAGTGGTGATAAAATGTTTATTTTGTATACGGTACCAATGGTCAAATAGGTCAAGCGAAGTTTTAAAATAGTTATTTTTAAAGAACTATGTTGTATAGCGGTGAAAATATAAAAATTCAGCTTTATAACTCAAAGTGAGAGGTAATATTTTACGCGGCACAGACAAAAAGTGACCATCAAAGTAATATATTTTCGTGGCGTCGTCAGCCCCTTTGCTAACAAAATAGCTGTTTTTAAACGTCAGTGTAGTGAAAAACAACTTTATTTATTAGTAACTGAAGAATAAATAAATAGGCTTGCCTCCTATAAATTACATGGGACTTAAAACATAACCGGTGAAAAATGGGTTGACTAATAGGTACGCCTCTGCCTAACCTTTCTGGGATTATAAGCGACATGTTATGTGAAATATTAAAATAAGGAAAAGATAAATCATGAATACATAAATCATATAGCAGTATTTTGTCATAGAAATTGTATTTCGAGTACCCATCTATTTCTAGGTGAATAAATTAAGTAGAGTAAACAAATCAGTAAACGTGGCCATATTAAGTCAAATATTTCGTTTTAAGTAAAAATATATTGGTAGGGGAGAGCGGGGCTAAAAGTGCCGGGGGTAAATTGTGCCGACGCAAATATCTCGAAAACAAAAAGAGGTAGTTATACGATCGTATTGTGTCGCGTAATGCCTAACAGTCGGGCACGCGCGGCTGCCATTTTAGTTGCGTCTGCGACGCGGACCGAGTGGCAGTGCATGTGAGGGTCGTCCAGCGCCACGTCAGTAAATATTTTCGTTTCGATACTTTTTGGTCGCAAGCTAGCTTTTTTCGTGCTTTTTATATGAGAGTTTTAGTAAAATGTTTGTTATTTATCCTAGTTTGCTATGCAGTGTAATTTTAATGCTTTGAGCAGAGTGATTTTTATATGTGAGACAAAATTTCAAACTCTCGCTCACGGGGTAAAATGTGCCGTTCATGTGGGGCTGCTTGTGCCGCGGCACAACCAACCCCGACTTAGGGGTTGGTTGTGAAATCTATATGATATTTTGTAATATAGTCCTAAGAGACTGATATTTTTAAAAATTGTATTGATCTCATTCGCTTTTTTAATAATTGATCGCATTCGCATAAAAATAAGTACAAACTTTGATTTAAAATATGTTTTTAAGTTTGAAATAATTACATAAGTAAGGGTAATTTGTTTTTTTAAATTATAATACTTAGAAACTGTTGATTTATAGTAAAAATTATAACAAATAAATATATTATTATAGAATTGATGTCTTTTAAATTCTAAATTAATTTTGATTTATGTAAAACACCTAGCATTATCAACGGCACAACCGACCCCAGCTACGGCACAACTTGCCCCAAAGTGGGGTTGGTAGTGCCTTGCCGCCGCTGTGTAAAAAAAACACTTCTTCTTAAAAACTATGAAAAATGTGCAAAATCTGTAGGTAAATTCGTATTATAGACTAAATTTGGCTTAGGATGAACCACTACTTTCAGACATAGTACTTGTTTTATCCGAATCATATAAGGATTTGTCAAAATCGGCACGTTCAGCCCCGCTCTCCCCTAGAATACAAATATTTTATAATTAAATTATTATTCTTTTAAACGTTTATGACCAGGTTTATGAACGTGTGTAAAGCAAAAGAAATATGTAAGGGTCGTAAAACGCGAAAAATTAAGCAATAAGTAGTAAGCAATAAGTAAATTAAGCAATAAGTAGTATGACATTGTGGTATTGCAATTTAAAAATGCTTAGGTCGATGCTGCATCGGCCGGCCCGAAGTGCGTCATGTCATTAATGAATAAACTGTGTTTCGTTTTCGGATAAGTACCTACTTATTTATTTAGCAGGTATCTTCGTTTTCTTACTACTAATATAACTATGTTATTCTCTGTGAGAAAATATTTATTTTATATTATTTATTTATTACACACTTAGAAATGCCCATTTAATAGAATAAAATTATTTATTTACTACCTACTACCCTCATCCGTGTGTCACTGCGGGGGGCCTACTGAAAACCAGCGCTGAGTGTTTTACACCCAGCATATGCTGAGTTGGCTACCCTTTCGTTATGGGCATGCTCAGCGCAGTTGAGCTGTTTAATTAATTGTTAAGCTGTTTGTTGTTATTTGTTTATATTTGTGCTGCTCTTTTGTGTTGCTGCTGTCCATTAGCGAATAAATACATATTCTATTCTATTCTATATTCTATTCTATTTAAACAAGTCAATATACCACTCAGTTTTGTCTCCATAAATTACCACAATGGCAGTAACAAAAGTTTATGTCCAGACAAAAAATCAGACAAAACAGAAACGGTTTTAACGACATAATTCAGACCATTCCCTGAGGACTTTTGGTCGATCTACAAACACAATGCCCAATACACACTGAACAACGGATAACTTGTATGTATAATGGCTAGGATATTAACAGGCACAAAAGTTTCAAAAGGTTCACTGAAATCATTTTTAGATCAGTAACAACTAAATATTTGGGTTTAAAGGTTGGATCATCATCATCATCAGCCTATAACGTTCCCACTACAGAGACGCAGCTATTCTCCCTATGAGAGGGATGGGATCCACCACGCGGGTTCAATGCGGGTGGTAGACGTCACATTTCTTCGAATTTTCAAAGGTTGGATAAGAGATCATGATAGTTCATTATCTACTCAGCCTTTTCCCAACAATGTTGGAGTCGGTATCCAGTCTAACAGGATGCAGCTGAATACCAGTATTTTACATGGCGCGACTGCCTATCTGACCTCCACAACAGATAGTACTGGGCAATACGATACGACTTGGTAAGACTGGTTGTCACACTTTTGGGCCACTGACAACCAATTCCGTCTGTTAAAAATCTACTAATGATATCCGGGACCACGCCTTAACGTGCTTTCCAAGGCATAGAGAAAACTCTGTATATTGAGAGACTGAAAATATTCCTTTGTGCAGACCTTCTGCATTTTCTGTACGTGCCCCGCAAAGAAACACAAGGAGATCTCTTAAAACACCGTTGTTTGACCGCCAGGCGGGCAAGGCAATCCACACACAGGTTTGTTTCGATCCCCGGGCAACCGACGATTGTTTACTTCTAGTGTAGTCACGAATACTTACATTAGTTATCCGTGAGTGCTTTCGATTACTGTGCCTTGGGACTGCAAGGATTCTTTTTCTTCGTTCTATCAATGATACCATCATCATCATCACCTTCCTGATCTTGTTACTGAGGGTCGGGTTAAGTTAAATGAACTTCGACCGAATTTGCCATAATGGACCGAATGGAGGATTGAGCGGAGTTTAACTGCAAATTTATAGCACCCTGTTAAGATATATTGCTAAGCTTAATAGCTAGATTAATGCAAAGCTCCTCGATTAGTTGGATGGCTATATCTATCTCATTATCATTCGCTTGCCATATCCCGATTCATTTGGGGTCGACGCAGCTGACAGCTGACGGGGATGACAGCTTCTTCTTCCATTCTTCTGTATTATTCGTCATCTCATCAGAAACTTTCGTTCTTGCCACATTTTCAACATTTACGCTTGCCAGTTCATCCATCGTTTCTTAAGTATTCCTCAGCTCATATATCTTTTTCGCTTTCCTAATCAAGAATTTGATCCATTTTCTGTGACTGCAATCAAAGTGGAGTATAATATTCTTGTGCTACTTTTATTTCGCGCTTACATTACACCTTACACAATCATTAATAGATACTGTGTGATTCACTGATGTGGTCACTGTGATCTCATATGTTAGAACAAACTCACGATCTAAGTGTCATTTGTGCCATAACCATTTACGGTTTTAACCCACTTACTATAAGTACAGTATATCTTATTTATTAACTGTCACGGCTGTTTATTATGTTTATGTACTGATCATGGTGATACTAATCATCGATTTTCATCTTAATACAATTCCATTCCGGTAATTGTTGGGAGCGATACTCTCGAAGTTGTTGATAGTTATGTTTACCTGGGACAAACTGTTAAACTGGGTAGATCGAACTTCGACAAAGTGGTCGCCCGAAGAATCCAACTCGGATGGGCAGCGTTTGGGAAACTACGCGACATCTTTTCGTCCAAAATTTCGCAGTGTCTCAAGACGAGGGTGTATAACCAGTGTGTGTTGCCAGTGATGACTTATGGCACAGAGACATGGTCCTTAACTGCTGGCCTCTTAGAGAAGCTCAGAGTCACGCAACGAGCCATGGAGAGAGCTATGCTCGGAGTTTCTTTGTGCGACAGAATCCGGAATGAGGAAATTCGCCAAAGAACCAGGGTCACCGACATAGCTCGCAGAATATGCAAGTTGAAGTGGCAATGGGCAGGCCACATCGCTCGAAGAACGGACAACCGATGGGGAAGAAAGGTTTTCGAGTGGCGACCACGAACCGGAAGACGCAGCGTTGGCAGGCCTCCCACCAGGTGGACCGACGACATCGTGAGAGTCGCGGGCAACCGGTGGATGCAAACGGCAGGCTGCCGATCTTTATGGCGTTCTATGGGGGAGGCCTTTGTCCAGCAGTGGACGTCTAATGGCTGATGATGATGATGACTATTCCATGGGGTTTCTTGCCCGGTCCTCTCCAAAGGAACCTACTATGCTTCGAAATGGGCAACTAGCTAAGCTTTTGACTGTCCGACTACTTGGCTATTTGTGCACCAGACAGGCAGGACACGATATTAAATGTCCCATCTTTTGTCTTTCTATTCCAACTGTCTATTTAATTGTTAGATTATAGGTCGTCACAACACAATAAAGCTCCCAAGTTTGAGTTGCAGTACAAATTACGTCATTGCGTAGGTAGTGTGTCTAAAGTAAACATTTGAAGTACAGCGCGCAATTCTCGTTCAATATATTATCAGTATTTGTTCTGTGTACATACGAACATGATTACCTGCCGGGTTAAGGTCGTGTTCGTTTATTAGGTGCTATATTGTTTTTAGTTGTTCATTATTTGTTTAGTTATGAATGGCTGAGTGATGTATATATGTTACTTGTATGTGGTATTGAGGAAAATTGTATTGCAATAAAGTGAATAGTTGAAAGGCACTAATGTATTTGGGTAGGACTCGAAATTGTTTCTGTTACAAGGAGCTTAAACCTAATAGCTAAAGAACTAACATCACGCCTGTAATCTACGGAGGGTTAGGCAGAGGAGTACCTAATAGTACATACACATTTCGTTAGTTATGTTTAAGTATCATGTAATAGGGGCAGAGCCTATTGCAATCCGTGGCTCCGCGGCTTCGGCTAGCTGAACTACCCAAATTAGTAATAAATCTCTGTAACTGTAAAATCTATCCCGCTATAGCATCATAATTTTCCTTCTGTTAGCCATATAAATAGAAAGTCTATTTTGTAAGACTAAATTCAAAAGCAACGAACAAACAGAATGCCCGGTCGAGGACGCCTTACAAAATAAACACTGACAGTACTAGTGAAGTCCTTCAAAAACTCAGGTGTGAACACGGTGAACACTTGCGTGACTGACATAAGTACGTACTTACACTTATATCCGCCACGCAAGTGACTAGTGAGGATGGTACAGTCACTGCCCAGCATTACCTGACCCCTTATTTAAAGCAGAAGAGGGGAAGTGGTGTGAGAAGAGGTGTCAGGTAATGCTGGGCACAGACTGTACAAAAGGTAAGGATCGTAAAATGTGGCCTTCAGTTTTTGTACGGTTTTGAATAATGCGTCCAAATGAGGTTTGAATACAAGAAGTTATTAGTATTTGCGAAGATGAATATATTTCAATGGGCATTGTGAATAACACCTAAGTATCCAGGCCGTTCAGCTCAATTCAAGCAAAATGCAATCAAATAAATTCAGAATCAAATCAAAATATTTTATTTCACGCCGGCCCACATTGGCACTTATAAAACATCGAGAAAAGGTGCTCGTTTCGGGTTGGTGGTTTTCTATGGAAAAGAACCGGCAAGAAACTCCATGGTTATTCTAATTAATTTCGATATAACTAGTTGAGCAGTCAAATGTATGTAATGTGTAAATAAACTCAAGTCTTTTCTCATAGATTTACAGATTACAGAACACAAAGTGCTTATAAATTTTGCTTCGCCCATACACCCACCCCTTCCAACCTTTGCCCACTAAGGTCTCTTAAACTTCTTCTCACGTAAATGAACACAATGCTCATTCATTACACCGAATTACACGACTGTTTTCAAACTCTAAAAAACAATGTTATGTTATAAGTTTATTTATAACAATAAATGACGTAAGCCAACACTGGACCTCTCTGCGAAATTAATCTTCTCAGAGAGCAGTGACTCAGCTACAGTGAGTCACACTGATTCGATTTCATGTATCAAGGATTACCTACTTGTTTCATTTTATTTTAGTATCGCCTTAAAAGAAAAAGAGATAAAAGAATGAGAAATACGGTGGAAAGTTTCGTATCCTTCATTGAAATAGAGGATGCTCCAACCAGAAGAGTTTTGTGTCTGGAAGGCTACTGACCGACCCGTGTGACAACTTTCATCCTTATGTCGCGGATAACACTTGCGAGATGCGGAATTTTTGTATGGCGTCTAGTTATTTTTTGTAGTTAGTGTGAGGCGTATATGCTGCTACAGAAGAATAGACCGTGCTGAACTTTAAAACAAATTGCACGTGCCTAATTGTGGAATCAGAACAAAACAATGAAAACATAGATTTGGCTTAGGTTGGAGGAATGTTGGAGGAGAAAGTTACAGGGTTAAAATGCCAGGCTCCGTTCAAATGTGGCTATGTTGCCAAAAAACTGTCTAAAAGGTGTCTCATTTGTCGCATAGCTGACCTTTTTCAAATACTAGCGGACGTCCCGCGGTTTCACCCGCGTAGATCCCGTTCCCGTGGGAATACAGGGATAAGCCTATGACACTCAGCAATAATGTGGCTTTCTATTGGTGAAAGAATTTTTAAAATTGGTTCAGAAAATCCCGAGATTACCCCTTACAATTTAACAAATATACAAACACACAAACTTTACTTCTTTATAATATTAGTATAGAAGTATAGATAGGTACGTAGAGAGCTAAGCAGTGGCCAGACGAGAAATGAAAAGTTTCGCATGTCTAACTTAACTATAATAAATGTTATTCTTGCGAATGATAAAAAAGGCTCTTACTGTGCGTTCCCACTAGAAAAACATTCACATAAAAAATGTCTAATGAGATAAATATTTTAACGAAGAATCCCTATTTCACTCAGAATATTTTGCCGAGGAGGACGCATAGTTAGACAATGTTTGCAAGAAAAGTCATTAGCAGGCAAGGGTACCAACTCACGAGCTTCAGCACTGAGAATCAGACTATAAAGCGGCCATTCTCCGATTGCCTTATTACCGTAACCTTTTTATTTTTCACTAATTTGACTTAGACAGTAGACACATTAAAATGTGAAAGAATTCTTTCATATTTTAATGTGTTTAAGTAATTTGACTTAGACTAGACTTGGTGAAAAATAAAAAGGTTACGGTAATTAGGCAAAGAACGCCAAATCGGAGAATGACCGAAAATAAAGGAGAAGATGTGTTATCTCCCAAAAACGGCAATATTACTCCTCATATCATAACTCCCATCATTGCAATGAAGCAAAAGACCTCGTCTAGCCTACCTCAGGTAAGACAAACGTGCCGAGACAGCCTCGGTATTTGATCAAGAGATTACTTGTGTACATTTAAAGTAAAACTGCCCGGGGCTAGTCGACGAGAAACTTAATTATTTACTATCCCACGGGAATCCTGCGAGCTTTCGTTGTAGGAAAAGAAAAGAATACGAAAAGAAGCCTAATGAGCTAAATGTAGGAGCAGTTTAAATTCTGTTTTTAGGAGGTAATAGGGGATCGGACTGGGTCAAAATAATATGATTCTGTTTAGTCCGTAAGTTAGATTATCGAAAAATATTGAATACGTGTTTTTTGTTTTATCAAATCAATAAAAAATGACGAAGATAAAACGCGTCAAAGATCTTGGAGTGGGGCTTGAAACGTCACTTGTGTCGTCAAAATGTACTATCATATGACGTCACACGAGTTTTCGAAGCACTGTATCGTCTTCATTTTAAGTTTACGTGAAAAAAGAAAAAATACGTGTCCAATATTTTTTGGAAATCTATCTGACGGACTAATTCGTTTTTTTTTGTCCGATCCCCTATTAACCGTCGGGGCTGCGGGTTTTTCGAAAGAGATACAGCAGCCTCGACACAAAGGGCTAAGAAGGAACATGGGTGGTTTTTAGTCAGTAGAAGTCTGACACTCTCTACCACTCGGCCCCGAGCGGGAGGGGTCATTATTTTTTGACGATCTCCCAACTTCAAAAAACTTACTTAATTAACAAAAGTCGTTGTTTAATTTTGATTCGGTTTCCAGGAAGGGCAACGCCTGATCTAGTTATAAATATACTTTTCTCAATAACAGCTACGGAGTCTGGATTTCTGTCATGTTGATGGCAATAGGCTTGCCTACTATTTCGGCGAAAAGAGGCTATTCTGTACCACCAACAGCAGCTCTAAAGTTATTATTTAACTAATAATAAGATATTTTTTGCTTGGTATACGAGTAAAGGGGAATGACATCAAGATTGGTTCAGGCGCCGCAATAAATCTGAATGAATATGCGTCCGGTTATAAAGAGGATGTTTTGAGAAGCAATTCTTTCGTATCTCTCTTAGTTTGCTCGCGTCAGTCACTCTGTAATAAGGATGTTTATATTGTTAACTGATAATATAAATTATAGTATATTACATTTTGACAGTTGTGATCGTCTTTAGGCTACAGTTTTGTAGAGTAAATTTTTTGAAACATTTTTTACGAACTCGCAAAAGGCAAATACAATATTACTTTTCTTGCAAGTTCCATGCAAGAAAAGTGTGTGTTTATTTATTTATTTATTAAAATCTCCCTTACAACTATCAATACCTAATGCGATAGCGCGGTCTTAAAACTACCTTATTTAGTATGAAAAAAAAAACAATCTCACTATTACACCTACAGTGTTAAGTGTGAGTTATGCTTTCATTTCCATTAAGATTTCTAGTCAGTCCTGTACTAGATTATCCTAATTGTTTAACAAAAAAGGTAGGGTCTACTTATCTTCTTTTCGCGTTTTATCTCCCAATGTCCTTAGATGGAGAATACTGTCGGCCTTTGTGTTGGCAAAACAGCTTTGTCATGTCTAGATAAATATTAGTGTAGAATAGCGTTAACAAAATTCTGAAATCTTTTAACAGTGAATTCTGGGAAGGGCCTGCCGTACCTGAGTTAGACCCATTACTTCTAAAAAGAGGCGTGGCATGATTTTCAGTGTTGCAACTTTATAAAGCCTAAGTTTTTCCATCGGCCACAAAAATGGCTCATCTTAATATTTTTGACTATACATCATAAAATTACTGTGAGTAATACACATTAGATGACGTCATCTCGTTTGCAATAATGCATTTCCAAAAGGGATATTTTCAAATCTCTAAAAAGTTAATAATGCTGAAAGATTCTTCACTAAAGATTAACTGAAGTGTGGATACAAAAGTACTCTATTATCTAATGTTAATTATAAATTATCTCTCATTAGTCATAATTATAGCGATGTCGACGTAATTATCTAGTTGCAAGGTCGAAAAACATTCTAGTTACAGCTAGATCTGTCATCCATCCATTCACAATATCAAAGGAAGAATTTTGTTAATTTTTCTATTTCTGAAGCTTAGCAACAATGTATTTGGTAAATTTTATGAAACAAGGATAGGGTTGGAACCTTTCGGCTCCAAATTAATAAATACCACGACTATAATTATTTTATTTAAATAGGTAGTAAAGGGTGGCCTGTTTCACCAGCTCTGTCTATGTTTCGTGAGGGACTGGTTCGGTTTGATTTTTAAAGATAATCAACGTTTCTCGAGGTCGGACCGGCCACGTCAGGGATCGTCGCCACCCATCGTCTTTGACGTATCGACAGTTGTTAAGGGTAATAAAAAGAGGTATCTATCGCCAAATCGAGTATATTGTTATCTATTTACTGGATTGTGGAGAACAGATAGGTAGTCACTCCATGTAACGGGTGATTCATTTGGAGTTACTTTTTTGTCTATGCATTTTTTGACAGATAAAGCGTCAGTCATGACAACCTAACCTAATATTTTCATTCACTATAGTTTGACATTTCATCATGGAAAGACTAAGCACGGCACAACGCCTACAAATTATTCAACTTTATTACGAAAAACAGCGTTCTACGAGGAATGTGTTTCGTGCACTTAGAGCAACATATGGTCCACATAATCGCCCTACCGAACGCACTATTCGCTATACCATCGAAAATTTTATCACACCCATGTGATATCACACCCTTAGACTTTTTTCTGTAGGGTTAGGTGGGGTTATGTAAAGTCCAAAGTTTATATGGATAAGCCGCGTACGATTGATCAACTGGAAGCCAACATTACTCGCGTTATTCGCGAAATACCACTGGAAATGCTCGGTCGGGTCATCGAAAACTGGAACTCCAGAATGCACCTTAATCGCAGTTTCGGACAACATTTGAAAGAAATAATCTTTAAAAAGTAAATGTAAGGAATGGTTCTTTTGTATTATAATAAAGATTACCCGATAAATTTGTTTTATTCATATTTTTTTTAGTTTTGGAAAAAGTAACTCCGAATGAATCACCCATTACAATAATGGTATACAGCTGCATCCGGCAAGACTGGATACCGACCTCAAAATATTTAGGGAAAAGCTAGGCCTAGTTTGATGGGTATACTTATATTAATCTCTATGGTCATTATCTTTATCGATGTTTATTTTTAACCGACTTCCAAAAACGAAGTGTTTTTCTTTGTTGGTCAAAACGATATTATGTACAGTCAGTACCCAGCATTACCTGACCCTTCTTCTGCCTGACTGTACGAGTCATGACTCATGAAAACGTGCGACAATAACAACATGGAGTTTCCACGCTACGTCAGCAAAACAAGAGTGAGGACAATCGTTAGTTCAGTCGTGGTTCAGTGTTCAGGCACGCAATGTACACAGATTTCATAGAAATGCTTACGGAAATTCTTTGGTTATGTATGGACGCCTTCATCGTTTCTTAGAAAATTATTGTGTGGTATACAAATAATATAGCTGTCCATTCGTATTAGTAAACTTAGTGGATGGACTGATGTCTAGATACTTGTGAATGAATGAGATGGATGCCCATCATCTATCATTTAGTTCAACTAATTGAAGGGACATACTCGTAGTTGCTATTGCGGGAATATGCTGGATGAGTCTAGCACAAGAGCGTAAAGTTTAGCACAAGAAAGGTCAGTACCCAGCAGTGTAAATTAGTCATGACATGATCCACAGACCATGTTGATGAATTGATAAGAAAATTTGTGTAACCCAGAAGAATATTAAAGTTTATTTAAGAAAATGTACCAGTCACAGAAAACCCCCATAGACAATGCGAACGCTATCTGAATTTTTGAGGATCTTATACTATTGTTCCCAAAATAAAATATTTGTGTACACATTCGAAAACTAAATAACAACCGCAAGATATATTTGAGACAACTTTATGGAGCTTAATCCTCTCAGATCCAGTATCAATGGACCATAAAACTGAAAGTATCGGCCTTCGAGCAATTTGTAAGTTATGGTCTTATGGCTATACCGGGGACATTCGACTGCAGGCTATATTTGAACTAAATTATTACAAGGCAGGGCTATGATTAAATGTATTTTGTTTCGAACCATATCTGGTAACATTTAAAATTAATACTTTAATTTCCAGCAAAATTGCTTTGAAATACCAAAGGTGCTTGCGATTAGTCCACTGCTAAAGGTAAATTGTGCAAATTGAGAGGAATTATGAATAGATTGATTATTTAATTAAGTGTCAATTAGGTTTTACTTTGCGTGACGATAATTTAGAAGTACTTAATTATGATTGTTGTCGTTCATTATAAAAAGGAGACATGGTAATAGGTTTAGGTACGCGACCTTAATTGAATACTAGCTGTGCCCCGCGACCTCTGGTCGCGTTTGAAATGATTATAAAAATTTCCTATTTCAATCAGTCGTTTCCCTAATCCTTTATGTATTTCAATAATTACAATAAGTAGGTTCTCTTTATAACATTAGCTATCTGCCAGTAAAATCTCGTCAAAATGGGATCAGCCATTTCGGACATTAGCCGAAACAAAGAGGCAGGCCGACTGACAGACCCACAATCAGGCAAAAAAAGTAAAATAGTTTTTCTTTAATAAGTATTGTAAATACTTTCATAATAATGGATTCAGCAAAAAGCTGAAACTTTTTTAATTGCTTAGATTTGTTTATATGTATGAAAGATCGTTCGTCCAAAAACAAATATTTCACGAAAAATTCGAATTCCAACTGAGTAAAAGGGGAATATTTTCTCAAAAGATTACATAAGTATTGGAACTTACAAAGCCTCATCTCTCTTTCATGAAAGCAACGCCCCTAAAAAGATATTTGAATTTTATATGAACGCCTGCGAGGATTACCTTCAAGTTTTTCACAGAGACTGTTCTAAATCTTGGGATTCGCATACCTGAATTTTCTTTCACTGAAGCATAAAATTCCGGATCCGTAAATTACCAAGACAAGAGATAGAAAGAACAGGCGTACTGTCGTTACGGAAGATATCAGGAACAGTCCATGTCCATAATTAAGAAATTACAAAATCCTTGTCTTGAAAGCGAAGTCACTCAAGAAGTTCATAAAATTAAACCAGCTCCTTCTGGGCTTCGCTGCAGTTGGGTATTATCTTCGGGGACGCTGGCAGACACCAGGCGGGCGATCAGTCCTTTCGTTGTGGATTATTTCGACCAGTGCAGTTGGGTAAAACGATAACATACCATCACACCTGTAATGCCGAAGGGTTAGTAACGAGTGAACCTAATAGTTCCTTACATTTTACCAATTTACTACCTTATGTTTGTTCAATGTAATAGTGGGCGAGCTTATTGCCATCAACTGGGCACGACTCCAGACTCTCTGGCTGTTACTGAGATATTTCTGAAGGAAAAACTCAATAACAGCAAAACGTGAGTTACTTTAAGGCACACCTCTGCATAACCCTTTTGAGATGACAGGTGTGATATTATCAAGCTACGGATACACGTGTCAGGAAACAAGTCTTAGGCAGGATGTTTGCCGACATTCAGGTTTGTGCCGAGCAGGTATTTATCTGCAACGGCTTAGGCTTTGAATGGTCTAGAATATTTATAAAGCTATCTACATCCATACTAAATTAAAAAATCTGATACCATTTCACGGTTTTGGCTGAACTTTGAAATTGTTAAACCTGTAGTACACAAGATGACACAAAAAAAATTGGTTGCCTGTAAAGTCGGTATACGGGCGAAAGTTTTACGTGACAACGACTTTGAGTGGTAAAATAATTTTAATGTGAATATTCATTCGTATAGTAGGAAGAAGGATGAAATAATAGTAACAATTTAAAACATTTATTTATACAAAGAATTATATTTAAAACATTAATTTATACAAAGAATCTCGCACTGAATTTCTTTATGTCTGTCTCTCTCGATCTTAGGCGGGCTAACCATGCCCGAGTGGAAGGGACGCGTGCCTCTCACTCGCTCTCATTGTGAGCGCATAACGTGAGCGGAGCGTAACGCAGTTTCTTGAAGTGTCACCCGGCAAACCAATTTATAAGACGTTGTCACGTCAAAAGCTATACATATCCAGTATAATCAGACCTCGTTTTGTATAAGGTATTTATCCAGGGAGAGATTTGTGTATATCTACTGGTTTTGCATAGCTTAGGGGGTCGTCGTGTCTATGTTCCCGTATGATAATTTCCAAACTAAACGCGAGCAACGGCGACGGCGCGCGGCGCTAGTAAATAATAAGTTACGCATACGTTATTATAATTTTCAATTAATTTCGGTATGAGAGAAAATGAGGCTTCTACGATCCAATTATCTTCCTCATAATAGCCTATTCAATTTTAATATGAAACGATATTAACCTACATCCAAAATAGGCCACTTGTTATATAAAATCAAACTAGCGTTTAATATTTTTTGCTCGATATTTTCAAGTCAATGGGTTGGCTCTTTGCAAGAGAAATCTTTTTTTTTTGTCCACAAAGAGCCCTTATCGGCGTAATGATGTTCCGACTTCCACAATAAAGAGATTTGACGTAATCGCATTTTCGATGACTGTTTCCGCGCCTTGGTATATTTTGCTTTGTGTAAAAAATACATAACATGAAATCGCGCCAGTAATCTCTGAAGGGTTATGGAGAGGTTTCCCAGGAATAGGAAAAGTGGAAGAAGAGAAAATCCCATGAGAATCCCAGAGGAAGTCCCATGTTAACCGGGTAAAAAACACGGACCGAGAACCGAGAAATTCCTAATGGAAGAAATACCCAATAACACTTTGCACGACGGTATGGGCATTACCCTCTCAAAATAGTTGTGTCTTTCTCTATATAAATCTTTATATAAAGGGTGTAAAAGTACCCTTGACGCATACGAAGGGCACTTGTTCTCCCAACCACTGCGATCATTTTTTTGTTCTAACCCCCTAGTTACGGAGATATTGGGGGTCAAAGTTCCAAATTGTTCACAGCTGTTTTTGTAAATACGAGTTTTTCAGGTTATAACTTTACTTAAATTACCTCCATGACCCGTTTATAGTATTCAAAGCATCCAGTAGCACAATGTTCTAATAGTGCTACTTTGAGTTTTATCGTAAAATGTGATTATTGACCCCAAAAAAAAAGTCGTTTCCCAGCAAAAAATTTTGCTTATGGGTAGTTAGTTTGATGTACAGAATGCTTGGTTGACGTCTGTTGACGACTGTGTGATGGGTTGATTTACACCTTGTATGCCTAGGTAGTATAATCTACAATCTAAGTCAAGTTTCTTGGCCTTTAATACAGTCTGCCCGATATTTAGAAGTGAATGGCTTTGCTCTTTGCAACAGAATTCTTTTGTGTCCACAAAGGGCCTCTCTTAAGCGCGTAATGGTGTTCCGACTTCTACAATGGAGAAGATTTGACGTAATCGCATTTTCGATAAATGTTTCCGTTGCTTTGGTATATATTTTGCTTTGTCTCGAAACTGCTGTGTCAGTTTCGGTATCATAGTCAAAGGCCACAATATTTAAGCCTACTTAGGTTGCCAGCACATAAAGCTAGTACAATCTGTCAAATTTCTTTAATAGATTTTCGACTTCAATGCTATACAGCATTAGGTTCAAAGTTGATTAGGAAAATTTTACAGTTTCGGGTAGCTTAGTGTGCGGACGTCTGTACTGTCAAGTCTTTCCTTGGAATTATCGTGCGTTTGAATTTAAACTACTTGCAAGAGATGATTTCATATCATTATCATCTTTTACTTTCTCTCAGAGACCGCTTCATACGAAGAAAGTGAAGTTATGCGTTTAATTGCAGATCTCCATGTTCCTCAATACACTGTTCTACTTCCTTTCCATCGCATACATTCGGCACAGTGACCTTGATTTAAAACTCGAGCGTTTTGGTTAAATAACACTATGATTGCATTGTTACAGTTAGTTTTGACTCCACATTGTGTGGTTGCAATTTTGCAAAAGATCCTATTGCAACCAGCTATCGCATGGAAGCACAACTACGATAACTGGCTTGACGAGAACAACCAACTTCTCACTTCACCTTACAAACAACTAGCCACGGAATATCCAACTCTATTCTGTTTCAAACAAGGTTGGGTAAGATTAATTTTGTGTGCAAACGTAAGTTGGCGAGGGAAGTTCCTCCGTACCAGTTGAGGGAGCGGTGTCTATGACAGCTTCAAGAACATCCATTGTATTAAACATAATAGCGGTTAGTTTAGTTTTGACGTGATCATTAATGTGTAATAGGTTGACGCATACAGCGTAATTGGGTATAACATATACCACGTCTGATGAAATTTGGCATGTAGCGAAACAAAAACATTTGTTAGTAGAAGTGGCTTTACAATTCGCAAACATACAATTTGGTATAGCAAAATTATGTAGAACCGTTCGGGTCATGTTTGATTTCCAAAACCATATTGTGAATCAACATTTTTCTGTTACAATTATTACGGTACGTACAACTTGTTAAAACAATAGATCTATTGTCACAAAAGTACTGTTATTAAGCTTTTCAATTTTGTGAATTAGAATAAAAACCCTGTCTTTGTTTTCGGGAGTATGGTTGACATACATTTTGATGTCACAGAATGGTTTCATTGTATTTTATTCAGTGTGTATGCTAATCTAAATAGCATCAGTTACGGACAATAATTGCTCTAGCTAACGGAATATCTTTCGTTTATTTACTTCCACATCCTTTCCAACAGTTAATTGTCTTGAATGAGGAGTAGCATTTCCTTCACTGTCTCTCTCTGTGCCCGTATTTCTCTGTCTACTATCATTTGCGAATTTAAATGAATGTATTTATCATGTTACTTGTAAACTGTTGCTACAGTGAATGGCGACTTCATTTTCAACTTTGCGACATTCAACTCTTTCTTCTACTAATTTATTACATCAAAATAAAAAATAAATGCTAAAATAACCCTTATTTGTTTACACAAACGCCCACGGGTGTGCCGATGACACACAATGATGCAACTAGCAGATTGGCGGTCACGTCACTAAGTTTACTGTTAGGACTACATTACGTTTTTGTATCGGCGAACTTTTTGCGTAAAACTCCGCATTCAAGTCGTGCTTGATCGTGACTGGTGTTCAAATTCAAATGTGTTCTGTACTTTTCTTGTATACTTGTGAGTCAGACTAAAGTAGCTAGTTTTAGTTCTGCATGGGGTGGTGTTCTAAGAATACATGAAGCTGTGTCACCGACGCTGTAGTCGGTGGCACCTAACAAAATAATGGGTAAAGGAGTTTTATTCTAGGATTTGTATGAGTCAAGGGAACCAATGTGGCGGTGGGATATTTAAGTAGACTTTATGCAGAGGTGATGGTGTGTTTATGTTGCAAACGGTACTGCACTCTGTTCTGCGGTTGAAAAAACTGACAATACTAAAGACTTCTCTACCAAAAATTCATGTCCATGGCCTTTAAAGATTTCGCCAAAACGTTGGCAAACTTTAATTACTTTTTCTCAATTGAAAGCAACATTAACACCTTGCTTTCGGTACTTCAACACGAAACACATTACCCTCCTTTTACGTCAAAGTGGAGTAACAACAAACGATAGTGAGATAGAGAGTTAGCGTGCTCACTGACAATTGATACGAATCGCGTGCTGAGAAATATAAAGTAGTATGGAGACAACCGTATGTGCTATCGACCCTGATCGTAAGGGGACGGTGAGCGTAGTATGCAAGTAATTTAATACGACATCCAGTCACCCCTTTGGCTATGAAACGCAAACGAATTAAGGTGTAGTAAAGGTAGCTGTGATTTATTTAGGGGAAAGCCGTACACAAATGGACTGTAAATTATAATGATTAAAAGCTAATTGTTTCTGATGGGAGTTCTCATCAACAAAAATTACAAACTTAACCACAAACTATAATTCAGGGGATAAATTATTAAAAATCTTTCGTTGTGGACATCCTAAGGAGGACTTGGGTAATACTCTTGTGCAGATCGAGGTCTAGAAACATGAATTGGCGGACAACTTCTTGCTAGACTCAGCAGTTCAAGATGCGTTGTCTTATGATTTTTCTAAAGTAGAAGATTGGTAACTGCCAATAAACCAGTTTCTGCAATTACCGAAGTCGATTTTAAATTGGCTTGATCAACTGTCAGTAATTGTAGCACTGTGTAGGCGTTGAGTCTGAATGCATTTCCGTTCCACGGAGATACAGTTTCTACATCCTTGTACAAAACGAAAGTCGCGTGTATTTTTGTCTCCGTGAAGGTCGTACTTATACAAAATAAGAGATAAGCATTGATATCGTCATTAATATCGAAAGCAGTAAATGCTACAGGATCATTAAATTGAAGTAGCAAGAATCTGGTACGTTTTGACGTTTCTTATTTTTCTTTAATTCACGAGCCCTCATTCTAATTACTAAGAAATATTTTAATATCATTTAAAACACGAACTAAATATTTCAGATCCATCATTTTCCTCCTCCACATTTCGAGAGCGCGTAGTAATTAAGGCAGCATTTTTTCAGCGTATTAATTAAAGCTGTGTCAACGAGGGAAGTTCTTTAAGCTAGTGCAAAGCACTCGGGTTACTCTCTTATAAAATGTTTGACCTAGATTTGGCTGTCTTCAAAGGGGCATATTTGAATCCAGGTAAGTGTGAATGAAGGTACTCTTGAACCAACAGCAATTAAAATTTGAAGCGAAGGTGGTTTAGTCCGGAGTTTTGCTTGAGTCCTTATACTTGGTTGGATTAAATATTGAATTGGCGTCTTAACTTTAATCAGTGATTCCATTAGACGTTGCTTAGGGGCTTATTTATACAGGGTGGCAGGCACCAACGCACAAACGGTTACGGCGTAGGATCATTCCTTACGAAGTTTTCTTTTTCATTCTGTATCACATGCTACGTACTTCATCGTCTACTTCGGCGTCGTTCATTCAATCACAATTTTCAGCACTTGCTTCGTTGGACTACTGATACTATAGCTTCGTAGTTACACTATGATTTTGTGGCTCAGGTATATTCTCGTACCCTCAATCCTGGAGAATGCAAAGCAATTAAGGCGCCATTTTTTCAGGTCCACCATTAATTAAGCTCGGTATTCTTTGCCAAGCCTCGTGCAAATTGCTTTACATATACCCTCACATGCTGACCTACATAACGTCAAATACTTTCTATAGACCTTGGCTTAGCGTCAAAGGTTTAATTTTGAAGTGTTTGACAGGAATCCTTATAAGGGAGGATGAAGTTTTAAGAGCGGAAACATTAGATTATACCTTCGTGGAATATGTTTTGGTAACTGAACTGGTAAGGACGCACCCACTTCGATTACCTTGTTGCCTAGAAATTGGTTTACATCTTAAAATGTTATGTCGAGTAAAATTCACATTTGTTCTCTATTTTATTAGGCCGTACCAAACCAAAGGCCTAAGAAGAATACAAAACAAAAATAAATCGAAAAAAAAACCACTAATACGATGAAATCCAATACAAAAACTAATTATACAGAAAACTTACAAAAAACTATGATAACGATAATCTTTAGTAGTTACAAGTTCTACTAATCGCAATCTTAAATCAAAATGAATCATCGCATGTTACTTTACTGGTTCAACTTCAAAGTTAATAGAAGTAATATTTCTGCACTGTCAAACACTAATTTGATTGATCACCCGCTAACCTAACATTGTGTTAATGAAGTAAAATCTCGTAAAGATGTTTTTAACAAAGAACAGAACGCTGTGTGTGAATTTAGTATGTTCTGGTAAACTGAGTTATTATGAGGTTTTATTACACCGAGAATAATTGGTGTATATTTCATGCGTTGAAGGTTCTTGTCAAGTCGACTTAGATAAAGACTTAAGTACGTAGGTATGACATGTATGTGACTTAAATAAACGGAGACGGAAAGAGAGACGAAGACCTGGGATATGAAAGCCAGAATATGGAGTGGTTGAGAGGCCTTAATAGAGGGAGTGAATGAAAAAGTGATCGGGAATTATAGCAGAACATGATGCGTTGGCCTCCAGTAACATGGATCGGACAATAATAATAATATTGTAGTTGTCTCTCATAATAGGGGATCGGACAAAAAAAAACTAATTAGTCCGTCAGATAGATTTCTAAAAATTATTGGACACGTATTTTTTCTTTTTTCACGTAAACTTAAAATGAAGACTACTCGTGTGACGTCATATGATAGTACATTTTGACGACACAAGTGACGTTTCAAGCCCCACTCCAAGATCTTTGAAGCGTTTTATCTTCGTCATTTTATATTGATTTGATAAAACAAAAAACACGTGTTCAATATTTTTCGATAATCTAACTTACGGACTAAACAGAATCATATTATTTTGACCCAGTCCGATCCCCTATTGTGACCTAGTTAGCCTGCATCATACTGAGCTGAGCAAAAACCTAGCTTAAGAAGCATTAATATCTCAATGGTGCTATGTTTATATTTACAGTAGAAAGAACCAATAACGATTCCATCGTCTTATTTACTAATTTAACTCTGCATTACGTTTTCATGTTTGCTACTCTAGCACATTCATTTACGAAAACCGCTGAATTACAACTAATGGCACCTAAAATACTCGTCGATTTGTTATGTTGATAACGTTCAAGGTCAATGTGTTCTCGTATCTAAAAATAAATAATTCATCGGGGATTACTCCTGACCTCAGCCAAGGCTTCTACGCGTTGATACTTCCAAATTAACATTGTTAAAGGTTAGCCTGTTTAGAAAAAGGCGATTATCAAGTTATTCAAGTTTTTGATAGTCTACGAATTCGTTACGTCATCAGGCATTTCAAAGATTAAGAACTGTATCATCATCATCATCACTCGCTTGCCCTTATCCCAATTCATTTGGGGTCGGCGCAGCATGCTTTCTTCCATACTTCTCTACTTCTCATCATCTCATCAGGCACCTTCTTTCTTGCCATATCATCCGATACACAGTCCGTCTATCATCGTCTATCAATATCCGTGGTGCTAGGCAACTGGGCTTATCTCAGTTGTATACGTCCCTGTGTGCCTATTGGCCTTGTTCCGTTCTGTCTCCTGCTGATATGGAGGGAAGTGGAAACTATGTTTTTTCCTACTCCTCCGCTATTCTTTTCTGAATTTCGTTGCGGGATCCAAGACAGTTAAATCATTTCTCTGGGACTTCGTCGAGCTTCATTGTCTCGGCGCTTTTCTTGTGGTCGCCACTGTTGATTCTGGCTAACAGGAGTTACAGTGGTTTGGGAATAGTGTGGCGGGCTTGTCCCAAGAAAAAAAAAAGTCCGTCTATCATTTCTTTGTCTTACTTTACTCTACAAGATTAACACCCGTATTTATAAACAAGTAATTACTATTACTTGAGTAAATGTCATTGTTTAAGATACGATTTTTTCTCTGTAGTTTAGTAATTCCTTAATGTTAGAACTATCAAACGTTAGAATTCTTAGTTTTGCTATCATTGACGGTTCTAACTTCGTTTAAATTCTTGCCCATTGCATAAAAATATTTGCATAAGTAATTACTTAGGTTCAAGTAATTACTTTGACTTGACTATAAATACGGGGGTAAGAACTACATACCTATTTCTAAGCAATTCTTGTTTTTTTTTACCGTTTCAACTTTTTTTTATTCTTAACATTGGTATGAGGTTTATCTATCCCAAAATCTTGGTCACGTATTCCAACTTCAACATTCTCCAGTCGAGGAATTCGGCCTTCCTTTCATCTAAGACTTGAAAACCGAATTCCAGTGCCCACACAAAAAACGTTCCAGAGTGAATGATCGACAATAACGTCCAATTATATATTAATACACGGGAACAAACACTGTCAAAATAACCAATCACGAATCACGGCAAGCCTATTAATATTTCATAAGTTCACAAGTCAATCTTTCCGTATCCATATTATTGCTTGTTAACACAAACATATAACAGGACTGAATGAATAAAATATAACAACCATGTACTGTAATATTGCTTGTTTCCACCAGTAATAACTGGTTTCCCTAGGGTCCCCGTCGAATCTGCTCGGGATGATATTCCGTGTTCTACGTCAATAGAATCTGTAATATTTACATGATCTGTAGTTTCTCGTGTTGGTTTTACTAAGAAATGAGGTGTGTTTTTATTTTGTGTAAGAAGGAACTCAAAAGCACCACTTTATCTTTCTTGTGCGCTCACTTTATGAGTGGCCACTTCATCTAAGTGGCGTTTTCCTGAACCTTAGATAACAGGGTAAGGCTGTAGAATAATAAAATCACCATCATAGCTTTCAAGTTTTGAATTTCTATGGGAGAATTCTCTTAATTTTTACCCGACTACGGCAAAGCCAAAGGAGGGTTATGATTTTGACTGGCTATGTATGTATGTTTGTATGTATGTATGTGTGTATCTTCAGCTATGAGGGACATAGCTTCTAATCTACTTATCGGAACTCGACATAATTATGTGATATCTTTAGAACCGTCTTAATTTTCCGCTGAACATAGGCTACGTGACGTGTCACAAAAGGCGATTTGGCGCCCTCTAGCGGACAAAAAGTAAGGAATAAAAAATAAATGTCGTAGTCGGGTTTTTATATTTTTTGTTCCTAAGTCTTCCCCAAATTATCATTTTTTTCCTGCATGCATGGAGAGGCTTCGCACTGTGCAGTGACTGTACCTTTATCTTGGTGAATGGTGACCAAGAGACACCCAGAGTGGGTAAAACACCATCTGATAGGTATCAGTATGGTGGTTATTTCTGTCACGCTTTTACACAATTCCCTAAGCTATTTTTCGCGTGTTACTTTACCACGATATTGTGCGACACTGGCCAACGTAACCTTATATCAAACGCGCTTCTTACACGCAATGTTGTCTGTTATGAACTTATGAAACGCTTATGTGAACTCACCATAGCTTTGGCAACCAGAATAAATATTGACGTTTGGCACTAAACAAATTGTTTACGTTAAAGTTTTGACCTTTGTTAACAATTTTACAAGCCATAATAACAGAATTGTTAAGTTTTTGTTATGCTTTCGTAGACGTTATTATTTCGGCTGAATGTTTAGTGATTACAAACTTTGTTGTTGCCCAAGAATTGAACAATGAAACCTTCACATTTCTTCAAGCATTTGTTTGAACATCGACACAGCAGAACTGTTTAAAACAAGTACATATACAGTACCTACACAGTTGTACCAACATAGCGAACGGAGTTGCTAAGGTAATATTTAACGTTCAATAAAAACTCGTGAACTATCGTTTAAAGTTAATTTGCAATGCTAATCCTCGAGGCACGTTGTTATGAAGACGTATGGTGGCGATAAGTGTATTGATGCATCGTCTGTTGGTTTTAATGAAGATCACAATACTTGTGAGAAAAATATTGAAGAGAGCCTTTTAAAATGGCCACCGATTTAAAGTGGAAAGACATTAATTCACTAAATCTTTTTGAACAAGAAAAAATGGAATTCAGGATCAAACATAACAGGCGAAACGTGGGTGTACTATGATAGGTAGTACATTTCTACCTGGAAAAATGATATTTTTGCCTTTCTAAAAATACGGTTCCATGTTAAAAGGCTTACAACAAAACAAAAAAACCAATGCTGCTAGCATAGCTACCGAAAACGAGTAAAACAAACTAGGGATCCTGTTTCTACCCATACCCAGGCCAGAATTCTCCACCACACAATTTATTTGACCGCGGGATCAATGCTATTCAAAGGTCACAGGGGACATAGCAACGAGAAGTTTTATAACCAAACCATTGGAAAGCGAATCAAAAGACGGACTCCGAACGACCTGCCTTGAATGTAACACAGTTACAAGAGTCCCTGAGGTGCGATTGAAGCAGAAGTTATTTTACACAAGCTCCTTTAAAACTTTCTTCAAGACTTATTTGAATAGCAAGGGAATACCGCTCTTATTGTGATGTAAAGTTGTTTGTTGTGGAGGCAATTTTGTTTGAAAGTAGGATTTAAAAACGGCAATCGAATTGAATTGTGTGCATTCAATTTTAAATACTTGTCTGTAAGTATACGTTGGAAATAGAACAGATCTGATAGGAAATCCAACGCGTGTGTTCATAATTAAATAGTTAATAGATAGTTTGATTATAATAGGCAAGCTATTAAATAGTAGTGTCTTATCTATACATGTATCTAACCTATGATTACGTCCATCGCACTATGCCATGTAATTTGTTCTACTGAATTTCTGATACACCATTTACTTAACACAATTAGAGGAATTAATATAACAGTGTATGATTAGTGTAAAGATACTTAAATAAAGGCTATTTTCGGAGTCTTGATATTTAGACATTGAAGATAAACATCAAACAAACCCAGTCATACCTGGATTTGTGTATAGTAATTAAATTAAAAAAAGAGATTGATAAATATCTGAGCTGTGGAATCTAGAATCATGTATTGTATCCATAGCAACAGTGTTTATGTATATGTCTAAGCACCATGTATTAAAACGGGTAAATAACAGGAAAGCAACGGAGTAAGACAAGGGGAAAGCAGGCGACAGCTCCAGAAGGCACCGGTACATTAGGAAGTAGGGTGACTTGACTTAGGATAACAAAAACAATAAAAAGAAATTAAAGGAATCACAAAAGACAAGTAAAAATAAAAACTTTTTAACAAAAAATAAAACCGACTTCAAAAAAATATTTTACTTTTCAATTTTTAGTGGTTCACATGTTCATGGGACATAATGTGGACAATGTAGATTTTTTTTTGAGTTTTGCTGATTTTTCAAAAACCACTTGTCCGATTTCGATAAAAATTATGGGACCATTTGGGAAGTGTACCCTTTCTAACAAAAAAAGAATTTTTCAAATCGGTTAGCAAGTGACGGCGTTATGCCCGAACAAACATTAAAAAATATTTATATATATATATAAACATCCGAATTGAGAACCTCCTTCTTTTTTTAGAAGTCGGTTAAAAAGAAGTTATGACGAAGCTTCAAAATTAATCATCCTGACCGTTTCCGGTCACGGCGACTAATCCATCATTGCGGGAGATATTATAGTGCACTGTATTCGCACAGGTGCACTCTCTGTTCCTTTTCTCTCATATAGTCAGATGGGACGGCCATCCGACACGACCGGAGAGAGATCAGGCGCAGGACCAACGGCTTAACATAACTCCGGGCTACTACTGAGAGATTTGTAGTGGAAAAACCCAATATGTATTACTTTTTACCTGACCCGAGAATCACTACATCGCTACAGTAGCTCATGCAACCACGAGACCAGCGGGGCAGTCAACGACACCATCAATTTTAATCATAATTGAAGATCCCTTTAACACAAATCACAAACTAACGGGGTACCTTTATCACTTACTCAAGTTAAAGTGATAATAACAAGCACAAACGGACTGGCATTAAAATTTGAGCTCCATCCCAAAATTCACGACAAGCTACGCAAACCGTAGGCGCACGTATACGTAAACTTTAATCCATAAATACTGTTTGACGGTTGAAACAGTCACAACTTTAGGGTTTAATATGCATTAATTAGAAACAGAGACTGGCAGACATTCGTATACATAACTAGCTTTTGCCAGCGGCTTCGCCCGCGTGAAAATGACGATTTTCCATACAAACTTTTATCCCCTATTTAAATCCCTTAGGGGTTGAATTTCGAAAAATCCTTCCTTATTCCTTGTCTACACTATAAAGGGAACCTCTGTGCAAAATTTCAGCTTTCTAGGTCCAAGAGTTTGGGCTGGGCGTTGATGAGTCAGTCAGTCAGGACTTCTCTTTTTATTTATATAGATAGATATACGGTATATATCTTGAAGTACATAGGTACAGTCACCTACTAAATTGCATGGATACTAGTGAAGTGTAGTATCTATTGTGTATTTTTTCCTGAGAACGTATGGTCGATAACTAGTTTACACTTGGCGTCATTTCTTGTTTGTCACGATTTTATTTCTGAATTGTCTATGCATTTTTGCAGGTGACTATAGTACAGGTGGGTACAGTCACCAAAAGAGATATTTAAGTATAATAAGGATCCAGGCACCTCACTTCATAATACTTTTAAACAATCTTATCAGTATGTTGTGTAATGTTATAACAACGCAGGACACATTAACACATAGATAACTCATGTCAAAAGCTAAGTTTCACACTACACTTACGAGTATAAGTAATTTGAAGTTACCTAGGTGCTTTTTTTTGGTTGTTTGGAAATCATCAAATGCCTCCTCCTGCTCTGGGCGGAGCGAAAGGGAGTGTCAGACTTCGACTGACTAAAAACCACCCATGTTCCTTCGTAGTAGTAGTGTCCGGAGCCGCGGTATCTCTTTCGAACAAGCCGTAGCGAAGTTGGCTTGGATACCTTACTTTTTTTGGTGACTGTACGTAGGTACATGTTGTTACTGGTAAAGGTCACGGACTCACGGTCGTTATTTTAGCCCGGTGGCCAGTGGGCAGCTTTACATATTGTAAAGAGTTGACAGCTTAAAGCTTTATCTGTGGTTCGGTGGCACGAAACGCTTTAGTCGCTGCGACGAAAGTTTTTTTTACTTGTGTGTGTTTTGTCCAGTTGTGAAACCATTTAATCTATTTTCTTTCTTTCTATCAAGGCCTGTGTAACTAGCTCTTATAGAAAGAGGTATACGTCATTCATAGTTTTATCTCTTTCCATCGCTGAAGTTAGATTAAAGTTATCTTCCTAGTTGTCCCACATTACTTGGGGTCGGCCCATCATGTTTACTCCTTCCATTCTCGCCGTCAACCGTCACCCTATTATGTACGTCTTTCATATCACTCCTCAAACTATCAATCCATATTAAGCTTAGCCTTGCTCTACCTCTCCGTTAAACAACAATCTTGTTCAACACTCTTCAAAGAAATGCCACTCTTAGATTCCTGGAGTGTGACTTACCATGATAAAGCAGCTCTTAAACTTTTTAAAAGTAAGTAGGTACTAGGTACCTATTGCACCCGTCGGGGCCGCGGATTTTTGTACTAGATGACGTGGCCTCGGCGCAAGGGCAAAGAAGGAACATGGGTTCGGTTTTTAGTCAGTAGAAGTCTGACACTCCCCTTCGCTCTGCCCAAGAGCGGGGGGGTCATTCGATGATTTTCCACCCACCAAAAAAAAAAAAAAAAAGGTACTTATTGCAAAAGGATTGGTAAACGTGAACTTTAAAGGTTCAGTAAGAACAACATAATAAAGCCTTACTATTCGTTGTATGCGACACTGTCTGACTCTAATGATTGAATGCCGAAATCTTTAGAACTTTTATTTCTTTTGGTTGCAGTGGTAACGGCTTATACTGGTGTGACACAGTCTTAACAAAAGTCATTAATGATTTATGATTAATAGTCCACTGAAAACATAACTTACCCTTGTCAATTTACGACAACTGTTGCTAGCTTGGGTCTTACCTGTAAAACAAATGTATGTGTTAATGAATAAAATAATTAAAGTTGTGAAACTTCAGACATCTAGGTTCAATACGTAAGATTTGCTAATACATAATATAGTTTAGAGTAGGAACGAAACATTCATACTATGACTAATCAACACAGCCAAGGGATATCAGTACGACAAAACAAAAAAATAAACAAACAAGAAGGCTTAACCAAAAAACTGCAAACAAGTACAAGGTAAGTAAACTTTTACTTGGCGAGATAACAATAGGTTGACATTGAGTCACAAGTAACAACAGACGTTATCGAAGGAAATCGTTAGTCCCACCCTTGAATTTTAAGGTATTATTCGCGAAAACAATTGTGTAATATATGTGTCGGAAGGCTGGTGTTATTTAATCTGGTTGTCAGTTGGCCTTAGTTCTAAAACCCAGTTCAGATTGCTGGGTTAAAGTGGGTGTTGGCATGCCTGTAGAATGCACCAGGACCAATGGCTCAGAGTCATCATCACGCGACGGGTGCCAGAAGCAGGGCGTGATGACTAAGAGGTTTTTGTGCGAGATTCGCCGGAGAAAACTGCACGGAGAGAAGAGTGGAAGGCTATGGGGAGGTGTTTGTCCAGCAGTGGGACCATTTTAGCTTGTCTTCGTTCTGATCGGTTATTTCTCTACCATTACTTTTTTACAGTGGAAACAGGACTCTAGGATCACTAAAGCGGAGAAGAGTGGAGCGTTGCGGATAGTAGACGCGAAGGAGTTCAACCAACGTGGCTGGTAAATTCCCGTACGGAACTTCTACCAGAAAAGAGGTGAGCTCACTTCAGTCATCTTCGCTTTGGTGTAGACCGAGCTTAAGAATATGAAGTTGTGTGTGACCTAGTTAGAAAAGGATAATGTATACTGTGGTCACTGAAGCGAGCATGACACTGTGTATAATGTTTCTATGCTCATTGATCTAGTTGCCAAGTCTGAACATTTTACACACGCTCTCGATTTGGAAAAGACAGAAGCAGATATTATCATCCAAGATCCTAAGCCCAAGGTTAAACAATGAAATGCTTCAGTAAACGCAGCTGTGACGACAGCCGAAATATACCGCAAAACTTGAATACAAAAGAATGTTTAAATGATCCTCAAAAGAAAAGAGACACTAAACACTCCACATTAACATAACAATTCAAGAACAGAAACCGTTTAAACCTAATGGAGCATCCAATTTGACATTCTTTTGTCGATTATTTCCGAACGTTTCCAAATGAGAAGATTTGCACAATATCGTCGTTTTTGGACGACTTATTCAGTCAGTGCTATTAATGTCATTGACACGGCGAAATGAATGAGCAGTGCGTCGAACTGGGTGCGTAGGAGTTCGAAATTAACGTGTGCTCGGATTTGTTAGGAAAATTAGTTCCCTATTTAAATTAGAACGGTTATGTCAATGAATGTTTGTCCATAGTAGGAAGCATTGTCAATTTAGTAGTCGATGCAGGCTATGTTCCACTTTGTGGTAATTTGCACTATTTACACGATTAGCTTAGTTGCCATACAAAACACGTTCGTGAAACCTGTTTTGGGAAAGAATACAAATGTTAACATACTAACATGGTGATTGTTGAATGTTGATACTGCGCATTTTATTGTAGTGTCGAATGTGTCATGCGGTAGTGGTAAGGTCTCTTGGTAAATGTCAAATTAAAATGAAAGAAAAATTATTTAATTAACAATGAGTAATCGATTGGAGGTCCACGACATCTCAGTAATTCTTTATAAATGAACGCATGAGCAATGGCAGTAAGAACTACTAAGGCTTTATTTGGAGAGAGGAAAAAAAGGAAAGAGGATTGAATGGTAAGGCAGAATCGAAAAGAAAAAATATTGCGCAAATTGTAAACTACTTACAAAGTTAGAAAAACTAATACATAATCCAACAAAGTTGATAGACAAGTTTGTAATATTAGATAAGTAAGTAATCTGAATGCGCAATCACTCTCAATCAACGCAAAGACATTTACGTCACTAATACGCTTTCAGCGAATCAGCGATAAACCTAACTACATTAACGAAGCGCTTTACAGCGATAAGCTTTATAGAATTGTCTATAACATAATCGGTATAATATACGAGCTATTGTTCGAAGCTTACGAATACTTAATTAAGTTGATAAAGGCAGTTAATCAATTTAATCTTTGTATTGTTAACAATGAAGTATGGGACTAAAATTGTTAAGCTTGCCTAGAATTTAAAGGATATTTTCAGTAACACGGGTTTAAAGTACCCGCCAGAGGAATCGGCGGGTAGAATAATCAGCATAAATATTATTTGCATGTGTATAATTATGACAATTGACAATATTATAATAATATGCAGCCTATGAACCGTGCCCCATTTTTTTGACCTTTTACAAGTGCCCATGTAGGTCTATGTGAAATAAAAATATTTTGACTTTTTTGACTTTATAATCATTCGCAACCCGAATAAGAAATTTTCTTAGGTCTATGATTTGTATAACTTCCTGCCCTTGTCTCATGTTACTTGAGTTTGTTACTTCCTTTTTTCATTGTCAACCGTCACGCTATCATTTACTTACTTACTCCTTTTTCTCTCATAACATTCTTCATACAATCCACGTGTGCTTAGTCGTGCTCTCCCTCTCTATCCATCAACATTTATATTCATCACTCTTTTACTCACATGCAATTCTTTTATTTCTAAGATTATTATAATTTCGAAAAAAAAATCCTTCTTCTCTAGTAATTAAAGTGTGATTCTTGAATAGATGGGCAGAATCACTCACGTCAATACATAAATCAATATCTAATGCATGTATGTATGTAGGATCCGGGCGTGGAGATGTTGAATAACAATCATTTCTATTAAGTGCAAGTTACGACACATCGTATTCATTCATATAATACATCTGGTGTATGCACTGCTCTAATCTACATAGCAAGGTGCATGTTTTTTCAGTTTCTGAATTAAAGTAAGTACAGACGGCTAATATTCAAGCTGATCTCGCACTGTATGGAACTTCTATACAAAGCGAGACCAGCTTATACTGGAAATGTATAGCTTGATGTGAAGCCGTCTGTACCAAACATTAAATAAGCATTAGCATAACCATGTTAATATTCAACACGGCCAAAACTCCTGCACTTCATTGCGCAGTTTTCTTGGCATTGAAATTGCGCATTATGAAGGTCAAAGAAAACGCAAATCTATTACATTAAATCTACGATAAAGAATAATGACATTCCACTATTGCGTTTCAAAAGAAACAAGTATTCAATAGCATTAATAGTAATACTCTATAGACTATGAAATAAAGAACACAATGCGACTTAAAACGTAATCAACTTGTATCTATAACATAAACAGTGGGTAGCGAAACCAAACAAAATCTCGCATATAATCCTCTTTTGCCGAACCGATTTCTGTATCATCCAATACAAACATAACAGGATTAAAAATGTATAAGGGCTCTGACCAATAAATCAAACAACAATCAAAGATAATAATAGAAAATAAAAACAGTAAAAAAGCAAATTTTTCTGAACAAGGGCCATAGTTATTAAATAAATCAATTTAGGCCATCCCATCAGTCACAATACATTTTAGTTATGAGTCTATATTGATTATGCCAATAATAATGTAAATTGAATCAAAGCAAGTCAAGTTAAAAGAGATTTGAGAGTACCATATTATGAACAATTACGTCTCATCAATATTACGACTCTCAAATCAATTCCTTAACGAGGAACAACAACGGGGTTTCTCCTTAACAGTTACTTGCAAAACTTTTACAGCAAAGATTTCAATGACCAGTCTCGCTTGGACAAGGAAGCTTACCAGATAAGTAATTTTTAAACTCTCAAGCCGCAACTAACGAACTTCATTAAACTGCTTTTAAGTAGCAAGTTAAAGTAGTTAGCAAACTTCGAGGAAACACTTTTAAAGTAGCATCAGTGAGTTTGTGGTTTAGTAGCCACATTTACATTGTAAGAAAAACTGTCAGGGCTGGGGATTTAGACAACTCCGAAGTAAGCAGATGTTTGAGTGTGCTAGATGAAACAGTTCACTTCGTTTCTGGGTTGCGTGGGAGCAGATACAAGTGCAGCTAAGTACTGTTAGAGATAGAATTTCTTTTAATGAAAAGATAAGGACACAGTCTAAGTCTAAGCTGACGACGAGGAATAGAAAGACAGTGGTAGAACCTAAATTCGAGATGAACGCACCTTTAATCAATTAGTAAAAATGAAAAACTTTAAAGCAAACACCTACTGTTCATTTGTATGTTCATCTTTCTAACTGCTTCGTTCGTGAATACTACAAATACCTACTATTACAAAAACTCCAAGCACATCGTGTACATCTGTAAGTATGTCTGTATTGTTGGCAATGACACAGTCTGAATACTAGGCTAACACGACATGAACGATTGTCACCGCTTTTTCTTTTACACTATATACAGGTCGCGGGAGACGTGATGTGCTGCCGGGAATCCATTATCTTCTAAGGTCAATGCTCCGAGACGTTTCTGAACTCCTGATTCATATAATTGCAGGTTCGTCCGTGTTTTTCCTTTTTTTCGTCGACGTTTATGAGAATAATAAAATTAAGCTCAGGTACTTATGCAATATTTTAAAATATTAGCTTCCCTTTTCTGCATTAGGTGAAGCTTGGGCATACCTACTGGTTCAATGGTGTAAATAGGAAAGTAACGGACGTGTAAAACAGACGGACGGATGAAGCCATATACTGAGCTACTTTATACTTATTGGGTAAGTATTGCTATAATACATGGCAGGCAGGAAGCTATAATTTCAAGTATCGATTCCATACCGATTTCTTATCTTTACACTCGATTTCCAATCTTCATAAAAAGTCTGGAGGTTGCGATTGAACAATCTCTGTGAATTTGTCATTAAAGCTGGTATAATTTTACGGTATTTTTTGTGTCTACGTAACAAAAACATAGTAAGTCAGTGAGAAACAAAGCCGAAACTCCCTGAGGCTTAGACCTAGTCCAAGTGGCAGGCTATTAGCGATAACCTTATTGGAGTAATATATGAAGAGAGAGTTGACATATGCTAGATACTGAAAACCTTGTATCTATCCCGTTAAATGTCATAGAAATAAAAAACCCTTTGGAAGCAAAGGTCACTTGAGTAAGGGCCTAGCTTTAAGATTATGATGATAATAAAGATAGCTAAGGAATTAATTTGATTTTACATTCAATTCGTATCGGTTATAGTTTACAGTAAGACAATGGCGCCAATAATGCTGTACAGACGGAAACGTGTATCAAATCGATAGCCGAAAGCTTTTCTGCGATTGTGTACCAACTTACCGTTTACCGCCTACGTCCACTCCTGACGCCTACGATTCTCTACGAAGGTTCTATATTTGGGTAATTGGCAATTCCGCTCCAAATGCTGTTACGTCTTATATCCCTAAATACTCATTTCCATGGTAATTTGAAGGACACCTTTCTTAACGAAATGAAATGTTCCGAAATTGCCATTCTCTAGATCGAGGTAATTTTTCATCGCAGCAACAAAATTATTTTAAAAACCATTAGGACATCTCTTAATAAGCAAACAGATTAAATGGAGAAGTACCGTATATTTGAACAGAATCCCTGAAAATACCGCTATATTTTGGTTATAATTTAAGGTTTTCGGGCAACACCCACGTAATATCACACTCTGTGGTTTCCCGAATTTTGGATCGTATTTCTTCTATACAAAAGCCATTTTCTTTTGATGTGGTTATTCATTAATCTTGGAAACGGTATCAGAGGCATAAAAAATGTCTTTTCGAAGAGCCGAAAAACCATCAAGTACTGGCAGTGTTTATAAGAGTTTTGGCATATATTGGAACTCTGTTTCTTATGACAATATATAATTTTGAACGCCTTATACTCCTACAGTAAATAAACCTATTTACTTATGAATTCATTTTCCGTCTCTATTAGACTACTGGCCCGTGTTGAAAAAATTATGGGTCATGTGAACCACCAGGTGACCTATCTAGAACGATATAAGAGCATAAAATAATAAGATTCAGCACTATGCCGTCACTTGTAAGCTGTCCAACCGAGTGCAGGTGAGAATTCAAAAGTACAGGTAGACTGGGTACATTTTGGTCATAGATTTTTGTACGGCATTCTTACCATCGATAGATCCATGAAAAATAATAAGAAAACGCGTAGTGCCGTAAAAAAATGTTGCGCCACAAAGTCGGAATTTTTATTTTATTTTCCGACAATTTCCAGGGTAAATTTGGTCATTTGATTTTGTACGGCATCAGTTTCATACTATTTCAATACTGCTTCTAATCCATTATTCCGCAACGCCGTACAAAAATCATGCGACAAGGGGACATAATCGAGGGTTGTAACCCCCTCTCTTTCCGCTGGTCCAGGGGGTGATTTGACACAACTTAAAATTAATTTATTTTGAAAGTATTTTATGCATAGATAATATTTTTTCATATGCCGTACATTTTCGTTGGTCCAAAGGGGAAAAAAACTGAAAATGAAAAAATTAAAAAGAAAAAATCCATATAACGAAATGTAAGGTGAAATTCATCACGATATTTTTTTTACGGCATTTAGATAGTTTATTTGTACTAATTTTCATACTCTTTTCGTGATTCTAGGTTCCTAGTTAGAAACTATGTTAAATATGGGTTTGTATACTATCGATTTATACCAAAATATAGACATGTTGTCACTGATAATTCCAAAATACAACATATTTTTGAGAAGTACTCGCACATTTTCGGTTGAGGCAACTATAAGTATGTAAGTCTTAAAATAATTAACAAGGAACAGTTGACGTCAACTGCTCCTTGTTAAGACTTCTCTTAGTCGTGTAGCTCATTTCAATCCCTAGGTAGATCAGTAATTGTTTTGAAAGTAAATCTTATGTGGGAGCTGTAAAATTAAAAAAAAAAAACATAACAAATACCGTCGACCTTGTTACCAATAAGCTATGGATGGATTCTCAATGACGGTCGGTACGATTTCGACTGGTTCCACGGCGAGGAATGCCCCCAAAAAGTCTTTGACATAACGGAACCGGATGAGGAATCAGGCGAAGAAGATGATGACGTCATAGGTAAATAAATAAATCTTTACATCTTTAATCTGTACGTAAAACTTTGATTTTGACAAAAACACATTTATGTTTCAGAAAATGATAGAGAAGATAATTCGGACGTCGATGAAGACGTTGATTCCGATAACAACTCAGCAGCTGATTCCGATACTGAATAATTTAAAGAAAAACCATGTTTTTTATTATCATCATTAAATATATCGATTTTTTTCTAAAAAATGATTGTTTTATTTATTCACATCATTACAATGAAACAAATCAATTATATATATGTATCAATAATGTTTGAAGTACTTATATATTAAACCAAAAAGTATACAAAACTGTTGATACTGGGATTGGCAGTTTCAATTCTTGGATATAATATACACACCGTTTCAGTTCAGTTAGACGTCATAGTGATTTTATCATATTATCAATTGTTCTCTTCAAAAATATCGTGCCCTTAAAGCGAAAACCAACTAAAGTCACTTATGGGCAAAAATGAGTTACAAATACTGGTAAAACCCGTTTTCCGAGATGACGCTCCGTTCTGGATTTAGCTTTTAGCTAAGGTAACTTATCAGGAGATTTTTTAAATAAAGAACAGACAAAACCCAGTAAGTGTCGGTTAAAGCAATGTTTTTGCACTGTAAGCATTTTTTTTCGCCAGGAAAAACATTCTATCTGCGTTTAAGTGGTTTTGTCATGATTCACGTTAAATTAACAATAACAATTTAATAACTGAGTAATGAGACTAAATATTTCTACTTAGTATTAGCAATTACCCATAGGGTGAACATAAATATTTCGTTTAATTAAATTCATAAAAAAACTGCTGTCTAAACTCTATTCTTCAAAACATAAGAAAACATTGCGACTACAGGAAAAACCACTAATCTGTAGTATTTATCAAGCCAATCCTTCATTTTTCCTACTTGTTTTGAGAATTAAGCTATTTTTCCTTTACCACCCGAATAATGAATACAATAAGAAATCAAAATTCACTTACTCGCCTCTTTATCAAGTATTTTAATAGAATTTTTACGATTCGAACCTTTAAACACGATTTTCTCGAAACTACATTTTGTACAGTTAGTTGGGTTTTGAAGTAAGGGCACGATATGTTAATGCCGTACTGTATCAGATTGATAATATCAGGAGTAATCACCATACTACGTTTGTATGGAAGAATGACTGGCTTGTGCAACCTTAAAATGGTAGCGTCATTTTCATCAGCCTAAAAGATAATGGTCTGCATTAAAATGTACGGCATCATTTTTTCTTAATTTATTTATGTTAATACTATTTAAAACAAGGAATAAAATTTAGAAAACTGCTATATTTCATTAATCTATGATATTTAAACTTTTGCAATAATTTGCAAAATTTCAGTTTTTGTATTTCTCTATAACTTTTTTTAGAACAGTTTCTTTTGAACGGCAATACTATATAACAATTGTATTTTACAATATTATGTTAAAAAAAAGTTCCCGTACAGGATCAAATGACTTTACAGCTTTAAAAATCAAGGATACGATGAAATTAAGATAATTATTGATATACATTGAAAATGAACAATAATTTTTTGACGGCATTATTTTTAATAGTACTTTTGAGTGCTAGATAATGTTTTGGAACCGAAGCCGTACTTTTTCAAATCACTCCCTGGACCAGCGGAAAGAGAGGGGGTTACAACCCTCGATTATGTCCCCTTGTCGCATGATTTTTGTACGGCGTTGCGGAATAATGGATTAGAAGCAGTATTGAAATAGTATGAAACTGATGCCGTACAAAATCAAATGACCAAATTTACCCTGGAAATTGTCGGAAAATAAAATAAAAATTCCGACTTTGTGGCGCAACATTTTTTTACGGCACTACGCGTTTTCTTATTATTTTTCATGGATCTATCGATGGTAAGAATGCCGTACAAAAATATATGACCAAAATGTACCCAGTCTACCTGTACTTTTGAATTCTCACCTGCACTCGGTTGGACAGCTTACAAGTGACGGCATAGTGCTGAATCTTATTATTTTATGCTTCTATATCGTTCTAGATAGGTCACCTGGTGGTTCACATGACCCATATTTTTTTCAACACGGGCCAGTAGTCTATATGAGGAAAACCTCATGTCACTAATTCATTCAAAACGTGCGTTGTACCCCTCACCCACTAGGTTAGTTCACGTCACGTGTTTGAGAAGATAATCCTTTCCACACAGTTATTGTAGCTTATGACTTATTTAATTAGTAAAAGCCGGCAAATAACTACCACGAAGTATAGTAAATAAATTTTCTATTAATAGTCATAACGAAGATGCTGAAGGGAATAGATTTAGAGACCACAAGTGATTTACGACATTATTATTTATGTTTGATATTTCAAAGTACGGAAAACCAACTAGACTAGAAGCATTAGAACTAAATCAAATTGTGTCTCAAGGTTGCACGAAACAGGTGTCTAGTTAATTCATAGATCAGGTATTATACGTTTATTGTTGATTAATGTCTAGACTTGAGAACCAGAACCCGTGATGGTTTTAGTGATTAAATAAGTACTTATGCGGATACCGTAATTTAGGTACCTTTTTAAAGATGGATAATGCTTTAATGAGGGTAGGGTTTTCTATTGGAATTCCGAGTGTCGTCAAAGCTAGGAACCTAACCTAACTAAGCAAGGAACCCGAAAACGGATAAAAAGGTTCTTTTCAAAAACACCTCAGTTTTATTACTGCGGACTCTCGAAAAGGAAAATCACAAAGCAAACACGGGTACATAAAACGATGGCATGTGTTTAAAGGTCTGAGAAAAAATACATTAAAACAAAGAGTACAAATACAATCCTCTATGTGGTATTGAAGTTAAGACATTATGGAAAGATAATTTCTTTTAGATGTTCAAATTTACGTAGTGGAACGACCTCTGGATTTAAGAAATCTGTTTCGATTAGAATGTAAGTGAATGGAGAGAGATTCTTAATAAACAAAAAACGATTGTTTGCCTTTGATAGTCGGACGTGCAGATTGGAATTGTTTTTTTTTTTGCTTTTGAGAGCGAAAACGAAACCTTCATTCAACAATTTAGAGCATTTATTTGTTGGGAACTTTTTTCCTTGAGATCTCGGGATTACAGAATACGGTTGACTTGAGAAATGTAAGTAAGGAACGTCTTGGAAGAAACAACAGGTCGTGAGTCGTGACGCAGATAAAGGATGAACACATACATTAAGCAAAAGCCCGAGAAATCGGTGATTCATTCGGAAATACTCGTGTGCATTCTTTAGAGAAAATGAGTTAGATGACCCTAACTTTAAAATTAACGACAAGTTAAAATAAAATAATCATCATCATCATCAGCCTATAATGTTCCCACTGCAGGGACTCAGGCCTCCTCTCTAGGAGAGGGATGGGCTATATAATCCACTACGCGGGCCCAGTGCGGATTGGTAGATGTCACATGTCTTCAATTTTTTTTTGTTCTAAGACATGCCGGTTTCCTCACGATGTTTTCCTTCACCGTTTTGAGAGCAGCGGTGATGAAATAAATTACACAAAGTTATGCGCCTGCCTGGGTTCGAACCCACGACCTACTATCGTAAGTCGGGGCCGACACCACTGGGCCACCGCTGCTCTACAAATAAAATAATGCTATCGACTAATTAGACATAACCTACAACCACAAAGCCATCGAAATGACTGTACGTGATAATAATGACATACGACACGAACAAATTACGCCTCACAATAATCTACGTGCTCAATGAATTATGACAACCTTTTGACAATTTATTACAAATTCTTGCGCTATAACTTCTGACTTAGAAAATCATAAACACAGGTATCTAAAGGGACATAAAGTTCACATTCACCGCGGCAAGGTAGCGTGCCCTTAGCTAGAGAAGGGTTCGACTTGAATGCTAAGAAGTTATTCAAGTTTTTTCTCCCTCTTCCAAAGTGCCCACGTTTCTCCGAACATCCCTTTCGGTAAGGTCGACGAAAGAATAGTCCCACGTTTTTTTGTTCATGTTTTAATATCTCCCGAGGCCGAAATAGAGGAATAATAAAAACAGGAATTTAATATACGAAAATATCTTATAAGACGATTTTGATGTTGGCCTTCAAGGATTTGATGTGGGTTTCGCGGATATGGCATTCGGTATTTAGTCCTGTTTTTTACGCCGGCCATAAGCATCGCCTTATAAATTCTAGTGGCATTGTGTAAAATATATTTACAAAATCAAAAGACTTGTTATTAGTTTCTAATTACACAACCACAATTAGTTCTACCTCAAAAGTAGCCGCTACTACAAAAAATACAGCAATAATAATTACCTTTCAACTTTTACGTGAAAAGCCAATTATGTCGACACGCGATTCAGTCAAATCCAATTCACTAATATTGTTATCATTCACACAACACAAAACTCAATCTATATTTTCTAATACCGCGTAGCGATGTGAGACACAGCGGCACTAATGGCACGTCCGTTCGGTTTGCGCTCCAAACCGCGACTGGCAGGCTGTGCTCCCAGCAGGTCCGCCGGCGACAAGCCTTCACCAATGAACCACGTTTATTTACCATAGATAATGTTAATCCGCATGCATTGCTAATTTATTACATGCAGCAACTCCAAAGCGCTGTACGGAAACGGTAATGTATTATGCATAAAATTAACTCGTTAATTTATTCAATGCACAGAACAAAAATTTAATGGTTCTGCCGATTGGTTAACACTTTAATGACAATGAGGAAGAACTAGTTTCACGGGGACTTTAAATTATCGTTTTATCTAGATGACATAATAGTTTCCATAGAACAATGGGGCAAGCCCGTTAATGATTTCTATCTTAGAAAATCTTTTAACAATAGCGTATTAGAGCTAAGATCTCGGCACGAATGAATAGTTAAGAAAAAATAATGAGTAAGGATTTCCCATAACAAGAATCTCATTGAATACGGAAACTGGGTAGGTACGAGTTCGACAATATTTTACACAATGCCATTTCAACCAAAACGAAATCAGACGGTCATTAGAAACTTGAAACTCTGCAATAGAAATAAAATATGACATTGCGTGGTTGTCTGTATTTCTGCAGGAACGGTATCGTGTTCGAACACTAGAGTAAAAGTGTTTTGGCGCTAACTCTATGCGGTGTCCCTGACCCGGTTGTAGAGCCTTCGTGTTTTATGTGCGCCTAGTACTTGACTATGCGGACTGAACCTGAATGATATTAGGTATGAATAAAGCATACCGCATGGGGAAAGTCATTACATATAATTATGAGAAATGGGTATTATGTAAGAAGGCTATAATTTTCTTAGTTCATAAAGATAGACCCGCAATGATCAAAACAGACAGTAACCAATAATTTCGACAAAGAGTACAGTAATTTGGTCAGAGGAAAAGAAAATAATATTACACGTACAATAATATCTCCCAATTATATTTTTTTTGCATGTCAATGGTTGATTGATTTTGGCACATTATTCCGTGGGAGATTTTCTCGTCCACGACGGGCCACAAATATTTGCCATAATAGGGTTGTTGACTCATATTACAAATTCATATAAATTTATGTTTTAAAAATCAATGATAGTTTTTAGAATCCTAAATTATTAATTTATGAAACTAATTTTTTGTCTATAATTAATTACAATTATTTTAAATTGCGTTATTTCATACTCACTATCACGTGACTCCAAACACCAATCAGAGCGCGATGACGTCACGAGCCGCGAGACTAGCTGATATAACTGTCATATCGAAGGCAAAAGTATCAGCTGTGAACGATTTTCTTCAATAACTTATTAAAATTACTTTATTTATCACAATGGAGACTGGATTTATGAAACGAAATGGTTCTAACTTACCGGAAATTAATTCTTTGATGGTTCTTTGATACAAACACGATTTTTTGTTCGTCGGAGTTTTGAAGTACAGTATGACCAACTTAATTGTGAAGTTCAAGGTGGCGCTACTTGTCAAGCAAAATTACATCTTACGTCAAACTTGGTACATTTATTTTAGTTCCGTTTTTTGCCACCTACATAGATAAGTTGGTTTAAGTGTAAGTATAGTACCCAGTCTCTGTAAGTTTTATTAAAGTGATTTATTTTATGAATGAAAGAGACTTACTAACTTACTCGTTTTATATACATATTTAGAACTTTAAACTTGTCATCTATCATCAACAAAATAAATAGTTACGTTATGTGCAAATTTTTAGTAGGTACCTATGTTGTGATACAAACCACGGCAAAAACAAAAAAAAGCTTTGTAGGTAAACAACCAGGTCTCATCATTATTCGAGATACCTACTACACCCATTGTAGTATATTGTATATAATTTTCCATATCATTTTTAAGCGCCCCTAAGACGACCCACTGACCGAAATTAGATTTAAATTAAACAATAGTAAGTACCTAAAAGTGGACCAGTAAACAAACAATAACATTAACAAACAAGTAATAAACGACAATTTTGGAACATACTCAAATACATTGATTCAATTTTGATATTTATAGTTTATTTAGAACTTACATCGAAGTGATCTTCACAAAAATAACTGGTACCTACTTGTTGTTGACAATGATGATGGATGTCTTCTAGTCATTGTTAACCATTTTCTCCTTATTTCTGCCCTTTTTGGAACGCTTATGAAAAGGTTTTGTGGCATACTGATTGACGTACTTTTGCACATCGGCACTGTACAACATTTGTAAATCGTCGTGTTCATTTTAGAGTTTTTTTAAAGTATATTCATAAGAACTGAATCAAGATCAGTGCAATTTGACAGATCGTAAAGTTTTCAAAACGGCCCGTGACGTCATCACAGCTATTTGACAGTTTAGAGCGTTTTAGCCGGAATTTTTAAAACTATTTTTATTTACGCTTTTTCTTATTAAAATATGTCATAATTTTTCAGATAATATTTTTTTTTGTGTTCTTATAGGGTCTATCTATAAAATAAAAGCGATTCCAAAAATTAGTCAACAACCCTATGTAACCGACTATGTAACGTTACATAAAGAATTGAGTATGACGTCAAAGGCACCTAATCCGTTCGCCCACTGTCAAGTTCTGAAGCCGAGGCTGTTAACATAAGCGAAGCGATTACAGAATCGCTGACACTGAGAGAACTGTGTTTCATCCCTGATGACAAGGACAACCTTTGTGGATCTGCTTCATGAATGAGCCTTTCTGGAAATGCTCTGTCATCGTCTGGCTATGGCTACTTCAGACACAATGCGAGTTGCAGTACCGGCAGGGTGAACTCTAGAAGACGATGACTGGCAGTAAGCCCATTCCGCAATGTTGCGGTAGGGCTTGTCCAGCGGTCACGTACCCGCACATCCAATGCTGTTGCTACGAGCTTTGCCTGTAGGTTCATTTTTATTTGTGTGCGTTCCGTTTTAGTACTGAAAGCAAAAGAAACACAAAGGCTCCTTTATAGCTGAATGGTAAAAGCTTTAGTGGTAAAGCATTATATTAATTATTTACCTGTTTGTATTTACATTCATAGGTTTCTACCATTATTCCACAAATCTGTTGTAAATATATGTTGGGCCTTGTGGTTTTCCTTGAGGACAGACAACCTGAATTCTAGGAGCATTATACGTAACAGAATTGCTTTCAAGGATAAATTGGGCCTGTATTTTAGCAAGTAGTTAATCCATTTCTCGCAACCTCATGGTAGACTAAACACCTGATTCTCGGTAAGTGCTTTTATCAATTTGAGCACATATGTTTTACTAGGTATGCGAACACGACATTCAGGCGGTTTCGAGTTGGTAACTTCACCAGAGTAATTTGATTAAGGAAAGTTTAGTCCTGTAATCACATGGTCGTCTCTCACACGATAAAGGTCTTGTAATTTTATGCGAGCCTAGTACAAGTAGTAAATGTTCAGCCGAGAATATGTTATTTCTTAAAGTTGCTTTGTAATTTTGTTTTGAAACAGAAGTTTCCCAGTATTTTAAGTCGAAATGCACACATGCAAAGACAATAATCTTTGATGGTGTTGGCCTCTACAAATTCAAACCTTTCTCTGCTATAATTAGAACTTCAAATAAAATTCGAAGCAATCTATGTAACCATTGTTTATATCTTAGTTCCACTCAAGTGGCCCTCGTAGATCGCTAGCTTCCAGTCTTCCACTATGAACGATTAATTAAGCATTCGGCGACGCTCCAACGGACTCCTGAAACCGTTTGTTTATCGGAGCGGGCGAAAGTTATGCCTGTCTTGTTTTTATGCCTTCCTGGTACCAGCGGGTGTGTGGATGCTTGTGAGCTAACAGTACCCCTCAATCATACTTCCGAAGATATTTATGCTATTTCTAATAAAAAAAATTAAACTCGTAGATACATAGGCACTTCTTCGTCTTAGCGTGTCGATAACTTTTTATTAAAATAATATATTTGGCCCGAAATTCAGTAATGCGAATTCAGCTCTCTGATGCAGTTCTACTGGTGATCGTCAATTGCAGTACAAAATCCATAAATCAGTGTTTCGGAAATCCCGTGTTGACCAGGATATGGTTACATGGTACAGGAAAGGAAATATTTAGTCAAACGTTCCGTGGTGGAAGGTAGTACTTAGCGTGTCGATAGTGTTTCCTTTAAATCTTGTTAAAAACCAATACTAAATTATTACCTTATATAATAAGGAGGAAGAGGTAAAAGCGTCAAAAGAGTGGATAAGCAGGCTTGTGTATGGAGGTGAGTTGATTTAATGATCTGGGATTATTTATTCAGATCATTATATTAATTCAGCCTACCCACTGCTGGGTAGAGGCCAGACCAGTCCATTCCAGATCTTATTTAGCTTTGTCGGTCCGTCTATTATCAGGTCAGTTCACTTTTAAAACTCTAAAAGATGACGATAGAAGAGTAATGTGAGAAGTTACCCACTGAGCAAATTAATTCTGCCAAAATGCAGAGCAGCTCCTCACAAAACTAAATCGACCATTTTCCTCCTACTGCAAGCAAAAACGTAACAAAACAGCTCCTCGGGCATATGAGACGACCTTGATACTATTTCTAAGGTAAACAACTCAAATTTGAGACTCCACTGAAACCGGTATCGTCTGCGATGCATAAAATCGACCGTGCGTGATGATCAAACATTTTGCATACATGAATATTTTGTCAGTCCGGTGAAAATCGCTCGTTACTTCTTCCAATAAAAAGGAAACTACAGTTTTGCTTTGAAAAATCCTGCTGAATTTTATAGCGGGATGTATATTTTAGGTGCAGCATTTGCTTTTATATTCAAAGCAGTTATTTTATTAAGGAAATCAGTTTTGTTAATGTTGTAATTAGATTTCATTGAAACATCCTCTTCTTTGGCGGATACAAGACAAGATGATTGATGAAAGACCATGTTTGTTTACAAACAAAATTTGCGATTCTCGCCAAGGTATTGACTGCTCGCTTCACATCATCCGACCCGTGTTCTCTGAAAGGTTAGGCAGAGGTGTAGGTACATGTACGAGTAGTCGACTCCACATTTCACCAACAGTAAGGAAGTAAGGAGGTGACTGCTGACATGAACAGTAATAGAGAAGAATGGAAGAAGAAGCCATGCTACACACCCCAAATAAATTGGGATAAGGGCAGGAGAATGATAATGGTATGTCCCTTATAATAGGGGCAAGTGTATTGCCACCAACCCGACAGCAATCCAGACGTCCTGGGTACAAATGAGAAATCCTTGAAGGAAAACTCCAATAATACATTAACTGACCTGGGAAAAGAGCCCAAGGCCTTAGACTCATTAATCCTTGTGAGTTTTGGGACCACTAGACCAACAAGACAGTCGATGTGATTACAACATTATACATATACATAAACTCACACCCTTTTCCCATGGGGGTAGGCAGAAACCACAGAACGCCACCTGCTACTATCCTTACATACTCCTTTCGCCTCGTCCACATTCATACTTCTGGTCATATACGCACGCCGGTTACGAGTACTACGCATTTTTCCTTTCTGAAGAACGGCACCAATAAGATCAGTGTATGTCTTTCTAGGGCGTCCCTCCCGGCGTTGCCACTCACATCTGCCTTGCTAAAACCGTACATCAACCACATGTCAAAGCACTTCCTCCCCCACAAGCAAAACATGACAATTGACAGCAGTTGATGTCTATTAGCGACCTATCTAAATTATTCCAAGCCCAGTCCCCTGCGAATGGAACCCTGACACAGTTGGTACTGCGACACTGCGGAAACGACCTAGTTCTCACTATCATCCACGTGTGTTAGAAATTCTAGAATATTCTTTCCGAATGTGCTGTTTTGAGGATATTGCTTGATGTATATTTTATTTTTATGTTGACTTTTCCAGGTTGCTGGGTTTAAATTGCTCTACAGTGGAGTATACATGACTACAATATGTGCTTTCAGCTTCGTTTATATAATTAAGGTAGAGAACATTTTCATGACTTAAAAACTATATGTAAAGTGGATGTTACTAAGTGCATAATGCAGACAGTCGGACAGAGATGTTGTATTTTATAGATCCGTCGCAGGGATAACAATGTGTGGACTTTTAATGATGGGTAAAATAAAACAAAAAATGGTAACTAGTCTTTGTATGTAAACATCATGTTTACGAACAAGTTTCTATCAGCTGTCGCTCTTAATAGAATTAGTATAGCACCTGTGGTTTAGTATTGAAAATAACGAGAAACAATTAACGAAGAACGTTTGTGTACTAGGAATTTAACCACTTGATCTACACGAGCCTGTATTTTAAAGAAATATCTCTGTTGTTATGGAGTGTATAAAACAGACAGCTGACATTCCACTACATACTGTGTACATGCGCAATAACGTGAAATGTAAACGATAACTTGACTGGAGAAAAATAAAATATAGGTACATGATATTTCTTTTGTAAAACATGATTATGTATGTATAGTGTACAGGTTTTATAAATAAATTATATACTAAGTAGCTACATGTATAGCTATGAGTTGAGAATTCCTTCAGTTTAAATTTTAATGATCAAATTGTACCTATTCCAAAAAACTAGCATGTCAGTATGTTATGTCGTAGCTTACATATTCAATCATACATATTATTATGATTGAATAATATGTAAGCTACTATTACACTACTACTGTAAAAACTTTTGTAAACATGTTTATCTGCAAATAAATCTTTGACCTTTGAACATGTTATGCACAAAAAAACCCATGGCTTCAACAATAGGGTTAATTTAATAGCTTTAATTTAATTTTTTCTTTGTAGCCTTGGTAACAGGTTTTACTTCATTAAAACAAAATTTTACAAATTAGCTTTTGAAATCTTGTCCATTCAAAGCATTGGAGAAAAAAACTCAATAAAGTATACAAATTCTGCAAGAGAAAGATGTTCTGATTTGTTTCTCGCAAATGTAAAAGCATGAAATCGATTAAGTACGACAATTTCACGTGCTTTCATCGCGAGTGAAGTTATCGACTAGAAATATACTAGAATACTGACAACAGAATCATGTGTTTCGCAGACAGATCTAGAAAAGGAACAAGCTCATGCTAACGCGATAAATGAAAGGGGTTTATTCCCATCTGCCCCTACCGGTATGTCCCCACTGGTGGCAGTTGCGACTATTTGTTGTATCTGCCACACTTACTAAAGGTATAGGGCATATGTGAGTGGAAACTTCGAAGGGGTAGCCCTTAGGGTAGGAACTGTTCTTATAAGTGATACTCTTAACAAGTTTAAAAATCTAAAACCTGAGCACGAATAAAATATTGGTTTGTTATTTACATAATACGAGTAAATAACACAGACGAGACCGCGAGAACTGTTTGACCGCAATCTAAACGTATATTGACTAAAACTATAATATGATATACATAATAATATATGTGCTCGCCAAGACCTTTCATTTCATACCAAACATGTTATGATTATCTCAATTTAATATTTTTTGAGGTAAGTTTTTGACATTTAAAATTTTAAACTCCGTCATAAAAAGAATTTATTAAATTTATATAGCCTATGTCACCCGGGCTATTCTTACGAATCTGTTGACACCTCATTTATTAAAATCCGTTCAGTGGTTTAGGCGCTACGGTGGAACATACATACATCCATACATACTACATAGACTGCCAAAATCATTACCCTTCCTTTTGGCTTCGCCGTAGTCGGGTAAAAAAGGTCAAAAGCATGGCATTCATAGGCGTGCATGTATGACCTGAAAACGCATATACCTGCTCCGTTCCGTCGTGGGTAATAAATGAACGGGGACGAAGAAAAAGAAGTATTAATGTAATGATCGTATTAGGCGGCGAAATTGGCTTGATTTTATGAATTTTTGTGTAGCTAGACAAACAGGTTACTAGTTTTATCGATATTTAAAAAATATTTATAAACTTTTATAGATGTTTTAGGTAAACATTTAGAAAGACAAGTTTCCGTATTTGAAAATTTAGAAAAAAAAACTCGCAGAATCTGAACATGCTTCACTGGCAGTCTGCCTACGCAAAACACGGTCAAAATTCGGTCAGTATAGGTTTATCAAAATAGTTTAGTTAATAAAATATCGATAACTTGGATCCGAGCCAAGAATATAAGTGAAGAATCTTTAACATCGAAATCAATCTACTGACAGGCACTTTTCAATCAAACTTGGCAGCAGCAAATATTTTAAATTAGAACTGACATTTAACAAATAATCAAGTACTTGAGATAACATCACACTTTTATTCTCAAAAGAGATGAGCAGTGGTGAATCCTTCGATCAATAATAGTAATCTGTAAACTTTTTATATACCTCTCTTTTGTATGAATACGGGAGGAGCCACTCTCACATTTCACTGTAGTTTGTTAGTGCAATGTTTTTTTCTTTTTCTTAGTTTCATTTGATTACTGTCCCACAGCTGGGCAAAAGAGCAGTATCCTGATAATCATTGTTGGCAGAGTGGACTGCCCCATCCAAAGGCACTAGGTAAAATAAGTATGGGTTATGTTAAAATAATTAAGTACCTACTAATAACACTAATATGGTGTGTAAGCACAGTCTGTTGCAATTTATGGACTGATTTAGGTTTCATCATTCATCATCATCATTTCAGCCAAAAGACGTCCACTGCTGGACATAGGCCTCCCCCAGCTGTCGCCACATTGACCGGTCCCGTGCGTCTCTCATCTCTGACCACGTCATCGGATTTATATCTGTCTGAGATAAAGATATTTTATTTATGTATTAAAGGATTTTCTAAGAACTGATATCCCACGCCATCTCGAAACAGCCCTCGTCTCGTCTCCTTCCGTTGAGACGTTTCCCGTTGTCGTATGCTATTACCGGGTACAAATCTAGCCATAGACTATCTACCAAGAATTTCTCAAAGGTAAACCGAAGTAAAGGTACTTCAATAGCTGCAAAAATAGGTAAGCTAGCATTATTTAAAAAAAAGCCTACCTATAATGTTCCCAATGCTGGGACACAGGTCACACAGGCCTTCGTTCTATGTGAGGGAATAAAAGATAATAATATAATACGAGAATAGCCCACCACGAGGGCCCAGTGCGTGTTGGTAGATGTTACATGTCTTCGATTTGATGGTTCTATGACATTTTTCTCACGATGTTTTCCTTTTCAGCAGGGGCGATGAAATAAATTACACAATAAAGTAAGCTAGCGGCGATTAATCATAATAATAAGTAGTTCATAATACCTCGTTTACTCAAATAGCTAACTCCTTCATACGCCGTCGAGTCTACTAGGCGCACATAAGTAGTAAGTAATAGCTATCAATCGTAACGATCGACCACTGACATCGATAATTACGAGTCTAGCTCTAATGAACAACGCGGTAATGTTAGCTCATTTGCTCGATCTTATGTGTGTTGCATTGTTTGTAATGCGAGTAAGAACTGCAGCAAAAAAATGTGGGCAAATGCGAGTCGAAGTTGTATATGAATGGTTCTGTACGGCCGTAGAATATTTAAAAGTTAAGTAATTTTCAAAATAGTCTGCTGCAATAAAGCATGTTTATTGAATGCACAATTAAACGGGGTCTCCGTTATGTTTCTTACTTTATTTGTTGTTTTAGACATCGACAATTACGAGTCTAGCTCTAATGCACAATGCGGTAATGTTAGCTCAGTTGCTCGATCTTATATGTGTTGCATTGTTTGTAATGCGAGTAAGAACTGCAGCAAAAAATGTGGGCAAATGCGAGTTGGACGCGCGCACGAACGGTTCTTTAAGGCCGTAGAATATTTAAAACTTAAGTAATCTAAAAAATATTTTAGTGAAATAAAGCATGTTTATTGAATGCACAGATAAACGGGGTCTCCGTTATGTTTCTTACTTTATTTGTTGTTTTAGACATCGATAATTACGAGTCTAGCTCTAATGCACAACGCGGTAATGTTAGCTCATTTGCTCGATCTTATGTGTGTTGCATTGTTTGTAATGCGAGTAAGAACTGCAGCAAAAAAATGTGGACAAATGCGAGTTGGACTCGAGCACGAACGGTTCTGTACCACCGTTCAATATTTAACACTTAAAAATTTTTTGAATAGTTTAGTGAAATAATGTCTCTTGTATTATAAAAGTTTTACTTTTAGTTTATTTGTTGCGACCATAGTAATAATAATAATACACAATCCGCTAATTTCAAGCGAACTACGCACTTGAAATTCACGTAATGTAAATATTACGTTCCAAAGATACACCTCTATTCTCACTCAGAACCTGTCCCTTTGCTACTGTCCCGAGTGATGCTTTAAACCGATTCTTGTAGCAGTCTCCGCAGGGGTGCCTTTATCACTGCTCGTGCTCGATGTCACTTAGTTTATAAGTTGTTATGCCCTAGCTGGAGGCACTGAAGTCACCTACATGATAATCCGGCTAAGCAAAAGTGAACATCATAGGATGCCCTGCGAGACGCCATGTCGAAAATAGTTTTGTACGAACTCGTGCCAAGTATTCCCGTACGGAACCCTAAAACAACCGATAAGCAATCGATTAAGGCAGTAGGTTACTAAACATACATTGTGTTGTTTACGTTCAAGTTTTTTCACAAATCATTTCTCATAGCTGTTCCCGTGTAACTAATGGGTTTAATTAAAGTAGTGTAAATTCCAAACGATTACACAGAGATAAAAGTAATTAGTACTATGTTTTTCTGTGAAATATTTACTGAGGAAATTATTCTGCTCTACGCAGTGCTGTAATTATTTCTGGAAATGATTGCTTTTATTTCTCTTTTTTAAAACTAGTGATTTTAAGATTGCCATCATAGTATGGACGCCAGCACATTTAGCTACTACAATCTGTCAAATGTCTTTTATAGATTTTCGACTTTATCGCTGAAGCATTAGGTTCAAGGTTGTTGGGAAAATTAGAATAGAATAGAATATGTATTTATTCGCTAATGGACAGCAGCAACACAAAAGAGCAGCACATATATAAACAAATAACAACAAACAGCTTAACAATTAATTAAACAGCTCAACTGCGCTGAGCATGCCCATAACGAAAGGGTAGCCAACTCAGCATATGCTGGGTGTAAAACACTCAGCAATTAGTCAATTTCGGATACCTTGATGTGCTGCTGATGTGTTTTCACAAATGATGGGGCACTTAATATCGTTTCCTGCGTGTCCTGTTGTTTGCTTATTGATTACAGGAACTGATGGACGCTATTTAGGGCCCGCACCATAGCCAAGTTCAAGGCCCACTATAAAAGAAGCACTAGCAATTCAGCATAATACAAGCTGTTTTAATTTACTATTAATACATATTAAGTACTTACCTATAAAACAAAACCCTCGGTCGGTCACGTCTGTCCGTTCTAAATTTGACAGCGGGTCCAATTGACCAATTCAAAAATAGTTTTGGTCGATTGGACCCGAGGGTCCCATATAAGTGGGATCAATTTACAAAAGAACCGCGATTAACTCAAAAACTACCGATTAAAGCACCGATTTGCTGTTTTCACCAATAGATAGAGTGGTTTTCGAGGAAGGTTTTAGTATAAGTATATGTAATTTGGCCGACATCCCACGCGGGTGAAGCCGCGGGCATCAGCTAGTTAGTTTTAAACTGACATGGTCACCAACATTATCATTAACACTGAAAACGGAACATTTACCATGTTTACTGTTTGTTTTGAGCTCCCGATATTTCGGCGCACATTTCAGCAAACAATGTTTTATCTACATATCTGCTAATGCCCATTGCGCCAATACCGGCCACTGTGTACACGCTACAAGAACCATCAGTTTCCCTTTTCGCCGTACTTTCCACAATAAATTCAGGCGTTTAGCGCATCAACGCCACAACGCCACGGTAGACAATAAAACGCACATAAAAGTGAAAGAGGCGTGTTGTTTGTAGAACGAAACAATCAGAGCAGAGTTTGTAAACTTGATTAAATGTATGTGGTTAGCGTAAACGGTAAACGCAAACGGAGTGATGGTAGATTGAGATTGTTTTCTTTTAAAGAATTTTTGCGTCGTAAATAAGGTGCAGAACATAATTATACAGGTCCAGGCCAACGCCAACATGAGTAGGGTATATAAGCATTTCATAACCGAAGGAGCGGTCAGTGACATCACATCATCATCAGCGCCGACCACATTGGGGTCGGCTTCCCGTCAAACCAGATCTATGCAGCTTAGTACCAGTAGGTATGATAAAGTACGGTCACATTAACTAGACGCTTGGCGTTGTAACAATAATGTCCAAAAACAATATAACAACAACAGATAACTAGCCAAATTATTGCAGTACGGTTAGCATCTTTGTTAGTGATTCGCGGTCGCGCGTCAATAATTTGGCTAGTTTTCTGTTGTTGTTATAATAGGGGATCGGACAAAAAAAAACTAATTAGTCCGTCAGATAGATTTCCAAAAATTATTGGACACGTATTTTTTCTTTTTTCACGTAAACTTAAAATGAAGACGATATAGTGCTTCGAAAACTCGTGTGACGTCATATGATAGTACATTTTGACGACACAAGTGACGTTTCAAGCCCCACTCCAAGATCTTTGACGCGTTTTATCTTCGTCATTTTTTATTGATTTGATAAAACAAAAAACACGTATTCAATATTTTTCGATAATCTAACTTACGGACTAAACAGAATCATATTATTTTGACCCTGTCCGATCCCCTATTGTGTTTGGACTTTATTGTTACAACGCCAAGCGTCTAGTTAATGTGACCGAGTAGTACATGGATCTGTCCTCGACAAGACGACAAGCTAGTACCTACTGGGTAAAATGATGCCCTTTGGTAAGACTGGTTGTCAGACTTTCGGGTCCTGTTACGACTGTAACGCTGGAAACTCGACATTTAATGGGTGACCACCCATCTACGGACCAACCTAGGCAAGTGCAGCTTAACCTGAAGTCTGTCATCTTTGTATGAAGAACTGTCAATATCAAGAAATTTAGTCAAGCATGGAATACCCTGAACTTATAAGGAGCCTTTTCTTATAAACTTTGTGCTTCCTTCTACAGTAAAATTACGCATGCGACCATAATAAGATGCACACTGTGTTTATTATAAACCGTATTATGTATGTCCGTATATAATTATGCGTAGCCTACATCCGAGAGCTAAATGTTTTGTTACGAGTTAATTTCAACTGTCTGCAGGGCTAATAACTGCTTCTATTGTTGCAGTTTTAATTACTTTATATATTGCGAGAAACTTTGGCTACGTTGTAGTGTCAGTTTTCGATGTGTGTTACTTTTTTTATTTTAGAGTCGACTATTACCATGTCTTAATGGTATGGCGAACGGTTTAAAAGGTCATGGCTAAATAACACGAGGGTTGAAAAAGATCTGGCACTATTCCAAAATTCTATTGGTAAATTTTAAACTAAGTTAGCAAATGGTTGCGTCAAAACAAGTCTGCAAAGGTCAAGGGTACTTCAGTTTTGCAGGGTTAGAATTATTGGCCACTTAACTGATTAGGTCTTTTCTAGCACCGATAAGAAAGATATCTAAAAATTTTTCTGCCTTCGTCTACAGTTGCCTCCTCTAAACTATTTCCTCCTATCCTGTCTTCTATGGTAAAAAAAAATGCATCCAAAGTGACCCCTATCGCTTCTACCGATAGTCCCGTAGAAGTGGCGAAATTTTAAGGTCGCATTTAAAGCATCATCATATTCATCATAGTCTTGCCCTTAACCCAATTCATTTGGAGTTGTCGCAGCATGTCATCCTTCCCATACATCTCTATTACTAATCAATCTTCTCTATTTGAAGTAATTGTAAACTCATTTTTAGGGTTCCGTAGTCAACTAGGAACCCTTATAGTTTCGCCATGTCTGTCTGTCCGTCCGTCCGTCCTCGCTTAATCTCTGTGACCGTTAGCACTAGAAAGCTGAAATTTGGTACCAATATGTGTATCAATCACGCCGACAAAGTGGTAAAATAAAAATTGGAAAAAAATGTTTTATTAGGGTATATGTAAAGTGTATGTAAAGTGGGAAGTGATTTTTTTTTTTTATTTCAACCCAAACGTGTGATATATTGTTGGAAAGGTATTTAAAAATCAATAGGGGTTTACTAAAATCATTTTTTGATAATGTCAATAATTTCGGAAATAATCGCTCCAAAAGTAAAAAACAATGCGTCCCCCCCCCTCTAACTTTTGAACCATAAGTTTAGAAAATATGAAAAAAATCTGAAAAGTAGAACTTTATAAGGACTTTCTAGGAAAATTATTTTGAACTTCGATGGAAACAACAGATGGAAACAGCAGTTAACCAATATAATTTGGTCCCTGAATCGTATGAGCGCCTATACAATCCAGAGGTCAAGTTTCATTGGTCCTTTGAAGAAATTGTATAAATTATAGCATACCGTTTTGGTACGGAACCCTTCATGTGCGAGTCCGACTTGCACTTGGCCAGTTTTTCCTTTAAGGAAAACAGGCTAAGATAACACAACTAACACTTACTAACCACCTACGTATGTGCTACATACATAATCAAACATTGAATGTCAAACAAAGGTCTTCCATCATCACGTATTTAACACAATCATTCAAATTATCGTAAATTAGTAACTCTATACTAATATAACCTCTAAATAGAACATTTAGTTACAGTTAGTCCCTTGAGCGTCATTAGTTGTAGTTGTAACTAAAATGTAGTTAGTCACAAACCACTAAGGACCAATAGGTTTAGCCAGATTTATATGCTGGCAGATTAAGCCAATTACTACATAGCTGAAATCAGGACAAGATTTAAATGGGACTCTGATGGCCGTCGGAAACAGTGTCACATACAATCGAGGATCATCAGATAGTGTCTAGATGTTGTCCCTTCTAGCCCTGTTTCAAAAGGCTTGTGTTTAAACGCCTACCAGAAAAGAACCTATTTTACTACCAAAAAAATTCGAAATGCCGGCCAAAATGGATTAATGCTCACCAAATTGTGTTTCCTAAAGTATTGTAGGAATGAACCTATTTTCCTTTTTATTCTATACCATAAAGATTTATAAACGCCTTTAAAGTTAACTGCAGACCAAATATTTTATATTATCACTAAATAGATGTCACCAATATTGTATTTCACGACTTTCAATTTATCTCCATGACGCGCGCTCGCTTCGCTCGCATATTAAATAACACTAATATCTTCTGTCCCCGAAGTGCCGGGCCTCCGCCGGCCTCCTTCGTCGGCCTACGGCCCGGTGCCCATGCCGCCCATAAAGGATACTGTCGCGAGACGATCGTATTATAATTTTATTTTGGTTAATCATGATTTGGTGAGCATTTATCCATTTTGGTACGCAAACAGAATCTATATACAACACGTACATACAATTATTCTGATGAGTGTCTAATTATTTTGGAACTTAAAACGTTGTTCTTTAGGCACCTCAGTATAGAGTGGGTTTATTTTATTTGAAGTTAAAATATTTTATATAGTCCTCTACTGTACTTTAATCTAGGGTCTAAAAATCTTTTTTGGTGAGCATTTAAATTGTAGCCGTTTCAAAATGCAGTCACCAGTTGCATAACCTGTCCATACGGCCACGGTTCAAAACTCTCGATCTGGTCATCCATCACCGGCTTTCTTTTTTTTCCGGGGGTGTGGGAAATTATCAAATAACTTCCCGCTCTTGAGCAGAGCAAAAGGGAGTGTCAGACTTCTACTGACTAAAAACCACCCATGTTCCGTCGTAGCCCTTTATGTCAAGGCCGCGGTATCTCTTACGAACAACCCACAGCCCCGACGGGATCCATCATCAGCCTAGCCTTTTCCCAACTATGCTGGGGTCGGCTGAATGTTAGTATTTTACCTGAGTTACACGATAACCATTGACAACGCTGGTGGACAGTCAGAAAATCGTTGTTCGATTTGCCACGTCCAGCCACACCCTTGGCAGGCTTCAGGCGTAACGGCTATGTATGTCGAGTTACCAGTTTGACACCTGACGTGTCAACTTATAGCCGTAACAGTTACTGTGGTGTTACTGGTGTTACGTTACTGAAACAATATGTGAAATGTGCTGCAATATGTTATTACCGTGTTAGTCGATACGGTGTTGCAAATAACTGGTTATGGTATTTGCGAAAGGTGCTAAATTGGAATGATTGATGATTTGTTGATTTAATACATAGGTATATAAGTAAGTAGTGCATGATGGCGTACCTGTAAGAGGTTGATACACTTATATGTGACTAATGGATGTATCTCATATGTTGAGCCCATTGATATAATAAAACCCTAGATGCACAGTCTCGAACAAAACAAACAGTCGAAGCTGTCGCCAAACACTCACCAATACACGCACTGTAGTTATCGTCACTATAAACATATTTTTTTTGCCATGGTTGAGCCAAATTAATAAAATAAATACTGATATAGCAGTGTGACTAGAAAGGGGTGGTAACTGAAGTGCCGGTTAATACTGATGTAGGTATAGAAGAAGAAGATTTGCTTCGACAGCACGTAACAAATTAGAAGGATGATGATGATCGGCAGTGATTGATGGAAAAACATAGCCATATAAAACAAAATTCTGTAAAAATACATTTCTGAATCCAGACATCATTACTGAAAGTTTTTTATCCTCCCAATCGATAGAGAATAAAAGCCCCGAAATAAATAGTCCGTCCGGAATGATTGATGACATTAATAGAACATTGTTTCATGTGGAAATAGAGTCAAATGTGGGTTAACGATTTCCATTAATAGAACGAACTATATTTTATCAGCATTCACCCAATTCCTTGTGCCAAACTGACATTTTACTTTGAGTTAATTATATATTATCTCCACTGTTCTTTAACAGCCTCGTTGGTCGAGTGGTCTCTACCTCGACTGCTGAGCACGAGATACTGGGTTCGGCTCCCCGGGTCGGGCGAAGTGTTATTGGGTTTTTCCGGGAATTTCCCAGTAACAGCCACTAATTCTGGATTTGTGCCCAATTGATGGTAATATGCTCGCTCCCTATTACCTGCGACTTAAATTTAACTGGCGAAGTGTGGGTTTACTATTGGATAACATCATCGTCATCAGCTATAAGACGTCCACTGCTGGACAAAGGCCTTTTTTTTTTGGTGGGTGGAAAATCATTAAATAACCCCCCCCCCCTGCTCTTGGGCAGAGCGGAAGGGAGTGTCAGACTTCTACTGACTAAAAACCAACCCATGTTTCTTCTTCGCCCTTGTGCCGAGGCCGCGTTATGCCTTTCGATAATCCGCAGCCCCGACGGGTCCCCCTTAAAAAACACGCCATAACGAACGGCGACCTGCCGTTTGCATCCACCGGTCTATTGGATACTGCTTATTCCTTCCAGGATCACAGGCATGATGTTACAGGGATTTTTATACACGGATTATGCCCAGTTCCCTCACAAACTGAAACAGCTGAAAGTTTGTGTAAAACACACACCGCTGGCTGACGCAACATCACGTATCGTATCAACTCGCGTTTGCTTTTTTTTTCGTTTTTGTGTTAGGTTAGCAAACTGTTTACATTTCCGTTTTGCATAATATTAGTTGTACTCGATACTGTTGGTAATAACTGTCAAAGTGTTATTTCGGTGTAACGTTTAATAACAATGGCGTTCGATTAGTCTAGTTTGGTAACTCATGTTATGGGGAAAGTTGTTATTATTCTTTTTCAAGGTTTTCCAGCGAAAATAAACCACACCTACTATTATGCATGTTCATAATTATTTGGCCTATTGTAGTTGTCAAATGTGAAGCAACGATTTTTACGAAAGCCCTATAAAACCTGTACAATGTGGCCTTGTTTGTAGTAATAAAAAAAGAAACAAACGAGATCAGAAGAGGGATTCCCAAGGATGAATTTTCGAATTTTTATCTTTGACTTGATTTCTGTCAAAGTGACACTTCTAATTTGCCTAAATCTTTGACTTTTGCTTGACATTGATCGTCTGAGATGAGATTGCGACTAGAAATAGGATGGTTTTAATTAAGGGAATTGACCTTCAGGTTTTAATAGCCTCGGTACTTGAAGATCTAATCCCGCTGAAGGTATACTTCAATAAATTACACTCCCACTTTCAGTAAAACTCCTGAGAGCAACTTTATTAAGTACCAAATTCTGACGTTTCGCGCCAAGCTTCAACATTACAGCTTTCTGAGCCAAAGATTTAGTTCCTTAGATTCGCTTTCATCATCATCATCATCATTTCAGCCAAAAGACGTCCACTGCTGGACATAGGCCTCCCCCAGGCGTCGCCACATTGACCGGTCCCGTGCGTCTCTCATCCAGCGGGTTCCTGCAACCTTGACCAGGTCATCGGTCCACCTAGTGGGAGGCCTTCCAACGCAACGTCTTCCGGTTCGCGGTCGCCATTCCAGAACTTTTCGGCCCCATCGGCCATCCGTTCTGCGAGCAATGTGCCCTGCCCATTGCCACTTAAGTCTGGCGATTCTTCGGGCTACGTCGGTAACCTTGGTTCTCATGCGGATTCGCTTTATGACGTCAAAAACTGATTGCGGTTCTGTTTCATTAACAATGACATTTGAATACTATTGTCACACTTGGTTCCATCGTATTAAGTACCTACCTATTTATTGGCTTGTTTGTGGAGGTCAGAGAGGCAGTCGCTTCATGTAAAATACTGGTATTCAGGTTCAATCGATTAGACTGGAAGGTGAATACAACAAAATTGGGAAGAGAATAGGCAGAAAATAGTTCACTCTTATTTGTTATGCGTTGTATTATCGGTCCGGTTTTTTTTTGGCATTTTGTATGCACGTCATGTATCTGGGAGAATTAAATGTTTTATTTTTCTGAATATCGCATCTATCGCTTCATGGGGGATGTAGGTACGTGTTAACATTTCAGTGTGAAAACTTTTTCGCGCAAACCATGTGAGTCATATCTAACGATTTAAATCTTTGTCTGTACCAAAATAAATAGCCCGTGCCTTCAATTTGGGTTAATTACAACAACGAGCCGAGTAAAAGAAAATCACATGTACGAGAACCTTATCACTTTCATCAAACACGCATGCGTACCATACATTTCTCCTTCTAATGCATTATTAATTGATGTCGCCTAAATAAACGATGAAATGGAAAGCGTTCGGTGTGAATTGGGTCGTCTTTGTAATATTGTGTCGTGTTTATGTTATGGAGGGTGACGTAAGCCTATTGTGATTGCGAACGGGATGGGTGGAGATGTAACAAAAGAGGTGAATGTCATGGATTGGGTTGTCTGGCCGAATATAGGAGCGGCTCTGTAAAAATACGTGGTCTAAGGTTTCGTTTTTTGGCTAGCGTTTTTAAATAAACCTGGCTTTCTACAGGGTTATTTGAATTTGTTTAATTATCAATTGTAAACACTAAAAACTGGATATTTACCAATTTGGTTTTAAAAATTATACATTGTAGTAACTAGAATTGGCTCACTCTTCAACTTTCTTGACCTGGCTTTAGTTTTGAAAATCCATACTAATCCATACTAATATTATAAACTAGCTGATGCCCGCGGCTTCACCCGCGTGGATGTCGTTCAAATTATATACTAAAACCTTCCTCTTGAATCACTCTATCTATTAAAAAAAACCGCATCAAAATCCGTTGCGTAGTTTTAAAGATTTAAGCATACAGACAAACAGACAAAAATAGCGACTTTGTTTTATACTATGTAAGGATGCGAAAGTAACTCTGTCTGTCTGTCTGTTACTCAATCACGCCTAAACTACTGAACCAATTTGCATGAAATTTGGTATGGAGATATTTTGATACCCGAGAAAGGACATAGGCTACTTTTTAATAAAAAATAATAATAAAAAAAAAAACTTTTTCAAGGGGTTGAAAGGAGGGTATTTCAGGGTATGAAAATATTACTTTTGGTCGCGATAACCGGCATCGGTAGCGAACTAGCGATAACCGACATCCGCGCGGTTGAAACCGCGGGCATCAGCTAGAGATAAACGTAAAGTGTTGGTGTTCGGATCGGCTTCCAGTTTAACCGAATGCAGCTGACTAACCAGAATTTTATATGAAGCGGCTGCCTATCTAACGACCTGCACCAAAACCCAGTTAATCCAGTAACACTCCATGACACTCCTCGGTTGAATACCCGTAACGAACATCTACAAACGCCTTGTGAGGCATGAAGGGTCTGATGCGTGGTCACCCATTCACAGACCAACTCCGGGAAATATTGCCTAGAAGATTGATCTGTGTGGGTGTTAGTATTTAGCACAAGCCACTTTAATAATTGCCTTACTTTACACAGGGGATCGGACTGAATCAAAAAAATATTATTCTGTTTAGTCCGTCAGTTAGATTATCGAAAAATATTAGATACGTGTTTTTTTGTTTTATCAAATCAATAAAAAATTACGAAGATAAAGCGCGTCAAAGATCATGGAGTGGGGCTAGAAACGTCACTTGAAGGTACAAAATGTACTGTCATATGACGTCACACGAGTTTTTAAAGCACTGTATCGTCTTCATTTTTTGTTTAGGTGAAAAAAGAAAAAATACGTGTCCAATATTTTTTGAAAATCTATCTGACGGACTAATTAGTTTTTTTTTTGTCCGATCCCCTATTGTAAACATTGCTTAAAAAATGCTATGGTAAACTTTTGGTTTGTTAAAACGATTTGAACGATCATACTTCTCGTTCAAATCGTTTTAACAAACCAAAAGTTTTTACGAGAAGTATGATCGTTCAAATCGTTTTAACAAACCAAAAGTTTCGGATCAAATTAATGATTTTATTTAAAAATACGAGAATTCTGGTCGAAGGGAAAATAGAGGGTTCCCATAACAAAGAAGCTTTGACATCCCTTCAGACACGAGAAGACACAGGGTGACCTTTTCTCATTCATGCCTAATGCTTCACAGTCACCCATAATCCCCTTTGACGGCTTTAACAAAAGGATCATAGTCTACTGATCCAGTTACTAATACAATAGAACAAAAGTACTTACCGTCTATTATGCCAGGTGATTGTTCCACCTGTAAGAAGAAAAACAATGTTAGTGATACGTATAGATCGACGAGGTGCGATAATAATTGAGGAAAAGATAAACACAATGGCAGAATATGGATTCTGCTAGATGTGTAGTGGCAATTAGGTTTCACGGTGTTAATCTAGATGTAGACTTGTACAGAAATGATGATGAATGCTTTTAATTAGCAGCGAGAGGAAAAAGGGTGATGATGATAATGAAAATCTCTCTGTTAGAGAACTTGATGCATCATCAGTCTATTATGTTCCCACTGCAGGGACTCAGGCCTCCTCTCTAGTAGAGGGATGGGCTATAATCAACCACGTGGGCCCAGTACGCGTTGGTCTTGATGCACACTCTCTTAATGTAGTACATTCTCTAAATTCCAAAGTTTGCTATACCGTTTCGGCGTAAGCAAGTTTACTATTTTGTTTTGCATTTCTTCCTCCTTGATTCTAACAATAGTCTGTAATCAATTCTTCTCTTCGTCAACTACTAACCTACTTTTATAAGTATGTTGATTAATATTGATTACATTCACAATAGTATACACATTGCATAATTTGTACAGGAGATAGGTACCTACTAACAAAACCTGTCACAATTTTTTCAGTGGATATCAGAAATGCTTAACATTCACCCACAATGCTGCTTAGTATTTTTTGTCTAAATTGGCGTATCTTCATTAAATTAGATACATGGAATATTATTATGCATTTTTTTATGTAATATAGCTGTAATATTCGCGAACTTGAATAACTGGTTTCAAGATTTGGTTTAGAACATTCACCTTTTATTTATGGGTATTTTTACAATATTGTAGAGATTTTTGACGACTATCTATTAATTAGTAGCTTAGGTAGTAATGGAAAAGTTTAAAAGTCAAAGCACAGTTATAAGCACTGCATTTATTATGGCAAAGCTGGTCTCGGTCGGAGCAAAAGATCATTACTCTTTTTTTGTTGGGGTTGGTAAATCATCATATAACCCCTCTCGCTCTGGGCAGAACAAAAGGGAATGTCAGACTTCTACTGACTAAACACCACCCATGTTCCTTCTTAGCCCTCGAGGCCGCGGTATCTCTGTTCGAAATTGAAGCTGACTGAAGTTGAAAGGACGTGCTGGTTCCGTGCAGTGCTTATAACTGTGCGTTGCCCTTACAATAAAAAAAAATAAATTCTTAACATAGCGAAGCAATATATTACTTGTGTTGAAAGCATGACACATTTGCGGGTAAACCCCTTAAACCCAATGATAGAAAATCCAGATCTATAGGTAGGTATATAAATCTTTATAATTATTATAATTAGATTGAATTGTTTGTTTACAAATAAAAAAAACTTTATGTTATACAGAAAGTCTAGAGATTAATATTATCTGTAGATCAGTTAAATATTATACGGTCCCGTAAGTACAGTAATGACCGGAGATGTAGAAACTAGATCTACGCTGCGAAGCGGAGTATCCTTTGTTGCGAAATGGTACTAAGCCGGGGAGGGAACTAAAGAAATTATATCTGGTTTCAGAACAAAACTATTTATAGGACTGAGTGAACAAGATGTTCTTATAGAAATTGACTGTAACATTTATTCGTTTTGATATGACACACTAAGGTTCGGTTTAGAGCAACTGTGTTCGGCTAAATACTGACCTGGGACACTGGCTGAACAATGGTTATCGATTAATTTTGTTCCAGCCAGATCGAACCTTAATAAGCACGTTCTACCTCCGCATCCATGATCCAAGTTATGATGGGGAACGGCGCGTACCTACCACTGCCAAAAATAACACGTCCGAGTTATCCACAAAGAGGGATAATCGCAGGGGTCAACCTAACCGAAGTGCAATGGTTAGGCATCGCCCTGTGGGAACTGCCTAATTGATCACGGTATTCCCTATGCCAGGTAAGTATGGTTTCTTTACAAAAACGCGCAGCGGTCGTTCAACGGCGGACAATCTTAACACCGCCATTCAGAAAATGGTACAACGCCATCTAGTGAGGTTTTTAGGAACTAAACATCACCGCAATGCCAGTTACATATGGGTTTACTTTATGAACTTATTACGAGGAACATTGTTGATACTTTATAATGCAAACTAATATGAGCAGAGTAAAACGGTTAAATTAATTTAAATATTCGTTAAGCATATACGACGAGGTTTTTCTAATATTAGCATTTATATTTTTGGGCACGTATTATCTGTATAAGAACATAAATATGTGGGATTAATTACTAAGCATGTTACGTTCAGGGATTCAGTTAAGCTGGATCCTTTTCAAATTCAATTTGCGGGCAGCGGGCAAAGCTAATCTCAAGAGGGACTTTAATATTAATTTATGAACTAGAGTGGGGTTCGACCTTTCTTTACAATGTCTTCATTAACTGACCCGCTAGAGGATTTAACAGATCAACATTTCTAGTTTTGTAGCGAAAAGCAAAGATTAAAATTAAAGGCAATAGTTCCACCAGAATCACCTTCAACAATTAACCATTTTTGGGCACGTAACACCGGATATTTTTTCAGAACTGATTATGAACAAACGCCAGAAACGAATGCGAACACAAAAGCGTGAATCGACAACATTATGAAACTATCTTTTATTAAAAAAGATGAGTAATAGCAGAGATTAAAGTCAAAAGAGGATCATCACGCTTTCGTAAAACATGCAGCCAAATCACGATTTCACGATGTTCGAATCACGCCCGCATTGCAACGTGGATCATGATCGACAGTTTTATGAAGTTCCAGTAACTTGAGATTTTAGCGGGGTAATGTCGTAACATAACATCACGCCTGTAATCTCCGAAGGGTAAGGCAGATGTGTAGGGTATGTACCTTCTGATAGTACATCCACATTTTGCTAGTTATTTTTAAGTCCCATGTACTTAAATGGGGGTGAGCCTATTGCACAAACCGGACACAAATCTAGACTCCGCGACTGCTATTGCGAAATAGGATCGGACAAAAAAAACTAATTAGTCCATCAGATAGATTTCCAAAAAATATTGACCACATATTTTTTCTTTTTTCACGTACCTAAACAAAAAATGAAGACGATACAGTGCTTCGAAAACTCGTGTGACGTCATATGATAGTACATTTTGTACCTTCAAGTGACGTTTCCAGCCCCACTCCATGATCTTTGACGCGCTTTATCTTCGTAAATTTTTATTGATTTGATAAAACAATTTATTCAAAAGTGCCTGTTACTGGCCTACTTCAAATAAATATTTTTGACTTTGACTTTTTTGACTTTTGAATAAACACGTATCCAATATTTTTCGATAATCTAACTGACGGACTAAACAGAATTCAATTTTTTTGAGTCAGTCCGATCACCTATTGCTGATGAAAAAACCCAGTAACACTTTGCCCGGCCTGGGAATTACACCCAGAACCTAATGCTCAGACGCTTGCGACCACTGGACCAACGAGGTAGTCCACGTTGTAACATACTCAATTTAATACCAATTTCTTGATGCTGTTTTATTTTGACAGTTCAACAATATTCAATTAGGTTTTGCGTAATTCATTACGCTGTAGAACAGGAAAACATTTCAAGCAATTAATTAAAAAATCTTTTTAAAAGCCTTTGTATTGATATTGTTTTACGCAATTGGGGTGCAGGTATATTGTGTTGAAGTTGTAGCTTCAATTGCTACACTATGCGATATTACAGAGCAACAGAGAAACTACTTGGTTGAGGAGAGGTAAGTTATGTTGGAAACCATTAAAGATAAGTATTGGTAGGATTACATGGACAGAAACAATAGATACGGTAAGTAACTAATGAGATGATCTTCGGATGTTGGTAGGATTCATTAGAAAGCAACAAATGAAGCTGTCACTAATGAGATGATTGACGTCGCCTCAGTGACTGTGGCCTTGTGAATGTAGAAAAGGTATTGATGAAGGTACTGTCTTCATCTTCATTAGTCATGACAAAAAGCAGCAATAAATCCATATAGCAACTTTGTTTATGAAATCGTTGTAAACTTAAGTACATAGGTCGCACTTAGCAATTTGTAAAAGTCTTAAATAAGAACTTTTACTGTAGCAGCTTTGGTATTTATTCCAAACGATGCTAGATTGGAAAAGTTGGTACAATGTTTGAAGTGTTCCGATTGGTTTCCACTTTCTTCGGAATAAGTTCCAATATTATTGAGTTCTAAATGATCTGTTTTAGAACACGAGAAGTGACTTGTCTATCTTGTTATTAGAAAAATAATAATATGATGAGGATTTTTGTTTCACAGGGCTTTGAGTATGTGGGCGTCGTAGCAGGTGGAGTTCTCTAGTTGTTGCCAATCCCAAGGGAAAACGCGTAAGTTTCTGTATGAACCATAATTGGATACGTGAAACTGCCTGTCACCCTAATAAAGATGCTGACTACAATAAAACGACTCGACACGTGCAAACTACAATAATATCGAATGAACCAAACGCTAAACCCTTTGTCGATACACGACACCATACACAGATAAAAAGAAGACAACAAAGTGGAGGATCAAACGGATATTACACTTTTAGTCATTCAACACGACGTCGAAGCCAGTCCATAAGACCTGTATGAACAACACGATGTTAATAAAAGGGTGGCTCCAGTTAAACTGGTGGAGTAAGCCAATGTCAAGGCAACGGACGCAAAGCGGCGAATATCACATTTCTGCTTTTAGAGAGTAAGACGGGTAAACAGATTAACTTCAATCCAATTAGCGAGTATTTATAACGTGATTTGTTTGGTATGTAAATTGAAAGTATTAAAGTAAGGAAGAAAAATAAAAGTATTACAAAACAAAATTATAACATTAAAACGAATGCGAATGCATGCATGCAACGTGTGTTTAGAATGAACGCAGGATGAACTGCGAGATTAAAATCGAATTTAAATAAATGATTAATATTTTCTTTAAAAAAAAAACGAATAATTAGGTATTGGTACCCAGAAACCTCGTGGCAGACCGCGAAGGAGACTTCCTATGAAATAATCAAGAACTGACAGAGCGAAAAATGGATGGAGCTATGTCTGACAGTAGAACAGTGCAAGCTAGCTAAAATATCATAAGCACTAATACATTGTAAGATCATATTGTTATGATCTGACGGATGCAACAGTGAAACAATGATCTACCAAGAACATAACACAAGGTGCTAGTCCAAATATTTTCTATTGAAACAGTAAACAAGGCTTCGTTGAATCACAGCTAATCAATCTAATTGTATTACCGCAGAGGGATTAAACTAACAAACCGAATGAATTGACTTCACGATAAACGATGTGAAACTCGATTCTTCCGTAATCAGTCACGCGATTATCAATTCGCAAATAGGACCTCGTTCACGAAATTGTACGGCAACAGTGCTATTCAGAATCGTTCCCATTGTGTATGTAATTCTGTACTGTGTTATTTGCAATTTTGCTGAGTGCAATAATTACCAATTATGGTGTCACAATTGGGCCTAGTTATTTCAAATGTGTGTAATCTATGTTTTGTTTTTCCATTGTTGTCTATATATCTGTCATCATCTTCCTGAGCATAACTCATGTTATTTGGGTTGCGCGCAGGTCGTTTTTTTTTCTTCTTAAGGAAGAAAAAAAAACCCCTATCAATCGTCACGCTATATTTTTCTCCTTTCTTCTTTTTCTTTTTTTCTCTTTTTAAATTTAATAAATGTATGTCCTAATTTTAAGTGTTACTTAGATGTTTACTTTGTTTACCTGTAACTTTTTTGTCAATTTGTTTTTGTCCTGTGGGAAACCAATAAATTTTTTCTTTCTTTCTCCTTCATATTATTCCTCACACACTCCATCCATCTGTTCTTTGGTCTTCCTCTCCATCCATCAACATTTATATCCATCTCACTTTATTCACATGCGGTTTATCTACCCTCATCAAATGCCACGACAGTCGGTTCCATTTGTACAATAAATTGCGTTAATTGTGATGTCAGTCGATTTTAATTGCGTTATCGAAAACGAATTTGCGTTCATTCGAGCGGTGATAATTAACCCGGTACAGACAAACGGAACTCACTGCGGGTTTTTCTGTTTTGTTCTAGTGCCATCTATGAACCAACTTGAGAATTAATTAAAACTAATTAAGCTAATAAATAAAAGTGTTTGTTTGACGAACTTGGTCGTAAATCACTATTTCGTATTGAACTTTTTCTGACTGAACTGTTTCAAATGGTTTGCTAATTGTTGCAATGAAAATGTTTTTGGGGCTACAAATACCAGTAACAACCACTTTGTTTGGTATTAGTAGCATTACAATACTCAGACTGAATAACAATAATAATAAAATAGTTTTTTGTAAGAAATATTTAAAAATGTTAAAAAATTGTGTAAAAATAAATAAATGGAATAATAATACAAAAAACAACTAACAGCCCTTACTTCAGAAATTAGGTACTAAATTGAGAAAATGATCACGAAAATTCATGAAGCTGAACTAAAACTGGACGGGGGTCCATAAACTTTAATCGCTATCCTATGCCAAAGACAAGTCTGCCGACTGGTGATTAATCAAGGAAGCAAAAGTAGGTACTACGTTCAGCTATATGAGAAGCCTCTGACACTCACAAAGAAACCGGAAACGCCTTTGAAGAATGGAATAATTTAAAAACAAGACTGATGTTTTCAAAGCGTAAATGAAGTTGAATCCCTCGAGGTAACAACATTGAAAAAGTACGGTTAACCAAAAATTGGTTGCCTGTAAAGTCGGTATACGGGCGAAAGTTTTACGTGACAACGACTTTGAGTGGTCAAATAATTTTAATGTGAATATTCATTCGTATAGTAGGAAGAAGGATGAAATATCACTTTTTATGTCTGTCTCTCTCGCTCTTAGGCGGGCTAACCATGCCCGAGTGGAAGGGACGCGTGCCTCTCACTCGCTCTCATTGTGAGCGCATAACGTGAGCGGAGCGTAACGCAGTTTCTTGAAGTGTCACCCGGCAAACCAATTTATAAGACGTTGTCACGTCAAAACAATTTATTTTTGGTCACAGTATACACTTACAGCCTTGCAGTACAATTAATTTGGAAAAGGTAAACACGCACGTTTTACAACTTGATTTCTTGAAATTGAATGTGTGAAAGATGTTGAACTTGCTAGAATGAGATTGTGAGTAACTTAGGGATAATTTTACCAATGAAACTGAACTCCTGCTCATTTAGATTTGATGATCTTGTTCAATTGCTTTGATGAAATACTTTTAGATACTTACACTTACTTCATCTCCTGTAGGTACTAATATTACTGATGTTACTTATTGAAAGTAATTCCGTGCGTGACTATTATTTACATGTAGCGACTGCCTAATGCCTATCTGTCCTCAACAACCCACACTATTTTTAGTAGCGGGTAATGTGATACCTCTTAGTAAGAGTGCTGAAATGCATTTGAGTGAATCTTTTAATGATGATTCAGTTCGTGGAGTCAGGGGATCATTAATTTTGATGTTCCATTCTTCTTAGTAAATTGTACTAAGTGAAACTTATTGGACCGTGGCGTCTCCGTGGAACTAACTGATTCTTTCCATTAACACTCGTTTGTTTTACGAAGGTTTTTATTTTGTTTAGACGGAAGAGTAGCTTCCTTTCTATTTGTTACTCTCTTGACCTTTTTGTAAGCAGGCATGACTGAAGATCTTGTGTTTTGAATTTAGATAAGGTTAAAACGTTATCCTATCAGCCTTGATCGGATCCAAGTTTTATGGGCGCAAGGTCTTAGTGTTATAAATTCAGATCCTAAGCTTACTGAATAACTTTTATAACAGGGAAGGTCCTTTTGCGATGAGCGTTCCTTAAAAATATTTTAAGGCAGGTTAAATATTCCCAGACAAAATTCCTACTTATAAGTTCCACATTTTAAATCACACGACATCAATAATTTTTTGTTCAAAAGCCTTAGCAAACGAAGTGTTTTCCCGATATCCTGTCTGGGTCACATTTACATGTTGAGTGACGGCATTGTTCCGATTGTTTATGACGTAATAAATGGCTGAGGAGGTTATTTACGAACCAATGACTACTGGGCAGGGCCAACAGTTTTTTTTTTTTTGACAGAGTCATGGAGTGGCATTCTTCTTGCTCTTTAGTGCTGATTCCGCTAATAAAATAGGATACAAATATAATGGAGACTAGTTAGTGTTTTGCCTCATATCCTCCCGTCCGCTAATAAATCTCCAGGAGATTTATAACAATGGCTTTTTAATTGTGTCTATAATAAGGCGTATGAGCTCTTAAATGCTTAGTTAGCTTAGAACGGTTAGTGGCCAGCTTCGTGAAGGCTCCATTTACACCTTGTTTATTTATCATTCTTGGAACACCAAAACATTTTTTGTTCAATTCCCATCGAAATAGTTTTGGAAAAAATCCTCTAAAATGTGGTGAATCCATGACTAATGGTGGTTAATTAGTAATCAAGCGGCGAGATTCTTCCGATCACGCCTCATCGATTAGCCAGTCAAGGGCGTGCGTTCAAAGCTTGGAAACTGTATAACCCAGACTTTATTTATAGGTATAGGGGGAAATAGTTTCATATTAGCCAGGTTTTGTATAATCTTTGAAGACGACGAGTTTGAGGCAACAAACGGTATCAAAGTTTGGCCTGGAAAAGGTTTCTTATCATCTCCAATTTTTTCGAAATGTTAACTTCTTTTTCAAACAAAGTGATGTTTTTCAGTTAATTCAAATGTTGACTTGTAATGTTTTGCGCAAATGTGGAGACTTTCACCGATGTCGATGTTAAAACGGTTAGACTTCAAGAGTAGTCTCCTCACATCAATTCCAGGAATGCTACAAGTGCTACAACATGCATTCCGTTCTCAACGAAGCAAAACCAGAACACTCGACAATTCAATGAATACAAATTCATTTACAAATGTTAAATTAGTAAGTAACAAGCCAGTTCGGTTATGTAATATTAAACAAAGCACATGTTGAATTTAATTGACTCAGAGCATCGAACACTGCTCATGACTGGTGCAATATGTTCCTGGTCCAATTTGGCATGAAATGCAACGTATAATTTAAATGTTATTGAATTTGTAGCATCTGTGGTGTGTGCTAAAATTGAACTGATATCAGTATAATGGATTTGCTGGGAGCTAAGAATTTATGATTGCAAAAGCTCGTTACTGCAGCGTACAGCTCTGGTTGTCATCAGAATATTTACAGAATGGAATGGATTTTTATACTACAGTATACTACAAACATCATCTTAAGAAGCGACGTTTAAAACATCGAGTTTCTGTGTTATACCGAAGAAATACTGACGTAGTCAGGTACATATTTTATTTACAAATAATCTTGCTCATCTTGTTAATTGCGAACCGTATCAAAATTTATAGTGTGATTAAGAAGATTAAGCGGTCACAAAAGCAGACACGAAATTTAGAGATGCTTGGTGGTTGATAAGGTATCAAGATGTCACACCAAGGAGTCAATTGATTTAGGACGTGAAGAGACGATAACTAGTGAGATGACGAGTCATAGAGAAGTAGGGGAGAAGATGCCATGCTGTGCCGGCCCAAAATGATTTGAGATGAGGGCAGAAATGTAAGAAACGAAGTAAACGAAGAAATGTACCGTACCTATTAAAGGTGGAGCAAGAAAAAGTTTTTCGTTAAACATTCGAGAGGTCTAGACGATGACAATAGAGTGAAAAAATACCTAGACAATAAAGATAGGTAGGTACTTGTTTAGGTTTGAAGAACAAGTCACTTCGAGTACTTAGCACAAAGTAGATAGGTCTCCTTACAAGTTTAATTAAGTAACTTTGCCTAGACAAATGATGTTGTCGAAACACTTGGGCGACCAACTTTTACAATAAGATCTTATTCTTTGGTACAGTTACAAAAGGTTCCATTGGAAAAGTTTTGGGTACCCAAAAAACAAGCTTAGGTTACCTTATATTTACTTAAAGAACAAATATTTCTGTTCGAGAGAATGGAAAGGGTATGGTATGCTTTATTTGTTTGGGAGTGCTTTCTAGTTTAACTGAAATTATTATAGCTATCGACGTAACATCCATACTTGAAATATCTCCGGGAGGAGTGGGAGGTATTTGAGTATAGACATGGGCTAAAAGGAAGTTTAATATAACCGGGGTTGTTGTAACAAAGTTATTTATATCTCGGGTAAAAATCCGAAAATACATTCATTATTGTTCCAATGTCATTTATGATGGCTAAACTTTAAAATAGCTTCATTACCCGTAGCTAATTAAGCCGATTTGCGTACCTATGTTAGTACAGATGTAAGACTCTTTAAAAACTTTTAAATTGGACTAGGTACTGTAGGACTTATACATGCACCAATTCCAGTTACCAGAATATTATCAATATTTTAATTAAACGCACAATTTGGGTGGCATGGCATCCATCAAGATGACAACACGAGAGTTAAAGCAGCTTCACTAATTGATTTCTATGGATATGGTTGATTTTTTTTTGTGTCAGGTATGATGGTCTGGAAACTCAACTGAATCCGGTTGGTGGCGCTGCTGTCGGTATGTCACTGATCTTCAGTAGGAACGATTTTAATAATTATATTAATGTAGCACTGCGGGCAGGACGTCTGCTGGGTCCGCTAGTATACCCATATAGAAGTTTAAGAAGAATGAGAATCTGATAGAAGCTCTTGTGTAACTCATTAAAGTAAACAATGTTTTTTATCGTGCGACTCGCGGGCTACCGCGAACGTCACGGCATTGTGTTGAAATCGCTGATTAAGCGTTCCACCAATCTCAGATTAGTTCCAGATTCTCGTGTAAAAACATTATGGCCGTTTCAGCTACCGGCCAGATTTCTCTAAGACTACAAATTTATGCGTAATGACGTAAGTTCGTGCTTGTCCTTGATGCTTATTTTTATACCTGGATTTTTGATGTGAAGCACCTATTTGCGCGCCTGGGAGAAAAACAAATTCGTATGACGTGCGGTGACGGAAGTTGGTAAGTATGATGTTGTTGTGATGCCTCCTCTGTGACACGTAAAATCAACATGTTCCCATTAGAATAAAGTTTGTTTTAGAACGAATGTCGATTTACATAAAGGGTGTAAAAGTACCCTTAACGAAGCCGAAAAGCATATTTTGTTCTTCCCATCACTGTGATATTTTTTTTGTTCTAGACCAAACCTGAGAACTAGGGGGTTCCCAGGTATGGTCCAGAAATATTGGGGGTCAAAGTTCCGCAATTTTCACAACTGTTTTTTTATACCAGTTTTTCAGGATATAGCTTTACTTAAATTACCTCCATGATCCGTTTAATATTCAAATCATCAACTAGCACAACGTTTTAAGACTCCTACATTAACTTTAGCTGTAAGATGTGATTTTTCACCCCAAAAACAAAAAGTCATTTCCCAGCAATAATTTTTGCGTAGGGGTACCTAATTTGATGTACATAATGCTTGGTTGACGGCATCATGAAGGGTCCGTTTACACCCTGTATTGAATGTATGAATTCTCACAATTTTTCCAATAAGTTTGAATTTTTAGGGTCTGTAATAAAATTCTAGCAAGCATCATAATATTTCCTACCGGGAGCCATAACTCTGCTCACTTTTGATCCGGAAATATTTGATCTGAAGATTTATGTTACAAGTGCTTCTGGAATACGGGATAAGGAAGCAATAACGTACGTAGTTGGAATTAGTTGGAAAGTTACGGATAGTTGATATTATAGGTATGTTTATGAATTTGAAACTGCAGTTTCGATATTATAAGTGAAAATTTTAGGAACTACTATGTGACAAGGAGTCCCATGCCCAGCAGAGGGCGTGTTATGGCTGAGCTGATGATGATATTGAGAAGAATAATTTGTAACGACATATTTTGACTCGTTGTTCGCAAGAGCGACTACTTAGTACTAGATCCGGTGTTCGATTCCCACGTCAGGCAAAGTATTATTGGCTTTCCCCAGCAGGATTTATTCAATAGCAGCCACGGAGTTAGTGAGCCTCATAAATTGCGAAATTGGTTTAGTACTATATAGGTACACATCAGCCGTATCTTTCAGAGATTATAGGTGTGATGTTATGATGTTGATATTTCACCAAATCAACAAAGGCCATAGAGCATTGCCTAGCAACACTCTAACCAACGACAGCGATTGCGTCGCCCGTGCTACAACCGTTTTCAATAACATCAACAATGGTTAACTACTACTTTGTGAAACTAGGCAGTTCAAGCAGTTACTAGAGATTTATTGATAGTGATGCAACAGATCGCTTAAAGTTGAAAATGGGACAGTAAATAGAGGAGTCGCTCGACGATGGAATGTAATATGGAATGAAGGAAGAAGAGATTTAAGTAAAGTAAGAAAGGTAATTGAATTAAAAGAAAAGGAGACAATTCAAGAAATAATGATAATTAGAAGAAAGTTTATTTGTAAAGTTACTATCAAAAGAAGGTGGTTTGGAGATTTTTTGCGTGTATATCTTGCGATATCTTCGCCAACTGTGAAGTAATTCCGTTGATTTTAATAACATCAACAATGGTTAGTACTTTGTGAAACTAGGCAGTCAAAGCAGTTACAACAAATTTATTGGTAGTGACGCAACAGATCGTTTATTGTTGGAAATGGGACAGTAAATAGAGGAGTCGCTCGACGATGGAATGTAATATGGAATGAAGGAAGAAGAGATTTAAGTAAAGGAAAGTAAGAAAGGTAATTGAATTAAAAGAAAAGGAGACAATTCAAGAAAGAAAGATAATTTGAAGAGAGTTTATTTTTGGTTTGGATTTTTTTTGTGCGTATATCTTGCGATATCTTCGCCAACTGTGAAGTAATTCCGTTGATTTCAATAACATCAACAATGGTTAGTACTTTGTGAAACTAGGCAGTCAAAGCAGTTACAACAAATTTATTGGTAGTGACGCAACAGATCGTTTATTGTTGGAAATGGGACAGCAAATAGAGGAGGCGCTCGACCATGGTATTGAAATAGGCTAGTCGATAAAACGCACAGATTTGTAACTGACGATGACCATGGAACGCAATGCAAAGCAAAGGAGGAGGTCTGTGGAGAAAGAAAGACAAATTGAACAGAGTTTATTTTAAAACGATTTCCAAAAGGAGGTTATCAATTTTGATAGATATTTTGTGGGTGTATGGTGGAAGGGAAGTATAATATATTTTGAATTTTGTTGACTATTATTTCGCGGTAGTCCCGTTAAAATTTGGAGAAGATCTGATGCTTGTCTTCGGAGATAATTATACAATGGAACTCCTTGATAATAGACAGTGTCGTGAAGTCGGTGGCAAAAAAATTGAATCAAGCTAACAAAATCACCGACTTCAGAAGCTAAAGTTATTTTTTTTGTGTTTTTCGAAGCCGAAATTAATGAAGACCAGTTAGATCATCATGATGATGGCCATAACAAAGATGTTACAATACTTATACGTGCATTGGATAATAATATTTAGTATCAATAAAATGGAATTGTAAGGTATTGGCTAACTTAAAATGAAGCGTATAATAACTTATAAAGTGGACAGAATCAGAACGTCTCAGACATTTGTGATAGGTAATGGAAATCGTAAGATTCTCAGAACACAAACTGTTAAATAATTCTTCTTATACTTAGCTATAAAAGAGAAATAACGTATTCCAAAGAAAGACTCGCTATTCAAAAAACTGTTGATTTTCCCTAATTAAGAGAAAATAAAGTTAACAACGATTTACACTAGAAAATGGCATGAATAGTAATGATCATTAAGCAATCGCTGTTTATACGCTAAGCAAATCCTGCCATAAAACTTTCAACTTTTAACCATTTATGGCTCAAACTACGTCCTTACAACTCATAATAGTTGGTACTATAAACGGAAACTTTTATTTGTGAACGTGGATTTCCTGAGAAAACCTGCGATTTACGTCAAATGGATTTCGATGCGCTAAGCGCAGAGTGTGGCATTATATTAACTGCCGCACTCAGAGATGTTTAATGATTACTTAAGGGTAAACAAGCCAACGGCACGAACTAGTTGGTGGGCGGGGCTAAAATGCATGCTATTTCATTCGACATCACGAGCGAAATGCATAGAGCGAAAGAGACACAACTAAAACGGGCGCGCGATTGTTTCTATGCAGACCTTTGGTAGTATGGATACCATGCAAAACCAATGAATGTATCTGTTCAAAATAAAATAATTCGAATTCTTTAATAACTAATCTGTGTCTGTATGGTTTCGCTTTTTTCATTTTCGTACTATAGGTATACGTAACTTATTTACGCCCAAAGATGGTTAAAATTTGTGTTAAAATATGAAAGTTTCGACGCTCATAACTTCCAAACCAATATTTTTTTCCAATTCTACTTCCATAGAGACCTAGATAATGAAAAGACCAGTTGATACAAATTTTAATTTTCAACCTACACCGTCAACCAGAGGAGTAATCACCATACTACGTTTGTATGGAAGAATGACTGGCTTGTGCAACCTTAAGCCGTCACTTAGTAAAGATTTGACATACTTAAACCTTTATTAGGTGACGGTTTAAGTGATTATTAAAAGTTTCTGAGTATGGCAGATAGGCATGCATTTAGGTGTTAGGACTGCCTTGTTGCTCAAGGGTCGCAAGCGCGCCTACTAAACAAGAAGTCCTGGGTTCGATTCTCGGGTCGAGTAAAACATTTTTGGCTTTTCCATCAGGCCTTTCACAACAGCAGCCACGGAGTCTGAAGCTGTGCTCGGTTGATGGCAATACGCTCACCCCCTATTATCTCTAGAGATAGGGATACATACCTACTCTATTACATGGGACTTTAACATAACTGGCGATAAGTGAGTGTACTGACCATAGGTATCTGCCTAACCCATCTTGATTTCAGACGTGATGTAACAGACTAACAGTATGTCATTTAGGTGAGTAAAGACGATGAAAAGTGGTAAAAATCAGATCAGCCCAATACATATTATTTAAAGATACTTATTTATTCATCTAAAAAAGAATTATTGGCTTATATTAAAGAGAATATCATCAGTTTCATTCAATAAATGTAGATATACCAATCGTATCTTAATTAAACAGAAGTCAAAACCGTACAAATGTGGAACACATTGATTTTAAAACATTAATTTGATACTCGATTGGGATAAGAGCGGATTGGAATTCCTCAAGCAAAAAAGCAAAATTAAAAATTTTGAAAAAAACCCACGACTGTTAAAAATTAATTGAAAAAAGGATAAAATAACATAAACACTTAAACACCCACCTTAAAAAAACCCAAGAATGTCCGTCGGGGGCTGCCATTAAATGAACTAGTTTTGCAATGTTCAGCTCCCGACGGACATTCTTCGGTTTTTTTAAGGTGGGTGTTTAACTTTTTTAAACTTTTTACTTTTATTTTTTTATCTAAGAGCATGCACCAATCAAACCTTAACCCATAACTGAAAACTGAATCAAAATCGGACTTGTAGTTTTGGAGAAAAATGGCAACTTTGATTTGCACAAAAAATGTTTGCTGCGGCGCCCCCTGTTGAGTTGTCACCGTAGCACCTATCTAAGAACATGCACCAATTAAACCCAAACCCATAACTGAAAACTGAATCAAAATCGGACTTGTAGTTTTGGAGAAAATGGCAACTTTGATTTGCACAAAAAATGTTTGCTGCAGCGCCCCCTGGTGAGTTGTCACCGTAACACCTATCTAAGAACATGCACCAATCAAACCCGAACCCATAACTGAAAACTGCATCAAAATCGGACTAATAGTTTTAGAGAAAAATGGCAACATGTATTTGCACAAACACACAAACAAACAAACAAACACACAAACAAACAAACAAACAACCTCTCACCCCAAACGCATATACCGTCTCCGTTCCGTCGTGGGTAAAAACACAGAAAAGTCAATTAAAAGTTATTGATGAAAACATAACATATTCTGACAAATCGTTGATGTCGGTCCCTACTGTCCTTGTTGTTTTGATTATTCGATCACATATCTCGACTTAAAACTGTCGGTTTTCATCAATAATTATATTCAGTTCTTTTGAAATTAAATGAGTCCCTGGGTTCGACCGAATCCCAGTTTGGGCAAAGTCGGTCAGGCGGTGGGTTTTCCCATCACTAATTTCTCAGTAGCAGCCTAGACTTGTGCCAAAGAAAAGATGGATGGATTGTGTGAGGAATGATATAAAAGAGAAAGGAGTAAATGCCACCGTGACGTCTAACAGGGAAGAATTAAAAAAGAACAAATGTTGCGTCGACCCCAAATAGAATAGGATAAGGGGAGGAAGATGATGAATCTAGATTTGTGCCCGATTGATGGCAATGGGCTCGCCCCCTATTACATGGGATTTAAACACAACCGATGAAAACTGTGGAGTACTAATAGGTAGGTACACCTCTGCTTAAACCTTCGGGTTACAGGCATTATGTTATCTTATGTTGAAATCTAAAGTGTCAAAATGTATTCACAGTTTGGACAAGGGTCAAACAGAACACATTTACAATTAATATGTCAGCACCAATTACTTAACGTCGTACAGTATAATCTTATGCCATTATCAATTCAGCTTAGTTTGATTAATTAGTAGGGACGTGATGAGATATCTCAATGAGATGTTAAGCTGTGACATTTCTGTTTAATTAGGTGGAATGTCCCACACAGAAACCTTACTGACAAGTACTTGTATGTGAGACATACATTATAAACTCACGTCTTTTCTCATGGGGTGGGCAGAAACCACAGAATGCGAACTACTATGATCCGTACATACTCCCTTCGGCCTCCGACACGTTCGTATCCATTTATTGATCTAGTACCTAAGTAATATTATAGTCGTAGTAGTTGGGCCTCCGACACGTTCGTATCCATTTATTGATCTAGTATCTAAGTAATATTATAGTCGTAGTAGTTGGGCCTCCGACACGTTCGTATCCATTTATTGATCTAGTATCTAAGTAATATTATAGTCGTAGTAGTTGGGCCTCCGACACGTTCGTATCCATTTATTGATCTAGTATCTAAGTAATATTATAGTCGTAGTAGTTTAGCCTCCGACACGTTCGTATCCATTTATTGATCTAGTATCTAAGTAATATTATAGTCGTAGTAGTTTAGCCTCCGACCCGTTCGTATCCATTTATTGATTTAGTATCTAAGTAATATTATAGTCGTAGTAGTTGGGCCTCCGACACGTTCGTATCCATTTATTGATCTAGTATCTAAGTAATATTATAGTCGTAGTAGTAACTGACATAACATCATAGATTTTAATAGACTCAGCCGGAGCTCAAGAGGAAGGCTATTAAAACATTTGATAGATAGTCTGTGTTCTTATAGATCAAAATTAAGGTAGGTAGGTACCTTTGAAAATGGAAACCATTTCTAAACGAGAAACTAAAATTTTACACCGGAGCAAATTAAAGCTTGGCTTTTTCGCATTTTTTTTTAAGAAAGTCTCAAATTCATTTTGTTTAGCGGTGTTTAGTTTTCGATTTAATTTTAAAGATGCGAAATAAGCTCAATCTTCTCGTGGAAAATACTAGACGCAATGAAATTAGGAGGAGGCTATTCAAACATTGATATTTACCAGTTTTCCCAGAACAAATTTGTCAACAGTAATTGATTCTGGAGGGTTCTACAATTGTGTTCCCTGTGGGGTTGGTAGTATTAAGGGGTGCAATAAATTACAACCTTGAATGTTCGAAAAGGTACTAAAAGTAAAATATTATACCTTGGGGAAAATCCACAGTACAAGGAATTGCGATTTATTGTTGAAAAGGATATTGGGATGTAAAAATCATTGTAAATCAAGAAGGTATTGGCTGACTTTCAAAGACCTACAACAGAGTGCCGGGACTAACGTGCACGGGGGAAACTTAATTTAATAATGGGTGAACCATCCAAGGCGAGCGCGGCTTAACCTGAAGATCGACCCAAACGGTTGTTATTATTTAGCCACAGCTCCGCGGTGAAAACGTGGAAACATCAATGAAACTTTTATATGTATCGCATGTATGACAGATGTAAGTAGTTCAACTTTAGCCACCTTTTTTTGTAGGGGGTGGGAAATTATCAAATAACCCTCCCGCTCTTGGGCAGAGCGGAAGGGAGTGTCAGACTTCTACTGACTAAAAACCACACATGTTCCTTCTTAGCCCTTGTGCGGAGGCCGCGGTATCTCTTCGAACAACCCGCAGCCCCAACTTTAGCCACCTGATAAAAGGAAACTAAATACAAGTTCTGAACTTCGAAACAGCAGACCACTAGAAGAATAGATACTGGAACAAGAATGTGCCATTAGCAACCGAGTATCTCGCTTACCGAGAATTCGATATACTGCTACGTAGAATTTGTCTAAGAGGATTCCTTAGCGTCTATATATTAAAACAGCGCTTTGCACTTGATATCTTCTAACAGTGTTCTTTATCAGGAATTGTCTGGTATGATCCTGGATGTTTGTGCATAATTATGTACAGATTTCTCGTCTTATTACATGGAAATTTTCTTTCTTGTATTTTCTTTTATATACTCGACTACTCGTAGAAATGTAGGTAAAATATATTCTATCTTTAGTCTGTTGAGTGAGATTAATGTTCTTATCAACAACGTGACATTAACCTTATAACACGGTCACGGAACATGCTATAGAACGGAAGCTGGCATCCGGCCCGGTATGACCCGGCTTGCCCGCCCGGTAATGGGCTACTTCGTTTTCCGCTTCTTTCTACGGGCTCCTTTGATGAGTTTATCTACTTCATCTATTTCACCAGTATTAGGTATGGTTTTCTAGTCAAATAATGGTAGGATGGTTATCACTCCCAACCTTTCCTGGTGTCTTGAGATTTTATTTAGACTTTCTGAACAACTTGGGTAAAATAAAGAACTTACTAAGTAATTAATTTTACCTAAATCTAGTTACTATTATGTTTATTTAAACCACAATGTACAATAGTGGTAGGTACATACATACCACTGCATAGGCTTTATCGCTCAATCCAACTTCCACGTATCGAAGAATACGTAAGAAACAAACCAACGTCCCGTTACTATAAGTAGGTACTAATGCCAATTTTATCAGCAGTCTTCTTTAATAAAACCTAACTATTTCTAGGCTTACCACAATCTGATTATTTCGTACCATCGCAATATTCTTACAATAAACCCCAACAGAGAGGACTCCACTCAGCTACCTCGTTGATGACGTCACAAGATGGCTGCCGTCGATGGAACTGAAACGATGCGTGTAATCGAAACTCTATGGGCAATGGGAATGCCACTGACATTTCGATAGCACGATAGCACCCGGAAGTCAATTGTACTGGGAGTCTGGGACATTTTTCAAGTTCAATGAAATGGAACTGAATGGGAATGTTTAAACGAACTAAATGGTTGTTACATTTAATTGGGAAGGGTGTGGAGGATTGAAATGTTTGTTATTTCTTTTAACTGTGTGATGTGTCGGTATAGATAAATAAACATGGCCAACGTTTGTTGTTATGACTGATCCGCAATAGATGATTGCGGATCTTAGATTTACAAAGAAAATTAATTAAAATACAGATAAAATCAGCATGAACGAAAAGTTACTCTTGAGTCTTTCTTTTCTAAACATACGAACTCTATAAGATTGCCTGACGCAGAATTAGCAACACAAACAACATGACACATCATATGGTTTTTTTTCCTCCCGTCAGATCAAACTTGTCTCAACCAACAAAAAAAAAGCAATACCATACAAATTAAACAGTATAAGATACCATAAAAAGTGTGCAATAGTCGGCTTTAGTTAATTATCCCGCATTTACAAGGTGGTTATGAATAATTAACCATAATTGGCTTGTTAGCGGCACGAGAGGAAACCAAATATACTCGTATTGTCGGCCACACACGGAATACGAGATATACCTAAGTGCGAAAATATAATTAAGAAAATTTGGTTTTGGCCACTTTGGCAAATGAAACATTTATCAAGTCACGAAATGATTACTTAAGGGATTAGGCAAACAGGATCCGGGTTTAATAAGTCAATGTAAGGGCCAATGCACAGCTAAGGGCCATGTGATTTGCGTTAGGTGAAACTCGGGCACTTCACTTGCTGCCTTCGCTAGAGTAAAGGTACAAGTTGGTAGACGACTGCACGCAGCAGCAGCAGACGACATGTCGCAGCGACACTATTGGTTTCTTCGTATTTCTATGAAATTCCCTCCGTAGTTAGCGAAATGAAGCTAGCGAAGCGTCGTCGAGCGGCAGACGGTAGTGTCGTCCGACCGCAGATCAGTAGTGCCCATAGATAACAGAAACAACAGGAGATATGCCCTTTAGTGAAACGACATGACGCAACGACGTGTCGTGACGATATGAAGCGACGACATGTCGTCTGCTGCTGCTGCGTGCAGTCGGCTACCAACTTGTACCTTCATTGTCATCTGCCTAGCCTTTTCCCAACTATGTTGTGGCTAACCGGATGATTTTACAACGACTGCCTATCTGACCTCCACAACCCATTTAGTAGTACTGAGCTACTCCCTTCGCTAGAGTATGATCTCTAAACTACTGACTAATTTGGGTTCTCCGCAGTCGTTGTTGCAAGACATGTGTCGCTTGGTTGCGGGTTGTTCGAAAGAGATACCGCGGCCTCGAACACAAAGGGCTAAGAAGAAACATGTGTGGTTTTTAGTCAGTAGAAGTCTGACACTCCCTACCGCTCCGCCCAGAGCGGGAGGAATCATTTGATGATTTCCCACCCTCCAAAAAAAAACACATGTGTCATTTGAGCGTATAGTTCGTGGCAAAGGTAAAGCGCCAACAACACTTGAACATAATAGGCTATTGACCAAACAAGCAGTTACTCAAGCAAGTGGATATGAAGTGGATGAAAAAGAAAATACAGATTGATACTGTCAATCGTAACATGATTAGGAAGCACATAATCTCAGAGATGACGGCGAATAAAGACGTACCTACAGAAGAAAAAGATGCGATGAGCCAACCGCAAATAAATTCCGATTGATATTATGGCAGATTGGCAAGACATGCAAAGATGGGAACTCTCAAATATAAACAGAATACTATTATTAGCTGGAAGAAGTCGGATTTAAGTGTATGTGGTTCTTTCTTCAAAAGACTATCTCAGACACTAATCTGCTTGGTCCTCAACCGCATGTGAGTTGACCAAGATTATGTCTGGACCTGAAAAGAGACCACTAAGTTTGTTTCGTTTCTATCTTTTCCCGAGTAGTCAAGGAGAAACATCGCCCTTACCGAGTTTAAAAAATAACGTGCGAAAATTTGTAAAAACTTATACATAAACATCATAATATTATCTTATCATTTATCATAAAATACTAATATTATAAAGCTGAAGAGTTTGTTTGTTTGTTTGTTTGTTTGAACGCGGTAAACTCAGGAACTGCTGGTTGGATTTGGAAAATTCTTTTTGTGTTGGATAGTCCATTTATCGAGGAAGGCTATAGGCTATATAACATCACGCTACGGCTAATAGGAGCGGAGCATAAATGAAAAATGTTTCAAAAACGGGAAAAGGTATTTCCTTTTTGAGAGCTTCCGCTGCGTGCGCTGCGAAAACGGTTTAAGTTACGCAAATATCATGTATGAAGAAATTTTTCCTCTTTAAAAGTTCTAAAAGAAAGTCCGCGACAGCATATATCTATCTTTTAAGATTGACTCACTGTAACCCTTTTTTACTATTAAACTGTTAGGTTAAAAATAATTATTTTTTGCGTAGCTTCTTTAACCCATATGGTATTAATCTATATCTAAATAAATGTGTTTGTTAGAAGGGAAATTTAATATAGAATATTTGTGCCCTTTACTCTATACAGTTTAAACAAAAATCTTAGAAGATATCGCAATGTAAAAATATCCGCGCGGCAAAATAATTCGCGCGTCGCAATGTGGGGAGATTCTTTCCGGGAAATTCAAATTCAAAATATTTACTGCATCATAATGTTTACAAGTACAGTGTTATCGTATATTTAACAGTAAGAGATACCTATAGTAATTCACACTTTAATATAATCTAAGCTAATCTAAACCATCTAAATTATTATAATAAAGAGGAAAGATACGATTTTTTGATTGTTACGATTTAGCTTAATTTATGTCGGATAGTCGATATATCGAGAAAGGTTATAAGCTATATTTATGTGACGCAGACGAAGTTGCGTGGGTCAGCTAGTTTATCATAAAATAAACCATTCTTAATTTATCAACAGCCCGTAGACATGGTTTTTGTCTAGGACAAGAACACAATAAGAACAAACAGATACAATTTGATGAACATTATTTGTGTCAAGAAACACCCGAGTTTGAGGCTTAAAATAAACCAGACCATCATAATCCGTGGGCGTCATAATGGATAACTTATTACATCATAAGAGTAGGCAGCATTAATTAGCAGAATAACATAACCACAGAGGTCTTATAAAATTATACTACAAAAACCTCCTCCTTTTTAGGAAGTCGGTTAAAAAGGTCGTTACGGAAAGGACCCGTGGTTACGTAGTAGGTGGCAGAAAATATACCAATTTAAAAGACAACTGTGGCGGGTAGCCACAAATAGAATTTCCCTTTTTTACATAGAATTGTATAACAATGATATCGTTATGTAAAAGTTACCAAACCCTGGGTAGGCGGTAGGTTTCCGAAAGGGAAATCCTTTTAGGAAAAAAAGTTTTTTGTGATTTTGAATTTGTGTCTACTTACCTAAATGATTGTGATTTTACTTTTAGAGGTAGCTCGTTATAATTGAAACTGTCGTCAAGCAAGTGAATTTGCTGTTCAACTACGAGATGGAATACTAATTTATCCATGGGCCTTTGGAAGAATGACGATGTTTAATATTATAAGAGGTTCGGAGTTTCTCCCCAATCTTAATGTCTTCCAGACATCTTTTTCCAACCAAATAGATGAACCTTTAAGAGACTTCCATGTTGATCCTTTAGGCTATGATGATCGTTTATGATTTCTAATGTAATTTTCTGGTGTTTTAATTTTTAATTAACTATTAATTTCAATTGGGTTTATTTCGAAGGCAAAATTTTGTAACAAAAGCAATAAGGCACTTCCAGAACACTTTACTCAGCTCATAAACCGGCGGTGAGGACACTACCTGTACAGGCTATTACACAAATAAAAGCTACATTGATGACAGAATAACGATGTGCGAGAAACATCTGCAATAATAACAATACGAGTCGTTATTACAAAGTAATTGCTATCGTGTCTAAATAAAATAGTATGTCTTTGATTGGCAAACTTCGTTTCTAATGCGACAACATATATAGGCCAAGTGTCAATCGTATGTTATTATCTTATGCATTAATCATTTGTTGCTCATATGGGAATCTAACACAGCAAGGCTACAGAAACATTTGTCTGATTTTTAGAATGTTCCCGAAACATTAGGGTTCTGCTGTCATCAGGAAGAAGACGTCACGTGACTAGATGTGCTGCTGCCTCGACTATTTATGATCCTATAGGCACTGGACTTGGTGTAAATTATTTCATCACCACCAAGAGGTATCTTATTACCTAGAACTAATTGGGTTTTGGAGGTAAGATAGGCAGACACTCCATGTAAAATACTGGTATTCAGCTACATCCGGTTAGACAGGGAGCCGACTCCAACATAGCTGGGAAAAGGCCAGACAGATGAATCTGGGTCGTAAATTAAGATCCATTCCCTGTCGCAGAAAGTTGAACTGTGTCTCAGGTGGGAACATTATAATCTGAGTTTGTTTATGCTGCCGATTTTATCAAAATCATCAAAAGAACGACTGGAATCACACGTCACAAACTACGTCACCATAAGAGTCCCTTCTAAGAAAACATTAAAACGCCGCCGCCGCCGCCTCGACCATCACTAGCATAATTATGATGCATAGCAATGAGCGTTATATAGTGCATGACGATCCGACTTCCTTCCTCCTGTTGACAAACCGAATTGTGTGGCACGTAGCTTTGAGGAACTGACAATCGTGACGTAATTAAACCAGAGAGGATGCTAGATCTGTATCAGTAAGACGTAGGCTTTGCCATACTTCACAGTAGGAGGTTGACGTGTAAGTACTTTGTGGGATGAATGGAAACGGTGACACGTGGAAAGGATTTGCGGGTAAACGTGCAGCCTACTACGGTACGTTTGCTGACGTCATTTCAATATGTCCAGTATAATCTGGTTTCTTATTATTGGCTTCCTTTGCGCTAGCTTACGGTCAAAGTGTTAGGACTAATAACTTGTGGTCGATTGTATCTATACGGTGAAAATACACCTGTTAAACACACCACTCCTTTGATATGACATAGGTAGTCCTAGAATTCCACATTGAAAAGGTCTCGTCCTCATAATTGTAGGAAAAATCCTTGGATAAAAAAAAATCCTAGACTCAGGATTACCGCAAAAAAAAACCAAAACAGCAGGCACAAAATTTGTTCGATACTTTTGATCAAACCATTAAGAACCCCAGAGAGATCTATTTCTTTTGATCAAGAGTTAACAAAACATCCACATTTCACCGGTTATGTTTGTAAGTCCCATGTAATCTATTGCCAGTTTTAGCATTATTTCTTAAAAAAAAATCTAATGTATATTTTCCGTACCAACTCCCTTGACATGAGTTTATCCCGCCTGCAATGCGTACAAGAGAATAAAAGTGAATACATGCATATTTAAAGCAACCAACAGTGTGAGGACGTCGAACCACAAATGTGGAAAAAAAGGACGAACTAAGGCTAATCTAGAATTCTGAAGATTGGAGTTTGGAGTGTTTCTTTTGTGTCTCGTATGTATGAGTTCTATCCCAACATATTTTTGATTAAAAAAACCTTGGTCCAAATATGAATGTTTGAATTTTGGAGACTCCATCTAGGAGGCATCTTCTAGCAGTGGGAACATTATAGTTTGATTATGCTATCATTTATATATTACAAAGAAGAAACAAATAAAAAAAAACATTTAGAGCGAAGTTACAGCAGTACCTAGCCTATTTGAAACGGATCCAATAAGACGACCACGCGAATTGATTACCTGACCCATTTTTCGACGAAGTATGGAGATTACATTCAAATGAAACGACAGCTCTGGTTACATTTGACTTTCCTCGGCAACTAATTAACTTGATTGCAAAGAAACTTATTCAATACGTTTATGGAAAATCCAGCTTTGTTTCAGCCAATCATTTACCATAATAATTGTAATAAATTATAATAAAACGCCTACGTCTTTAAGAACGATAATTGCATTCAGATGAATGCAATATATTTCCAAAGCTAGGCTAAATTGCGTAGCCTGGCTTTTCAATACTAAGATGAGAAGATGCAGCTGCTGTTTATAGTGATATTAATAAGACTTCATGTATTAAACTATTCGCTAGCCAAGCCAACCAATATATCATGTAATTCTTAACAATATTCAGACAGGTATTGTTACTCACAACAGCTGCAACATTCTGTCTGCCAAGCGTGTCTTGGATCATCCTTCATAGCAATCGGTTTTGGACTGAAATGTTGTTTGAATATAAGCTGTATCTGCTTTATGTCTGGTTCTGATGTTATATCATTTGCAACTGCAACTGGTAAATATATCTCTGTCATGTTTGTCTGCTTTTTACGCAATTGCGGTTGAATTGATTTGTATTATAAAAGGCATACGGACAGACAATAACATGGAGTAGGTAAGAATATATTTATATAGACTCTTTATCATGGTATAAGTACAATAAACCATATAACTTCTAGATAATTAACAAATTTAATCAATTAAACTCAGATCTTCAGATTAAGCCGCGCTTACCTGGGTTAATTAGTGGATGGGTGACCTGACCACCCATTATATATCGAGTTTCCTCCATGCCTCGGAAAGCCGTTGGTCCCGGCTGCCATTTTAAGTCTGACGAGTCTTACTAAATCATATTACCCAATACTAATTGTGTAGGTCGGAGAGGCAGTCGCTCCATGTCAAATACTGGTATTCAGCTGTATCTGGTTAAACTAGGTATCAGACGAACCCAACACAGTTAGCAATAAGCGAGGCAGCAACGAAGTCATCTGAGTAAGTTCCCGTGGGATAATTTTCAGAGTCACGCGTGCGGAGCCGCGGGCGAAAGCTCGTCAGTGTTATATCTTAGCTATCTCATGCTACATCTTATATTCTATCTGTATATATAAAAGAAAAAGCTGATTGACTGAGGATCAACGCACAGGCCTTAGGGCTACAAACTTAAAATTTCGCACACGTATTCCTCTTATGACATAGGCATCCACCAAGGAAAGATTTTCCAAAATTCAACCCCCAAGGGTGAAAAGGGGGGCAACGTTTGTATGGGAAATCGACATTTTCATGCGGGCGAAGCCGCGGGCTTCGAAAAGCTAGTTTCTCATAAAGCAACAAAGTTGTAATAGAACAATATAAGTACTTATAAAGTACCTCGACCTTAGCATCCGGGCTTCGGTACTGACTACTGGACCAGTTTCTAATCCATAACACGTTACGGTAATTTTACGGTAGTTCGCTCCCAATAAATCATTGATGTTATCGTTACCGCATAGAACAAAGACTGCTTTAAAATTACCGTTTTACATGATCCACGCAGGGGATAACACTATAGTGGATTTATTGTAAGGTGTCCTTATCGATTTATTGTTTTGGGATCGCTGTAAGAGTAAGAGAAGACCAAAACACGATGGATAGAACTAAAAATAGGGAGCTAAACCGATTCTCCCTAGGGCTGAAAAGTAGTACTTTCAACCCGCTCCGCAGGCATGTTCTGACCTACTTTCAGAGTATGAGTAATGAAAAAGGCTTTTACGTGGTAGTCCGTTTTGCAAAGTGAATCGGAGAAAAAGCCAAAGCAGCGGAGGGCGCGGGATGGTTTCGGGTTTAATTCGGTTCGCGTTCGTGCTCGCTTCGGGAGAAAGGGGCGTGGCCTTTTACATCTGGGGGTCTAAAACGGCCACTTTAGCAGTTCATAATAGGAATTGCGTCAAAAAGCGTAAATGACCTTTCATAGTAGTAACAGCGTCTGGGACCATTAAGGAAAATATATCATAGGTAAGTAATAATAGGAAAACAATATGAATTGCGTTAAATTCGTAAAATGGTCACAGACGCAGTTACTATTTGAAAGGTCAATTCATATTCTGATCTGCTAAAGTGGCCATTTTAGACCCCCTGATCTGAGAGGTAGGTACCCGCGCGGCCCCAGTCGCGTGGTCGGCTCCTTACGCAGCGGACGACCCCGAAATTGAATTTTTCGAAACGTAATTAGCACACTTTCGACTAATTATGCCCAACGAAGTGGGCACGGGTCAGCTAGTATGTTATAATAAGGCTAAGGCGTCAAACAATCGAGCAGCACTTTTTTTTTTGGAGGTTTGGGTTTCATCAAATGACTCCTCCCGCTATGGGCGGAGGGAAAAGGAGTGCCAGACTTCTACTGACTAAAAACCACCCATGTTCCTTCTTGGCCCTTTGTGTCCAGGGTCGCGGTATCTCTTTCGAATAACCCGCAGGTAACTTCAACTGTCTACAAATACAACTGGGTGTAATTTATCTGGGTGTAATTTATCTATAATATGTATGTATTTAGAAATATATACGTATGTTTATCAGTTGTCTAGTACCCATAACACAAGCTCTGCTTAGCTTGGGACTAGATGGCGTTGTGTGATAGTTGTGGAATATTATTATATTATATTACAACTGCTATTGTCGCCAAAAGTAAATGCTGCAGTAATCGACACGCCGATAGCTGTCCACCGTGTCGAAAATATTGTTGTAGCGTTCCTCGAGCGTTATTTTAGTAAGGCGTCAAACAGACGAACAGCATTTTACTGTCAACAGAGCCAACTTCAGCTATAGAGTAAGGAAACTTTTTTTTTTTGAGGATTGGTAGTCATCAAATAACTAATCCCGTCCTCCTGTCCCTCCTGGGAGGAGCGGAATGGAGTGTCCGACTTCTACTGACAAAAACCACCCATGTACCTTCTTAGACCTTTGTGTCCGGGGCCACGGTATCTCTTTCGAACAACTCGCACCCGACTAAGGTAACTTGGTCGCCATTTGTTGTCAATATATCGACGACAAATGCAGTTCCCTCTGTTGAAAACTGAAGTTGCTGCTGGTGCTCGTGTATACGCGGCCTAACCGGTATGAACAGTCGTTAACTTACGATTGGACACGGAAAAGATCCGCGATATTCCTTAACCCTCGCTTTGAGATATTTTGCAGGAAAGGACGTTTTATTTTTGGATGAGGACATCTGCTTCGCTGGTGAAGGTTTTTTCCGAGGATTTATTTAAACAGGAACAGAGTGAATAGCGAATGATCTTGTAGACCGATAACAATAAGGGTCACGTTCAAAAATAAAACACTCGACCGAATTTGTAATTTAATTTTAGGTTAGAGGAGCTTGTGGATAAATAATAACATTCGACCGGGACGATTTTGAGGTCAAGCCGCGCTTGCCTGGGTTGGTCTGTGGATGGATGACCACCCATTACATACTGATGTTCCTCCGTGCTTCAGAAAGCACTATAAGCCGGCAAACCGATAAGTCAGTGGCCCGTAAGTCTGAGAACCAGTCTTACCAAGGCATATGCTATTCCCTTATACTGTGTTGTGGAGATCAGATAGGCAGTGGTTCCACGTAAGATACATGTCTACATCCGATCATAGGTACTGGAAGCCAACCCCTAACATTGTTAGGAAAAGGCTAGGCAAATGATGATACCTATTACATTAACATCCTGTACAAAACGCAGAACTCAAAGCCTAGAACCACACAACATATTAGCAATAACATATTTGGGAAATACCATAAACCTCAAACCATTAATAATCCTTGTGGTTCTGGTTACGTATACAATAGTGCATCCTACATACCTTTAAATTAGGCTATGTTCTGATATAAGAGGAGCGGAAAATATTACCATATTGAAAAAGACGTAGTTATATTTTGAACCTAGATCTAAGGTTACCACAAATCAAAGGAGGTTAAAGTCGACTAATTTAAGTTTCCATTTTCCCCGATTTTTGGCTCTAGTTGCCTTTTATTGCTTCAACCTATGTGGATATAGGCCATCTTCGTACAGTCAGCTTCGTGGTAACACAAAAAAAGTAAATACCACTACAGGCCCAGGCGGAATCTTCTGACTTCATGCCTGTAGCACAACTCCGCTGCGAAATAACAATTGCGAAACCGCTGCGCGAGTTTCGCTGTACAACAGTACTACGGTTACTGGGCGGAGATGTAGACGGCTCCTGAGCAAATGTGCGAAATCGTGTTAGAAAGAGACAACATCATAGTCAGTTTTGTACGTTAGAGCAGGGAATTTCGCTCCTGTTTCGCCGCCAAAGAACTTACAACTCACAGCGAAACTATTGCGGTTTCGCCCTTTGAGTTTCGCAGCGGAGGTGTGCTATAGGTATCAGAGAAATTCCGAGCGTTGCTTCTACAATTACTTATCACATTTGAGGCTTCACTTGGATGAGGCAGGCACAGTACCAGGAAAACAGGGGAGGTCAACATTTAGTGATTCCGGGCTATAACTATGAAAACAAGATTTCTCACAAGAGATTTATAAACGCTCTTTATCGCTTCCGCCCCTACTCAGTGCACTCCTTTACAAGTCTGACATAACGGTAGGCATATTCAGCCTGGCGACAATTTATTTGCGACTAGACTACAATACATTTATGTCAGATTCGGTGTCAAGTATCAGTATTTGTTCGGCTTTCAGACGTAGTAAATGGCACTGAAGGAAAAAACTACAAAAGAAAAACATTTCTGTTTTTTTTTATCTAAAAGCTGTTTGCGAAATGGAATGTTATAAGTGCTCATGTCCCTGAACATAGCTTACAATAGATAGATATATCTAAATAAAAAGACACAATAGAAGTAATCAAAATAGTTCCTTTTATCCGAAAACTAGTAAGGACCTCAATTTCGAATACCTATCTTCAAACTTAATTGAATTCGTTTTCGAAGAGACGTGATCAATTTTTAGAGGAAGGCTGATGCTTATAGTATCGACTATATCTTAAAGCTATCTTATTCTGGAGGATTGCCGATGGCAATCTATTTGATCGTTCAGCTTTAATGTTATTCTGAAAATTTCATTACTGTCTGACAATAAATGTCCCGTTCTTGGAGTGGAGACCGGGTGGGTACTGTGGGTAGTTTGCGAAGTGTGGGACACCATCCTGCTATGCTATATGAACAGAACCAACCACAAAAGGGAACAGCGGCTAAGATTCTCCAACGAGAAATAGACGTATACTCGTTCTTAAAATTGTAAAGTCAAAAATAAACAAACTGTCTCAGTTTTCTAGGAAATAAAGAGGAATACGAAACATCAATCTCGTCATCGGCAGACTTGACGCAACGCTACAGGAATAGTTACTTGAAATACCTCGCAAGCCCCGTTCCCTCTTAAAAGGGTTGCTGGGTCAGACAGGTGTTGCGACGGAGAGGAAAACACTATGTCCGCCCGTGTATTGCGTTAGTCTGAGATGGTAAAACACTCAAGTATTTTAAATAATTTGCGGTTAATTTTACGAGATTTTGAAGTCAACGATTTTAAAAAGATGAATCCACATCATAATCCTTCCGCAAATACGCTTACGCAGTGCAAACCAACAAAAAACCCCACGTAGGTTGATAGTAAAAGAAAAACTAGGAAACAGACGAGCACGCTACTAATCAATTTGGTAACATCAATCATAACCATGACACGCGATCCGCTTTCATGTAACCAGTAACCAACGTTGGTCAGCAAACATAGAATCATAATTATCCTTTGCTGGGTTTGTAGGATAGGAAGGTTGTTGAATTTCTAGGCAACAAATGCGGTATTGGATTAGTTCTGTGGATTAGTTAATCATTATTGGTTTGGTTGTTGGCTAGGTTTGGTGTGAAGAATGTGTAACTGGTTTTGCCATAAAATTTACTTGGTACTGTTTTAAAATTGTAATAAGAGATGGATGTAGTTTAAAAATATCGCTGTTTTATTACTGTTTACTGTTAAACAAGCATTGGTTGGTTTTTTTTTATTATGGGGTGTATAAATATTTTCTGTTCCTATACCTCCTTAGCCAAAAGCAGGTTTACATAACGTAAGCCATGATTTATCATCTGAATCATGAACTGCCTCAATAATGGCCCAATATTTTTTTAAATCCATCAAAATCAAAAGTTGCAATCTTACCCGAACTTAACGGCAGTCACAAACTTCTGTTTCCGAATCGTAATATGGAGTGACAATGATTTATAGCACACAAAGCGACATAACGTGGCTTGAACCGAATAATGCCCCTATTTCAATCACAACCAGTCCATAGCACACCGATTTCCAACAAAATGTACCACGGTTATGAAACTAAATTGCCGAGTCATTTGTGTGTTGTGTTGCTTTTAGATTTTAGAGATACGTAAATAAAACAGAAGTTTTTGGTCCTGCGTCAATTCATACATTTATGGGAGACGTCTTTGTTGGTATGGACCTGTGATGAGGAGAGATGGAACACATGTGACAGAAAGAGTGATGAATATGAATGTTGATAGTTGGCGAGGGAGAGGAAGACCAAAGAAAAGATGGATGGATTGTGTGAGGAATGATATAAGGAAAAAGAAGAGAGAAAGAAAAAGAGGAAGAGAAGAAAATAGGAGGGGGAATGGAAAACAAAACGTGTTGCGTCGACTAAAAAGACATGGGACAAGGGCAGATGTTGTTTCATAAATATGACAAATTTAAGGCTACTTATTCGTATTAATTGGTGTGTGTACTTATTTAAGTACACACACATGGTTCGGTTCGCATTTATGTAAATGATTGACGGATATGTATCGTCTCTTGAACACTTGCAGAAAGTCAGAAAATATTTCTTTAGGCTGTGATTAAAGCCCAAAGTCTATAAACGGTCGTAGGTACTATGACTTATTTAAAGGATGGGATTTACAGCGACAGTAATTGGCCAAAGTAAAGTAACTAAGACCTCAGACTAAACTTGTTACAAAGTGGAATTTCAGCTTCAATTATACTTCGAAAACATTGCCGACAGCTACGGAGCCCACCTATCTGGACTTCGTCTGTTTTTACATCAAATTACGCCTTATTTTCGTAATGCCTCGTAATGACCCATTGTCTAGGGAGCACGGACGTTACCTGCAATCTGTCGGCATCGTGTTTTCTTGAGAACTTCTTTGTTTTACAAAAGATTTCAGCAAACAATTTGTCGTGAATCACTGTTGGTTCATTGCAGTGGTATCTACCACTTAAATGTGATTGATATGATAAGGATCTTAGCTTTGAAGATTTTGTAGCCGTTACAAAATACTGGCAATGGTCACGTGGGAATTTTGGTTAGAGCTACCAACTATGTTGGGGTCGGCTTTTAGTACCAGTATTTTACACAAAGTGGCTGCCTATCTGACCTTCAAGACCCAGTAACCGGGCAACACTATCATCGTCATCATTTCAGCCCGAAATCTGATGGGACCACTGTTGGGTAAGTATAGGACTTCCCTTATTTTCCCCTATCTTCTGTCACTCTTCTCTGTTGTATTCCACCCTCATTCATCCGTTTCCCATCGACAAAACCGCGCTCCGCGATATCGTCAACGAAGCGCGCTGTTCTTAGACCACTTTTAAAACTTGACCATACATTGGGGATTCTGTCTACCCGTAACGACTGCTAAAGATATAAGGTAAGGTGCTAAGGCACGGAATTGTATAGCCTGAGAATGTCTTCTGCAAACCATACTTTTGCATGTATTTTCAGAAGTAACGGCAGTCTAGCCTCACCAAATGGCCACCGCAGAGGCCAATAACTTTGAACATTCTAAACTGAATGAAATAAATACAAGTACCTACGTATTCATCGTCAAAGAATTTAGTCACGTTATTATTACTCGTGTCTAGGAATTTGTCACGGTTTGATAAGAAAGAAAACTAGTTACATTTAGAATACCTAGGTCCCAGTCAACTACAAAAAAACTTTGCAAGTAAAATGAGGTAGAACTATTTTTTTGTAATTAACACAAGGAAAACCGTTAAAAATTAAATTGCTACGTCAAGAAAACTGCGCCATAGGTTCGCTAAAACGTTTGAGATAAAAACATTTTATTAACCCGGGTTCAGCGATTTTCTAGTTTAATAAAATGCGAAGAACTCGTTAGATTTAAATATAAATCATCAACAGCAAATTATATTCCTTTATACAAAAAACTTTCTCACATAAAACAAGCTAACTCCTCGGAATAAAAGATTGCTCAACGCTACCTGAACGCACGAGGTAATGCATTTAACAGCTACCATTATCTGATCTAACTTCCAGCCACCAGGATCGAAAGAGACAGAAATATAACTAAGAGAAGGTTAAAAGAGACGGAACTCGCAAATTAGACCCCTAACACCGGACGCGATGATTATAAGACTTGTTTCTCGGAGGATACACATCGTGATTCTGTTGACAAAAAGTCCACTGATGTCGTTCTGATTGCTTAGGATGAAGCTGATCTCAGATTAGTTTTTTAATCACTTCCTCTTGCTAACCATGCCGAAGCAAAAACTGAGTAAATCCTATAATCAACCTCAGGAAACTAGGAAGCTGAAGAGATAATTTGCCTTCAATTCCGAAGTCGGAACGCGAATATAAATGAAATTTTCCTTTTATAAGGAAAAGTTGGCGCAAGCTAACAGCCCTGAACTAATTGAATGATACAAGAAAAGTTTCTTGTGAACGATCCTGCCTGTTGAGTGAACTGGCAGGGCTTATCCCGCAGCGAATGAGCTAAGTCAGCTAAGTTTTAAAATCCTTACTACGCAAACCATTTTCAATTATTATAACTTTTACGTGCTTACGTATTCAGCTAAACGATGAAAACACATAACAATATGCATTACCAGGAATCCTTGACCACGATAAAGCAGTGCATGTTAGCAAACAAACAAAAAACTGGGTCAAACTCACTAACGTACGTAGAGGTAGGTATGTCAGAATTCACAGCAGCCGAAACCCGAACGGGGTTTGAGCCAAACGCGGCTGTAATCAGCGACCTCCCGAACTAAGTTAACTCCACTAACGAATTTCAGTTTTAAATTGGAGTCTGCAATTCATATTTTGTTTGTTTAGGGCTTAGGCCGTTGAAATTCCCTTGTTTTAATATTAAATTAAATGGTAAGAGGAATAACGATGTTCGGCAATATTTTAGGTCCTTCTTCAGGGACAGAAAATTGCCCGAAGTCTTTCTAGGAATTTTAAATTAAAAAGAAAATCGTTTTGTCCTTGTTAACAATACTAGATGCTTGAACAATTTATCCAGAGCTGGAGAAATTAACAAACAACAATACTCGTAAAAGACAAAAGAGAAGGAATTGTTATGAGATTCCTTGTTTGTGCAAATATTGCTGGTATTTGTTGATTGTTACATTGCTCGGCTCGCAATATGCTCGCTTGTGGATTTAGGTTCTCTGTTTAAATTGTAGTTTCTGCAAAGTTTAATTGTTTATTTGTGTTATTTGATTAGGCTGGAGAGAGAATTGCCTCTCGTTAATAATTATGTTACTGTGAATCGTCAACCATTCAGAGCTGTGGTTATTCAAAGTGTCAAAACGTAACCTTTTAATTATCTTACACATTCTTAATGGGTTTATCCTGATAATATTATTATGGTAGACTGGTAGATAATCAAGTAATTTAATTCTCAGAAAGATTAATCCACCAGAAGCTCTTCAGCCGTTCTCCTCGAGTATGGTAATATCAAGATATTAAAGCAACGAAGTGTTACGAATGGTAGCCTAGCACAGTTAGCTCCAGGTCTTAAGTTTATGACAGTTCATTCAAGTCTAGAATAATTTAACCGTAAAAGAAAATGTTCGCCCAAGAAATAATAAGAGAAAAAATATGAAATCGAGAGGGAGACGTCTAAAATGAGACTGAAGTTGGGTAAAAAATATATTTGGCACAAAACTGCGGTATCTTCGCCGACAAGAAGACATTTTAATAAATTATTGCTCAGAAATACGTAGAGTATAGTATTTTAAATGTGTCGCGTTTCTTAAAACCTTATAAAACTGTAATGAAAATTTTCTGCCAGATGATCGTTTGATTTTACGATGTTTTTTCTCAGAACTGCTTAAATATTATATTGACCAACAAATAGCCTGAAGATTGAACCGACTTCTCCCGAATAACTAAATTACGTTTTAAATTAGCTATTGGAAGTTTACCGCGTAATTTGTTTAAATTGGTGTTGCCCTCAGCAATTTAGCGTAGGCCAAATATTAACTTTGTAAAATTTCTGGGAAATTATTTCCTAAGTTATTTACTAAGTTCCCGCGAAAATTAAACAATAAATTCCTATCCTAATCTATACAATAATAATATTGTTCCATTTCTGGGCACGAAGAACACAACTAGGTTCCTGAAATTAATTATTTTGTGAAGTACTAGCTTTTGTTTGGGGCTTCGTCCACCTGGATATTGACGAGAATATACTATCGCCTCCTTTTATATGGGACTTAAATATAACTGGTGCAATGTGGGTGTACTATTAGGTACACATATGCCTAACCCTTACTTAAAACAACCTAACCGAAGTCATGCTATATCCGTGAGTGTTTTATTCCATTTATTGTCCGAATCAATCAAGCTATAACAAATTTCGATATTGTTGTCAAATTATACAATTTCCAATTACGGAATAGGGGATCGGACAAAAAAAAACTAATTAGTCCGTCAGATAGATTTCCAAAAATTATTAGACACGTATTTTTTCTTTTTTCACGTAAACTTAAAATGAAGACGATACAGTGCTTCGAAAACTCGTGTGACGTCATATGATAGTACATTTTGACGACACAAGTGACGTTTCAAGCCCCACTCCAAGATCTTTGACGCGTTTTATCTTCGTCATTTTTTATTGATTTGATAAAACAAAAAACACGTATTCAATAGTTTTCGATAATCTAACTTACGGACTAAACAGAATCATATTATTTTGACCCAGTCCGATCCCCTATTGGATCGTTTGCGTACGTCAGGGGTCACGCAGAAATGTCAACTTGTTACCTTTTGTGACCACAGGCTGGTACGGTGGGCGGAATTCGGCATAGACCACAAAGCATGTTCGAATTGTACATGGCTCTGTTGCGGTGGATCGTTATGCTGTCAAATGTCGGCTGAATTTACGTGGTTTTGATCGAATGTAGGTCCTTGTTAAATATGTTAGTAAGCTGGTTATGTTCATGTTTTAAGTGGCAGTTGGGAAAATGAGTTTTGGTACGCAATGCTGTTTTTGAATAACGTTAATAGTTTGAATGTTAAATAGCGGTATGGTGTAAGTTTGCTAATTTACTGGCGAAATTGTGACCTCGAAGTGTTAAAAACCGCAAAGAAGTTTAATTACTGCAGTACTTTCTGTCGCACGAAGAAATTGGCAAGAAACATTATTTTCTTTCGCTACCTACTAAACCAAATTGCTTTATCATAATAATATTATATTCTAATACCCAAAACTTTTCCCAGTTATAACTTCAAACAGTTACCAACCTTAGAATCCTTCAAAGTTTCTGCTCAAACTAAGTCGATATTGCGGCGAACATTCTAGACCTATTCCGGTAATAATTTGCCACAAGTGCGGTGTTGTATGGAGGTTCAAGGACCGTTAGTGGCCCCATACCAGTTTATCCAGTGCAACACTTAGGACAGCCAGTGTAGCTTAGTTGCCGGGTATCGGAAAGGTTCGCCAGATGCCACATAACTATTAGGACTGTCCCGACTATTGAAACTAATCCTTTTAAGAAACAATGTCTTTTTGTACATATTGATTAATAAAGATGACATTTTGAGGAACATCTTGGAGACTTTTTACAGCTTAATTGTAGAGGTAACCTTCTCAAATGTCACAAAGGGTTTTAAGTGTCTCCTCACCAAAATGTTGGTAGTAAAAACTCCACGACCGACAAATAAATTCTTTGTTGGTAGTAAATTCGATCAGCTGTGCCTTTAGTTTTAAAAGGTAGTTGGAGTGGTAAGGCAGGTTGTTCCAAAGTTTTCAATTATTTATAACTTTTTCTATTGGTAGGAAATCACAAAGGAATGGTTTCAATAGAACACCAAAGTCTTTTCATGCCTTTGATTCGGAATATTGCTGAATGTTTAAAGTATTTCCAAAGAACTTCTTCGAAATAAATAAATGTTTTACGATCGGAAAGGGTACGACCTTCACCGTTATTTTGTCATTACCTCTTTGTATGCATACTACATGGGGCTCGGAAGGAAGTTGTGCCTTTTATGTGCCACTAGCTTTGACCATGGCTTCGTTCGCATGGATGTCGGAAATTATTTTTTAACAAGTAAGTAATTATTCGTTTTCCACAAGTCATTATGAATTGTGTCTGTGATTGTAGTTTCCCTGTCTTTGATTTTCTGACATTCAAAAGTATGGTCTGATTGAAATAAATGCTTTGGTTTATGTCAGGGCAACATATAGAAGCGGAATAAAAATTATACTGCATATTTTCTGCGTCGGGTCCCAGGCTATCTATCTGTCATCACCATACTGCCTTTGAAGAAACAAAGAAGATAGATGATTATGCTTCACGTTATTGTGACAGCCTCATCCAGGATATTCCTGTGATGGCAACAATGTCGTCTGCCCATCTCGCCGCAAGGCGCACTCCTCTTTCCAGCCGTTGGACGTATCGGTCACAGCTTTACTCCACACAAGAACGTGAAGCTTGGCTCAAGCAAAGGAAGGCCTATACCTAGCAGTAGGTGAAGACAGGCTATGGATGATGATGATGGGATGACTATGGAACATTGACATCAGCATCAACTATTGTTTCTACTACTGTTACGATGATTTCTTACAAGTTAATTGGCTAACAATCAATCAATAGCCTATTCAACTAAACATTATAACGAACGCGAAAGTGTTCATTTAATTACGTTTTTTAATGTGGTGCGATGAGTATTGTCTACCGGTCTACTTGTCATATAAATGAAATCTTGATTATGTACGTAGGTAAACATAACAACATTGCTTAGGAAATTTAATAGAAGTGGGTAGCCACTTCTATTAAATTTCCTAAGCAATGTTCTTGCAATTACCTACTTCTACCGAACGAAATTGCGTCTTACGAAGATTGATTAATAGGGAAATTAGGAGAGAATTGAATAATACATGAACTATTCTACGTTAATAAATTCTGCAGTTACACTGACGGAGCAAAATGGGTTACCCAATACGCTGTTCATTGACCTATATTCTGCTGTGAATCAGACACACAATACTCTTAACACACTTCATTATTTCAGACTTTTACGATTTTCTGAGTTCAAATAAATACTGCAAAGCGTAGGGTTCTGTTTTTGATTGTTATTATTAATGCAAGCAGTGTGAATGGATTTAACGATGGGAAATCATCAAAGACTTCTTCCGCTCCCGCCGAGGAGCAGAAGGGAGTTTCAGACTTCTACCGACTAAAACCCACCCATGTTCCTTCTTAGTCCTTTCTGTTCCGGGGCCGCGGTATCTCTTTCAAACAGCCCCCACAGACGCATGGTCACCCTACCATCTAATGACGTCTCGAGAAGGTAATAACTGAAAGCTAAGTAAATTGTGGCGCAATAAAGTCAACATCGAGCTATTTAAATTGCCTGCAAGTCTATCGTGAGCTAATGTAACTTATGTATTACATTAAGCAGGTACTCACTTTACTTACGTCTTAACATTACTACAAATGGCTACGGCATTCGTTCTGAAATCTACGCAAATGTATTCTACATAAAATGTAGTTTTAGTTAAGTCACTTGTTTTTACTTACACTTGAGTAACTCATGTTAATCAATTTTATTGGGTTGTTAGAATTTCGACTCTCGATGTTGAGCCGAGCATTGAGTATCTAATGCTGTGCTGTATTTCAGGCATTAAGTTAAATGTACAAGTGTTAATGCTAAATTACTTAAACCACAGACTGACATCTGGGAGTAACTTTTGTCTGAATGGCAATGTAGGTGCTACTGAGAAATTCCTGATGGAAAAAAGCCATTAACGATTTCCCTGACCCGGGAATTGAATCCAGGACCTCAGCAGCCATGATTCCGATTAAACAGGAACCTTCAACCAGTTTCCGTTTCTATATAGGAGATGTACTTAGTAGATGATGATGATAAGATCTGATAACAGAGCACCATCGTGTTTTCTTTTCATTCCCATATTATGATATCGTAGTTATGATGACATGTGAAATATGTGTGTCATACTGTAGAATGTAGGTAATAACAATCATGGATTTTTAAGCTTGAAAAATGCATGAATAGGAACTAAGTTCAAACACTGTTTTAAGCTTTCACGGTTCATAACTATATTTAAAATGTCACTTACGGGATATCTTCCGTGATTTTTATTTGTTTTGAGTTCCCGATATTTCGACGCTGTTGCAAGCGCCATGATCGCGGGTTAACTGGAGAATGCGGGTGGATGGAAAAAAATGTTAGGAGCAGACGAATCTGTCTACCCTCTTTCTTTGTCTTTTATTTTATTTTTATTTTTTTCCATCCACCCGCATTCTCCAGTTAACCCGCGATCATGGCGCTTGCAACAGCGTCAAAATATCGGGAACACAAAACAAATAAAAATCACGGAAGATATCCCGTAAGTGACATTTTAAATATAGGAACTAAGTTATTTTGCGTTCTTTCAACCTGGAATCGAATGCCAATAGTAACTTACAATTGCATGTTTATTTATTTTTAAGATAAAAATCTATAGTAACAAAACCTAAATATGTAGGTACTTCTATTGTTTATTCAGATTATAAAAAAAAATAAGCATCATGAATGGAAAAGGATGTTCAATGACAACCTAAGAAATTCTTTACCCTTTTTGTTTCTGAACAACAATGCAATTTATTATGTTACTTCACTAACATCAAGATATTTTTTCATCTATCTATCTATATAAATAAAAAGAGAAGTCCTGACTGACTGACTGACTGACTGACTGACTGACTCATCAACGCCCAGCCCAAACCACTGGACCTAGAAAGCTGAAATTTTGCACAGAGGTTCCCTTTATAATGTAGACAAGGAATAAGGAAGGATTTTTCGAAATTCAACCCCTAAAGGATTTAAATAGGGGATGAAAGTTTGTAAGGAAAACCGTAATTTTCACGCGGGCGAAGCCGCTGGCAAAAGCTAGTCATTTATAAATGTCACAATAAAAGAGAGTTTTCACAACACCACAATAACAACATACCATTGCATAACGCATGTAACACTTGAACAACACCAGTAGCAAAATAATTGAGCTAAACTACAACATCCTGCAATCAAGAAATTACATCAATCCAACACTATAAAGTGTAAATTGCCTGTATTACACACACTGCACATCAATCAATATTGATAACATAACATAACATCACACCTTTATTTCCCTGTTGGGTTCAGCAGGTGTGCGCAAAGAGTGCACTCACAATTTGCCAGCCTATTGCTTAATAATATAAATAAGTCCATTTATTTCCAATCTAAAAAATATATATATCATTAAGTAAGTAGGTAGGTACCTACCTACATGCATTTCAATTTTCTTAAATGTAAAAAGTTTTCCATTAAATAAAATAGATTCTAGTAATATTGTAATAAAATAAAACTAAAAATATTTAAAAAGTTTTTGCAGATTTTGATTTTAGTCGGGGGCATACTGTAGTTTCTGCCTATCCATGAAAAAACGCTTTCAGTATGTAAAATATAAATCGTCCATATTACGCGGACTGCATATCTATCAATATTATTGATGTTCTGCTATCTAAAAGTAATAGGTATTGATAACACCGGTAGTGCTGCCAATAATAAAATTAAGATAGCAGACATATCAGTATCAATTACTCACGTTCTTGGCGATAAGGTTAGGTGTTAGGGATTAATAATATTAATTAGGATAATAGGATGTTGTTTCTGGGGCATTTTAAGACTTCCTCATTTATGATTAAAATGGCTTTGAGTGGTCTTTCTGCGGTTATAATGGTTATCAAGAAGTTTTATTACCACAGAGAACTTTATAATTTTGATTTTTACTGCGCACGGGCGTGCAAACGAGAGCGTGGTTGTGGGAGTTGTGACGTCATTTAATATGCATATTGGTGTGGTGGATTACAGTCTACCCCCCTCAAAGAGAAGAAGCATGTGTCCCACCCAGCAGTGGGAATATTACAGGCCCACTATTAATCAGATGATTATGCAAACTGGTAAAATATACAATTACAGTATCATTTATTTTATTGTATTCCATAAGCTTATAACCATACTAGTCTATGTCACATTCACTAATGGTCAACCACTTTTTACCTTTATGCCCTGAATAATAAGGTTGAAAAGACCACAAATAGAATGGGATAACGGCAGGAAGATGAGTGTGGTAGAACCTGAGCAGACCTAATGCCATAGATATTTTCTACCAGTCAATCTCAGGCCCGGTATCCACCAAAGCGGAGATGTGTCAAGCGGAGAGGAGATTGCCAAATTCGCCCAATCACAGGAAGGGCGAAAGACCAGATGTAACTGTGATTGGTCGAATTTGGCACATCTCCTCTCCGCTTGGCACATCTCCCCTTTGGTGGATACCGGGCCTTAGGGTGGACAAAGATGCTCTGTAAGTCTTTTATTTACTTTATAGATGCAGCATCTGTACCTATTTGTGTTTATTTTTCACCTAATGAGAACAGTTTAGATTAATATAATGCAGTGTCAATTAATTAAGAATATCAACAATGATCTATGAATTAATATAATAACATTGAAAACCAATTAGCAGAGAGCTTTGTGGTCATGAATTAATTGATATGATTTAATCAAGTTTACTCTATAAAATTGCAAGTATGGTTGGATAATTGTTTCTAATTTATAGTGACTATGGAAACTTAACTTATAACACCGGTTGGGTCAATGTGGAAACACCTGGGGAGGTCTATGTCCAGCAGTGGACATGTTTTTGCTGAAATGATGATGATGCAAACTTACTAAAGTATAGGTATGCATGTACCTAGCTTAGATTATACGCAACAAGTAATGTTTGAAGAGAAATTGTGCACTTTGAATATTGTTTCCGATACCATGCCGCGTTGGAACGAATTCAAATTTTAAACGTTTGTGTTCATCGATGCGTGAAACTTTATTTGATAACACAATATTTTTTTCTTTGCCTGTATGTCTTCGATCACGTAACACATTACTTCCTTATAGAAGGGCAAACAACATAAAAAACAGTTAGACCATGAATGCAATACACAAATAAAAAATGAAAACAACAAAAAATACTTACCGATACACGTTGTCCGCTTTCTTGTAAATATCCAACACTAGCCTCAACAAAACTTTGCAAATTTTCTCACTAAACACTCACACTGTATATTTGTCCAGTTTTGTTGTATATTTCATTCAAAAATGCAAGGATAATCACAACAAAGAAAGATTTTTAAAACGATACACACACTCTTTCGTTTGTTGATTTGACATTGGAAAATTTGACACTTGACAGGTGTAAGTAACAGTAACAAATTGTCCGCTGACGTTTGGTATGTTACTAACTTCACACAGTACTTGGTCGGTACAGGAGTAAAACGTTTTGTTTTAATAGGGTATCGTTATTTAAATTAAAGATGGGAAAGTAACTTGATATTTTCTTACTTTTACATAATAATTTCTTATTTTAAAATATTTCCTAATTCGAAGGTTTTGTTTAAAACAATTACGAGTGTGTGGTTTTTGTTTCAATCCTAGATGGCGTTAAAAGCGTTTCAGCAATTAGTTTTGCAAATCATGGAAAGATGTCACTACTAAACGCTGAAAATCAGGTGGAAAGACGAAATGGAAACCGATTTTACTAACGAACTTCCATTTTTTGGGTTCCGTAGTCAACTAGGAACCCTTATAGTTTCGCCATGTCTGTCTGTCCGTCCGTCCGTCCTCGCTTAATCTTTGTGACCGTTAGCACTAGAAAGCTGTTGGTACCAATATTTCATGTGTATCAATCACGCCGACAAAGTGGTAAAATAAAAATTAGAAAAGAATGTTTTATTAGGGTAGCCTCCCTATAAGTAAAGTAAGAAGTGATTTTTTTAATAATTTCAACCCTAACGTGTGATATATTGTTGGAAAGATATTTAAAAATGAATAGGGGTTTACTAAAATAATTTTTTGATAATGTCAATAATTTCGGAAATAATCGCTCCATAAGTAAAGAGCAATGTGTCCCGTCCCCCCCCTCTAACTTTTGAACCATAAGTTTAGAAAATATGAAAAAAATCTGAAAAGAAATAGAACTTTGGACTTTCTAGGAAAATCATTTTGAAAGTGAAAAAAAAAAATTAAAAACATATTATTAAAAAAAAAACAAAATGGATACCCACCTAAACTCATAAGTGGGAACACGTATTGTGTCGGACGGGAAACTACGGAACCCTACACTGAGCGTGGCCCGACACGCTCTTGCAAATCCGACGGGGTGTTATAAATTTTAAGTTTGACGTGTCTGTGCGTGTGTGTGTGTCTGCCTGTGGCACCGTAGCTCCCGAACGCATGAACCGTTTTTAATTTTGTTGGTTTTTTGATTTTGATTTGTATAGGATTTGATTTGTATACGACTCTAAAAACTTAAATTTTAAAAAGTTATGAATAATATGACAACAAACAAGATACTATAATTATTTAGATTAATACTTAGTCATGTCGGCTTATCTACCTTAGGTGCACTTTATAAACCAATAATTTAACTATTCCTGACCGACCAATATTTGCATTGAAACAAAGGAAGCAAAATTATTATCCTGGTACCAACATTTTAATTTAATTTGTTCACATCACGATAAATGCATGCTACAGTCAAACTGAAATAAATTTTTAAATTGCTCACTTATTTAAATTGAATTAGGTACCCTATTTAATGACTTATTTACCTTAAAATAAGTTTTTATTGCACAAAAAGAAATTATACAGGAGGTACACAATTTGTGTCGCATGGACATAAAAATACACTAGGTACCGGTACTTTTTTTTGGCAGTCTATGTATGTATGTATGTTTATGGAGGTAGAGTTATTTTATAGGTAACCCAGGTTGGTTTATACGAATTATTGGGTGGGATAGGTACCCTCCCTACCTAGTAAGTTAAGACATATACCTACGTCTATTTTGCTTTTTACCCGACTACGGCGAAGCCAAAAGGAAGGGTAATGATTTTGGCAGTCTATGTATGTATATGTATGTATGTATGTATGTATGTTCCACCGTAGCGCCTAAACTACTGAACGGATTTTAATAAATTAGGTGTCAATAGATTCGTAAAAATAGCCCGGGTGACATAGGCTATATAAATTTTATAAATTCTTTTTATGACGGAATTTAAATGTCAAAAACTTACCTCAAAAAATATTAAATTGAGATAATCATCGCAAGTTTGGTATCAAATGAAAGGTCTTGGCGAGCACATTACAAATATGTATTATATTATAGTTTAAGTACACACAAAAAAAAAATAAAACAAATAAAAATTAAGTTCAAAAATCTAAAACCCGACTACTAACAAAATCGCGGTCTTAAAAGTAGAAAACAAGAAAATAATTCTTGTCTGATAATCTTCGTAGTCGCATGCCACCTTGCATGGCAATTAGCAGCTGACTTCTGTATCAATGAGAACGCCATGAAGGAGCATCAGGTAGGTATCAGTGGCATGCGACTACGAAGAATAGCAGACAAGAATTATTTTCTTGTTTTCTACTTTTAAGACCGCGATTTTGTTAGTAGTCGGGTTTTAGATTTTTGAACTTAATTTTTTGTGTGTAGAACTGTAGAAGAACTAGTAGGTACCCCTACTACGACCCTCCGTCAGAGAGTTGTATTTGAGGATTAAACTAGAAGAGTAAGAGTTACCTACTGCTACATGAGGGTTACCTCTAACTAGTTCATTATTTTGAAAGAAGATAAGATCCTAATTCAAATAGAAGGTAGCCAAGTGGGATTACCACGGGTAGCGCTAAAGTAGGTACTTGGACTTAATAAGGTTCGAAAGACTGGCCTTAAAACTGTAGGTACCTGCCTTAGCCTGCCTAGTGCTTTCATTATACAGGGTGTAAATTAATCCCTTAACACAGCCGTCAACCAAGCATTCTGTTCATCAAAATAAGTAACCCTACGCAAAAATTTTGGCTGGGTAACGACTTTTTTTTTTGGGTCAAAAATCACACGGTAAAACTCAATGTGGCACTCTTAAAACATCATGCTAGTGGATGCTTTGAATAGTAAACGGGTCATGGAGGTAAATTTAAGTAAAGTTATAACCTAATACATATTTACAAAAACAGCTGTGAAATTTTTTGACCTTTGACCCCCAATATCTCCGTAACTAGGGGATTCCCAGGAATGGTTCAAAACAAAAAAAAATTGCATTGCATGCATGTGGTGGGGAGAATAAGTGCCATTCGTTTGCGTTAAGGGTACTTTTACACCCTATAAACTAAAGGTGTTTTTGAGTCATGGTCATGTTCTGTGAAAGCACTAGAAAACCTAGAAGCTAATTGATTTCATTTTGGTTCATATTTTCCTCAATTTACAAAGCTTATTACAGCCATAACTTCATCAATGTCAGAGACATATCTAACCCTTCGGCAGCCACAAAAATCAATGACACGTTTATCCTCGATACCCGAAAATGTGTTACCAAGCAACGTGCAAACGACACAGTCTATATACCTAAGCGTAACGCACTGTATCTATTATAAATCACATGTTCTGTATGTATGTGTTGTTGTCAGGGGAATAAAGTCATAAATCACAAAAGGTCAGTACTGTATATCTAGTTAGTTCTGTAGTAAATTGCTTTGATAGTGTACTATGTACGGTTTGGCGCTTGGTCGATTTTTCGTTCTGTTCGGGGAAAGGTGCTTTGTAATCTATGTGAATGTAAACGCGGTGATTGAAAAGGGTTTTGTTTGTAGGGTTAATGATTGAAAAGGATGTATGGGGTAGATTATTATAAAGATTCTATTGAGTTAGAATGCTTTGTTTATTAATGGTTTTGTAGAAGTAGAGAATGTGTTTGGTGAAGTTATTGACCAAACAGGGCGACATTCTATGGCCCTACTTATGTACCTACTTATATGAAGTGCTTGAATGTTTTTTTTTTCATAAAATAATTCGATTTATGGATCTTATTGCCTACTTAGTAGGTACTTAGGTACTTGGTAATAAACGATTTATTTTATTTTACTACTTATTCTTTGACTTGACAGTTTCAAGACAAACAGCTAGCCTCTCGAATTTTCCCGACGTGACGAACGGTTCTCTGAAAGCGTCAGAGGTTAGCCTGCGAAATTCCAAAAATGCTCTTACGTTTTTTGTAATTTGCAGGTATCAGGCTGTATGTTGATTAAAATATTCGCAACCGTAACAAAGGGCTTTTCAATTATATTCATTAAAATTATCAAGATACTACCTACTTGAATTTAGAGGGTTGTATTGATATGATTAATGAATAACGTTCTATAAATAGGTAGGTACTTACATGTTACGGTCACGAATCGTATTTTGTTCAACATATGATACAGTCTGACACTAACCTGGAAAATGAAAAAATGCATAAAGCTCTTGAGATACCTTCTGAATAATTTTGTGCAAATCTGAAATAAAAAAGTAGTTAAAAAACTAAAAAAACCCGACTGAAAAAACTGAAAATCAAAAAACAAGCACATTTTAAATCAAACAAAACTTGGAAGCAGGCAACTTTTGTGCTTGTTTATAAGATTTTTCACTTTGAATTTCTTTTAAACATATAAGTGATATATATTTTTGTAATCTCCTTTTAAAACTCTTTATTTTGATACCCTACTCGATGGTATAGGAAAAAATATTTTTTTGAACTCCGCGATTTTGCCCCCAAAATCCGCTTTTTTTCCTTGTTTTTTTTTTATTTTAATGTAGCCTATAACACTCGCGCCATCAAGACAAATCTAACGACGTATGTTTCATTCAAATCCCTTCTTCCGTTTAGGAGTTATGAGGGAACAAAGAAACAGACATACATACATACACGTCAAACACATAACCCTCCTTTTGGGCTTCGCCGCAGTCGGGTAAAAAGCATGTTCTTCATTCTGTATAATAGGTAGTATGCCTTCAACCCTTCAAGTAGAGAGGTACGGTACCTATCTGAAAAAACGGCAAAAAAAAACGCGTTTGTTGTATGGGAAAATAAATATTTAGGGGTTCTAAATAAATAATAATTAAAATAATTTTATTGTGTTTTTAGTATTTGTTGTTATAGCGGCCACAGAAATACATAATTTGTGAAAAATTCAACTGTCTAGCTATCGCGGTTCTTGAGATACAGCCTGGTGACAGACAGACGGACGGACAGACGGACAGACAGCGAAGTCTTAGTAATAGAGTCCCGTTTTTACCCGGCTGTGGCGAACCCCAAAAGGAGGGTTATGTGTTTGACGTGTATGGTATGTAAGTACCTATGTATTTATGTCTGTTTCTTTGTTCCCTCATAACTCCTAAACGGATGAAGGGATTTGAATGAAATATATGTCGTTAGATTCGTCTTGATGGCGCGAGTGCTATAGGCTACATTAAAATTAAAAAACAATGCTGATTTTGGGGGCCATATCGCGGAGTTCAATAAAAAAATAATCCAATACCATCGAGTAGGGTATCAAAATAAAGGGGTTTAAAAGGAGATTACAAAAATATATTACAAGTATATGTTTAAAAAAATTTCAAAGTGACAAATCCTATAAACAAGCACAAAAGTTAAAATTCTGCGAAGAATTTTACGCGACCAACGAAAGAACAAACACAAAAGAACTAAAAAGTTGGAATTAAAAAAAGTAGTTAAAAAACCAAAAATCCCGACTGAAAAAACAGAAAAGCTAAAAACAAGTTTTGTTTAATTTAAAATGTGCTTGTTTTTAGCTTTTCTGTTTTTTCAGTCGGGTTTTTTTGGTTTTTTAACTACTTTTTACCCTTACGGAACCCAAAAAAAACAAAATCCTGTCAACAAATAATGATTACTTAGATGATTAGGTACTTCTAAAAGTAGGTATCTTTACGTGTTTCGAAATAAGTGGCAGCACAAGCACCCATTTTTTATTTTTCTCGTGTCTTTCTTGATTTGCAAATTAGGTAAAATTTTTATAGCACTACGCCCACGTCTTCATCAATAGCTCAAATTGTAATAGGTAGCTCAGTTAAGGCGCAGATAAACGACTTTTAATGATTTTATATTGAACATCACGTCTAAACTTCTAGTCTTATTTCTTTGAAAAAAATATATGGTATACTAGACAATTTTATTCATAATTTGATATGTGAAAATGTGAAATTATATTTTAATAACATAGTGTAATTAATTTGTAAAGTATTGTCTAACGTGGACAAAAAAACGATAATCACGCAAAAACTATGGGGCATATTTACATGAAACTTTAATCATATAAAAGACAATTTAATGACCCATATTTTAGTATACGGCTTTTATTTGTATTGTGTTTGATAAATCAAGGTGGGTTGTTTTTTCGAATAATCTTGGTGCGCGTGCGCGTTGAAGCGTGGCTCTGGCGGGCGACGGGCGGCAGTGTATCGCTGACTCCCTCAGCTCCTCTATCGGCCTATATCGCTGTCTCCTCCCACTCGCTCAAGGGCGCGGGCAGTTAATGTCGCCTTAATATGGTAAATATATTTTATAGCACCCACGAATAGAGCATCTTTCTGTCAGTAAAACAATTTTAGATTTTTTTCATTATTCGTTCCGGAGATTACCCCTACATACAAACTTACAAAATTACAATCCCTCTTTTTATTATAAGTAGGTATAGAAAAAAACACATTCCCAGAAGCGACATTTCTGTACATCAAGTTAAAATATCGTCTGTCGAAGTACTCGAAGTAAGTACCTACCTACGTAGGTTTGTACCAGATTGATTGAATTGAAATTCTACTGCGCTATTGCCGGAGACTGACTTCCTCCAGTCGACCAACCTTCAGTTTTATACCCCAAATGCTTCATACCCCAGCCCATAAACCTATCATAGAGCCCCCCATAAAATAGGTACCCAAAACGGTTAAAAACCATACAAAAATGAATTTATTTGATAACGTATGGGGACGTCGCGTGCCGTACCCAGCCATACGAATTTCTATGTAAATGTCGACATGCATGGCTCATACATACGTGCATTGATAGCATCAGTTACTGATAAAACGGTTATTTAAATAAAATAACCGTTTTTATCGTTATTTTACCTGTAAGTACCGTTATATAAAACGATATCTAACGTAACCATCAGTAGCCTAAATACTTATTTATGTTTACGTATATTATCGTTTCATTTGAACGTTAACAACCCTTTAGTTTAGTGTATAAGTAGGTACTTGGTTTTGGGGGAACCCTTCTCAAATGTTGATAGTAAATCAGAAGTTCCGTGTTTTATGAAAATTAGCGAAGTCACGGTCGGTTTAGCCACGTGGAACGTGATTTGATCTACAACCACTACTTTAGCTTGACAATTTATTGAATATCCTGGTAATACCATTGATCAAGTTTTAAGCCCTTTGCTTATCGATGTTTTACAGATTTAAGTTTGGAATCGGAACCCCAGTCGGTAACGTTTTGATACAATGTTTGTATTTTCAACCGTTCATATTCTTTGACTCTTGAATCTTGCTTCTACTTTCTTAACTATGTTTTCCTACATTAATATGATTAATAAAAATCTTACCTACATCATCATTAGCTCATTATAATTATGGCAACTTCAAGATATTGACCCTCATGCTACACACACGCTGCATTATTACATGAAAGTCGCCATGACAGAAAACCAGCCTACGAGGCTTCGAATGACCCCATTGTTTCATTTCCTTCATTGAATATAAATAGAAATAAAATCAGCATTTTAACACCCCTCCTTCAGAGAGGCTCACGGCATGCATAACACGGCAACTTTATGTCCCATCTGACGCTATTGCGTGATTTCTTACTCTTTGACTGACACGGATGCACAGTCGTATTTTAACGGCCTATCGATGTTGAAAATCTAAAGAAATGAAGCTTACACGTAAAATATAAGCAAAAAGTGCAATATTTTGACAGATATGAAACGGTTTATGGAAAAAAGAATTCAATTAATGGGAACAAGGGGAGGTTTATGGAAAAAAAAGAGTTGAAATAATGGTACCTACTTTAACAGATAGATGAGTTTAAAGGGTGCGTTACAATCGCTTTCTGGCAAAGACAGGTAATGAAAAAAAAAAATTATGTTATTTTAATTTTATGAGGTGGGACAGTTGTCAAAAGATTTATTCACCTACACCTTATTTTAACACGGAGTTATGTACCTGAGTTATATTACTCCCCTCTCCGTCAAATAAATATTATATTTGTCTGTGGAAATATATTCGTCATAGAGAAAAATGGTCTGGAGTTTTTTCCATAACATGACGAATGTTACATTGCCATGTCAAACATAAGTTATATTTGGGACACATAAATCACCAGTAACAAATCCGATTTCCCACATACGAAACCGAAATTACCCACGCGCATGAACAACAAAAGCCACCTAATCTGAAGGAAAACTTAGAACTATTTCGCCTGAACTTTTATTCATATAATATGTCATGCGTTTGTGCCTGTTCTATTTTCAAAATGATATCATAAGCGACAAATAGCGTGTTGTCACGATGAAATGGATGTCAGAGTGACTTTAATACTGGCTGTATATTTCTCCTTCCTTGGTTTTGAAAGATAGGACCCATGATGGATGCCGTTTGTCATTTCTTGTACTATTCGGTTATTCGCATTTCAAACCTTTGGGAATGATTGGATAAATTTTGGTATTTGTTTTGAAATAAAAGCTAATCGCAATCCCAGAAACTTAAGTTTGGTAGGATTTTGTTTTTTGCTAGGAAACACAAGTGGAAAAGAACTTTGCTTTCGGAAGGAGGTGACAAAAAAATCAATGAAACAAACAATAGTCCCCGACACTAAAGTTTTTTTTTTATCAAAAATGTCTTTTCGAGGTATTAAACGCTAAGAAACACTTGGAAACGCCATCAAAGTAAAAACTAAAAGTCAAGATATATCTAATAACACAATTTACTTCTTAGAATGTTCCTACAAGGTTTTTTTTTCCTAAACCGGAACCAACTATAGAAAACGTTTTCTCTAACAAAACCACGACCACCACATCAAAATCCCCAAGGTTTTTGCACGTAACACGTCGATCCAACTTTATCTACGTCGGTGCTAATGGCAACAGCAACAAACTTGGTAATTAAGCATTGTATCAGCTTCGTAATCGGCAGTCGACGGTGCCTCGTACCAACTATTTGAACTGGGTTAGCTAGCACATGGCTAGCACGTTACTCCACAGCTATGCATTATCTTGACTAACCGCTTGGCCACGACTTACAGGTCCAAGCGACATGCGTGTAGCGTTAGCTACTGTTTATGATGCCCTCACGATCCGTATACTCGTTTTGCTTCGCCCACGTGCCAACATCAGGCAAACTCACTACCATTTTAGGCCTAGATAGAGTGGTATTGCCACGATGCAGGCTACGCGACCTTCTTATTTTTTATGGCATGGGGCAAGCCGGCCACATTATTACCAAATCATTGAGCCTCATCCTGAAAGCCAGACTCAACAGAAGAGACCACGTGAAAACGGAGAGACAATGAAGCTCGACAATTAAGGTCCCAGACAAACAATTATTTAACTGTCTTGGATCCCGCAACGAAAAAATCTGAAAAGATATAACGGAGGTGTAGGAGAAACATAATTTCCACTTCAACGCAATGCAACCTCCTGAGCTGCGGATCCTCAAAGTAAACAAGCAACACACGCGCAAGCTTATTGTTTGACGCTTGTCGCGTCGCCCGTTGTCGTGGGCCGCCCGGCCGGACCGATTCTTGGTATGCTATATGGTATGCTAAAAGCTAAGTTAATCGCTTTCATGTGTTGAAAGAATGTTTCATGTGTAGAAAAACTGTTTTTGATTAAGTTAAGCAGGAAGTTGAAGGTCTCCGTATGTTTTACTTATGTATACCTAGCAATGAATTCACATAATTATATGATTGAGGCAACATGAGGTTACTGAATGCTATATTAAAAAAAAAAAAATGCAAAATATTGGCAGTAAACTCTTCTAACACTGACTTATTGCTTTAGGAAAAATTAAAATATAATTATACACATTTCATTTTTTAATTATGATGATGAATTGATGAATGATGATGTACCTACAAAAGCTACCCATTTGCCCAACTATCGGGAATTACAACATGAAAGTAATAGCTACTCACAATATAACTAAGATAGTTTAACAACTGAGCAAACTGTTAATTTCCCCGTAAATGATTTATTTTCCACAGATAATGACAAGCAAGCAAGCTATAGACAATGGTAAGCAGATCAGCATGGCAGCCAGCGCCATAGCACTTCGAGGAGTTCGCATATTCCTGTCAGCCGGCAGGCACGCGGCAGACCGCTCGCAGGCCCAGGGCGCCACCGCTGCCCCGAGGCCGAAGCCCAAGGGGAAGAAACCGGTGGTGGGAAGCAAGTTGGCACCGAAAGTCCTCGAAGTGCTGTTTAAGACTACAAGGTTCAGCAAGTAAGTGCGTGTAATTAGAATTATTGGTTTCGCGGGTGATTATAAATTTATAACCCAGTGATATTTTTGTTCTACTTCAAGAAAAAGTCTCTATGTGGGATCTAAAGCAACTTCCGTTGCCCCGGATTAGTACCGGCCCGCTTAATTTGCTGGTTTCGTCCCAGGGATGCGTAATGTGAAACAGTTCAACTGTTACGGTTACGAAAGGCGCACGCGGAAAACTGCGTATCATCTTCTCGGGTTCAAAATGATAGGGGAGCGACGTATGTCACCTTTTCTTCTCTTGGGCTAAGCTCTTTTCGAAGGGATATCGCACGATCTCCTACAAGGTGGCTTGCGTATTGGCCGAATCGATGGCACGAGGAAGCCAAAGAATAAGGTGAAAGACTGGTGCAGCGACAAGCAACTCTGTGACGGTCTCATCTCCGTCAAATGATGGTAGCGGAATAGCAGGGGAGGCTAAAGTTTGTGTTTTATTTTTGGTTATCCAGTCCCAGTTGAAATATTTGCAAACATATTTGAACCACCTTTATCTCAATCTCTCAAACGCAATCACAGGTTGAAGTAATCCCTCGTACGTCATTTGTTTCGAACGAAGTGAAGTCGACAGGTTCAGACTGTTCTGGGTTGTTAAGCTGTATGTCGTCGAGTGTAGCGAGGCGTGACGAGTAATGGACGTGCCAAAAGACGGGAACTCAGTTGGTAGCACAGGTTGATAGAGTGCTGATTAGATGCGAAAGGCGAAGATGTGGATTCACGTAAATAAACATGAAAAATTCTCTGATAGACAAATCATCATCATCGTCCCCCCCCCCCCCCCTTATCTCCAAAACTGCTGAGGCTAAAATTTTAAAATAAAAAAACAAAATTAGTTCAACACTTACTCCACTCCAGGAAAACCCATAAGAAGTCTATAGTGCTAAAATAAAATGGAAAATCTCTAAATATCTACTGTAATTGTACGGAACCTTTCATGTGCAAGTCCGACTTGCACTTGGCCAGTTTTTTTATTAATTTATTCTCCAACTAATATGTCTAAAGATGGGGGGAAAATAATTTTTGCCGTTAGGTTGTCTGGTAAACCATAACGGACATTTTAATTCAGTTTTGTGGTATTTTCAAACATTTATTTGTTAGCAACTTAATTTCGTCTTTTAAATTATTCATAATTGACTTTTTACGGGGCAACCTCATAAAAGGACTCCCGCAACCCATAATCAACCCTTCGACGAGTACCTAATAAAAAAATTACAGCTCCATAAAATCGAAAAGGACGTTCGGCATAACATCATCAAGAACCACGTATGCCTATTGACACGTGTTTAACCCTAAATGAACCCATTGAATTGGTAAACTATAAACGATCGAAGGTTACTATAATACAACCCCCAGTTACTCGTAGCTCAGTAGGGCGGCTATAGGCGACCCGGGCAGGTCGCTTCGGTCATAAAATAATCCGGGTACGGTAGTATGAAACACGTGAAATGACGCCTCATAAGAAACTAAAGGAGAAACACCTCGATGCGTTGTATAGACTCACTCATTTTAACAAGTGAGTGGCAGTTTAGTGTTGAAAGTTTGTTTTTCAGTGTTTGAAAATATTGTGAAAAGATTGAAGTTTTTATTGTGTCCGAAAAAGTTTTTTGTTTAGTTTTTTTTTTAATTCAAATTTGAAAAACGAAGACTTTTGTTCTCGTTGAAACGGTTTTCATTTATTTATTTGCGGTATTATTTTTGTCTTTGCAGCTGGCCGTTGTATTTTGTTTAGTCACCTTTTTTCGACGAAGCTTTTTTCTGTCGCGTGTACGTTTATATTTCATAGAGTACAAACACTAGGTCACAAGTCCCAGTGCCTAGGTTACACAATAAAGTGCGTGATAGCTATCTAGTAGTTTACGAGGGAACTCCTTCTATTATGTAGGTTCAGTTGTAAAACGGACAAATTATTGTGTCGCACACTGAGATAGGCACTGACATGTTTTTTACGAGTATTTGTACTTTTATTGCGGTGTTATTTTTTTTTGGTTACTATAGAAGGTTGTGAGACCCTCCCTTCTCACAACCTTCTATAGTAACGTATAGTAAGTATTAAACTGAAAGTCTGGATATATTTTAGACTACCGTACTGTGAGTTAAAGCGAGTTTTACAACTATGGAAAATGTGTTACATTTCCTGTCAAAGAGTTAAACGCATAAAACGTTTTGTCTGAGTCTGACTGTCTGAACTTTTTATTAGGCTCAAGCTATATCTTCAAGGCGTAATTAAAAGAAGGCAAAACTTTTAAGTAAATTACTTATATATTATTGTTCAAATTAGGTCAGGTAGAAAAAGCTGCGATTTATTGTCCTTCAGATTTGTTCGAAACCAGACAAACTCTTTACTTAGTGCACATTTAAAGAAATACGTTTACTTATAAAATATCGCAAGGAAACCGGCAAATTATCCCACATTGAAAAAAAAATGGTAGTTCAAGACCTCTGTTATTACCTACCTATTTCCTCATGTGTCCCACCAGTGGTGGCGGTACTTTTATACAATACAAGCCTACTAGCTTGGTATAACCTTCTACTTTTCGTCATATTAAGGGTTTCTGAACAGTTTGCATACGTGCTTGCTTTATTGTTGGCCCTCAGGAGTGCCACTGCCCAACAGTGGGAGAATTCTAAGCTGATTACACTACACTTATACTAAATCTGATTATAAAAGATCTTCCTTCTTCCAGGGCTGAAATCGAAGCCTTGTACAATATGTACCGTCGGCTGGTGATCACCGCGCAAGCTGCGGCACCGGCCACCGCTATTGGACATCCACCCAAAATAGATGTGAGTATTGTAGATTAGCTTAGTTCTTTTTTTGTAGTGTGTATGACCAGATGCAGTATGAACGTGTACGAGTCAAAAGGAGTATGTAATGATCCAAGAACTCGCCTGAGTTCTGTGGTTTACCAAGGGAAAAAGGCAAAAGTTTTTAAAATTTACATGGTTTCTAACACTAGAAGAAGATCATAGCGTAGATAAAAAATAGCGATTACAAAGTAGTAGTGGCTTAAAAAGAAAAGAGAGTCAAGTCAAGACTTTTTAAGACCTTAAAAAGTCTGTGCTTTTCCGGGCATGAGTCTGAGATCTTGTAAAGTTTGACACTACCTTGCAAATTCTGGCTAAGAATTTTTTTTTGTTTTTTGGTGGGTGGAAAATCAACAAATAACCGCCCCCGCTCGGGTTAGGGGGAAACTGGCCTCTGGTCCGCGGCCAAGATTACACGGAGTGGGAACAGTAGTGGAAAACTCGACCGAATGCGTGGGCCAGAATACCATGGGAAAAAAATATCGTAGTTAAATCGACCCATTCATTAAATTGAAAAAAGGTGCGAAATAAAACGTAAGTATCAAAGTCCCACAAACTACCAGGAGAACAGAAGTAGGAAGGAGGTATTGGAATCTTTAAATCAAATCTAAATTATTATTCATTTCTATAATACCATACACATACAGTATGCAATGGTTACACTAATTATTCACCGTTCTGGCCTTGTGGTAGTTTTTGGGACTTTACTATCCTAGTTTCCTATCAGCAACAAAAGAAAGGAATAATTTAGATTTGATTTTAAGATTCCAATACCTCCTTCCTACTTCTGATCTCCTGGTAGTTTGTGGTTCTTTACTACCTATCCTTAATTTTTCATCTCCAAAAAAAAAATGTTTTCAATACATATTTTGATACAAGTATACCTACGTTTTATTTCGCACCTTTTTTCAATTTAATGAAATTAAATCCCAATGGGTCGATTTAACTACGATAATTTTTTCCCATGGTATTCTGGCCCACGCATTCGGCCGAGTTTTCCACTACTGTTCCCACTCCGTGTAATCTGGACCGCGGACCAGAGGCCAGTTTCCCCCTAACCCATTCCTTCTTCGCCCTTGTGCCGAGGCCACGTCATCTCTTTCGATAATCCGCAGCCCCGACGGGATCCGCACTTCCGCAGCCTCGATGGGGGCTAAGAAAACCTTCTGTTGAGAGTTTTCCTGCTATCGCAAAACGCAAATTAGTTTATAAAGCAATACATTCGCCGCACCTCCCCTAATGATATAAATTGTACTCGTAGAATCGTACTGAACTCAAACCTTAATGGTTCCATAATAAGTTGCTTCAAAACAAAGAAACAATCAAACAGCTCAACTTGAACCAATATTCATAAAACTTCATAACCTCACTTTTCAAATCGCTACTCTTTTCAACATCAACTATCAATAACAATAAATATTTGAAATATAGGTTAAACTAGCTGTTGCCGCTGGCTTCACCCGCTATAACTCGAAAATTATCCCACGGGAAGATAAAATCGGAATAAAAACTATCCTATAAGTTAATGCAGGTTATAAGCTATCTGTGTACCAAATTTTATCCAAATTTGTTTGGTAGTTTTTGCGTGAAAAAGTAACAAATATCCATCCATCCATACTTCCAAACTTACGCATTAATAATATTAGTAGGATGTAGTTTAAATAAAAATGGTTGGGGTTATTTCACGAGCGCCATTATTGTTTATTGGCAATAACATCACGGTTTAACCGCTGGGTACACGGCAGGGAGGCAGGCAGGGAGGTGTATCCTGCATCGCGTGCGTTCATATGGTTAGGGCAGGAATTGGGCCACGACTGGTTGTTCTATTATGAAGTTGTAATGGGGTTATCTATGGGAGTTTGTAGTTGTTGTAGCAGGTAGATATGTTATTTTTCATGTAAAGGATCTGAATGTAGTAAGCCATTAGTAAGCCATTTGAACTACAAGCAGTGATAGCCTAAATTGTGGTGTGACCGTCATCTTGCCAAATCATAGGACCCGAGTTCGAACAATAGACCTTCTAGACACGCTTCTCGTGACCCAAGGGCTGGCTTTTATCTTGGCCAGAGGCTAAGTGTTGCCATACAACGAGGCAATGCCGCCAGTCTTTTGGGCACATTACCGGCTGACAGCGTTGAGGAGCAGTATTTCGATGCCTTTTTATAGTTTATTGTTAGTTTAGTTTATTTTATAGTTTTTAATTAATTTAATCTGAAATGTGAAATAAATGAAGGTCTTTACAGAGATAAACATATCATAGGACCTGTGATTTTTCAAACGGAAACCAGCATGCCTGATAGATATTTCTCGACGGCTGCATGTAAAGCCAAGTCAGAGATACTCTGACACCAGGTAAGCACTAACCACGTGATAACGAGGAAGTAGATTTCCACTAGAGATTATATATTCTGTGCTAAAGAATAAGTAATAGGTATCTATGAATGTACGTAAGTACAGAAAGATTTGTTAGAAAAATGATACCTCTAAATCGATCGAAATCATTGTTTTATTACAGCCAACAAATATTCTGACTCTGATTAGGTAAATATACATTTTACACAAAACGGATATTTTGTAAAATTTGCATGTATTTTGATAACATCACGGAAAATTCGCTCAAAATAACATAGTGCATGATATTTCATTAAATAAGTGCCTATCATTAATTTAATTACGTTCTGCGGTATTCACGGAAATGAAAATGACATTTTAGACAAATTGGCTTCACATTTAAGTTAATTAAGGTTTAATTTACTATGACATTGACGATTATTTGCTGTGGCATGGAAATCGGGAAATACGGAAGTAAAATTTCGATAGAATTTTGTAGAAATCGAGTTATAAATTACGTTATTTTATGGAATAGGGAAATTGATTCACAAATGCACGTTTAAATGTAAATTAAATAATGTAGGGAAGCTCGATAGACGGGGTTCTTCTTCTTTACCGTGTGGTTTGTCCTAACCTGGACTCAGTTTTTATGACGCCCATGGATCTCTGACTTGGCTTTACATGTTGTTGAGAAATATCTCTGAGGCATGCTGGTTTGAGAGCAGTGGTGGCCCAGTGGTGGCGGCCCCGACTTACGAACAGTGAGTCGTGGGTTCGAACCCCGTCAGGCGCATTACTTTGTGTAATTTATTTCATCACCACTGCTCTCAAAACGGTGAAGGAAAACATCGTGAGGAAACCGGCATGTCTTAGAACCAAAAAAATCCAAGACATGTGACATTTACCAATCCGCACTGGGCCCGCGTGGTAGATTATAGCTCATCCCTCTCCTAGAGAGGAGGCCTGTGTCCCTGCAGTGGGAACATTATAGGCTGATGATGATGATGATGCTGGTTTCCTAACGATATTTTTCTTCACGGAAGAAAGTGATAAAATCTACAAATCCGAGAAATCAGAGGTGCGTGATGGACGGGGTTGGGAGTTTGGACATAGACTCTCAAACGGTTACCATGAATTTTGAACAGGGGTCCAAAATTCATGGTGACCGTTTAATTTAAACCAACAATAATTCATGGTAACGTTTATTAAAACCTGTGACAAACGACACGGAGGGCAGTGTCGAAATTTGTCACAGGTTTTCATCCCACTCTTTGAATTTCTTATTTCTCGATTTCTAAAGACAGACTCCAGAGGTTCTAAAAAAAAACACATACATCCAATGCACCTGGAGGTGCCAGCCCTGAAACATTATACTGCGCTAAGAGCTACATTATTCTTATACAGTTCGTTCCAATACGAGAGATCAAAACCACACAATAGCGTTAACCTCAGTTATGTGTCTCAACTACGACCCTGCCTGACATAGCGGTTTTGGTAGGAAGAATTATTTCTACAGAGTATTTTATTTTTTATTACCCTGTAGTCTAGCCAGAGTTATTTATGCTGTCCAATGAGTTATAGTACCGTGAACAACTAAATATATCGGCGTTTTACCTGAAATAAAACGCTTATTAAACTACTTACCTTATTCGAAGCATAATTAAACAATTGAGATAGGCTGTATCTTGTTTCCTGTGCCATTTTTCCATACATTTCTAGCCGTTTAGCTCTCGTGACGTCACCGGGGCAGAGAGGGGAGGGCGCTTGCGAGCGCGCGAGCCTCTGTCTTGTTCATTGGATGATTGACTTTGTCACCAGGCAGAAATTACTATTATGCTTCGAATAAGGTAAGTAGTTTAATAAGCGTTTTATTTCAGGTAAAACGCCGATATTAAACCACTTGACCGTTATTCGAAGCATAATTAAACAATTGAGATGTGTCTGTTATCGCCTGGTGACGTTCACGATGAACGCCAATGTGTAGGGTTATCTATAGAAAAAGAGAATGTAATAGAAAAGGTATTGTATTATTAAAATAGAAAAAACAACATTAAATACCAAATTAATTAGCTAACTCACTGGATTAAATAGACCAGTAATGCTGTTATTCCTAGAAGAATCCAAAACTTGTCGCTTATAAAATCGTATAAAAGTATTAGAGGACCTCCAATTTCCCCGAGCCATAATATCTTCTATGGGGAAGTTGTCTAACCAATTCTTAGAAGCAACAGCGGACCGGACACTTCCAGGAGTAGCAACAATGCCTGCCTGACGCATCAGGGTTTTTATCCAGCTTGCAATAACCGTTCGTGAGGCTGCACGAGCTGCACCTCTTGTTGTGATAAACAAGTTATGACATTTTGCTTCCTGACGTCTAATGGAAAGCAGTGATACGGTCTGTTCAACCCAGAATGCTGGATCCAAATTCTTATCACCATTATTTTTAAATAATCTCCATCCTGATTGCCTATGGTCAGATGAATCAGTTTTAGACCCAAAGGCAGGCCACAAAGTTATGAAATCGTGCTCTGATGATTTTAAATAATTATCTTTATCAGTCATAAGGAGGGTCAAGTCATGAATACGTCTACCAGAACAGAGTACTAATAGGGCAGCTGCTTGACTCGATACATCAAAAATATTATCACTATTTATAGTTCTTTTGCCAAGAAAGGAAACAAAATCATCAATATTCCAGATGGGCAACTTGGAATCAATAGGTTTTTTAATTGAAATTGATTTCAAAACGTGTTTCACCAAAACGTGATTACTCAGAACACCTGAATTATTTACATTGCAAAGGGTAGAGACCACGGACTTATGTAACATTATTGTGTTATAAGACAGTTTATGTTTTATGTGCAGATCAGCTAGAAAACGAGCTAGGTCAGAACCTGAGGGGCTCTTAGGGTTAACACTCCTAGCTCTACACCATAAGACCCAGCGGTTCCATGCAGGCTTGTAAGTTCTCAGGGTGGAAGCGCGCCAAGAACTCTTCAATAGATTTATTTGAGAATTATCCCAATCACCTAAATCCTGTGTCCACCCCCACATTTCCATATTTCCAATACAAGATCCTGGACGCGAGGTGGTGGTAGTCCTGTTGTCACATCGATTAATACTTTGTCCAGGTTTTGTATTGTGAATGGTGGGGCTAAAGCCCGGGCTTTGAGATCGCCGCGCCAGAACACTTTTTCCCACCTCGGTGCTACCAGTAAGTAAATTCCCGATGCCTGATTGAGGTAGCTCAGAACTTTGGGTATCAGAAACGGGGGCGGGAACACCCATGCCAGATTGAATGTCCAAGCAATCGAAAATGCGTCGTGGGCTACAGCTTGTTTGTCGTTCTGATCCTTCGATACGTAACGTGAGACTACGTGGGCTTTGCTGGAAGCAAACAGATCCACTTGGGGAATCCCCCATTTCAGGAATACTGTTTTTGCGACTTCGGGCAACAGATGCCATTCGGGGACCTGGCGAAACCGTGATAAGTGGTCGGCATGGCTGTTGTACCTCCCCGGAATGTAGTGCACTTTGATTTGAATCTGGTATTGATCTATCAAGCAAAATAGGTCGTAAGTTATGTCCATCAATTGCGTGGATTTGGTCCCCCCTTCGTGACGGAGATACGCTACTACCGTGCGATTGTCGCATTGTATGGTGACTGTAGATTGGCTGAGATACATTGAATGACTTTGGAAGACCTTCAATATTGCCAACATTTCTTTTACGTTGCAGTGAGCATATTTCTCGTTTTGAGACCAAGTTCCGCTTAGGGACTGGTTGTCTATCTGGGCGCCCCAACCTAAGTCGGAGGCGTCCGTCGTGATAAAATGAGACACCGGTGCGTGGTGTAGAATTGACGGATGCTGCAAATTCTGGGCCCACCATTGTAGGTCGCCCATTGCGTCTGCTGGTACAGAATATACCTTGACAGAATTGTTGAGATCTAGAGTGTTTACGAATTTCAATAGAGCTCGATAATGCAATCTCCCTCTTTGAACGACAAAACTCGCAAAGTTTAGAGCTCCTATTACGCTCTGCAACTTTTTTAGGTCTGTCTTTCCCAGATCTACAATGTGGCGAATTTTCGCCATCAACGAACTTACTTTTTCCTTTGGTAAACATTTGAGGTTTAACCAAGGGTCCCACAGCACACCCAGATAAACCAGAGATTTCTTTGGTGTTAAAATGGATTTTTGGAAATTTATTTGCCACCCCAGATATTGTAATGTGTTTACCAGAAGGGTGACGTGGCTTTGGAGAATTTCTGGGTCTTGGTGAGCCAAAAGAAAATCGTCGAGAAATACCAGTATTCTCACACCTTTGCTTCTCATTACTTGGGCAATCCAATTTGTCAAACTGGCAAAGGTTTTTGGAGCCGTGCTGAGACCAAATGGAAGGCAGGTCATTTGCAAAAGCTGTTTGTTGTAAATAAGGCGTAGGAAGCGCCTGTGGGTCTTTGCTATGTTGAGGTGGAAGTATGCCTGGGAAATGTCCAGCTTGCACATCCAATCTTTGGGCTGAATGAAATCTGGGATTCGGAATACGTTTATCAGACTGAAAGGGGTGGTCAGTACGAATTCGTTTAAGGCTTTTAAATTGAAAATCGGTCGGGCCGATCCATCGCTCTTTGGCACCAGGAAGAGGGTGGATAAGAAACTTGGAGTTGGACTTACAATTTCTAGAATTCCTTGATTCAACATTTTTTGAATGATCACCGTCATTTTTTTCGACACTGGTGTGTGAAACGCTTTGTTGTCTAAGTTGGGCATAATTAACGGAGGTTTTTGCTGAAAGGGTATACGGTACCCTTGAATTATTCGAACAAGAAATTCTGGTGCATGCATTTGCCTCCAATGGTCGACGAAATTCGATAACTGACCGGCTTGAAATAAGTTCATGTCAATATTTATTTCGCTTGGCATTGAAGCCTGAAGGTGATGACCTTCGCTTATGACTGCCACGTCTGTGGGCGTGATATCTTTGGTTCTGTCTTGCTCCGCGAGAGCGAAAGGAACCTCTATCCACTGTGCCACTACCCTGCTGAGGATAATTGTAGTACGCTTGGGCCGGTCCTTGCGAAGGACATTGTATATTATGTTGCAAAAAGCCACCCTGCGAGGGGACATTACAGTTCTGACAGCCATGTGCGGGCATGCTAGTATTATAGTTCTTACCCTGCGAGGGTGGAACCGAATGCTGCCCCTGCGAGGGACGGATAAGCCATTTTCCAACTTGCGAAGTTGAGGCCAAACCATAAGCCGATTTAGATGAGCTAGGCGATTTAGAAGCAGGCCAGAAGGCCTTTTTGATACCACCAACTTTTTCTAAAGCGACAATAAACTGCTCAGAGTTAAATAAGTTGACCTCAGATGGAGGAATCTTTCTAATTGATGCCTTAACTAACGGGTCGCGAACCGCATTTGTTATACTATCTCTGCGCATTTGTATGGTTTCAGCCCTATGTCCACAAACCATCTGCAAAAGGTCTGCCGAAACCTTGCTAAATTCACCGGTAGTAAAAATATCATTAAGCTTTTGGTTTATAGCCTCGAAGCTAATTTCTTCTTTCTGGTCTCGGACCCATGTCATAAAAGCACAAAGTTCCTTCTTTAACGACTCTTTTTGCTTTAACAAACCGTAAGTTAATGAAGCATAAGCTCTCTCTGAGTAGCTTAAGTGCTTAAGTGTGTCATAGGGTCTAATCTCCTCGTTTGCCTCGAGTTCGACGAAACCCGGGTTGTGGTTATAGGACTTTTGGGTTTCCGCGTAACGTACTTCACTCCAGTCCGGTTTATTAAAAAACTGAATTTCTTTTAATACGTTTACGTAACGCACGTCAGCCTTTGGAATAGCCGGTTCTTTAAGTTTAATCTCAACTCCCAAATTATCAAGAAAATTACTACCTTCTTGATCGAAATCATCCTCGGCAAAGAGGGAAATAGCATCTTCGGCCACTGGCACACTATTATTAAAATACGGATTAGGCAAATCACTGATTTGTTGCACTGTACGCTCTGAGCGGCGACGCTTGTGCTTGCCCCCCCGTTTTTTATGACGGCGGCGACGCACACTTTTATGTTTTGACCTATGGTCAGAAGAACTAGATGAACTGGAACTGGTACTATCAGAGCTACTACTACTGCTGCTGGAACGTGAACGTTTACGTTTTCTACTAGGTTCCTTATTATTAGCAACGCGAGAAGGGCCTGCGACCGGTTCATCTTGTGAAATCATCTTTATTTCTTTATCCATTTCGAATTATATTTTAAACAATCGCACACCAAAACACTGGAAAAAAGTGAATATTCAAAAAGCGAACGGAAAACCGTTAATTAAAATATTCCAGCATTAATTTACTGAACACTAAAAACAGTAAAAGCAATTACACACAATAAACACTAGAAACTGTTAAATATTGAAAACTGATTGCCAGTTTTCGATCGTAAGGAAAAATAATGACGGTTAGAAAGTTTAAAAAAAAAAAAAAAAAAAAAAAAAAAAAAAAACTCACCTGCTAGGTACAACCGTCTGCGGCAAGGAAAAGAACGCCAATGAACAAGACAGAGGCTCGCGCGCTCGCAAGCGCCCTCCCCTCTCTGCCCCGGTGACGTCACGAGAGCTAAACGGCTAGAAATGTATGGAAAAATGGCACAGGAAACAAGATACAGCCTATCTCAATTGTTTAATTATGCTTCGAATAACGGTCAAGTGGTTTAATATTTGAATTTCAGTAAAAGTACAGTGCGATCAAATTATCTTGGCAGCTCTGAACATAGGCTTTGCGAAATTTTACGCATGTAAACTTGGGAATAAAACTGTTATTGCCAGATAAACCAATACTTAAACGATCAGAAAATATCTAATTTAAACAGTGAGAAATACAAATAAAATAAATATCATAACACTTTTATACATTCGTTGTAACAAAATGACCTGCACGAAGTTCGGAGCTGCCAAGATAATTTGATCGCATTGTATAAGTAAATGTAGGTAAGTTGACTGTTCAGAAGGCAACACATTTATAAACTTTTGCTTGTTTTCCTCGGAAAACGATTAATTATGCTGAAACTTGGAATACTGTGCGTATCTTGTTGTCACTAATTTATTATCTGTGCCGCACAGTATAAAGTTAGGATCCTATAATTTGTTTCTTGGGCGAATACCTTATGATATTTGATTTTGAACTTCAATCTATTTGTTAAAAAATAGAAAATACATTTATTGGCACATGCCACAAGAGTACACAATATTAAATATCCTTACATAGTATAAAACAAAGTCGCTATTTTTGTCTGTTTGTTTGTCTGTATGCTTAAATCTTTAAAACTACGCAACGGATTTTGATAGATAGAGTGATTCAAGAGGAAGGTTTTAGTATATAATTTGAACGACATCCACGCGGGTGAAGCCGCGGGCATCAGCTAGTAAATAATAAAAGAAAACAAAAAAAAAACACTTAAAATGTTTATGTATCAGCTGCTTCCGGTTAGACTGGAAGCCGACTTCAACTTAGTTGGGAAAAGGCTAGGCAGATGATGGTGCGTGTCTCACGACTGCGCCAAATAGTCTCAGTTCAGCAAAAATAAAATTTCCAAATAAATCCGACATAAAACCTTCTTCAAGAGTCAGAAATTCCTTACGCCCTTCTAAATTCCCAGGGCATAGACCAAAGCACCTTCCGAGACGTGATGCACAACACCTTCGACCTGGTGACCGAGGAAGCTATCCTCGAGCGCATGTGGATGACCTGGGAGCGGGGAACGGCAGGCGGGGAGGGGTCCTTGCGGTTCGAGTCCTGGGTGAAAGGCCTCAGTGTACTGCTGAGAGGCAACATGGAGGAAAGGATCGGATACTGCTTTAAAGTGTATGACCTGAATAATGATGGGTTTATCACGAGGGAAGAGATGTTTTTGTTGCTAAGGTAAAGGATTGTACGAGTATTTAAAAGACACTCCTGTTGTTACTCGGGTCTTGGACCAAAATGTAACAGGCAAAATGTTGATAGCATCATTTTCAAAAATACACACAACGTGTCAATTACTGCATTTTTTTACATTTATAAAAGTTATATCTTTACTACAAATTCAGTCCGTTTTTTCACCACGTTTTATAGTTATAGTCGGTAGCACCCAGCCTGTAACAATCAAAGGCATAATTATGACGCTCCCAAGAAAGTACTGAACCCACGTGCTACTTTACTTCCTGCACCTTATAACAGACAGGGGTTCTGTGTCACAGCATCGGTTGATTCAGCAAATGACTTATTTTTAGGAACTCCTTACTAAAACAGCCTGGCGACGAGGACCCCGATGAAGGAGTACGTGAGCTGGTGGAACTGGTGCTCAGGAAGTTGGACGTTGACAAGGATGGGACCGTGTCCTTAGATGATTATAGGTAAGTGTTAGGGCTGATGATCATCATCAGCCTATAATGTTCCCACTGCAGGGACTCAGGCCTCCTCTCTAGGAGAGGGATGGGCTATAATCCACCACGCGGGCCCAGTGCGGGTTGGTAGTTGTCACATGTCTTCGATTTTGAACGATGTTTTCCTTCACCGTTTTGAGAGCAGCAGTGTTGAAATAAATTAAACAAAGTAATGCGCCTGCCTGGGTTCGAACCCACGACTTACTGTTCGTAAGTCGGGGCCGCCACCACTGGGCCACCGCTGCTCTGATGATAACTGGAATTAATTAATTTGACCCTAAAGGCTTTTTTGTGCGTGGCTTGCTTGGAACGCAAGGTTTCTTCAGCGCGTCAACAGTGCGTTGTCTGCCTAGAAAAAAAAAATTGTAGCGCTTATTTAGATTCATGCGTCAACAGCGTGTTTAAAGGCAGCACACAATTTGCACCGTACCAACCGTGTAATCGAGTTGAGTGGCATGCGATTGAAGAGGCCTATATCCAGCAGCGGATTGCTGTAGGCTGATGATGATGAAACATGTTCTGAAGGTTTTCGGGATTTTGTTACGGCTTTAAAATAACTCTACTCTACGGTGTACGGTAAATTTTTGTGCACTATTACATAAGGCGATATTAACTGCCCGCGCCCTTGAGCGAGTGGGAGGAGACAGAGATATAGGCCGATAGAGGAGCTGAGGGAGTCAGCGATACACTGCCGCCCGTCGCCCGCCAGAGCCACGCTTCAACGCGCACCAAGATTATTCGAAAAAACAACCCACCTTGATTTATCAAACACAATACAAATAAAAGCCGTATACTAAAATATGGGTCATTAAATTGTCTTTTTTAAGATTAAAGTTTCATGTAAATAGTTTCAGTCATAGTTTTTGCGTGATTATCGTTTTTTTGTCCACGTTAGACAATACTTCACAAATTAATTACACTATGTTATTAAAATATAATTTCACATTTTCACATATAAAATTATGAATAAAATTGTCTAGTTTATCATATATTTTTTTCAAAGAAATAAGACTAGAAGTTTAGACGTGATGTTCAATATAAAATCATTAAAAGTCGTTTATCTGCGCCTTAATACTACAATAAATTGATTCTGCCAGCTAAAAAGTAGAATCTACCACGAGTTTCACGATCAATATCATAAGCAAAAAAGTGTACCTACACTGATGCGCCATTGAGACATACCTATCGGTGTGGTGGTGCTTTATAATTCTCATCTGGTTTATATTACAGACAAGCCGTTGAGCAAGAACCTCTTCTTTTGGAAGCATTTGGACAGTGTCTGCCCACGAAGAGACACACCACCACCTTCCTCAAGACTCTTACCAATAAGACATAGAAATATTCGTACACGATAAGATAAATACTTTGATCTATGATTGAGATCCATAAACTTTACATGGCATGTGCTGACTTGGATAAGTTGGTCTCTTGCACTTACTTTTGCCGTGTCGATGTCCTTTAGTGTTAAGATTCGTTCAGAATTCGGCCAACTAAATATCATAACTTGACCACCTCAATTGCGGTCACAAACAGGTCCCTCAAGGTGTAGATAATTTCACAGGATGCAAGACAGGACCACCGTCTACGATGGGACTCCACAATCGCTTATTATTTTATCGGACTCTTTGGTTTTGAAATAATATGGGTGAGTGATCCACCTGGCTTCGTAGTTGTCTTGTATTTGTAGTTTGATAGTTGTGCGTCAGTAATAGTCTTTATAATTATCCTTTAGCCTGACGTACGTGCTAAGTAACGTTTATAGACCTCAAACTACGACTTCGTTATAGTTCTAAGATAAAAATATGTGAAATAAGTCGTTAACTTCTCAGTTGTTAGTCTAAGATATTTTGTTATTTAGTTGATTATGGTATTTTTAACACGATTTTATTAGCTTGTTTTTACTTGATTTGTTCCTATGATAGAAGAGATGTAGCTTAACGCTTGATAGCCTAGCCATGGTAGTATTCAATCGGCGATACTGGTGATAAAAAGTCAAACATATTTTACCGGACACATTATTAATTTAAAACTATGAAATAAATTAACTAGAAAATATAAAAGGTCATCAAAAATCCGCTCCTCAACGCCTAAGAGGCTAAGTGTTGCTATACAACGTGGCAATGCCGACAATCTCTTGGGCACATTACCAGCTGACAGCGTTGACGAGCAGTTTTTTGATGACCTTTTACAGTTAAATGTCGTTATAAAACAAGAAACTCTTTGGAAGCAATTGTCAAATATAGGCCCTCTGGAACTTCGAGCAAGAATCAGGATACATTTTTAAGAATATCTTTTTTTCATCCTAGAAAATAAAAATATCTTACACGTAGGGACAAAATATTCAAAATAAATACCAAGTAACACCAAAATATACCAACAACGTTTTTATTTATTTACAAGTGCGTTTATGTCATGTTTAGTTGTACTTATTTACAATTATTCCCTTGTCTATTATTAGTAACTCAGTCGTGGGGGTCCAGTCCGGTTCCGATGAAGTCGGTCAAGATTTTGGCAGCGGTTGGAGGGAACAGGTTGAAGAGCTGGAACAAGAGATGAAGATGGTTAGAGGGGATTGTTTCCACCGATCACGTTATCAGATTGAAATAGACACGGATTACGGCGACTGTTGGAATGTTAAGGAAGAGTGATAATATTCAAACTTACTAAAAGAACATAAGAAGAGTAAGCTGTGGGTGATGATAAATGTAACCTTGGTAGGGTCATGTATTCAGTAGTAGACATCGGATCTACTTATAAAACATTCTACGTACCGAAATCTGTATGTCTAACATAATAGTAAAAGAAACAAGGGAAATAAGACGGTCTAAATGGAATTGCCAGTTGAGTAGTTTTCGAGTATGACGTTTATAAAGCTACTAAAAAGAGTTGACAAAAAAATCTAATTAGTCCGTCAGATAGATTTCCAAAAAATAATGACACATTTTTTTTTTTCACGTAAACAAAAAATTACACAGGTTGGTACATTTTTACCACGAAGTGACGTCATAAGCCCCCACTCATGATCTTTGACACGTTTTATTTTCGTAAATTTTTATTAATTTCATAAAACAAAAAAACAAAAAAAAACCCACTTATTCAATATTTTTCGATAATCTAACAGACGGACTAAACAGAATCATACGTTTTTTAGTCAACTACCCTATTAAAATAATGTCTTACCTTGTTCGAATAATACATATCACTGGGTATGGTGATCTCGTGGTACTCTCTGCGAATAGCGTCTACAATCTTATCAGCAGCGTCACCGGGCTCCACGGTCTTCATGAGTCCTTCGAACCGGATGCGTGGGTTGTGGCACAGACCGGTGTTCACGATGTATGGGAAGATTGTCGTTAGCTTGATCTGGAATTAAGAGGTAAAGTGTTACTGGAGGTCAGATACGCCTAAGCACAATTAGACTATAGTGTCCCCACTGCTGGGAGTCCAGGCCTTTTCTCTATGAGAGAGAATGGGCTATAATTCACCAAGCGGGCCCATTGCGGGTTTGTAGATGTCACATATCTTCAAATTAGATGGGAGTAAACAGGAAGGTGTATCTAATTAGATTAGTAGCCAATTGATTCCATCGTAGTTGCCAATAATTAAGGTTGGTGATTTTATCATTAATGATTTTAAGTTTTTTTCTGTATCTTTCATAGCGTTATGCAAATGAAATAATAATAATAATAATATAATAATATTCCACAACTATCACACAACGCCATCTAGTCCCAAGCTAAGCAGAGCTTGTGTTATGGGTACTAGACAACTGATAAACATACTTATATATTTCTAAATACATACATATTATAGATAAATTACACCCAGACACAGAACAAATGATCGTGCTCATCACACAAACATTTGTCCTGGGTGGGAATCGAACCCACGACCTCCGGCATAGCAGTTAGGGTCACTAACCACTAGACCAACAGGCCAGTCAAATAGTTCATCAATTGGTCATGAGACTTGTGTACTTTGAATTTCATAGTTTTAGATGCTATTTTGTATTATTACCTACAACTGCCTGAAATGTCCGTTCATTACATAAGAATTTAGTGACGTTCAAAATAAATACCTACATGTTGGCGATTTAGTCACATGCGTCCGTCATAAGTTTAGACCCTTGGGTCTAACTGTCATACAATAACCTGTCATACATCGACATCATCAAATTGTTATAATTGCAAAACTCGTTCCGTCTTATTACAAAAGGTAGTTAAACCTGGTTTAACTTAGACCTGGTTTATCTCGCATGCTGTCACTTTCTTTTGAATATTATTGAAGTGAGACGTCATGCGAGATAAACCAAGTCTAAGTTAAACCAGGTTTAACTACGTTTTGTAATAAGGCGGGTTAAGTTTGATTATTATGGATGGAAATGGATGAGACCTCTTGACGCTCGCAAGTTTCTGTGGGCTTCCTGACCGAAGCGGCCGCAGTCACGGGAAAAACCTAGTTGTCTATAAAACAAAGGTTATAAGGTAATATACATACCCCATTAGTATCCCTAACGTCTTCATGAAGCTCCACAGCAAGCGACTCCATGATGCCCTTCACTGCGTACTTGGTCCCGCAGTAAGGCACCAGGTTACGCAAACCCATCTTACCAGCCATGGACGACATGGCGACGATGTGGCCGTTGTTGGACTCCAACATCGCGGGGAGGAAAGCTTGGATCATCTGGAAGAATATAATTGGACCTATGTTAGTATTATTGTTGGCAAGAAAAAGAGAGGGTGGATTCAGGTTGATGATGAATTATTGTTGGTGTTATTACGTTTTGAGAATAGGAATATAATAATAGTCGGTCAGTTTCGTGCCCTGTTGATGGCTATTAGCTCGTCCCGTATTATAAATCTTTTTTTTTTTTTTTTGGTGGGTGGAGCGGGGGTCATCAAATGACCCCCGCTCTTGGGCAGAGCGAAGGGGAGTGTCAGACTTCTACTGACTAAAAACCGAACCCATGTTCCTTCTTTGCCACGTCATCTAGTACTAAAATCCGCGGCCCCGACGGGCCGTATTATAAGTCTTAAATATAACTGACAAAATATTAATGGAATTACAAATAAGTTTTTACAAACACTTTTAAACGAGTCTTTGTCAACTCACATGAGGACTATGTAGATTAGTGAGATGGTCTTTTATAGAAAGAATCACACAGGTTCAGGCAGACCTGTCCAGTCATTGCAAACATTAATCAGTTATTGTGTAGCTCGACTTATAACTAAAAGAGCTCAACGTCATATAATAATGAAGGTATGTTAATACCCAAGAAGCTCAACGTCATGTTATTAATTATAATTAAATATTATAGTAAATCCTAATTCTTCGGGGGTTACAGACTTTATGAACTCTGTGTCTAGAACGATTGTCACGAGTTTTATCGTTGACCACTTTCAAATATCCTGGTTATCTCAACCGATAGATACTTCATATACATATATGTATCAGGTTTTCAAGAGTTAAGTGTGTAAAAAGCAGGTGGATGATGACTATCCGGATATATTATAAAAAGGTCCTTAAGTTCGAGGCATTATCCGTGACATTGGCAGCTGGCAGCAGTATGCACATTAACCAATGAGTTAAATATTGTCATGTAAAGTGCAATAACGAACCTAGTTGTGACGTGCTAAAGGTTGCTGTCAAAGCAGATTAAGGTTTTTATTGTCCGGAGAACCTATAAGTAACAACCAGGGTTAACTTACATGAACTTTTACGAGTAAATGCATTTGTTTGACATTTCATGTTTATACGGTAGGTAATTTTGACAGCATGATTGCAGCGAGAGGCAACAAGTAATACTTTTATTGTGATTCAGATTTTATTTCTGTAAACAGCCAGACAATGTAAATTTTACTATGGGCCGAACCCGTAAACCAATGTAATTAAATAAGTACAATTATTAATTACAAAAGGCCAACATCTTTTTACAAATAGGTACTACACTTTTGTAGCTAAGCAGGAAAAGACAAATACAATGTGGGACCTTTATTTTATCAACTTACCTACCATAATGATTAATTCGTGAGAAATCCATGAACTTTTTAATTAATTTCAAGTTCACATAATTATTTCTCAAAATTCTGCGTTCAACTCTGTATGGGTTTCCTCAAAAACTCAAATCGACGCCAAATTGCAAAGGTTAGTTGTACGTATAACAATCAGAATTTATCGTTCTACGGTCACATGGTCAGATCCCATCTACTCGCTGAACTTGAAAAGGTTGAATAATAATAATTATTGCTGTCAAGTCTTATTAACTTACATAATAACAGCTGAATGTCAATAAACACAGTAAGGAACTGAATCACTGCTCGAATATGTTTGTAGAAAATCATAGCTTTACTGTTTTGTGTTTGTTCCGGCTAATCTTCGAAACGGCTAGACTGATTATGACGGGACTTTGACTGGCAGATAACTGATGTTATAAGAAGCCACTTAGGCGTTTATTACAGGAAATGGATTAGGGTTACGAGCAAAAAAAAATGTAAACAAAATTCGATTCAAATAGGGAAAGTAATATTTTATCAGTAACACTGCAAACGGGATCTTAACTAAGTTTTCAGTTTGTGTGTGTGATCTCTCATAATTCGGCGCTGTTACAAACACTGTTAAATTTAAATTTACACACACACACAGGGATAAACCTAAGTTGATTCATGGAGGCAGACCGGTCTGCCCTAAGCTCTCTCTGAGTAATAATAATATATTTTTATATAAGAAAATTGTTGCGGGTACATAGTTATAATCATAAAACTCACCCAAAGATTGCCATTGACATTAATATCCATAAGGGTCGTGATCTCCTTCTCACTGTGCTTCAACACCGGCTTGCAGGGCATGATGCCAGCATTGTTGATGAGGATGGTCACCACTCCTACTTCTTTCTCCACCTTCTCTGCTAGTGCGAAGACTGCTGCTCTGTTTGTGACGTCACACCTGGAAGATGGATGAGGAACTTAGTTATCATGATCCGTTGAAGTACTAAATATGGCGGGTTGGCTTCCAGTTTTACCGGATGTTTTCACTTGAAGTGTCTGCCTATCAGACCTTCACAACCCCTTAACTTAACAAATAGCAATGGTGTAAGTACGTTGTGAAACATAACTATGGCTTAATTTATGATTCTAGGGCCCCAAGTGTTGAATTTTTAAGTCAGTAGTTTTATTGGTAGGTAATTGATAAAAAATATTATATAAAAGTGCAAAACCTACATGGCCACGTGCAATATATTTTACTGCTGAATTTTATATAAATGGTCCGTTTCATCCCGTCGGGTTGCGGGTTTTTGGCAAGAGATACCGCGGCCTCGACATAAAGGGCTAAGAAGGAACATGGGTGGCTTTTAGTCAGTAGAAGTCTGAAGCTCCCTTTCGCTCTGCCCAAGAGCGGGAGGGGTTATTTGATGATATCCCACCACATACAAAAAAAATGTAACTGCCTAAGTATCTGGCCTCCACAACCCATTATCTTATAATATGTGAATTATAAGGCAGAGTAAGGACGTTGTGAAACTTTTTACTATGGTTTAATTTATGATTCTAGACGGGGGTCTAGAATCATAAATTAACTACTGACTTAAAAATTCAACACTTGGGGAAGTGTTGAATTTTTAAGTCAGTAGTTTTGATGGTAGGCAATTGAAGCAAATAGCTGAATTTTATGTATATAGGTCTGTTTCATATTGTTTAATATGAAATAGTATATTGATTAGATTCTTACTTTAGTGATTTTGTACGTCATTTGCGGTTCTATGACAAACAAACATATAAGGTCCCAATAAAATAGGTGGACAAATTTTAACACAGCGTTCAGTAGGTCTAACCAAACATATCTAAACACAAAAAAAAAAACATTAAATAAAGTTATTTTTTTTTACTTAAAATAATAAATTGCCGGCACTCTAGAACATACTCATCCTTTATGAGTGAGGTACATAAATGCGATTTTCTTATTATTTTTTTTACCATCGTCCATAGTTTGGTGGTCGAAATGATTTCTGAAATTTTGTCCACCTAGTTTAATGGGACCTTATTTATTATTATTTGACGAGAAAAAAATAAGATTTATTGCTACTATGTTAATTTGACCGGTTATTAGAAGTCGAGTATGTTTTGCTATCGCAAAAAAAGTGGTCACGTAACTCACTACAAAAAAATTACCACCTAGTTAAACAAGATTATAAAAATAACCACCTAGCTAAACATGATTATAGTTTTATATAGAAAATTCTAAAATAAAATATAATAATTCTAAAATATTTGTTTTTTAATAATATGTATATATTCTTTCTCAAAATTTAATGTAAAGTCTGTGAGATTGTTTGGAAATTTTAGAATTAATGATATATGATTTCGAAAATTCTTTCACTGATGGGAAGCTATCAGGACTTAACTGAGTGATCCGACTGAAGTCGAAGCCAAGAGCCAGTTGCAATATACATACCTACACACAAATTCCACTATCATCAACATCAGCCTATAAAGTCCCCTCTGCAGGGACTCAGGCCACCTCTCTAGGAGAGGGATGGGCTATAATAAATATAATTGATATTCTACTGTCGTCTTCTTCAAAATCAGACAAAAGCAAGTATACTTACAGATAAGGGTAAGCCTTCCCCTTCTCCTGCTTGATCAAGGTGACGGTTTCGTCATTGCCCTTAGGGTTGATGTCAACGCAAACCACCTTGGCTCCTAGTCTGGCGAGCCTCTGTGCCACCTCCCTTCCCATTCCATGACCAGCACCGGTTATCTGAGGAAGAGAAATTTCATTAAATCATTTTTGCTATCAGACCAGCTTGCTTACTCTTAATACACGTCGGTACCCTTTATGGAATGAACACAGGTATCGACAATGTGTTTGAGCCGATTATGTATCAATCAAAACTTTAATTTCGGCGCGGACTGGAACGAGATGAATTAGTAAAGTTTGGCAATTCTTCGGGCTACGACAGTAACCTTGGATATCTTGCGAATGTCTTCATTTCTGATTCGATCACGCAAGAAAACTCCGAGCTAAGCCCTCTCCATTGCCCTGCGAGGACCACACTGTGTCCTAAATTACCAGAAGGCTGGGACATTGTAATAAAAATATACTAACACTTATAATTATTATGTATAACTAATATAAATGCACTAATGTCAATCTTGTTGACGCGCATTTTCGGCATCGAATTGCTTTGAAAGCAATAGGGGATCGGACAAAAAAAAACTAATTAGTCCGTCAGATAGATTTCCAAAAATTATTGGACACGTATTTTTTCTTTTTTCACGTAAACTTAAAATGAAGACGATACAGTGCTTCGAAAACTGACGACGTGACGTGACGTCATATGATAGTACATTTTGACGACACAAGTGACGTTTAAAGCCCCACTCCAAGATCTTTGACGCGTTTTATCTTCGTCATTTTTTATTGATTTGTTATAACAAAAAACACGTATTCAATATTTTTCGATAATCTAACTTACGGACTAAACAGAATCATATTATTTTGACCCAGTCCGATCCCCTATTGTCACTACTCGTTGTATCCCCGATGTGAAAAGGAATGGTTTAAGAGCTTATATACTACCTCAAACGCGAGTTTTATAATGCGTAAAAGTATATGATTCAGTGCAGTAATCAAAATCAGAAAAATATATGATATTCTTCAGGATATATGCTAGTAACATAGTGTTGTGAAAACATAATACAACTAACTTTGCTTGATAGAAAAAAATCGCGAAGATACCTCTAAAAATTTCTTTTAACGAGTAAAAACCATACTAAAATACATGTCATCGTTCTGATTTTTTTGCCAAATAATTCTACAAGCAACATACTAAAATTATAGTGTTTTACTTTTTTATTCCAATCAATAGTTTTTTTGTAAATCGCAAAATACCACTAATTTCGCACTATTTGGCCGCAGCGAAAGACGTAACAACCGCTTTGTAGTGCAAGCTGATTAGAACTTTATTCTAACAGTATTTTAAGTGAAGTTTGAACCACCATAAATAGGGTTGCTAATCTGAGGTAGCATACGCTCTGAGTTTTTGGAATTCTGACAGCTCAGAATTCGTGATTGGGATTTTTGCCTAGTTACAATTCTTTCATACCAATTCCTGTGTTATCAACCTACTTTGATTTCATGATGACGAGGTAGGAAAAAATACTAATTCCTTGTCTACTCTATCATCATAATGATTTCATTTCGGTCCAAATGAGCTCAAAGTCCGTGTGTCCTAATTAAGCCGGAGATAAGATATTGCGGCACTAATCAGTATCTGTGTGTATTACATAAAATCGAAATACTTATTTATCACAAACTGACGTACTTAGAATAATTACATCTGGGGGTTCACAGATTTTCAAATCACATAACCAAACATCACGCCTGAAAACCTCGGAGCGTTATGCGCCTACCACACGCTCACACTTCCCCACAGTCTTGCCTGAGCGATTACACGGTGCACACAGTACATCGCGCTTGTAGTTTGTAATGGTAATACAGTTTTACCAACCATACGCGCGATGTACTGTGAAGTGTGAACGAAAAGTGTGGTGAAGCTTGAGCGTGTAGTAGGCCCATTAGGCTGATGATTGTGTACCCAACTACTCACTAGTACACCCACATTTCGCCAGTTATGTTTAAGTCCCATTTAATAGGGGGTGAGCCTATTGCCATCAACTGGGCACAAATCCAAACTCCGTGACTGACACAGAGAAAATCTTTAAAGAATAACCCTCCTTTTGGGTTTTGCCGCAATCGGGTAAAATACGTTTTGCCTGACAGCAGTTGCTCTTGTGATCACTAGACCACGAAACAGTCATTTTCAAACCGTTTCAATAGTATGAAGTTAGGTTTGGCTGAGAAGGAGAGAGGAGGGATTTTATCAGGAGGGTACATTAACGTATTTAAATTAACGTTATGGACGCATGCAAACTGAAACATGTGTAAAATTGCGTAAAAACAATAAAAACTAAAAAAGCAAACACAGTTGCATTTTTATCTCCAAGTTAATAAAAATAAATAAAAATATCCAGTATTAAAAAACAACGTGTTGGCATTATGTATGACGGTAGATAATGTTAATGACAGGTTATAAAAATACGTAATAGTTAGTTTATTGCAATGTTAACCAGTGGGTAGTACTATTATGTATTAATTACTGCTTATATATTTTTTTATAATTGATTACCTTTTTTTATAAACCGTTCAAAAGTCAACGAAGTCAGGTTTATTTTTGGCGACTAAACAAGTCTTGAACATTGTCGTTCAATGTTAGTTAAAATCATAATTAAAAAATATATTTTTTACAATTATTACTGTGTTTGTGTTTCATAAAAATATAATTTTTTAATGGTTTGACGAGAGGACTTTAATTGCTTTAAGTTAATAAAATTGTACAATAATTACAGGCAAAATGATTTCATTAATTTTTCATTACAAACATCTTTAGTTAGCAGACAGTGCTACAATTATGTTCATTAATTATTTGACTGTACTCATCATCAGGTGGAGCACGCCAGTTTCCTAATCCCCCGCGTTAGGACCCGTGCTCCACCCAGATGGAAAAACTAGTTTATAGCCTACCCTCATATCCCTATACATCCATCCACATCCTCACATACATGTATAATAGGGGATCGGACTGACTCAAAAAAAATACGATTCTGTTTAGTCCATCACCTAGATTATCGAAAAATATTGGATACGTGTTTTTTGTTTTATCAAATTAATAAAAATTGACGAAGATTAAACGCGTCAAAGATCATGAGTGGGGCTTGAAACGTCACTTGTAGGTTAAAAATGTACTATCATATGACGTCACACGAGTTTTCTAAGCACTGTATCGTCTTCATTTTTTGTTTACGTGAAAAAAGAAAAAATACGTGTTCAATATTTTTTGGAAATTTATCTGACGGACTAATTAGTTTTTTTTTGTCCGATCCCCTAATTATGAAACATCTTTATCGCAGATTATTGTGAGTAGCAAGTATCAGCTACTTATTCAAACCGCAATAATCTAATCTTCTTTATCAAAATAAGTATTTTAAAGCAAAACAGGAGGTAAACAAAATATTTGGGTACGCTTATTTACTCGACGTCAAGTTTCCCACTGTCACTTCACCAATTTTATTTTTTTAAGAATTTATGAATGACTTTATTGTCTAATTGGCAATTTTTATTATACTAGGACCAATTTTTATTGTTTTCCGGTTCAATATCAAGTTGTATGTTTATTAAAATATGATGAACAAAATGGCTTCACTGAGTTATAATACTTAAAATCATCAATAGGTACAACCCTCTAAGTATCAATCTGCCAAAGATACTTTTCAAGGTACCTACATAATTATCTAAAAATTTTTGACATTTATAGCCGCTGACAAGAGTTTGCAATGACATTTTAATTTCAAATAAAGAACAGTTACGAGGATAGACTCGCTCAAGTCAACTTTTTGCACGTGTAAGGTGTCTTACTTGGAAAGTGAATTATAATGACTACCTATCTAGTAATTTCTTTTATCAAAAAAAAAAAATAATGTACCTTGTAGAAAAATATAAGGCTAAAGTGTCTCCTGTATTTAAAATCTGTATGAAATTGTGCATGGCTAGATTTTCAACGACTTTAATTACGACAATAAAATGGAGTAATGGACACCAGAACGCTAACCAAGCAGAATAATAAAAAAAAACAACTTACCAATACAATATCATCTGTGACATCCTTAGGATCTGGAGGCAGGGCGAATTTGAAGACTGACTTCGCTATCTCGAAGTTAAGTCGGAGGATCAGCCATACTATTTCGAAGAATATTCTAATTGCGGAAATAATCTGTGGTTCTTCTGCCCTGGAAGTTTTCATCTTGTTTTAGTACACTTGCGTTCAAAATTAAATACTAGTTTACTAAAATTAGTTCACAAAGGTTTTTTTAGTTTTAAATAAATTTAAAATTGGCACACGGCCAGCGTTAACGAGATCGCAAAAAAAAATACAGATTTTGTATAGTAAGGTTTTGGCGTGTGATTTAGGGTGCGTTCAGACTGGTAATGTTGTTAATAAAGATGGCCATGGATGGATCTGAATGTATCATAAAACTTCAAATAAAGCTAACAGTAGGTATAGGAAGAGATGATGACAAACGAAGTGTAGGGAAAGATGATAAATGATGGATGGGCTCCTAGAGGTGCAATGGCTAGAAACTGGATATGACAACCAATAGAGAAGTATGGAAGATTAAACTGCGCTGACCCAAAAATAAACTAGGGTAAGGGAAGAAGAATTACGATGTTAATGTTTTAAATAAATGAATCTTTTTAAATTATTTTTTCATACTCTAAAGTTCTATTGTTTTGTACTATGTATAAGGTTATATGGCTATACTAAACATAACAATTAAACTAAAACCAAACTAACTATAAAGTGCCCAAGAGACTGGCAGCGTTGCTACGTTTGCCAAAGAAAAAGCTAGCCCTTGGGTCACAGGATGCGTCAACAAAGTGTTTAGAAAATTCTATATAAACAAAATATTCACTAAATTGATGTCCAACGGAATTTATTACAATTTGGAATGCCTACGCTTAGTACTTCATGAGTCATATTGGACAACAAAAAAAACCTATTTTAAATAATTGCGTTGCGATAAAAGTAGTGATAGCTATCAACCGGTGGTGGTATTGTAATAATTATGACAAAAAATTATAGACCGAAACGCAAAATATAATTGTGGAAATTTAGGTTAGGTTTTACATGAAAACTGAAAACAGGCCTCAGATAAAACTTTTGATTAAACTAATTTGTCATTGATTTGTTTTATCTTGGTCAGTAATTAGGTTCCTTATAATCAAAATTATTTTATAATCCTTACTAAGATCAGCCTGTAAAAACATCATCATCATCATCATCATCATCATCAGCCTATTAATTTTCCCACTGCAGGGACTCAGGCCTCCTCTCTTTGACGGGATGGGCGATCTACCACGCGGGCCCAGTGCAGATTGTTGGATGTCACATGTCTTCGAATTTTTTGGTTCTAAGACATGCCGGTTTCCTCACGATGTTTTCCTTCACCGTTTTGAGAGCAACGGTGATGAAATAAATTACACAAAGTAATGCGGCTGCCGGGGTTCGAACCCACGACCTACTGTTCGTAAGTCGGGGCCGACACCACTGGGCCACCGCTGCTCTCAAAATCTTTCAATATCTGTGCTATAATTATCCACACCATGCGTATTGAACATGATTTTCATGTTTCAATTTATCTGCACTTAGTTATTACATTAGTACATATACACCAACAAACATACTATGTAAAACCTTTTCCTTGGGGGATGGTCGATTCTTTGGAACGCCACCCCGATTTATTTAAAGTGATGTTTTGTTTATGTGAACAAGGCCTTATTCAAATACTTGCTATGACGTCACGAAACCTTGATATAATAATTTTAACCAAGATCAGGTTTAACTGGTTCGGGTTCCTTGAGTAGTAAATATTATTCCTAAATTCTATTTACGAATTATAAGAAAAAACTGCTGTTTATTAAGCCCATATGAAATACATATTATTATTCTGGAAAAGTAGACTTTTTGAATGAAAAAGTGATACAAATAAATTTGACGACACGGTTGGCGCAGTGGCTGAGCGATTGGACTGCTGAGCCGCGTGTCGCGGGTTCGATCCTCGCACGGAACAAATATTTGTATGACCTACAGATACATAGTTGTTTCGGGTCTGGGTATTTGTGTATGTGAGTTTAAATGTTTGTAACCCACGATACAGGAGAAATTCCTAGTGTGGGGAGTGTGGGGCAACGTTTAAAAAAAAAAAAAAATTACTGACGTAGTAATCATTTTAATAACTAAAATAAATAAGTAATTCTAGTTTTTATATCATAATTTTTTTTCTACCTTGCTTTTTTACACATAACTGTTAACTGAATGGTCAGTTGTTGTGGGGTAATATTATCAAAAAAAAAATGCATGTGCTTAGCGGTGATTATTTTTATCCTCAACATCTAAGTTATACTAATTACATAGTATGGATAGATATAATATTTAATCTTCTCCTTGATGGGTGTCAGCGAATTATACGAGAACATAAATCTACGTAAATCCGTCAGTGTTAAAACAAGGTAATAGGTGAGTACATGGTCAAGCTAAAAAAATAACATCGTTTAAATTTTGAAAACCTTCTATAAATGCGTGATTATAATTTAATGTATGTGTAATCTAACCTCGGAATAATAATAGAAACCTAGAAACCTGTTACAATCTACGAGTACTAATTTTAGCTTTTGCATAAATGGATATAATATTTATTTATTTTTTATGCACTAGTGGTTTCTTATTACCCTTTAACCACTTGTGATATTGTTTGGAACTCTTGTGGAAAATATGAATCCTATGTGTATTAATGTTGTTTCAGACAAATTTTATATGGAAGAAGAAGACATGCTGTGCCAACCCCAAAAAACTGGGATAAGGTCAGGAGAACGAAGATGATGTTGTTACAATATTTTGTAAAAAATAAAAACTGCCTTTAGGAAATTTTGTATTCAAGTACCTATACTCCATTTACCATAAGATTAGAATTTCAAGTTGACCGTTTTTACAGTCCGTTCAACCGATTTTGACTTCTATACCGTAGGCATAAGGATGGCATTAAAAGCAAAAAGAATGTTACAATACCGACTGTTTACTGCAGCTGCATTTCGTCTTGCTATCAACGTAATAGAGTTCACAATCGGTTGAACGGACTGTAAAAACGGTTAACGTAAAATTCTAATCTTATAGTAAATGGAGTATAGTTGTAACAACTTGTTTTATATGGAAACTTTAAACAAACCTAACGTTAAGACTTTGGTGAAACAGCTTTAGTTAGCGCGGTTTTTTCAGCAGTCGATGTATTAAATTCCTAAGTACACACATCAAAAGTGTCTAGGGATCAAGCATTTTTATGCGGATTTCTTGAGATTGAGATGTGGCTTTGTAATAAATTTATGATTTTATAAATTTATATGGATCCTTTTTGGTGCATTTCATAATTTGAATCAGGAACTGTGAATCAAATTCGAGTAAAAGATGAAAATCAGCTGTCAATATTTTCCCTATAAAAACATACAACGCATTGAAGACATTATTAGTGCTACTGTTTCCCTACTACTGATTAAAACCAACGTTATTATGGAGCGGCGACGTCATTTAAGCAGGGAAGAAATGCTCAGAGCCGTGGGAATGATAGAAGCTGGTTCCCGGCAACGTACTGTGGCTTTAGCTCTGAATACAAGTCAGAGTGTTATCAGTCGACTTTGGACACGTTACCGAAGCACTGGTACCGTGGCTGAGCGCCATGGAGGACGGTATCGCTGCACCACACGGAGACAAGACCGATACATTCAAATCTTAACTCGAAGAGCTCCAACAATAACCGCCATGATGTTAGCCGTGAGGCTTCATCACTCTTCAGGGAACTTAATTAGCGACCAAACAGTCAGAAACCGCTTGCATGAAGTGAACCTTCATTCCCGAAGACCGCTACGGGTACCACCTATAGCAATGCACAATCGTAGGATTCGATATCAATGGGCTCTTGAACAGAGAAATTGGGCAGAAGAACAATGGCGTTTCGTGTGCTTTTCTGATGAGTCTCGTTTTGGTATGAGACCGGATACAAGACGTATACGACACTGGAGAACCCCTGGACGCCAACAGCGATTAAAATCCTGCCAGGAAGTCCATCCTTATAGTGGTGGAACCATCATGGTATGGGCGGGTATTTGGATCGGCGGAAGAACTGAGTTGATTTGGATCAGAGGCAACCTCAACGCTCAAATTTATGCTGAGACGATTGTATCAGACGTCATCGTTCCTCTACAAGTGCAAATCGGTCCCTTATTTCAGTTAATGCATGATAGTGCACGACCGCACACCGCAAGAGTTGTAAGACAGACTCTCGCCGCAGCTAACATCAATGTCCTGCCCTGGCCTGCTCAGTCGCGAGACTTGAACCCGATTGAGCATGCATGGGATATGCTACAGAGAAGAGCTCTGCCGAATATGGAGGGTATCCAGTCGCAAGAAGACCTTTTTTTGTTGTTGCAACGAACATGGGCGGCCATTCCACAGCGTGATTTGGATGAACTCATTTTGAGTATGCCAAACCGATGTTCTTGTGTTGTTAGTGTTCGCGGTAGAAACACGGATTATTAATTGTTTAAGTTACCCAATAAAATTTTAAAGAAAACTGTTATTTCAGTCTTTTTTTCGAACTTTAATGTTAGTGGTTCAAATGTCAAAAATCCCTTTATTAGGAAAATGGAAAATTTCTTAATAATGCAAAGGTGACTTGGTTTATCGTTACTGTGACAAACGAAAACACTTTATTTGATGAATCCTTAAAGAAAATTTTAATTAATATCAAACAGGAGAAAAGTTATTGCAAAAATATATGTTGATCCCTAGACACTTTTGATGTGTGTATTATAGGGAGGTAAAGATAACGAGATTAAATCAAAACCGAATTGTGAAAATTGAATGCAATGATGGATGGAGAGGGAGAGGAAGACCGAAAGAAGAAGAAAAGATGAATTATGTGAGGAATGATAAGAAGGAAAAAGGAGTAAACTGACTGCGTGACTATTGATAGGCGAGAATGGATGAAATTTACACGTGTTTCACCGACCCCAAATAAGACAAGAACTTGAAGATGATTATAAAGTGAGATGTACATAGTGGCCGAGATTTTGAATGTATAGCCACAATATAAATATGGACAGTACGGAAACTGCCTACAAACGCTCGAAACCGCACACTCACACAAACATGCGCATCGACAGGGCCAGCTAGCGAACTCCGCAGTGCTCTCAGTTGTGCGTGCCGCGCCGAGACGAGTGGTTAGTTTACGTAAAAGTTTTTTTTTAAATATCCTCCAATCTTTTTTAAAATGTCGGGAACGTATTGCGCGGTATACGGGTGTTTGAACTCGGCTTCATCGAAACCGGAGATATCGTATTTTAAACTTCCTACTAATTTTGAAAGTTTAGAATGATTTATTGTTATCGAATTATACCTACTAATGTCCTTGTGATCGATCATAATGAATTCGTGAACTTATTTGTAAATCGTTGTTTAAGTTTTGAGAGTATTTAAAGCTGTTAGTGGTAACAATAAGTAAATCGAAGATGGCGGCTGCAATAATAGTTATGAATTGTTTTGATACGGCTGTCGTTTTTGTGGTTTTCCGAGAGGTGTCAAAAAGTAAATACAAGATGGCGGCTAAAAATTTTTGACTTTTTCGTCATGGATGTCGTTTTCATGGTTTTTGGGGGTGTTGAAGCCGATAGTGCTGTCAAAATTTGAATCCAAAATGGCGGCTGAAAATTATTGACTTTTTCGTCATGGGTGTCGTTTTCATGGTTTTCGAGGGTGTTGAAGCCGATAGTGCTGTTAAAATGTAAATACAAGATGGCGGCTAAAAATCATATTTTTTTTAGTAATAATTTTTTTTTTTATGTAACGGTTTTTTAATTTCAAGCACACGCATTATCGGGCTGAAACGCGTTACGGTTCGCAAATCGCAGCCGCCCATAAGCCATGCCCGCGCACCCCCTGCGCTACGCGGGCGAGCGCACGAAACGTTATCGTCCAACCGCAGCTCGCTCCCGCCAAAACTCGTAAAAGGTTACACCGTAATTACAAAGTTAAAGATCCTACAAGTTGTGTTGTGTTTTAATACTCGATTAAACTACTTTCCGTGTCTAAACTATCGTCTTTTGTCGAGATTAACCGACGCCGTAAGATAACCTATTTAAACATACAATTTAAAAAGGTTAGTAGTAAGCTAGTTATTTCAATTCGATTCATTGATTATAAAATTAAATATTTAAGTAATAAAAAAAAACAATAGCAACAACATTAAAAGGGACAACCCTTTAGCTTCAATGGAGCGTAGGTAGTTATCGTATCAACTAGGCTTAGTTTCGGTACTGTCCATATTTATACTGTGGTATAGCATTAGCTTTCTATTGTATTAAAAGTTAAAACTCAGTCAGTCACTAGTCCAGTTCAAGGTCATTGTTACTGTAAAAAAGCACAGTTGAACTCACTTCGATTATGCTATATTTATCCAGTTCATTAACTTATTTTTAGAAACATAATAAATTAACTTTAGGACCTAGACTTACGATAGATACTAAAGAGTACAGTCACGAGAGTAAATATGTTATCAGAGTAATCATTAGTAAAGTTCAGATAATTTTTGAAAAATAACGATTGATATTTTGAGATAAGACCTATTTCACAGTAGCAAAGGTTCCAAGATCTTATACCCTCATAACTCTTTTATAACTTCTATTAAGAGAGAACACAGTAAATACGTATAAATGCTAGTGTAGAATACTTTATGCTCTAGACAATACATTGGTTATTGATAAAAATAAGTATTCTTAATATATCTTATCACTACAAGAATAAGAATTTAAAAACTTACATGTTGTTGCTTCGTGGTCTCCGTTGCTACTAAGTAAAATGTTATTAAACTCTTTAACAGTTGTGTTGATAACGGCTGATAAGGTTCGGTGTATGCTAGATTAGAGGGTCGACTCGAATATACACGTGCGACTATTTGGTGAGACTTTGCGATTTGTGTGTCTTAAAAATAACGTGGGTATGTTTAGTTTAGTTTAGTATGGTATGTTGTTAGAAAGGGTTTTCGGGAATTGAAAAATATCGCATTGCTATTAAATTCGAGTGTGATTTTGAAAAATTACAACTTGCGACATACATCACAATATTGATCTAATCAAAATATCAAGAGAGCTCAGTGCGTTTCGTTTCACACAGATTTATCCTAACAATATTTTGACTCGTACTTTATCGATAGGTAGTAAAATAAATTAACAATAGCCAATAATAGTCCATCCAACAAAGAGATTGTAGAGTGCGTGAGTTAGGCCCTAAGCAATTTCTTCAGAAAATTGTTCAGGGTGCTTAGAGAGTTAACATACTAAGGTCCGTACTTATTACAGAACGAAACTCAAGAACTGATCTCTGTTTAAAACTAGTTTTATGTCGAGTTTTGATTTTAGAACGTTCCTCAAGCATAGATTCATTGATTGTAGTTCAGCCGAGTATAGCTTTATTCTAGATCATTACTCAGTTGTAGATTATGGTTTAAGTAGAGATTGATCTATGATCACGCAAGTGTGGTCAGATACTTTTTATCCCCAAATAACGTGAAGGAAGTAGTATACAAAAGGTAGTGTTCGATTCAAGTAGTTTTTTTTTTTCAATTTTCACTTTTCCGGAATGTGTAGTTCGAAAATAGGTAAGAATGTGAAAAAGTGTATAAGATAAAAGTTGTACATAATTTTATAAGCTTTCATTGCGTAGAAGACTTCTTATCTTCATGACGCACCGTTTAAAAGATATTAGCGAAAAACTAGAAAATGGGAACTTTAACCCCCTCCCCCCACTCCGCCTCAACCCCTAGATGTCAGGACTTTTAGTATGTTAATTCTCTAAGCACCCTGAACAATTTTCTGAAGAAATCACTTAGGGCCTAACTCACGCACTCTACAACTCGTTATGGGTGATTTATTGGGTGGACTAATAAATAAAATTGAACTTTTGAGTCAATCCTAAGAAGACCTAATTTAGCTTCATAACTTAACTTTACTGAATATAATGATGACTTGGCCGTTGAACATTCTTTATCCGTTAGTGGGTACAAGTCAATTTTGTTTATACGTAATGTTATATCTGTTGTAACTACCTATGTTTATTAAGCGAGATATTATCCCATACTGGTATTCGTAATTGTCGCCAAGAAGAAAAAGTAGCAGAATTAAACAAAACGAACAACGGCCAAGTCACACAACATTAACTATAATAATAAAGAAATCGCAACAAGGAACCTTAGACTTGGCACGACTTTGTTTAGATTTCATTACTTTTTAGAGATAAACAAGCAGCTCCATCGAGACTTGGCTTATTTTTACCCGACTACGGCGAAGCCCAAAAGGAGGGTTATATGTTTGTTACCCGACTGCGGCGAAGCCCAAAAGGAGGGTTATGTGTTTGACGTGTATGTATGTAAGTATGTATGTATGTATGTCCGTTTCTTTGTTCCCTCATAACTCATAAACGGATGAACCGATTTGAATGAAATAATAAATACCAACTAATAATAAATAACAATAGAAAAACCTTTACACATTTACAAACGTAAATGTGTAAAGGCTTTTCTATTGCCAAGTTTCTAGTTAAAGCCCTACTGAACAGTGAAAAGTGCAATCTTACCTATTTCGAAAATTACGGAGCAACATTGGTGCAAATCCAATAAAATGCATTTATGGAAACATTAAAACACATCACTTCACAAAACGCCACTTAAAATCGCATGCAACATTAGCAACAACAAAAAAAAAAACTATTTTCCTAAATTGTAGCAAACTTTTCGCGCGGTAATTTGAAATTGGAACTACACGCACTGAGGTCTCGTCTCGTCGTCACAGGCCGTATACTGACATTGCGGGTCAAACCAGCCAGTATAATTTTGGGGCTCTGTATTAGGTAATTGTTGATTAACTATTTGAATGTTATTCACTTTCATTTTAGTAGCGTGACTTAAGAAGTATTTTGACCAATTAAAAATTGGAATGTTTGTTCAACTGGCACGTTTAAACTGTTGCAATAGTAAATCGTTTGGTCATTAACGCCACAAAACACATAGCTGGCAGAGCTCTCGCTCACAAATCTTTTAAAAAAAATATAACTTCTACCTACATATTTTATTTATGGTTAGACAAGCAATCTTCACCAATTTACCTAGGGAACCTCCTCTTTTTAGTGTTAACAATGCCTGTTTATTAACATAATGAGTGTTAGTAGGTACTAAAATACTTTCTTCCCTATAGTAGCTTAAAGCCGCTGAGTTTTTAACCGACTTCTAAAAAAAGAAGGAGGTTCTCAATTCGGATGTTTGTATTTTTAAGCTATTGCATAGCTTTTATCGTGGGCCTTGAGCGTGGAGAGCGAATCCAGAAATTCCCTAACGAAAATATTCAAGATTCAGTATTCAATCAGGTTGCTATGGTTACGGAAAATAACAAGGTTGTCAACTGAGGTTGTCAAATTAAATAATTTATAACCTCACGTTGTAAAGGTGTAAAGTTTTTCTGTTTTGTCTCTCTGCTTACTCCTTCTAAAATATTCTTACTCGTATAATTTGTGTACGAAGTGTTTTAAATATGAATAAACAAAGTGCATTTATTAATGAAGAAAGTCACGAAAAAATAGTGAAAGATAATGAGTGAGTACTCCTCGAGTACTCTTTAAACATTAATTTTATTATTATTACGCATCTATCATACGTTTTATTGGTTTTTGCATTACTATTCTGCGAATCGGTCTTAGAAAATGATACGTTTTCTTATAAAATATCTAAAATAAAATAAATAATTTTCATATTTTTCAATGTTATGACACTTACGTCAGGCTGACAAATTCTTTAAAATTTTCTGTCATAGAGTTTCTTACTAGCTTAGTCTATGAAGGTTACTTTTGATTTACTTATATAATTTAAATTCTTTTTAAAAAATACTGCTTAAATAAAATAAATAAAAAAAATATTTGCTGTTGATAAAAAATGCTATTGCAATAGCTTTACCGCGGCAGTCTCCGAGTGCCACATCAACTTTTTTTTTTTATGTTTGTTCGGGCATAACTCCGTCACTTGCCAACCGATTTGAAAAATTCTTCTTTTGTTGGAAAGGGTCCCAAATGGTCCCATACTTTTTTTTATCGAAATCGGACAAGCGGTTTTTGAAAATTCAACAAAACTCAAAAATAAAAACTACATTGTCCACATTATGACCCATGAACATGTGAACCACTAAAATGTGAAAAATATTTTTTTTTTAACAAAAATAAAACCGACTTCAAAAAAAAACACAAAAAAGTCAAAAATAAATCAGTTTCTGAAGTCGGTGGCAAAAAAAATGAAATCAAACAAACAAAAGTCACCGACTTCAGAAACTGATTTATTTTTGACTTTTTTGTTTTTTTTTGAAGTCGGTTTTATTTTTTTGCATCCAATAAAGTTCCTACTATAGGTACGTACTCTTCTCTTCATCTTCTAAATATTATTCAAAATAAATTTTCAGATAGTTATCTATTTATCTATTTATATAAAAATGTTATGTTGGTTTGTGTACGCTTCAAAAACTCAAAAAGTTCTGCACCGATTGAGCTGAAATTTTAGAATGATATATAATCCGCATCAAGGATTGTTTTTACAGTATCCACGCGGGCGAAGCCGCGGGCATCAGCTAGTATTAGGTATATACTTATCAACACAATATAATTATGTATGTCATACATATTCATCATTATCATCATTCTCTTGCCGTTATCCTCATTCATTTGGGGTCGGCACAACATGTCTTCTTCTTCTTCCATACTTCTCTGTTTCTCGTCATTTCATCAGCTATCCTATCTTACCATATCCGTATTATCACAGTCCATCCATCGTTTCTTTGGTCTTCCTCTACTCTCTCATACCCATCAAAATTTACATACTATCAAAGTAATAAGTTATGAGGAAATGCGAGTGCTGTCTCTCTCCGTCCATCCGTCTGTCTCTCTCCACTATCGCTGTCTCTCTCCGTCCTCCTGCCCTCAAATTCGTGCGATAAGAACAACTGCAGATCCGACTCAAAAGCTTAAGTAGAAAGTTTTATTTCGAGGTTTGGCTCTCGCCTATTTCCTCCTCCAATATTGAACCAATTTATAAGATATTTTAGACAATGAATAAGGAGGATATATACTACGCCGCTATGTTTTTCTTTTTTCGTTAATAGTTGTTTTTGTACATTATGACTCTGTTAACAGCGATCTAAACAAGTAATTTTGAGCATTTTTTGAGGGTTCTAGTGCTTAAAAAAATAATTTATCACCAAAAAGGAAAACATAGGGGCATAGAAATAGTCAAAAATGATTTTTTGATTTTTTTTGGTTAGTGACCCTAGGGTCATTAACCAAAAAGAAAACAGGCGAGAGCGAAAAGACCACTCGCATTTCCTCTTAATAACACTGTCTGTAATAATCATATTAAATTACACGATCTAATTGAGCATTTTAAAAGCAAAAAATGTCGCAACTATTCCAAAATTCGAAGGTTGCAAACTTTTGCTTCTGTTTTCAAAACCAATAATTGCCTATGAAGTCTGTTAAACCCTTATTTTAATTTTCAAACTTTTGCTTCTGTTTTCAAAACCAATAATTGCCTATGAAGTCTGTTAAACCCTTATTTTAATTTTGAAAAAAGACCAAACACACCACTAGTTTTCTGGGGGCACAAACAGTGTAGTGAAATGTTATTAAATAGGTAGAAACTGGTAGAAACATTGTCTTGTGCTTATTTACAAGGAGGTCGGAGATAAGGAGGCGATTATCGTGTTTGTTATTTATTGACAGAACACACAGACTGACGCGACGTGGACAGTTTTTTAGATAATGCAAAAAAAAATGCTTTTCAGGGTTTTCAGGCTATGTTTCGAGGTGCATCATGCACGTAGGTATGGTACCAAGATGAAATACCCTTCTCTTGGTGCCATAGGACTCCTCAAAGATTAACCTCTAATTTTGAGGACCGTGACCCTGATTCATCTTCTCTTCGGAGGTTAGAGATGACCCCAGCCTTCATTCCCATGCTTTCATCCAAGATAGAACTCTCCATCTGGGAAGATCAACATAACTACTACAGACTGGCGCTGTAAAAATTAAAGTTGTTACATTTTTCTTGCAAAAATATGGACAATGCCCAAGGTGAGTAAAAAGGTGTGAATAAATCGTAGCACGTGTCCTAGCGTTTTTTATGTAAAACACTTTATACTTAGCCTTAACTTCCACATAAAAAGACTAGGTATCATAAAATAGCGCAAACTAGACCCCTGACATTAAACCTGACCTTTGATTATAATAATTTCTTGCAACAAAATCAGGCCTTGGTCTTGTCAGCCTCATAAAAAAACATGATTAAAATATTCAAAGGCGTTACGAGTGAAGAATGCGTTACGAGTGAAGAATTTGGTCCCAAATTACATAACATGACATCACGCCTGTAATAGAAGAAGAAGTCCTATATAATAGCGGACGAGCCTATTGCTATCTACTGCACACAAAGCCTCCAAATGAATGCCTCAGTAAAGGTAAATGCATTGGAACTTTCGAGTCGGATTACAAAACGCGCTGTTTTATTTTGAACTGAAAACGGGATTATCTTTACTGTTGTCTCATCACATCATCATCAGCCTATAATATTCTCATTGAAGGACGGGCTATCTCATATTATCAAAAAATAAAGTAAAGTTTACTTACGAGCTATGCTTACGAGATATGATTATAATTTATTAAGAAACATGTTACAAGACACGTCGCCTAATCGAAATGAATCACGGTGTTATTGTATGAAATTATCTATTTGGTGTCCCAGACAATCAGTGACTGGCACGGGGTCACCAAGATAAATTTTTGTTTTCTGTTAGTTATTTGTGTCCTGTTGGTGGCAATAGGCTCGCCCTCAATTACACGGGATTTAAACTCAACTGGCGAAATGTGGGTGTACTATTAGTTACACCTCTGTCTATCCCTTCGGGGATTTTAGTGATATCAAAGTTCTAGTCGAGGTGGTGTTTAATGTGCTGCAGCAATGAATTATGGTTTCGAAATAATACCTACTTTTAAAACAAACTTCCAAAAGTACACCCTAAAAGGTGTTTATCAATTAGATTTTTTTTTTTATGTGTCACTGATTTTAATGATAGGTAATTTATTCTTTGAAAGTTGTTTCTTCCGCAGTGGTCCAGATTATTATTTATTGTAGATCTAAAATTGACCTTTGGTGATAGACGATGACTTCGACGATAGGTAGCGTATTGTTTACACAATTCCATAAGAACATCACACCTTTTTGCTCTGATGAGAGTGTATGTAGGTACGCAGGTGTGTATAGTACCTATTGATAAATGCATGGCATTAGTAAGTATTTTAAACACTGATGAGGCTATCAAGTGATGGCGTTCTTTACTTAAGTAGGAATAAATCTATTACTGGGTAAGCTGGGAAAATTTTAATAAGCGCCTTTCCCCGAGTTCAGAGCATAATGTTGAAAGCAAGCGACTCGACAACCGAGTCGCTTGAAAAAATATAAATTTTGTAACAGTGTGAAACTAAGCTATTCAAAGTTATCAGGCGTTTTTTTTAAATCTACATTGATGTTCATGGCATGTTTCACTTATAACGATGATAATAATGTTTCAAAATGTAATGATGTTAAAATATGATGAGATTGACACAAATTAAGGTACGGTCAAATATACTCGTAATAGACTGTTACAGAGGTCATAAATGGTGACTAACAGATCATAATAGGAACATAATATGAATTGTGTTTAGCCGACTTCCCAAAGAGGAGGAGGTTCTCAATTCGATTGGTATGTTTTTTTAATGTACCTATGTACACCGATTACACTGCGATTTATGATCTGATTTACGTGATTCTTTTTTAGTTTGATGCGGAATAGTTGCCATTTGGTCCCATAAAAATTTAGCATGGTTTGGCCTACTACTTTTCATTTTATGAACATTTTTTTTTTTATGAACATTTTTTGTTTCTGTGTTCGCGAATAACTTCGTCGTCTAAGAACCAATTTTGATGATTCTTTTTTTATTGGAACGTAGATATTTCAAGGGTAGTACCATGATATGGAAACCAGGACCTGGTGATGGAATCCCAGAGAAATCGAGGGCAACCCTCAAACATAGGCACGTGTGCATCATCTAGCAGTCATCACTTCATGTTGATGAGCTTATGATGGAAGGTACTACTCCTCAATGGTTAGGAGTTGAAAGCAATAATAAGGGAATCTTGAAGGTTAAGGGTTAGGTTTCATAGTAAATATTTCTATATCAACTAAAAATGAAAAAACAAAAAACTTCAAAAACACCAAAAAGTGAAAAATAAACTTCAGAAGAAAATTCAGCTTCTGAAGTCGGTGGCAAAAAAACCAAATCAAACAAACAAAAGTCACCGACTTCAGAAGCTGATTTTTTTTCTTCTAAAGTTTATTTTTCACAAAATTGTCAAAGGTGAAGTTACTATTAAGAATGATCCATTTTACGAATTTCAAAGCAATTCATACTATGATTTTATTATGATCTGCTAAAGGGGCCATTTTAGAACCCCTGATCTTTGACAGATATTTCAGGCCTTTGACAGATAGATAAATAATAACAGTCCCTCGAATCAATCTTCAGATTAAGCAGCGCTTGCCTAGGTTTATCTGTGGATGGGTGACCTCTCATTATATAGGTACTGAGTTTCTTCCTTGCCTCACAGTCCGATGTCTGCAATCCCGTCCACTCGTTTTGACTACACCTCTACCGAAAAGTTCTGCTGAAAAATGTGCTTTACAAATACGTTTTCCGTAGCTTTCTGAAAAATCACTGATCGACACAAAGATCACGTTATATCACAATCTCCTCAAGTATTTAATAAGGTTTCAGCCTAACCTTTTGTTAATCTTTCAGGCATCACAATATTTCTGGAAACTTCTAATTGATTCTCATGAATTAAGTCAGATGGCACAATTTCCTTAATATGCAGTTTTAGTGCAGTTACCGTCATTTTACACAGTAAATAACAGCTAATATTACTCCTATCCTGCGTCTACACATAATCGTAGTTAATATCCGATATAAAATGTGGTAAGTAATTATGTATTTGTTCATTGATTAGTAAATTATCTTCGAGTGCTTTACTGTAGACTGTAAACAATTGTAGTTTTTTATGGCAAAGGATCAATGTCTGTGTTCTCGAATAATTGGTACTCAATCAATCTAAATGACATCTTTACTGTAGAAGTACTCGTACCTAACTAATGCGCCTACCACACGCTCACACTTCACCACAGTACATCGCGCGTGTGGTTTGTAATGGTAATACAGTTTTACCAACCATACGCGCGATGTACTGTGAAGTGTGAGCGTGAAAGCGAAAAGTGTGGTGAAGCTTGAGCGTGTGAAGCTTGAGCGTGTAGTAGGCCCATAAGTGTTTAACGACCGATGTTTCTTGAAATTCAGACGGAATAAACCTGTGGAATAAACTGTGTAACATTGTTTTAATTTCAAGAACGAATTTGAACAGGATTGTCAGATGCTCTTTTTTTAGTGGAGCAAGCCCAGTTAGTCCAGGCGGAATCAGCGGCGTATGAATACCGGAAACTATTCCACCTCAATATTATTTTCTAATCGGATTTTTTTATTATTTAACCTTTATTGAAATACAAATAATACATTTATAAATGTGACTTTTAACGATAAAGTTAATATTTTTGAAGAGATGAATTAAAAAAAAAGGTAGCACTCCGGGAGTGCCGGCAGAAGTGAAAACTTCAATATTAACTTTCAAACTCGCGTCAGGGTCACGTGATGCTGATCGAAAAATCTTACGCTTTTTCGATCAGCATCACGTGACCCTGACGCGAGTTTGAAAGTTTTTATTTACCTATACAAAAAAAGTGCTCAGCGCCGCTAAAGAAGTTTGAATTCACTTCAAAAAACCTATAACTATAAATACCGACCAGTGTTATTTGGTTTTTCCATTAGGAATTATTCTGTAGCAGTCACGGAGTCTGGATTTGTGCCCAATTGATGGCAATCGACCCCTATAACATGTAAAGAATATAACTGACGAATTGTGGGTCCATAAATAGCTCCTCTAGGCGGAGCGGTAGGAAGTGTCAGACTTCTACTGACTAAAAACCACCGATGTTCCTTCTTAGCTCTCTGTGCCTGAGGCCGCGGTGTCTCTTACGAACAACCTGCAGCCCCTACAGGGGTCGGCCCTTGCGGGCCCCTGCAATGTTGCTGATATCTCGATGAGGCGCGCGTAGAACACGGACATTCATCATTTTCATCATTTCAGCCGAAAGACGTCCACTGCTGGACATAGGCCTCCCCTAAGTGTAATTTTTGCTTAGGGGGGGTTTGCCATAATCGCCACGCTTGGCAGGCGGTTTGGCGATCGCAGTACGGTCGATACAAAAAGCACAGAGAACGCTGCTGCCCATTCTCTGGTACATCCCTTAGTCGCCTCTTACGACACCCACGGGAAGATAGGGGATGGTGCTATTCTTTGCGTCCGACACCATACGGAACCCGAACACGGACATTAAGTCAATATAATATACATGCTAAAACTACCAAAAACAACATTTCTCGTAAAGGGCCTTGAAACAGATTTAAATCGCAGTACTAAAAGTAGTCACCGAGCAACATTTTGTACCTGTCTATAATATACATGGTGTTCACTTATACACTGGTTCACCTTGCACCCGTTAGTCGGGTCTAAATGCGCGTTATGTAAGCGAAGCTGATTGTAATTTGTTAAGAAGAGAGACTGACTGTATCTATTTGGAGAATTATGGTGACTAAGTTATATTTATCTATCAATTGTTACTTTATACGGCTTCATTGTCCTGGAAGATTTTGAATCGTCACTGGACATACCTAAGTACTCTTTTTTATCTATAAGCTTTTGGCCGCAGCTTTGCTCACTTGATAGGTGAAAACTATCCTAAGGGAACTAGTACTTCGCTGAAAAGTATTCTAAGCCCTAACCTATGTCATGGTGTCCCTCAGGTGTAAAAACTTAGTAACCTCCGTTCTTGGGTCCGTCTTTAGTTTAAAAATCTATTAAATTCGAATGTTCCATTTTGCCAGTGGCAGTTTTTAACCGACTTCTAAAAAAAGAAGGAGTTTCTCAATTCGAATGTTTTTTTTTATGTTTGTTCGGGCTTAAAGCTCCGTCACTTGCTAACCGATTTTAGAAATTATTTTTTTGTTGGAAAGGTCCCATAACTCCCTAATGAAACTTCCCAAATGGTTCCTAATTTTTTTTTTATCGAAATCGGATAAGCGGTTTTTGAAAAATCAACAAAACTAAAAAAAAAACTACATAAGAACCACTAAAAAGAGAAAAATAAAAACTTTTTAACACTGATTTTTCTTCTAAAGTTTATTTTTCACTTTTTTGTGTTTTCTTTTTTTGAAGACGGTTTTATTTTTGGTTAAAAAGTTTTTATTACCTATGTTGTCACATACATTTATACATAATTGATTCTACTATGATGGGGATAGGAGTTGGCATCATATTTCTGCCAAGATACGACATTCCTAAGTCTTCGCAAGCACACAGTGTTGTTTTGCCATAACGTTATGCACACACGGCCTATGTAATAAACTATTGATCAAATCGCTTCGAACGATGCTCACACGTGACAATGACCAGCGCCGCGCGCCGGCGCTTTCATAACAAATGAAAGAAATGCCTCCATAAAAATGTTATTTTACCTTGTAATTAATGCAAAAACGTGTTCGCGGGTTGTTTGGGACTGTAAGTACTTCTTTAGGACTCCTTGTTGTTCGCGACCTTCGTTGGCGTGAAAAAAAACGTGGACTCAGATTTGATTAACAATTTGAAGGGTTTTATTTTTTTTGCACGGAACCCTAATTGTTTCTCTATATAAAAGTAGTGTAAGCCTACTCCTTTACATCAGCTATCTGCCAGTATATTTATTTAATAAAAAGCTGTTATTAAATAGACAGTTCAATAAACCGATTTAGGTATCTTTTAGTTCTTTTTTCTCACAGTTACACATCAAACTTTTAACGCCACTCAAGTCTCAGAGCTATTATATTTAGGCTATTTACTATAAACATGGAAAATAGTCTCATGAATTTACAGGATTCGAGCGGCGCAGTTAGTTACTTGTATTGTGTTGTGACATAGCTCAGTTTTTTCTCCACGGCTCTGGACACAGGAAAAAAAGCTAAACTAATGGTCATGAGTTCATGACATACGCCAGCTCATCAAGCGACTACAACTTTCTGTCTATTAATAGATATTCAACTTTATCGCTGATGCATTAAGTTCAAGGTTGATTGGGAAAATTTTACAGTTTCGGGTAGCTTGTTGTGCTGGCGTCTGTACTTTTCAACCCCAATATTGAAATCATTTCTTTGATGCAAACGCGGGACCACTCCTAATTCTTTTGAATGAATCGGGGTCAAAGCCTCATGATTTATGAAGTAAGGAGGTATTCAATGCCTAATGGCGCCAACTTGACTAGAAATGGCGCAAACGCATCTCACGTGTGAGTTTAGTAATACAGATCAACGTCTATATCGTCACGTGTTGGTTAAACGGCAAGAGTTTGGTAAAGCAGGTCGTGGTCTACGGAAGGCCGGACAATGTGATTTTTTCCTGCCAATCACAATCATGAAAAGGTGAAATTTAGGTAAGTAGTGGGCAATTTAATAAAAGTTCATAACTAGAAATAATTGATGGAAATGACAACTGTAGCATCCAGTAGGAGAAGTAATTCTTTGATAACACAATTTTAATAATAATAATTTATTTCCACCACTTCAGTAAACATTACAACAATGAGGACGACAATTAACTAACTTTATCACAGGCTCACACAGTCCACCAAGTCTCAGTCCAGCAGGGCTACTGCCTATCTTTTAATGACAGTGGATAACATATAGTATCTATCGAATAACTGTCAAAAGGTGAGTTTAAAAAAAAAATGTACTAACCAATTTACAGTTAATTTATGGAGACTACGTTAGCCACTTTCATTAAAAGATACGCAATAGCCCTGCAGGATCACACCCGTAACTTCCCGCCATCATATAACTGTCAGATGCCATTAGTGAGAGACAGCTAACCTTACTACTTGTGATTGTGGCTGTAAGACAGTGTTTACATCAGTCATCTACAAAAAAAAGACGTGGACAAAATTAATTTCGTTTTTAATTTCATAAAATTTTCAAAGACAGAAAATCCGACGACTTAGATATAATTCGTTCTGCTTTTCTATCTTATTGCATTCGGCTATGTCTAAGCCGCAGGTCATCGTTTAGATATATTTCTAGTCGCGTGTTGTAGTGAGTTTGGTAAGATTAGTCTATCGTCTGCGCCTGTAGAGTGCACTCAGTAACTCGTGAAATTATTCATACTTTGTTCATATTGTGCAGTTGGAGTGTGTTGGCATAAATAAACTATTTGAACTTTGTCATGTCGTGTCGTGGTAATATCTAATGTAAATATGATAATTTAAAACTAGCTGAAGCCCGCGGCTTCACCCGCGGGGATGTCGGTGTATAATGTACTAAAACCTTCCACGAAAACCACTCTATACATGCCAATGTGTAGAGTGATAAAAACTACTTAATGCATAATTGGTGAATTATGCATTATTTACTGGTGCAGTAGTTTTTACTTTTTGAGTTTATCGCAAACAGACAGACAGACAGACGCGGCGGAGGACTTTGTTTTATTACCTATATGTAGTGACAGTGATGACATAAATATAACAAGTAATAACAAATGAATTTCAATTTTCAGGGCGTTGGTTTAGGGATTGGCAGATATTATAATTTATAAATGCTACTGCTGTTCTAAAAGAAAATTTATTTTATTAACTATTATTATTCTATTTAACTAGTGACCCGACCGAAGAAAAATTAAAACCTTCCTCTTAAAACACTCTATCTATTAAAATAAATTATTAAATATTACTAATTAGTATCTATTAAAAAAACCCGCATCAAAATCCCTAGTTTTAAAGATTTGAGCATACATAGGGACAGACAGCGGGAAGTGACTTTGTTTTATTTTATTTTTATTTATTTATTTAAAGATTTCCAACAAAAGATATACACAAACATTTTTAGATAGTGGAAAAAACTTTTTACAAAAAAAACAACCGACTTCAAAAACACCAAAAAGAGAAAAATAAACTTAAGAAGAAAAATCAGCTTCGGAAGTCGGTGACTTTTGTTTGTTTGACTTCATGTTTTTGCCACCGACTTCCGAAGCTGATTTTTCTTCTTAAGTTTATTTTTCTCTTTTTGGTGTTTTTGAAGTCGGTTGTTTTTTTTGTAAAAAAGTTTTTTTTTTATTTTTTCATTTTTAGTTGTAATAAGTACCTATATAATAATATATATATCCTATACAAATATTTACTATGCATTTAACATTCAACCAAGAAACCTAACCCTTAACCTTCAAGATTCCCCATTTTTGCTTTTAACTCTTAACCGTTGAGGAGTAGTACCACTCCTCAACCCATTATCAGCTCATCAACATGAAGACAAGTGATGACTGCTAGATGCGAATACTTGAATAGCGTCAGAAAAAAAGCACGAAACACGTAATACGTGTCTATGAAATTCATCTAAAACAACTAAAAACATGTGTATTGTACACATCTGCATACCCCCTCAGAGCATACAGGCGTGATGTTACGTCATAATAATGTATATTCAATAAACATCCAAGCGATTCCAGCAATTACGACAGATTTGCCGTCTATTTTTGAAGAGTTCCATTGTATATCTCCGAAGATCAGCACCAGATCTTCACCAAATTAAAATGGGACCACCTCAGGAGTATACTCTTTCAAATAAAAAAAGAATTTTGAGAATCGGTCCACAAATGGGGAAGAAATCAGGTAACATACTTAAAAATAAAAAAAAATAAAAAAAAATACATACACACGAACATAGTAACCTCCTTTTTTGAAGTCGGTTAAAAACACAAAGTATTGGATAGGTGTACTCCTTCACTTATAGGAAACCACAGCATACTATGTATAGTGATATTATTAAAGTGATCATCACTTAAAACCTGCATTATGATCCGAAGGTTTCGCACTATCCATGACTAATTAAAGCTGTCACTTTACTTTTATCCGCCGTCGTAAGCTTATTGATCTATGAGACTGTGACAAGGACAACCAATGTCTCAATCAAAATATTATGTGTCATTCATTTGTATAGAAGCCAACCGCCACTTCACACCAGTGCCACTATAGTAGTGTACAAATAAATATGTGGAGACCTTGGACTAGAAAGCCGTGTGTGTTTCGCCGCTTTGCGTAAAGGTGAATGCTCACTGTTTCACGGATATTAAAGTACCTAACGGAAATTGGAAATAGTATGTGAGAAAAACAAGCTACTTAGTACTTATATTCAAGGTCGTTATGCTAAAATAATTTACCGACTCTCAAGGCAAAGGTATACTTCTAATGGAGGGGTCCAAAGTAAACGATGGAACACTTGATATCGTGTCCAGCCTGTTGTGTTATTTGTACATCACAGGATGGACGTTAGTTAAAAGGCCAAATTTTAGGCTCATAGAATTGTCATCGACACTTCAAGAAGAAGCAGAATGGAGGGGTTGTGTTATTAAATCTAAAACTTAATTAAAACAAAAGTTCTACCCTACGTGCTATGGAGCGCAGTACAGTAAAATTAACAGATCATGTTCGAAACACTACTCTAGTACCTACTCTGCGCTCCAAAACACAAAATTAAATGGTTGACGTGGCTCAAAAGGCTGTCCAACTTAAATGGGACTGGGCAGGACATGTCTGTCGCATGCCGAATGAGCTGTGGGCACGTACAGCGCAGGATTGGTGCCCTGAAAGAGCGACACGGGGTCGCGGCAGACCACGTAGGAGATGGCGGGATGAACTGGATGTCTTCTTTGAGAATTGGAAAGAAGTTGCACAAAATCGTGAAAGGAATGGAGGAAGGCCTTTGCTCTCCCGTGGGACGGTATGGGCTAGCTATAATAATAATAGTTCCACCCATTGTATACAACCTTTAACTCCACACATACTTTTAGGCAATTTCGTGCACATTCTCCGTGAAGGTCGCTGCAACCGTCTCAGTGAGCCGTGCAAGTTGCTCTTGCAGCCATTTGCCGCTATATTTAACAGTTTTGAGCGAATTTAATTTTTAGCGCAACACTTGCACAAGCCTTTTGAACTAAATGCTTGCAATTTTTACGGTTTTATTATTCGTAATGTGTGAATGGCACGGGGTCGTATCTTTAGGTTTGAAGGATACCTGTCTTAATTATGCCTTTTTTTTTGGTGGGTGGTAAATCATCAAATGGCTCCTCCCGCGAAGAGAGTGTCAGACTTCTACTGACTAATAACCACGTATGTTCCTTCTTAGCCCTTTGTGTCGTCCAGGCCCGAGGTATCTCTTCCGAACAACCCGTAGCCCCGACAGGGTCTTAATTAGGCCTTAAATTCAAAGAAAAGAAAAATAAAGACTCAGGCGCGAGTTTCACCCATGGAGACATAAACAAAAGAAAATATGTAAAAAAAACAATAATCTTTACAAATATTCTTTTCGTTTACTATTTTTACCCACGACGGAACGGAGACGGTATATGCGTTTGGGGTGAGAGGTTGTTTGTTTGTTTGTGTGTTTGTGCAAATACATGTTGCCATTTTTCTCCAAAACTACTAGTCCGATTTTGATGCAGTTTTCAGTTATGGGTTCGGGTTTGATTGGTGCATGTCCTTAGATAGGAGTTACGGTGACAACTCACCAGGGGGCGCTGCAGCAAACATTTTTTGTGCAAATCAAAGTCGCCATTTTTCTCCAAAACTACAAGTCCGATTTTGATTCAGTTTTCAGTTATGGGTTTAGGTTTGATTTGTGCATATTCTTAGATAAAAAAATAAAAATAAAAGTATAAAGTTTAAAAAAAGTTTAAAATAAAAAGCAAAGTTAAAAATTTTGAAAAAACCCGCGACGGTTAAAAATTAATTGAAAAAAGGATAAAATAACATAAAACACCCGCCTTAAAAAAACCCACTTGAATGTCCGTCGGGAGCTGAACATTGCAAAACTAGTTCATTTAATGGCAGCCCCCGACGGACATTCTTGGGTTTTTTTAAGGCGGGTGTTTTTTATTTATTTATTTATTTAGGTTAGCCTACAATTGTTTACACGTTGCATTTCGTTTAAAATTACTTAATATACATTTATGAGCGCAACAATTATTTACAGGCTAACACCACATGCACAATATTATTACACTTAATATGTATAGCAATAAGTTGTGAATTATAAATTATAAAATCAATTTAACAAACAAATCAACATAATACATAGTAATAAATTCAATGGATTAAAATGATTGGCAATTAATACAATAACAGAATAATAAATTAATGAAACTAAGATTAAATATTTGGTTAACATTGGATAATACTAATAAAATTAAAACTTAATTAAGGTTAATCAGGTACGTACATAAATTAACAAATTGGCAATTCATATTATGTCCTGTAATTGTGTGAATAGTATTCAATAATTAATTTTCGATAATTTCCTATTTTATCGTGATGAACGTCGATCACGTCACTGCAGCTGTTTACGATTTTACACATTCGTGATATTGGAGAGTTAGCACCAATAGAACAGTTCTACGCAAGGGCGGGTAAAGCGGAGTGATGGGATGTTTTATGTTATTTTATCCTTTTTCAAATTAATTTTTAACCGTCGTGGGTTTTATTTCTTCAAAAGAACATGGAAATACGTCGTTTGACACACGTTGGCATTTGTAACGTTACAGCTTACAGCAGTGCTCGGCTCCAAATCAACCTCGCTTGTGGCTCGGGTGTGAATTCAATATATCAAATGTACTCTTCCTAAAGCGTCCGAAAACACAGCCTACGTCAACTTTCTCCGTAAGATCACCGGAGCTCGATGGTTTGTCCGTAATAACAGTCTACATATAGACCTCAAACTACCTACCATACAACAGTTCATGAAGCGCCTTTCCAAGCGCTTCTTTGACACCGCGGTCAAACATAGGAATCCGTTAATCGCATCGGCCGCCCGATACGATCCATCGCGTATAAGTAATGTCCGCCGTCCGCGGCATACTCTTGTCACACCCGACGACCCTATCACCATCATCCAAGAGAGCAGTAGGGAAACCAGTACTCTTAGAAAGAACAGACACAGATACCCGTCTTTCCGACCGAGCCAGCCCGCGATGCTGAGCCAGTAGTTTTAAACCAGCCCCTAAATAATTTAACTCAGATCCAGCCTGTCCCCTTGCTGCCCTCCACCAGTGACGTCCTAAGCCGAGGTCCGTACCCTACAGGGGGTGCCCTTAGCGATTAGTCACTTAGTATATAAGTTATTTGCCCCTGGCTGGAGGCCTTAAACTCAAAGCATCCACAGGGAATTGACCGGTTAGGCAGAAGCCAGTCTCCTAGACTGAACTGCGAGATGCCATATCGAAAAAAAAAAAAGCCACGTCACTGAAGATATAGGAATATATTTCGAACGCAGATCACCAATACTAAACTTTAGGATTGATTATTTTTTATAATTTGAAGTTACCTATACCATAGTAAACGATGGTGATGAGGTCAATCAACTCGTAACACAGCCAGTATTAATTACCTAAGATATGACCACAAATACCGCGGTTTTTTACACGATAATACTGTTGCCTGCCACAAAACAAAAAATAATATTAGTTTTGTTTTTGGTTATTTTTTTATAATTGAAGTTATACCATAGTAACGGGCACACAACTGTGCGTTACAAGGCGAAGGGGTCAATCAACTCGTCACATATAATACAATATTAATTACGACCACAAATAGGTACCGCGGTCCTTCATACGATAATACTGTTGCCTGACAAAAAACATTATTGTTTAGGTTATCTAAACAGATACTATACAAGTATAAAGAGTTTTAGAGGTTAAAGTGTGTGAGTATGTAGGGGTTATAATATCCAGAACTAAAAATGTTTTCACTTAAAGAATGAGTGATTATTCGGGAAATCGGGAGTGCTATAGGCTATAAATTATGTATTTGCGGACGAAGCCGTGGGCGAAGTGCTAGTTATAAAAATATTGATTGACCATGTAAATGTTGAGCCCATAATACACTAGTCAGTCTTTAACGAGATCTAGTTATTGTTTTCAGCTAAGACTTTAAGAACCTTTTTTTGTTGGTCTGAGTTTATGAATGAGTTCAGCTTGTCCCACAATCTCCCTATAGACCGTACACGTAACTATCTAGTCGTTTCTTACTGTTGGGATCCACTATCCACATTGATCGAAGACACCACCACTTCATTTTGCCCATTTCGTCTCACGCACTTACAAGCCACAACAATCTGTCAAAATTCTTTAATCGATTTTCAACTTTATCGCTCAATAAGTAGGTTCAAGGTTGATTGGGAAAGTTTGACAGTTTCGGGTAGTTTAATGTGCACTCAATATCACGATGAATGGATTCGAAGAATTAGTGCAATAATATCAACTGAACTGAATACACCGTGAACAGTCAACTATTACAAAACTAATTTTGGCACCACCCCAAGAAGCCACACACATGTTTAGCTCAGTTAGTCTTGAATAGCTTCGTTTTATGTTGACGGAAAGTTTTGTGAGAAAATCTGAACTACGTTGCCTGAAATGTTGAACACGTAGGTAGGTAATTATAAGAACCTCGGTATTATGCACGTAAAAGAATATGTTTTCTCACCGGAATGAAAAGAATACAGATAGAAGATGACACATCTATTTCTTTCTACATAAAAACTTTAAATAAATAGATGTACTATATACAGGTACTCGTAGGTAATAATGATTAGTGGTCCACCTGACCATCTTTCTTGTGTATTGTTATACCATTATCTTCGTTTATTGTTGTTTATAAATCATAGTCATAAACAGAAAAATAAAAAGGAACAAATACAGTGTGGTAACACTTGCAGCGACACATCTTATCAAAAAGCCGGTAGTTACTACATAGCGCACGTGCGAGATCGTTGACATTTGTTCTAGGGTTGGCAAGTTTCAAGTCAGAAGAGTCATAGTCATTAACACACATTGCTTGATCTGGTCAAGCTTAATGTTATGTTAATGACTGTGCTAGTAAAGTAGGGTTTAGTTGCGGGGTTAAATACGGGGTGTAATATTATTTCAGTGACGTAGATGTCGTCTTTAATAGTATAAGTAAAATCGCTCACGATCTTTGTACGCTTAGATATTTTAAACAACGCAACGGATTTCACTGCAGTTTTCAGTAATATATAGTCATATAGATAAGAGGAAGGTTCATGTTATTATGTAGTATATTAATTAGACCAGCCGGGGCGAAACGCTAGTTAAATATATGAGGATATTACAATGATCACTTGTAGTTAGTGTTAGTGTATTTTTATGACGGAAATGAGACAGCAAAGTTTTTATGTGCATTTTTTCTGGTAAGACAGGAAGTCAACTGCTGCAATAAACTAAAGACATGAATATCTATACATTATAAAATACTCAGTGTATGTGTAGTATTTAATAATAAAATTGATCCCCACTAAAATATTTAATACGTTTTGAAGCACTTCAAGACTGGCATTTCTTGTTGCCTTCTTTGGAAAAAATAACAAAGCCCGCCTACGGATTAACATGTTATACTTAGTGAGTTTGTAAACGAATCATACTTTGGTTTTTTTTATAATCAAGGTTAGGTTAGGCATTCAAGAATCATTATTTGTCCACAGATAGACCATCTTGGCCTTCCGGGGTAAAAAATAGAAGTGTGTCTCATTAGCCTACAATATTGTTGTTAGCTTTGAACCAGATCCTCCGGGGTTGCGGGTTGCCCCGGACACAAAGGGCTAAGAAGGAACATGAGAGGTTTTTAGTCAGTAGAAGTCTGACACTACCTTTCTGTCCGCTCAGAGCGGAAGGAGTTATTTGATGATTTCCCACACTCCAAAAAAATTGTTTTGACCCAATGTTTTCTTATTAATAGCCATAGGTACTCGAGGGCTAAGAGTCTAGTTGTTACTGAGAAATTCCTGGTACTCTAGATTCTAGGTTTTAGACACTGGATTCATGGCAATAGGCTCGCCCTCCTAATAAATGGGACTTGCGATAACTGGCAAAATGTGGGTGCAGTAACAGTAATACAGACGCCTTCACTTGCTTCCCGGAACTGTCAAATTTACCCTAGATCAACCTTGAACTTAATTCTGTAGCAATTAAGTTGAAAATCTATTCAAGAAATTTGACAGATTGTAGTAGCTTGATTAGCTGGCTGTATATCTTGTATACCTATGTGTAGTCAAAGTTTGATAAATTAGTCAGTGCAATAACCATGAACGTGGCAGCCCTATCAATAGAGTAGCGTTCTCAATTAGCGATAAGCCGGCGACCTAATTTAGAACGCATCGCAAACTAACGAGTGGTTCACATGTTGTTTGTAATAATGGTTTATTTAGAACTTTGGCTTACCCTTAGAACAACACGTACTTAGACCGGTGTCACTCTTCAGATTTTGGAATATTATCGAATCTGCTTTTTGTAAGTTTTCCTTCAATCATCTGTTTTCTCATTCATGCTTTGCTGTACCACTGCAGTGGTACAGGAAGATACTCCACACTCCACAGAATCCTTTCCAAAGTGCTCCGCAGGTGTCCCACAGATCAGAGGTTCGTAATGTTATTATTTCTAGGAGATGATGAGTGCAGTCACATCATATTTGCAAGAAGATAAAAATTACAAAAAAATATAAAATATATTTTTATGCTTTTTTTTTCTATTAATAATATTAATTTGTGACGAGAAGAGAATAGACCCGCTATGTTTTTATGTCAATGGAATGAAATCAAAAAGCTGAAGTCAAAACAATATTGTACTTAAAATTAATTGAATATCGTTTAAATATTTTGGTGTTTACTGACTTAATTGTCGGTGTCAGTTTAACTTTTAATTGAATAACTATAATTTAATTTACTTGCTAATTACTTAACAAGTCAACTACCAAACTATTTTATTCAAATTCTCGATGATAATTAAAGTGATACCCGCTTAAATTACTTATTTGAAAACAGAATCATTTAAAATGATTAACTAAAACTAAATGCCAAACCAATAATTTGTTAGTTCTAACTTCTATGTTGCTCGTCATAATTATGAACTTGTCCGTTTGGCCCAGACTGGCTGAACGTCAGCTACTCTAGTCTCTCGCGACATCCGACCAAGAGCGGACGCGGCCGCCATTGCGAATTATTTCCCGCCTAATTTTGACAGTTGTCTGTGATCGTTTTTTTCTCTTTCGGAAAATTGTGGTACTTAATGTAAGTAGTTTTCCTTTGATGATGTTTTTAATTGTTATTGGCCTAAATAGTTATGAGGTGGAATAAATATTTAATGAAATGATATCTTTTGAACGTATTGGTGATTGGCAAAAAGGAGTCAAGGGCCGATGTTAATAGCCGGTCTGTTGAAGAATAGTAAACCAATTAAGTAAATTATGTGAAAAAATGTACCTATAATGTCACCTGTTATTAGATTACAATGTAAAAAATCACTTTATGAGAATACACTTTAAATAAATCAACACGTTTTACATACTTAACAATAGAATTGATCCAGTGTTAAACAGTGAAAAGTAATTAAATACAATGTAACCGTTATTTAAATTACAAGAATAATAATCAAAATACCTAAACAATGAAATAAAAATAACTTACATTGTAAGTTGTAAAACGGAGGTAGGTGTAGAATTTTTTTTAAACAAAAAACAACGAGTTTGATGTTGAAAGATTTTTTACGAGTTTTTGATATACATACCAAGTAATATTCAATACTATTCGATTATAACTAAAAAGGTATACATACCCTATTATTTCTTATCTCAAACGTGCTGTTTGGTTCTCAAACTGTTTTCGATATAGTAGGTAGGTACCTTAACCTACGCCATCACATCCAACTAACTGAAACTGTAAAATTTTCCTGATCAACCTTGAACTTTATGTTTATGCATTAAGGTTAACAATCTATTAAAGAAGTTTGACAGACTGTATACTGGCTTCCGTACATTGGCCCAACAGTAAATGAAATAATGATAAGGCGACTATAAATAACTTTGAAACAAATAAATAAAACTGAAACAAAACACTAAAAATGTAGCCTGCAATAAAACAGTGTTTACATCGCCATCGCTGCGAATATTTAAAAGGATTCGTGCATATTTCAGAGAATGAAAAATCTGATTTGTTTACTAAAATCGAGGAGTTTGCAGATAAAGTCGGTGTTTTAAGTGCAATAGCTGATAAGACTATCTCCATAACTATGTGTTTAATCTATTATACTTACAAACACTAGTTCGAAATTGTAAAGACAATTATTTTCTTTGATAGATATTAGGTAAATTATTAATTGATTATGCACGCTGATGCATAATTTGATCTCTTAATTTTTGTTTATGGTTTGCAATTGATATTTGATTATTAAAAACGAATGTAAAGAAAGTCATTTGTAAAACAAATTGTTTTATTGTTGAGTCATTAAACACCAGGGCCCCGAGTCTGCTCTTCTTGAGATCTCATAATTGTTGATTTTGACAAGTAGACGACAAGCCAAAAAGTACCTTAAGTTGACAGACTTTCCTAAATCATTCAGTGTTTTTGTTTAATTAATAGCAACGATTGTCAAGTTGTCACAACAACAACATATTCCATTTATTAACCGACTTCCAAAAAAAGGAGGAGGTTATCAATTCGACTGTATTTTTTTTTTTTTATTTTTTTTTTTATTTTTTTTTTATGTTTGTTCGCTCATAACTTGCGACTGGGTGAACTGATTTTCATGATTCTTTTTTCATTTGAAAGCTGGTGCTTCCCGTGTGGTCCCATTGTCACCATTTCAATATCTGATGATGGGATCTTGTAGAAATCGGGGGAACTCTTCAATAAATAACAGCAGATTAACCGCGATTGTTGCTATAGCATATCTAAGCATTATTTACGCCATCACACAACATAATATCACGCCTGTACTCACTACAAAGGTTATAAAAACTATTTTGTGAAGATCTGATGAAGAACTTCGGAGATAGGCAACGGAACTCCTCAATAAATGATAGCAAATGGACTGGGATTGCTGAAATCTCATATTGTCTGTCTATTGTTTACACCAGTTCCTAACATAACATCACGCCGGTACGTTGTGAAGGGGTAAGCACATGTGAAACACTAAAAAGTGAAAAATAAAAACTTTTTTACAAAAAATAAAACCGACTTCGACAAAAAAACACTCAAAAGTGAAAAATAAACTTGAGAAGAAAAATCAGTTTCTGAAGTCGGTGACAAAAAAATGAAATCAAAGAAACAAAAGTCACCGACTTCAGAAACTGATTTTTCTTCTCAAGTTTATTTTTCACTTTTGAGTGTTTTTTTGTCGAAGTCGGTTTTATTTTTTGTAAAAAAGTTTTTCTCAAGTAACTCTATCATAACATAAGTAGATACATACGTTAAAACCTAAAAAACTGAAGCAATCTGAAATTCTTTGTTTCTAGGATGCTAAAGATGAATTCTACGTGTTAATACTGTTACAAGTTGGTGATGTGCATACAGTTGATATGAAGCCTTCGATTCGATCGAGACTTGGGCTGTGCTGCAGTCTCTCCAACGGTGCCAAATCGACTACCGGTACATCGAGGTGTTGAAGTGTTTGTACAAAAACGCCACCATGTCAGTCCGACTTCAGGACCAGACCTCGGAACCTATCCTTCTGCAGCGCGGTGTGAGACAGGGAGACGTCATATCTCCGAAACTGTTTACCGCTGCATTGGAGGATATCTTCAAGGTTCTGGATTGGAGAGGACTTGGCATCAACGTCAACGGCGAGTACATCACTCACCTTCGGTTTGCCGACGATATAGTGGTCATGGCTGAGACCATGGAAGACCTCAGTGCAATGCTCGATGACCTCAGTAGAGCTTCCGAAAGAGTGGGTCTTAAAATGAACATGGACAAAACCAAGGTTATGTTGAATGTTCATGTAACACCCACTCCTATCAAGATCGGAGACTTTACGCTCGAAGTTGTGGACGATTATGTCTACCTGGGACAAACGGTCCAGTTGGGTAGATCTAACTTCGAGAAAGAGGTCAATCGTCGAATCCGACTCGGCTGGGCAGCGTTCGGGAAGTTGCGCGGTATCTTCTCGTCCAACTTACCCCAGTGTCTCAAGACGAAAGTCTATGACCAGTGTGTGTTGCCAGTGATTACATACGGGACCGAAACGTGGACGCTCACGGGCAATGGAGAGGGCTATGCTCGGAGTTTCCTTGCGTGATCGAATCAGAAATGAGGACATCCGCATGAGAACCAAGGTTACCGACGTAGCCCGAAGAATCGCCAGACTTAAGTGGCAATGGGCAGGGCACATTGCTCGCAGAACGGATGGCCGATGGGGCCGAAAAGTTCTGGAATGGCGACCGCGAACCGGAAGACGTTGCGTTGGAAGGCCTCCCACTAGGTGGACCGATGACCTGGTCAAGGTTGCAGGAACCCGCTGGATGAGAGACGCACGGGACCGGTCAATGTGGCGACGCCTGGGGGAGGCCTATGTCCAGCAGTAGACGTCTTTTGGCTGAAATGATGATACAGTTGATAAATAGAAAAAAATAGAAAATAAAAAAAAAATCTTTCAAAATGTCAAAGACGGAAGTTGACAATGCGATTTTTTTAAGTTCATACAGACTAATCACATCTTCACTGGTCTGCTGGCAAGCTGAGTGTCAGTACGTTAATCAGAAAACTGTATTTTGTTAAATTAGCCATAAATGCCATAATACATTGGAATCTATTAGAAATATCTTCTAGATTAACACAGAAACAGATGGTGCAAAGGCGCCTACAGACAGTTGATGACGGCCTTGACTTCTTTGAGCGTTGGGTCATTACAATCTCGATGTTTTGCCTCGAGCATCATCTTGAATTAATTTTATTGCAAACATAGCTGTTAGGCTGGCATCTTTCATCTAAAATACCTATCAATGATTGAGAATATTGAAGGAGTCAGGATAGTAATGGGTACAAAATCTGTGTAAAATTACTTTTCCTTATAACTTTAAGTAGGTAAGCATAAGCCATCTTCTGGCTAGTCTCTTCCCCAAACTGTTAGGGCCGGCTTCCAGTTTAACTAAACGGCTGCAGCTGAGTACTATTATTAATATCTATCTATCTATCTTCTATCTATATAAATAAAAAGAGAAGTCCTGACTGACTGACTGACTGACTGATTGACTGATTGACTCATCAACGCCCAGCCCAAACCCTTGGACCTAGAAAGCTGAAATTTTGCACAGAGGTTCCCTTTATAATGTAGACAAGGAATAAGGAAGGATTTTTCGAAATTCAACCCCTAAGGGATTTAAATAGGGGATGAAAGTTTGTATGGAAAATCGTCATTTTCACGCGGGCGAAGCCGCTGGCAAAAGCTAGTTATTAATAATAGTACTCAGCTGCAGCTACTATCTATCTGACCATCACAACCCTATAACTGGGTAAACGATCGATACCCTTTGGTAAGACTGGATGTCAGACTTTGGGCTTCTGACTAAAAATAATGATAACATAATGACTAAAAGATCTACAAACGACAGCCGGGACTCACAGCTTGATGTGCTCTCAGAGGCACGGAGGAAACTCAATATTTAATGATGGTTACATCCATGGACCAACCTTGGCAAGCACGGCTTAACCCTGGAGGTCGACCCATGTGGTCTTTAGGTCCTAGGCCGCAGGGCTATTATAGCTACACTCATTACAATAATTATCATGCCATGAACTCATAATGAATCTCGATTTAAAATTAGATTCGCGTGGTTAAAATTAGGCTATAAGTAGTAATAGGTACTAATAAGTAGGTTGGAAGACATTAATTAAATCGGTTAGTTTAATGAATGATTTTAAATCTATATAGAATGTTATCCCCAGTCTGACAACCAGTCTTAACAAGGGGTATCGTATTACCCAGTACTAACCGGGTTGTAGAGATCAGATAGCCACTCGCTTCATCTATCTATCTATCTATCTATCTATATAAATAAAGAGAGAAGTCCTGACTGACTGATTGACTGACTGACTCATCAACGCCCAGCCCAAACCCTTGGACCTAGAAAGCTGAAATTTTGCACAGAGGTTCCCTTTATAATGTTGACAAGGAATAAGGAAGGATTTTTCGAAATTCAACCGCTAAGGGAGTTAAATGGGGGATGAAAGTTTGTATGGAAAATCGTAATTTTCAGCGGGCGAAGCCGCTGGCAAAAGCTAGTGTAAAATATTGGTATTCAGCTACATCCGGTTAGACTAGTTCTAGCTTCTAAGCCGACCCCAACATAGTTGAGAAAAGCCCAAGTAAATGATAAAAGATTCTCATACACCAACTATAGGAACCATACAAATTATAAATGATGGGAACCGACAGGTGTTTGAAAATCAATCAAGTTCATAAATAAATTAATAGTCGATGTGTGTGGTGAGCGGATTAGGTAAACTATGGGTGAATGAGAAATATTAAGTATCTGTTTGTAATGTCACATGTCAAAAGAACAGGTGCCCTACTATGACGTCTTAAAACAGTCCTAACTTAATCTTATTCCATTGTGGAAACGTGACAGAACTATATAGGGTGTCTAGCGCCATCTCTTTTCCACACTGGATTAGGAATAAGTTAGGACTGTTTTAAGACGTCATTGTCCCTGTACTTTTATTCAATGAAAAAATTAAAAAAAAACCCTGTCTTTCTCGGGTAATCTCCGTAACGGCTCGATTTAAACGGGCCTTTGACTGGCAGATAGTTGATGTTAAAAGAAGTAACTTATTTTTATTTTGGTTAAGAGTATCACGGTTCCAGTAAAATTAAAATTATATCAATATCTGAATCAAATGGGGTAGTGGCATTTTTTTCGCGTACAGTCAGGAACAGACGTAGCTTAACATTTCAGAATTTTAATTATTTGATGCGATGACAGTTCTCCAGCTATTATTTGATTGTTTCAGAAGATTATTCTTTAAAATATTCCTTACTCTTCAATAATTTGTTAGTAAGGAGTAATATTTAACAAGTTTTTATTAAAATACATGCTTCTTCTTCTTCTTTACGTGTCGATGAGCTCAAATCGTATTAGACCAGTATGTAGCCGCCTGCACAGCTCTGTCATTTGCTTCTAGTAAGTCCTGAAAGGTGCAAGAGGTTGTGCAGGATGGACAGGATAGTAGGTGGCGCATATCCTGCAGAGGGGCTCTACACTGGCAGTTTGTTTGGGGTGGATCGACGATACCCCATTTGGCGAGATTACATCTACAGCGGCCAACTTGCATGCAATACTTGCTTTGAAACTTTATGTAGTGTTAAGCTACTTGTGTTGCTGACTGTACCTACTTACGTCCCGCTGCAAGCATCAGTTACTTCATAAATATAAATGATTGAATAAAGTGGGCACTTTGTGCCATCATACCTAGGTAATACCTACCTATTATGCCTGGTGTATGTAAACCGTGACAACAAATACCTCTTATCATAAATTATTCTACCTACCGTTATTATACCTAGTTGTACCTAATTATATACTTATTAAACTACTTGTATTTCTAGATAAATGTTATAAACATAGACTGGTTAGTTATATTGTTATGCAACTAGCTTTTTACCCACGACGGAACGGAGCAGGTATATGCGTTTAGGGTGAGAGATGTTTGTTTGTGTGTTTGTGCAAAGTAATGTATCTAACCTATCTTCTAAACTAATCTACTACTAATCCGATTTTGATGCGGTTTTCAATAACGGGTTTGTGTTCGATGAGTTCATGTTCTTAGACAGGTGTCATGGCTGTAACTCACAAGGGGGCGCCACAATATTAGTGCAAAACAATGTTGCAATATAAGTAATCAAAACGAAATGTCCGATTACAATTCTGTTTTCAGCAATGTGTACGTGGTAGTTTAAAATGCATGTTCCCAAATAATAAAAATTACGTCTGTAACTCACTAGAGGGTGCTACAATATTAGTGCAAAATAATATTGCAATAATATTAAAACGAATTGTCCGATTTCAATGCGGTTTTCATCAGCAATGGGTTCGTAGTTGATTGGTGCATGGTCTAAGATAAGTCTTATGATATTAACTCACTAGGGGGCGCTGCTATATTAGTGTGAAACGATTATATTGCAATATTATTAAAATTAAAACGTATTGTCTGATTTCATTTCAATGCGGATTTCAGGAATGAGTTCGTGGGTGACAAGCTTTCCTATAATTCGTTTAATGCTCTCTAAAAAGTCTGAAATAAAATTAAGCAAAATTAAAATTAAAAAAAACCCACGACGGTAAAAATCTAATTGAAAAAGAATAAAATAACTCAAAATAAACATAACTAAGGAATATCCGTCGGGGGCTGCCTTTTCTATATGAAATTTCAAAAAAAAATTAATTATACTCATAAGTGTAGGTATTTTATGTCGTCGTTAAACATCTACAATTCTTCAATAATTGTATTCACGTCACTAGAAAACCTTAGCTGGTTTAATGGCAGCCAGAACTGCCACTCAGGTCGATCTTTAGGTAAAGCTGTGCTTGCCTAGGTCAGTCTGTGGATGGGTGACCGCCCGACATACCGGTTTTCCTCCGTGCCTCGGAAAGCACGTTAAGATGTTGGTCCCGGCTGCCATATATATCATATACTATCTTTGGCAGTCGTAACAGGTAGTCAGTGACCTGAAATTCTGACATCCAGTCTTACCAAAGGGTATTGTATTACCTAGTATTAACTGGGTTGTGGAGGTCAGATAGGCAGTCGCTCCATGTAAAATACTGGTATTCAGCTGCATCCGGTTAGACTGGAAGCCGACCCGAATATAGTTGGGAAAAGGCTAGGCAGATGATGAATAATGCGCCAATCTGCTGTAGCTGGGCATCATCATTCTCTTGACTTTATCCCGATTCATTAGGGGTCGACTTAGCATGTATTCTTTTCGATGTCACTATTAGGTACTTGTAATCTTATATCAGACACCTTCTTTGCCTTTCAACTTCCCTCACGAAATTTTCCTCATTCCGGTGGCATTTATGGATTAATTTAAGCATTATGCAATAGGCATGATGACAAATTTTGAAAAACTGGTTTTTCAGGTTCAGAAATAAATATTATATACAATGTATATCAAATTTCTGCTTAAAATGAGGAATCATTAGGAAATAAAATACATTTTACTTTAATTTTTTTTCATTTCCGCCAAAACGCTTCAATCTGTCATGGCGTCGCTTGTGACGTCACGTTCGACGTAAACATTGACGGCTAGTACGGCTACAGTATTAATATTGCATTGTTTGTGTTTTAAAAGTTCTAAAATATGAGTTCGAGACCATATAGGTGTTGTGCAGTGCCTCTGTGTACTAATACAACTATAAAAAGCCCGGACAAGTTATTTATATTCGTTCCCTATGATAAAACAATACGAAATAAGTGGCTTAAACTTGCAAGACGTCATATAAAAGGAATATTGCCTTACTCAGCTTTATTTCTGTGAAGATCACTTTGACGTAAGTATTTACTTATATTTGTAGATTCCACATAGTTTCCAAACCATTATAAATATAACGCTGTTCAATATTTAAACTTTGAGGTTAGGTTTCACCTTTCATATTTTTTTCTATGTTTTATCACAGAATACTTAAGTTTTATTTAAATTTCAGTTACCGAATTATATGGAAAACTATATGCAGTATCACTTGATGAGATCAGTGTCACATATACGCTTAAAAGCAGGCTGCATTCCTTCAAAATTTAATATTCCACAATAATAATAATAATATTCCACAACTATCACACAACGCCATCTAGTCCCAAGCTAAGCAGAGCTTGTGTTATGGGTACTAGACAACTGATAAACATACTTATATATTTCTAAATACATACATATTATAGATAAATTACACCCAGACACAGAACAAATGATCGTGCTCATCACACAAACATTTGTCCTGGGTGGGAATCGAACCCACGACCTCCGGCATAGCAGTTAGGGTCACTAACCACTAGACCAACAGGCCAGTCATTTGCTTGTCAACCAGACAGAAGAAAAAGAACAGCTGATACAATAGAACGGCAATATATTGTCTAAAAACAAAGTCTTTATTTGACCCTAGAAACGCTCCTAGAATCAACAAGTCGACTCTTGGCAAATTTGTGCTGGTTGCCTTTGTAAATCCTGGTTCCATTTTTGTATTTTCACTTTCTATTTTATTTATATATTTATGAAAACAAACCAAATTATCCACTCGTTACTAGAGGGAAACTAAGAAGAGCTGTCATTGTAGTCGAACGTGACGTAATTCGCTCTGATTGGCGTTCAACATAACATGGCGGATTGTCTTGTTTTGTGGTTTTATTTTATTAAAATATTAAATAATCTCACTCATAATTAAAAAATAAATACGTTTTTTGCAATCCATAATTTACATTTCATTACATAGATGCATTACTTTAGTGACTTTTGTTTACTGTCATCATCCCTATTATTGTATCCTCCAAATAAATATGACAGTATTTGGCTAAGTTGTGAATGCAGGAGCAATGCAAAATGTAAGTGGATACCAACGTAAGGTACTACAGGCACTTCTCTGCCTAACCCTGGAGGGAACATAGACGTTATGTTACAAAGCAATAGAACCAAAGTGATTTAATCTTACTATTGTAATAATAGCTACATATGTTGGCCTTTGACTGACACCACAACAATACCCTAATGATTCTCATAAATATTTAAATTGCTTTATTTAAAAGCAGAGGTCTACTAGTTCAGTGAATATTTAAGATAAATCTTGACGTGCACATCTCGTGGTAAACACGTCAGGTCAGCCACAAACCGATGAAAAATCTTTACCACAAACGATAAGTCTTGTGGAAGAAATTTTTGAGAAATATCAGGATATTACGAGGTGAGATGAATATGCATCCGTGCCTCGGAAAACATATATGGTCCCGGCTGCCATGTATAGGATCTTTGGCAGTCGTTACAGATAAGTCAGTTGCCAGAAAATCCGACAACCACTCTTATACCAAGGGTTACCATACTACCCCATACTGCGTTGTGGAGATTAGATAAGCAGTCGCTTTATGTAAAATACTGGTATTCAGCAAGAAGCCAACCAAAACATCGTTCGGAAAAAGCTAGGCTATTATAAATAGATAACATTCAAGGTCATACGATGATGATGATGATGATGAGGCAAAAAACTACGTTTCGAGTAGAATTTACTAATTATCATGTATACTACCGTCTTACGCACACTGTTTGTGCAATCAGAACCGTCTAACAATGTGTTAAGTTATACAACACACGTTTACTTGAATTTTGATAGAGTGCAAATAGTAACTACCTACTTGACAATGTTTATAGATTTCTGGTACCTACTACTATCGTTTGTATTTATTTTTTATTTGGCGTGACTACCGTAAAGTGTGAAATAGTTAAGACACTAAACAATAATTATATTTGATATTTATTTCTAGGATCTGTTGAGTTTGGACTGTTTTTTTGGTTTTTGCTAAGAAACCTATGCTAAAAATTCTTATATAAGCTTTACTAATCCATCTACGAGGACATTGTGGCTAAATAATAACGGATCGATTTTCAAGTTAAGTTGCACTTGCTTGCTATACCGAGTTTCCTCCGTGATTGGGAAGGCATGCTTTCTAGTTGATCCCGGCTGTAAAAGGTAGCCCAGTCCATCCTCTGTGGCTACTACTGCGAAATTCCATTTAATACTTTAAAAAAAACTTCCTAGTGCCTACCATTCTCTGTGTGGTATTCACTAACCTAAAATGAGCATGCGTGGTAGATAATGACTCGATTTTTCTCACGGAAACCTAAACAGGTCTTCCAGAAGAGAGATTTACTGGCTGATTAAACTTGCTACAGAAGAATGGCAGACGATACGGTTGCCATTACGGGAATATCCTGGATGAGGACTGGCAAAAGAGCGTGGAGTTTGGCACAAGCAAAGACAGACCTATAACCCAGCAATGGGTGAAGTCATGTGATAATGATAATCATGAGTTGATGACAGGAAAAAGAAAAATCTCTTTCTTTCTTTTTTTCTTTTGATCGAGAATACTCTAGAACGTCTCCTCTTAAATCATTGAAACATATTGAGTCACACAAGTCGGTAATTAAGATGTTATTGCAGTGAACACACACCACAAACATGTTTCGCCGGTCCCAATTATTGATACATTAAAAAATATTCCATGGCTATTCGCGGACGAAGGAAATATACCAGATGTGTGTCTCTGTCTAGTTACCTATGTCATACATTCCATATGGGTGACCGATGTGAGCGTACTAAGTCAATATCAACGACTTATGAACTAACTTACTGTCTTGTTATTGTTTTTAAACATTGTCTTTTCGTAAAACATCATAATACAAGAAAAAAAAAGAAGTTTCTATATGAATTGACGCGATCAGCTGAATAAATTATGTATGGACTGCTAAAAAACACTTGAAAACTGTATTTCCAAAGGTCATGGAACATGAATGAGTTTCAGTATTATTGTCTGAGTCACCTCGCCACACGAGAGGTACTATTACTTTTATTCTGATACTCCCTGTATATAACTAACAAGATAAGTTAAATAAAATAACATCAAGCCTGTAATATGCGAATGGTGAGGCAGAGGGGTATCCATTACAATACATTCTACCAGTTATCTTTAGGTTCCGTGTAATAGGGGGCGAACCTATTGCCATCAACCGGGCACAAAACCGTCCGTCGATAAGCTAGGTGGAAAAACCTATAAATAGCCCTTTGCCCCAGCTAGGAATCCATCCCAAGACCTCGTGCACAGCAATCGACGTAGACCATTAGACTAAAGAGGTATAAAAGTAGTAGTCAAGTTAAATAAAATCTTGTAACACAATTATATTTATATAATTATATTATATTTACACAATTATATTTATATAATTGTGTTAATAACACAATTATATTTTTATAATTGTGTTTACTAGTGAGAGTTATAACTCGCACTAGTCCTGCAAGTCAGGTGTCAATGCAATGGCAATAAAAAATCTGTTGTGAATTAAATTACATATTGTGTTACACGCTCATTGGCTGATCTGTTTTCCACGGTCATCCAAAGTCCCCTTTCCGTTAATTATTTCCTAGTACCAACACATAACACTACAAATTAAGTACTAACAATAGTAAGCGTAATTGTAATGAACCTGTCAATGGTCGTTATATCTATCTTAAAGAACAATCGAACAAGCTAATAAGTATACAGGTAGAGGGTTTTATAATTCTAGTACACTGAAAATATTGATTGCAATTTTCTTAAAAGCGTTTCGCATAAAACGACTGATTTTAAACGCTGTATCGTAGGGCATCAGTCTCTAAATAAAAGGTCCCATTAAAATAGGTGGACAAAATTTCAGAAATCATTCAGACCACCAAAATAAGGATGATGGTAAAAAAATAAATAAGAAAAACGCATTTAAGTACCTACTCATAAAGGATGAGTTTGTTCTAGAGTGCCAGCAATTCATTATTTTAAGTTTCAAAAAAATCACTTTATTTAATGTTTTTTTTATTTAGATATCTTTGGTTAGACCTACTGAACGCTGTGTTAAAATTTGTCCACCTATTTTAATGGGACCTTATATATCTGTATAATCTTAAAAGTAAATGCAAGTTATCTGGCTGTATACTTAATAGCTTGGTCGTCTGTACATGAAATAACATAACTTGTCATTATTTATAAGTCCCATTGTAGTTGCGATTTCTCAACGCAAAAGCCAATTTCACAGATATCGACTAAATTTGCAAACTTTTATAACTTAACATGTTATGTAGAGGGCATGGTCGAGGTTTACCTAATTAATATGTAGTAAATCCACGTTTCGCCAGTTTATTAATGTCTTAAGGGGCGAGTCTATTGACTTTAACCGGGCACAAATATAGGCTCCGTGGCTGCTACAGAAAAATTGCTGATAGAAAAACTTAATAACACTTTACTCGACATGGAAATCGAACCCAGGACCTCGAGCACAGCAGATTTGTGGCGCCTGGTTGATGGGAGCTGGCTACATTGGACTAAAACATGACATACATTATTTTTTGCGTTATGTACAGTCGAACAAGCTAATAAGTATACAGCCAGCGGACTTGTATTTACTTTTAAGATTATACAGATACATTTAGAGATTGATATCAAAAGATACAGCGTTTCACATCAGTCGCTTAATGCGAAACACTTTATAAAACAAAAACAAATTTTTCAGTGTTCTACAATCATAAAGATCTCTACCCTGTATACTTGTTTATTAGCTTGTTCGACTGTACTATGTATCTATGTATATTATATTATAGATAGTGTCTCCCTCTTCCTGTAATCCACGTAAAAGTTATCTTTATAAGATCACTTTTAGCCATAAGGCCGCCCAGTGTGTCATTCTATATGTAATGTCTTATCTCTAAAATCATATAATTGAGTATGGTGAACAAAATATTTCATTCTATTTCGACGGAAGTTCAATAACTTGGTAACTATTTATCCATGGTAAATTATTTCTGGACAATGACCTTCGCGCTGTCAATGACTCAAAACACTGAATTGCAGAATGTTTTGGCCCTTGGCCCCTAATGAATTGTAACTAATTGTATTATATTTTGTTGTGTTTATATTGACGTATTGACGTCACAGCACTGAATCAAGTAGGAATTGTAAAGTACCTACAAATACTTAATTACTTTAATTTACTGTGTTTTTTTTTTTCAGTTGTAAACATGGCAACAGCAACGGCGGAAAGTAATAACAAGAATGGGACCGCACAGAATTTGATGGAGAAAGCGCCATGGTAAGTTCTTTCCATATTTAAACAATTAACTGTATTAAGGATGAACCGCCAGCATAACTCGCTTTGAATGAAAAACAGCCTGCCACTAACCCACAATGCAAAAAACGGAAGTTAATTTTTCGAAGGTTAATTTCGCGGGCTACCCTGTAGCACAGATAATATAATACTAGCGTACCTGTAGTAATAAGCAAAATCCTGTAATAGAATTATCCTATATTTTTTTGTGTTTCTTATATGAATTCCAATTTTTGGTGCTAAGCAGTTCGTTGAAAATGAAACAGTCTGTTTTTTACCCGACTGCGGCGAAGCCCAAAAGTAGGATTATGTGTACGTAAAGACTAGCAATAGGAAGCTTGTATAATAAATAATAAGTGGCGATGTTTCTTACCAAGGTTGAACAGTTTTGTGGATTAAAATAAGTGTGATGTGTTTATGATCAGCCTTAATGAGCAACCAACAAAATTATGAATAATTCAACATAACTATGCTAAAGTTCGCGCAAATATGCGAAAGATACTTCTTACCTATTATGGTAAACTTTACCCTACCATGTACATGGATAACTTGGATTTTCTTGGAAAAAAGAAACATTGTGTAAATTATTATTAGCCATAAAAATTCTTGGAAAAACATTGGGTAATTTGGGTTTATCTGAAAATGAGAAACCGTTAGCATTTACTATGAAAATGTGATCTAGTTATTACACAGGGTGGAAAGGACATCAACGCGGAAACGGATACCACGGATTCCCTACATCATTCCGAAAACCCCACATAAATGAACATTTTTGTAATTTAAAATTTAGCGTAATAGTCGATAATTTTGAATTGTAAACCATGACTCAGTAAAGGAAACCATAATTCATCATTATAGTTTAGGTACTTTTAATTAAAATAGTCTTAAAACGAAATGACTAACATGAAGGTCAGTGACTTTTAGTTTAGCGATCTTAAATTTATTTAGTTATGTACACACAGAATAAGGACATTATAATAATAAGATAGAATAGGGTTAGGTTGAATGAAGGAAACGATCGTAACAGACAGACGGAGTTAACAACAGGCTATAATATAATATTAATATTATATCTCTATCATCATAATTTATGTTTTGTTTTGCTCTTGGACTTTATCCGGCTGACTTTTTTACCAATGGCCGTGAAATTTATTAGGCATTAATAACATCACCGAATTAAGCTCTTGTATACATATAAACAAAGGTCAAATAATACCTGAATTTATTAACCTTATAAAATCGAATCACAAGATCGAACCTGTATTGGTGTATTATCATCAAATCCAGTAAATCTATTTTTGCAAATCCGCAGTTACACCGCAGTTAACCGCAGTAACCGCAGTCATACTCGAGGGGAAAACGCCACAGACTTGGTGCAGGGGTGTGGTGGTGCTCTTCTTCAAAAAGGGTGACAATGCCCGGTTGAAGAACTATAGGCCCATCTCACTTCTAAGCCATGTCTACAAGTTGTTTTCAAGAGTCATCACGAATCGTCTCGCACGCAGGTTTGACGATTTCCAAATTCCAGCCTCCCGAACAAGCCGGATTCCGAAAAGGCTTCAGTACCGTAGACCACATACATACGCTGCGGCAGGTTATACAGAAGACCGAAGAGTATAACCTGCCTCTCTGTTTAGCGTTTGTGGACTACGAGAAAGCCTTTGATTCGATCGAGACTTGGGCTGTGCTGCAGTCTCTCCAACGGTGCCAAATCGACTACCGGTACATCGAGGTGTTGAAGTGTTTGTACAAAAACGCCACCATGTCAGTCCGACTTCAGGACCAGACCTCGGAACCTATCCTTCTGCAGCGCGGTGTGAGACAGGGAGACGTCATATCTCCGAAACCGTTTACCGCTGCATTGGAGGATATCTTCAAGGTTCTGGATTGGAGAGGACTTGGCATCAACGTCAACGGCGAGTACATCACTCACCTTCGGTTTGCCGACGATATAGTGGTCATGGCTGAGACCATGGAAGACCTCAGTGCAATGCTCGATGACCTCAGTAGAGCTTCCGAAAGAGTGGGTCTTAAAGTGAACATGGACAAAACCAAGGTTATGTTGAATGTTCATGTAACACCCACTCCTATCAAGATCGGAGACTCTACGCTCGAAGTTGTGGACGATTATGTCTACCTGGGACAAACGGTCCAGTTGGGTAGATCTAACTTCGAGAAAGAGGTCAATCGTCGAATCCGACTCGGCTGGGCAGCGTTCGGGAAGTTGCGCGGTATCTTCTCGTCCAACTTACCCCAGTGTCTCAAGACGAAAGTCTATGACCAGTGTGTGTTGCCAGTGATTACATACGGGACCGAAACGTGGTCGCTCACAAAGGCCTTATCAGAAAGCTCAAAGTCACCCAAAGGGCAATGGAGAGGGCTATGCTCGGAGTTTCCTTGCGTGATCGAATCAGAAATGAGGACATCCGCATGAGAACCAAGGTTACCGACGTAGCCCGAAGAATCGCCAGACTTAAGTGGCAATGGGCAGGGCACATTGCTCGCAGAACGGATGGCCGATGGGGCCGAAAAGTTCTGGAATGGCGACCGCGAACCGGAAGACGTTGCGTTGGAAGGCCTCCCACTAGGTGGACCGATGACCTGGTCAAGGTTGCAGGAACCCGCTGGATGAGAGACGCACGGGACCGGTCAATGTGGCGACGCCTGGGGGAGGCCTATGTCCAGCAGTGGACGTCTTTTGGCTGAAATGATGATGATGATGAAAACCGCAGTTTATGGTAGTTCGTAATCGTTTTTTTTCCAACTAACATTCAAAGTTAGCATTAACTCGCCATTTTCCGGTAATGTTTGATTCATCATCAGCCTATTAATGTTCCCACTACTGGGACACAGGCCTCCTCTCTTTGAGAGGAAATGGGCTATAAATCTACCACGCGGGCCCAGTGCGGATTGGTAGATGTCACATGTCTTCGAATTTTTGGTTCTAAGACATGCCGGTTTCCTCACGATGTTTTCCTTCACCGTTTTGAGAGCAGCGGAGATGAAATAAATTACACAAAGTAATGTGCCTGCCTGGGTTCGAACCCACGACCTACTGTTCGTAATCTTTGATTATGCCAGTATAAAAACGGTCTTTAATGAATTCAAAAGAATTTATTTATTATGGACAGCCTTGAAAGATTCATGCTGGAATTGCTAGGTTTCACAATAGTTTGTGCTGTCAAAAATAATAGTTTGTGCTGTCCAAAAATACTGTACTTACGTCAAATGTAACAATAACATAATTTTAATAACCTTAATTTTATTTCACAAATTAATATTATACTTCTTGCTGTGCCCTACAGGATCCATATTTGTACCAAGTCTATCCATACTATCTATAGCTCTAAGCTAAGGTTTGTAAGATCTTCACATACACTCGAGAGCAATGAATCCGGGTCACTTAAAGAATGTTAAAAATCTCGGAAACTAAAAATGATAGGTTAATGCAATAAATTGTATTTAATAGACAATGTAATACTCCTTAAATGAAAGTAAAAAAAATATGAGTACCCATACATTTTATTAACACAAAATTACATAAAGAAAAAAACTGCTGATCTCTCCTTAAAACAAAAATAGGAAACATGAAATTTTTGAACTTTATTACGATTTTCTTGAATTTTAATACTTCGTATTGCCTCCTCGTGCTTCCATTACTGCGTTTACGCGGTTTGGCATGCTGTACACCAAGTTCCTTATACGATTTTGGGGAATATTCTCCCATTCCTCTGTGAGAGCAATTTTGAGCTCACGAAGCGTGATTGGGGGAGGGTTTCGTTGTTTTACGCATCTGCCTAGCTCGTCCCAAGCATGCTCGATCGGGTTGATATCCGGGCTGCGCGCTGGCCACTCCATACGAGTAATGTTCATCTCTTGAAGGTAGTCATTCACAATCCTACCTGTATGAGGTCGGGCATTGTCATGCATAAATATAGCATCCTCACCTAAATTGACCATAAATGGACCAACGTGATCATTGAGGATTTCTTCCACGTATCTTTCGCTAGTTAAAGAGCCGTTTTCTATGATCACCAGCTCTGTGCGACTTTCAGAAGAAATTCCGGCCCACACAAGTACAGACCCACCACCGTAGGCTACTTTTTCTTCGATGCATGCTTGCTTGAATCTTTCCCCTGGTCTTCGATACACTCTGTGTCTTCCATCGTGCTTGTAGAGCATAAATTTTGATTCGTCGGAGAACATAACTTTTGACCAATCTTCAATACTCCAATTTACGTGGCTCTGGGCATATCTTAGTCTTGAAATACGATGCCCACGCTCCAGTTTAGGGCCGTTTGCAGGTCTAAGGGGTTTTAAGTTAGATTCAGCAAGCCGACGTCTTACTGTCCATGCACTTGGGTTACTTCCTCCGAGGCGTCGAAACTGATTTGTGAGTTCAGTTCCTGTGAGAAAGCGATTTCGAAGCATGGTGTTCACCAAGTATCGGTCTTCTCGTGCTGTGGTACACCTGGTTCTGCCCGTTCCTGGTCTGCGTAGGTTAGAACCAGTTTCTTCGTAACGTCGGAGAACTCTTTGTACTGTTGACAGCGACACACCGGACAGTCCTGGCTGTATCACGCTGACTCCGGCTGGTTTCCAGCATTGTAAGTATTCTGGTGCATTCTTCAGGCGTAAGCGACATAATTTCAGCTTGAATAATGAATATAGAGCACTATCAACATGGTTTATGTACCCACATAAATGACAGATTACAAACAAAAGCAAAACCAAATGCTGTAATTACGTAGTTCCATCTTCGAAAGTGGCCCTTTTTCAAATTTGATTTTTTTATGATATAACTTTACAATAAATAAAAAGTTTTAATACCTTCATTTAAGGAGTATTACATTGTCTATTAAATACAATTTATTGCATTAACCTATCATTTTTAGTTTCCGAGATTTTTAACATTCTTTAAGTGACCCGGATTCATTGCTCTCGAGTGTATTTTAAAATGCAAATAAAGATATGAAAATCGGACGATCACAATCGTCTTATAATATTCTTGATGCACTATTATGTGCACATTTAAATCGAAAACTGTACTGGAAAACGTCTTGCCCTAGAACTAAGAGTGCCTCCTCCACGTATTGGACTGTGGGTCCCTTTCAGTAAGGATGAAGAAGGTGGTAAAGAAAACATCAAGTTTAGGCTTTAGGGTTTCCAGACCGAATTCACGAGTTATCTGTCATTATTTTATGAATAACAACCTGTATAAGCGCTCACTCCACCAAAATGAAATTAATTTCAATAACAGCATCTTTCGTCTCTGCATTAGTGTCGGTATCTTGCACATCTCAATAGAAGATCGGACTAACTCAAAAAAATATGATTCTGTATAGTCCGTCAGTTAGATTATCGAAAAATATTAGATACGTGTTTTTTGTTTCATCAAATCAATAAAAATTGACGAAGCTATAGCGCGTCAAAGATCATGGAGTGGGGCTTGCAACGTCACTTGAACGTACAAAATGTACTATCATATGACGTCACACGAATTTTCGAAGCACTGTATCGTCTTCATTTTTTGTTTACGTAAAAAAGAAAAAATATGTGGTCAATATTTTTTGGAAATCTTTTTGACGGACTAATTAGTTTTTTTTTGTCCGATCCCCTATTGTGGAGTTCGGGTCTAAGCTTTAGTTTAAATCCCAGATTTTCTCTAGAAACTTCGCAGATACGATCTCTGTATCAACCAAGTTACCTCACCCACTTACGCAACCACCACATGTAGACCAAAGGAAGGAAACCTTCAGACCCACGAACCGGCTAGGTCCGAGCTAGTTAGGGCAATTTGTTTGTTCGCGCATGCGGTGTTACACAAGCTGCGCGGGCGCTGGGTCGAGCGTCACGCACCGACCATTGACCTTTATACGTGACGATGTGCGTGACATTGACTTTCGGGCTGATGGGGATTTCGAGGTCGAGCGGTCAACTTTGATGGTGGATAAGGGTTATTTTGGTTTGTGTTAGGTCATTTTCATTTCTCTTTTATTGTTAGTATATAAGAACGTTGCTTGAAAACAGAGTGAAACTGCATTACTGGATTCTGGCTCTTGTGGTAGAGCTAGGGCTACTTGATGTTTGTGTGTAATCAACTCACAATCAAACATTTCGTTTCGATTATATACAATCGAAATATATATATAGTATATATAGTATATAATCGAAACGAAAAGAAGAAGAAGAAGAATCAAACATTTCCAAATCACTGACTTGAAATCAGTATAATTATAGTACAGGTATATAGGTATGTAGATACCTATAGTTTCATTGTTGTTTTTCGTTGCACTAGTCATCCATCACACAATGACAATCTAAAACTACGTGTCACAATTTTATTGTTTGAACAATTTTGGAAACTTATTTCAATATGAATTTGGCAATCAAAGGTTTTTTTTAGTCATAGCCATACGATTGTGTTTAAACCCACAACCAGCAAGTCGAAACGACTCATAAAGCCATACTACTTAGTTGGTGAACAATATAAAAACATGCCTGCATAAAGAAGAGGAAGTTGTTTTCAAAACCAGTTCTAAAAACAGGGGCCCCGCGCATTTGTAGCTAAGTGTATATTAATTAATACCTTTAAATATTTTATTGATGAGCTGAGACCTTCAAGGTTAAACAGCGCTTGCCTAGGTTGGTCCGCAGATAGGTCCGTCACATACCGAGTTTCGTCTGTCCCTCGGGATTGGTCCCGTCAGTAATTTATAGATCTTTGATAGCCGTTACAGCTGGTCAATGGTTCGAAAATCTGATAACCAGTCTTACAGTATTATATTAATACCCGGTACTGATTGATATGTGAAGGCCGGATAGGTAGTCGCTCCATCTAAAATACTTATATTCAGCTACATCCGATTAGACTGGAAGCCAGCCCCAAAATAGTTGGGAAAAGGCTAGGCAGATTATATTATTAAAAAGATCAGATAATCTTCGAAAAACTAGGCAACAAACCTGCAGTGCCTTTGGCCTAGCAGATTTCGATTGATAGCGATAATCACTTACCACATGTGTTTCTGCCAACTTGTCTGGCAATTGAAAATACAGATTATTTATCAATATTTTTGTGACGATTATTTTGGTTACTTTTAAAAAAGTTCAAACAAAATGAGAACGATTAGTAATACCTATCTGCAAAATATCATTCTATTTTTAGTCCTCAAAACAATGACCTATGATCTTTGAAAATATGCTACGAAATAACTCTCTATCGGTTAAAAATAAACCTGTGTGCTTACTCTCGAATATAATTCCGATAGATCGACATTGGAATTGTCAGTCAAACGTCAGGCATTGGCTGGACTCACTGAGTCTAGCCAATCCCTGACGTTTAACTCAACCAACTGACGTTTGACCAATGTCGATCTATGGGAATTATATTCCAGAGTAAGCACCAAGGTTAAAAGAGCAGTTTGTAAATTGCCATAAATATTGAATGTACAACTGACAGCACTCGTTAATTCTAGACGCTTATAAATTTTATTGTGTCGTCGTGAAGCAATCGTGCCATGTTTATTCATTGAGAAACTAGCTCAATTTGCGCAGCACCAGAGTAACAGATAAAAGCTATACCTAGATTTTGTTTATAAGCCATTATTATTATTATATTATTATTATTATTTCGATATTTTTGACGAGCAGAAATGTTCTAAACTATTCATCACTTCAGACTTGCCAAACCCTTACTTTTTTTTTTTGGTAGCTGGAAAATCATCAAATGATTCGAGAGCGGAAAGGAGTGTCAGACTTCTACTGACTAAAAACCACCCATGTTCCTTGTTAGTCCTTTGTGTCGAGGCCGCGGTATCTCTTTTGAACAACCCGTAGCCAGGACGGGACCCGCAGCCCCGACCAGTCTGACCAAGAGTTTTCGTATTACCCAGTAATAAACTAGGAGGTCAGATAGGCAGTCGCTCTATGTCCGATACTGGTATTTAGCTGTATATGGTTAGACTGGAAAGCCGATTTCAACATAATTGAAAAGGCAAGCCAGATGATAATCTTAGCCTTTTTTTTTTTTTGTTGTGTGGAATAACCCCCCGCTCTTGGGCAGAGCGAAGGGGAGTGTCAGACTTCTACTGACTAAAAACCAAACCCATGTTCCTTCTTCGCCCTTGTGTCGGAGCCGCGTTAACCTTTCGACAAACCACAGCCCCGACGGGGATAATCTTAGCCTAAGATCTCAAGAAAGAGTGAGTCTTTCATGAAGTCATTTTGAGATGTTTAAATAAACAACCATTTATTGTGTAGTACCTATCTGTCACTTTATGCATGCCAATAAAATTTTATTAATAGTTAACCGTTTAGTGTCCATAAGACATATGCGTTTGCACGTATTCTATTTACAATTTAATTAAATAAAAGTATAGACCATCATCATTTTCGTGCCCTTATCCCGATTTATATGGGGTCGGCCCAGCCTGTAGAAGATATTCTTCTTTCATACTCGTCACTCTTTCTCTATTTCTCGTCATCTCAGTAGACAACTCCTTCATAGCCATATCATTCAGCCAGACCATCCATAAAATTGATAGATATCGAACAATTATTTTCTCCACGTAAACACACAGAGCTGCGACTAAAACCGATATTACATAACATGGCCTATCTACGGCCGGCCGGCTAAAACCGGTACTCCACTATACGCGGAAACCACAGATTCTACTTTTTAACCGACTTCGAAAAAGGAGGAGGTTATATGTTCGTGTGTATGTTTTTTTTTTTTTTTATGTATGTTTCCTGATTTCTCCCCCATTTGTGGACCGATTCTCAAAATTCTTTTTTTATTTGAAAGAAAATACTCCTGAGGTGGTCCCGTTTTAATTTGGTGAAGATCTGGTGCTGATCTTCGGAGATATACAATGGAACTCTTCAAAAATAGACGGCAAATCTGTCGTAATTGCTGGAATCGCTTGGATGTTTATTGTATATACATTATCATGACGTAACATCACGCCTGTATGCTCTGAGGGGGTATGCAGATGTGTACAATACACATTTTTTTAGTTGTTATATATGAATTACATAGACACGTATGACGTGTTTCGTGCTTTTTCTGACGCTATTCAAGTATTCGCATCTAGCAGTCATCACTTGTCTTCATGCTCTTAACCGTTGAGGAGTAGTACCACTCCTCAACGGTTAAGAGTTGAAAGCAAAAATTGTTGAATCTTGAAGGTTAAGGGTTAGGTTTCTTGGTTGAATGTTAAATGCATAGTAAATATTTTGTATAGGATATATATATATAGGGACTTATTACAACTAAAAATGAAAAAATAAAAAAACTTTTTTGCAAAAAAAACAACCGACTTCAAAAACACCAAAAAGAGAAAAATAAACTTAAGAAGAAAAATCAGCTTCTGAAGTCGGTGGCAAAAACATGAAGTCAAACAAACAAAAGTCACCGACTTCAGAAGCTGATTTTTCTTCTTAAGTTTATTTTTCTCTTTTTGGTGTTTTTGAAGTCGGTTGTTTTTTTTTTGCAAAAAAGTTTTACTAGAATATAATCCGAAGACAACCACAACCACAGTAATTACTGGCTGTGTATGTCTTCGACCTTTAAATCTTTTTTTGCGACGTTCTTAATTCAAATATTTACATATCAAGGTCGGAGTGATAATTTTGATGAAGCTAGTTTCTTCGATGTTCTGGAACAACCTAATCGTTCGGCCTCCATACACAGACTGCATGAGGTACTTAGTATCAGTACACACTGCGTGAATAAACGCAGGATGCCTGACAGGATGCACCTATATTGTGTATTATGCTGATTTTCGAAACGTTTCCTCTAATTATTATGCAATTGAGTTCGCTGCAACTGCAGCTCGCATATTAGTGAAAGTCGCGTTCAGTGCACATCGTATTACAACTAACGGTTAAATTTAATCCAATAAATTGTGTGTTCATAAATTAAATGGTACACGTCCCTCAATTTCACTTATGCTTTAAGTGATTTTTATGATCGGACTGATCGGGTTTGATTATTTCTGTGTATTATGTGGTTTGACGTTTCGTTCGTTGGAAAGAACGGGGGCAAGCAGAACCTTCTTTTTTTCGAGTGAGTACTGAATGAGAATGTCCTTGGTTTATAGGTCGTAGTATCCCTTCGACAGTGAATGTTGGTGGTTATAACCTATATCCACTAAGTTTCACAATAAATTGTGCATGAAGTGCCAACGGACTGGTGGCCTTGAATTAATTTATGTAGATTAAAGGACAATAATATGCTTGAAATGTCTGCGTGGTGGTCAAAAATAATCATAAGCTGGAAACGTACTGGAAACAAAATATCTAGATATTTTATCAGGTAGTACCTAGTAGGTAGTGAATGAAGAATTGTAAATTGGTGCACTGGTGACTAATCCATAAGTAGCCAGATCCATTCGAATGAGTTATGATGATGAGGGGAAATTCTTATTATATTTACTAAGGATTTATTACACAGAATATCTTATAAACTAGTAATAGAGGTGCAGTCATAAAACGTTTATTACAGTAATAATAAATTTAACACAAAAACATGTCCATAATTATAAAAAAAAAATGTATACTGGTTATATTGAACATTGTTTTAAAACACGCATCTTTGCCACTTTTACTCGTAGATAGATTAACGTTGAAACAAAGAAATTAAAATTGTTCTAACATTAAACCTAGTATAATTTACTATTCTTCTTAGCGTGTCGATGGCAATCTAAATTACTAATTCTAAATTCTAATAAAAAATAAATTGTTTCCTAAAAAAGTTTCAACAGCAGCTTTAAAAAAAATCCGATGAATAATTGCGAAGTGGGATGCCACAGTTTTTGTTTTCGTTTTTTTTTTTTATTCCATCATAAATCTCATTTAGCGCTTTCCATTAGGCGTGATTGAGGTCAAGAGCAGGTTCATTTGGAATACTTGGGATCCATATTAGCATTTTTTCGACCCTTTCTTCCTATAATATATCCTGCCCTATAGTCCAAAAACCTTGACAAACAAACAAGCTTTCCTCTTCATACAACAATTACATAATGAATGATCATTGAAGGCGATAATTGACTGCAAGCCGAAGGCCTTGTGAGGTTTCTTATCAATTATCGCAATTAGTGATATCCTTTGTGGTGCATATTGATCCGTTTGGTCGACAAGAAGACGTGTTTCATCCTTGGCCTGGTTAAATACCGGTTTACTTGAACGAACTGCTTGAAAGATTAGTTGAAAACTTCTGATTTAGATCTATAAAGTATTTCAAGTGTCTCCACATAATAAAGACTCTCAACGATGTGCTTCCAGCGTATTTTGGTCACATTGCCCGTCCTCAACCAGATGACCTAGACAAATTATTCGTGGTGGGCAAGATCGAAGGAATGAGACCCCGCGGCCAATCACCTACCTTTTGTGTGACCAAGTTACCGCACTTACTGGACTCTCTGTTACAACTGCTCTAAGGAAAGCCGAACATCGAGAGAAATGGAGACAGATTGTAAGATCTATGAAGGACCTTCATCAGGGACACGACCTTCAGTAATATAGAATACGACTACAAAGAAGAAGAGAAAGTATTTGGAGTGTTCGAAATTATCCAGATTATATCGGGTCATTAACAGATAATTATCTAGCTGATTTATTTGATCTCTTGAATGTGTATCCGCTTTTTTACCCGACTGTTGCGAAGCCTAAAAGCAAAGTTATGTATTGTTTTTTTTTAACGCACGGGATTCATTCCAAATAGGCATTGTTATTGGTTTCATCAGGAATGTCTAAGTGGAAGCCACAGAGTCTAAATATTGACCGGTGGATGGCAATAGGATCATCCTCTTTATCGTGGGACTTAAACATAATTAGCTAAAATGTTGGTGTACTATTAGGTGATTAGGTGTACCTCTATTTCTCTATTTATAATTTTTTTACGAAGTCAAGAGAACAATAACTTATTTCTGTGATGTTTTATCCTTGGTGAAGGTAGATTGTCACCTTCCGCAAGGTTATCAAGTCTCGCACACAAAACAACAGGTTCCTTTATCCTTGGAACGACTTCTTATAGTCCCAGTATGTAGAAATCAAGTTCTTGCAGTGATATGCCAAAACTCCAACAAATGCGAGTAAAATAATAATTATTAAGTTATTTACAGGCATTCTTTGCCTATTTTTGGTTTAAATATTCCGAACTTAAAAAGAGAAACTTTCGTACCTCAGTTTTTTCTGCCCTTGCTTTTATTTTGTTTATGCTTGACAGTTTCGTTTGGTCTAATGACCACAAGGGCTACTGATGATGTGTGTGACGGTCTGATATAGCAAAATAAGAAAAAAAAAAAATCAGAACAGGAAAATTTATATAGGTCAAAAGTAGCGTGTAGCCTGAATTTGTGCCGGGTTTATGGCAATAGGCTCGCTCCTATTATGTACATTGGCGAAATGTTGGTGTACGAGAGGAACACGTATCAAGAGAGTAGCTCGGAGTCCAAATTTGTGCCCGGTTAATGGCAATAGGCACTCCCCTATTAAATTGGCGAAATTTAGATGTGCGTTAGTGCGACGTTTGCTTAACCCTTTAGACTCACTTTAGAGATTACAAACGTGAAGTACGAGTATATTCATAAAGGTGTTTCTAACACAATGTCACCGTCTTCGTTCATATCTCTTCTGCTGTATACATTTCATACTACCATAAATTGTAGTCCAAAGTCAACTTAACCTTTCCACAAGAGGACGCTAACCAAATCTGTCAGAGCAAACATATCCAAATCACAGTTGTGCATCTCGCAACTCGTGCGCATGTCAAGAGTCGTAGGCGCAATGTTGGTGTCGCAAACCAATGTTGGCCAAACGTGTTGCACACGGTCAGTTTATGGGTTTAGTATTACTTACCAGTTACTTGGTGATTGTAGTGTTTAATGGGTTTAGGCGCAGCTGTTAAGTTTTTGTAACTCTTTGGTGTTTTTTTGGTTTAATAGCGCTAACTAAGAATTGAACTGAAATTGTTTGATTGAGCATTGGGAAAGAGAATTGTACGCGTATTGCAAGATAAGAGAGATTTATTTTAGATTGCAAAAAATAGAAGATGTCGGACATCAAGTTATCTTCATTTGTAGTTTAACATAGCGTCGCTTTGCATCGATTTTCAATACAATTTGTGATCCGCATAATGTGATGCATGTCTTTTTGTTTACTGATGGACGCTACTGAAAATGACAAACTCATCGCCAAAGGCTGAGTCAATTTGATTTGTCATTGACTCGCTAAGGGAAGAAAATTGAAAATCCAACTGCCCAGCTTACAATACCGGAAATGTTCACTAGTACATAAGCAGCTGTACCTATTAACCAGTGACGCAGCCTGGTGTCAAAGTCAATTTCATTATCAGTATGCTACTGGGCCATTGCACTGCACTGAGACGAATGTCGATGATAAGCGTAAGTTCAGGAACTGATGGACCCTGGACCCTACTGAAGGCACATGTCACCGATAGAGTTAATATTATGAATTGTCACTTTGCGACCAATTTTATTGGAATTGAAACGGAATTCATTTCATTTGATATAATAATTCTGCCAAAGCGGCCGTTTAAAGCCGCCTGGGCTGACACAATTTATATTGCCTTTGACACGCTAAGAAGATTGCACTGCACTTGGACTTAAAGTATCTTAAACGGTGACACAATTACATCAAGCGGTACAATACATTCCCAGTAAAACCTGACCGCGCTTTGTATAACGCCCGTACCTTGAGAGATTATTTAGCTTGCGCAGCTATACTGGACGTGAGTCGTGCGTACATGTCTCCGAAAATCTAAATCTGGAAAGGATCTACGCTACCTAATCTAACGAAATAGCTCCTACCTAGAACCTGTTCCGAGTTATAGACGCAAAAGTAACTGTTTGTTGGTTACCTCTAAGTAATGGCCAAATCAGATCTCCGATGGATCTCCTTCGGCAAGTCATTTCGGAGTTAGACGTCCTGAATAGGACACATAGTTCATAACAAAAGCTAATTAATACGAACCTACGTGACTCTGAACTTCTGTAGATTCCTCGGTTCCTAAGTGGTATCCATCACAAACAAAGTAGCAAAACTATTTGTGGCGACTAGCGACATCTATCGCAACACCTGCGTACTAACAAACGATCGACAGAAATTCCTACATCGCGCTATCAACATTATCCGCGACATAAGCCTTTATAGGAGTTCCCGACTTACATATGTCGGGCAGTTAGCCCGCCGGACACACCACCCGTCCGGTCGGAGGATCCTCCCTTTTCAACGGGGGATGAGGAGCTTTTACACCCTGTTCCTCCTACCCCCCAAACTGGTGACCCCGAGCATGAACGTCAGCGCAGCCTTCGTGCAACTACTTCAGACGTCGTCATCACTTCCCCTTCGCCTTCGAGCAGCGAGTCATACCGTCAGCCAGCAGCCACGGCTTCATGGGGTATCCTGACCACCAGCATGCAGCGGAAGCGCATTCCTGGTCATCACCCCCAGCCTCATCAGCGAACTTGGCACAGCACACTGCACTTCGGCCGGTCAGCAAGCAGAGACGTCTTTCTCTCCTGGTCGACGCAGCAGCCAGCCACTACGCAGCACTGCACACTCCAACTCACTGGAGCATACGCAGCATCACCCCGACTCACTGGGGCATCACGGCAAGCACTGCATCACTCCGACTCACTGGAGCTAATATGCAGCATCACCCCGACTCACTGGGGTATCCACCGCAGACAGTTCCGACTCACCGTGAACTATGCGGCATCCGGTTCCGACTCACTGGAACCTTCCACTGGCTGACAAGCGCCAAGACTCAAATCTGCTTTCGACCTCCGGTCTCGGAGGGGAGTGATGTGGCGACTAGCGACATCTATCGCAACACCTGCGTACTAACAAACGATCGACAGAAATTCCTACATCGCGCTATCAACATTATCCGCGACATAAGCCTTTATAGGAGTTCCCGACTTACATATGTCGGGCAGTTAGCCCGCCGGACACACCACCCGTCCGGTCGGAGGATCCTCCCTTTTCAACGGGGGATGAGGAGCTTTTACACCCTGTTCCTCATACCCCCAAACCCAAACTCAATTACCCAATTTACCTTACCGATTCAAACAGCCATTAAATTACAGTGTGGTATCAGTACCACACATTAACCAGCATGAAACAGTGTGGTATCAAAACTAGTACCACACAAACCCATTAACCAGCCCGTGTCATGAGCACCTTGCGTCAGTTAACCTCGAACTTGAACAACCAGCGTACCGTGTCGCCGGTTTGGTTGCACAACCACTGCCGGTTGCTGCAAACCTGCTGTCGTGAGCGAACACGAATATGTTGTGAAAAAAATATTTGGCAAATATTCCTTGTTATTATTTATAGTTTGCATGAATGGTTGTTTAGTCATGGAGTCAAAAAGTTCTTCTTTACATAGTATAAAACAGTCACTCCCGTTGTTTGTACGCTTGGATCTTTCTTACTACGCAACGGATTTTAATGCACTTTTCAGCATAGATTGTGAGTGATTCAAGAGAAAGGTTTATACTGTTAAGCTAAAACGTGTATGCCTTTATTTATATTTTTAAACCATGTTTTTATGAGTTTTTGCTATTCCTTTTTATCATTTATCATTTATTATACAAGACTTACTAAAATATTCGGTTTTACTACAGTTCATAATAATATATTAAAAAACGTTTGTGAGTTCTCTTGCTGACCGTATAGGCTGAGTATTGGCTGGCAGTGAAATTGCTTATCGGGTCTTATCGCCGCCGCGCCGCCCCCAATCCTTACCAATGAATGAATTGATAAATCAGTGGTTATTTATGCACGTTATATATGACCTTAGAATATAAGTAGGTTAATCTCTAATCTAATGAATTATTGTATATGTCATCAAGTCATCATCTAGATACGTACAATAGACGTACTTATGCCTGTCATTTTTTTCACCTTTGGGTCTGATAGGACATAAACTAATATAAATGTTTAAAATAATAAATACAAAGAGTATATCCAATATACATACTTTGCCAAGCGGTTGGTCGACGCTTCACGTGACCATAGGGCTGGAATATTTTTTTGGGCAAAGAATCAGCATTGCCATCCAACGTGGGAATGCTGCCAGCCTTCTGGGCACTTTTCCTGTTGACAGCGGTGTGGACGAATTTTTTGACGCCCTGTAATTACTCCCCTTTTTGATACTTGTATATATTTTATTATTATCTTAGTTCTGTAAATTGTAGTTTTTTTACTCGACTGCGGCGATGCCCAAAAGGAGGGTTATGTGTTTGACGTGTATCTATGTATGTATGTATGTATGCCCCCCATGTTTGTGTAATTTATATCATTTTCGGGATAATGTAAATTTTATGTCAATTTCTTTTGACTTGTATGTGACCAATAAATTCATTTTCTTTCTGTAACATTATTATGATAAGATGCCACTACGTGTCATTTGAATCATGACTGCATAATTTTATTATAGAAACTTTAGTAAAAATTTTAAAACAATTTCATGCGGACAAAGGTGGCGCGGAGCTCAGCTAGTTCTAAACATAAAAGAAATTCTTAAATTCTTTATCATAGGTACATAACGATGACGCAATGTTTATATTTTTAACTTTATTTGCGTAATCCGTTAGTTGGGGCAATGATCCGATCTTACCCAACTGCGCTGCGAAATAGGAGGTGTAAGTAATTGCTTCACAAATCTCAATGTCACAAGGTTGCGTTTGTGATGTTTTCGCGATTCATTATCATTATACTAGAGATTTGAAATATTTACTTATTTGCCCCATGGTTGACACGTGGTTATTGATTTCCAGAAGAAATGTTTAAACCTATACTTAGAATACCTAATTTAAATTTTAAACAATTGATTTTTCTTCACCGGATTTTCTCCAGACAAAACTTACCATTTCCAGTGATTTTAAATCACTATAATAGGTATAGGTATTCTAAAACAAAGTCACCGTTTTCACCAATGGATAGAGTGGTTCTCGAGGAAAGTTTTAGTACCTAAATAATTTTTAACCGACATCCACGTGGACGAAGCCGTGGGCGTCAGCTAGTTGATAATATTACCTAAGAAATATTCCTAAAATATCTCGTAAAATAGAGTAGTTGACAAAAAAATCTAATTAGTCCGTCAGATAGATTTCCATAAAATATTGGACACATATTTTTTCTTTTTTTACGTAAACAAAAAATTAAGACGATACAATACAATGCTTCAAAAAGTCGTGTGACGTCACAGCTTGGTACACTTTTTACCACGAAGTGACGTCACAGGTAATCTAACAGACGGACTAAACAGAATCATTTTTTTTAGTCAGGAAACATCCCTATTAGTTCTCAAGTATTATTTGCATATCATGGTGACGCAGGTAGGCATTTCAAATCACATAATGACAAACTTCCTTTTGCACTTAACCTAGCAATCAAAACTAGGCATTGACATATAATTACATAAAATGCCTACAATAGGCATACAATACAACCATTTATCTTTGTTTCCCTCAAACACAATAAAATTATATGTATTTTTCATAATAACTGAGATGGAAAAATACACATATGCAAATATACAGATAGGCAGTAACTCCATGTAAAATACTGCTACTGCAGCTGAATTAATACTTACCAATTCAGTTACACTGGAAGCTAATCCCAACATATTATTTTGGAAAAGATTAGGCAGATGATGATGTGCTGTAGACGTATTGACTGCTGATCGCATTCAGTTTGAATTACACATTACCAATCTTATCTTGCTGCTATTCACAATTACGACAGATGTTGGTTTGCTTGGTAACATGAAGAGAGTAATTATTGCAAATAAAACTCGAATAGCTAGGTATATGTATGTGTATAGCCATCTGTCTGGCTGGACTGCTTGCGTTGGTTGAGTGGTCGCAAGTGCGACTGATAAGCTTGATCTTGGTCCTAAATACGATTCCCGGATCCGAGCAAAGTTTTATTTCTCCATCAGGAATATCTCAGTTCCACCGAGTAGTAGGTAGTCACCGAGTCTAGATTTGTGCCTAAGTGATGGCAATAGCAAGAGTTATTATTCCAACAGAGCATACTTGAATTTTGGTAATGTATCAAGTATTTTGAATATAATCCTTACATAGTATAAAACAAAGTCGCTATTTTTGTCTGTTTGTTTGTCTGTATGCTTAAATCTTTAAAACTACGCAACGGATTTTGATGCGGTTTTTTTTAATAGATAGAGTGATTCAAGAGGAAGGTTTTAGTATATAATTTGAACGACATCCACGCGGGTGAAGCCGCGGGCATCAGCTAGTATAATAATATTTTAGCAAGAAAATGGAATGACCAGCAAGGTCAACTCATTAGTGTAACAAAACTTTTTTAGAGGTACTTGACTTTGTTTTTTTGAAAACTGCCGGCTATACTACTTACGAGTTACGATACTAAGTGTCGTAAATGTGTGTGTGGTGTAGAATTAGATATTATTCCTAATGTCCGCTGTTCGCTGTTCTTAGAGACATCGTTCATGTTTCTTCAAACAGTAGTCAGATGCGAAACAACGGCCTTATCTAGTTGTAAAACACGAAATGAGATGTGATGTGTTAAACTATTTTAAAAACCACTGACCAACTAGCAAGCTTCTCTCCATGACTTTGCGTAGAAAAAACATATTACGCAGCTTCTTCTACTACCCAAAAACTAACAGTCTCTCTTCTTCCTCAGGACCGACGAGCAAGGCATAGCGATGAAGGTGTACAACGGCATCGCGATCGCGCTTGAGATCCTGGTGCTGTACGTCAAGATGACGGCCACCTTCCTGCACTGTATCTACCAGTTCTTCGTGCCGCCGGAGCCTAAGAGCGTCAGTGGGGAGATTGTGCTGGTATGCTATGTTCTTGAAGTGATGGACTGTTGTCCGGCTTAAATATGAAGTGGTTGTGTAGGGATCTAAATATTCAGTAGTACCTACTGATAACAAATCATATCGGTACCCCTTTGCCTTTGGAGTATTAACCGTAAACCGTATTTCATATATTATATTACGATTAAGTTCCATGAAATAAGGCAGGACTTTTTTATACATCTGTGGGTGGTGAATGTATTAAAATTACTGGACACAAATCTCCAACTCACTCACTCTCACAAAACTCCTGCTGACTGCCAATTACAAACTGATTGAAAAACTCAAAATCACTTTGCCTGAGAATTGAACACTATTGCTACCAACAGACGTGATAGTTGTTTGGTACCTGTACCTATGGAAAAACGAAATTCAATAAAATTTTGATAATCATCCTGCAAAAACTTTGGAAAAGTATAAAAGAGGAATCACATTTATAAACTTTTTAAAAGATACTTAATCAGTTTGAAAACGGATGCTACATACTATCTCTAAAATAAGCAAAGAACACAGAGTCATAAATTCTTTCTAAAACATTTTCAATTCTTCTTCTAGATAACAGGCGCAGGTCACGGCATGGGTCGGGAGACGGCGCTCCGGTTTGGAAAGCTGGGGGGCATTATCGTCTGCGTGGATATCAACCCCACCGGCAACCAGGAGACTGTCGACATTATTAAAGAGCAGAAGGGGAAGGCTCATCGATATGAGTAAGTATGCTGAACACTCGTCATGGAGTTCTGAAGCTTATCCTCATCATCATCACCAGCCTATAATGTTCCCACTGCAGGGACTCAGGCCTCCTCTCTAGGAGAGGGAGGTGCTATAATCCACCACGCGGGCCCAGTGCGGGGGTAGATGTCACATGAAGCTTAAATCCTACAATATTATAAATGCGAAAGTTTGGGAGGATGCATGGATGGATGTTTGTTACTCTTTCACGCAAAAACTACCCTTAATTAATAACCTTGATTATCACATAAGATACTTATTATTACGCGCGGGCGAAGCTGTGGATAAGTTAGTGATATTTTACACGTACTTAAACTTACACTAAACCTGTGGCCACAGTTCGTTTTTTTTTTTCACTTTTAATGTACAGCCATTAATTAAAATTGTAGTCTACTAAATAATTAAGATTTTTTTGAGCAAAACTGGATATGTAGCTGACTGGCAGTAATTATGATAAGTTTTGGAGGCCCCTGTAGGTATTTGAATTAATAAAAGTGCGTGTGATATAGAGTTTTTGATCAGCTATAATATGACAAGGTTAGACGGGGTTTTGTAGCGCTGGTTGGGACACTAATGCCCGGTTTCTGAGGCACTTTTATCGGTGGTTTATCTATTCATATGAACAAGCAAAAAATAAGTCGACAGACTTAAGGCACTTTTTTGCTTGGGCATAAAACATCTATGGTTGGGCAGGTCCAACCTTGGGTTGTTATAGACTTCGTTGATTGGATTTTGATCGCCCAGGTCAGCGGCAAAACTTGAAAATTCAACAGAACGCTTATACCTACTTACTTACTTAGACAATCAATTAAGTCAATAAAGAAAAATTGGCATACTGTTATGGGAAAGCCTTTTCTGATCTGGCGATGCCAGCTAAATATGAACTCCTATAAAGTCCCTATTTCTTTGAATATTTTTTCTAAATGTCCTTTTCAATTCATTAGTTTATAATTTAGTAAATTATACCTAATACCTGTATTTGCCGACGTCTCCATTCCATAGAAGAAGTTACAGCTAACCATAAGTTAACTATTTAAATCATGCACCTTGCATTAAAAGATTCATAAGTCCTGAGGTAAATGAGAAATAAAATAACTCTTCTTTTGGGCTTCGCCGCAGTCGGGTAGTTGTTGAATTGATTGCACCGACTATTGACGAAATTCCATAGTGAATATGAAACGATATATTTAGTTTTTATGTCTGGTCATCAAATGAAAAAACAAATATTAGGTATAAAAAAAGGAAAAATTGAATTTTAATACGATGTATAAGACATTACGCATTAATATGTTTTCGTCACAGTAGCTGGCTCGTGGGGACGTAGACCGAGTCCAATGTCAAATCCAATTGTTTTTTTATTACTTTGCTGCCATAAAACAGTGAGGTACCTACTCATTGTTTTTTTCTGAAATAATAAAACGGCTCCCATAGGTATAAATATTTGTGAGTGTCATAATTATGCCGTATTTACTAAGTGACCTCTACATTATTAATGCCTACCTAAATATTAATGCCTTGTTTGAATGGCAACTCTACTGAGTTACCTTCCAAGTTGTTTCGATAAATTAAAATACTCCTGAAACATTTACACTGGAACAACTTGCGACCCACGGATGCCCCTTACAGGGGTATATACAAGTCCGTGATTGTACCTGTCTTACTGCGTGTATTATGAATGCTGGGCTTTGAAGACGATGTATAAAAAAAAAATGTAGCGAAGATGTGAATGTTGATGTGGATGTGTGGTGTGACAAGAATGGATAAGAAAAGGAATACATATTTATTGGAAGAAGTATTAAAAGTTGCGCAAGTTACAGAAAAGCTGAAAGGGAATCGACGGTCTTAGTATTCCCGTCGGGGCCGCGGATTTTTGTACTAGATAACGTGGCCTCGGCGCAAGGGCAAAGAAGGAACATGGGTTCGGTTTTTAGTCAGTAGAAGTCTGACACTCCCCTTCGCTCTGCCCAAGAGGGGGGGTCATTTGATGATTTTCCAACCACCAAAAAAAAAAAAAAACGGTCTTAGTATTGACATGTGATGAGGAGGGGCTACTAGTCTTGAATTTAAATGTTGAATTTTTGATGGATGGAGAGGGCGAGTAGGCTCTTTGACAGGTAAATTGACAATACATTGGCAATTGATGCGCATACGATTACCGTTCATATACGCAGGGTTGGGCAGTATTTGAATTACTTGTTACGTAATTGAAATACAAATACGTATTTGGTATTTGTATTTCAATTACTTCCTTAAAATGTAATTTGTAATTCGTATTTCAAATACCTGACGACGAAGTATTTTGTAATTAGTATTTCAAATACTTGAGGCTTCAAAATACATTTCAATATTAAAATACATTTAACTTTCGTTGGAAAGGGTTTACTTTCCAAATGGTCCCATGAAAGTTTTATCGAAATCGGAAAAGCGGTTTTTGAAATTATAATTTCATTCATTTTGGTTCATTACATGTTATGAATGAGCATTTTTCGCTTATTGTTTACGTGAACGATGTTACTACGGCCGGTAATAACATAACCCCAGTAGACAAAGAATTATATTAATATTATAATTCTAGTGCACGTGTAAGAAAATTAGGTATTTGACAAGAATTTGGGTTACAACTAAAAAGGTTAATAAAAAACTTTTAAGATGGTTATTTTGTTTTTAATTCATTTTTGCCACCGACTTCCGAAAGAAAGTTACTTTACACCTTTTTCTGATGGTTTTTGAAGGCGGTTATTTTAATTTGAAAAAGTTTTTGTAATTATGTATTTTGTATTTTGTATTTCAACTAAAAATAGCTAAAATACTAGTTGTATTTTATATTTCAAATACCTTACTTAAAGATATTTTGTATTTCGTATTTTAATTACTTGCGATACTGTATTTTGTAATTTCGTATTTTAATTACTTGCGATACTGTATTTTGTAATTTGTATTTCAATTAAAGCAAAGCATGTATTTTGCCCAGCCCTGCATATAAGTAATGTTTGCAAACACGGATACTTATCTTTGTATTGTTTGTTGTGGTTATTTATATCTTCATAATCTTCATGTAATAATTATGCAAACAAGATTTTATGGTAATAGATCAATAACATAAAGTTGTGTAAAAAGTCGTTGTGATGAAAACAGCCATAAAACGAACAGTTTATTCCATTTTCCTCTTATACATAAGTATTCCGTTCTTAAATAAAATGCTACTGATAAAGAAAATATCAAAATTTGGTGGCAGCCCACCACATTTTTTTGGCTTCTTATAGTCTAACCGGATGTAGCTAATACCGATATTCTACAAGGATCACTGAATTTTCTTAATAATGATAGAAGAAGATACCAAAAATATGGGGTTGACTTCAAGTCAAACCAGATGCAGCTGAATACCAGTATTTTACATCGAGCGACTGCCTTTCCTACCTCCAACAACCCAGTTAGTACCTAATAATAATAATAGTCCCTCCTGACCGTTTTCGGTCACGGCGGCCAATCTTAGTGGAGCCCGATGCGCAGGAGATATTATAGTGCACAAGTGTGTGCGCAGGCACAGGTGCACTCTCTGTTCCTTTTCTCTCATAGTCCGATGGGACGGCAATCCGACACGACCGGAGAGAGATCAGGCGCAGGACCAACGGCTTAACGTGCTTTCCGAGACACGGGGGTATTATACCGCCAACTTCCAAACTCCGGGCTACTACTGGAATATTTCTAATGAAAAACCCAATAGCACTTTTTGTCCGACCCGGGAATCGAACCCAGGACCTCATGCACAGCAGTCGCGCTTGCGACCACTAGACCAACAAGGCAGTTAGTACTGGCATACCAATACAATTTTAGTTTACTGGCATACCTATTAGGACAATCGAGTTTAAAATAATAATTTTAACCTCAAACGCAACCCCTCAGATGCGACGTAACAGACCGGGAAGCTATAAATGCCCTAGCAGAGAAGATTCGCCGGGAGGTTGGCGAGGTTACAATGCTGGTGAACAACGCAGGCATCATGCCGTGCAAGCCGCTGCTGCAGACCTCGGAGAAGGAGATCCGGAGCGCCTTCGAGATTAACATCATCGCTCATTTATGGGTAAGTTTAAATGTAGCCTTTTTTTGTGACATCAAAGTTAGATTTCGACATCCAATATGAATAACATTGTAAACTTTAGTTACGCGTTTGTACAATTTTATGTAATAACTTTATTCATGTAGAGTGTCGATTTAACTGTTTCGGAAGAGAACATTTTAGTTCAAAGGCTTGACCACGGGCAACCCCGCGCGGGGATTGTTTTCTTAGCGTGTCGATGGCAATCTAAAAAAGGCAAAGATTTTGGAACTTTTAGTAGCCTTTATTAGTTTCTGCATGGCATGACATTAGGTGTGTCATATACACTTCGAGTGCCGTAGAAAAACCAAAATGCTTTTATTTGTCAAGGTACACTTGCCACGGTCAATCCTTGAATAGCAGACCATTCATAAAACAAAAAAGCTTGAATAATCAAGAGTTATCGTGTAACCCAATAACTGGGTTGTGGCCGTTCAATTGGGAGATTGAAAGCCCCCAACATAGTTAGGGAAACGGTTAGGCAGCCCTGTTTATGGGTACACTAGCTTTTGCCAGCGGCTTCGCCCGCGTGAATATGACGGTTTTCCATACAAACTTTCATCCCATATTTAACTACCTTAGGGGTTGAATTTCGAAAAATCCTTCCTTATTCCTTGTTTACAATATAAAGGGAACCTCTGTGCAAAATTTCAGCTTGCTAGGTCTAAGGGTTTGGGCTGGGCGTTGATGAGTCAGTCAGTCAGGACTTCTCTTTTCTACACTAATATTATAAAGAGGAAAGATTTGTACCTATTTTTGTATGTTTGTATGTTTGTAATGAATAGGCTCAAAAAGTACTGGGCCGATTTCAAAAATTCTTTCACCCTTGGAAAGCTACATTCACCCTGAGTAACATAGGCTACTTTTTATCCCTGTATTCCCACGGGAACGGGATCTACGCGGGTGAAACCGCGGGACGTCCGCTAGTTATTTATATAGAAGATGAATGTCCAATTACTTACATCATCAAAACCATCTTTTTTTTCTTCCAGCTCCTCCAAGCTTTCCTACCCTCAATGATGGAACGCAACCACGGCCACATCGTCGCCATGTCTTCAATGGCAGGAGTAGTGGGACTCCGCAACCTGGTCCCCTACTGCGCCACCAAGTTTGCAGTCCGAGGACTGATGGAGGCCCTGCATGAAGAACTGAGAGAGGATAAGCAGAAAGACTACAGTGGTGTAAGTGTTGATTGCGAAATCAATTGTCTTTGGAGCTTATCATTGGTTTAGTTTTATAAATAAGCATTCAGATAAAAATGTAGTTGACGGTTTGTAAATAGGGGATCGGACAAAAAAAAACTAATTAGTTCGTCAGATAGATTTCCAAAAAATATTGAACACATATTTTTTCTTTTTTCACGTAAACAAAAAATGAAGACATTTTGTACCTTCAAGTGACGTTTCAAGCCCCACTCCATGATCTTTGACGCGCTTTATCTTCGTAAATTTTTATTGATTTGATAAAACAAAAAACACGTATCCAATATTTTTCGATAATCTAACTGACGAACTAAACAGAATTCTATTTTTTTGAGTCAGTCCGATCCCCTATTATATCGTTATTGAAGTATATTTCGATACCGTCTGATTAGTTTTGTCTCAGCAGCGGTGGCCCAGTGGTGGCGGCTCCGACTTACGACCAGTAAGTCGTTAATGCAAACCGAGGCAGTTGCACTCATCACCATCATCCACAGCCCGAATTCACCCACTGTTGGGTATAGGCCTCTCTTTTCTGGTGCCAAACGCCACGTTATTGTGCCAGTCTCATTCAGGTTTTTCCCTCGATGGCAACTATATCGTCTGCTCAAGGCAGTTGCACTACTGAGTGTAATCTAATTAATCACCACTGCTCTCAAAACGGTGAAGGAAAACATTGTGAGGAAACCGGCATGTCCTAGAACCAAAAATTCGAAGACACATACCACCATGGGACATCTACCAACTTGGTCCGCCACGTGGGCGGATTATAGCCTTCTCATAGAAAGAATGCCCGTGTGCCAGTAGTTGGAACATAATACTATGGTTATACTATGCTATAATGTATGTATTGTATAATTAGCAATTGAAACAAGATATTTCACTTTTTTATGTTTTGGATTTCCGATATGTCGTGTTGTAAGCGAGAGTTTAGTCGTGATCATGTTTAAAAACATCATGTATGCGTTTTATATTAACAGCGTGTTTTTAAGTGTTGCATAGATCACGTTTTAATCTTTGATCCTCCAGAATAAGGCCCTGTTCAAAGTTCAAAATGACGTAAATCATTGTGTGTACACATGCTTAGGAATGAGACAAACCCAGGTAAAAATATTCTTTTTGAATATTGTCATGGCACATTGATAAAACATTCAAAGTGGTTGGGTGGTTATATACATGATCTAATGGGTGTAAAAATACCTTCGAAGTCGAAGGGCAATTGTTCTTTAAGTCATGCCTGCCTGCGTTGGTATTCCCAAGTTAAAATGGCTCTTCTTCTTCGCTTCACTTCATTTCGGTTACCTCGTTCCACAATCGACCTCATCTCTGTCCTCAGTACCAGATGAGGTGAAGAGTAGGCCTATATAATTTAAAAGAAGTCATAGCGGTTATTTTTTTTTTTGTTTTAACTTGATTTTTCACCTCAAAAACTAATTTCCTTACAAGTTTTTCGTAGAGTCACTTAATTTAATGTACAGTATATTCGGTTGAAGGCTCCGTGACGGGTCTCTTGTATACGTACACTTAAGAATAAAAAACTCTCCATTTCCTTTTCCAGATAAAATTCACAGTAATCTGCCCGTACATCGTGGACACGGGGCTGTGCAAGAACCCCAAGATCAAGTTCCCCTCGCTGATGAAGATCCTCACGCCGCAGGAGGCGGCTGACAGCATCGTCGACGCCGTGAGAAGGAACTACCAGGAGATCACCATACCCAGCTCGCTCTACTATATCAACATGGTGAGATTATCTTGTTAATCGTATGTTTAAGGTTATTTCAGAGTTTAAAAAAATGCATGGAAGACCTTGACTGCATAAAAGCAAAAAATGGATTCCCATCCATCTTTTACTTTTATTATTAAGTAGAAATATAATATTATTTTCACTTCTCTCGCTCTAAAATTCGTCTTTATGTCGTGCGTAGGCGACATAAAATCGCGTTTTATGCACTAGAGCATAAAGTAAAATCTTCGTCGAAGACCAAGGTAATCGGCACAGGTAATCGGCCCAACAGCCATAATAATATGAACAACTTCTAACCTCTTTAATTTAATTCGTTTCGTTAGTATTCTAAGAACAAGGGATTACTGCTTTTCATTACGAATACAAGGAAAGTTGATGGGAATAGGCTTTCCCCAATTACCTAAATCGCTTGATGGCAATAGGCTTGCTCTTAATTAGGTTGATTGATGGCAATAGGCTTGCTCCTAATTACATCATTTGATGGGAATAGGCTTACTCTTAATTACATTGATTGATGGCAAAAGGCTTGTTCCTAATTACATCGGTTGATGGCAATAGGCTTGCTCCTAATAAGATTGGTTGATGGCAATAGGCTTTTCCTAATTACATCGGTTGATGGCAATAGGCTTGTCCCTAATTACATTGGTTGATGGCAATAGGCTTGATCCCAATTACATCAGTTGATGGCAATAGGATTGCTCCTAATTACATTGGGTGATGGCAATAGGCTTGCTCCTAATTACATTGGTTGATGGCAATAGGCTTGCTCAAAATGTTTTTTTTTATCTGAGCAGTATGAGTAACGACATAAGTCAGGTGATATGTCAAGTTTCCTACTGAAAAAAAAAAGTTAATTGGCGGGATCCATAATTATTTTTACAATATTTAAGTACAAGTTGCTGTTTCATTTCCTCGCAATCGAAGTGAAAAGTAGAGTGTAAAACTCGTCCATAAAACCCATTTTACTCTCTACTTTATATCCATCCTCGCTCGCAAGCTCGCATCGGATGGATAAACGTCTCGCGCAAAATGATGCGTTTTATGCACTTGGTGTACAATCTACTATTTCAACACACTTGCTCATAAAGCGGCTATAATTGCACCGCACATAATGACACCTATAATCAAACTATGACTTTTTCATTGCTAATTCACTAATGAGTTATAGGGTTTTTTTTTTAATTTTATTGGTTGAGTTGCTACGTTCATAAAAAAGTTTCGATACAAAAAAAGATCGTGTTCAATAGTAAAAATAAATTAATGTACTTAGTGCTTGCTCATTTCATGCAAATTTGAATTTAAATAGATAATTTCAACTTGTACGTTTTTATTAAATGAAACTTTCACTCAAATAATATAACTTTTATTTTCTCTGTAATAAAGAAAACTTTTTCCTCATTTTATACGTGGCTAAAACTTCTCGCTGATGACGAGTTTTCGCAACCGGGAACTATAGATATACTTTTAGGTGTTAAACTTTATTGTGAAATTTTACTTTCTGATCAAATTAAAAGCTCACATGATGGTATGCCCTCTGCCCTTGAAACGACATTAGGTTACCTAATTTTAGGTGACGCTCCTATTATTTCTCCGCAATCCGGCTCGAAGGACCAAAAATAATGGTGGCGCCTTACACCATATACTTGCTTCTTTTTTTAGTATTATTTTCTTCACAAGTGTGTTGAAAATCGTCGTATGATACACGTGTTTATTGATGATTACCGTCCTCGGCTTTCTTAAGACCCTCACCTGACGGCTCGGGTCTCAATGGCGCCTCAGCGGTAATCACCAACGTTACACACTTGTACCATAATGTACTATTTTTTAGATTAAGTAGAAAAGTTTTTAACGTAATCATGACCTATAACAACAGTTTACCTTTTAGAATAATCAAAACTAAACTAAACAACACATGTGGTTTCTTATTTTAAAAATCTAAAAAAATCTTTTAATAACTAGTTTTTTAAAGTAAGAAGTTTTATATTTTCTATTAATCATTTTAAGAATATCTAACAACTTTTTGTACGGTCAAAAAAATTACATTGTCTCGATAACAAAACGTTATTTTTTACTGTATTTTTTTGGCATATTATAAGCATAACTACATTCTTCAATAATTTTAAATAACTATTTTTAATTTACAGATCTGCAGAACTTTCCCGAGGGCTGTGCCCCTATACCTGAAGGACTTCTTGGATTCTGGATTAGAAGCCCATTCTTAAAGTATAGGAAGATTTATTTCTAATATTCTGTCCTTAGATACTTAATATTATCACCCTGACAAAGTTAGGCAAAGATTTAGGCAATATTTTAAGCAAGTTATTGCTACAAGCATTTCTAAAAACTTGGGCCGTTCAAAAATATTGATATTTTGATACTGAATTAGTTATCAAATATATATATACGAAAAGGGTCCAAAATAAATTGACTGAAAGATTTTTTAGCACTTTGGTAGCAAAATATTGAGACAGGAATTAAATAATAAATACTGCATTATAAAACAGCTTCTTACTTATTAGGAATAAAGCCTCCATTTTAAATGATATTGTGAAGGGTTTGTACATTTTTTTTAATACATACATTATTAATGACACACACACAATGTGTGTTTGCCAATGGATGTATTAATGTAAATAAAAGATAAAGTCAGGAATATAATTTTATTATTTTTTAGATTTTTGACGACTGCTTATATTTTTTTCTTTGTTACCAGCGCCCAAATTACCTATATACAGGTTTTTTTTTAACGATACATTTATGCATGTTTTTATACGTTATGTTAGTTTTCTGGGCAATTTTGGTTTTGAAGATTATTTTGCAATTTATATATTAAGTAAAATAATATTATTACGATACTTTTTATTTAAAGTTTGTAAGTTTTCTCTATTTAATTTGATATTGCAATATATATTGCAATATCAAATTAAATAGAGAAAGAAGAAAATTTAAGTTACTCAGTTCAATAATATTATTGAACTGAGTAACTTAAATTTTCTTCTTTCGTAACTAAAATTGCCCATAAGACCTTATGTACTAAAATATGCTTAATTGTATAATAAATGCCTAGTTTTAACATTTTTAGATTAAATTAGGATATTATTTAAGAGTAAAAGTCAGACAATATGCAACTAAGTGATATGCAGTGCCTAAATGATAATAGTATGAGTGAATATATTATTTTAGAAATCTTGCCTATTAAAGAATATATTCAACTACAATATTTTATACTACATATACTATTCTTTGAATTAGTATATATGTAATATATTATATTAAGTTATACTGTATATAAATGTATAGTTATATTTTATATACGTATGTATAATAACTAATATCGTGTTATTAAATGTTTCTCATTATTAAAGTTAAACAGTAATTTTGTGAAAATATAATTTATTAATAACAGAAAATAGGATTACTTAAAGCCGTTTTTATTCAGGTTTAAATGCTAAATAACGTTTAGTATTAGTTTGCAATAGTGTCAAGTAGTTTTTTTTTAACAATTACCATTACATATGTTACTGAATTTTTAAGTGCCATCATAAGTAAACTACACTGGATTTAAAACAAGATATTATTATGTATTCTTCGTATATTTTTTTGAGGTCATGGTTTGCCAATTTTGTATTTAATGTAGAGTCGCTTTCACAACGACTCACTAAATAAATTTAACGTTAAACACATTAAAACTGTTATTCTGTCTATTTTTTCCTGAAAACTTACGTTTTATTAATTATTTTGGCACTATACGCAGTCAGTGACTTGAGTGGCCTTAAATTAACGGTTTATAATTTAAATATTTCCCGTCTCTCATTTTGCTATTCCTGTTGTAACATATTTTTTAATATTTTCAAGAGAAGTTGGCGACTGTGGCCTACGGATATTTATTTTTATAAAAGCTTTTGAAGTGTTTGTTGTGTGTTAATCATGTTTGTCAATTTAGAATAAGGTTGGGATGCCAATTGTTTGTGTTGTTTTAGTTGAATGCGTTGGTACTGAATACATGGAAAATATTTTTAATTAAAGTTGTTTTTTTTATACCATGCACATAACATCACCTGTAATTCCGCAAGGATAAGGTTGAAGAGTACATAGTAGTACACTCAAATTTCGCCAGTTATGTTTAAGTAATTTGGTAAAGGGGGCGAGCCAATAGGCGGCTCAAATCCGGACACCGTAGGTTCTACAGAGAAATTCCGATGGAAAAACCTATAGATCGTAGGTGTGAGATCGTACCCCGTGGGGTACGTCGTATGCGATCTGCGCCAGACGCAAAGGGTAGGGGGCACGTGGGTCGGGTACGTTATGGATATACTTAATGGATAGGCTAACACTCAACTGCCTGTCCTGAAATCAATCCCAGCAGATACCTCATGCTCAGCAGTAATGCTTGTCATCACTAGACAAACGCGGCAATTAAAAAAGAAATGCCAAATAAATTCTCAATCTATTTATTTCAAGTTTACAATTTGATTATTCACATTTAAAATGTACAGGTTCAGCTACATACACATAAGTACTACCTACTGACATTTTTGGCGTATAATCACCATATTTGGAACGATACTAACTTCACCTTACCTATACGATATTAAAGCAAAGTACAACAGCTTTTAAAAAATATATAAAAATTAAAAAAAATGCTGGAAGTCTGAAACCAGTGCTCTGTAGGAACTATTTTTAAAAGCAGGTGTTTTAGAATAATTAAATTATTTTATTTCATTAATCAGATGGAAGGTAGATTTTATTTATAATTATACATACAATAAAATTAAAATATTTAAGTATGTATTATAATCTTAATTAAATAATGTTTTTTATGTTTAAATACTCTATATACAAACACATACATACTTATAATTTTATTGCTTTCTTTCCTTAGTCATGCAAAGCAAAATAAGAATGTGCGCATTGACTGTTATTTTTATGTAAACTTATGAAAAGTTTTTTATAAGTATGACTTATTTCCAAGGTGATAATAATTCTTTATTTACTAGTTGAAACATTTGAATCGAAAATCAGTTTTTTTAGCAATCAGCAATCATAGAAATACGTTTTTTTATAATCTATTTAATCATTTAAAAAAATCTTCTTTTCTTTTCATCTCGCTTCTCTATATTTCTCACATATTATTGTTACATATTTTTATAAATATAATTATGAAACACGAATTTTACTAAATTAACTGACACCTCATCTAATTAAATATCTACCCTTTCGAATAACAATGAATTTACGAATAATATTCTAAAGCATACTAGTAAACAAATTACTAAACCTATTTATATAATATCAACGTATTTTACAGCATTAAATGCTCACTTTAGCGATAACAATTAATTTAAATACAATACTTACTTTTACAAGTATTTATAAATATATTATAATAATTTATTAATGATACAGCTTGTTACCGCTTACATAGAACGAATCATCATCATTGCGATAAAAATCTTCAATACTGACTTTATAATTTATATGTTTAAGACTTTATAATATTATTTATTTTGCTTATGGCATTCGTATACAATACATTAATAAAAATATAAATTAACAAAAGGTCATTATATAAGGTCCCTTTAAAATAGGTGGACAAATTTTCAGGAATCATTCAGACCACCAAAATAAGGACGATGGTAAAAAATATAGTAAGTAAAACGCATTTCAGTACCTACTCTTAAAGGATGAGTTTGTTCTAGAGTGCCGGCAATTTATTATTTTAAGAAAAAAAAACACTTTATTTAATGTGTTTTTTTTTTGTTTAGATATCTTTGGTTAGACCTACTGAGCTGAATTTTAATGGGACCTTATATACTGCATTAAAAATGCCTTAAAAATAAGGTTTTTTTATAAATTAATTGTTGAAATAAAATTCTCTCAGGTTGTGTTGCAAATCTCTCCGTTGGAATGTTTTAAAAATTGCAACACATTAGTTACACATAAGTTGCAAGCTTTTACAACTACAGTTATATTACAAGGTCTACTTCTAAACGCAAATATTGTGCCAGAAGGGACAACTGTGAAACTCATGGCGCTAGCATCGTTCGTATCTGTATGGGTCAATTGAGACAAAACGGAAAAATGTTCGGGTTATTTACTGACTGCATTGAAAATAAGACCGTATAACCATTGTACAAAGTAGAAAATTGTAAGAATATCGACGTAAACATGAGGCATTGGCTGATGCATGTTCGTGACTAGGAAATGCGCCTTTAAGCAATGGTAATACGGTCCTATTTACAGACCCTATAACGAACTTTCAGGATCCTTAGGTTTCCCGTGCAATGAGAGATCCGCTTATACTGGTTTTGTTGATAGCTTGATTGGTTGCCCAAACCAAACGTAACGCCTTGATTCATCAAATTCAATTTTGATCTTTCGTGTTACAAGGTCCCTTATGGCACACACATACTAAGTAGATACCTAAAGCACGTACATCGACACAATTATCTACACAGCAATTTTAACTAATAATTGACTTCACTCTCTTTATACATTGGAAGCAAAGTTAGAAAATCTCACATAGGTATACTCATAACAATACAAATAAATACCATTTTCCTAAAACAGTTTGAATATTTGGGGTGTAAAATGACTGCTTTAGCAGAATAGCATACTAGGATAATAATAATATGTATTAAGTTATAATTCGCACAGCGGTCAAAAAGTGTCAATTCATAATAACAGCTGCACCTTTGACAGTTTTTAACAATTGTCGATATTCATATTAGTACTAGTGAACTTACTTAATAATAACTTAAGTACGGATTAACATAACGAAAACCACATTTATATTTTCTCGACATTTTGGTAATTACTAATTACACATTTTATTTTATACAGATTAGGTAGGTATTATTAATTTATAATTCAAGAATATATGTCCGATTATCGATACCTATCGAGGGAAAGACAGACATGTTGAACAGCCAGGCCCTAGAATAGAATCAAAAGCTTTACGAGCTTCCTGAGGCAAGGAAGACTCGTCATGTTAGAGATTTTTAATTTCAAAGGACCAAGAAACTGTCAAAACATGCCTAACCCCGACTATCATCCATTCCTACCTTAGCTATCATTCTTAACGTTACCACACGATCGAAAATATTATCTTTCTTACTACATAACTCCATTTCTTTCTGGTCCACTACTTTATATTCTTATTTTTAATACATTTCTTTAAGTTCTTTATTTATATTATAATTCCAAATCCACTGTATGCCTTGATATCTTTCTTATTTACATTTCTTACTTTGAGGCCAAAATCGCCCAAGATTTCAATGAAACAATTTTAAACCAATAGTAAATTATGAGATCGATACAGTCAAATAGTTGAATATATGCAATTATTATTAAAATTATACAAATTATATTACGGTTATCAGTTTTTGGTCAGAACATATTATATTATTATATATTTCTAAAGCGGGTGAGGTCATTTCCTAACATATGACCTTAATGTTACCGATAGTTAGGTGTCAATAGTGTCTATAGCACATTTCTAACTCGGACCATCCTGTAAATTATACTTTGGCACAAAAATATACACATGCTTGGTTTACAATGATAGATGTAGGTAACAAAAACTTTTTAACAAACAAAATACAATAGGACCTCTTTCTCTTCCCTTGGTTATGATCTAGCTATCTTTTGACAGAATGCTAGGTTCCAAAAGCGAATGATCAAAATTGGTGTCTATATATTTTTCTGGAGGCCTTAATGTAACTCTTATCCACACATTTTGTTCATTGGCTTTTACCTTGTAGAAAGGGCATGACACAGTAAAACAAACCCTTAAATATAGCAAAATGGCAAATAAATTGCTGTCGATAGACTTTTTCTATACATTTCAAGTCATCAAGTTTGTACGTATAGAGTATGGGTAGAGTCAGACCTACCTAGAACCTACAGGTAGGTTAGAATTAAAATATGTCGATGTCCTTCAAGTGTTCGTAGTTGCGGTCCCAGTAACCGCCGTTGTACAGCCAGTCCTCCTGCTTGGTGTAGGGATTTGTGCCTGAGCTGAACCACCTGGAAAGAAAATAACAATGGTTTGAAGTATCTAGTTTTTAAAGGAATGGTAAACAATATAAAATTTGGCAATATTTCTTAGAATATAGCAGAATATGAGGGTTTATAACAGAGGGTTCTTAAGAGCTGTCGGGGCTGCGGATTATCGAAAGAGATGACGTGGCCTCGGCACAAGGGCAAAGAAGGAACATGGGTTCGGTTTTTAGTCAGTAGAAGTCTGACACTCCCCTTCGCTCTGCCCAAGAGCGGGGGGGGTCATTTGTTGATTTTCCACCCACCAAAAAAAAAAAAAAGGGTTCTTAAGAGCTGGATATACGCCACTGACGCCCGCAACCGATTTATTGGGCGTCAGAGGGGTAGTAGCCACGCGATTTGCGAGTAGCGATTCATCATCACCATCATCTTCAGCCCGAATTCACCCACTGTTGGGTATAGGCCTCTCTTTTTTGGTGCCAAACGTCACGTTCTTGTGCCAGTCTCATCCAGGTTTTTCCCCCGATGGCAACTATATCGTCTGCCAATCTCACCGCCGGGCGACCTACGTTTCTTTTCCCCGTTCTTGGACGCCATTCGGTGACAGACTTACTCCACCTGCCATCTCTACGCCTTGCCAGGTGGCTTGCCCAACCCCATTTGAGTTCCATAACGCGCGTTCCAATATCGGTAACCTTTGTTTTAGAATTTTGTCCGGAAAACAAAATATTGTCAATTTTCAAGATATACGGCACTGAAACCTGTTAAAAAAAACTGTTTAATACTGTGAAAAAAAGTCGATTAAAAATCATTGTAACAGTCTTACCTCGGCTGCCAAGCCTCAGGCGACTTCTTCAGCAGCTTCCTGGCAGTCCTCTGCTTCTCCTCAAGCCTGGTCTTCTCAGTGGCAGCAGCATCGATGTCGCCTTGCTCCAGTAGCCTGACGTCAGGCCTGAGACGGCTGTCCGTGGGACAGAGCTGCCCTTTCATGTCCCTTTCCATCTCGTTCAGGGACATCGCGAACTCAGTGAATTGGTAGTACTGGAAATTGGAGACAGATGTTGTGTAAGGTTTAAATAAGATGCTCAGCAAAATTATATCTTTCAGCTTTATTTTATTTTTTTCTGTTCAGGGAACTTACAGCTAATACATAACGTATTTTGAAACAATATGAATTTAAACGCCATTTACAAGTTTAGGATATAAAGTTCAAATTACTGTCGAAAAATTAAAATTAGGCAGATTTTATTTTTTTAATTTTTTTTTATTATAAATGGGCTTGCTCTTGACTTCAAACTTGCCCTAAGAGCAAAGATGATGTCGACGATGGAACGAGCTTACCCAGTAGAAGTCTGTTTACTCGCGACTTAAACAGATTAGGGTTATATGAACTCGGAAAAACCGACGCAGGCAGGGAATTCCACTCCTTGGCTGTGCGCATGAGCTGTGAGCTGAGCAGATGAGCCAATTCAAAAATAGTTTTGGTCGATTGAATCCGTGGGTCATGAGTGGGATCAATTTACCAAAGAGCCGCACGTTTCATAAGTTTCGACCAATAATCACTGTCACTGATATAGCATTTCATCGCCATATTTTACCCAACACAATGGAGGCAGTACCTGACCCTCTTCCCAAAATATCCTGTAGCTATGACTCACAAGATAGTGAATGTATAAAAAATTGTGTATGTGAGCATTACTGCCATTGAAAGATTACTTTATCTAGCTAATAAGTAACAATACAAACAATAATTTGAAAAGAAAGACTTGTACGGTTAATATTACCTGTGCGCTAGTAGTAGGCCGTGGTCTTGCCTCCCACAGCATGGTGGAGCCAGCGATCTCAATGTTATTGGTGTCATCTGACTTGGGAACATCTTCCGAGTTCTCAGCATCGTCTGACTGGAAAAGAAAAAGATAGTTTTGGTTATGGGAAGATCATCTAATGTACGAAACCTTCAGTATTCTGAAGGCCTGTATTAGTATTATTCGAAACATATACCTAGTACCTCTTTGGCTTCCAGGTCGAACCGATAGCCATTTACTAATATTTTTTTGCGTTAGTGGTGAGATACTAAAATTTTAAGCTTCGTCAAGTCTTTTTAACTGACTGCGGCGAAGCCCAAAAGGAGGGTTATTTTCTTTTTTTAAAGGTCCAAATCAAACAAAACGAATGATCGATGGTAATATTTCTGGAAAGACCTTTCTCGGAATTAGCGTAACGCGGCGGGCTTGAAGCTTGGCGTGAATCTTCTTCACCTAGAATCTTCTGTGCCAAGAAGATTATACAGGTACTCGGGGTTCAGACCAAGTTGTGACATGTGTCTTCACGACTAAAGAATCAACTAGTTTGATACTCACGTCTTGTATAGACATGGAGCGCAGAGCTCCAACCTTGAAGCTGTTGAGCTTGGCGAGCATCTTCTTTGGCGTGTGCGCCGGAGTTTGCGCCGACGCCTCCTCACCACGCTCCTTGGCCCACTGCTCGTACGCTGCGGCGCTGCAGCACTTGATGTATTCCGTCCATTTGCCGTACAGAAACTTCACGCGCTTTTTGCTGGAATGTAAGAAGAAACGTGTCAGGAGGTTTTACTTTACTTGGCGAGCAACACGCGCAAGAGACACGCGTCTGTCAATCAAATGAAGGAAGTTATTAAAGGCATGCTATCGGACACCGTACGCGACGTGCGAAACGGGTTATCTCAGTAGATTGGTCGACTTCTTCTTCTTCATCGTGTGTTAGTGCCTGACCTGATGTCAAAGTTTTTCTGTCACCTATATTATATGTGGCCTCTGACTTGCACTCTGCCTCTGACTGCATTGACCGCAAGGAAACGCCTAAACCCTTCGGGAATTAAAGGCGTGATGTTATGTTTTTTATTGTTATTTATTGAAAAACTATAGCTGTTGCCAGCGGCTTCACCCGCTACAACTCGAAAATTATCCCACGGGAAGATAAAATCGGGATAAAAACTATCCTAAGTGTTAATCCAGGTTATAAACTATATGTGTACCAAATTGTATCTAAATCGGTTTAGTAGTTTTTGCGTGAAGAAGTAACAAACACACACTCACATACTCACACACTCACAAACTTTCGCATTTATAATAAGTAGGATAATAGTCCCAATCGATTCGAATTCGATGATCAAGTTTATGGCACGTTTTTGGTAAGCACTTACTTGGCATCAACAATGAACCCATCAACCCGATGCAGGTCTCTGTTATTGAAGCCAGCGGGCTTGAACACCAGGTTGGCCTTCAACCCAGCGCCGCCATGACAGGTCACCTCCATGGCTCCGAACTGCTCGATCCACAGCTTGCCCACGATCACGTTGTGGACGCAGCAGTTCACGTTGCTCCAGGTGTAGGCTTCACCCCATCTGGGGGTGGTGAAAAAGTGGGTTAACGCGGTGTTGATAACTTTTTGCCTGATGGAATATTGAACAAACGAAATATTAAGTTTTAGTCTAAGCGAGACTACCAACCCGCACTGGGCCCGCGTGGTGGATTATACCCCATCCCTCTCCTAGAGTGGAGGCCTGAGTCCCTGCAGTGGGAACATTATAAGCTGATGATGACGATGATGATGAAGCGATTCTTAGTCTAATAAATTGCAACCATATTCGTATAGCCCGCTACGGGATTTACGAACGGCAATTTATTATACGACTGCCCCAAAAAAAGAGTGTTATGTTTTTTTTTAGCAATACTATCATAACACGGAAATAAAACAAAAAGTATAAAAAAAGATCTATAGATTATATCCGTATTTCTGTAGCCTATATAGCTCTATGGTTAGTTCATTAAATTGAGACCCCAGTATGACTCGAAAAAAATACATAAACAGCTCCTTCACTTGTTTTTATTTTACTTTAGGAATTCTGCCTAAAAGCTAATATGACTATTTATTTTTATCATATTACAGTTCCAATCGCTTCTATCCTAAATAAAACTAGTCCAAGATAAAAAAAAAACTATCTCTTACGTTCGCTAAAAGATTCTACAAAGATAGCCAAACGTCCGGTTAGTGCTACAGTGCGTAAAAGGATAGCCAAACATCCGAACCCGGGCGGATGTGTAATCTATCTAGCGTGGAACTGTCTCCAAACATATAGATATCCGGTCTAATATGTTCTATGGAACCTTTTTCAGTTGAGATGATTTTATCTTTTAGCCTGCCTATAGGATTTGAAAATTTATGTAGATACAAATTAATATTAATAATGATATCGCGTCACAGCTTACTATACTATATATCTATCTAACTATTACTCAGTCTTGAAAAGCCTGAAAATAGTAGATAAATTTTAATGTAATTAAATCAAAGCTAAATCGGTTAAAAAAAAAATTACCGACTTCCAAAAAGAAGGAAGTTTTCAATTCGTCTATATGTTTTTTTTATAATACCTTTTTTATCATTGTGTATTTATGTGTATTGAAATAGAAACCTTAATTTGTCACCAACTTACAATTACAATACATTAATAATATAATTATTCCATAATTTATAAATCCGGTGATCCTTATCTCACCGACTATACATGAACTCATAACCAACCAATACACTAACAAACCTATCTTAACTAAATAAATAGAAAACCATCAATCATTGTCAGATCAACCAAGGTTGGTTTTCGTAAACCCCTCATTCGATGAACCGCGTTAATTAAATAAGACTTGGAGACGAAAATACTTATTGGAGTTCTTCAGATATGATGGTGATCAATCTTGATTAATGTAACGAAATGGACGGGCTTATAAATCAAGGTATCTATCCAAGTTAAAAGACTTTTTTCTCTACTTTTCTGGGTGACTCCGCGGAAAGTAGGTAGGTAGTTATTTACATAATTATTCTATGGGGCATAATGTGGAAATAATGTATATTAACTAAGAAGTTAATTATCAGCTTAATCTAAAAAAAGCTATGTCTACAATAATATCCATAAAGAGGTGAAGAATACTTGTTAGTTTGAATGTAAGAGCAAATCTCCGAAACTACTCATACGATTTATAATAAAATTCATTGATAAAAAGCTTGACTGTTACCGAGTACGATATGTTTCGTCGACGGGGATGAAATCAAGGGCAGACATATAAAACGTCTAGCACTTTATTCGTTAAGCTGCTGTATCAGAAGAAAAATAAAATACGTAATTCAAACTCAAATAATGTTCCAATCGTACAGAAACGACTGTCGTTTGTTATCCGGACGAGCGGCAATTTGCTCTGCAAATATTTGCGTAATTTTTCAATTTAAAATCTAGATACAACATACGGGATACATTTTCATATTTATTATGTCTGGAAAACGAGGTATTTGATTGGTTTATCAGAAAATTCAGTTGATTTGTCTCATAATTTTGAAAAAGATCTGAACTCCCAAAACCCACGTTTTGATCAGAGTAAGCTCATTTCAGAGACACTACCAGCCAGTAATGTTCTCACGAACATTATTCACAGTGTTACTGTTTTGAGTGCGCAGGTGATTAAATTAAATAAATAAATTTAAAAAAATAAAAATATAATAAAATAATTAAATTAAATTACACATTATAAAGGGCCTGCCTGGGTGAGATCGATCAACTATGTATTACACGTACAGAAGTCAGTACATCAAGCTACTACAAACTGTCAAACTGTTATAATAGATTTTCAACTTCATTGTTAAGGCATTAGATTCAAGGTTGATTGAAAAAACTTGACTGTTTCGGGTAGCTTGAAGTGCTAGCGTCTGAACCTACTAGGGGTCGCAATGGTGGTGTTAGATAGCAGTGGCTTTCAGTCTACTTTATGCACTTAACATAATCTAAGCTCATTTAAGTAAGGACCGTGCTACTGCAAAATTATTTTCCAAAATGAAACCAACTTTCACAGTCATCAGAGCTTTAGATCTACAAAAACACAACATAACTAATCACCCACTTAGGCTTATACCCTTTTTTTCTGTTTTTTTTTTTATTGGGACAATTCTCATGGATACCCTTCGCCTGGGGCGAGCGGGGGTTATGTTGAACTCTAACCGACTAAAAACCCACTATTCCTATTATTACCATGTGTCGGGGGCCCGGGGGATACAAGTACATTCGCGCGCACCCCCGACTGGTATCAGCCCTCCGCTACCCTTCCAGTATGTCCCTACTTACCTCGGCAGCTCAACGGTGACGTGTCCCTTAGGCTGTATCTCGACGCTTTTGCCGCAGAACTTCAGCTTGGGGTGCACCGACCCGTGGAACACGAAGTGGGGGCTGTCCGCGTGGAACGCTGACACGGGGGGATGGTGAGACACCTAGAAATGGTAGATTATTTAGTGCTGCAGTTAAGAACATCATTTTTGATGTCTGTGTAACTACTATCATGGTTCCATACCCCGGTTTTCTTTTGCCTGAGATATTGAACCACTTCGCTGTCTTATGAACAACTTAAACATAATAATTGTAAAACGATGAAAGAAAAGGTATTTATTATTCTCATACAGGACATTATTTATTATTCTCACACAGGACATTATTTATTATCCTCACACAGGACATTATTTATTATTCTCACACAGGATATTTTTTATAACAAAACAACACCATAGATCGTAAGTATCTCGAAGAACAAATCTCGTTTACTTGCGTGTTTCAGGAGGTCTACTCTCAAAGAAAAAACGTAGCCCGTCCGAAAGTAGCTTTATACTCAATGATATTATAAAGAAAGATACGCCATGTTCATACTGAATGGCGTTCAGATATCGTTGCGTTCTACGACAGGGATAGATAATACGGAACGTTTAAGATAAAAAGAGATAGCTAGTTACTAAACTGCACCAATTGCCGTAGTTTGTCCTCAACAATTTGTGCGTGCTAATGCGATATCTACCTCTTTTTATTTATAATATCATTGTAACTATATACTTCGATATAAATCCTTTTCTTTAATAGTTTGGGATACATACATTTTGTAAACACATCGGTCTGAGTAAGGATAAATATCCAATCGTCCTGTCATTTACTTTTAGTTCGGGTCTATAACCAATCTTAGAGACGTACATAAGTGTTGCGGAGTAGGAAACGACCGTAATTTCGACCGAAACTACGGATTTTGTGGTCACAGAGTAGAAGACCTCCTGACGTCTTCTCGTGACGTACTGTCACCTTCAAAAATACATGGACAATTCAGAACTAAAATCGTTTGAACCTAACGAAAACTAGTTATCGACTATAAACGTTCTCAGGAAAATACACACTGAAGTAGACTGTACCTATATCACCCGTATATCAGTCACACACAATACACGATACTATACTTCTTCCGTTCTGTACATTTACGACGAGTCTTTTTATTAGAAAGCTTCCATTGTCCGTGTTCAGCGACGGATGCTCAGTGATACAGTGAAATGAATGTGGAGCATGCCTGATATCTAGATTAAGTTTAAATCAGATGAGATAGTGCTTTTGTACTTAACATAACAAAGTAGCAACAACTTGCGAACACGTGGGAGCCTGTGAGTCTGCTTTAACTAAGTTTATCCAAACACGTGTAATAATTTGGTTTTCCTCGCCCGTGAAGGAATATTGATTTGAGCTCTGCTTTTACATTATACATATTTCAAGTGCAAAGGAAACAGTCTCGGTCGCTTTGAACTGCAATATTGTTCTCTGTGGGGATGACAAACTATAACGTTGAATTTTTTCGCTACTATATTCATGGACATATTGTATGTACCGAAGTAAACATTCGCTGGATGGTACCTCTGTTAATTTTGTTCTGGTGAAACACATGCTTTTTAACTCTGAATGAAACACAACATATCGATTTTCGGGAGTCCTTCAAATTGAGCATACATTCAATAGATTGAAATGGATGGAAGATATGAATAGACAAAATACGTTCCAAAATTTTGTGAAAGCTTATTTTTAAATCATGTGTTTTTGATTTTGTCAGTATCTTTCCAAATTCCAGTTGTGCTATGTAAACAAATGACTCGTGAAATGAATAAGCGTTCTTATTCATTTCACGAGTCATTTTACTCAAAGTAAACTGATCCTTCGGAGAATTTGGTGAAAGTAATCTCGACCATAAAATCGTCTACCGCCATTAGTATTGAGTGCGACATTACCATTCGAAGCTAAGTAGGTTAGGGCCATAATCTAGTTATTTCGCATTACTATATTCCAAACAAAATGGAGAAAAGTGTTTCTGTTACGTCATACAGTTATAAACGTTACCCTCCTTTTGAGCTCCGCTATAGTCGGATAAAATAGGGGTGGTTCTATATATCTCCAAACTAATATAAAATCACGTAGGTTAACATCGAAAACCATTCGTAATTGCTAACGGTCAAATTATTTTCGATGCTACTCTAACGATTTGAAATCCCTACCTCGTACATTATAACACCTCGTTTTTAAACCCTTTTAATTTTAAATCTCTTGTTACGTTTCCAAGTCCGGAAATTTGAATTTCCTGGCTATCATTTAATTATTTCGGCTTGCCAACCACATTTGACTATTTTCGGCAACTCAAAAATATTCTCTTAACTTGTCTGTCGGTGAATCCATCCATATCGAACATCCCCATTCAACCAAATAGTGTTTGAGTAAACAGGTACAGACTATTTTCTCGTAGGTCTATCCATGCTAAAATATCGAGATTATCAAGAAAAAGTTCTTATTATGGTTTGTAACCCATTTTTCTCGCTGGTCCTCTAAACCCAGTTTTGGATGCCATAAGGTATTGACATGTGATTTCAAGACACCAAAGTTCTCAAATTCACAGCATCTACTTCAACTTACTATAAAGCCGACTACCACTTAAACTTTAGTGAGATAGTAACCCTTTTTCAAGCTTTTCTTATGTTTACTTTTATATTTTTTGGTTTATTGTAATTTTGTTTATTTTTGGGAAGGAGATGGCGGGATGAGCTGGACTCTTTCTCAAGGGATTGGTCTACCATCGCACTGGATCGCGAAAAGTGGAAAGAGGGAAGGGAGGCCTTTGCCCTGCAGTGGGACAACATGGGCTCACAATAATAATGTAATTTTGTTTGTCGTGTGTGAGATCAATAAATACTTCTACTTTCTTTCTTTAAAACCAACTTACCTGTTCACAAACGGCCCTGAACTCGGGTCGCTCAAGTTCATACGTCTCTCCAAGCAGAGGGTTGAATGGCTTGCCCAGACGTTCCCAGTTCGATGCCAACGCACTCACGGCAAATGCTAGGAACAAATAAACAAGAGTAAGTTATAGTTTGATTAAGAAATGGTTAGGCTTGAGATGGAATTCGTTTTCATGCTTTGTAGAGTTCAAGAATCTAGAAATAAATGAGGCAGTCACATAACCTCCCGTCCGCTAATAAATCTCCAGGAGATTTATAACAATGGCTTTTTAATTTTGTCTATAATAAGGCGTATGAGCTCTTATGTTGACTAAGTTGCCTACCCATCGTAGGTAACAGTGATTGCGTCGTAGGTCTACTGGTTGCTATTAGGTCCTGGGTTCGAATCCTGGGTCGGGCATATTGTTATTGGGTTTGACCATCAGGAACTTCTTAGTAACAGCCAAGGAGTCTGGATTTCCGGTTGTTGGCAATAAGCACGCCTCTTATTACATGGTATTTGAACAAAACTGGCGAAATGTGTGTGAACTATTAGGTACACCCCTGCCTTACCATTGCGGGTTACAGGCGTGATGTTATGTTATGTATGGCAGACCTAAAAAGAGAGATATCGTTGCTCTATAAAATGCAACTGTATTTCCGTACCCAGCTCTTAAACTATCTATACTTCTATACTAATATTATAAAGAGGTAAAGTTTGTGTTTTTGTATATTTGTTAAATTGTAAGGGGTAATCTCGGGATCTACTGAACCGATTTTAAAAATTCTTTCACCAATAGAAAGCCACATTATTGCTGAGTGTCATAGGCTTTTTATCCCTGTATTCCCACGGGAACGGGATCTACGCGGGTGAAACCGCGGGACGTCCGCTAGTTACTTTATATTTATTTTAATCAATAGGTATACCATCAGGCAAGAAGTTATCAACACCAAGTTAAGCCTCTTTTTCTCCAACCCTTGATGCGGTAAAACCCGAAGTAATCCTCGAAGGGTTAGGCCTTCGTGTTGTTATGTACTTATCTATGTGCTATAATTGAATTACTTATTTAACAATTCGCACTTAACATCCAGGGTCCCAGAAGTTACGCAGCCGTCAAACTTTATTTAACATCTCAAGTCAACATTTTCGGTAAATATAACTTTGCGTTCGCCCCTCTCTCTTCTATGTTCCGTTGAAATATTTATCTCTTCTTACGAACCCACAATACCATACATCTAAATCGAGACAGACAAAGCCGGTAACCTAATCTCATTACCTCAGAACAAATCACCTACTCTAACATACAACATACTATCATAAATAATTCCCAACTAATACATAATATGATGAACAGAAAAGCCACCATAATTCAATTCTATAGAAGTATCCTACGAAGACCTTACTCAAAATAATCTTGTTTATCACAAATAATGTAAGAGCAATGTACAGTGAACTACACGTAAATTGTAACAAGTGTGGTTTATTTGACATTGACAGCGTTTTGATTTTATACAGGTTTGGTGAAATTGCCCCGGACAATTTCAGCCCCTCTAAATAGCGCTAATACGAGTACCACTTAGATCCAGCCTAACCCCTTGCTGTCCTCCCCCAGCGACGCCCTACACCGACGCTTGTACCCCAAAAGCCCTCAGCGTAGATGACAACCTCCCAGGTTGAACTGCGAGATTCTATTCACAAAAAAATACCATGGACAATTTATGGAGCGACTGCTTCTACTTGAAATCTATCTGCCATAATCCGATCCGTCATTTATCTATGCCACTTTGACAGGTTATTACAGTGGATGTTAGCAATCATAGTTTTTATACTTAAAGTATTACTTCTGTGTGCGGTTGACTGTACATGTAGGTCAGGACCGGGATACTAAAATATAACAAGAGGTTTCGTTTTCATTGGCCAAAATATTGGCTTATTGTTGTTGCAAAATATTTGTACAGACGAAAATTGGTATTGGCAAAGGGTATTGGAATCGTATTCATTAGTATAAGAAGGTGGTCTGATGTAGTGAGAAATTGGTCGGAAGGAAAATTGGATAGGCAGGTTATGGAATATATGTCAAAATTACGGGAGAGTATTAGACGTTTGTTGTCCTAATCAGTTTAGGTTATATCTGGATAAAGACATCCTAAATTACTCCAAAACTACACGTCATCTCATGCACAGCCCGACAGCACCGACTGCTGGGTACAGGCCTCTCTTCGCTTGTGCCTAGGTCCATGCTCTAGTGCCAGCCTCATCCAGGATATTATCGCAATGGCTACAATGCGATAATATCCTGCCGCCACACAAACAACCCTTATACTCTTTCCATTTCTTTGACGCCACTCGGCCAAAATTGACACTTAACATAACATAGCGTCACGTTTGTTATCCCCGTTAGGTTGGATAGTGCTGGCTGCACTGTTTCGCTCAAGTTTAAGTCCTACTTAGCTGGGAAAACGCCTATTGTCATCAACAGGGGATTAACTACAGGCTTCGTTAATTTACTAAAAACCAAATTCCCAAAGCCCCTCGTCGTCTGAGTCCCCATTTCGTATTTGGTGTCATATTCAACTCAGCCAAGTCCTGGTCAATTACCTACCCTTAATTACTTCTCAATTTAAGATGGCGTTAAACAAAAACCTAACTTAAGAGGTCAAACCAAAGTCCAACATCAAATCCCTTGACATCAAGCAACATAGTTAACAAAAGAAAACAGCTCCGTTATTAAAACAAGGTCTTTTAATTAAGATAGAAAAGTTCCTGAACAAAATTTCACTACATTTTTATATATAAAAATTCTGTTTTCTTTCAGTAGCACTTTGCAATTTAAAGCTCTATTTCCACTCGCATATAGCTCAAGTTTTTTTTGGTTATTTTTTCCACGCTCCTTCGTTCAAGCGCGCTCCATATTCCAGCGATGTAGTGGAACATAAGTGCCAACTTGTTGACTTGATGTAATTTAAATATGCTAGGAAATTGAGTGGGAAGATGCAACTATCTTGAGATTAGTTTAGCTTTGCAGGAATGTTGGTTGTACTTGAGTAAGTTGTTGGGTAGCTTCTGAAGAAGTTTGTGGGATAGGGGAGTTTTTTTTTTAACCACTTTATACTGAACTCATGAGTTTAACATAACATAGCATCACACCTGTTATCCTCAAAGGGTTGGCCAGAGCTGTATCAAATTGTGTAACCACATTTTACCCAATATGTGTTAAGTCCCATGTAATTAGGGGGCGAGTCTATTGCCATCGATCGGGCTCAGATCCAGACTCCGTGGCTGTTACTGATAAATTCCATAAGAAAAAAACAACAAACATCAATAACACTTTTCCCGACCTGGGAATAAAAAAAAAGAAATGATCATCTTCGTGCCCTTGTCCCATTCTATTTCCAGTCGCCGTAATACGTCTTCTTCTCCCATACTCCCCTGTTAAACATCATGGCATCAACATATACTCCTTCCTCTTTCATATGATTCCTTTTTTTTTTTCGGTTGTTGGAAATCATCAAATAACTTCTCCCGCTCTTGGGCAGGGCGGAAGGGAGTGTCAGACTTCTACTGACTAAAAACCACCCATGTTCCTTTTTCATGCCTATAGCACCCCTCCGCTGCGAAACTCAAAGGGCGAAACCGCAATAGTTTCGCTGTGAGTTGCGAGTTCTTTTGCGGCGAAACAGGAGCGAAATTCCCTGCTCTAACGTACAAAACTGACTATGATGTTGTCTCTTTCTAACACGATTTCGCTCATTTGCTCAGGCGCCGTCTACATCTCCGCCCGTTGACTCCGTACTGTTGTACAGCGAAACTCGCGCAGCGGTTTCGCAGTTGTTGTTTCGCAGCTGAGGTGTGCTACAGGCATCACCCTTGTGCCGAGGCCGCGGTATCTCTTTCGACATCCCGCAGCCCCGACGGGCGTCGGCCCTTGCTGGCCCTTTCCATGAAGGTGAGGGCGCCGTGGTGCCTCTCTAGCCACTCCTCAAAGAGGGGACTTACCGCCACACTATCCATCATCAATATCTACGAACAACCAAAAAGAAAAGCTAAACTCCCTCACCAGCGATATACTCCATCCGTGCCACAGGATCTGTCTGCTCCGAGGCCATCCTCAGCAGATGCGCATACTCCAAGTACTCCAGCATCCTCTGCAGGAAGGACAACGGCTCGTTGAACACCACCGGCATGGTGATCTTGGACAGCTCCTTACCGACGCAGTTCTTTAGCACTGACCACAGGGAGAAGTCGCCGCGGCTGAATTGAGCCACTGGGAGGGAGGTTCTGTGGACAAAAGATACTTTTATTAGTATTTTGAAAATATAATAAAGCCAATGTTAGTCGGTAAAGATGTAGATTTCTATGGGTGAAAGAATTTTTAAAATCGGCCGAGTATGTTTTTAAATTAATTCGTAACAAACAAACAAAGAAAACTTTGTTTTTACAATATTATTTTAGACTGGACGGATTGTGTGTTTACTCAATTCTGAGTTAAGCTGGCCATTGTAAAAAAACTATTTATAAAAATTGCATTAATATTGCTTACGTAACATAAGCGATATTAATGCAATTTTATAAATAGTTTTTTTTTGGAATAAGTATATGGTGACCAAGTTCGTCTCGGGTGAATATAGAGAAAACGAATTTTCCCAGATATGCGACATAGTTACCTATATCGATTATCGCCCCCATAAACTCTTATATTGGAACTTTCATCGAAATCGTTAGACCCGGAAATGACCAATAAAATTTTGAAACTGTCGTGTCACTGCCAGCAACACCAAGAATTAAAGTTATATACAAACTAGTATTTGCGTGGCTGCGCGAGCTGCGCGCAGCTCGCGGGGCGTGAAGAGGGGGAGAGGGGGAGCTTTGAAAAATGATTTCGACTAACGCATTGCACCTCTCAATGAATCTGAAAAATAAAATGTTCCAATGCAGCTCGCGGTACTACCTACCTACACCTACCTATCTACACCTACCTACCTACACCTACCTACCTACACCTACCTACCTACACCTACCTACCTACACCTACCTACCTACACCTACCTAATACCTACCTACACCTACCTGCCTACACCTTCCTACCTACACCTACCTACCTACACCTACCTACCTACACCTACCTACCTACACCTACCTACCTACACCTACCTACCTACACCTACCTACCTACACCTACCTACCTACACCTACCTACCTACACCTACCTACCTACTACCTACCTACACCTACCTACTACCTACCTACACCTACCTACTACCTACCTACACCTACCTACTACCTACTTACACCTACACCTACCTACACCTACACCTACCTACACATACCTACTACCTACCTACTACCTACCTACTACCTACCTACTACCTCCTACTACCACTAAAAAAACATGACCCTAAAGTTTGCTTGTCGTCGCCCCAGAGTTACGCTTTACCCGCTCAACCTTCGCTCCACTCGGTCTCGCAGGTTCGCTCCATTCAGAACCTACCTACCACCGGAAAGCTATCTTGACATTATCCCTACGCTACGGGGGTCGCCGGCTCGCTTCGCTCGCCCGCTCCCCCCTTCGCTTTACCGGTACCACCACCGGACAGGTTTCGACGCCTACTATATTATTTGTTTAAACACCTAATGGCTATCTCTAACCGTTATGAAGTTACAGCCCTTTTAATTTTAGGGGAGGTTGGGGAGGGGAGAGTATACAAATTTCAACGCCCCTCAAATAGATTTAGGTAAGAATAAAAAAAAATTTCAGGAGTAAAAAAAGAGGTAAAGAGGGGGGGGGGTGAAGGGGGGGAGAGGGGGGAGTTTCTAAAAATGATTTCGACTAACGCAATGCCCCTCTACATGAATCTGAAAAAAAAATTCGTTCCAAAATTCAAATTCAAATTCAAATTCAAATATTTTTATTTGTAGTACATAGGTAAATAAGAGATAAGATAAGTCTCTTAACTTTCGAGATTCGCCTAATAGGGGGGAGAAGGGGGGCAAAGGGGGCCATTTTGAAAAATGATTTTTACTTTACCGAGCCTCCTCTATACGAATCCCTAATAAAAAACACGTAAAGTCTATTTATTTCCGAGATTTGCCTAAAAGGGGGGAAGAGGGGGGCAAGGGGGTCCACTTTGAAAAATGATTTTTACTTTACCAAACCTCCTCTATACGAATCTCTAAAAAAAAACACGTAAAGTCTCTTTGTTTCCGAGATACGATAGGGAGGGGGGAGAAGGGGGGGGAAAAGGGGGGGTTTGGGACTTTTCCCATACTCACGAGAGTTACTTGTTTCCGAATCTGTCAAAATATACCCACCTCCCCATCCACCATCTGGGAGAACAATTCTGTCAGTGAGTCAGAAAAAAAAACACGTAAATTCTCTTTATTTCCGAGATCCGCCTAAAGGGGGGGTGAAGGAGGGCAAGGGGGTCAAATTTGAAAAATGTTTTTTACTTCCCCGAGCCTACTCTATACGAATCCCTAAAAAAAAACACGTAAAATTTCTTTATTTCCGAGATCCGCCTAAAGGGGGGGTGAAGGGGGAAAAGGGAGGCCACTTTGAAAAATGATTTTTACTTTACCGGGCCCCCTCTATACGAATCCCTAAAAAAAAACACGTAAAGTCTCTTTGTTTCCGAGATACGATAGGGAGGGGGGAGAAGGGGGGGGAAAAGGGGGGGTTTGGGACTTTTCCCATACTCAAGAGAGTTAGTTGTTTACGAATCGGTCAAAATATACCCACCTCCCCATCCACCATCTGGGAGAACAATTCTGTCAGTGAGTCAGTCAGTGGTAATTTAGCTTTATATAGTATAACTAGTATTTGCGTGGCTGCGCGAGCTGCGCGCAGCTCGCGGGGCGTGAAGAGGGGGAGAGGGGGTGCTTTAAAAAATGATTTCGACTAACGCATTGCCCTTTTCAATGAATGTGAAAAAAAAAATGTTCCAAGTCTCTTAACTTCCGAGATCCGCCTAAAGGGGGGGGGGGGGGGGGGGTGAAGGGAGGCAAGGGGTTCAAATTTGAAAAACGGATTTTACTTCCCCGAGCCTCCTCTATATGAATCTCACGTATGACACCACCTACCTACACCTACCTATCACCTACCTACTACCTCCTACTACCACTAAAAAAACATTACCCTAAAGTTTGCTTGGAGTTACGCTTCACCCACTCAACCTTCGTTACGCTAAGGAGGTCGCCGGCTCGCTTCGCTCGCCACCTCCCCCCTTCGCTCCACTCGGTCTCGCAGGTTCGCTCCACTCAGGACCTACCTACCACCGCAAAGCTATCATGACATTATCCCTACGCTACGGGGGTCGCCGGCTCGCTTCGCTCGCCCGCTCCCCCCTTCGCTTTACCGCTGTACCACCACCGGACAGGTTTCGACGCCTACTATAATCTTTGTTCAAACACCTAATGGCTATCTCTAACCGTAACGAAGTAACAGCTCTTTTAATTTTAGGGGAGGTTGGGGAGGGGAGGGGAGGGTATACAAATTTCAACGCCCCTCTATAGTTTTAGGTAAGAATCAAATTTTTTTTCAGTAGTAAAAAAAGGGGTGAAGAGGAGGGGCGTTGAAGGGGGGAGAGGGGGGAGCTTTGAAAAACGATTTCGACTCACGCATTGCCCCTTTTAATGAATCTGTAAAAAAAAATGTGCCAAGTCTCTTAACTTCCGAGTTCCGCCTAAAAGGGGGGTGAAGGGGGGCAAGCGGGTCAAATTTAAAAGATGGTTTTTACTTCCCCGAGCCTCCTCTATACGAATCCGTAAACAAAACAGAACACGAGTTTTAAAAAAAGGGGTGAAGAGGGGGGGGGGGGGTCAGTGAAGGGGAGGAGAGGGGTAGCTTTGAAAAATGATTTCGACTAACGCATTGCCCCTTTCAATGAATCTGAAAAAAAAAATGTTCCAAGTCTCTTAACTTCCGAGATCCGCCTAAAGGGGGGGGGGGGGGTGAAGGGAGGCAAGGGGTTCAAATTTGAAAAACGGATTTTACTTCCCCGAGCCTCCTCTATATGAATCTCACGTATGACACCACCTACCTACACCTACCTATCACCTACCTACTACCTCCTACTACCACTAAAAAAACATTACCCTAAAGTTTGCTTGGAGTTACGCTTCACCCACTCAACCTTCGTTACGCTAAGGAGGTCGCCGGCTCGCTTCGCTCGCCACCTCCCCCCTTCGCTCCACTCGGTCTCGCAGGTTCGCTCCACTCAGGACCTACCTACCACCGCAAAGCTATCATGACATTATCCCTACGCTACGGGGGTCGCCGGCTCGCTTCGCTCGCCCGCTCCCCCCTTCGCTTTACCGCTGTACCACCACCGGACAGGTTTCGACGCCTACTATAATCTTTGTTCAAACACCTAATGGCTATCTCTAACCGTAACGAAGTAACAGCTCTTTTAATTTTAGGGGAGGTTGGGGAGGGGAGGGGAGGGTATACAAATTTCAACGCCCCTCTATAGTTTTAGGTAAGAATCAAAATTTTTTTCAGTAGTAAAAAAAGGGGTGAAGAGGAGGGGCGTTGAAGGGGGGAGAGGGGGGAGCTTTGAAAAACGATTTCGACTCACGCATTGCCCCTTTTAATGAATCTGTAAAAAAAAATGTGCCAAGTCTCTTAACTTCCGAGTTCCGCCTAAAAGGGGGGTGAAGGGGGGCAAGCGGGTCAAATTTAAAAGATGGTTTTTACTTCCCCGAGCCTCCTCTATACGAATCCGTAAACAAAACAGAACACGAGTTTTAAAAAAAGGGGTGAAGAGGGGGGAGGGGTCAGTGAAGGGGAGGAGAGGGGTAGCTTTGAAAAATGATTTCGACTAACGCATTGCCCCTTTCAATGAATCTGAAAAAAAAAATGTTCCAAGTCTCTTAACTTCCGAGATCCGAAAGGGGGGGGTGAAGGGGGGCAAGGGGTCAAATTTTAAAAATGGTTTTTACTTCCCCAAGCCTCCTCTATACGAATCCCTAAAAAAAATCACGTAAATTCTCTTTATTTCCGAGATCCACCTAAAAGGGGGGAGAAGGGGGGCAAGGGGGGCCACTTTGAAAAATGATTTTTACTTTACCGAGCCTCCTCTATACGAATCCGTAAAAAAAAAAAATTACGGGTCTCTTTGTTTCCGAGATACGATAGGGAGGGGGGAGACGGGGGGGGGGAAAGGGGGGGTTTGGGACTTTTCCCATACTCACGAGAGTTACTTGTTTACGAATCTGTCAAAATATACCCACCTCCCCATCCATCATCTGGGAGAACAATTATGTCAGTGAGTCAGTGAGTGAGTGAGTGGTAATTTAGCTTTATATAGTATAACTAGTATTTGCGTGGCTGCGCGAGCTGCGCGCAGCTCGCGGGGCGTGAAGGGGGGAAGAGGGGGAGCTTTGAAAAATGATTTCGACTAACGCATTGCCCCTTTCAATGAATCTGAAAATAAAATGTTCCAAGTCTCTTAACTTCCGAGATCCGCCTAAAGGGGGGGAGAAGGGGGCAAGGGGGTCAATTTTGAAAAATGGTTTTTCCTTTCCCGAGCCTCCTCTATACGAATCCGTAAACAAAACAGAACACGAGTTTAAAAAAAAGGGGTGAAGAGGTGGGGGGGGGCAGTGAAGGGGGGAGAGGGGTAGCTTTGAAAAATGATTTCGACTAAAGCATTGCCCCTTTCAATGAATCTGAAAAAAAAAATGTTCCAAGTCTCTTAACTTCCGAGATCCACCTAAAGGGGGGAGTGAAGGGGGGCAAGGGGTTCAAATTTGAAAAACGGATTTTACTTCCCCGAGCCTCTTCTATATGAATCTCACGTATACCACCACCTACCTACACCTACCTACCACCAACCTACACCTACCTACTACCTACCTATCACCTACCTACTACCTACCTACTACCTCCTACTACCACTAAAAAAACATTACCCTAAAGTTTGCTTGGAGTTACGCTTCACCCACTCAACCTTCGTTACGCTAAGGAGGTCGCCGGCTCGCTTCGCTCGCCACCTCCCCCCTTCGCTCCACTCGGTCTCGCAGGTTCGCTCCACTCAGGACCTACCTACCACCGGAAAGCTATCATGACATTATCCCTACGCTACGGGGGTCGTCGGCTCGCTTCGCTCGCCCGCTCCCCCCTTCGCTTTACCGCTGTGCCACCACCGGACAGGTTTCGACGCCTACTATAATATTTGTTCAAACACCTAATGGCTATCTCTAACCGTTATGAGGTTACAGCCCTTTTAATTTTAGGGGAGGTTGGGGAGGGGAGGGTATACAAATTTCAACGCCCCTCAAATAGATTTAGGTAAGAATCAAAATTTTTTTCAGGAGTAAAAAAAGAGTTGAAGAGGGGGGGGGGTGAAGGGGGGGAGAGGGGGGAGTTTCTAAAAATGATTTCGACTAACGCAATGCCCCTCTATATGAATCTGAAAAAAAATTCGTTCCAAGTCTCTTAACTTTCGAGATCCGCCTAAAGGGGGGGTGAAGGGGGGCAAGGGGGTCAAATTTAAAAAATGGTTTTTTTTTCCCCGAGCCTCCTCTATACGAATCCCTAAAAAAACACACGTAAAATCTCTTTATTTCCGAGATCCACCTAAAGGGGGGGAGAAGGGGGAAAAGGGGGGCCACTTTGAAAAATGATTTTTACTTTACCGAGCGCCCTCTACACGAATCCCTAAAAAAAAACACGTAAAATCTCTTTGTTTCCGAGATACGATAGGGAGGGGGGAGAAGGGGGGGGGAAAAGGGGGTTTGGGACTTTTCTCATACTCACGAGAGTTACTTGTTTACGAATCTGTCAAAATATACCTACCTCCCCATCCACCATCTGGGAGAACAATTCTGTCAGTGAGTGAGTGAGTGAGTCAGTGGTAATTTAGCTTTATATAGTATAACTAGTAATTGCGTGGCTGCGCGAGCTGCGCGCAGCTCGCGGGGCGTGAAGGTGGGGAGAGGGGGAGGTTTGAAAAATGATTTCAACTAACGCATTGCACCTCTCAATGAATCTGAAAAAAAAAATGTTCCAATGCAGCTCGCGGTACTACCTACCTACACCTACCTACTACCTACCTACACCTACCTACTACCTACCTACACCTACCTACTACCTACCTACTACCTACCTACTACCTACCTACTACCTACCTACTACCTACCTACTACCTACCTACACCTACCTACTACCTATCTACTATCTACCTACACCTACCTACTACCTACCTATCACCTACCTACCACCTACCTACTACCTACACCTACCTACACCTACCTACACCTACCTACTACCTACCTACACCTACCTACACCTACCTACTACCTACCTACTACCTACCTACACCTACCAACCTACACCTACCTACTACCTACCTACTACCTACACCTACCTACACCTACCTATTACCTACCTACACCTACCTACTACCTACCTACACCTACCAACCTACACCTACCTACTACCTACCTACACCTACACCTACCTACTACCTACCTACACCTACCTACTACCTACCTACACATACCTACTACCTCCTACTACCACTAAAAAAACATTACTCTAAAGTTTGCTTGTCGTCGCCCCTGAGTTACGCTTCACCCACTCAACCTTCGTTACGCTAAGGAGGTCGCCGGCTCGCTTCGCTCGCCACCTCCCCCCTTCGCTCCACTCGGTCTCGCAGGTTCGCTCCACTCAGGACCTACCTACCACCGGAAAGCTATCATGACATTATCCCTACGCTACGGGGGTCGCCGGCTCGCTTCGCTCGCCCGCTCCCCCCTTCGCTTTACCGCTGTACCACCACCGGACAGGTTTCGACGCCTACTATAATATTTGTTCAAACACCTAATGGCTATCTCTAACCGTTATGAAGTTACAGCCCTTTTAATTTTAGGGGAGGTTGGGGAGGGGAGGGTATACAAATTTCAACGCCCCTCAAATAGATTAGGGTAAGAATCAAAAAATTTTTCAGGAGTAAAAAAAGAGGTCAAGAGGGGGGGGGGGGTGAAGGGGGGGAGAGGGTGGAGTTTCTAAAAATGATTTCGACTAACGCAATGCCCCTCTATATGAATCTGAAAAAAAATACGTTCCAAGTCTCTTAACTTTCGAGATCCGCCTAAAAGGGGGGAGAAGGGGGGCAAGGAGGTCAAATTTTAAAAATGGATTTTACTTCCCCGAGCCTCCTCTATACGAATCCGTAAACAAATTAGAACACGAGTTAAAAAAAAAGGGGTGAAGAGGGGGGGGGGGGGCGTTGAAGGGGGGAGAGAGGGAAACTTTGAAAAACGATTTCGACTCACGCATTGCCCTTTTTAATGAATCTGAAAAAAAAAATGTGCCAAGTCTCTTAACTTCCGAGATCCGAAAGTAGGGGGTGAAGGGGGGCAAGGGGGTCAAATTTTTAAAATGGTTTTTACTTCCCCAAGCCTCCTCTATACGAATCCCTAAAAAAAATTACGAAAATTTTCTTAATTTCCGAGATCCGCCTAAAAGGGGAGAGAAGGGGGGCAAGGGGGGCAACTTTGAAAAATGATTTTTACTTTACCTTGCCCCTTCTATACGAATCCCTAAAAAAAAACACGTAAAGTCTCTTTGTTTCCGAGATACAATAGGGAGGGGGGAGAAGGGGGGGGAAAAGGGGGGGTTTGGGACTTTTCCCATACTCACGAGAGTGACTTGTTTACGAATCTGTCAAAATATACCCACCTCCACATCCACCATCTGGGAGAACAATTATGTCAGTGAGTCAGTCAGTGAGTGGTAATTTAGCTTTATATAGTATAACTAGTATTTGCGTGGCTGCGCGAGCTGCGCGCAGCTCGCGGGGCGTGGAGAGGGGGAGAGGGGGAGCTTCGAAAAATGATTTCGACTAACGCATTGCACCTCTCAATGAATCTAAAAAAAAATGTTCCAATGCAGCTCGCGGTACTACCTACCTACACCTACCTACACCTACCTACACCTACCTACTACCTACCTACACCTACCTACACCTACCTACACCTACCTACTAACTACCTACACCTACCTACACCTACCTACACCTACCAACACCTACCTACACCTACCTACACCTACCTACACCTACCTACACCTACCTACACCTACCTACTACCTACCTACACCTACCTACACCTACCTACTACCTACCTACTACCTACCTACTACCTACCTACACCTACCTACTACCTACCTACACCTACCTACTACCTACCTACACCTACCTACTACCTCCCTACACCTACCTACTACCTACCTACACCTACCTACCTACACCTACCTACCTACACCTACCTACCTACACCTACTTACCTACACCTACCTACCTACACCTACCTACCTACACCTACCTACCTACACCTACCTACCTACACCTACCTACCTACACCTACCTACACATACCTACTACCTACCACCTACCTACTACCTACCTACTACCACTAAAAAACATAACCCTAAAGTTTACTTGTCGTCGCCCCTGAGTTACGCTTCACCCACTCAACCTTCGTTACGCTAAGGAGGTCGCCGGCTCGCTTCGCTCGCCACCTCCCCCCTTCGCTCCACTCGGTCTCGCAGGTTCGCTCCACTCAGGACCTACCTACCACCGGAACGCTATCATGACATTATCCCTATGCTACGGGGGTCGCCGGCTCGCTTCGCTCGCCCGCTCCCCCCTTCGCTTTACCGCTATACCACCACCGGACAGGTTTCGACACCTACTATAATATTTGTTCAAACACCTAATGGCTATCTCTAACCGTTATGAAGTTACAGCCCTTTTAATTTTAGGGGAGGTTGGGGAGGGGAGGGTATACAAATTTCAACGCCCCTCAAATAGATTTAGGTAAGAATCAAAAATTTTTTCAGGAGTAAAAAAAGAGGTGAAGAGGGGGGGGTGAAGGGGGGCAAGGGGGTCAAATTTGAAAAATGGTTTTTACTTCCCCGAGCCTCCTCTATACGAATCCCTAAAAAAAAACACGTAAAAGCTCTTTATTTCCGAGATCTGCCTAAAGGGGGGGTGAAGGGGGGCAAGGGGGTCAAATTTGAAAAATTGTTTTTACTTCCCCGAGCCTCCTCTATACGAATCCCTAAAAAACACACGTAATGTCTCTTTATTTCCGAGATCCGCCTAAAGGGGGGGTGAAGGGGGGCAAGGGGGTCAAATTCGAAAAATGGTTTTTACTTCCCCGAGCCTCCTCTATACGAATCTCTAAAAAAAACAAGTAAAGTCTCTTTATTTCCGAGATACGATAGGGAGGGGGGGTGAAGGGGGGCAAGGGGGTCAAATTCGAAAAATGGTTTTTACTTCCCCGAGCCTCCTCTATACGAATCCCTAAAAAAAAACAAGTAAAGTCTCTTTATTTCCGAGATACGATAGGGAGGGGGGAGAAGGGGGGGGAAAAGGGGGGGGTTTGGGACTTTTCCCATACTCACGAGAGTTACCTGTTTACGAATCTGTCAAAATATACCCACCTCCTCATCCACCATCTGGGAGAACAATTCTGTCAGTGAGTGAGTCAGTCAGTGAGTGGTAATCGAGCTTTATATAGTATAACTAGTATTTGCGTGGCTGCGCGAGCTGCGCGCAGCTCGCGGGGCGTGAAGGTGGGGAGAGGGGGAGCTTTGAAAAATGATTTCGACTAACGCATTGCACCTCTCAAAGAATCTGAAAAAAAAAATGTTCCAATGCAGCTCGCGGTACTACTTACCTACACCTACCTACACCTCTACCTAGTACCTACCTACACCTACCTACTACCTACCCACACCTACCTACTACCTACCTACACCTACCTACACCTACCTACACCTACCTACACCTACCTACACCTACCTACACCTACCTACATTTACCTGCTACCTACCTACACCTACCTACTACCTACCCACACCTACCTACTACCTACCTACACCTACCTACTACCTACCTACACCTACCTACACCTACCTACACCTACCTACACCTACCTACTACCTACCTACACCTACCTACTACCTACCTACACCTACACCTACCTACACCTACCTACACCTACCTACACCTACCTACACATACCTACTACCTACCTACACCTACCTACACATACCTACTACCTACCTACTACCTCCTACTACCACTAAAAAAACATTACCCTAAAGTTTGCTTGTCGTCGCCCCTGAGTTACGCTTCACCCACTCAACCTTCGTTACGCTAAGGAGGTCGCCGGCTCGCTTCGCTCGCCACCTCCCCCCTTCGCTCCACTCGGTCTCGCAGGTTCGCTCCACTCAGGACCTACCTACAACCGGAAAGCTATCATGACATTATCCCTACGCTACGGGGGTCGCCGGCTCGCTTCGCTCGCCCGCTCCCCCCTTCGCTTTACCGCTGTACCCCCACCGGACAGGTTTCGACGCCTACTGTAATATTTGTTCAAACACCTAATGGCTATCTCTAACCGTTATGAAGTTACATCCCTTTTAAATTTAGGGGAGGTTGGGGAGGGGAGGGGATTGTATACAAATTTCAACGCCCCTCAATAGTTTTATGTAACAATTAAATTTTTTTTCAGTAGTAAAAAAAAGGTGAAGAGGGGGGGGGGTGAAGGGGGGACAGGAGGGAAGTTTCGAAAAATGATTTCGACTAACGCAATGCCCCTATAAATGAATCTGAAAAAAAAAACGTTCCAAGTCTCTTTATTTCCGAGATCCGCCTAAAGGGGGAGTTAAGGGGGGCAAGGGGGTCAACATTGAAAAATGGGTTTTACTTCCCCAAACCTCCTCTATATACGAATACTTAAAAAAACACGCGTAATGTCTCTTTATTTCCGAGATCCGCCTAAAGGGGGGGTGAAGGGGGGCAAGGGGGTCAAATTTGATTAATGGTTTTTACTTCCCCGAGCCTACTCTATACGAATCCCTAAATAAAAACACTTAAAATCACTTTATTTCCGAGATCCGCCTAAAGGAGGGGGGAAAGGGGGAAAAGGGGGGCCACTTTGAAAAATGATTTTTACTTTACCGAGCCCCCTTTATACGAATCCCTAAAAAAAAACACGTAAAATCTCTTTGTTTCCGAGATACGATAGGGAGGGGGGAAAGGGGGGGGAAAAGGGGGGGTTTGGGACTTTTCCCATACTCACGAGAGTTGCTTGTTTACGAATCTGTCAAAATATACCCACCTCCCCATCCACCATCTGGGAGAACAATTCTGTCAATCAGTGAGTGAGTGAGTGGTAATTTAGCTTTATATAGTATAACTAGTATTTGCGTGGCTGCGCGAGCTGCGCGCAGCTCGCGGGTTGTGAAGAGGAGCAGAGGGGGAGCTTTGAAAAATACCTACACCTACTTACACCTACCTACACCTACTTACACCTACCTACTACCTACCTACTACCTTCCTACTACCTACCTACTACCTACCTACTACCTACCTACTACCTACCTACTACCTACCTACTACCTACCTACTACCTACCTACTACCTACCTACTACCTACCTACTACCTACCTACTACCTACCTACTACCTACCTACTACCTACCTACTACCTACCTACTACCTACCTACTACCTACCTACTACCTACCTACTACCTACCTACTACCTACCTACTACCTACCTACTACCTACCTACTACCTACCTACTACCTACCTACTACCTACCTACTACCTACCTACTACCTACCTACTACCTACCTACTACCTACCTACTACCTACCTACTACCTACCTACTACCTACCTACTACCTACCTACTACCTACCTACTACCTACCTACTACCTACCTACTACCTACCTACTACCTACCTACTACCTACCTACTACCTACCTACTACCTACCTACTACCTACCTACTACCTACCTACTACCTACCTACTACCTACCTACTACCTACCTACTACCTACCTACTACCTACCTACTACCTACCTACTACCTACCTACTACCTACCTACTACCTACCTACTACCTACCTACTACCTACCTACTACCTACCTACTACCTACCTACTACCTACCTACTACCTACCTACTACCTACCTACTACCTACCTACTACCTACCTACTACCTACCTACTACCTACCTACTACCTACCTACTACCTACCTACTACCTACCTACTACCTACCTACTACCTACCTACTACCTACCTACTACCTACCTACTACCTACCTACTACCTACCTACTACCTACCTACTACCTACCTACTACCTACCTACTACCTACCTACTACCTACCTACTACCTACCTACTACCTACCTACTACCTACCTACTACCTACCTACTACCTACCTACTACCTACCTACTACCTACCTACTACCTACCTACTACCTACCTACTACCTACCTACTACCTACCTACTACCTACCTACTACCTACCTACTACCTACCTACTACCTACCTACTACCTACCTACTACCTACCTACTACCTACCTACTACCTACCACCTACCTACCTACACCTACCTACACCTACCTACACCTACCTACACCTACCTACACCTACCTACACCTACCTACACCTACCTACTACCTACATACTACCTACCTACTACCTACCTACTACCTACCTACTACCTACCTACTACCTACCTACTACCTACCTACTACCTACCTACTACCTACCTACTACCTACCTACTACCTACCTACTACCTACCTACTACCTACCTACTACCTACCTACTACCTACCTACTATCTACCTACACCTACCTACACCTACCTACACCTACCTTCTACCTACCTACACCTACCTACTACCTACCTACCTACACCTACCTACTACCTAACTATCACCTACCTACTACCTCCTACTACCACTAAAAACACATAACCCTAAAGTTTGCTTGTCGTCGCCCCTGAGTAACGCTTCACCCACTCAACCTTCGTTACGCTAAGGAGGTCGCCGGCTCGCTTCGCTCGCCACCTCCCCCCTTCGCTTCACTCGGTCTCGCAGGTTCGCTCCACTCAGGACCTACCTACCACCGGAAAGCTATCATGACATTATCCCTACGCTACTTCGCTTTACCGGTACCACCACAGGATAGGCTCCTTTCCCCCCGAGGGGGGAGAAGAGTGGAAAGGGGGTCGATTTTGAAAAATGGTTTTCACTTTCCTGAGCCTCCTCTATACGAATCCGTAAACAAAACTGAAAAAAGGGGTAAAGGTGGGGGGGGGGTGAAGGGGGGAAGAGGGGGGGGAGCTTTTAAAAATGATTTCGACTAATTCTATGCCCCTTTTAAATGAATCTGAAAAAAAAAAAATTCCAAGTATCTTAACTACCGAGATCCGAAAGGGGGGGTGAAGGGGGGCAAGGGGGTCAAATTTGAATAATGGTTTTTACTTGCCCTAGCCTCCTCTATACGAATCCCTAAAAAAAAACACGTAAAATCTCTTTATTTTCGATATCCGCCTAAAGGGGGGCTGAAGGGGGGCAAGGGGGTCAAATTCAAAAAATGGTTTTTACTTCCCTGATCCTCCTCTATACGAATCCCTAAAAAAAAAAAAATACGGGTCTCTTACTTTCCGAGATACGATAGGGAGGGGGGAGAAGGGGGGGGAAAAGGGGGGGTTTGGGACTTTTCCCATAGTCATGAGAGTTGATTGTTTACGAATCTGTCAAAATATACCCACCTCCCCATCCACCATCTGGGAGAACAATTCTGTCAGTGAGTCAGTCAGTGAGTGGTAATTTAGCTTTATATAGTATAACTAGTATTTGCGTGGCTGCTCGAGCTGCGCGCAGCTCGCGGGGCGTGAAGAGGGGGAGAGGGGGAGCTTTGAAAAATGATTTCGACTAACGCATTGCACCTCTCAATGAATCTGAAAAAAAAATGTTTCAATGCAGCTCGCGGTACTACCTACCTACTACCTACCTACACCTACCTACACCTACCTACACCTACCTACACCTACCTACACCTACCTACACCTACCTACACCTACCTACACCTACCTACACCTACCTACACCTACCTACACCTACCTACACCTACCTACACCTACCTACACCTACCTACACCTACCTACACCTACCTACACCTACCTACACCTACCTACACCTACCTACACCTACCTACACCTACCTACACCTACCTACACCTACCTACACCTACCTACACCTACCTACACCTACCTACACCTACCTACACCTACCTACACCTACCTACACCTACCTACACCTACCTACACCTACCTACACCTACCTACACCTACCTACACCTACCTACACCTACCTACACCTACCTACACCTACCTACACCTACCTACACCTACCTACACCTACCTACACCTACCTACACCTACCTACACCTACCTACACCTACCTACACCTACCTACACCTACCTACACCTACCTACACCTACCTACACCTACCTACACCTACCTACACCTACCTACACCTACCTACACCTACCTACACCTACCTACACCTACCTACACCTACCTACACCTACCTACACCTACCTACACCTACCTACACCTACCTACACCTACCTACACCTACCTACACCTACCTACACCTACCTACACCTACCTACACCTACCTACACCTACCTACACCTACCTACACCTACCTACACCTACCTACACCTACCTACACCTACCTACACCTACCTACACCTACCTACACCTACCTACACCTACCTACACCTACCTACACCTACCTACACCTACCTACACCTACCTACACCTACCTACACCTACCTACACCTACCTACACCTACCTACACCTACCTACACCTACCTACACCTACCTACACCTACCTACACCTACCTACACCTACCTACACCTACCTACACCTACCTACACCTACCTACACCTACCTACACCTACCTACACCTACCTACACCTACCTACACCTACCTACACCTACCTACACCTACCTACACCTACCTACACCTACCTACACCTACCTACACCTACCTATACCTACCTACACCTACCTACTACCTATCTACACCTACCTACCTACACCTAGGTACCTACTACCTACCTACACCTACCTACACCTACCTACCTACACCTTCCTACTACCTACCTACACCTACACCTACCTACACCTACCTACACCTACCTACACCTACCTACACCTACCTACACCTACCTACACCTACCTACACCTACCTACACCTACCTACACCTACCTACACCTACCTACACCTACCTACACCTACCTACACCTACCTACACCTACCTACACCTACCTACACCTACCTACACCTACCTACACATACCTACTACCTACCACCTACCTACTACCTCCTGCTACCACTAAAAAACATTACCCTAAAGTTTGCTTGTCGTCGCCCCTGAGTTACGCTTCACCTACTCAACCTTCGTTACGCTAAGGAGGTCGCCGGCTCGCTTCGCTCGCCACCTCCCCCCTCGCTCCACTCCGTCTCTCAGGTTCGCTCCACTCAGGACCTACCTACCACCGGAAAGCTATCATGAAATTATCCCTACGCTGCGGGGGTCGCCGGCTCGCTTCGCTCGCCCGCTCCCCCCTTCGCTTTACCGGTAGCACCATTTTAGTCCCCCGAGCCTCCTCTATACGAATCCGTAAACAAAACAGAAAAAGGGGTGAAGAGGGGGGGGGGGTGAAAGGGGTGAAGAGGGGGGGTTAAGGGAGGGAGAGGGGGGAGCTTTGAAAAATGATTTCGACTAACGCATTGCCCCTTTTAATGAATATGAAAAAAAAAATGTTCCAAGTCTCTTAACTTCCGAGATCCGAAAGGGGGGGGGGTGAAGGGGGGCAAGGGGGTCAAATTTGAAAAATCGTTTACACTTCCCCAAGCCTCTATACGAATCCCTAAAAAAAAACACGTAAATTCTCTTTATTTCCGAGATCCGCCTAAAGGGGGAGTTAAGGGGGGCAAGGGGGTCAACATTGAAAAATGGGTTTTACTTCCCCAAACCTCCTCTATATACGAATACTTAAAAAAACACGCGTAATGTCTCTTTATTTCCGAGATCCGCCTAAAGGGGGGGTGAAGGGGGGCAAGGGGGTCAAATTTGATTAATGGTTTTTACTTCCCCGAGCCTACTCTATACGAATCCCTAAATAAAAACACTTAAAATCACTTTATTTCCGAGATCCGCCTAAAGGAGGGGGGAAAGGGGGAAAAGGGGGGCCACTTTGAAAAATGATTTTTACTTTACCGAGCCCCCTTTATACGAATCCCTAAAAAAAAACACGTAAAATCTCTTTGTTTCCGAGATACGATAGGGAGGGGGGAAAGGGGGGGGAAAAGGGGGGGTTTGGGACTTTTCCCATACTCACGAGAGTTGCTTGTTTACGAATCTGTCAAAATATACCCACCTCCCCATCCACCATCTGGGAGAACAATTCTGTCAATCAGTGAGTGAGTGAGTGGTAATTTAGCTTTATATAGTATAATAAAACACATAAAGGTAAATACAAATGTGTATTTGTGACTTACCTACTAAATTAGTGAGCAGTAGGTAACTGGTTAGGGGAGAAAATTGTCGTTAACGTTATAGGTACCTACTTAATTAGAATTACCCATAAAATTAGAATGAAAATTAAAGTAGGCATCGTTTGAACTTAACATTTCAATACTTTGCTGTGTTAAAATTCAATTTGCGCAGCGACAATGTCCAAAAACTATCTCGTTTCTTTCACAATAGGTACTAAAAAGTCTTAGTCTAGGTTATCCCCTTAACTTTCCAATTATTCTGTTCAGTTCCCTATTAACTTAAAAGCAAACAATAAAGTCGATCGCGAGCTCGTTAACATCGCCGTCCCCAACTATCGACTAAGCTGTTATGAACAGCGTTTTACGTTACCGCTGTCTTAGAGCGTGGAATCGCCGTGCCAGCTTAGATGCAAGACGAAACGGCAGAGATAATAATAATAATAATAATATTCCACAACTATCACACAACGCCATCTAGTCCTAAGCTAAGCAGAGCTTGTGTTATGGGTACTAGACAACTGATAAACATACTTATATATTTCTAAATACATACATATTATAGATAAATTACACCCAGACACAGAACAAATGATCGTGCTCATCACACAAACATTTGTCCTGGGTGGGAATCGAACCCACGACCTCCGGCATAGCAGTTAGGGTCACTAACCACTAGACCAACAGGCCAGTCAGATGAGATGAGATGTTCAACCTTTTATATAAGTGGGAACATCCTCATAGTACCCTCCGTCTGGGGCAAGCGGAGGGTTATAATAATATACTTTTATTTCAGACCAAGTTTGTCCATAATTGCAACAACAAATTACAAATTTAACAAATTAAACATAATTTAACAAATTTCTTAAAACTACGTTAGTAGTGTCGGACTGTTACCGACTAAAAACCCACTGTTCCTATTCCTACCATGTGTTGCCCGGGAGACACAACCACATTCGCGTGCACTACTGTCAGCCCGCCATGCTCAGTGGGCCCCATCACCATGTATTATACGGACAGCGTGACAGTGACTGCACGTTCTCCATAAAAGTGCGCAGGAGTCACTGCTCATCGCCTCTTTGAGGCGTTTAGCCTAAAATTCTACCTCAAAAAGATATATTAGAGCAGAATTTACAGTTTCCCTCGAGCTGCGATATGACGAAACCAGAATAAAGCTTCTATGCATTGCCTCTTAAGTGAGTCAATCATTAAACAAGTTTCCAACCATCTCAAATATACTGTTTCTTTACAAAACCATATCCTATCATACTCAACTCCATATCCAAGCGGCCATAATACGTAAGGGTAGATTTTTTTCATCCAATCCTAATTCGTCAAGAAAGGCCGGTAACGCCTTAATTTATGGTTTTAATCCATCGCCATATATCCTGCAACATTTACTTCATTTGCTGAGACGATCCGCGCTCTGTGCCACCATCTGTAGACTATGTATATCGCCGACATTATTAAGTAGGCCTGGAGGCTCCCACAGCGCGGCAAAATGCCCTATTAATCCTATTAGTATTCTCGGCTCGTCTGTTACGGCGGTAATAATTACGCTGCTTCGTGTAAAAAAATGTCTTGTTTGAATGGCGTTATGGTTTTTATTAAGTTCTCGCTCATAAAACTTTGTTGGATAAAAGTTTTCGGGATTTGAGACGCGTTCGTGGTTTTCTTTATTAGGTTTTTTTATAGGTCAAGTGGCTGAGGCAAAAGAAATAACAATGGTGAACTGTTCCAGAATTACTTTGCAAGCATTTTTTTTAAGTGTAATGTGTAAACCAAAAATATTGACATTTATACAATACATTTGCATGTAGCTGATATCCGCACGCAAAATACGTGCATCGGACGTGGAATTGCGGAGAGAGATGAAAATGCTAAGGGGGATATGTGGTGTTTCGCGAATGAATAAAAAGAAATGAGTACAAAAAAGTAGTCTGAAAGTGGCGCCGGTGACTGAAAAGTTGTGTGGTAATCGGTTGACTTGGTGAGCATGTGATGCGGAGGAATGATGAAAATTTCATTGGGAAAGTTCGTAGTATGACTTTTCTTAAAGCCTGAGTGCTGATTTTTGTTTATGTTGCTGATAATTGTTGTTAAAAATTTATAATCAACACTACTAGAGACTTGCCTTACTTATTGCTACTGGCTTACTGTTTTTAGGTTGTTGAAATTCTGATATCGTATTCTTGTCCATAAGACAAGATAGTTAATTAATGAATGAAGTTTTGGACTTGCTTTCGTAGCACTACAAATTAATTCATCTAATCTGGCTTTTGTCGGAGGTTGTGCCCAATCTGTTAGACTGATGTAGATTAAGAGATTATCTGGTGGAGACGAGGTCAGCCGTATGTATCTACTATGTAATATTAAAAACTTACGTACACGTACAGTTAACGCTCTGTGTTTTAAAATTAATTAATCATCGTCTGTCTAGCCTTTTCCCAACTACGTAAGGACTACTTTTAGTTGGCATGGATGCAGCTGAATAATAGTTATTTACAGAGAGCGACTAACTGTTTGCCCTTTTTTAAACCCAGCTATTGGATAATTCGATAGCCTTTGGTAGAGACTGATGGTGAAACTTTTATAAAATAATAAAATACCTAGAAATGGCTGAGAGTTGACCAGAAGTGCCTGAACGGCCCAAGATACATATAGATGGAACCAGATGGAAGAGGACTTCATCCAAAGATGGATAAATAAGGTTGAGGTTGGCTTAATTAGGTTGAGTTCAAAAATTTTAGAATTGTAAATTAGGTATAATATAACATCGTACCTGTAATTCCCCCAGGGTTAGGCAGAGGTGTACCCATTAGTATACCACATTTTGGCAGTTCTAATTAAGTCCCACGTATTTAATATTAAAATATTATTTCCCATGATGGGGAAAAGATGCTATTTTTATTTTATTTCAAAGATAACTGCTCTAAAATTTTATTTTGTAGATTAATTTGTAAGAAACCTGTATTGTTAGGTTAACTGATTGATTGCCATAGTAACGCATTAGGTTTAAGACCTGTAATGTTAGTTGAAAGTACACAACACAACACACAACATCTCTCTATCTTGATTGTGTATACATATATATATAGGATAGGTATATATTTATGTATGGGTATTATATGTTTATAATCTATTTATGTAACTATTTGTATATTTATAAATCATTAGGAATGATATATTTGAATATTATTTTTATTTATCATTGTACCTCTCAAAAAGAGCACCTGCCATCTAATTTCTACACCACCCTTGGTTGGCTGGTAGAGAATGCCTAAGGCATTAAATCCACCTTTGTATCTTTTTTTTTTGTGTGCGAAAAGTTTAAATAAATAAATAATAAATAAATAAATAAAATAAACGGGTACTAATTAACTAAAAGAATATTTCCACTAACTTTTAGTTACTCTCCTAATAAATTGGGTAACTTTACTTATCTTTTGACAAGGACAAAGTTTTGTCTCAACAAAATATTCTCGGCCAAAACCTCTGGTCCATTATTTTAGTCATGAAACATCACATCATTGACGTGACAAAAGTTCGAGAGGGCTTTCGCTAATGTTTTATTTTGTTGTAAAAACTTGTCGTTCCCAAAACAAAGTTGGCTTTGAATACCAAATGTAGCTGTACGCTGTAGCGTTGTTGAACTCATTAGTTGGGAATGAGCGATGGATTTAGGAAGTTTTGGTAGGTTTTAATGAGCTGTCTAGTGGACTAACAGTTAACTTAATTTGAAAGTGACCTCACTTACCAAAAATCAACTTGAGCCAAAAGAGCTTGTAACAGGATTGACCTCACAGGGTGTCATTATCATAATCATTATTTCAGCCGAAAGACGTACACTGCTAGACATAGGCCTCCCCCAGGTATCACCATATTGACCGGTCCCTTTTTTTTGTAGCGTCGAAATCATCGAAATCAACAAATAAAGATTCTGATTCTGACTCCTCCCGCTCTGGGCAGAGCCGTAGGGAGTGTCAGACTTCTACTGACTAAAAATTAGCCATGTTCCTTCTTAGCCCTTTGTGTCGTGGCCGCGGTATCTCTTTTGAACAACCCGCAGCCCCGACGCGAGACTCAAGGGACCTTACTTTTAAATAATATAAGTCCTTAAGTACCAGGTAACCATCACTCGTGTAGAGTTTAGTTAACAGACTGATGAACTGACACAGCAGCTGAGGTTAAGTGCTTCAGTCCGTAAACGTCTGCTATATACGAGCTTCCAAATTGCCACTTTGGTGAAGGTCGACTTTGAAACTACTGCTATCATAGGCAGAAGGGATCGAAATTATATTAGGCGTTAGTACCACCTTTTACCATTGATTTAGGACGTAATTTTGATTCTAGTTCTCGATTTCTTTTAAACGGTATTTAAAAAAAAGAAAATTTGTTTAATACGCCATACACAGTCAACATAATAACTCAAACTTAAACTCAAATATTTTATTTCAATTGAGCCATTACAGGCACTTTTGAATGTCAGAAGGACGGAAGAAGAACGAAACTACGAGCGCAATACGTCATTCCGAAAGCCACCACGCCGAACCACACGCCACCGAATGCCCGCAACAACGAACACTGCGAGCACGAAAGCACGCAGCGACGCAACCGCAACAACGAATGCTCGAGATAATATATATGAATAAACCGACAAAAATATCAGCTTATTTAGGACTTTAATCATGTCATGTAACATGAACTTGAATCATGTGCGTGTCCTTGGTAAAGGCTTGAATTAATATGTCCCTTACAGTATACAGTTCGTCTTTGCACAGTTGAGTAAGCATTCAGTGCAGAACAAAGGTTACCTAAGTAATGCCCAAACACGTAAATCATAAAGAAACCCCCGTATTCAGCTTTCATTACGCCCCCTGAGTAAATTTAAACGCTATAAATTAACACAAACACGCGCGCCGAATTTAGCGTAGTCATTCATTAGAGTTAACGCAATGTTTGCTTTCCTTTTCAACACACATGCGTCGTAAAAGTTCCATCTCACTCTTCCTAAAATGAGCCTAAGTTCAATTTAAGTAAGTATGTAATAATATATGAAACTAAGTCTACATCCGAAAATATATTTAGACTTACCCTTGACGTCTGTGGAAACAAACTGAGTCGGCTGCTTAGCTAACCCCCAAACGCGGAACGATAAATTCGTTGGTACTATCGACCTACGAAACTGGGCCAAGGGCGGCTTAACCCAGAGTCGCCAAACCTACCATTTGTTGCGTGCTGCTCTTAAGACTTGGTGTCAAACAAAAAGTCAATGGAAATTAGAAGTAAGTGTCAGCGCGTGGCACGCAGAGGGTTAGGCTGAAGCTAAAGCTGTTCCGGAAAACACTTTACAGCTAATAATGGAGGGATGTAGCCGTAAATCTTGTTTAAAAGCGTCGGTTTTGTTCTTTAACTTAAATATTAAAGGAAAATCCGGAAAGGAAGTATTAGGAGCTGGACTCCACCGAAGTGAAGAGACAAGGTGTGGAATTTTAAATCACCAATAGAATTTTGTTATTTACACACTCCGCTTAGTTTTAGTGGAAATGGTTAAGCAGAGAGGTAGGGGATCGGACTGGGTCAAAATAATATGATTCTGTTTAGTCCGTAAGTTAGATTATCGAAAAATATTGAATACGTGTTTTTTGTTTTATCAAATCAATAAAAAATGACGACGATAACACGCGTCAAAGATCTTGGAGTGGGGCTTGAAACGTCACTTGTGTCGTCAAAATGTACTATCATATGACGTCACACGAGTTTTCGAAGCACTGTATCGTCTTCATTTTAAGTTTACGTGAAAAAAGAAAAAATACGTGTCCAATAATTTTTGGAAATCTATCTGACGGACTAATTAGTTTTTTTTTTGTCCGATCCCCTATTGTGTGAGCGGCGTGTCACTTTCCCATCTTCTCTCCTCTTCGCTTTGCAAATCTCTGCATAGCTTCATTGGACACATTTTACCTTTTGCGCATCTCATCTCGCCTCCGTTTTGGTGGAGGACACAAGACTCGAGAAGAAATACTCTTTAGCTCGACAGCAAGTCGGCGAAAGTGTTATTGGGGTTTTTCATCAGTAAATGTCAGTAGCAGCCCAGTCTCTGAAGTTGTGTACGGTTGATGGCAATAAGTTGACGCCTATTACGTGGGACCTAAACATAATTGGCATTGTAGGTGTACCATCCTATTGGAACACCTGTGGCTAATGTACAGAGTACTTTATACTATGGCTAATGGTTCGGGAAGTACAGACGAAAAAATATCAGATAAAATAATAAAGCTTTTTTTTTTTTGGTGGGTGGAAAATCATCGAATTACCCCCCCCCCCGCTCTTGGGCAGAGCGAAGGGGAGTGTCAGACTTCTACTGACTAAAAACCAAACCCATGTTCCTTCTTCGCCCTTGTATCGGAGCCGCGTTAACCTTTTGACAATCCACAGCCCCGACGGGAAAATAATAGAGCTCATCTTATTAAAAAAAAAACCCGCAGATCACGTAACAAGGAATAATTAATGAACTCTAAAGCAATTATAACTTCCGAAGATGAAACTTGGAATACCGACAATTTAATTTACTCGCATTTAATAAAGCTGTTTCTCATTTTATTTTTGCTCTCAAGGCTAACACAATTATGGCAGGATTACGGCGAAATGTAGAAGTTTTGATCCTGAGGTATTTGAGCACCCCTGTGGGCCTAGCACCAACAGGCGAATTGAACGTTACGTAGAAACTTTTAAAATAAAAATAAAATTCTTTTTCGCACCATAATATTTATTTAATTTGATAAGTTTATTGATAATAACTAAAGGGGCAGGTTTCACAACCTACAATTATGTTCCCGTTAACTTACTTGGCTGATAGTTAGACACAAATTCAGTTCAATTTTGAATTAAGTAAGTATGTATTTTTGATAAAAAATCGTTCGTTTCGCTTACGTAAAACATCTCGCGTTTGAGTTAGGACCTCTGAATGATGAAAGGAGAGTGCGAAATAGGGTGTCCCCGCATCTCAAGGTCGTCGGGACCCGATCAATATGGCGGCGGGCCCGAACCCCAGCTGTTTGCATTCTACAAACGGTTCAAAATATGTATATTTTTTTTATGATGGCTTAAAATAGCTTGATTGCTGTTTGATTGTTATACTTTTCTCGTTAGTATAGAGCTGGAGTTTTAAGTTAATAACTTAAGTTTAAAACTTGCACCATTTTGCTTATGAACTGTTTTTCAAAAGAACAGTTACTTAATACTAATTAAATACCGGTAAATAAGTAGAATTTCAAGAAAAAAAGTCTCAACTCCGATATTAAAATTTAGAATTTGAAGTACTTGTAATTAATTAGTAATTACTTACTTAAGTTTAAGTAATTACTTTATCAAACATTTTATATAATAGACAAGATTATGAACGATAGTAAGAACCGTCAAAGAAAGCAAAGGTAAGAATTCTAACTTTTGACAGTCTTAACTTCTACCAATTACTTAATAGGGGATCGGACTGACTCAAAAAAAAATGATTCTGTTTAGTCCGTCAGTTAGATTATCGAAAAAAATTTAATACGTGTTTTTTGTTTTATCAAAACAATAAAAATTGACGAAGATAAAGCGCGTGAAGGATCATGGAGTGGGGCTTGAAACGTCACTTGAAGGTACAAAATGTACTATCATATGACGTCACACGAGTTTTCGAAGCACTGTATCGTCTTCATTATTTGTTTACGTGAAAAAAGAAAAAATACGTGGTTAATATTTTTTGGAAATCTATCTGACGGACTAATTAGTTTTTTTTTGTCCGATCCCCTATTACAGAAAATAAATCGTATCTTAAATAATTACTTTACTCAAGTAACTGTTTTGACTTTGACTGCATAGATTTGATATTATAAGGTGAATGCGACAAGGTAGCCCGCGAAATTCGTTTTTTGCAATTTACCAGTGTCAGGTTGTATGTTAAATAAAATAGGATGATAGACTTATATAAACTGAAACGGTTGTATTGGTGATTATAATCATTATTACTCAGTAAAATCACATTTTTACGGTCGCGAATCCTATGTTATTTAACATACAACCTGACACTGAACGGTATTTAGCAAAAAACATAAAAAAACGAATTTCGCGAGCTACCTTGTCGCATCCAGTCTTACACCCGTTTTGCACGTATTTTATTTTGACGCTACCCTTGTCTACAAGGGTGTGACTGCTGACAACGGACGCCTTAAGTTACATACACCACTGTGTTAGGTGTAGACAGATGTGAAGTAACATTCCCAAAAGGTTTCCAAGGTAAGCAACTTATCTTGTGTTGTCATGAAACAGTCGTGTCATGAGTAGCATGAAAATTGTTACAAGTATTTTGTTGAAAATATGCGAAATATTTTTGTTAAATGCTTTAGTTAGACTAATCGCGAGATTTTCAATCATAAATAATTACTTATTTTCCGTGAACAGGGGGTCTAAAATGGCCACTTTTGCAGATCATAATGTGAATTGCGTTTAAAAGCGTAAAATGGACCTTTCATAATAAAAACTGCGTCTGTGACTATTTTACGAATGTTAACGCAATTCATATTATTTTCCTAATATGATGAATTTTACTAAATTGTTACAGACGCAGTTATTATAATGAAAGGTCCATTTTACGCTTTTTAACGCAATTCATATTATGATCTGCCAAAGTGGCCGTTTTAGACCCCCTGAAGCTCAGTTTTATGCCCATTTTCACTACAATTAATGTCACAGAGAAATGCCTAAATAACAGAGCACCGTTCCATTTTGAACACGAACTTCTAACTTTGAAGAGTCACTTACACATATGTCTATTCAAAATAGACATTTGCAAAAACAATAATAATTTGCATAGAGCTGCACATTGCTAGAGATATTGAATACACCAATAAAAATGAAATGTCAAAAGACCCCACCAATCCCTTTTTTTTTTTTTTGGTGGGTGGAATATCATCGAACCGCTCTTGGGCAGAGCGAAGGGGAGTGACAGACTTCTACTGACTAAAAACCAAACCCATGTTCCTTCTTCGCCCTTGTGTCGGAGCCGCGTTAACCTTTCGCCAATCCACAGCCCCGACGGAATCCACAGCCCCGACGGACCCCACCAATCCCTTGCGTGCTAAAAAGTTATTCAATTTCAAAGGTCTAAAATATCAGTTTTTACCATTTTGCTCGTTAACGGTGAGTGTTATCGAAAAATTATTTCAGACCAAAATGGTAGACCATGAAATTGCCTACAAAAATGTCTGCATACTTTTTTTCTACGAGTTACCATTTCTGAGATATTGCTTCTGCTATAACTGATGTAGTAATATGAATGATACCCATTGTATAATATTATAAGGAGCGTGATATAATCGTATAAAGTGCAGACTAACTTATGAAACTGACACATTTATTCAATAGTTATGTTGCAGACTTTTGACATTTCATTTATAATGGTGTATTCAAGATGTCCACCAATTTTTTATTTTATGCACTATGCATTTTTTTGTTATTTAACCCCCTTTTTATACTCCTTTTTGGAGTATTAATTAATTACTTATAGAAGAAAACAGCTGGAATGAAACATAACACGGTCTTTTCTGTCCACCAGAACAAATGTCACCCGCGTAACACAATATCCGTATTTATAACGGGTTAGAATGGTCATCATACGCGGTCCTTGGACCACTAACCACTATAGACCGTTCCGTCACCGACGAACACCGTCACATGCCATGCACGGTAGTTTTCGGCGAGAATATTTTGCCGGTGGGCATACGCTACGTGCTTGGCACGCGACGGCGCGGCGTTGGTCATAGTCTCAAATATTTCAGTGGCAAGGATTAAGGCCATTCCAAACCGGTGATGGAGTGGTTTAGTGGGCGTTAAACTTTCCGTCTGTCACCTTTACAAGCACGGTCATGTTATGACATGGCGTAATGGGCATAAGTAAGTACTTCGTTAATTTCACAAACCGTAAATTCAAAAAACCATTTTGTCAAAAGAAAAAGAGCCCTTGCAATTCACAAAGCCTCTCTGTTGTAAAAGATAATTTAAATCTTCTGAAATGTCAGAACAAGGAACTTTAATTAAACGACTTAGGTGGTTGTTGAATATTTATAAACTGTTAAGAATTTAAGGAAACAAGAAGACTAATATTTAAAAAACCGGCGAAACGCGAGTCGGACTTCGTCATCAAGGACTCCTTAACACCAATATGATAACAGTATTTTTAACGCTCATTCATTAGTCAATTCAACCCAATTTTTGATAGAATTCTCCGATTCTCAGATGTGTGCTGGGGAGTTTGTTCCGCAACTTCTTCTTTCCAGCTAAACACTAGGAAGTGTCGATGGGTGGGCGTTTTTGGGGGACTGTCTTATAAAAATGTAAATACAGTGAAACCTGTGTCTCAGATATCCAAATTTGTCTCATGGGACCCAGTATGAGTTCCAGTTATAGAGATTTCTCACTTATCCAGGTCCCAGTTGACCAAGTTTCACTGTAGTAAAGTAAAGTAAATTTTGACCTTCGAAAAGTGCTGATTATCAGCCTAGTTTGAATAAATGAATTTTGATTTTGATTCCTATTTTTGTTGTGCCATTTGGCAACGGAACCCTAAATGATCAATTTCGAGTGGCAATCTTATTTCAGAGTCTATCAATATCAAGAACTTGTAAAAAAATCAGATAAATTGCGCCTCCGATATCGTATTTATTTATTTAAATAAATTCAAACCTTATTCAAACAAAAGAATTATGAGGAACGTGCCGCTGCCGCGCTGCAAAGTCCTTCGTTTTAAATTAGGTAAAAAATCAATCTGGAATCCGGAGTTTACAATAGACGCTTGAGAGGTCGACTTGCTTTATAATTAATCGAGGGAATTAGAAAAAACCGGCCAAGTGCGAGTCGGACTCGCGCACCGAGGTCGCGAGGGTTCCGTACAAACAAGGTTTAAAATTATTAAGTACTAGCTTTTGCCAGCGGCTTCGCCCGCGTGAAAATGACGATTTTCCATACAAACTTTCATCCCCTATTTAAATCCCTTAGGGGTTGAATTTCGAAAAATCCTTCCTTATTCCTTGTCTACATTATAAAGGGAACCTCTGTGCAAAATTTCAGCTTTCTAGGTCCAAGGGTTTGGGCTGGGCGTTGATGAGACAGTCAGTCAATCAGTCAGTCAGTCAGGACTTCTCTTTTTATTTATATAGATAGATATTTTTATTATAATTATAATAATATGATGTAACTGAAAATGTATGCTTTTCGCGATTTACTTTATTTCTGCTATAAGACGTTACTTCGTACCAAATTTCAAGATTCTGAGTTCACGGGAAGTACCCTGTAGGTTTTGGTTCCTTTGCGAGTGTCGAAAATTGACAGCATAAACGGCTGTATCTTTTGGTTGCGTTGGCTTAGAAATTTGATTTTTTCATAGCTATTTTGTCTCACTGATGAGCAAAGACCTCGTTCATTCCCTACCAACTCTCCCAGGGGTTTGCTTGAACGCCAAAAATTGAACGAGTTTAAATCGTCATGCCCAAAAAAAGCACTACACAGTTTCTGCAAACGTAATGATTGAGAACTCCTAATGCCTTTTGCGATCTAGGACCGCGATAACTAACTCTACTAATCCAGGAGCATAAACTGACCGACCTACTACATACTTATGTCCTTAGCTATAAACTTTGAGTCAAGTCTAGTGTAAAATCCGACAAAGGAATTTCTAATCAAATGTAAAAGAAACAAAGTTTATTGTTTATTATCTAGTTTCCTATTGTTCAGAACACATCTATACTTGTATTATTGTCGAACGTCGAGCGCCCGTCGAGTGCAACAGTATGGAATGAATTTATGATGCGCTACTGAACATCGTACGTGAACGGGATCAAATGGAATGTTCGATTGAACGTGATCGGCTTTAGTTCTGCTATTGATTTAATATTGGCATGAACACTGTAGATAGAGAAGAAATTGTACGTAATGTGCATACTGCCGCACTCAGAGACGTCACTTGGTAAAGATTTTGACACTTTAGTGAAGGCTCTAAGCTGTATGTCAAATCTTTACTAAGTGACGGCTTAAGAGGAAATGTGGGCGCTGTCTCTCTCCGTCTATCCGTCTGTCTCTCTCCACTATCGCTGTCTCTCTCCGTCCCCCTGCCCTCAAACTCGTGCGATAAGGACAACTGCAGATCCGACTCAATATTTTAAATAATAAAAAGTCATATTTCTAGGTTTGGCTCTCGCCAATTTCCTTGTCCAATATTGTACCAATTTATAAGATATTTAGACACTAAATAAGAAGGATGTATTCTGTGCCCCTATGTTTTTTTTTTCGTTAATAGTTGTCAAATTTGTATACTAGGCCTCTGTTAACAGCGATCAAAATAAGCAATTTTGAGCATTTTTTGAAGGTTCTAATAGTGCTTAGAAAAATAATGTATCATCAAAAAGAAAAACATAGGGGCGTACAAGTAGTTAATATTTATTATTCTGTAAAAAATCATAGCTGTATAGTCATTAAGAAGAAAGAAAATAGGCGAGAGCGTTTCTATGGAGAAGCATTTCCTCTTAAGTAATCATTAAATATTTCTACGCCAGTTTTTTAAATAAACGTTGCCCCTCACTAGGAATTATTTCGTGGTTCCGCACTGCGCTATTCTTCTTACATTAGATCGTATCCCGTCTATAATGCCCGAACGGTTAAGCAGAGATGTACATGGTCTACTTAATAGTACACCCACATTAGCCAAGTCCCATGTAATAGGGGGTGAGCCTATCGTCTTCAACCAGGCACAATCCCAGACTCCATGGCTGTTATTGATACATTCAAAATGGAAAAACCCAATGACACTTTACCCGGGAATCGGACCCAGAATCCCACACTCAACAGTCTGCGACCATGAACAAACAGCAAACATGGAGCAGTTACTAAATAAATCTATCTATATGATATATCTATACTATATAAATAAAAAGAGAAGTCCTGACTGACTGACTGACTCATCAACGCCCAGCCCAAACCCTTGGACCTATAAAGCTGAAATTATTTTTCTATACCGCTTATGGGCCTCTGACTTAACAGCTTTCTGAAGCAGTCGGTTTGGTTATCTCACGATGTTTTGCTTCCCCGAAGCAAATGATAACTATATATACAATACGCACATGAATCCGAAAAATCAGAGGTCTCGGGTAGCCCGATGGTCTCACCACTAGGGTACTACTATTTGCCATCGGGGCTGCGGGGTGTTCGAAAGAGATACCGCGGCCTCGACACAAAAGGCTAAGAAGGAACATGGGTGGTTTTTAGTCAGAGAAGTCTGACACTCCCTACCACTCTGCCCAGAGCGGGAGGAGTCATTTGATGACTTACAACCGTTCAAAAATAAAATTGTACTACTATTTCCATTAAAGACTATTCCAACTTATCCTTTCAAGGACTTTAGAAGAAACTAAACTACTCTATAAACTACGTCGTACTAAGGAAAGTTTCACCTGGAAGTAAAACAAGAGAATTCGGTAAACAATGAAAAACTTCGCAATCCAATTTGAAAGGCTTCAGAATGAAATATGAAAACTGAACACAAAGTCAGTTGGTGTGAGGGACTTTATGCTCTAGCCCGAATCAACGGCGTATATGAATTAATATAATAATATCGAAAATACACTCTAATAAAGCTTTTATGACAAGCGTTATGAGTATAATACTTAGACATAAATTAAATCTTAAAATGAAATTTTAGCAGTACTTTTTTCATTATAAAGTCGTTTGATTTTATGTTATGTTTAAAATTCTACTCAGAGATATGGCAACTAGTAACCGCAAGTAAGCCCTTGTTCCCTGCTGGCATAATTTCCCTGGTCCCTGCTGGCATATATATATTTTGGCATGCAAGTCTGGCAACCAGTCTTATCAAAGGTTACCGTATAACCCGGTACTAACTGCGTTGTGGACTTGTGGGTGCTAGAAAAGCAGCCGCTCCACGAAAAACTACTGGTATTCAGCTGCATCCGATTTGACTGGAAGCTGACCGCACTAAAGTTGGGGAAAAGCTTGGCAGATGATAATTCTATAATTACGCCGCACGTTTAAGCAAGGCCCAATCCTATTTAATACCAAACAGTTGGAACAATTGTTGTTAATTACTCTCGCAGCAGTTCAAGTAATTACTCACACAAAAGGCGCAATTTATACACAATGTGGGTACAGTTAACCGCACGTCAATGTCAAAAAATCTGACATTGACAGTGTTTGTGTGTAGTAGGAGTTGGGTGGTTTTCGTGGTTCGTATGTTACAATGGTGTGCGGTTGACTATACGTTCAAACTATATTTACACAACAATATATACCATTTGGCGTTAATTCAGCACCTACTGTGTATGATTTGGTTTAAGGCATAGGGAAAGCTTCGAGTGATGCGACTTGTTTCCTTTGTGTATGAATCGAAGTCGAAGTTGCGTGGCGGACACGTCTTGTAGTCTGCTCTTTAGAGGTATATTTATTTAAACTTCATGCGCAAGAGTGGTATATTAATGCCACAAAGAATTCTCTACCTTCAGTATAGTGGTTTTTTTTTAATTATTTTTTATTATAAATGGGCTTGCTCTTGACTTCAATCTTGCCCTAAGGGCAGAGATGATGTCGACGATGGAACGAGCTTACCCAGAAGAAGCCTGTTTACTCGCGACTTAAATAGATTAAGGTTATATGAACTCGGAAAAACCGACGCAGGCATGGAATTCCACTCCTTGGCTGTGCGCATAATAAAGGACTTGGCAAAGCGCTTCGTTCGAATGTGTGGAACGTCGGCTAGGTTTTGAAAATAGGGTGAAATTTTTTTAATCCCCTGTTGAAAAGTGTCAATCCGGCGACCAGACGGGTGTTGTATCTGGTGGGCTATGCCCCACAGTTATAGTCGGGATTATCTTTGTTCTTAGCGTTCGAAAAACTCTTATATCACGATGCAGCATTTTGATTTTTAGGTCTTCATTTGCGTCATAGATGTCGCTAATATTCGATTTGTCGCTTTCGGAAAACCCCCTTTCACTTGATTTTCCTGTAGACGCTGTCGCAAAACGCGTGTCCCTTAATCGTGTATCTCGTGGCCAAGAGGTAAAAATATACATAGTGTATTCATAAATTAGAGTAGACGTGGAGTGACAAGGGTTTATTCGGGTAAATCGACCGGATACCACTCGGAAAGGGACTGTCCGGACTTATCGGGCAAAATCACGGAGTTCTAACAGAGAGGGAGCTTTGTTTTGATCTCAGTTACGGAATAAATCAACTGTTTAGGTAGATCTTTGTTGAAAAAGTGGAGCATTACGAAAGTGTTGTTTGTTTTTGACTTTTACCCTGTGACACTTTTTTACTCAAAGCAAAAATATTATTCAAGCTTGCTTGGATAACATTTTTGTTTTGAGTACAACAAAAATAAGTCTCTCAAATAATGTCTAATTTCTCAGTGGCAAACATGGAGTCTTGATACAGGCCCAGTTGATGGCAATAGACTCGCCCCTATTGCCGGGATTTAAACATAACTGGTGTAATGTGGGTGCACAATTAGGTACACCTCTGCCTAACCCTTCGGAGATTACAACGTTCCTATTATCTAAAGTCAGTTATATTTATTTATTTATTTATTAAAACTTTCTTTCTAACTTTCTTTCTTTCTTTCTTTTTTTTTACTTTCTTTCTTTTCTTTCTTTTTTTTTTAAAGTCGGTTATATGGGTGTGGGGAAAGTGTGTATACCGCTCTGAAGTACCCATCAATGTGTCATGTCCACAGCCAGCCTGCCATTGGCCTGTATTGATTTATCCGAACCTTCCTCTTCTATCACAATAAAACTATAAATCCCGCTCGAATAAATATATTACCCTGAAACACGACGTAATCCGGTAAAACCCGCCAGTGATGTGTAAACACCGGATCAAATGATTCACGAGCACGACTTCGAGCTACAAGACTCGAATGGCTCGATGGCTCGAATAGCTTGATGGCTCGAATGGCTCGAAGTCTTGATGTACGACGGCGAGAAAATTCAGTTTTCAATCCCGCTGCGTTTTAATTGAGTTTCGCCAAGGTGTCGGAAATTAATATTAATATTAACGCCCAGTGGCGCAGTGGAGGTTATAGCAATTATATTATGTTAAGGAGTTTAAATAGGGCTAAGAGTTGGTTGTTGATTTTGTGTTGGTGCTAACATTTATTTATTTAAACATATTTACATTATAGAAAGATAAAAATATCTATTAAATATGATACTTAAAATAACAAGAAAAAGTCGTCTTTCGTCCATCCTGTCTCAGAACAGACACAAGAAAAAGTCATCTTTCACATTAATTCTCGATAGAAAAAACTGAAAAGCAAGAGAACATTTTCCCAGCATTTAGATGATGCATTAACATTTCGTTCATAGAGGACAATGATAAAATAGGCCTCATCAATCTACTGGAATGTTATGACATTCGACATTGACATTATTTGACTGGTACATGTAGAAGGCTAATGGCAAAATCAATACGTTTGCTAGACTGTGAGCCTGTGCTCAGTAGTGTTCACGGAATATTCGCATGAATCATTTTGATGTTTCATGGTTAATTTTCAGTCTGAAACTTTGATTTAATATTCCACACAGAGGGACTCGGGTCGATCTTTAGGTAAAGTTGTGCTTGCCTAGGTCGGTCTGTGGATGGGTGACCGCCCGACATACCGAGTTTCCTCCGTGCCTCGGAAAGCACGTTAAGCTGATGGTCCCGGCTGCCATAATAAAGATCTTTGGCAGTCGTTACAGGTAGTCAGTGACCTGAAATTCTGACATCCAGTCTTACCAAAGGGTATTGTATTACCTAGTATTAACTGGGTTGTGGAGGTCAGATAGGCAGTCGCTCCATGTAAAATACTGGTATTCAGCTGCATCCAGTTAGACTGGAAGCCGACCCCAATATAGTTGGGAAAAGGCTAGGCAGATGATGACAGAGGGTTATTGTGCCAGAATATCTGCTGGAGCATTAACTATATTCAAAAAATCTTGCAGTCTGAAACACTTTATTTTCTAATTTTCAACAAAAATAAGAAATTTGAAACGGAAAAAACACTCTTCAGTCTTTTATTGAATCAGATAAAGAATTATTGATGTCAATTTTAACTTATAATTCAAGTATTACTATTGAATATCGTCGCGATCAGCGCATCTAAACCACGCACAATCTGTCAGTGGCATATTGACAGCGACCGCTCTTGATAAACTCTTGAGTATCATTGGTGTGTACCTCTAGTACCCAGGTAGGTAATTAAAAGGTCAAATGATCCCAGTAGACCAGTGCCGAAGCCTTCAAAAATGGTAAAAAATGAAAAAAAATTACAGTAGGATGAAACCCAATGGAAAAAGTAGAGAATATAACAAAAATTAAAGGAAAAATAAATTACGGTCGATCTGAGGTCGGGAAGTGGGGGTGGGGGGGGTTTTAAGGGGGGAAAGCGGTTTATCTCGATTTCCGGCAAAACTACAAGTCCTATCGAAAAAAATACAAGGGCAAAGTTGTAGAGAATAAAAAGATCTACAACTTTGATTTAACATTTTTTTCACATAACCTCAAAATTTAGGTGAAAAATTCAAAAAACCAAGTTTTTGGTTTTTTATTTATATCTTTTTCAAAAAAAAACTTTTTTTCTACGAAACTTGGTGAAGAGTTACCATACTATGTCCCAAATACACTGTAATTTTTTTTATTAAAAATATTTATTTTTCACCTTATTATTGACTTAGTATCGAAAAATCAGCCATATTTTCAATCGAAAATTCACCCGTCAAAATATCAGCTTTTTTTAAAAAGTCGGTGGGCGTTGTGTTCCTTATAATCTCTACTTGCTGATGATGTATTAAAAATATACATTGCAATGGTAAATTTTCTCAGAAAATGCAAAATCAGCTGCTGCGAAATAATCCCACTACCAAATATTAAGGCCTAGACAAGAAATTATAAGCGTATTTATTGCTGTTTTATGCCTATTTATTGTTATTTTAAGATAATTTATATATCGTGGAGACCTACGGAAAATTTTAGCCCATCAAAAGGTATTTCACAGAGAAGTGGGGAAGGGGCTAGGAGGGTTTGGCCCTTACTACCTGTTATTTCGTAGCAGCTGATTTTGCTTTTTCTGAGAAAATTTACCATTGCAATGTATATTTTTTATACATCATCAGAAAGTAGAGATTATAAGGAACACAACGCCCACCGACTTTTTAAAAAAAGCAGATATTTTGACGGGTGAATTTTCGATTGAAAATATGGCTGATTTTTCGATACTAAGTCAATAATAAGGTGAAAAATAAATATTTTTAATAAAAAAAATTACAGTGTATTTGGGACATAGTATGGTAACTCTTCACCAAGTTTCGTAGAAAAAAAGTTTTTTTTTGAAAAAGATATAAATAAAAAACCAAAAACTTGGTTTTTTGAATTTTTCACCTAAATTTTGAAGTTATGTGAAAAAAATGTTAAATCAAAGTTGTAGATCTTTTTATTCTCTACAACTTTGCCCTTGTATTTTTTTCGATAGGACTTGTAGTTTTGCCGGAAATCGAGATAAACCGCTTTCCCCCCTTAAAACCCCCCCCCACCCCCACTTCCCGACCTCAGATCGACCGTAATTTATTTTTCCTTTCATTTTGATCATATTCCCCTCCTTTTATAATTGGTTTCATCCTACTGTAAATTTTTTTGGTTTCAAAAATTATCGACCCTGGTCTACAGAACATTCGAGTAGAGATGAGTCTTTAATTCAGAGCTATGCAATGTATTCAAAATGAATTATTCATGTATGCATGCTGGCAATATCCCCGCATCATGTTCTGTTCTGCATTCAGAACTACACGGTAATTTAAGTTTTATTGCATTGTTAACCAGCATTCTAGAATACGCTCATAATATTAAGAATGCGTTAATAAGTTTTTTTGCTACTTTTTTACGCCTAAACCACTGAACTTTTGTCGGTAACAGTACTTATTTTCAGGATGATCAATCCTAAAAGAAAGTTCTGTTTCCGACAAAAACAATAATAATTATTATTCTTATTATAATCATGCTTGAATTAAATTATTATAGAAACTTGAAGCTATAATTATCATCGTAGATTTATACAAAGATAAAAATAGAAATAAAATCTATCTATCTATCTATCTATATAAATAAAAAGAGAAGTCCTGACTGACTGACTGTATGGAAAATCGTCATTTTCACGCCGGCGAAGCCGCTGGCAATAGCTAGTGTAACATAACTTTAAAAAAACAGAAGCTCAAATAACCGACTTACAATAATAACCTACTATAAGCAAAATAACCATAATACTTATATAACTGGTAATAACTGTGGGTTACATAAATATTTTATTCCCTTAATATTTTCCCTTATCAAAATTTCCGACTTAAAATAATAATACATAATTATTCGTAATTCAAATCCACATTTAAATCTAGCGCTTCTTCGAAATTTGCCATGTATCATTCTAGAATACGGGCTTTTAGGCAAAATTGTAATTCAGATGAAAAAGGTAATCTCATGAATAATGTAGAAAGAATAAATGGTTCTATTGGAAACTCATTAATATTGGAATTGATGGTAATATATACAATGGATACCTACTGTTGTTTCTGTTTTTTGTTTTTAGTAGGTAATATCCTTTGTTTTAGGTTCACATTTACTCTAATTGACAGCAAGTTGCCATCTTCAATACTAATAAACCTGGTTGTTTAGTTCGTGACAAACAATACGAAATATAATTCACGGCGACCAATTAAGTTGTTCCATACCACCGATTAGTACGGATCCCTCATTGTCCCGGAAATCTATATAAAGCGTCAGGTCATGTTATATTGGAATAGTATAGCTTAATGTGTACAGCAGGGGGCACGTCAGTCCGTCGGGGCTGTGGGTTGGTCACAAAGATACCGCGGCCTCGACTTTATGTCGTTAAGAAGGAACACGGGTGGTTTTTAGTCAGTAGAAGTCTGACACTCCCTTTCGCTCTGCCCTAAAAAAAAACGTCAGAGATAACAACAAACACCAGCGCCACTATGAGCTAGCCATATTATATCGAAATTCCATAGTACGCTAGACTGTTTCATGGTCAAACTTCTTATTACCACTGGCGTCCACTGAACTGAGCTAGAACGCATAGCGCTGCGGGTCGTTCGAAAGAGATACCGCGGCCTCGGACACTTAAGGACTAAGAAGGAACATTGGTGGTTTTTAGTCAGTAGAAGTCTGACACTCCCATACCGCTCCGCCCAGAGCGAGACGAGTCATTTTGATGATTTCCCACCCTACAAAAAAAAAGCTAGAACGCATATAAATGCGCATTCTGCCGCAGACAATCAATAAATGTCAATCTTAGAGCCAAATGGCTTGGCACGCGACGATGGCAAGAGACCGGACGGCATGTCGTTGTTTCCTTGGAAGATGGGTAGGCCTTTAGTATGGGACGCAACTTGTGTCGATACTCTTGCGCCATCGCATCTTCCAAGCTCTTCGTGTTGTGCTGGCGCTGCCGCTGCGGCTGCGGAGAACCTCAAGCGGCGTAAGTATAGTAACCTTTGTGGAAACTATATTTTCGAGCCGTTTGGGGTTGAAACTTTAGGGCCGTGGGGTCCTAGTGCACACAGCCTTTTTAAGGATATTTCAAAACGCCTTGTTGACGCTTCCTCCGACCCAAGGGCTGGCTTTTTCTTTGGCCAGAGGATAAGTGTTGCCATACAACGCGGCAACGCTGCCAGTCTCTTGGGTACTTTACCTGTTGACAGCGTTGAGGAGGAGTTTTTCGATGCCCTTTTATAGTTAGTTTGTTTTTATGTTAGATTAGTTTATATATTTAGTATAGTCTTACATTTATAAATACATATGAAATAAACTTACATTTTAAACATAAAAAAAAATGTCAATAATAATAATCCACCATTGTACGAGGTTTGTTACACAAAGGTTTAACACGTCATTTGTAAAACCTTTGTGGGACAGTCTGTATAAGACCCATGTCACCTTTCTAATAACATTCATGTCAGAATACATGCTATTTTTTCACCATATTTATCTTTACAAATGCCCGTCATAATAATTAAATTAACAGGCATCAAAGTTTGAAAATCTTTTGGCTCATCGTGTCAATTCGAATCCTATCGTTACATACGGGATGGGTGACTTCACTCTTAGTTACTTATTTAAACTTCATGTACAAATGGTACATAGGCGGACTTAGTAAAGTGTTACTAGAACATATTTTTAAGAGTCTATAATATAATATATACTAACACAAATTGTATTTTATTATATTTACGCTAGTCTGTGATCTATGGGCCAAAGTTGCTTGAAAATATAATTATGAACGTTAAGTTAAATAGGAAAACATTGTGATTGGTTACAAAATAGAATATACAAAAATAACAAAAACTTGTTACCGAAAATGAATATTTAGAAAAAATACTAATACACATATCGGTTTATCTGTGACAAACCAAAACCTACAAATGACTGTACACACACAGACTGTACAGCATTCTTGGTGTAAACACTTTTCACGCCACTTACTTACATCTATCGACTCGAATCTTTGATGTCGATATTCAAATATCGTATTTAATCTCATACATCATATTCAGTATCGTGTATCCGTACAAGCTGAAATATTCATCATTCACCATAATTCACAACACTATGTAACGTATCCTTTACTTTATTCACAGATTAACTGTGAATAGCATTGGGCCTTAATATTGTCAATATGTTTTGTACATTGTTGTTTGTTGTTTTGAATAAAAAACATATTTGTAAAGACACCATCAGACGTGCCAACCTCTGGTTTGTTATTACATACCTAATTTAAAGCTAGTTAAGTTGCAGACAGGCTGTATAGGCGGCAGACGGTGGATCTAATTTGCGGACTAATCAAATGCCCCGGAGACTGCATGGAAGTTAAGATGCAGATTAAAGATAAGAAAATGTAATGTGAGAACCGAAATTACCACTCAAGGAAAGTGTGTGGTTCTATAACGAAGATTTGAATCTTTCTCACGGCTAACAAACGGACAAAAAACATAAACTCGAATTCATATAGTGGGTACATATGAACTTTTGTTTTTAAAAAAAAAAAAAAAACTCGAATTTGCTTAAAACATCCAAAAACCTAATCAATCGCCCTCAAACTTCGTAATCCGTTAAAAACCCTTGTGCCCGAACACCTCTGAATAATGTTACATGTTTTAATTATTATTAGTTCAGCAGACCGTCCCTTCAAGGGTACCGACTACTGGGATCAATACGGTTGAACTGACCTTGAAATTGGGACCTTTCACCGACGAAAAATAAGCTTTCAACCTCCTTCTATGTATTGAAAACGTAAAAGCCTGGCCACAAGTTACACGCTTAAAGCCGTCCATAGATGACAGGTCATAAAAAATTCAAATGTGCATGCAAAGTCGAGTTCCATCACTGGCCACACACGACAATAGATAGTTAATTTAGAGGGTTTATTACTTGTTCTATTCTAAAAAATAAAGATCAAAGAGCTGCGCATGCGACCTACACCACACGCTTGGTTCTGAACTATGTACCACGCAGGCGTAACTAAGCCATATATTCTAGGTTAAATTTTTAGTTGCCCACAATACAGGAGAAATTTCTAATGTCAACCGTTGTCCCCGTTTTAAAAAAATAAGAATAAGTGAAGCACAGACTGCTTTACTTTACATGTTCCTCTCGCGAGAGAGTAAGTCTTGTCGCAAGTCGCATCGCCTGAAGCCGTGTTAGGGCGTGAAGCAGGTTTTCAGTTCAACAAAAGATTGTATGGATGATAGATCGTGTGCAGACTCGGGAATTTCAGATGGAATGTTTCAGAATATTTGTTCAGGGCGTGGGTGTTGTGGAAGCCCCGTTTTTTGGGGTCGACAAAATATGTACCTATATTATATCGTATCAATTTTTGTGAATTGAATCATCTTTAAGAAATTGTTTTGAAAATTTTATTTATTTACTAGCTTTTGCCCGCGACTTCGTCCGCGTTATACTAAAAATGTTATCTTTGGTAAGTAGATCTATCATTGATTTTAATTTTAAATGAAAAACTCTTGCGATAATATCATGGCGGTCATGCGGTGCTTGACCCTCAAGAAGCTCCCGAGTGATTTCATCCCACTTGGGCTTGGTAGTTACAGTAATAAATAAGTCGGGACGTCCATATTTTCTTACGTAACAAAAAGCGTCTTGAGTACGTAAATTTTACTCAAAGGAAACATACCTTTATTTTTGAATAGAAAGCAAACTGCATTCAAAAATTTTCGAAAATTCTCTTCTCCCACACCCGGGAATCGAACCGGCTAAAATCTGATAAAAATGGGTCCCCTACGTTTCTTCGAAACACTATTCTTCGAAAATTGTTTCACCTAACACTATTCACCTAAGCCTTCATACTGCGACGTTTTGTTTGGTCTACGCCTTTTTTGTTCGATGTTACTTTACACCGACAATTTTTTTTTTTTCTTTTCATTTAATTTATCATGTTTGTTAGAGAGATTTCATCCTTATAATTGACCCTAACGATCGATGCAATAAAAGTACAGAGTATAATTTTTTCAGATTTTAGCCGGTTCGATTCCCGGGTGTGGGAGAAGAGAATTTTCGAAAATCTTTGAATGCAGTTTGCTTTCTATTCAAAAATAAAGGAATGTTTTCTTTGAGTCAAATTTTCTATCTGCAGTATTAAGAGTACTTTTCCTCCAGGTGGCATTACAAAATTCCACCCTTTAAAATCAGAAAGCTCCGAACTGCTAAGCTATCGGGAGTTACACGTGTTATTGTGAGTCAACCATAAAAGATAGACATATGCTGTTGTGGAATATTTTTTAGATAATTTTATGTAGAACATTTCCGTCATAAACGATTTCTATGTAGCTTTAACCATTAAGGCTGCACACGCGACGGAAGCTTAAAAAATGGAGCAACTTCTCCCGTTTTCAAAACATTTCCCTTCACTGCTCTGCTCCTATTGATTGTAGCGTGATGAAAAGTATACTATAACCTCCCCAGGAGTATGAAGAATAATTGTACCAAGTTTCGTTAAAATCCGTCGAGTAGTTTTTGTTTCTATAAGGAACATACAGACAGGAAGACAGACAGACAGACAGACAGACAGACAGACAGACAGACAGACAGACAGACAAAAATTTTACTGATTGCATTTTTGGCATCAGTATCGATCACTAATTACCCCCTGATAGTTATTTTGAAAATATATATCATGTACAGAATTGACCTCTCTACAGATTTATTATAAGTATAGATTTAATACTTATTAAGAATTTTATATTATTGATTATTAGGAATTATGAAATTATTATTTACTTATGAAAGAAATGAATTAATTTATAAATAATTTAATCATAATTTTTATTGTAATATTTTGTAATTTTATGCATGCACATTTAAATGATACTTTCTATATGAAATTGTTAAATTTATTTAATACTTATTAAGAAATCTATATTTTTGATTATTAGAAATTATTAAATTATTATTTAGAAAAGAAAATAAATTAGTTAATTTGCAAATTATTTAAACATTATTTTTATTGTAATATTTTGTTATTTTATGCATGCACATTTAAATGATATTTTTGTAAAAATTAGTAAGTAATTCATTATGGAAATAAAGAGGCTTTATTATTATTATTATTATTATCAATTTTTGTATGTGACATGAGAAAAATGGGAACAATATTTTAAAATTGTTGGATTACCACACATTCGTGGATGTAATAATATATGTTATAGACATACAAATTGTGTGTGACGAATTATATTGCCCTCATTTTTTAGTATTTGAAAATATAATGGAGTAGGCAACAACGGATGACAGTAAGAATAAGAAAGCAATAGACCAGATGAAATAATTAGTCTATTTTCCAGACTCCCTTACAATATTATCTTCCTAGACGAAAGGGCAGTTTTATTCCACACTATATTGCAATCAAACCTCAGTTTGATAGGTAATTAAAGTGCCTCTAGATCGCGCGTTGAAGGTAATGGTCTTTTAGACGGAACCATAAGATATAACGACCAATGGAAAGTTACGCGCTGACCGGATAAGCGAACAGGTAGGGAGATATATGAAAGGCTTTATAGAGGATGTTATATAAGGAAAAGCTTCAATATCTTTTATATTATGATTGATGGGTTATTTAACGCGAACAAAATGTGTTGCCTCATCGTTTTCTGTTAACATTTGGTACAAGCCGTGGAGAACGCGTGAGCGTAGCGAAGTGGGCTACGACGTAGCGAAGTGTGAGCTACGCCGTAGCAGTCTGAGCTACGCCGTGGTAAAAGGAATGGCGGCGTAGCTTGATCCACAACACAACGATTTTTTCGTTTTGTATCTTATAAAGTAGGTGTTTACAATAAAATAACTTATAATTACTGAAATAAAAAGATGTTCCCTCTAACATTTATACCGTCTGCCTTCAAAGCAAGAGTGAACGGTCATCCTCTGGCCACGCTCGTTTCATCATAGACTTTATTCGTCACTTTCCATCAGGCGTAATCAGATTCAAGCGCAGTCACATTTCACCATCATCCACAGCCCGAATTCACCCACTGCTGGGTATAGGCCTCTCTTTTCTGGTGCCAAACGCCACGTTCTTGTGCCAGTCTCATCCAGGTTTTTCCCTCGATGGCAACTATATCGTCTGCCCATCTCGCCGCCGGGCGACCTACATTTCTCTCACCCGTTCTTGGACGCCATTCGGTGACACTTACTCCACCTGCCATCTCTACGCCTTGCCAGGTGTCCTGCCCAACCCCATTTGAGTTCCATAACGCGCTTTCCAATATCAGTGACCTTTGTGCGTCTTCGGATGTCGACGTTTGGAACTCGGTCTACCAGTTTTATGCCTAGCAGTCACATTTAGCGATAAAAAATTCAAAACAACTCCTTAAAATCCTCATTCTCCAAAAAGTGATTAATGAAAAGCATAATTTTTCACTAGTAAGTACATAAGATATTACGTTCCATAATCTTTACAAATGGCGAGTTTCCTAAGGCCAGTAGCCGAAATATAAGAAGAAAAAGATAACAAGACGACGTACTCATTTTATCTGAGATCTTCATACATATTTACAACGCCATTTCGGTCATGTTTGTTGGTAAATGAAAGGAAAACATTCATCATAGGAGTATTTACGTCTGCCCACACAAATTGTGTATCTAATTGAAAGAGTATATCATTTTTTTTGGTGGTTGGAAAATCAACAAATAACCCCCCCCCCCCCGCTCTTGGGCAGAATGGAAGGGAGTGTCAGACTTCTACTGACTGAAAACCAACCCATGTTCCTTCTTCGCCCTTGTGCCGAGGCCGCGTTATGCTCTTTCGATAATCCACAGCCCCGACGGGCGTCGGCCCTTGCCATGTTGCTGACATCCCTATGAGGCGCGCGTGGAACACGAACGCGCCGTTTATTTTCGTAACCTTGTCGCATCTTGTAATCAAGTGACCTTTCACTGAGTAGTATTTTTTTTTTTAACTATTCGGAACATCTATAATATAAAAATGAATCGCAAAATGTGTTGGTAAGCGCATAACTCAACAACGCCTGGATCGATTTGGCTAATTTTGGTCTTGAATTATTTGTGGAAGCCCAGAGAAGGTTTTAACGGTGAGAAAGTGGTTGATAGGTAGGCAGGGTAGTAGGTAGGTAGGGTAGTAAGTAGGTAGGGTAGTAGGTAGGGTAGTAGGTAGGTAGGGTAGTAAGTAGGGTAGTAGGTAGGAAAGTAGGTAGGTAGGGTAGTAGGTAGGTAGGGTAGTAGGTAGGTAGGGTAGTAGGTAGGTAGGGTAGAGTAGGTAGGTAGGGTAGTAGGTAGGTAGGGTAGTAGGTAGGTAGGTAGGGTAGTAGGTAGGTATTGTAGTAGGTAGGTAGGGTAGTAGGTAGGTAGGGTAGTACGTAGGAAGGGTAGTAGGTAGGGTAGTAGGAAAAAAGCATTGCAACGCATGCGCGGGTTCAGCTAGTAATCTATAATATTATTATACTGATCATAGATTTAAATAAATACATAAAACAAAGATCAACCTTTTTTTTTGTTTTCAGGGGTATACATTCAAAAGGCGACCGGTCTTTGAGGAGAAGGCTGGGGAGTGTGGGATATGTACCTCACCACCCCGGTGGTCACAAACCGTTCTTGAGAGGAAGCAACGTTTCCTTTTAAAAATACCTACCTGAAGCCCCCGCTGTGCAACGCCTGTTAAGGCGCATCCCTGGGGTTACTATACAGAGGTCTCCCCTGAAACTTGCCATGCAATTATGCAGGGCAGGTTGTGACCACTGTGCTGCTGTTCATCTCTGAGGTCACTCGATGAGCGCACAGAGTCCCCACTCTGAACGGCCGTGACCTCAAAGAAATTTAACTAAACGCACAGAACAAAGATAAAACAGGTATTTTTGTTTCCGTTCTAAAGCAAAAGCTTATCTTCTGATCTCTTAATAAATAGGGAAGTAACTAAGCTATATTGGATGGGGAAGCGGAATTTTTATCCCCACTTACGCCTTGTTTAAATTTAGGTCGCTGATTATACAAAGTCTTTCAATTAACTAGCGTATCAAGATACGCTTAGTAATAAAAAACGTTACCTCAGACAAAGAATTTCACCTGTATCGTGGGCATTTACAAATATTCACACTCACATACATAAACAGCCAGACCCGGTACAACTACCTGTAGGTCAAACAAATATTTGTTCCGTGTGGATATCAAACCTGCGCCACGCAGCGCAGCAGCTATTCGCACAGCCATTGCGCCAACCAACCGTCCAAGTTGTCAAACTTCAACTTGTATAAAACTTGTATAAAAGTTTTCTTATTTTCAAAGTTAACCACTAGTTCTACCTAACATTTTTCTTCGTTGTACGCTGAAGCTAAGATGAAGTTCAGCTTAACTGTGATGGACTTAATTAAATTTATCTAGCACAAGCTGATGCCCGCGGCTTTGCTCGCATCAAATTATATACTAAAACCTTCCTCGAGACCCACTCTATTCATTGGTGAAAACAGCATGAAAATCGGTGCAGGAGTTTTTGAGTTTATCGCGAACAGACAGACAGACGCGGCAGAGGACTTTGTTTTATAATTTGTAGTGATAATTTTGCGTTGGATCAGAAAACTTTTTGCCCACCCGAAATACACGCATATAACTGTCTATCTTACTTATAAATGTGAAATATTTTGAGAATGAATATATGGATATTTGTTACTACTATATATATCCATTAGGTTGTCCTTAAATGGATGATGATGATGGACTGTGTTAAGAATGATATGGCTAAAAAGGAGGTGTCTCATGAGATGACGAAAAACAGAGAAGTATGGCAGAATAAGACATGCTGAGCCGACCCCAAATGAATTGAGATGGCAAAAGAATGGTGATAGTTGTCATTAATTTTTTTCTTCATCGATGTAGCTCCTTCATAAGTTAACCATCTTGTACGCTGAAGCAAGATCAACTTCAGCTAAGTTAAAATTAATAAGATTTCTTGAGGACAGAGCAACATACTATATACCTATATGAAACAAGAATTACTTTGTATGCTCTTCGAAACAAGAAGTAAAAGTTTGTATGAGCTAACCGAAGTTTATCAAGGACGCACGTGTCGGCAACTTGCATAAATGTATGCTAGGAGTTTGCTACAATGACTTGAAAATGGATCATTGATGAATGCTGTCCTCTTTGAAATTGCAGTAAACGTTATGACAATTTTTTTCTTTAATGCTAATTGACCTCAGAGGGGACTGTAAGAAAAGTAATTTTACTTTATTGAAAAAAACTTCTTGAAACTTAGTCAAATAATGGGGAAAAAAGTAGTATTTATTTATACGTTTTTATTTATCTGGAAACCGACGTTTTGTTAGTACTGTTATTTTGCTAATAGGAGAGCAAAATTGTCTAATTGCTTAATCCAGTTACTGACTGCCACATGTATTCCTGGAATAACCTGCGGTCAGCAAATACAAATTAAAAGCTACCATTTCAGGAATAGTATGTACTCAAAACGTTTTAACAAGTAATCAAAGCTGTTTAAATTCGTATTTCACGTATTCCTCTGAAACGTTGTGACATTTTGAACTCTATTTCATAAGGAATAGCAATTACAGTTACTAATTAACAGTTCCATTTCGGCATTGGCGTTGCGAGGACTCGGGTTTCAAATAACTATGTGGTTAGGATTTAGTACTAATTTCAAATATGACTGCGAAAATACGTTTAGTAATATGCTATTCGTTGGCCAAATAGAGCTTATTTCGACACAAATATGCAATCTCGTTGTGTGTTAAGTGGGTTAAGTCTGGCTTATCAAGGAGTATTGTGTTTCCCAGTAATTAGGTTTTGTTACTGGTTACTGGTAGCCAGTGGCTGGAAAGTGGCTGACAACCAGTCTTAAGACTAAGCGAGCAAGAGGTATCGCTTTGCCCAGTACTAACCGCGTTGTTGAGGTCAGAAAGGCAGTCCATATAAAATCCTATTATTCAGCTGCGTCTGGTAAGACTGGAAGCCGACCCTAACAGCAAACAAATGGGCATAGACTTTCATATTCCGAAGGAACAGTATACGCTATATATAACAATGACAACCCTGCTGTAACCACTGTCTCACAATAAAGATCTTTGACTTTGACGCTTTTCAATCATGGGAGGACATTACCATCTTCTTCTATACCGAGAAATTCGTAGGTAATGTTAAACGCCAATATTGCCCGACCTAAATTACTTAAGGCGTTGTCATTATCAAAATATCTAGGGAATGTAGCAACTATTGCTTCTCATAATATGTTCCTAACCATACAAACAAACATTGTCTTCGTTTACATATGAAAATCTGTGTTATTTCGCTTGTATGGATACCAAGTGAGCTCTCTAAATAAATATTGAATTTGATTACATAGGTACTGATGTAAATAATTATATTAATTATACAGTCCGTATGTTACTGTTATACTACTGTCGTGGTTTAATTTAATTTATGTAGTAATATTTTGCGTTAGATCATAAAACCTTTTACCGACCCGAAATAGTTAAGTTAATTATTGCTATAAAGTTATCATGAAAACACTCCTAAGATTCCGTCTGTTCATACTAATTTCACATGCTTACTATTAGAAATACGTTTTTGGCAATGAATGGATGTATGTTTGTTACTATTAACGCAAACCGCAACCAGTTACCAGTGTTACCAAGGCGTGTCGAATTACCCAGTACATACTAACTGGCTTGTGGAGGTCAGAAAGGCAGTCCCTCTGTGTACAACACTGGTATTCAGTTACATCCAGTAAGACCTTAAACTAAAATTAAATTTTAACATTTTCAATATTCTTCCAACTTTCACGCAAGCAAACCCGCAGGCGAAAGCTAGTAACCACATAAAGGTAGAAGGCCAATTTAAACTTCAACCGCGGTTGTTATGGCCTGCAATGCGGGTAATGTAGCTATTTAATTAAGTTATCAACTACTCTGCCAGCTCATTTTATACAGAATATTATTCGCGTTGGAAATAATTAAAAGACCGCGTAATGGGAAATCCAGAAGTCGTATTCCTGAATAGGTACTAAAATTTAAGTTACGGTACTCGATACATCTAGAACTCGTCTTTACGAATAAGGAAATTAGTACTGTTTCCAAAATCAAAATAATTTATTTCACATAGGCCTACCATAGTGTTACTGAATGGATATTGCTAATTTTTCTAGTTTAATAAAGAAAAACATCCATCGTTCAATAAAGTAATATATTGACAAGTAAAGTAACAAAAGAATACAATAATAGACACAAGGCGTGAAAAACTAAAGTATAAAACATAGACAATATAAAGTAGGCTCCTATCGGCCACACATTAGTGCTCGTTGTACGGTTTGGCTTGGTCGTTTCCTATGGAGAAGAACCGGGAAGAAACTCTCATTTAAAAATTATTTAGTTTTATTAAACTATCATATTTGTACGGCTAATGTACAAAACTATTTAACGTCCGTCACTTCAATATCTCAGGTCCAGTTGATAACCAGCGTCGGGCACTAGCTGCTCGACAATATGCTGAACTGGGTCTATTAGGCGCAACCATGAGACATACAATATTATAATTTTCTGTTTAGTTTATAATTTTATATTTTTTATTTTGTGTTGCGTGCACTTGTGACGTGTGCCAAATAAATATCTTTTCTTTCTATACATGATCATCCAATATTTGAAGTAGGTATTTATTGTATTTATTGGATAAGTCTCGGTAGCGTTGGTTTTGTTCACTCTCGATATGTTTTTATTTGACATACAATAGGCACTAATACAAAAAGAGAACAAATACAAAAGTCATGATGGTCTATGGTTAATACTGATATCCACCAAATCTCCTGATAAAGCGGCTTCCAAAAAGGAGGAGGTACTCTATTCATGTGTATGTATTTTAAGCTATTGCATAGCTTCTATCGCGGGCCTTGAGCGTGGAGAGCGAATCCAGAAATTCAGTAACGAAAATATTCATGATTCAGTATTCAACCAGGTTGCTATGGTTACGGAAAATAACAAGGTTGTCAACTGAGGTTGTCAAATTAAATAATTAATTATTTGCATAAGTTGATAAAAAATGCTATGCTAGCTTTACCGCGGCAGTCTCCGAGTGCCACACGTTTTTTTTTTGTATGCATGTGGACGAGGCAAAAGGAGTATGTAAGGATCGTAGCAAGTGGCGTTCTGTGGTTTCCCCCACATGGGAAAATCATCGTCATCATCATCAGCCATAAGACTTCCACTGCTGGACAAAGGCCCCTCTCATAGAACGCCATAACGAACGGCAACTTGCTGTTTGCATCCACCGGTTACCCCCGACTCTCACGATGTCGAAACACACGTGTCTGTCAATTAATTAAGTAGGTCACAGGTGTAGGTACAGCACAATAGTTTCGAATTCTCCGTATTGTAGACAGGTCCTTACAATGCATCTCAATGACTTTCGTAGTTACAATGGGCCATTGTCTATCCGCTTCTGTTTTGAATGGATACTATAAATCTAGCAATCTGAAGGACCATTGCACCACTAAAACACCCATTAATTGAAAAAAAAACAGTAAAATACACTTAATTGAGTGCAACAATATTTTTTAATCTTATCAAATCTTTATTTTCTTTACAAGAAAATCATCTTTTCAAAAACCTTTTCTTTCATAATATGTCGGTCCTACTAGTAAAGCACAGAAAGTCACTTCTACTATGTTCAAGAATCTAGATGTAAGCTCAAAACATTTGAAGTTCTAAACTACAGTACTTATAAATGCAAATACAAATGCAGCAGTGATATACGTAGCTGATAAATAAATATAAAACGTGCCATATCGATACGGATGAAGAATGCATAAACTGCACGTTCTTATTCACACTTAACTGGAGCGACACATCAGCTGTCGAAATCTCGTGACGGTGGCGTACAAACACCAGTAATGGTTTTTAGACTGACAGCAAGCAATATACTTGCTGAAATGAAATCGCGTTTAACGGAAACTACGCACCCTAGTCGTACGACCGTCGGACTGCGAGTTCGTACGGCAAGACACGCACCGATAATTTTTCGAATTAATGTGCCTATTGTATTATAATCACTTGCTTTGGTGAAGGAAAACATGGTGCGGGAACCAAACCATCATGCCTGAGAGATATGTCATGAGACCAACGCTTTGAAATGGGCAACTACAGTACACTCACAAGTTATTATGCCTTGTGACTGGGACTGTAGCTTAGTTTATTTAGCTTCATTAGTTTAGTAGTTTACTGCCGCACTCGGAGAGCTTCAGTGTTTGCTTGGGCCGTCGCTTGGTAAAGGTTTTTGGCAGTTTTGTCATACAAAAGTATGTCAGGCCTTTTCTGGGTGGCGGCTTGAGTAATCGTTGGATATCTCTGAGTGCCGCAGTTAGTTTAATTCGACTATTCAAAAGTGCCTGTAACTGAAATACTTGAAATAAATATTTTGATTTTTTGATTTTGATATTTCTCGACGGCATATAAAGTCAAGTCAGAGGCCCATGGGCAGCATAAAAACTCCAGATTAGGCTCTAACCAACAGAAAAAAAGCGTAAGCTTAAAAATCGACCAACCAAGTCATTTATTCATAACATATTATGTTTCTTTATATAGAATCGATGTCAGTAGCTGACGTCAATGCAATATATTTTATCACTCTAACGAAGTCTTAAGCTGTGTTACACCATCAAATATGTATTTTTTTTTCGAAGTGCCTTGACCACCTGTGAAATAAAATGCCACTTACCTATATTTACACTGCCTGTCAGCATTATCTTCCATCTTACACCTCCACTCCACTCCGTTGGCTTCGGCTTCGTCCGAACCGTCCCGAAGTTGCACGAGCGCGAACGAAGACACGAGCGACGGTTGGAGTTCAAACACTGGCCACTATTTACTACTGAACTGTTTTATAACACTATTTGGTTTCCATAATTGGTTTAATTGTCACTGATTTGGTATAGTTTTGTTAATGTGATATGGTTAGTTACTGGGCAAATAAATAAGGAAATTAAACATAGGTAACGCCCAAATACTCAAACGTCACTCAATTATAAGTAACCCTCAAAACTCCTGCTATCTCTGTCACTCTGCGTTAAAGTAACAAAGACAGCACGAGATTTAAGTGCAACTTATAATTGAGTGACGTTTGAGTATTTGGGCGTTAGTGTTTTAATATGAGATGTACTGTATGGCGACTATAACAAAACGATTGGAAGCCATTTTGCCGATTTTTTTTTTCGTTTTATTCGATATGACATTTTATTTTTTTACTTTTCGACTTTTTCTAGTCTTGAAACTGAGTCAATAATAACATTCTAAAATAAGTTTTTTAAGGATGGAAAATCATCAAATGAGTCCTCCCACTCTGGGCGGAGCAGAAACGAGTGTCAGACTCTTACTAACTAAAAACCCGTCCGTGTTTCTTCTTACGCCTTTTGTGCTCCAAGGTCACGGTAACTCTTTTGAAAATAAACCGCAACTCTGGCAGGCACTAGTGAGCCCCGTCTTCTAAATTATAAACACCACTAATTAAAAATATGTTTGACTAAACAAGTACAGAGAATTTTCCTTATTTTAATTTCTAGCAAAAACATCTCATGTTTATTAATTTTAAGGTTTCTTTGCCTTTGTAACAAAACTGTTTTCTTAGCGAGTTTGTTGGACAAAATATAATCTTGTTGTTTCAGGCCCTAATGACTTATGTACATAGTACATAGCCACGCACTGCTTCTTAGAAACGGAGTGGTGTATCACTAAATTATTACTTTACTTAATGGATTTCTGCTTGCACGAACTTGAGAAGGCTAACAAAGTAATTAGTAGATGTTACTCATTCATTAAGGAAAAGTCAATGAAGGAAAAGTATCTATCATGATATGTCTTCCTGGTAGTAATTACTCAGGTGTACGAGTAGAACGGTTTGAACGGCAACACGATGATAATATTATTTATATATTTATCAACAAACATATACAATTGTTTTAACAGGCAAGACCCAAGTTAAAAAAAGTAGTCATTTAATGCTAATTGTCTAAAATTACACAGTGGACAACATACTAAGTATCACCCGCTGGAATTCCGCCAAAGAGCAAGAAAATATATCTAAACGCCAAGAGACACTATTTAGTATTCTCATTGCACGAAATATTATATCTTACTTTGAGTTAATTTCGCATCTCAACTGAATATTAATCTTATCACTACTACGTTAACCCATTCCATCCAATAATAACACAGGAAAACAAATACACACAATATAATATCAACCCTAACCTAAAGATGTTATGATAAGAAGTTACTTTCCGAACGCTACGCACGTAGCAACTATATCTTCAATGCTACGCCGTAGCGATGTGCTACGGTGTAGTGCTCGCGACTATGAATGACACTTTGTCTTCGATTATAAAAAGGGTTTTATTTAACAAAGGCTTGCGCTAATGATATTTTTTTTACCTACTACAGTCACCCTTTCCATCTAATAATGTCACAGGAAAACAAATACACTCAATGTAATACCAACCCTAACCTAAAAATGTTACGATAAGAAGTTACTTTCCGAACGCTACGCACGTAGCAACTGTATCTTCACTGCTACGACATTGCTACGGCGTAGCGACTAGGGAAATGAAGTTGCTCAATATTGCTCGCGACATTGAATGACACTTTGTCGTCGATGATAAAAACTGTTTTATTTCCCTATGGCCTACGTCCGGGTTATTTATCTTGGAACAAAATATTGAAAGTCGATGTGTAAGCAACTTGGAAAGTATGGAACGATGGGATCACACAGTTGTCTTTGGAAAAAAACACGATTCAACCGTGGATATGACATTATAGACATTTATGAGACTGATGATACTATCTCAACGTGTATTTTATATTCTATTCTACCAGTAGTTATAGTACCAGTAGGCGTTAAATCAGATTACCAAAAGTTGTTCGTTATATAATCAAAATTAATCTTCAAAACAATTTCTAAGTAAGATTTCTAAACACTTAACATAAAATGCATACCTCTAAAACATTCAGTTTTAAATAGAAAACGTATTTAAAAAAAAAATACAAATATACTCAATGAAGACAATTTACCTTTAAACTCCACACAGCACTCAATACTCCCCATTACCCTTTTTCACGAGCACAGAGAGAAACTTTTTACTCCAACGGGTTGAAAATTTAAATGGCTCATATTACCTCCACACTCTTTGAAGTAGGAGTGTGAACACTTCTAAAAGGTGTGAACAATTAGTTGAGCTCAGGGAAAAGTCTGTGAGCAGTGAATAATACTTGTGAAAAATGCAGCATTTTTAAACTAGTTTTATTGTATGTTGAAAATGGACTGTTAAAAGTAAGAATTCATTTTTATTATGAACATTTTTAGAGGGAATTCATGAGACGGCCATTATGGAAAAATTGTGTTCGATTTTCTATAAAGAATTCTAAATGGAGAGGGATAGAGAGAGAGAGAGAGAGAGGGAGAGACTGCCTCGTTGGTCTAGTGGTCATAGCTGCGACTGACGATCATCAGCTCCTGCGTTCAATCCCCAGGTCGAGCAAAGTGTGGTTGATTGCAATAGGGTCGCCCCCGATTACATTGTGTCTCAGACATAACTGGCGAATTGTGAGTGTATTAATGGGTATACCTCTGCATATCCCTTAGAAATAGATAGATTGAAAAACAACTTTTCAGTATCATAAAGTCAATCTATTACATTTTTCATAATCTGTCATCATTGCCGCTAGGTAGAATGTTAATTGCGTAAACCCTCACATCTCTCACGCTTACCTACTGTCCTGTGATCATTAACAAACCAAACTGGATACTAATGATCACTGAATTTGAATTATTATTACAAACTCACTGAACTGATTGTGTACAGTTCAGTGAATTCATGTACCATTCGTTTTTAAATCAATAACTGAGTAACAATACCAGTCTAGTCTATTAATGATGGCCACGCGGCTCTGACTTCTTAGTATGCTTTGCATATAAGTTTTTCTGCTGTTGTACAGTCACCTGCAAAATTAAATATATTAATGTCTATTTTCCTGTGAACGTTTATAGTCGATAACAAGTTTACGATAGGTAGCGTCATTTCTCGCTTTACACGATTTTATTTCTGGACAATTGTCCATGAATTTTCCAGGTGACTGTACAGACCAGAAAATGGACATACTCTCACACGTGTCCCTCCAAGCAGCTTGCACCACTTTGCTTAAGTGATTTAAAACATCTTTCTATTTCAGTCAATCTATACAATCCACCACTCTCATACAAAAAATTACTAAATAATTGTGATTTATAGTGTAAGCAGGTGTTCCGTTGTACCATTCTCTCGGAAGGGTAAGGTGGCGTGGGCAGCGGATTGTTCGAAAGAGATACCGCTGCCCCGGACACAAAGGGATAAAAAAAACATGGGTGGTTTTTAGTCAGTTATTTGATGATTTCTCACCCCCCAAAAACATAAAGGGTAAGGTGGTGTATCCCTTGAACTATGACTTTTCCACTTATTGTCACTTAGATATATACGTATACAAAGTAAGAACTTCCTACAGATACCAAAACTTATTCCTAACATGATATAACTTAGTTCAAAGCAACCCACTTATTTTAACTGATTAGAACTCTGAACACGCAAATTGGGCCAAACCACATAGACGTACCATACCTAGATTTGTTTGTGGGTTCATACGAGCAGCCATTTGCAAAACAGCGTAGGAGGTTGAGTAATAGATAAGTGAGCTTACAATTGTTTTGTTAGTTTACCCTTCCTCAAATTCTATTAGATAAATTAATGTACATCATAATAATATTAGTTTATCTTATGATCATTATAAGGGTTGCAAACCCGTAGTTAAGATTTGTAATTGTGAGCCTCATTTTCATACCTACCCCTCATTTATTTACCCTATTAAACAGCCTACAGTTTCTGGTTGCTGTCTACCTGGTTTAAGCTTGATTTAAGACTAAGTGTTTCCGTAGTTTTGCCAAAGTGGAGGTCAGAAATGATCCCACAGGAATTTACTACCGGGATTAAAACTATTTTATGTTTTACCCCAGGTCCCGCGTGGAAGCGTGGATTGAGTAATCTTTGATTTCACAAATCAAATTAATCAAATCAAAATCAAAAATGTTTATTTGCAAGAAAATACATCAAAATTATACACATCAAAGATTACTTACTCAATCCAATTTAACCAGATACCAATTATATTTCCTTTTATATAAATTGATATGTATTTTGATCACCTGAGGGACCAAAGAGTAATGTTTTCGTTTTTTAAACATTATCCGAAAGTAAGAATGAACAAAGAAGAATCGCCAGACTTAAGTGGCAATGGGCAGGGCACATTGCTCGCAGAACGGATGGCCGATGGGGCCGAAAAGTTCTGGAATGGCGACCGCGAACCGGAAGACGTTGCGTTGGAAGGCCTCCCACTAGGTGGACCGATGACCTGGTCAAGGTTGCAGGAACCCGCTGGATGAGAGACGCACGGGACCGGTCAATGTGGCGACGCCTGGGGGAGGCCTATGTCCAGCAGTGGACGTCTTTTGGCTGAAATGATGATGATGATGATGAAGAATGAACAAAGACCACTTAATTACTTCTCTTCTCCTTTATTAGTATCGATAGAATCTCTCGGTAAATTACTTATATCACCAAATAACGACTCTAAAAATCAATAAGACAGCTCCAAACAGAGCAAAACAAGTCATTATTATTCAAGTACCGAAGCAATCCCAGCGGTTATATGGCCGTATCTCGCAAACAAACTGGCTCGCATCAATACACGGATTACCGTCCCAACGTCCATTAATATCTAAAATTCAGAGCAAAAATTTACAATTTATAAAACTCAATTTTTATATCTCTTAGACTAATATTTTTCGAGGTGTTATTAATCTTGTAACACAACACCTTTTTTAGGCAACAATTTGGTTGGTAAATTGTTAAGTAAATAAAAGTCAAATTAGGCGCTTTACACACGGGTGGTTTTCGTTTAACCTTGTGCTGTCACAATTTTGTATCGGGGTATGATTTAATCAAGCTGTCAGATTATACCGTAACCATGTCGCAATGTATTCGGGCACACGGACGAGTTTCCGCCATGCGGTCATTTTGGTGGTCCAATGCGTAGTAAAATCAATTTGAAATTAATTGCTTCTGAAATTGACCAGAACGTCTTTTTTATTTTTAGTAAAGGGCAAGCAAAATTGATGTCGACTATTCTGCCAATGTCCAGTAAAGTGAAAAAACAAATATAAATGATTTAAAAAAAAATGAAGTGAAAAAACTTTAACTGAAGACATAACACAGTACGTCAATGTGCCAGTTTATAGACATTTCATTAAGCTGTCACAGAATGACAGCTGTCATTGAAAAATAAATTCAGGATAATAGTGAAATTCCTAAAGTTTAAATAATTGAAAGAGCTATACAAGGTGTCTAACGCCATCTCTTTTCCACACTGTAATAGTAGACTGCTTTAAGACGTCACGGTTGGGCACCAGGTATGCATTAACCGAGTTTCCGGACGACCAACCGCACGCCCGTCAGTGAACATTGCATCGTAGCATTTAAGGTAGTTTCCGTACTTAAGTATTTATCACCGTGCGGTTAACTATTCGAACTGCACGGCATTCTCGTCTCACTGACGTAAAACCGTGCATGTGAAAAGGACCATGAGATAGGGTCGTGCTAACCCTTTTTGCGAAGGTGACAAGAGCTCAAATAACTATAGTGTTTTCGAATCATAGTCATTTTTTGTTTGTACTTAGTTATTCCAAATTGTTTAGTTATTTTGCATTAGACTTTATAATTAATTTTGTGATGAATCACTGCTTTGGTTACAGTAATTGGTTGTTGAAAACAAAATTAGGTAAAGTACTTAATTGAATTTTGTAAATTAATTGAAAAACTGCACGATGGAAAAGTCCACATGGAAAAAGGAATGCTGGTAGATCTATAAGACGGTAGGATTATATCAGGACACGACTGGACCAATATAAGCAAAGTTTTACCCCAAATGGGCTCCATATTTATAAGAAGAAGTAGCCATAACAACAATAAGTTATTTATTAATATCCTAAACAACAATTTGATATGGAATTAACAGCTTTTTTATTTATTTACTAAACATAATTTGGTAAAATTACAAAATGTGCTCTACCGAACCCTTTGTGGATTAGAGGCATGTTGTTATGTGTATGTTAATTGAATTTTAAAAATTCTGGCTCATAATTTAAATCTGAGAAAAAGATGAAAACCTACACCTGTGTAAATCGTCGTGGTTTCTACCTGCCCACAGCCATTTCCCAGCAGTAATTCAACATTTTCCGAATTCGCAACGTTAAAAATTTCGTGGAAATGGAGCTATGAGAATAAATTGAAATCAGAGCTATATCGTAATCGCGATGTATTGATCGGTATACGTGCTGGGAATAACTAGGTATCGTTTGCGATACGTCTGGTAGCTGTATCGGTTTCATAGACATGTATTTGGAATGGATATTTTGAATATATGCATGGAAGTTGGGTATTTTATATTATTTTATGCCCATCCCCCATTACATGGAAGAAATGGGATTTAAGAAAACCTGCCGAAATGTTGGTTTACTATAGCCACGTCTCTGCCTAACCCCACGGGAATCACACACGTGATGTTATATGTATAACCATTAATTTCATGATTTTAGAATAGGTAGAGTTGGTCAAGTAACTGCAGCCCGTAATGCGCAACTTGTAGACAACATCTGGGTAATTAATTGGTTAGGTTTAGGTAGTTGACTACCAACTTAAATTATCCGGATTTTCTGATAATAACTATCATTCTTTAACTACTTTAATTGTTTTTGACTTATTGCCCCAATGAGTTATTTATAAACAAATAATTTCACAAAGAAATGTTTTTTTTGAAGAAGAAAAGAAAAAAAAACCGGCCAAGAGCGTGTAGGGCCACGCTCAGTGTAGGGTTCCGTAGTAATAATTCTTTTTTTGTTTGAAAAAAGATACGTTCAGGATAATAAAATATGTAAACGAAGTTAAAAAAAATGCTTGCATATACGATTATACTACAAACTTAGTCCAGAAATTATTTTGTACAACTTTTTGTATTTTTTGTCCAAAAACTGTTTCCATCCAAGTTCAAAATGATTTTCCTAGAAAGTCCTTATAAAGTTCTACTTTTCAGTATCAGTGATAACCTGCAGTACGTCTAGTCTCCCGATGGAAGAAGGGAGATGGTGGAATCAGCTCGTGGAGCTCCTGTGCACACTCTCCGAAGTACAGTCTGTAGAAGACCGACAGACATGCGACTTTGCGACGGTGGGCCAGGCTATGTAGCTTGATTTATGTTTTTGATGGGATTGTTTTAACACAGATTTAAACATTACAGTTTAATTTTACCAGTATTTTACACGGAGGGACTGCATATCTGACCTCCACATCCCAGCTAGTATTGGGCAATACGTGTACGATACCCCTTGGTAAGACTAGTTGTCGGACTATCAGGCCACTGGCTTAAACCACCTAATTCTTGTATATCAAATTACTAACACGAACACCGCCCACAAACACAGTATGGCCATGTTTGTGTCGTAGTCAATGTGGTCTAATTGCCCTACATCTACATTCAACCTCCTTTTTCAGGTTTCAATTTTGGCACAGCTTTATTTTTTTAATATTAAATTAAGCTTGGTACCTTTTCACACCTAAGGTCGTTTTTGTTGGAATAATTTAATGAATAAAAAGTTGGTTCCAGTGATATAAGTCCTGAGATGAGCTCTCGGCACATTATGGTTGTGTGAAAAAATATGAACAATGGGTTGGTTTTTAGTCAGTAGAAGTCTGACACTCCCTTCCGCTCTGCCCAAGAGCGGGGGGGGGGGGTTATTTGATGATTTTCCATCCAACAAAAAAAAAAATGATACCTATTTTATGTTGTACTAGCTTTTGCCAGCGGCTTCGCCAGCGTGAAAATGACGATTTTCCATACAAACTTTCATCCCCTATTTAACTCCCTTAGGGGTTGAATTTCGAAAAATCCTTCCTTATTCCTTGTCTACATTATAAAGGGAACCTCTGTGCAAAATTTCAGCTTTCTAGGTCCAACGGTTTGGGCTGGGCGTTGATGAGTCAGTCAGTCAATCAGTCAGTCAGTCAGTCAGTCAGGACTTCTCTTTTTATTTATATATATATATAGATAGAAGATAGATAGATAGATACCTACGTATAGATTACTCGCAATCTCATCAAACTTAAAAGAGACAGACTCCGTAAAATCATAGGAATTTTAACGGGTCACTGTTCCCTAAACAAACATCTACATAACATAGGTGTAACAGACAGCCCACTGTGCAGAGGATGCATGGAGGCGGAAGAAACGCCAAGGCACGTACTCCTAGAGTGCAGGAGCGTGGCAGATCACCGGGCACAAACTCTACGATCCCCATTAACTCTCCCGGAAGCCTGCAGCAGTCTGGGAAGGCTGCTGCAATTCTGGGACGACCTATGTTGGTTGGAGTAGGTATTCATAAAACATCACGCACAATGGCCCAATCAAGAGGCTAAGTGCGGATAATAGCCCCGTTAAACTAAACTAAACTAAACGTATAGATTGTCACAATGGGTAAACAGGACAATGTTATTCAAATGTAAACAAAGCCAAAACGTTTTCATTTGTGGATTTATTGAACGATCACATTGAAGCGAAGTCCCATGATTCATGTCTCAGAACCTTCTAGTAACATATTGCTATTCATATATCAACATGTCGCCTTAAGCCCGTCATGGTAAGAACAAACAGTGATGACATAAGAGCCACTCCCCAAGGTAGGACAAACAAACATACTCCACGGCTTCACTCGTGCTAGCGTTATATATTCACGACGGTTCTTGTTCGTAGTGTGAGTTGAAGTGGTGAACTTCAAGCGGCCATTGAAGTGTATCTATAGGAATGTTGCTGGATAGTTGTAAGGTTGTAACTATTGACTTTTGTAAATTTTGCGGATTATTGGAAATAGGAATGATTTTCGTAATAATACTGGCTGATGGCGGCATTTTTCCAAAAATCCAGCCTACTCATGACAAGTAGAGCTCAACGGTGATTAGCATGAATGTAATATTTGCCTGAAAAACTTATTAAACTCTACTGTTCATACTCTACTGCTTTAGCTGTGACCCAGTACTTAACAGCAAAGGCTTTGCCATATAGGAAAGGGTCGCCGTTACCGAAATCGGTAAGGTTAGATTGCCTGATATAAACGTTGTTTGCAGATAAATGCGCTGCTTATTAACCTAATATTCGAGCCAGAACAAAGATGCTATCAATTGACCCTTACGCCCTGTTCACGACCTTAACCAATACAACTTGCGGCAAGCGATAACCGCCGCCTTCACTTCTTTCACATCAGCGCCATCGCTCCGTAAATACTCTTAGAGTAGCGGTGACTCAAGCATACAACATTCATTTATTTTCCCTGAAGTCAATAGCTCAATCGCATCTCTCGTGTGCCAGAGGTAAAGTGCATCAATATCAAAAAAGGCTGCGTCACACGAAGCTTCAAATAGAGCCAGTCTGAAACTTAGTTCTCGTCAATCACGAGATTGAAGTCGTTAGGGTTCTTGCGAAAATAGAGTATTATATGTTAGAAAAGAAGTGATTGATGATGATTTCCTTTGTGTTTTATTTTTTTGTTTTGGATGAGTCTGGATTTAAGCCCAGTTGATGACATTAGGCTCGTCCCCTATTTACATGGGGCTTAAACATAACTGGTGAAATGTGGATGTACTAATGGATACTCCTCTGCCTAACTCTTCGATGGTTACAGGCGTGATGTTATGAGTAGGTAAAAGTTAGTCCAATAGACCGTCTGAAATTCGACGGGTGTTAAAGTGAGACTGATCTATCAGTAACTATCACAGAGAATTATATCCGTTGTGACTACAATATTCACTTTTTAAAAACACCCATATTACAGGAAAACCTTTCAGGGTTGTCAAAATAATAACAAAAATCATAATAAAATAATTGACAAAAAGAAAAATAGATTTAGTTCTGTAGGCAAACATTCGTACTAGATGTTAAATTCAATGAGTGGTATGAACTTAGGATTCCATTAAAGGGTCCAGTTTGCCAACAAAATTAACGCCCTTTGAAATAACAGTTAATTTCTGCCCCGACCCCAGTAACCAGACACTTTAACCACCCTGATCCAATCTACCTTTATTTAACCCCTTTTAGATTCCTTAATTTACAAAATGACTGTTCATTTTAATTTAATATACTTGAAACCTAAGCTAATATTGAATCAAACTTTATAACAAAATAGAACATAATCATCGTTCCATGTAAAATACCTACTGGATATACAGCTTTTTTTTTTATCCTTTATTAAAAAGAACCAGGTTCTTAATAATTAATTACAATCTAGCCTACAAGACTAATAAGCAATTTTAATCTAACTTAAATTTTTACGTGATAATTATTTTAAAACAGAATAGTGCTGATTATACTTTATACAAGTCCGTTCCACTTTCTTAGAGTCTAATATTATAATATAAACACTTTGTTCATGTGTTCTAAGAGTGTCATTGTCACTATTATTTCTACATTATTTACACTACACTAATTCAAAAGGTTTTGTTCGTTTTAGCCTTCGCACTATATTTGTCTGGTCCAGCAGCTGAATTGCCTCGATGTTCACATGTTGGTGGAGTCGGTGTTCATGGGTCTCAGCAAATTTTTGGATTATTTTGGTGACGGGTTCCACTTTTAGGTCACGATGGAGGTCATCATTTCTTATATACCAGGGCGCATTAACAATACTCCTGAGTACCTTATTTTGGAATGTTTGTATAATTTTGATGTTGGTCGGTTTAGTACAGCCCCACAGTTGGATGCCATATGTCCATATTGGCATTAGAATATGCTTATATAATAATATTTTATTATGTATCGATAGGCAGGAATTTCGTCCAATCAACCAATACATGTTTTTAAAACGCATGGACATATTATATACAGCTGCATCCGATAAGACTGGAAGCCGAGCACACATACATACCAACATAGTTGGGAAAAGGCTAGGTAGATGATGAGATATACTCGTAGATATAATATTCTACATATTTTCTATAATATATATATTTAGTCTCTCGTACAGGACTAAGTTCGGAATTGATTTATTATGTTTTAAGGCTTATTGTCAATTGTGTACCAACATAGTTGGAAAAAGGCTAGGTAGATGATGAGATATACTCGTAGATATAATATTCTACATATTTTCTATAATAGGTATATTTATATATAATATATATTTAGCCTCGTACAGGACTAAGTTCGGAATTGATTTATTATGTTTTAAGGCTTATTGTCAATTGTGTTTTCTGTGTTATTGTTTTCTGTTTTTTATCAAATTGTGTTGTCCTGTGTGAGACTAATAAATACATTTTCTTTCTTTCTTTCTACATATATAAAGTCTTGAGATGAAGAGATGACGAGAAACAGAGAAGTATGGAAGCAGAAGACATGCTGCGCCGACCCCAAATGAATTGGGATAAGGGCAAGAGAATGGTGATGATGATGATATTATAGAAAGTCTTCATTAAGAAAACATTCTACTTTTTGGTTAACAAAGATTTATGTGTGTAATGGACTTCAGACATCGTTCTTCACTAGACACTCGGCCATTGACAGAGCTAACCAATATCATCTTATTTCGTCAACATAATTTCAAAAGACTATTTAAAAAAGTATATCCGACAAACAACGTCTTTTTGGCAAACGCTAAACGAACTACACTACACAGTAGATCATGATCTAATCTCTGACATAAGAAAGAATATACCTACTTTTTCTGTCACTCCACCTACGTAAACGTTCCCCTTAAGGTGGAAGGAACAAACATCGTCCAAAGCAAACGTTATACCTCACATAGTCGAGTTCTTGACGTGAGTGTGTGTGATAGCTGCGACGAATTAGCTTTTATTTTCTTTTCTTGTGCCATTTACTGGCACGTCGTGTGCCTTTTTATTTTCCGAGAATTCTTGTTCCATCGCACTCAATCTTTAAAGTAATGAGATGTTTCCAGGAAATTGTGAATAGAAAAAAAGACGGAAGACTTACTGGTGGACTTAATTATTAATTTTAATATTGGTGAAATTAATTTGTAACCTGTAGGTAATATTGTCTGGTTTCATCGTTATATAAATGTCAATGGTATAATTCGTATTCCCCGAAATTCGGTAGATCGACGAAGAAGGTCTAATGTAATAATGTTCAGTCTTTCATCGGCTCTTCGATCGGGAATATAATTTCGGGAAACGCCCGATCTTCTCTAACTTAATTTATTATAGAGTACGACAGGAATAGGGGATCGGACTGGGTCAAAATAATATGATTCTGTATAGTCCGTAAGTTAGATTATCGAAAAATATTGAATACGTGTTTTTTGTTTTATCAAATCAATAAAAAATAACGAAGATAAAACGCGTCAAAGATCTTGGAGTGGGGCTTGAAACGTCACTTGTGTCGTCAAAATGTACTATCATATGACGTCACACGAGTTTTCGAAGCACTGTATCGTCTTCATTTTAAGTTTACGTGAAAAAAGAAAAAATACGTGTCCAATAATTTTTGGAAATCTATCTGACGGACTAATTAGTTTTTTTTTGTCCGATCCCCTATTATGATCCGTTACATGTGCCCAACCTAAATTACGTTACTGATAATACAGTACGTAACAATTTTATTTAAATCTCATTACACGTTTTTTCTTAATTACAATTAATTTGCACATTACCACTAACATTTAATTATCTATTTAGTTTACGTAATGCACCATAAAATAATTATGTGCTGAAATAATGAGTTCAAATTGACCTAACAATAGCCAAAATAAATAAGCCTAAACAATACAAACCACGCTAATAACAAAATACCCGGTTAAAATATCATAATAAAGGGGAAACCAACCTATAAATTTATATTCACGTGATTTAGGAAAATCGAAAACACCAGCCTAGTGTAATTTAGGATCAGTCACATGTTAACAGTATCAAGAATATATTATTATAAACGGTAACTATTCACATAATAATCTATGAACATCAATATCATAATCTGATCTACATCTAAATTCTGAACATGACAACACGCGCGCCCTTAATCGACAAAGGGATAGATACAGATGTACCAAATGGTTAAAAGTACCCTTAACAAATCATAATATACTTGTACTCCCCGACATTGCGATATTTATTTTATTTATTACCTTTTTTTTTTGGTGGGTGGGAAATTATCAAATTACTCCTCTCGGGCAGAGCGGTAGGGAGTGTCGGACTTCTACGGACTAAAAACCACTCATGTTCCTGCTTATCCCTTTGTATCGAGGCCGCGGTATCTCTTACGAACAACCCGCAGCCCCGATGGGTACATGGGAACCCTCTAGTTACAAACAAAACACCAATACATGAAAGTATGTAATGACCAACAAAATCCAAAACAGAACCTAACAAACTAACAAATCTTGAATCAGCTGACCGTTTGGCAGGTCGCCAGCACCGCGGGTCGATACAGCCGCGACGACCCGTCTAGTCTAGCCTGCGTACCGACGACTGGTGTTTCCACCCTACTGGCGACCCCATTCGGTGTTTGTAGCCAAGTTGGAGTTTATTGGTAGTTAAATATTTTATTGCTTAAGAGGTGGGTGTTATCCATCTGTATTAGGTACTTTGTTAATAAAGAAAAGAAAGAAAATATATATATAAATACGAACTGTATTACATATTGACCCGTAATGGAAAACTTATTCGTTACATCATCTAACTAATCTATTGAATACTTAATCCTAGGAAAATCCGATTAGTGTAGGGGCTAAGTGTTTGGCTTTCCGAGGGGAGATTAATAGACTCACGGGAAAATATATCTATGAGCGTTCCTTCATTATTTTCCTGCTTCTTGTCTTATCTCACTTGGAATCGGCGCAACACGTTTGTTTTTCCATTTTCTTCCGTCAACCATCACGCTACCATTTGCTTTTTAACCGACTTCTAAAAAAAGAAGGAGGTTCTCAATTCGGATGTTTGTATTTTATTTTTATTTTTTTTATGTTTGTTCGGGCATAACTCCGTCACTTGCTAACCGATTTGAAAAAATATTTTTTTGTTGGAAAGGGTATGCTTCCGAAATGGTCCCATAATTTTATTATCGACATCGGACAACCGGTTTTTGAAATATCAACAAAACTCAAAAAAAACTACATTGTCCACATTGACCCATGAACATGTGAACCACTAAAAAGTGAAAAATAAAAACTTTTCAACAAAAAATAAAACCGACTTTAAAAAAGAAACACAAAAAAGTGCAAAATAAACTTTAAAAGAAAAATCAGTTTCTGAAGTCGGTGGCAAAAAAATGAAATCAAACAAATAAAAGTCACCGACTTCAGAAACTGATTTTTCTTCTAAAGTTTATTTTGCACTTTTTTGTGTTTTTTTTTTAAGTCGGTTTTTATTCCTCCATATCATTCCTCACGCAAAACATACATTTATACTTTGATCTTCTGCTCCCTCCCTCTGGATCCACCAACATTTATATTCATTACTCTTTTAGTCAAATGCAATTCGTCCTTCCTCATCACATGCCGCCCATACCAATTAGCTATTATTCCCTATGACCGCGTTCTTAACCAAGAAATATAACAAATGAAACAGTAATTTTAAAGTTGTTTTGTTTTTGTCTACTTGATACCAGTTTTGGATTCTGCTCAGCGTGTCTCTTTCTTGGATACTTCCCTGTTAGTCGTCATCTCTGTAACTATGCTTAATGCTATCACTTGTTTATATCCAAAACTAAAATATAGAAGTAAAAACTATATTTTGGATTTGCAAGCATGGACAACAATGTTATGCCACTAGTTTTCCAGAATGTGTTACAATTTCGCAATGCCAAACGAATTGCAATGTTGATCGAGGCATTAGTTACATGCAGCGAGGAATAAATTGGCATTCAGACTACGTTGCGGCGCAGCTGTGAGCTTTGACATTTTGAATGGAAACGTACCCTATGTGTGAGTTTTCCAATTTTAACTTTTTCCAAACATATTCCGAGTAGCATTTTCTAGGTGACTGATGCCTGAAAAGAAATACTGTAACAAACAAACAAAGTCGCAGGTCCTGATTGCTGCCGTCGGAGCTGTGAGATGATACCGTGATCTAATTTTAATTTTTACCACCTAAGTTTTTACATGTGGAATGCAATAAAGTATTGAGTATTGAGTATTGAGTATTGACCTCAACACAAAGGGCTAAGAAGGAACATGGGTGGTGTTTTAGTCAATAGAAGTCTGACACTCCCTACCGCTCCGCCAAGAGCGGGAGTCATTTGATGATTTCACACCCTCAAAAAAAAAGGAAAAATTGTCCTGATTCCTTTTGAAGTACAAACATTATATTGTTAAGATAGAGAACGTAACCAAATTCCGATCAACGAAGATAGACACAGCTGGGAGCGGTTGCGACTTTCTTCACCCTCTTTGCAACAATGACACAAAATGCCCAGCAGCTATTACCAACCAGGCTCTTATGGTTATTAGAAATACAACACTTATAACATACTATACTATGCCATACTACACCATAATATGAGCTTACGACCATAATTAATCATAACATCAGGCCTGTAATCCCCGAAGGGTGAGGCAGAGGTGTAGGTACCTAATTGTACACCCATATTTCATATTTCTGATGGAAAAAACCCAATAACACTTTGTCCGGCCTGGCAGTCGAATCAAAGACTTCGTGCGCAGGAGTCGCCCTTGCGATCACTAGAACAACGACGCAACACCCAATTCAATGCCCTAAAGTTATCAAGAACGTTTGCTTCTGAAACTCATTTCTAAAGAAACCAAAGAAAAAACCACTTAACAGTAAAAAATCTTGGACTTATTCTGGCAAATGGAGGTTTTCTCTTAATAAAAAAAACTTTCAATTTATTTGCCTCAAGTTAATTCGTCTCAGCAGTTGGCTAATGTATTTTGTACGCCGTATTTTCAATTATTAAATAAATAAGATTTTTGGCGTTCTATGACTAGGTATTTTTTCAGCAAAGTAATTTTAATAAAGCTTTGATTTTGTGATATTTTAATGAATGCCTTCTTTTCGCAATAAATGAGACAACTTTTATATTTAGTAGGTACAGAATAATTGAGTTACTTATTTTTTGTTTTGTGCTTTCTTACCTCTTCAAGAAATTGTATTGAGTATAAGCGGCTATAACAGTAGAAGGTGGCCAAAGAAACGTATGGTCTTTGTGAAACATGATATGGCTAAACAGGTGACTCATGTCATGATGACTAATAGAGAAGAATGGAAGGAGAAGATTTGATACGCCGACACTTATTGATCGAAGTATCCATCAGCACAATGTTTTGGTTATTTTACATTAAGTGTTACCGCAAATCTTGAATGTTAACCCCACAAAAAACAGTCGTTTCTCAGCAATATTTTTTCCGTGGGGTTACTTACTTTGATGTACATAATACTCGGTTGAAGGTTTTGTGAAAACTCATGTACGTTCACAATGAAAAATGGGTACACGTAAATCTTATTCAGTCCACGGAAACAATTCCAAAACCTACGCTACAAATATCCGAACAAAACGTTTAGAAACATTTACCAAACTATTTGTAACCTTACGTCAATTATTCAAACTATTTTGGATCCCATAACGACATCACAGTATATTTAAATGAATATAGTCGGCCATTTTGGCTTAAACGCGGCCCGTTTATGGTCGAGAATTACCTCTTAAACTAGCCGAAGAGCTCAAACAGGCTGTGAGCATAGTTTTAGTTAAGAGACTAACTTGGAGTGGTGAAATTATTCATAGTTTCAAGTTAATCTTGTATATAATGTTATCCGTCTGGTGGGAATTTAACCTGGGTAACACGGGTAGGGTCGGTATTTAAAAGATTAGGGGAAGGTGATCGTTTTGAGTTTTGTATTTTTTTGAAGTCTCCGTTAGGGAATAGGGGATCGGACAAAAAAAAATTAATTAGTCCATCAGATGGATTTTCAAAAATTATTGGACACGTATTTTTTCTTTTTTCACGTAAACTTAAAATGAAGACGATACAGTGCTTCGAAAACTCGTGTGACGTCATATGATAGTACATTTTGACGACACAAGTGACGTTTCAAGCCCCACTCCAAGATCTTTGACGCGTTTTATCGTCGTCATTTTTTATTGATTTGATAAAACAAAAAACACGTATTCAATATTTTTCGATAATCTAACTTACGGACTAAACAGAATCATATTATTTTGACCCAGTCCGATCCCCTATTGGAAAAATTAAAAGACTGTATTGCGCATGTTGCTTGTACCTACGCGTTGATAGAACGGCTTTTACTTGTATATAATCTTTATGAACGTTGTCTACAGTGCCAAAAGATAGCAATAAGAAAGAATAAAGTAAAACAATACGTTTATTTGACACATGCCACAAGTGACTTAGCATAGCTTAGCTTATCTGCGAAAACTATGGGACTTGGAAGGCCATTTCTGCTGGATGTCCAGCTGTAGGCCCAAATATCGTAAAACTGGAGCCCTGAGACAGCTAAACGGGTACACGACAGACCGAGGAGTGTATGGCTGGAGCTTCCTCACCAATTGGCGAGAAAAGGCACACTGTTAGGAGAAATGGAAGTAATGGTTAACGAGGCTCGGGAGTGGGACAATGCGGGCTAAATAAAAAAACAACTACAGGAACTGTGCCAGCATAACATAATACCCATAAAAGGTAAAAAAACAGGCCTACTGCACAAATAGAAAGACTTCATTATCATAATCACGGCCAACCTTCATTTTACTTAACCATTTCGCGCACCTGCCGCTGTCATGCGCCTTATCTTTCTGTTCTTTCTTTTGTATCAAACTGACCTTTATTCTAATTGCCATAAGGTTTATTTCAGAAGACATTATACATGTAAAAGGACTGTACGGTCAATGTATTAGGGTCAGGTGACAAGTGTGCCAGTGAAGACATAAAACTATGCATCCCTTAGCAACCAGTGAGGGCTGAGGTGTAATGATGCGTGACAGTGTGGAAAGTTTTTTATAGCTTGTGGTAATTTTTTTGGAAATTACTGTTATAAAGCTCAATTGCTTCAAGTACTGATTGAAAAAAAACCGTCTATCGCATAAAATGAAATACCCCAATGATACTATATTCAACCGGTTCCAAGAATAGCTAACAATTTCACAAGAAAAAGTAATATTCTCAAAAATTACTCGAGTGCCTCCCGAACAATTTTAAGCGCCTTTCAAATGAAAGGGTTTCCTCATTATTCCAATCTTCACGCACGAGTGACTTTCGAAGGTAAAATAATCGTTTCGAGTTTGTAATATTGATTAAAAATGTTTTGTTCTCAGATAGGCATCCATTGTAACAGTTCTAAAAGACGGCAGATCTCAAACCGCAATGACAAACCTTAGGATAGCTTTCAAACACTGTTTTAAGCTTTCACGGCTCATAATTAAACTTATACTGTCACTTCTTCTGTGTTTATTAATTATTCTTAACTAGCTGTCACTTAGGCTACGTACGCACTGACAGGTCGATCGTTTAGTGCCTACTTAATGCCTAGCGAGTAGCCTTGAGAGTAGTGAAGTGAAGCGAACGCCCAAGAATTTCACGACCGCTTCGCCACACTGCGCACTGCTTTTTTTGGGACAAGCCACGCTATTCCCAAACCAAGGCAACTTCTGAAGGTCAAAATCAAAAGTGGTGACCACCTGAAAAGCACTGACACAATGAAGCTCGACGAACTCCCAAGGGAAACAATTTAACTGTCTTGGATCCTGCAATTAAATTAATCTGAAAAGTAGGAAAAACATAATTTCCAAATTCCTCCATAACAGCAGGACACAGAACAAAAAAAGACCAAATGGCACTGCGCATTTGTTGCCTTAGCTAGTCTTCTATCGTGTATCGAAGTTGCAAGTAGTGTCGCCGGTTGCAATAATTTTAGACGCTTTTTGTTTGTTCAACCAATGCCTATCGTGCAACGAAAGCACAAAAACACCACAGCGGTTTATTCTCCTTTTGAAATTGTATACGTTAAACCACTTTGAACTTTGTCTTTTCAGTGAAAGACAGACTTTTGAAAAGACGTCAACCGTTGTCAATTCCCTCTCAATTGTGTTCACAACTAGTCATTCGAACTTGTGCCTCTTTTGTAAGTTTCTTCGCTAAAAGTTGGGTGTTGAATTTATAGCTTCATTGATAATTGAATCATTCTTGTAAATTAAAGGATTATTTAACTTTATTAGAAGGGGCAGATGAACTCGTTTGATCCTTGCCCAAAGGTTTTAATAAATGACGCACTTGAAGGTTAGACTTGAAAAGACCTTCCCAGGTGTAGTTCGAAATCGTGATGAACAAGATTCGATACCTCGTGTCTATTGTCATCATCTGGCTAGCCTTTTCCCATTGGTGATGGGGTCGACTTCCAGTCTAATCGGATGCAGCTGAATATCACTATTTCACATAGGGCTCGTTTACGGAGACGCGGGGCGTTGCGCGGCGCGTGCAGAATGCTCTTTTCGTGCTTTTTTATTAATTTATTGAGAGACGAGTCCACCGCAACAAACGCTGCATTTTAAACAAACGAGCGAAAAATCGCTTCTCATAACATCAAATTTTGAAATCGTTAACTTTTTCATACATTGCCATGTGTTTGAAATAAAAACGATGCACGCGCCGCGCGACGCCCCGCCTGTAAGTAAACATGCACATAAAGCGGCTGCCTATCTAACCTCCACAATCCATTTAGTATTGAGTAATATGTTATCCTAAGACTGGTTGTCAGACTTTCGGACCATTGACACCTGTACCGATTGTCAAAGATCTTCAAATGAAAGGAGGAACCTACGGCTTAATGTGCTTTCCGAGGTAAGGAGGTAACTCGGAATGTAACCGAATAATCTAGGCAAGCACAGCTTAGCCTGAACATCGACCCGAGCGGCTGTTATTATTTAGCCATGAGCTCCAACTGGCAAATTGGGTTTAACGAAAATATCGAATTCCACCATACAATCAACCCTTTCAATATCTTAAATAATAATATAACTTTCCTTGTCATAAAGTAAAGCCGCAACGGAAACTATATGTTAAGTGCGTCAAGTTCTTAATGCAGTAACTACTTAACTAAAAGGTTTTATATTGCCACCTGAGTTTTAACTTAGCAAAGTGTTTTCTTACACTCACATGTGGAAAATAACACACAGAAACCTGTTCAAACTAAAAGGAAAAATAATTTCAGCACAAAAATCCAATGTCACAGCAAAAATAAAATATGAAGGTAAGTAAATATTTTTCTGACTAACATTTTACGAATGAAAAACGTTTTATGGTGCGAGTGTAAATGTAACATTTTTAACAAAGACAAAACCAAGGAGGCTTTATCTTCATAATAAAAATTCGCTCAACGTTCGCTAAAATTAGACCCTCTACATCGTGCGTAACTATGTGGAAACCATTCACGTACCATCGCAGGCGATAGAAATTCATGCTACGTATGTTGTACAAAGTGCTATGACGCTACGCCGTAGCGCTACGAGCTACGCCGTAGCGACCTTTCCTTGTAAAGAAAATAGGTCAAGGGTGACTGCTGAATACCGACATAGCTCGCAGAATATGCAAGTTGAAGTGGCAATGGGCAGACCACATCGCTCGAAGAACAGACAACCGATGGGGAAGAAAGGTTCTCGAGTGGCGACCACGAACCGGAAGACGCAGCGTTGGCAGGCCTCCCACCTGGTGGACCGACGACATCGTGAGAGTCGCGGGCAACCGGTGGATGCAAACGGCAGGCTGCCGATCTTTATGGCGTTCTATGGGGGAGGCCTTTGTCCAGCAGTGGACGTCTAATGGCTTATGATGATGATGATGACTCTGAATGGAATGTGGGTTCTGTATTTTGTTGAGAGAAAATTAAATTAAACTTGTTTGTTAGATTAGATTGGTTCTGACATTGTTTGAAAACAGGTAGGTTCTGATGTGACAAGGGCAGATTTTCCAAATCAATTAATAGTTTGTTAAATTAATATCATTTTGCAACCTTGTTCAAAGAAAGCCATCTGTATACTGTATAGTAATATTAGCTTTTGGTTTTTGTTCGAAACCTTGTCTTCTTTTGAACAATATGCCAAAACTCTGTCAGTACAATAACTCACAATAATAATACTTAAACAAATTATTTGAAACATCAAAACGAAAACTGAATTTTAAAAAAGGTTATGAAGCATAAAAATGCTAATACACCGCCTCGAGATATAATTCTGAATGGCATTTTTATGGTGGCGTCGCTTCAGTTATTGCTATGAGCTATATTGCTCAGGTTTGTAGACACGAATAAAATTTTGTCTGAAAACCTGTTTAATGACTATGTAATAAGCTTCCATTTTGTCTGATTCCCTTTACTTTGAAAAGGGAACATTTGAGTCAAAGTCAAAGTCAAAAATATTTATTTCAAGTAGGCCAGTAACATGCACTTTTGAATAGTCGAATTAAACTAACTGCGGCACTCAGAGATATCCAACGATTACTCAAGCCGCCACCCAGCAAAGGCCTGACATAGTTTTGTATGACAAAACCGCCAAAAGCCCTTACCAAGCGACGGCCCAAGCAACCACTGAAGCTCTCCGAGTGCGGCAGTAAACTACTGAACTAATAAAGCTAAATAAACTCAGCTATAACAGTCCCAGTCACAAGGCATAATAACTAGTGAGTGTACTGTAGTTGCCCATTCCAAAGCGTTGGTCTCATGAGAAGAATGGGAATGAGACCTTGCTTTCTTGCATGCTTTGTTTGGAGGGTGGGAAATCATCAAATGATCCCACTCTGGGTGGAACGGAAGGGAGTATCAGACTTCTACTGACTAAAAACCTTCCTTCCTTGCCCTTTGTGTCAAGGCCGCGGTATCTCTTTCGTACAACCCGCAGCCCTGACAGATTCCCTGCATGCTTCATGTTCCCATTTCTACCTTGCAACTACACGTGGCAGTTTTGCGATAGAAGCAGGTATTAAGCTCGACCAAAGTTCGTTGAAGTGCACGCTCATAGTTTCTGAAACTAGCACAGACATGTGTACCCCCTCCACTCCCCCCTTCTGTGTTTAATCTCCCGGTACTGGCAACCGACTACTGACGCGGGAAATATCCGGTAGTGGGTCGTGACGCTGTAATAGAAGATACCGGTCATTCGTTTTAATGGTATCTACTAAACCTCTAGGTCAGCAGTAAAATGTTGGAAAACACATATAAATCAGTAATTATCATATCACAAATTTTGCAACATTTCGTTGGTAGAATTTTCCCACACTCACTTTTGCTCTGCCCAAGAGTGGGAGGGGTTATTTGACGTACCAAGTTAACATTTACTTAAGACATAAGCGATTTTCCCCTCTAGAATACCACTAAATTCTAAAGGGGGAAATCACTTTTCACTTTTGACTGGCCTGTTGGTCTAGTGGTTAGTGACCCTAACTGCTATGCCGGAGGTCGTGGGTTCGATTCCCACCCAGGACAAATGTTTGTGTGATGAGCACGATCATTTGTTCTGTGTCTGGGTGTAATTTATCTATAATATGTATGTATTTAGAAATATATAAGTATGTTTATCAGTTGTCTAGTACCCATAACACAAGCTCTGCTTAGCTTGGGACTAGATGGCGTTGTGTGATAGTTGTGGAATATTATTTATTATATTATTATTATTACTTTCATAATCCGTACAAAATATCGTATTATAAAAAAATAAAACCGACTTCGACAAAAATAAAACACAAAAAAGTGAAAAATAAAAATCAGCTTCTGAAGTCGGTGACTTTTGTTTGTTTGATTTCATGTTTTTGCCACCGACTTCAGAAGCTGATTTTTATTTTTCACTTTTTTGTGTTTTATTTTTGTCGAAGTCGGTTTTATTTTTTGTAAAAAACGTTTTTATTTTTCACTTTTTAGTGGTTCACATGTGCTTACCCCTTCACAACGTACCGGCGTGATGTTATGTTATGAACTGGTGTAAACAATAGACAGACATGAGATTTCAGCAATCCCAGTCCATTTGCTATCATATAATGAGGAGTTCCGTTGTCTATCTCCGAAGTTCTTCATCAGATGTTCACCAAATAGTTTTTATAACCTTTGTAGTGAGTACAGGCGTGATATTATGTTGTGTGATGGCGTAAACAATGCTTAGATATGCTATAGCATCCAAGAGTTCCCCCGATTTCTACAAGATCCCATCATCAGATATTGAAATGGTGACAATGGGACCACACGGGAAGCACCAGCTTTCAAATGAAAAAAGAATCATGAAAATCAGTTCACCCAGTCGCAAGTTATGAGTGAACAAACATAAAAATGTTCGTTCCGTATGGTGTCGGACGCTAAGAATAGCACCATCCCATATCTTCCCGTGGGTGTCGTAAGAGGCGACTAAGGGATGTACCAGAGAATGGGCAGCAGCGTTCTCTGTGCTTTTTGTATCGACCGTACTGCGATCGCCAACCCGCCTGCCAAGCGTGGCGATTATGGCAAACCCCCCCTAAGCAAAAATTACACTTAGGGGAGGCCTATGTCCAGCAGTGGACGTCTTTCGGCTGAAATGATGATGATGATGAAACATAAAAAAAAAAAAAAAAAAAAAAAAATACAGTCGATTTGATAACCTCCTCCTTTTTTTGAAGTCGGTTAAAAAGGAAGTTTAGTCTTTCAAGTGATTGAATTTAGGCCTAGGGCTAAATTAAAAGCTTTTACGAGAATCTAACCTTAGTTCTAAATAATTAAATTCGTTAACAACCAAATAATCTTCATTCAAATAACCCCGTTTTTAAACAAGACTTTATAAATACTTTCTCCCAGTCTATAAACGCGACAGCCATACAAACGACTCCATTCAAAATAACGACTACACTTCACTACTAAATTAAATTCCTACCCTCACCCTTTGGCATAATCAAGTAAAAAGGAAGGGTACACCATACTTATGCAAACTCAACCCGCAACAAACAAAAGAATAAAAGGTTTTCTTCAATAGAGGAAAGGAAGAGGCAGTCAATCACTTGAAAGAAACTATAACCTTCTATAATATTACTTTTGGTTAAGTTTGGGGAAATTCTGCAAAGGAAAGGAGCCAAATTTCGGATTATTCTTGATTTATAGGTGTTTTCCGACTTCTTACTGATCCAGAGGTAATGTCTTCAAATTAAAGTAGAGAAGACTGAAACTAATGAACGATTTCTGTCGTACATTGCCCGTTGTCGGTAGATTAAACACAGAAATAATATTTATGCCTTTACAAGTTTCAGAATTTATGAGCGTGTATTTCAACGAACTTTTTTAGAGCTTAATACCTGCAACTCGCAAAACTGCCAAAGTACACGTGCAGGACTGAAATGAGAACATGAAACACGCGCGAAGCAAGGTCTCAAATATTCACGTTTCTATGAAACTCTTTAAAAATAGCAACAGGGGGCAACTTCGCCCTCTGCGAAAACGTTTTGCTTCCAGAATTGTACCTTTAACTTACATAAAATAACGCCTGCAATCTCCGAAGGGTTTGGCAGAAGTGTACCTAATAGTATACTTTATACTTTACCAGCTGACAGCGTTGAGGAGGAGTTTTTCGATGCCCTTTTATAGTTAGTTTGTTTTTAGGTTAGTTTAGTTTATATAATTATTTAGTATAGTCTTACATTTATAAATACCTGTATTATTAGAAAATATATGAAATGGTGACATTCAAAATTATGAGAAAAAAATATTTTCAAAATTACAGAATAAATATACTCACATTCATCGCCAGTAATATTTTAATCCTATGTAATACAGGGCGGGCTATTTTCGGGTACAAATTGAGACTACGTGGCTGCTACTGAGAACCCAATAACATTTTTTGAGCCGAAAATCGACCCAGGACCTATATACGGTGGGTATAGAAAATCGACCCAGGACCTATATACGGTGGGTATAGAAAATCGACCCAGGACCTATATACGGTGGGTATAGAAAATCGACCCAGGACCTACATACGGTGGGTATAGAAAATTGGTAATACACGAACGGACTAGACATGCTACTTCACATTAATCATTTGACCTTCTTACACGTGGACTGACTTTCTAAAATTAATCTATCACGATTCTAATATCCAACTAGTAGTTCAACTTAGTTCGTGAAACGTGTACCAAGCCAAGTGATTTCTACTTCAACGAATTAAATGTATAGAGAAACTGAGATGAAGCGATTTACGGAGAAGAATGGAGAAGTACAAATAACACGAACGTTTGAAGATGAGTCTATTTACTTGTCTGTGTGCATTGCAAATTGATTTTTAAAGTCGATACTGTCTTATGATACTCCGGAAAGTACGATTTCATCTTGAGAATGCTTGAACGGTGATATTGTTACCTGGTTATGTGCCTGGACAAAAGACGTCTTAGGGTGTAATGATGATGGTAGGAAGGCAAACGTCTCAAATTGTCACAGTATTAAAAAATGCTGTAAGGGTGTCCCACGTAAAAGGGGCGGGGTGGCTAAGTAGGTACTTGAACATATCTCAAGAATTTATCCTTACTGCTTTGGCCTATGAACACGTTCGTGTATTCAAATCGCTAGTCTAAATTATTCATAACTCAGTCCTTTCTAAAGAAGTGCCAGTACGCTCTCTTAAACGAGCCTTAAATATTGAACAAGTTTAAAAGTCGCATCAAAATCCGTTTCGAAAGCAAAAATGTTGCGAAAAGTTTCCTGAAACCTTGAGAATAAATTAAGTACCCATCATATTTCACATAAAATGTATAAATCAGCACAAATGTCTGTATTACCGCGTGTTTCTTCTAAACTGTGCTATGGATTTTCATGTGGTTTTACGATCATTTAGATAATTCATTCAGGAATGATTATGTGTTTTAATAAAATATTAAAAATGAATATTACTTTACACATAATGAAGAATTGCAATCCTCAATCAATCAAGAATGTATTCATACATGCAAAGCAGAGATGGGGAAGTAGTATATAAACAAATCTTCCTTATTTTAACATTTTACCGAAATAAGCAACACCTCCAGATAATAACTACTCTCCTTAATAACTTCTGGAAACAGGCCAAAACCCACTCCAGACCAAACACGGCCTGAAATGCAAAAATAATGTACCTATAAAACCTAACTTGGGGCGTAAGTCCATATATTAAGAAATGGTAATGTCCCAACACGACACCCCGGGATTTTCCACGGAATATTTTAAGAAGTGATTCATGCAAGCCTCGTCAATTTCATGACCAACATAAGCAAATTTATGGCGGTATTAAGTGGGCAGTCAATTGGGAAATAGAGGAGGATTTCCTGAAAATTTTCCAGTTTATGTCACTAGTTTAGCATTAAATAAACAGTCAACAGACAGTAGTCCCAGAGGTATTTGTTCTCATGTTTGAGCAGCTTGATATATTATTTTGAACTGTTTTGATGAAAATAACTGTTGTTTTTTTTTATACTGTGGTCATCGTCATTTGCCTAGACTTTCTCAACGATGTTGGGTCGGTTTCCAGTCTAGCCGAGTTCGGTACTGGATAATATGATACCCTTTGGTAAAACTGGTTGTCAGACTTTCTACTGACTACTTGTCACGACTATCAAAGATCGTTAAATGACAGCCAGGACCAACAGCTACGTCAGCACAACACGAAGTTAATAAACTTTGTATCGAACTTTGATTTAATGTCAGGAGTATCTATAACAGAACCAAAATAAGTTATAAACTTGTCATCAAAAACCTTATAATATCTACAACAAAAAAGGCAAAGGTCAAGTTAATAAACCGAACTTTATTTCAGTAAAAATATGTACGCATATATGCCGTTACTAAAGTACATAGTAATAAACCCTTTATCAACGTTGCCTTATGACAAAAAAATATCAAAAAGAATATTTTGCCTCCAGTCACGAACAGAATTCAGGACAAAATAAAAATGGCCGACCAGATCACAATGGAAGGCTGCTATTGTCTCTCTCGGGATGATATTTGTCACAGGCGAGCCGAGATAAATGCAGCGAGACGGAATAAATGATGCTGTTTCCTTTTGCCATCATTACTGCGGGTATATAATGTGGCTGAGCTGTATTTGCGAAGAAACAAACGAATGGTGGAAATTTTGAAAACAATCGTAGCTGTGAAATATTTCGGTGTTTGATAAATGAATCAATATTAGATATTTACACATGGCAACAACACGCCTGTAGGTGTACCTTATAGTACACCCACATTACGCCAGTTTTTTTGACTCATGTAATAGGAGATTAACCTATACCTAGCCATCAAGCGGGCACAAATACTCAAACTCTATGGCAGCTACTGAGAATTCTTGGTGAAAAAAAAAGGAATAACACAATGCCCGAACAAGGAATCCAGAACCTTTTGCTCATCAGTAGTGCTTGCGACCACTAGGCCAACGAAGCTGCGTAATAAATCGAGGCCATTTGGTGTTCCAAAAACTGTTACAACACCGAATTCAGTGACATTATTACAAGTACCTGGGCGATCGAGCTCTGCTCGGGTAAGTGAGTGAGTGTTCCCAGAAAATAGACCTAACTAGATCGATTTTTCGCCCTCGTAAACAGCTTTATTGCAACTTTCATCGAAAAAGTTTTTTTAAATAAATGGGCCTTCTCTTGATTTCAGTCTTAGAATGGAACGAGGTCAAGCCATTTTCGGGAACGTAATTACAAATTCACAAATATTGCTCAAATAGGTACTGTTATTGGATAATCTAGATGATTCACGAAATAACAGCGCATCGACACGTGTTTGCTAGCCAACTTTCAGAATGCAAGGTCATTATTATCTAACCTACTAAAGAGCATAATATTATGGCATGTAGGTACCGATTACCTTACCGATTATAGACGATAAAATTGGCACCTACGTAGACCCATATTTAACAGCTAAACCAACTCATATAATTCGGTTATCCTAATTAAATCTCTGATTAATTTGTTGCCGAATTTCATCAGTTGTGATTGGCAAGCCGAAATAATTAAATGATAACCAAGAAATTCGAATTTCCTGCCATGAAAACGTAACAAGAGATTTATAATTTAAAGGGATTTAAAACCGGGTGTTAAAATGTACGAGGTAGGAGTTTTAAGTCGTTAGGGTAGCATCGAAAATAATTTGACTGTGTTCCATCACGAATTGTTGCCGATACTGGCCTGCGTTATTTTAATTCGTAATTAAATAATAACAGTCACTCGGGGCGATCTACAAGTTAAGCAGCGCTTGCATAGGTTGGTCCGTGGATGGGTGGTCAGCCATTGTATACAGAGTTTTCTTCGTGCCTCAGAAAGCACTTTAAGCACGTAATTTGAAGATCCTTAACAGTTTCCCGAAAGGCTGACAGCCAGGCAGTCAGAGGACAGATAGTCAGAAGTTTCATGTAAGATGATGGTATTCAACTGCTTCTGGTTAGACTGGAAGCCGACCCCAACTTAGGAAAAGACGTTATTAAACCACCCGAATATGGCGGCGCTTAAGAGGGTATTGTTTTTAACTGAATGACGTAACAAAAATACTTTTGTCCATATTGTTTGGAATCAACTAATGCGAAAGAACGATAAAAGAGATTAAGGCTCTAACCTACTTAGCCTCGAATGGTAATGTCGCACTCAATACGAATGGCGATAGACGATTTTTATTGGCGAGATTACTACATCTACGTACCAACTTCTCTTGGATAAGTTTACTTTGAGTACCGTTCTAACTCATTTCACGTGTCATTCGTTTATACATATAGTTATTAAAAATTTTGCTACTTAAATACATAAACTCACGCCTTCTTCGCATGGGGGTCGACAGAAAAGAAAGAACGCCACCTACTACGATTCGTCCACGTTCGGTTGCGAGTATTACGGGCCTTTTCTGATATTTTAATTTTCGTTTTAAAAACTACTCGATAGCTATTTACCGAGAAAATCCGAAAGACATAATTTAATGCAAGTGACGAAGATGAGAGTATTAGGGACCTTTTCTGGTATTTTACAAGTGTTTGAAAGAGACGAATAAAGCTTTGTATCTGGTCCATGCTTTGACAAAAAAGTAGGTAAGTATCTACTGAAATAGATTCTATTGTTCAATCTCGAAAATCGTCATTTCGTGTTTCATTCCGTATTAAAAATGTCTGGCATTTTATTATTACTCTAGAGCAAAATTAACAGAGGTAGCGAATATTTGCTTCGGTTGATAAAATATTACTCTGAAAATAGTAGCGAGAATATTCAACGTAGTTTGTTATGCCCACAGAGAGCAATATTGCAGTGCAAAGCCGCCGAGACTGTTTTCTTTGCACTTGAAACATATTGAAATATGAAAGCGGAGCTTATATCAATATTCCATCACGAGCTTCTACTGTGAGAAACAATATAAGTGTGAGGAAAGGGTAATATGGAACTAGGTATTTGAGTAACAAACAAAATACGGAGAAGGCTCTAGTATCTACAGTATGTGCTGATGAAAACAGCGCTGACACCACCGTAATTTATCTATAATATGTATGTATTTAGAAATATATAAGTATGTTTATCAGTTGTCTAGTACCCATAACACAAGCTCTGCTTAGCTTGGGACTAGATGGCGTTGTGTGATAGTTGTGGAATATTATTATTATTATTATTACCTTAAAAAGTAACTGAGATGGCTAATATGCTGTGTAATAGAGGAATCAAACAATTTAGTATGAGCCTACCACAAAAACTAGAAAGGCTGGCATTTCTCACAACATAACACAAAAAAAAACAGAAATTTAAGGTATAACGTTAAAAACAGTATTTCTTAGATCTAAGTCAAATCGAGTTCAACCATGACTGTGTTGCAGGCGATTGGAGACAACGGTGCAAATATAGGCATAATTACTACCAACAAGTTCATCTGCTTGAGATTTTTAAATAAAGCGCATAATTATGTTCATACTTACTTTCCTAGTTTTATCTACAAAAACTAAAGCACTTACCTTAACTCGATGGAGAATGGATAAACTTGCACCAATAATCAAGTTCAGTACGCTCAACTCCCCACACTAGAGCTCCTACAAAAGCTTTTAACTGCATGTTGACGCCATGTAATCTAATCTGTGCCTCGTCTATCGGTATCAGAAAATGGATAACATTATACAGCCAATATGAAGTGTTTATTAGCAAATATTCTGTCGATAATAAAGGGATCCCACAATGTGGAACAAAAACCTGGCGAAGGCCGCAGGAATAAAAAAACTGGCCAAGTGCGAGTCGGACTCGCACATGAAGGGTTCCGTACCAAAACGGTATGCTATAATAATTTATACAATTTCTTCTACGGGCCAATGAAACTTGACCTCTAGATTGTATAGGCGCTCATACGATTCAGGGACCAAATTATATTGGTTAACTGCTGTTTCCATCTGTTGTTTCCATCCAAGTTCAAAATTATTTTCCTAGAAAGTCCTTATAAAGTTCTACTTTTCAGATTTTTTTCATATTTTCTAAACTTATGGTTCAAAAGTTAGAGGGGGGACGCATTGTTTTTTACTTTTGGAGCGATTATTTCCGAAATTATTGACATTATCAAAACATGATTTTAGTAAACCCCTATTCATTTTTAAATACCTTTCCAACAATATATCACACGTTAGGGTTGAAATTTAAAAAAAAATCACTTCCCACTTTACATATAGGGGGTTATCCTAATAAAACATTTTTTTCCAATTTTTATTTTACCACTTTGTCGGCGTGATTGATACACATATTGGTACCAAATTTCAGCTTTCTAGTGCTAACGGTCACAGAGATTAAGCGAGGACGGACGGACGGACAGACAGACATGGCGAAACTATAAGGGTTCCTAGTTGACTACGGAACCCTAAAAAGCACCAGTCCACTTGGTGAGCCTTTGGAGACGCCTATGTCCAGCTGGTCAATAAAGGGATACTATTATTCAAAATTAAAATTATATTATAACGTTCCTCCTTTGTAACCGAGCGTTTTGCAAACTACAATAATTGCAAGTTACATCAATCAGTGGTTCTGGTTAACGGCGAGATCGGTTGTCATGGCCACGTGTTTGCTCAATTCATGTTTTCCGAACCAAATGTCAAGCCAACCTGCTGGATAATTGAGTGCAACATACAAACAACAGCAACGCCTCTTGTTTTGACAGTTAAACAACATTCATTTCATTACTTACTTGAGCAGACGAATTTTATAAATCGATAGAATTCCCTTCAAAATCCTTCGAATTGTGAAATCGTGTTACGAAATTGACGCAGACTTCAATAAAAACGCCGACATTTACATCCAATGTCAGACTCAACTTCGAGATGAGAAAGATATAACACGACCAAATAACACCAAAACAAAAGCATAAAGCCGATAGTTCATAAAGACATCCAGCTTATATTTCAGTAGCTCAAAAGAATAGTTTCATTTCAGTAAAAGAATTTCACGATACTGTGCCTGGTTATTATGCTGGCAGCGTACGATCCGACAGAGGACCAGTGAGCCGAGCTAAGCTGCCTGCACAAAGCCAAGCTGGCCGTAAAGCCTTCAGCAAAAGGCGCCTTGCTCGCGATGGTAAAGGAACAAAATAAGTACCTACGTCTATATTTTTGCAATTTACTGCGACTTTAAACTTGACTATGATATTAGAGTAATCCGGTTATTATGAAGGTATCTAAACTTTGCTTGATGATGAACAGCTAAATTTTGCACCTATAACAAGTGACAAGAGACAAGTGCTCAAAATCTAAAAACGAAAAACAAAAAGTTCGTTTTTGTAACCTCCATAAAAAGAACCGATTGAGGGAAATGAAGCAATAGATTACAAGGCATAAATCTCTTTTTTCACCAGCTGACCCTAATTACGTTTAATTCCAAAGATAGTGTGACAATAAATCCAGGTGTTATCAAAGCTGCTGACTTCCCTTCGTCCCTCGAGACCTTAAACCGGTGTAATATTTCGAATACCTTCTATTTCACCTGATTAATTTGGCCCCGGCCTCGAGTTTCAAAGGTCTAATGTTTCCCAAAGGACATCCAAGCTTTGATTTATTAGCGAAATGTCGTTATGAATCGGGGCTACTTCGTTTGGTATCTAGCTGATATTAGAGGTTTTTAGGATAACGAGTTCATTAATACCCACGAACAACCTACACGGATTCAGGGTCGCAACCACATGGCCAAAAGGAATTCAGGCAGGCACTTTATTTAGGCAAATGTTTTTCATTTCCACTGGTTACAAAATGTAAAAGATAATATCGAAATGTACCAAAAAATCAAATATTTTGCGCCCGATAAATATATAATTTGTTTTATTACTCTTCCACAAATAAAGACATGGAACAAGTCGGTATACGAGTAAACCCGCGTAATAAAATATGGCCTTTTTTCTCTCACAGGGAACCCCGTGCTCCAACGTTGTAGGCTAACTGAATATATATAACTTATTCTATCTTTTTCCACAATTTACCGCAATTCTGAATTTCTAGAAAGCTTCCAGCAACATGTTAAACGTAAGCAGTTCGGTAAACTTGCACTAGCATATCTAGATTGTACTAGAATCGCAAGAACAACACTTCGAAGAAAACTTAATTAGGTACTATTTCCACAGTACGATTTCAATGAGTGTCTACTGAGATTTTTAGAACAACTGCTCGTTACAAGGAAATTATAGATACAAGAACAGGTAAAATGTTTTATTTTTGCTTTTTCTTTCTTTTTTTTCTCTATAGGTATAATGCTGCTTTAAGCACTAAACGGTACGATGAACTCCTATCTTTATAGTCCTTAAGGAAACCACGTACAACATAAAACGTACACTATAAAATTCACTCTTAAGTACGGCTCTCATCGAGTCCTACGAATCGTTATAAGCAGTTCATAAAATGACAATTTAATCTCAGCAAGCCATCCCTTTTACGATGAAAATCGGTAATCGAATTGGGGGAAAACGATTTTGTTCCGAATATAATCTCGGATCGAATAAGGTTGTGGTGTTACATCGATTGATGTATCGATATGAGTTTCAGGGATAACGGAAAGGTGAGATTAATGAAAGTGGGAGAGCGGAATGGAGGACGGAATTTCAAAATGAAATTTTTGGTCGTTGTCGAATTGAGTAGAATGATCAAACAAATTAAATATTAGATATTAAATACAACCCTTTTGTTACAATAAAATACATTCAATACCTAATTACCTAGGGCTCCTAGAATTGTTAGTGAACCGACTGATGTATTGATATGAGATGTTTCAGGCATATCGCAAAGGTGGAAAGTGGGAGGGGAATGCCGAAAAGAATTTTAATTTGAACACTTTTAGTCGATGTCGCATTGGATAGAAAGTTTAATGGAACTGTCACGTTCACGAATGGTCAAACAAATGTATTAACTACCCCCGTCCCTTTTGTTAAATGAATCAATTTCTAAAGCCTGGAATTCCAAGGCTCGTAGAATTGCTAACGGATTGGATTGCTAACTATCTACGTTCCAGTAACTGTAACTACGTGTAAATTGTTAATAAGTAATGTGATAGATGTGGGATGGGTAGCGAACATCAATCAATAAATGACGTGTCGTCCTATGTAAACCCATTAGCAGCGGGCGGTGCCATAGAACTGATTGAATGTTTGCTAACGAACCACTAACAACTAGTCGTATACATATACGTATAGATATACCTATAGAAAAGAGAATAGCCTTCACAAAAAATTACAAAGATAGTCTGAAAGTGGAGCCGGCTAATGAAAAGTTGTGTGGTAATCAGTTGTCGCGGTATGGACACGTGATGCGAAGGAATGAGGAAAATGTTGAGTATGAATGTGGATGGAAGACCAAAGAAACGATAGATGGACTGTGTGAAGGATGATATGGCTAGAAAGAAGGTGACTGCTGAGATGACGAGTAATAGAGAAGTGTGGAAGAAGAAGACATGTTGTGCCGACCCCAAATAAATTGGGATAAGGGCAGGAGAACTAATGATGATGAAAGAAAAAAGATAAATTTCTAGATTAAAGCCCGAAAAAAAACTCTATATAAACAATTTCAAATCGTTTAACTGTAAGTCAATTATTTATTAATTTGTGGTGCAAGTGAATTCATGTACAACTTTTCTTGGTCAGAATATTCCATTATAATTTCTGGACTATTGTAGATTCCGTGCTGTGTAGCCATTATGATTCCAGATCAGGACTGCCCGGCTATTCGTGATGTCCGGACATTCGTAAACATCCCACGTGTGTAATCTTGTTTTTGGGGTGACTCAATAGCCCCACAGCTCAGAGTTAAGGGGATAGGCAAGCTTGCGGCGAAACCGCACATTGCATGGTCCTTTAAAAAGTTATTTATTCAACATCTAATACAAGTAGTTCAAGTTCCATTAATATCAACTACTAAAGATGCCTAGGTCTCCACATGATAAATAAGAAATGTCGCCGAATAATCTAACATAGTTTTTCAATGCGGCTACCAACTTAGCTTTAGAAATCGTATTCTAAAGTTCAATGTATTAGAATGTCTGCAGTGACTTGAAAAGGCACGCAACCGTCAAGCTGAAAGCAGCTGAATCCGAAAACTAGTTAACGTATATATTATGTATAGTTAAAACTTTAAATGCTGTGTTTTTGGTGCAAGCCCATTAATATTCAATCCGTAGAAATAGCTAGAAACGAAATTAAGTAACCGTTACATTTAAATTATTGAGATAGGTTAACAGATTTATGTTCTGACATTGAATGCAATCCGGCGTAACAGCCAATCGATGCAGGTTAGCGCGCAGTACATCTCAAAAGCTAATATCATAGCAACATCTGACATATATAAGTGAGTATGCATATAACATCAATATAGGTAACAATTATGTAACCGCAGACCACTCACGATCAAACCGGTGTCTAGGTCATGTGTGGGCGAAGTGTGCACGGATCGCGGGCGCTAAGCAAACGTGTGCGCGCGGCAAACGCTGCGGCGCAACTGGCAATAATGAGCCGGGCGAGACAGGGTGGCGCCCCCCTCCCGCGGCCCGCTCGCGTCCCGCGCCGCCGCAAAGGTATGTTGGCGCACAAGTGGGACCTCGGACACTGTTGCGGCTACCCAAATGTCTGCATGTTTCCTTTGCTCTAAGTTAACTTTAAATGAAAACATCGCAATAGAGATAAATGTTGACGTTTTAAGCGACATTATTAGGGAGCTTTTTTAATTTAATTTTTTTTTTCGTGAAATTAAAATGTTTACAAAGTATTCGTAAGGGTAACGTTTTAATAGTGCACACCAAAAGGGTTGAAAATGTTTTTGTATCAAACTTTTGTAAACATCTGTAGGTACATAAACAAACGGTCATTTTATTGCTCCCTCCACGAAAAAAACATGTCTGTTATTCGGGTTACGGTGAATTGAAAGCCAACATTTCGTAACAAACTACCCACCCTTCGGAAGTTATTGAATATCAATCGGGAATGTTCAGCAAAAAGCTTTCATTTTGTTTTCAAAGGAAAAAACGAAGCATAAAATGATAAATTACCCTCATTTTTTCATCCGTGGCGGTGGAAGCAGAAATACAAATAATAAACAATCTTGTCTGGTAAATAATGCTCGGTAAGTATTATGACGTACCTATATTTGAAGAGTAACATATGGGCAAATAAGCCTCGGCTGGGAAATAAGATCATCCCTCTCTTAAATGTCGCTATAGATATTGATTAGATACCTACGTAGCCACATTCTTCACAGAAGTGTATTAATGTCGTATAACCTGAAATTAAAATATTTACAGACGCCAATTAAGCCTACCACAATTCGTTTTTCTATAATTGATTTTCAACTTTATCGCCAAGCATAGCAAGATTTAAGGTTGATTAGGAAAATTTTACAGTTTCCGGTAGCTTGTCTCGATTAATGTGCTAGCGTCTGTACCTAAAACCCGTGCGTACCTATATCTGTTTCCCTTTCACGTCTCAACGGCTGATCGGATTTTGATAAACCTCACACATGTAGACTACCTATGTGTAGTAGTAGGTAGGTACTTACCCGAGGGACAATTTTAGACTTCAACTCACAAAACCAGTAACGAAACCCAAATCAATTTCGGGTCAAAACTTTTCAATGTTGGCGGAGCAAATCGAGCAGTTAAACGCATAATATCACGCCTGTAATCCCCGAGGAGTTAGGTAGAAGTGTACCTTATAGTACACGCACTTTTTGCCAATTATGTTAACTCTCATGTAATAGGGAGCCAACCTATTGCCCTCGACCGGGTACAAATCAATAGGCTCCGTAACTGCTACTGAGAAAATGCTGACGAAAAACCGAAAAACACTTTTTCCGACCCGGAAAACCAACCCAGACTCTCGTGCTCCACCAATAAGGCAATTTTGAGCGATTAAAAAATCACCTAAACGTACCTAGGTATCTAAGTTAGAAATGAACGTTCAAAATAATTTTGCGAACTCACATCTGCTTACTAGACTAAAAAGTTATATTTCATGTACTTACTCGAAACTAATATCTCACTAGTGTCTGCAAAATTTTACGACCTAAGATAATATGCCACTCGTCCATGCAAAAACCTAACGTCGTAAATAAAGTCAGTACATTCCCCTTTGCCATCTGTCTGGGCGTGAATAACCTCTGCCTTTGATGCCTCTCGAGGCATTAGGTAGCAAACTACACACCGAGGCAAGGGTAATATCCTAGCAACACTTTGTAGGTATTACCTTCCGACGGAGTAATCACTCAGTCGTCTTTGAGAAGAGTCTTTGATGCAAGATTCGTTGATTACCGGGTGATCCTGTTTGCGGAAATGTGAACTGGTTCAGGCCCCGTTACGTAATTAAATACCTTTGGCGATGTGTTACTAGTTGGTTCGTCTAGCGCAGGGATGGCGAACCTTTATGGATCAACGTGCCATTTTTTCTAAAGTATATTTATTGAGACCTTACACGTGCCGTCAAATAATTTCTTAGTCTTTATTGCCAGATAATTAAGCTAAATATTTTCAACTAAAAACTCTTTCTTTGCTACCAAAAAGAAAAAAAACTTGACCTATGTCGTAATGAATGTTTCAATAGGATTGTATTTTGGACTGGACTCTACTACCAAACAGTTTCTAATCGAATCTTATGTTATACATCTGAAAATCTCTCGTAGAGGCATAGTTGAAAATATGGTTAAAAATTCGGTGGCGTGCCTAAAACATACTGCAACGTGCCATCAATGGCACGCGTGCCATTGGTTCGCCATCCCTGGTCTAGCGTGACTGCTGAACATGAAGTATGTACTGTGTTCTATTCTAGGGTCGGACAAAGTGTTATTGGGTTTTTCATTAGGAATTTCTCAGTAGCAGCTTTGCGTTGTGCCCAGTTAAAGGCAATAGGCTCGTCCATTATTATATGGGACTTTAACACAATTTGCGACAAACCCCACCAACACCTTTAAAACACCTCTGCCTAACCCTACAGGGATTGCAAGGCGTGACGTTGTGTTATAATGTTTACGTTGGCTGTCAGTTGTGGATCTTTGATGGTTACAAGGAGGCAGTACGCCGAAATCGTCAGTCTCGATCGACAGTACTCCTATCTGACCTCTAGGCTACAACCCAGTTAGTAGAACCGTTTTCCCCCCGAAGGGTAGAAAACGGATATTTAGGTTTCAGCCGTAGCTTGAACCACTTGAGATTACGCTTCCTGAAATACGTCACTCACACCTTCAAATTGTCTGTTCCTACCTTCTTTGAGTGCACTATTGCTATCTCTTTCACTCATGACGCAGCGCCCGGCGTGCGGCGCGTGCGCCGCTGTCCTCAGTACCTATGAAGGAGCCGGCAAGGACCCTGAAGTGTGGTTCAAGCTACGGCTGAAACCTAAATATCCGTTTTCTACCCTTCGGGGGGAAAACGGTTCTATTTAGGTGTTCGAGCCTACGCTTGAACCACTTGAGACGTGTTTATATTCTGCCGGCGGCGCTGCGATGCGTACTGTGACTGATGTTTTAATAAAAGGAAAAACAAAAAATAATAATACTATTAATCTGTCAAAAAAGAAATTTATTGCCTTTTTAAGGTTATAACCAATCAATATAAACAAAAACAAAAGTACATATATCCTAAATTAACAATTGAACAAATAACGAATATAAATCTTGTACTTCTAACATTTAAACTTTTATTTAAATGATCATATAATAATAATTATGTAATCAGCTTCATATAGTCGAAAAATCATCACTCAATACTCTCGTAGTATGGTTGTAATTATCAATGCAATTTGCGGGCGTCTCCCTGAAGTAGTGATTGAAAAAAGTATTTTTAGATCTCCAGTTTCCTCTTTGAAGAATATCATCAATATTGTATTTATTGTTAGTCCAGTTTTCGGATGCAACTGCAGCCCTGAAACTGCCTGCTGAGGCCGAGATGCCTGCCTCCCGAAAAAGTGTTCGAATCCACCCCGAAATTACACAGCGTGATGCATTTTTAACTACCCCTCTCGTAGTTATGAATAAGTTCTTCAAGTTCTTTTCCCTACGTCGCTCTTGGGAGACTGAAATGGATTTTCTTATCCACAAAACAAGATTTAGACGAGCTTCGTTTTCATTGTTTTTTAATACCCATCCAGATTGTCTATAAGTGCTGGAGTCGGTTTTGGAACCGAATTGAGGCCATAGAATTACCTCATCCTCATTATCTATAAACAACCCTTTCTCAATGCTCAATAAGGTGAGGTCGTGTACTCTTCTTCCTGAAGCTAATAGGAGAAGGACACAAGTACGTCGAAAAATTTGAAATAGGCTATCTTCGTTTATAACGTAGGTCTTAAGGAAGTCCAAAAGGTCACTTATTTTCCAAGGGATGGCTTTCTTTGTAGGGGGATTTTTCAAGAAAATTGCCTTCAGTACATGCTTCACCAAATGGTGCGAAGTTAGTTCTTCAGAACGCTGGGGATTCGCTAAAGTTGCCACTACTGATTTGTGCAGTGCAATAGTGCGAGGGGCCAGTCTTACGGTGTTGAAAAGGTGGCATAGAAATTTTGCCAAATCTGATGGGCTGGGGTTATTCACAGCTATGCTGTTGGTCCGAGCCCAGGCCCGCCACCGGGACCAAGCGGGTTTGTATGTCTTCAGAGAAGATTTCCTCCAAGATGCCTCGAGGAGATTTATATCCGTGTGGGACCAGTTTTGTAATTGTTTACTCCAGCCCGTACCTTCCAGACCAGCAAATTTAAGCTCTCCACATTCTGAGGTGGTAGATTTGTTTGAAGATCTATCAGATTCGATTTCAGGTCTGTTATTGGGATTGGTGGGCAAATTGCCCTTTCCCTTAAGTCGGCTGTCCAGAACGCCTTCGTCCAACTGGGAGTCACTATTAAGTATGTTCCTTCCGATTTGTTCAGATGTTGAATCACGCGAGGTAACAGTGATGGAGGAGGGAAGATCCATCCCAGTTTGAATTGCCACGTCTTGCTGAACGCATCTGTGAATAGACTGTGACTGTGTGTCTTTTGCGTCTTCGCTGACATATGTCGGCACCACTGCAGATCTTGCAGATGCAAACAGATCGATCACAGGAGTGCCCAGCTTCTGGAATATCATTGATACTGCGGATGGCTTGAGGTGCCATTCGGGAAGACTTTTGTCTCGGGAGAGGCTGTCCGCCAGACCGTTGTATATTCCGGGTATGTAACGGGCTATGAGGTGACAACGCTGACGTTGGCAAAGTTCCAGAATTTTTAGTGAAGTCTCCAGTAGTTTCAAGGACTTCGTACCTCCTTGTTTCATGATGTAAGCTACTGTTGTTCGATTGTCGGTCTGTAACATCACTGTTTTGTCTTTTATTAAAGAGTGGACTCGAGTTAAGACTTCGAACAACGTGTAGAGTTCCTTTTGATTGCTGTGCCACTTCTGCTGCACATTTGTCCACGTGCCCCAGAACTTCTGACCATTTATTACAGCTCCCCAGCCCTTGTCCGCCGCATCTGTCGTTATGAAAACTGACGGTTCTGGTATGTGTATCGGTGAGTCTTTTTGGATATTCGTTTTCCACCAGATGAGCTCCGCCATAGCACGGGGTGGTATTACCGATAGCTGATGTGGTTTTGCCATAGGTAAACGACTCAATGCTCTTTGGAGGAAGCGACTGTGGAGGCGTCCTAGTGGTACTACGTATGACGCAAAGTTCAGCTTCCCCAGAATTACCTTTGCATCGTGCCAACTCCAGCGACTCCTCTTTATTACCGATTCCAGATGAGCCGTAAGGTGGGCTGTCTTGCTTTCCGATAGTGATTTTCGGTTTAGTTTGGTATCCCAAGTTATTCCAAGGTATTCTAATTTTCTTGTAGCAGTCGAGGAGGACTTCTCTCGATTTACTTGCCAGCCTAATTCCTGCAAGTATTTGACGACATATTTGGTCTGACTTTCCAGGATATGTGGATCTTCGTGGATTAGCAGGAAGTCGTCTAAATAGACTAAAATCCTTATACCTTGGCCTCTTAGAGTGTGGGCAATCCAATTGGTGATTTTGGCGAAAGCTGCCGGTGCGCTTGCTAACCCGAACGGCAGGCACGTCATTTGGTATACTTTTCCCTGAAAACTGAGGGACAAGAAGCGGCGATGACTGGGTGATACTGGTAAGTGAAAGTATGCTTGCGATATGTCCAGCTTCATCATGTAACTGTTTTTGTACAAGAGTGTTGGAATTTTTAGGTGGTTTAGGAGGTGAAATTTTGGTGTTTGAACGTATCGGTTTAAGCCTTTCAGGTTGAATATTGGTCGAAAAGAGCCATCTGTTTTCTTTCGCAGGAACATTTCTGAAAGAAATCCACTCTGATACTGGCTTTCCTGAATAGCTTTTGTTTCCAATAGTTTTTGCATCTGTTTTAACATTTCTGGTGTTTCTTTGGTTCGAAATTGAAAAATGTTCTTAGGAGAAAACTTTCTGATTGGTGGTTTGGAGCTGAATGGGATTCTGTACCCCTGGATAAAGTTTTGAATTAATTTTGGCGCTGTTGTCCAATGCTGGGCATAATCTTGTAAGCGCCCTGCTTTGAACGAGTCACTTTCTTTTGCCACCCCCCCAATTTTTTCTACCTTGTTGTGGCTTTGGTTGCCATTGTGATTGGGGTTTATAGTGATACTGCTGTTTGGTTCTAGTACGGGCCATGTCATTGACTCCGCCTGCGTTACGGTAATATCGTGAATTGTTTCTTGACGGGCCTTGTGTTGCCGGCTCTCTGATTCGGTCTTTAGGAAAAAAAAATTGAGGGTTTTTTCTTGAAATAAGGAAAAAATCTCTTAATGTCACTGTTGGAGCAATCTTTGACTGCTTTTGACAGTGCATCATCAGAAAAAAGATGTGTTTCTGATGGAGGTATACTGTGCAAAATATTATTAAGAGACTTGTTATGTACTTTATATGCCCCTCTTCTCTGCTCTATTACCTCTGCCCGACGACCACAAACATACTGCAAGAGGTCGTCCGATTTTTTCTTAAACTTAGAGTCAGCGTTGAGAAAAGCACATCCTATCCATCATACTCCAGCAAGAAGGTTATTTACTTGCAAGGCGCAAAAAGCTGGTGAAGCTTGGAATTGCTTCTGAGTGTCTGCATATCTGACGTCACGCCATCCTTCTTGGCCAAAGCGCTGACAGTCTATACCTTGCTTTAGGAATTGTGGATCAGTAATAGCTACCTTGGGTTCAGTCACATTTGTGACTGGGTTAAAATCAAATGTCTCGTTATCCTCTGATTGCATTGCAGCAAGTTCTCTCTGAGCTTCAGATATCTTGGCTCGTAATTCAGATTCTCTCAAAGAAAGATTATCAGCTGTTGATGGAGCCCGCGGCGGACGAGAATCATATCGGGACGGCTGGTGTTCGTCATCAGACTGTGTACTGTCTGGTAATGAATCAAACGACTCGTTTAGGTTAGGAGGATTGACTGTGTCATCTTTTATGGTGTTGGACAATATTTTTTCAATGTTATCGTTTTGTTTGTTTTGGGTTGTTATTAGACGATTAAACATTTCCATTTGTTGATTTAGAACTGCTATTAACAAATGTTCATTGCTCCCCTGCCCTCGAGATGGAGTCGATTGTTTTACTGGAGTACTCTCCGCTTCTACATCAATCTCGTGAGACCTTTTCCTGCTTCTCGTACGTTCTGGCGTTTCTGTATCAGAAAGTGCAGGATTGGCCGAGGTTCCTTGATCTTGTTGAGAGGTCTGTAGTTCGGATGACGCGCTCCTACGATTCGTCAGTTTACTCTTTATTGTGCGCACTGCGTCAATAAAGCTGAAATAATATTTCCCAGAGCCATGTATCTTTTCCATAATGTGATGAGGAGAAAACACTAAAGCTCGGCCTAGAGGCCAGTGCAAAATTTTCGTCCTTATGCTCCTGTACTTTCTCTCAGACAAAGAGCTAGAGTCCGGAGCAAAAGCTCTGGCTAGATCGGCGGTCGGAATTGCGAATCTTAATTTACCTTCGATTCTAGAAGAGACTTCGGCACCAAATAGCTCATGAAAGCTGTAATCATAGACTTCCCAGGACCTCCAGTCATCCGGAAAATGTTGGTCAATTATGTTGACCACGGCTGCGAAACTTGGCTCTTCTGCAGCTGGGCAGGGACGTGCGGCTAATTCCCCCAATGTTGTCTGTTTCGACATAATTCTGAAAAGAAGTCGAACAACATTGTTCAGGATATACGTCATTTAATGTTATCAAGCGATATCGTCTTGTTCAAACGACAACGTCGTCTCAACAAACGACGTCGCCTTGACAGACGACGACGTCGTCTTACTTGAAACGACAGGCGATGCGACGTCGCGTAGCCATAAACAAAAGACAGTCGACGTCGTCTTTTCGAGCGACGGAGTAGGTCGTCTCATTCATAGTGAAGACGACAGTCGAACTCGACACGACATGCCGTCTCGATCCGGCAGAAAAGCAACAATGCTTTTAGGTGCTAGGTGGCACGCAAGACGTCGCTGGGCCGTGGGGCGCCGAGCGGAATTCATAATAGTTCCAATTTTAAATAATTTGTTACTCACATAAAATTTTCAACGGTGTACACGTGCGAGTGCTACGAGTTTCAAAAGCGTACTGAGGACAGCGGCGCACGCGCCGCACGCCGGGCGCTGCGTCATGAGTGAAAGAGATAGCAATAGTGCACTCAAAGAAGGTAGGAACAGACAATTTGAAGGTGTGAGTGACGTATTTCAGGAAGCGTAATCTCAAGTGGTTCAAGCGTAGGCTCGAACACCTAAATACTGGGTTATACGATATCCTTTTGTAAGACTGGTTGTCAGACTTTTTTATCCCGATAGTGCGATACCGTTTGGCAATTATCGAACCTCTAATAAACAAGTTAAGCTTAAGTATTTTGTCTATCTTTCCTCTCTGCCACTCTCTAAATTATTCAAAGCCATCTAGATAATCCAGCAAAAGACAACACGACTTCCTTTCTAGGTCACCTAAGACGAGCATCCCGGGATTCGACCAGGTCAAGAACTAAAGATAGTAGCACGCCTGGATATACACGACTTAATGTATTATTCACGCTAAATCTTGGCAGAAAAAGCGGACACAGTGTGAAACCTTGACGGGTAATCTGTAGAATAGTTTGTTGTTGCATTTATGAGATACTAGCTGATGCCCGCGGTTTCGCCCGCGGATGTCGGAACTTGACATAATCTGTCAAGTTCCGACATCCACGCGGGCGAAGAATACTAAAACTCCCTCGAGAACCACTCTATCTATTAGTGAAAATCAGCATGAAAATCGGTGCAGTAGTTTTTGAGTTTATTGCGAACAAACACACAGACAGACGCGGCGGAGGATTCGGTTTTATTTAGTAGTCTTGTTTTTATGTAGTGATAATGAAGATGGTTCATGACGTCATCTACAGCTGTTATTAGTTAGGTATACGGATGAATTTGAGATGGTATGACCAATATTCAGTAAGTGGTCTGTTGTGAATTGGGTGGTTACAATATGGTAAAGATTATTTGTGGATTTGCAATGTTGGCGAAATTTTCTGAACGTTTAGTTAGGTACCTAACTCAAAACAATATTTTCCAAGTGTTCAAAGTACAGAGACTATGTGACGTACGTTCGACGACGTATACAAAACCAGTTAATGCGGATGTCTCATTGCACGAGAAATCTAAACGAAGCGAGGTCGTATGAGGCCCGTAATCCACCAAAGCGGAGAGGAGCGGAGACGAGAGGAGATGTGCGGAAATCGGCCAATCACATTAGTTAAAACTTACATCTGGTCTTTCGCCCTTCCTGTGATTGGTCGAATTTGGCACATATCCTCTCCGCTCTGCTCGTCTCCGCTTTGGTGGATTACGGGGCTTATACTGGAAATGCTTGATGTGTCGCCACGTGTTATTAAATTAACTAAAAAAAAATATGCAAAAGAAAAATAAAAATTAAACGAACAAACAATATAAAATAATATATTTATTATTAAAAATTAAATACAGGTCAAATATTGAGCTTAAAATAATATAAACTAAAATATTCTATCACAATTTATTTGCACTCTACACCAATCGTGTCAGGTACCATTTAAATACAAAATAAAACATAATAATAAATACATTTTGTCTAACTATAACGGGTAATATAATTATTTATTAAAATTTAATATGGCTTGATTTTTGGTAAAAAGATATATAATAATATGCATGTCTGGGGTAGTTAAATACTTGTATGTGATCAATTCTAAAAGTTACTTAGTGATCTATTTTTTTTTCGAAATGATTACAAAAATAATATTATCACATACAATAAAGTACATACTATGACTATTTATAAGTCGCAGTGTACCAAAGTATACAGGGTTAATTTTCAATGTTTATTTTGTCGGTAAAATAAAATAATAGCATTTGAAAAAGTCTCAAAAACATTCCTATCCCTTTGCCTAGTGGGAATCAATGTACTTGTGTGTGCAACACCAAGTTCATGTATGTGCTAACTGTTACCTATTTATGCTATTGAACTAATTTGTACTGTTGTAATTTTCAAACGTTAGCTCTTTAGTGGCGGACAGAGATGAAATATTTGTTATAATCGAATATATTATAATTATCGATTCTGAAATATCTCTAAAAATTTAGCCAGTCATTGAAAACTAACTCTGTATATATAGCACATGGAATGCTTACAAAATATACATAATAATTCACGATTTACATCTTTCTAGGACCCCCCAGTGAATAAATGTTTCGTCAAGTATTGAAAAAATATCGAAATTATGCTAATGACTTGAGAATCATGTGCGGAAGGCATAGTAAGTTCCTTATGCGGTGTACATCACATTTATTACCCAATTATTTCTGCACATTGAAGTGTATCGTCTAAGTCTATAATTTAGTGCGCTATTTGCGTTGCATTTTGTGCAATTTGTCCATATTGTGCAAAACTATGTGGTTAACGTTCACTCTTTAGCTAAGGCTAAGTTTGCCGGAGTTTGGGTAATACCTGAGCTTCATACTAACCAGTAATAATACTCTAAAGGGACCACTGAGAACTGAAACAAACAAAAAACAAATAAAATAAAAATAAAGAAAAGGTTTTTTTTGCTACCTAAAGGTTCTAGTTTTCAAAGAGGGTTTATTAAAAGCTTAAGGTGAGTATAATCTGAAATCGATCATATTTTGCACCAATATGTGGCGATAAACCTCTACTCTGAGATTGGTTATTGGATTCTACGTATAGAGGAAAGGTTAAACAAGCTTTTATCTAAAACCACCATCTTTATCCTAGATCTCTCTTAAAAATATAGTGGTCGTCGGACACGGCTCGTATTGTTGGGAATCAGCAATGCCCAACAAAGGAATGCACGACACGAGAACGCGCGACATAGGAATGTAAGTGTTTTGAATTCCAATGTTGTACATTGTCATGTCGTGCATTCTCGGCCCGAACCTCGATTGTCCGGGCAAGAATGTACAGCACGAGAATTGGAATCAAAACAAACAGTGACGTCACATTAAAAAAGTAAAAGTCATGTGACAATAGGGACGGGTGATACAATAAAATACTGGAAAATTCCGTGGTTCCTTCTTTTTTTCTTCGTGTTCCTATAATACGACCGTCTCGCGACAGTATCCTTTATGGGCGGCATGGGCACCGGGCCGTAGGCCGACGAAGGAGGCCGGCGGAGGCCCGGCACTTCGGGGACAGAAGATATTAGTGTTATAAAATATGCGAGCGTAGCGAGCACACGTCTTGGAGTACAATTTAATTCGGCAGCACTACCTAGCTCAATTACCTAGTATCCAAGTCCCAAAATTTCGAGTTGCGCAACTAGTCGAACAACCAATCGCGCGATGTCGCCGATTACTGTGTCGTACACTCCTGTGTTGTACATTCTTGGGCCGGACCAGCAAGGTACACCCCAGTAATTGGCGACATCGCGATGTCGCCAATTACTGTGTCGTACACTCCTGTGTTGTACACATTCCAGTGTCGTGCATTGCTGGTATGTGCATTACTGTGACGGGCATTATAGGGACTCGTATTGTTAAGTTCCTCTCCCTGAAGCTCTGACCAGCTTGGACGTCGTGACGACTCTGGCCCATCGGTCCTGATCCATCCAACATACATGGTCCATACTTTATACCCAGCGTAATGAGTATAAAGCTCAGCGACAGAATTCGCAATACCACAATACGCTCAAAAACTGGAATCGCTGATGTGGGGAATAAGACTGCTGGTTTGATATAGTTTATATTCTATTATATTCTGAAATGTTTTTTTTTCCTATATATTTTTAAGAAATATTTTTTTAACGTCAAATTATATGTAACAAGAATAAAAAAGGAAATTTCAGCATCTGCACGTTCAAGCAATGACGTGAACATTTCAGACTGCAAAATAAACGGCGCGCGACGCCAAAACGAATTCAAGGTCTTTTAAGCCTGTTTGCTTGCGCCTCGCAATGTCAATACTTCACTTCGAACGTCCGGTGTCTGACGCCTCTATCCGGCGAAATGAAATGAAACTCGTGCTATAATTTAAATTGACTTGCCACGAACATTTCCTGTTTTTTTAAACGGTATATCATAATGGTGCAACGGAAACGTGCCGTAATGAAGACAAATTATTATCATTACTATGAAAGTTGAATTATTATTCTTCTTATTATAGCAATTAATGTCTGTAAAAGGAATGACGAACAACGATTTTTTTGTTCAATAGAGATTTTCTAAATAAAGCGCCTGTTCAGAAACTTTGCAGTTTAATCTAATGTCATCTGCCAAATGTAAAATAGATTGGTGATTTGACAGCAGCTGTCATGACACTTGACAGAGCTATCATGACGTTTGTCAGCCTGTGAAATTGCCAATCATAAAAGTTAAAAGATTAAATCGAGTAACCTTTCGAAGTTGAGGGGTTAATCCAGTTTCTACCAACGACCTTTTAACATTGCCTGAGGGACTAATCCAATTGGGTTAGGCAAACTCCAACTTACCTACTTATTTTTTCGTAAGATTTTAGTCAAACACGCCGAAGCTCTTGGGACACGTCGGAAAACCCTTATTTAAAAGTATTCGTGTAACAAAAATATTGGTTTCATTTTTGTTCAGAATTTTATATTAATTTAATAAAGTTGATTAGTATAACTTTTTGCCGTTGTTTGACGATCATGAAGTTATGGATTCTTACCTGTTATTTCAACTTAAAGTTCAATATGGACATTCACAGAAATGGCAGCTCCCAACGGTCCCAACTGACGACGTTAAACTTCAAATTTTATGTTTTTTTTATACTTTTCTTAAATTTGTCTGCGACCGTTTGTTGTGAAACAAGTCAGAAAGCTGCTGGAAATTCACCAAAAAGCGAGACATCAGACCTTAATCCTTAACCTAAGGGAATCTGGAGATAAAGATATTTCTGGCCTAAAATTCCGGAGAACCTTAAACTTCTGGATCACTTACCAACAATTATTATGTCCTGCATACCTCGGGATAGGCAGATTAGCGCTAAGACCACTCAACTCTATTGCAACAGACATAAGGTTTAAAGTGCCGTATCGTACATACCTTGGATGAGCAGTCTTGCAAAAAGGCCACGCAACTCTAATACAATAGACATAAGGTCGGAAGTGCAGTGTCCTACATACCTTGGATGAGCAGACTTGCGGTAAGGCCTTGCGTTCCGGTACACATGTCCGCCCTGAGACACGAGAGTGCCGCGCGAGCTGGCCGCGCTCACGGCCGTGTGGAGGGACACGGGGGACCCGGATGAACCGGATAGACGCCGGATGTAACGCTCTTCTTGGTCTTCGTTTGTGGGGGTTCTGTCACCTGGAGGGTTTGTGGTGTAATTTTATGTGTAAATAGTTCGAAGTAGCTTTGGGCCGGATCAAATCTGTCCTGCCCTTGTCTTGCCTGGGAATCCTCTAGTTACGGATATATTGAAGGTCCAAACCACAACTTTTTCATACACAAAAACAAGTTTAATTTACTTAAAATACATCCATGATTTGCAATGTTTTGTAAAACCACCAAAAAAAGATGTTTCTCAGCAAAATTATTTGTTCAGTGTTACATAGTTCGACGTACAGATATATTGCGTAACGGTTTGTGACGGTTCGTTTGGACTCTGTAGGTATAGAATTGTTGATTTTTCGCCCCTTTTTAGCCAAAAAACGGATCAAAAAGAGACCTTACAGAAAGAGAATTAAAAAAAACAAAGTAAATGAGAATTACCGTCAAGGCTGCCTATAGGAGTTCGTCTCGTCAGGTCGGGACTGCTGCCCCAAGGACTCAACGCGCCAAGTGGACTAGAGAGACCAGCCGTCACCAATGTGTCATCCTCATCTTCAGATTCTAGGGGAACAAATATTTATGACAATATCATCACCATTTTGCTGCCCTTATTCTAATTTATTTGGGATCGGCGCAACAGGTCTTCTGTCTTCTTCAATATCACATCAATAAATACTATTAAATAAAAGAAGAGTTCGTGGTTAAATAATAGCAGCCCCAAGGATCGATCTTCAGGTTAAGCAGCGCATCCCTAGGTTGGTCTGTGGATGGGTGACCACCTACAACATACCGAGTTTCCACCTTGTCTCGGAAAGCACGTTAAGTCGTTGATCACCACTGTCATTTACATCTTTGACAGCCGTTAAAGGTAGTCAGTCTCCCAAAAGTCTGACAACCAGTCTTGCCAAGGGATATTGTTTTACCTAGAAGTACAGTGCGATCAAATTATCTTGGCAGCTCTGAACATAGGCTTTGCGAAATTTTACGCATGTAAACTTGGGAATAAAACTGTTATTGCCAGATAAACCAATACTTAAACGATCAGAAAATATCTAATTTAAACAGTGAGAAATACAAATAAAATAAATATCATAACACTTTTATACATTCGTTGGAACAAAATGACCTGCACGAAGTTCGGAGCTGCCAAGATAATTTGATCGCACTGTAACTGGGTTGTGAAAGTCAGTTAGGCAGTCGCTCCATCTATATAAATAGAGAAGTCCTGACTGACTGACTCATCAACGCCCAGCCGAAACCCTTGGACCTAGAACGCTGAAATTTTGCACAGAGGTTCCCTTTATAATGTAGACAAGGAATAAGAAAGGATTTTTCGAAATTCAACCCCTAAGGGAGTTAAATAGGGGATGAAAGTTTGTATGGAAAATCGTCATTTTCACGCGGGCGAAGCCGCTGGCAAAAGCTAGTGTAAAATACTGGTATTCTGTTGCATCCGGTTAAACTGGCAGCCAACTCCAACATAGTTTGGAAAATGCTATGCAGATGATTAAAAACTATTTAATAAAAAACGTGTGGCACTCGGAGACTGCCGCGGTAAAGCTGTTGCATAGCATTTTTTATCAACTTATGCAAATAATTAATTATTTAATTTGACAACCTCAGTTGACAACCTTGTTATTTTCCGTAACCATAGGAACCTGGTTGAATACTGAATAATGAATATTTTCGTTACGGAATTTCTGGATTCGCTCTCCACGCTCAAGGCCCGCGATAGAAGCTATGCAATAGCTTAAAATAAAAATTGTACAAAAACTTTTATTAAATCATACCATCGAAAACGTCAAAGAAGTTTTCCTTTGAATCATTCAATGTTGATGACGACTTCGACTTTTTCTTTCTTTTGCTCTGAAACAAAACGACAAATATTGTACTTCTATAATACCTTTATATTATTAGATAAATATTTTGCCTGTAACTCTAGCTTGTACCCCTGCTGGGCAAAGGCCTTCCCCAATAGGGGATCGGACAAAAAAAAAACTAATTAGTCCGTCAGATAGATTTCCAAAAAATATTAACCACGTATTTTTTCTTTTTTCACGTAAACAAAAAACGAAGACGATACAGTGCTTCGAAAACTCGTGTGACGTCATAATAATATGATATTACATTTTGTACCTTCAATTGACGTTTCAAGCCCCACTCCATGATCTTTGACGCGCTTTATCTTCGTCAATTGTTATTGATTTGATAAAACAAAAAACACGTATCCAATATTTTTCGATAATCTAACTGACGGACTAAACAGAATCATATTTTTTTGAGTCAGTCCGATCCCCTATTGCTTTTATGTGCAACCAGCCCTCGCGGTACGCGTCCAGGGCCCCGAGTCTGCTATTCAATAGTGTCAGAATGGTCTATCATTGATCGCATAATTGTTGATTTTGACAAGTAGACGACAAGCCAAAAAGTACCTTAAGTCGACAGACTTAAGGTTCTTTTTGGCTTGCCATCAATCAACAATTATGAGATCAATGATAGACCATTCTGACACTATTGAATAGCAGACTCGGGGCCCAGGTCGTCTCGCGACCTCTTCCTGGGCCGGCCTCGGCTGCACCGTCATTCTTTTGGCAACAATCGTGTGGTCTAGCCACACCCATTTTGCCCATTTTAACCAAGCAGCCATCTTGTCAAAATCCACTATGCCCGTTTGAACGTAGTTGTGTTTCGAACCCTGTCTTGGCTTTTGACACTCGGCGGGTAACTGAAATCTGATAAATGTTTGAAAAACCTAAAAATATTTATTGTTATTGGAATATAGACTCAATAATCAAAACCATACCTTGGTGAGTTCTTCTGCAACTGACATCTCTAGCGCATGATGCGTTCTAGCCAACGCAGCCAATGCCTCTTCTAGCACACGGTTACGTTCTATCTGTTGAAGTTAACGAATGTTTATCAAACAAGTTTAGTGTTTTATTTTATTGTCTTCTCCAGTTACAATGATTTAAATAGTTAGATTCTCGGTACTACGTGATAAAATGATAACATCTCTGTTTTCTACGAAACACAGAAAATTATACTTGAATACTTAGGTGTAATTTTCAGTGCACTTTAAAAAAACTTAATTGTTATCATATTAGGCTGTTTATCGGATTAATACCTTTGCTACTCCTTCAACCTAGCGTAAGAAAAGCGCGAAAAAAAATAGATCATAGTTAAAAATCAAAAATACTTTTCGTTTTAATATTATATTTCTTAGAAAGTGTATTGAAATACATCGTGTGCCCACGTGCACACGCAATTGATGCTGCGGCTCAGTTAACAATTGCCTTGAATGCAATAGCAAAGTTAGTTACCTCTCTGTTAAGCTTGGCAGTGTCTCCGTCCCGCGCCTGCTGCACGAGCGCGGCGCAGTGCCGCAGCGCTGACAGCGCCTCCGAGCCCGTGCCGCATGCGTGCTGGAAGCGCTGCGGATACATAACACCTTATGACATAATATAGCATCACGCCTGTAATTCCCGAAGAATCTAGATTCTAGATTCTTCGTGGAATGTGGGTGTACTGTTAGATTCTAGAATCTAACAGTACACCCACATTCCACCAGTATGTTTGTCCCATGAACTCCCATGTCCTAGTCAGCGAGCCTATTGCCTTCATTCGAGCACAGATCCAGACTTCGTGTCTGCTACCGACAAATTTACTTACAGACACAAACTACTACAATCTGTCAAAGGGGATAGAACCGATGTGGCATATCAACCTGTCTGCCATTTTGATTTTTTTTCGATATCGCAGCCCACGAAAAAATCAAAATGGCGGTGGGGCGATATGCCAGCTCCAATACAAAAAAGTTCAAACTAGAGATGAAACGGATAAGTAGTAGTTTGGCCGGATACCGGATACCGGATATTCGGCAAGCTACTAGGCCGGAGCGCCGGATATTCGGCCCTATATTGCGTTGACGCGATCAGTTTGATTTGAATATTGGCGCGGTGAACGAGATCGGAAATATTCAGGCGCATTCGGGTCGCACGTAAGCGGAGATCGGGTCGACTCGGGGGCGTTCGAGTGTTATCGCGCGTGTCAGTTTGTGTTTGTTTCTCAGTTCGTTTGTTGTTTATTTCATTGTTTATCACTTGTCATCGTGATTTTATGTTTGAATTCTGATAGATTAACAAGAAATGTCATCATCAAAAACGCGATCGCCAATATGACAATATTTTGATTTAAATGGCAATATTTTTTTTTTAAATTTTACTATCCGGTATCCGGCCGGATACTGTATTACTATCCGGTATCCGGCCGGATAGTGAAAACAAGGCCGGATAGGCCGGATACCGGATAGTTACCGGATATCCGTTTCATCTCTAGTTCAAACCCCTTTCTAAAATATATTTTCAGCTTTATCGCAAAAGCATTACGTTTAAGGTTGGTTGAGAAAATTTTACAGTTTCAGGTAGTTTAATGTGTTAGCATCTGTACGTTCCAAACACTATCAGCCAATCTCATCAACAGGTACCGCGATGAAGCATTTACCGAAATAACCGGTGAATAATTTACATTAAAACTAACACGGCAGGTTTAATCATCATCATCATCATCATCAGCCATTAGACGTCCACTGCTGGACAAAGGCCTCCCCCATAGAACGCCATAAAGATCGGCAGCCTGCCGTTTGCATCCACCGGTTGCCCGCGACTCTCACGATGTCGTCGGTCCACCTGCACGGCTATTGTGTATCTTTTTATGACAGTGGATAACTTAGAATGTCTATCAAATAACTGTCAAATGGTGAGTTTTTAAGAAAAAAATGTACCAAACCATAACCAATTTACAGTTAATCTATGGACACTTATGATAGCCACTGTCATTAAAAAGATACGCAATAGCCCTGCTGGTGGGAGGCCTGCCAACGCTGCGTCTTCCGGTTCGTGGTCGCCATGAGAGAACCTTTCTTCCCCATCGGTTGTCTGTTCTTCGAGCGATGTGGCCTGCCCATTGCCACTTCAACTTGCATATTCTGCGAGCTATGTCGGTGATCCTGGTTCTTCGGCGAATTTCTTCATTCCGGATTCTGTCGCACAAAGAAACTCCGAGCATAGCTCTCTCCATGGCTCGTTGCGTGACTCTGAGCTTCTCTAAGAGGCCAGCAGTTAAGGACCATGTCTCTGTGCCATAAGTCATCACTGGCAACACACACTGGTTATACACCCTCGTCTTGAGACACTGCGGAATTTTGGACGAAAAAATGTCGCGTAGTTTCCCGAACGCTGCCCATCCGAGTTGGATTCTTCGGGCGACCTCTTCAGGCAGGTTTAAGCTTCTAAAAATCTTTTTTTTTTGTACTTTACGATAGGGCTGAAATTAGTTTTATCTGAAATTATAGTATAAATAAAAAGATGCGAAAAGTCGTGTAGTTTTACAATCAATCACACCAATTTAAACCTTATGATAAAATAACTAAAATCGATGTTCGTTCAGCTAGATTAAGTCAATGTAACACATTACGGAGATATTGTTCTTACCATATACGCAGAATGATGTAGTGAGTTGCCAACGTTGACACTTTTATCCAAGGCCGCGACTATGGCGGAGCACTCCCGTAGTTGTGTGTCTAGTAAGGCAAGACTGTTTGTTGCTGCTGTTAACGCGTCTTGCATTGAACCTGCGAAAAATAGAAATATTGTTTTGTGGATTTCTGCTACAAAGATTTTCATCCCTGTCAATATCAACTCAAGAAAGCATAGGGTTCTGGTTAAAAAAAAAGCAAAATCAATTTTTTTGAAAAAACCCACGACTGTTAAAAATTAATTGAAAAAAGGATAAAATAACATAAAACACCCACCTTAAAAAAACCCAAGAATGTCCGTCGGGGGCTGCCATTAAATGAACTAGTTTTGCAATGTTATGTTATTTTATCCTTTTTTCAATTAATTTTTAACAGTCGTGGGTTTTTTCAAAAATTTTAATTTTGCTTTTTATTTTAATCTTTTTTTAAACTTTTTACTTTTATTTTTATTTTTTTAATCTAAAAACATGCACCAATCAAACCTAAACCCATAACTGAAAACTGAATCAAAATCGGACTAGTAGTTTTGGAGAAAAATGGCAACATGTATTTGCACAAACACACAAACAAACAAACGAACAAACAAACAACCTCTCACCCCAAACGCATATACCGTCTACGTTCCGTCGTGGGTAAAAAAACAGCTCAAGAATAGGGCTGCCAGTGTTCCGATAGGGTTATGAAAAACAAGATGTACAGGCCCATAGAAAAGGGAAGATCCTCCGATCAGACTGGTGTTGTCTAGTGGGTTATTGCTCGACGGTTGTTTTTGGGTTTTTCTTTATTGTCTAAAGTCACGAATAACTTTTACTGTGCGATGTAAGAATTTAATTATTTCTTTATCTCATATCTATCTGCCATAGATCGCGCAGTAGTACTTTTTGTAGTGCCGCTAAATTCGCATATTATTATGCTATATATTATTCATATTAATCACTACATAGTATAAAACAAAGTCGCTTTCTCTGTCCCTATGTCCCTTTGTATGCTTCAATCTTTAAAACTACGCAACGGATTTTGATGCGGTTTTTTTTTAATAGATAAAGTGATTCAAGAGGAAGGTTTTAATACCTTTTTAGCACCCGTGCGAAGCCGGGGCGGGTCACTAGTATATAATATAATACTATATATACATATATTGCATATATTCTCAAATTCTTGCTTATTATTTGGATGATCCCAGAATGGACTTATGCTATTTGACCTAACGACGTGAATCTGCATTTAGCTTTATTTGAGTACCTATTTCATAACCACCTTACCGAACGACCATGTAAGATTTATTGAATAACTATCTTTAGTGTGTTACCTAACGGTTTGCATTCATCTTCCAAATCCTCGGTGGCTTCCCTGGCAGAGTCTGGCGAGGCGCCCGCCCACAGGTAGTGACCGGAGTACGCTATGTGCTCGTTCATTGCTGTTACCCATTGCTGGAACAAAATTGTGGACTTTAGACAATGATTAAAGTTCCCACATAACTTAAAATAAAATAGCTTGTCGTTGTTAGATAGTCTTGTAGATCTTGGCAGTTGTTACAGGAAGTCAGTGGCCTGAATGTCTGGCAAACAGTCTTAGCATAGGGGGTATCTTATAGCCCAGTATTGGAGGTCAGATAGGCAGCCGCTTCATGTAGTATAGTGGCATTCAGCTGAGTCCAGTTGGACTGGGAGCCGATCCCAATATAGTTGGGAAAAGGCTTAGAATATGATGAACTTACTTGGCAGGTTATTTCATACAAATTATTATCTATTATTAAATGTATTTGATAAGTAGCGGTCTATTCGACATCGTGAAATAGGCCCTTAGTTACATAGACATAACAACTAAAACTGACCTGTCTACAAGCAGCCACGTCCTTCTCCCCCTGCACAGCCAGTCGGTGCGTATCTCCGTCACTGAACCGCAACACCAGCAGCGCCGGCTCGTTGCAAGCGGCGGACAGTACCGCGGCGTCCAGGTACTTGCGAATATATGTCTTAGTTACATAGACATAACAACTAAAACTGACCTGTCTACAAGCAGCCACGTCCTTCTCCCCCTGCACAGCCAGTCGGTGCGTATCTCCGTCACTGAACCGCAACACCAGCAGCGCCGGCTCGTTGCAAGCGGCGGACAGTACCGCGGCGTCCAGGTACTTGCGAATATATGTCTTAGTTACATAGACATAACAACTAAAACTGACCTGTCTACAAGCAGCCACGTCCTTCTCCCCCTGCACAGCCAGTCGGTGCGTATCTCCGTCACTGAACCGCAACACCAGCAGCGCCGGCTCGTTGCAAGCGGCGGACAGTACCGCGGCGTCCAGGTACTTGCGAATATATGTCTTAGTTACATAGACATAACAACTAAAACTGACCTGTCTACAAGCAGCCACGTCCTTCTCCCCCTGCACAGCCAGTCGGTGCGTATCTCCGTCACTGAACCGCAACACCAGCAGCGCCGGCTCGTTGCAAGCGGCGGACAGTACCGCGGCGTCCAGGTACTTGCGAATATATGTCTTAGTTACATAGACATAACAACTAAAACTGACCTGTCTACAAGCAGCCACGTCCTTCTCCCCCTGCACAGCCAGTCGGTGCGTATCTCCGTCACTGAACCGCAACACCAGCAGCGCCGGCTCGTTGCAAGCGGCGGACAGTACCGCGGCGTCCAGGTACTTGCGAATATATGTCTTAGTTACATAGACATAACAACTAAAACTGACCTGTCTACAAGCAGCCACGTCCTTCTCCCCCTGCACAGCCAGTCGGTGCGTATCTCCGTCACTGAACCGCAACACCAGCAGCGCCGGCTCGTTGCAAGCGGCGGACAGTACCGCGGCGTCCAGGTACTTGCGAATATATGTCTTAGTTACATAGACATAACAACTAAAACTGACCTGTCTACAAGCAGCCACGTCCTTCTCCCCCTGCACAGCCAGTCGGTGCGTATCTCCGTCACTGAACCGCAACACCAGCAGCGCCGGCTCGTTGCAAGCGGCGGACAGTACCGCGGCGTCCAGGTACTTGCGACCGCGCCAGTGTGTGCCGCCCCGGGCTGCCTCCGCGCGGGACCCGTAGTATAGGAGCACGCCGCGTTGGAGGACCGCCTAGGAACAAGAATAATCAGAAAGTTACAAAAATAAAATGGAATTACGACTAAGAACAAAGCTTGTGGGCGCCACAAAAGCTAAAATTATTGGAAACAAAGATCTCTACTAAGTAACGTAGCGACAAATCAATCAACAACAAATTATTCCAAATACACATTCTCTAAATTCCAGTTCCACTAACAGAAACCTGCATATCCTAATGTTTCATTTTCCATCGCACAGTTATTAACAGACCTTCAGAGGGGCTACGAAACGATTACTAGATACATAATAAATCCACTTTATAAGCCTTCACATAAGGGTGAAATTCGCCATCGTACAGCAATAAAACAACAACAGTGGGTAGTAAATGAAAAAAAAAAATGAAAAAGTGTTTATTACAATCATAAGTCAAATACATTACATTTTACTTTTGCCAAACTACATAGCAGTTTGTTGGCAGACGTAGCTCCCACGATACTCTCAAAATTAACGTATGTACGTTCACTATAAATAGTAATGTCTACTTACCCAAACAGGTCTCCAGCCCAAAAACCGGGACCTCTTCAGCAGTGGACCTTCGAACCTCGCAGCTGTTCTCTGTAACCGCTGCACTGGCCTGACGCTCAACACTTCGCGCATATCCGTGTCTTTAGCCATGTCGATTGCTAACTGACCTGCAAGTTATAAACATGGTTAAATGAAAGAGTGTAAGGTGTGCAAAATAAATGTTCGACAAAATCGGATAGTAACTCTGAACGAATAGGGAAACGGACAAAAAAAAACTAATTAGTCCGTCAGATAGATTTCCAAAAAATATTGACCACATATTTTTACTTTTTTCACGTAAACAAAAAATGAAGACGATACAGGTGCTTCGAAAACTCGTGTGACGTCATATGATAGTACATTTTGTACCTTCAAGTGACGTTTCAAGCCCCACTCCATGATTTTTGACGCGCTTTATCTTCGTCAATTTTTATTGATTTGATAAAACAAAAAACACGTATCCAATATTTTTCGATAATCTAACTGTCGGACTAAACAGAATTCTATTTTTTTGAGTCAGTCCGATCCCCTATTGTGGCGAACCATTTGCCGATCGGCACGAGTCAAATAAAAGCCGAATTTATAATGTTTATTTTACAAATAGATTTTTACAAACACTTTTACACGTCATCATCATCTTCCTGCCCTTATCTCATTATATTTGGGGTCATCTCATTATATTTGGGGTCATCTCATTATATTTGGGGTCATCTTATTATATTTGGGGTCATCTCATTATATTTGGGGTCATCTCATTATATTTGGGGTCGGCGCAAGACGTTTTCTTTTTCCATTCTTCCATGTTACACGTCTCTTTTTAACCCCCGCCCCGACGCAAAAACGACGGCGTGTTATAAGTTTTACGTGTCTGTCTGTATGTCTGTGGCATCGTAGCTCCTGAACGCATGTACCGCTTGATTTTGATTTTTTTTTGTTTAAAACTAGATAGACTACTCTGAGAAGAAACAGTCGAAACTAACTCATAGTCTCTTCAAAGGTTCACATAATCTTAGTCAATTCACAAAAGGGACTACGTAAATTACTGAAATACTGACTGAGATGGTCTTTTGAAGAAAGAACTACACTGATTTGAGTGGACCTATACAGTCAGTGCAAGCATTTGTTAGTTATCGTGTAGTTCGACTTATAACTCAGGACCTCAATATCAATTTAAGCACAATAAAAAATAACAGCGGTTTTATTGCATTTGAGGTATCTGGGCATTGTGGCATTTGTGTTCTCCATCCTAGCATCCCATTCATTTTAATACTGTACTGAAATTAAAGAAGTCTTGTTTGATTCGATACGGTTAAAAACAACAAAATTGTACATAGTGATATAGTCGAGAATAGACATTTTCACGTCTATCCGCTTTGACCCGCGCGCGCTCTACTGCACTTTGCCAGATGAGAGCCTCCGAACAGTATTTAAATAAATCTGGTTACCAAATTGCTACCTAGCGAATATATTATGCAGTAGGTACTTTATGACACTTTCCAAATTTTTTGTAATAAGAAGTGGGTCTATCATACAGGGCAGATTACTTAGTCAAACTTCGACAGCGTGATGTATCTAAACACAATAAAAGAAATTACCTACACTCATATTCCACTCATATTGCATCGAAGTAAATGACTACAAAGAGACCTAAAATGTATAGATTTAGAAAACTATTTTCTTTTTACTTTGCGTGCGTTGACGAACTGCAGATTCTGAATGTTCAGGATGAGAGACCTTTCTCTGCAATTATCCATAAAATTCCGTTACTACTTCCTCGAATTAATGAGGCTGAATATGATGAGACTAAGAATATCTCGGTGTCTGGAGAGAAAAAAAACAGTTTGTTTACATACCACTATTATTTCTGAGAGTAGTATCGACTCCATTTTGTAGTAGTAACACGGCGAGTCTTGTGTGTCCTCTGTAAGCAGCGCAATGGAGGCACGTGTTCCCTTGAGCGTCCACACAGTTGATGTTGGGCGAGTTCGGGCTGCTTAGCTGAAAGAACACACGAAATATTTATAGCCGCAGTACATTCGCTACTTATAGCATCGGCGATCTGCGATTTTGCGACTATATCGACGCTTTAGCGTCTAAAAAGCAGTTAAATCACCAATGCTAAAATTAGCGTGTATGTTGTGGCACTTAGTAAGCTCTACATAGTGTTTTGAGCAACTGATTTTTGTGACAGGAAACATGTTGTACAAACAACCGACTTCAAAAACACTAAAAAGTGAAAAATAAACTTCAGAAGAAAAATCAGCTTCTGAAGTCGGTGACATTTGTTTGTTTCATTTCGTTTTTTTGCCACCGACTTCACAAGCTGATTTTTCTTCTGAAGTTTATTTTTCATGAAGTTTGTTTTTTATTTTTTCATTTAAATTTTAATATCCTATAGAAATATTTACTATACATTTAACATTCGACTAAGAAACCTAACATTAGACTAAACAAAAAAACACGAAACACGTAATACGTGCCTATGAAATTTGAGGGTTGCCCTCGAGTTCTCTGGGATTCCATCACCAGGTCCTGGTTTCCATATCATAATACCACTCTTAAAATATCTCCTTCACAATAAAAAAAGAATCATCAAAATTGGTTCATAAACGACGAAGTTATTCTCGAACACACATAAACGAAAAATGTTCATAAATTAAGAAAAATCTTCATAAAATGAAAAGTACTGTGCCAAACTATACTAAATTTTCATGGGACCAAATGGCAACTATTCCTCATCAAACTAAAAAAGAATCACGTAAATCGGATCATAAATCGCAGCGTAATCGGTGTACATACATAGAAAAAAAAAAAAAAACATACCGATCGAATTGAGAACCTCCTCCTTTTTGGGAAGTCGGTTATATATTTCTGTGTTTTCTTTTATTACAAAATTTGGTTTATTCATACCTAGCGTTGCTTTGAGGACATAATTATAATTTAAACTAATTGTATTGTATGGATGGTGTCCTCCACGTAAATAAAGTGTTAATTTCCGTAGCAGCTGAACATTTTGATTCCATTTAAAAAATACAACCATTTGCTTCCCCTTCATATATTCTGCTATGCTTGAGAGATCCGTTCAATAACAAAATCGATCACAAGTTTAGTCACGCTATTAGCTTGCTCGTTCTAGCATACAGACCAGTTTACTTTTTCCATTAGTGATAAGACCGTATCATCGATAGTTTCGAGTCATGGCATTGCTTTTTGATACAAGTACGAAACGTCTCATAGCACTCCATGCATAGCACGCCAATTTTTGAGTTTTTATAGATTCAAACGCGCATAAAACACGATAAAACGCGCGTGTGAAGCGCGTTCGAAACTTGTTTGAAGCGCGTATCAATACAAAGGGTCGGGTTGGGATCGCTGTATCTGCGCGTATACGCGAAGAAGACGCGCGTTTCACGATCGTCCCGTGTGCTTAGGTTACAAACTTACAAGGTTACTTAGGGCCTATTAGCGAGTGCTTAACGAATTTTAACGAACGATCTATTCTAGAATTTTCGCTTTTAGCCGCACTGCGACTGTTTTTCCTATTAAGTAACCACGTTTTCGCTAAGAGTAGGAGACACCTCAATCCTCCCTTAAAGTGCAGTTTAAATGCATTCTTTTAGGCGTTCCTCTATTAAATAAGCTCAAGGTCACTTACCAGCTCCTGTATATCCTCAATCCTGCCATCCTTAGCGGCGGTAAGCAGTCGCAGCTCCCGCTCATGTCTCTCTGCCCTCCCAGCCGCCTCTAGTAGTCGTTGGACGTCTCTTGTCTTTGACATGTCACATGGTGTTCGACCTTCACCGTTCATTATGTTGACGTCGGCTTTGTGTTTGAGAAGTAGGATTACTAGTTCCTGTGGGAGGGAAAGAGATAGATAGATTTTTGCAGGATGTATGTGGAAGTCTGCGAGCGGTTATAAAATGTTGTTAGTACTTATAGTAAGTCTAATATTTCGAAAGAGGTTGCAATCTCCGAATCACTCCTGTAATATCCGAAGGGTTAGGTAGAGTAGACCTAATAGTGCACAAATATTTCGCAAGTTCCATGTAATAGAGGCCTATTGCCATCAAGTGGCCGCAAATACAGACTCCGTAGTTGCTGCTGGGAAATTACTGATGGAAATACTCAATAACACTTTGCCTCTTGTCCTAGTTTCTGTCTTGGGTGTGAGCCGGGAATTGAACCCAAAACCTTATGTTCAGCAGCCAATGTGACAGTCAGCAACTTAAATCTGCTACATAAACTCTTTTCGTCTTCCTAACGATCTTACCTCATTTCCAATAAAGGAGGCCTTATGCAATGCCGAGTCTCCTGTGTCATTCACCTCATCCACACTGGCCCCTGCTTCCAATAAGGCTTCCACCACATCTGTGTGCCCGAAGTATGTTGCCAGGTGAAGCGGTGTCCAGCCTAAGTTGGTTTTGCTTTTGCCTGGAAAAATATTAGTTAAGTATGTAAAGAGAAATGTTAAATTCCCCAAACGGTCAATGTGGCGACACCTGGAGGAGGCCTATGTCCAGCAGTGGACGTCTTTCGGCTGAAATGACGATGAATATTTTTTTTTACTTTGCCCCATACCAGGAATTTTTCCTGCATCATGGGTGTGTTCACAAACATGCAATATTTTGCTTGATTATTTCTAGCTTGATTATAACTACTATTAGTTAAATATGTATGAGACATAATAGATAAGACAGAGTGCAACCACAATATTACGATGACTAAGTAGCAGGAAAAATTAATAATTATGTTAATTCAATATAAACTTGAACATGTTTTGCAATGATTTACATAATATCCTGAGATCATAATAGGTAGACTTTATTTTCAGCTTAGAACAATATGATAAGTATTAACTCATATCCATGATTTTGATTAGCAAAATTATAATCTACTAGCTTTTGCCAGCGGCTTCACCCGCGTGGATGTCAGAAAATATCAAAAATGACGATTACCTGCCTGCTGATTTACCTGCCTTAGGGGTTGAATTTCGAAAAATCCTTCCTTATTCCTTGTCTACATTATAAAGGGTACCTCTGTGCAAAATTTCAGCTTTCTAGGTCCAAGGGTTTAGGCTGGGCGTTGATGAGTCAGTCAGTCAGTCAGTCAGGATTTCTCTTTTTATTTATATAGATGATAGATGATGATACTAAGAAAGAAGTCTAGTTTGGAATAGTACAATAATTATGAAATACTCTCACAGTTCAATACTTCACCAGTTATTTCCAGTAATCTATTAATATACTACACAAATAATAAAAATTGCAATGACTCAGTCTCAGCTGATGACAATAGCAATTAAAAACCTATGATAATAATTAAACACTTAACCACTGTTCAAAGTTCAAAATTATTTTTTGCAGGCAGCCATTAATGCAAGAAATATTATAAAGCACAATTAATACAGCTGCAAGTTATAGGCCAACCAAATATTTCTTCCTCGTGGGAATCAAACCCACCACATGCAACACAGCAGCCAATAGTTTTAATTCGCCAGTGTGTCAACTGTGCAATTAAAATATTGTAATATTGTTAATGCTATAAGTATGTCTTACCAAATTTTAAGATAGGCCCTCATTTTAGATAGGACAGTAGGGGGTCAGTGGGTCGTCTTAGGGGCGGGGTGTTAACTTTGATATAAAGTTGATTTTACAGCAACTATGGCTCACTGGTATGTTTCTTGCTTTGTGTATCAGTTTTTGTTTAGTGTATGGCTTTTACAAAAGCAAAGAAATGTTAACTGTTTGCCACAACTTCTAACAACTACCAGTAATACATTGCATCATTTTATAGGGGCAATTTACCAATGTTTTGATAGTAACACAATGTTTGCTAGACTAATACCGTTACTGTAAGACCATAGCCTAACCATGTCCATCTTACCTTTGCAATTGATATCCAAAGTAAGTTTCCCTTCTTCTTTCGCTTCCAGCATACCCTTGACCACCGATAGTTCTCCATGTCTGGCAGAATACAACAGGGATTCCTGTGCCTCACTGCCAAAATTATTGTCCTTAGACATTCTCGTTTCTGGTTCCGTACAGTGAAACAAAGCACTAGTGGCACTAGTATGAAAGAAAACAAGGTTCAATCACCAATTCACGCTCTACAGCGTCACTTGTCGCTTTGAATTACGTCAAAACACATCGTTTTGTGATATTCTTGTAGATTATTCACACTTTAAAGTACTGTTTAGATAATTTGAATTTCGTCACATTTATAGCTCGCGTCTGTACACACGACCACAAAGTCGCACATTTATTATCGGGCCCAATTTATAAGAATTTAATTCGCAAATCTGGATAGCAGGACCTACCCACCACAAACCTTCCAAGGATTTGTCAAAACATGAATGTCAAATGTCAGTTGACAGTAGACCGACTGACGTGACGGTTGGACAATCGCAGTGCAGATTTCGAACCTTGGTTCCGTAGCAATAGAAATAAATAAAATTGAAGTGTCTGTTTGTAATTTTTCAAATCAAATCGTAATAAATCGTTTATTTGTGATACATGGGTTACATGCAGATGTTTATTACATTTAAAAACTTATAATGTTCATACCACGATCAGCCACTAGGGACCATACAATGATTGAAATAATCCAATAAAAATATGATTCTAAAGTTCTAAAAAATTGACAAAACATTGCATTTCATATTAAATATAAATGGAGACAGACACAATAAAAAAACAACCATAAATTTTCGTCAAGCGGGCATAAAAACACTTAAAAATTTCTAGTCAATAAAAATTCAGCAACGGAGTAATATGATTTTTCAATGAGAAACTTGAATAACTTATTTTTAAAAACATGACTATTGCTACATTCCTTTATATCATTCGGAATCTTATCGTAGATCTTTGTGGCCATAGCAAACACACTTTTCCCAAAGAGGGTAGTTCTATATTGCCTAGTAAGGTTATTATTCAAATGACTCCTACCTCGTGATCTGAGCTGCAAGGTAAATAGCGATGGATGATGTCTAATGAACAAGGCCATTTCAAAAATATATAAGGATGGGACGGTTAGTATTTTTAATTTTTCAAAGTAGTCCTTGCAACTGTCAGTTCTCTTGAGACTACACATTGCTCGCACGCACCTCTTTTGACATCTGAAAACTTTATCCCAGTTGGTAGCATTTCCCCAGAATATTATAAGCTACGAGCAATGTATCAAGATTGACCTTTTTAGCTAGCATATATAAACCGTAAGATGACTGCGACACTGTTTTGCAAACGAATTCAATATGACTTTGCCATTTCAAATTGTCGTCAATGTGTAAGTGTGCGTTACCCCAGCAGGAAAGTTGTTCATAGAGTGTTATGAGTGAAACGAATAATTAGTTCTCAATCTGCTGTAAATATGCGCAAAATAAAAAAATTGTGCTCATTGTCGTTTTGTGAAAAAACGGAAAAAACGATTTCTGCGAGAGAGAAAAATTGTATGTGGGCAGATAGCTTATGGTCGTCTAAGAATGTGCGCCGAATATATAATTGGTGCCACTTCAGGTTTTCGAGATATTGCATTTCCTGCTGCAGTAACGTTTCGAAGAATCGTGTATCTCGAAACCCATTGGATGTGTGCTTGTAGAATAAACATACAGCTTGTCTATAAAGTCATGAAATTAATGTTTGAGGAACTAAGATTATTCAAAAGTAGGGTAACACTAAATCATAGTACATCAAATGTCATCGGCTGTCATCAACTTGTTATTTATCTTGATATCTTTTGCATTTTTTAATGTTTTTCAAATCTACGTCGACAAAACTTCGAAGAAACGTGTTAAATATGAGGAAAACAAATAGGAGTGGAGCTCGGGAAATTATTTCAAAGTATATCAGCGATGTTTGTTAGAACACCAAGCTGGACAAATTTTATCAAATTTGGATGATATTTATACTCGAACAGCAGCTATAACAGGTATGTAATCGTGTTATTGTTTGTTTTTTATCTACCAGAAGTCACAAATTTACTAAATATACGATTTTAAGACTAAAATAAGCATTGTTTACATTGCGCATTTATAGGTTAGATTGCAAATCTATGTAGCTCATATTGTAGTGCGACGTTAACTTTTGATACTTTTGGGTAATCTTTACCGGTGATTTTAAATATGAATAAGTTTTAACATGTTTGAAATAAAAATAGTGCTTTCTATTTTCTGTTAGATATTACATCTTTTTTTTAATCTTTCTTTCAGGAAAATTTGAGAGTACAGTGAGGCGTATTGTAGATGAAGGCAAACACAGATCAGGCCGTCCTAAGAAAGAAATGGATGACTTCAACATAAAACGCTAAAACAGATCTGGATTTGAAATGTAGCCTAGAAGTTCTGCGTAAAATTTTGAAATCGATTGGATTTTCTTACAAGAAGATCAAAATAACAGAAAGGCTCTAATAGAACAACATATTGCAGCAAAACGGGTAAGAGAAAATGGGCATACAGTGGTACAAAAGTTAAAATATAACATTAATAAAAAATATGTACGAACATTTTTCTTTTATTTACTCATTTTTATTTCAATGAAGGTCGGAAGGAAAACATCGTGAGGAAATCTGGACTTATAATTATTATAAGTCTGAAATCGCCAACCCGTCTTGAGCATGCGTGGTGATCAGTGCTCGTGCCTTCTCTGTTGAGAAGAGGCCTTTGCCCAGCAGTGGGACAGTAATAGGCTGGTATTTTTTTTAATAAGATAACCGATTTTAATTAAAACCAGGTTTGCTTCTAGTACAAAATAATGTGCTAGTATCAAAACCATTTTAGTCACACTATACAGGGTTGCTATGTGCACGAGTCTGCACGACCGCAGCGCCCTCATTTATTTTCATGACTTTATAGACAGGCTGTACACGAGTAGCTCTTATTATATTTAAAAAAACGACGCTGAAAAAGTATGAAACAAGATTTTCAGGATAGAACAAAAAGAAAGGAAAGTCTACTACACTAGCTGCCTTTAAATTAATAAAAAAAATCTCTGAAAATCTTGATAAAGGCATTGACACCTGCGCTGTGTTCTTCGACATGAGCAAAGCGTTTGATTTTGTTGATCATGATATTTTGCTCCAAAAAGCCTATACTTACGGAATTCGCGGTGTAGCACATAAATGGTTACAAAGTTACCTCACAAATAGACAGCAATATGTAGAAATCAACAACATTAATAATGAGAATGTAGAATCTGCATATAAATCTAAACTCGAATTTAACAGAGTCGGAGTCCCACAAGGAAGTATATTAGGTCCCCTTCTATTCCTACTCTACATCAACGATTTGCCTAACGTAACAAATCATCATTGTACCCTTTTTGCAGATGATATATCTTTAGTAATTCCACATACATCTAATACTTCATTTGATAACTACAATATAGAAGTTAACGAAGCTGTTTGAAGCATTATCAAATGGCTAGAACGTAATAACTTAAAAGTTAATATAGATTATATAGATAATAGATAATAATAATATAATAATATAGATTCCAGATCTCATGGAAAATACACGTAAATAAAATCTGCAACAAAATAAACAAGTATGTTTACGCTCTTTGGCGCCTTACACGTATATCCAGCCAAAAAACAGCTTTACAAGCCTATCACGGATATGTAGCCTCTAACCTACGATATGGTATTCTATTATGGGGTGGCTCCGTGGAATTTAATAGAGTATTCTTGGCTCAAAAACAGTGCATTCGCGCACTTTGTAATGTTGATTCTTTAACTTCATGCAAACCATTGTTCCAAAAGCTAAATTTACTAACAGCACCGTCCATGTACATATTTGAATCTTGTAATTTCGTCAAAACACATCAGTATCTGTACAAATCCTTTGGTGATTATTGTAATTTTAATACCCGATATCCTAATAGTTTTCCCTTGCCGAATATAAAAACTGACCTGTATCGAAGAAATTGTTACCCCATGTCAATTAAACTTTTTAACAAATTACCCACTGAACTAAAAGACATAAGATCAATACCTTTATTCCGAAAAAAATTATACGCCTGGTTAGTAAATAAATGTTTCTACACGACCCAGGAATACCTTAGTTATAAGAATAGAAAATTACTGTAGCGCCTTAATATGTATGTTCCTATCAGTGCAATATAACTAGTTTAATTTAAGTTAGTATGTAATTCCACATACCTATAAGTGTGTACCTATGTAGGTGCCTAATTCATTTTTTTCATAAACTTTTATCTTAAGTTTTAAGTTTTAGCATACCAGAAATGGTTAATATGAGGATCGTTTTTTTGTTTTATGTAATGCATTATGTACCATCTATTTTACCCATATTATGCAAATAAATTATTTGATTTGATAAGCCGTAGTCACACGGTATTAAAGTGTTTAGGTTGGTACCTATAACGTGTGACTACGGCTTTTCTTTTTGTTCTATCCTGAAAATCTTGTTTCATACTTTTTCAGCGTCGTTTTTTTTGTCGTAGTCGGGTTTTAGTTTTTTACTTTTTTTTATTTAAACAATTTTGGTGTTAATTTTTTTTTTACTTTTGACTTTTTGTCCGCTAGAGGGCGTGATTTAAAATTTGAGCAATATTTTGGAAATGTACAAGTGAGGCCCTTTTAAATGATACCAAACACGGCGTGTTTGTCTCCATTTTTATTTTTTAAGCCTTACTTTTTGACCGCTAGAGGGCGCCAAATCGCTTTTTGTGACACGTCACGTAGCCTATGTTCAGCGGAAAATTAAGACGGTTCTAACGATACCTTATATATCGAGTTCCGATAAGTATATTAGAAGCTATGAGGGAACAGATGAAGATACACACATACATACATACATACATACAAACATACATACATATATACATACATACATAGCCAGTCAAAATCATAACCCTCCTTTGGCTTTGCCGTAGTCGGGTAAAAATTATTACACTTTAGTTTTGACTTTTAGCAATATTATTCAATAAAATAACGCTTGATTGTGCACTTTTGAAAATTTGTATGGTTATTATAAGCGTCAAGAAGGACCGAATACAGTTTTCAGCAAGCTCATACGTAATCTCATTTGGGCGCTACGATATTTTTTCGGGTTTTCATAAACGCCCGATTACTTGAAAACTGTAAATATTTTCCTAAATCTAATTCTGTCACTAATTGTCACCAATTAAGAGCTACTCGTGTATGTTTATTCTACAAGCGCACATCCAATGGGTTTCGAGATACACGATTCTTCGAAACGTTACTGCAGCAGGAAATGCAATATCTCGAAAACCTGAAGTGGCACCAATTATATATTCGGCGCACATTCTTAGACGACCATAAGCTATCTGCCCACATACAATTTTTCTCTCTCCGATGCTTCGTTCAAAATTTTTCTGCTGGAACAACGTTACTGCAGCAGGAATCGTTTTTTCCGTTTTTTCACAAAACGACAAAGAGCACTAATTTTTATTTTGCGCACATTTACAGCAGATTGAGAACTAATTATTCGTTTCACTCATATCACTCTATGAACAACTTTCCTGCTGGGGTAACGCACACAATGTGTAAGCCGAGAAATTTTGTCGTATTCGTTAATCCTACTTTTTGACCATTAATTTCTATTTGAGTATGTAAACTGTTCTTTGTTTTCTGTTTAAATTGCATTAATTTAGTTTTATCGATATTAATTAATAAATTATTATTTTGCAACCATTAAATAATTAAATTTAAACTACTATTTATAATATTTTCATAATGACTTACTTTCTTAGATTTATTAATTTAATGTATCAGATTTTTATTTCATATGTATTTATAAATGTAAGACTATACTAAATATATAAACTAAACTAACCTAAAAACAAACTAACTATAAAAGGGCATCGAAAAACTCCTCCTCAACGCTGTCAGCAGGTAAAGTACCCAAGAGACTGGCAGTGTTGCCGCGTTGTATGGCAACACTTATCCTCTGGCCAAAGAAAAAGCCAGCCCTTGGGTCGGGGGAAGCGTCAACAAGGCGTTTTGAAATATCCTTAAAAAGGCTGTGTGCACTAGGACCCCACGGCCCTAAAGTTTCAACCCCAAACGGCTCGAAAATATAGTTTCCACAAAGGTTACTATATTTACGCCGCTTGAGGTTCTCCGCAGCCGCAGCGGCAGCGCCAGCACAACACGAAGAGCTTGGAAGATGCGATGGCGCAAGAGTATCGACGCAAGTTGCGTCCCATACTAAAGGCCTACCCATCTTCCAAGGAAACAACGACATGCCGTCCGGTCTCTTGCCATCGTCGCGTGCCAAGCCATTTGGCTCTAAGACAGCAGGGACGCCGACGGTAACAAGAGCTCGTCGGATGATGTCGTTTATGTTTGCGTGTCGCGCAAAACGACCCGCACTTCGACTGCAGGACAGGCCATGGTGTCCGAGGCTGCTGACAGCTTCACCACATTGACAGCGATGAGGAGAGCAGCATACGGCACCAAGACGTAAAGCAGCAGCGAGGCGAAAAGTTGTGTCGTCAAATAGAGTGCCAATGCTTGACGACGGCAGTGCGTGAAGCCAAAGACCCGACTCCCACTCACCCACAGCCAGCAGGCGCGCACGCTCAGCAGTAGTAGCAGACGTGTTCAGTAGATTATTCTGAACTACCCTGCAGAGTGGCTCGTCCCACCGTCTCTGGGAAAAAGGATGGTCGGGTTCTTCTGTATTCGGGCAAGCGATTTTCCAAGCGACTATAGCCTCGGAGAAACACGGCACATCAAAACCAACCAGTGTGGAAGCCAGGATATTCCTGATTAATTTCTCCGTGCCGTGAACCGAGGATATAAAACCGGTAAACTAATACTAGAAATTTTGCGGACGCCTAGTCCTCCCATACGAATGGGAAGAGTTGCTTGTTCCCAAGCTCGGTCGTCCAAAGCCACATTTAAAATGGATGACAAAGTATGTCTGATGATTTGGTCCATTTTGTCCAAAAGATGTTTGTGCTTCCATAAAGGGGAAGCACGGAGGAAATATGTTAATTTAGGGCCGAAACAGCAGTAGCGAATAATGGTGATGGCCGAATGCATGTTAATTTGGAGCAATCTTTCCGAAACATCATTAAAATTTAGAATTTTCTCCTCGATAAAATCGGGAAAAGAATTTTCATGGATAGGAGACCCAAGGAGACGAAGAGAGTTTTTTTCAATAATTTTGATGTCTGGAGCTATTGAGTTAAATTTTGAAAGAGTCAGTTGTCTGTCGGTACCGTCAGCTAAATATAGTTCACATTTCAAAAGATTTAAATCTAGGCCAATGGAATGAAGTTAATTTTTTAAGAAATTTAGATCATCTAAAACGGTATCTACTTCGCCTCCCAAAGTTCCATCATCAAGGTACCAAAACGTTAAATTTAGAATTTAGCTGTCGAACAATTGGGTGAATAGCTAAACTGAAAATCACTGGCCCGAGGGGGTCACCTTGTTGACAGCCAACAGCAGATTCTAAAAGATGGTCCCGATAAAGTAATTTGGAAGGGTGTCTGTAACATTGCCTAAGAAAACTAGGTAATTCTTTTTTAGTTTCCATCAACAAGGTGTCCCTGTTTACAGAGTTGAAGGCATTCTTTATGTCAACCTTCAGAATGACCTCTCCTTTGCCAGAATTTAGGTAGGTATATTTATATTAAACAGATTCAACACCGAGGCACAATATTTAGAGTTGACAATTTAGAATAATGCCATCTATCATCGTTTGTCGGAAAACTCGGAAACGTCAAGCAGTGAGCTTGGGTGAGGTCGATACAGAGCGTGGCAGGGGTTTGACAGCTGTCAGTTGTCATATGTCAAATGTCAGTTGTGATATGTCAGACGTCAGTGGTCAGTGGTCGGTTGACGTTGACATTAGTTAGACTTAGACGCATTTGATTTGAGGGACGGGACTTTTTGGTGAGACACGAGCGCGAACGGTTGTTCTGCCCGCCTGTATCGAACTTACCGCGTTTCCGTACTTTAATCCGGGTGCGCCAAAGTTCACCTAAAATTTCAACTCTGATAATTGGAAATCCGAAAATGTTCTTCCTAACATTTTTCATCCTAACAATCGCAATTCCTAACTTCTCTGTCTCTAATGTTTTAATTCCGAAGCATTCAACTTCATAATGTCTGTAGCAATAAACATCTATTACACTATTATTTGTTTTCCTATATTTTCTCAACATAACCATCTTTTACACTATTATTCAAAGTCATATATTTTTTTTGTTTATATTACTTTTTATTCATAATAATCAGTATTATAAAAGGTCCCATTAAAATAGGTGGACAAAATTTTAGAAATCATTCAGACCGCTAAAATAAGGACAATAGCAAAAAAATATATAAGAATAAGAAATAAAATACCTACTTTTATAGGATGAGTTTGTTCTAGAGTGCCGGCAATTTATTATTTTAAGTCAAAATAAAATCACTTTATATATAGTGTTTTTTTTTTGTTTAGATGTCTTTAGTTAGGCTTACTAAACGCTTGGTTAAAATTTGTCCACCTATTTTAATGGGACCTTATATACTATGCAAAGATGTCCATAGGTTAGGTTAGGTTAGAACTGTGACCAACTACGCGCGAGCCGAGCGAGCGAAGCGAGCGGTGCCGCGGCAGCGGCCGGCGAGCGCTACCTCGAAATTGGTCGCGAAATTTTTCTAAGTATTTTTTTCATAGTGCCCCCAAGACGACACTCTGACCTGAATTTCATTCATTTATTTTATTTCAAGACAAAAATCAGTGAAACGACCTTTAATCATTCTAAACAGTTGTATGAGTGAAAATATTATGGTAATTATGTTTAGGAATAAAAGCGTTAGGATAAAAAACAGTAGGAGTTTAAATATATTTACACTAATGATATTATGAATTCCAATTTTCGGAAACATGAGTGTTATGAACATCGTCGGTAGGACTACAAATAGTATGAATGAAAACTTTAGGATGAAAAATTTTAGGAAGAGTGATCATTCGGATTACAAATCGTTAGGAAGAACAATTTCGGATAAAGAACTTTAGGTGAGCCAATATGGACCCCTTTAATCCATTTCCATCGGCTTGATCGGTTGAGATTTTGTTAATTTGTTATCGGAAGTAAATAAATAGGCGGTTGTAATCAGTGTTTAGACTATTATTTCGTACCTCCGCCATGCCGAACTTGGACTCTGACAACGATGAACCCGAAATAGTTGAGCTACCTTCGTCATATATATATATATATATATATATATGACGAAGGTAGCTCAACTATATATATTATTCATTGTATAAAACAGTACAATCATCGGCAAATAGTACCATACGATCTGAAGTAGATTTTGGCAGATCATTGATATAAATGATAAAAAGTAGTGGGCCCAAAACATTTTATATAACATTATCTTTACCTACTAATTGCTGTAGATATATAAACCTATTCGGTTACGGTGCGTGTAACAAAAAAACATTATTTAAAATGTTTATCTGTCTGTTTGTTCCGGCTAATCTCCATAACAGCTGGATCAATTTTCACGATTTTTGGTATGTTTTTTATATTAATAGCTACGCTGACGTGATAGTTATCAATTATCATTTAAATATTAATACGCATAATAATACAGCATTATGTATGTAGGTATTGGATTTTTCATTGTTTTACAGAATCCTAATTCATACGACCTTGACCTCGTTGCCTGATAGCTTACTCTTCGTTCATAAACAGTGATAATGATGAATCAAATAGTTTTCTCAATAGGGTGTGTACCTATATCAATTATTCTGGCAAAAAGACTGGTAATAAGATAATTTTGAATTGCCAAGAACATGGTTTACATATATGATGTATTATCTAAAACAATAATTATTTAAAACGGTAGAAACACGTTTTGAACGATATACTAAATGTCAGTCAACAAATGTCACCTCCGTGATCTTGTCAGAAAAGTTGATTTAAAACAAATAACAAAACGGTAATAATTCTCTGATAAAATAAATACACGATTGGAAATAAAAAATATGTGCGATGACGTTCAAAACTGTTGCCGTATATGTTTGGACGTCGAGTCGGACCATGTCTCCATACTCGGAGACCCTACCATCAGCCTACACATGAAAGCTTGCCTATCAGTAACTATATCTCCAAATGACCATCTTCCGAAGACAGTTTGCTTGTCCTGCGTATCATTATTAAACCAATTCTATAATTTCTCACTAAACGCTCGTTGTTCACAAGACTGGCTTGAGTCTTCAGTGCAGGAGAAGACTAAGAAATCAACTGAAAACAAAATGGTGATACAGCCCTTACCTGACTCGGAATACAACTCGGATTCGCTTCTAGAATTTCTAAACAACACTGCGAATATAGAAGAGTACTTGAACAACCTTGGGAAAGAAGATATACCGTGTATTGTAAATATGTTGGACAAAAATGAACATTCATTTGAAATAAGCAAAATTAATAATAAAACTTTTAAAGCACCAAGTCCTAAGAAGAGACAAGATATAGCAAAGATATTCAAAACAGAAAGAGATGTGATGGACACAGACTTCCAGTCAAAAAGTCTTTTATCCAAAGAAGCAGATCCAAAAAGCAAAGTAAACTATGTTAAGACAGAACAAAATGCCTTCATATGTTTTGGCTGCAAAATTAAATATGACACTGTACAGAAATTATTGCAGCACTTAGGCATCTGTGATTTGGCGCTGCGAACTTGCATACACTGTGATATGTTATTTAATTCTAAACAACAGATGCAAAAGCATTCCATAACACACAATACTCCGGGTATCTTCAATTGTAACTGCGGTGAAGAGTTCCCATCTAAGGAAAAACTGGTTCAGCACCACAAAACTTGCCACATGGACTTTGCAGCTACAGTAGGCTGCGTGTACCGATGTAAGGGATGTGGTGATACATTCAAAGAAAGGTTTCAGTTATACAAACACGCCAAGGAACACATTTTGAAAGTTGAGGAGAGAGTGTGTGATATTTGCGGTCACACTTTTCATGGCAGTGATGCATTAAATAAACATAAGAAGGAAGAACATGGTAAACCAGAGAATGTTACATACAGGTAAGAATTTTGATTAAAGTAAGATTGTTCTAAGCAATATGGGAGGTTTAGGAAAAGTGTATATGAGAGAGAAAAAGTAGCTTGTTTTCTATTCCGGGCTTTAATCTATCTCTGTGGCAAGCTTTTCTGGCGTGATTGAGTAACACACATTCATACAAAAACTAAAGTTTTAGATACATTTTAATCTAGAAACTTGCTAAGGCAAAAATATGCTCATGTTCATAAATTCTTCTTTCAGATGCAAAATATGCAACAAAACATCAGTAGACCGCAATGAAATGTACCTCCACGTAAAGAAGCATACCGTAGTACCGGAGCCATCTCGTCACTTATGTGAATCCTGTGGCCGTAGTTTTGCAACGAGAACTTCTTTATTCCGACACTCGTTGTTACATGGAAGTAATAAAACTATCTGTCATATATGTAATAAACAGGTAACGGATACTAAGTTATTAGAGCAACATATTAAAGAGCATATTGAGATAGCAATTTGTGAGAAATGTGGACAAAGAGTGAACAAATATAAGCTTGGAATGCACAGTTGTGTGTAGACTAATATGTAACAACTGTGTTTTTTTTATTTTCTTGTTATTTTTGTGACCGCCTTGTTGGTCTAGTGCAAGCGTGATTGCTGTGCATGAGGTCCTGGGTTCGATTCCCAGGTCACCCAGTGCTGTTGGGTTTTTCCATCAGGAATATCTCAGTAGCATCCACAGAGTCTAGATTTGTGCCCGGTTGATGGTAATAGGCTTGCCGCCTATTACATGGGACTTAAACATAACTGGCGATGGTACCAATGGGTACACCTCTGCCGCACCCTCCGGGGATTACAGGCGTCATATTATGTTATGTTATTATGTTATTCAAAATTGATAAGTATGTTGATTGCGCTATTGTGTTTGGTTTCAAACATGTAATGCGTATGAGAATGTTAGGAAAACAGTATTCTGTTTTTAAAAAGAAAGAAAAAATATTTGTTTGAAAAAAGTCTCTATTAAAATAAATGCAGCCAAAAGACTCGAAGACTTTATTCATTAACAATAACCAACACCTAAATATACATATTATTGCGCTGTTGGAATCTCAACTCTGTGATCATATTCTTATAGTGCCCTTTTAGGTAGACACCTAGTCAAAAAGGGAATAGTGTATTTCTTATTTCTTCAGTATTATTATCAAACATATATTAATCTTCTTTTTGTGATCTTTAAAATTTAAAGAAATTGAAGTATTATTATTAATGTTAGGTACTGAATCCAATTGATTGTAAGTCCTTGATGTCCTTCAATTAGCTATTACCTTAATTAATCTTAATATTACGAACCAGAAAAGAATAAAATTCTAAACATGTTCAGAACCTGTTTGTTTGAAATCTATATCTATAAAAGCGAAAGGTCACTCACTCACTGACTCATCACGAAATCTCAAAAACCGCTGGACGTACAAAGATGATTTTTGGCAAGGAGGTAGTTTATGGTTAGTAGACGTCCGCTAAGAACGGATTTTGCGACAGGGCCGGATTAGGGTGGTCTAAGGGCCCTCGCAAGTTTGTATGAAAGTCCTTCATTTTTTGCGCTATAATCTAGATTTTTGGCAGAGACGTAGTTTATAGTCAGTCGACGTCTGTCATGAATTAATTTTGCGACAGGGCTGGATTAGGATGGTCTAAGGGCCCTCACAAGTTTGTATGAAAGACCTTCATTTTTTGTGCCACAATCTTGATTTTTGGCAGGGACGTAGTTTATAGTCAGTCGACGTCTGCTATGAAATAATTTTGCAACAGGGCCGGATTAGGGTGGTCTAAGGGCACTCACGAAACTGAAGACCGACGATGGCAGGATCGTATCCGCCAAACCGGAGCTTCTGAAAAAGATCGAGAGTTTTTATGGGCAGCTGTACACGTCAACTAGTCAACCCGTCGAAAATCTAGCGAAAGACCCCAGAGCTAGACTGACCCGACACTATACCGAAGACATCCCGGATGTCAGCCTGTACGAGATTAGGATGGCTCTGAAACAGCTTAAAAACAACAAGGCGCCGGGTGATGACGGAATTACGGCCGAACTGCTGAAGGCGGGTGGCAAACCGGTCCTTAAGGCCCTTCAGAAGTTGTTTGATTCCGTCATACTCGAGGGGAAAACGCCACAGGCTTGGTGCAGGGGTGTGGTGGTGCTCTTCTTCAAAAAGGGTGACAATGCCCGGTTGAAGAACTATAGGCCCATCTCACTTCTAAGCCATGTCTACAAGTTGTTTTCAAGAGTCATCACGAATCGTCTCGCACGCAGGTTCGACGATTTCCAGCCTCCCGAACAAGCCGGATTCCGAAAAGGCTTCAGTACCGTAGACCACATACATACGCTGCGGCAAGTTATACAGAAGACCGAAGAGTTTAACCTGCCTCTCTGTTTAGCGTTTGTGGACTACGAGAAAGCCTTCGATTCGATCGAGACTTGGGCTGTACTGCAGTCTCTCCAACGGTGCCAAATCGACTACCGGTACATCGAGGTGTTGAAGTGTTTGTACAAAAACGCCACCATGTCAGTCCGACTTCAGGACCAGACCACGGAACCTATCCTTCTGCAGCGCGGTGTGAGACAGGGAGACGTCATATCTCCGAAACTGTTCACCGCTGCATTGGAGGATGTCTTCAAGGTTCTGGATTGGAAAGGACTTGGCATCAATGTAAACGGCGAGTACATCACTCACCTTCGGTTTGCCGACGATATAGTGGTCATGGCTGAGACCATGGAAGACCTCAGTAAAATGCTCGATGACCTCAGTAGAGCTTCCGAAAGAGTGGGTCTTAAAATGAACATGGACAAAACCAAGGTTATGTCGAATGTTCATGTAACACCCACTCCTATCAAGATCGGAGACTCTACGCTCGAAGTTGTGGACGATTATGTCTACTTGGGACAAACGGTCCAGTTGGGTAGATCCAACTTCGAGAAAGAGGTCAATCGTCGAATCCGACTCGGCTGGGCAGCGTTCGGGAAGCTGCGCAGTATCTTCTCGTCCAACATACCCCAGTGTCTCAAGACGAAAGTCTATGACCAGTGTGTGTTGCCAGTGATTACATACGGGACCGAAACGTGGTCGCTCACAATGGGCCTTATCAGAAAGCTCAAAGTCACCCAAAGGGCAATGGAAAGGGCTATGCTCGGAGTTTCCTTGCGTGATCGAATCAGAAATGAGGACATCCGCATGAGAACCAAGGTTACCGACGTAGCCCGAAGAATCGCCAGACTTAAGTGGCAATGGGCAGGGCACATTGCTCGCAGAACGGATGGCCGATGGGGCCGAAAAGTTCTGGAATGGCGACCGCGAACCGGAAGACGTTGCGTTGGAAGGCCTCCCACTAGGTGGACCGATGACCTGGTCAAGGTTGCAGGAACCCGCTGGATGAGAGACGCACGGGACCGGTCAATGTGGCGACGCCTGGGGGAGGCCTATGTCCAGCAGTGGACGTCTTTTGGCTGAAATGATGAAGGGCACTCACAAGTTATTAGGGTGGTCTAAGGGCACTCACAAGTTTGTATGAAAGTCCTTCATTTTTCGTGCTACAATCTTGATTTTTGGCAGAGACGTAGTTTATTGTCAGTAAGCGTCTGTTATGAATTAATTTTGCGACAGGGCCGGATTGGGGTGGTCTATGAGCCCTCGTAAGTTTGTATGAAAGTCCTTCATTTTTTGTGCTACAATATTGATTTTTGGCAGAGACGTAGTTTATAGTCAGTAGATATCTTCTATGAATTAGTTTTGCGACAGGGCCTGATTAGGGTGATTTATGACCCCTCGCAAGTTTGTATGAAAGTCCTTCATTTTTTGTGCTACAATCTTGATTTTTGGCAGGGATGTAGTTTATAGTTAGTAGACGTCTGCTATGAACGGATTTTGCGACAGGGTCGGATATGGGACGTCTAAAGGATATCACAAGTTTGTCTGAAAGTCTTTCTTGATTTTTTCAGGGACGAAGTTTATGGTGAGTAGAGGTTTGCTAAGAACAGATTTTGCATTAGGGTCGGTCGGGAGTTCTAAAGGCTCTTGCGAGTTTGTATGTAAGTTTGATTTTAGTACTACCGGCCTGAAATTTAGCAAGTGTACCTATTATCTAACAATTTTTTTTGTGACGATCTGGACTAAGGGCTCCCGCAAGTATATAAATGAAATGAATTTTTTAGAGCCGAAAATTGGTAGAGAGATAGAATATAGTTAAGACATATGTATTTGTATGTGTGGGAACAGATTTTATGACAGGGCCAGTTTAAGGGAATATAATCGCTTCGATTAGCATTTGTCATTCGCTTTGGCATAAGAGTTTTTAGTACATCCAGAGGAGAGAGCACACATACCTACATACACGTCAAAATTTCCTCGCGAACGAAGTCGCGGGCAACGGCTAGTAAATAAATAAAACCAAGTATAAAAGTTCATGATTTATTTAAATGATAATAGTAACATATGGGTGAATTACACCAATAAAACTAAAGATCAACACGTCTAAAGCACGTTTATGAGCTGCCAGTGTAAAAATTGAATATTACTACTTGAAATTGAATTATGTAAGGTCGAAAAACACTTATCAATATAATCTTCTTATCGTGTGGTAAGTGCCACACGGTAAAGAAGATTACAGTGCAAGCTCTGCTTCGATGCACCAAAATTTCGAAAAAATAAGAAGGAATAAGAGGCCAGCTTTTACTAGTTTTTTACTATCTAAAATACTTTAAAGCTAAAAAACACGAGTATAAAAATATACATAGGTAACTGACGAAAATACCGTTGTAATAACCCTTTGCTCACTCTTTGGGGATTAAAATATCTCCTTTTGAATATAATTCTAAGTTATCAGTGAGAATTTGCGTCTCTACAATTAATCAATCAGCATCTTCAGTACTCGATTGAAGTCAAATGAAAGGGGTTTGAACTGGCATATGGGAGCTGGCATATCAACCCACTGCCATTTTGATTTTTTTTCGAAATCGTGGCCTACGATGAAAGTGGTATGTATAGATAGAGGATATACAGATGAACAAAAAATTTCCAGTAACACGGTATCCAAAGTGTCACGTTACCGCGATTTCGAAAAATAATCAAAATGGCGGACAGGTTGATATGCCACATCGGTTCTATCTCATTTACGTTTTCATTCAACATCAAATTATTATTGTAATCAACAATTTTAAAACTGATATCTATTAATATTTAGCGCATTTTCTCACCATGTTACCAGAAATGCTTAGGTAGGTACTTATTTAAAAGTTATAAGAATTCAATCGTATTACTCTTGCGAGCATTAAAGCTCTTGCTTAATATCCGTATAGGATATTAAGGCTTAGGCAAGAATCACCAAGATTCCCTCGAGAGATTCCCTCAGCAGAAACAAAACCATCCTCTATGACGGATATTGAAGAAATCGGTAAAAATAACTCTTATTCTGTACGGCATAAGGTTGTTAAGTTCAATTAGAAACTTCATGAATGAAGGTATGCTGATAATCCGCTGGTTCTTGCGTACCCCTGAAAAAAGAAGTAGAAAGCTATATTGAATCTTCAGAAATCAGAATACATGAAATGAAGCTAAGTAATTTACGGATGAACCGAAACGAAAAGAAAGTTGAATGTATTTTAGCAAGATTTTGCACGATAAAGGATCGATAACTTGGTCCAAACTTCCACACGGGAAGTCGAAATACCACCAGGAAAAGACAAAGTAAGTTCTGGATTTTCTTTCAAACTTTCGGATTCCTAGGGCAAGATAATATGCCCCCAAATATCGAATATCTTAACCCTGAGGAAAATCCGGACAAGTTCAGCCGAATCACTATTCTGGATTTCTGATTATTTGCGAAACCGGTAAGAATCGACACTCTTTGGTATCGGCTGCCTACTTTCTACCTAAATGCGTCCTCACAAAGTTGTTTCACTCCGCAGCCACATTTAAAAGAACGATAGCGGAAAATCTCATCAATAGCAAAGTAACTGTGCCATTCATACCTTCAATAATAGTTTTGGCAGCTTCTTTAGCGGTGATATCGGAGTACCAAGACGTGAACCGATGTGAAGGTGTGGGATACATGCCGGTGGCAACAGTTCCTAAGTATACGGAAGTCGTGTGAATGTTCTTCGTCCAAGTATCCAGGCGAAGCTCCTCCGATATTGAATTCATCAACCCTGGTCAATAAATGTAAGTCTTGATTTTTAGCAGATGATTATGATGTTGCGACCCTTTTTCATTATTGTGGATGGGAAATCGCCAAATAGGGCGTAGCGTCAGACTTCTACTGACTAAAACCTACCCATGTTCTTTCTTAGCCTTTTGTGTTCCGGGGCCGCGGTATGCCTTTAGAACAGCCGCGTTGCAACCTCTGGGATCATTTGACGGAAACAAAAACCTATACTTCGTACAATTCAATTTACCATGGTCCCGTTAATTGGTCTCAGATCAAAGTAAAGTTAATCGGCTGCGAATAGAACAGTTGTAGATAGGCGTGCCGATTACTTGAGCCATCACTACCAATGTAGTGATAGAAATAGTGCTACAAGTCATCATCTCTGTTACATACCCATGCAACAGGAATCCTTATCTAGATAACGATACAAGTTGCACGTGTCCCATTTTAGCTAAATCAAAAGCCATTAAGTATTTAGGTGTCATAATAGATGACAAACTGAACTGGGGTGCACACATAAATTCGGTAGCGGCCAGGACAAGGAAACTTATACTCGCGTTTAAAAACCTGCGTGATGTGGCTGGCAGAGATCTCCTGGTACAAACATATTATCTTGCTCTTGGTCAAAGTATTATTAACTACTGCATCAGTGCTTGGGGTGGGGCTTGTAAAACCATTATGATTGTTCTTGAGCGCGCACAGAGATCATTGCTAAAAGTCGCATTTAAATTTCCCTACCGCTATCCCACCAAAGATCTATATGAACAAATAAATGTCATGAGCGTTCGTAAACTTTATGTTTATGAAGTCTTACGTAGATACCACAAACAGGTCATTCCGATATTACCCAAGTTGAATAAAAGAAAAGTGCATTGTCCAGTGCCTAGAGCCAACACAAAATTTGCTAGCAGATTTTACAACGTCCAAGCTCCACGGTTATACAATAAAATAACAAAGTCCATTCAACACATCAGATCATTCAGTAATAATCAAGTCAAAAGCAAAATTATTGCATGGTTGAATGACATGGACTATGAAAAAATAGAATCTCTTTTTATTGTAACGGTATGAAATTCACAATCAATCACGCTCAGATCACCCACACACATATACATAGATACACACACACGCACAACTACACACACAAACTCAACTACACACACACACAACTACACACACACACAACTACACAACTACACACACGCACATTCCTTTTTCTTTTATTTTTTACCTTTATTTTCTGATTTTAGCTATACTGAAATCTAGTAATATATTTTTTTTTTGTTTGCTAGTCTAAGATAGAAGTTAGCCTACGTTAAAATTATGGACCTACTGTACTCGTATTTAATAACACGTTTGTGAAGGGAAGGAACTGACCTTCATGATACAGTATTTTACTAGTTTGGAGGTCAGGGTCTCACCTCAAAGAAACCTTGTAAGATGTTCATAATAAAGATTATTATTATTATTATTATTATCTGCCTAGCCTTTTCCCCAACTATGTTGGGGTCGGCTTCCAGTCTAACCGGATGCAGCTGAATACCAGTATTTTACATGGAGCGACTGCCTATCTGACCCCCACAACCCAGTTAATACTAGGTAATACGATACCCTTTGGTAAGACTGGATGTCAGAATTTCAGGTCACTGACTACCTGTAACGACTGCCAAAGATCTATCGGGATCAACAGCTTAACGTGCTTTCCGAGGCACGGAGGAAACTCGGTATGTCGGGCGGTCACCCATCCACAGACCGACCTAGGCAAGCACAGCTTTACCTAAAGATTGACCCGAGTGGCAGTTCATAATAAGCCACGAGCTCCTCAGAAAGATAATAGAAATAGTACTACAAGTGTTAAGTAGTAAATTATACCTTCGTTTGGAAGGTTATCCTTACCTCTTAGCCCAAACTTTGCTGCACAATACGGAATCATGTCGGCACAAGGCATTAGTCCTGCGCTCGAGTTAATGGCCACTATATGTCCATACCGCCTTTCTATCATACTTGGCAAGAAGGCTTGGATTACCTGGTAAGAAAACAGTACGTAATTAAGACCAGCGCAAAGCAGGGACGGCACAGCATCTCTAACCAACGTTAATTCATACGTAGCTAATGGTCCCCGAAGCATCAAAGAGGTTTCCCCTCGCGGCATTGTACATTGTTACGACTATGTACTTATTGACTAAAACTGTACCTAAATGAGTAATTCATATAACTGTCCATCTGCACCTATCGAAAATAGGCGAGAAATATTTTTGCCTTTTATTAAAAAACGTTGTATAATTTGGCAAAATTTTGGGAGCTTGCCTGACACAAATTTTGGGAAGTCGGTACATGGTTCATTATTTACCCAAAAGTGTGAAAGCAGGTTGGTTTCGACGAGCTTCAATATGGCTTCTTGTCGCAGATGGCTGATTGGTGCACAGGATAGGATTCCCGCGTTGCTCACGACTATGGACACGTCAGACAGTTGCCGTCGCATGCGCATCGCGATTGCTATCACTTGCTCGCGAGACGTCACGTCTATCGTGAAGCCGTAGCTCTAGAAAATGTGGGCAATAATAGTTTGATTAGGTAGCTGCTTCAAAACGGTGAAGGAAATCATCGTGAGTCTTAGAAGCAAAAAAATGGAAGACATGTGACATCTACCAACCCGCAATGGGCCCGCATGGTGGATTAAGATTTATAGCCCATCCCTCTCCTAGAAAAGAGGCTTGAGCCCCTGCAGTGGGAACATTCTAAGCTGATGATGTTAATGATGAACTGCAAAGGAGTTCTCGTGTAGATAATTTATGTTATATTCGAGCAGCTCCAACGACTTGAGGCTGTTTGGCAGATTTTTGTAGTCCAATGCATTTTTCTGACTTATGATAAATAGGTAGAAGGAAAGTCATTTTGTTGGTTCTTTCCTTTGAGAGTCCTGTCACTTACGGCATTAGGTAGACACAATTAAAATTGATTATTCAAGTCTTTTTGTTATAAGTAGTTCATAACATCTTTATTGTATTTGTTTACAGACTACTTATTATGCAAAGATAATGCTACTAAGCAAGTTTTTGTTCTTCATGGTTAAAAAATCGTATTAGTGAGAATGTACCTCTCCATCTTTACGGCGTATTTCATCCACGACGGCGTTATTTCGTGTAGTGTTGTTGTCCCAGCAAATCACTGTGGCTCCGAGGTCCGCAAACTGAATGGCTAGCTCCCGGCCGAGGCCTTGACCAGCGCCGGTCACCTGTTCGAAAGTTAAGTTAAGTTTGAGACAATGTTACAACAGGACAGTGATAGAAACCTGCTGGGGCTGCAGGTGCCTGACGAGGCTGCAGGTGCCTTCAGTACACACGGCTACACATCAAGCTATACAAAACCAGTATAATCTGATCGTTCATTGTGCGAAACGATCTAGTAAAGTGAGGCCAAGATTAACTGGTTTTGTATAGCTTGATGTGTAGCCGTGTGTACATCTCTGGATACTTTCGAAAAACCTTACATCATCAGAATAAGAAAAAGTATGTTATATTAGGATTATTTTGATGATCTAGGTACTTGCATACTTTTCAACCAGTGAGCAAAGGCTTTGAAAGTCATCACTTACCAACACAGTCTCTCCATGCAAACTCTTCAACGTCGCCGGGATGAAAACCCTCGCAAAAGCCATACTGCAGGTGGAACACAGCTTGACAATCAGCACCAGGGTATCTAGGGTCCACAGGGGCAGAGCGGCCAGCCCTCCACTGCCCCACCACGGCAGTATCCATACTTCTTGCAAAGCCCTGAATTTCCGAGCCACAGTAGCTACACAATTCACAAATACGTTTTTCCTATGCATAAAGGTAAAATAAACCTAAAAATATACTGACAGATGAGATTCAATTGACAGGCCCGTTGTTGTTAAATTATGGCAATGGCACTGGCCATTGCCATATTTATTCCATCCTTCATGCTTAACGAACTGTCGTTATGCATGAAGGATGTGTTTGCGCCTGTTGTAATCCGTCGCTGCGTCACTATGCTGCTGCTAATCGTTTTGATCAGGCGCATAAAATAATCATAAAAATGTCGGTACATTGAGAACAAAATAAATTGTTAAGGAAAAACTTCTACCCGACATTTAAAATAATCAATTCATCTACATTCTAAAACGGACGAACATCAGTCCACACAATTTTCATTTTATTTAGAGCTTGCCATTGTTTAAATTCCTAATAGAACGCAGTTACGTTGTCTCATTGTCATATATCATTAAATTCATTGTTTACGTGAAGACATCGTCGTTTTATTGAGCACCAAGCTCCAGTGTCTCGAGCAGACATATTTGGCGACCGTGACAGGACTTAGGCTACTTGGTTTAAACGGAAGTTTAGGAATTAAGGAAAGGCACTTAGCTGCAGAAATGCTGCTGCGCTGCGGTGTGACGCCGTATATAGCATCAATTCCCGGCGGTGCTAAGTACTGCTTGTATTCTTCCGATGTACGTGCTTCTCCCAAGGGCTGGATGCGGTGCGGCGCTGGCCGGCTGATAGCTGCGGCGCGATGCTGGCCTACTCCAGCTAGGCCCTGGTAGGCAGGCGTGTACGTTCTTCTCCCAAGGTCTGTACAATCATCCTCATCGGACCTCTGTCCATGCTGTAACGCTGATCATAAAATATTTGATTGTCCTTCGTTCAAGGCAAAGAGCGTAAGCGAGCGTATAGCCGAGGCAACTAAATTGAAATTGTGTCTTAATTGTTTAAGGTCAGGTCACCCTACATTTAGATGTCGTTCAGGTCGTTGTCTTGAATGCAACAAGAGACACAATTCTATGTTGCACCTTCCTACTGGTACATCTGACAGTAACAGTTCATTTAGTACCTACAAGCATCGATAGTTCTCCTGAGACGTTGGCTAACTGCAATAATCAAGGTAACAAATGTGCTCTTCTCTGTACTGCCTTGATTGATATAGTAAATCTTAAAACAAATAAATGTGTAACAGCACGCGCCCTGCTTGATTGTGGCAGCCAATCCTCTTTCATAAGTCTAAGCCTGAAACAAAGGCTATCATTAGAGGACTGCCCTATCAATGCTACAAGGGTAGTAGGTTTTGGCAACAATGATGCAGGTACGATAACTGAATATTGCATTGCCCAATTAAAATCTCAAAATACACCATTCAACGTTATTTCTAACTTTTATGTTATGAAGGAACTAACATCTTTAATTCCCAACAAGTCAATTGATATTAGATCGTTTAATGTTCCTAAAGATATTATCTTAGCAGACCCTAAATTCTATCAGCCTTCTTTCATAGATATTCTCATAGGCTCAGATTTATTTTGGGACATTATATTATGTTGTGAGCAGAGGTCATTAGGCCCTAATCTTCCCAAGTTACACAGCTCAAGGCTAGGCTGGTTGATTGGAGGTCCCCTGCAACATAAGCCACCTAAGGATATTAAATGCAATCATGTACTTACCCATTTTTCTTATGATGAAAACATAGAATTAAAATTAAATAGGTTTTGGGAACTGGAAGAGATTCCTTCTAAATCGTATCTAAGTGAAAGCGAGCAGGCATGTGAAACGCATTTTTTGCAGCACACCTGCCGCTTAGAAAACGGCAGATTCTCTGTCAAATTACCTCTTATTTATCGACAAACCGGATTGTCTCGGTGACTCCTACAACCTGGCCAAGTAAAGGTTCTACAATTTAGAACGGCGATTCAGAAGACAGCCTGAAGTTAAGTCGCAATATATTGAATTTATCAGAGAATATGCAGAATTAGGTCATCTCTCTGAAATTGCAATAAATAATTTAAATTCTAATTTATGCTATTTCTTGCCACATCATCCCGTATTTAAAGAAAACAGCGAATCGACAAAAGTTCGCGTCGTTTTCGATGCATCGGCTCGCACCTCCTCAGGCCTCTCTGTCAATGATATACAAATGGTTGGGCCTCAAATTCAAGACTCTCTTTTCACCATTTTAATTCGAGCTCGTTTCTACAAATATCTTTTAGCAGCTGACGTAGAAAAACTATTTCGTCAAATATTGGTGGACGAGCCAGATCGAAATCTTCAGCTTATTCTATGGAGAGAAGACGAGCGTCAGCCTCTTAAGACGTTACGTTTAAATACGGTGACTTATGGTTTCACAAGCGCAAGTTATTTAAGTACAAGGTGTCTTTGGCAGTCGGGTGAGGAGTGTGAAGATCCACTGATTAGAACAATTATACAACACGATCTATACGTAGATGACTTAATTACCGGCTGTAATTCTGAGAAGGAATTAATACATATTCAAAAATCTGTATCAGGAGCTCTTAAGGCAGGATGTTTCAATCTACGAAAATATAAATCTAATTCGTCAAGCGTACTCGAAGCCTGCTCCGAAAACTCTACAGACTCGCTTATCATTAGTGAATCCTCAAATGCTCTCGGTTTAGGCTGGAATCCCAAGACTGACAGTTTACATTATTCTTTCGAAATTCCCCCTATCAATGATAAAATCACGAAACGATATATATTATCAACCTCGTTTAAAATCTTTGATCCACTCGGTTTTGTCAGCCCCTGTATTATCATTCCCAAATTAATAATGCAGCAACTTTGGCTTGATAAGGTTGGCTGGGACGAACCTCTTTCAAAGGAAATAGAAAGAGACTGGCATAAGTTTTCTAATAATCTATCTTGTCTAGCTACGTTTACACTGCCGAGGCAGGTTCTATGTGACTCACCCGTTGTTACAGAGCTACATATGTTCAGCGACGCCTCCCAAAGAGCTTACGGCGCTTGCGTCTATGTAAGGTCTATTGATGAAGCAGGTATCGTGCATGTTAACCTTTTGTGTTCTAAGTCAAAGGTGGCACCAATCAAGGCCTGTACTATACCTCGATTGGAGCTGTGTGCCGCCTTACTAGCTGTCAAACTCTGCAAAGCAGTCCTCGATTCCTTGAGGTTCCCAGTAACTCGTAAACTGTATTGGTGTGACTCCAGCGTTGTCCTTGCTTGGATGCATACTAGCTCTAGAAGGTTAAAGACTTTCGTGGCTAACAGAATAGCGGAAATACTGGAACTGTCAGATGTTTCCTGTTGACGTTATGTACCTACCTCCGATAATCCTGCTGATCTCGTTTCGCGCGGCGTTTACCCCGAAGAGCTTAAGGATCGTAGTCTGTGGTGGTCTGGGCCCGAATTTTTACTTCAAGGTGAATCTTCTTGGCCTACCTTATCAAACAAACTCCAAAGCGAGTCTGAAATCCCCGAAATAAAGGCGAACATTGTTCCCAAGATGGATAATCCTTTAATCATTCCATTTCATAAATATAGTAAATTACACAAAATAAAACAAGATTATGCGTATGTGCTAAGATATTTTTATAATTTACGCAATCCTAAATCCAGGCGCGTCGACGCCCTTAGTTTAGAAGAACTGCAAGATTCTTTTATTCTTTTATGCCATAAGGCTCAACAGGAATCTTTTCCGGTTGAGTACGATTTGCTATCCAAAGATAATTCAATTAGTACAAAATCACCCATCATAGGGCTTACACCTTTTATGGACGAAAATGGGTTGATACGAGTAGGAGGCCGGCTGGATGCTTCAGATATTTCATTTGCTAGCAAACACCCTATCCTACTACATTCCTCACACCATCTCACAAAATTAATCTTTGAGCGGGAACACCTACACAATTTACACGCTGGCCCACAGCTTCTCCTCGCGAGCGTTAGGCAATACGTATGGCCTGTCAATGGGCGATACCTCGCTCGAAGAACTGTGCGCAACTGCATCACATGTAGAAGGGTACAGGGTAAGACTTTAACACCCATAATGGGGAACTTACCCTCTCAGCGCGTTACGGTGGACTTCCCGTTTCGTAGTGTTGGTATAGACTTTGCCGGACCCTTTTATGTCTCAAATAGAAAGGGCCGCGGATCAAGAGTCACAAAATGCTATTTATGCATTATTGTTTGCCTAAGGTACAAATGTGTACACTTGGAGGCGGTAAGCGATCTTTCGAAAGATGCTTTCATCCTTACCTTGCGTAGGTTTATATCCCGTCGGGGTAAGCCTACCGAAATTTTTTGTGACAACGGTCGCAATTTTGTGGCCGCGGCCAAGGAAATTGGCAACCTTTTGAAATGTAATCGTCAGGCAATAACAGATTTCTCTAAAGAGGAAGAAATAAAATTTTTGTTTTCACCTGCTTACGCTCCCCACTTTGGTGGTATCTGGGAGGCCGGGGTAAAATCCGCCAAATATCATATAAGACGTGTAATGGGCAACACGCATCTAAATTTTGAAGAGATATCCACGTTGTTCGCACAAGTGGAAGCCATATTGAATAGTCGTCCACTTTACCCCATGTCCTCGTCTCCGAATGATCTCCTTTTCCTCACCCCAGGGCACTTCCTGCTTGGACGGCCGCTCACCGCGCTGCCTTCACCGAGCCTAGAGGACTGCAAACTCACTCACCTGAAGCGCTATCAACGACTGGAACAAATCCGACAGCACTTCTGGAGGAGATGGCAGAAGGAGTATTTGGCTGAGCTGCAGCAGAGATCAAAATGGCGCACTAATGACATTCCACTGAACGTTGGCGACCTAGTGCTGCTTCAAGAAGACAACTTACCACCGTTATGCTGGCGTATGGGCCGAATCAGCAAGCTCTTTCCTGGTCCAGATGGAGTATGTCGAGTGGCAGACGTTCAAACGACACAGGGAACTTACAGGAGGCCCTTTAAGCGACTCTGTCCGCTGCCAGTGACGGAGCATTTGATTGAGAGAGAGTTAAAAGTCGGAGACTTTTAACCCCCGGGAAGATGTTTGCGCCTGTTGTAATCCGTCGCTGCGTCACTATGCTGCTGCTAATCGTTTTGATCAGGCGCATAAAATAATCATAAAAATGTCGGTACATTGAGAACAAAATAAATTGTTAAGGAAAAACTTCTACCCGACATTTAAAATAATCAATTCATCTACATTCTAAAACGGACGAACATCAGTCCACACAATTTTCATTTTATTTAGAGCTTGCCATTGTTTAAATTCCTAATAGAACGCAGTTACGTTGTCTCATTGTCATATATCATTAAATTCATTGTTTACGTGAAGACATCGTCGTTTTATTGAGCACCAAGCTCCAGTGTCTCGAGCAGACAGGATGTAACTATAAATAACAAGTAGGTAGGTACCTAACCACTTTTCCCCCCTAGGGGGGATTTTCAGGGGGGATTTGTAGACTTGTTTTTTTTTTGGAGTCCACAGATCCCCCTTAGGGGGCTAAGGGGGATTTTCAGGGGGGATTTGTGGAATAAGCCCTAAGTAGGTAGATATCTATTTAGGATCTGCGATGGCTGTGGTACATACAAGCTGAATTGTGCTGGTATTTTAAACCTTTGAGTAAAGAGCACAATTTTGAATGGAACATAATTAGGTAGGTATAAGGCCGCGCTTAGTTTGGACGCGTTTTCGTACGAATTTTACTCGTACGAACACGCACGAACGATCCTAACCTTCCAAGTACTATGGGAGCGCACCACGAGCGCACATACTGGATGCGAGATAGTCGTACGTTTAATGAGCCTAATTTATATCGTACGTTTACGTACCACGCAAATTCGTGTCCAAAGTGAGCGCGGCCTTATCAACAAGATTTCGTAAATGCGTATGGTGGAGGTTAGGGAGACGATAAACCTTTTTATCAAGTCCCTAGGCTACTTTCTCGTCGAAAATACACGTCAGTTTTGACATTTAGTAGGTAGATCGAAAGGGAATTCACGAAACAACTATTAAATTGATATAAGTACCATACAAAAAATGGCGAAACCTTTGCAAAAAGAGCGAGAGAATCGGTCTGCCGAGAAGAAAGACTTAACGTTCCATGCGTATACGATATCTCCAGAAAGTGCACACACATCGATCGTATTGCTAGAATCAAAAGAACCGGAGATATTATGCCAGGTAAACAGTTAGCCCGTAAAATGTCATCATTCCCCTGTCCTCATCTCCATCTACTCTTCAAACTGGCACACAGCGCCAATACATACATGGCCCCAGAAATACGTTGCGGTGATGTTACTGTTCTACAGGCACACATCTAGAGAAGTCTACCATCATTCATCAGTCATCACAAAAAGAGATCATTATCCTTCACAAAGAAATCTTCATCCTTCACAAAGGAATCATCATCCTTCACAAAGATCACGACATGGCATAGTTGACCGCATGTCTTTTAGACTAAAGATTAAATTATCATCATACTTTACTAAAATTTCTGTGTAAAGAATGATGGTCTTCAGTAACACTGACTTTGAGTGAACTAGCGTTGTACACACAGCGACTCATTAATCTATACATTTCCAGTATAACATGGTCTGGCTTAGTATTGGTTTTCAGTACAACCAGAGATCCGCAGAAACTGGTTTTGTAAAGCTTGATTGGTTGCCATGCTTTTAAAATTCAGAGAAACTTGGCCAGCCTTTGCCTTCTAATCTTAAATGGTCTAATCACCACTTTCTCCTAGACCCTCAGAGCAATAACAAAGTTCTCGGCACAAGATATGCACAATCGCATAGTGCTATTCGACCTTACCGCCATCAAATACATCCTGCTTCATGTGGAACATCCAGAGATCAACATTCGAAGGTTTGCGCTAAAGGCCTTGGCACAACTCTGCCAGTTGCCGAAAGGACCAGAGGAGGTGCTGGAAAACCCACAGAATGTGAGGAAGATTGCTTACATGCTTTCCAAGGTGGGTAGATTAGAATTAAATTGATTAAACAAGTAGGTAGGTACTTAGGGACGGTGTAATTTGAACAGAAAAGATTATATGGTATGGTAGGTGTACTATGAGCAAAAAGCGAAGAGTAGCGATGACCCAGTGGTGGCGGGCCCGACTTACGAACGGTACTACCGTCGTGGGTTCGAACCAAAGACTATGTAGCCACTTTAAGCCGTTTAATACTCTATGGTTCGAACCCAGGTAGGAGCATTACTTTGTGTAATTTATTTCATCACCGCTGCTCTCAAAACGGTGAAGGAAAACAATCGTGAGGAAAACCCGCATGTCTTAGAACCAAAAAATTCGAAGACATGTGACATCTACTAATCCGCACTGGGCCAGCGCAGCGTGGCGGATTATAGCCCATCCCTCTCCTAGAGAAGAGGCCTGAGTCCCTGCATTGGGAACATTATAGGCTGATGATGATGAGCGAAACTGCCGCGTGCCGTTTCGAACGCGTAGCAAACGGCCAAATACAAGTGAACAACACGCTTGTTACGATGCGATGTCAAAACGACGACGGCGAAGAAATAATTTGAAAGGAATTCCTTGACAGTTAAAACATACCTATCATTCACCGCGACGCGACGGTGCTCAAGCGAAGGAAACAAGTGAGATACACACACGTGTCGAGTGTCGCAAGTCGTATCGCCTGAGGTTTTGGCCGCGATCTCGGCGTGTAGCTTCGGGCCGATGCACTCATCGTATCACACATCATAATAAGTGGTTAAGTCGCTATACGTTCGACGTTCGAGGTAGCCTTCGCAAATTAATTCCATTAAACTAATTCTCTCGAAATCTTCTTCCCTGCAGATGGAAGACGTCTTCGTTCTAGAATTTGCATCGTTAGTCCTAGCAGAATTGACAAGAGAACCTCTGGGATGCGAACAGCTGGTATCAGCTAATATATTGAGCACATTATTTTCCAGAATGAAAAACAGCTTAGATCCCGATGTCCAGAAAAATTGTCTTCAGGTAAACCTTCTGATCACATGTTATTTTCTTCTTCAGACCGTTTTTTGTTGCGTCCTGATGTGACTTTAGCGGTCAATGACCTTTCTCATCTATCCCGCTCAAGTGACGATGTAGGTACCGAATTAGGTACCTAACAATTTAAACAGCATGCTGCGAGTCACACAACAAGTGACACACGCATGGCGTTGTTGTGTAAGTGGCGAGGTTGTAACCGGAGCCTAAGAACCCACATTTATTTACAGATTCTTCATTTCAAAAACAGAGGTAAAGTCCGTTGATATCTCGAACACCTACATCCGTTGAAATCTCTAACATCTAATCTAATCACATCATACGTTTTCGTGCTACCTTCTACGAGATTGTAGGGATACTAAAACGCGACAACAAGCATTGATAAATCATGTACCTACTCACTAACTTATGATTCAATGACACATTCCTCCATCACAAGATTCTAAGCAATCTGCTGGACGATCCAATATGCGCTTCGGAAGTGACGAAGAACAACCAGTTCAGCTGGCCATCTCTCTTGGCATTGATGCAGAGCAAGTTCTTAGCCATTCAGCATGCAGCTTTGAGGACTGTGGATCAGCTGATCTGCAGGTATAAAGACATCGTTGTGCAGAAAACTTTTAGAGCTTCGACTGGGGTTTTGGACCTTTGTGATATACTTGAGGTGAGTTTAGAAGTTCGTTTTGCAAGTTTTTGTCAAAATCGGTTCTTGATCTCACGGTTTTTCGTACCTACCTATATAGTAGGTGAAATCGGATAGGACTCGTTAGAAATTTTATTAAACTCCCACTTTTAGGGTTCCGTACCTAAAAAGGAAAAAACGGAACCCTTATGGGATCACTCGTGTGTCTGTCTGTCTGTCCGACCATCCGCCCGCCCTTATCTCCGAAACTACCTTCTGAGCCTAAAATTCTGAAAAAAATACAGAAATTAGTTCACTTGTAGATTACAGGAAAACCTATAAAAAGTCATAGTACGGAAACTTTCATGTCCAAGGTTCGACATGCACTTGGCCAGTTTTTCATTTTTGGGAAATTATCAAAATGACCCCTCCCGCTCTAGGCGTAGCGGAAGGGAGTGTCAGGCTGGTACTGACTAAAATCCACCCATGTTCTTTATTAGCTCTTTGTGTTCCGGGCCGCGGTATCTCAATTCATCGAACAGTCCCACTGCACTCAGCTCGTACCTCATGATGCATAGGTATTATTGCATGCCCTACACCTATCACTCTCTCTAACTAATTCACTGTACAAATTTCAAATAGTCCTAACTCCAACAGTCCTATGAATTCCGCGACGTCCACACCCTAGTTCTGGGCGTCCTCCGCAACTACGTGGAAACCGAAGAGAACGCTGTCCATCTGTACCAGTCTGGGTGTATACTGCGGCTTATAGCTTACTTGGAGATGGCACTACCGGCCATGAAGCCCCACTGCCTGGCTGTGCTCACGAAGATGTCTTTCACTTCTAATGGGAGGGATGTAAGTGATATTAGATCAGATAGATACGTTCTAGACCTAGAAGCGTTTGTGGCAAATTGGACGGAGAAAACCGCACAGAGGGAAGAGTGGAAGGCTATGGGCGAGGCTTTTGCCCAGCAGTGGGGGTATTTCGGCTGAAATGATGATGATGATTAAGTTCGAAGGGCTATAAAAACTTAGAACTCTGATCGATGTCCACCATAAATTGCTGATGCTGGATAAACAAACTTGTCTGAAGACTACCACTCCTCGAAGACATTGTGTAGGTTACAATCGGTCGTTATTCATAAATTAAAATGTTTCACCTGAATGCTAGTCAACGACCAACTCCGTAGTTTGTTGAAAATTACGGAAATCTGCTGGATGAGAGCAGCGTAGTCGCGCAACGGTCTTTGCTGTAATGTGGTTGAAACAATTTGGCGCCTACGCTCAACAGTTGATGTCTTTCGGCTGCGATGAAAATACCCTTCGAGAGACTTCTTTAAAGAGATTTATTCTAGACCTCATAATAATATATGTATACTTGGCGGTTCTTCTCATAGGAAAGGAGTAAGGACCAACCTGAACCGTGCACCTTTTGTCGATGTTTTATAAGTCCCCACGCAAGCCTATGTGAAATGAAATATTTTGCTTTTGATATCCCATTTCCAGGCATTATACGCGACGGACACCGACCTCGTATTCTGCCAGCAACTTCTCAGCTCGAATGTGGAACTCCTAGCTGATGCAGCTATGGGTGTTGCCAACATGACAAAACTACTACCATCAGCCGTGCGCATGTCTGATACGAATATTATAGAAGCTCTGTGTGGTGAGTTTCACATTAGAGGAAATAAGTTTGTTTTTTTTTTGCATTATAGTACTTAGCAAGTACAAGGGTCATTTAAGAATTTCAAATAAAGTAAATACGTAAAAAAACAACCCTTTGAAAAATAAACTTTAACTAGACGGTTTCCAGGTATTTTCCAGAATAAAAAAAGTGCCTTTGATCTTCGAGGAGGGTTATTCACTCTTATTTCTATTATAAAGAGTCACCCATCCACGGGCTGACTTTGGCATTAAGTACCTATTGCTTTACTGAAGTTGGCCTTAGCAAAAAAAAAAACAGTGAACGGTAGGACACTCTTGCCTGCCCTGTTATTTGCACATCACAGGAGCTGATGTACGCTACTGAAAATGTCGAACTCGTTGGCAAATTTTGGGCTGCGTCAATTTGAATTGTTATCGGCACGCTAAGAAGGAAAAAATTTTTTACCTTTTAGATCATCATCCGCCTATAATGTTCCCACTGCTGGGACTCAGGCCCCCTCTCTAGAAGAGGGATGGGCTATAATCCATTACGCGGGCCCACTGCGGGTTGGTAGATGTCACATGTCTTTGAATTTTTTGGTTCTAAGACATGCCGGTTTCCTCACGATGCTTTCCTTCATCGTTTTGAGATCGCGTAGTGTTATTATTAAGCCACTCCTCTGTTTCAGCTATCCTGGGCGATGACGCGGCAGTCTGGTTCTACATCAGGATGAACTCTCTCCGGGCACTCGCCGAGCTCTGCCGCATCATTCCAAAGGCTGCCTTCAGTCTCGTGGAGCCGAAGACGTTTGCAGCACTCAGAAATATTAATAAAAAATGTAAGTGCTTATTTATAACTGTCAAACCTTTTATTCGTTCGTCAGTGTAAAATAAAATAATTTTCTTTACCAAGTCAGGCAAAAACTACGGGATTATTTTTTATACTTAGTCAATGTTTTGGCATGTTATGTTTTTATAGTCAAATTGAGGGTGAATGTTTATTTTAACTTGTTTTTCGCTGTCCATCGTTCACCACGTTGCACCACCAAAAAGCGATGATTTCCTATCCACCACTGGTGTAGAAACCAGGTATACACCGGGAATCATCGGCAATAAGGATTCTGTTGGCTTGCTACCACTGAAGTCCATCAACATCTGTGATTCTAATTCCCGTTACAATAAAGTTGAACTTCGGTTGCTAACCCAGAGGTTAAATAACTGCCTGGCCTTATGCTCAAATATTTGTCAACAGTCAAAGACACGCCGATCGAAGCCCAACGCCTCGCTGTGCAATGTTACATCAACCTACAGAACTACCACGTTAGCACGAAAGCCATGCTCAACGGGGAGTTTATGGCTGAGCTTCTCAATATAATGCAGGTGAAACAGAAACTTACATTGATAGCAAAAAATCATTACTCTGTAAGTGGCAATGGGCAGGACACTTTGCTCGCAGAACGGATGGCCGAGGGGGACCGAAAACTTCTTGAGTGGCGACTAGGTGGACCGATGACTTGGTGAAGGTTGCGGGGATCCGCTGGATGCGAGACGCACGAAACTGGTCAATGTGGCGACACTTAGTGGAGGCCTATGTCCAGCAGTGGACGTCTTTTAGCTGAAATGACTTTGTCTTTTTTACTTAGCCGAAATCAATCTGCCTAGCAGTTTTCCCAACCATGTTAGGGTCGGCTACCAGTCTAACTGGGTGCAGCTGAATACCAGTATTTTACATGGAGTTACAGGTAGCCAATGGCCCAACAACCAATCTTACCAAGGGTTATACCGTATATCGTATTACCCACTACTATCTGGTTTCGGGAGGCCAGATAGGTAGTCGCCCCATTTACAATACTGGTATCTATTCAGATGCATCTGGTCAGACTGGAAGCCGACCCCATCATATTTGGAAAAGGCTAGGCAGATAATGATACTTACTTATCTAATGTTATTTTACAGCGTATCGACATCAACTTGAAGATAATGACTTGCACTGTGCTGACTGGACTTATGGTGGAGGACGTCGGAGGGGATTTGTTCACAAAAAAAAAAGGCGAAGAGGTTCGTATCGAAACGACTCACGATAAGCTTGCGACATAAGCTAGTGCGGGATCCAGTGTCATTCCTTTATACCTACTTTATAACTTTTTATGAATCAATAAACTGTTTTATTATTTATTTATTAATGTAATCTCCAGGTGGTGTTCAATAACTTGATGATTGAGCACATCGGTCTCCGCACCGCGCTGTGCACGGTCATTGCAGCCAGCGTCAGCAATGAGGGAGCTGACGTCTACCTGGATCTTGGGGCTATACACTAGTAAGAATCAGCTTTTTTCTTGTACTATTTTGGCTTTTTTATTAGGACAAGCCCTGAACACTATTCCCATACTGTAATTACTGAATCAACAGTGGCGACCGCCAGAAAAGTGCCGAGACAAAGAAGCTGGACGAAGTCCCATAAAAACGAGTTATCTGTCTTTGATCCCGCAACAAAATCAGAAAACTTAATTTTTAGCTGTATTTGTTGATAAACAAAACCAACCCAGCCTGAAATAATGGCTACATTTGCATATATGTTCAGCTTATGCCGATTGACGAACTTCATTGGACATCCATCAATTCTGAATAATATGTTCGGGTCGGCTCAACAGAATTTCCTGATTTGTAGCCCGGGTAAACTGGAACATCGAACATGTGTAAGTACCTTCACAGTAGTATGACGCTTAAAACCTCCCCACCCTGTCTTGCATGGACATGGTAATACCTTTATTTTCTAAGGGCCCGATCCCATCTGTTACTGATACTGACAGCACGTAGGTAAACAAGCTAACCATACCAACGGGTATCGTATTACCCAGTACTAACATGGGTTGTGGAGGTCAGATAGGCAGTCGCTCCATGTAAAGTAATGGTATTCAGCTGCATCCGGTAAGACTGGAAGCTGACTTCAACATGTTTTTTTTTTTTTTTTTAAAACGTTGCCCCACACTTTCTCCTGTATCGTGGGTGCGTTTACAAACATTTAAACTCACATACACAAACACACCCAGACCCGAAACAACTATCTGCAGGCCTTACAAATGTTTGTTCCGTGCGGGAATCGAACCCGCGACACGCAGCGCAGCAGTCCAATCGCTCAGCCACTGCGCCAACCGAGCCGTCGTTTGGGAAAAGGCTAGGCAGATGATGATAGATGACTGACAGTACGTAAACTCTTGATTGCTTCACAGTATGGTAGAGAACAAGCAAGCAAGGTACGTGGTCGGCGCATGGGAGCCGGCGTTGGAAGCCATCTTCCGACACCACCCGTCTGCCAAACTGGCGTACACTGGCAGACTCGACATCAACGACTTCACTCAGGTAACAAAGAGCCATGGTAAAAAAAATTGGTTAGAACCACTTCTTGTCCCACGGTGCATAAACTTGGTCTTTTACTAATATCCAAAAGTTCAAACTCAAGGTTTGCCAACGTGCTATGAAGCGCAGTATCTTAGGTGTAAAATTACAGATCGTGTTCGAAACACTAGACTGCGCTCCAAATTGTGGATTAGTGCCCTAAAACAGTGACACGGAGTCGCGCAGACCACGAAGTGTATGGTACGCGGTATCTCTTTCGAACAACCGTCAGCTTCGGCAATACCTACTCGATGTCTACCTTGAGAATTGCACAGAATTGTGACTATTGGAAGGAATGGAGGGAGGCTTTTGCCCAGCAGTAGGGCAATATCAGCTAGCTATAATAATAATAATGGACTTGGCACTACTTTCCTTAATGGTGACCTGCCAAAGTTACAGGTGCCATTTTTCCAAATTAATGTTGTATTGAGTGCTACCATGCGTTGACATCTAATATTCGAGTATTCGGCTTGGGTTTCTGGAGTGCGGTCATGATAAATAGTCGAATTTATTGTAACCCACCGGTCTGACCAGTAAAGGCGACAGAAACACTTTCTAAAAAGTATTCTCGTTGTGGTCACCAGGGAGCATCGTCCTTTTAACAGTGGAATATATTCCAGGAGGGTTTCTACTGTATGAAGTGCTTGGGCGAGCGTTTCCCAAGCATGCAGACGATAATGCAGAACCTCAACCGGCCCTACACACCCGTGTTCCTGTGCATGTTCGTACAGCCAGTACAGGGAAGTGCCTCCAGGGTCGAGATCAGATCTCCTTGTGAGTATTACTTAAGTCTGAAAGAGATTATTCTGCCTGATACATGTATACTTCAGTCCATTGCAGTAGGTACTTACTTGTAATTTGGCATCTGTTTGTATCATTTTATTTAAAAATTAAACAAAATTGGCTTTTATTAAAATTAAAAGAATGAGGCTGTCCTGGGTTCGATGCCCAGGTCGGGCAAAGTGTTATTGTGTTTTTCCATCAGGAATTTCTCTAATTTAGATGACAAGGAGAGACTTTGTAACCTCTAACGGAATGTTGGTAAAGTAATTTTGTAGTGTCTCAGGACTTTTAACTTATCAGACATGGTTTATTTATGTATTTGTAAAGTTAATTCTGATCGCGTGGTTGTGTCTTTCCAGTTTCTGCAGCTCTACTGCAACCTTCAGAGAGCAGCTATGCTGACCAAAGTAGGTCAGCTTCCCAGATAGGCCGGATGCGTCTCCCGCCTGTACCAGAAGACCACGACTTGCGGCATTATCTACTGAGGATGAAACTGTGGTTCGGAAACCCGTTAGTGATGTTTCTATTATCTGAATCACATATTAACTATACCAATATAGGTATACCCAGAAATGAAGACATCCTCAAGAGAACCAAGGCTACCGGCGGCGTAGCTCGAAGAATTGCCAAACTTATAAGTGGCGCATTGCGCGCAGAACGGATGCCCGATGGCGCCGAAAAGTTCTGTAGTGGCGACCGCGAACTGGAAGACGTTGCCTTGGAATGCCTCCCACTAGGTAGACCGATGACCTGGTGAAGGTTGCAGGGATCCGCTGGATGCGAGATGCATGAAACCGGTCAATGTGGCGACACTTGGGGAGGCCTAGGTCCAGCTGTGGACGTCTTTCGGCTGAAATGATGATATTCGGAATAATGTAAACGGTACTTAAATGCTTGATCGGTAAATGCATGATTTGCCAAAGTCGAGGGGACATACAATATTCTGGATTTCTTCAAAGTTCGGGTGAATCGGTTTCCTCTAAACAAGCGTAGGTACCCTAAGCCTAGGCCGCATCATCACTTCACATCAGATAAGTTCAAGTAAAAAATATCACGCAGCTTAGGTGGAGGGTAAAAATAAAATGTCAATTTAGCGAATACGAATGCCGAATTGCCGAATTTGTGAAGTAATTGCTTCAGGCCAGCTTCGTTGTTCATCGAATAGATACAGCCGAATCGACCCTGTATATACCTTATTGAATTAATGTTCTGTTTTCAGATCCAAGTCCCTGCATTATTTTGAGATAGACGACGCCCATTATGAAGTAAGGTAGGATGTAGTTCCTATATTTAATTTTATTAAAAGCCTTTAAAAAACAAGAACGGAAACTTCAAAAAGCGTGAGAGTATTAATTCTCGACGGCACCTAATGCCAAGTCAGAGGCCTACTATTATATAGGCGACATAAAAACTTAGACACCAGCAGGGCTATTGCGTATCTTTTCATGACAGTGGCTAACCTAAAGTGTCCATAGATTAACTGTAAATTGGTTATGGTTTGGTACATATTTTTCTTAAAAACTCACCATTTGACAGTTATTTGATAGACACTATACGTTATCCACTGTCATTAAAAGATACGCAATAGCCCTGCTGGTTTCCACACGATAAAGAAGGAACCTGTCTAGTGCCTTAGACCCGTACTGCCTGCCTAGCCTTTTCGGTCGGCTTCCAGACTAGCCGGATGCAGCTGAATATCAGTATTTTACATGGAGCGACTGCCTATCTGACCTGCACAACCTAGTTAATTTTTAGGTAAAACGATTGGGGTATACTTGTTCATCAGTACATAGTCACTATCATCACTTCACTATCACTACATAGTATAAAACAAAGTCGCTTCCCGCTGTCTGTCCCTATGTATGCTTATAACTTTAAAACTACGCAACGGATTTTGATGCAGGTTTTTTTATTAGATAGATTGATTCAAGAGGAAGGTTTTAGTGTCGTTTTTGCACCCGTGCGAAGCCGGGGCGGGTTACTAGTATAAAATAAAATCGCTTCTAGCTGCGCTGTCTGTCCCTATGTAGGTACGCTGAGATCTTTATAACTACGCAACGGATTTTGTTGCGGGTTTTTTAAGGGTTATATTTAAATGCACATCTGTTTAATTTTTCAGCACGCTAGGTAACTCCACTAATTAACTGAATGCATACCAAAAAAACCAATTGATTAACTAAACATGTCCTACAAAAAAGTCTAAAAAATCACACAAAACGAGATGACCTTTTTTATCGAATTCACACCAAAAATGTAGTTAGTACATCGGATATATGATTTGTAAAACAAAAATACTAATTGCTTAACAAAAATACTAACTTGCACTCTAAATTGTACAATCTTATTACTACGGAATTTCTAAAACTGATAACTAATACGACCGTCTCGCGACAGTGTCCTTTATGGGCGGCATGGGCACCGGGCCGTAGGCCGACGAAGGAGGCCGGCGGAGGCCCGGCACTTCGGGGACAGAAGATATTAGTGTTATTTAATATGCGAACGAAGCGAGCGCGCGTCATGGAGTACATGCGTTGCATGTATGAGTGACAGAGAGAACGAGAAAATGGCGCGCGGTGTTGTCAGTTAGAATAAACGATGTTCCTAAAAGTAAATCAGGTGTAGGTTTTCCTTAAAAAAGTTTTAAAATGTTTGTTAGACTAAAGAATTATTAGATATACTATTTTGATAATAGTTATTCGTTCAGTAAAAGAGTTCTGCAAATGCCATTAAAAATGATACTAAATTTGATTTATTTTGTGTGCATAATTTGAGATAATTTGTGTGCAAGTCAGTATTTTTGGTGTAACTTTAAAATATTTTGTTCGAAAAAAGGGAATATGCAGATAACGGTTTAAATACATGCCTTTTTTTAATAGATAGAGTGATTCAAGATGAAGGTTTGAGTATCTTTTTTGCACCCGTGCGAAGCCGGGGCGGGTCACTAGTTAATATTAAATCGTTTTATAGATACCGTCCAAAATGTGAAGAAGTATCATATTCACTGAAGGAACGAGCGCAACTGCTGGCTGAGTATGTCGCATCACAAATGAGTGGATTGTCGCAAGAGAGAGACTGCTCCATGTCTAGCGTCGACTTGCATCTGGCTGAACTGATGGTAAGTTGACACAAGGAGTAACATGGAGCGAGCGCATGGATGATTAACGCAAGAGAAATTCAAGACTGTTCCATGCAAATGACCCCTCCTGTTTTAGCCTAGTCGAGAGGTGGCGGGTTTATTGCCATCGATCAGGTACAAATTCAGATTCTGGGGCTACTGCGGATAATTTTCTGATCGCAGAACCTAATAACACTTTCCCTGCTAGGCTAAGGCACGACCAAAGGGGTAAGATTAGATTTGAACTGTAAGTTTGTCGCAGTCGCTAATAGGTAGATACCTCATGTCCCAGCTGCTGCGGGAGTTGAAGGCCCATGACTTCCGCCAACGTAGGCGGGGGCCTGTGGACGGTGAGTAAGTACGGTTACCTCGCTGTCCGTTCGTTTAGTGACGAATTTCGTGTTGACGGCGCGTTTGTGTTCCACACGCACCTCACAGAGATGAAAGTAAAATGGAAGGGGTCCATAAGCCGACGCCTGCCTTAATGAACACTTAAGAAATTTCTATGTCCAGCAGGGGACTTCTTTCGACTGAAATAATGATGAAGATACGTCCCCAAATGAAGAGTTTTGAAAAGTAAATTTTGTCATTTTCCAGTCAGAGCTGTCGTCCCCAGTGATAGGGCTGGGCTTCGTGAAGTGTGGCGGAGCCCTGGAGCGCGCACTGCTGTACAAGGTGCTGGCCGACCGTATCGGCCTGCCGTGCGCGCTGTACCGTACCTCCGGCGCCTACGCATGGTGTGAGATCGCTGTGCCTGAAATGGATCCGGTTAGTAATGAAAACGATAAGTTGGCACGCCTACATTTCGTCTAAAAACCCGTGCAAGCGAATTTTACGCTTAAATCCTTACATAGTATAAAACAAAGTCGCTATTATTGTCTGTCTGTTTGTCTGTATGCTTAAATCTTTAAAACTACGCAACGGATTTTGATGCGGTTTTTTTTAATAGATAGAGTGATTCAAGAGGAAGGTTTTAGTATAATTTGAACGACATCCACGCGGGTGAAGCCGCGGGCATCAGCTAGTATAATTATATTCAAGCGAATTCGGAGAAAATAAACTTGTTGCCAGGAAGGGGGAGAACGGGTAGCCTGAAACCTCACGATGACCAGGGGGAGGGCTTATATATATAGCTCATAAAAGTGGCCTAAACCCCCATGTGAATAAAGAATCGCCCCGAACTTTAAGTCTAAACAAGTCTCATAATCATTCCAACTCCACAGGAGGAAGAATACGACGCGCAGGCGAACTTCCCAGCAGGCCTCCTCCGTACCAACTACGTGGTGGACCTGCTACAGCGGCCGGGGCGGCTCGTGCCGCGCGGGGGGCGGGACGCGGGGAGCATCTGTGGACCTGTGTGCTCACCGCCTTATACGGCTAGAGAGTTGCCTGATGTTTGCCGCTGTGAGAGACGGGCTTAACAATGAAGTTTTTTTATTAAGATCGTATGCTACCTCAGATTAGCAACCCTATTTGTGGTGGTACAAACTTCGCTTGAAATACTGTTAGAATAAAGTTCTAATCAGCTTGCACTACAAAGCGGTTGTTACGTCTTTCGCTGCGGCCGAATAGTGCGAAATTAGTGGTATTTTGCGATTTACAAAAAAAACTATTGATTGGAATAAAAAAGTAAAACACTATGACTTTAGTACCTATGTTGCTTGTAGAATTATTTGGCAAAAAAATCAGAACGATGACATGTATTTTAGTATGGTTTTTACTCGTTAAAAGAAATTTTTAGAGGTATCTTCGCGATTTTTTTTTATCGAGCAAAGTTAGTTGTATTATGTTTTCACAACACTATGGCACTAGCATATATCCTGAAGAATATCATATATTTTTCTGATGTTGATTACTGCAGCGAATCATATACTTTTACGCATTATAAAACTCGTGTTTGAGGTACCATAAGCTCTTAATGCTGTTATTTGATGAACTGCCTTTTCTATACTTTTTACGGATGACAAATCATAAAATGAGGGTCATCATTTTCTGGGCAGAGCGGAAGGGAGTGTCATACTTTTACTGAGTAAAACTCAGCCATATTCCTTCTTAGCCCTTTGTATTCCACGGCCGTGGTATTCCTTTCGAACAGTCACGCAGCACCAGCAGGTTTGATAAACTGCCTGCAGTTTGAAAAATTGCAATGGGAATAGCTAGTTAGATGAGTTTGCTTTTACTTATCACGGTGAAGTTTTTTATAAAGATGGACCCGATTTTCGAATAAACATAGGTACAGACGGTAGCACATCAACGCTACTTCAATCTGTCAACTTTATCGGCAAAGCATTAGCTTTAAGGTTGATTGGAAAATGTGGCATGATGCGTCTGTATAAAACACCTTTTTGGCTGCTCTACCGAAATTAATCAGTGTCATTGCTATGACGTAATCATGTAGAATAGCATTTTATTGTACTTTCTTAATTAAATAAAAACTCAGTTTTCAAATTAATTATTCAATTTATTTCAAACTTTACACAGCATTATTCGTTCGATGCCATGACAATACATTTCTATAATAAATATAATATTTAGTATCAAAACTCTAAGACAAGGCACTATAGTACATAAGACACATTGCACAAGGTTCAAGATGGACGGACAATTACGATCACAAACAATTATTCTTATTAACTAATTATATTTAAAGGTGATACTGCTACTTTTACGTTTCTAACACTGGCAATCTTCAGAATTCTGAAGAAATTAATTTTCTGATTCAATATCAGAAGTCTGAAGAAATATTAATACTGTGTTCTTAATCGACGGAATGGCAATCGGAATGTATGGTGGGATAATATAAAGATTAAAAGGTGAGTTTACGCTTTTTTGCAGTTTTTCTAGTTAGAGATTATTTTTTTTTCTATACGCGACTATGTTCCACGATACGAGAAGCTATAATTTTTGTAGACAAGGAACTTTTACTAAGTTACGTAGCGACAACTCTATCAACAACAAATAATTCCAAATTCGATTCGATTGCGATTTAAAGCGCTGTCGTCTATTGTTTTATGTTACGTTTTATGGAACGCGTCTGACTCATGGACCTTTTAAGTACCACAAAACATTAGACGACAGCATTTTATGTCTCGGCCACGAAAATAGCGCTCCAAGCGAATTCGCCTTGTTTTTGATGCTCGACGCTCACGCTTGTAGCACAAGGCGAATTCGTGGCCCTTCGGGTTAGATCGCTAAAATATAACCCGACCAAGTGAAATTGCTCGATAGTTTCGTATATCACGTGTGTTACGACTTAAAATCTTATCTATTATTACGTTACAGTGCAGTATCAACCTTACATCATTACAAAATAAAATTTACTTAGTACATAAATAAAACAGAAATAATTTATACCTTTTAGGTAACAAAACATTGCTCTGGTGATAAAACTTACCAGTTAATAACAAAATTAATCGAATTTGATCAAATATTCACGAAAATATTCGTTGGAATTAATTTTAACCTAATTTTATTTGATTTTTGTTGAAAAACACAACTTGTGTGGTATATAGAAGGTATATATGACTTAAAATAATTCAGTCTAAATAAAATGTGGAAATGGCATCTTAGATAGAAAATATGCATGCATGTCGTTGCAATAGATGAGCTACAGTGATTTATGATAAAAAATTATGTTCAAATCTAACACAAGCGATAGTCGTGCGAATACGCGGCATCGTGTTCTCTGGGCGAACGTTGAATCAGTCCGTTTTTTTATCGGGCAACGGACCCGGACTTTTGTTTTGTGTATTTTTAGCTGCATACGTATATTTATATGCACCGTGCTTATAATTATATGAGCAGAGTGATCAATAATTTAATTTTTAAGTAGAAGCAAAGTTAATTTATACTCGTATATAGTAGCAAAGTGTTATAAGATTTCCAAGTGCTCAAAGCAGTGAAGAAAGTTAAGTTACATATTTTTCTTACATTTATAAGAATACGCAAAGCGGTTGTGTTTAAACTAGTACTATACTAAAAGCTGCACTTATATTTTTATAAAATGTTAAAGCTGCCTTCTAACTTCGTTACTTAGTCTAAAACGTCATTACAATACGTATAGTATCTTGAACATTACGGTGGTCAGGAATGTCAGAAATATATAATTATATACTAAAATTACGCAGTATATACGTCATATTCATTAACAGAGTATACGTACTCTTCACATAGTCGACTTATTAATGTTTATAACTAACGGACCACGATAGAAACTCAATTTTTAAACTATAATTTATCTAATTTCCTTTGTTAAGAATGGGAATAAAAACAATTCAAACAACAGTATTTTCAGCAGTAAATAAGTTTGAAAACCGCTGTTAAACCTGTCAGTTGTCATCATTCTGCCCTTCTATTCTAACGCAACACGTGAACACTTCAGTTCAACATGTTTTCTTTGTCAGTTTTCTGTTGTGTTAGCTCGATGTCTCTAAATAATTTGATATAATACGTACCGAGTTACAATAAAGTATCTCAGGATGTCCAACCTGCCATTTTGTTTTGAAACTACAATTTCTATAAGACAAACTGCATTTTCTAGAGTTACAATAAGGCACTTGCAATAACAGTCCAATAACCATCTATATAATAGTAGTTTATGCGACTGTGCATAACGAAGGGCATTACAACACAAAAGGCGAGTTTCTTAATAGCATCACACGAGTGTTGTAATGCCTAATTATGTATAGTTGCATACACTAATTTATCTACCCGAATATCATAAGGGCTCTATGATGGGTTCAAGAACCATAGGGAAAAGACCAGCATTGTTACCAGTGTAATGCAATAAAAAATAAACAGGTTATTAGTTGCATTCGTCGCTGCATTTACGATATCTGGCGGAGTGTTCATGTTAATTTCTGAGTCACTATCACTCATTTTCGACAGAAATAAAGAACTTATCAGAAAATTTGTCTACTCGTAACTGGAAATAAAAAGCTAACGAACAAATGACAGCTCGAAATGGCGGCGTTTCGGATATCTGTCATTTTTTTCAAATCTTAAGCAAACGAACAAAGTCACTATTCTTGTGTCACTCGAGATCAAAATGTCGTGCGATTTATAATTAAAATCATACTGAATTGGGGTTTCGTATCGATAGGTATCTGTTTTAATGTAGATACTAGAATAGCACACTCACTTGAATTTGACACCTGTTCCAAATTTAAACTCATAACCTACTGTTTTCAGTAGGTTATGAGCTCATTACAGTTCTGTTTATTTCTGCTGGTTGGTAATGCTGGTCATTGCTTATGGTTTTTGAACGCAATAAAGAGGGTTTATGATATTTGGGTAGATAAAGTTGATTTAGAGTTATATAATCCTTTCTGTAAAACTGTAACGAAATCTAAGTTTTGATAACTCAATAACTTCCATAGTTACATAAAATATTTCAGCTTCTTCTTTATGTATCGATGAGCTTAAATCGTATTAGACCAGTATGTAGCTACCTGCATAGCTCTATCATTTGCGTTGAGTAAATCCTTAAAGGTGCAACTGGTTGTGCAGGATTGACAGGATAGGAGGTGGCGCATATCCTGTAGAGGGGCTCTACACTGGCAGTTTGTCAGCTCCCACAATAAAATCGAAATTACTAGCCTTATATTTATACAGTAGTCTGTGGCACTCCATGTACTATTTGCGTCCTAGATCTAGCGCGTGGCATTGGTTCAGGCACGCGGGATACGGAGCTTTCCTTGAGGGACAGCGCTGATCCTGTGGACGCTTCCGAAGGTGGCCGGGATTGGAGAGTTGCTGCCTGGCTTATCTGTAAATGAAGAGAATAATTATGAATAGTCTTTATCGTTAGCGTCAAGATGAAGGGACCAACTCTCCAATGCCTGTCATACATTTATAAAAAAAGAATACCATTAATCTACTATTTCCTACCTTTATTAAAATTCCTGCTACCTCATCAAATACATAATATTTTAACAAAATGCTTGGTCCCTTCATCTTGACGCTAACGTCATTATCTAGCCTTTTCCCAACTATGTTGGGGTCGTTTCCAGTCTAACTGGATGCAGCTATGTATAACATAGAGCAGCTGGCTATCTGACCTTCACAACCCAGTTAGTCAGTACTAACTTCCCAGTGGTAATATAATACCCCTATGTAAGACCAGAAACGAAGAGATAAGGAACAGAACAAAAATAACAGACGCCCTCCTACACGCTCTACGACTGAAATGAAAGTGGGCAGGCATATTTCGAGATGTAGAGATCAAAGATGGACATTGAAGTCAACGAAGTGGTCTGGACCGAGAGGGAAGAGGAACAGGGGCAGACCCCGCAAGAGATGGGCGGACGACATCACTGAAGTCGCTGGTCCGAGTTGGATGGACTTGGCCCAAAACAGGGAAAATTGGCACGGGATGGAGGAGGCTTATACCCAAAAGGGATCCATATCCAAATAAAATGTATAAACCATGAATTTGTTAAAATATTGTTAAGAAAATATGGAATAAATGAGCTCTATTATTATTATTATGTAAGACCAGTAAGACTGATTGTCAGACTTTTAGGCCACTAACTACCTTCCGTCACATCACCATCTCAGGGCCAGTTGAAAACCAGCGTCGGGCACTAGTTGCTCGGCAGTTTGCTGAACAGGGGGTCTAAAATGGCCACTTTAGCAGATCATTATATGAATTGCGTTAAAAAGCGTAAAATAGAAGTTTCATAATAGTAACTGCGTCTGTGAAAATTTTACGAATTTTAACGCAATTCATATTATTTTCCTATTATGATCTATTTTCCTAAATGGTTAAAGACCCAGTTTACATCATGAAAGGTCCATTTTACGCTTTCTAACGCAATTCATATTGTGATCTGCTAAAGTGGCCATTTTAGATCCCCTGGTCCTATTTGGCGCAGCCGTGAGATACACACTTTTTTTCGTGTTTAGTTCTTAGTTTTTTTTTATTATTTTTTACTTTGTTGTGTGCACTTGTGGGCTGTGGCATGTGCCAAATAAATATGTTTTCTTTACCTAACGAATGACAAAGATCTAAAAATGACAGCCGGGACCAAAGGCTAGGAAACTCAGTAAGCAATGGGTGGTCAAGCATCCACAAACCGACCTTGGCAAGTGCGGTTTAACCTGAAGATTGATCCGAGCGGCTGTTATTATTTAGCCACGACCTACTCCAAAGACCAGACGAAACACAATTTAAAGTGTGTTTTTTAATTTCGGAGACTAAATTGACACTTTCAAATGTCAAACTTACAATTAATAATGTTGACAGCGCAAAAGCGCTGTCAACCGGTACCGTAGGTACAACACTAATACGAAAGTATTAGTGTTGTACCTACCTACGGTACCGGTTTGTTGAATCGTAACTTTTTATATTTATTAGACGATTTGAAAAAAAAATACAGATGCTATCAGTGTTGTTCCCGTACACGATAAACCTTATAAATATGTATAAACTGAAAAGAAAACCGAATCTCCAACCGAGACGCCGGAAAAACACGATTGTGTTTGAAAAACTGCCGAAATCCTGAACATATCCAGACCTTCAATCTACAGGGTGCTGAAGGAGCACAAAGAGAATGAACATTTTAGCTCTCCGAAAATACCTGGCACTAAATTAAATTTTAAAGACAAATTGGACGATTTCACTCTTTGGGCTACATGTCGAAAAGTTCATCAATTATTTTATAGAAACGAATCTCTTTACTCAGGATAGTTTGTTTTAAATAAAAAAACGATAATACTTGATTTTACTAACGGCAATTTACGGTAGTGGCACATCACTATTTAAGAATTGCAAAAAACTGACAACCCACCTAATGTCATTCCGAAATTAAAATCCACACTTTAATAAAGTGCACAATACTTACAGTCCGACTTATAGGTTGTGGCGTATGAGGTTTCTTGATCGGCACGTCTCTATACTCGTAGATGTTGTCTCTAGACCGCGTAGTATTGTCTATGCCTATGCCGCTCTCTTCAACTTCCGGGACCATGAATATGTCTCCGTCGTAGTAGCGGTCTGTCTCTCTGGGAACGTGTTATAGTTAGGTTATTCATGTGTTTTTAAACGCACAGAAAAACATAAAATCAGGCCTTGCAATCCCCGAAGGTTTAGGCATAGGTGTACCTAATAGCACAGAATACATAATAGTACTACGTACAGAAGGGACACTCCCTTCCCCGCGCTCATATTAAATACCGCACCTCACCCCGCACTTCGAGGTATTCGTCGTCGACACTTTGGCTCGCGCTCGTATTAGTCGTCGTTCGGTTTTCGTGACGCAGACCGTTGCACTTTCCGCGCCATTTTTTAGGCTACGATAACCCTACTAGAGTTTACGCACACATTTGCACGTGCACGTCGTGCACAAACGTTATTTGTTTATGTAGTAGTAATAGGTAATTATTTTGCGGGCGTTGTATGGAGTGTCCGAGGTGTGCTAATAGTACACCCACTTTTCGTCAGTTATATTTAACTTAAATATACTCAACTTAACCTTTTGACCGCCACAGTCAAATATAGACGACAAGCCAAAAAATACCTTAAGTCGACAGACTTAAGGTACTTCGGCTTGTCGTCTATACGTGACTGTGGCGCTCAAAAGGTTAAATTGGACTTCAATAATTTAAGTCCAAAGAAATAGAGGGCGAGTCGATTGTCGACAATCTCCGAGGCTGCTACTGAGAAATTCTTCATGGAAAGACCCAATAACACTGCCCGATCCGGGAATCGAACCCAGTACCTCAAAATCAGTCGTCACGTTTGCGACCACTCGACCAACGAAGCAGTCGAGGTGAGAAAGTTGTTAAAACATATAATAATAAGGAAACCCAACCCTTTGTATTATAACACACATAAAACTAAACTAAGATACGTGTACAAACAGACAACACAATTTCTACAAGCGTTTAGGTATGTGAGACAGTTCACAATTGGTATTTAAAACAAAAGTACAATTGAATATTTAAAAAGTGGAAAATAATACAATGTGCAAGTCCGAAAATGTGGGCGTTTTCTGTTGTTTTTTTTTTTTAACATATACGTAATAAGATCGACCTTATTTTTAACCGACTTCAAAAAAAGGAGGAGGTTATCAATTCGACTGTATTTTTTTTTTTTTTTATGTTTGTTAGCTCATAACTTGCGACTGGGTGAACTGATTTTCATGATTCTTTTTTCATTTGAAAGCTGGTGCTTCCCGTGTGGTCCCATTGTCACCATTTCAATATCTGATGATGGGATCTTGTAGAAATCGGGGGAACTCTTCAATAAATAACAGCAGATTAACCGCGATTGTTGCTATAGCATATCTAAGCATTGTTTACGCCATCACACAACATAATATCACTACAAAGGTTATAAAAACTATTTGGTGAAGATCTGATGAAGAACTTCGGAGATAGGCAACGGAACTCCTCAATTAATGATAGCAAATGGACTGGGATTGCTGAAATCTCATGACTGTCTATTGTTTACACCAGTTCATAACATAACATCACGCCGGTACGTTGTGAAGGGGTAAGCACATGTGAACCACTAAAAAGTGAAAAATAAAAACTTTTTTACAAAAAATAAAACCGACTTCGACAAACATAAAACACAAAAAAGTGAAAAATAAAAATCAGCTTCTGAAGTCGGTGGCAAAAACATGAAATCAAACAAACAAAAGTCACCGACTTCAGAAGCTGATTTTTATTTTTCACTTTTTTGTGTTTTATTTTTGTCGAAGTCGGTTTTATTTTTTGTAAAAAAGTTTTTTACAAAAGGAGAGGTTCTCAAAACAATTGTAATTTTACTTCATAACCCCTTCATTTATGAACCGATTTGAAAATGTTTTTTTATGTGAGAGGATATACTCTCTGATTGGTCCCATAGGGCAAAAAAATAACCATCAAATAAATTTTCATTCAGAAGTCAGTGGCAAAAAAATAAAGTCACTGAAGCAAACAAAGTCGCCGTCTTCCGAAAGCTATTTTGAACTTTTTTTAAGTTTCTATATATTAAGGTTACACACATAATGTGAACTGTCTCACAAGCATACACAAGCTAAGATTAAATGTTAGTTTCACATACTTCCCCGGTACCATTTTCCATTTTGGTGGTAAGGCCCTGTTAAAAAGGAATTTCACATATTGTTAGTACATATCCGAAAGTATGATAATGTTGTTAGTGATGAACTTATTTTAATGAATGAGGAGAAGGAATTTCTATATCATTAACACTTAAAACGGATATTTACCATGTTTACTTATTGTTTCAAGTTCCCGATATTTCGGCGCTGTCGCGTCATTGCTGGTGGAAACATGGTAAATATCCCGTTTTCAGTATAAATAATAGTGTTAGTTACCATGTCAGTTTAAATTCTCATAAAGATTAAAGGGGTTTGAACTTTTTTGTATGGACGCTGGCATATCGACCCACCGCCATTATGATTTTTTTTTCGAAATCACGGCCCACGATGAAAATGATATGTATGGATAGAGGACATTAATTTATACGAACAAAAAATGTCATGTAACATGGTAGGTACCCCAAAGTGTCACGTTATCGAGATATTTGAAGGTAAAGGTCGACATGAGTACAATGATCACATAAAAAATAGATCTTTTACATGTCTATAGTCGTCGATTATTATTATTACTGTTTATTGAAAGAGAGTAGGTAGTAGTAGGTACATTACATACTACTAGGAGCACGAGAAAATAAAAAAAAATGGCGGGCAGGTTGATATGCCACATCGGTTCTATCCCCTCTGATATTAATATCAATCTATTTCTTGATTTTGTCTAAGTAAACAATAAATTATCTACTAACTATCAACCTTTGCGTTAGTAACAAATGAAGATATCTAAATTCAGTACCTACAATCCTTTCACATATATTATTTTCGTAACAAAAAGGTTCATAATACCTGTGAAAGGACTGTACTTCATTCGCAGCTGTTATGTTTAGTATGAAACAGTTGAAAATAGACCTTATAAACACAGACATAAGACAACATACCTCTTAGCGTTTCTCCACAGCATACAGCACACGACTAAGAGCACGATGAGTATGAGACACGCGCTTGATACCGACCAGAATGCTATCTGGAGCGGCTGCTTTGGTTCCCACCAATACTAGAAAATTAGGACATTGCACTTAGTAAAATCTCCCAACTGGACATGAGTGGCGATGGTCAACCTAGAAGTCTTCCCATGTTGGTCGTAGCAAGGAAAACCTACTGAGGCGGAAGATCATAAATGACTCTGCACTGGTGTGTAAAAGTGGTGCTGTTCCTCAAACAATGGGGCACTTCAAACACTGTTTTAAGCTTTCACGGTTCATAACTATATTTAAAATGTCACTTACTTTGTCGCTGTTAACCCGCAATCATGGCGCTTGCAACAGCGTCGAAATATCGGGAACTCAAAACAAATAAAAAAATCACGGAAGATATCCCGTAAGTGACATTTTAAATATAATGGTGCACTTAATATCGTGCCCTGTTAGTTGGTCACTACAGGAACTGATGGACGCTATCGAAAGCGTCAAACTAGTAGCTCAGTTCTGAGCCGACACAATTTAGGTTGCCATCGACACGCTAAGAAGAACAAATCTGACTGCATGGACACAACAAGGAAGCACGATAAAGAAGTCTGTTGTTGTACCCGTCACTGCAATTTTTTTTTGTACTGAACTATTCCTGGAACTTGGAACTTTCTAGTTACGGAGATATTGGAGGTAAAAGCGTTACAAACGCTTTGCTTCGTTGTCACTAGTACCATTAACAGTTCCATGATGGAACTATGAGTTATACCGTAAAACGAGATTTTTTACTGCAAACAAAAAGTTGTTTTGCAGCAATTGTTTTCGGGTTACTTAGTTTCATGTACAGAATTTTACCGCTTCGAGAAAGATCCGTTAACACTTGATACACATCTTACCTCAGTAATCGGCGGGTAGGTAGGCACAAGTCGTCCAATAACAGTCGGCAGATACATCGTCCAGAATGCGAGCTCAGTCTGTCTGTAGTTCAGTTGTATTGTGGAGTTAAACGTGGTGTTCAAGTTCAGGTAGCGCAGCTGTCCCGCTTGGGCCATTTCTAAGTGTATGCCTAGGACTCGGGAGCGGGTTGGATTGCTGCAAAAAAAGAAGATTTAAGGGTTATAAAATTGCTGCGGGTTGTTTGAAAGAGATACCGCGGCCTTGGACACAATGGGAGTTTAGTCAGTAGAAGTCCGAGACTCCCTTCCACTCGGCTTAGAGCGGGAGGAGTCATTTGATGATTTCCCACCATCCAAAAAAAAAAAAATGCCCAAGTGCAAGTCGGACTTGCTCATGAAGGGTTCCGTACCATGACTTCTTATAGGTTTTCCTGTAAATCTATACGTGTTTAACTAATTTCTGTATTTTTCTTAGAATTTTAGGCTCAGTAGTTTTGGATACGAAACACCACGCTGCGCTCCAAAACGGGTATAGTGGACGTGGGCAAGAAGGCTGCTAAGTTAAAGTGGGATTGGGCGGGTCACGTCACCCGTATGCACGATGACCGCTGGGCAAAGGCCTCAACACGATGGATGCCGGAAGACGGACGGCGCCGCCGAGGCCGGCCTAGAAAGAGATGGCGTGACGACTTAGACGCGTACCATGAGGGCTGGTTCGAAGCGGCACAAGATAAGAAGAGCTCTTAGAAGGAGTTGGGGGAGGCCTTTGCCCAGCAGTGGGACAGTGCAGGCTAAATAAAAAAAAAAAGTTTTGGACAGACACACGAGTGATCCTATAAGGGTTCAGTTTTTTTCTTTTGAGGTACTTACGGAACCCTAAAAAGGGTTATAAAATTGTATCATAATGTTCCCACTGCTGGGACACAGACCTCCCCTCTATGAAAGGGCATAGGCTATAATCCACCACGCCGGCCCAGTGCGGGTTGGAAGATGTCGCATGTCTTCGTTTTTTTTGGATCTAGAACATGCCGGTTTCCTTACGATGTTTACCTTCACCTCTTTGAGAGCACTGGTGATGAAATTGAACAGCGTCAGTTTAGTTCTGGCTGAAAGGCAGAAAGCTTTTGAATGTGAGACCCGCAGACATGAGTAAAACCCTCATTCAGTAATATGAGCAGATTTTAGGAATAATCCTTAGTAAAGCCTACAAAAAACGACTGACACATTCGAAACTACAGGCGGGCCGCGATTGACTGACAAAAAAAATATGATTCTGTTTAGTCCGTCAGTTAGATTATCGAAAAATACGTGTTTTTTGTTTTATCAAATTAATAAATATACGAAAGTAGTAGAAGTAGTAGTATCTGGGGCATTTTCTGGTAGAAAATGTACCAAACTGTGACGTCACACGACTTTTCCAACCACTGTATAATGTATAATTGCCTTAATTTTTTGTTTATGTGAAAAAAGAAAAAATATGTGACGAATATTTTTGGGAAATCTATCTGACGGACTAATTAGAGATTTTTCTTGTCTGCTACCTTATTCATTTTATTGAATATTTTCGTATTATAAAGCGGTATGTCACACTATGCGACTTGCCTATCAAACATAATTTACAAACAATAGAGATGGGTAGCTATTCCAATAACTAGCCAAATAACGGCTATTAATGAAATAACTACGGCTATGATATCCGTCAACACGATAACTAGCTATTGGCTACTGGCTGGCTACTGGCTAGATGGCACAGCGGATAGTCGCCACAGAGTATATTATAACTAATACGCGCTACGTTGCCGTAGCCGGTAGCCGTCCCGGTATTCGGTAGCCGGCTAGCTGGAGTAGCCGTTAGTTGACTAGCTGTGTGCGTGCTTACTGCACTGAGTAGTGTGAGTGTGAGACGCGCGAGTGCGAACTTCACTCGCATCGCACATCTCTTTCTCACAATAGTCACAAAATAGATGAGGGAAAGAGAGGGCATTATACTTAGTAATTTCATCGTTTAGTGTAGAATTTACGAAATACGATAGTTAGAATACGTACGACCTACGAGAAGTCATTTCTTTTAAAAAAATTAGGAAATAAAATAAAAAGTAAATGAAAAACGAAATCATGAATTTTCCAAACTTATTATTATTTATGTTGCCGGGGTGAGGATCGAACTCGAATTGTTGGGCAGTTGATCTTGATCTAGCTACGCCGCGCGCCGCTGCGCCGCTAGCGAGGGCTAGTTGTTATTGGTCAATAGCCAAGTAGCCAAATAGCTGGCTAGCTAGCCGGCTATTCCACCACAAATAGCTGGCTAGCTAAGCTATTGAAATTTCGGCTAGTTACCCATCTCTAACAAACAAGAGTCAAAACTGGTATTGTTTACAACCAGATTCTCCGCTGGCAATCCGAGAAAGCTGTCTAGGATATCTAGCGGTCAACCAGACTGGAAGCATTACCAATTTCGATTCCTGTTTCTAACCTGACTTTAACCCGCGCACCCTCTTATACGCGCCGCGGTAACGAAACCATAGCGACTTCTAATTCGACGACAACGCCATCTAGTTACGTTTTAAGAACTACTTGAAGCCTAGCTTTGTGATTAATAGCGGATTTTTTTTACCCGACTACGGCGAAGCCAAAAGGAAGGGTAATGATTTTGGCAGTCTATGTATGTATGTATGTTCCACCGTAGCGCCTAAACTACTGAACGGATTTTAATAAATTAGGTGTCAATAGATTCGTAAAATAGCCCGGGTGACATAGGCTATATAAATTTTATAAATTCTTTTTATGACGGAATTTAAATGTCAAAAACTTACCTCAAAAAATATTAAATTGAGATAATCATCGCAAGTTTGGTATCAAATGAAAGGTCTTGGCGAGCACATTACAAATATGTAATATATTATAGTTTAAGTACACACAAAAATAAAATTCAAATAAAAAAACCCGACTACTGACAAAATCGCGGTCTTAAAAGTAGAAAACAAGAAAATTATTCTTGTCTGATATTCTTCGTAGTCGCATGCCACCTTGCTAATGGCAATAATTAGCAGCTGACTTCTGTATCAATGAGAACGCTATGAAGGAGCAACAGGTATCAGTGGCATGCGACTACGAAGAATAGCAGACAAGAATTATTTTCTTGTTTTCTACTTTTAAGACCGCGATTTTGTTAGTAGTCGGGTTTTAGATTTTTGAACTTAATTTTTTTATTCCCCTCAAACATGTTGGTATCAGTTTTTTGATCTTTATTAAAATCGATTGAACAAAACGTGTTGTTCTGACTCCAAGTAATAAGGACAGGAATATCAAACAGTTTTTATTTATTTATTTATTTATTTATTAAAATCTCCCTTACAACTATCATTACAGGTGTACACCTAATGCGATAGCGCGGTCTTAAAACTACCTTATTTAGTATGAAAAGAAACAATCTTACTATTATACCTACAACTACCTTATTTACTACAAAATACAGTTTTAGTTAAACAAGCCCGTTTTTCTGCACTATGTATTATAGATTTTTTTGCTGGTGACTTTTTCAGAATCAGACTAAAAGGTGAATGAAGAAAATGGCCCAAAATTGTTAAAAACAATCAGGTTGTGGTAATTGAATTGCAATTGTTAACAAAAAGATGGGTTCAAATGCAACATTTTCTGTTATCAAACCGAAAATATCTATCCCACAGAAAATTGATATTAGCTAAAAGAATTGTTTTTTTTAAATGACATCAGATCGAAATTCCTCAAAAAGTTATGGACAGTTAGACCTTTCTTGTTTTGGCAGTCTAACTTCTGCCTCCGACATTTGGCTCCCATACTGGAACTGCGTTCAAGCGGCTCTTGTCCAACCAAACAAACGCCTGCTGCCGGAAGCTTTACGCGGGGATCGTGAGGTCCATGGCCCTTTACATGTACCTAACATTTGCAGCGACCTCTCACGTCCGGCACTGGTGCAAGCCATGGTCCGGAGCGAGAGGGAATACGATGCCCTCACCTACTTCTCCGAAGCAATCATGCTAGCGAAGGACGTGGCGGAACTTGAGAGTGAGAGAACCGTACGTCACAGCCACCGCGTCATAATTATGTTAAAAGAAAATAAATGATAACTTACCCAAACCTAGCAAAATCAGCATACGTTTTCATAAAAAAGTGGCTCATATTCCGATCATTATTCGTCCACATTTGATTATCAATCCTCTGTTTAGTTGGATAGAACTCTTGATCCATAAACGGAGCTCCAGTAAGGAAGTAATGTTCAGTATCGTGGGCATATCGTCTCCATTCTGGCCACCTGAAGGCTTCCACAGTGGTGTTCAGGACATACATGTATACTGGGACGTTTTGTTCTAGGAGAAGTTTTACCATTTTATCTGCCGGTGCTCGGTAGAGGAAGTCTGAAAGGAGCTGTAAAAGAAAGTAATGTTTAAAAATATGGCAAATAATAAATCAATTAGATGAGACAATTGCGACATAGAAAAGATCAACTGGGCCGTGTTACAACGCAAATAGTGGATACATTTCCGTTGTAACACGGGTGACACAGGTCCCGGCTGCCATATATAGATCTTTGGTAGTCGTTACAGGTAGTATATCAGTGATCAGTGATCGATCTGAGAGTCGGACAACCAGTCTGACCAAAGGGTATCGTGTTACCCAGTGTTAACTGGGTTGTGGAGGTCAGATAGGCAGTCGCTGCATGTAAAATAGTGATATTCAGCTGCATCCCGTTAGACTAGGAGCCGACCCCAACATAGTTGGGAAAAGGCTAGGCAGATGATGAAAGAATGAGTTTGATTGTAAGGCAAGCCGGGCTACTGCGAGGATCGACCGGAGGACACGGTGGAGCACACTGTGGAGGTGTGCCCTGCTTGGGCGGAGCCCCGCCGTGTTCTCGTAGCGGCGTGAGGCGGCGGCGACCTCTCGCGTCCGGCCCTGGTGCAAGCCATGGTCCGGGGCGAGGAGGAATGGGACGCCGTCGCCTCCTTCTGCGAAGCAGTGATGCTAGCGAAGGAGGTGGCGGTACGAGAGAGGGAGCGAACCTCTCAACGTCCCAGCCGCCGCGGAAGGCGCTCCGGGCGTCGGGGGTCACGCGATGGCTTCCGGCCACCTACTACGCGGGCCTGTGGACGGTGAGTAATGGGCTAGCTCGCCGTCCGGCCGTCGTCATGACGGCAACAGACCGTGTATAGGCGGCGTGTATGTGTTCCACGCGCGCCTCAAAGAGATGTCAGCAAGGAGGGGCCCGCAAGGGCCGACGCCCGTCGGGGCCGCGGATTTTAGTACTAGATGACGTGGCCTCGGCACAAGGGCAAAGAAGGAACATGGGTTCGGTTTTTAGTCAGTAGAAGTCTGACACTCCCCTTCGCTCTGCCCAAGAGCGGGGGGGGTCATTCGATGATTTTCCACCCACCAAAAAAAAAAAAAAGGCAAGCCGGGCTTTTCAGGTGAAAAGCCCGGCTTGTCTTGTGACTACATGAAAGGTAGACAGTTATTTATTTATTTCACTTTTAGGAAAACTTACAGCTAAACAGACAGTGAGTAATAATTTAAACAAAATATGGCCAATTGCAAGATTCCACATGTAGTTTATAAACAATATGACGAAAAAGAAAAGTACCTATAATAAAACCAAAAATAGTAGATTGTACATCAAGTGCATAAAACGCACCATTTTGCGCGAGACGTTTATCCATCCGATGCGAGCTTGCGAGCGAGGATGGATATAAAGTAGAGAGTAAAATGGGTTTTATGGACGAGTTTTACACTCTACTTTTCACTTCGATTGCGAGGAAATGCAACAGCAACTTGTAAATATTGTAAAAATAATTATGGTTCCCGCCAATTAACTTTTTTTTTTTCAGTAGGAAACTTGACATAACACCTGACTTATGTCGTTACTCCATACTGCTCAGTTATAAAAACATTTTGAGCAAGCCTATTGCCATCAACCAATGTAATTAGGAGCAAGCCTATTGCCTGCATCAACTGATGTAATTGGGACCAAGCCTATTGCCATCAACCAATGTAATTAGGAGCAAGCCTATTGCCATCAACTGATGTAATTAGGGACAAGCCTATTGCCATCAACCGATGTAATTAGGAAAAGCCTATTGCCATCAACCAATCTTATTAGGAGCAAGCCATTGCCATCAACCGATGTAATTAGGAGCAAGCCTATTGCCATCCACTGATTTAGGTAAATTGAGAGCAAGCCTATTGCCATCAATCAATGTAATTAAGGGTAAGCCTATTCCCATCAAATGATGTAATTAGGAGCAAACCTATTGCCATCAACCAACCTAATTAAGAGCAAGCCTATTGCCATCAAGCGATTTAGGTAATTGGGGGAAGCCTATTCCCATCAACTTTCCTTGTATTCGTAATGAAAAGCAGTAATCCCTTGTTCTTAGAATACTAGCGAAACGAATTAAATTAAAGAGGTTATTCTATGAAGTTGTTCGTGTGGCTGTTGGGCCGATTACCTGTGCCGATTACCTTGGTCTTCGACGAAGATTTTACTTTATGCTCTAGAGCATAAAACGCGACTTTATGTCGCCTACGCACGACATAAAGACGAATTTTAGAGCGAGAGAAGTGAAAAGAAACATAATATAACAACCAAACAGAAAAATTATTATATACGCTCGAAGAAGCTATTTGATAAAGTTTTCTTCAATTTAGCTAAACTAGTATTGAAAATATCGATCTCAGCTTCCCGGCAGGTTGCGTTATTCATACGACTCGCTCTCACCATGTACGAGTTACTTTTGTACGTAGTGGCTACGACTGAGGTGTGCAATAACTGAGGTCTACGCAGTTATAACACTACTCACATGTATGTACTGGTCTCTGATAGCACTAACGTTGTGCGGCTCGGGCTGGTAGGTGTACATGTAGTGCACAGCTTCGTACACGCCGCGCGGGTTCAGCGTGTAGTTGTACCTCTGTACCAGCTCGGCCACTTTCTGGTTGAACCAGGTCTCGGTGATCTCGTAGTTAGGGGCTAGGGATTCGTTGGTATCTGCAAATAAATTATATTTGGAATTAGTTTTTGAGGAATCCGATGAAAAACATGTTAAATGTCTTGTTTAGCAACATACTGACGTGTTAAGACGGGTTAGGGGGAAACTGGCCTCTGGGCCGCGGCCCAGATTACACGCAGTGGGAACAGTAATGGAAAACTCGGCCGAATGCGTGGGCCAGAATACCATGGGAAAAAATTATCGTAGTTAAATCGACCCATTGGGATTTAATTTCATTAAATTGAAAAAAGGTGCGAAATAAAACGTACTTGTATCAAAATGACACACACACACACATATTGATGTTATTATTTTTTTATTTGTGCTATTTTGTAAATTATTGTGTTGTCCGTTCGTCCCTATTACAAAGGACTTAAACATAACTAGCGAAATGTGTACGGTCAGCATCAGAAGTAGCTGAACATTTTGGAATTTTAATTCTTTTATGTACAGGACTCCAGCTATTATTTTTAATGTTTCAGAAGATTATTCGTTAAAATAGTCCTTACACTCCAATAACATGTAGTAACGAGTAATATGTAACAAGTTTTTATTAAAAAAACAGCTTCGAAACTTTGAGTAATGTTAATATACTTCTGATGCTGACCGTACTATTAGGTACTGCTCTGCTTAACCCTTCGGGGATTAAAAAGGTAAGGCTTGACGTCAAGCAGTTGACAACATCACAAATACGATACGAAAGCGCTTGTCCAATAATTCAGTAAACAACCAATAAACAAAGCACGCGCTTTAAAAACAAAAATGGTCTTTCCGCCTTTGTTTTACAACTCAATCATCATCATCATCATCATTTCAGCCAAAAGACGTCCACTGCTGGACATAGGCCTCCCCCAGGCATTTTTGGGGGGGTTTGCCATAATCGCCACGCTTGGCAGGCGGGTTGGCGATCGCAGTATGGTTGTTACAAAGACACAGAGAACGCCTGCTGCCCATATACAACTCAATATTAATCAGTAAATACTTACACAAGTAAAAAGCCGCTTCTTGCGTAGTAACTCCGGTCATGTACCTCAGCGAAGGGTTGAACTGTCTCCTCTTGATCAGTTCCTCAGGCATCACGTCCAGGAAGTGCCAGTCCCTCTCCCTCCATCCATCGTACCACTCGTCTCCAGGGAATGTGAAGTTGTTCTCGAGGACTGGACCCCAAGGTATGATGCCTACATGGGGCTGTAGGAAAAAATATCATTTAATGAGTGAAAAAAGTGTTTGGCAGTTTGTTTAAGTTTAAATTAGATTTATTGCAGTAAAATCTGAATTAAAAACTGAATTTATATGCAAACTATGTGCGATTTGTTTATTACTTAATAAATTAACAAAAAATTACACCCTATAGGTTGATTGGAGCAGTGGTGGCTCAGTGGTAGCGGCCCCGACTTACGAACAGTGAGTCGTGGGTTCGAACCCAGTCAGGCGCATTACTCTGTGTGAAAAACGCACAAAGCGCACAAAACGGTGAAGGAAATCATTGTGAGGAAACCGGCATGTCTTAGAAACAAAAAATTCGAAGACATGTGACATCTGCCAACACTGGGCCCGCGTGGTAGATTATAGCCCATCTTTCTCCTAGAGAGGACGCCTGAGTCCCTGCAGTGGGAACATTATAGGCTGGTGATGATGATGATGATGTAAGAGTTGCAACTACAACAGAACTTATATTATTGTACTCAATATGCCACATACCTGAAACTCAGCATTTCCCAGCTCATAGAAGCTCCTGCCTTGCCGGAGACAGTTGACGAGCTTCCACGACGAGTCGATAGGACACCCGAGCAGACGCCCGAAGACTAACGACGTGTTCTGGACCCTGAACTTGTCTTCGATTATCGCCCAGTCGGCTAGGGCTGATCCACTCTGAGGAACAAGAGATGGAATGTTAAGATTTGGAATTTGAGGCGTTCCTGACAAAACAATCCTCCACATTGTTTCTCTTTTGGCTTAGAAAACATAATATTTTGACGTAAAATAGTGCAATTTTAATATAATTGAGAACGTTTGTTTTTGCATTTGAGGCGGAATTCCCAACCGAGTGCAGGCGAGTTTGTTATGGAGCCGAGAATTGCAGTAACAAATGCCCACGTGTATCAAACGACGTTTCTCGTAACATTGTCGAAAAAATCGATGGTTAACAGTGCGGTGAAATAATATTCTAGTCTTACTTGAGCTATAACCCTGCTGACCATATCCCTAGTCTGCGGCGCTATGGCCAGTAGACCAGCAGACGCAGCCCCAGCCCCTGGCCCGAACAGTGTGATAGCAGAGCGGTCGCCGTTGAAAGGAATGATGTTGTCGTACACCCAGCGCAGAGCCATGGCTTGGTCGAGGATGCCGTAGTTACCCGGGGAGTTCTCGTCACCGGTTGATAGGAAACCTGTTTAATGATTAGGAAAGTGAGTAAGTAACGCACACACATCAAGTTACCCGAAACTGTAAAATTTTCTCAATCAACTTTGAACCTAATTCTATAGAGATAAAGTTGAAAATCTATTAAAGTAATTTGGCAGATTGTAGCACCTTGATGTGCTGGCTTCTGTACCGAGTCTGGGTCTTGAAGAATATGATTGGGTATGCTTCTTTTGGCTCCGGGACAAAGAAATGTCCAAATACCCATAAATAGAAAGAGCTGTGTAATACTTTTGGTTTATCTACCTTTGCAAATTAACAAAAAGTTATATCAAAGTCAATGACAATAGCTTTTAACTTGAATTTAACAGTGCTTTTATCAGTTTTTAAACTGACATGAACATTAACATATCATTCCCACTTAAAGCGGGATTTTTACGGGATTAAGTAAAGTGAACGATAAAGTGAGTTTATCCGTGATTATGCTTTAAAAAGCACCGAAATATAGGAACTCGAAATAAACGGGAAACATATACATGGTAAATATCCCGTTTTTCGTGTTAATGATAGTGCTTTTATTGTCAAACTAGAACCACAATAATTATGAATCCCGAATCTAGGCGAAAATGTACGACGCCAATGATTTGTTGGAGTACCTAAACTCGATAAAATGAAGATACCGAAAGAATGAATTGTACTAGTATCCACTTACCAAGAGCACCAAGCCTATAATTGATAGACACCACAATAACATTGTAGAAGGCAGCCAGCATGTGCCCAGGGAACAGGTTCGATGCCCCGGAGGTGTACTGCCCGCCATGGATGTAGATCATTACTGGATACCGTTGTGCCGTGGAGCCGGCGTCCGTCTGGAGAAAAAAGAAGAGGGTTTACTGGTATCTAGTATAATATTAAATCAGGGAATAAAGATCCTAGCATATTTTCATAAAAGTATTTTTGAAGGGTTGTTACTGGTATGTTTTGCCTTTATCTGATCTCCACAACCACAACCCAGATAGTACTCGGTAATAAGATTTCCTTTGTTAGATTTTCGGGCCACTGATTATCTGTCAAAAATCAACAAGTAACAGCCGGGACCAAACGGTTATCCTGCTTATTCCGAAGATTGACCTATGTGTGTCGCGGCGGTATTAGAGGTCTTTTAGACCTCAATACAACGTGTAGTCTTTGCGTAAATGAAAGCAGAAGCTACTTCAATGATCGTTCGTAGCCATCGCCATTGTGCTCAGCATAAAGGTGGCTAATGAAGCAATAAGCCGGCTAATTAATTCAGGACAGCCGGCGGCGACATCAATAGTCAGTTCATTTGCTAATTGAAAGAGCTGCTGTACAGAGTTACCTAGGGGAGTTTGGAAAGCATTGCGTGGGTTTGGAATTTGGGTAAGTATAATCGGATCTCCAAGAATACGTTAAAACGCTAGTAGCTAACAGCTACAGCTCAGACCGATTATAATTATGATAAAAATTATGATGACATCAAGGTGTTGTATTTCCATTTGTATTTCCCTTTTTTCTTCTCGAAAACTGATTAAATATTTTTTTAAGAAAGAGTATGTATGCTTAGGTGCTTATTAATTTTAGTTAATAGGTATAATACTGTTTGAATTTTCTGGTAGTCCTCTAATCACGGCCGAAAAGTTGGGGTATTTTTTTATAATTTTTGGAAGGTAAGGTATTATTATGACCTTACTCATTATTTGCTGCCAAAAAATAAACATCCGGGAAGAAATCAGGTGCAGGATGAACGGTCTCTTAATAACAATTAATTACGGACTCGCGTTTGTGAATTACAGTGACATCGAGTTGACTTAATTTTGCCAAACAACGTTGAAGTCCCGCACTTGCTTCAAACTGGACTTTATTTTAAGGAACATAAGATGTATCTAGTTCCATAGGCACACAAATCGTACTAATTAGAAACGATTAGTCGGTAGTTAGTGAATCATTGTCTGATGACCTCTGTGATATAGGTAACTGGATCTATTGCAAACGGTAATGGCATTCAGTGAACTTACTGTCTGTGTGTCAACAAGTACGGGTTGATCTTTTATGCCGAGGTCGGGCGGTGGATGGGTCAATAGGTGACAAAGTAACCCCCTAACGATTTAAAAAAAATGCAAAGAATAGGAGATAAGTGACATAATAGGAGAGTATTACGATATCGCTTGTTTCTTACGTGTACCTAAACAACAGAAATATCGCGAGTGAAACGTCTTGTCCGAATCTTGCAGTCTGGTTTGCTAAGTTATTCTTGCTTGTACTTATCATAACTTATGTCATAGAAATAAAAAGTACTAACGCGATCCCAAAGAACTATTTCTTTGAAATACGATGTGAGAGATTTAGACTTGACCGAGGACAATGGAAAACAAACGTACTTATGCGCCGACCTCTGGTAACATGGGAAAATTTAAGGTCAGGAAAATGATGACTATGAGAGGGATTTCTTATCGAACTCAAAATTAAACTGTTTCCGCTTCTATACACATACAATATACTAGGTACACACGGCTACACATCAAGCTATACAAAACCAGTATAATCTGATCGTTCATTGTGCGAAAAGATCTAGTAACGTGAGGCCAAGATTAACTGGTTTTGTATAGCTTGATGTGTAGCCGTGTGTACATCATTAAATTAAAATAGACTTATGAGCCCATAATATGCATGATGTTTGATTTAAACAGTGCCCAAAATAGGGACGCTTTACAATAGACGCTAAACAAATAGCAGTACACATTGATACCAATTATAATTGGTATCAATGTGTACTGCTATATCCAATGTCAAATAACCCATTCAAAATCGAAAAGCCAACAAAGACAATAGGATCCGAATATGTAATGCAGTCACCGAAATAATTTAGAAGCTTAAACAATATCGATAATTATCATTTGGACAATGTGATGTGTGTTTGCGGATATCTATTATCGGATCAGTGGTTTGTTGATTTGTTGATCCGAAATGGGTAGTTTCTTGAATGAATTCTGTCAGTCCCCTTCCTTTACGTATTAATCGATTTACAACGTAGTGAAGCTACAATCTACTAAGTCATCATCATTTTTAAGCTATTGCATAGCTTCTATCGCGGGCCTTGAGCGTGGAGAGCGAATCCAGAAATTCCGTAACGAAAATCATCATTTCAACCAGGTTGCTATGCAGGTTACGGAAAATAACAAGGTTGTCAACTGAGGTTGTCAAATTAAATAATCGGCAGTCTCCGAGTGACACACGTTTTTTTTTTTTGGGCCTGTCTTTGTCATAAGACGCACGGACGGCGAGCTAATCATTCTCTTGCCCTTATTCCAACTTTTTTTAGGGTCGGTGTTACATGTCTTCTTTTTCCAAGCTTCTTTATTACTCGTCATCGCAGTCACCTTTTTCCTAGGCATGTCATCTTTGACACAATCCATCCATCATTTCTTTGGTGTTCCTCTTAGAACCATCTACATTCATAGTTTCATACTCAACATTTTCCTTCGCATCAAATATCCATACCACGGTCACCACACCACTTTTCAATCAAAGTCTACCAAGTATTCGGTTAATTGCATCAAGCTACAGCGAATCACATTTCAATACAAAAAAAAAATGGGCGATGGTTTATTTTTGCAATGCGATGCGACCCGCCGAAATTCGGGTCAGCATTTTCACTGTTTCGCGATAGCATTAATCATCATCTGCCTAGCAGTATTGAACAACAAAACAAATGCGATTAAATAACTCAAAAAAAAAAATATTGCAGGCGGATTGTTGCAGTTTTGCATATTGCAGTTTGGAGTTAAGCAGAGAGGAGGCTTGGGCTCTTGTGGGGGTCTACTCCTACACATAACATAACATCACGCTTGTAATCCCTTAGGGTAAGGCAGAGGTGTACATAATAGTACAGCCACATTTAGCCCATGTAATAAGGACGAGGCGAGCCTATTGCCATCAACCTGTTACAAATCCAGACTATGTGGTTGTTACTGAGAAATTCCTGACGGAAAAACTCGGGTATCGAACCAAGGCCTTCTTGCCAGCAGTCGCAATTGAAAGTACACGACACGACTACACGAGGAAGTCAAACTGCTCCTCCCAATTCTACTGTCTACTCATATTCTACGAAAAACGAAGTCGCGATGACAACCATTCATGAACCATTATTACAGAGCAAGAACGACATTTTGTTTTTATTGTGTAAATGAATTTGTATGATACATTTACCCTGTCACCCGCCACTGATTTTGTTTTCATGTCAAACGATGCAATCGTTAGTTACAAGCACCTGCATTTTCCAACTACATATTTTCCTACAATAATTTCTGTTTACACATACTCACATAACAGTACTGTAACATCCATTGTTCCGTAAATAAATTACGTACCTAATCAGATTGGCTGGCTATTCGCAACTATTCGCTAGGGACAAAGCCTATGTTTAGTATTACAGTAATACTATCATTATGCATCTGTCACATGCCAACCTCGTTTGCGAAGGCTTTTTGTTGCCAATGTACTTTAACTGGCATGCAATTTGATGTTGTTTTGTTAATTTGGAACGGGATAGTATATCGGTATTATGTCACTGATAATCACGAAAAAGCTGTAGCCTGTATTCCACTCAAGAATCAAATGGCTGGAATTTAGTATTAAGAAATGCTTGAATTTTGACTGACGAATATGGACGTACACTCGAAACACTTAATAAGTATACATTTTGCAATGTGTGAGTGAAGTTATAGTTATACGGACACACAGTAAGTAAAACGAGTGAACTATGTTTCTAATAGTGTGCGTTATGTGCGTATAAGTCAAAACTGGCCTACCGCAGGCCGACTTTACATCACGCACTCATCGGTAACTTCTATTAATATTGTGTGGGTATACGTATTAAACATACACGGGTAAAAATTCAAGAAACGGGCTCACAGTGAAGGAATATGACCCAATATTTTAGATACGTCTAGTAGAACATCCGTGGCAGAGTGATGTAAGCGCTTGACATAGTTATTAGTCTACGCTCGGTGTCGTGAGTTCGATCCCCACTGAGGAGTTCAGTTTTACTGTTTTTTACCTTTTTTTACTTTTTGTTTTATAAAATTAAGTTTGTGACCAATAAAATCACTTAAACAAAAAAGTAGAAAGGTAATTAAATAAAAACAATAAAATAATTTGTTTTATTTTTATTTATTAGTTAGACAATTTATTTGTTGCTTAAGGATGGACGTAAATAATTTATTGAAGTAGGGTGGTATCTAAATTGAATCGAAAGTAAAATTAGCTGGGAAGTGAATCAACATGTTAGAGGTAGTAAGAAATTATGGCAACTTCTATCTGCATAACAATAACATCACTTCACCAGACTTTTAACAATACGAATTGTTGTTTAAAACAGAGGAATACAGCAAGTTGTTTATGTAACAAATAAAAATAATGCTAAGTTTTACATTTGTTCACACAAACATGAACATTATGTATATAACGATAAGGTTCACAATCGTTTAATATTTAAAATAAATTCTACAAATTTAGTTATTACATTCATTATAATTATCTTTCACCACCTTTTCTCCATAATATTTCACGCCCATCCTTATTCAACTTAAAAGTTTTTTCGTCGCTACAAATCACCACATTGTTCTTCCAATCAAAATTAAAATAATTATGACCTAGCGAACTGTAGTCGGCGTCGTCGATGCGCAGTGGACTGGACAGTAAAATCTTCCGCGCTGGCTTGCTGCAGGTGATTTCTCACCGTTTGTAAGCACACATTGTGTGCTGTAGCTGTGACGCGTGTTGGCAATCTGAATGAACTAGCTTTGTGCTTTGCCACGATGTCATGGTGTCGAGCTGATGAATTCGCTTTTGATTTTGGCCCACGTCGAAGATTTTCCACGTCTCCAGAATCCGCATATCGGTAGACCCATAATTGTTCGGTTCTTCTCTGTGAATATAAAACAAAACAGTATTTAAAATACCTACTTCTACTAAAATACTTATGATAATAGTTATTTTACAGTAAATAGTAATATTTATGTATACTTAAAAAATAAAATTATGCTTTCATATAGGTATATATAATTAATGTTATTTATATACAATAATTATATAAAACACTTTTAAAAATATACCTATTATATACCTTAAACTATTAGCAAACAAAATGGGCTATTATAACAATGGTTAATGCACTTTAGTTAACTTAATGTATACCTATCTATTAAATGATGAAATAATATTAATTTGGTTTATATGTAACTATATATACCATATATAAACTATAATACATACACACTTCTATATACACCAAATTAATATTATTTATTTTCAATAATCATATGCATAGATACACTACAAGTTAAAATACTTTTAGATATGGTTTAAATATACATTAGCAAACAAAAATGGGCTGTTATAACCTTCGATCAATAATGTACTAGATTCCCGATAAGCGCTTCAAAAACGGCCCGAAATATAAGACCACAAACGTATTTGTGGTCTTATTTCAAATTAGTATGGTCCAATCATAGCCAACATTAAGACGTCAAAATACCGCAGTATGCGTTCAAAAACTGCGTAAATAACCACCGTAACACCAAGGTTTTGGCAGGAATATCATTTTTTCGGTAATTTAATATCATTATGTGCTTTTTCATAATATTTAAACATAAATAAACTGTAAATATAATTAAATCAGCGAATATTAAAATTGTTTGGCCAATGTTTGCTACAACGCACCAACTATTGTATCATGTTCTTGAACAGGGAACGCTAGTTCCACAATAGAATAAGCACGACATTGTACACAAAAAGCTTTTAACCGTATTGCTTAGAGTTTAAGTTTCATTTTAGAATGAATATTTTTGTACTGATGACTTTTTATTTTGGAGCGACATTTAAAATGTTTTGCTTCTAATCTTTCTCCGATGAAAGGGCTTAAATAAATATACTTTACAATGAAAATTAAACGTTATGTTTAAGTGTTAAGGTTTATAATCATATGAAGTTGTTAATAATATTGAACTTTTTTCTAAGATGTTATGTAGATGTTTACGTGTGTGCAAACGTGGCCACTTGAGCGACTTAGTTTTGTTCCTGATGCTTAATCTAGTACTATTATTGATCGAAGGTTATAACAATGTTAATGCACTAAAGTTACGTTAATTTTATTAATTCCTACGTAAACATAAAAGTTATAGTATCTGTTACTTACCGATATCATTAAGCGCCTTGCAATTTCACTAATAAATAAGGTTTGCTCATGCAAAAGAACGATTTCTGTGTTTTTAACGTTGTTTAATGATGCATGTTTGGATCCACAGAAATAAATTACAAACGAATATATCTAGAGTAATTCTGTGTTATCAATAAACTAAGTAATGCAAATAATCGTAGATTGACCACTAAGACTGCAATTTTTTTTATTTTTTATTTTTTTTCATCAAAAGTTACATTAGTAGGTATCATACAAATTTTCTGCCAAACTGCAGGACAGTTTGTCGGCAGGTATTATAAATGAAGGTGTTTGAAAACGATTTTATTTTTAAATTGTCGGTAGTTAGTTTATAAGCAGCCGAAATAAAATGGACTGAGAGTGTCGTAGTTCTCAAACGTTGCAAACTTCATAACTCATCCATGAACGGGATTGAATCGTTAAAGATTCTACTTTAAATAATGTTTTAACAAAATAATGATTACAAAAAGAAAAGCAGCACCCGTGGTTTGATCTTACGACTCCTCGTTCGTTAACCAAAGGTGTTAACTATTGTGCCAAGATTGCTATAGTTGCATTAGCGAAATATTATATCTGATTCAGTGACAAATGAATGATTACTATATATTGGTATATGGTATTATTGATGTGCCGCACGCACACTAATAAAGACAGAGCTCGCTTGCTTTACTCAGTGTTTGTGTGGCATAACTATTTCACACATGTAAAGTGTAAACTCATTAGCTAGTGTGCGTGATGTATACCTAATAGCTGTGCAGGCTGTACTTAATGCTAAATTGATGTTGACAAGCGCCTGTATGCCACTAGCTAGCCCGAGACATAGTACATATGGATTAATACTATTGAAGAATAATCACGCTGGCGGAGTTTCGGTTTCGCTGCCTGTATAATACTTTTTGTAGGCGTAGTGCCTAGAGGCGTACGAAATTGGCAACTTATATTTTCGTGCGGCGCGGGCGTCTCCAAAAAGGGGGAGACACGACATGGCTACGTGCGCAATCCTATGTGGGAGCAATTAATCGCATCGTATAACTTACTAATGTTCCTATACTTAACTGCTCTTAGCTGAGTTTCAAGTCGGCATCGCGAAAAGAGCGGTTATTAAAACGAGCATGGTGCTTGAAGTCCGCACGCACCGCACGCATTTAATGCTTAGTGTATATAAAACAATATTCAGATTTAAATTTTAAAAGATTGATAGAAATAATTATGGCGAAGAAAAAAGACTATATTTGATTCGCTTGCCTATTGCATGCGGGCAAACGACCAAGTGTAAATGGTAGAGTACGGTCGTTTTCGGACAATATTGTCCGGTATCATTCAAAGTAGGTACTCGTAGTGTGATAAATACATCGGCTATCGTCGCCAATACAATGCAATTCAATTCGTTTTGGCCAGTTTCACTGAATGCAATTCACATACATCCGGTAAAATTGGATAGCTATCCCAAGATAGTTGCGAGACAGCTAGGCAGATCATCAGTCTTTAAATCCTAGAAGATAGTAAAATCTACTCACATTAGGAGAGAATACATTCAAGTAGAGGCAGTCTTCATCCATATCCCTGATGCCTTTGGTTGCGCCCGTGTACTTGACCGGTTGGGGGCACGCTGGACCCCAGTCTACAGCTTGCATCAGCTGCCAGCCGGGGTGTTGGCGTGGGGGCTAGAAATTAATGATTGATTAGATTTTGTTGTTTTATTTTTGCTGAAGCTTAATGGAGCGAATTTCGTTTCACGGCACGATTGTACTGCTGCGCTGCGTGTCGCGGGTTCGATCCCCGCACGTTAATAAATATTTGTATGGCCTACAGATAGTTGTTTCGGGTCTGGGTGTTTGATTTGTGTGAGTTTAAATGTTTGTAAACGCACCCACGATACAGGAGACATTCCAAGTGTCGGGAAAACTTAAAAAAAATCGGTTGAATAAGAGTTACTGAGAATTGAGTTGAAATGTGTGTGAATGGAGAGGATGATTGCTCTGTATGGAGTGCTGTAGGCTTGATCATGGTGATGATGATGAAGATATTGTTTATAGATCCACCAATATTGCTACAGGAAACATTGACTCAAACAGGTGTTTAGGAAATGCCAGTATTAAGTCCGCCTCTGTACTTTGGGCTTCAAGTGTCAAATAAATAAATAGGGGAGAAGCCTATTGCCACCAAATTGGGCACAAATCTAGATTCTGCTACTGAGAAACTATCTTTCAACTCTGTTTTTGCTTTGGTTAGTGTGTGGGCCGTAATACTCCACACAGATCAAGCAAACACCATATATAGTTGGCAAAAGGCTAAACAAATTATGATATAGCTCACCTTGAATCTCCCTTCCAAGACTGGTGGTCTAGCATACGGTATGCCTAAGAACACTGATACTTCTCCCTGTATCCTTTCAACTGGAGACAACCATGGTCTGTACCCTGAATCTGGGTCTGGATTGTCATACAAATACACCTGTTGGACAGAAATATTGTGAAATATTATGTGACAAGGAGCAGCCGTGGCCTAGTAGTTACGGCCAAGACATGCAAGCAGTAAGTCATGGGTTCGAACCTAGGAAGTCGCATTACTTTGTGTAATTTATTTCATCACCACTTCTCTCAAAATGGTAAAGAACGTGTCAGTATTTATTATTATTATTATTTATATAATATGGGCTTACTCTTGACTTCAATCTTGCCCTAAGGGCAGAGATGAGGGATGAGTATAAAAAATTTGAAGACATGCCCTGGGGTCGTAAGGTAGATTATAGCCCATTCCCTTTCATAGAAAGGAGGCCTGTGTCCCAGCAGTGGGAACATTACAGCTGATTATGCTTATGTTATGTGACATGTGCTAGTAAAGTTAGATGTTATGGGTGGTATTTTTGATATCCATATCATACATTTATTGCAGTTACTGCCTTAATGGATGTATGACATGAGCTAGAAGACAGTATTGACAGTTAGGTACTCTCAATATTCATAAGTCTTGTAGAAAGTTTCATTGTCTAATTTCTATGGACTATCTTACAAACAAGGGGTCTTTGTTCTAGGAAGCCTTTCATTATTTGTGTAAATATACCCTAGTATTCATGAAAACAGTAACACAACAACATCTTTTTTGTTGTCTCTTCATTTTCTTTTTCATATTTGAAACAACAGAATATTAATAAAATAAATTAATACTACATTTACTCACCTTAAACCCTTGCACCTGTCCGTAATTAGTAGTAACAAAGACATCCCTCTTTAACTGTCGAGAGTCTCTCCTCTCCCTCCCTTGAAGGTCCTCCCTCCATCCTCCGAGCACACCCGGGAATAATGCATCTGGGTTGTTTGGGTCCCGGTTCTAAAATAAGAGAGAAGGTTGATAATATACTTGTCTAACAGTACTGATTGAAAATCTCTTTGAATCAATTTTTATTTTACATTTACATCTATTTAACAGTAATTTAAAATTATGTGTACTCAAAGTAATAACCTGGTTAATAGTATTTTGCAAAAATAGCTCAAAATGTAATTATTAAACTAATCTCAGAATAGGATGACTAACAATGTTTACAAAACAAAGGATTCAATCTTGCAAATCAAATCTGAGTCACAGGAAGTTGTGAAATAAGTAGTAGCTAGAAAGATAAAATTAAGTGCCTGTATTTAGTACTTCACATAATTAAACAATAATTTATACTCACAAGGTTATAATTGAACTGGTTATCCAAAGGGTTTGTGTTGATCGGATTGTATGGAAACCCTCCAGGCTGGTTTATATTAGGATTGTATGGGTTATATCTTGCTGGATCCGTCCCATACCTCCTGTTATTGTACACATACGTCCTGTAGTCACTGTCTCCCGGGCTAGGCAGTCTTGAGGATCGAGAAGTTTGCTCGGGAGAACTGTATAAATCACTGTTAGCTTGGCCATTATACAGGTCCTTATTCGACTGGCAATTAACACTAGCATATAGAAACAACGTAATTAAATAGTTAGTGTACATTTTCACATCACAAAACACAGTTTTTAGTAGTTAAGTATAAGTTTCCGGATGAGTCACCATAATACACTTTGAGAACAAAACTTTGCAGTTTAACTGCAATAAGAACAGACTTTATGAATGAAAACTAGTGTAATTATAAGTTAATTCACCGCGAATCCCAGTAATTAATTGTTACACACTATGGCGAAGAAAATACGTGAGAAAAATAAGTGAGAACAAAGTTTCGTAAAACACAGTAGCCTAGAAAGAATGTATCACATTTTTATCTCTGAGGCCCTAATTTCGATTTAGTACAATGTCGCGAAAGAACACAAGGGCTTATCTGTTTGTAATCAGCGAGTTATCGGTATCAAAACGTAAGGCAACGCCCATTTGATCACAGTTTGTTTATTTCAACTTTTGTTGAGTGTGAATGAGTCCCTACAATGCCCGTCACAGTAATGCACATACCAGCAGTGCACGACACTGGAATGTACAACACAGGAGTGTACGACACTGTAATTGGCGACATCGCGATGTCGCCAATTGCTGGGGTGTACCTTGCTGGTTCGACCCGAGAATGTACAGCACGCCAATCGGCGACATCGCCCGACTGGTTGGCCGACTGGTCGGCTGGACTTGGATACTAGGTAATTGAGCTAGGTAGTGCTGTCCGAAAGACGATTGATTGCTAGATTGAAAAATTGATAGGGACTCGATCAGCCATTGACCGTTATAACACGTTCCATTTTAAGTGTGTAATGTCCAGCGATATTTATATTTATATTATATAATAATTTCTATTTTACTTTCACCAGGAATTTAAAAAAGGCGAATAAAAACTCTGTGAAAATTGCATGGAAAAAGTAAGTAAGGGTGCGATATTTGAAATTTGTTTGTTTATTGTCCCAAAGTATGACTTTTGGGACCAAATTTTAAATGCATGAAATAAAAAAACAAACAAAAAAACTCGATTCACTTTGGCTGGGATCGAACTCACGTCACAAGATTGTAAAGCAGCGCTGTACCCCCAGCTGGCTTGTTATAAACCGTGGCGAATATGTAGATCTGCCTGAAATACACATGCTACTAGAAAAGCATGCTTGTTTGCTACTAGGTAGTATTGTCATTTATAGCATGCTTTCCGAGTGTGCACATTTGCTCTAAAGCACAGACCTCAAAAGCATACTTTTTACGATCATATTCTTTTTAACACGTCTGAGAGACATTATCTTAAGCCGCGTCCCCACTAGAGTCGGGCAGCCGTGCCACATGAGTTGACATGAGTGTGGACGTAAGCGAGGCATGAGCCGCGTGGACTAACAGGAGCGTTTGGCCGCATCTCCAATTAGGCCGCGCGGCTCCGTGAGGCTGAGACGCGCCCTAACAGGAACGTTTCGGGTGACTTTAGTGGGGACGCGGCTTTACAGTCTTTTATTGGAGACACTGACAGACAAACACAAAAAGGTGAAGGTGAAAGGGGAAACACGATAAAAAACATAAAATAGTAAAACCAAAGAATATCAAAAAAGAGGTTTTATGCGTCGTGCTAGTTAGCACGACAAATAGACCGGCTTGCGATTAGGTAGCATGCCTTAAACAAGCATGCTCTTTTCGTATACACGTGCTACTTGTATGCTACTAGGTGACAGCTGCTCGAAACTAGCACGATTTCGTGCTACTACGTAGCATGTGTATTCCAGCCTTAAAAGCCTGAAATACACATACTACTAGAAAAGCATGCTTGTTTGCTACTAGGTAGCATTGTCATTTGTAGCATGCTTTTCGAGTGTGTACATTTGCTCCAAAGCACAGACCTCAAAAGCGTACTTTTTACGATCATACTTATTTTTAGCACGTCTGAGTGACATTATCTTAAGCCGCGACCCCACAAAATCCACGCGGCCTAATAGGCAATAACTACCGGCGTCCCGACTTAGGCCGCGCGGTTCTATGAGGCCGAGCAGCGAGCTTATCAGGAACGTTTCGGGTGACGTAAGTGGGGACGCGGCTTTACAGTTTTATTTTACAGGGTTCTCTGAACTGTCTCCCGATTTGCTTAGTAGGGTCTTATTCCATGTGCCACGTAATCTGCCAAGAAGTGCTATTATGAGACTTTTTTGCATGCCAAGATGTCACACCAACTTGAGGCAATACTGTCCACTATCAAGAATGTATGCTGCATACAAAGAGCACGAAGGGGACATTGATATATTTAACTCTTCAGTACGTGCTCTAAAAAAAGTGGCCCTTGCTATTTATTGGGTATCTCTTGTCAAATATTTACGTAATCTTATTTAAACATAATTTATAATAAAATAATTCCATCCTTTAAATTTTAATTTAATCTGTTTAATTCAAAACTATTTAATTCAATTAAATTCAATGTATTCAATATTTTTTTTGTTTCTAATAAAATATTAATATTTAATAGGGGATCGGACAGGGTCAAAATAATATGATTCTGTTTAGTCCGTAAGTTAGATTATCGAAAAATATTGAATACGTGTTTTTTGTTTTATCAAATCAATAAAAAATGACGAAGATAAAACGTGTCAAAGATCTTGGAGTGGGGCTTGAAACGTCACTTGTGTCGTCAAAATGTACTATCATATGACGTCACACGAGTTTTCGAAGCACTGTATCGTCTTCATTTTAAGTTTACGTGAAAAAAGAAAAAATACGTGTCCAATAATTTTTGGAAATCTATCTGACGGACTAATTAGTTTTTTTTTGTCCGATCCCCTATTGTGTAATTCTATGCGCGTAAGGTAGTGCATGCTGTGCTTCTCTGTAAGTAATGAGGCGCTTAGTCTTAAGTTTGTAATGTACAAATTATAATTGTAACAGTGTATTCTACTCATTGTTGAGAAGCCTAATAAATAAATAAATATTGGTTGGATACACTGACAGAAAACAACAAAAAGAAAGATAAGAAAGATAAAAAAATCACATAGAATAGTAAAACCAAAGAATATCAAAAAAGAGGTTTTATACATCGTGCTAACTAGCACGAAAAATAGACTGGCTTGCGATTATGTAGCATACTTATTCACAAGCATACTATTTTCCTCCAAGTGCTACTGTATGCTACTAATGCCCGGTTTCTGAGGCACTTTATCTGTGGTTTATCTATTCAAATGTACGCTTACGAATAGATAAACCACAGATAAAGTGCCTCAGAAACCGGGCATAAGTGACAGTTGCTCGAAACTAGCATGGTTTCGTGCTACTACGTAGCATGTGTATTCCAGCCTTTATGCTGCGTCTACTGGTCAGTAATGTTCGGGATGGCGAAAGACAAAATGACATTGGCGCGTGTTGGTCCTGGAAAAACAACTACCTTATCGATGTTTGTCAAGAAAACATGACCGTCTCGCGCTAGTGTCTTTTTGGCTCCGCCATCTCAAACAATTCCGAACATGTTGAAGCAGCATAAGATCAGTCATTTTTTGCACTTTACACCAAATAACATTATCTACTCGTGCTGTACACCGTGCACCGGCTAGGGCGTGATAATTTGAATCGCTTGCTCTTGCATCCAAGTTGAGGGAGTCCCGGTCAACGGAACGGAGCGCCATCCACTTCGCTGGGCTCCTACATCTGAATGGTTTCTAAAAGAATCAAAATAAAAAACAAACAAATAAAATAAAAACAACATGACTCGATTCACAAAAAGAAAATCCATAACCTATGCTGGCGAATTTACTCCTTGTATGCATCATGCCCGAGCGTACACAAAGCACTGCCTGCAGGGCCTGCTTGCAGTTACTGCCAAAGAGGGTGTTGCTCCACAAAGCTTCGATATTTTTTGTAAGTAGTCCATCTCATCTCCAGAGAGCAGTGGTGGCCCAGTGGTGGCGGCCCCGACTTACGATCAGTTGGTCGTGGGTTCGAACCCAGGCAGGCGCATTACTTTGTGTAATTTATTTCATCACCACTGCTCTCAAAATGGTGAAGGAAAACATCGTGAGGACACCGGCATATCTTAGAACCAAAAATTCGAAGATATGCGACATCTACCAATCCGCACTGGGCCCGCGTGGTGGATTATAGCCCATCCCTCTCCTAGAGAGGAGGCCTGACAGAGTCCCTGCAGTGGGAACAATATAGGCTGATGATGATGAGTCCATCTCAGAGATGCTGCACAGCTGCACAGCTTGCAGTATTTGGAGTGGGGAGATCGTGCATTGGGCTAGCAGAACGACACTGCGGCCTTGCGGTAGGGTGAACAATTAAAATATCGGCCTTGCATACATACAGCTTGGCAAAAACGAGTAGAAAATCCGGGGGGCGCCACTGTGCTGTTCATATGGCAACCCGTTGTGACCGTATCGCGTAACAACCTATCGTCTTGATACTTTTATTACTATTTTTTTATACTTAAAATTTATTTATTGAACCAGAATTTATTCTCCTCATGTAACTACCTAAAAATAAATATATGTTAGTAGCACTGTTTTTTAAATTTTCTGGGATTAGAAAAAGGCGTAGAAATAATTATTGTAATTTATTTTAATAAATCTTCCAACTCTTTTTTGGGACGACCTTTTCTATGTTTTCCGGGTGTAGAAAATACGCCTTTGTTTCGATCTCCTTCCAGGACGACTTTTCATATGGTGCTTACTGATTTACCTAAAGTGAATAAATAAATATACATAAAAAAATGCATTTTGCTTCAATAAATAACAAATTAAAAATAATACATTTTTGGTACATTTGTAATTCTAATGATATAACAAACAGTTATCACCTTGAAATCACATTCAACAATAAAGTTATGTAGAAATCGAATTTAAATTCACATAGTGCACAGTACGCCACTCAAGTATCAACATTAATCTGACACGCTATACCAAGGTAATGTCAGACAAAATGTAAACATAACCTATGTGCTCGATGATTATTGTTCAAAATTCCACTTATTTCGTACGCAAGCAAGTCAAAACAGAATGGGGTTCATAAATTAACACTTAATTCATCTAAAAACAATAAAACAAACAGTTACATACCTGTCATTTCAGCGGTTCTTATGTAAACATCGTTGAGATCGGAGAGAATGGTTTTGGCCTCTTTTTCTGCCAAACATCGCCTATAAACCCTATAAATTATCGCTCTGCCAGCACTTCGGATGGTTTTATTCATTTTGTATTACTCTACGTTGCTTTAATCACGTTTTTAGGGCACAATTATAATAAACTTTCGAACTTTGTTTGCACCAAACGTCATAAGTTTTTAATTGTTGCCAGCAAACAAAAAAAATTGTTCCGTTTCTAGACTTTTTTGCCAAGCCGTACATACAATACGATTGGCTGGGTCTGAAGTCCGAAGAGAGGTGTTGATTGCTCCTCCGAAAAATATAAACTAGAGACTGACAAACGTCAAGCTGCGTCCCCATTAGATGCCGCGCGGCATTTAGGCCGCGAAGCAAAAATTATTAATATTTATAATTATTATTATTTGTATTTGTTCCATTGAATAATTATTATTAATTATTATTAGTTTATATATTTAGTATAGTCTTACATTTATAAATACATTTCCCTGTAGTTCCATTGAATAGGTAAATCCACCCCACTGACCAAATGTTCTCTCACCGGGAGCGTCGATTTGTATCATAATGCTCAAAATCTGGATTGTTATATTACAAGAATGCTGTGGTGAGGGTGCGCCATTACGGCGGAAGCGCCAGGATACTCAAATTTTCTTACGCGTTTTGTAATTAGTATGGTTATTGTCAGGTTGTATCTAGATTAAAATATGATTTGCAGCCGTAACAAATATGACTTTAGAGAGTTATAATAATTTAAATCATAATAATATGCACGATTTGTATAATTGTTTAATTATAATAATGTAACTCATTTTTATAAAGCTTATCATACATTGAATATAAAATAATATAAAAAAAAACCTACTTAGTCAATGATCTATACTTCTATACTATAAATGCTAATAAACTTTAGTACTATTTAAACTATATACTTATCTATCTTTAAAATATATAAAAATGAAACCCGTTTTCCGTTGTCACGACATAGCATGAAAACGGCTGGTCACTGGTATTCACATATTTAAAAACTAACTTGTTCTTCCAACTTTTCTTTAACACATTTGACTTCACCCCCATTTCATAGAACTCATGTGCCATCCCGCCATACATATTGCAAGTGGGCCCTCCAGGGGGGTCACTGGCATATTACGTTAGGGAAAATGTGAGCCCTCCTGGAGGGCTCTCGGCATTAGGTTTGGAACTAAGTTATAAAACCAAAAAATAAGTACCTAGTGCTCAACCTTGTTTTTTTTTAAATCTTGTAGAATCTTTCGTTGGTCTAGTGTTCACAACCGCGACTGGTGATCATGAGATCGTGGGTTCGATTCCCGGGTCGGGCAACAGCTAATTATCTAGCGATACTTCACACTTATGTGATGGGTATCGATATCTGACCTCCACAACCCAGTTAGTACTGGGTAATGCGATCACCTGTCAAGTCCTGACCACCAGTCTTACCAAAAGTAAGACTGTAACCTACTAGTTGCAGACCATAACCTACCAGTCTAACCTTTGGTAAGACTGGTTGCAGACCAGTCTTAGTAGTCTTACCTTTGGTAAGACTGGTTGCAGACCAGTCTTTACTAGTCTTACCTTTGATAAAACTGGTTGGTTGGTTCTTTTGCGACATGTGTAATAATTTCATTGTTAGGACTTTGCAGTGAAAAGGCCGTTTCTTATGGTAGCCGCCATGACACAGACGTCATCACGTCAGACACTCCGGCTAGGGATGTAACAACAGGGTTGCTAATATAATAAAAAAAGGTAGCACTCCGGGAGTGCCGGCAGAAGTGAAAACTTCAATATTAACTTTCAAACTCGCGTCAGTGACGCGAGTTTGAAAGTTTTTACCCATACAAAAAAGTGCTCAGCGCCGCTAAAGAAGTTTTCACTTCAAAAACTATTTTATTGTTACTCACATTAGTAAGTACGATCTGTGGCAAGACCACCAGGTACCATGCAAGTACTGAACCTTAAGGCTGATGTTCCAGGGTAGCCCGCGAAATTCAAATTTCATGTAACTTTCAAGAATGACTTTGATGAAATACTCATTCTTGAAAGTTACTTGAACTTGGAGGGTTGTAATGATGATTTTGATGATTATAATTCTGTAACTGCATACGTCTTACAGCCGCGAATCATATTTTCACTAACATACAACCTAGCACTGGCCTGCAAATCGCTAAAAACGTAAGAAATTTGAATTTCGCGGGTTATCTGGAACATCAACCCGCAATTTGCAATTTGCTTTTTTTTTTTTTCACATGTATATCATTAGCATCAAAGAGTATGTAACTTTAGAGACCGCACTAAAGTCCATTTCACGAAAGAAATCCCGCGGACAATTGTGGAACTAAATTTGACAGATGGGGAGATATGGAGAGAGATAGCAACATTATGTCGCGCGATTACAGCGCTGCATCTGCGGGACTTCTTTCGTAAAATGGACTTTACTTACGTACTTCGGATCTATTTAGAATAGAGACCGCTACTTAATACCAACCTAAAGAGAGAAAGTATTCATTCTAGGTTTGTTATGTTGGCTCCACTGAATTCGATAAATGTCAAAGGGTAGTGATGGGAGTAAGTCGATACTATTTTACGATGGTTAATAGTGCTGTGAATTCGTCGATATTGATATCGATGGTCTGGCCGTCTGGCTACACCACAGAACTTAAGGGGCTACACCAAACCAATATTTTAACTTTGATTATTTACAGGGAAATAAAGGAAAGACAAACAAATAATAAGATAGTTATTTTTATTATTCAAGCCTTACTTGCAGTTTGTGCTATTTTGTATTTGTTACTTGTTTCACTTTCTGTTAAAGATAAACTTTCATTTTTAATTTTACAATATTTTCTCAAATATAAAATGCATATTTTTTTTAACAATCTGTCCCTCCGGTCTAAATGTTTTGTGCATGTAAGCTATGTCAGGTTACAGTGGACAGTTAATTCTAATATATACAAACTTGACTTATATTATTTACGTGTAGATCTTGCATTTTTTCAAACACAGTTTGCACTTTAAATACTGTTTGACATAATTCAACGCTGGGGTATGTCAGTGATTTCTTTTCTCCCCACCACTCTCGAAAACATATGTAATTATACATATCGTTATTAATATTTTCAGTTGTTAATAATTTTTTGCAATCAATGCAATCGCCTATTACTTACGATGCCAAATAACCACTGACATAAACCACAGGCTGATCCTCAAAAGAAGTTAAATCAGGAAAGATATCCTCTACTTCGTCAGGCAACGACAACACGGGTACATTTTCAGTGCCTTCAGCAGATGTTGTTGGTATTTTTTTTTTGTTTTTTTTTTATTTAATATGGGCTTACTCTTGACCTCAATCTTGCCCTAAGGGCAGAGATGAGTCCTTCCTCTTCATGAAATACTTTCTATATGTTTTCATAATCGAAAAAGAACCTATTTGAATCCGCTTCACAATTGGAACCTCGACTATGTGGAGCGGTTAATCCCGACAATATTAAACTGCATACTTGTTGGATTTTTATTAGTACTTCCGTGTTGCCGTATCATGCTTCTGTCAGTTCTTCAGTCTTGGTTAAGCTGGCGTAAATTTAAATACTTGAAGCCTTGATTTTTAAGAACTCTCCATAGGTCTCCCAACGATTTCAAAGATATTTGAAAGCCTTTTACACACCGTACATTTTTTAATTGTAATTTTGTGTCGGATTTCAGAAATTTACATAATTCAATTTTTTTTTTTAAATATTGCCACTTTTCTATGTGGTTTGTTTTTTGGCTAACATTTTCTCTAATCCCCTTTTTTTAATGTCTTTTGGACCGGATGGTCCATTACAAACATCAAACAATGTATCCAATTCTTTAAGGCTACAATTTAAATGCTCACCAAAAAAGATTTTTAGACCCTAGATTAAAGTACAGTAAGGTACTAAATAAAATATTTTAACTTCAAATAAAATAAACCCACTCTATACCGAGGTGCCTAAAGAACAACGTTTTAAGTTTCAAAATAATTAGACACTCATCAGAATAATTGTACGTGTTGTATTTATATTCTTTTTGCCTACCAAAATGGATAAATGCTCACCAAATAAATTAACCAAAATTATAATACGATCGTCTCGCGACAGTATCCTTTATGGGAGGCATGGGCACCGGGCCGTAGGCCGACGGAGGCCTAAGGCCTAATGCCTTACTTCGGGGACAGAAGATATTAGTGTTATTTAATATGCGAGCGAAGCGAGCGCGCGTCATGGAGATAAATTGAAAGTCGTGAAATACAATATTGGTGACATCTATTTAGTGATAATATAAAATATTTGGTCTGCAGTTAACTTTAAAGGCGTTTATAAATCTTTATGGTATAGATTAAAAAGGAAAATAGGTTCATTCCTACAATACTTTAGGAAACACAATTTGGTGAGCATTAATCCATTTTGGCCGGCATTTCGAATTTATTTGGTAGTAAAATAGGTTCTTTTCTGGTAGGCGTTTAAACACAAGCCATTCTTTAATTATGTCTGCTGTATCCAATATTTCTTTACATTTTGTAGTATCTGTCCAAGCTAACATCTTTAAAATTGCTGACATCGTGTTACTTAATGCGTGTGCTGCATATTTTACACGCATTTTTATTTTGAATGTTGGATTTACAATATTCTTGGTTAGCTTTGTGAAATTCAGAATATTGCTGCTTTTTTCCTCAGCTTCTAATAAGTGACTCCACTTTCCCATTTTGTCTCCCCATAGGTACAATTACGCCAGCATTATAAAAATGATTCCTGATTGAAAACAAATGAGGTATGACAAACATTATATAAACTTTTGCAGACTGTTTGAATATAAAATAATTGTCTTCTGGAGTCTGACCACCAAATTTTTTTAATAAGTTTAATGCACCAACATTAGTAGGACCTTGGTCACACACAGTAGTTAAAATTATAAAACCTACTTCTTCAAGCGAAGTTATTACATTTTTTATCAACACACTTAGTTTAGAAGATGATATTGTATCTTGTACAAAGAAAATATGCTACGAATTTTTTTTCTTGAACCATGAAGACAAGTGCATGGTCGGCAATTTTTTAACTGCGTTCATCTAAATCTTCATACCCTTCTATTTTGTCACTGGCTTCATTATATATTAATCTCTTTTTTAAAGACATTTCGTCAAACAAAAGGGCACAAAATTTATCTTTCTCAGTTATGCCTGATTACATTTCAGAACATTTTAATTTTTTTTTTATTTATGCCTAGTTGTAATGGAACACTTTGCAGTAACCTTTGTAGGGTTTTTACACTGGGTACAGCCATAGCCCACCCAAGATAGCGATAAGCTTTAGGAGAATGCTTGAAAATTGCCAAAGCCCACAGCTTTGTTTTCATGGTCCAACACTTTCCAGGTGGTTTCTTTTTGTAGTTTATCGCTACATCACGAACCAAATCCTTTAAAATTGTATTTTCTAGTTTGTCCAAATCTAGTGACGTATTAGCCAATTTCTTAATAGTCAGTTTTTGGGCCTTCAACTTCAGCAATAATTTTTCTTCTCGAACACCGAGATCTGAAAAATATAAATTGTTTGTAAATAAACCAAGAAAAAAATTATGTATCTTTATTTTTTTTAACTTTGCCCCACACTAGGAATTTCTCCTGTGTCGTGGGTGCGTTAATAAGCTTTTAAACTCACATACACAAACACACAGACCCGGAACAACTATTTGTAGATCATACAAATATTTGTTTCATGCGGGAATCGAACCCGCGACACGCAGCTCAGCTGTCAATCGTTCAGCAACTGCGCCAATAGTGCCGTCGCACACATATAACACTAGTTGTTCCACACGCAGTTTCACCCCCATTGCTCTACTCCTAAGGGTCGTAGCGTGATTTTATATAGCTTCTATCCTGATCCACATGAGTCTGGCTAACAACACACATCACAAAAATATATTCCTTCTCAAAGAGAGGAGGCCTGTGTCCCAGCAGTGGGAACATTATTGATGATTGATGATCTGTCTGTTCCAGACACTAGCGCGTCTAACTCTACCAAAGTCACTTGATACTTCCATATTTTATTTCCAAGAGTATGACTAATCATGATTACACACCTTTGGCTTCATGGCTCCTTCTGTCTCTTATAGCCTTGTACACTGATCTCAGCACATGAAGGTCCTGGTTCTACCTATGGATCTGAAAATTGGAAAATTAATTGGGATATTTATTTATTTCTTTACACGGAACTAGCAATTACTAATTTGTATTATTAATATTATAAAGCAGAAGTGTTTCTTTGCTGAAATTGGCAATCGAATTTAAAATCTTTTTGAGTATAATAGCCAGATTCATGAGGAATAATATAGGCTCTACATATAAAAGTACAGTAATATAACAGTGGTGGCCCAGTGGTTGCGGATCCGACTTACAAACAGTTGGTTGTGGGTCCGAACGAACCAAGACAGGCGCATTACTTTGTGTAATATATTTCATCACCACTGCTCTCAAAACGGTGAAGGAAAACATCGTGAGGAAACCGGCATATCTTAGAACAAAAAAATCGAAGCTATGTGACATCTACCAATCCGCACTGGGCCCTCGTGGTGGATTATAATAGCCCATCCCTCTCCTAGAGAGGAGGCCTGAGTCCCTGCAGTGGGAACATTATAGGCTGATGATGATGATGATGATACATATAACATCAGCTAGGATCTTTCGCTGAACAATGAGTGACCAGCAGGGAACAGCTACTTTTAAATCTTACTTAAGGTATGCCAACATATTAAAGCTTATTAACTTTGTTTGTATGATGTCATGATATGTGATTAAATATTATAGAAAGCTTGGGCAGGTCAAATGAATACATACCAAGGATATTTTCTTTTCTTTTTAAAGCTATTCCAGTCTCTAATACTTCGGATTCCAAATTGGTCACATCTTGTAAAACATCTGAAAAAATAATAATGATTTAGCTTAGGCTGCAAAACTAACTTTATATGTCATGTAATGTCCTAAAAAGGGACCAAGTAAAAACTTAGTTAATATATTTATTAAACTAGCTCTTTTGTCTTTGGATTCACTCCCATTAAAAGAGGGCATTATTCTATGTTAAAGGTATATTATGTCCTTTTCCTCGGGCTCCAAAACATGTCAATAACAAAAATCACAATTGAACCATCTGTTGACCATAACAGATAGACAACAGAGTAACATTTATAGTTTTATTATGAACTTCAGTTTAGCATATGAATAAGGACTAATGTTTCCATCACTATATCTTTTAGCTGAGGAATAAATATGGCTGTGGGAAGTAATGTCAAACTGTCATATTTATTCCATGAATTAAGTAATCTGAATCATGAATAAAATTAACAAGGAAATATTTATTTTCTTACTTATGTTCTCCTGCTGTTGAGAAGTTTGGACAAAACAAATAGATTAGGTACTAGTACTTGGTACTGGTTGAGCTGCATTCTCATCTTGTTCGACTTTATTTCCTAGAAGTTCGGTGGAACCTTCTGAAATGAGAAAAATTTATGAATTTAGGGATCTAGTTTAGATTTATCAGAGGTATACCAGAATAAAAAAGGAAACAACATTTTCATATATGGTGCAGCGGGGCAATCTCGACAGCGGGAAATTTCAACTTTTAAAGTAAAATGTAGAAGTTATTAAGATTAGTTGAAATTTCCCGCTGTAGAGATTGCCCCGCTGCACCTTATTCTCTGGCAAACAAATAAGGTTCAGTTTCACCAGTTCCTCATATAGATTCAGATACGTGTCTGCCGTATTACTTCATACAAATTTGTTTTGTATCTGGCAGATAAGTTCCGAACTGGCATTGTCAGCAAATGGTGAAACTGGCCCAGAGACTGATAACAATGAAAAAGGAAAACACAGACATGTCATTGTCAAAGTGTAATTGGAGGTGTGATCTTTAGTTTTGAAAGTTGAACTATCTCCAAAAAGAATGCAAATGATATCTAAGAAACGACAAAATGTCAAGTATGTTTCAGTTTCAAGTTCTATGTTAAGTACCTATATGTAATAAATGTTAATATTTATCAAAAATAGGAAACTACCATTTAAAACATATTTTTTGCTCGGTAATCCACTTTCTTTACATTTTACTCATTTAATTACAAAATGGAGTATAATTTTGACCATTGTTAGAAATAGCATAATTATTATCAATCAATAGGATAATTAAATGAATACATACGTTTTGGATACTGTCCAATATGCAGTGGGAAATCTTGAAACATTTTATCTTTTAAAGGCTTCAAAGGTAGATTTAAATATTTAATGTAGGCACTGCATGAGATAATAATCTACCTACTTCTTGATTTATTGAAATCCTCTGGTTGAAAATGCTCATTACATACAAACTTGAGAATGTTAAGCTTCTCTATTGGTAAGTACAAAAGATCTTCTTGACCAATAGCTTTTACCCACTTCTGACACCTAAATGAAAGCAATATTTGGATTAGTTTATCAATACATTTAAAATAACATAAAAATTATCTGTCTGCCGTGATTTACTTAAATTATTATGTATTATAAACAAGGAAATGGATTTAGAGTGCTTCTATCGCAGGCTTTTAGAGTAATCTTTTCTACCAAGCCATATAAAGAAAATGTATTTCGTGTTTTTAAAGACTTGAGGCAGTTCTAATTATTGATATGAGTTCCATGTCTTAAGAACAAGGTGTGTCACTATTATACAATGGACGTTGGAGTTTAAAAAGTTCATGTAAAACTTTTGATGGATTCAACGATTTTCATAGAATAACTAAGTATTAGATATTTTAAATTTACGTACAATACGTACGTATTTTAACTTTTTGTACCTATCTGGGTCAAGTGGCATTCGTGACAATATCACAAAAAAAAAATAAGATTAATTTTAAAGTGATGGCAGCTGAAGGTACTTACGTTTGAGCTTACGTTCTACAAACGTTCTCCGACCAACCGTTTGTCGTAAAAACGATGTCGAAGGGATCCATAGGTTAGGTTAGAACTGTGACCAACTACGCGCGAGCCGAGCGAGTGGTGCCGCGGCAGCGGCCGGCTACCTCGAAATTGGTCGCGAAATTTTTCTAAGTATTTTTTTCATACTGCCCCTAAGACGACACTTTGACCCACGTTGCTGATGTTATTATTAGGTACCTCTAAGAAGTATTTCATTATCTTTAGTTTTCTTCCATCTCCTAACAGGACCATTTTCTCTTCATAATTTAGCTGTAGAAACCCGCCTTACAACAGAATCTAAAATGTACTCTGTAACCCAAACAAATTGCGTAGTAAAGTTCCACACAACCACAGCACAAAACACAAAACATAACATAGATAATTCACAGAATACTACAAAATCAATCCCTATTCAATCAAAATCAATAAAATCTGTGTAGCACCCGTCCCTATTGTCACATGGCTTATTACTTTTTTTATGTGACGTCACTGTTTGTGATGATTCCAATTGGCGTGTCGTACATTCTTGCCCGGACAATCGAGGTCCGGGCCGAGAATGCACGACACAGCAACGCACAACACTGGAATTCAAAACACTTGTCAAAACGATGTCGCGCGTTCTCGTGTCGTACATTGCTGTGTTGTACATTGCTGGTTCCCGTGTGAATCAGTGTGATTGAGTTCAACTGATTTCGACATATTGTTAGCACTGATATTCTCTGCTAGTCACCACACCTAAGAATGTCTGTTGTTTTTGTATAATTTCTTGTTTTAGTTAATCATAATTATGTTCCGTAAAAGTAGTGACTAAACAGAAATTACGTTATTCTTCACTGTTTTTGTATTTCTAGTAACTATAACACGAGGTTATTATATTATGAACATTTTTAAAATCCGTTTCACTATCTGTGGTGTGTCGAGAATATCAGCCGAAACGTCTTAAGGTCATTGACATTACTTCGTTCAGAAATTACTTTTTGTATGAATGAATCTTCGAAACTGGTTTTCACAATCGTTTGTTTATATTCTTAAATTGTTGTTTCAAATAATTATGACCGTTAGTGTACATAAATCTGGAAAATAAACTAAACTCTTTTGCAAAAAAATAAGTGAGAACAAAGTTTCGTAAAACACAGTAGCCTAGAAAGAATGTATCACATTTTTATCTCTGAGGCCCTAATTTCGATTTAGAACAATGTCGCGAAAGAACACAAGGGCTTATCTGTTTGTAATCAGCGAGTTATCGGTATCAAAACGTAAGGCAACGCCCATTTGATCACAGTTTGTTTATTTCAACTTTTGTTGAGTGTGAATCAGTGTGATTGAGTTCAAATGATTTCGACATATTGTTAGCACTGATATTCTCTGCTAGTCACCACACCTAAGAATGTCTGTTGTTTTTGTATAATTTCTTGTTTTAGTTATTCATAAGTATGTTCCGTAAAAGTAGTGACTAAACAGAAATTACGTTATTCTTCACTGTTTTTGTATTTCTAGTAACTATAACACGAGATTATTATATTAAGAACATTTTTAAAATCCGTTTCACTATCTGTGGTGTGTCGAGAATATCAGCCGAAACGTCTTAAGGTCATTGACATTACTTCGTTCAGAAATTACTTTTTGTATGAATGAATCTTCGAAACTGGTTTTCACAATCGTTTGTTTATATTTTTAAATTGTTGTTTCAAATAATTATGACCGTTAGTGTACATAAATCTGGAAAATAAACTAAACTCTTTTGCAAAAAAAACGGGCACTTCATATTTTTTTCTCTACTTCAATGAAGAAGGACAAGTAAGAGGTTTTATTAATTTGACGATGTATTGGCATGTTATTTGAAGAATCCTGGCATGATTCTGTACGTTCCAAATTTAAATTTTGAAATTAACAAAAGGGAAATAATGATTATTGTAGATTATTGTAAAATTGCTTTACTAATGGCGCGAATTGCTGAAACGATTTTATTACTGATTAAAATTTTAAAACTTTTTGGATATTTTCTGCAAATTAAACCATTTTATCTTTCTTTTTACATTAAATACCACTTTTTGACATGAGTGATAAAGCGATAAGGGCCGGTAAAATTATAGCCCTACTTGAAGAAGGTTGTTCGCAAACTTACGTGTCTCAGCGGCTAAATGTGAGTCGTTCAACTGTCCAGAGGACTTGGCAACGGTATCAAGAGACCGGTTCGGTCAAAAGAAGACCCGGTTCGGGAAGAAAACGACGCACAGAACCAAGAGATGACCGCTTTTTGGTGAGTCAGGCCTTGCGGAATCGTAAGGCGTCAAGTGTGGACCTGAAGAAGAGCCTTGAAGAAGTAAGAGGAGTAGAAGTTAGCTTGTGGACCGTCAGGAGGAGGCTTTTGGCTGCCAATATCAGGAGTTACCGCCCGGCTCGGGGACCTAAATTACTCCGTGAGCACCGTGTTGCTCGACTTCAGTTTGCTCGAAACTGTGCTTCATGGACTCTGGAGGACTGGAATAAAGTATTGTTTTCTGATGAAGCTAGAATTTCTTTGTGTGGAGAGGACCGACGACGCCGGCGAGTGCTACGAAGACCACGGGAACGCTATGCGGAAGTGTGTTTCGAAGAAATCACTCCTTATGGCGGAGGCTCCGTTATGTTTTGGGCAGCAATTAATTCGACGGGGCGTACGGAGTTAGTTCTCATAGAAAATGGAACATTAAATGCACACCGGTACATAATGGAAGTCCTAATTCCATATGCACACCCGCATTGACTGCACTTGGGGAAGATTCCATTTTTATGGACGACAATGCTCGCCCGCACCGTTCTGGCGACGTGGAAGCGTACATGCAAGAAGTTGGGATCCGTCGTTTAGATTGGCCAGCTCGAAGTCCTGACCTCAATCCAATTGAGCATGTCTGGAATGTTCTAAAGAGACGGGTAAGATCAGTGCAACATGCTCCACAAAACATCAGGGAGCTAAAAAGAGTCATTGCAGAAGAGTGGGAACGTATTCCTCAAAACGTCATTAAAAACATCGTGGAAAGCATGCCCAGAAGGATTCAAGCTGTGATTTTGGCAAGAGGAGGTCACACTCGTTATTAGGTTATTACATTTGTAACTTTATTTAATTAAACAAAGTAAAAAAATCTTCTTGTCTTTATTGCCGACCACTTCTTATTGCTTGGCCGTGTACATCGGTTTTAAAGAATTCATAGATTTTTTTTTTAAATTGCCACAGTTCACTTCACGCGTATTAATTTACACGATTATAAGTGTAGTGTATCAATAAATACCGACACGCCTTACTGGTGGGGCGGGCAGTGGTGGGGGTGCGGTCGAGTGAGTCGGTGCACGGACCGCACACTCTCTACTGGTCGGCCGGGCGAGTAAGTCGTGCGCGTTCAAACCAAACTGTGTTGTTTTACTAAATTCCCTACGTACTTAACAACCTAATAGTGACCTGTACAAGTGGCGACCCTGCCAGGATACAAAATAAATAAGGTACGTGCCGAATTTAAATAACACTGAGTGTTAATAAAGTAACCAAGAGGTAAATCGGTAGCAAATCAGTTTCAATGTATATTCATGTTTTATAAATAATTATTTAGTTTTAAATTTAACCTTAAATTGCATTAAGGCAAACCTTGAAAAAAAAAATGATTATAATGTTTGTAGACTGCTATATATGTTGAACGTAGTCGTTACTTCAAAACGGAACTGATTTAGTTACATTGATTGGTACCTAAACATTCGTGTACTAATACAACAAACGTCAATGACGAATGCTTTGATTATTGGCAGAAACAAATTGGAGTGTTGTTAGCATTGACTTATATATTACTGCGTAAGGACTGGGCGGACCGCATGATAAAATGACGCCTTGAACTTGGTCCCAAATAGGTCTTGACTAAACCGAAGTTTAAATTAAAATTTAACATTTTTTTTATTAACATTTTAATGAAAGCTTTATTTAATTTCTTTATACCTCGATAATACCACGCCACGCCGCTTATACAAGGTTACGTTTACGAGCAGCCTGATTAGTTCTTATGGATGGCGTTAGTGTTTCTCTGTATGAGGATCGCATCGAGCAAAATGTTCGGACGACCGTATCTTTAGTTTTTATATCAATGGTTGTTAGTAATACTAAGTTATGCATTTTGCACATTATAACGATATTTTGGGTTCAAATTGAAGGCGGTTGTTATTTAATTATGATTGTAACGAAGTTAGACCATGATTATTGTTATACGGTGAGGCTCTTTATGGTTGACAATTATATTTGCGTTCTTGAGTAATCTTGGATACCAGTGATAGACATGCTGTTTATCCAAATTAACACTTTTAATCTGTCAATAATCAAAGTTAACATTGTCGTTAGAGGTAGTTTGCTTATGCAGACGGTACCTAAAGATCTCGTAGGTATAAATTTCGGTCCAAATGGGCTGGGATGAAATACAATCAGATCAAGAGGTAGTTTCATTAATTTGGAACGGTACCTAAATGGTCTGGATTCATTAATTTGGAACAGTACCAAAATCAGTCCAAATGGATTGGGATGAAATACAATAAAATTAAAAGGTAGTTTCATTAATTTGGAACGGTTCCTAAATGGTCTGGATTCATTAATTTGGAACAGTACCTACATGGTCTTGTATAAATAACAGTCCGAATGGATTGAGATGAAATACAATACCTACCTAAAATTAAAAGGTAGTTTCATTAATTTGGAACAGTACCTACATGGTCTTGTATAAATAACAGTCCAAATGGATTGGGATTAAATACAATACCTAAAATTAAAAGGTAGTTTCAGTAATTTGGAACGGTACCTAAATGATCTTGTATAAATAACAGTCCAAATGGATTGGATGAAATACAATAAAATTAAAAGGTAGTTTCATTAATTTGGAAAGGTACCTAAAGAGGTAGTTCCATTAATTTGGAACGGTACCTAAAGAAGTAGTTCTATTAATTTGGAACGATACCTAAAGAGTTAGTTCTATTAATTTGGAACGGTACCTAAAGACGAAACTTACATCGTCAGAGGTAGTTTGTTATCAAACGGTACCTAAATGAGCTTGTATAAATACTGGGATAAAATACAATAAGATCAAGAGTTATTTCGATTAACTCGAAACGGTACCTAAAGAAGGAAATTACCCCTTCCATCCAGGTAGACCACAAGTATGTCGCACATACGACCTCAACAGTCGTTGGACTGTGTCGGTGACCTAGTTTCAGTTGGTTTACGTTGGGAAAAAACGTGCACCAGAGTCAGACCTGACGGCTACCAAGTTACCACACTCAGGTGGCCTTAGGGCAATAGAGCTTTACTCTTACTCATGGGTCGGTTAACCCTTCCAGAAATATAATATTCCTGGTGCATATGTAGAAACTACTAAGAGGACCTTGTGGCTTAATAATATCTGCCACTCAGGTCGATCTTTAGGTTAAGCCACGCTTGCCTTGATTGGTCTGTGGATGGGTTGATCGCCCATTACATATCGTTTCCTCCGTGCCTCGGAAAGCACGTTGGGCTGTTGGTTCCGGCTGCCATTTAGATCTTTGGCAGTCGTTACGGGTGGTCAGTGACCTGAAGGTCTGACAACCGGTCTTACCGGAGGGCACCGTATTACCTAGTATTAGCTGTCTTGTGGAGATCAAATGGGCAGTCGTTCTATGTAGAATACTGGTATTCAGCTGCATCCGGTTGGACTGGAAGCCGACCCCAACATTGGGAAAAGGCTAGGCAGATGATGACTGGTAGAAACTACTAGTGGTAACAATTATGTATTTACTGTTGCTATCAACAAGCTCGATGAATATTTGCCCCCTAAACAAAGTCGTGTTTATAAGTGTCACTTGTTGAGGCTCATCAAATAATAAAGTGTGGGAAAATTTACAAGTTTCTCAGGTCAGACTTGGACATCTGAGCTTAAAAGTAAATTCATGTGTGCGTTGTGATGGCAGTCATTCAACTGATACTAAAGTTGTCCAGCCCGAGTTAGGAATTGTCTCAAGTGTGGGATTTTTGAATATTTTCAAAACAGTGTAAGACTAAGGCGCTGTGTTGGAATTGAGATGTAACGTCATTCTCAAAGGCAATGGTGTCCTTGTTGAAAATCAAGTAATATCTAAAAAAAAAAAAAGGAAATTTATGGCCTACGTTAGTCTTAATACCTTAACCGTTCTAGGGTCTATTGACTCTAAACAATTGGTAACAGTTTTTGTAGAGCCAAAGCCAAATTTTATATTGTAAAAATGGGACTAGAAATTTGCCAGGGAAAGACACCGCCAAGTGCCAATGCAGTCTATGGTGTGTTCCCTAAATTGGAAGATGATCAAATTCATATTGTTATAGATAAATTAATTCAACCAGTTGCTCAGCTTTATCGAAGAGTATACCCTAACGGGACAGCGTTAGAGTATAAAATTAATAAAAATAAAAAAGACCAATAGTTTGTTGAGTTTGACATTATATATACCCAGTGAATAGCCCATCTGACTGGATCCCTCCATTGGTACCTGTTTAAAAAGCAGATTTACCATTTGGAAGGTACAAATAGCAAATGTGAAAAGATAACAATGTTCTACTAAATGATGCAAAATGTGCATTATATGCCTACCAGAAAGACACAGCGTTAGTATGAAGAAGCAGTCTATGATTCTGGTTCTAGGAGCATAGATATTGTAAAAACATACCTGATTCTCTTTGGATTTATGTTGTTACCTCTCATTTCCGGCAGGGGGCGCTATCTCTGGTTCCGGCGGCCCGCCGTCAGGTTTTCATAGCGTTTATGATTTTTGTCGTGTTAGGAGCAAAAGTTTTTCAAAGTTACAAAAACTGACAAAAATCTTATTAGATACCAATAATTCATTGTTTTCGGTCTGAAAATAGTGTTAGAGTAATTGTACACTAATAATAAACACGTATTCAGTGTTCTAATACAGTGTTCAGTGTTGTGTCATCGACGGCGATTCGGTAAGTACCTACTTATCATTATGAACTCGGAGGATTCCGTCCCTGAACCTGTAGCTCAAGTCGCTGCTCCGGATGGAGAGCGAAGAGCTGTGAGCTCAAGCTCATCGCAAAGCAGTTCCTCGTCTTCGGAAGACGAAGAAGGCTTTGCCTCGCCGCCACCTAATAAAAGGTCTAAGCGGCGCAGGTTCAAACAAGTCGCAACTTGTTCGGATCCTCGCATGGACACTCTAATTAATCAAGTTTCATATTTATCAAACTGTGTAGCTCAAATGCCGCAGATTTTCACGGCTATTAATACGAATTTAAACAATACTAATGAAAATGTCGCCAGCCATTTTAATTCCGTGAATTCTACGAATACGAATACTATTGATCAGTTTCTAAACAAACCACAAGTTTTATGTAAAGCAACTAATAATAATAATATGTGTTTGGGGGAGTTGAAAATAAGTTATGACGAATCTAAGGTTGTACCTGTTGCGGATCCTGTTAAACTAGCAGAGTTAAATAGCCTTCAACAATTTAACTCACAGGCCTGGAAGGGCATTCGGTATAAGAAGGACTTACAGGCACTTATGGCAACACCAGGTTTTATAGGCTTAAAATTAAACGAGGAACTATGTCACCTTAATAAAGGAATAGATTATTTGGCTAGTACGGAGCAATTGTTAGCGGGATTGTCGAATGCCGTTTTGGAAAACAGGCAACTTTTAAAAAATGGTTTGCAGGAGGTGGTAAATTGGGCTGCTAGTTCTAACACAGAGCTCAATGCAAGCAATCTCTATGACAAATTATCAGAAAAATTTGGGCCAGCGTCTCCTTCATATAAAAATATGGAAGCTTGTATGCAAGTCATATGTGGCAAGCGAGCTGAATGCATTGAGGTTAGACGTGACCGCATTCTAAAAGAAGTCAATAACGTTAACCTAAAATTAGCGTTACAAAACATTCCACCTAGCGCTGAGTATCTCTTTAACAGAGAAGCGCTCATTCCTCTGGTTGATTCCTTAGGAGGCTCGCAGGTATGGCTTAACATGCCAAGTTATTTAAAAGATAAAAAGAAAGTCCATAATAGCAATCAGGTTAACAATAAAAGTTTCAAGCCATCTTATAAAACTAATTTCAATAAGAAAACTAAGTTTAACTCGGACAAAAAATCTAAAAATAATAATTATAAAAAGCATTCCTTTCGTCGTACAGGCACCCAAGATACCTCCAACGTTAAAGATAAGTGACAATCAAAGCAGAGTTTTCAAAGGCGGTTGCCTAAAATTCCATGTTCAGGCATGGAAACAATTGGGGGCCAGTCATTATATTCAAAAAATAATAGCAGAGAGTCGCATACCATTTTCAACAAAACCTCCTTTACATTACCCTTACAAAAGAATATTAAACAAGTTTGCAACAAAGTCATCCAAGAAGATGACCGAAATCATACAACAGTTAAAAGATGCAAACATTTTAGAAAAACCAAAAATCAAAACACCCGGTTTTCACTCCAAAATGTTTTTAGTCCAAAAACCAGATGGGGGGATACGCCCTATTTTCAATTTAAAGAGCCTAAATTTACATGTCTCGACTCGACATTTCCAATTAATTTCTCGACAGGATGTAATTCAGTTCCTACAGGACAGGGATTGGATGACAAAAATAGACCTCCATCAGGCATATTTTCATCTAAACATAAAGGAAACCCACAGGCGTTTTCTGCGCATAATATATGGAGGCGAAATATTACAGTTAACGGCCTTGCCTTTCGGTCTCTCATCAGCTCCTCACTCCTTCGCCTCAGTGACCAATTGGATTGCGGAAATCCTTCGGAAACAAGGCATAAGAATAATAGTTTACTTGGACGATTTTTTAATAGCCAGTCAAAATCAGACACAACTCATAGAACACACCAAAATAACCATACATACTCTGGAAAAGTTGGGTTGGCATGTAAACTTTCAAAAATCACTTCTCACCCCAACCCAAGAAATAGAATATTTAGGTATAATATGGAATACAAAAACAAAACTAATTTCACTTCCTGTAAAAAAAGTAGAAAAAATTCTAGAACTATCAACAAGCTTATTACAGAAGAAAGAGTCGTGTCTCCGAGTGATACAAAAATTGCTGGGTATGTTAAATTTTGCAAATTTAGCAACCCCAAAGGGTCGCCTCCATTGTCGCCGTACTCAGATTTTTCTAAAATCATTCAGAGGAGCCAGACCAAGGCAAAAGAGGGAGTTACCACCTCTAGTGACTCAAGAGTTACAATGGTGGGTAAAAAACGTAGGGAAAAGTGCAAGACCAATGCACAACCCCAAGATTACCCACTTTCTCACCACAGACGCGGCGGACGCGGGCTGGGGAGCACACCTGAACAACAACATGTTGTCGGGCACATGGAATCGCCGCCAGCAAAAGTGGCATTCCAATGTGAAGGAAATGTTTGCTGTGTATGCAGCCTTAGTAAGACAAGGTGCACACATGAAGGACGCACATGTTCTAGTGCAGTCGGACAATCGAACCCTCATAGCCTATTTAAGGAACGAGGGGGGAACCCGGTCCTTAGCCCTCTTGGGCCTAACAAGCAAACTCCTTCACCTAACCGAGCAGCACAACATAACGCTGTCGGCATCATACCTCCCGGGGAGGTTAAACGGGATTGCAGACCGCCTCTCAAGAGGAAAACCGGTCCCCGAATGGCAACTACAACCCCAAGCCAAGAATATAATATTCCAAGAATGGGGCGTCCCAGACGTAGACCTGTTCGCTTCAAAAGAAACAGCAGTGGTCCCCCAATATGTAACTTGGGACTCAACAGATGGGTCAGCAATTTTTTGCGACGCCTTCAGTCGAGATTGGGACTTTCAGTTGGGCTGGGTGTTCCCTCCACCCAACTTGATCCCTCGGGTGCTCCATCATCTAAACAGAGCCATAGGGACGTACATAGTAATAGCACCACAGTGGGATCAGTGCTTTTGGCTGACCGATCTACAAGCCAGGGCCCTGTCAGACCCAATATCGATAACAGATCTGCGGAAGAACCTGATAGATCGATCGACGGGGCTCTGTCCCCCACAAGTGGACAAGTTGTCCCTCCAGGCTTGGAAAATTGGGGGTGGTCAGATCAGGTAGCAAACTGGAGTAGGGAGGAAATGGAATTACTAAGTAATAGTTGGCGCAAAAGCACTTTAAATACTTACAAAGCCCCTATAAAAAGGTGGCTATCTTTTTGTGCCACAAATAATATTAATAAAAGAAATCCAGATGGCAAAGACGTTGCAAGATTTTTAGCAGATTTACATTTAAAAAGAAATTTTTCAGTGAACACAATTTTATTACATAAATCAGCTATTTCTACCTTCTGTGCTTCAAATGCAGACAATATATCAAAAAATTTTTTTGTTCAACAAGTTTTAAAAGCTATAGCATTAGCAAAACCTCCACCTACAAAATCCCCAATCTGGGACACAAAAATAATTTTCAATTGGTTGATAACAGTTCCAAGCACAAATACACTTTTTGATATCTCAAGAAGAACTGCAATTATTTTATTGTTAGCATCAGGCAGAAGGATACATGACCTTACCTTGTTGGATATTTCTCAAAACAACTTCATACAAGAAGAAGAAAAAATTATATTATGGCCAAAATTTGGATCAAAGACAGACTCAAGCAAATATAGACAGTCTGGCTGGTCTTTATTAAAACACCCAAATGCAAATATATGTCCCTTGAGACATATTTCACAATTGATTCAGATTTCACAGGAAAGACGACTTACTAGTGATGTTACAAGTCTATTTATTTCATTAAAAGGCCAAATAAAACCAGCTACAAGGACTATTATAGCAGGTTGGATAAAATCTATATTTAAAGATTTAAATTTAGAAGCTACTCCAGGAAGCGTCAGAGCAGCGGTAGCATCCAAAGGCTGGTGGGAGAATGTTCCTGTAGATGACATATTGGCTAGAGGAAACTGGAAGAGTGATAAGACCTTCAGAAAATTTTACTGTAGAGAAATTATTAAAAATACAAATAATGAAGAGGAAGATTTGTTACGATTAAATTTTTCAAGTTTTAATTAAAATTGTTAAGTTTTATGTGCCAAAGTTGATTGTTTAAGTTGAAATACCTATCAATTGTTCATTTTAATTTCAAATGATTATAATTATGTATCAGTAATATTACCTTACTGATCATGGTAATTGATAATAAATGTTTATCTGAAATGAATTTCTTTCATTCTTTAACACATTTATTATTTCACATAGCGTTTATTATGTTACCTTCACCAGCAGATATCAAACAAGTCTTCATACTAACGCTGTGTCTTTCTGGTAGGCATATAATAGGACTGTTTTACACTAAAATAAAACAGTCATTATGTGCCGAAAGAAAGACACAGCGTTAGCTCAAGGCCCTTGCTGGTATGAAGACACTATGAAAACCTGACGGCGGGCCGCCGGAACCAGAGATAGCGCCCCCTGCCGGAAATGAGAGGTAACAACATAAATCCAAAGAGAATCAGGTATGTTTTTACAATATCTATGCTCCTAGAACCAGAATCATAGACTGCTTCTTCATACTAACGCTGTGTCTTTCTTTCGGCACATAATGACTGTTTTATTTTAGTGTAAAACAGTCCTATTAGAGTTCATCTTTGTTTAAGGACAATTTACTGTTGCGCGAAAATAAAATAGGATCATAAAGCGAGGTCAAATATTATAGCAGCTGCTCATGAAGGTCACTCGAGCATAGTAGGCATGGAAATAATAATAATAAATTTATTTTTTCTCATTTATACACAATAATCATACAATGTCAAATATCTACATAGAGACTGGTGTCTGTTTTAGGTAGAACCTGTATTACAGATCACCAGGCTAACCCTCCGTCGGACATTTCTCATAAGACATAATAATTATAATTAAATGAGTATAAACAATTCAAATAAGTAAATACAAATGAATTAAATTAAAGATAAATTAAATTACAAATAAATCAAATTACAAAATGTTTAACTGCAAATAAAGTAAATTGCGAATAAATTAAATTAAAAATAGATCAAATTACGAATAAATTAAATTGCAAAATAAATTAAATCAATTACATTTTCAATTAGAGATAGAATAAAAATTTTACAAATCACATAAAACATTATGAAAAAGGTAAAATAAAATAAAATTTAAGTATGTAAATATATAAATAAGACTAAAATGAGACTACGTTCCAAAGTGTAGTGGCCCAAAATGAACAGAGATGCTGAACATTATGTAAGAACGGTTGCACTCTGGTTCCGGACTCCAGTTTAGAGATAAGCTGGCTTTTGTTGTAGCTGGATTTTAATGTCAGGTTGTCTTTGCATAATACTTTAAAATGTGTTCCCGTGGAGTTTCTTGTCCATTCTTCTCCACGAAGACTAGGGACCTAGCGAATGGAATCGAGTTTGATGTAGTTGACAAGACCAAAAGAAATAAAATGAATAGTCTTATCTTTTGTGCTTTTACTTCATGAACACAGTAATAACCAGTAATCATCCTGACACTCAAAGTTCATTATTTGGTGGATATTGATACATATACATATACTCTTACATAGTCTTACATCTAGGTACTTACAGATGGACCTAGAGACAAAGTTAGTAAAATTGGAAGAGCAAAGGAATCTAGTAGAGATATTGGTGGAAAAGTATAATATGTTAAAAATACAATAAACAAGGAAAACAAGTTGTCCACCTCATTCAACGATACGACACAGTCATACAGTGATTAATAAATAAAAGAGAGATGTCGAAATGGTAAATGGTGATAGTGGACAACAGTTACTTATAACATTTAGAAGTACATTTGGAGAGGGTTGAAGCAAAGTGGAAAGTTTGCACAAATGAGGATGATAAATCTTCAGGAAATAATGGCACTTTCGATAACAATGTGTGTGACGAAAATTAATAAGTTAATTGTTTTACAGATCATTATTAAAAATATTTGATGATTGTTCTGTTATAAACTGTTTTGTATTGGATAGTACTTATACGAAATAATGCTATTTTTCCAATTTTGTAAAAGGTAGATGTAGTGTATCAATAAATACCGACACGCCTTACTGGTGGGGCGGGCAGTGGTGGGGGTGCGGTCGAGTGAGTCGGTGCACGGACCGCACACTCTCTACTGGTCGGCCGGGCGAGTAAGTCGTGCGCGTTCAAACCAAACTGTGTTGTTTTACTAAATTCCCTACGTACTTAACAACCTAATAGTGACCTGTACAATAAGTATACAGACTACGTCAAACAATTAGATTTCATTGAATTAACTCAAATCGACCTTAGAACGAAAATTTCCTAAGGTGCCCGTTTTTTTTGCAAAGGAGTGTAGTTACGATTAAATAACGTAGGTTATATTTTTTTTTATAGGCGAAGACTCATGCACAGTTCTGAATGTTGCTCCACAATAAGAGTTTTTTTTTATTCAGCTTCAATAGGCTGTTACTGTAAGTCGCAATTCGGGTGGTGGCACTTAAAACGAGCCTCGTTCTTCTAAATAAAAGTTATTAAATATGATTATTATGTAATAAGAAGACTCGAACTACCTCTCTACCTGTATAAACTGCCTCGTTGGTTTATTGGTAGCAAGCACCAATGCTGGACATGAGGCCTTTTTTTTTTGAAGGTTGGGAAATCGTGGTGGTAGAAAAAAAGTGACAGACTTCTACAACTGACTAAAAACCCCCAATGTTCCTTCTTAACCCTTTGTGTCCGGACCCGCGGTATCTCTTTCGAACAACCCGCAGCTCCGGTGGGCATGAGGTTTTGAGTTCGATTCCCGGATCAGGTAAAATTGGTTTTCCATCAGGAAATTCTCTGTGGCAGCAATGGAGTGTTGATTTGTACCCGGTCAATGGCAATCTAGGCTTGCCTTCTTATACATGCCCTTACATGCCCATAATCCTTCGGGGATTAAAGGCGTTAAGTAAGTAGGTACCTACCACTGTGGAAATTACAATATAAATGTTTTCCTAGTCCTCCGCTATTTTTTTCTGATTAAGGTGGATGTTCACGGTAGCCCGCGAAATTCAAATTTTCTTACGTTTTTAGCGATTTGCAGGCCAGTGCTAGGTTGTATGTTAGTGAAAATATGTGTAGAAGGTGGTCAGATTAGATGGTCCAAATAAAATATGGTTGCACTATATCGGATTTATTTAGGTCAGCGTAACTTTCTGACTTGACGGTTACACAACGAAAAGCGTTCAAATACCCGACGCTTCGAGTTTTATACAGTTCTACAAAAACCTAAATATTGCAATTAAATAATTCAATAAATCGAGTTATATTAATTAACTGCTAAGTAACAAAATTAATGATCAACTATCACTCAAATCTTAACTAATAATAATTTAATATTCACCGGAAGCTGACAAGCGGAAGGTGCCGTAAAACAAAAGTATTCTTATTATTTAACATTACTAAAAATCACTAAATAATTACTTTTCAATTAAATACAACTTAATAAATCTAATCACAATAATTGATGTTCATTAACTATCATCGATAAATAATTACTTAAGTCGAGCTGGTATACGCAGTACCGGAAGTCTGTAACACTCGGCCATCCTGCGTTTGCCGTGGCCCACGGCGGTCAGCATCCCTTGTTACAGCGCCTGATCTGTCGCTGGTATTCGGCGTCTGAAATAGTGAAAAATAGTATGGGCAGTACATTCATTCGTGTATTTAACAGTTGTGGCAAAATTACTTTGCTCTAGTACCTAGTTCCTCTTTAAATGATAATAATTTGACTGTTTCATGTTTGTTTATTGTTTATCTCACTCAGATTTAATTACACATATTTCGTGCAGCTTCAATTTACTCATATTGGACATAGGTTTGATTACTTCTATTGCACACAGCTTTGATCACTCCGATTGCACACAGCTTGGATTACTCCCATTGCACACAGCTTGGATTACTCTCATTGCACACAGCTTGGATTACTCCCATTGCACACAGCTTGGATTACTCTCATTGCACACAGCTTGGATTACTCCCATTGCACACAGCCTGGATTACTCCCATTGTGCACACAGTTTTAATTACCTCATGCACACAGCCTTGTTTATGTTTAAATTCAACTCGTCTGTAATTTGTGGAAGACGGCAGTACCTCAACGTTAATATTTAATGAAATTCCAACATAAATGATATAGATGTTTTATTGATTGTTTACTTATGATTAAATTAATACACATTCTTATTTTAAATGATTATTGTTTTAATTTACATATTTTTATGTGTTAATTTTTATTTAACTTTCTAATAAGTCTATCAGATCATCCCTATCAACTTCATGATCGCTGCCACTACTTTCATCAGACATAGACGAATTATAAGGTCGGAGTACTTCACCGCGTACTATTGCAGTGAATTTTCTGTATCCTTTCATACCTTTTATACTACATATTGTGTAACGATCTAATGACTGATCAGCCTGACATATTTTATAAGGTCCCGTGTATAACCCATTAAGTTTCCTAGTTATTTTCGCGCTTTCCCTAGTAATTCCTCCTTTCCATAAGACCAATTGTCCTACAGAGTATTTAACGCATTTCTTATGCGATCGATCGAATCTATCCTTCATAAGAGACATATTTTTATCAATACGCAATTTAGCCGCGCATCGGCGTTCTTCTAGTGCCTTTGTTTGACTTTCAAAATCACTCGGTTCCCCGGTGGGATAAGCAGGTAGCCTTGAATTAGAATGACCAAATAGAAGTTTGAATGGTGGAAAACTAGTTGTTGCATGAGGAGTATTATTAATACCCCAAACTATATCACTCAAGTGATCATCCCAGGTGCACTCGCTATCAGACATCGTATTTAACCCGTTAATCAAAGTTCGATTCACTCGTTCTACTTGGCCATTCGACCTAGGGCTCGCGATAGCGTTTAAGACATGTTTGAATTGCAATTCATCAGCAAAGCTTTTGAAATAGCGGCTCGTAAATGCTTTTCCCCTATCTGTGATAATCCTGTTGGGATTCCCAAATTGAGAAATAATATCTTTCAAATGTTTTATCGTTTCAACAGAACCACAGCTTTTAACAGGTTTTGCAAATACAAATTTTGTAAAAGAGTCTATAACAACGAGTATATAAGAGTTTCCTTTACGAGTCTTAACAAACGGACCTAAATGGTCAACGTGTAGTGTATGCATGGGAACAGCCGCTTTTTGAATTGGGTACAGTTCTCCTTGTAATTTACCATGTTCCCCTTTACCGTAAGCACATTGAAGACATGATTTGATATATTTTCGGATAAACTTAGTCATGCCCTCAAACCAAAATTGTGCTTTAATGGTCTTTTCGCACTTTTCAAAGCCAACATGTCCTATCTGATCATGGAATTTTTGTAGTAAACCCCATTTTGCTAATTTAGGTATAACAAAACGATCCCCGGTAAGTGTTTTCCTATAGAGGAGATCGTCTTTCATAAGATAATTATTAGTAATATTAGTATTGTCCGTACCATTACGCAATTGAGTTAGAACTGATTGGATTTTTTCGTCTTGCAATTGTAAAGTTAATAGCCAGTCGGAATCGTCAATTAATAAAATGGGGCTCGATACGGGATTTCTACTCAAAGCATCTACGTGACGCATACGGTCACCAGATCGATACTCAATTTGTAAATCAAAATCTTGAATTGAAAGCCACCAGCGGGCTATGCGAGGAATTAGGTCTTTTTTAACTAATGTAGTCCGTAACGCAGCACAGTCTGTCACTATGGTTACGGGGATACCTACAAGATAAATACGAAACCGTTTGAGAGATTCTACAACTGCTAATGTCTCTAGTTCATAGCTATGATAAAACTGTTCTTCTTTACTTGTAACCCTACTGAAATACGAAATTGGTTTAAGGACACCATCAGCCTGGTATTGCAAGAGAATGCCACCTAATCCTAGTTTACTGGCATCAGTATGGAGCTCTGTGCGTGCATTTCTATCGTAAATACCTAAAACAGGTCTTTCGACGAGGCGTTCTTTTAGAGTCTGAAAAGCATTTTCTTGGTCGGAACTCCAAGTCCATTCTACGTCCTTTTTTGTTAACTGTGTGAGCGGTCTAGCAATCTCGGCAAATCCACGAATAAATTTTCTAAAATAAGATGCCAAACCAATAAACTGACGGATTTCATGCACGTTACGAGGTTGTTTGTATTCCGCTACACAACGAATTTTAGTTTGTCCCGGTTGTATTGTACCTGCGGTAATCTCGTAACCCAAATAATTTACACTTTTCTTTAAAAACGAACATTTACTTAGATTTAGTTTTAAATTGGCTTCTGATAAGAGTTTTAAGACGTCACTCAATAACCTGAGTCCGTCATCAACCGAAACAGTTGGGAGCATGACGTCATCAAGATAGGTAGCTACGTCATTGTCCAGTCTGCCTAGGACTATTTTGATGAGACGTGAGAAAACTGCAGGCGCGTTCGCCAGACCAAATGGCATTTTCAAAAACTCGTATTGCCCTGAAGGGGTTACAAACGCGGTTTTATGAACAGAGTCTTCAGATATTTTTACCTGGTAATAACCTTGCGCGAGGTCTAGGGTTGTAAATAAAGCTTTTCCCGCCAAGCGCGTTACCTGGTCATCTATGTGAGGTAATGGATATCTATCTTTAATAGTACGTGCATTAAGTGCTCTATAATCAATACACAATCTATAATCACCACCCTTTTTCTTTACTAGGACCACTGGGCTTGCATAGTCGGACATAGATTCCCTCACAACACCTGCATCAATAAGATCCTGGACTTTTCCGTTAACAATCTCATTCTCCTTGTAAGAAAGTCGATAAGGTTTACAGTAAACAGGTTGTTCGGTTGTTGTTCGAATATGCATTTCCAGTACGTCCGTACATCCCAAATCTTTCGTATTTTCCGCAAACAAATATTTGTATTTATTTAATAATTGTAACAATCGACTACAATCATTGATTTCCAAATCACCTACATCTAAATCGGATAACTGTAATTCTTTGTACGCAGATTGGTCAATTGTCATTACTTTTGTAGGTAGTTTATTATTGTCACAAACCAGTTCCGCGCGCGCTACGAGTCTATTTGCTTGCCACTCAATAGTATCATCACCGATGTTTATTACTTTCAAAAACGAATCCTTCGACCTTATAAGTCCTCCTATAATTACATAAGACATACTTCCTAGCTCAAAGTACACACAATTCGTATATAATGAATGGCTGGTATTAATGTCGACATAGACTTGTACTAACGCGCAACTTTGTTTTGGTATTACACTATCGTGTTTTAAATAGACAGGAAATTTTGTAATACAGTCAGTCTCATTCAGTTTTATATTAAACAGATCATTATTAAACTCAAAGTTGCACACGAAATTAACAGATTTTTCTGAAATAATTAAGTTTATATTTTTCTGATTTATCATTGATTGACCGATTATTAAGTCTATATCGGCTAAATCATTACTAGTCAGCTCAACAAAACCACTTAGCATGATATTATCAATATTTACATTAACATGTGATGTTCCCAAAGAATTTGAATGTGCACCACCAAAACCTTTCATAGTAACTGAAGAAGGCATGATTTTTAACTTTATATTATTTGCTTGTGACATTGTTAGAATATTCAACTTACTGCCTGTATCTATGTACGCAATAAGTTTGTGTCCATTAATTAACACTGTCTTTTTGTACAGGTCTATATAAATATTGTATGTTGTAAATAGTACGTTACCAACCTTTTGTGTCTGCTGATGTGAAGAACCGGCCGCAAACCAGCAGCTAGCCGCAGCGTGGCCAGCACGACGACACACCTCGCAGCGTGGCGCCTTGCAGTCCCTTGCCTCGTGCCCTGTTCTTCTGCAGACATAGCATTTCCTCGCTTCGTTTTCTTTTGAACTCGAAGTAATATTGCCCCCTCTTCGCCACGTAGCAGTCGGCCGCTTGGAGTTGTTTGTTTCTTCTTGCTTGGAGTTGCTTGCTTCTATTTGCTTGTAATTTTCAAGAGATGATAAATATCCATAATACAGCTGCTGTGGTGTCTCGCATTGATAAGCCTTTGCGTTGGCTCTTATCTCTAGTGGTAAACCTTTGATTACGCATGAAATCGCAGACTCGCCATCAATATTGCATTTCTTGAGCAACGATACCTTGTCGTGGAAATATTTAGTCATTGTTTCGGTGTTGGATTTTTTTCTTGCGAGCATAGTTTCTAGTAGGTCAACAAAATCGGTTGAACGTGGAAAGGCGGTTTCTAATGAGTCTTTCCATTCCTCCCACGTGAGATTGTAATTATCCAAGTCGTCATACCAATCTCTAGCGGATCCTCGGAGACGAATTTGCATGACGAACTGTCGATCCTTATTGTCCCAACCATATACATCGCCTAGTTGGTCAATTTTGTGCAACCAACCCTTCACGTTGCTTGATTTTTCATCCGGCTGGAACTTTGGAATAACTTCCGCGTCGGTTTGGGTAACACGGTGCCTTTTTCGTTGCAGGTATCTTCTGTCGGGGCCCTCGTGATCAGATGAAGAAAAAAAATCGGAATTTTCGTCATCGTCCGACGTCGTTGTTTCACAGTGTCTCCTTTTCTTTACACCAATACCATCAATATATGGGCCAGACATCATCCCACTTCTGAACTGTAGAAGGTGGTCAGATTAGATGGTCCAAATAAAATATGGTTGCACTATATCGGATTTATTTAGGTCAGCGTAACTTTCTGACTTGACGGTTACACAACGAAAAGCGTTCAAATACCCGACGCTTCGAGTTTTATACAGTTCTACAAAAACCTAAATATTGCAATTAAATAATTCAATAAATCGAGTTATATTAATTAACTGCTAAGTAACAAAATTAATGATCAACTATCACTCAAATCTTAACTAATAATAATTTAATATTCACCGGAAGCTGACAAGCGGAAGGTGCCGTAAAACAAAAGTATTCTTATTATTTAACATTACTAAAAATCACTAAATAATTACTTTTCAATTAAATACAACTTAATAAATCTAATCACAATAATTGATGTTCATTAACTATCATCGATAAATAATTACTTAAGTCGAGCTGGTATACGCAGTACCGGAAGTCTGTAACATATGATTCGCGGCTGTAAGACGTATGCAGTTATAGATGTATAACTCCAAGTTCATGTAACTCTCAAGAATGACCTTTTGATGAAATAATCATTCTTGAGAGTTACATGAACTTGGAGGGTTGTAATGATAATTTTGATGATTATAATTCTGTAACTGCCTATGTCTTACAGCTGCGAATCATATTTCCACTAACATACAACCTAGCACTGGCCTGCAAATCGCTAAAAACGTAAGAAAATTTGAATTTCGCGGGCTACCCTGGAACGTCAGCCTTAATTTTTTTGCGGGATCCAAGACAGTTAAATCGTTTCTCTGGGACTTCGTCGAGCTTCATTGTCTCGGCGCTTTTCCGGTGGTTGCCACTGTTGTTTCTGGTTTTCGGGAGCTGCAGTGGTTTGGGAATAGTGTGGCGGGCTTGTCTCAAAAACACCTACTTCCTATCACAGAGTCTCAAAATAAAGTAATAGGTACTTTAAGGAGGCCCGTTTATCTGACATTATCACTCATTCAACTGACTGGTCCTTTACTATTATAAAGTAAACTGGACCTTTACTATTTTAAAGTAGGTAAACTGGACCTTTACTATTGTATAGTATTCGAATCCTGGCTGTTGGATGACAAGTTTTATTTTCATTTTCATAAATTAGGACAAAGTAAACATGGCGACCCTCTTACAAAGATGTCCTAAGTTTTTTTTTCATGGTACATCTAAATACCCGTCGGGGCTGCAGGTTGTTCGAATCGAAAGAGTTACCTACCGCAGCCTCGACACAAAGGGCTGAGAAGGAACATGGGTGGTTTTAGTTAGTAGAAGTCTGAAACTCCCTACCGCTCTGCCCTGCAAGCGGGAGGAGTCATTTGATGATCAGGCACAAACACTCCAAAAAAAATTGTATATAAATATTTATTTATTATTCCTAACGTCGAAATCAGAAGACGTACAAAAGTATTCGATAACGGGAATCGCGTTACGGAACTCTAATGGAGTTGGGCAGGACACCTGGCAAGGCGCAGCGCAGTGATGACAGGTGGACTAAGGGCTCGTTTACGGAGACGCGGGGCGTCGCGCGGCGCGTGCAAAAGGCTCGTCTCGTGCTTTTTTTATTAATTTACTGAGAGACGGGTCCATAGCAATAAATGCTGCATTTTAAAGTAACGAGCGAAAAATCGCTTCTCGTAAAACCGACGTTTGAAATCATAACCTTTTTCATACATCGCCATGTGTTTGAATTAAAAACGCAGCACGCGCCGCGTGACGCCCCGCCTGTACGTTAACATGCACTTAGGCTGTCACCGAATGGCGTCCAAGAACTGGCAAAAGAAGTGTGTCCGGCGGCAAGATGGGCAGACGACATAGTTTTCATCGCCTCATCGGGGGCAAAACCTGGATGAGGCTGGCACAGGGCCGTGGAGATTGGCACAAGAAGAGCGAGGCCTACACCCAGCTGTGGGTAGTTCGGGCTGTAGATGATAATGATGATATAACTTGATATAAGTATTACATGCATTCTGCTTCACATTACATTGCCAACCTACTTTGTTTTCTCCATTATTTCCTCACTTTACTAAGTAAGGTGTTATTAGGTTGTTTCTATAACTAGTTTTCAAGTATGAAACAACAATGTTTTGTCTAGCTATGCGGTTATTTGCTTGACCCAATTAAACTTATTTGCATTTCCATTATAAAGGGTTCAGCGGGCACTCGGGCAGGCAACGGTGACAGTAACCGGTATAATAGCTAGTGTCGGGAAAACTAGTTATTATACCGGGTACTAAAATATTTTAGTACCTAGATTAGATACCTAAATAGTTGTAGTGGATAACTATCTGGTTATCTGTGGTACCCTACCCATTTATTACACAAGAAGGGTGGCGATTAAGTCACTTGGACCAACATTTAAAGAGGTGAGCCGTGAGCCTACCCGGGTCGGAGTGTGAAGCTGCGGGGGGGGCTATTCGTAAGAGATACCTCGACCCCGGACACAAAGGGCTAAGAAGGAACATGGGTGGTTTTTAGTCAGTAGAAGACTGACAATCCCTTCCGCTCCACCCAGGGGCTGCAGTCTCTACACTAATAACGACGCTACGAATGTCGCTGAGTCGTAAAATCGTAAAATTTCTTTAATAGATTTTCTTTCAACAGCATAAGGTTGAAAATCTATTAAAGAAATTTGACATCGATACGACTTTGCGACAGATTTTTAACGATATTTAGTGTAGTGTAGAGACTGCAGGCCCAGAGCGGGAGGAGTCATTTGATTATTTCCCACCCTCATAAAAAAAGGGTCGGAGTATTGAGTAAAGTGAGATGAAGTGAGGACTTCGAAAAAAAAAGTATTTTTTTCCATTTTTTTTCTCGGAAATTAACCAATTTTATAGGAATATCGGTTTTCATTTTACCTTATATAGAAACAATTTAGCTCGCAAGAAGCATAGTCCTACGAACGCACCGTTTCCGAGAAATAGGCCCAGGTATCAAGGTTCTAGTTTACTGCTTTATAATTAAATTTCCTTGTAATAAGATTTTTTATTTCCAACAAACAAAATTCGCTTACTGGACTGTTACACCAGTAAAAGATCATTAAATTAGACACGAATTTACTCAAATGATACAAAGATTCAATGAAAAAAGACCCAATCAGCAAGATTCTCACGAAAAAGTCGTCCAAAACATTCCACGGGGAGTTTTCACGCCTTACTCGTAATTCCAGTCACGTATGCCTTTGGTTACGCTAAAAGCACCTACCTGTGAATTTTGCCCAAAATCGGTTGCAAATTGAAGCCTTTCTAGGGATAGACTGATGGAGAAATAGTACTTATTATTGAGTTAGATGTTTCGCATTATTTTTTAGAAATGTTTTAAATAAGTACTAAATTACCAATACTTATTAAGTCCCGTGTACACTCAACACAATTTCTATGACAAAAGCCTCATAGATTCGTAGCTCTCGTAGCTGATGTCGTAGCAAACGCGTAGCTCGTAGAAAATAAGTAATTATTGAAATATTTTCCTTTTATCATAACTTTATAATCCTCAGGGACAAATCTAAAAATAACCTGCAAACATACCTACTTAAACTTCGCGCCAATTTACCTAAGTGCACATGTTCCAAAGTCAAAGTATTAGCATGAAAGCGGGCAAAGGCAACGAGTAAATTCTGCCTCTGGCCACAGAGTGTTCAATCTCATAATTACTCCCCTGTGTTTAGGTTATGGATAGTCTCGATGGCCAGTCTCGTTTATCTAATAGCCGTAAGACGCTCGGGGATGTGTATTTAAAGAAGAATATGGCTTTAAACAGTGGAGCTTTATATCTCCGTTTGAATTGAGCTATTCATAAATCCAGCTTGGATTTGTGCGGTGTGTATTCATGACAAAAAAAATGGTTTTGTCACTTATTTTAAAATTAATTTTACGGTTTTACAATAACATTACGCCTGTAATTCCAAAGGTGAATCCCTTAGTAGATTCTCATTTAGCCAGTTATGTTTATAGTTCCATCGTTCGTCATCGTTTTGTCGTAATAGGGTCGACCCTATTGCCATCAACCACAGATCCAGACTCCTTGACTGCTACTGAAAAATTTCAGATGGAAATCCTTTAACACTTTGACCGACCTGGGAAACGAACCCAGCACATCATGACATCATGGATAGCAGTCACGCTTGCGACCACTAGACACATGACTAGATTTTCCTTTGAAAGACAACAGAAAAAACTCTATCGGCATTACGGTTTGGTCATCATAAATTGTGGTCAAGGGTCTATGACACCTCGTCCTGTAGGTACACACCAGTTTGACCAAACTAGCGCTCACTCAGATTGAAAGATACAACAAAACCATAGCCGTTTGCATTTTGTTTCTAAAATCTCCAAACGCAGGCAACGCATTGGTTCATCCCTGATGCGTTACATCTAGCCAGTCCCATTGCACATGAGTTGCTGGCCGGTCAGTCAACCTTGAATGTAAAAAAAAAACAACTCTATTGACAAAACGTGCATTTGATGGCTTACCCTATCCCTACCGCAATTTTACGAGCAAAAGGGGACTTGGCATTATATAAGAGGGAAATATTTATCAGCGAAAAATAAGCAAGTAAATAACAAGATAAACTAACAAAGAGCTTACTTAAGTAATATAAAACTTCTAAGGGTTCGCTATAATAACATACAGGGTCTAAAATCTTTCCAATAAAATTAAGTTTATTGTGGATCAATTTTTAATCTATTTATTTATAAATTAAAGTTTAAGCTAATCAATTAGTGATGAAGTAAGGTCAGATGCAAATTTGATTGATAGATATTCATTAAAGAAATAATTATTGTAATATTTAATTTTATCATGTGTCATTACAATACAAAGATTCACATCTGCCGGGTGTCCCGTGACGGACAACTTTGTTTATTTTAATGATCATAAAACATGTTGTCCAATACAAATGTTTAGAAGTTTGTACAAAGCACTAAAGCTTGCACTTAATTGCAATTTCTCACTGGAATGTCGAGTATGAGGCATTTCCAATAAGAATTATTTCTATTGAATGACACAACAAGATTTAATACTAGTTGATACTTAGTTATTTAATTAATGAATGCAAGTAACTATCATTTGATTCATGAGATCTGTTTGTGACACATTACTGGTTCATATTTTAATATTATCATTGAACGGGTAATGACCTAATTAAAAGAAGTGATAAGATTTCTTAATATTTCATTTCCACAGGTGTCAATTTAAGGAGGCATCAACCTTGCCAGTGTGTGATGTAAAATATTGTTAACTGTAAATAGGTATCTACAGTTTATAAGTTCTAAAATTAATAAAACAATTATACTTCCCGGGTTTGATGATTCATCTCGCAGGTCATTTATTGATAATTATGCTTTCAGAGTGTCCATGTTTATTTGTTCTGCTGCTTCGGTCATTTTGTGTTGTCCTGTATGTTTGTCATTTTGATTGGATGATCACACCATTCACGTACGCAAATGTTTCCATCCAGATCGTAAGACGGGAGAAATATTTCAGTGTGTTCTTAACTCTTGGCTGTTGTTGCGGGGTAGTAAGCCGTTCACTCATAGAACGCATCATGGTGACCATTTCGGCGAAAAATTCCTTTGACACGCCGTCGGCCATGGTCACAGAAGCAGTTCCTTGTTCTGGATGTCCAGCAGTGCGGGCTGAAGGGGATCGCGGGGGCGATCCCACTTCTGATGACGCGGCGGGAAACAATCTGGAGGGACGCTGTTCCTAAATATCAATGGGCTCCGCCATATTGTCGTCGCCTTAGATTCCTTTTCGTGGCTGATAGGTAAATGGGTAGTTGAAATCACACACATTACTTGACTCAAACACCAAACGTTTATTTACATTGCTCCATTTACAGGCACATAAAAACTTTGCGGTTTGAATCGCCCATTCGAATACATGGTTGGTCTTTTAGGAGAAGAATAGGCAAAGAAACTCCTTATACACTGTTTTAAATCATGTTACAATTATCATTTGCACTATTAACATTAATCACATCAAAAACCACTTTCATTTACTTGAATTGCAATTATTCGCTAAGCGCGACAACTTGTTCTAGCGTCTCAACTTTTCGTCGCATGCGTCTGTAGTCCCCAGCGGAAGTACCACAAAACCAGTATAGTAATTAATGACCTAATTAGTTAAAACTAACAATCATTACTAAAATACTTCACAATTGATTCTATTAATTATTTAACAATAAAACAATACCATTATTAATGCAATGGCGTTAATGTCTAGTTAATAGGTTCATTTCTTTACAACAAAATGTTACAAAGCATTTCCGGTTGATTTAGGATTTAAAACAGACAATGGGTTTTCTGTTATTGAATTGCTCTACAAAATGATCTTATGACTTTTTAGTTTATAATTACATAAAGAAACTGATTTAGTTGTAGTTTCAGATTATAAATTGAGTTATTGACCATTATAATCGTATTCGCCGCCATCATCACAACATTGTGCGATGACGTTTCATAGACAGCCTCATTCCAAGTGTGGCAATCATTAAAATCCCAATATTCATAAAACATTAGCTTATCTTAATTTTAACTATAGTTCTAGTTAGAGACTTCTGTTTAATAAATTACTATTCGAGTTGTGGAACATTTAATTACATTCCATCTATTTAAGTGGTGGTTTTAGCAGAAAAGTCAATAGATGGCACTGTCGCACTATTGACCTTTGTAATAATTGTGCCAGCATCTCACGAGATGGCAAGTTCATCAATATAAGCTGGTTATCAATGAGATTGAATAATTATCTTAGCCGAAAGACATTCTTGCGGCGACATACATAATAAAACATGTCCAGCAAGCAATATTACGTAATACGACAGCTGTGACGGTAAATAATCGTCTTCGTAATATTAAGCCCTGGATTACTCCTGGACTAATTCGCTGTATAAGACACAGAGATAAACTTCATCAGAAAACTAAGAAATACCCTGATAATTCAATCATTTTAACCACCTATAAAAGATACAGGAATTTTTGTAACAATCTGTTGAAGAAGCTTAAAAATAATTACGATAAAAATGAGTTAAATAAAGCAGGTAACAATAGCAAGCAAATTTGGAAACATATTAAAAACGTCACCTACATGGCTAAACAACGTGAATCAAATTCGAGATTATTGCTTACTAATCCTTCACCACACATATCCGCCAATAAAGTGAATAACTTTTTTGTTAATGTTGGGAAAACTTTGGCCGAACAAATTTCGAAACATTGTGCCCAACCAACTTTCCAAAAATGTAACAGCCTGAAATCATTTGCGATGCTGGATACTGACGAAGACGAAGTATCCCGAATCATATCTGGTCTTAAAGACGACTGTGCAGTTGGATGGGATAATATAAGCAACAAGATCCTTAAACTCTTTAAGCATATATTGGTACCTCCCTTAACACATATATTTCGAATCTGTCTTTGCGAAGGAATTTTCCCTAAATGCCTAAAAAAGGCCGTTGTTATCCCTATATTTAAATCTGGAGACAAGGACTTGGTTACTAACTATAGGCCAATATCATTACTCCCCTCAATCTCGAAAATACTCGAGAAAATAATAAACAATAGACTCGTTAATTACCTAGAAAAAAATAACTTCTTGTCACCTGCGCAATTTGGGTTCAGAGCCAAATTATCAACTGCAAATGCGGTGCATAGTCTGACCGATTACGTCTCAGAAGAGCTAGACAAAGGAAACCAGGTTCTGGGAGTCTTCCTTGATCTAGCGAAAGCTTTTGACACTGTCTCTGTTTCAGTGATTCTAAGAAAATTAGAGGCCATAGGTATAAGGGGAACGACGCTGACATTACTTGCCGACTACTTAGACGACCGTTATCAATGTGTTAAGATTGACGACTTTACGAGCGATGAGCAGAAAAATACTGGATTCGGTGTTCCCCAGGGGAGTATATTGGGCCCTACCTTATTCCTGGTTTATATTAACGACTTGTGTAATCTAAATATAAAGCACGGCAAAATCATATCATATGCAGATGACACGGCGCTAATATTTTCTGCTAAAAACAGTAGTGAACTATATGAAATCGCTCAACTCGGTTTTAATACTGTAACTAATTGGCTTCAAAGCAATTTACTAACATTAAATGCTGACAAGACAAAATATATACACTTTTCCATTCGCAAGTCCCAACTTAACACCGCTAACTTCCATATATGTGCCCATCAATGTGGCAACCAGTCAGTAAATGTGTGCAGTTGCCCTTCTATCCTCAAAACCTGTACCATTAAATACCTCGGGGTTATAATAGACGACACTCTATCCTTTAGGTATCATATTGACTGTCTGGTTAAAAGAGTGCGCAAATTAATATATGTATTTAAAAAAATACGAACTTTTGCAGACCCCAAATTAATCACACAAGTTTATTTCGCCCTATGTCAATGTGTTATTAATTACTGTATCACTTCATGGGGTGGCTCGTCTAAAACGATCCTACTCCCTCTTGAAAGAGCTCAAAGAGCAATTTTAAAGGTAGCAAACTTTCATCCCTTTTTATTTCCCACAACTGAGTTATATAAATCCTGCAACGTGCTGACTGTGCGCCAGCTTTTCATTATGCACCTAGTATTAAAACAGCACACCATGCTAACGTACAATGCTGACAATACTAACAAGAGACGGAATGATATAGTATGCATTTCTAATGTTAAATCCAAACATGCCTTTGCGGAAAAATTCTTTATATTTTTAGGCCCATTTTTGTACAATAGATTAAATAGAAAACTAAGTATGTATAAGTTAAACTATTTTAGCTGTAAAAAATCCGTAATTACCTTTTTACAACCTTTATCTTATGCACAGACAGAGGATCTACTTGTTGTCTGCAAATAAACTGCTTACACACTGTTTCTATCTATAGTTTATACGTATATAAGTTGTAATTATAGTATTTAACTATACACTAAGTAAAAATGTTAATTTATTTGTTTTAAGTTATACACCTTGTAGCCTGAAACACAGGTTCAACCTAGTTCAGGCAAAAAAGCAACTGTGCTCTATTTTAACTGTTATTATTTTATTGTAAATGTGCCCCTTCTTATAAATAAACGATTATTATTATTATTATTATTTATACATAGGCACCTAATTTACTAACTCAGCCACGGAATTTATATCTCAGCACCATTTTACATTTTACAGCTTCAACACAAGGCCCTCAAAAAAATATAATTGAAGCGACCATACTACAACATCATTTATTATAACTTAGCATGTAAAATAATACATCACATTCTTTTATCGTGAAAATAGCAACAGCAAGATTTGGCGCGAGCGCGCGAGACAACAGCGACCGGCCATTTGCACCAATCAGAGAGTGCCATTCGATTCATGTACTGACGAGTTAGTCACGTGTGTTTAAAATGTCAACTTATAATACACTTTAGATATTTAGGTGCATAAAAAATACCTTTAGTTACAGAAATGTTTTTACCATTGTATATTTGACTAGTCACAGGCAGATTGTAGGATTCGTCATTGTAAACGGAGGGAAATAGGTTAGGTTAGGTTAAAACTGTGACCAAACGCGCGCGAGCCGAGCGAGCGAAGCGAGCGGTGCCGCGGGAGCGGCCGGCGAGCGCTACTTCTGAGTTGCTTGCAGAAATGTTTTCACAAGTGTCTAGTTATCCGATAAAAATAAAGTTCTGCAGCGATTCTGTCGATAACTTTTGTAGCACAACGTTTAAATAAATATCGATATTTAGGACATTCGATACTCTGAATCTGAACTTCGATATTTAGGTCAGTAAATACTCAGTCTGAACTTCTATATTGAAACCTTTCGATGACACGACCGTAGTTTCTACGTACTACAAGTGGCTATAATATAATATTTGATGACAATTTTAGTTGCATTTTGATGCTCAGTTAATGTGGCATGAGTTACAATATGAACGTACTGAGTTAATAAATTAGAAGCTAGTAGAATATTTTTTTGATGCCATATATTAATATTTTAGAAGTTTACTGTTTGAATCCATGTTACTTTAGGTGCTAAAAAATAACCACGATGCTGAGTTGTATTTAGAGTGGCTTCAGAAAAGATAACTTGTGGCCAAGATAGTATTATTTAGATGCTCGTTAATTGTGGCTGACTTAGTAATTTAGAAGGCAATATAGATTTTTAGATGCAAATAATGCTATTAAAAAGAAGCCGGTTTAATTAGCACCCTTATAAAAATTACTGTCTTGTTTCTGTCGGGAATCGAAGAATGCGAAACCGCTTATGTTCTAGTCTAGACAGAGAAGTTGTTCCCAATCATTGTTTCTCTACTGAGACTACCACTACTCATCATCATCTTTCTAGCCTTTTCCCAACTATGTTTGGTTCGGCTTCTCCGGATGCCACCGAGGACCTACCACTACTACTACCTACTTATTTGAAGTATTTGGAATTTGTAAGAATAAACCTTCTGCTGTAAAATCTTTCTCGACGTAATAATTAATCCAAACGAGTTCTTTGTTTGACGTTTATGTTGGTTGAACGTCCATTTTAACTTGATCCTTCTTACAAAAGAAAACTTTGATAAAGAAGGCTTCTATATTCTGGTTCTTGGTGTATAAGGAAGGGTTTTGTCATAGTATAAAGAAGGGTTTGTCTTATAAATTAAGAAATACTGAAACATAAAGGAGTTATCAAATACTCTTAATTATTATAATTGTGAGATTTGATCTGTTTACGCATTGATCATTCATTGTTTTCGCCCTTTTAATTGTGAATATTTTGTCGGTAATAACTTAAGTTACTCTTTTAATGGCGGGTGTTAATACTTCGGGGTATTTTCTGCACCAATAGGTAAGTAATTTCCTTATCTTTCGGTATGAAACAATGGTGCTTTTGCAGAAGTTCATAGCTATGTCCAAATGAACTTCTGCAAAAGCACCATTGTTTACCTAAGTAAATTATTTTGGAGGCCTTATTCTTGAGCTAGTCTTGATAACTTTAGGTGATTCGATATATGTTTAAATGAACTTGATAAAAACACAACAAATCACAAAAACTATTTAGCGATACGTGAGTAGTTTCAAACATCAATCTGTATATTTTTTCAGTTACTTACAAAGCTGCCCGAAATCTAGTTGAAAATCTGTTTAAGAAAATTGACAGATTAGGTACAGTACCTAGTTAGATGTGGTGTCTATAAGTACCTGAAATATAAACTTTTCACAATATAAATGGAATATCTGCCTATTTCTGGATTACAAGAAGTCGGTTAAAAAAAGAAAGCTGTCGTTTTCCATCCTTTTGACAGTTAATTTTCATTAACATTGAACACTTTTTTACTGCAAATTATTACCCAAACAACCTCAAAAGTGAAACACTCATATCGTCGGGTGCGACTCCACTCAAGTTACGAAAGAATCTTATAAACATAATATAATACGCCTCAGTTCCAGTCGCAAAGAAAAGCAAATAAATTCAAAAGGAAACCTCGCGAGCTCGCAACACGAAAAATACTAATTTACCAAATGCATACACAGCGGTATCCTCATCTCGGCGAAAATATTCAAAAGGGCAGAAAATGTTTTCATCAGATATTATCCATCCGAGTTTGTACTATGAGGAAATGGCAGAAGATTAACTCGTATTTCGTACCCAAAGGGTGGTAACGGAACCCTAATACTAAGGCTCTACTGTTTGTCTGTCTGTTACAAGGCTGTGTGTTTTTGAACTGCAATAGGTTGGACACTTTAACAACAAGTAATAAGTTATAATTGAAAAGGTAAGAAGATCTTTTTCAATGTAGTGTTCAATAAATATTGGACGGTAGCACGGAACAATAGGGGATCGGACAAAAAAAACTAATTAGTCCGTCAGATAGATTTCCAAAAAATATTGACTACATATTTTTTCTTTTTTCACGTAAACAAAAAATTAAGACGATTCAGTGCTTTGAAAACTCGTGTGACGTCATATGATAGTACATTTTGTACGCTCAAGTGACGTTTCAAGCCCCACTCCATGATCTTTGACGCGCTATAGCTTCGTCAATTTTTATTGATTTGATAAAACAAAAAACACGTATCCAATATTTTTCGATAATCTAACTGACGGACTAAACAGAATCATATTTTTTTGAGACAGTCCGATCCTCTATTCTGCAGACAGGTGTTTCTAGTAGTCAGAAGCCGAAATTCTGAAATCCAGTCTTTGCTCACCCAATTATTACTAGGTAATACAATACCACATGGTATTGTAACCCAGTGCTAACTAGGTTGTGGAAATCAGATAGGCAGTCGCTTCATGTAAAATACTAGCACTCAGTCAGCTGTATCTGGTTAGAATGGAAGCTTACCCTAACATAATTTGGGAAAAGCTAGGCAAACGATGATGGGACACTTCGTTTGCGTGTCCGACTCGCATTTGACCAGTTCCTTCAAACCTAAGGAAGGGTTTTTACCCGAACCAGAAAGTGATTACACGAGCAAGGTTTATAGTAGAATAGACATTTTTATCCCACAATCAGTTTCTAAAAACAATAAAATTAATTACATTTCCGATTCAATACCATTACATCATTATGTTTCTAGTCCATAGGGAAAACATTATTATTCAAATATTTTAATTAATTATTTATGAAACTAAAACATTCATCGTTTATTATATATTATTGCTTCACTGAATATTCAAAACCAAATAAATTATTAATTTGTCAGTATTGGCATTCTGTGTATATCCATGACGAGTGTAGCTTTGAAGGTGAAAAAAATAAAACTGAATGTGAATGGCGTGAAGATTTTTAAACGTGTTCGATTCATTCTTTAACATCATCGCATTTTATGATTTAATTTTCTTCTTTTTGTAGGTACCTACAATTTTTTTTTTTACATACCAAAACCAGAGAGACGTGTTACAATAATACGCTTATTTGACATAATGAATACATTTTATGAAGCGGTTCTTATTTTATTTAACTTTCATAATCATTGGTCTAAAGATAGGTACATCCATCTCTCGACCAATTCAGTTCTGTGTCCAACAGAACTGTAACTTACCTACCTAAAGGTAGGTCCCCACTGCAGTATCTCCGAACCGTAAACAAAGCCAAAATCTTCAACAAGCCGATCATTGAAAATTCATTCTCAATGCCGGCTGTCGGCCATCATTCCTTGTCACACTACCCACATATCGGGTAACCGGTACATTATCAATGGACCGGGTGCACCAAAGTCATTGGTTGGTGCATTCGGAATGTAAGCCATCTGGCGCATACCACTTGTATTGAAGCATGCCAGGACAGATTGCGATCCGACTGATCAAATATTGTTTTGGGACGGAGGTAGGAAGATTCGGAGAAGGCTTGGCGAATGATTGTAGTGTTAATATCTTACTTGTGGTGGTGTGTATTGGATAGATTATTGATTGGCCGTTTCTCGTTGAATGGAGAGGTTAGTAGAAGAATGGGATGCTTTTTTTTTAAACCGACTGACATTGTAACTTTTTTTTACTGGAAATAGTGAGGAAGTACGTAAAGGTTCTGCATGAATAAAGACGACAGATCGATTGGGATGCATTCTATTTTAAGGGTTCAAATAAAAAGACAGTGATTAAATAGTTTGTCTTTTTGTCAGATTAGGATTTAGGTTTTTTTCTGAAATTCGTCACATCTAATGTCGTAGAACCTTTAATCTTATTATTCTTGTAATTAAACTCTACTGCAGCAAAAACCTGTTATTAATTGAATTTTCATTTTATGGTTAAACTGAAAATATTTGAACATGAAAAAGAGCCATAAATTGTAATAACGAAATTAACGGGGTTTCGAACGAGGAACATGGATTTCCACCTTCGTAATCTACATCTACACTTCTACACTTCTACACTAATATTATAAATCTACACTAATATTATAAAGAGGAAAGATTTGTACCTATTTTTGTATGTTTGTATGTTTGTAATGAATAGGCTCAAAAAGTACTGGGCCGATTTCAAAAATTCTTTCACCCTTGGAAAGCTACATTCACTCTGAGTAACATAGGCTACTTTTTATCCCTGTATTCCCACGGGAACGGGATCTACGCGGGTGAAACCGCGGGACGTCCGCTAGTACATAATATTTTAGGTTCTATTTTGTAATTATGTAATGCTAAATCGAGTGCCATATTTAAAAAGTTATACTTGTATATACTTGTGTATAGAAAAAAAAAACGCGTCAAAATGAGTTTTTTTTTGGTGATTTTGGGATGTCATCAAAATATAATCTCGCTCTGGGCAAAGCGGAAGGGAGTGTCAGACTTCTACTGACTAAAAACAACCCATGTTCCTTCTTTGCCCTTGTGCTGAGGCCGCGGTATGACTTTCGAACAACCAGCAGTCCCAAAATGAAAATCTCCTTCTTCTTTTTTTAGGGTTCCGTAGTCAATATGGAACCCTTATAGTTTCGCCATGTCCGTCTGTCCGTCCGTCCGTCCGCACTATATCTCAAAGACTATTAGTACTCGAAAGCTGTAATTTGGCATGAAAACAAAGTAAAATTTGATTTTTTTTTATTGCTTTAGATCTCCATTACACATTAAAGTGGGGATGATTTTTTTTTTCGCGATGTCCATTGTTAAGGGTATCGTTGGATAGGTCTTTAAAAAATATGGCGAGTTTGCTTCTACAGTTTTTCGATTAAAAGGGATTCCTTTGTGAAATATTGAGCTTTGAATGCAAATTTTTATTAGACTCAAGTATTCCAACCTCAATCACCTATACGGGTTGTGTTTGGGCGTGTGAAAAAATTCATGATAGTAGCATATTTAACAGAAATAAAAGGAAAACTATCACAGCTAAGTAGACTTTATCCGCCTTATTACAAAACGTGGTTAAACCTGGTTTAACTTAGACTTGGTTTATCTCGCATGACGTCTCACTTCAATAATATTCAAAAGAAAGTGACAGCATGCGAGATAAACCAGGTCTAAGTTAAACCAGGTTTAACTACGTTTTGTAATAAGGCGGTACAAGTTTACGAGTAATAGTCAACCAACTTATAAAATGTACTTGTATGAAATATTTTCCTATACATATATATGGGAGCGCTGGTCTCAAAACTGCAAATTTTAATGTAAGTTTGTTTTATTTTACAATAAAAATCATCGTTCGGAGGCAGGTAGGCAGGGTGGTTAATCAATTTAGTAAGTTCACATATTTTGATGGGCATCTAATAAATAAAAATAAAAAAGCCTTTTATTTCCTACTAATTGCAATACAATATTGTTTTTATGATACTTAACTATTTAAAAAAATTACTTACATAACTAATTCTCTTTTACTAATTTTACTTTTTGCTTAATATTATAGTATGCTTAACTAGTTTGTCTATGTTACTGCTTTACTTATAATTCTTAATTAATCTATTATAAATAACAAAACCTACTTTTTAAATATCAATATTTGTAGGAACCCATTAATGGGTGAAGGCCTCCTCCAAAGATGCCCACTTGTCTCTGTCCTGTGCGATCGGTTTCCAGTTAGGTCCGACTGTCCTTGCAATCTCGTCTTCCCAACGTGTCAACGGTCTTCCTCTTCCCCTTTTCTTCGTTGGAAGGCAGGTAGGCAGGGTGGTTAATCAATTTAGTAAGTTCACATATTTTGATGGGCTTCTGCGGAACCCTATCTATATTGTGCGAGAGTTCACAAACATTTAAAAATAGGATACCATATTTTCGGGCGCAGGGGTAGCAAACCCACGACCTTATAAGGGTAAACAAGTTTAGCGTTATCTATGACAGATATCCTTCCCATAACATTGAAACTTGAGAGGTTCGACCTCTTTCCAAGTCCTGTGTGAACGAACTTTTGATTTAGTAAAGTGTTTCGAACAGTCCTGCGTTTTTCGCATTCCGAATTCCGTCGACGTTATATTGAAAGTCGAGTAAAATATATTGAGAATGATCAGAATTGTGATAGTAGGAACTACTTACTTTTTTTTTTCAGCTGTTAATTGAAATATTTTCACAACGAGTCAACGATGCATGGGCTTTGTGGTTTCTGCCTACCCCCATGAGATGAAGACGTAACTCGCGACCAAAAGTAATTAGTTTAAGTTCCATGTAATAAGGTGCGACCCAATTCCCATCAACCGATAACTAGCTTTTTATGATACACGCGAATGACGGTGTGAGTGTTGTGACTTGTTATTATTGCTTTGCAAGGATAAAAAAATAGGAAATGTTTCCTTAAAATAAACATTATCAAATCATAAGAAAACATCCCCTTCTTCGTGCTCTTGGTAGTATTGAACTTATGAATGCATAATGGTCCCGCATGGCGTTGCAGCACCTATTGATATGACTCCTTCTGATATTTGTTTGTAATATGAATCGTAATATGAATTGTAATATGAATCGTAAAATGAATCCTATTATGAATTGTAATATGAATAGTAATATGAATCCTAATATGAATTGTAATCAAAATCAAAGCATTTATTTCAAGTAGGCAAATTACAGGCACTTTTGAATGGTCGAATTAAACTAACTGCACTAACAGAGCTATCCAACGATTACTCAAGCCGCCACCCAGCAAAGGCCTGACATACTTTTGTTGACAAAACTGCCAACAACCTTTACCAAGCGACGGCCCAAGCAACCACTGAAGCTCTCCGAGTGCGGCAGTAAACTACTAAACTAATGAAGCTAAATAAACTCAGCTATAACAGTCCCAGTCACAAGGCATAATAACTCGTGAGTGTACTGTAGTTGCCCATTCCAAAGCGTTGGTCTCATGAGAAGAATGGCAAGAAACTTCATGGACACTATTTTAAAATCGTTTGGGTTTACAATATGTTCAAGGTACAGACATAATCTTGGTGTAATACCACACATGAAGACTATGCAGATTAGTGTTCGAGGTGGTCTTTTGAAGAAAACACCACACAGATTTGAGTGGACCCGTCCAGTCAGTGCAAGCATTTGTCAGTTATCGTGGAGCTCGACTTATAACTCAAGGAGCTCAACGTCACGACGAACAGTACCAAAAAAAGGACATTTGGGTGGGTCGCTTATAGTACTCAAACTGCCAGACAATCGTTAAAATTAAATAAAAGCCCACACGGTCCTCACATTCACAATATAAAAATAATAAAATACATGAAGACTGCAGATTAGTGTCCGAGATGGTCTTTTGAAGAAAGCATTTGAAAGATTTGAGTGGACCCGTCCAGTCAGTGCAAGCATTTGTCAGTTATCGTGCAGCTCAACTTATAACGCAAGGAGCTCAACGTCACGACGAACAGTACCACAGAAAGGACATTTGGGTGGGTCGCTTATAGTACTCAAGCTGCCAGACAATCGTTAATATTAAAGATGGACCCACATGATCCTCACATTCACAATATAAAATGATAAAATATTTAGCATATTAAATAATAATGTCAAACTATTAAAATATGTCAAACAAAAAAAAAAATAAAAAAAAAAAAAAAAAAAATAAAAAAAAAAAAAACCAAAAAAATAAAAAAAAAAAAATAAAAAAAAACCAAAATTAAAATATTTAACAAGGTAAATATTAATAAAAAAAAAAAACAATAACAATATCATACTTGAAAAAGTAAATAATGTCGATGTGTATAAAGAAAATTAATAAAATGTCAAATTGTAAAAGTAAAAATAAAATAGGTATTATGTCAATTCAGATTGGAGCAGTTCAATCCCAAGCGTTTTTGATCTTTAACAGCATAAATTGCTTTCTGGCAAAGTTTTCGTTTTATAAAGTATTTGAATTTATTTAGGCTTACATTTTTAACGTGGCTTGGTAGTTTATTATAAAAACGAATACATTGGCATTTAAATGATCCACCTATTTTCTTGAGCCTTGTTGTGAGTACAATAAATTTATGCTTATTTCTAGTATTTATATTGTGAATATCACTATATTTCTTAAACATATAACAATCATATATATATTTCATATTTTTGGGAGCATATAAGATTTTCATAAATATACTGAGAAGGAACAGGTACATTAATTTCCTTAAACTTTACTTTAACTAATATGAATCGTAATATGAATCCTAATATGAATTGTTACATGAATCGTAATATGAAACGTAATATGAATCGTAACATGAATCGTAATATGAATCATGATATGAATCATAATATGAATCGTAACATGAATCATGATATGAATCATAATATGAATCGTAATATGAATCGTAACATGAATCGTAATATGAATCGTTATATGAATCGTAACATGAATCGTAATATGAATTGTAATATGAATCGTAATATGAATCGTTACATGAATCGTAACATGAATCGTAATATGAATTGTAATATGAATTGTAATATGAATCGTAATATGAATCGTAATATGAATTAAAATAAGAATTGTAATATGAATCGTTAAGTATATGAATTGTAATATGAATCGTAATATGAATTAAAATATGAATCATAATATGAATCGTAATATGAATCGTAACATGAATCGTAATATGAATCGTTATATGAATCGTAACAAGAATCGTAATATGAATTGTAATCTGAATCGTAATATGAATCGTTATATGAATCGTAACATAAATCGTAATATTAATTGTAATATGAATCGTTAAGTATATGAATCGTAATATGAATTAAAATATTAATCATAATATGAATCATAATATGAATCATGATATGAATCCTAATATGAATTGTTACATGAATCGTAATATGAATCATGATATGAATCATAATATGAATCATGATATGAATCATAATATGAATCGTAATATGAATCGTAACATGAATCGTAATATGAATCGTTACATGAATCGTAACATGAATCGTAATATGAATTGTAATATGAATCGTAATATTAATTCAAATATGAATTGTAATATGAATCGTTATATGAATTGTAATATGAATCCTAATATGAATTGTTACATGAATCGTAATATGAAACGTAATATGAATCGTAACATGAATCGTAATATGAATCATAATATGAATCATAATATGAATCGTAATATGAATCGTAACATGAATCGTAATATGAATCGTTATATGAATCGTAACATGAATCGTAATATGAATTGTAATATGAATCGTAATATGAATCGTTATATGAATCGTAACATGAATCGTAATATGAATTGTAATATGAATCGTAATATGAATTGTTATATGAATCATAACATGAATCATAATAATCAGGAATCGTAATATGAATCGTAATATGAATTAAAATATGAATTGTAATATGAATCGTTAAGTATATGAATTGTAATATGAATCGTAATATGAATTAAAATATGAATCATAATATGAATCGTAATATGAATCATAATATGAATCATGATATGAATCATAATATGAATCATGATATGAATCATAATATGAATCGTTATATGAATCGTAATATGAATTGTTACATGAATCGTAATATGAAACGTAATATGAATCGTAATCATGCTATGAATCAAGCTACGAATCATGCTATGAATCATAATATGAATCATGAATCATGATATGTGCACGTAAGTAATAACATAAATGATTATGCGAGTCACAAAAGATCTTCAGCCAATTAACATAAAAATAGACATAATATATATTAATACACATATTTTACTTTTTAACTGATCACGCCAAACTAAAACTGTTCCAGAAAAAATACAACGAGTCTGAATTGAACGAGATAGAATTTTTATGGCAAAAATTCGTCCACATTGACGCCCTGACATCGTCCCTGACGCCCTGTAATTATTCATCTCTTTTTGCTACTTGTATATATTTTATCATAATTTTAGTTCTGTAAATTGTAGTTGGTAATATTGTAAATAAAGATTACTAATGAAAACAATAAAAGAAATTGAATGAATGAAAGTGTGTGAATTTTTAACAGTAGTCAAGCCAATTATCTAATTCGATGTGACCAAAGCTTCTTCAGTTCGTCATTTTAATCAAGTTAGTTTTATGGTCTATGGTTCCAGAATATGTGCTTTAGCATTTCATCACATCTATGAAACCTATTCGGTATCGACGACGGTTGTGTAACTTTGATACGTATTTGACCACAGACAAGTATAAACGATCGCGTTGCATCAAGTTCAATAGAAGCAGCCGGACCATCGGCGTCGTCTCTCCGACGATATTCCGTATTCTATCTCTATCGATTCGAGTGAAAACTGGATTGGAAATATCTAGTAGATAGGAATTCAATGGGACATTTTCCAATTTTGGCAGCAAATATTGGTATCTTTTTAGACTATGGGAGCTTCGCAAACGTTTTGATTAGGTAAGAGGTCAGGTCCGTGTGTTGGGAATGTACTTTAACGAGGATAGAATCACGAAATAAACTCACAGGCAGGTATGTATACAGAATCAGACCTTAATAGTAATCAGTACCGTATGTTGCAAAACATAATAATATGACAACTGTTTCCTCATAGGGGCTAGGCAGAGATGTAACCAGAGAAAATCAAAATTTCTCCAGTTATGTTTAAATCAGTAATTAATCTTTTATCTTGATGAGTACCAGTTAATTTCCTGTCACCTACTGTTATTTATGTGGAGAAGTCTGCTTTTCATTTCTTTTCTTGCAAAACTTGACCAAAAACGAAGTAGGCTTACCACCACCAGTTATTGCTATTAGAGGTAATGATAAACAAAATCAAAATCAAAATTCATTTATTCAAACTAGGCTGATAATCAGCACTTTTTGAAGGTCAAAATTTACTTTACTTTACTACAGTGAAACTTGGTTAACTGGGACCTGGATAAGTGAGAAATCTCTATAACTGGAACTCATACTGTGGTCCCATGAGACAGATTTGGATATCTGAGACACATTTAACCAGGTTTCACTGTATTTACATTTTTATAAAACAGTCCCCCAAAAACGCCCACCCATCGACACTTCCTAGTGGAAAGAAGAAGTGGCGGAACAAACTCCCCAGCACATACATCTGTCTGTTAGGTTGGTTAGAAGAACCAGACTCGATACAATAGCAAGGTGTCAGTTAAATTTAAGATTTACTACAGACACAATCAATAATAAACAAAAGTATATAACAATAAACAATGTAAAAATAAAATAATAAATACATAACATAACAGTAAACTAATTTTGGAGAAAGAACACAAATAACAAACATTGTCTTGTGTTCAACTCAGTGACCAACTATTCTTATCATCTAAGTAGTCGTTAATAGAATAAGTAAGCTTTTAAACAAAGATTAGATTTAACTTTGGCTTTAAACTCATTAAATGCCAATCTAGAAAAGAAGATGGCAGTTTATTATAAAACTAGCTTTTGCCAGCGGCTTCGCCCGCGTTAAAATGACGATTTTCCATACAAACTTTCATCCCCTATTTAAATCCCTTATGGGTTGACTTTCGAAAAATCCTTCCTTATTCCTTGTCTACACTATAAAGGGAACCTCTGTGCAAAATTTCAGCTTTCTAGGTCCAAGAGTTTGGGCTGGGCGTTGATGAGTCAGTCAGTCAGTCAGTCAGTCAATCAGGACTTCTCTTTTTATTTATATATAGATAAATAATAAATAATATAATATAATAATAGATGTAATCCCGAGCCCTACGAATGAATTGTGAACTTTGTGAAGCCGGTGAAAAGGAGCGCGTAGTTTATGCTTATTTCTAGTGTTAAAGTTGTGGATATCACTGTTTTTAGTGTACAGATGGATATTTTGTCTAATATATAAAATGTTGGCAAAGATGTACTGAGAAGCAACCGTGAGAATACCAATCTCTTTAAAAAAATCTCTAAGGGAAACTCGGGCACCCAGCTGATAAATTGCACGAACCGCTCGCTTCTGCAGAACAAATATATTTTGAATATCAGCAGCTTTGCCCCACAGCAGATTACCGTAGGACATAACGCTGTGAAAATAACTAAAGTAGACTAACCGTGCTGTATCAACGTCAGTGAATTGTCTTACTTTTCTGACGGCGTATGCGGCTGAACTTAGCCTTCCCGCTAGGCTTGATATGTGTAAACCCCATTGTAATTTTGAATCTACTGTTATGCCCAGAAATACAGCAGAGTCGGCAGTTTCCAGCTCCTGATTGGCGAGGATAATATTGGGAGTTTGGGACCTAGATTTCTAACATTGGGTAAAGCGAACTTAATTATTTTAGTTTTCTTGGCATTAAGAACAAGGTTGTTTATTGTGAACCAATCCGTGACCATTGACAGTGCGCTGTTTATGTCGTCAAAATCGTGTCTATTCCTATCTACTTTAAAGATAAGAGAGGTATCATCTGCAAATAGTACAACGTCACTAAAATTAAAATACTAAACGATACACCTAATACTAATATTTTAATATTGGTTTTGTATTTTTTTTCGTAGATAGTTTACGAATATTACGATTCTGCCTTATAAACAGCACAAGAGCACACAGTTCACGCCTAACCTCACAAAGCTTGATTAAGGTCTGAGACAAACTAACACAACTAGTAAATATTTAGAACCATCTGTATCCTCTCGCTTAGTCGCAAACTGTATTTAATGTTGCAAAAGCGATGATTTATTACTACCCGCATAAGATCGTACTTAACCTATCAGATGAGATGTCACTCAAACTCCGTATAGTGACGCCTACGTGCTCGAATCTATATTAATTTTCACTTCATAATAATATTTAGTTATGTATTTATGCTATGTACGAATAAATCATCGTTTTCGGTTGATGGGTTAAGTGTGGGGTTAGTGAACTATCGATATAGGTAAGGTGCAAAGAGGCTTACTGATGACCTTCGTTTCCTTATCGATTTGTTCAAAATAGATGAAAAATGTGAAGAAATTTGTTGAAAGATTGAGAAGACGATACTGAGAGTAAGTTAATAAAAATGTTTCAGAATGTTCTAGTAGTGAAAAGTAAAACATTTTCATTGTTGTACCGGGTGGCTTAGCACGCCAACCTGTGAAAAGAGACTACTTAAGTTAATGTCCTGCTGCAGTCGATTCTGGTGCCTTTCCCTTTGTTATTTATGATGATATTGCCCACATGAGTCTTGCTAAATCAGACCACTAACTAACTGCACTGCAACAAAAAAAAAAACGCGCAATGGCATTTATTTGACCTAATCCAAATGGAATTCCAGTGTAGAGCTCCACTGCAGGAAATACGACACCTCCTTTCGTGCCCATCCTCCTACAACTCCCTGCACTTACCAGGAATCAAAGGATAGAACTGTGCAGATGGCTAACATAAATACTGGTCGACGTATATTTAACGTCAAGCATATGAGTCTATCAACACGTAAAGAAGAAGAAGACCATAAATATGTAGAGAGAAGTGGCGTTGATGAATGTCATCGATCCAGGGTCTATCACTTTCATACATGATCATACGCAATAGCTTTGCATCGAACTAATATGGTAAACTAAATATGATTAACATTCCAACTAGCCAGTTCTCTCTAGTTCAAATTAATATTTCCCTGAACAAACGAGCGAAGCCGCCGTCAGAACTTAGTTTGGAATACAAACACGTCTCTTGCAAGTCGGTATATTGCGAAGACATGAAGACAAAAGGGGCCATGATAGATGTTCCAAGTTTAGGGAGAAGGATCGGATACCTATCATAAGGATTTAATTACTGTCTATTGACGTTTCGTGTGGCAAGAAAGGTCATTTTCGTTTAACAATATGGGGTTTTTCGAACTTTTAGTTTTAGTTGGAAATTATTTCCGAAGTTTTTTTTAAATGAAAGTACCTACCTACATATCTATCTACTACTCGGTCACATTAATTAGACGCTTGGCGTTGTAACAATTATTGCAGTACGGTCATGAGTACGGTTAGCATCTTTGTTACCGATTCGCGCGTCAATAATTTGGCTAGTTTTCTGTTGTTGTTATATTGTTTTTGGACCAATAATGTGACCATTGGTCATTAATGTGACCAAGTAGTATTGGTGGTAAGTTACAAAAAAAACCTTTAATAATGATAACAATTTATCACGCATTCATGTTATTCATCTACGTCAAAATAGTGCAACATTAAAGTGCTGTAACGTAAACGTTATAACTCAAGCAAGCTTAACACAAGTTACTCAAGTCATAGCTTATTGACTAGCAACTTTAATTAGCTCAATCTGTTCTAGCTATTACAAATTCCTTTACTCTGAGTAGTTACACTGCAAGTTTGGCTGCATTCTCTTACGGTGAGTTATTTTACCACAGAGTACGAAGTAGCCGCGGTGGCCCTGTAGTGGCGGCCCCAACTTATGAACAGTAAGTCATGGCTTCGAACCCAGGCAGGCGCATTACTTTGTATAATATTTTCATCACCACTGCTCTCAATACGGTGAAGGAAAACATCGATAGGAAACCGGCATGTCTTAAGACCAAAAATTCAAAGGCAATATGTCGTAGATCTACCAACCCAGACAGGGCCCGCGTGGTCCCTGCAGTGGGAACATGATGATGATGTGGGTTGATGATGATAATGATGACGGAGCAGCAAAGTCATGAATTCGCATCTCTTGTGTTCTCTGCATTTACACAATCAGACATACTTAAGCGATAAAGATCCAATCCACAAAAGGGCCAAAATAGTACATTTCTGCCAGGTTCAAGAAGAAGCAAAGATATAAAGTCGTCTAAAATGAATTACGGAAAATTCAAATATTTTTAAATAAGACCATACACATATTCTGTATAGGTACTTTTTTTAGGGTTCCGTACCTCAAAAGGAAAAAACGGAATACATATTTAGGATCACTCGTGTGTCTGTCTGTCTGTCCCACCATTCCCCGCCCCTTATCTCCGAAACTACTGAGCCTAAAATTCTGAAAAAATACAGAAATCAGTTCAACACGTATAGATTACAGGAAAACCTATAAAAAGAAAGAAAGAAAAATTATTTATTGTCGCAGACACAAAAAAATACAACTAGGTATACACAAAGAGAAAAAAATACAACGCATTTAACAAACAATAAAATAAAAAAGGAGGGATAATAACAAAAAAAAAAGGTAAACAGCTTGTACGTCATGACCGTGACAAACAGGTGACCACTCAGCATGGTGCTGTGCTATGGGGACCCACAGCACAGCGCTGGTTTTCAGTGGTCACCCGTGAATAAACGTACGAAAGCCAAGACAGCATAAATATTATGTGAGTATACAAGAAAACAAAATAAACAGCACTTGAAGAAAAGTAAGTCTATTAGAATTATTATGACATATATACCTACAATCCACGAAAAATTAATAACTAAGAGTAAGATTTGCAAGCAATAAGAAGTCATGGTACGGAACCCTTCATTTGCAAGTCCGACTTGCACTTGGCCTTTTTTTTTCACCCTTGGTTGCGGTAAATGCAAAAAATGCACGCATGTGAAATACATTGCATGCTGGACCTAGCCGTGCGATAAGCGCATTGAAAATAACCTGATGTTAAATATCGATACTACGCGGCACAACACGAAATGGCGCGTAGCGGAATCGGTGTAATGATGGTCACGCATCCACAGACCAAACTCGGCAAGTACGACTTAACCTTGAAGATCTACCCGGTCCGCTGTTATTATTAAGCAACGACCTCCTTATATAAGCCACATGTACACGTAGGTTGGTTCTAAAGTGGCCGGTCGAAGCAGTCATTCCCAGCTCTGTATATTTTAGCCATGTTATTTCGGCATGTTTACTTAATCATATGAAGTTAATGGATGGCCGATGGGGCCGAAAAGTTCTGGAATGGCGACCGCGAACCGGAAGACGTTGCGTTGGAAGGCCTCCCACTAGGTGGACCGATGACCTGGTCAAGGTTGCAGGAACCCGCTGGATGAGAGACGCACGGGACCGGTCAATGTGGCGACGCCTGGGGGAGGCCTATGTCCAGCAGTGGACGTCTTTTGGCTGAAATGATGATGATGAATGATGATGATGAAGTTAATTGAGTTAGGAAATTCGTGTAAATCTAGTAACGAAGCCTTCGAAATTAACTGACAAGATTGATAGAAAAGTTTGAAGTATAATTAAGAATCAAACGAACTTACCTAGTGAAGTTTGATATCTAATTATACGAGTGTCTCTCCCGAAGATGATTACAGTTTACATGCAGCAGTACGAGAGTTGATGCTGTCCTTATCACACTTTTTAGAGAATTTATTTTTAAATAAATTAAAAAAATAGGATAAAAAGTAGTGTATTGACTATTTCCCCCCACTGTAGTGCAAGCCGCCATTGCGCTGCGACGACAATCCTTGACTCATTTTTTAGAGTTCGATTTTTTCGATAGGTCTCGGGATTATCAGGGAGGGAGGGAGTGTAATCATCTTCGGGAGAGACACTCGTATAATTAGATATCAAACTTCACTAGGTAAGTTCGTTTGATTCTTAATTATACTTCGTATCTCTCCCGAAGATGATTACAGTTTACATGCAGATGTTTAGAGCATCGAAAAAAATTGACAATAAAGCGATCGATAAAATATTATGCTATTTATTACGTTTTAATTACTGAAACGTAATGCTAATTATATTTGTTTGTAATAATCATAAAACTAAGGTACAACAATAATAAATAATCATCTAAAGAGTGCATCTACAAATTCAGTTTAGTTATGGGGAGGTACATTCTTATTATAGTGTTTTTGGAATACATGGGAATTGGGAAAATTCACTCCAGCCTGCGGCCTTTCGAATAACTTCCAGATTGACACCTGCTCTGTGAGCAGACGCAGATGCGTGCCTTGTACTGTGTGTCCCATACAATTTTACATCTATGCCACTTTTTTCTAGAACTTGTTTTACCCAGTGAGAAAAAGTTTGAGAACCCACTTTCTTATGTGGTTTGATAACTACAAAATAAAGAATCTTCTTGACACATGACACGTAAGCAAACAGTTTTATCTATATAGTGTTTGAAGGTTAAAGCTGGGAAAACGTTAGGGTTTTTTCTAATATATAGCAACAGAATCAATGGTACCTGGCCGGTTTATATTAAATCTTCGATTTTAATTATAATTTTGTCTGAATCAAAAGTAATATTTTTTATTTTTATTAGGCTTAAAGTTTGATTTCTCTGTGCAGATGCTAGTGCTAAAAGAGTTACAGTTTTTAATAAAATCTTTTAGTGTAATTGAATCATTAGGAAAGTACTTAATTGGTTTAATAACTTTATACAAGATTGTGATTCCAGGTGTGGAATTTTGGTTTAAACAATAGACCTCTTTGAAAAACCTTTTTAAAATTTCCTGACCTAACAATATTGATATTGCAGAACTATTAAGTGTGCTGTAACACCCGAATTAACTAGCTAAGTCAAGAATTCTATTAATTGAATAGTGTGGGAATCACAGTAATCTAAACCTTTACCATTACACCACACCATTAGCCACTATTTGAGTTTAGTGCAGTATTACATTGCTTCAGCGCGTTTATGGAGAGAGAGGCCATCGATATATTGAGAGATGCTTTGGGTTCCGCGCATTAATAGTGACTGCCGGATAAATTCCCTGCCATCAGAGTAAGATCCGAGTGGAGAGGATACTCCCCCTTGAAAGTAAAACACAGTAGATTTTTGTCAGGATTAAAATAAAGTACTTTCGAAATAAGTAATTTTAACCGCACTGGGTGCCAAGGCTGTATTGGTCAATATGGTAGTACTATAATCCCTTCTGCTTGTCATTTTTAATTTTATGAAAACTTTTGAGATAAGACTAAAAGGAGTAAAAGCATAAAAAATATACTAATCAACAATAAATATCATCTGCCTAGCCTTTTCCCAACTATATTGGGGTCGGCTTCCAGTCTAACCGGATGCAGCTGAATACCAGTATTTTACATGGAGCGACTGCCTATCTGACCTCCACAACCCAGTTAATACTAGGTAATACGATACCCTTTGGTAAGACTGGATGTCAGAATTTCAGGTCACTGACCACCTGTAACGACTGCCAAAGACTATATATATGGCAGCCGGGACCAACAGCTTAACGTGCTTTCCGAGGCACGGAGGAAACTCGGTATGTCGGGCGGTCACCCATCCACAGACCGCCCTAGGCAAGCAAGGCTCCTCCAACAACAATAAATAATAACAATAATTTCGGAATTTGGGTCCAATTTCCAGGAAGTACATCTGTAACATTTATGATTCTGGCTATTTGCAAATAAGTCGAACTGTGGAATACCGAGTGAAAGTGTTACTTTATTAAATGCGTAATCTGCTATTCCGATTCTGTATCTATATTAGCAATTGCTATAGTATTGTCTATTCTGAGTATCTTCACACCATTGTGTGAAGTAAAGATTTTTAGACCATAAAAAGTTGCCAGTAACTCAAAAGTATTTATGATATTTATATGTGTTTATTGTAATTATTAGAATAGTTTAGTGCCAGAGATTTTGCTTTTCCTAGAACCTTTGTGTATACCCAGCCGTATTGAATGGCGGAGCATGCTGATGTTAACAGACCTATAAGTCTATCAGGTTCCCTTTTCGGTAATGTTTTGGGCATGTTGCTTGCACAGAACAGGCACTTTTTACTTGGGTAAATTTTACTTTTGTCAGTGTTGATTCAAAATCCTTATCTTTATAATAATTCTTTTGTCGCTTCGACGTTATTATGACAGGTTAACCGATGCATAAAAAATCATATTATAGTTTACTGATAAATACCCCAGTGAACGTAAATAATTCAGTACAGGTTTTGTTAATTTAGTGAATACGTAGGCACAGATATTATAATACTTCGTAGGGTACGGGTGCGGTACAGAGTCCAAGCGGCAAAACGTTAAGCTCAAATAATTGATTAGTAGGTAAATCTTTTTAAGTTCCAAGTAAGACTTAGGTACCTAAATAATCTCGCTTTGGGCAACTGCAACCAAAAATATACGCGTCTTTTAAGTCTATATTTGCCATAAAACAATTTTGATTTATAACTGTGCGGTAGTCTTCCATTTTAAAGTGGTCAACATGAACGGATTTAGTTAATCCTTTTAAATTAAGGAAATGTTTCCCGTTAGGCTTAGGTACTGTAAACAAAGGTGAAGGTGAAATACATCACACTAATATTATAAAGGCGAAAGTTTGTAAGTGTGTATGTTTGTTAGTTCCTCACGCAAAAACTACTGAACGCATTTCGATAAAATTTGGTTCACAGATAGTTTATAACCTGAATTAACACATAAGATAGTTTTAATCCCGATTTTATCTTCCCGTGGGATAATTTTTGAGTTTGAGGTGGCGAAGCCGCTGGCAACAGCTAGTCATTGAGAAATAAAACCTGATTATAGCTCAGAATAACAATTATCAATTATGTTATTTTCTGTGACCATGAATAACCTTTTTGGTATGTCAGGCTGATGTGGTTCACAAATTAATAAAAGGTATTTTATATCCTTTAATTCAAGAAAGGATAGTTTTATCCTTTGTAATGAGTATGTATTCATTAAAGTAATGCTGTAACCAGCCAGCTATTGGAATATTGTTGTCTACCTGTGCCGAGGTGATTAGCGGCGTCAGGCTGCGTGGTTGGCCACCCGTGCACGCGTGGCCGTCTGTGCGCGGTGCGGCGGCGGCGGTGATCCCGCGGCGGCGGAGGCGGCTCGCGACTCGGCGGCTGGTGCCCGCACGCGGCACCCCCCATGCGTTTAAAGGACCGTTTAGACGATACGTAGTACTCGACTGATTGCGCTGCTGATTGAATCTCGCATTATTTGCGGTGAATCTTAATAAAATTCTGAGGTAGGTAGTCGTTTTGTAGCCTGGGTAGATTTTAGATGATCAGGCAAATTAGAACCGAATAGATAATCGTCTTTTGTAGCGTTTTTTACTACATCCCTTTTTCGTTTACTCGGATTGTAACAGTGAATCTTCTAGACAGAGATTCTCTGTGGTTTGCGTTGCGCGTTAGTCGCCCTGCATTATCACCGAGTGTCTTAATAATGTCTTGTGGTATATTTACGATTAGAGTTAAAGCTGTGCTTTGCAGATTGCTGAGAAACAGCTGGCCATTTGATTTTGTTTTTACTCACTGTGTGCTTAGCATGGGTGCTTTCATGTGAATACAATTTTCAGCAGCCAGATATTGTTTTAGGATAACAACGTTTTCCTTTTTACCCGACTACGGCGAAGCCAAAAGGAAGGGTAATGATTTTGGCAGTCTATGTATGTATGTATTTATGTATGTATGTATGTTCCACCGTAGCGCCTAAACTACTGAACGGATTTTTTAGTCAGACCGTTAATTAAGATGTGTTTCCACCGCGTTGTCAAATCTTTGTGTAAATTGTCTCCAAATGCTTTATTTAGTGTAGGGTCTGAGCCCAACAATTGTAAAATATCCGGGTCTAGTTCATCAGGATTTTCACCAACCGTTTATTTTCCTTCTTATGGTGCCTCATTATTTGGGATCTCACCTACCAAGGAGTAAAATATAATCATAAGTCACCCGCCATAAATAGGTAGGTAGGTAGGTACTTGACTTTATCCACACACGCTTGACGTCGGCGTAACACAAAGAATAAAATCATTATAAGGTACTTGCAACTTGGCATTAGGCATCCACACACGATATAAATACGTCGGGATATTAAAATTGGTGGGTAGTTAGACACATAATGGTCATACATACAATGCACACACGATAAACGTCGGCATAACACAATGAATTTATTTTTTGAGAACAATCTTAAAGGCGGGAAATTAAATCAACATTTGTGGGTATTTCTCCATTTACTTACGTTGGTGGGTGCAGGTATCAACACATTCGGCGGCCATAGTATCCACACACGATAAACGTCGGGATATCACAATGAATAAAATCATTTTATGGCATTTGTAACTTTGGCATGCATCCACACACGATATACGTCGGGATATATAAGTTGGTGGGTGCCGGTATCAACACATTCGGCGGCCATAGTATCCACACACGATACACGTCGGGATATATAAGTTGGTGGGTGCAGGTATCAACACATTCGGCGCCCGGCGGCCATAGTATCCACACACGATAAACGTCGGGATATCACAATGAATAAAATCATTTTATGGCATTTGTAACTTTGGCATGCATCCACACACGATATACGTCGGGATATATAAGTTGGTGGGTGCCGGTATCAACACATTCGGCGGCCATAGTATCCACACACGATATACGTCGGGATATATAAGTTGGTGGGTGCAGACCAGGTATCAACACATTCGGCGGCCATAGTAGTTAAATCCTCCGACAGAGAATGCGAAGAAGATACCGCTGGTTCACTTTCCGATGACGATGAGGAGATTCTTCTTCGTTTTTTCACTTTTTTTAGTAAATTTTCGACACTGTCACTATCGTCACAGATCTGTGCTATCGTCCCGACAAGATCGCTTTATTTTTCCCATCGTGTAACGAAATTACAGTTATTTCCGGACGAAACAAAGTTTTGTGTGAGTCGGACAACACGAAATCACGTAATGAGTCAAGGATTGTCGTCGCAGCGCAATGGCGGCTTGCACTACAGTGGGGGGAAATAGTCAATACACTACTTTTTATCCTATTTTTTTAATTTATTTAAAAATAAATTCTCTAAAAAGTGTGATAAGGACAGCATCAACTCTCGTACTGCTGCATGTAAACTGTAATCATCTTCGGGAGAGATACGAAGTATAATTAATCATTAATCTTTGTTGCTAAGGTTGATTATTAATTTAGCTATGTCTAGACTTGGTACCTAATATGAAGTAATGACTAAAATAAATAAGTAACAAACAATACTGAAATCTGTTAAACTTATTAATGAGAAACAAATAAGGGTAGCTACATAGTATAAGTGACTGCCTCATTGGTCTAGTGGTAGCAAGTGCGACAGCTGAGCATGTGGTCCTGGGTTCGGTTCCCGGGTCGGGCAAAATTTTATTGGGCTTTTCCTTATGGAATTTATCAGTAATAGGCAAAGGGTCAGGCAGAGGTGTACCTAATGGTACACCCACATTACACCAGTTATATTTAAGTACCATTTAATAGGGGGCGACCCTATTGCCATCAACCGGGCACAAATACTCCAGACTCCGTAGCTGCTACTGTCTGTTCCGTACAAAAGCGTCCTCATAAAGGAAGAAAGAAAATGTATTTATTAGTCTCACACAGGACAACATAATTTGATAAAAAAACAATAACACAGAAAACACAATTAACAGTAAGCCTTAAAACATAATAAATTAATTCCAGCTTTACGGTTAAAATGCTTGGCATAACTGGTATTATTGTGATCAACGCTAAGCTAAAGATCGTAGGTATATGTAATAAATTCTTGAGTAAGAAATGTTCGTTGATGATAAAAGAAATCATAACAATATTTATAACCTTCTTTTACACAAACCTTTAAACAAGACACCAGTCTTCAGTCAAAACGTGAAGGGCGCTTGTTTATTATTAAATTAACCCTTCAGTGCCGAGGATAATCTTAGAAGTTGGTCGGAGGGTCCTCAGTTAATCTGTCAGGTTATTGTTTGAGCGCTGCCCTTCTGAGGAGCGAGTCAAGCGAGCCCTGTTTGTTCTTGTATAGTTATGGCAGCAAGGATTTGATGACCGGGTGACAAAGTTTATACGAGTTTCTTTAAGGTTGGTTGCTTGCGAACCTTTTTTTTGGAAAAGATTTTTTAAGAAGCGTATAATTAGTTGCTGTGAAGAGATTTTTACTTAATTATGAAGGGAAAGTTAATGATTTTGTTTGGGAATTTTGTAAGTGTACCTTCTTAGATGCTTACGTAAACATTACATCACGGCTTTAAATTTCCTAAAAGGTTAGGCAGAGGTGTAGGTTGCCGACAATCAGGCATAAATCCAGACTCCTTGGCTGCTACTGAGAAAACCCTGATGGAAAAATGCGATTTATTGTGCGAACTGCCAGTCTGTGGAATTCATCACTGCCTGGCTTTTCTGTTGCCATTAAGATCTAGATCTCTTCAAAATTCTAGTGAATGGTGCTTCTAAGCACGCGTGCACCTTATGCAACATCGCTTTACATCATGCAATTTTCAGTCAAACACAAACCTATTTCGAGTAAAAAAATAAAATTACTTAGTGTTTTCAACAATCGAAAAATTAAGCTCAACTTGTATTTTTTTATTGACTGATGTAGATCTTTATTTCGGTATATGACTGTTAACATCATTGCGTAGCGGTGCGAGGCCATTTCTTAAGTTGTCCCTATCTATTTGCAAAAACTATGTATAGAAATGTTCTACCGGTCGGTGCATTCCACCCCATACCCCACCGTTCCTAGAATACCATACAATATTTACTAAAACCGCATCTATTTACGAACATCGGTGTAAAGAACAAACTTTGTTACTCTCAAGTTTGGTAGAGAAGTCGAGTTTAGTCGATCTATATGCTTAGCCACAAGATACAGAGGTTAACACTTCTGGTTTTGCATCACTATCAAAATCAAAATGAACTTTGTTTTAGTTGCATTAAGATTGCTTTTAGTTGCTGCCATTGACAAGAGTGTTTTATGTCTGTGTTAATAACTGTTGAAGAGTCCTCTCGTGAGGAACCTTGTCCTGACAGCAAGATCAAGTCAAGTCCTATCATAAAATTGCTTTGTCACCAAAAAACACGTATCCAATTTTTTTTCGATAATCTTACAGGACTAACCAGAATCTTGTTTTTTTTAGTCATCCCTACATCCCTACATCCCTATTCGTATAGCCTGAAGTCGTGAATGGGGCACATAAGATATTTCATGTTCCAATACTTGAGATAAAGTGAACAGACACATGCACCAAGTTTTCTTAGGTATATAGGTCAATGCGTCGTGTCATCCTGATACTGGCTGACTGTGAGCTGTGGTCTGAACTTTGTAGCACTTTGCTACATATCTTGCTGAACACCTATTTTTGTAGGTAAGTGTATGTTTTGCAACGTTTATCTATGTAAAAGGTAACGTATAGGTGTTTTTGTAATATTGGTTGGAAATTGAAAACAACTGTAGCATGAACAGACCACGTCTGAAGAGACTGTGGAATATACCAGGGCGTCTAAAATGGCCACTTAAGCAGATCATAATGAGAAATGCGTTAAAAAGGACCTTTCATAATAGTGACTGCGTCTGTGACCATTAAGGAAAATAGATCTTAATAGGAAAATAATAAGAATTTCGTTAAAATTCGTAAAATGGTCACAGACACAGTTGCCGCAAGAAAGGTTCATTTTACGATTTTTTACGCATTTTATATTCGAAGTGTCTAGTCGTCCGATTAGCGGAGGAATAAAATTAATTAGTCGTCCGATAAGAAGCCGGATGAATAACCAAAATTATAATACCACCGTCTCGCGACAGTATCCTTTATGGGCGGCATGGGCACCGGGCCGTAGGCCGACGAAGGAGGCCGGCGGAGGCCCGGCACTTCGGGGACAGAAGATATGTGTTATTTAATATGCGAGCGAAGCGAGCGCGCGTCATGGAGTACATGCGTTGCATGTATGAGTGACAGAGAGAACGAGAAAATGGCGCGCGGTGGTGTCAGTTCGAACGATGCTAGAGGCAACGTCATTGGCTGTCGTTGACAATTGCCACGTGACTTATCGGACGACTAGCAACAGCCTTTTATATTATGATCTGGTAAAGTGACCATTTTAGACCTCTGCTATGTTATTATATAGGTACTTAGTTTCATTATCTTACTGCGAGTTTTGTTGTAGTGTAAAGATATAATAATGATTATAAGCTCCCAAATAAAATATAATAAACTAAAATAATTTTTTAAATTATTTTGTTGGTATATCGGTGTACCTATCGGGGGGCACAGTTGTGCCCCCGCCAAGTCGAGCGCGAAGCAAACACTGCCGTACCATCCTTTACTGGAACCATTTCGCCGCATTTTCAGGCCCCTATTTGAGAACCTCTGGATAAGACCAGAACGCAGAAATTTTCGTCATCCAGTAAGCTATAAAATCACACTTAAAATACACAACATTAACAATAATAATAAAGGAATCGCAGTAAGGAACCTTAGACTTGACACGACTTTGTTTAGATTTCATTACTTTTTGGAGATAAACAAGCAGCTCCATCGAGACTTAGCTAGTTTTTTACAGAATGTTTTTGGTGGGTTACAGATTACGAGATACAGCCCGTTGACAGACAGACGGATGGACGGACAGCGGTGACTTAGTAATACGGTCCCGTTTGGTTACCCTTCGGATACCGAACCCTAAAAACAAATGACTAGTCTAAAGTAAGTCACGATTATAAGTTGCGATTTCATTGATAGAACACGAAACAGTAGTGTTAGTCACTATTATTTATCTTTTGCTTCGGTGGAGGAAAACATCATGAGGAAACCAGTATTTCTTGGCAGCATATAAAGCCAAGTCAGAGGTGTATGTGCGGAATAAAAACTCAGATTTTCTGGATAGGCACTAACCACGGAATAAAGATGAATTAATATTTCTGGTATTGTCAAACAAGCTATTAAGTATACAGGCAGAAATCTTTGTAATTCTAATACACTGACATTGTTGATTGCAATTTTATTTTATAAAACTTTTGGCATTTAGCGATTGATGTAAACCGCTGTATCTTTTGACATCAGTTTTTTTTTTTTTTTTTTTTTTTTTTTTCAAATTGTATCTGTGTAATCTTAAAAGTTAATGCAAGTTAGCTGGCTGTATACTTAATAGCTTGTTGGACTGTACTATGCAAGTCAGAAATGAGTGTCGAAGTGGAACTATAAAATGTTTGATGTCCGACACTCGGCCCTTTTGTCAGCTCTCCAGATTTATGACCGTCAATCTCATTTCATAACAGAACCTTTATAATTCGCCTCCGCTCCTCCGTTCCACTGTGACGATATTTATTTTATTGAGACACTAGAGGATGTTGATGGGTGAATTTCAACAAATGCCATTTTTTTTATCATATCGGTGAACTTTTTCATTTATGTTATTTTTTTATATTTTTCAGGTTTTATGTAATCTTTAGGATATCAAATATCCCCAAATTTAATATCATCAACGTAACATTTAAGACTAAAGAGAAAATTCAGTTTGAATTCTGGTTTCCACCGATATGATAAACCGGCACCGATTATTTTTCTGTACACCGATATGATAAGTTTATCCACCGAAATGATGTACATATCCAGCGATATGATAATCTATCCACCTTTGAACATCAAACAGGAAATTGTTAGTAGGTACCTTACATACTTAACGAAATGACACGGGATCTACCGATATGATAAAACGACTCACCGAGATGATAAAATATCTACCGATATGATAAAGCAATCCACCGATGTGACAAAACTGTGCGTTGATCATGAATCAAAATACCGATATTAGATATAAGACACCGATTGATTTTTTCTCATCATTTCGGTGTAAATTATCACATCGGTGGTAATAAAGACCACCGATTACAGCGATATGAGAACAGCGACGTGAGAAATAACACAATTTTTAGAAAATTAGAAAAAATGCATAATATCTAGGATAAATTCAATAACAGTCAATGAAGCTAATTCACTTACTACCTCTGTTAGAACCAAACAACAATAATGAAACTACTCATTACACTAGAAAAATGCAACCACCGATAATATAAAATAATTGTCCGGGAGCAACTGAAATGGCGTACTTACGTTATTGGCGGGAATATGCAGCGATTTGACACACGTCCGTCTTGACTGCGCACTAGCACACACTAACGAGAGAAATAAAATTGGGGTGGGGACGCTGTCGGACTCGTCGATGTAAAGTTAGGTTTAAATTACTTTTGTCCAGCGATATGAGAACATTTCGCAGGACAAGTACGTTTGTGCCTCTCAGTAATAATAATCGTTAATTATGTAATAAAATATGTTATATATTAATAATATAACTAATATTCTATGATATAGAATAAGTTATATCCTTAATTTACTTATTTTTATTAGTGTATATAAGCTTTTTGTTTGTAAAAAAAGTAGAGGGACAGCACCGATTTGTAAAAAATAGAGGTTTATGTATTATATTTATACCTTTGTAATAGTCCTAGGTAAATTATATTTTTGCCACAACGCAATAACTATCTATTGAATACTAAAAAAAATAATTCAGAACAATATTCCTTTTTTCAAATACTAATTTCACCGAAGACAAAAAAATAAGTCATTTGGGAAATTCACCCTGATATAGGGGCTAAGTTTTGGAGAGTGAACGCTGCGATTTAAAACACAATTAAAATAGAATTATTAGTGCTAAACTCGTCATCAAATTTTGGCTGACTCAATTTAAATGATCATCGACCCGTTAAGAAGAAGAAGTGGCATATGCATGTTGATAATTTACTTAACCAAACAAGAACTATGAAATCAATTATTTAATCAACAAAAGTGCAGTCCAGCATGTAAACTAAATCCGTATATTTCAACCGGAAGATAATACAATGAGGTGACCCTTTGGAGGATTACAAAGGTATCCCATAGAAAGTAGGCGACTTTAAGAAGTTATGTTAACTTTTAGCTCTGTTCCGACTTCATTATCATTTAACTTTTTTTGTTTTCGTTCGATTCGTGTTTACAAGTTTTCTGAGAGCTTTTTTCTGGCCGTTCTTAGTATAAGTTACATTTCTCGAGATAGAAATGTTCTAGCTAGGGCTTTCAATCGTTTAGTTATAGCACTAAATAGTAATAGCTGCTCGACTCAATATTCAGATAAATTCTACATTGATTATTCACCCCCCATAATTCCCTATATTGCAATTGTCATCGAAATTGTTTTCAGGTCATGTCAATACGCAGACAATACATTAAATACTTCTAGTTGCATCGTAGCAATGAATCATCGAATCTCACAAAATCCATAAAGCTGTAACAGGGATGATAAGTAGGAGGTAACCTAAGACACTTTATTTTAAAGCATTTCCACGTCTTCCAGATTTGCGCGCAGAAAATTATACGGATTTAAATACGATTGACGTTGAGTTCCTGAGTCCTGGCATGTTAAGTTCAGTCATGATTGTCATAGAGCATTAAATAATGTACAGACTCCTTTTTTTTTTTTTTTTTTGGTGGGTGGAAAATCATCAAATGACCCCACTCTTGGGCAGAGCGAAGGGGAGTGTCAGACTTCTACTGACTAAAAACCGAACCCATGTTCCTTCTTTGCCCTTGCGCCGAGGCCACGTCATCTAGTACAAAAATCCGCGGCCCCGACGGGCATCCGCGGCCCCGACAGACATGTACAGACTCCTGATGTGAAGTTTTTAAATGTTGTGTTACGTTTTTGTTTACATTTCATATAAGATGCAGTAATTGTAATGGGCTACTGAGTGAAAATATGCAACATAAAAAAAAGTTGAAAGAATAATAAAACGCTACAGGTAGAATTACGCTACGTTCAATCAGGAATTGAACCCAATTGTTTTGAGTTTAAAAACTATTTTGAACTAAACTGCTGATAAGTGATAATGATTATTTGAATAGAAAGGTTGTTGAACCTACATACGAAACCAATGAATTATTTTAGGCACATAACTCAACAAATTAAGGAGACATTTTTTGTCTTTTCTTCCATATTGAATAATCTATGGTCGTGACAACGTGCGAGGGATGTGGGGATGGGCGAGTGTTGAACTAAATGCATAATCAATGCATAAGGTGTCCCTGTTTTTAAATCAATGCTCTGCTTGTTTTTCTTTAAGCTGTTTGAAATTCAGGGCGAGACGCGATTATGTGCGATGTCGAGGGCAAATACTTCGTGAAGCGAAAAGTGATATGGATAGTGTTTTTTTTCTTGACTGTCCCATTTTTATCGCAGCTTGTGCATAACATAATTTATCATTACAGATTTTTCAGACTCATTGGTGTAGATTTCGCGACCGCGGATGCTGAGCTTGAGGTCCTAGGCTTGATTTCCGGGTCTGGCTTGCGCCCTACTATGTAGGGCTTAAAATATTACTGGTGAAATGTGGGTGTACTAGAAGATACACCTCTGCCTTACCCTAAGTGCATGTTTACGTACAGGCGGGGCGTCGAGCGGCGAGTGCTGCGTTTTTATTTCAAACATATGTCGATGTATGAAAAAGTTAACGATTTCAAACGTCGATTTTACGAGAAGCATTTTTCGCTCGTTAGTTTAAAATGCAGCGTTTGTTGCGGTGGACCCGTCTCTCAGTTAATTAATAAAAAAAGCACGAGACGAGCCTTCTGCATGCGCCGCGCGACGCCCCGCGTCTCCGTAAACGAGCCCTTAGGGGATAACAGGCGTGGTACTATGAATAATTTTAGTTTTCTAGAATTGTATGATTTCTCTATGTGTATTAATCCTGGACCGGTAGTTTTATAAGTTGATAATTTGAAATTACGAATTCTGACACCCACATTAGGTAGAGATACTTCTCTGACACACAAATAAAAATTAAAAAAACTCATTTATGTTTCAGTATGTACCCTTTTTTCCACTCCAATTCAAAGGTCAGTATTTAGTACTTAATAAAATCGTTCGAGGACACAATGTAAAGGATAAGTGAACGCAAAGTTGTATCGACGAACTTTACTGTCGCTAAACTGAATACTAAGGGATGAAGGAAAAATCTAAGTTAAGGTCCTTATTTACTGAAGTGTAACACGAAAAGAAGAAGTAAGCAGAATAAGTTTTGTATTCAAATATTATATTATTTTCAAGAGTTGTCCACTGTATGTACCATAAATAGTAAAATAAATAAGTTAGACATTTACTTTTTTTGAAATAATATCTACGACGAAATATATTCATGGTATAAGAAAACCTGAAGAGAAGCTTATTAACCTGTTCAGAAGCTTTATACAGTTTTTGTATTGAACAGTTTCTCAAGTGCATTTCACGCTCCACGGTTTGATACGGCTCCTATGTAGCCCCGTCTTGTACTCGCATCTTCATCAACTGCCTCCGTGGTCGAGTGGTTTAGGCGTTGCCTTGTGACCCGGTGGTCGTGGGTTCGATTCCCACGGGAAGCATACTTTGTGAAGTTGTTTCCAGTTTGGTTAGGACATTGCAGGCTTGAATCACCTGATTGTCTGATAAAAAGATGGTTCCGTGCTTCGGAAGGCACGTATAAGCCGGTGGTCCCGGCCGCCAAATGGCGGTCGTCAAACCATGTCAGAGGCCCTTGCGGCGGTTTAGAAACTCTGACACTAGGGTGTGTGGGGTCGTTAGACCTTACTGCCCACACGATAAGAAGAAGATCTTCATCAATGTAGCCTACCTACTGATATTACTTTTTTAGAAGTCTTGCTATATGGTATGGTACTAGAATATACTATTAGGTATCAGAGGGAGAATTTTTTTAATACCTTTGATGGATTCGTTGGGATGAAACAGTACTCCTTATTAAGATTATTCACCTGAATAAACTGACAACGTCACCATAGATTATGATATAGAGTAGTAAGACTCGACATGAAGTAAGCGAAGATCGTGTAGCACTTGTAGCAAGTGGCTACGGCGTAACAATTTGCTACGAATCTGCTACGCCTGCTACAAAACGAAATGCTTTTTCATTTTCGCAACTGTCGATTGTGTTATACATCATTGTGCATCAACCTTTACAAGTAACATTAACTCCCGTGGGTTCCACCGTATATTTAGTATTCAGCTCAAAAGAGCGGCCGGACAAAAAAACTTTACAAGGGAAGAACTTCCAAAAGAATAATACGAAAGGATTAAAACAAAAATAGGATGAAAAATGTTTGAAGACACGATTGTTTTAAGGAACAATTGGTCGGAATGAAGTTGTCGAAAATTGGGCCATTGTTGTTTTGAGAGCTTAATATTTAGATATTGCGTAATTCAAGGATTGTTTCAAAGGATTTAGAATATTTTGGGAGCTATTATATTCTGTTTTTTGGAAAGGGGTATCAAGTTCGAGTGAGCTGTTGATGTATAACTGTAGGTATAGGAAAGTTTGTCTGCGATGAATATGAATGAAGATGAATTTTGTTGCGAGTCATGGGCGCCTAGTATTTATCGATTCAACATAGAAAGCTGTTTTACATCTGTAATTTCATTAATTCAGGTCCAGTTGAAAACCAGCGTCAAACCAGCGACAGTTTTGCTAACTGGGCCTATTTCGCGTGCAGTGATATATTTGTTAAATTTTCTTTTATATTTTTGGTCATGAATAAATGTACTATTTATATAATTACTTTTTAGGGTTCCGTAGTCAACTAGGAACCCTTATAGTTTCGCCATGTCTGTCTGTCCGTCCGTCCGTCCTCGCTTAATCTCTGTGACCGTTAGCACTAGAAAGCTGAAATTTGGTACCAATATGTGTATCAATCACGCCGACAAAGTGGTAAAATAAAAATTGGAAAAAAATGTTTTATTAGGATAGCCCCCCTATATGTAAAGTTTTTTTTTAATTTCAACCCTAACGTGTGATATATTGTTGGAAAGGTATTTAAAAATGAATAGGGGTTTACTAAAATCATTTTTTGATAATGTCAATAATTTCGGAAATAATCGCTCCAAAAGTAAAAAACAATGCGTCCCCCCCCCTCTAACTTTTGAACCATAAGTTTAGAAAATATGAAAAAAATCTGAAAAGTAGAACTTTATAAGGACTTTCTAGGAAAATCATTTTGAACTTGGATGGAAACAACAGATGGTAACAGCAGTTAACCAATATAATTTGGTCCCTGAATCGAATGAGCGCCTATACAATCTAGAGGTCAAGTTTCATTGGCCCATAGAAGAAATGGTATAGATTATTATAGCATACCGTTTTGGTACGGAACCCTTCATGTGCGAGTCCGACTCGCACTTGGCCAGTTTTTTATATTTTTTATCTAGAATCCCAGGTAAGTAAGGTAACATATTTAAACGGGTTTTTGCGAAACCTTGGGGACAAACAATAACGTTTTAAAAGACTGCTACGAGTACCTATCGTCAATGATAAAATTGCATCAATGAAATATAATATAACAAAATTCAATGAATTGAGGATTAACGATGCCTTTCATCATCAAATGACTCCTCCTGCTATCAGTCTGAGCGGTAGGGAGTGTCAGACTTTTATTGACTCAAAACCACCCATGTTCTTTCTTGGCCCTTTGTGCTGAGGCTGCGGTATCTCTTTCGAACAACCCGCAGCCCCCACGGGACCCGCAGCCTTGGTGGGTTACTAGGTCACCCTTAGAACAAAATTAAAACACACACAAATGTGGTCAAAATGACACAAAAAAATACCAGTATAACTATAACCATGTATACCTACTACAATTTGTCTATTTGAGTAAATAAATTTATTATTAAATTATATAAAGGCGGTGGTAATAATTATTCTGTTCATTAAATTGCGGATTAACCATGCTTTAAAGCTATTCCCTAATGACATAACTCCCATTACATCAGATTACGTTAGACACATACCTAGATAACTTGATTCTCGTTACGGATAATAGTCCGAGAGCTAACTGACACACGAGGTGCTAGGTGATGATGGAATCGGCCGGAGTGTCGAATAATTGAACCGGAAGTGACGACAGCCATTGCAACTCCATTACGGAGGACCATTGATGTCTTGTTAATGGATGTGACTTGCTAGCTGAGTAAATTGACGGCCAGGTTAGCCCAGTGGCTCAAGCAGTTGACTGCTGCGCTGCGTGTCGCGGGTTCGATCCCCTCACGGAACAAATATTTGTACGGATACAGATAGTTGTTTCGGGTCTGGGTGTATGTGTATGTGAGTTTAAATGTTATGAACGCTACAGGAGAAATTACTAGTGTGGGGCAAAGTTTAAAAAAAAATAGATGAATCGTCTTGATAGTCATCATCATCATCATCCTATTATCCTTATCCCATTCTATTTGGGGTCGGCGCAACTCGGTTTCTTGTTCCATTTTTCTCTGTTAGACGTGACGGTGGCATTTACTCCTTTTTCTTTAACAGTGTTGAATTGGCTTGATGGTGTTGTTGTTTTAATGGGTCGGTCGTTTTTAATTCAAATCGGGGTTAATTCGCAATGGTGCTAGTTTCGTATAGTATGAATGTATGACCTACACCAAGATGTAGTACTATGAGAACAAAAACCGCTTTCGTTTTCATCTCCGGGCCAGTTGAAAACCAGCGTCGGGCACTAGCTGCTCGGCAGTTTGCTGAACTGGTCCTATTTGGCGCAGCCGCGAGATGCACACACGCTTTTATTTTGTTTTGTTATTTTTTTTCAATTTCTTTTATTTTTATTGTTTGTTGTGTGCACTTGTGGCATGTACTAAATAAATATGTTTTCTTTCTTTTAAAGTAGAATTTTGTAATAGGCCCGGTAGAACTAGTGGGACTTTTTATATTCCCACTAGTTCTACGATTTTGTACTATTTATGACTCGTAGGACTACTTAGAAAAAAAGTTTCCACCAGTTCTACCGTAGGACTGTTAAGTAGATCTAGTGGGAATACATACAAACTTGCAATTAAATGTTACCACTGAGTTTTAAGGCCGACGACCTCTGATTGGCTTGCATTGACTAAATATTACAAAATATGCTCAAAAACATAACTCTTGCCCTCCTACAAAAATAGCTCTTCCATGTACCCTAGTTCTCTGCCCATCACTTTCAGCCCGTCCACGCCAATTAGGTATGAGGGCGAGTCGATAAAATAACCAAATTATATCGCCGATCGAACCGCTACAACTTGCTATATTCACTCTTCTTCTATCTATCTATATAAATAAAAAGAGAAGTCCTGACTGACTGACTGACTGATTGACTGACTGACTCATCAACGCCCAGCCCAAACCCTTGGACCTAGAAAGCTGAAATTTTGCACAGAGGTTCCCTTCATAGTGTAGACAAGGAATAAGGAAGGATTTTTCGAAATTCAACCCCTAAGGGATTTAAATAGGGGATGAAAGTTTGTATGGAAAAATCGTCATTTTCACGTGGGCGAAGCCGCTGGCAAAAGCTAGTATATTATATGACGGTGCTTCCGGGGTACGGAATGATGGAGGATATTTTTTTTCTTCGGTATATATAGAAAGGAAGATAGATGGGGAATATTTAAAAACTCATTAACACGATAGATTGTATATTCTTTATTATGTAGGTACCTCATAAAAATAATATTGACCGACAGATAAAAGATATTTACAAGGTAGACGTGAGTGGCAGCGACGGCAGAATAAGACACCTTAAAAAGATATAAACTGGCTTTATAGGTGAGATTCATCAGCAAGGATAGTACTCGCAGCCGCCGTGCCTGCATGACTAGATATATGAACGTTTGAAAGTGGACGAAGCAATAGAAGTATGTTAGGATAATAGCAGGTTTCGTTTCGTGGTTTCTGCCTAATCTCTTGGCAAAAAGCGTGAGTTTATGTATGTATGATATTTTGAATAATCTAACTGATACTCGCGGCTCCGCCCGCGTGGATGTCGGTTATCTTGAAAAATTATATACTAAAACCTTCCTCGAGAACCACTCTATCCATTGGTGAAAGCAGCATGAAAATCGGTGCAGTAGTTTTAGAGTTTATCGCGAACAGATAGACGTGGTGGAGGACTTTGTTTTATAATATGTAGCGCAGTCCTCCTCCGCGTCTGTCTGTCTATCTGTTCGCAATTGGAACAAATCGCGTTCGGAACGTTTTAGTATATAATTTGACCGACAGCCACGCGGGCGAAGCCGCGGGCATGAGCTAGTTGTTTTAAAATATGTTTTGAAATCGAAATCGCTTGTCTTGATCGATGATTGCGGGTGTGTGTCGCCGAGAATAGAGTTGAATGACACTTGTATTTTACACAGAGCGACTTCCAATGTGACCTCCACAACCCAGTTAGTAGGTACTGGGTAAATACCCTTTGGTAAGACTGGTTGTCATTCGGGCCACTAGGACTACCTATAACGATTGACAAATGTCAGCCGGGAATAACAGCTTAAAGTGCCAATAGATAGTACAAACATATTGACTTATGATCTAGCAATCCACTACACCCTGTTCTAACCAATTTCCTCTCACCTGATACACTTTACCTCCTATCGACGTATATCCCCATGCCAATATCTAAACAGCTCTTTTCTATTCAAAACCATGTTTTCGTTTACAAACTAGTGCGATAATAGCGCTGGCTTCGCTCGCGGGGTCGATAGCATCGCTGTAAGTGTTTAGCAAGGTTTATTTATAGGTAAGGCACAGGTCCCACTGACAGCGATTAGCGTGAAGCTACTAACTAGAAACGACTGTGTAGTTCGGATAGTTTTGTCAATGGGCCACATGGCTACTCGCTGGTATGCGTATGTAGTAGCATTACAAATAGAGTACAACAGCAACATAGCACAAAAAGTTCTACAGGAGCATCCATGACATTCCGTCGGGGCTGCGGATCCCGTCGGGGCTGCGGATCCCGTCGGGGCTGCGGATCCCGTCGGGGCTGCGGATCCCGTCGGGGCTGCGGATCCCGTCGGGGCTGCGGATCCCGTCGGGGCTGCGGATCCCGTCGGGGCTGCGGATCCCGTCGGGGCTGCGGATTATCGTAAGGCATAACGCGGCCTCGGTACAAGGGCGAAGAAGGAACATGGGTTTGGTTTTTAGTCAGTAGAAGTCTGACACTTCCCTTCGCTCTGCCCAAGAGCGGGGGGGATGACTTTCCACCCACCAACAAAAAAAAAAGCATCCATGACATAATAAAGAATTAACATCAAGATCCAATAAATAGAAGAATCTGAAAAAAAAAACAGTCGGGCAGTAGTTCACCAGACACAACACAAGTCTGGGCGGAGGATCCTGCCTTTTAATGGGGGATGAAGAATTTTACGCTCTGTTCGTCCTGATCCATACGTTTATACCACGCGAGATTCTCTCAGCGAGTATTTTGCTCGCAAAGCGAGTAGATAGCTCTTGTCGATGCGACAACGACTACTCGCCAGAGGTGTGAACAGTCAGCGATCTACTATTAATAATTATTTTGTTTTTCTTTTACTTACATCTGCAATCTTTTGTACGTTTTTTGTGCATCTCTCACGGCGGCACATAATTATACTGGGTAATGGTCGTTTTGCGTGAAACTCTGCCAGGTTTTCCTCCGACTATTCGTTTTGTTTTTGTTTTACATTCTTAAGGTACAAGTTGGTAGCTGGCGACACGAAGCCGCAGCAGACGACGTGTCGCGGCGACACGACTTGTTTCTACGTATTTCTATGAAATTCCCTCCGTAGTTAGCGACATGAAGCTAGCGACGCGTCGTCGAGCGGCAGACGCACGTGTCGTCCGACCGCAGATCAGTAGTGCCCATAGATAACAGAAACAATAGGAGATATGTCCTTTAGCCGAAAATGTATCGAAACCTGTGTCTTCAGTTTACACCAACTGGATGCCATCTGCAGTTGCCGTCTGCAGTCGGGTTCGAAATCATGACTGCAGCGACATGACGCGACGACGTGTCGTGACGACATGAAGCGACGACGTCGTCTGCTGCTGCTGCGTGAAGTCGGCTACCAACTTGTACCTTTATATTGTAAGCGTCATGCGTGCGAAGCAATAATAGTCTAGTGGTGTGACTGTCGGACTGCCAAGTCATTGGTGTCGAGCTCGAACCCAAGACACGCATGTCTAATTTTTTGTGTATGTTTTGTGTAATAAATGACTTGCTTCGGTGAACGAAAATATCGTAAGGAAACTAGCATGCCTTAGAAATATTTCTCGACGTAAAGCCAAGTATATATTGGGTATAAAGCTCAGCGACAGAATACGCAATACCGCACAATACACTCAAAAACTGGAATCGCTGATGTGGGAAAGAGACTGCTGGCTTGAAGTGGGATTGGGCGGGCCATGTCTGTAGGATGGATCAAGACCGATGGGCCAGAGTCGTCACGCAGTGGATGCCAGAAGACGGGCGTCGTCGTCGAGGGCGGCCTAGAAAACGCTGGCGTGACGACCTAGAAGCGTTTTTGCCCAATTGGACGGAGAAAACCGCACAGAGGGATGAGTGGAAGGCTATGGGGGAGGCTTTTGCCCAGTAGTGGGACAATATAAGCTAGAAAAAAAAAAGAAAGAAAAAAGCCAAGTCAGAGAGCAGTGAGCCGTGTAAAGACTCTAATTTCAGGTTAGGCAAAATCATCTCCATCTGCGTAACCTTTTCCTAACTAAATTGGAATCTCGGCTTCCAGTCTAACCAAATGCAGCTAGTATTTTACATGGAACGACTGCCTATCTCACCTCCATAATCCATTTATTACTAGGTAATACTATCGTGTAGTATACATAGTGCTCTTTGGTTGTCAGAATTTCTGACCTTTGTTTTTTTTTGGAGGATGGGAAATCTTCAAATGACTCCTGCCGCTCACTCAGTGTCAGACTCCTACTGAGTAAAAACCACCCATGTTCCTTCTTAGCCCTTTGTGTCGAGGCCGTGGTATCTCTTTCGAACAACCCGCAGCCCCACCAGTGACTATCTGTAACGACATTCAAATTTCTATTTACGGCAGCCGGTTGACATCAGGTTTGGCAGTAACCACACGATAAAGAAGGAAAGAAAGAAAAATGTTTTGTTGGTTTTTTGTTTTTTTTTTTGTTCTATTGGTTTTTTTGGAGAAAAATTATTTATTGGTTTTTTGTTTTTTTTTTGTTTTTTTTTGGTTTGGTTTAAGTGTAATAGGTGTACTTTCTGTGTCTCATCAGCTTCCTCGTCTTCGGTGGGACAGATACCTAATATAGTTGGCTTCGCTCGCGGTGTCGATAGCATCGCTGTAAGTGTTTAGTCAGGTTTATTTATAGCCAAGGGTGGTTCACCAATTTATAGTGAGAGATAAGTTTTAGTTTGTGTAGTTTGTGGAACACTGTTGTTCACCGTTTACTATGGGTTGGTTATTTTTCTGTCGCATGTCGCAGGAAGCTCTAGTATTCAACCTTTTTAAACTTATGTTTTACGATTAACTGTTATTTAAAATTCTATGACTTGAAGGATTATCGTGGAGTTGTATTATTACTAGCTTTTGCCAGCGGCTTCGCCCGCGTGAAAATGACGATTTTCCATACAAACTTTCATCCCCTATTTAACTCCCTTAAGGGTTTAATTTCGAAAAATGCTTCCTTATTCCTTGTCTACATTATGAAAGGAACCTCTGTGCAAAATTTCAGTCAAGACAGAGTCAGTCAGTCAGTCAGGACTTCTCTTTTTATTTATATAGATATGCATTTTTAAATATATCATAACACTGCGCCTGTAATCCCTGCAGGGTTAGACAGAGGTGTACCTGATAGTACACCCACATTTCACCAGTTATCTTTAAGTCCCATTTAATAGGGGGCGAGCCTATTGCTATCAACTGTAGACAAATCTAGACAACACAGGAAACTTCAGGAAACACAATTGTAAGAGACATTGGGATCCAAACTTTTCCCAGGAATTTAGTACATTGTGATTATAGAGCTCCTAAAAACAGTTCTGTATTTTTGCTAACCATGTAAGCATTGTATCTGCTTCTGTATATACCCTTTTATTTTAAATAAAATGTCTAATGTCTAATATGAGTCTAGAATCATGTTCTGATATATGGTATACTGCTTCACTACGTATTTTCCCTTTTAAGGAATTGAGACACAACAAAACATTCAGATTAGTTACATCTACTCAAACGGATTTCTACAATTTATTTTATTCAATGTGGTGACTAACAGTGACCAAAACATTCTCCTATCAATCAGTAAGAAAAGGAACATTTATTTACCTAGGTTTTCCTGATAAGAAGAATTTTCAACGTCGTATAGTAAGTACCAACTCATCTGTTTCTGCCACTGTTAGTAACTAAATAGAAACAAGCTAGAAGTGTTGGATATGTAAGCTTCAAGTGTTGTTACTTTGAGGCTAAGCTACCGATATACGTGGTTCAAGTTTATATCTACTACAATTTAAGTCACCGTTAAGTCTGTTGTTGTGTTTGTCACTTAGGTGTGTTAAAGCGGCATAAACACTTTGTATAAAGGCAGCAATAGTAGCTGCTCCACTGGTGTAGTGTTTGGAAGCACGTCTGCTGAGCATGTGGTGCTGGGTTCGATTCTCGGGTTGGACACAGTGTTATTGCGTTTTTCCATCAGAAAATTTTCAGCAGCAACCACGGAGTCTGGATTTGTGCCCGGTTGGTAGCAATAGGCTCGCCCGTACAACATGGGCGTTACATATAACTGAGGAAATGTGGGTGTACTATTAGGTACACCTCTGCCAACCCTTTTGGGGATTACAGGCGTGATGTTATGCATTAATGTAATTTTCACAAAACTGTTTATAGTACTCCTTGGATACTTATACTTAAGTTATTTATGGGACGCTACAGAAACGGACAATCAGTGAAGAAATTGCTAAAATCACCACACAGGACTGTCAAATTGTTGATGACAGCTAGTCAAAATTAATTAATCAACACCCAGATTTGATTCCCTTCCTCACAGTCAAACATAGCAAGATCTATCATCAGCAAAACTCCAAAATCCAATTACCGCAAACATCATTGCAGTAGCAATCAAAGTGACGTTACATTAATTGAAACTCGAAACTCGAAATTCAAATCATAACCCGTTCGATCGCAGGGCCCGGCACGAAAGGGCTGAGAAAAATAAACAGGGCTGTACAAACACAGGTTTGAATCGACAGTTGTTTAATCTGTGCGGGGCACTTATTGATTTCACTGGCCTGTCCCTACCGCGCGCTTTATCTGTGGCCTCTGATCGGATAGTTCCCGGTTTGGGGGTCCGTGGAGGTTTTGGTGTGTTTCGTTGTTAAATTGATACGTAGATTCTCTTGAATTGATAGGAAGTTTTATACAGGTAACCAGAGATTGAATATGGGACATGAAGTATCAAAACCATCAAAACCGTAGTTGCCAAATTTTGCTATGCGGATGTTGCGATAAACCTAGTATAAAACACATTTACGTATTTTCTTCGAGTTTATGTTTTTGGTGAATCGTGGGAAGCTTAAGCGCTACCGCCCACGTCAGGCTTTTTGTCGGGCCGATTTAAAATTTGTTCGTAAAAATCGGTGACCGATTTTTTTTGGTCAGAAATAACGAACAAATTTAAATCGGCCCGAAAAAAAGGTTGACGTGGGCGTTCAGCCTTCAGCAACTTCATTATTTTTTCTACGGTTGCTGATATTCATATGAACAAAATATGCATAAAATGAAGTCTTTAAGTGGCACCGGTGACTCAAAAGTTGTGTCGTAACTGGTTGTCGTAGTATGAACAAGAACATATGATGAGGAAAATGTTGAGTATGTTGTTATGTAGATGACTGATAAGAGTAGAGGACGACCAAAGGAACGATGAATGGACTGTATGAAGGTAGTTATGGCTAGAAAGTAGGTGACTGCTGTGATGACGAATACAGAGTAGATAAGAAAGAAGAAGAAATACTAATGATAAGAATAATGATGATGGTCGCTGCTACTGAAGTGAGCAGCTCATGCTCAAATGGAACAAACAAGAGCTCAAAGACTCACCAAAATAATGTATTGACCAAGTAGGTAAACCTACGGAACTCTATCATCCACCCACGAGCTGCCTTGCCGACTGTCGTCCAGCCGACCTCATTCCACGACAGGTAATAAATGTTTGCCGCTGTCCGACTGTTTGTGAGTCATCAGTTCTTGTTTGTGCCGCCTCAAATAGTTGAAACATTGCAATTTTCTGCCTTAACTGATGTTCACTTTTTGCTCAATTCTGCCTTTTTGCTGTTGTTGAACAAAATATTGAACTGTTAAATGCTGGCGTAGTTTTTGAGCGATTGGTTGTTTAATTTTTTTGAGGTAGTCATGGTTTTTTACAGCGTTTTGGTTGGCGGGTTGTGATAACTTTTATTGTTGAGCTTTATTTTGAAATCAATGCTAATATTGGACACCTATGGTACCCAATGTTGGCAGTCTACTTCAGCAACGCATTAATTCAATAGGTTTTGCATTTGCAGATACTGTTTATTTTCATTTTGATCTGTTTCTGAGGTATACATTATAATCAGCATATATTATATGTTCCCACTACTGGGAGGCTATAAGACGGATTGGACCGTAATCCACCACGCGAGCCCAATGCAGGTTGTTTGAGTGTCAAGCTCCAGTTGTGATGCTGGTGGTCTTGACTAAACTTGAAAGATGTCATAATTATGTCTTTGAATGTTTGGTTCTAGGATATGCAGGTTTCCTCACGATGTTTTCTTTCACCGTTTTTGAGAGCATTGTTGATGAAAAGAATTACACAAAGTAATGGGCCTGCTTAAGTTCGAATCCATGACTTACTGTTTGTCAATCGTCAACACTGAGTCACCGCTGCTCTCTAAGTCCACAGCTGCTCTCATTAAAAAGTAAAACTACGCAGACTTAAAAAAATATGATGTAACTACAAAAAAACATTTTCTATTTTTGTTTTTGTTTTTCTACTAACACTAGTTTCATAAGTTTTATTGTACTAACATTCTATGGACTCTTTGAAGTCTGAAATAAAAAGATTTTATTTTATTATTTTATCTTTAAACCCAAACGATCTGGAACTGGACACTCTCATTTCCCATAAACCTTTCAGCTCTATATTAAACCGATTCTTCTCAGATATTAAACTCTATAACTCAATGGTCGGTGGCCGCAAGCACGCCATCTATCTCTATAATTGCTTTATGTAACCGATATCACATGGAATATGTACAGTCTGTCTATTCACAGATGTTTAACCCCTATTAAAAGAAACTAAACTTTTAAAATAAATAATAATAATAATCAATTTATTTATTGTTGTTTATTTGTTGTTCAAATGAGGTGAACGTTATAATTTACCTTCACTGTTAAAAAATATGTAATTTTACTAAAAAATATGTAATTTTACATGCAAAAAAATTACATAATCCTGTAAAATTTCCTAAAAATCTGGGAAATTTACGGGAAAATATGAAATTTTACATAAAAAAATGTAAAATTGACGAAAATTATGTAAAATTTCATATTTTCCCGTAAATTACATTTACGTAATTTATGTAATTTTACGTAATTACATTACGTAAAATTACATAATTTTTTACAGTGTTGGTGAAGCTCGCGGTTATATGTAACTAGCATAATATGACGTGATAGACATAAAAACATAAAATAAAATGATTGACCCATTAGGTAAAGTAAATTAATAATAAGTAAGTAAGGGTGCCAAGTGGTTAAAAAGGAATTGATTGGTTTGATGCAAGTATAAATTATGTCAATTCCTTCCCTTCCTAAATTGAAATCCACATTACCCTCAAACTCAAAATGGTTTAATTGTAATGAATGCATTACAATTAAACCATTTCCTGAAAGTTACTGGAACCTTACTTTTATTTTCAAATCAAGACAACTTTTCAGCGCCAAAACAGCCAACTACAAAAGCACAAAGCTAGAAAAAAATCAAAAGGATCTTATGAAACACGTAACTCAAGGCTTGTCCGCAATAATAAGGATAGATGAAGGTTTTCGGACCTTGCCCGAAGCTCTGAACCCATATTGAGTTATGGAGCATAATATAGGAAAATAGGGAGGGTAAAAAATCATCATTATTGAAAGGATTCAGACCTTGAATCTTGCTGTGTTGGCTTTGTTAGTCAGGGCAGTGTGAATGAGGTTTATTGGTTGGGGATTATAGAAGGTACACAAGCATGCTTTCTGCTCATCAAAAATCTAAGAACCCAAAAATTATTGGTGGAAAACGACTACACATTTTACGGTAAAACTCAATGCAACGCAACTGATGAATGCACTGAATAGTAAACGAGTCATGGAGTTATCTGAAGTAAAGTAACTATCCCTAAAAATGAGTATTAAAAAAAAGTTTTAAAAATGTTGGAACTTTGACCTCCAATATCCAAGTATGACGCAGTGACAATGACGGGAAGAACGTGTCTTTATTTACAGCCTTTATGAACGAATTGGTTCTAATATTATAGGCTTGTAATTTTGAGAAAAGCTTTGTCTAGAATTCTCAGAAACGTAGAGTGAGACTAATATTTGGTACAATAGCTTGTGTGAGTAACAATCCCGAATTAATAATCTAATATTCGGGGGTGCCTTTGAAGCATCAAATATCATAACATTTAATCTGAATTTCATAATGGGTTAGGTTTTAGGCAGAGGTTTACTTAAAGTATTATCTTAAATAAACAGTATACCTATTTGGGGGTCATGACCATGAGGAACAGGGTGTAGAGGCCGTCAGTTCGAGTCGGCTCTGTTCGAACAATCGTCCAAGATTGCTGGCTTCCAGCACAAACGGACAACGGCATACCATCCAGCGTGCAATGGCATGGTGGAGCGATTTCACAGGCAACTCAAGGCGTCCATCACGTGCCATGCCAATGACAAATGGACCGAGTCCCTGCCGTGGGTATTGCTTGGCATAAGGAGCGCATTCAAAATGGATGTCCAAGCGTCTTCTGCCGAACTTGTATACGGCGAACCGCTAAGGCTCCCTGGAGATTTTTTCTCTCCCAGTGATGACGGAACAACCGACATCACGTCAGGGTCACCAGTTTGGGGGTCATGAGGAACAGGGTGTAAAGTTCCTCATCCCCCATTGAAAAGGGAGGATCTTCCGACCGGACGGGTGTTGTGTCCGGTGGGCTAACTGCCCGTCCGGTCGGAGGATCCTCCCTTTTCTATGGGGGATGAGGAGCTTTACACCCTGTTCCTCATTACCCCCAAACCTACATCTCGCCAGTATGTGTAATGTGTAACGCTTCGCGGTCAAAAAGTCAAGCCTTCTATAAGTAATGTTTGACGGAAAAACTGTCTTGTTTACTACTTTATTAGTGTAATAGTCGCAACGCACCACTAGAACGAAAAGTAATTTAGAACTATTGATTTTTTCGTACTTTTCGTCAATATAGCAGCCGAGATCAAGTTTCCTTCGTGCCTCGGAAAGCACGTGAAGCCAGTCACCCTGGCTGCCATTTGTAGATACTTGACAGTCATTGACGTGTCTTACCAATGGGTATCCTATTACCCAGTGCTAACTGGGTTGTGGAGGTCAGATAGGCAGTTCCATGTAAAATACTGATATTCAGCTGCATCCAGTTAGACTAGAAGCCGAACCAAAAGCTGGCCTAAGAGGCTAGGCTGACAATGTAAACGACATATTAATTCTAAGCTATAAGCCTGCAATTCACCATCAAACTCTATTTGATCGACAACACACTTAATTCTTAGTGCTATTCAGATGCATCATTAGACTAGAAGCCGACCAAAAACCCAGCCTCAGAGGCTAGGCAGACAATGAAAACGACTTATTGGTTCTAAGCTATAAGCCTGCAATTCACCATCAAACTCTGTTTGATCGACAACACACCTATCTACCTAACCTACCCCTTCAAGGTACTGGCGTGACACAAGAGATATCAGTGAAGACGATGATTGGATAGAGGCTCGACTACACGTCATAGGAGACGCTCAACTACCTAGCTAAATCTAGATGTACTCGAAGCATAGGCTAGGAGGCTTAGTTGGACAAGCCGACAGCTGTTAGAGCAATCTGCAGCCATGTATTAGGGTGTTGGTCACACAATATCTAATCTAGTTATCGGTCAATACTGGGAAACTGATTGATGTGGTTTGTACAGGGTGGCGATTTATTCGCCTGCCTTAATTAAGGGACTGTATCCTACACTTAATACCAAACAAAGTTCATCTACTCTTAACTTATTCGTGTAGACACTTTTTATAATGATAATGTACCTATAATAATTTGACTGTAGACAGACTAATTAGTATTAATTATTTTTGTAAGAAGAAACTGCAAAAAGAAAAACAAGCAATTCAAAGATTCAATGAAGAATGTTACCCAACTGTCAAAACAAGAACAGTCAGCCAGTAACAAAATTAAAAACAAAATCTAAGCCCACGACGTAAAAAGTGTTCTAAATATAACCCTGTCCCACTCGTTGACTGGCCTTAAAAACGTAATAATTACGCCTTCAAAAGGGTCTCAAAGACCCCTTGATATCTCAAGTTACAAAGATGTAAATGCTTTTATTTTTCACTTCCCCTTTCTCCCACTTTCAGTGAAATAATAAAAGGGGGTTAAACAAAGTCAATCTTCGTTTATAAAAGTAATGAAGAGTTTCGTTGGTAATGAACAAAAATAAAAACGTCATACAAACGTTATGAATTCGCAACGCGCTCCTTGAAATGCGTGATGCTTATTTCTTTTAGGTGTAAACTTAGGGGACTGTATTGTGAACGTTTACGCCATTGCGAAATTTTATTTTTTTGTGGATTTATTGTTAATCGGGTGGTTAGTTCTTATGAACTGGTTATAGAATACTGCAACAAACAATACAAAAGTGATGAAGTAAACGAAGTCTTCATCGTAGTGAAATTTTTCGACCTCGAAAGTAATCTAATACTTGAGATAGTAAATACTCCAGCCATATGGAGCAGTTTTTTATACCTTTTATATTTTTATGTTAGTTTATTTACTAAATAGTTTTTAATTAATAGCGTAGGTTGAACCTTAACCTAGTTAGTGTACTCTACTAAATAATGAAACATTCCTTTAATTAACGAAAAAACAAATCTGCGTTCAAAGTTTGCGTCACATTTCATTTGACGGAGTGTACACTTTCCTTGAAAGGTGCAGGCAACTAAATATCCACCCTTTAAAGTTTCACCTTCAGAGGCTGAAAATAACGTAACTATATGCTATGGCCGCATTTACACGAAGCCTAATGCAATGGTTAGGCCTATTTACGTGTTAATAATGGTTCAAAGAGCAAGTTAATGGATCAGTTTCAATGTAACCATGCATTTGATAACTAATGTAGCTATTACATGTATTTGCTGACTTCCTTTGATGTGTTGTAATGTTGGATCGATTTACATTACTTTAGCTGTAAGATGCAGTGGATTTCACCAGGAAGATTTTGGGCAAGATTTTTCCACATTTTTGATGATTGATTCACAGATGGTAATTTTCATCACAATCAATGTTCATATTGCCAGCCTCGTTGGTCTTGTTTGCAAGCAGGACTACTGAGCATGAGCTGCTGGGTTCTATTCCCGTGCAGGGCGAAGTGTTATTGAGTTTTTACTTCAGAAATACTTCAGTAACAGTCACGGAGTTTGGATTTGTGCCCGGCTGATGTTAATAGGTTCACCCCCTATTACATGAAGGTTTAACATAACTGGCGAAATGTGGGGGCAATAATGGGTACACCTCTGCCTAATCCTTCGTAGATTACAGACGTGATGTTATATTTTTTAGGTGACAATTAGTGTTAGTGAAACGGGCATATATCACTTAAACCACTTCCTTATTTGGGTCAAAAGTCTAACACAAACAATGACCCTCCCCCCCCCGCTCTTGGGCAGAGCTAAAAGGGAGTGTCACACTCCTACTGACTAAAAACCACCCATGTTCCTTCTTAGCCCTGTATGTCGAGGCCGCGGTATCCTGTGAACATGCCGCAGCCCGAACACAATACCCTTCCGTATACTCCCCTCCTATTTTATATCGCGCACCGAGCAACGTTTTACATCTGTCAAAAGTTGGTACGTGTTCACCATCTGTTCGTAAGTAGGCGCAGAATTTACGCGTAGGGTTGTTTTGATTCACACGCAAAGGTATATAATGTAGGTATATGTATAGTACAGCCACGAGCACAAATATGTTTAGGTAGAAAATAACAGCCACGCTTGCCTAGGTTGGTTTGCAGATGGGTGACCAACATACATACCGAGTTTCTTCCCTGCCCCGGAAAGCACATTAAGCCGTTGTTAATCTTGGCTGTCATTTGTACTGTACATCTTTGACAGTCGTAAGAGGCAGTGGCCCGAAAATTTGACCATGCAGTCTTACCAGGGTATCATATTACCCAGTACTAACTGGGTTGTGGAGGTCAGAGAGGCAGTCACCCCATGCGAAATACTGTTTTTCATTACTCATACTCTGAAAGTAGGTCATGACATGCCTGCGGAGCGGATTGAAAGTACTACTTTTCAGCCCTAGGGAGAATCGCTTTCTACTGACAGCTGTCAAATTATTTGATGTAATTGGGAGCAAGCCTATTGCCACCAACTGATGTAATTAGGTGCAAGCCTATTGCCATCAATAAATGTAATTAGGAGCAAGCCTATTGGCATCAACCAATCTAATTAGGAGCAAGCCTATTGCTATCCACCGATTTAGGTAATGGGAGGAAGCCTATTGCCATCAACCAATTTAATTAGGAGCAAGCCTATTGCCATCAACCAATCTAATTAGGAGCAAGCATATTGCCATCAACCGATGTAATTAGGAGCGCGCCTATTGCCATCAACCAATCTAATTAGGAGCAAGCCTAATGCCATCAACCGATTTAATTAGGAGCAAGCCTATTTCCATCAATTGATGTAATTGGGGGCAAGCCTATTGCCCCCAACCGATGTAATTAGGAGCAAGACTATTCATCATCATCATCATCATTTCAGCCAAAAGACGTCCACTGCTGGACATAGGCCTCCCCCAGGCATTTTTGGGGGGGTTTGCCATAATCGCCACGCTTGGCAGGCGGGTTGGCGATCGCAGTATGGTTGTTACAAAGACACAGAGAACGCTGCTGCCCATTCTCTGGTAAGTCCCTTAGTCGCCTCTTACGACACCCACGGGAAGATATGGGATGGTGCTATTCTTTACGTCCGACACCACACGGAACAAGACTATTGCCATCAACCAATCTAATTAGGAGCAATCCTATTGCCATCAACCGATGTAATTAGGAGCAAGCCTAGCCATCCACCGATTAGATTTAACCGATTTTAAGTGTTTCTCTTATGTTTACTTTTAAATTTTTTTGTCAATTTGTTTTTTCTTTTTTCTTTCTTTCGATGTAGGTAATTGATCGCAAGCCTATTTCCATTAACTTTCCTTGTATTCGTAATGAAAAGCACAGTGTTTACCTCGGGTTAAAGACTTATTTAGTTACTTTCACCCCTAAGGTAACAATGTACTATTTCAGCTGTATTCTGTTAGACTGGAAGCTGACTCCAAAATAGTTTGGACAAGGCTAGGCAGATGATGAAAATGACTTTTTTTCAAATTCAAATCGTTTATTGCACTTATAAACATTCAAAAGTGATTTTCTCGTGGAATAAAATATTCTAAAACCTTACTTTATATTAGTCGGGTTCCAAAATGCTATATATGTTTGTAACAACATTTAATTATAATCAGTACGATGAAATTTCTTTTAACCTGCCAAGCTGTTGCCCACAATCCTCTCTGCGTAAGTACTCTACGGTTTTACCCATTTTGTTTACTGTCGTTTGTTGTACATATTTCTTATAAAGTACTATCTTCAGTTCATAGTACATTTGTCGGGTTAAAAATGGCAGAGTAAGTGAGTAAGAATGATATGGCTAGAAAGGAGGTGACTGCTGAGATGACGAGAAATAGTGAAGTATGGAAGAAGAAGACATGTTGCGCCGACCCCAAATTAATTGGGATAAGGAATGTTAATATAAGAATGATGATGATGAAGTGAGTATATGGTATTCCATATTATATAAGGTCCCATTAAAATAGGTGGACAAATTTTAACACAGCGTTCAGTACGTCTAAACAAAGATATCCAAACAAAAAAAAACACTAATTAAAGTGATTTTATTTTGACTTAAAATAATAAATTGCCGGCACTCTAGAACAAACTCGTCCTTTAAGAGTAGGTACTTAAATGCGTTTTTCTTATTAGTTTTTTTACCATTGTCCTTATTTTGGTGGTCTGAATGATTTCTGAAATTTTGTCCACCTATTTTAATGGGACCTTATATATGCCATATTTCTTATTAGTGCTGGTGAAATTCGTAGATTTCCTAAATGAGAGAGAGTGGAGTTTAAGACAAATCTATCGTGCGTGAAGATACAAATGAAGGTAATGTTGAAGACTTTTTGCCGTTTGTTGTGTGGTTCTGATTTATATACGGTAGTTTATTACGGAGGTAAGAAAGTCGAGTATATATTTATTTGGTTAAATCAATAATGAAAGCGCGACATATCTATTGTGGGGTGGAGAAACAAATGACGGTGGTGTCGTGTAGATTTTGTTCTATTTCTTCTTTTGTTTTCCTAGAGATTAATGACGAATATTAGTTACTAGCTGCTACCCGCGACTTCGTTCACGGGGAAATTTTGATGTGTGACTGTCTCGTTGATCGAGTGGTCCCAAGTGCAACTACTGAGGATGAGGTCCGAGGTTTGATTGCAAAGTTTTTTCGCAGTAGAGGCCAGGCCACGGGGCGTGGTTTTCGTGCCCGGTCGATGGCAACATTATATCTATAGACATCAAACGCCCCTATTACATAGCGCTTGAACATTACTTCAAATTATGAAAACGTGCATGGTAAGTTCATCTTCTGTTGGCATTGGATGGGAAAACTCTTCGGAAAGTGGATTTTACGCATCTATATCTAATTCCACTCGACTCTCTCCTGTTTAAAGCAGCTTATTTGCAAAGACATCTGGGGGTCTAAAATGGCCACTTTAGCAGATCAGAATATGAATTGACCTTTCAAAATAGTAACTGCGTCTGTGACCATTTTACGAATTTAACGCAATTCATATTGTTTTCCTATTATTACTTACCTAGGATCTATTTTCCTTAATGGTCCCAGACGCTGTTACTATTATGAAAGGTCATTTACGCTTTTTGACGCAATTCCTATTATGAACTGCTAAAGTGGCCGTTTTAGACCCCCTGTTCCATGGCCAGTCGCAGATTTTTGGTGATGTTGCAAGTTGGGGTAAGATTCAGCGGCAATTTATAAACGGAAAGAGCAATCTGGCCATTGTTAAGCAAAGTTGCAGCAATGCCCGAGGAAGCCACAGCGATAAGACGGCACGGTTGACGCAGTGCCTCGGCGTTTGACTGTGGCATGTAGTGCCTACTACATGCCGCGGTAGCGGTGTTACCCACTCCGCTACCGCAGCATGTTGCCGCTAGGCGGACAGACCCCCCGGTGTGATTTCATGGCGACATGGAGAGAGCGACTGTCGCAACCCCGTGCAGGGCACAGTCACAGTGGTGGTAAGTCCCCTCTTTGAGGTGTGCTTGAGAGGCGCCACGGCGCCCTCACCTTCCGTCTGGCGGGGATGGGATGCCGTCGCCTCCTTCGGCGAAGCAGTGATGCTAGCGAAGGAGGTGGCGTAATGTGAGAGATAGAGAACCTCTCGTCCCAGCCGCAACAGGAGACGCTCCGGGCGTCGGGGGCCACGTGATGGCTTCCGGCCACCGTAGGCGCGGACATGTGGACGGTAAGTAGTGGGCTAGCTCGCCATCCGCCCGTCTTATGACGACGACAGGCCGTGTCGACGGCGCGTTCGTGTTCCACGCGCGCCTCAAATAGATGTCAGCAATATGGCAGCTGCGGGTTGTTCGAAAGAGATATCGCGGCCCCAGCACAGACGGCAAAGAAGGAACATGGGTGGTTTTTTGTCAGTAGAATTCTGGCATTCCCTACCACTCTGCCCAGAGCGGGAGGAGTCATTTGATGATTCCCATCCTCCAAAAAAAAATCCTATGTAGATTTACAAAATAGCGTTATTTAAACTAATCAAGAGTATATTTTGTTATCGTAACTGTTTGAAAAAGACGATTTAAAAGTTATCTTGTGAACACATTTATTAATTAGTACCCTTTCGATGCAATAGATGTCGTTGTATGTATGTTTCTTAATGATGATAAGTTCTTCTCAAATATACTTTAAATTCGTATATCTTTTGATAGAGAGCACCAATTACAATAAAACAAAAACTAATCATATTAGTTTTAAAATGTACACGTGAAAATACTATAATAAGCTAATACACCCAAGACACACAGACTACATACAAAAATTCTAAAAATGATTGTAACACAACAAAAAGAAAACGTTATTTTTTCTAAATAATAAATGTTCAATTATACATTACTCTACTACGTCTACAGATTTTTAATATTGTATTCACAATGAAAAGAAGATTTTATTAATTAATCTACTCTGATTTGATTTGAAAATCATATAGTATAGCATCAAAATAAAAACAAATACCTGGAACTTACAAAAAGTGAAAACCGATTGGGGATCGAACTCGCGAACATGTTTAAAATTTTTGGAAATAATACATTATAAAACATCACAAAAAGTGAATTCTGACTGTGATTTGAACTTGCGTACCTTTGTTTACAGGTAAGTTTCTGTACCGTTAGGCTACGAACACCAGTGATAAAGAGTTTGAAATAGACCTTCTATTTTAATATAAGTATGACAGTTGACATTTCGATTGTGGTTCGATACCGGAAATTTGAAATGACGTAAGGGACTTCAGCTTTCTCTTGGATTTGCAACGCTCGCACCAGGCACCTAAAGTGAAAAATTGCACAGCACACTCGATGTCCCTTGCGATATTTCGTATTTTCAGTATCAAGCTGTAAAACAGTTGAGGATTATGGATAATGCAATACTGCTCACCCCCTTAAGTTAATATGGGGACAATATATAGCCCATGTGTTATTCCAGACTATAATCTACCTCTGTGCCAAATTTCATTCAGATCCGATCAGCCGTTCTGGCGTGAAAGAGCAACAAACATCCATCCATCCATCCATCCTCACAAACTTTCGCATTTATAATATTAGTAGGATTTTCTGTTGGTCTAGACTTTTTACCCGACTACGGCAAAGCCAAAGGTGGGTTATGATTTTGACTGGCTATGTATGTATGTTTGTATGTATGTATGTGTGTATCTTCATCTGTTCCCTCATAGCTTCTAATCTACTTATGGGAACTCAACATATGAGGTATCGTTAGAACCGTCTTAATTTTCCGCTGAACATAGACTAGGTGACTTGTCACAAAAAGCGATTTGGCGCCCTCTAGCGAACAAAAAGTAAGGCTTAAAAAATAAAAATGGATATAAATACGCCGTGTTTGGTATCATTTGAAAGGGCCTCACTTGTACATTTCCAAAATATTGCTCACATTTAAAATCACGCCCTCTAGCGGACAAAAAGTCAATAGTAAAAAAAATATTTAACACCAAAATTGTTTAAATAAAAAAAGTAATAAACTAAAACCCGACTACGACAAAAAAACGACGCTGAAAAACTATGAAACAAGATTTTCAGGATAGAACAAAAAGAAAAGCCGTAGTCACACGTTATAGGTACCTACCAACCTAAACACTTTAATACCGTGTGACTACGGCTTTTCTTTTTGTTCTATCCTGAAAATCTTGTTTCATACTTTTTCAGCGTCGTTTTTTTGTCGTAGTCGGGTTTTAGTTTTTTACTTTTTTTTGATATTTGAAATTTAGTTGTTGAATCAAATCATTTGTGGTGAATAAATGCTGTACGTCTTACTTATTACGTTATACTTTATAATATGGTGGCCCAGTGGTGGCTGCCCACAACTTACTAACAGTAAGTCGTCGGCTCGAACCCAGGCAGGCGATTTATTTCACCACCGCTTCTTTCAAAACGGTGAAGGAAAACATTGTTAGGAAACCATGTCTTAGAACCAAAAAATTCGAAAACATGTGACATCTACCAACTATAGCCCATCCCTCTCCTAGAGAGGAAGCCTGAGTTCCTGCAGTGGGGAGATTATGGGCTGATGATGATGATGGCAGGTAGAAAGATACTTAACAACCAACTGAGTTAAAATTACGAAAATTCAAGGAATGTTACGTAAAAATTTTAGTGTACGTATTTTTCTCAAGTGATAACGTCATTGAGTTTACGGACTGTCTTAGTGAAATCAGTGCGATAATCGAAAGTCATAATGTGCAGTCAGTGATAATTCTCGGCGATTTTAACGCCCATCCCGGCGAGCTATTCGGTGGTGAACTGTTAAGTTTCTGTGCGGAGCAGTGCTGGACCTGTGCGGATCTGGACCTAATGCCGCCAGGTACGTACACTTTCGTGAGTGACGCGCACGGGTGCCGCCGCTGGCTCGACCACTGTGTAGTGACCGAGGCCGCGAGGCGTCTACTCGTTAGTGCAACTGTGTTGTATGATACGTATTGGTCGGATCACATGCCAATACAATTACAGTGTAATTTTACCATGATAACACCTACTATTGTTACACCTAATCCGATCAGGAACTGTACAGTATGGGGTGAGCGGGACGCTAGTGAAATAGATAAATATAAAGAATTATGTCACACTAAGTTAAGAGAAATTAACTTTCCGTTAGAATTTAAGGAATGTGCTAACGGGTTTTGTGCGAATATGAATCACAAACCCATATTAGATAATATGTACTCGAACATTGTGTGTATACTCACTGAGGCTGCCCAATGCCCCAGTAGCGTGGGTGCGGGTGGGGGAAGAAGGGGTAAACGAGTTGTTGGGTGGAATAGGCATGTTAAGCAGGCTCACGCGGGCGCCCGGCTTGCTTTTCATATCTGGAGTGTATCTGGTAAACCTACTTCTGGTCTTGTGTATAATAATATGTACGACACCAGAAAAGTCTTCAAATCAAAGTTAAGACGGTGTCAGAATAACCAGAATAAAATAAAAATGGATATATTAGCTGAACATCACAAAGCTAAAGATTTTTCAAGATTCTGGAAAAACACCAACAGATTGAATATGAGGCCGGGCGTTCCCGTGAGTGTGGCGGGGCAACATGAGCCTACTAACATAGCAAACTTGTTTGTGAATCACTTCAGAGTGGAATCCTCTCTTGGTTCAGCATCGCAGGCGGTCGATGCTGAGGATTGTCTGATGGAGTTGAATGTCAGGTTCTCAGCGAAAGAGGTCGCTACTGTTATTAAAAATATGGTTAGGGGCAAGTCTCCGGGGCATGACTACCTCAGCATCGAGCACCTGCAGCATGCTGGAGTTCACCTGCCAAGGGTGCTGGCGATGTTCTTCTCACTTTGTCTGAGCCACGCTCATCTACCGAGCGATCTTATGAAAACTGTGGTTGTGCCTATTGTAAAGGATAAGACTGGGGACACATCAGATGTCTCAAACTATAGGCCCATATCGCTTGCTACTGTCATTGCCAAGGTGCTGGACAGTTTGCTTGATAAGCATATGGCGACTCGCATCGATTTGCATGATGCGCAGTTTGGGTTTCGACCTGGTCTCTCCACGGAAAGTGCCATACTGTCTCTCAAGCATACTGTCCAGTATTACACATCTAGGAAAACGCCTGTTAACGCGTGTTTCCTAGACCTTTCCAAAGCATTCGATCTGGTCTCGTACGACTTACTGTGGCAGAAACTGCTGAACGAGACCACCGTGGATAAGGGAGTTATATCAATATTAAGGTACTGGTATAACAACCAGACCAATTGTGTGAGGTGGGCAGGCTCATTATCGGATGTGTATAGGCTGGAGTGCGGGGTGAGGCAGGGCGGCCTAACCTCCCCACGCCTCTTCAGTCTGTACATAAACCGGTTGATCGTTGAGCTCAGCAACACCTATCTAGGTTGTTATGTAGACGGAATATGTTGTAACAATATTAGTTATGCTGATGATATGGTGTTGCTGAGCCCATCGATTAACTCAATGATGAGTCTGCTCATGATATGTGAAAGGTACGCGGAGGCCCATGGGCTCAGATACAATGTAAGGAAGAGTGAAGTTATGGTTTTCAAGGCAGGTACTAAAACCTACCCAATTGCACCAAAGCTAAAACTTTGCGGAAGTCCCTTAAATCAGGTCACCTCTTTCAAGTATCTGGGCCACTGGGTCTCCGAGGACCTTAAAGATAGCCTGGATATTGAGCGTGAGCGCAGAGCGTTGGCTGTCCGCTGCAATATGTTGGCTCGCCGATTTGCGAAATGCTCGACTGACGTAAAGTCTACGCTGTTCACGGCGTACTGTCAGTCGTTCTATACATGCAGTTTGTGGGTCAACTACACGCAGAGGGCATACAACGCTCTGCGCGTCCAGTACAACAACGCGTTCAGAGTGTTGATGGGGCTGCCGCGCTACTGCAGTGCTTCTGGCATGTTCGCGGAAGCGGGCATAGATGGCTTTCACGCCATCATGCGCAAGCGATGCGCCTCCATCATGCGCAGGGTACGCGGCAGCCCCAACAGCATCCTGAGCACTATAGCGGACAGGTGGGACAGTCCCATACTGGGCCATTGGGTACGCCTACATTCCTCAACTAATTAATATACTACTACTAATAATATTATTTCCATTTCAATTTCAATTATTAGAATATATAATTTAATTTTAAGTAATTTATAATTTAATTTTCAATTATTTGTGATTTCTAGTTTAAATTTCAATTATGTAATTTATAGTTTAATTTTCAATTTTGTAATATATTTTATGATTGTTTTAATGTGCCTACTAACATAGTTCATAAGTTGCAATTGTTACTAACCCTATTGGATAATATATTTTATGATTGTTTTTGTGCCTACTAACATAGTTTATAAGTTCTCATTGTTACTAACCATAATGGATCATTGATGTCTGATTTTGAATAAATTATTATTATTATTTAAAATTACAGCAAAACACGAAAATCTAAATTAGGTACCTACATAAAAAAAAAATTATAAAGAAAGAGTTTACAATAAAAAAACTGGCCAAGTGCGAGTCGGACTCGCACATGAAGGGTTCCGTACCAAAACGGTATGCTATAATAATTTATACAATTTCTTCTATGGGCCAATGAAACTTGACCTCTAGATTGTATAGGCGCTCATACGATTCAGGGACCAAATTATATTGGTTAACTGCTGTTTCCATCTGTTGTTTCCATTCAAGTTCAAAATGATTTTCCTAGAAAGTCCTTATAAAGTTCTACTTTTCAGATTTTTTTCATATTTTCTAAACTTATGGTTCAAAAGTTAGAGGGGGGGGGACGCATTGTTTTTTACTTTTGGAGCGATTATTTCCGAAATTATGGACATTATCAAAAAATGATTTTAGTAAACCCCTATTCATTTTTAAATACCTTTCCAACAATATATCACACGTTAGGGTTGAAATTAAAAAAAAAATCACTTCCCACTTTACATATAGGGGGGCTATCCTAATAAAACATTTTTTTCCAATTTTTATTTTACCACTTTGTCGGCGTGATTGATACACATATTGGTACCAAATTTCAGCTTTCTAGTGCTAACGGTCACAGAGGTTAAGCGAGGACGGACGGACGGACAGACAGACATGGCGAAACTATAAGGGTTCCTAGTTGACTACGGAACCCTAACAAGTTTTGCAGAGACCGTAGTTTTAATGAATCCCGAGTATTCGGGAGTTATTTGATCTGTGTCAGTATTTCAGTGTTTGACCACCAGTTATTGGTATTTTGTGAAATATTCTGCTAACAACTTGTTCACTTGTTCAGCGTTTTGTTATTAAATGCTATCGCTGAACAATATTTGATTCTCATTGACCGATTTCGGATAAATGGAGGATTTGTGTATTTACTTTTATAGCGTTGAAATACGAGTTATTGCTTTAGTTATAAGCTTTTGTGGGTTGCAGTAATTTTAGATTACACAACATAACATCACGCCTGTAATCCCCCAAGAGTTAGGCAGAGCTGTACCATTTAGGAAAACAGATTAAAATATAAAATAATATTAATTGGGTTAAAATTCGTAAAATGTTCACAGACGCTGTGACTACATTATGAAGGGTCCATTTTACGCTTTCTAACTCAATTCATAATATTATTATAATCTGATAAAGTGGTCAATTTTGACCCCCAGATCGTAGTAGGTAGCATTCTGTAGTTTCTGCCCACCCCCATGAGCAAAAAGGCGTGAGTTTATAAATGTATGTACTAAGTATGTACAAATTATTGTGATTATTCCGTAACACATTGTTACAGTAATGAGAAAGTTTCGGTTTTCGTTCACGTGTTCATAGAAGTTTCGCCATTGCGTGGTACCAGTTGTTACATTCCATGTAAAAGCAAAGTTTTTGGTTCGGAAACTGAGACCTGTATACATTATACCTTCTTTATATGTGATGCAGGGTAGCACATAACTTACTTATTGGCGTGACTCGAATGTTAAAGCATTGGGACTTGTACAGTGAGCAGCACCAATATGTAAACACTTAGCAATATTTTGAAGCAATTTTCACTTATTGTATTGATTTTATTTTAATGTTACGTAACGAGAATAATATTTTGAAACCCATGGTATCTTATAGTAGGTCAAATGTCCTAGTTGCAATCATTATTTAACTTGAAATTCTCGTTTAAACTTTGCCAAGAGTATACATATTATTGCTTGTGACTTTACTTGAAGGAAAAACAATTTTGTAGTTCCTTTTTCCGGGTTGTGAAGGTAGTGTATTATGTTGTCACACATCTAGCTATTACATTCTTTTAAATGTAATAGATTTTAAACTTTATAGTAATTGATTCAAGGTTGATTGGAGAAAAAATCAGTTTCGGGTAGCTTGAGGAGATAGCGTCTGTACAAGTTATATGTCTCTTCTAAATCATTCAATTGGGATTAGTAGTTTGCTTGTAGTTCAATAGGAAAAGGCCTGTTATAGTATTTTATGAGTTAATGCGTATAAAATATTAAAATGTGGTTTGCAACTCCAGCATTTTGCTGTGTCTGCGTTTCGTATCCAAACTCTGAGATGGACAGTGACCCCGTATGTTGACTGGCCTGTTGGTCTAGTGGTTAGTGACCCTAACTGCTATGCCGGAGGTCGTGGGTTCGATTCCCACCCAGGACAAATGTTTGTGTGATGAGCACGATCATTTGTTCTGTGTCTGGGTGTAATTTATCTATAATATGTATGTATTTAGAAATATATAAGTATGTTTATCAGTTGTCTAGTACCCATAACACAAGCTCTGCTTAGCTTGGGACTAGATGGCGTTGTTATTATTATTATTATTATTATGTCATCTGACTGCAATTGTCCTATTTTACTTGGGTCGGTGTTACATGTTTTTTTCTTCTTCCAATTTCCCCTGTCAGACGTCACGACATCGTTTAGTCTTTACTCTATCATACCATTCCTTACATAATCCAGGGACCCCTTATGATTAAGAGTATTTGATAATCGTGTAAATATGTCAGCCTATCAAGGCACGAAACATAAGTACAACATGTGTTAATATGCATTTATGTTCACGAACTGCCGAATTCGCACGAAACGAAAACAGTTTTATTAATTCGTAACCCACTAAGATAATACCCAGTTGATGGAACTCTAAAACAGCTTGTGTTTCCGCGGCAATGGTTCCGTAGTGGGTGCTTACGACGTATGTTTATGATGCTCATTTTTGAGCTGTCGCCCACATTCATATCAAGCTATTGCCGGTTTAACTTCGCATGAAAGTCATCGGATAAACAGATTTCATGAAGTTACTTATAATGTAATATTTTTAGACAAAATACTTGTTGTGAACCCCTTCAATGTTGACGTTACCGAGGGACCTTCATGATTACTCTTATCATAAAAATTATTGAGGAAGAATATCAGAGGGACATTTCCCTTACGTAAGTTATGGATTAAAATCAAGAAAAAAAAAATAAAACCGACTTCGACAAAAATAAAACACAAAAAAGTGAAAAATAAAAATCAGCTTCTGAAGTCGGTGACTTTTGTTTGTTTGATTTCATGTTTTTGCCACCGACTTCAGAAGCTGATTTTTATTTTTCACTTTTTTGTGTTTTATTTTTGTCGAAGTCGGTTTTATTTTTTGTAAAAAAGTTTTTATTTTTCACTTTTTAGTGGTTCACATGTGCTTACCCCTTCACAACGTACCGGCGTGATGTTATGTTATGAACTGGTGTAAACAATAGACAGACATGAGATTTCAGCAATCCCAGTCCATTTGCTATCATATAATGAGGAGTTCCGTTGTCTATCTCCGAAGTTCTTCATCAGATGTTCACCAAATAGTTTTTATAACCTTTGTAGTGAGTACAGGCGTGATAATATTATGTTGTGTGATGGCGTAAACAATGCTTAGATATGCTATAGCAACAATCGCGGTTAATCTGCTGTTATTTATTGAAGAGTTCCCCCGATTTCTACAAGATCCCATCATCAGATATTGAAATGGTGACAATGGGACCACACGGGAAGCACCAGCTTTCAAATGAAAAAAGAATCATGAAAATCAGTTCACCCAGTCGCAAGTTATGAGCTAACAAACATAAAAAAATAATACAGTCGAATTAAACTAACGAAACGAGAAAGGCGCGAGTTCTATTCTCAGTTGCACAGACACTTCTTTTTGTGCGATTAATTTATTTGTTTTGGGCTTTTAAATCAAAAACTTTAAGTGAAGCGGCCCGAGCTCAAAAGCAAAAAAAAATTAAAACCAACAAAACGGTGATAAACAAAAATATCGATATCTAAACTACCAAAACAAATCAAAAGCTACTTGTCAACCCAACCAATCATCAATAACAGCGCCATCTATCATCTTGTAGACGAATTAGCTCCAGTCATCGAATAAACGCTCGATTGCCAAAGTATATAATTACATTAGTGCCCGCTAGATGCCAGCACTAGTAACGGTCAAAATGGCACAAACATGCGCAGGTTGTACACAAAATCTTTCAACCAGTGAATATCTTACTTGCAAATTATGCAGTCACAGCTATGATCTGGAGTGTGCAAATATCCCCAGAGACCATTTTAAGGCAGCAATGACTACAGACCAGAAAAAATCATGGAAATGTCAAGATTGCCGTTGCAAAATGCCTAAAATAGGAAACTCAGACACACCTATACGCCCACTGATTCCTGTTCCCAGCCAACAAATAACTTCACCCAACGATCTATGCAACATCACGCTTAGAAAAAGAACTACTTATACCAGCAACGACTCAATCACTTTCGATGACCTCAGCTTACTAGGAGATACTATCCACCCAGATGAAAAAACATCTACAATAAAAAGCAACATACAGCCTGAACTCTCACTGCAAAGTTTGAGCCAAATGATTATAATACGTCTGAAGGAAAACAACGAAGCAATAATTTCCGAACTACGAAGCACTATACAAACAGAAATTAACAAAGCTATTGCCAAACTCACAGAGGATTTCGAGCAAAAAACCAACTATCTATCTAAACAAAACGATCAAAGAAAACTGGAATTGGAAAAAGTTCAAACTAATATAGAAAACCTAATGAAAGAAAATGAAAAACTCAAAACGGAAATACTAGAAATTAAATCTAAATCTGTTACCCCAGCTATTAAATGCACAGAAAGCAATTCAAAAAAAATAGTTCTGTACGGCTTCTCAGAATATTTAAAAGAATCGGAAGATGATTTACATGACAGAGTAATTGACATATTCTATGACATTTTGAATGTAGACTTAGCGGGCTTTATAGAAAATATGTATAGACTAGGCAGGAATACTAACTATACCCGACCACTGGTAATAGAACTACTAAGCAAAAAAATGGCGAAATACCTAACCAAAAATAGCCACTATTTTCAAGGCACAAGACTATTTGTATCTGAATTTTTAGATGAAAATGAACGTAAAGAAAGGCAACTTATGCGAGAAGAAATGTTAAAAGCACGAAAGAAAGGTTTATACTCAGTGATCCGGAACAACCAATTATATGTCGAGGGAGAAATAATAAATATGAGGAATATAACATACCAACAAAACTATAACGACACAAACGATAATATAATAATAACCCAAAATAATAGTAGCAGCAACGGCCAACACGAAGAAATAATAGAGGACGTAAATAAAAACAAAAACAATTCCTTTCGAAATCACAGGACATCATTTCAACATTTTATTCCAAAACATACAAAGTATTTGCAATAAACAAGACATACTTGAAGCTTTCATAGAAGAAAACCCAATATATAACACAATATGTTTATCAGAAACCTGGTTGTCGAGTGAAAAACAAGCCACGATACAACTTAGCGGATATAAAATAGCTGCATCATACTGCCGAAAGACGCGAGGAGGTGGTGGCGTCTGCATCTTGCTCCAAGATCACATCGACTTCAAAGAGAGGAATGATATCACTGACATGTCCCTAGACTATGTGATTGAAGTATGTGCAATAGAGCTACCCAAAGAAAATATTTTATTATTAGTGATATATTGGAATAAAAGAGAAGAAGATGTATTTATAAGTCAACTAAAAAAAGTTTTATACTATTTGAACAAAAAATGTTCTAAATTTGATGTTATAATAGGCGGAGATTTTAATATGAATGTTTTAGAGAGTAACAGGAAAACTAGGTAGTCAATTCTTAGATCTAATGTTAGAGTTCAAACTTACACAACACATAAAAAAACCCACTCGTATCACTCAAACTACATCTACCTGCTTAGATTTAATTTTCACAAACTGTAACACAAATAAAATATCTACAACCATTGAAGAATTTGGTTTGTCAGACCATAGCGGAACATCAATAAAAATCTCTATACCACATGTAACCACATCCAAACCTTCTTGGTACACAAAAAAGAGATTATTTAACGATACCAATATATTAAAGTTTAAACGTGCATTACAAGTCATAGATTGGAACAAAATATTAAAAGAAGACCAAAATATGAACACTAACTATCAAGCATTCAATGATACACTAACTAATATCCTTAACAAATGCATACCCTTACATAAAATTAAATTAAAGTCGAATTTCAGGAAAAAATGGTTAACCAAAGGTATCAAAATCTCCTGCAAAAATAAGAGATTATTAAAAACACTTACACTTAAAACAAATAACCCAATACTAACACAACACTACAAAAAATATGAGAAATTATTAAAAAAAACAGTAACAACAGCAAAAAAATTACAGTATATCGACAAAATAAAAAAATCAAATAACAAAGTCAAAACAATGTGGAATATAATAAACGAGCGAACCAATAAAACAATGAAAAAAGACAAATTTAACATAAAACTACAAACAAATAACAATGAAACAACCTCAAAGCCAAAGGAAGTAGCCAATATGTTTAACAACTTTTTTGCATCCATTGGCGAGGAAAGTCCTGTACGAGCAAACGATAAGTCAAAAAACATACCAGAACTCTCACAAATCGAAAATACAATGTTCCTCACTCCAGTAGACCCTTACGAAATAAATACTTTGCTAAAAACACTAAAAAATAAAAAAAGTCACGGCATAGACGAACTTCCACCCTATCTACTCAGACAATGCGCAAATGAGCTTACACTACCATTTTATAAATTACTAAACCAGTCTTTTGAGGACGGTGTATTCCCAGATCAGCTGAAAATAGCATTAGTAAAACCTCTGCATAAGAAAAATGACAAGACAGAGCCAAGTAATTACCGTCCAATAGCTTTACTGCCTACAGCTTCAAAGATCTTCGAGAAAGCAATGTGCAACCGCGTGTACACTTTCTGCGAAAAATATAAAATTTTTGACGACTGTCAAAACGGCTTTCGGAAAAATAGATCAACATCATTAGCAGTCTATAAATTTATACAGGAAGCCCTAAACATAATAAATAATAAAAAATACGCAGTAGGTTTAATGCTTGACATGACCAAAGCTTATGATAAAGTGCAATATGGTATTTTACTAAATAAACTATATAAATTAGGGATTCGCGGTAAAGCACATGAATGGTTCAAATCTTACCTGGAAAATAGAGCACAGCTGGTAGAAATAGAATACTTCAATAACAACATAAATGAACTTCTAAAATTCCGGTCTGACAGAAAGGCGATTAGCGCATCAATACCACAAGGAAGTGTAATTGGATGTCTTTTATTTCTCATCTACATCAACGATCTCCCTAAATTTATAGAAGAATCCGGACCTTGTGTTTTGTTTGCCGACGACATCTCCATTCTCACCCAATGTCATGACAACATAAACCTAAACAGTGCCCTAAATGAAATACTCAGCAAAATAATAACCTGGATGAACGAACACAACCTTGAAATCAACTTTACAAAAACTAAACTCATAACTTTCCATCCCCACCAAAAAAATCTTTTAAATGTATTTTTTTCTTTTAATAATCATAAAATAGAAACAGTAAACGAATTCACATTATTAGGCATAACAGTAGACAAAAATATAAATTGGAAGTCACACGTACAAAAAATAAAATCGAAACTCTCAAAATTTTTATATGCTTTTTGTGAAGTTAAAAAAACTACAAATATACAGACTGCCCTGGTTACCTATTACGCCTATGCTTTTGCATGGCTTAGCTATGGCATTATAATGTGGGGATGCAGTACAGACGCCCTTACACTGTTTACCGTTCAAAAGAAATTTAAACGTATTCTAGTAAATATACAACAGATAGATAGCTGCAAACCCCATTTCATAAAACTAAATATTCTTACCCTGCCCTGTATATATATACTTGAAATATGTAAATTCGCTCACAAACACCAAGACTTTTACACTAAACGAGAAGACATACAAACAAGATATACACTGCGGAACAAAGCACAACTCAACCTACCATCATCCCGCTTAAACATACACTCAACTAGCCCTCTGGTTATGTCAACAAAAATATACAATATGTTACCGGAATCAATAAGAGAAGAAAAAAAACTCCATCTATTTACGAACAAATTAAAAAAGCTATTATTAAGTAAATGTTACTACAGTGTAAACGAATATCTTAATGATAAATCTTTGAAACTTGTAAAATAATCTTATTAGTATAAAAAAAATGCTTTGCATCAAATTGTTATTTATTTTAAATTCTATTTTCCAATTACTCCATGTGTTTACAATTTTAATTATTTTTTTTTTTGTTTCCAATTTTAATTTTTGACATTAAATAGATATATATAACTATGTATATCTATAATTATATTATTATTATTTTTTATTTATTTTTTAATTTCTGTATTGAATTTTTTTATTAAGTATTTCTAGAGATTAGATTTCAATTTTATAAATAGGTACCAAAAGTGTTCCTATTTTTAACGAATTTGATTTTAATTTTTTGTTTTGTTTTTAAAGTTAGATATTAATTTTTGAATTTTAATGTTACACTTTTAATGGTAGCGATGTTAGTTTTAATATTTCTTTTTGTGTAATAATTTAGATTATAAGATAACTTCACGTATTTCTTTTGCTGTGCCCGACAGGGTCCATGATTGTCACTTTTTCAAAAATGTTTACCACCTAAGCCTACATTGTGGAATGCAATAAAGAATTGAGTATTGAGTATTAAGAAATATATAAGTATGTTTATCAGTTGTCTAGTACCCATAACACAAGCTCTGCTTAGCTTGGGACTAGATGGCGTTGTGTGATCATCATCATCATCATCATTTCAGCCGAAAGACGTCCACTGCTGGACATAGGCCTCCCCTAAGTGTAATTTTTGCTTAGGGGGGGTTTGCCATAATCGCCACGCTTGGCACGCGGGTTGGCGATCGCAGTACGGTCGATACAAAAAGCACAGAGAACGCTGCTGCCCATTCTCTGGTACATCCCTTAGTCGCCTCTTACGACACCCACGGGAAGATATGGGATGGTGCTATTCTTTGCGTCCGACACCATACGGAACCATTGTGTCATTGTGTGATAGTTGTGGAATATTATTATATTATTATATTATATTCTAGATTCACAATAACCCCATTCAAACTTTAAGCTTCGAGCACACTCTGTACATAATTTAACCTCTTTCCCTAGATGTTTACCCGTATGGATTTACGTGAAAAACATTACCCTCATTTTAGCTTATTTATTTATTTATTTATTTATTTATTTATTTAAACTTCATGTACAATAGTGGTACATAGGCGGACTTAATGCCACAAGGCATTCTCTACCAGTCAACCTTAGGGTCAAATAAGACAGCACTGTGGTAGAGTACAAAAAAAAAATAATAATAAGGAGACAACTATTTTGTTATATAAATTGATTTACATAAATAGGTACATACTAATACATATTATTATAGATACAAACAGAATATAGTAAACTAATATATATTATAATACATACAAAACAGTCTAAGAGATTTGATTATTAGCAATTTAGTCCGATTTTAAGAAGTACTTCCGAACTGCTCTTTTGAAAGCCATTTTGCTTTCGGCCTTTTTAATCCCAAGCGGTAGCGCGTTCCAAAGCTTTATAGTTGAGACAGCGTATGAAGAGGACATAAAGCCAGTACGGTGTGAGGGAATTTCAAGCAATAGGTTCTTGGACGCTCGAAGGTTACGACTGTGTGAACTGCCCAGCACATTGAAATATTTTATTAGGTAATTGGGAGCACATGGATCCTTTAAAATGGTGAAGAGCGTGCAAAGAGATCTGAGGGATCTTCTGAGCCGGATAGGCAGCCATTTAAGCTGAGAACGGTATGCAGAGATGTGGTCGTATTTACGAAGGCCAAAAATGAACCGAATGCAATTATTAAGGAGACGATCCAATTTATTGAGAAGTTCTTGGGAAAGATCAGAGTAACAAACATCAGCATAGTCGATGATGGGGAGCACAAGGGACTGGACCAAAGTTATTTTAATGCTGGATGGTAGAAAATGTTTGAATCTATAGAGAGACCGCAGCGAGTATGTGACTTTTTGGCTAACCTGAGCTACCTGTTTATTCCAGCTAAGTGTCTCGTCAATGTGCAGGCCCAAGTCTTTTACGTGAGGTGAGAGAGGAATCACATTATTGTCGAACATAAGCGGCATTAGTTGGCTAGTATCTAAATTTCTCAGATAGTAGGAACTACCTAAGAGGATGGCCTGACATTTCCCGACATTGACAGCAACCCCGAACTTGCCGGACCATTCACCGATAATCTGAAGGTCAGCATTGAGTAATGTGATGCAGCTGTCAAGGTTGGCAATGTCAGACTGAGCATAAAGTTGCAGGTCGTCAGCGTATAGATGGTAAGAGCATTTGAGGACAGTAGTAATGGAGTTTATAAATAACGAAAATAAGAGAGGAGAAAGTATACCGCCTTGTGGAACACCAGCTACCAGGTCGCACCAGTCGGAGTAAACCTGATCAGCACGCACCGCCTGCTGGCGCCCACGAAGATATGATGAAAACCACTCACGTGACAACGAAGAGACCCCAATTTGAGACAGTATTGCCAGGAGAATATCATGGTCAACGGTGTTAAAAGCGTTGGAAAAATCTATTAAAACCAACACCGTAACCCTCGAATTCTCCAAGCCGTCCCTAATGTCTTCTGTGACTTTAAGCAGGGCTGTGGCCGTGCTGTGGCCAGGCCGAAAACCAGATTGGAAATCTGACAACAGGTTATTTTTGAGGACGTAAGAGGATATTTGCTTAAGTGCAGCTGCTTCAAGGATTTTGGAAAGGAAAGGGAGAATGGAGATAGGTCTGTAGTGATTTGGCAAACTTGGACTGGAAATTTTTGGAAGAGGTATAATATATGCTTTACGCCACAAAGCTGGAAACACACCAGTGTACAAAGAATAATTTATCAAGTGCGTAACAATAGGAATTATGCTGTCAGCCATAAAAGATAACATTATTCTGCTGATCCCATCACAGCCAACAGCCCTAGACTTAATTGACGTAAAGAATTTAAGGACCTCAGCGCTAGTCACGGGAGAGAAAGAGAAAGAGTCAGGAGGTAATATTGGCTTGGAAGTAATGTCATGAATAGTTTGATTCTTAACATCAACCGAAAGCGTAGCGGATGCTGAGAAATGTTTATTAAGATCGTTCAAGGGCAAGCAAGAAGGTAAAATACTAGAGGGGGACTTTGCTATGCCCAGTGATTTGAGAAACTTCCAGATATCAGCCGGTGAAGAATTGAGAACATTTTCGCAAATGTATCGGCGTTTGGACGCCCTTACCATCTGGTTGCAACGGTTTCTAGCCAACTTGTACAGGTTCCAATTTTCATCACTGCGATCCCGTCTATATTTCCTAAAGGCCCTATCCCGCCGTCTCATCGCCATCCTTACTCCTGGGGTTATCCATGGAGCCGGAGGGCGCTTAACACGGACGGCCCTCAGTGGTGCATGGGCATCAATGAGCTGGAGGACAGACTGATTAAATTTATTAACTTTCTCGTCCACTGCTAAAGATTCAACAAGATCATCCCAATCAAGGGCTTGTGCATCAGAGTTGAGTTTGTCCTTATCCAACCTCGCAAAATTCCGTATAAAAACAATGGCAGGCCGCTGCTTAGGGGGCTTAATTTTATATGAAAGATAAATTAAATCGTGTCTAGACAACCCAGGGGCAGCGACCTGGCCATGGTTAGCGACGAGATTTGCAGATGACGCAAGCATGAGATCGAGCCAGGAATCGTTGGAGTCAGAGTTGTGATGTGTCGGACTAAGCGTGAGGAGGGACAGACTCGACGACTCCAGGATCGCTCTCAACCTGCGTGACCTAGGGTTGTCCTTCAAAAGGTCAGTGTTGAAATCTCCCATCACTATGTGATGCTTGTACTCTGAGGAAACAGATTCAAAGAGAGATTCAAGAGTGGAAAAGTAGTCTACAGTAGGTGGGCAGTAAACAACACCTAGAACGGCCTTAACTCCCTTAACAACAATTTCCAGAATTAAGTATTCAGCGTTGCCATTATATATAGGGGGTGAAGAGGATAGAATTGTATAAGGTATGTCAATGCGCAAGTAAATGGCAACACCGCCGGCTCTTTTCCCCGTACGATCATTGCGAATTAAGTTATAGCCTGATAAAGAGTAAAAAGTTGAAGGAAGTTCGGGTTTGAGCCAAGTTTCGGACACTAATATAGCATGTAAAGGAACGTCGCAAAACAAATCTAACATCTCAGAATGATGTTGAGGTATGCTCTGAGCGTTTACATGGCACACGTTAAAGCATTTGTTGAATTGCTGAAACTCACTACTTAAAAGACTATTCACGGACAGAGAATTGTCAAGGGATGAAAAAGACGTGGAAGAACTATTGCATGAATAAAATGCATCGTCATCAGACATAATACGAAGGTAATAAGATAAAAATAGACTAAATAAACAAATAAAATATAAAATAATTATATAAAATACTAATTAATTATAATACGAAGTATTTACTTTAGATAAATTGCATAACCTGCCGGCTGACTGTTCACAGAAAAAGAAAAGTAAGACATTTCCGAACGCAAAAAAACAAAAATATCTAAACAGTTCGACACTATGACAAGTGACAGTGACATTACGAATACAAATTACTGTCAAACTGTCAAGAAAAAAGTTATTGAACAAAATATAAAAAAAAAGCGTCGGTACACGTACAACAGTTACTGTGACGTAAAACTATCGACGAATAGAACAAATAGCTCCAAAAATCTTTACTAGAACTATGGGATTGGGATACACTTACAATGTAAACAAACACTCAAGCCAGTTGCTTCTTTTTCGGTATCCTCTTCGACCGAGTGTGGGACTGCGCCGGCGCCGGGCTTGCGACATTCGAGCCAGGATTGGAGTCAGGCGGAACCTCTTGATCCAGCGACTTGCCATACTCCGTACCCAGCTTGACGACTTCCTCAGCACTGAAAATCCGGCGACGCTTGCCATTTGGGAGCTTGATGTTAACGTTACCATCCATTGTCCACACATTTTTCACACCAAACAGCTTGCGAGCTGTTGTAAACGCAGACTGGCGCTGTCGAGTGAGGAACTCAGACACCACATACGAAGATCCCTTCAGTTTAGTCTTAGTCTTCCATATATGACCTCTGACAGCAGTGTCCGCGAACCGAAGCAAGATAGGTCTAGAGTGACCTTCCGAAACCGCGCCCAGCCTGTGGCACACCGATACTGAAGAGGGTGCCAGATCAGACAAGCCAAACTTATTATGCAGGATGGTTACCACGCTATCTGGAAGATTTTCATCAGGCTTCTCAGGCACTCCGCCTAGCAGCAAGAACTTCTTCCTATGCCGCATTTCGATCACGTCCACACTCTTGCTCAGCTCAGAAATTTGCAGCTGCAAAGCACTGAGGACACTCCACACATGCTCCTTGAATGTAGAAAAATCTTTGTGAAGCCCGCTCAAGTCTGCTCCCGGTGCTGATGCCCTCAGGTGTTCTTCAAAGTCAGCCATCCGCTGGTTGAGAGAAGCCATTGCTAAGCGCTGAGTCTCCGCAATTTCAGTTATAGAGCTCATAATTGTGACTTAGTGTTGAAGTGTAGTGTTCAGTGAGGTCAAAGTGCAATTGACAGCTCAAGCCAGCAAGGAAATGCAATAGCACTGTTTAGGGCATTAGATTGTTACTGCCCACACAATATGTGCTTTATGGTAGGAAATTACAAAATATTCAGGATGAATATTACTTTAATTATTAAAAATACTATTAAAAACAAAATTGAAATTCTAGAACAAGTGTTTACTTTTTTTTTGCCAAAGTCAGGCAAAAACTCAGTCGACTTAGAAGATTTATGACTTAGAACCAAGATAAATATGCTGGTAGTAATGTAACGTAAGAAGGTGTATACTGTGTTTATTTAGTTCTAAAGGCATGTAAACAAAGGAGAAGATTCTTTAGAACTAATTTTGAAGTGTATTGTTCTGGTTTGTGAATCTATTGAGACGCAATTTAAATCCTGTATAAAACGCATACTGTGTAGGCAAGCATCTTATAATTTGGGGGATTCATTGATGATAAAAATGCTTGGCCTAAGGCTGGGCCTGCTCCACAACCACACGGGCATTATCATGTGAAGTTATAGTAGAGGCTGCAGAAGATTGTAAAAATATCTTTGCATTGTATAGATTCAATGTCTTAATATTGTATAATTGCATGGCACATGTGTGAGTACTATGTACTATAAAGCCACTTTTTACATTTTTACATTTAGTTATATTTTAGTGACGTTGCCCTGGTGGCTGAGAGAATGTCATGCTCACTCAAATGTCTCGCTGATGGTGGCGGGTGTGTCGGATCATTTAGTTCTCTTCAAAATGGTTGAGTTAGATGGTGCTGATCCATGCGTCATGTTCGTGAACGGGCGCTGTCAGTGGAGACTGGTCATCTCTTAGCTGCCATGGTTTATATATTTTTCTTTGATTTGTTTTTTATATCTTTTTACTCTGGACGCTCTTAACTTGCACGTCTTGCTACATAGTTCTCACATAATATACCATCTCACATGAATGGAGTCAAGGCGCAGCCTACTGATGGTCATGATGCTTCATGGTCTATGTAATAACCGGTTCGCCTGTCCAGAAATTACGAATAACCTATGTTATATTGTACCTAGAACAGTGATGCGTCGAGAGGCGCGCGTGCCCCGGCTATTCTACACCGCAAGGTGCAGAACTCACGCCGGTGCACGGGCGCCTCTCCGACGCATTGTAGATATATATAACACACAATTCATAGATTTAGATATTTTCGCACTTACGCACTTTAGGTTCAAAAAGATGGCTATTGAATTTTTATAGTGAACATTATAGTTATTATTTTTTGTTATGTAACTAATAAGTTATGAGTTTAAGAGTTATGAGTACGTGTACATCCTACTCCGCACGCATTAAACTAAATTTTACCTGTACCATTATTTCGCGGGCATTTTTGTGGGTTACATGTTTACCTAGTTCATAAGATATCTGTAATACTTAAATGTAATGTGTAACTGTTTTATGTCCCAATAAAGTAAAATAAAAAAATAAAAAAAATGAATGATATAATGTACCAAGATTTTGTAACAAATTCTGATTTAAAAGAGTGTCCATGGAGTTTCTTGCCCGTTCTTTCTTCATGAGATCTACGTTAGGGAACTGGCAACTACAGTGCTTTCACAAGTTATTATGCCTTGTGATTGTGACTGTAGCGTAGGAGTGCAATGCGTCGTTTCGGGAGTTGCTGCGTCGGGCTGCGCGGCGCCGGATGTTACCGGCGGCGAGTGTTGTGGGTGCGGGGGCGCGCGGCGGCGTGTGCCGTGGCGGCGGGTGTGCGGGGCTCCGGGTCGCGGGGCGGCGGTTTCACGTTGCGGCGTGCATTCGTTGTTCCGTGATTCGGGGTCTCGAGCATTCGTTGTTGCGGTTTGCGTCGCTGCGTGCTTTCGTGCTTGCAGTGTTCGTTGTTGCGGGCATTCGGTGGCGTGTGGTTCGGCGTGGTGACTTTCGGAATGACGTATTGCACTCGTAGTTTCGTTCTTCTTCCGTTCTTCTGACATTCATAAGTGCCTGTAATGGCTTAATTGAAATAAAATATTTGAGTTTGAGTTTATTACTAAGAAAAAAACATTTATTTAAAACGTCGAGGACCGAAAGCACAACGCTGGTTTTTAGTGGTCACCAAGACAGCAAGAACAAGCGCCGATATTTCATTTAAATTGTAGAGCTCACACAGGGTTATCTTCCAGGTAAAGCCTTGCTTGCCGAGGTTGGTCTGTAGGCAGGTGACCATCATTACTTACCTGCCTATATGCCATATTCTCCTTGCCTCGCTAAACAGGTTAAGCTGTTATGCCCGGCTATCATTTGTAGATCTATGAGTGCTTGGCCAGACTGGCAACGCGGTGCGGGGAGCGGCGCGGGTGCGGGAACGCGCGCGTTTGTGCTGTCCGCAGTGGACTGCGGCTTGGTTCCGAATGTTGTATTGTCCAGTGTTTGTCAAACTATAATATGGATGAAGAAGACTTGTTTTTACTGGAAAATTCTTACTTTAAATGGCAAATGGTAAAAGTGAAAAAATAAAATTAATTTAACCAGAGAAAATGAAGGAGAATTTTACACACTCTATGAAAGATTGCGAGAGCAATGCGGACAGCACATACGCGCGCGTTCCCGCACCCGCGCCGCTCCCCGCACCGCGCTGCCAGTCTGGCCAAGCACTGACAGTCGTTAGGAGTAGCAAGAAGCCGAAATTCTGTCATTAAGTCATACCAAGGGATACCGTATTGCCGCGGATTTTAGTACTGCCGCGGATTTTAGTACTAGATGACGTGGCCTCGGCACAAGGGCAAAGAAAGGACATGGGTTCGGTTTTTAGTCAGTAGAAGTCTGACACTCTCCTTCGCTCTGCCCAAGAGCGGGGGGGTCATTTGATGATTTTCCACCCATTAAAAAAATAAAAAAAGGGATACAGTATTGTCCGGTTACTGGGTTGTGAAGATCAGATAAGCAGTTGCTTAAGGGACAAGCCCGCCACACTATTCCCAAACCACTGTAACTCCTGAAAGCCAGAATCAACAGTGGCGACCCCCAAGTAGAGCGCGAATAACGGAGGAGAAAAACATATGTAGTTTCTACTTTCCTCCATATAGAACTGAACAAGGCCAATAGGCACTAACGTATACAACTGGAATAAGCCCAGTTGTTGTTTAATATTACTGTTCTGCCCACCAGAGACTAAAGAGCAGTAACAGCCCTTTTGTGATTTTTCGTTTTATTAGTGATTCTGAAAGCGGGTTTCTTAAGCTTTCTATTGAATTAACTTACTTATTTCTAAGACTATTAGAATGGTTTTTATTTAACAGTTTTCACTTACTGCAAACGAAAAAAATTAACAATTTGGCGTGATTTCCCAACTAAAATACAGTATAAATTATACTGCAGATTAAATTTTAAGGTTTCATAACTAAAATGCAGTAAGCAATATAATTTTACAGTTCTTTAGATAGTTTTATATTTCTGGAAAAAAATTAAAAAAAAAATTAATACGCAGTAAAATTTACCGCCATACAAGCTATTTTTACTGCAAATTAAGAAAATACAATTTATTGTCACGAACTCCCAACTAAAATGCAGTAAAATCAAAGCTTGTCGCATTTTAGTTGTGAATACTTAACATTCTTTTATCATTATAAACTGACTAACACGCAGTAAAATACAGCATTACTGCAGATTAGTTTGGATAGCATAATGACACAGATATGATTATTCCTAGCTAAAGTGCAGTTAATGTTAATATTAAGAGAAATCTGTCAAAGGAGGTTGTGCATTCTGCGCAGGGTCCTTTATTAATTAGATGTTTTTTTTTATTTTTGATATGTAAATTTTACATAAGTGAGTTGAATTATTGTGATTAAATAATAAGAAATAAACGGTCTTTAAAATGTGAACTAGCTATTTTTCTTACTGCACTAGTAAATTGAACACTTTTTTCTTAAAAAACTAACTAAAATGCAGTATTTTTTTGACCTTACTGCATGTTAGTTGGGTTTCTTGACAAAATAACTGATCCAAACGCAGTAATAGGGCTTTTTGCTGCATTTTACTAAGTTTAAAATGGTATTTTTTACAAAAAAGGCTATGCAGTAATAGGCACCAAAAAGAATAAATGGCCATAATAAATTCAGTTATTAAGATATATTTTTTTTTATTGCTTTAACGTGTGAACCTATGCCTTTACAACCTTTCTGCATTCAAATTTTTTTGCTTATACATTCTGTTGATTTTTTAAAATCAATTCTTAACTTTAAATGCGTTTTACTCGAAATCGTGATTTTGCTGTTACTGCACTTTAGTGTATGGTGGGCAGTGTTACTATTACAATACTACTTGTTTTGTTAATATTACTGTTTAATCTAATAATAGGTATGACAAAAATCAAACAAACAAAAGTCACCGACTTTAGAAACTGATTTTCTGTTCTAAAGTTTATTAATCAAATTTTTGAGTTTTATTGTTTGTTGAAGTCGGGTTAATTTTTGTAAAAAGTTTTTCGTTTTACTTAGTCGCCACATTAAATACTAAAAAAATGACGTCAACAATTTCGGATTCGACTATTCTTAATCACATCTAACTTTGACGTCAAAGTTGCCGAAAACAAAAGTGGCACGTGTAATCAATGAGTATCTCTAACTCTAATTAAGTAGTCTTAGTATTCATTAGGTGCCGAATATTTTTCTGCGTATCGAGGAATCTTCAAATGATCGTTAGGTATTCGTATTTCGTCATGTAGTCGTACGTCGACACGTAGTACGTCGACACGTAGTACGTCGGGGGTATAAAAGCTGATGCTCACATTCCAATGTTGTTTATTCTTGTTGGCTTCAGGAGAAGTGACATAAATTAAAAAAAAAAACGTGAGTCCACTTGTCTTCTAAAATATTGAAATTTAATGTTATATTATTTCTGTCACTGTAGTATTAAGGGAATACGTCTTTATTATCAATCTTTTATATCCCACGGCTGGGAAAAGGCTACCTCAATACATGGTTTTCCAATTTCTTGCCTCGCCGACCAATCTGTTCTGAATGAGTTAACATCGCATCCCTGCGGCCCCGTAAAATAAAGTGATTTAATGCGTGTTAAATGAAGTGATTGTTAATTCATGCAATTTAAATATTAAGATTTATTTACAGATAGGTATATCTAGATAATTTATAAGCAAAAAAACATGATTAATAACGTGGTTTGGCTTATAATCTAACTCTAATTAGTTGAAGATGAACAATGTTCCTCTAAATCTCTAAAGAACGTTCTCTCTAAAGAATGGAGATATAACAAAGACTTGCAGAGATAATGGAGGAGTTCTAAACGCAGCCGCTGGAAGACAACTGGTCCTACTCGATCCTGTCAGACAATATTGATTTCCTCATGTATAGAAAACTAGGATATAATATGGTTCGTTATGGCAATACATATAGAACTACTATTCCCAAAGCAAAAAACCCTAGCCACTAATAAATGTAAAATTATAATACCTATAATCGAAAGAACTCGAATGCTGGTTTCTGCCAAAGTTAATAACCGCTTACTGACTGAGCGCGCATCCTCGCGATGCAGCCTCGGGCGTATGCCGCGCGACACGATCATTTTCATTTTTTCATTGTTTTCACGGGCGATGCACGTCCTGGCCGACCGCATGAATTGCCCGCGCTCAGTCAGTATACGGGTAATGACAAAAAGGCATTATGTATGTAGTATGTAAAAATATGTTTTTCAATACCAAATAAAATTATTATATGTATTTTATGTTATAATATATCGAATAAGTTTGTTTTATTAATTAAACTGCATTGCATGTCGAACCTAATCATTGTGCACTATGAGCCAGTTTTCGAGGAAGTGTATTAAAAAATAATATCCCGTAGTACACCTGGGTGGACTATAGGCGGGTGGACCACGGGTTGCCCTCGATTTCCCTGGGATCCCATCATCAGATCCTGACTTGGTGATAAAGAGACCATCTCGGGAGTATACTCTTTCGAATACAAAACAATTTATTTAAATTAGTTTGTTAATGACGGAGAAATCCGGAAACAAACATACAAAAACAATACATACAGACGAATTGAGAACCTTCTCCTTTTTGGAAGTCGGTTTAAAACGCTTAAACCCACGGTTTTTCTTTTTTCTACAAGGTCCGTATAGTGCATAACTCCGGATTCAACCTGTACTCTATCCAACATAACATTACGTTTATTCTGCCAAAGACTACACTCCCATTCAATGTGATGTCCAGATTGTTCATATTCGCAGTCAGATGTAGGCAGTCGTTTTTTTTATGGGACAAGCCCGCCACACTATTCCCAAACCACTGTAACTCCTGTAAACCAGAATCAACAGTGGCGACCACAAAAAAAGCGCCGAGACAATGAAGCCCGACGAAGTCCCAGAGAAACGATTTAACTGTTTGACTGTCTGTTATTAATGGTAATCAAAGTCGACCTCAACATGGTCGCGCTAAGGCTGACTGGATGATGATTGTTTTATTTTAACTATTACCCAAGATAAACTGCATACATTTTAAACTTAAATAAATCCATTTATTTCCGCTTCCGACAGTTGTTGAAACAAGGGTCTAGTTCAAATAAGATACGGCACGGAATTATTGATCACTGCTGAGTACGTTTCAATTAGTAACGCGTTGGAGTTGAGGAGAATACGATAGTGTTACACTGATTGGAAATTAATTTGAGGAGAGGTTCTTGTTAGTCGGGCTTGTACCGGATACGGATGTACTTTAGGTTGTTTTTTAGGGTTCCGTACCTCAAAAGAAAAAAACGGAACCCTTATGGAATCACTCGCGTGTCTGTCTGTCTGTCTGTCTGTCCGAACATTCCCCTCCACTTATCTCTAAAACTACTGAGCCTAAACTTCTGAAAAAAATACAGAAATTAGTTCAACACGTAGGTACACACGGCTACCCATCAAGCTATACATTTCCAGTATAAGCTGGTCTAGGATTTGTATAGGATTTCCGTACAGTGCGAGATCAGTGTAAACTGGAAATGTATAGCTTGATGACGTGTAGCCGTGTGTAACTATAGATTACAGGAAAACCTATAAGAAGTCATGGTACGCAACCCTGCATGTGCAAGTCCCACTAGCACTTGGCCAGTTTTTTTTTTACAATAGAGACTATACAACTGAGATGATTTTAATCATAACTACCAGAATAACATTACGTAATATAGAATCGCCATACAGAGCGCCTGAAAGCCCCGAAAAGTTATACGGAGGTGTAACAAATAGTACACGTTTTCGCCAGTTATGTTTTAAGTCCCATGTAATAGGGGGCGATCCTATTGCCATCAACCGGGCAAACATCTGGATTGCTACTGAGAAAATTCTAATAACACTTGGCAAGACCTGGAAAACGTACCAAGGACCTCATCACAAGTCACACAGCTACTAAATAAAAGATTTTTTATTTATTTATTAAGGGCTTACTCTTGACCTCAATCTTGCCCTAAGGGCAGAGATGAGGTCGACGATGGAACGAGCTTACCCAGAAGAAACCTATTTACTCGCGACTTAAATACATATATTGGGGTTATATATGAACTCGGGAAAACCGACGCAGGCAGGCTGTTCCACTCCTTGGCTGTACGAATAATGAAAGTCTTAGCAAAACGCTTCGTACGAATGTGTGGAACATCGACAAGGTATGGGTGATAACCTGCAGTACGCCTAGTCTCTCGATGGAAGAAGGGAGATGGTGGAATAAGCTCGTGGAGCTCTTGCGCACACTCTCCGAAGTACAGTCTGTAGAAGACCGACAGACATGCAACTTTGCGGCGGTGGGCCATGTAGCTTGGCAACCAGCTTGGCGTCACCAATCGGCCTCCTTACCAATTATTTATATTAGCCATAATTGCATTGAAACGAACACACGCCTTAATAACATGGCGGGTCATTGGTTCTAAATTCAAATATTAACTCGTTCACCATCGTCGTCGGCATTCGACGAAGTTTCTCAAGTATCTGGAACCTGACAATAGATGTACATTTCTTAATTAAATGGATTTTAATTGAAATTATTTACAATTTTATATAGGTGGTCAATATAACTAGAATATTAATTTTGACTATTGAAGGAAAACCAAGTAAAATTCGTAAATGAGTATTAAACCTATTCAATTAACTACTAAGCAAAAATATTTAAACCATTGACTGAAAAAGGCGTAGTCAGACCGGGAGTCCAGTAGGTATAGATATAAATAGCTAAAACCATGACATTTTGCAGTTCCTTTTAGTTTCAATATTTTTGCCAATACTTATTTCAGCCCTATTCAATGCACTGCAATTCTAACAAAACCCGACGTTTAAAAATATTCTAACGTGTCTATTTATAAAGATTTTACTGTTTAATATTCCTGTGTCAATTATAATTTTTTTTTTTACTTTCTACTCCTACTTCTAATACCGGCACAAAATATTAAAAAGTAAAACAAAATATAAAGGCGAGTGTACATTATTGCTCCTGGGAAATCACCGTTCACCACGCAATAACTACGAGGGGGTAGTTAACGTTGTCATGGCAACCAAGTCTCTATGTTGCCCTAGAACGGTGCTATCTAGGCTAGTTTTAGATATGACTAAATTTTTCCCGCGGCTTCGCCTGCGTGTATGACGAAAAATATTCCAATAATCTTTCATCCCTTATTTAACTCCTTTAGGGGTTGAATTTCGAAATATATTATATACTAAAACCTTCCTCGTGAACCACTCTATCCATTGGTGAAAACAGCATGAAAATCAGTGCAGAATTTTTGAGTTTATCTCGAACAGACCGACAGACAGACGCGGTGGAGGACTTTGTTTTATAAAATGTAGTGATAGTATAGAGAATTCTATATCGAGTATGGGGGCGATACCGACGATGTTGAATCGATTTGATGCTTATTAAATGGGACTTAAACGGAGCTGGCGAAATGTGGATGTATTATTAGAGACTTTTGCCTTAACCTAGGGGTAGGCGTTATGTTACGATATGAGCTGCATAATATTACTAACTGAAAAAGATGAGGATGTGGGCTGTTATCCTGGAGTGATAAACTTACCTTACTTAATATATTTTATTATTTGAATGAATACAAAGAAAATCACACCTTTTGACAGCAAACCAGAAAAGCATATAACAGAATGTAAAGAAAAACAATTTAAATTTGAAATAATAAAAAAAGTATACTTAAAAGAACCAAAGAGTACGTAACAAGTAACAATGGGAGTCATTAAATATTTTACTTGGGATGTAAACTTATTTGGTTTAACCTTCGAGTGGTAGACACGGATGGTTGATGGACATGAATGGATGGTTGCTCAAAGTGTCATTGGATTTGTCCATCAGGAATTTCTTAGTAACAGCCGAGTCTGGATTTGTACCCGGTAGATAGCAATAAGCTAGCCTCCAATGAGACTTTAACATAACTGGCTGTGGCAGTACTATTAAATACACCTTTGCCTAACCACTCTTTCTTTTTCTTTCTTTCTTTCTTTACATGCACACCTCCAAAACACCAACCATGCAATTACACCTTTTTATCAGCAAAAAACCGGAAAAAAACTCGTACCGTTTTCAATCGGCACGGCGGCGAACCAATCAATATGTGTATCAATCAGTATACCGTGTATCAATCAGAACGGTGTATCAAACCGGACAGATGGATAGATAACGCAGTGATTAATGTATCTGACCGTAGTACAGTATTCGCAGGGAAAACAATAGCTTGGACTGTCCAGGGTGTAATGACTGCCCAGGGGAAATTGTAGCTGATGTATGTTTAGATTTTGAATAATGTTTCATTGAAAATTCTAATATTTATTTATTGCAGTACATGGAGGAATTACAGCTAATAAAACAAACAAAAAAGGAAATATTCATATTCAGAGAAATAGGTGATAAGTCCTTGAAAATGGGGGGTAAAATTTTGTGCACATTCAAGTCGAATTTGGGTAAAGTAGTATGTTATGGTTTTGTATCTCGATTAGTTTTAATTCAGAAACTAAAAGCTGTAAAATACGATTCGTTTAAATTATCTTCCTCAATCCTCATTTGCACAATATTTTTGATGATCAGCATCTACCTAGCTTGCATGTAGGGATTGGTTTCCAGTCTACAGGATGCAGCTGATTATTACTGAGCACCACGGATTTATATCAAGGGCAACGCTCCTACTGATATAAATTACAATTTTAGTATCATTTCGGTAATATTTATGACCCATAACCTAATAAAACACGCATGTGGTTTTACATAGACTCCTTTTTGTCGTTATTGTATTTACAATGGTATTGTACTTACATACCTATATTATGGTGGTAGCAGGTGTACATTTTTGTTACTTACTAACAACCCGTGCATGAAAAAAAGCAACAAATTGCCATAGCAAAAATAAAAGGAAGAGTGGCGACCCAAAAGAGCTGCAACTTTTTTCAGTTTTTTTTTTAAACAATCTGTGAGTACCAATGTAGGTGAAATACAAGTGCAAAACACCTCATAAAATACCACATTTGTAAGGGAACTGTATCGCAGGGTTATTTACATTTTTTATTCAGTCCCCAGTGCGACATAAGAATTGCGTTTTACGCAAGTTCCGACAAGCAAATTGTATATCTCGCCGTTCGATATAAAGTTTAGTCTGTGTAGCGTTAGTTACGGATCGTAGAAGAAAATGAGATATGCTGTGTTTTATTAAATGGAGAGGAGAGAGAATTTTTCATCTATTGTTGTCCTGAATCACAAAATCATGCTCATTGATGATGATGGTGAATACTGCTTGTTCTCTATATGACATTAGCCTTTTTATTTTTTTTCTATTATTTTGCCAAATAGTGCAGTTATAAAAAAACATACTAGTGTAGCAGTGTATGTTTTTTTATAACTGCACTATTTGGCAGTTTATTCATGGACGGGTGTCCATGAATAAACTGCTTTCACTCTCAATTTGTAAAATCCGGTAAGTGATATACAACTTTTTCGATTTACAAAATATGTATATCCATTGAGCACGGGCACGAAGCAAGGCCTATGCTTGTATAGTTTATTTTGTCAACACGGTATACTTCAGTGTAGACTTATACTAAACTTGAAATCCATCTTTTGTCAGTAATTCCAATCTTTTCCGCTATACTCTTCTGATTAATTATGTTGCGGGATCCAAAACAGTTAGATTGTTTCTCTGGGATTCGGTTGAGCTCCATTGTCTCTCCTTTTTTTTAGTGGTCGTCACTGTTCATTTTCGTTTTCAGGAATGACAGTGGTTTCGGAATAGTATGGCAGGCTAATCCCAATAAAAATAAAAAGTAATTTGTAATTGCAATGTCCATTTTGAGCATACCAAACCGACCCAAACGTTAACCCTCTCGATTCTACTCTACAATCTGGCATCCGATATAAAGTTTAGTCGGTGCCGATAAAGGGTCAACGCTAGGCTTGACCCTTTTCACGTTGATTGTACCGTGAGGCCCCGAATTGAGCCTGTAACAATTGTAAGGATAAATACTTAAATTTTGTTAGCTACGCAACGTGTATTGTGTGGACTGGATTGGGTCGTACGTTTTATAGTGAAGGTTATAGGGTTAAAGTGATAACGTATGGGTGATAGAGGTATAGGTGTTTTGTTGGCGCAGTGTTACTTTTTAAGGGATAAGGGTCATTCTTTGATTAAAGTAGACGAGGTTTTTTACGTTTCTGTCGAATTATTAGTCCTACCAAGGGGTGTCGAATATATAATACGGTTTATAGCATTTATTTTATAATACTGGGTTGTGGAGGTCAGATTAGCAATCGCTTCATGTAAAAACGTTTTTACAAAAAATATAACCGACTTAAAAAAAAAAACACTCAAAAGTGAAAAATAAACTTGAGAAGAAAAATCAGTTTCTGAAGTCGGTGACTTTTGTTTCTTTGATTTCATTTTTTTGTCACCGACTTCAGAAACTGATTTTTCTTCTCAAGTTTATTTTTCACTTTTGAGTGTTTTTTTTTTGAAGTCGGTTATATTTTTTGTAAAAACGTTTTTATTTTTCACTTTTTAGTGGTTCACATGTGCTTACCCCTTCACAACGTACCGGCGTGATGTTATGTTATGAACTGGTGTAAACAATAGACAGACAATATGAGATTTCAGCAATCCCAGTCCATTTGCTATCATTTATTGAGGAGTTCCGTTGCCTATCTCCAAAGTTCTTCATCAGATCTTCACAAAATAGTTTTTATAACCTTTTTAGTGAGTACAGGGCGTGATATTATGTTGTGTGATGGCGTAAACAATGCTTAGATATGCTATAACAACAATCGCGGTTAATCTGCTGTTATTTATTGAAGAGTTCCCCCGATTTCTACAAGATCCCATCATCAGATATTGAAATGGTGACAATGGGACCACACGGGAAGCACCAGCTTTCAAATGAAAAAAGAATCATAAAAATCAGTTCACCCAGTCGCAAGTTATGAGCGAACAAACATAAAAAAAAAAAAAAACAATACAGTCGAATTGATAACCTCCTCCTTTTTTTGAAGTCGGTTAAAAATACTGGTATTTGCCTAAATTCGGTAAAACTGGAACCGACCACTACATAGTTTTGAAAAGGTTAAACAGATATTGATGTATTTCAGTTTTATTAACGACATAGATACAGGAATGGAGAAGCGGTGGCCCAGTAGTGGCGGCCCCGACTTACGAACAGTAAGTCGTGGGCTCGAACCCAGACAGGCGCATTACTTTGTGTCATTGATTTCATCACCGCTGCTTCAAAACAGTGAAGGAAAAAATCGTGAGGAAACCGTTATGTCTTAGAACCAAAATTCGAAGACATGGTGTCTTCTACCAACCCACACTGGACCCGAGTGGTGGATTATAGCACATCCCTCTCCTGAGTCCGTGCAGTAGGAACATTATAGGCTGATGATGATGAGATACATGAAACTCATAAGATCCTCGTTTATCTTTCGTTGTTATATATAGTAATATCTCTAACCTAATCTTACTCAATAATTCCAGTCACTTACCAAAACCGTAATAAAATTAGGCTAGTACTGACTACTGACTCAGCAATGTGTGGATATAAGCTAAACGGTCCACCTAACAAAACCCTAATGTAATGAAGTCAACAACCCAATAATTTGAGGCTCTCCGTACGAAGCCTTGTAATTACCGGCCTTGTAATACTGTAATGTAAAGCCATTACAGTTTACAAATTATCTTCCATTAGTACTTATGTGGCAGGCTTAACACTTGGAATCAATATGTCTTAAATCGTGTAAGATTGTGTGTTTTACATCTATTTATCAGCAAACAAAGACCCCGCTGTCCCCTTCGTGTTATTCTGATATAACCTGCCCGAGTCGGATTACCATAAGTCATTAATTCGCAATAATTTACTATGTCTATTTAAAAGTACCGTGAAAGCTGATCCGAAGAGGTGCGAGAAAGATCACATGGAAGGAATTGGGTGACACCTTTGCCCAGCACAGGCTGCAAAAAAAAGTATGAAAATCCTTGTTGATATCTGTGTTTCCTGATAGTTATGACTTTTTTCCATTCGCTAGCATCACTGCTTCGTAGAAGGAGGCGACGGCGTCCCATTACTCCTCGCCCCGGACCATGGCTTGCACCAGGGCCGGAAGCGAGAGGTCGCCGCCGCTTATCGCCGCGAGAACACGGCGGGGCTCCGTCCAAGCGGGGCAGACCTCCACGGTGTGTTCCACCATGTTCTCCAGCCGATCCTCACAATGGCATTCGGGCGTTTCCTCCCGCCTGATTCGGTGCAGGTACAGTCTGCACAGCTATTAGGTATACATCAGGCACATTAGCTAATGAGTTTACACTTTACATGTGTGAAATAGTTATGCCACACAAACACTGAGTAAAGCAAGCGAGCTCTGTCTTTATTAGTGTGCGTGCGGTACATCAATAATACCATATACCAATATATAGTAATCATTCATTTGTCACTGAATCAGATATAATATTTCGCTAATGCAACTATAGCAATCTTGGCACAATAGTTAACACCTTTGGTTAACGAACGAGGAGTCGTAAGATCAAACCACGGGTGCTGCTTTTCTTTTTGTAATCATTATTTTGTTAAAACATTATTTAAAGTAGAATCTTTAACGATTCAATCCCGTTCATGGATGAGTTATGAAGTTTGCAACGTTTGAGAACTACGACACTCTCAGTCCATTTTATTTCGGCTGCTTATAAACTAACTACCGGCAATTTAAAAATAAAATTGTTTTCAAACACCTTCATTTATAAAAATTGCAGTCTTAGTGGTCAATCTACGATTATTTGCATTACTTAGTTTATTGATAACACAGAATTACTCTAGATATATTCGTTTGTAATTTATTTCTGTGGATCCAAACATGCATCATTAAACAACGTTAAAAAGGCAGAAATCGTTCTTTTGCATGAGCAAATCAGCAAACCTTATTTATTAGTGAAATTGCAAGGCGCTTAATGATATCGGTAAGTAACAGATACTATAACTTTTATGTTTACGTAGGAATTAATAAAATTAACGTAACTTTAGTGCATTAACATTGTTATAACAGCCCATTTTTGTTTGCTAATGTATATTTAAACCATATCTAAAAGTATTTTAACTTGTAGTGTATCTATGCATATGATTATTGAAAATAAATAATATTAATTTGGTGTATATAGAAGTGTGTATGTATTATAGTTTATATATGGTATATATAGTTACATATAAACCAAATTAATATTATTTCATCATTTAATAGATAGGTATACATTAAGTTAACCAAAGTGCATTAACCATTGTTATAATAGCCCATTTTGTTTGCTAATAGTTTAAGGTATATAATAGGTATATTTTTAAAAGTGTTTTATATAATTATTGTATATAAATAACATTAATTATATATACCTATATGAAAGCATAATTTTATTTTTTAAGTATACATAAATATTACTATTTACTGTAAAATAACTATTATCATAAGTATTTTAGTAGAAGTAGGTATTTTAAATACTGTTTTGTTTTATATTCACAGAGAAGAACCGAGCAATTATGGGTCTACCGATATGCGGATTCTGGAGACGTGGAAAATCTTCGACGTGGGCCAAAATCAAAAGCGAATTCATCAGCTCGACACCATGACATCGTGGCAAAGCACAAAGCTAGTTCATTCAGATTGCCAACACGCGTCACAGCTACAGCACACAATGTGTGCTTACAAACGGTGAGAAATCACCTGCGTTCTGCTGGTTCACGCTGCAGCAAGCCAGCGCGGAAGATTTTACTGTCCAGTACTCCAGTCCACTGCGCATCGACGACGCCGACTACAGTTCGCTAGGTCATAATTATTTTAAGTTTGATTGGAAGAAAAATGTGGTGATTGTTGAATAAGGATGGGCGTGAAATATTATGGAGAAAAGGTGGTGAAAGATAATTATAATGAATGTAATAACTAAATTAGTAGAATTTATTTTAAATATTAAACGATTGTGAACCTTATCGTTATATACATAATGTTCATGTTTGTGTGAACAAATGTAAAACTTAGCATTATTTTTATTTGTTACATAAACAACTTGCTGTATTCCTCTGTTTTAAACAACAATTCGTATTGTTTAAAGTCTGGTGAAGTGATGTTATTGTTACCTATGCAGATAGAAGTTGCCATAATTTCTTACTACCTACCTCTAACATGTTGATTCACTTCCCAGCTAATTTTACTTTCGATTCAATTTAGATACCACCCTACTTCAATAAATTATTTACGTCCATCCTTAAGCAACAAATAAATTGTCTAACTAATAAATAAAAATAAAACAAATTATTTTATTGTTTTTATTTAATTACCTTTCTACTTTTTTGTTTAAGTGATTTTATTGGTCACAAACTTAATTTTATAAAACAAAAAGTAAAAAAAGGTAAAATACAGAAAAACTGAACTCCTCAGTGGGGATCGAACTCACGACACCGAGCGTAGACTAATAACTATGTCAAGCGCTTACACCACTCTGCCACGGATGTTCTACTAGACGTATCTAAAATATTGGGTCATATTCCTTCACTGTGAGCCCGTTTCTTGAATTTTTACCCGTGTATGTTTAATACGTTTACCCACACAATATTAATAAAAGTTACCGATGAGTGCGTGATGTAAAGTCGGCCTGCGGTAGGCCAGTTTTGACTTATACGCACATAACGCACACTATTAGAAACATAGTTCACTCGTTTTACTTAGTGTGTGTGCGTATAACTATAACTTCACTCACACATTGCAAAATGTATACTTATTAAGTGTTTCGACTGTACCACCCGAAACAACCGTGTCCGGTGAGGACCTCCGCCAGACGGAAGGTGAGGGCGCCGTGGCGCCTCTCAAGTCACTCCTCAAAGAGGGGACTAACCGCCACTATCGTGGCGTGTCCGATAGTTATGACCTGGGAATCTTTTAATCACCAGTGCAAGGTGAACTGCGAATTTCGTTTTGCATTATTGTCGATCACATCATCGGTTACCCACACAAGTGAGACATCCTAAGGAAAGATTGTCACATAGAATGCGTTAACGACGTATTTTATGCCACTGATGACATGAAGTGACGAATTTTTCAGCCAGCAAAAGTTTAAGTATGCTGCCAGCCTCACAAAGAAGAAAAATTCGGTGGACCGAAGAGATAAAGATCAAACACAAACCTATCCCTTGCTTTAAAAAAATGCGGTTTCCTAACCACCACTTCGCAATTTACAATCTTACAACCCCTCATTATACAGCTCATACTAATTCGTCAACAGATTTGCATAGAAATGGCTTTTTTAAAGCCTTTCGAACAGTTTAATGTAGGAGTGTGGTGTTTCGTAATTTATATTGACACGCACGCGATCGCGTAGTGGACTAGCTAGACAGGGGTGGCGAACCTTTATGGATCAACGTGTCATTTTTTCTAAAGCAATGTTTATTGAGACCTTGCACGTGCCGTTCAATAATATTGCTTAATATAAGTATAGTCTTTATTGGCAAATAATAAAACTACAAATTTTCAACTAAAATCTCTTTATTTACTACCAAAGAGAAAAAACTTGACCTACATCGTAATAATGTTCTACGTGTAATTCAAATTACAGTAACATTAGTGTAACTTCTGTTGTTACTTTTAGAAGATTGCATGTTGAACTGGACTCCTCTACAAAACGGTTTCTATTCGAATCAGTTATTCCTCTCAGAAATTAATTACTCGTAGGCTGGTAATATGGTTAACATTCGGTGGTGTGCCTAAAAGATTGTTAAACGTGCCATCAATGGTTCGCCATCCCTGAGCTAGAGGATAATCAAAACTTCAGCTGTAGGTACTGTGATATCGCAGTTCGCGTTGCGGCGAGTTGATAGGGAATATGTAATTGGATGAACTTGTGTTTTGAAAGCTGTCAGGTGGTGGTTAATTACACTCAAGCTTTTTCCAAGTGCCCACCTAATATTTCAGGGAATTGCCAAGCGGATATCATCGATTACAAACGTAAGAAGCCATAGATTACTTAAAGCCATGACTCCTTCAGATTTTGAACGAAAAAGTGTATTAAGGTTGAACAAGCCAGTCATTCTTCCATACAAACGTAGTATGGTGATTACTCCTCTGTTTGACGGTGTAGGTTAAAAATTAAAAAAAATATCAACTGGTCTTATCATAATCTAGGTCTATATGGAAGCAGAATTGAAAATAAAAATGGTTTGGAAGTTATGAGCGTCGAAACTTTCATATTTTAGTACTAATTTTAACCATCTTTGGGCGTAAATAAGTAACGTATATAGTACGAAAATGAAAAAAGTGAAACCACACAGACATAGATAAATTAGTTATTAAAGAATTAAAATAATTTTATTTTGAACAGATACATTCAATGGATTTTTCATGGTAGGTATCCATACTACCAAAGGTCTGCATAGAAACAATCGCGCGCCCGTTTTAGTTGTGCACGTCTCTTTCGCTCCATGCATTTCGCTCGTGATGTCGGATGAAATAGCATGCATTTAGCCCAGCCCACCAACTAGTTCGTGCCGTTGGCTTGTTTACCCTTAAGCAATTTTGATACAGGTTAGCATTAGACCAGAGGTTTCAGAAGTATCCAAAGCCATAATCATTCTCGTGCCTTTATCCCAATTCATTTGGAGTCGTCGCATCATGTATACTTGTTGCACACTTCACTATTACTCGTCATCATATCAGACGTATCCAAAGTATAGTTATTAAAAAATGTTCATGAAATGAAAACTACTGGGCCAAACTATGTTAAATTTTTATGGAACCAAATGGCAACTTTTCCGCATCAAACTAAAGTAGAATCACGTAAATCAGATCATAAATCTCAGCGTAATCATCAGGGTACATACATACAAAAAAATACCAATTGAATTGAAAACCTGCTTTTTGAAGTCGGTTTAAAACGTTAAACATGAACGAGCCTGTTAACTAATTAAAATAATACTGAAGAAACTTTCGTACCAAGTCTACCCTTTTTACAGTACTGTAAACAGTCATGGCCGCCCGCCTCCGGTTCGCTGACCTCATTTCCCCGGCGATTCGTTTCTAATCCTTTCATTGGCTCTCATTATGCTCTTACCAGTATTATTGCTTTCAATAATGTTTTAAGAAGCGTTTTATGACCTCAATTGCTGCCTCGAGGACGTTTAGGAGTGAGCCCAAGATTTGAAACGGTAGGGGATTATTTGTTTGAAATAATCCCCTACCAAAATGTGTTTCATTCATTGTACTCATACGACTTTTCAAGAGCATACTGTATGTCACTACTCATTTAGTCCTATCGCATAGATTGTAGGTTTGATTTCCGCATCAATTAGCCATTTTTTTGTGAGCCTGTGCTGACCCACTGCTGGGCAAAGGCCTCTCCCAAATCCTTCCAAGATCTCTTTACCTGTGCCGCCTCAAACCAGCCCTCGTAGTACTATTCCAGATCGTCCCGCCACCTCTTTCTGGACCGGCTTCGGCGGCGCCGTCCGTCTTCTGGCAACCATCGTGAGGAGGCTTTTGCCCAGCGGTCATTCTGCATGCGGCTGACGAGACCCGCTCAATCCCATTTCAGCCTAGCAGCCTTCTTGTTAAGCTGTTGGTCCCGGCTGCCATTATATAGATCTTTGACAATCGTTACAGGTAGTCAGTGACCTGAAAGGCTGACAACCAGTCTTACCAAAGGGTATCGTATTACCCAGTATTAACCAGTTCACAACCCAGGTTGTGGAGGTTAGATAGGCAGTCGCTCCATGTAAAATACTGGTATTCAGCTGCATGCGGTTAGACTGGAAGTCGACCCCAACGTAGTCGGGAAAAGGCATGATAAAAAAAAGAAGGGTAGATGATGAGATTGACCTGAGAAAAGCACCAGAGTTTTCTATCGGTTCTTCTTCATAGGAAGCAACTCACGTCCACCTTTGCTTAACTTTTATGAGCTCACTAGCATTTGCCCACTGCTTCGCCCGCGTGGATGTCGGTTTAACTACAAAAATGACGATTTTCCATACAAACTTTCATCCCCGATTTAACTCCCTTAGGGGTTGAATTTCCAAAAAACCCCTTCTTAGTGCTCCCCTACATTATAATAGGAAGCCGTGTGCAAAATTTCACATTCCTAGCCCCAGTAGTTTCGGCTGTACGTTGATATGTCAGTCAGTCAGTTCTCCTTTTATATACCTATATAGAAAGAAGATGTAGGCTATGTGAAACAAACTATTTTGATTTTGAATGTTACTAAATTCAAAAAACAAATTACCTAATGGTAATGTAATCTGCACGGTCAGTCAATAAGTGCAGGTCAACGACATGTTATCGCTGGTTTATCTGCATTGTATAATGATATTATCATAATAATTATTAATGCAATTTTAAATCCAATCAATGCTGTCAACTCTATTTTGGTCCCACTACGCGACACGACGCTGATGTCATTATGATTTAATTTTTACCCGACTACGGCGAAGCCAAAAGGTGATTTTTTTTGTACATAGTTAAAATGAAAATAGAGATAGGCAGTGGCTGTATGTAAATTACTGGTATTCAGCTACAGCATGCTATACTTCTTTAAATATTGCTGTGAAGTCTAGCAACTGAGGCATTTCTTGATGAATGCATTAAATGGTTTATTTCAGTTTTGCATAGTTACAAAGCACAGTTATGGATGCTGTGGATGTGACCAGTACCATAGGGTAGTTGACAAAAAAAATCTAATTAGTCCGTCAGATAGATTCCCAAAAAATATTGAACACGTATTTTTTCTTTTTTCACATAAACAAAGAATGAAGACGATACAGTGCTTCGAAAAGTCGTGCGACGTCACAGTTTGGTCCATTTTTACTAGACTATGACGTCAAAAGCCCCTCTCCATGATCTTTAAAACAAGCTTTATTTTCAACAATTTATATTAATTTCATAAAACACAAAACACGTATCCAATATTTTTCGATAATCTAACTGACAGACTAAACAGAATCATATTTTTTTTTTGTCAGTCAACTACACTATTAACACTTGAAATTCAATTCCTACTACATCATTGTGCTTAAGGTGAATGCGACACTAGCTTGCGAAATTTTTACAACCCTCTCAGTTCATAAAGGTTCCTTGAGTGACTATTTGACGAATCAAAAGGCATTCAAGCATTATGAACTGAGAGGGTTGGATTGGTGATTTTAATTGCACATTATTACTCAGCAAAGTCACATTTGATACGGTCGCGAATTTTATTTTATTTAACATACAAACTAACACTGACTGGCAAATTGCAAAAAACGTAAGAAAACTCTAATTTCGCGGGCTACCTTGTCATATCAACCATCAAATAAGGAATTTACCACTTATTTAGCCGTTATGTATAACATTTAACTGTATTACGTAGCTATTATTTTCTTCCTGTCTTTTATCGGTACATTGTAAACTAGTGTCCGACTGAAACAGGATTTTCAGCCGAAACCGAAACCGTAACCGAACCTTCGGCCTTGGTCCCAGTTTCGGCCGAAACCGAAACCGAAACTTATTTAATTTTTTATAGTATGTTGAATCTATTATATTTTTACGCATTTATAGACAGTTAACACATGTAAAAAAATGCAACAATTAAAGTAGGTTAGCTATTTACTATATTTGTTTGTAATTTCCAAAAAAAACAAAACTAAGCACCTCGCGTACTAAAGGGAAAAAATGCGACATGCATGACTATACTGAAGATCATTCACGGTAATGCCCGCCTTCCACTGCGAGCGGAGCGGGGTCCGTACGGACTCCGTTTAACTCGCAACGGTTTTTTTCATAGAAGTGCTTCCACTGTGAATGAGAGGATCAAAAGAGTACAAAGAGTTACAAAAGTGGTCGCAGAGTTGAGCGGATTTCCAACGGACTCCGTATGGACTCAGTTCAACTCGAAACGCAAAATTTCATACAAATGCTTCCACTGCGAGCGAGTAAGTGGAACGGATTGAACGAGTTTAAATGGGTCCGCTGCGTCATGGCGTCGCTGGCGAGTTTTGAACGGACTCAGCTCACCTCTCTTCTTTTTTTCGTTATAATGGTAGAGTAGCAAGCATTTATTTATAGTATTTATATAATCCTCTTCACTGGAATCGTCAGACATCGTTATCGCAAAATTTACCGCTCGACTTGCTTCCTCTGTAGATCGCCTGGCACTGAGATATTTCTGCGCCTTATCGCTCATCGCCCCGCACCGCTGGCAATGGAAGGCAAACAACTCGCTCATCTGACCCCGCTCATTTCCCGCCTCACTCGCTCCGCAAAGCCCTCTCTGCCAGTGGAAGGCAAAATCTGAAACTCTTTCTTAGTGGAAGTGTACAACTATTTTTACTCCGGCCCGCTCAGATCATCAGCTCAGTTTAGTGGAAGGTGGGCATAATAGTTAAATCACCGGAGATAGTTGTGTATCGAAACTACGGGGCGGTTCAAATACGGGTACAAAATTTAATCCATCAACAATTACAAACAAATAATAGTAATCAAACATCACAGGTATCTTCACACATCTTTTAAGTGTTACATTAATTTCTACATAAATTAATATTGTATAAGTTCTAGGGAATAACTCAACAGAACCAAGTAAAATATCTAACGAATTCTTTTCTATACACACCTACTTACAACCTATTTATTTTCCACTGTAGCACAAGACCCTAATGAATGCCATAAAAATACATCATCATTTATCATAAGTAAAAACAAATACCTATTTTTTGCGCGAGAATAATCACATAACCTCAAATCATCACGATCGCGCTGGCTAGTGAACTCAACTGGCACTCGAAGTTAGCTGAATGATGAGCGACAATTCAAGTATACCTTGTTTCGGCGGGGCCGAAAGGTTCGGCCAATTATTGGCCGAAACCGAAACTATGGCCGAAACTAGATTTTTTGGCCGAAACTAGCCGAAACCGAAACCGAAACCGAACCTTCAGTCGGTCCTAATTGTAAACCCCTTCTTACTAGATGTTATCTCAAGTATCTATTTATTGTGCCAAATCCCACCTACCATACAAAACACCTCTATCGTATCAAGATTGGAGCTCCCTTTAATAAAATGGGTTAAGCAGCCCTGGGACTTAACCTAATTATAAGCAGACTGGCACATAAGAGCCTGAGCAGACGTGCTACTTTCAAGCATCGATTATTGTGCCACTTTCGAAAGTTTTTGAAAACTACAAGCATCAGAAATACAAGCAGAAGTACAAAACTGTTTATGTTCGTCACATCACCATCTCAGGTCCAGTTGAAAACCAGCGTCGTGCACTAGCTGCTCGGCAATTTGCTGAACTAGTCCTATTTGGCACAGCCGTGAGATGGACACTCCCTTTTTTCTTTTTAGTTTTTTTTTTAAATTTTATTGTTTGTTCTGTGCACTTATGGCATGTGCTAAATAAATATGTTTTCGTTCTTTCTTTAGAAGTCTACGATTTACTCATTTTTCTGTAGCTCTCCATGGTGTCGGCAGAAAATAATAAAAGATCTACCTATTATTTTCCCACTTCAGAGTCTCGTTCTACAGAGATGGCGTTGATCACCTCGATGGCTTAATGCAGATTGGTGATTGCAAATTTAATTCATCATCATCATTTCTCTGTCCTTATCCCAAGTTATTTAAGGTCAGCGTAACATTTCTTCTTCTTCCAAACTTCTCTCTTGTCAGCAGTCAACTCCTTTCTAGCCATAATATTATCTTTCACACAGTCCATCCATCGCTTTTCGTCTTCGTCTACTCTTATAGCTATCTACATTCATACTCAACATTTTCTTCATTCCTTCGAATCACACGTCCATACCACGACAATCGATTACCACACAACGTTTCATTCACAGATCTCAAACTTAATTATAAGTTCGACGCTAAAAGTAGCATGTCTGCTAACAACCTTATATTCACTTGGGGGATGGCTAAATTGTATCGTAGGGATGTCCATGCAAACACATGGACACTCGTATCCTAATGTTATGGCATACCTTTTGGCTTTATAAGGGGTATTCTGTTAATATTTATAGATTAGAACAGTCTTTGGGATTAGTTTGGTACTGTTATTGAGGTAGCTAAGACAATGTATGAGAGTGGACAAAGATAATATTATCTAATGAAAATGTTTGTGTTGTTTTTTTTTAATTAAGGTGTTATGCAGTGATGATAATTTGACTAAGCAGTGGTAAAAATTTAGTCAATGTCAGTGACGCTTGAGGGAAGCCTATGTCCAGCAGTGGATGTCGTCGGTTGAAGTGATGATGATGATGAATGGTTTGGCAAATCTTTAAGAGCTAGAGATACTTTAATTTTATTGTCAGATTTCACCACCTTACAAACCGATCAGACCTAGTTCCAGACACGGAACAATGACCGAAAAATCAGAGGTACGTGTCGTGGGTTCGAACTGGATACCTATTACTTCGCAGTCCGGTCACACCTCTAGCTTATCGCTGCCTTAAGTTAAACCTATCTTTTTCTTCTTAGCGTGTCGATGACAATTTAAATTGAGTCGGCCCAAAATTTGGCGACGATTTCGGCAATTTCAGTAGCCTCCATCAGCTCCTGTGATGTGCAAGTAACGGGACAGGCTGGACACGATATCAAGTGCCCCATAGTCTGTGGGGCAAGACCACATTCACACTCTAGGGCAGAGTCATCTATAAATCTCCACCTGGACAGGTTTCCGGAGTCTGTTTAGAGACTTCCAGGTCAGCCATGGCAACTCGTGTCCAGGTGGAAGATCTTCGGCAAGTGGCACAAATGGGTAAAACCTATTATATAACCTCATTGAAGCACTTTCATAATATATTTTGCTTTTACTTTGCTCTTGTATAGAAATCAAATTGGGTTTACAAAGTGCTGAGATGCAATATTGTAATATCCTTACTTTAACCGGAGATAGTGAAGTTTAATGTATTTTCTTAAGTGCATAAGGTATAACATTGTAAACAAATAGGAAATTGAATCAAAATGTCACTGTGAAGCAAGGAACTAGGCACTTTACGACAAACGTCTTCTTCGTAGCGAAGGAAATATTAATATTGAGAGAGTGTTTGGTTTTCCTTCTCATTTTAAGAAATCCTGTCTTCACATGGTCAACTAGTGATAGCAGAACACGTAGTTTAAAACGTGTATACTTTAATTTTGTAAATCCAAAAGTAAATGGAGTGAGTGCTGGCAATTTATTATTTAGATCAGAATAAAATCACTGTAATCAGTGTTTTTTTGCTTGGATTTCTTTGGTTAGACATACTGAACGCTGCATAATTTTTTTTCCATAAATTTTAATGGGACCTTATATGTATCAGTTGCTTAGGAGAAGATCATAGGTACGCTACACTCCGAAGTCTTATTTAAATAATTATCTGTAGATTGTAGACTAGGGACAGTAGTTATTGACCGCCATAATTGATTGTCCATAGAAACATCGTCATTCACTTTATTATTATATCCGCCAAGTCATTGTCGGCACAACAGACCAAAAAGATTTGTCCACTTGTCTGTGGGTGGTACCTAGTACAAGTTGATTATATGGATCGTTAACTTGGTGGTCAACTAACGAGCTGTGTCCATAGGTATTTGTTTAGGTAGGACCAATTGTTGATCTTACAATAATTATAGGGAGAATTCATAATCACCTACTTAGCAAATTCTACTGAAACATATTGACGAAATTGGTATGTCTTAGGACACTCTTTTAAGGTTTCACTGTTTATAATTAATTTCAAAGATGTTACAAGCACCGTGATCGCTTGCAACGGAAGATAACCCAGAGTATTCTTGGCATGTTCTAGAACCTAAATGTCAGAGACATGTTCCTTTCATCTACTAATATGCACTGGACTGACGTGGTGGATAACGGCCAACTCCCTCTCCAAGAGACGAGGATTGTGTGCCAGCAGTAACATTAGGACTGATATAATTATTCATCAGAAGTTATTGTTACAAAAACAACGAAGTCATTACATTGTACACATCCAAACTCCACAATACATATTAACTTAAAATAAAACACCTCGTCACCTTTCAAAAGCAAAAAAAGAAACGTCTGAAAGGTACAAAACACTCCACTATTTCATAGTGTTAAGTCAGCTTTAGGAAAATTATGACCGACATTCCCATTTAACCCTACAGCTGCGAACGGGCCACAAGTAAAACGGAAATTCCAAAGTGAGCTTTGATTTGCATGAAAGCTATATGGGGCACTTTTGACCGGCGTAGCGTAGTTTTCGTCCCTTTGACAAGTCAGCTCGCGTAGGGTTATTTGTGAGTGCTGTGTACTGCACAGGCGGTAAGAGGACGTTGGGAAAAAAGAAAGTTGAAAAATGAGATTTCTTTGAAGGGTATTGGAAAGTAGGAGCATTTTTGATGTTGCTCTGTCAATGTCAATTTGTGTTTGTTTAAGAAATTCAGTGTCTCGTCTGACGGTATGTAATAAAACATTATACCACAAACATGGAAACTATTATAGGAAACTCATACTTCGCCAGTATGTTTAAGTCCCATATAAAAGAGGGTAAGCTTATTTCTGTCAGAAATGAATACCATCTCCAACTTGCATCTGAGAATTTCCAGATAGATTAACCCATTACCACTATTCCCGCCCAGGGCTTCGAATCCAAACCCTCTTTTTCGGCAGTTGTCGTGTAAGTCAAAAAAGTTTAACTATGGCTAGAGCAATGAGGTAATTCTACAGACAGAGACAGAGTAGAAATCTGACTTTTTTGTTATACATCACCTTCCTGTTCTTGTCCTAAGTTACTTTCATTCTCCCCTGTCGACCGTCACGCTATCATTTACTCCTTTTTATTTCATACTAGCTTGTGCCACAACTTCACCCGCGTGAAGTTTGATAATTGTCTGACAGGATCATACTACCGGAATTAAAAGTTTCCTATGTGTTAATCCAGGTTATAAACTATCTCCGCCTTATTACAAAAGGTAGTTAAACCTGGTTTAACTTAGACCTGGTTTATCTCGCATGCTGTCACTTTCTTTTGAATATTATTGAAGTGAGACGTCATGCGAGATAAACCAAGTCTAAGTTAAACCAGGTTTAACTACGTTTTGTAATAAGGCGGTCTGTGTTCTAAATTTCATCCACATCCATTCAGAAGTTTTTGCGTGAAACAGTAACAAACATCAATCCATCCATACATCCTCACAAACTTTCGCCTTTATAATATTAGTGTGATATTAGGATTAGGAAGTAAGATGCCTCACACAATCTATCCATTGTATTCTTGGTCTTCCTTTCCCTCTCTATCCATTTTTTCATTCCATCGATTCCATTTTGGAACGGTGTTCATACAATATGTTATCAGCTGAAATCAGTAATTCTGCCTGTTAAGAATATTGCCATTGTAAATCGGGCTCAGTAGGCGACTCGGCCGCTGTAACTCGCTCGATCCGGTCGAGACAGGAATTTCACTGTTATTAATCTTTAAATGTACATATTTATACTCCTCGCCTGACTTCCAGCCCCCTTAATTATACCACCACGATATATAATTTGTAATTTCCTGTAGAAAAAAAATTACTCAACGCCTAGATAGCCCAAGGCTGCCTGTATAAAACTTGTTAGTAAGCCTCGTAAACTCCTTTATGTTTGCATGTAAGAACCCGGCTATTTATTGGAGCACACCACTGATTTCCCATTGGGGTACACTATTCATTGCCCGTTCCAGGAAGCCATTTTAGTTTTATTGTTGACGTGTACGCTATTCAATTGCTTTTTTTTATTAAACTGCGGTAGGGCATAAAAATAGTTGTTAGTTGGAAGGTGGGTATGGTAACGTTTTTACGGGTTTTTGGTGAAAACGTTTGTAGGTATGGCTTTTGAGTGAATACTAGGCTGTGAAAGCATGCGTTGCTTAAAGTAATCTTACAGCTTTGTTTTATACAAGGTTTAAGCGAACCCTTCACAAAGACGCCGACCAAACGTTTGTATAGCAAACTAAGTCATCATCATCATCGGCCTATAATGTTCCCACTGCAGGGACTCAGGCTTTCTCCCTAGGAGAGGGATGGCCTAAATCCACCACGCGAGCCACCAGTGCGGGTTGGTAGATGTCACATGTCTTAATTTTTTTTGGTTTTAAGCATCGAGATATAAGTACTAACGTACTAGAGAAGACACCGTAAATTCCTACTTTGTCCCGTTCAACTGTGGCGATCGCGCCGCACCGTCGCCGAAGAAAACGCGTAAGTGCCGTGATTTACATGGCGCATAAGACCGGAAACTGAACTAATTTACTACTTTTCTTTAACTTGTGGTAAATTAGTTACGGTTTAGACGAATTGTTATTATTTTAGCGCTGCAGCGAACTAAAGATTCAAATTACGAAATGGGACAATTCAGTTATTTGACGTAGCTTCTCTAGTACGTTAGTACTTATATCTCGATGGTTTTAAGTTTCTTCATGATGTTTTCCTTCAGTCCGGGTGCCACGGTACATTTTTTAATTTGATTACTATCAAGCTAGTTTTTCGTGAGTTAGCTTTATTTTGATGAGACGCCCAACATTTCTTGAACAAAAACTCTCGATTGTGGTAGCTAGCAGAGGTAGTAAGGATTAAATATTTCTGAGCGTTGGACCGGGATAACGTACCACATAATTTGTAGGACAATATGACTGTTAAATATAAACACAAACAAAGTAATAAAAAAAAAATCTGATGGTTAGTAATAATTTTTGATGACCTCGTTATCGATACATGTTGGAAGTGGAGGATGGCATCAAAAATGATTACTAACCAGCTGATTTTTGAAGTGAAAACTTCTTTAGCGGCGCTGAGCACTTTTTTTTGTATGGGTAAAAACTTTCAAACTCGCGTCAGGGTCACGTGATGCTGATCGAAAAAGCGTAAGATTTTTCGATCAGCATCACGTGACCCTGACGCGAGTTTGAAAGTTAATATTGAAGTTTTCACTTCTGCCGGCACTCCCGGAGTGCTACCTTTTTTTTGCCAGGAACAAGCTAATTAGAAACATGGGTAGTTTTTAGTCAGTTGAAGTCTGACACTCCCTCTTCCGCTCCGGCCAGAGCGGGAGGAGTCATTTGATGATTTCCCACCCTCCAAACAAAAAAGGTAATCTAAGTAATATTCATCTTTATAACATCGGTGTAGATAAAGAAAACACTGACACAATCTTGCCACGCTCCTCGGTCCACCATAAAAACTTCATCAAGCTTCTTTCATCCCAACTTCAGCCAAGGTACAAACTCTATAAGATTTCGTTCATCCAATGGGTAGTATAATTAATTTCGTGCCCCGCCCCCATAATTACGAGGCATTCGTCTTCATTAGAGGTCGTGGTGTCGTTCCATTAGTTTCTGAGTAAACAGTTGGTAGGTAATGTTGGTTACTGCTTTATAAACCATGGCTTGATGACTGTGTTTGTGTGTGTGCGCAGATGACAGATTATTTCATTATTTATTGATTAGCGGTGTTTAAATGAGCCAAGTTCCACTGACAAATTAATTTAGTTTCGTTAGTATGGGCTTATAATATATCTAAACTTGCCTCTGAGGCAGCCCATTAAGCTGTTGGCCCTGCACCTGATCTCTCTACGGTCATGGCGGATCCCCGCTAAGATTAGCCACCGTGACCGAAGACGGCCAGGAGGACTATACATACTAATTATTACTTACAATAATAAAGAGGTAGTTTCTAAGTTTAGATGAATGGGGAATCTTCGAAACTGATCTGTGAAAATATGTCACGAATGAAGACTATAATATGTGATTTAGTTTTGATTTTTCTCAATAGATGGCGCTGATCTATTACGTCACGTTTCTGGATCGCGGTGTTAAGATTATCCGCCGTTGAACGACCCTCGCGCGGTTCCGTAAAATAATCATACTTACCTGGCATAGGGAAAACCGTGATCAATTAGGCGGTTCCCCCAGGGCGAGGCCTTTCCATTGCACTGCGGTTAGGTTGACCCCTGCGATTATCCCTAATGTGGATAACTCGGATGCGTAATTTTTGATAGTGGGGACTGCGTACTTCAGAATTCATTTAAAGATCAAAGTGGCTCATCAGTCTTAAGTCAATTTCTCAGTTCCAGGAAATAATTTACCATAATGATGGTAATCATTTAATTTTGTCTTATTCATGGTAATCATTTGTTTTATTGACAACTTTTTCCAGAATTAAATTTAGAAAAGGGAAAGGTTTTGTATATAAACGATTAACTGGAGATAGAAACTATCACACAGATATGCTTTTATACTCAGCAGCTTGGGACCTCGGGCTGAGGAATAAGGATGTATGTATAGATAAACATAATTAAATTCGCATAGGCAGCCTGGATTACAATGAAAAGAGTCGGGATTTGCACCTGGGTGGGCAATAATCGCCTCTAATTTCAAGGGATTTTGTTAAATAACTGGTGAAAGCTTGATATAATCACACATTAAAAACCTTAGCTTTTCAGTGAATAATGACATCATGTTACGTGTATTAATAAAGACCCGTGGCAGTGAGTCAGATTAAATCGATTGTGGTTACTTGCGCGACTGCTGAGCTGGGCCCCGAGTCTGCTATTCAATATAAGTGTCAGAATGGTCAATCATCATCATCATCATTTCAGCCGAAAGACGTCCACTGCTGGACATAGGCCTCCCCTAAGTGTAATTTTTGCTTAGGGGGGGTTTGCCATAATCGCCACGCTTGGCAGGCGGGTTGGCGATCGCAGTACGGTCGATACAAAAAGCACAGAGAACGCTGCTGCCCATTCTCTGGTACATCCCTTAGTCGCCTCTTACGACACCCACGGGAAGATATGGGATGGTGCTATTCTTTGCGTCCGACACCATACGGAACCGACACCATACGGAACGGTCAATCATTGATCTCATAATTGTTGATTTTGACAAGTTTGGTGTTGTCAAAATCAACAATTATGAGATCAATGATTGACTATTCTGACACTATTGAATAGCAGACTCGGGCCCCTGGTCCCAGGTTCTATTCCCATTTTGGGCAGTGTGGTTTTTCGATCCCGAAATTCTCAAAAGTAGCCATGAATTTTGGATTTGCACCTTGTTGTTGACAATTTAGGCTCGCCCCCTATTGCATGGGACTTGAACATAAATGCCGAAATATTGATGGACTGCCTATCCTAATAATAGGGTATTTCACCAAAAAAATCTAATTAGTCCGTCTGATAGATTTTCAATAAATAATGGACACGTATTTTTTCTTTTTTCACGTAAACACGTAAGAAAAGTCGTGTCAAGTCGTGTGACGTCATAAGGATAGTACTTTTTTACCCACTAAGTGACGCCAAAAACCCCCACTCTTGATCTTTGACACATTTTATTTTCGTCAATTTTTATTATATTGATAAAACAAAAAACACGTATCCAATATTTTTCGATAATCTAACAGACGGACTAATTAGATTTTTTTGGTGAAATACCCTATTATGGAACAGGCTGATTTCCTGAACCCAAAATTGGTTGAAAACGAAACAAACCACTACCAAAGATGAAGAATACATAGAACTATATTCTGCAACTTTGTATCATAAGAGTTGCTTTGTAAGGCACCGGTAGTAAAGTATATTTCCGATATAACTGGCCGCGAGGGAAATTATCTAAGAAACGATGCCACGCTTTATGGTATCCGATGTCTGAGCCAATCAGGTACCTGGCGAGTTCTAGATTTTAAATTATATTTTTTGTATAGTAATGTAGAGGAAAGTTAGTCCAAGAATGTGGCGATTGGCATCAGAAAAGAGAGGCCTGTACCCAGCAGTGTGGATGATGATGATGATGATGAGGGGAAAGTTTTGGTCTAGCCAGTGGTTAGCCTAGAACGTTATTTATGCACCTGAGAGCTTAGTGACATTCCAAAGGGTGGTTGGTCATCATTTCAGCCAAAAGACGTCCACTGCTGGACATAGGCCTCCCCCAGGCGTCGCCATATTGACCGGTCCCGTGCGTCTCTCATCCAGCGGGTTCCTGCAACCTTGACCAGGTCATCGGTCCACCTAGTGGGAGGCCTTCCAACGCAACGTCTTCCGGTTCGCGGTGGTTGGTAATTGGTTGCAATCCTTGAAATGGGTGATACTACACTTAATTTGCAACCATTTTGATATGTTACTTGGGTATAATTTTGCAATATAAATCTTTAAACTGACATGGTCACTAGCAATATCATTAACACCTAAAACGGGATATTTACCATGTTCATCGTGATCATGATGATTGTAACAGCGCTGAAATATCGGGAGCTCGCAAGAAAAAGTAAACATAGTAAATATACCGTTTTCAGTGTTTATAATTTTGTAGTTTTGTCACTCTCCTGTAAAGTTGTTAATTTTTACGTGGTGCTAAAACTTCGGCGACGTTATTTCAATTCTGTGAAAGTCGCTTGTCTTTGCCCTCGGGTGGTTTTGGTTACAGTTTACTCAACACTTGATTACGCTGAAGAAAAACATGATAAGACTCTTCATCATATCAGCCGCTGAAGACTTGCTATCGGGCTTTACGCATAATTGAAGAATGCCACAACTACAAATCCTGCGTTTACTGCATTCGGTTCTACGTGATCTTCACTAGGTCTGAAATTACAAACACGCAATGATTATCAAAATTCTTTCTTTTTAAAGTGAATTTTCTGTATCACCAAAGGCTTTTCACAACATTGGAACAGTGATTACATTCTACCAAACATATGAAAACATTAATTAATCTGTCGACTTCAAAAAGCACTGCAACTCTTATTTTATTATTTCACTCGGCGACCAGCAATATTTCAGCGTATCTCTTTGCGAAATTATAAAATCCGTCCGTTACCTATAACAGAGTCACATGAATGATATTTTTGAAGCGCAAAGGCAACAAAGGGCTGCGAAACGAGCCGTATCTTATTTGAATAAGTCGCGGCATGAAAGCTTGCCGCGCTCACTATGAAACTGGCGAGCCATAGTGCATGGACGAACAGTAGTTACCCATTAAAATTACCCAAGAATTGTTTTGATTGAAATTGTACTCAGCGCTTCTCTTCCATGTTTATTATACGCACAGCCAAAGCGTTGAACTCTCTGTTAGCATTTGTGTTCCCCCACATTTAACTCGTCTGCCTTCAAAGCAAGAGTGAAGAGGCATCTTCTGGGCAGGCTTGTGCCATTATAAACCTCATCTACCTCTTTTCATCAGGCATGATCGAGGACTAGAATGGGTTCAATAAGTATCGGTTTTATCTTGAGGTCGAGCAGGGTTATTTAGGTGATAATCGAGAACACACTGGAAAGATCCTCAACACTCCGTTGGAAAGGAAGATCCTCTGACTAGACGAGTGTTGTATCTAGCGGTGAAGCTGTCCGCAGTTGTTATCGGATTTGTCCATCTATATCGTCTAACTCGCAAATAACTTCAAAAACACGATTTAGAATTTTGATGTCAGTTCTTCATTTGTGTCGTAGACGCCGCTGTAGTACTATTTCTACTATCTAGCTGTAATATTTACATAGGGTGTTATGGTTTTCGCATTCGGACCCTGTTCACGGCCTCGGCTGACGCGAGTCTTGCGACAAGTGATGCGCGCGCGAACTATATTCGTTCACGTCATCTATCGCTCCGCAAGTCACGTTGTGATGACTTGTGTGACATGTTCTGAATAATTTCTTTGACTTATTCTTCGCAGTCACTGTCGCTAGACGAATGTCGTTTGTAATTACTTATTTATTTATGTTGGATTACCAACGAGTTGCATGACAATTTATCTTATTCAAAAATCTAACTACTACAGAATACATGGTCCTGTAACGTAGTACACTCAATGAAAGGTAAGCTTAACACTTGCTTGCACTTCTGGCCAAGGTGGAAGAGTTTCCGCGACCCAGTTAGGATTTTTGCCAGGAGGATAACAACAGGCTTACTACCCGGTGTAATATCACTTAACCGATGATAATTAATTAGTAATTTGAAAGGACTTTTGACAATGATAAAAACTTTCAAAAAATAAAACCGACTTCAAAAAAAAAACACAAACAAGTGAAAAATAAACTTTAGAAGAAAAATCTGTTTCTGAAGTCGGTGACTTTTTTGTTTGTTTGATTTCATTTTTTTGCCACCGACTTCAGAAACTGATTTTTCTTCTAAAGTTTATTTTTCACTTTTTTGTTTTTTTTTGAAGTCGGTTTTATTTTTTGTTAAAAAGTTTTTATTTTTCACTTTTTAGTGGTTCACATGTTCATGGGTCAATGTGGACAATGTAGTTTTTTTTGAGTTTTGTTGATTTTTCAAAAACCGCTTGTCCGATTTCGATAAAAAAATTATGGGACCATTTCGGAAGTATAACCTTTCCAAAAAAAAAAGAATTTTTCAAATCGGTTAGCAAGTGACGGAGTTAATCCCGAACAAACATAAAAAAAATATATATATATAAACATCCGAATTGAGAACCTCCTTCTTTTTTTAGAAGTCGGTTAAAAAGAACAAAGGTTTTGATAATGATGTGACTGGTTCAGTTTATCATTAGCTTTGTCATTCGTTGAACCAGGTTGATAGATAGCTTGAAATCTTCTACAAATAAATGTGGCACATCTGGAATGATTTTTGGGTTTTCAAATATCATTCCAGATGAAAACCAAACCGGTATAACTCAAATGTAAAACGCATACTAGTGAGAGTTCGTAAAGTAATATTTTATACGCCTATCTCGGACTCGACTCTATGGCAAGTTCCAGTCGTATGTCGTGCGACATCTTTGTTTGACATCTCTCGGTTCGTTTCACTAAGGGAACCGCTCCATCAATGTCAAACTTTTCCCATGGATACGGCTTCCTACCTTTTTTTTTTTTTGGTGGGGGGAAAATCATCAAATGACCCCCCCCGTTTTTTTTTTTTGGTGGGTGGAAAATTATCAAATGACCCCGCCCGCTCTTGGGCAGAGCGAAGGGGAGTGTCAGACTTCTACTGACTAAAAACCGAACCCATGTTCCTTCTTTGCCCTTGTGCCGAGGCCACGTCATCTAGTACTAAAATCCGCCCGACGGGCGTCGGCCCTTGAGGGCCCCTCCTTGCTGACATCTCTTTGAGGCGCGCGTGGAACACGAACGTGCCGCCGACACGGTCTGTTGCCGTCATGACGACGGCCGGACGGCGAGCTAGCCCATTACTCACCGTCCACAGACCCGCGTCTACGGTGGCCGGAAGCCATCGCGTGGCCCCCGACGCCCGGAGCGCCTTCCGCGTCTTCCGCGGCGGCTGGGACGTTGAGAGGTTCTCTCCCTCTCTCGTTCCGCCACCTCCTTCGCTAGCATCACTGCTTCGCAGAAGGAGGCGACGGCGTCCCATTCCTCTTCGCCCCGGACCATGGCTTGCACCAGGGCCGGATGCGAGAGGTCGCCGCCGACGGCTTCCTACCTCAAAACAATGTAGGTGTTTGGTGGTAATTTAGTAATATTTCAAGCATAAAACAAGAAAAGTGGTGGTAATCCTGTAGTTCAAATATAACTGAACCTTGGTTAATGAGTGAATGATCCATATTAGAATTATGCCTGTATGTTTCCTTTCGTGTCTTAACGCGTGACGCACAGGACCTCGACTGGAATAAGGACCAGGACCAAGTATTGTTTTATTATCCCGCTCAGTTGAATTGACATAAACTAGTAAAAGGATTCAACGCCCTAAGTTCCGGTTGTCTTTTGTCGATCTTTGACAGTCGCTATAGGCATTCAGAAGTCCAAAAGTCTGACTACCAGTCTTACAAAGAGGTATCGTAATACCCAGTACCAACTTAGTTTCAGGATCGAAGATCAGATAGGCAGTCGCTCTATGTAAAATACTGGTATTCAGCTGCATCCGGTTTGGTTGAAAGCCAACCCAATCACAGGTGCGAAAAGGCTAGGGATGATGATAAAATATGTTTAAGCTATAATAGTCAGAAGGTTTTTAAAAACTTGCTCTACTCTTTCCCCCCAACTACGTAGGTTCAACAGTCGTTATTATGAATTTCATTTCACGCTGACCGGCCGTAGCCATGTTTTTACATCACTCTGTGCGAACCGCGCCGCCTAGGAACGAGTTACGAGAAAGCCTTTTGCCTCGTGTTTAATCGAATGTCAAAGGAAAATGACTTTCTTTGATACAACTCTGATACTAGAATGGATTGGTTTTCGTTTGAATTAGTTTTTTTTTGTTTTCATTTGATGTTACTTTGTTGATGGGGTGTTGTGTTTTCAGGCTGTGTTTTAGATTTATTAATGAATAAGTTTCTACAAAGAGAGTGGGCTTTACTGTATTCTCTTCGTCGTTACTCTTTTGACAAGAAAATTTGGAAGTCCAGTGTTATTAAAAATATCTCTCCTTGTGTCACGACTCTTGTGATAGCGCAAACCTCGTATCTAGGTTCTGGCCGCCTCATTTAAGTTTTTCACCTCTTCTTCTCGTGTCGATTCTACTTCCACATTGTACAGTTTGGGCCCAGTAGTCACGTTTATTGCAGTGGCAGAGGCGCTGTTCAGGTTCAGATTTTCACTGACACGCTAAGATGAAAAAGAGGTCTCAATTCATTATCATGCTGTTTTATCAGCATGAACCAGATAACAGTTGCTTATGTATCGTAATAATCACTATTAGGTACTTCACTACTCACTATACATATAGGAGAGAATGCCTTGTGGCATTAAGTCCGCCTATGTACCACGTTTGTGCATATAGTATAAAACAAAGTGGCTTCCCGCTGTCTGTCCCTATGTTTGCTTAGATATTTAAATCTACGCAACGGATTTTGATACGGGTTTTTAATAGATACTTAGAGTGATTCAAGAGGAAGGTTTTAATATATTTTTCCACCCGTGCGCAGCCGGGGCGGGTCACTAGTATAATATAAACCAATCAGCTCATTTTATCAATGTATGTCGGAGTTACACCGCACATACTTTGTAAAGAACAAAATCAAAACCTTTTACCATGTGTCATAAACACTGAAAGAACCTGTAACCTTTTATCCTGGAATTCGAATCATGGTACCACTGGCCTCTAGCTCTATTGAAACTATGCAATAAGCTGGCTCACTGGCAAAAACTAAACCGATGGGAGAGTTTAATGTGCTTAACTTTCACCAAACTTTTAAAATTAACATTCCCATAGCGCATTCAACCCATAGTTTACTAGCTATAAACGCAAAACTCCATACAATCCATTACTTCGTGTTGCCACAAAACAATTATTTACACGGTAACGACTTACAATTTTAAATTAAACTGACTCGTTCGCAATAAGCGCGCCGGTTTCCATTCTAAGTTTAGTTTACAGGGTTAGGGTGATGTCATATTTGGAACGAGATTTTATTTCTAGCTTTTTATTTATTGTGGCATTTGAAAATACACTCGAGAGCAATGAATCCGGGTCACTTAAAGAATGTTAAAAATCTCGGAAACTAAAAATGATAGGTTAATGCAATAAATTGTATTTAATAGACAATGTAATACTCCTTAAATGAAAGTAAAAAAAATATGAGTCACCATACATTTTATTAACACAAAATTACATAAAGAAAAAAACTGCTGATCTCTCCTTAAAACAAAAATAGGAAACATGAAATTTTTGAACTTTATTACGATTTTCTTGAATTTTAATACTTCGTATTGCCTCCTCGTGCTTCCATTACTGCGTTTACGCGGTTTGGCATGCTGTACACCAAGTTCCTTATACGATTTTGGGAAATATTCTCCCATTCCTCTGTGAGAGCAATTTTGAGCTCACGAAGCGTGATTGGGGGAGGGTTTCGTTGTTTTACGCATCTGCCTAGCTCGTCCCAAGCATGCTCGATCGGGTTGATATCCGGGCTGCGCGCTGGCCACTCCATACGAGTAATGTTCATCTCTTGAAGGTAGTCATTCACAATCCTACCTGTATGAGGTCGGGCATTGTCATGCATAAATATAGCATCCTCACCTAAATTGACCATAAATGGAACAACGTGATCATTGAGGATTTCTTCCACATATCTCTCGCTAGTTAAAGAGCCGTTTTCTATGATCACCAGCTCTGTGCGACTTTCAGAAGAAATTCCGGCCCACACAAGTACAGACCCACCACCGTAGGCTACTTTTTCTTCGATGCATGCTTGCTTGAATCTTTCCCCTGGTCTTCGATACACTCTGTGTCTTCCATCGTGCTTGTAGAGCATAAATTTTGATTCGTCGGAGAACATAACTTTTGACCAATCTTCAATACTCCAATTTACGTGGCTCTGGGCATATCTTAGTCTTGAAATACGATGCCCACGCTCCAGTTTAGGGCCGTTTGCAGGTCTAAGGGGTTTTAAGTTAGATTCAGCAAGCCGACGTCTTACTGTCCATGCACTTGGGTTACTTCCTCCGAGGCGTCGAAACTGATTTGTGAGTTCAGTTCCTGTGAGAAAGCGATTTCGAAGCATGGTGTTCACCAAGTATCGGTCTTCTCGTGCTGTGGTACACCTGGTTCTGCCCGTTCCTGGTCTGCGTAGGTTAGAACCAGTTTCTTCGTAACGTCGGAGAACTCTTTGTACTGTTGACAGCGACACACCGACAGTCCTGGCTGTATCGCGCTGACTCCGGCCGGTTTCCAGCATTGTAAGTATTCTGGTGCATTCTTCAGGCGTAAGCGACATAATTTCAGCTTGAATAATGAATATAGAGCACTATCAACATGGTTTATGTACCCACATAAATGACAGCTGTAATTACGTAGTTCCATCTTCGAAAGTGGCCCTTTTTCAAATTTGATTTTTTTATGATATAACTTTACAATAACTAAGAAGTTTTAATACCTTTATTTAAGGAGTATTACATTGTCTATTAAATACAATTTATTGCATTAATCTATCATTTTTAGTTTCCGAGATTTTTAACATTCTTTAAGTGACCCGGATTCATTGCTCTCGAGTGTAGTCGAAAGAATTATTGTGAGGTGTAAAAACTTAAAAGATTGATAATAAAGGTTGATAACGGATCTGACTTTCCCGTGCTCGCCACAAGCTCGTCACTTGTGAAAGTTTTTTTTTGCTTAACGTGTCACAACCACAAGTCATCATCACCAATCTCTTGCCTTTATCCCAATTCATTTGGGGTCGGCTTAGTATATCTTCTTTTTTCATACTACTCTATTACTCGTGCTTGCGACCACTAGACCAACGAGGCAGTCAGGCGTGAGGTTCTGGGTTTAATTCCCGGGTCGGCCAAAAAGTGCTATTGGGTTTTTCATTACATATTTCCCAGTAGTAGCCCGGAGTTTGGAAGTTGGTGGTATAATACCCCCGTGCCTCGGAAAGCACGTTAAGCCGTTGGTCCTGCGCCTGATCTCTCTCCGGTCGTGTCGGATTGCCGTCCCATCGGACTATGAGAGAAAAGGGACAGAGAGTGCACTTGTGCCTGCGCACACACTTGTGCACTATAATATCTCCCGCGCAGTTGGCTAATCTCTGCTGGGATTGGCCGCCGTAGCCGAAAAACGGTCAGGAGGACTATTATTATTATTACTCGTAAACTCATCTGACACCTCCTTTCTTGCCTTATCATTATCACGGTACAAAAATCGTTTCTTTGGTCTTCCCCTCTTCAAAGGGAAAAGCTTAAAGTGACTCAAATAGGTAAATAAAGTGAAATTTTGAAATTACCATTAAAAATCAAAGAGGTATTATCGTAGCAACAGGCGTAGGCAGGCATTGGAAAAGTTATTCATGTGTAGTTATATGGTTTTTGTGTTTTGGTTCATAGAAATTTCCACAAATAATCAGAACAGTTTGTCAGCAGTAATCTTTTGTCGTGTGACCAAAATCTAAAATTAAAAAGTATGTTCAAAAAAAATTTTTTTTTTTTTTTATTAGCCTACTTTGTGTCCCACTGCTGAGCAAAGCCCTCCCCTTTCTCTTTCCATACATCTCTATCAAAAAAATTACAAAACAAAAATAATCTTTGAATTAAAAGTCTCTACTTTGGATTCAAACACAGATTACCACAACTAACAAATGATGACACTTAACAAAATTACTAATTACAAGTTTGTTCTCCAGTGTGCCGACGCCCTAAACAATGTAATTGATCGCCGGCTGTGCGCGTTTACGACAAAGTCTTAAATTAACATAATAATTTGGTTACACTCTGTATTATTGGTGGCTTTGTATACGAAAATGTTAGCTTAGAATCCAGGTGGAAAAGTATCGCCCGTCGGGGCTGCGGGTTGTTCGAAAGAGATACCGGATGTTACCGGCGGCGAGTGCTGTGGATGCGGGGGCGTGCGGCGGCGCGTGACGTGGCGATGGGTGCGCGGGGCTCCGGGTCGCGGGGCGGCGGTTGCGCGTTGCGGCGTGCATTCGTGGTTCCGTGATTCGGGGTCTCGCGCATTCGTTGTTGCGGTGTGCGTCGCTGCGTGCTTTCGTGCTCGCAGTGTTCGTTGTTGGGGGCATTCGGTGGCGTGTGGTTCGGCGTAGTGGCTTTCGGAATGACGTATTGCACTCGTAGTTTAGTTCGTTTTTTTTTCTGACTTTCAAAAGTGCCTGTAATGGCTTAATTGAAATAAATGCTTTGAGTTTGAGTTGAGTTTGATACCTCGGCCTCGACACAAAGGGCTAAGAAGGTAAATGGTCGGTTTTGGTCAGCAGAAGTCTGACACTCCCAACCACTCTGCCTAGTGCGGGAGGAGTCATTTGATGATTTGGCACACTCAAAAAAAAAGGTGGAAAGGTATAGTGATGTTAGGACTTTTTAGGTCTTGAATGGTTCAAGTTATCTAAAAGTAAAAGACGCAGTTACTATTATGAAAGGTCTATTTTACGCTTTTTAATGCAATTCATATTATAATCTGCTATAGTGGGTATTTTAGACCCTCTGGGTAGCCTACCAGGGCACTAGAGCAGGTAATTAAAGAATAGTCTTTGGAAATGAGCCTATAAGAAAAAACTGGCCAAGTGCGAGTCGGACTCGCACATGAAGGATTCCGTACCAAAACGGTATGCTTTAATAATTTATACAATTTCTTCTACGGGCCAATGAAACTTGACCTCTAGATTGTATAGGCGCTCATACGATTCAGGGACCAAATTATATTGGTTAACTGCTGTTTCCATCTGTTGTTTCCATCCAAGTTCAAAATGATTTTCCTAGAAAGTCCTTATAAAGTTCTACTTTTCAGATTTTTTTCATATTTTCTAAACTTATGGTTCAAAAGTTAGAGGGGGGGGGGACGCATTGTTTTTTACTTTTGGAGCAATTATTTCCGAAATTATTGACATTATCAAAAAATAATTTTAGTAAACCCCTATTCATTTTTAAATACCTTTCCAACAATATATCACACGTTAGGGTTGAAATTAAAAAAAAAATCACTTCCCACTTTACATATAGGGGGGCTATCCTAATAAAACATTTTTTTCCAATTTTTATTTTACCACTTTGTCGGCGTGATTGATACACATATTGGTACCAAATTTCAGCTTTCTAGTGCTAACGGTCACATAGATTAAGCGAGGACGGACGGACGGACAGACAGACATGGCGAAACTATAAGGGTTCCTAGTTGACTACGGAACCCTAAAAACTAGCCATCACAGATGTTACGTGTAGGGACCAGACAGAGAATTAGACAATAGTGTACAAAAACCATGACATGACAGCATGACAAAACCAGATCAATAAAATGCTGCTTTTCGCACTTACCTTGTAAACCACAAGATGACATTACGCACTGCTCTTTATTTCTCGTTTCGACCGCAGATAAAAGTTTTTATGCATACATATTCGGCACACGAATAATAGCCAATTTAGATATTTTCAATCCTTATTTATGATTCCACCTTTTGCAGGATTAAAAGGGTACCTACCAATACCGAATTAAGCTTCAAACCGACCATGTACTTAGGTAGAGAGTTTTAGGTGTCACGATACGACTTGTCTTGTCCAACGTAAGCAAAAGGTCAATAAGATATGATCAATTATTTATAAATATGTATAACATATTCTAATTAATAATTATGGTTTAGTATTATATAATAAAAATATTACTGCACGACTGGCGATTAATCGAAAACAAAAATAAATCTTTCGAAAATTCCTATGGAAAGTCTTAACAAAATAAATTTAATATTTGTTCTTAGCTTTTGTTGAAATGACATGAAAAATATGACAGTATCAACATTAAACCCCATTGAGCAAAATTTCATGTTCATGCTATTCACCGTTGACGAGATTTCTTGTGAAGAGGCGACCTACCAACATAAGTCTGGTTTGAAGACCCTCAGTTTTCTGTGGAGGGTGAGGACCTTTTATCCAATTCTTCATACCTAAATAGCACACTACGTGTTGATTTGATCACCTGATATATAGATACCAACAGTGGAGAGAGGTAGGTCATTGGTTCGAGTTGAACTAATAACGAGCGATGCTCTGAATAACATAATGTCGTAGATAATAAAGGTCTTTCACATTACGTATAGTAACGCACGTGTTACGAATGTTAAGATACTTTACAACGGCGTCATTTATTGCCGTTTACGTTTTACAGTTTTTTTTCAATATTTCTAATATTGCTACAATGTAACAAAAACCAATCCAAGACTTCAAACCCCAAACACCTACGTTTTACAACCACACGAATACTGCCGTCTCTTTCTCGCACTTCCATAAATTCCCGTGTAATGTAGTGTCAGGGCTTGTTAACGAGATTTACACGAAACGTCACAGTGACAGGAGACATTATCGTGGACTACGGGCGTCTTATTTACGTGTAGTGTGAAACGACCTTAGTGTTTGGTCACGAACTATACGATCAGACGATACGCGTGTGCTATCTTCTACTTCTTCGTGTCTATATTTTACTGATTGGCTGGTTAGTACAGTAGAGACTGCTGAGCATAAGGTCCTAGGTTGAATTCCCGGGTCGGGTAGTGTTTTTGGATTATTCTCATCAGGAAATCTCAGTAGCAGTCACTGCGTTTGGATTTGAACCCGGTTAATGGCAAAAGGCTCGCTCTTTATTATATGATACTTGGTATTGCGAAACATGGGATGTTCACCTCTACCCTGGGGATTACAGCCTAAATTCGCGATGACTTGTAGTAATAGCGACTATGGGCAAAGCTAATGGAAGAAATTGCTTAGATAATTGAGAAGAGAGACTTGCTATGGTACTCACGCGACAGAAAAAAGCAACATAGACACTTCATGGTTGATCCAAGTTGCGTCACAAATGACATCGCATGTAGTGTCGCAGATCACTTCACAAGTCGTGACGCAAGTAGCATCGCCTGAGGTCGCAAAAGGGCGTTAGATTCACGCGCGACTTTATCGAGCAGAGCGGTTATTTACGTGTAGTGTGAAACGTCCTTACATTGACAGGCGTGATTTGTGTACTGTATTTGTTATGCGGCTTGGGTGTTTTTCTTGTAGTCTACGCGAAAAACAAGGGAGGAGGGAGTTCAATTTTTTTTTGCGCAGTTCGAGTTTGTTTACTCATCCACCACGTATGATTTGGGGTCAGATAAATCTGCTAAGCCTTTACCCAGCAATGTTGGGGTCGGCTTCCAGTCTAACCGGATGCAGCTGAATATCAGTATTTTACATGGAGCGACTGCCTATCTGACCTCCACAACCCAGTTAATACTGGTTAATACGATATCTTTGGTAAGACTGGTTGTCAGACTTTCAGGTCAGTGACTACCTGTAATGACTGCCAAAGATCTACATTATGGAGGCGGGGCCAACAGCTGTTTTCCGAGGCACGGAGAAATCTCGGTATGTTATGGATGGACCATCACCCATCTGCAGACCAACCTAGGTAAGCGCGGCTTTAGGCGACGATAAACGCCAGAGGCCTTGAGCGAAACGCCACACACATTTATGTCTTTTCCTCTAAAATCACATCAAAATTGAAAATTCCAAAACACTATGATGCTAGTAAATAACCTGTAGTATTTTTAAAATCACATGATTTTAGAGTAAAAGAAATAAATGTGTGTGGCGCTTCGCTCAAGGTCGCTGGCGTTTATCGTCGCCTTAACCTAAAGATCGAAACGAGTGGCAGTTATTCGTTACCTGGTTGTATTATCTTCACTTCAATTATCCATCACCATTTAATTTTTTGGGTTTTCAACCTACTTTATTATGCGTATAGCTATTATTTGATATAGCTTAAACAATAATGTGCTAGCTACGGGAAGTTCTCATTTCAGACACACTCTTTCATATCTGCAGCTTAGACAATAGTCTTCCGCAATTTGTCAAGAATTACAATTACAGATGTTATAGATTTTCGGCCGATTCCTATGAAAGGCCGGTCCCAAGCCACATTGTCTTAGCATTCCTTTGATGCCTATCGTTTAATATTTTGCCGTGGATCGACAAATAAAGGGAGATGTGCTAACCGCGATTATAATTGCGACCTACCGAAAGCTATTGCATATTTCAAAATCTCTGCAGATGAAATCGGTTGTCATAGTTTGATTTTTAGCTGAATATTTTTATCTATTTGTTTGACTTCAAAGTTAGTTTTTAAACTATACCTATGGCCGGGATAGCATATGCTTCATCATCATCAGCCTATAATGTGCCCACTGCAGGGACTCAGGCCTCCTCTCTAAGAGAAGGATGGGCTATAATCCACCACGCGGGCCCAGTGCGGATTGGTAGATGTCGCATATCTTCGAATTTTTGGATCTAAGATATGCCGGTTTCCTCACGATGTTTTCCTTCGCCGTTTTGAGAGCAGTGGTGATGAAATAAATTACACAAAGTAATGCGCCTGCCTGGGTTCGAACCCACGACCAACTGATCGTAAGTCGGGGCCGCCACCACTGGGCCACCACTGCTCTCCCATAGCATTATGCTTGTAATACTGAAAGTCGTTATCACCATCATCATACTTACTCAATGTATTTGGGGTTGGAACACCAGCTGGTTCTTCCATACTTACAAATACAAAATAGTTTATTGTGCCAATTAGGATTGTTTGGAGCCCCCATTTAGGCAAACAATGCCTGTATTAGAAGGCTATATTACCTACTCATCATTTCAGCAGTCTCCTTCTTTCTATAGTTGCTGTCAGTTATGATGGCAATGGCGGTCATTTAATTATTTATTAAAGTTCTTAACTTTGAAATCCAAAAATAAGCCTGTTCATGTCTTGAATCGTCATCCATCGATCTTCAACATTTGTTTGAAGAAATATTTGGGAAAGGGCAATGACCGCTATTGCGATCTTAATTGGCAACAATATAGCCACATCATCCTTCACACAGTCCATCCATTGTTTCTTTGGTCTGCAAGTAATGATTATAAAACTAACAATTGACGTGTCAAAACGACAGTGATGCTCAAATGCTGGTAGTTTATTAGAAAATAAATGCAATGTTTTCAATAGTTTTCGACTTCATCTAAAAACTGATCTGTTAATCTTCATAAGAGCACAAGGAGCCAACTATCTCCCTCAATATAAAAATATCACTTTCTTGTCCTTGTTTGATTTTCCACAACAAACACAATTAAGTCTGTTTCTATAGAATCATATCTGCTATATTTCTATGAGCGAAGTTATTCACGCTGCTGATAGATCCATTGTTTCGGCAAGAATTGTGATTTTTCTGAAGCAACACAAAAGAATATCGTTACATTGTCTCAGGGACATCATTATCGGTGATATTTCTTATGTTTTGTATTAGAAATACCTTTGTTATTGTATTGGGTAGATAATATTTACCTAATAGGGTAATAGGGGTAGCAGGGATAAAATAAATGTTGGTTTGATGATTCTCAAAAGTGTTTGTACCAGTTGGTTTTTTTTTGTTAAATCTGATGGTAATTATCTAAATTATTTGAAAAAATATTTGTCCTACAAAATGTATGGTTTGATCAAAGAGTCCCCTTCCTTCCTTCCAATATGTGTCGATAACGAAGTCATGTATAATGTAATGGCACACGCTGGCACAGGACCGTGGAGAATGGCACAAGAAAAGGGAGGCCTACCTATACCGAGCAGTGGGTGAATTCAGGCTGTGAATGATGACGATAATGATAATGTAAAATCAAAACGGTGAAGGAAAACATCGTGAGGAAACCGGCATGTCTTAGAACCAAAAATTCGAAGACATGTGACATCTACCAATCCGCACTGGACCCGCGTGGTAGATTATAGCCCATTCCCTCTCAAAAAGAGAGGAGGCCTGTGTCCCAGCAGTGGGAACATTAATAGGCTGATGATGATGAAAATCATTTCACAGCGATTATAGAATCGCTGTGAAATGATTTTCATCATCATCAGCCAAAAGTTTCTATATAGATAGAAACTTTTCAGCAAACCCTGTACTAGTCACTTTAAACAAGAGTATAGACAACCAAGTTTTTCTTTGATTGTGTTTGGCCTAAAATTGTGACAACCAGTCTTACCAAGGGATATCGCATTACCCAGTACTAAATAAGTTGTGGAAGTCAGATAGGCAGTCGCTCGCTGGTATGAAGATAATTATAATATAAGTATACGTATCGGTCTGCGTCCTGCCGAGCACCCAAACAAGGGTTATAAAAGCCCAAATGATATTATAACCCCAAAAAAGTATAACATAACTTGTCGATGTTTTCATTCAATCTGAACTAAATTATTGAACTCTATTGATTTAATATGAAAACGATAACATTCTTACAGAGAGAAGAGGTTTGATAGCCAAATATTATGTTTGGCAAGTTGGTGTGAGTTCAGTTGCCGCTCGACGGATTGCTCTACATTATCGACCATCTTTTGTTTTAGGGGCTGGCTAAACATCGCATCGTGAGGAAACCGGCATGTCTTAGAACCAAAAATGTCGAAGACATGACGTGACATCTGCCAACCCGCCCTGGGCCTGCGTGGTGGATTATAGCTCATCCCTCCAGGAGGCCTGAGTCCCTTCAGTGGGAACATAATAGGCTGATGATGATGATGGCTATGGACCGCATTTCTGAAATATGTTGTCAAAAGGTGCCACATTAGACTTGTAGTCGTAATGGAGCTTACCTATACACCAATAGTGAACATACTGTACACGAACGAAAGTTGCCGACATACATACATATATAAAGCCACGCCTTTTTCCCATGGTGTAGGCAGAAACTACAGAACGCCACCTGCAACGATCCTTACATACTCCTTTTGCCTCGTCCACGTTCATACTCATCATCTGGTCATACATGCACGCCGGTTGCGAGGACTACGCACTTGTCCTTTCTGAATAACCTTACCAATAAGGCCCAGCGTTGTCGACATGTCCGGTGTTCGATTCCCAAGTCGGGTAAAGTGTTTCTAGGTTTCCGTAAAGAGTTTCTCAGTAGCAAGAAGTTATAGAGGTCAATCTCACGTGCTTTCCGAAGCATGGGTGTGTGAACCCCGGTACCTCGGAAAACCCATTGGCCCTGAGCCCGCTCTTTTCCCAGTTGGGTCGAATTCCTGAGTGAGTTAGATCAGGGAGAGTCCCCCGGGAATGGCGGTTTGATTCCAGACCAACTTGACTTGACTTAATGTCCTATGTCCCCTAGATGGGGCAGAGGGCGTCGATAGATATCCTCCATCGCGATCGGTCTTGAGCTTCACGTTTCATCTCACTCCACGTCATTCCGATGTTCGCCACTTCTGCCAACACGGTGCGACGCCAGGTTTGACGAGGACGGCTACGCTTTTTTTTCCCTTGGGGATTCCAGTCCAAAGCTTGTTTGGGTATGTGTTCGGGGTCCCTTCGGAGCGTGTGGCCAATCCATCTCCACTTGCGACGCTTGATCTGGAGGTCGATCGGGCTCTCGTGGCATTTATCCAAGAGTTCTAGGTTGGAGATGATCTCGGGCCAGTAAATACCGAGAATACGACGAAGACAGCGGTTAACGAAGACTTGAATTTGACGTGAGATGACCTTCGCTACCTTCCACGTCTAGCACCCATAAAGCAGTACGGATTTTACATTGGACTCGAATATCTTAAGTTTGATCCTTCGGGTCAGTTTCCGCGACTGCCAAACAGGTCTCAGCTGCGCGAAAGTAGCTCGGGCTTTTCCAGCCCAAGCTTCGCGTGAATGTACTTGCAGATCCCCGGCACATGGTAGTAGTCCGACATAACCCTCCGCTCGCTCCAGACGGAAGTTATTGATGTGGATATTCCAACACAAAAAAAAACAAATGCAGAGAGATTGCTTGTCTTCGCTGAGATATTGTGATTTGCCGTCTTCAGAAAACGGTCAGGGACTATTAAGAAAGTCATAAAAAAGCGAAGAGGTCGAAAGCAAATATTATGTTTTAGTTAGTGTGAGTCCCACAGATTGCTTAACACTGGTTTATTTTAATGATCGGTCCACTACTTTGCTTTATGTTTGGCTTTGGCAAGTTTCTAAATGCAGCACGGTCTATCTGTCAATCAAATAGCCCGTGCATAGTATCGTTAATCTTCATGGTATTCTATCTAGGCCTCAAATGTTAACTAAAATCTTTTTGAACTTACTGCCTAAATCATTCTGTTATTACAAAGTTCTTAACTTGTTTGACCGTATACCAAGTATAATTCTACGAAAAACATAATAAACAGCCAACCCTAAAGTATAATATCTCTAGGGCTGACACGTAACGATATCATAAAATAATTTATTGCTCTCTTTGATCGACGATCGAATTCGCATTCAACAGCGATAACGGAATAGGTACGTTCAAAGTGAGATTTAACAATAGATTAAATTTTAGCGATAAATTGAGAATGGCTGGTAATCATTTTGAATTGATTTCATTGCTCCTGTAATGTTGAAATGATACTAAAGTAAATGAGGTAGTAAATTATATATTTATCAAGGAGTGACCTGATTTTATGTTTTGTAAGGAAACGAGTTTCGATTTTTATTTTGTTGGCACAGTAGCTTCAAATTATTCGGTCGCCAAATTTTGCTATTTCGACGGCGTTTTGGTGGAAGTGCAGTGGTAATTTTGGCTGTATGGAAACACCGCCTTTATGGAGTGTAAGACTTCTACTGACTAAAAACCACCCATATTCTATTTTAGCCCGTTGTGTCCGGGGCCGCGTTATCTCTTTCGAACAACCCGCAGCCCCGGAACGGAACACCTAAAGAAATTGAATTACAAAAATGTGTTATGACACATATATTTTTATAATTCCGCAATGAGCCTGCGTGATGAATCTCAATATCATTCACAGAAAGAGCCAGTGTCGCTGAGGCACTGGCTCATTTGCTGGGAACTATACAGAGGTTGGGGATTTATATTCATTTTGAAAATCTTAAAACTAGGATTACGGTTAGGTAAATCATCATCTATGCATGCAATCTGATAAGTTGTTGCCATACTGAACATAGTTTAATAATAAACAAAGGATTATCGCTAATCGCGAATATTATAATCTATCAGTAACGTTGTGTTGCAGATGTTATCAATTAAACTATTATGTATGAGCAACAGATTAATCTGTAATGCTAATTGATTATCTCCATACCGAACACCATACTCATTCTTGCTACAGATTGCCCGAGGATGTTGCCACAGAACGTTGCCTAGTTACAAATTTAATTGAACAAAAACAAAACACGAATAATAGGTGTACCCTAATCTAACCACAATAATATGGCGCGTGTCTTCCCGTAAGGGTTCGGCAGAGCCCCGTTGAGGCTGCGGGTTGTTCGAAATAGATACCGCGGCTTAGACACAAGGGGCTAAGAAGGAACATGGGTGGTTTTTAGTCAGTAGAAGTCTGACACTCCCTACCGCTCTGCCCAGAGCGAGGAGTCATTTGAATCAAAGATTTCTCACGCTCCACAAAATAAAAAAGGTTAAGCAGAAGTGAACCTAATAGTACACAGTATGTACAGTACAGTCATCATTAAAATAAAATAACATAACATTGTTCTTGTTATCCCCGAAGGGTTAGGCAGAGATAAAAGCTAAATAAAATTAGACATTTTCCTACATAGATGCGAATGATACCGGAGGCCCTAGCATGAACGCGCGGTGTAAATGTAAAGTAAATACGTCGATTAGGTATAAGCTTATTTCATGGCAATAGGCTCGCCCCTTATTACATGGGACTTGAACATAACTGGCGAATTGTGGGTGTACTAATGGTTACACCTCTGCCTAACCCTTTGACGGTTAGGCAGATGATGATGATGATGGTGATAGATGTGATGTAACGAGTGTTTTTAAATTTATACTTAACTTGAAAAACACTCGTTCCACTTATAATGTGCTCTCACATCTATCGTAATGTTAATACTTAACAAGACATTAGTGCTATTAAGTATTTTGTGTCATCATCAGTCTATAATGTTCCCACTGCAGGGACTCAGGCCTTCTATCTGGGAGAGGGATGGTATATAATCCACCACGCGAGCCCAATGCCGGCTGGTAGATGTCACATGTCTTCGAATTTTTACCCGACTGCGGCGAAGCCCAAAAGGAGGGTTATGTGTTTGACGTGTATGTATGTATGTATGTAAGTATGTATGTATGTATGTATGTCCGTTTCTTTGTTCCCTCATAACTCATAAACGGATGAACCGATTTGAATTAAATATACGTCATTAGATTCGTCTTGATGGCGCGAGTGTTATAGCTACATTAAAATTAAAAAAACAAAGAAAAATTGCTTTTTGGGGCAATTGGATTTTGGGGGCCAAATCGAGGAGTTCAAAAAATTTTTTTGGTTCTAAGACATGCTGTTTTCTTTCACCGTTTTGAGAGGAGTGATTATTCTATATTAAGTAATGCCGCCACCACTGGGCCACTGCTGCTCTCTGCAAAATGCTATATGATAATTGTATTTTTGAAGCAGTGATAGGCTATTACTATTCGGTCACAGTAACTAGACGCTTGGCGTTGAAAAAGAAAACTAGCCAAATTATTGAGTTTTCACTTTTCTGTTGTTGTTATATATTGTTTTTGTACATTATTGTTACAACGTCAAGCGTCTAGTTAATGTGACCGAGTACTATGTGTCAAAGTCGGACAGCCAAGTCATAGGTATCCAGTTCGAACCCAACACACGCAGCTCTGATTTTTCGGATTTATATAGGTACTTATTGCATAATAAATTATATTCTCTTGCTTCAGTGACGGGAAATTATCGTGAGGAAACCAGCACATTTGAAAGATATTTCTTGATGAAATGTAAAGCTAAATTAGCCATTGCCATTGCCATATAGCCATTGTATGTGTGTTACCTCGTAACTCCGAGGAGCTCGTAGCTGAATAATAACTGCCAGTCGGGTCGATCTTTAGGTTAAGTTGCGCTTGCCTAGGTTGCTCTGTGAATGGGTGATCCTGATCACCCTTTACATATCGGATTTCCTCCGTAGCTCGAAAAGCACGATACGCTGCTAGTCCTGGCTGCCATATATAGATCTTCGGCAGTCGTTACAGGTAGTCAGTGACCTGAAACTCTGACAACCAGTCTTACCAAAGTGTGTAGTATTACCAAGTGAAAACTGGGTTGTGGAGGTCAGATAGGCAGTCGCTCCATGTAAAGTACTGATATTCAGCTGAATCCATCATTTATAAACCGATTTGAAAAAATATTTTTCAATTAATAGAACGTCGTATTTTCCTAACGTTTACACCGCTCGCTCGTGCTAGAACCTCAAACCTTAGACTCATCCCACGTAAATAACTTTACTATTTATCGTTCATTTAATATTCAACAAGTGACGTCATAAACATAATCCACACAATTTGCCTCCCACAGTTCGTGTGGGTGTCATACTAGGTACCGAGGTTCATAACTCTTGAGGCTAAGGCTATTTATATTATACCTCGTTTTTCATATTTTTTATATTCATGTAACACGTGAATGAGTTGCTAAAATTACGCAAGATTTACATCATTCCAGGTATGGTATAAATTCCATATTATTTTTTTTGTACCAGATTCAAGAACAAATAGTAGATTGTACACCAAGTGCATAAAACGCACCATTTTGCGCGAGACGTTTATCCATCCGATGCGAGCTTGCGAGCGAGGATGGATATAAAGTAGAGAGCAAAATGGGTTTTATGGACGAGTTTTACACTCTACTTTTCACTTTGATTGCGAGGAAATGAAACAGCAACTTGTAAATATTGTAAAAATAATTAGGGAGCCAATTAACTTTTTTTTTTCAGTAGGAAACTTGACATAACACCTGACTTATGTCGTTACTCATACTGCGCAGTTATAAAAACATTTTGAGCAAGCCTATTGCCATCAACCAATGTAATTAGGAGCAAGCCTATTGCCATCAACCAATGTAATTAGGAGCATGCCTATTGCCATCAACCAATGTAATTAGGAGCAAGCCTATTGCCATCAACTGATGTAATTAGGGACAAGCCTATTGCCATCAACCGATGTAATTAGGAAAAACCTATTGCCATCTACCAATCTTATTAGGAGCAAGCCTATTGCCATCAACCGATGTAATTAGGAGCAAGCCTATTGCCATCCACTGATTTAGGTAATTGAGAGCAAGCCTATTGCCATCCACTGATTTAGGTAATTGAGAGCAAGCCTAATGCCATCAACCAACCTAATTAAGAGCAAGCCTGTTCCCATCAAGTTTCCTTGTATTCGTAATGAAAAGCAGTAATCCTTTGTTCTTAGAATACTAACGAAACGAATTAAATTAAAGAGGTTATATATGAAGTTTAAGTTGTTCCTGTGGCTGTTGGGCCGATTACCTGTGCCGATTACCTTGGTATTCGACGAAGATTTTACTTTATGCTCTAGAGCATAAAACGCGACTTTATGTCGCCTACGCACGACATAAAGACGAATTTTAGAGCGAGAGAAGTGAAAAGTATATTGTATTTCGGTGAGAACAAAAACCTTCGGCTTTGTTAAGGGTATTTTTACACCCATTATATTGTATAAGGACATTATCATTCCCCCTGTCCTTCTCTCAATTTATTTGGGATCGGTTCTGTGTGTCTTCTGCTATGCCTACTTCTCAAATCAGTCGCCATGTCAGGAGTCATTCCTTTTTTTTTTTTTTTTTTTTTGTTGGGTGGAAAATCATGAAATGACCCCCCCGCTCTTAGGCAGAGCGAAGGGGAGTGTCAGACTTCTACTGACTAAAAACCGAACCCATGTTCCTTCTTTGCCCTTGCGCCGAGGCCACGTCATCTAGTACAAAAATCCGCGGTCCCGACGGGCAGGAGTCATTCCCTCATGATTAAATTTAGGTCATGTACAGAATAGCCAATGCCAGTTCTATAGGAATACGTTTTGGTAATACATCATCATCATCATTAGCACCACGATCTTCCTGCTTTTTCCAAAATATGTTAGGGTCGGCTTCCAATCTCACCGGACGCAGCTGAATACCAGTATTTTACATGCAGTGATTACTTATCAGACCTCAACCACCCAGTTAGCACCGGGTAGTACGGTAACCTTTGGTAAGAGCGACTGTACAACTTTCGGGCCACTGACTACCTGTCACGACTGTCAAAGGTCTACAAATGGCACGGAGATTGATCCGAGCAGCTGTTATTATGTAACCACGACGACCTCCTGAGTTATGGCAAGAAGTTACAAAAGTGATTGCCCCTGTCTAGAGTTACCCTCCGAACGGTATGACACTTATGTCAATTAGTTAATCAAGATTGGCACATTGATGTTCAATCAAGTTTTTACAAGCCTTTTTTGTCATACTTCTACTGACTAAAAACAATTGAAATAAAGATGAGATCAGCAGTGGGACAGCACAGTATATTCATTCGTGGTTAATATTTTACAAGCAAGTTACAAAGTACAATAGAATATAAACAACCCGTAACTAAGCTTATTTAAATCAATGACAGCAATGTGTTACATATGATTATTTCTCGCAGGCCAGTATATACATATAAATATACGACCTCCAATACGCCCCCTTAATCTATTACACATGCATATTACTTCTATACTCGGTACATAAAAATAAATCAAATAGGTACTAACACTTCTGTGTTTAACTGTACTAGCTGTATACAAAAGTATAGTACAAAAAACAGAAGAACTTTAACAAAGAAAAGAATGCATAACAAAACTACATAGAAAATTATCTATTACCAAAACAACATAAAAATAAACATTTAACTCCTCATCGCCCCCTTAATCGAATAATTTGATAGGGATAAATCCGTTAAAAATTCTCTTAACTTCGGGCTGTGAACACTTTTTGTTAAAATGTCAGCTATCATATTATTAGTTGACATGTACTTTATCTCAATTTTGTTATTAAGTACACACTCGCGAATAAAATGATATTTTATGTCTATATGTTTTGTCCGATTATGCATCATTTTGTTACCTGCAATTTTATGCGCCGACTGATTGTCATTGTATATTACTACCGCTTTACTATCCACAGCTGCTAAACTATTTAGTAAACTCCGTAAATAGAGAACTTCCTTCGAAGCTTGACTTAATCCTACGTACTCTGCTTCTGTACTTGACAAGGATACTGTCGCTTGCTTCCTACTCTCCCATGACACTATATTTTTACCTATTTTGAAAATTAATCCTGTGAAAGACTTTCTATCAAGTGCCCCTCCCCAATCTGCATCTACGTAGCCTCGTAAGTCTAAATCTCCCGACTTCCTAAAAGTGAGACAAAGGTTAGACGTACCTTTTAAATACCTTAAGACCCGTTTCGCACATTTAAAATGTATTTCATCATAGCATGAATTGAATTGCGAAAGTACACTTACCGCATGTGCTATGTCTGGTCGCGTATTACAGGCCAAATAGTTTAGACAGCCTATTAAGCTTTGATACGGCAGATCGCTATGAGAATTTGTCGATCTTTCTAATTTCATACCGACTTCCATTGGGGTTAAAACTGGCTTAGCGTCTGTCATGTTAAAGTCATTCAAAATATCCGAAATGAACTGTTGCTGATCTAGACAAATAACATCTTTGTCCCTCCTCAACCTCATGCCTAAAACATGCCTAGCCTGCCCTAAGTCTTTCACTTTAAACTTGTCAAGCAAATTGTTTTTTAATTTCTGCTTTTCTTGTTCACAATTTCCAAAAATAAAAAGGTCATCTACGTAAATAACGACAATCAACTTCTTGTTGTTTTTAAACTGCTTTTGATACAAACACGGTTCTATCTTTGATTGTACAAAGCCTAAATTCAACATTTCTTTATCCAATTCCTTGAACCAAGCATTTGAAGCTTGTTTCAATCCATACAAAGAACGCTGCAATTTGCATACCTTGGTTTCTTGACCTTTGACTACAGCTCCTTTTGGTTGGAGCATGTAAATGTCCTCTTTAATTTTTCCGTATAAAAAGGCAGTCGTGACATCCCATTGGTCAATAAACCAACCGTATTCAACAGCTAGCGAGAACAACAATCTTAAAGTAGAGCTTCTTACTACAGGAGAATATGTCTCAGTATAATCTACACCACATACCTGTGTGAAGCCTTTTGCTACAAGTCTAGCCTTGTACTTTGTTACCTTGCCATCGCTATCTTTCTTGATTTTGAACACCCATTTGCATTGGATAGGCTTCTTATCAGCTGGAAGATCCACCAACGTCCAAGTCTGGTTCTCCTTCAGTGACATAAGTTCATTATCGATCGCTTTTTCCCATAAATCACCATCTGGTCTCGCCAACGCTTCATTAATAGTCATTGGATCACCATCAAGATTGCTCTCCTTGGCATACATAACATTGCATCCGTACCGGTCGACTTGTCTGCGTTCTCTTAAAGGATACCTCCTTTCTGATTCAGGTATTCTGACTTCTTCTTCAGTCAATACGTCATCAGGTACTCGCTCTGGTACTATAGGTTCAGGTCCTATGTCCTCCGATACTTCTACGTTTTCGTCTTCAGTATCACGATATATATCGTTGTGAGCCTCTAAATGTTCAGATCTGCTTGTAGATACGTTCGGTAAACTGAAAGGAACAGAATCTTTATTCATGATTACTTCCGAATTTCTACGTTTTCCTTTTGGAGAAAGACGTTTTCCAGAAATTTCGCATCTCTCGCAGTCGTCACTTCACCTGTCTTAGGATTCATCAGACGATAACCCTTCTGATTATCAGGATATCCAATAAAAATCATCGGTTCCGTCTTCATGTCCAGTTTCCGTCTCTTTTGCTTGGGTATCAATCTATATGCCAAACAACCAAAGATTTTCAGATGACTAACATCCACATCTTTTCCATTCCAAAGCTTTTCTGGTACCGCATTATTCATTGCTTTCGTAGGGCTTCTGTTCTTTAAGTAAACAACAGTATTTACAGCCTCGGCCCAATACTTCTTGCTCAAGTTCGATTCTGACAGTAATGTTCTTGCCTTCTCTATTATAGTACGATTCGCTCTTTCTGCGACAGAATTATGTTCCGGCGTGTACGGTACAGTCGTCTGGTGTTTTATACCTGCAGACTTTAAAAATGATTTAAATTTACCATTACAATACTCCGCGCCGTTGTCAGATCTCAGACATTTAATCAATTTACTTATCTCATTCTCAACTTCCGCCTTATATTCACGGAACTTATCAAATGTTTCGCTTTTGTTCCTCAAAAAATAAACATGAGTCTTTCTAGTATAATCGTCGATAAATAGAAGAATACACCTCGAACCACCGAACGATGGCTCCTCGATTGGTCCACAAACGTCGCTAAAAACCAATTGTAAGACCTCGTTCGCTCTCGTACCTTGCTTTTTAAAGGGACTTTTGCATGTCTTTCCTTCTATACATGGAATACACGGCTCGCATAAATCGGTACTCTTAAATTCCATACCGCTTACTAAAACTTTCATTTTATTCATATAATTACGCGATAAATGAGCTAATCTTTTGTGCCAAACGTTCGAAATATTTTCATTTTGTTTTGACAATGTCACATTCACGATGTCATTTTGATTTTCTGTCAACTCATAAATTCCACCGACCTCTTGACATCTTGCAATAATTTGTTTTTTACTTTGAATCATGCAACCTTCTTTGTCAAAATTCATGCAATAATTTTTCTTGGTCAAATCGCTCACCGAAATTAGGTTCATGGATAAATCAGGAACATGTAAAACGTTTTCTAAAATTAATTTTCCGTTTTCGCTGACTTGTGGCTCAGCATTTCCTCGTCCTTTCACCAATAACTTCTCCCCGTTTGCTACTGCGATCTTCATGTTGCCGTTTACATGTGTGTAAGACAACAATTTGTTTTTATCATGGGTCATATGATTTGAGCACCCACTGTCTAAATACCAATTATCTTTGTTTATCGCCCCCTTTGTATTCAGGCAGATATTCGCGGTTTTTATCCGCTCCTTGCATTCGGACGCCTTGTGTCCTTCCTTGTGGCACTTAAAACACTTGTAGACGAACTTCTGCTTACGATCATTAGTTTTAGTGTTAGATCTAGCATCGTTCTGTACTTTACGTGTTACTAAGGCTTTTTTGTACTCTGTGTTCAACTTACTCTGTCTACTTCCTTCTTGTAACAATTTCATTTTGATTTGCTCCAACGTGATTTCTTGTCCACTATTATCTACAGCCATAATGAGAGGGCTGTACTCGGCGGTCAATCCACCCAGCAAAATCGATATGATCCAATCATCAGGGATTGGAGCATCAATATCTGACAATTGTTGTGTCAGGAACGTAATTTTTGATATGTAGCTTTCCATAGAATCAAAATTCTCTAACTTACAGTTAAAAAGCTCTCGCTGAATATGTATACGTCTTCCCCAACCTTTGTCTTCATACGCTTTCCGTAAGCTATTCCAGGCTTCTTTCGCAGTCTTTGCATTGTAGACGTGGGTAAAGCACTCTGGTTCCAACAACAAGCATATTGTTGTTCGTGCCTGCCGGTCTACGTCAGCATTCACTACATCTGTAGAAATTACTCCCCACCAGTTTTTATTTTCAAGGTAATTTCGCACCAGGAATTTCCAATTTGGGTTGTCGGACGAATTTTTCAGCCTCTTAATACCACTTATGCCAACCTCGGCTGACATAATTGCGATTTCGTAAGTTTCACAAGCACAAAAATAATATTTAAACCACTCAACTTATAAATAATGCTCTAGCATTTGTGCTTCTGGGTCCTAGGCCCATAACCAATTGAAATAAAGATGAGATCAGCAGTGGGACAGCACAGTATATTCATTCGTGGTTAATATTTTACAAGCAAGTTACAAAGTACAATAGAATATAAACAACCCGTAACTAAGCTTATTTAAATCAATGACAGCAATGTGTTACATATGATTATTTCTCGCAGGCCAGTATATACATATAAATATACGACCTCCAATAAAAACCACCCATGTTCCTTCCTAACCGCGCGGCGCGCGGTCGCGGTATCTCTTTCAAACAATCCGTAGTGCCGACGGGCATCGGCCCTTTCAATGCAAATCCTATGTTTTTCAATGTTCTTTGAGGCGCGCGTGGAACACGAACGCGCCGTCGCGCGTCGTCGTCGATACGGCCTGTCGTCGTTATAACACGAACGGACGTTGAGCTAGTCTATTACTCACCGTCCACAGGCCCGAGTTTTCACAAGTCTTATTTAATAGTCAAACGAACTTACCTGTAAGTGAAGTTCGATGGTAATTATACTTGTTGTTGTATTGTCCGAAGATGATTAGGAAGACTAGTGTAGTCTCGGCTTTTAAGTCACCGACGCCTACATAAGTTTAAAGAAAAAAGTTTCTTTCCGAACGCAAATGCCTCCTGTCATCCGCTTCTGAAAATAGGTTCATTAAGTTCATAGCAATTTATTGGTTTTACAACATAGGGTTCATGCTCATATGACTATATAGCATGAAGATTCTGGGTCGGGTGGGACTAATCATCTTCGGACAATACAACAACAAGTATAATTACCATCGAACTTCACTTACAGGTAAGTTCGTTTGACTATTAAATTATACTTGTTGTTGTATTGTCCTCGATGATTAGGAAGACTAGTGTAGATGTTTAAAGACTAGTTGTAAAATCAACAAACATTTATATAAAATCAATAATCATTTATATAAAAGCATTAAGCATTCATATAAAATCAATAAACATTTATATAAAAACATTAAACATTCATATAAAATAGGTAAACATTTATATAAAACCTATAAACATTTATACAAAATCAATAAACATTTAATTAATAAACATCTGTCTAAAGTCAATAAACATTCAGATGAATATAAAATAACTAATAAGTAATTTTTTACAGTTCAGGTTTAATCATTACCAGTGTTATTAAAAATTGCTTCAGAGAATTTTCTATTGTTCACTATTGGTAAATTTTTAACTAATTCCTTCTATCATATCCACAGCTGTAGCTGGGCTTTCATACTCCATATTCCATTGCTAGAGAAAGGAACAGTTATAAAAGGTTGGCATTTGTTTGGCCCAGAAAAGTTAGCATATCAATCCTTAAAGTAATACGATTTTGTGTAATCACTACATAATAAATATATATTAGAGATATTGTTTGCACTTTTCCACTTGTGGTTATTTATTTATTTATTCAATAGTTGTACAATTACATTTATATAATAAGTTGGTGCAAACATAAACTCATTGGAGCAACAGTTATAACAGCAACAGTGGTAACAGTAGCAGTTAGTGGTTCTAACAGTAATATAGTTACCGCTTTCTTGATAACAATTTGTAAATCACTTTGTTGAATGTAATCTAGTAGAGAGAGAATAAAACACTGAAAACATCCCAATTCCCAATTCTCTGGATCTTGGAGGACTTAACTTGAAAAAGTCTCTGAACAGTATTTTGATATTTCATCTGTACCTTTATGTGGTCTTATAGTTAGAGATAGAGCTGAACTAACAGATTATGAAAATAGAGGAAAAAACCTTTATTAATCCTCAAAACGAAAAGACTGAATAACTTCAGTGATGGTTTGCTAATGCATATAATATTTTAATTACTTACAGTATCTTGTCTTGTCTATACAATTGCAGGTAATGAGGCAAGCATTAATATTCTGTATTTTCAATTATTGAATTCCTAATAATATCAACAGCTTCATTACTAGTTCCAGAAAACCTAAAATATATTCCTGATAATACTCCTGCCATCAATCCCAGTTTTTTTTTTTTTTTTTTTTTTTGTGAAAAAAGGGATGTAACTATTTGAAATTATGTAAAGTGCAGGTTCCTGTATCACAAAAGTATTAAATTAAATAATGGAAAAGACCATGGTTGAGTAAGGTATCTATTTCCTATAATACCAGTTGTTTGTCTGTAATTATCTTTTCTATAGGTTCCAGAGCCATAGAGAATTTGAACAAAGTATAGAATAAATGATATTGGTCTCAATACCATTCCTTCCATTGCCACCTTGTATTGGCAAGGAGCATCCACCACTTATCACAGCGCAACCCCTGGAGATCCCAGGGTCATGATGCATAAGTGTGATACTTTGTGTTAGTCCATGATACAATTATTAATCAATTGGAGGTTCACCCAATACGGATATAATATTTTGATAATTTAAAAACACCTAAGATTCCCTTCCACATTCAAAATCTGCTATCATAATATTACCTTTGGTATTTATGTAAGTAATATCGAGTAAGTAACCATCTATTTAGATTCGCACCAATGCTTTTCAGAAATGTATGTAATAGCTCATCATAAAAAAGAGTATAATAATGTATCCATTATGTACCTACTATAACTATGTTTAATAAATAAAAATTTTGATTCTGTAGTTATATTTTCAATTCTTGAAAAATTTCAATAACTAGTAAATGACTGACTGAACACTTAAGCCCAGAAAAAAGGGGCAGCACTCAATTTTGATATGAAAAAACTGAGCTGAATCTACAGTTCATAGTATAATAGCAATCTATGGGCCACACCATGCGGGAGAAGCATCTGTGAATATTTTTATTAACTCAAAAGAACTGGCTATGTTTATAGACCAAGCCAAATGATATGATATATTCATTGCAGTGTTTATATCATAATTATCATAAAAACAAACTGGCAAAAAAGAGGGTGTACTATTAGGTACCTCTCTGCCCAATCCTTCGGGGATTACAGGTGTGATGTTATTTTACCATAACTATCTCTTAGAACAAGGTATTTGTTCCATTCGAGTTTCTTAGTGAATAGAATCCTATAGTAATGGCTTGACAATATTAAAGTTTTAAAACCTTAAAAACAATTTTAATTCGACTTTTTATCAATAAATTCTAAATTATTTCTTTTCTCTTCAGTGATGTTAAGGCTTGTCTTGACTTGTTAAGCTATGTGAATAGTATTAAGAAGTAAACCTAGAAGTTTACAGTGTCGGATAGGTATGAAATGACATTTCTCTTTGGTTCTGATGATTGCATGTTTTCTAAACATTATACATCTCTTAAAAAATTAAAAGGCCTCTCTAAGGGTCCTTTGAAACCTGTAATGGGTTTCAATGTTTTTGTTATTTATGTTTATGGGGCTGAACATAATATTGAAAACATAGCATTTGCCTTGTCTCATGCAATAAGCATCCAATCCAATGTGACAAGAAAAAACCATTATTCTGTAAAAATTGGTATACTGTTGTATACTAGGTCATCTCCAAGTAAACTATACATATGTAACGCCTTTTACATAAAAAACGGAAAGCTATATTTTTGTGCCTTTGACAAGGAAAAAATGGTAAGCAAAATTGTTTTTGTAAACATGCCTTTGGGTAACAAAATTCCATTGCTATGAAAGCAATTCACTTCTCTATTTCAGATACTATCTGAATAAATTGAAGTATAGAGATTTTATCATCTAGAGGAGTATCACTCCATCACCACCATCCAATTAAGAATAACTGGGTCGCTTGAGTGACTAGTTTCCAATCATAAATTATATTTTAATCCACCAACCTGTGAATTTAGGGGGATGATTTCTCCTGGCCACCTGTCTGCTGCACTCGTACTCTTGATGACGCCCCCCCCCTGCCAGAGGAGGGCCCCGCCAGTTTTAAAAAATTATTGGTAATTTTAGGAGCATTTGCTCTGGGCACCCATGTGCTCTCTCTAGGAGTGAATTTTATGTTACACTCATCTTTAATCCTCAACCAGATTTATTTATAGATTTTTCTGAGATTAGTTTCTCAGCGTCTTCACCCAAAATATATGTTTCCGTCTATGAATGCAACAAACTCTTGAATGTCTTTGTTGTTTACCAACAATAAGAGTGATCTGTGTCCCCTTGCTTGTATCTTAATGTATACACAAATAACAGAAGCATCATTCAGCTTCTTCATCATCATCATCATCGGTCTATAATGTTCCCACTGTAGGGACTCAGGCCTCCTCTCTAGGAGAGGGATGGGCTATATATAATCCACCACACCAGCCCAGTGCGGGTTGGTAGATTCAGCTTGTATGTAATGTATGTAAATCTTCTCTTCTTTCTCTGGGTGTATATCCACATAAAGTATTTCAAGAAACTTGATTATATAATAATTCTATCTATGGTACTTACTTCATTTAATTCTTGATCTGCATTTTCAACTTCTATTGTGGTTATCCATATACCAATTCCGGGCAATCATTCTCAACCGATAACGGGAGGATATTTTCTAATCACTGTGGAGGGACAATTTTACTGTCTTCACCCACATAAGGTGACCTCCTATGGTATTTCACCTTCTCGAAGAAAAACATAATGCATGTTGAAGAACAACTACACATAAATAACCTGTAAGTTCCCAAAAAACTTCCCGTGAAGGTTATTATATAACAGTCAACCACGGTACACCCACAGAGCACCCTGTGAAGGTTGCTGAGTTCTCGACATAGCCTTTTAGACCGCGTACGCCCCCACAAGACGTCCCAGGCCAGGCAAGTCGTCCATAATGTATCCATTTTAGACTTCATAGTCCGTTGCAAGTCGTTCACTTTCCTTGCAGGTTATAATAGAACAGTCAACCGCGTGTGTTCCTACCGAACACCCCCCAGGTTGCTTACGGCATTGGCGGTGTAGGCCATAAGGCCAGGCAAGTTGTTCATAATGTATCCATTTTGGGCTTCATAGTCGTTGCAAGTTCCAACGGAGCGGTCTCAGGTCATGTTAATAGCCAACAAGGGCAAACATTTTAAACTCTCTGTACTCCGATGTAGTGCCCACATGGCAATCATGCCGTTAGTTGCAAATAGGTACGTGCAAAGCGCAAGGCATAAAAAACATACAATATTTTAGATGTAGCGATTATTGCCACATAACAGAGCTTTAGGCTTTTGATTCCAATTCTTCAGCAGTAGGCAAAAAACAAATTAAGGTCACACAAGTGAAGCCATTTTGGTTTCTTACTTCTAGCACTCAAAACAGAGCTAATAGCATTTTATGCGCTTTCCGCAATATCTTTAATATCTTCAGTAGCTTCGACTTTGTTAACACCAACTTTATTTTCCCATTTAAACGTTAAAATAAGACTTATCAACCTAAAAAATAAATAAAAATAATTGGAAAGAATGGCGCCGGTATGACATAAAATCCGAATGAACCTATTTTCAGAAGCGGATGACAGGAGGCATTTGCGTTCGGAAAGAAACTTTTTTCTTTAAACTTATGTAGGCGTCGGTGACTTAAAAGCCGAGACTACACTAGTCTTCCTAATCATCGAGGACAATACAACAACAAGTATAATAAGATATTTCTGAATAAACCAAGACATATCTTTTCCAATACCTCAATAACTTCCCTCTTTTGCCAGTACCTGTGATGTTCCTGCGCTTTGATGTTCCAACTGAACCAAGGGACCTCTTCTTAATTGGCAAGCAAATATAAGTTCTTCCTCGGTTTGTCTTTATTACAGTTTGTTTATTTTCTATAAATACGAAGCTGGTAGGTAAGTACACAAGTTGAGAACAGTTCTCGATTCCCTAGAGACAGTTGTTTGATGTTCTGTCTATTGGAAGATTGTGTTTTCATTGGTAACTTGTAAGGTGAATTGGCTATTTCTTTAGTACTAAATTACTTACTTTCATTTTTATCCCATAAGGATATTTAGTTACATGAGGCATGAAAGGTTTAAACTGATTTCCAGAGTCTTCAAAGTATTTGCAGAGGGTTATTTTGTTTTCAACTTGCAATTTGTCTGTTGTTACGAAATAATAAGTGATACTAATTTTGAGTTTCACCAACTGGACACACGTGTGTCCAGTATCTTGTGTCGAATTGGTGAATAACCCAAGAAAAGTTATCCAATGATTTACAAAATTATCAAGAGGTCAAACAAAACAGCTGACGGATTTGTTACGCACGTGTTTTTAGCTTCGTTTCACGTGAAAACATAGAGGCGCGATTATCCATTGCGACTATTCTATTTAGACATTTCTATTTAGATCTATGGACCTATTGTCAATTTTTATGCCACGCTCATAGGGTTGGCAAAAAATTTAATCGCTCAGTTAACATGACTTTAAAATTGATGGGAATATCGAGTTAAGTAATATAATTTTAAGATAATAGTTTACTTAAACTAACAACATTTTAATGTACCTGCACATAATGTAGGTACAGTGTTCATAATAAATAGCCAGCATGCTCGTTAATATTTCAAGTTTAGCTCAATTAGTGGGACGATTAGACGGCGGTGTACTAAAGACGCTGTAATGGATGCATGCGAGATAATCCCGGATTAATGGCTTCGTTGTACACGAGATTTTTGGTTTGAGTTGCTCGGGGTTTAGGAGTTTGGTGGTAAGCAAGTCAAGAAGCTATTTAGGCATAATTAGAGCTTCGCCCGCGACTCCGTCCGCAAAAATTGTGATTGAGTTTCGATTCTTATTTGAATTTTATTATTATTTAAATTGGTACTGTATCTCTGTTAGCTTAGACTTTTTTATTGTTTATGCTGTGGTCTCCTGTAAGTAAAAGAGTATTCTTACGTCATACTTTTGTCGTCCCTTAAGTATTTCGTATTTTGATCTGTTTATTCTTTGTTGGAGAACCTAAATAAATATTCTTATAGCATGATATAAAAATAATAGGAATATATAATATAATAATAAATAAATAATAATAATAGGAATAGTAGGATTAATGCTGTGGAAATACGTTCATTGCGAAGCATGTGTAGTGTAATTATGAGTGATAAATTGAAGAATGAGGTTATACGAGAACGTTGGGGTTTAAAAGAAGATGTAGTGACAAGAATTGAAAAGAGTGTGCTAAGGTGGTTCGGTCAAGTGGAGAGGATGAGTGAAAGTCGATTAACGAAAGGTATTTACAAGGCAGATGTGAGTGGCAACGCCGGGATGGGACGCCCTGGAAAGACATAGGTACACTGATCTTATTGGTGCCGTTCTTCAGAAAGGACTCGTTCTGGGGTTTCTGCCTACCCCCATGGCAAAGGGCAGATGTGAGTGGCAACGCCGGGATGGGACGCCCTGGAAAGACATAGGTACACTGATCTTATTGGTGCCGTTCTTCAGAAAGGACTCGTTCTGGGGTTTCTGCCTACCCCCATGGGAAAGGGCAGATGTGAGTGGCAACGCCGGGATGGGACGCCCTGGAAAGACATAGGTACACTGATCTTATTGGTGCCGTTCTTCAGAAAGGACTCGTTCTGGGGTTTCTGCCTACCCCCATGGGAAAGGGGCGTAAGTTTATTTAAGTGTGTGTATGTGTATAAAAATAATTTATAGCTTATGGATCCACGAATAATGTATCTTAAAATCAGTAAAAAAAATAGAATTGTATCATTCGTTCCGGAGATTACTCCCTACGACGTTTTTTTTGTCGCCCTGTAATTCTTTTCCCCTTTCGATAGTTCCATATACTTTCATTATTTATTTACATTTGTCTGTAAGTAGCTTGTAAATTAAATATTTATAAAATTTTGCCATAAAAATAACAGTAAAACCAATAAAACTGATATACCTAATTAAATAAAAATCCACCAGATAATCGTAAAGCAAAATGTATTTATGAATTAGGTACGTAACGCGCCGATGGTGAGTTTCTGGAGAGGTGGTTCCAGTCATCGACCTTGTGTGAAGCCACAAGATAGACCTGGAGAATGCCACAGGAATCCGCTGGGAGGAAGAAGTAAGAACAGGTTGTGCTGTGACGCAGAGCAGCAGATAATGATGATGACGTAATTGACCTATTCCACAGCGTTCGACTATTCGATAAGCACAATACTAATCGATAAATTCTAAAATGGAAAAAAGTCGGTATGTAGTTACGTAGTGAATCTGTACCTCACATTCTCAAAAGAGGGCGGAAGATTTCTCAACAAAAAAAAGATCGTGAAATCACACACAAACCACAGCCTACAGATTAGGTACCTTTTTTTTTTTTTTTTTTTTTTTTTTTTTTGGTGGGTGGAAAATCATCGAATAACCCCCCCCGCTCTTGGGCAGAGCGAAGGGGAGTGTCAGACTTCTACTGACTAAAAACCAAACCCATGTTCCTTCTTCTTCGCCCTTGTGTCGGAGCCGCGGTAACCTTTCGATATCCACAGCCCCGACGGGCGTCGGCCCTTGCGGGCCCCTCCTTGCTGACATCTCTTTGAGGCGCGCGTGGAACACGTACGCGCCGCCGACACGGTCTGTTGCCGTCATGACGACGGCCGGACGGCGAGCTAGCCCGTTACTCACCGTCCACAGGCCCGCGTCTACGGTGGCCGGAGGTCATCGCGTGACACCCGACGCCCGGAGCGCCTTCCGCGGCGGCTGGGACGTTGAGAGGTTCTCTCCCTCTCTCGTTCCGCCACCTCCTTCGCTAGCATCACTGCTTCGCAGAAGGAGGCGACGGCGTCCCATTCCTCCTCGCCCCGGACCATGGCTTGCACCAGGGCCGGGCGCGAGAGGTCGCTGCCGCCGATCGCCGCTACGAGAACACGGCGGGGCTCCGCCCAAGCAGGGCACGCCTCCACAGTGTGCTCCACCGTGTCCTCCGGTCGATCCTCGCAGTGGAAGCATCCGGGCGTTTCCTCCCGCCTGATTCGGTACAGGTACCTCCCGAAACACCCGTGTCCGGTGAGGACCTGCGTCAGACGGTAGGTGAGGGCGCCGTGGCGCCTCTCCAGCCACTCCTCAAAGAGGGGACTTACCGCCACTATCGTGGCGTGCCCTGCGCTGGGTTGCGACAGTCGCTGTCAGATTAGGTACCTTAACTAAAACTACTCCAATCTTCAGAACAGTGAACTACAGAAAAACAAAAGCCAATCTATCGAGCACTCCAAGAATTAGTGCTCTTCATTATTTCATTAGGTACCCCCCTTTCTCCATCAGTCAGAAACTTCTGAAAGCTCGAAGGCATACAAAACAGGCTCCTGTACAAATACAATTATGTTCGAGTCTACGGAACCCTTTTATTTGGGATACTTTAGCTAATTCGAGAACATTTCTTTTTTCTTTTCTCTTTTGTAGCCGGTGTCTTGTTTTGATAGGCTATTGGGAGTTGATTAAATCATTATGGGTTGTTAGTAGGGTTTTACCTTGGATACTGTAGGAATGTTGTTACTTTGTTTAAGGAAAATTAACGAAATGTTTGTACTTATCGCTTTTGGAAGATGCATTTCAGGAAGAATAAAGCGTGTAAAAAATACCCGTAAGAAAGCCTAAAGCATTGGTTCTCTCTGTCGAGGTTTTTTTAATTATAGAGCCTAGAGAGACCAGGTATGGTCTAGATTCTAGAGAATATACTATGATCTAGAGTCTAGACCATACTGTGATCTGGAGTCCAGACCATACCTGGGAGTGTGAGACTTCTACTGATTAAAAACCACCCATGTTCCTTCTCCAAGTCTCGTTTACTATTCAATGCATCCATTAGCATAACGTTTTGAGTGCGTCACATTGAGTATTACTGTAATTTTACATAAACCTCTTTTTTTGTAAGTATTTAGTTTTCATTTGGACATTGTAGGTATCTTAGATTACAATTCTAAGTGTATTTTCCAGCGTTGTTAAATCGGCGCTGTAAGAATGTAACTTTGTTTAAGTCCTATAAAGTTTTCGACTGATTTATAGGGAGTACACAAGCTCTAGCAAGAATTGGAAAAGAACGCAGTTTATCTTGCATTTGAACCGAATTCAAGTCAAATTAAAACTAAGAAGTGTATAAGTTTTTAAACTGACATGATCACTAACACTATTAATAATACTGAGTTACTGTTACTGAGTGAGTTGAGTTTATCCGTGATCATGATATATTGTTTTCACTTCTCTCGCTCTAAAATTCGTCTTTATGTCGTGCGTAGGCGACATAAAGTCGCGTTTTATGCTCTAGAGCATAAAGTAAAATCTTCGTCGAAGACCAAGGTAATCGGCCCAACAGCCACACGAACAACTTCAACTTCATAGAATAACCTCTTTAATTCGTTTCGTTAGTATTCTAAGAACAAGGGATTACTGCTTTTCATTACGAATACAAGGAAAGTTGATGGGAATGCTTGCCCCAATTACCTAAATCGCTTGATGGCAATAGGCTTGCCCCCAACTACATCAGTTGATGGCAATAGGCTTGCCCCCAATTACATCAGTTGATGGCAATAGGCTTGCCCCCAATAGGGTATTTCACCAAAAAAATCTAATTAGTCCGTCAGATAGATTTTCAATAAATAATGGACACGTATTTTTTCTTTTTTCACGTAAACAAAATATGAAGACGATACAGTGCTTCGAAAAGTCGTGTCAAGTCGTGTGACGTCATAAGGATAGTACTTTTTTACCCACTAAGTGACGCCAAAAACCCCCACTCTTGATCTTTGACACATTTTATTTCCGTCAATTTTTATTATATTGATAAAACAAAAAACACGTATCCAATATTTTTCGATAATCTAACAGACGGACTAATTAGATTTTTTTGGTGAAATACCCTATTACATCAGTTGATGAAAATAGGATTTTCCTAATTACATCGGTTGATGGCAATAGGCTTGCCCCCAATTACATCAGTTGATGGCAATAGGCTTGCTCCTAATTAGATCGGTTGATGGCAATAGGTTTGCTTCTAATTAGATTGGTTGATGGTAATAGGCTTGCTCTTAATTACATCGGTTGATGGCAATAGGCTTACTCCTAATTACATTGGTTGATGGCAATAGGTTTGCTCAAAATGTTTTTATAACTGAGCAATATGAGTAACGATCCAAGTCAGGTGTTATGTCACGTTTCCTACCGAAAAAAAGAAAAAAGTTAATTGACGGGAACAATAATTATTTTTACAATATTTACAAGTTGCTGTTTCATTTCCTCGCAATCGAAGTGAAAAGTAGAGTGTAAAACTCGTCCATAAAACCCATTTTGCTCTCTACTTTATATCCATCCTCGCTCGCAAGCTCGCATCGGATGGATAAACGTCTCGCGCAAAATGGTGCGTTTTATGCACTTGGTGTACAATCTACTATTGTAACAGCGCCGAAATATCGGGAACTCGTAACAAAAATTAAACATGGTAAATATCCCGTTTTCAGTATAATAAAACAGTCAGAAGCGTAGTTAGTAATCCTCGCAAAAACTAGTGAATCGGCGATTAAGAAACTCAAGACGTTCCTAGCTTTGAAATGAAAGTAATTAAAATAATAATCTGAGGCAAAATGGAGGAATAAAAATGTAGGAGAGCGGTTAGAGGATTTTTAATTATTCAACTTTATAATTGAAAATTTGATCTTTTAAAGCAGCTGTTGCAGGTCATCTTTTATAGTTTTGATTACTGGGGGAAGTCTTTAGGAATGTACTCTTATCAGTCTTTTTTTCTTTTTTATTATAAATGGGCTTGCTCTTGACTTCAATCTTGCCCTAAGGGCAGAGATGATGTCGACGATGGAACGAGCTTACCCAGAAGAAGCCTGTTTACTCGCGACTTAAACAATAAATGTAATGACTAATCTATTCACTTTATTCATGGTATTTCAGCATATGGCTGGGCCTTTCCCAACTATGTAGAGGTCGGCTTCCAGTCTCATTAGATGCAGCCGAAATTCTACATGGCGACTGCCTAGGTGATCTTCACAAACAGTTAATACTGGGTAATTCGATATCCCTTGGTAAGGCTGGTTGTCAGACTTTCTAGCCTCTGACAACCCGAATGATTGTTCTTAGAGAACTCGGATAGGAAACACTGAAGTCATCTTGTTTTAAAACATAAGTTATTTTAAAAATGTAAAGCTGTTTTTATTTAACTTTTAAATCGTTATAAAATATACCTTAATTTTATGAAAGTTCAAAACTTTTGCCAAATAAACGAGTAATACGTACTTTACGTACGTACGTGTTACAATATATCTGGCGCTTCACCGATGATACATCATAACAACCAAGTTTCTTATTTACAAGAAGCAACATTAATTTCAGAAAACTTTAAGAAAAACATGACGAAATGATATAAAAACATGAAGTTTGACATCATGTAGCTCGCATGGAAGGCAAGTTAACAAACTGTGATACAGCGACGGTAAACATATCGGTTACCGAGTTTCAGCTTGTTTATTTTAGAGATCAACAACCTTGCATGTTGCCTGGAAGTAGGGGTGACACTAGCTGTAGGTTCCTTTGTTGTTTTTTCACATAAAATAACGCCTGTAATCCCCGAAGGCTTAAGCAGAGGTGTAATTTAGTACACTCGCACCCCTACATGTATTTTTACCAATTAATTGAAAATTGGTAAGTATCAGAATGTTGTCATATTGGCGGAGACCATAAAACTGAACTATTTTCTTTATGTGACCAACATAGTAATCAGTAAAAGAAGAGTCTGCTGCCTCATACGTCTGAGATGAGAGACTTTGATGATAGATTACCTACATTAAAAAAAATTGTTTACGGTGGAATTAATTTCAAGAGTTGTTAGAAAAGTGCCAGTTTAACATCATGCACGACGTAGATTTTTCACAATCAGCTGGTAATGGTGAAGAACTGGAAAATTACTCTATAAAAGTTAGATTTCTCTAAAACTACCGTGTTAATTTAACTTCTCTTGTTAAAGATGGTGAAAACCGTGTTACATTCACAGTTTAAAAGAACTAGACGCACACACTGACCTTGTTTTCTAATGTACGATAAGTACTTACATTGTAGTAAATCGCCCTAAGCTGACACGTCAGTCTTACAAACTTTGCGTGAGGTTTCTAACTTTGACTTAATCTCTTGTCATGTCACGACCACCCCAATTGAAGTTTACTCACGAGAATACGACAAGGTCAAAAAGATTATGACGATGTTGCTTACCTTATTATAATAATTATGCTACCATTTAAGAGTATTAGAATTGAGATAAAATTACACGTGTTATCCTCGTTTTACTGGAGCGTTTCACAAAATAAAGTCGACTATTTTATATTTCAAATCCTTTATTAGCACTTCACAACAAGATAGCGATAAGCGACAATAATTAACACTTGCGATGGAGAAGCACGACTTACTTACTCGACGACCATTTGACAACTAACTCGTGATCAACCACGGTGAATATTCTAGCACTACTCCGGACGTGACGTCACATCCCCCTTCTTTGATAGGTGTGAGGTTAGTTGTCAAATGATCGTTTTAAGTTTCTTTTACAAACTATTAAAAATATACTTTTAACAATAAAAATACTTATGTTTTAAATTGATTGAATTTGTACAAAAAAATATAATAAGCTTAAAATTGCTTACAATCGGCCTTCCTGATATTTTCACGTCTCGGGAAACAGAAATAATAATAATAATTAATACATCAAATAGTTCATAAAAAATAAAACTTTACAGCAACATATCCTTACTTTTTTATATAAATATTTTTTTTTTATTTATATTAAAAGAAATCAAGTAATCAACATCACACGTATTAATTCAATAAATTTTTCACAATCACACTTACACTAAAATATTAGTATTGAGGCCTCCTTCATATCCTCATATACTAAACAAAATGTGGTATTGAGGCCTCCTCATCATATCCTCATATACCTACTAAACATAAAATATAGTATTGAGGCCTCCTCTTCATACCCTCATATACTTAATAATAATTATGATATAGTATTGAGGTTTCCTTCATTCATACCCTCATATACTAAACAAAATGTGGTATTGAGGCCTCCTCATCATATCCTCATCTACTTAATAATAATTATGATATAGTATTGAGGTTTCCTACATACCCTCATATACTAAACAAAATGTGGTATTGAGGCCTCCTCATCATATCCTCATATACCTACTGAACATAAAATATAGTATTGAGGCCTCCTCATCATATCCTCATATACTGATAATTATATTAAACAGTGGTAATATACCTCATTCATATTTTCATTAATGTTGAATAAATATGCAGTATGAGGCCTTCTACATATCCTCATATACTAAATAATGTTCACACTATCATAAGCCAGGATCAAAATAATGACAAAGATGAATAAGGTATTGCAGTCTAATCGGCGGTCACGGTTTCCTCATCAGAAATGTTGATGTTGGATCTATTATCATCATCAGTGTCGTTGCTGTTGGATCTATTATAAACTAACCACGGATGAATTTTATCTACTGAGAATACACTTTTAAAAGTTCTATTATTCTTTCGTGATATTGGTGTATCTTGAACTTCGTACCTATCATTCCCTAGCACTTTAATTATTCGATATGGACCTCTTAACTTAGGGACTAGTTTTTTACTTTGCCCGGTAGATGGCACATCTCTTTCTATCCTAACTAAATCTCCTACTTTATAATTTACAATCTTTTTGTTTTTGTCGTATCTTTCTTTTTGCTTTTGCTGACTTTTGTTAATATGTTTAGTTATTTGTTCTCTTATGATTTCGGTGTTTTGACCATCTACATCTACATCAGATACAATTTCGGAATTTAATAAAAAATCTGATGTACCCGTTAATTCGATACCAAACAGTGCTTCGGCTGGTGTTTTTCCTATACCCTTGTTAATGGTATTATTAAGCCCCCATTGGATTTCAGAAATCTTCTCGTCCCAAACATTTTCAGGTTTACCTAAATTGCTAGCAGAGAGAGCGGCTAAAACTGTTCGGTTGTACCTTTCAATTTGCCCATTGGCTCTAGGTGTTGCAACAGCATTGAGAATGTGTTTTATGCCTAATCCATTGACGAACTCTTTAAAATTCTTAGAAGTAAACGAAGTACCTCTATCAGATATTAACCTTTTTGGAACCCCAAACGTGTGAAAATATGATTTGAGGGTTTTAATTGAATTGGCCGATTTTGTATTTTTTACAGGCGATATAATAATAAACTTTGTAAAAGCATCAATGATCAAAAGGAGATGGGTGTTTTTATGTTTGCTACGCACGAACGGACCTAAATGGTCAATATGTATCGTATGAAATGGCTGTGGTACCTTTTCAATAGGATGTAGCTTACCTGATCGCTTAGCTGATGGAATTTTGGTGTTTGAGCACTCTAAACACGACTCTACATATTTTTTTATGAATTTTCTCATTTTAGGAAACCAGTAAGATCGTTTAATTTTATCATAAGTTTTGTCGAAACTAAAATGACCAATATCGTCATGATTTGATTTTAAAATATGCCACCTTACTCCCTTTGGTACCACCCATTTGCTGCCGTCTTCGCTATTTTTGTACAGAATGCCTCTTTTTAATGTAAAATTTTTGCAGATGTCTACTAATTTATTAGAATCTTTGTCTTTAAGAATTTGTATAATACGCTGTATTTCAGAATCATTTTGTTGAACTGTTGAAATCCAATCTAATGTAATATGCCTAACCTCAATAAAATTTTCACTTATCGGGTTCCTACTTAAAGCGTCGACATGTGACATGGACTTACCCGGGCGATATATTACATTAAAATCGTACTCTTGGAAGATGTTCCACCACCTAGCCACCCTTGGGAGTATGTCGCGTTTTTCAAAAGTAGCTCTCAACGAATTACAATCTGTTACTATTGTGAAAGGTATGCCTAAAAGATAAACTCTAAATCGCTGAAGAGAAGCTATTACTGCTAACGTCTCCAAGTCATAAGAGGTGAAGTATGCTTCTTCAGGAGAAGTTTGTCGACTAAAATATGCGACGGCATGAAATGGGGAATTTGAATCTGGACGTTGCAATAAAATACCTGCAACACCAATTTTTGAAGCATCTGTATGTAACTGTGTCTCATTAGACGGATTATAAAACATTAATATTGGCCGTTTTACAAGTTCCTGTTTTAAGGTATTAAAGGCCGTTTCTTGAGGAGAGTCCCAACAAAACTTGGAATCTTTCTTTAATAATTGTGTTAAGGGTCTAGCTATGATCGAGAAATTTTTAACGAAGCGTCGAAAGAAACTAGCTAGCCCTATGAACTGTCTGACGGTATGCTGATCTTTCGGTTTTGGAAAATGTTCGACAGCTTGAATTTTCTTTTTACCAGGTTTAATGCCAGTCGCGTCAACCTCAAAGCCAAGATAATCTATGGATTTCATAAAGAAATTACATTTATCTAATTTAAGAGTTAAGCCTGCATTACTTAGTAAGTCCAACGTTTCAGCTAATTTTGAAAAACCGTCATCTATGTTTTTGGAAGGTATAATTATGTCATCCATATAAGCAAACGCGTGTTTAAATCTAGCATTGCCTAGAATTTGATTGATTGTTTGTTGAAAATTTGCTGGAGCATTCGACAAGCCAAATGGCATTCTATTAAACTCATAATGCCCATCAGGTGTTATGAATGCTGTTAAATATTTAGACCGTTCCGCAAGAGGTATTTGATAATACCCTGATGCTAGATCAAGGGTCGTGTAATAAGTAAATCCTGACAAACTATCCAATTGGTCATCGATTCTTGGTAGGGGATAATGTTCCTTTACAGTCTTCTTATTTAAAGCTCTAAAATCTACGCACAGGCGATAATCACCAGTCTTTTTCTTTACTAGCAAGATTGGTGATGCGTATTCTGATGAAGATTCTCTAACTATTCCAGACTGTTCTAACTCATCTATCATATTACGAACTATACTTCTCTCCAAATAAGATAATCTATAGGGGCGGTAATATACCGGTGTATTATCGTTCAAGGTAATTTTCATTTCTGAATTTTGACAACAACCTATTTCCGAAACACCAAAAGCGAAACATTTACGGTATTTATTTAACAACTCCAGCAACTTTTCTTTAACATGGGGAGTCAAATCGTTGTCCACGTGCAACTGAGATATTGTAATTTTATCAAGATTGGAAGAGATATTATTCTCGACACGATTTACATGAAATTCTTTTGATTCGAAGACTGGGTTAGCTCGGGACAGTAAAGTATCACGTGGTAAGTGAAAATCCGCTGCACTCAAATTTCTGATTATTACGCCGTCTACTAGATTTACAACTCCACTCAAAATTTCATATTCTTTTCCTGGCTCTTGCCTAAGGCTACGTTCTATATAAACATCCCCGTGATATTTAGGTTTCGAATAAATGCAAATCTTAGTTAAATTCTCTATTTTATTTATATCCTTAGAAAATAATAATATAGATTTACAATTGGTATGATTGCAATTTGAGATAAGTTTTAACTCCGACGAAGTTTTATGTATAATAATATGATCTTGCTCCGTAAAGGAATGCCCAACTAGTAAAGGAATACTTAAACAATTATCAGGTACTATAAAAACGCATACGTAGGCCGATACGTCATCAATCTCAATTTTTAAATTACATTTACCGACTGCAGAGACAACCGAGTGACCAAAGCCTCTTAGAACTGGCAGATTATCGGTAGACCATGCTCGAGTGATACTTTGGGCATTAGATAATGTAATCATTGTACATTGGCTACCAAAATCTAAATAACATTGTAATTTAACACCATTAACAATAGCTTCTTTGAAATATTTCGAATCGTTATTTATACCAATAGATAGTCATAATACAGTCTTACTATCTTTCTTTAGCCTACATTCGGATGTGTCATGACCTAATTTCGTACAGTTTTCGCATTTCTTCAAAGGTTTAGTACATTTATAAACTGGATGACCTACCTCTCCGCAATTAAAGCACTTTAATCTCAAAGTTTGTTTTTGGCCTAAATCATTTTTAGTGTCTTTAGTATTATTTGAACGCCTAACGTCATTGAATACTTTTGAAGTGGGCTTATCTACTCGTTTGGTTACTCTAACGTTGCGTAAAAATACAAGTAATTTATCTGGATCGGTAAATTGAGCTGCTTCAGCACTCATCCTAATAGACCTATCTTCTATTCCTAATAAAATACAGTCTACAGCATTCTTACCGGCTATTTTGCATCGATTTAGTAAAATCATTTTATCATAAAAATATTCTTCAAGTGGATCCCAGAATTTGACGCGTTTTTCTAGCATATCGGATAATAATACGCCGTAGTTTTCATCACTAGGAAAGGCGGTTTTTAATTTTGTTTGCCACTCTGGCCACGAAAACAAAAGGCTGGGTAAACCCTGATACCACCTTTGGGCTAGCCCTACTAGTTTTGGTAAGGCATAGTGAATGGTTTGCCGTTCGGACCAACCGTAGATAGCGGCACATTCATCTACTTTAGATAACCACATATCTACAGATTGATTCCGCTTTGACGGATCAAACTCAGGGATAACGTTCATAACTGGGTATCTCTCTATATTACTGCCGTGACCATCTGATTTGACAGCTTGAATTAGTTCCCTAAAAGTATTAAGCATATTAGTGGACTCACTTGGTGATCGAAGCTGCCTCTGATGGCGAGAATTCAGCCGTTCCGAGTGGCCACGGTTGTGAGACGCCGGTTGCCTTTCACGGCTACGGCTGCGCGACACCGGCTGTCTCACGCGGATGCGGTTGCGCGACTCCAGCTGTCTCACACGGCTACGGCTGCGTGACGCCGGCTGTCTCACACGGCTACGGCTGCGTGACGCCGGCTGTCTCACACGGCTGCGGCTGCGCGACTCCAGCTGTCTCACACGGCTACGGCTGCGCGACGCCGGCTGTCTCTCACGGCTGCGGCTGCGCGACTCCAGCTGACTCACACGGCTACGGCTGCGAGAGGCCGGCTGTCTAGCACGGCTGCGGCTGCGAGAGGCCGGCGGAACAACACGGTTACGGCAGCGAGAGGCCGGCGGACCAGCGCGGCTATGGCTGCGAGAAGCCGGCGGATCAGCACGGCTACGGCTGCAAGAGGCCGGCTGTCTAGCACGGCTGCGGTTGCGAGAGGCCGGTGGTTTTTCGCCATAATCGTTTATTTTAGCCGGAGTTGGTAGGAGCGGGCTACGACTGCGGCTGGAGCGAGTCTCACTATTTCTTTTATCCATTATCTGGAGCGTGCGATATCCCACTTCTGATTTGTTATCCTCGTTTTACTGGAGCGTTTCACAAAATAAAGTCGACTATTTTATATTTCAAATCCTTTATTAGCACTTCACAACAAGATAGCGATAAGCGACAATAATTAACACTTGCGATGGAGAAGCACGACTTACTTACTCGACGACCATTTGACAACTAACTCGTGATCAACCACGGTGAATATTCTAGCACTACTCCGGACGTGACGTCACATCCCCCTTCTTTGATAGGTGTGAGGTTAGTTGTCAAATGATCGTTTTAAGTTTCTTTTACAAACTATTAAAAATATACTTTTAACAATAAAAATACTTATGTTTTAAATTGATTGAATTTGTACAAAAAATATAATAAGCTTAAAATTGCTTACACACGCAATAAAGCGATGTTGCAGCTATTATAATATCATAAAGCTTCGATATCGGATACCCTCAATCAGATTAATGTTTGAACTCCCGTATAAAATTGAGCAGAAAATTCCTACGGCCAGAATATCGCTTTCATTGAATTTATATTTCTTCTCAGTATTCACAACAGAGTGCTTTTTATGCTGATTTAGTTTACGAGTTAGGAAAACTGTATAAACGACTTGGAATGATCGGGTGGCGGGTTTCAATTGATTGAATAAAATATTTTGATTTGATTTTCCCGGAAGGTAAGTTCGATTAGTGAGAAAATGAAAAGTTGTGACAGTTTTGAATGTTAAGTACTTCTCATATTCATCACTTCATCAATCAAAACAAGCACTACAAATCGTTACATTTAATTAGCATGATGTTTGTAACAGCCCCGAAATATCGGGAACTCGAAACAAAAAGTAAACATGGTAAATATCCGGTTTTATTTATTTATTTAAACTTCATGCACAATAGTGATACATAGGCGGACTTAATGCCACAAGGCATTCTCTACCAGTCAACCTTAGGGTTAAATAAGACAACTTTGTGGTATGGTACAAAATATCTAAAAAACAATATCAACTTAAAAAAAAAAAAAAAGTACTACCGTTACCGCTACCGTTTTCAGTATTAATAATATTAATAATACAGTGAAACCTGGTTAAGTGAGACCTCAAGGGACCTGAAAATTTGTCTCACTTATAAAGGTATTCCACTTACCCAGTGTCTCAGATAACCAAATCTGTCTCATGGAACCTCAGCATGAGTTCCAGTTATAGAGGTTTCTCAATTAACCAGGTCCCTGTTAACCAAGTTTCACTGTAATAGTAAAACGTATTACTTAGGTAACATCAAGAGAAAAGGGCGTGCGAGTTCGCATTTTGGAGGGTCATATTTTTTTAACGACTGTATTTCGTTACTCCGAAGTTCGAAATACCGAAGTACGGTATACAGAAAGTTCGTGAGTCCGAATTACGTTAGTCAGAATGTACGCTATGACGAAGTACGGTATTCAGAATGTTCGTTACTCCGATGTACGTTACTCCGAAAGTTTGCTACTTCGAAGTACTGTACTCAGAATGTTCGTCACTCCGATGTACGTTACTTCGAAAGTTTGCTACTACGAAGTACTGTATGCAGAATGTACATTATCGCGAAGTACGGAACTCCGAAAGTTTGCTATGACCAATTACTCAATAATAATTGAGAATATTCCTCATTAGAGAGTATTTCGAATTAGTCAAGAATAAATGATGATTATTGTGCAAATAGGTTTTACAAGTCAGTAATTCTCAATTATTATTGAGTAATTGGTCATAGCAAACTTTCGGAGTTCCGTACTTCGCGATAGTGTACATTCTGAATACAGTACTTCGTAGTAGCAAACTTTCGAAGTAACGTACATCGGAGTGACGAACATTCTGAGTACAGTACTTCGAAGTAGCAAACTTTCGGAGTAACGTACATCGGAGTAACGAACATTCTGAATACCGTACTTCGTCATAGCGTACATTCTGACTAACGTAATTCGGACTCACAAACTTTCTGTATACCGTACTTCGGTATTTCGAACTTCGGAGTAACGAAATACGGTCTTTTTTAACCTATTATTTTGCTGAATAAAAGGAATAGGGCTAGAGGGGTTATTCAGAAGGAACAAAGGCTCTATCGTTTACTTCCCTCAAGTCCTGAAGGATGAAATTAGTTGTGCACGAGCATCAGGAGAGAAGCATATCCCGTGTTAGGGCTCCACACACGCACTATGTCCGGGATGAGTCGGTTATACCCCAACTAGCCATATTGGAACAAGCAAGAGTCTGTTGGTATTAAAAAATATTTGACCCAAATTGCGGATTATTCTTAGTTACGAAAAAAAACGTAGCCGGTAAAGAGTCCCATTTCAAATCAGAATCACAAATTATCCAAGCTAAACATCTAACAGCTCCATCCAATATCTCTGAAAATCCTATTACAAAGGAGGGTTTAATTAAAAAAAAACTCTTCTGTTATCTTTTTTGAAGTATCGTCTATCGCTGCAATGTAAATCCAGCTGTTGAGGGTAGTCTGAAATTGGATTTAGAAATGGGAATCGAATGGCGAACCTCGTTCAAGTCTCGATAATAGAGTGAGGCTGTTGAGTTATTCTATACCGATTGTAGGCTGGGAGCTGGGAAAAAGGAGTGGACTGTCAATTGATTGTGTTTAATCCGTTAAATGTCTATTTTAAAATTTTTAATGACGTGAACGTGATAATGTTATGGCATTATGAATTTCAACACAATACTGAATCTAGGTGTTGTGATTCTCTGCGATTTAACGACCTTCCAAATAAACATCATATCAAATATCTTGTTCAAGTTTTTTTGATGTTTCGGGATGTAATTCTTTGGGAAACGTACCTACAAATTGTTGTATTGTTAAAAATATACAATTGGTTGTAATAAACGAATAACTATGAATTGCATTTATTTATTAAAGAATTAAAAAGAACTTTAATTTTACACAAACATTGAATATTTCATTACAAACTAGTGTAGATACAAGATAATCACATAAGTTAATGATACTACTATTAATATCATAAACGGGATAAACAAAACAAAACAAAACAAACAAACAAACAAACAAACATGGTAAATATCCCGTTTATGATATTAATAGTAGTGTCAGTGACCATGTCAGTTTAAAAACTTAAGTTAATGATGTTGACCAGACCACATTTTGGCATCAATATAATATACAATACTACATTACTTGCAAAATTAAGCTGTAATAATTTACATTTTCGTGATTCTTACGTTAATCAAAACATTATGATTTGAATTTTGGATCATACCTAAGTATATTTATCATAAAATAAAATATATACAATTTCATTTCAATCGGGTACAGTCAGTACCTATATCTGTACAAATTACACAACAATCGTCAAAAAAACCAGGAAACTTTACCACCTCTCGGACTATTCTGCAATGTAGAACCATCAGGGGCTAGGCTTCATAAGAGCCACCTACTGAATATTGACCCGCTGCACAACCCCTTACCCGAACGAGGTGCGAAAGCTTTACCTACCCACATTTGAATAATGGCGTGATGATTTCACCTTAATGCCAGCGGTTTTGGGTTGAAGCCAAGAGGATTTAATTTTTATACTGGTATAAATAGGTAATGTTAACGTTTTTTTAGGATTTTTATTTGATAGAGTGGCTAACCGCACTTGGGGACTCAAGTGAGGTTTGCCACTCTACACATAATGATATAGTATCATAATATAGACTAGAATAGATTTTTTTTTTGTATGTGTGTAAACTAAGGGCTTAATTATTTTATAAACTATTACCTAATGCTACTTACTACACAATAATGCTACAGCTAATATGTGCTAATAATCTTACATCTTTTTTTTTTTGGGGTGTGGAAATCTTCAAGTAACTCGCCCCGGTCTGAGCAGAGCGGTAGGGAGGGAGTATCAGACTTCTACTGACTAAAAACCACCCATGTTCCTTCTTAGCCCTTTGTGTCGAGGCCGCGCTTTCGAACAACCCACACGCCGACGGGACCATTTTACATCTTACTACTATTTTAATGCCAAAGTTTCTGAGTATGGATGTCTGTGACTATTTTACGCAAAAACTACTGAACGGATTTACATAAACAGATTATATCCCATATTAACACATAGGTAGTATACTTTTTATTGCTATAATACGATTCTGTGGGACAATAACCTTATTCCACTGAGGTGAAGGCGCTAGCATGCGCTAGTATTATTATGAAAATACTGCAAATATGTATAACTAAAAGTCTATTCCAAAATTCCAATAGTCAATCCTATATTCACAGTACAAATATTGATAGTTTGCAAGCTCTAATATTTTATTGTGTATCCGACAGTGCTGTTTTAATCGGATTTGCACCATTCGGATTGAAGCGCAGTGACTTTCTCATTCTAGTTATATTATGTTAGCTGTTGATAAATTAGGTATTTTTGTGATATAGGATTATTTCAGCATCAGATTGCATGAGTCACCGAGAAACGTTTGGATTTGGGGACACTCTAGAGAAAGACAAACACTTACCTTATTGGTGAGGTTTTTCAGAAAGTACAGGTGCGTAGGACTCGCTACAGGCGTGCGTGTATGATCAAATGTGGCAAAAGTAGTATGCAGGGATCGTAGAAGGTGTCGCTCTGTGGTTCCTGCCTACCATTGGAAAAAGGCGTAAGATTATGTATATTATAATCCTACTTATACAACAGCACAACAAGCCACGTCCATCCCTATAATCGTACCAAGACACACGTCGGCATTCCAACACAAGTTGCGGTGTCATCGCCACATACCTGCCAGCCTGTGGCCTAGCACCTGCACAACTATGTTGAACTATGTTGAACTATGTTGCACATGTTGAATGTTGAACGAGCTTGTGGAGCCGCAAGGCTGGGGTTTGTAATGTGTGGCTTGAGGAGTTATGTAAGGTGGTAGGTACGTAAAACCGGAATAAAAAGTAATAAAACAGTGTACGGTTGCAATTTTCCGAGAGCCAATTTTAAACTGACTTTAAAAGAAGAATATTTTCAATTTGTCCGAATATTTTTTTTCTGTGTGATACTAAATAGGCTTGTGTTTAGCCGCAATTCACATGATGTGGCCTAGGGTGGAGCACCCTTGCCTAGAAGGAACATGTAGATTCATGAATATATTCGCCAGTTGTAAATAGATTTCGATGACTTTTTTTTTAATTACAGGATACCCATCACGTCTATAAAGTTTTCCTAAGTAAAACTTGACCTTTTATTCGAAAGATTTAATCCGATTCATTCCTAATTTGATACTCATTACAAAGTAATAAAACAGTAAAATGAATACTAAATCCCAGACAAAACACTTTCATTAAATAATAATTAAACTCATCTGCCTCCAGCCATCATAATTTAATAAAAAATCTTCGTCCAAATTACAACCAGCAGGATGCAAAACTTAATAAAACAACCTAAAGGGTTTAATAAACGCTATTTAAGTCTCTCTCTAACACCAGCTCAGAAGGAAGGAGTGAAGGAGAAGACGGTATCACAATGGGTGTCTAAGTGTCTGGCTATTTGTGTAGGGAATTCATGTGTTCGGTGCAAAGTATTCGTTAATATCTGCGATTACAAAGGTTCTTGTTTCTGCCCGTTCTAAACTGAGGTTTGGTTCATGCTATGGACGATTATCTTAGTTTATCTCAGAAAGTAACTACCTATATTTTACATATAATCAACAAATGCTTCCTCTCTCATAACTCAATTGTGTTTGCTGTGCCCGACCACCTAAGTTTTTACATGTGGAATGCAATAAAGAATTGAGTATTGAGTATTGATAGTAATGAAGAAAATTCCTACCATTCTTAAGAAGGACCTATACATAATTTTATTATTACAAAATCTATTAGATCCACTAAAAGTGGATATTATGTTTTTTCCTACTCCTCCGCTATTCTTTTCTGATTAATTTTGTTGCGGGATCCAAGACAGTTAAATCGCTTCTCTGGGACTTCGTCGAGCTTCATTGTCTCGGCGCTTTTCTTGTGGTCGCCACTGTTGATTCTGGCTAACAGGAGTTACAGTGGTTTGGGAAAAGTGTGTCGGGCTTGTCCCATTATAAAATAAAAAAGATCCACTAAAACTAGCGAAAGCCTTTTGTTTGAAATATTTTTAGTTCGTATATTCAACTTTAATCTTTAGAAATGTGTAGATGACAGGGAGTGAGTGCGATAATAAAGGCTTTTTCTGAAAAAAAAAGTCATTTGTTTTATGTACCCAAGGAGCTGTATATGTCGAGCCACGGGTTACAGTATTTTCTTAGGTTAGCAGATTGAGTGTTGTGACCACGATTTTCTCACTACAAATTTTTTTTTTTTTTATCTTAAAATTAAGTTTTCACGATTACATTTTAAACTCTTTCTTGGTTTTGTAAAAAAATATAATTTACTATTCAACAAAAAGAGCACTGACGTAAGGTATAATTCATAAAGGGAAAATGATTTTTATGAAGTTAAATTATCCAAAAAACGAGCGCAGTATTTATTTTCTATTTCAAAACATTCTGTAAACATATCTTTCTTCTATCCTTTGGACCATACCCTGGGCGATACAGAATCTGCCGAGCGTATGTTTAATCAGCACCCTGTGGATATTGCCTAAGCAATAGAACATGCTGTATAAGCCCTTATGGACATTCCTTGTTAGAAACACTCAAATATTTTCTCATAAATAAATAGAGGTTTTTGACATAGATAGTTCAGTTTTAGGTGATTGTATTTAACAACGCTTACATTAAAATGATTGTATCATTTAAGAAATGCAGTGGTACCTACCTGTACTAACGCTACGCTGAAACGCGGTTACGCGACTGCTGTGCATGAAATGTCCTGGGCTCGATTCCCGGGTGGGGAAAAGTGTTATTGCGTTTTTTCCATCAGAAACTTGTTCAGTAGCAGTTACAAAGCCTGAATTTGTGATGTATGGTAATAGGCCCCTATTACAGGGGACTTAAACAAAACTGGCGAAATGTGGTTGTACTATAATTAGCTATACCTCTACCTAGCCCTGCGGGAATTGCCGGCGTGATGTTACGCTTTAATCTGGTACAAACCACCCTATTTCATCCTACCAAACAACATTCCTGGAATAACACACAACATGTACACACATGTAAGTATGGAAGACCTCCCAAATAAAACGTGATTTATTTGGCGTCTTGTAAGCTACACAAGCCCACAAGCGAACCAGGCCGCAATGCGTCAAGCTCAGAGCAACCTGTCAATTATTACTAGCAACCTTTATTTATTGGGGCACGACTAACAGTTAGTAATTGGTACACGTTAGCTGAATATTAACGAGTGGTAGCTGATGGTAGGTGCGGAATGATCTGCGAGGTCGAAAGAAGGTGTAATGGCCATGGGGGTCGGGGTTGGCTGGTTTATGACAGTTTGAAGATTCGACGTAAGTCTGGGTGTAGGATTTCGGTTTTGGCTGTCATCATCTGCCTAGCGCTTTTCCAGGTATGTTGGGTTGGGCTGAATACCCCAGTATTTTACACGGAGTAATTGCCTATCTGACCTCCACAATCTATCTAGCACTGAGTTGGTAAAATTGCCATTTATAACGACTGTCAAATATCTACAAATGACAGCCCGTCGACGCATTAGGAAACTGGGTATGTAGGGGTCGGAAAGTAAACCGATCTACGAATTTGATAACCAACTATGATGTGACTGTTGCTGAACAGTCTGTAAACAGACTGTTAAGGCCTTGCCATATTGCCTTGGGATCGAGTATCGTGCACTCGTAGCGTAAAGACGTGCTCATTAGCAATATTTAATTAATTAATACTTTAATAATAGTGACCTACTTAAGTGTGTTACTGTCGTAATGCTATGTATTAGTAATCTTGCTTAGTCTATAGTTTTTGTGAATAATGGACACGAATCAGTGAAGTTTTAAATAAAAGTAACAAAATGGAGAGCAGCCCCTGCAATCCAAGGGGCCCAGCGCAACCCTCCGCCTCACCATCGAAGTCTGCCACGGCTGTTATCGCTTCAACGCCAGAAATCCAAGGATGGATGACCACCATTCAGCAGTACCTGAACAAAGTTTGTTCTACTGCAGCTGATGGAAAACTCAACACCGAGCAGAAGATGAAGATTACTAATCTTTGTCGTAAAGTAGAATCCTGTACTTCGCAAATGGCAGTCTTATATCAGTCGCTGAAACAAAAAACTATTCAGGCGAATCATATGATCGACACCCTGAAGCAACAGCGCGACGTGACAGAGCATATTTTGGAACTCAAGGAGACAATACGAGACTCTAGTTCTGCGGGAAGCACTTCATTTGCCGACATGGTGAAAAGGGGATCTGACCGTTTCGTTCGTCCTAATAACTTAAGCTCAGTCGCCATTTATCCCAGTGATAAATTGCAAACGAGTGACGAAACCAAGGAACTAGTGCAGAAAATCATACGGCCCGAACAGATGAAGCTGCAAGTACGGGGTGTACGAAAAACAAAAAATGGTGGCGTCATAATAAGTACTGAGACAAAACATGACGCCGACAAACTGAAGAACGCAGTCCAGCTCTCTACATCTGGACTTACCGCCAACGAGCCCAACAAGCGGAAACCCCGAATCGTGATTATAGGTGTGCCGACTTCCTTGGCTGAAAACGAGGTTTTCAAGTGCATCTTTGAACAAAATGTAGCCGAGAAGTTACCAGAGATGACCTTGGAATCCTTCTTGACCGCCGTAAAATTGAGCCATAAATCTGGGAAGAGAGATGCTGCGACCTGCAATTACGTGATTGAAGTTTCAGCCCATTTACGTAAAACGCTAATCCCTCTATCAAGGATTTTTATAAATTGGTCGTCCTGTCCTGTCAGGGATTTCACATTGGTAACAAGGTGTTATAAATGCCAACAGTACGGCCATGCTGCCAAATCTTGCAGAGAAATGAATTCTACGTGTGGTCACTGTGGTCAAGAAGGTCATACAATGTCCGAATGTCCGAAGAAAACTGAGACTCCGAAATGTGCGACGTGTTCACGGTTCAAAAAACCTAATGCCCATAAAACTGGAGATGCTGAATGTCCTGCTAGGAAAATAGCAGAACACAGAAATATTAACTCAATTGATTATGAGGGCGCCTAGTGCGTCATTCGTCATACCACACTTTTTACATTTATCTATTTTGCTGACTCAACGTGTCCACTGTGCGGCCCTACTATCCATCGTTGTGTTTAGCTAAGCATATTTGTGTCCGCTGCAAAAATGTTGTGACAAAGTTATTTTACAATTTGTTATTGACCGATTTAATTTTGTTTTGCGTAATTGACATAAAATTTACCTACATATATAAGACATTCTTGTTTTAGTTCTATACTAATAAATATTAGAGTTTAAGTAAATTAGATATAATATTATCATTATAAATTATTTTAGTATTATAAATGTTCCGTATTGCTCAGAAATCTGTTGTCCAAATGGTTTAAATAGTATTAGTAGCCATATCGCCTGTGATACAGGTTTATCCTAGTACAGGCATCGAACTTTGTTATACCTAAGATTATTTTTAAGATTTATGTTGTATTTTACCAAACTTAACTTTGAATAAAATTTATTATAAATTTATTATTATTATATTGTTGGCTCCTGGCACGCCACTGTAGTGAACATTTTTCGGGTGAAATATTTGATGATACCAATGGATTAATATTACTAACTTAAAGTCACACGTACAGTTAATATCTTAGTATACGTACAATTAATTCTCAAGAGATTTTAAGATATCTTTTGTCAATACCAAGAAATATCTCAAGACGAATAGTCTCGGTATCAGGTTGGAATAGCCACGGACCACGACGTAGGGAGAATTTGCTATCAATAATACCAGGTCATCAACATAAAGATGACCACGGTGGGTGATATCGTAACTAGAGCCCTGAAATGCACCTCCGCCTTCCTCGAGAAATTCTATACAGGCAGGAGAACTTCTATGATTTGTGAGCAAAAGAAAAACAAGGAGTAAACGAGCATCAGCTGGTGTTACTTGTGAAACTCGGCCAAGACGAAGGGTTATTGTTGTTGGTACTCAAGTAGATTGGCTATAAATTGGTCACCTTTACTGTCATTTTATTTTGTTCCGTATACATTTTATAGACTTGTGAAGAATCTTTCAACACGAATTTTAAAAACATAACAATGAAAACTTACGTCGCTACTTTTTCTTGAGCATTTGGCAGCTTTTGATCTATACAAAGTAAACCCCCACTTGGCTAATTTTTATTAAAGTCCCATGTAACTGATAAAATAACTTCATTATGTGACGTTTTATTCACCTATTTCAACAAACAAACAGATGGTACTGAACTATTCTTAACCCGAAAATATTGGTACTGATCCGTACCAAACTGTCCGTACTCTGTACTAGTCACACAATGTATGCAAGCTAATACTAAACACAATTAAACAAAATCACAAATAAGTACAATGACATCAACGTTCAAAGTCAAAAAACATTTCATCAGCTCACGTAAACCTGCACAATACTAATGCAGTCTTTACAATCTAATCTACACTAATTCCTCCAGACTCGTCATTCCATACAAATCGGGATTAAGACATTAACTGCTTAACAATTTGTTAAAAAAACATCCGTTGATTTTAGTGCGTCATTTTAGGATTAATATATAGACGATAATTAGTTTCTAGAAATATACAAAAATAGATACTACTAAGGTCAATGTCACCTTATTGGTAACTTATGCGTTTCAACAATTTCTAGCACAAATAGGACCCTAAAGAATTTAAATGAAGTTTAACCTCTAGTAAATTGTTTGTAAGGTAAACACCAAGGTAACTTGTTTTGTAGTAAGAAATATCATGGGACTGGTGCTAGTGGTCGCAAGCTTGACTGATGAGTGCCTGAGGGTCCTGGAGGTCTTAGGCTCGAATCCCGGGTAGGACAAAGTTTTATAAGGTTTTTATTACGATTTTTTTAGTAGCAGCCATGAAGTCTGGATTTGCCTGTATTCATAACATAACAACATTGTAATATTCTGAATATCATGAGAATAATAATGACGTCATGTTATCAATGATTCCATTTCTCATTTTTCCGGTAATACTCTTACAAATGTATCACAAATCATAACATTCTTAAACTAAGACTTCCTTTAAACTAATAATTAATTTAATTTAATTATTCATCTTCTTTCTTACCACTTACTAAGTATTTTACTTCATCAGAGGTCGTTTAGAAAACGCTGTGTCGTACACCACTAAGTTATCCCATATTCATAATCTAATTCTAGAACAATTCTTCTCAAGGGTTTATCGAGTTCATTAATCCAGAACCAGTTTTTGTACTTAGCGCTAAAGTCTTAAAGCTGAGATTACCACAAAAATAGCAATCTTATCTATTACTCATTATTTTGGACAGTCAACTGATATTGTTTTTATATAAATACGCTAAATTGCATTTCTAAATCACAGTTATACAACGACAAGCAAAAAGCAATTGTTTTGAGACCCGCCGTAAATCACTGTAGTGGTAAGTATTTATTTCAAAAAATAATTTTATTTTATTTCCTATTTCCTTTGTACTTCAATCTAACTTAAAGAGAAAAATATAAAATATAATTTATTTATTTTGATTGTAATAAATTAATATTTTTGTATTTTTTTTTTAAAGTATAACTCGTGGAGGTTTTTTAATCAGTTGGTTTAGTTCATTTAATAGTTTTAATTGTAGTAAGGCTCTAAATAATAATATGATTGTCGAATTCCTTTGATTTTAATGAAAGAAAGAAATACCAACAGGAATATTTCGATTTTTTTTATTACTTTAAGTATACAGGTTTAAATTCAATTAGTTAACGAAACTCTACTTATCTAACCTCTAAAATGTTAGACGATGTTCCTTCTTATGCTTATCAATGTTTCAGCTACCACAACTAATTCATCCAATTCATTTTCAGCAAAATGAAATACATGCTCATTTTCGCATCTGCCGTGGCTTTGGCCGTCGCCAGCCCCTACCACCGCAGCCAGGTAGACCCTGGTGCAGCCGGACCAGCCCCAGCTCCCGTCCCAGAGGTGGAGCCCATCGCCATTGGACCTGCAGTCCTGGACTTCGAACCCATTGCTTCTGGGCCAGCTATCACGGACTACGAGCCTATTGCCGTTGGACCTGTACTTGTAGAAGATGCTCCAACTCCTGTGGTCCCAGAAGTTATAGTTCCTCCTGTTGCACCAGCTCCCGTCATCAACCCTCTGGTCCAGATCATTATAAACGTACACGATCAGCAGGTTTCTGTACCCGGTATTGTGGCTCCTCAACCTCCCATTGATGTAGTCCCAGTTGACCCCGTTCACGTTGTGGATTCTGCCCCTGAACCCGTGGAAATCGGACCTGCAATCGTCCCGGAACCTGTGGAAATTGGACCTGCAATCGTTCCAGAGCCTGTGGTAATTGGAGTACCTATCCTGCCCATGCCAGCTGTGAACCTGCCAGAAGAATTGAACTAAATCATGGCAAGATTATGGTGTGCGGTAGTAATAAGGCCTTGAATAATCTAAAGATGTGATATGCAAATAAAGGAATCATTTTTTAAACGAACTGTTTTCTTGTTAAATTTTATAATAATATTATAAAGAGTAATCTTTGGAACTTCTGATTCGATTACTTAAATTATTTTACTAATATTATACCACATTATCCGCGAGTGTCATAGGCTATACTTATAAAACATCTCCGTGGAATAAAATTTAACGACTATATTATGAGGGAAGCCGCGGGTAAAAACTAGTCACTATCACTATCATCACTACATAGTATATAAAACAAAGTCGCGTCCCGCTGTCTGGCCCTATGTATGCTTAGATCTTTAAAACTACGCAACGGATTTCGATAGATAGAGTGATTCAAGAGAAAGGTTTATACACATTGTAATGACGTTTTTGATAGGTTTCAATTCGTCAAAAATATCGATTTCCAGGAGCTTATAAGATAATTATGTTCTAAGGAATTGCAGTCATTGTAGGTATTCATCCTGATGTACAGTCAAGCAGTCGACTCGTCTTTGACATTTTATAAGCAGTTCGACTCATTAGAAAATAGTGCATTCATTTAAGAACAATAGACGATGGAGCTGCCATAACTATTTTCTAAAGAAATTATGAGTTCTTACTTCGTTGATACTGCAACTGTGGAATCAACAACTGAGAAATACTGAGTATAGGCAGGAACTACAGTAATTTTTTCGGAAATTGGTCACTTTATATACCTACTCAAGCGTCAAGCAGGTTAACGCACGAGTGGCTATACGTGCCGTCAACCGGATACAAATTTAGACTCAGTGGCTGCTTGCTACTGACAAAGTGAAACTGTACATTATAGTGCACTTGACATTTTTAATGACTCCTTAGTACAGCATGTTCAAATAAAAAGCGGTCTTTGAATTTATCAAGCTCCAGCTGGTTCTACGAACTAATCTGTTGCCTGGAACATTGATTGGCATGACTAAATGAACCTTTCTTAGGAACCGATTCGTTTGACGTCGACCAATGTTCAAGATGTTGCACGGAATATCGACTGGCGTGGCTTCATGAACGTTTCCTCGATTCGTTTGACGTCATCCAATGTTTAGGATGTGCAAGTTTCCTATAAAATAAAAAAATATAATAGTAAAAGCAAACTGTTCGATGCAGATGTTGTCTTATTTTAGTCATGTCAATCAATGTTTCGACGGTATGGTTGGCGCAGCGGCTCAAGCAGTGGACTCACTGGACTGCTGCGCTACGTGTCGCGTATTCGATCCCCGTACGAAATAAGTATTTGTATGGCCTACAGACATTTGTTTCAGGTCTGGGTATTTGTGTATGTGAGTATATATATTTGCGAACGCACCCACGACAGAGGAGAAATTCCTAGTGTGGGGCAAAGTTTCAAAAAGAATAAAATGGGAATTCATTTAATAAATCCTAAAACCGACGATATCCTATAAAAAATCTTATGCCTGTTAATGACACATACCAACCAATCACTGCGCCTACCATTCATTGATAAAAATTTGCTCCATCCAGGCGTTGGATTATGTTAAAGTATTTCATTGCCCTGATAATCTGGAACCCTTTATAAGTGGTAATAACTTTCAAAGTCTTTAATTTTTTACGACGTCTTTCAATCAAAACAATGTTTGACTTGTGCCTTATCACTTTGATTTTGGTTATGTCACAATAGAATAAGTTGATTTTGAGACGAACGATAGATACACTAATTATTTCTCATAAGAGGTTACCTCCAGGTAAAAGGTAACTTGAGCCTATATTTTGGCCAACCTCAGACCATGCAGCCCTTAATATCACCCAGCATCAAGATTGAAAGAACTTTCCAAACTAATACTCAAAACCTTTATTCGTAAAAATTAGGTGTTTCATCATCACAACGGGCACTTATAACCTAGATTTCTTGTCCTAAACGAAAATAAATCTAGAGAAATGCTATTTGCTGTTTCGTGAGACAGTAATGGGTATAATAAATCAATGATACTTATTAAAAATAAGCTAATAATATCATTGTAAATTATCTCTTAGAAAAACAATCCCATAGAAAGAAGTCCACGTTTAATATGGCACCAGTAAAAAGGAACGAAAAATGAAATAAATAAATAAAAATAAAATTTCCGGAACTGACAAAGTATAATTAACACATAATATTTACATAGCAAATAGCCGTGAATATGTTTAACTCAATTGCGCAGTTCCTCCAAGTCCTTTAGAATAGCTTAGTTGAGTTCGGGTAGGGTAACAACGGGGCTGGGGAGCTCAGGTACACCGACAGCAATAGGCTCAGGGATGACCACGGGGAGAGCGGGGACACCGATGGGAGCAGGGGCAACCTCGACAACCTGGACGGGTGCGGGGGCAACTTCGATAACCTGAACGGGTTCAGGGGCGGCTTCCACGATTTGCACGGGCTCAGGGGCAGCCTCGACGATGTGCACGGGGGTGGGGGCGATGGCGTCAACAGGAGCGACGTTGATGGGGGTATCGATGACGTGACTGACACCGTTGATGTTCAGGATGATCTGGACGAGGGTAGTTCCAGTAGGAACGTTAACGCCCTGCTCGACGACTTGGACGGGGCTGACAGCAACGGGCTCTTCGACGATGGCGGGTCCAACAGAGATAGGCTCGTGGTCGATGATAGCGGGTCCAACGGAAATAGGCTCGTGGTCGATGAAAGCGGGTCCAACGGAGATGGGTTCACCCTCAATGATTGCGGGCCCAACAGAGATGGGTTCACCATCGATGATAGCGGGGCCGACGGCAACAGGCTCAAAGTCCATTATAGCCGGGCCGGACACGATGTGACGTTGGACGGGGCTGGCGACTGCCAGGGCGACGAAAGAGGCAATAATCAGCAAAGATTTCATTTTGCTGAAAGAGAAACAAAGGTTGATTAATATGAAAGTATTACTATAGGCCCAACTGATTCAAAAAAATCCAATCGATACGTAAAAGAAAAATGTTATCCATACATTCCTGCAAGTCCAGTTATTATTTTTTTTCCACAGACTTGGTGAAAAGGTTAGTTACCAATGATAAATACGATTAGCATTAAGATTTTGATTTTTAACAGGAATAAACATAATTTTAAAATTAATTTCCGAATTGTCCTATATGATGTACCTAAGTATAATATTTCTTAATCTTACCAAAATAATGACAATTCTTACATTAAGAAAATTATTTTCTTACCTGTTTTGTGTTTGCTAGGTGGTATACAAACTATGCTTTCCGAGAATTTCCAAACGTTTTTATACAAAATTGTATCATTTTTGCGATTGTATCAGTACCAGATAACAATTTATTGTTGTTAATCTCGTTATTAAGATACAATAGCGATAAACGTTTGTTTGGATTACTTTGTCTGATTGATTGTATCACGTGTTTCGTGTATGTGCTTTAAGATGCCACTAAACCATTAAAGTAATCGGTACTTAGAGTTATTCTATAGGATGTTCCACTCTCAGTAGCAAAGGGCGTTTATGTTATATACGCACGTCTTTAACTTTATCAGAAACCAAATAGCAAGATACGATTAGAGAGAGTATACCTGTTTACCTAAAGGAAGTATTTTAAGTCACTTATGATAACTCAACGTATAAAGTTTGTGTCAGTTTCGTGAAAGGTCTTCTATTTTTAATAAAAAAATTAAGTTCAAAAATCTAAAACCCGACTACTAATAAAATCGCGGTCTTAACAGTAAAAAACAAGAAAATAATTCTTGTCTGATATTCTTCGTAGTCGCATGCCACTGATACCTGATGCTCCTTCATGGCGTTCTCAACTTCTCATTGATACAGAAGTCAGCTGCTAATTGCCATTAGCAAGGTGGCATGCGACTACGAAGACTACGAATATCAGACAATAATTATTTTCTTGTTTTTTTACTTTTAAGACCGCGATTTTGTTAGTAGTCGGGTTTTAGATTTTTGAACTTATTTTTTTTATTTGAATTTTATTTTTGTGTGTACTTAAACTATAATATAATACATATTTGTAATGTGCTCGCCAATACCTTTCATTTGATACCAAACTTGCTATGATTATCTCAATTTAATATTTTTTGAGGTAAGTTTTTGACATTTAAATTCCGTCATAAAAAGATCCTATAACATTTATATAGCCTATGATACTCGGGCTATTCTTACAAATCTATTGACACCTAATTTATTAAAATCCGTTCAGTAGTTTAGGAACATACATACATACATAGACTACCAAAATCATTACACTTCCTTTTGGCTTCGCCGTAGTCGGGTAAAAATAGAACAAGGAACATACTTACTTTGTAGATCGTAGGTTTAAAATTGACAAGCATTTTACTTTGTGTAAAATAATTTTGTACATTTTATGCACCTTTCAAATTGCGCAACAGTTTTTCGGCAGGATCTCACTGGGTACTACATCTCTCAAAACAGTGAAGGAAAACAGGAAACGTTATAGGCCGATTATATATGATCATAATCACCGACACTTTATCTAGGCCCCATTACCGGAATTCTTACCCATGTTCCGAACGAGTAACTACCGCGTTGGTCGACTGGTCGGAAGGGCGACTGCTGAGTATGAGGGTATGAGGTCCTGGGTTCGATTCTCAGATCGGGCAGTGCTATTAGGTTTTCCCATCAGGAATTTCTCAGTCAAGGAGTCTGTATTTGTGCGCGGTTGATAGCTTTGCTCGCCCCATTTTACGTGGGACTTCAAAAACATAACTGGTGGCATGTGGGTGTATTATTTAATAAGTACACCTCTGGTTAAACCTTTAAGAATTATGGGCGTGATGTTATGTTAGGGTGTATGTTCCAAACGGAGAGTAGTTAGAAAAGTAGATGAGAGATAGAAACGGCTTTGCCTCAAAACATTTCTGCGTAAAATCCACTAAAATGTCGAAGTCTTCTCTAAATCTAGCACTCACGCTACGCGGTCAATTCACACAATCACACTGTTTGAATATCAGGACGATTTATGTACTGACTTGCTTCGAAAGTTCGAATATATCGTCCAAAATTGAATTCGTTCTATCTGAGCTAAATCGGTTTTCTTGGCTGTTATCTTGAGCGATGAGCAGCTCAGGGCTCAGTTGGAGTGCACTAATTGGACTGCAAAACTGAAGAGAAACGTATTTTGGCACAAAGTGCAATGTTGAATGTATTTTAGAAAGATTTTTTTAATTATATACGTTTGCTACTGTCTTTTTCAGTCCTTGGGAAAAATGAAGAGAAAGGGTCGAGGACACTAAATCAACTTAAGCTCTACAACAAAATTAGCAATCCAATTGTGTAACGCACTTTGAAAAAATTCGATGGAAATTCCTACTATTCCTTGTCCAGTTCCTTCTTTTCCTTCAGAGTTAAAATATGTATACTGCCGTTTAGAAATGGCGTACAAAAAAAAATGGGCTAGACAGTATAGGGTAGGTAAACTTAATTAATAGAAACGAAAGTAGAGGTATGGACCTAAAAATATTAAAGTAGCCAACAATAATTGTCATTTTGAGTGTGTTACTCGATTTTATCGCTACATTGGCAACAACCTGTACATTGCACAAGTGCCAAAATATTGTACGTACCTATAACGATTTTTTATTGTACGTTATTGTTTATGCTTGTGAACAATCTGTTAGTCCGAGTTATAAATTAAGCATATTTATACTATCTATATTATGCACTGTTTACTGCAATTTTAAACTTTTAACCGGGGGTTTTCACGTGGATTCCGGATTATCTCTTTACCGGAAAATTACAAGTAAGACTGAAGGCCAACTGATGGCGCACCTGTCCGCAGTGCATGTACTGTCGCCAGGTATCGCCAGTAGGTGGCGGAATTAAGTGTTTGTCGTTGTTATTTATTGTTTTCGTGAATTTTACTAACATAGGTTAAGGAATACTAACACATTATGGGTCTGTACCTGATTTAAATGAAAATAAATAAATAATGCCATCGGAGATTGGATTTTTAGAATAAAATATCAAGGTTTGACTCATCTTCATAATTCTCTTGCCCTTATCCCAATTCATTTGGAGTCGGCGCAGCATGTCTTCCTCTTCCACCAGACACCTCCTTTCTTACGATAATAGGGGATCGGACAAAAAAAAACTAATTAGTCCGTCAGATAGATTTCCAAAAATTATTGGACACATATTTTTTCTTTTTTCACGTAAACTTAAAATGAAGACGATACAGTGCTTCGAAAACTCGTGTGACGTCATAAAATATGATTGTACATTTTGACGACACAAGTGACGTTTCAAGCCCCACTCCAAGATCTTTGACGCGTTTTATATTCGTAATTTTTTATTGATTTGATAAAACAAAAAACACGTATTCAATTTTTTTCGATAATCTAACTTACGGACTAAACAGAATCATATTATTTTGACCCAGTCCGATCCCCTAACACAGTCCATCCATCGTTTCTTTGGTCTTTCTCTACTCCTAAACCATCCACTTTCATATTCACAATCTTCCTCATGACATTTTCCTCATTCCTCCGCATCACATGCCCATACCACGACAACCGATTTCCACACAACTTTTCAGTCACCGGCGCCACTTTCAGACTTCCTCTTATGACTTAAGCATTCTCATCTCAGCCACATGTAAATGCCTTTCATTCATCACTTTTGTGGCCCAACCTTATTTATTTATTTATTTAAACTTCATGCACAAACGTGGTACATAGGCGGCATAACCTTCTGATCAATTATACCAAACAGCAGGTCTAACCATTGTTTTATAACGCTTCCCCTTCATCATCATCATCATCATCATCATCATCATCAGCCCTATAATGTTCCCACTGCAGGGACTCAGGCCTCCTCTCTAGGAGAGGGATGGGCTATAATCCACCACGCGGGCCCAGTGCGGATTGGCAGATGTCACAAATGTCTTCGAATTTTTTGGTTCTAAGACATGCCGGTTTCCTTACGATGTTTTCCTTCACCGTTTTGAGAGCAGCGGTGATGAAATAAATTACACAAAGTAATGCGCCTGCGTGGGTTCGAACCCACGACCTACTGTTCGTAAGTCGGGGCCGACACCACTGGGCCGCTGCTTCCCCTTAATTTAAGGGAAATACGGGAGTCGCAGATTGTTCCCGTGACCTGCCGCCATTTCATCCATCCCTAATAACACTTTGCCCGTCCTGGGAATCGAATCCAGGGTTTGGTACATAGCCGTCGCGCTTACGAACAATTGGCCAACGGGGCAGGCGATTTGATAATTTAATTATCTACTTAAATGTGTGTGTGATAATCATATAAATCCGTTAAACAAATACATAATACAGACTTTTAGTAATCACCAAACTAAATTAGATCAACTATCGAGAGTTTCAGTAATCTTTAATTTATGACTTAGATTAATTCATAAAACATTTATTCATTTATTTTATGATATAACAGCTACTGTATTAATATATTGTAATCAGTTGCTTCCTAAGATGATAACGCTGTTATCCTTTATTTTGATAAATTCACAACAATCTTTGTTTTGTTCGTAAAATTTCTATTCCATGTCCATCCATAGTATTATTGAAACTTCCGTTGTTAAAATACAATAGCCAAGTATTGTCTATGTAATCACTTTAGACCTGTCTATTTAATACAAATTTTTGCCCGGACTTGGCTACTTTCACCAAACACAGACGAGGAATTTTATTTCTCAATGGCGAAATAATCCGTGGTTCTTATGTAATATCTTCATTATGCAATTATTTTCTTATCTCACTTTTCCACCTTGCACAGCTGTTAGTACCCCGTATTAAATTACGAAGCGAATCCAGAGCTGGGGCAGCAATAATTACAGCTATAATTAGTTCAAAAGAGGTAGGTATAAAGACTCATGACGATAAGAATAAGGGAACACCAAAGAACGCCATTATTTCGCATTACCGTGCAAACGGATCTAAAGCCTGAACGATAATAATTCTAGCTATTCTTAATTAGTTTAAAAGATGCATAGACCCATTACCCGGGCTGGTAAAAAGTATGAATACTAAATAGGCACAATGGTGGAGTAATATAGCCGGGTGCAAGCTGTCGCAAGCCGCCTCTGTACGCTTCGCTCGTATGGCCATAGATTAAGGAATGTGTTCATTGAAGGAGCCTGGTGAATAGGTAGAATACGAGAAATCGCACATATCACACACCGGACAGAGCGGTTTTCTTACGATGTATTCTTTCACTGATAAGTCAGTCAGTAAGTCTATCTATCAACTATAAAGGAGAAGTGAGCACCTAATGATGTGACCGTTGAATTGCCAAGTCATAGGTCTCAAGTTCGAAACAAAGATACGCACCTCTGACTTGTTTAATTCATGTGCGTATTGTATCTTCTTCTTATCGTGTTGGCAGTAAGGTCTAACGACCCCACACAGAATGTCAGAGTTTCTAAACCGCCTCAAGGGCCTCTGACATGGCGGCGGCGACCTCTCGCGTCCGGCCCTGGTGCAAGCCATGGTCCGGGGCGAAGAGGAATGGGACGCCGTCGCCTCTTTCTGCGAAGCAGTGATGCTAGCGAAGGAGGTGGCGGAACGAGAGAGGGAGAGAACCTCTCAACGTCCCAGTCGCCGCGGAAGGCGCTCCGGGCGTCGGGGGTCACGCGATGACCTCCGGCCACCGTAGATGCGGGCCTGTGGACGGTGAGTAACGGGCTAGCTCGCCGTCCGGCCGTCGTCATGACGGCAACAGACCGTGTCGGCAGCGCGTACGTGATCCACGCGCGCCTCAAAGAGATGTCAGCAAGGAGGGGCTGTGGTTTGTCGAAAGGCTAACGCGGCTCCGACACAAGGGCGAAGAAGGAACATGGGTTTGGTTTTTAGTCAGTAGAAGTCTGACACTCCCCTTCGCTCTGCACAAGAGCGGGGGGGGCGGTTATTCGATGATTTTCCACCCACCTAAAAAAAAAAAAAAGGGCCCCTGACATGGTTTGACGACCGCCCTTTTTCGACCGGATCCACTGGCTTATACGTACCTTCCGAAGCACGGAATCATTTTTAAATCAGACAATCAGGTAATTCAAGCTTGCAATGTCCCAGCCAAACTGGAAACAACTTTACGAACCACTTATAGAATAAGAAGAATTGCATTAGTCAAGAGAATAAATATAACCATAAGTATCTTGCAAGTCGTAGCCATTTCCACTGACCTTTATGAGAACATCGACCTTTCGCTATAGGTCCCATGAAATATTTTACTATAACACCCTTCCCACTGTCCCTTCCAATAAGTGACAAAATAATCGTTATCTTACGTGGTCAACATGGCGTGGCTAATAAGCGAACCCGATTGGTCGTGGACTCGTGGGTTGCAGGCCTCGAATAAGGACGTTATATTTACGCTCCGTTAGTTTTTATTAGTCATCCGGACAAATTATGGTATGGAGGTATTAATCTGACGTTTTGGTAGGTTCTTGTGGTCAATCAAGTTTAATTAGGTATCTTTTGTATAGGATCTTTGTTTGAGCTTTGGACCTTAGTACCTACTTTAGAGTCTTGATTACAAATCTACCTGAACTTCGAGTTCTGTAACACAAGACCAATACCTAAAAGCCTATTTGATCTCGTCAACCCAGTAATGGAATAAGGCGTGGCAAGACTGGTCACTGTCAGATTTTCTGACATTGAGTACCCAGTTAGATCTAGATCTTTAGACATCGTTCGTCCAAAGATCTACAAAATGACAGCTCGGACCATTCATTTTCCGAACCATGGAAGTATATATCTACGTTAATTAATAATCACCTAATGACCGATTAGCCTCGGGAGCTCTTTAACTTATAAGATCGACTAGTCGGGTTGATAGTATTTAGCACGAACCCATCTGCATTACTGTCTCATCTGCAGCTTAAATACTCTGTGGTAGGTTGCGGCAAGCCGTAGCGCAGATTAAATCGCACGCAAGCGAATGCACCGATGAGCCAATTGCTCACACAGACGCATTCACAAACGTTTGCATTATTTTAGTCACTTTTACTGGCATTACTTCCAAGTGAGAGTTTTGTTGAAGTCCAGTTTACAGAAATAAATATGATTAATCATTTAATACTTTAAAAGCTTTAACTACTTGTTATGACAAGTCCCCTGGTATTTCAAAGTATGCAGATAATCTTATATCCCCACTTTCCTTGCACTTGAGCACTCTACAGTACTCTACTTGGGTAATTATGATTACGTATTAGCATCAAGCATATAAGCTGACCTCTTATCTCCTTCAGTTAAGGGCAGTTACGGCAATGCCTTATTATTATCCAAATAAGCCCTACTTCTCTTATTAACCATTGCACAAAGTGGATGTGTAATTACGATGTCTATACACATTGACATACTTAATATCTACAAATCTATTAGTGCCGTCTATAAGGTCAAATTAAAATAGATGAACAAATTTTAACACAGCGTTCAGTACGTCTAACCAAAAATAGTCAAGCAAAAAACACTGATTAAAGTGATTATACAATCCAATCCAATAAATTCCAATCTGGCTTTCGTACTGGCCACAGTACTGTTACTACGCTCCTGAAGGTTACTGACGATATCCGCTGGGCTATGGACAACAAATCTCTGACTGTTTTAGTTTTACTTGACTTTAGTTGTGCGTTCAACTCAGTGGATTTCGACATCCTTCTTGGGGTCCTTCAATGTTTTAACTTCTCTGCCTCTACGTTAGCCTGGTTTAACTCGTATCTTCGAGATCGCTCACAGTGTGTCCGCCAAGATGAGACCTTCTCTGATTGGTGTGATCTTACTGCTGGTGTCCCTCAGGGTGGTGTTCTCTCTCCTCTTCTTTTCTCTATATTTATTAACACTGTTACCAAAATAATCACCTCTAGTTTCCACCTCTACGCTGACGATTTGCAGCTGTATCGGCATTTCTTATTGGCTGATGCGGAATCGACAATCATTGCCATGAATCATGACCTGGAAAGCATTTATCAATGGGCAAAGTCGTTCGGATTACAGATTAACCCTGCTAAGTCACAGGCCATGATCATAGGCAGCCGATATTATCGCAATACACTTGACTTGTCATCTTTGCCTCCATTATCTCTAGGTGGTTTGACCATTGCTTATGCTGAAACAGCCAAGGACCTTGGTGTCTTAATCGACAGTAATCTCTCTCGGAGAGCTCAAGTGAATGAGGTTAGTCGGAAGGTGCACTTTTCTTTCCACTCACTTAAATCTCTACAGAGCTTCTTACCGTTTAAAACCAAGATTTACTTAAATAATAAATAAATAAATAATATTCCACAACTATCACACAACGCCATCGAGTCCCAAGCTAAGCAGAGCTTGTGTTATGGGTACTAGACAACTGATAAACATACTTATATATTTCTAAAAAAAAAATTAAAAAAATTTACTTAGCTCAAACTCTGATCCAGCCGATCATTGATTACGCTGATGCCTGCTATTTGGATGCCACCGAGGAGCTCTTAAACAAACTTGAGCGCCTGCAAAACCTTTGTATCCGTTTTGTGTTTGGTCTGAGGAAATATGACCATGTCTCTCACTTCCGCAAAGAACTCAAGTGGCTCCCTATCCGTCTTCGCCGGAACACTCGGATATTATGTCTTCTCTACAACATCCTTTATAACCCTGCATATCCCAGCTACCTTCGCGATCGTTTTTCCTTTACCCGTCCCTCTGATACTCTGTGTAGATCCCACCTTAGGCATCATCTTAATTTCCCATCCCATAAAACTGAATTCTTTTCCTACTCCTTCTCTGTTCACGCTGTACGTTTGTGGAACTCACTTCCGCCTAAAATTTTAGACTCTAAATCTTTATTTACTTTCAAAAAACAAGTCAGAGAGCATTACCTCTCCTCTATTCTGTAATATACTGTATATTATGTGTATGTTTATTAAAGGTATATATTCGGATACTAGTATTTATTTTTATATGTGTATATATTAGTATGTATGTTTATTTTATATGGATAAACTTTTGTTCTTAATTTTAATTAAAATCTTGTTAGTCTTATTTACACACTGTGTCTACATTTCTAATCAAACTTTCCTCTCGCAGGTCTGCTGGAAGAAATTTCTTTTGAAATAAGCAGTACCTTTGTGCTCTTCTATTTGTTATGTTTTTATCCTTTTTTTTTGTATTTTGTGTGTGCATAAATAAATAAATATATTTAATCAATATAATAAATTCCAGACATTTTGAGTGTATTTTCGTTATCTGATTTTTTTCGTGTCTTTACCATTGTTGGCATTTTAGTGGTCTTAATGATTTTTATTAAAAGTTTGTTCATCTATTTTATTGGGACTTTATAGTAGTTCGGTAAAAAATGGAATGAAATAAACTAGATAGAAGAGTTTGTTCCACTTAAAGGTAAGCGACACTCGCACATGCACCACTAGATATATACGTTAGCTTCGAATAGCTGTTGACAGAGACCATTTTTATAGCACATAAAAGTTTTACTAGGATGATTTTCCACCAGAGTAACTAAAGCGAGTCTTGGAAAATGAGGTAATCCTATTGGTAGATGTTTTTCCTCACACACAGTCTGGCTATCTTGGATACCTCTGGTGGGAACGCAGCCCAAGTCCACCTAAGAGTTAGAATTAAATAATATCATAAACTTGTGTCTCACTAAGGAGTTAGGTACATCGCCTACCGGGGCTGCAGGTTGTTCGAAATAGATACCGTAGCCTCAATACAAAGGGCTAAGAAGGAACATGGGTGGTTTTTAGTCAGTAAAAGTCTGACACTCCCTACCGCTCTACCCAGAGCGGAAGGAGTCATTAATTGATGATTCCCCACCCTCTAAATAAATAACTTTTACCTCTCAGCGGTTGTAGACCAAGCCAGGAAGTGAATAGAACTATTGAATAGTTACCGTTATATAATGTCTGGTGTAAATATCCAGTATCCAATTTGATTCCCAATCAAAACTTCTATAATATCACCTAGCTATGTAACAACTGAACCACTCGTATATAATACAAAAGCAACCAATAAATCGTATACATTTCGAAACCACATTGCAATTCAGAACCCCAGCTTTTGAAAACGAAATCTTTCCTAGTTCTATCAACAAATAAATTGCTACAATTCCAAATAATAAATCTAGGAGCTGGGAAAGTACTGGAAACTAAGCGGAAATGCTTAAAAGCATCCTTTCCTGATTGATGTTGCTGAAACTCGAAGACTCAGAGACTCGAAACAACCATAACCGCTTTGCAGGACAGTTACAAACTCGCCATGTTTCATCATTTGGACAACTTTGGTCGCGGCCGGCATTTGTTTTTGTTTGTTGCAGTCTTTCTGTTGGTATTTTTAGTTAGTAGTCTAAAGGACTAGCTTTTGCCAGCGGCTTCACCCGCGTGAAAATGACGATTTTCCATACAAACTTTCATCCCCTATTTAACTCCCTTAGGGGTTGAATTTCAAAAAATCCTTATTCCTTGTCTACATTCTAAAGGGAACCTCTGTGCAAAATTTCAGCTTTCTAGGTCCTAGGGTTTGGGCTGGGCGTTGATGAGTCAGTCAGTCAGTCAGGACTTCTCTTTTTATTTATACAGATATAGATAGATAGATAGCTTGTGGATTGCGACAGTATTAAGTAGTAGTTTCGTGATATTTGACTAGTTTATTGTTTTTGTGACCGCCTCATTGGTCGCAATCGTGACTGGAGCTTGAGATCATGGTGTCTATTCCAGGGACGGGAAAATTGTTATTCTGTTTTTCCATAAAGAAGTTCTCATTAGCAGTTGTGCAGCGTGGGTTTGTACCCGGTTGATGGCAATAAGCTTGCCCCCTATTACATAGGACGTAATCATAACTGGCGAAAAGTGGGTGTATTTATACTCATATAGATTACACCACTGCCTAAGACCCACACTTGAAATCCCCGAAGGTTTAGGTTTAGCACCTCCACGTCTGCTTTAACCCGTAAGTACAATTTTTTCTCTTTAAATTTTCCAACGTCACCACACATCACGGAAAATGATCAACAAAGTACCTCAACTACAAAAACATAAAGTTGCAAGTAAAGTGCAGGCGGTATCGTTGGCCGCAGCTGCGTCTAACTTAAAGTCGCAGCGTCGAGAACTAGTCACGACTCACACCTACGGCTTGGCTGGAACGACATGCGAAATTATATAGTTTTGTTTGAGAGTAGATTTGTCTGGTAATGTTTTTTTAAGCTGTGTGAAATAAACGGCTTGTGTAAGAATATAGTCTGAACGAGCTATGAAATATAGCTACTGACAATACAAGCAGTAATTAATCCTAAAAAATATTATTAAATAATGCAAAAGTTAGTTTATTTTGTTACATTTTCTCACTTAAAGAACCAGTCGTCCTAAAATAAATGTACGTTATCAGACTGTACAGAAACGGACACAGGATGAAAGGTCCCGAAAAAATGTACTACGGGACAGCTTCCAGCCTATCCGGATGCGGCTGAATACCAGTATTTTCCACAGAGTGACAGCCTATGCTGCTCGTGGTAAATAAAGCTGATGATCAAACTTTCTAGCCACTGATTACCTGTTACGGCCGGTTCACACATGTCTCCGTTTTACTGTTCCGTTTTATCGTGTACGTTTTTTTTTCGTCGATGGCGTATGTAGTTGTATGAGCGACTTCACACATGGCACAGTATTCTTTATACAGTAAAAAATATCGTTCCGTAAAAAAATGACATTCCGTTTTGTCATCGAATACTGAACAGTAAAAATATACGGATACGTAGAATTGTAACGGATAGATACTGTGTACGTACCAATACAACACGACAGCGTCCATCCTTGTAGAATAGCGGCGGTATACTGCGAGTTTTCTGTTCACACATCGCATCCAGTAATGACGGATCCGTTGAACGTTATACAGTGCCTATGTGTGAACAGAGCATAAATTTATGACGTATCCGTTATGAACGTACCAGTAAAACGGACTCCCATGTGTGAACGGGCCGTTACGACAGTCAAAGGTCTACAAATAACAGCTAATGGCATAACGTGCATGATACATTGAAAATTTGAACAGGTGCTAATCAACATTAATTTATTACATTTAAATGGTTGTAATTATGAGTTTCGTCAGACTTAAGTGGCAATGGGCAGGGCACATTGCTCGCAGAACGGATGGCCGATGGGGCCGAAAAGTTCTGGAATGGCGACCGCGAACCGGAAGACGTTGCGTTGCACTAGGTGGACCGATGACCTGGTCAAGGTTGCAGGAACCCGCTGGATGAGAGACGCACGGGACCGGTCAATGTGGCGACGCCTGGGGGAGGCCTATGTCCAGCAGTGGACGTCTTTTGGCTGAAATGATGATGATGAATTATGAGTTTCATTCGATAAGCGATTTGATAGATAATTGGTTTATTTTTACGTTCAGAATTATTTATTTTATCATCTGTATGAGGCATAATAATAATAGTACACACATACAAGCTCATACAAGAATAGATAGCGATCGTGCATACAACGTATACTATTCATAGAGAATTTCAAATATTTATAGACTCCACAATAACATTTTCAGCAGGATTCGTAACAAGAGCGAGTTCAAGTGTACGAATAGCGTCTAATTTTGTAAAGCGCTGAAGCGGCTTTATTGGGCCACTTTACGCGTTTTCACTGGAATTCTAGCTAGTTTCTACAATTAATATATTTACAGGTACATAAATGTTTTGTTGAAATTCTCCTGTGTTTTTGGTTTTAGTTTGTTACCAAAGTAAAATATTGAATTCTCTATACTTTATTTGCGATAAAGGTATTTGGCTCCACAAAACAATAATAACCTTGAAATGAAGACGAGGAAGGCCTAGAAAATGCTGGGGTGACGACTTCGACGCCTTTGCGTAAAATTGGCCTGAGAAATCCGCACGGAGGGAAAAGTGTAAGGCTATAGGGGAGGCCTTTGCCCAGCTGTGGGACAATATATTTTACTAAAAATAAACACGGCGTTGAGAACATGTATCATGGATCAGTATCATTGTCATCATCTCCCTGACCTTATCCCATTCTATTTGGGGTCGGCGTAACACGTTATCTGTTTCCATTCTTCCCTGTTAGACGTTAAGGTGGCAAGCCCGCCACACTATTCCCAAACCACTGTAACTCCTGTTAGCCAGAATCAACAGTGGCGACCACAAGAAAAGCGCCGAGACAATGAAGCTCGACGAAGTCCCAGAGATTAAACGATAGTCAAGCGATTTAACTGTCTTGGATCCCGCAACGAAATTTATCAGAAAAGAATAGCGGAGGAGTAGGAAAAAACATAATTTCCACTTCGTTACGGTGGCATTTACTCCTTTCTCTTTCATAGGATCTGTTCGGAAACGTCTCGAACGATGACGTAGACGGAGGCGGCAGCGGCGACGGCGTCAGCGGGGGCATGGCGCGGCGAGGGGGACAACCATATAAACCACAACCGCGGTCCGGAGCGCTCCTTTTCGATCAGCACATAGCACTTTACGCGTCGCGCGCCGTCCAAATCTTTATTGTTATAATTACTTTTGTTATAAACTAGTATTTTCAAAATCAGCGTCGTCGTCATTCATACAGCCCACAATTTCCTCAACAGGATCAGTATAGGCAATAATTCTTGAACCACCCGAAATAAAAGTTTTCCTAGGTTTGGGTCACCCCTAATGTCTGACACGGTTTTGGCTATAAAAATACCGTCTTTCTTTTTTAAAGGACCAAGATATTTTTCTCAGTGGGCTCTATACTACGCTAAGTAGTAGTTTTAACAAAATTCTGAATGAAGTTTATTGCTTAAAACTTGAGAATTTAAGTTATTTCTTATAGCCGTTTCCCTCGAACTGCATCTGAGATACAAGCGATTGATGTTTAGTTCGTAACTCAGAATTCTCTCGAGTATAAGAGGAAATGCCTCAGGCTTCGACAGTCGATGAATCCACGTCACGGAAGGAAGGTAGTAAGTGCCGTTGTTTCTAAGATTTTAACCTTTCTTGTACCTACATCTCGGTTTTTTATGTTCATCCAGGCGAGGGAAAAGTTTAGTAATTTGGCTATTAATTTTATTGTTCTTTTGAGAAGTAGGAGTAGTTAGTAACAAAATTTTGATAAAAAATTGGTGGCTGCAGTTATTTTTTATTATTAAAAAACCTCATAAACTGCAGCTGTTTTACATATATAATCAGGCCCAAAACAACTATCTGTAGGTCAATTTATTATTTGTTCCGTCAGGAAATCGAACCTGCGACACGCAGTGCAGCAGACAATCGTTCAGCCGCTGCGTAAATAGGACGACTTACTTGTTACTTTACCTGATAAAGAAATCGAAGAAAGGACTGAATGATTAGTCAGCTTGACCAACGACAACAACGTTTAGAACCAATTTTCATGTTATGTTATAAAACTAATATGTATTTTGGAACCCATTTTATCTTAAAATAGGTCATTTCTGAAACTGGGAATCGTTAGTTCACGAGACATTCGTGCTTGAACTTTCCCAAGTTAATAAATATTATTGCTCGAGACTGCACGTATGAACCATCACTCTTTCGATCTGATTGACATACATGTACACACGGTTACACATCAAGCTATATATGCATTTCCAGTATAAGCTGGTCTCGCACTGTATAGAATTTCCATACATTGCGAGATCAGCGTAAACTGGAAATGTATAGCTTGATGTGTAGCCGTGTGTACAAAGAAACAACAGAACAAGCACATGCTTATCTAAAATCCTGGCTAACGAAGCCAAATCCGAGGCGGAACAGTAACAGCTCTTAATCAAGTCGAAAGTTTAGCTGTGCTCACAGCTGACCGCGAGTGTACCTACTGCCCTGCACCCGTAATTATACTGACGACTGTACTGCTGTAAGATTACCACCCTTTATGTGTGTAGTTGGTTAAGTATTTAGCAGGTATGTATGTGGTCCCGTCTGGGCTGCGGTTGTTCGAAAGAGATACCGCGGCCTCGGCACAAGGGCTAAGAAGGAACACGGTGGTTTTTACCCACGACGGAACGGAGACGGTATATGCGTTTGGGGTGAGAGGTTATTTGTTTGTTTGTGTGTTTGTTTGTGTGTTTGTGCAAATACATGTTGCCATTTTTCTCCAAAACTACTAGTCCGATTTTGATGCAGTTTTCAGTTATGGGTTCGGGTTTGATTGGTGCATGTTCTTAGATAGGTGTTACGGTGACAACTCACCAGGGGGCGCTGCAGCAAACATTTTTTGTGCAAATCAAAGTTGTCATTTTTCTCCAAAACTACAAGTCCGATTTTGATTCAGTTTTCAGTTATGGGTTTAGGTTTGATTGGTGCATGCTCTTAGGTAAAAAAATTAAAATAAAAGTAAAAAGTTTAAAAAAAGTTTAAAATAAAAAGCAAAATTAAAAATTTTGAAAAAACCCACGACTGTTAAAAATTAATTGAAAAAAGGATGAAATAACATTAAACACTTAAACACCCACCTTATAAAAACCCAAGAATGTCCGTCGGGAGCTGAACATTGCAAAACTAGTTCATTTAATGGCAGCCCCCGATGGACATTCTTGGGTTTTTTTAAGGTGGGTGTTTAAGTGGACCAAAAATTGAAAATCCCTCCTGTTTCATTTCAAACCCAATTTTTTTCTTTGTTTTCAGTAAATCTTTTTAACGGCCAGCACTTTTTGCTTATCCCTTATTAGATAAAGGTTATCTGCCTTACGTTTTCTGTTTTCCGTAATAAATGACCGTTCTGAAATCCTTGGAGGTCAGAAAAACGGAAGGATTTTATGAAATCTGCGGTAGGAAAGTTCTATTTGGTTTTTCAATGTTTTACGGATAAACATGGGGCTGATATTAATCTAGGAATGTCTGGAAAATTGGAATGAAGTATTGTTGTTTTATGGATAGTTTTATTATCCTCGTTGGTCTAGAGTTCGCAAGCGCGACTGCTTTGCGTCAGGGTTCGATTCTATGGTCGGGCAAAGTGTTATTGGGTTTTTCCATCGGGAGTTTATAAGTAGTAGTCATGGAGTCTGTATTTGTGTCCTTATGAACAATAGGCTCGCCCCCTATCACCTACATGAGATTTTAACATAACTAGCGAAATATGTACGTGTATTTTTAGGTACACCTCTGTCTAACCTTTCGGGGATTACAAGGCGTGATGTTATTTATCATTAATCTAGAAATGTCAGGAAAATTGATATAAAGTATAATTGTTTTACGAATAGTTATATTTTCAAAGCTGTATACTTAAAAACAACGAAGTACACGAACAAAAGGAAAAAAATAAATAACATAGAAACTGAATTTTAATTCAAGATTAAATTTTTTGTTAGGTATAATTTTATCTGTCTCATTTCCTTACCTTCTCAGAATTATTACGAACCAACTGAACAAAAACTTTTTAGCTCACTTTTTAAATCGTAGGAAGAATTATTTTACTGTGACGACTAAGTTAAATTGGTAACGTTTACAGCTTATCAAAGTTTTGAAGATTCTTGTGTTACCGGGAACGTAAGTTGGAATGGAATTTAGGTAGGTGCGTATGTCTATACCAGCAGGTAGTCAAGTAGGTATGAAGAGGCTTTTTACAAGCAAAAAGTACAACATCATCGAATATATAAAATGTGCGAAAAACACGTTTTTGAAACGGCGTAAAATAATTCGTCTACATTGCTGTCAACAGGATGGCAAACCGAATATTATTTTTTATTATTTGTAATGGGTTTACTCTTGACCTCAATCTTGCACTTAGGGCAGAGATGAGGTCGACGATGGAACGATTTACCCAGAAGAAGCCTATTTATTAAAAAGCTTCAATTTTTCATGTGCCCACCTACCTATAGCATGAAGAATGTGGTAGGCACACTAGGCACTGTTAGTATAGTAAAATTCACTTCCCAAAAAGGTGAAAATTAAAAAAGAAAAATAACCCAGATTTAACACAATCCCCAAATTAAATAACAACAAAAAATAAAGTCTCGGTCATTCCACGAATAATAGTGTTCTTTATATTCCGGAGTTTCCACAAATTTTTGCCACAATAAATCTGCGAAACTTAAGTTTTTTCTTGAAAAAACTGTCTAAAAGCAAAATGAGCGGCTTAAGTGCCTAAACAAAGTCATTTAGTATCAAACAAACTCGACAGTACACGAAATCCTGGACGATACAAAATTCTCGCTATGAATTTCTTTCTTTAGCCTTAAAAAGAAAAAAAACTTTATGCAACTTTTTTTTGCGGCCAGTGTGAAAAACAGCAAAACTTTTTTTCTGTTAATCTCCTTTGTTTATGAGGTCACATTTAAATAAATGGGGTTTTTAAGGTTTGGCAAATACTAAAGGTAATCTAGGGTAGAAATAAACTGATATTTATCTTAATAAATTACAGCCGTTTGTGAAGTGAGATGAGATACTTAATTGAATATCATTTTCTTAATAATGTTGAAGCCATCTGGGGATCATTCAGAGGAGTTATTCAGGGGAAGTTAATTTTACTAGCAGATATTATTTCCGCAATTTCTTTTATACGGTCCTAGTTTTTCACGGAAGGTTTTCCGTCTTCTATGTAACTCGTTTATCGTGTCATTGCATAGACCTGGCCATACATTACGCTTATCTTTATGAAATGTGAGTGAAATAGCTATGTCAGTGAAAGAGTTACTAGCAATGTGTTTTCATTCATCCATTTCCAAATCAAGTCTTCAAACTAAGATAAAAAAAATTGTCTGTTCAGTTCAATACAAAAGGATAGTACAGTCTGTACAAGATCATCATCATTATCATTTCATTTCAGCCAAAAGACGTCCACTGCTGGACATAGGCCTCCCCCAGGCGTCGCCACATTGACCGGTCCCGTGCATCTCTCATCCAGCGGGTTCCTGCAACCTTGACCAGGTCATCGGTCCACCTAGTGGGAGGCCTTCCAACGCAACGTCTTCCGGTTCGCGGTCGCCATTCCAGAACTTTTCAGCCCCATCGGCCATCCGTTCTGCGAGCAATGTGCCCTGCCCATTGCCACTTAAGTCTGGCGATTCTTCGGTGTACAAGATAGCTCCTTATATCACCCAAACAACATTAATCACGCTTCAAACGGAAACGACTCTGTCTCTCAGAAACAGTTGCTTTTCTACAAGCTAACAGTGTCCTGACTTCAAGACATCAATACTCTTGGATCGTAGTTTTTTGTACCTACATTGAAAATCTCGGAATAAGACTTGCGAGATAAATGATGCATTCGATTTTTGCTTTAGAGAATGTTAATTCGAGAAGTGGAGAGATTTTCGATTTCGTATTGATAACAATCATTACATAAAAGCATGCGCAATAAGCCAGTATGTTTAAGTCCCATGTAATAAATAATAGCTTGTAATGCATCAAAATTGATTTATATCATCACAGTCATCCTGCGATAATAATAATAATAATATTCCACAACTATCACACAACGCCATCTAGTCCCAAGCTAAGCAGAGCTTGTGTTATGGGTACAACAACTGATAAACATACTTATATATTTCTAAATACATACATATTATAGATAAATTACACCCAGACACAGAACAAATGATCGTGCTCATCACACAAACATTTGTCCTGGATGGGAATCGAACCCACGACCACCGGCATAGCAGTTAGGGTCACTAACCACTAGACCAACAGGCCAGTCAATGCGATCATGGCGCTTGCAACAGCTTCGAAACATAATAATGGATGATCACGGAAGATATTCTGTAAGTGGTAGTAGGTTACATCATCCCTCACACAAGCATCTCCAAATAAACAATACAATTAATCTTTATTTTTAGACCCAAAAATTAGAGAGTTGTTCCGGTCTGATCCCCCAAACCGATCCACTGCCAATATTTTTCTTTTGTTTATTCCCTTCTGATCCCCTGTAATTTATCATTCCGTTCTGATCCCCTTTTCTTTTTTAATAGACGAGTACAAGTGAAGTACAGTCAACCGAAAAACAGTTGTTAATGAAAAAATAATCAGTTTTTATTTCTGTAACTTACAATCGTACGATCATCCCACAAACTACCAGGAGAACAGAAGTAGGAAGGAGGTATTGGGTATTGGAATCTTCAAATCAAATCTATATTTTTTCTTTCTAATACCATGCACTTTTTTTTTGTTGGAGATAGGAAACCAGGATAGTAAAGTACCACAAACTACCAGGAGAACAGAAGTAGGAAGGAGGTATTGGAATCTAAATCTTAATCCAATTTCCAATACCTCCTTCCTACTTCTGTTCTCCTGGTAGTTTGTGGGACTTTACTACCTATTCTTTATTTTCAGGAAAAAAAATATTTAAAAGGATTCTACTCTTGAGTTAATAATAAAAAATAAAAAAAATAGACTAAGTGTTCCCTAAATACCAACAAACGAATTTACAATTAATTTATATAATAAAAACATAATCTAATAGAAGCTGTACAAATATTTTGTTGCTGACTGTCCTAAAAATGTGTCAGGGTATCCGATCAGATCTTCAACGGGGGATCAGACCGGAATAGATAATAATTCATAATAAAACGGATTCCCTAGGGTGTCAGTTTTAGGGGATCAGACCGGAATAACTCAAATTAGATTTGGATCTAAAAATAAAATAACCAAAATAAATACTCTAAATTCTGAAGGTCATTCGAACAAAATCCGTCGAAATATTCAGTTAATCTCACCTTTGGGGCTGACCACAATAGTTCTAGTCGACCACAAGTTCCGAACTTTTGCGAAGTAACCCGAGGAGACCCGAGTCAAAATGTGACGAATTCAATCATGTCGCAACGAAGGGTTGGTTAGGAATGAAAATAACACTGAACAACTTTTTATTTTGAATTAGCTGCTGCCCGCAGCTTCGCCCGCGTGTATGTCGGTAAACTTGACAAATTATAAACTAAAACCTTCCTCAAGAACCACTCTATCCATTCAATCAAAAATCATGAAAATCGGTGCAGTCGTTATTGAGTTTATGGCGAACAAACAGTCAGACGCGGCGGAGGACTTTGTTTTATAATATGTACTGATAGTGATTGACATAAGCTACCGAAAAGTGAAATGTACCTACAACCAGAAGTGATGTACTTCATTCGAGTGTAAGATCAAAACTGCGGTGCAGGCTTTTTAACCGACTTCCCAAAAAGGAGGAGGTTCTCAATTCGATCGGTATATATTTATATATATATATTTTTATGTATGTACACCGATTACGCTGCGATTTACGTGATTCTTTTTTAGTTTGATGCGGAATGGTTGCCATTTGGTCCCATATTTTTTTTTTCTCTCATTTATTCTTTCTATTCAAGTGGTCGAATGCTGAGCATGAAATCCGGGGTTCGATTCACAGGTCGGGCAAAGTGATATTGGGTTTTTCTACCACGAAATTCTCTCTTAAACATCTCTATATTGCACTCACTAGCGCGTTTTCAAGATGAAACATGTAACTTTTTCGCGTTTAATATCAAAAGTGAGCGTGGACTTTGGCGAGGGATCACCACATAATTGTACAAGTTGTTGGTTGAAAACGTACTGGCGCAAAAGTGAACCAGTCTTTTACGAAGTATTTATTTTTACATCACTTCACTACATAGTATAAAACAAAGTCGCTTTGTCTGTCCCTATGTCCCTTTGTATGCTTAAATCTTTAAAACTATGCAACGGATTTTGATGCGGTTTTTTTAAATAGATAGAGTGATTCAAGCGGAAGGTTTATATGCATAATAACATCCATTTGCACCCGTGCGAAGCCGGGGCGGGTCGCTAGTGCTTTTATAAAAGTAAAACTCGTTCACAGGTCTTTTCCTTGTAGTGTACCCACGCGTAGGGCCTCTCTTCCATTCTAGACTATAATATTCAACGGTACAGTAATTTTTTGAGATGTTTTTATTAGTCGAGAATTTTTATTTAACATTTGTTTGGCTATCTCATTGACCTCCTACAACCTTTGAAGACTTATTCAGAATGCCTGAAAGATCATACATTAAGAAAATTAGAAATTCGGTTGTTAAAAACAAAAGAACCGTGCCTGCACATCTTGTCCTTCCGTATATTCCACAGAAGTAGTGCGGCCCTTGTTTCGTAGGTCGCTTACAAGGGAAATACCTCCGTAAGCCCCAAATATTGAGAATTATATAGATTTATTGTACAGGAAAGCTCATTTATTTTGTTTCGTGTTACATAAGAAATATATCGTTAGGCTTCGTAATGTTATTAATTGACTATTAACGTCATGTTCTATTAAGTGGTCTTAGAAGTTCATTAAGTATTGAGGAATAATGGTTTTTGTACGAATAAGGTTCTAGTATTTTTTATTGGCCATGTTAAGTGTTGAAGGAAATTATAGTGAGGAAACCGGCATGTCTTAGAACCAAAACAATCTAAGAGATGTGCCATTTATGCGATATCGACCCGCACTGGGTCCACGCGTTACTGTAACTCATTCTTTCTCATAGAGTGGAGACCTGTCCTGTCCCAGCAGTGGGAACATTATGGACAGATTATGCCACGATATACGTTACGTAACCTGGTCATGTTTATAGTTAATGTTTCTATTTTAAAAAGTTATAAATATATCCAGTAGAAGAAAACATAATTTGCTGATAATGCTAATGTTAATACGAAAGCATTTATTTGCAGGCTGAGCAGATTAAGACAAAAGATACTTTCAAATACCGTAGAACGGTTCCGTGGAACCTAACCCTCACATCGGGGAAGCCACCGGCAAAAGCAAGAGATAATTTTATGATAAAGAAATTCAAAAAAATGAAAAAAGAAATTCAATGGTTTAACCCTATCCCTAACATGTTGCAATAATATTGTTTAGCTGCCATTTTGAAGGTAATAAATGTAATGTTACCCAATTTAGCTCAAAATGGTCTTAGAAATCCATGTTATAATGATTATTATCATAGTAAGTTATATTAGATGAACAGTTGGTTTCAGAATATATTACCATTCAAATCTATGTAGATAAATGTTTCCGTTGAAATTGTCGGTTGTTCCAAGTTATGCTACTAGTACCTACACCTCTCGCTTAGTTTAAACTTAGATTCGAAGTAATGGAATTTAGTTACCGTGGAAACATGTATTAATTACACTAATATTATAACGCTCCCTCACGAGCATTTGCAAGTATTGTTTCAGTTCAGATTCACTTGTTTCTATGCAACGTTGAATCTTGAAATTTTACATCAGAGCTCGTGGTCACATAATAAGAGTTATTCTGGTCTGATCCCCCAAACCGATCCACTGCTAATATTTTTCTTTTGTTTATTCCTCTCTGATCCCCTGTAATTTATCATTCCGTTCTGATCCCCTTTCTTTTTTAATGGACACAAGTACAGTCAATCGAAAAACAATTGGTAATGAAAAAATAATCAGTTTTTATTTATAACTAACAATCTTACGATCATCCCACAAACTACCAGGGCCCCGAGTCTACTATTCAATAGTGTCAGAATGGTCTATCATTGATCTCATAATTGTTGATTGATGACAAGCCAAAAAGTACCTTAAGTCTGTCGACTTAAGGTACTTTTTTGCTTGTCGTCTACTTGTCAAAATCAACAATTATGAGATCAATGATAGACCATTCTGACACTATTGAATAGCAGACTCGGGGCCCTGGTCGCACACTCCTTGATTGTTAGCTGGAATGAAAAGTCCAAAGTTGATTGTTTATTGACTATATTTAACTACCGCGTAACTAATGCATAAAAGCACCTCGGATCAATGTTCAGCCCCCCTATTGCGTATCTTTTTAACGTCAGTGGCTATCAGAAATGTCCATAGATTAACTGTAAATTGGTTATGGTTTGGTACATTTTTTTCTTAAAAACTCACCATTTGACAGTTATTTGATAGACATTATAAGTTATCCACTGTCATTAAAAGATACACAATAGCCCTGCATGTTAAACCCCGCTTGTCTTGGTTCGTGTGTGGAAGTGTGAGCACCCATTACATCCATTTTTCTCCGTGCTTCGGAAAGGACGTTAAATATTGGTTCCGGCTGTCATTTGTACATCTTTGACAGTTAAATGGTAGTCAGTGACCGGAAAGTCTGACAATCAGTCTTAACAAGGGGTAATGTTTTACTAAATACTAATTTATTTATTGGATTCGTTTTCTTATAATTAGGTTGTAAACCACAAAAGAGTAGCTTACTAACCGTTTTCTTTTTTTCTATTATATGAACAATTTTCTTGCAATTACAAATACCCAGGAATACATAAACAAAACGAGGTTCGCTTGCTCTGCTCGTTTCCAACATTATTCAGTAGAAATATTTATCATCGAATTAGTAACTTTCAACCAAGACAAACTAGTTTTAAACACTGAAATCAAACTGCAAGTACCAGGGCGACATGACCAAAAAGAGGTCTCGCTGTACCCCGCTCATTTCTCGCTTATTATTCAGTAGATGTACACCATTAACATGCAAATCAGCTCGTTAACGTCGCATGGTGAGACAAAAGATCCCGTCGACGCTACTATGATGTTTGAGTAACGTCTTTTATAATAGGAATATTGTATCTGGGTTATAACGTCTTTGCTGTTGGGAGTTAAGATTTCTGTCAAGGGGGTATGTTGTAATGGGCAGATAAAAAGCTGACGGAAAAAACATACATTTGATTTAGTGTTAGGTCTTTAAATATGTGTATAGAGACGCAGGATTGTCTCAAAAAAAATGCTTTACCGTACAAACCATGCTTCGTAGAAGTAGAATCTAAGTGAAATCTAACTTATTAAATCTGTGTAAGCCAGCATCAGCTTCAAAATTAAAAAGAAACAGAATAACCGTTTAATCACGTAATTAATAAATAAGAGGCACATTTTAAAATAACACCAATAGACTTCAAATGCTCTGTTAAGTGAATTATTTGGAGTAACTGAAAACTCTTTGTTTAGTAGAACAAAAGACCATCACAATGAAAAGCTTTTCTTATCGCTAAGGGGTTTTCTTTAAATGTTTACATTAGGTGCTGTGGGGGACCATTGACTACAACGGCTGTTCAAGCCTGAAAGTCTTAAAAAATCAAGGGTTGTTGCCTGGCTAAAAATAATATGATTCTCTTTAGTCTGTTAGATTATCAAAATTGTAGTATCTTTGGAAAATACTTGAATAAAACAAGGAGTGTTCGTTACACGTTTAATAGCCGATCGATGACTGCCCAAAATTACATAGACACACGAGTACCCGCATTTATAATATACCACAATCCCTCCACCAATAATTTAAAACATATATGTATACTTAAAACTAAAAATCTTAACATTTATAATTTACAATTTTATTTCTAACAGCTCTGACCGGTCGCTGGTATGTACTCTGTGGTTCCGTGCTTACAGGTTGATTATCTAGTTCCGAAGGTAGTGAATCAATCCTTCCGCCAACCTGTTCCTCTTCTTCTTCGGAACTTTTGTTTGACGGCTGATCCGTTTCATTCAGCGGAACCGAGGACGGAGTCTCGGGAACAGAACAGAATGAACTGTCACTCTCCTCTCCCTCTAAGTCAACCTGAGCCGTGGTGTCAGATTCCGTGAGCGTGTCTAAGGGATCAATTACTGATTCCAATTGTATGAAGTCGCCGACGTCTTCTAACTCGGGTGGTTGCGACTTTGTCCCTTTATAGCTTGCAATATGGTCTAAATGTTTTTTTAATACAGTTTTTAACACTGGCACGTATATATTATACAGTCTATTTCCGATTTTGTGCCTTACAACACCATGAAGCCATATATGTTTTGTCCCATTATTATAAAAATGTTTTATTAAAACCTCATCATTACAAAACCATTCACTTTTACGACTGCCTCCGTATTGTTTATGTTGTAAGGTCTGTTTTTGAACGACATTATTCTTAGCAGCGGATGCAAGCGACACAGCTGATGCGTTATTAGTATGACTCATTCCTTTGGAATGTGCCTCCGAAACTCGCAACAAATCGAGCCTACAGCGTAATGAGCGACCGAGCAACAACTGAGCCGGTGAAAATCCTGTCGTACAGTGTTTTGAATTTCTATAATTAAACAAAAATTCATTAAGCTGGCGTTGTATTAGTTTTGGATTTGTGTTTTCATTTAACATTATTTTTAAGCCCCGTTTAACGGTTTTGACAGTATTTTCTGCCTGGCCATTTGATGCCGGGTGATATGGAGCGGTTGTTAAATGTTGAATGCCGTTAGTCAAACAATATTTATCGAATTGACTTGAACAAAAATTTCTAGCATTGTCTGTGACCAAGGTACGCACTATTCCGAATCTACTGAACATTTCCGACAACTTAGAAATAATAGCTTCACTATCTGTATGTGTCATTGGAAAACATTCCACCCATTTTGAGTGCGCATCTACTGCAATTAAAAACTGTTTGCCGATAAGCGTGAACATATCTAAATGAACCCGTTCCCAAGGTCGCGCAGGGTATGGCCACACAGTAAGCGGAGCGCGAGGCGGGTTGCTGCGAAGCGAATTACATCTAGTACAGGCACCCACCTTTTCTTCTATATGCTTATCAATATTTGGCCACCAAAAACGCGATCTTGCTTCCGTTTTCGTCTTTACTACTCCAAAATGAGGACTATGTAGCATGTCTAGAATCTGTTCTCTAAAAATAGATGGTATCACCAATTTGTAACCCCTAAGCAAACACCCATTTTCATAACTTAAATCACCCCGACAAGCGAAAAACGGTTTAATTCGCAAATCAGCAACCTTCTTTGGCCAACCGTTTTTAACAAAACCTATTATTTTGCATAACGTTTCATCGCGTTCAGTTTCCCGCTTAATCTCTTCAAGTGTAATCGGCTTTAATATGCTGTCTGTAATGTGATTAACAAACATTGATCTATCGTCATTTTCCAACACCTCATTATTATACTTAATGTATTCGGCAACCGAACGAGATAAATAATCTGCTACATTTTGTTCACTTTTAACATACTCTAAGTTAAAGTTATATGCCGACAAGAATAACGCATAACGTTGCAGACGGTTTGCCGCTATCTCTGGTACCCCCTTTTTGCTGCCAAATATAGTTAGAAGCGGTTTGTGATCTGTACGCAATGTAAACGGCACAACACGACCGTACACGTAGTGATGAAATTTTTTTATAGAAAACACAATAGCCGCAGCCTCTTTCTGTATCTGAGAATAATTACATTCAGCTTTTGACAGAGAACGTGAAGCGTAGGCGACTACGCGCTCCGTGCCATCGGGGTATCGGTGCGACAATACCGCGCCGAGACCGCGCGGTCCGGCATCCGCCGTCACTATCGTAGGCAGCTCGGGGTTATAATGTGCCAAAGTGCGTTCTGAAGCTAGTTCGCGTTTAATTTTGTTAAAAACCTGAGCTTGTTCGTCACCCCACTTCCATTTAATACCCTTTTTTAAAAGTAAATGTAGGGGAGCCATGAGGCTAGATGCTCCACAAATGAATGACCTATAATAATTAACCATGCCCAAAAATGACTTTAATTCGCTTACATTTTTAGGAGATTCACTAGTCAATATAGCTTCTACCTTAGAATTCGATTTACGTAATCCATTTTTATCAATAGTAAATCCTAAGTACTCCACGGAATCTTTAAATAATTCGCATTTATTTTCCTTAACTCTAAACCCTGAATTTTCAAGCCTACTTAGCACTTCTTCTAACCTTAAAAGGTGCCGTTGTTGATTTTCAGCCGTAATTAAAATATCATCAAGAAAAATACATACTCCGTCAATACCTGCAAGCACTTCTTCTAATATTCTTTGAAATATGCTTGGAGCTGTTGACAAGCCGAAAACCAACCTATTAAAGCAAAATAAACCTTTATGAGTGTTAATGCATGTCAGTTTTTTGGTGTCATCAAGTAATAACTGATTATAAGCCCTGGATAAATCTAGTTTTGAAAATTGAACTCCGCCATGAAGTTTCGCGAATAGGTCTTGAATACGCGGTAAAGGATAACTATCCGTATATAACCACTTGTTCAGTGTCACTGAGTAGTCACCACATATCCTTATATTACCGTCAGGTCGTAACACTGGTACAATCGGTGTTGCTACTTCCGAATGCTCGACTTTCTCTAATATACCTAATTCCAATAATCTGTGCAATTCATCCTCAACCTTTTGTTTTAAAGCTAACGGTACCGGTCGTGGTTTAAAAAATTTTAACTGAGCGTCTGGCTTTATTTTCAACGTAACTTTGTGCTTATTAAACGTACCCAGCTCATCGGTAAACAATTGAGCGTATTTTCCTTTTAAATAAGTCACATGGTCAACATTTTTAATGTGATTACACGGAACACTACATAGCTGTAAACTGAACTTAGAAATGAAATCGCGACCCAACAGCGAAGGTTGTTTGTTATTATTACTTTGCCCCGTATCTACAACGTAAAACTTTAAATTTTCTGAACGACCTATATAAGTCACAGGCAATGTTAAGCAACCTAACGGTGAAATTTTACTACCATTATAGCAATTCAACACTGCATTACTGGACTTCAATTTGTATTTATTCCTAAAATTCGAATTGTAAACAACAGCTGGCAAAACTGAGACAGCGCTACCGCTATCTATTTCACACATAAGCCTTGTACTGCCCACCGTCACTAATTGTTGCATCGGTTCGCCATTGACACATTTTATGTTAAACAATTCATAAATACCTTCAAATGAGTCATCGTCATCCGCTGTTAAGAACTTGCTACTTTTCACCTTAATTCTACACATACGCTTTAAATGGCCCTTTTGATTACACTTTTTACACGCGTAGTTTATAAATCGACACTGTTCCGTGCTATGGTTCTTGTATCCGCACACACTGCAGCACTTCCCGACTTTCGAGATCTCCGCGGCGGCGGCGGCGGCGGCGCGGCCCGCGGCCTCTGGCCGCTGTGCACTGACTGCGCCGCGCTGTTTTAACGCGAACACGGAATGCGCCGGCTCCGCTGGCAGCGCGGATGGCTCGGCGACAGCGCCATTGCTGTGTGATTCCCTTAACGCCAATCTTGCACATCTCACACTTTGCGCTATTTCTAATGCACGATTAAATGTCAGCGTGTCTATGCTTTCCGCGAACAGCTTCTCTTTCTCCTTGATGTTTTCTAACCCGAGGACAAACCGATCACGCAATGCTGACTCGAGTTCTGTTTTAAACCCGCAGTACTGCGCGAGGTGACGTACACGCGACGCCCATTCGGACAAATCTTCTCCTGGACGTTGCTCCGCTTTATAAAACTTGTACCGCTCCGCAAACGTACACTTTTTAGACGCAAAATGACCGTCTAGTTTGGATATTAGACTTTTGAATTCTAACGTCTCGAGTTCTTGCGGGAAAACCAAATCCTTAACGACGCGGTACGTTTCTTCCACCAAACACGTCAATATCAGGGATCTCCGTTTTACTTGCGCCTTGTCGGTGTCGTCTGTGATATCGTTCACCAAACAAAACTGTGTAAAACGACTTTTGAAGATGTTCCATTCCTGCACGCGGTGGTCAAACGTGATATTATGTCCTCCAAACAGCATTCTTTCTTGAGCCATTTTATTTTCAACACTTATTATGTCAAAATATCCTTTTCTTGCTCACGTGAAGATCGCCTCGTCGCCAATTTGTAGTATCTTTGGAAAATACTTGAATAAAACAAGGAGTGTTCGTTACACGTTTAATAGCCGATCGATGACTGCCCAAAATTACATAGACACACGAGTACCCGCATTTATAATATACCACAAAAATATATTTTATACGTATTTTTTTTTTACCAAACTAATAAAAATTGGCGAAAATAAAACGTGTCAAAGATCATGAATGGGGGCTTGTGACGTTACTTTCTAGTAAAAAATGTACCAAACTGTGACGTCACACGAGTTTTTGAAGCACTGTATCGCCTTAATTTTTTGTTTAGGTACGTGAAAAAAGAAAAATAGGTGTCCAATGTTTTTTGAAAATATTTCTGACGGACTAATTAGATTTTTTTTGTCAACTACCCTATTGCATGTGGCTGAGATAAGAATGCTGAGGGGGGTGTGTGGTGTAATGTGGATGAATAAAATATAGGATTACTTATGAGGAAGTACGAACTGGCGCCTGTGACTGAAAAGTTCTGTAGTAGTCGATTACCATGATATAAAATATAATGCACGTGCTACCCTAGCCTTTCCATCTAAATCTACCCTGCAAATGATTACGATACACTCCTTTTTTTTTGGCGTTTGGGAAATCATTAAATGACTCCTCCCGTTCTGGGCAGAGTGGTAGGGAGTGTCAGACTACTACTGACAAAAAACCACCCATATTTCTTTTTAGCCCTTTGTGCCGAGGTCGCGGTATATCTTTCGAACAACCAGCAGCCCCGACGGGAGAGATATTGCCCCTTACATACATTAAACAAGCTTACTAGGTGTATGTAACACCACGTAAGCTGCACGCCATTATTCGTGCAAGCCACCACCGCGCTTGATATTAAATTGCGGATTGATTGATAGTTCCCTTAAAGCGGGTAGCCTTATGGTCCTTGATATAGGAATGTGTTATAAAGGGAAAATAACATAGGTTTAATGTCTTGTCTACTTATTTTTGTAGGCAACATTTTCAATTTTGCACTTTTCTGATTTATTACAAAACTGTTTTTTGTGATCTTTTGTTTTATTATTTTTCTTCGATTTTTGAACACTCTTAAAGCCTTGTTGAAAATTTGTTGTCTTTAAAAATAAAAGTAATAAGTAATAAAAGAATTCCAAAGGAACGTTTTTACTGAAATACAAGATATCCTATGTTATGGTCCACCTGTTCATATTTTTTTCATAATTGATCTGACATATACACCGATACGTACAGAGTTCATTCCTTTCCAACAAAAAAGCATCTAAAAGTTTGTTTTTCTACAACCGATACGTACAGAGTTCATTGAGAAAACAAAATGACTAGAAGTTATAATGGAACTTCTAGTCATTTTGTTTTCTCAATGAACTCTGTACGTATGTGGAATGAAGGAGGCCTTTGCCCAGCAGTGAAACAGAAAAGGCTGATTAAAAAAAAGATGATTCAAATTCAAAAACAACAATTATATTCATCTCTCAATTTACCAAGAAGCATTGTAACTTCATCACTTTTAAACGCCAGAAATAATATTAGAATATCACAATGTAACCCTTACCAGCACAGAAATTCCCGGAAACATGTGAATTTGGTAACGCGTCAGTTTTCATTGTAACTCGCAGTTGGTCGCAGTTTTTGCCGCTCGTTCACAAATGGTTTCGTCTCGCTGATATAAATTTCAGCGCAGTATGCAATGTTAAGGGAATTTTTGTGACGTCCACCGAAGTTTGCCTGTTACTAGTTTGCGCCGCTGTAATTTTTTGGAACTTCATTTGTGAGAGATAGAATGGTTGAACAATATGGAATGAATGTGACAAAAGAGTGTCGTGCTTTGTCCAGGACACATTGTTTGAATATGTTTGTAAAGTTAGTGAAGTTTTATCGAGATTTAAGCTTCTTTTATTTGCATCGTGTGACATCATCAAATTACTCCTTCCGCTCTGGGCGGAGCGGAAGAGAGTGTCAGACTTCTACTGACTAAAACCACCCATGTTCCTTCTTAGCCCCTTGTGTCCGGGGCCGTGGTATCTCTTTCGGACAACCCGCAGCCTGAGATTTAAGAAGCTTGCTTTTCCTTTTGTGAGTACACCTCCAAATAATATTTTAGTATTTAAAACAGATTTGTGACCTATTTACTTTTACCACTGAACTGAACATCCTGTAACTTTGCATTTACATTGTCAGGTATGCAATGTGTGGAGCCCCGCCGTGTTCTCGTTGAGCGATCGGCGGCGAGGACCTCTCGCGTCCGGCCCTGGTGCAAGCCATGGTCCGGGGCGAGGAGGAATGCCTCGCCTCTTTCTGCGAAGCAGTGATGCTAGCGAAGGAGGTGGCGGAACGAGAGAGGGATAGAACCTCTCAACGTCCCAGCCGCCGCGGAAGGTGCGGAAGGCGCTCCGGGCGTCGGGGGCCACGTGATGGCTTCCGGCCACCGTAGACGCGGGCCTGTGGACGGTGAGTAATGGGGTAGCTCGCCGTCCGGCCGTCGTCATGACGGCAACAGACCGTGTCGGCGGCGCGTTCGTGTTCCACGCGCGCCTCAAAGAGATGTCAGCAAGGAGGGGCCCGCAAGGGCCGACGCCCGTCGGGGCCGCGGATTTTAGTACTAGATGACGTGGCCTCGGCGGGTGCGCCAAAGTTCACCTAAAATTTCAACTCCGATAATTGGAAATCCGAAAATGTTCTTCCTAACATTTTTCATCCTAACAATCGCAATTCCTAACTACTCTGTCTCTAATGTTTTAATTCCGAAGCATTCAACTTCATAATGTCAGTAGCAATAAACATCTATTACACTATTATTTGTTTTCCTATAATTTCTCAACATAACCATCTTTTACACTATTATTCAAAGTCATCTCTTTTTTGTTTATATTACTTTTTATTCATAATAATCAGTATTATAAAAGGTCCCATTAAAATAGGTGGACAAAATTTTAGAAATCATTCAGACCGCTAAAATAAGGACAATAGTAAAAAAAAAATATAAGAAAAACACATTAAAATACCTACTTTTATAGGATGAGTTTCTTCTAGAGTGCTTTATATAGTGTTTTTTTTTGTTTATATGTCTTTAGTTAGGCTTACTAAACGCTATGTTAAAATTTGTCCACCTATTTTAAAGGGACCTTATATACTATGCAAAGATATCCATAGGTTAGGTTAGGTTAGAACTGTGACCAACTACGCGCGAGCCGAGCGAGCGAAGCGAGCGGTGCCGCGGTAGCGGCTGGCGAGCCCTACCTCGAAATTTATCGCGAAATTTTTCTAAGTATTTTTTTCATAGTGCCCCCAAGACGACACTCTGACCTGAACTTCATTCATTTATTTCATTTCAAGACAAAAATCAGTGAAACGACCTTTAATCATTCTAAACAGTTGTATGAGTGAAAATGTTATGGTAATTATGTTTAGGAATAAAAGCGTTAGGATAAAAAACAGTAGGAGTTTAAATATATTTACACTAATGATATTCTTCTTCTTCTTCTTTTCGTTTCGATTATATACTTCCATGTTACACGGTTTGGGCCCAGTAGGTAGCCACGTTTATTGCAGCGGCAGAGGCGCTGTTCAGGTCGCCAAGGGTGCATGTATACGGACATCTGGGACACTCCAGCGTGTGAGACTAATGATATTATGAATTACAATTTTCGGAAACATGAGTGTTATGAACATCGTCGGTAGCACTACAAATAGTATGAATGAAAACTTTAGGATGAAAAATTTTAGGAAGAGTGATCATTCGGATTACAAATCGTTGGGAAGAACAATTTCGGGTAAAGAACTTTAGGTGAGCCAATATGGACCCGGCCTCGGCACAAGGGCAAAGAAGGAACATGGGATCGGTTTTTAGTCAGTAGAAGTCTGACACTCCCTTTCACTCTGCCCAAGAGCGGGGGGGGGGGTCATTCGATATTTTTCCACCCACCAAAAAAAAAAAAAAGGTATGCAATGTGTCTGTTTTGTTAGTGAAAAAAGGTACTGGGGGTCTAAAATGGCCACTTTAGCAGATCATAATATGAATTACGTAAAAATTCGTAAAATGGCCACAGGCGCAGTTACTTTTGTGAAAGATCCATTTTACGCTGCGCTTTTGAACGCAATTCATATTATGATCTACTAAAGCGGCCATTTTAGACCACCGTTCCCGAGGAAAGCAACAAGAACATTCTTATAATAATAGACGGTGCCACGTGTCTTTGAATCATTAAATAATAAAGTTATTATAGAAACTTTAGTAGTATTTCTTATTTCTATATCTATATAAATAAAAAGAGAAGTCCTGACTGACTGACTGACTGACTCATCAACGCCCAGCCCAAACCCTTGGACCTAGAAAGCTGAAATTTTGCACAGAGGTTCCCTTTATAATTTAGACAAGGAATAAGGAAGGACTTTTTGAAATTCAACCCCTAAGATAATAAGAAATAGGGGATGAAAGTTTGTATGGAAAATCGTCATATTCACGCGGGCGAAGCCGCTGGCAAAAGCTAGTCTATAATAATTTCGTCGCTGACGAAGGTCGCAGGGCTAAACTAGTCAATAATATATTGAACACCATATTCAATCTTCCAATCCTGTACCTTTGCTTTACATATTCACGTTACAGGCGATCAATCACGGACGTCGGCAACTTTAGAGCGCTTTCAATACAAAATAAAATAAATATACGAATTATGAAAATATGTATTAGTGTTTGGAACACGTGTGCCGTTGAGTGGTTGGTTAATGAAGTAAGTTTTAAACTTTTTTCATTTTGCAGAAGACAATCTTCATCAATAGAAGGCTACGCTTTATTTTTTTATAGTACAACATGGCCTCCCTGTGTATAGATTGCCAATACAATGAGAGATCCGCATAAACTGGTATTGTAATAATTATATTGATTAGTCGCCATGCATACCATGTTATGAGAACCTAGTATAAATATATGACATTGTTTTGAAAGGCCTCCCACTAGGTGGACCGATAACCCGGTGATGGTTGCGAGTACCCGGTGGTTGCGAGACGCACGGGACCGGTCATTGTGGCGACACCACGTCCACTGCCGGATATAGACCTCCCGGTCTATCCGGTAGACTGTCCGGCAGTGGACGTCTTTTGGCTGAAATGATGATAATGATAAATATAAAATAAAGTACCAAATTCCAATTTTAAAGGCTCTATATCTAACATATTCGAACATTTCAAATATAGAAAACGATAGATTTAACAACGTATACGTACACTCGCGCACACCAATACCTATGTAAGTAAGCGCCCGTCTATCAAAATGTTCTAACAATATAGTTAGCTGTTGTACACACGGTGAAACAGTTAGGTGCGCATCTAACACATAGTACAATCGAACAAGCTAATAAGTATACAGCCAGCTAACTTGTATTTACTTTTAAGATTATGCAGATACATTTAGAGACTGATGTCAAACGATACAGCGTTTGACATCAGTCGCTTTATGCAAAACACTTGATAAAACAAAATTACAATCAATATTTTCAGTTTTTTAGAATTATAAAGATCTCTACCCTGTATACTTGTTAGCTTGTTCGACTGTACTACTATAATTTGGCCTCTAAAGAAATTGTCATAAAGACAGTTTTTGGTTTCTTTATGAAATTGATAATGAAATTAAACAATGAGGAGCTCGGCGGGGATAAATAATTCAAAAGTCAAAAATATTTATTTCAAGTAGGCCAGTAACAGGCACTTTTGAATAGTCGAATTAAACTAACTGCAGCACTCAGAGATATCCAACGATTACTCAAGCCGCCACCCAGCAAAGGCCTGACATAGTTTTGTATGACAAAACCGCCAAAAGCCCTTACCAAGCGACGGCCCAAGCAACCACCGAAGCTCTCCGAGTGCGGCAGTAAACTACTGAACTACTGAAGCTAAATAAACTAAGCTACAGTCCCAGTCACAAGGCATAATAACTCGTGAATGTACTGTAGTTGCCAATTCCAAAGCGTTGGTCTCATGAGAAGAATGGCAAGAAACTTCATGGACACTCTTTTAAAATCGTTTGGGTTTACAATATGTTCAAGGTACACACGGCTACACATCAAGCTATACAAAACCAGTTAATCTTGGCCTCACTTTACTAGATCTTTTCGCACAATGAACGATCAGATTATACTGGTTTTGTATAGCTTGATGTGTAGCCGTGTGTACAAACATAATCTTGGTATAATACACACAATCATGAAGACTATGCAGATTTGTGTTTAAGATGGTCTTTTGAAGAAAGCACCACACAGATTTGAGTGGACCCGTCCAGTCAGTGCAAGCATTTGTCAGTTATCGTGGAGCTCGACTTATAACTCAAGGAGCTCAACGTCACGACGATCAATACCAAAGAAAGGACATTTGGGTGGGAATTACACCCGCTCATGTCATTACATACCTACCAAGTTAACTCTGTGCCTTAGAAAGTACTTCAAGCCGTTGCCGCCTCGATAGCGGCTGGCATGGAGCAGAATGTAAGAAACATAGATTGATGGATAAACTAGAACATAAATAAACACCACAAAATGAAAATCAAACGGTTTCACGCACATTGACAACTCAGAAACAAAACAAAGAAAACTACAAAAGGTGCGAACAAAAGAGCAAACTCGAATCTGGCCCAGACTGCGGATACCGGCGTTTGACAGATTGTACCCAGAAAGAGACCTTTAATTAAATATTTGGTTTTCAGTCAAGAAGTAATTTTATTTAAATCATGGTTTTATAGCTAGTCATTGTCGGAACTTACTTTGGGCTTACAATGTGATGTCCTTTATTAAGCTACTGCTGAATGACTGAAATAGTTGACAAAGAAAAATGGGAGAAAAAACGGGTTGCACCGACCCCACGTGACATGAGTCAGTTGGCCGCGGATTTTAGTACTAGATGACGTGACCTCGGCACAAGAGCAAAGAAGGAACATGGGTTCGGTATTTAGTCAGTAGAAGTCTGACACTCCCCTTCGCCCTGCCCAAGAGCGGGGGGGGGGGGTCATTTGATGATTTTCCACCCACCAAAAAAAAAAGGGCACGAAAATGATGAATTAGTGAAATAAACGAAAGAAAAATAAAAATCATACACGTACCCCACAACATACCTCACACCTATCTCTTTCACCAACAGTACCTTCAGCACAATGGTACAGTCGTGCACAATACTAAGCTGGTACAATCGCGTGCATCGGTCCATCGGTTCACAGCACGAGTCCCTCTGATTTATCACTGCTTTACGTGGTACAATGTAATTTTCGTGCATTCACAGTTTCATACGTGTGCGGTTTTAAGCTGCGATTGTGTTCAGTTTTATAGCGAGAAAACGCAGTTTTGTGGCAGAGTTTTACTAATTATTTTGAAATATATTGAAACGATGCGACGTGCAATATTTTACACCGCCATCTTTATAGGTACATGAAACGGTGTAAAATATTGTCTTAATGTGCTTCTAATGTAATTAACTACAATGTTTTTTTTATTATCTAAAATAACTAATGAAATTACTAGCTTGCGTTTTAAAAATAATAATAATGGTTAAGGGGACGGTAAACGAACATTCTCCATACAAACGTAATACCAAAATCATTCGCGATACGAACATATTACCAACTTAAAATTATGTTATTCGGATACAGACGATATTTATCTAGGTTCCTATTAAACTTTTTTTTTAAAACATTTACTATTTACGAAATGCAAGCGAATTGCTATTTACTATTGACGAAATGCAATTCGCTTGCATTTCGTAAATAGTAAATGTTTTAAAAAAAAAGTTTAATAGGAATGATTTTGGTATTACGTTTGTATGGAGAAATGTTCGTTCACCGTCCCCTTAAGAATTAGTCAAACTCGGACTAAAATAAAATGGGAACCAGGCTGTGGAAATTGGAGTAAGTATAGAGTGTTCCAGTCAGTTTTTATATGGTAGCGTTCTTGTCAAAGGCCGATAATGCAATTTGTCCGTGCAGGCGTGATCGAAGCGTAGCTGAAACATTATTAATAATTAATTGTTTTTTTAATCGTATAGTTTTAATATTTATTTTATTCTTATGATTCAGATTAATACGCGTATTGAAAGAAAGAAAGAAAGAAAGAAAATTGTGTTTATTTGGCAAAAATACCATAAAAAGAACAAAACAAAATATTCAAAACAATTAAAGCTACTAATACCAAAAGGGCCTCAGCTCAGCATAATGCCAGAAAGCAGCACAAAGTGCACCACCTGACGCTGATTTTCAGCTGCTGCCCACGAGTGCCATACGCTCGAAAAAAAAAACAAACACATTTAAAAATTCTAAAATATTGCATAATATGACTTGCTTCGGTGAAGGAAAACATCATGAGAAAACCAGAGGGATGTCTCGATGGCGTGTAAAGCCAAGTCAGAGGCCCATGGAAGGTATAAACGTCGTAAAGGCGTCGGGGCTGTGGATATCGAAAGGTTACCGCGGCTCCGACACAAGGGCGAAGAAGGAACATGGGTTTGGTTTTTAGTCAGTAGAAGTCTGACACTCCCCTTCGCTCTGTCCAAGAGCGGAGGGGGGTTATTCGATGATTTTCCACCAAAAAAAAAAAAAATGTATAAAAACTTGGACACCAGGTTAAGCATATTCATCATCTGCCTAGCCTCTTCCCAACTATGTTGGGGTCGGCTTCCAGTCTAACCGGATGCAGCTGAATACCAGTATTTTACATGGAGCGACTGCCTATCTGACCCCCACAACCCAGTTAATACTAGGTAATACGATACCCTTTGGTAAGACTGGATGGCAGAATTTCAGGTCACTGACTACCTGTAAGGCTGCAAAAGATCTATATAAGGCATCCGGGACCAACTGCTTAACGTACGCAAAAAATAAAGTATAGCGCTTAGGCATATTACCACACGATAAAACAAATATTGTCCGAAGTACTTAACAGGAAATACAGAAAATTACAGCAAGAATTACAAGAAAATTACATTTACATTTCCCAGTGTAGAAGTAAACAGAATCTAGTTAAAAAATCCTCCAACCATGTCTGACTACACAGAGGCATGTAAACAGAGCATACGATTTAAAAACGTCAGTTTGTAAATTGCAAACTTGTGTCTAAATGAAATTCTGCGGAAAGTGTTCGAGTGAGAGCTCGAAAAAATAATTAACTTGTTTGCTGACGATGTTTTTTTTACATTTGAGGTTTAGAAGAAAAATGAAAGAGAGAGAGAGAGAAAAATGGTGTTCTGAAGTGTTGAGTAAGAAATTGGCATGCTTTTTTACCCGACTGCAAGGAAAGGGTTATATGTTGACGTGATAACGTCTTATAAATTGATGGCCGGCTGCACGCACGAAAAAGATGACGTCATACCGCGTTACCTCGCTTTGAGGCGTTCCATAGCAACGGCTTGTCAATTGTTTTGTTTTATTTTCTTTTCCATAGCAACGGCGTGTCAATTGTTTTGTTTTATTTTCAGACGTTGTCACGTTCAACTATCGTCAGTAAACCGATTTTACAGACAAACGATTTTTTTTTTACTTGGTCTTTCTTTCATTTTTATCATGTGATAAGCGCCTAACCTGGCGTCAGAGTGTTTATGCCGCCCTCTGACTTGGCTTTACATGACGTAGATAAATACATACAACGACGGCACGGTTGGCGCAGTGGCTCAAGCAATGGACTGCTGCGCTGCGTGTCGCGGGTTCGATCCCCGTACGGAACAAATATTTGTATGACCTACAGATAGTTGTTCCGGGTCTGGGTATTTGTGTATGTGAGTTTAAATGTTTATGAACGCACCCACGATACAGGAGAAATTCCTAGTGTGGGGCAACGTTATTAAAAAAAAAAAAATATGTCTCAGACATGCTGGTTTCATAGCGACGCTTTATTGTCATGAATTTTATTCTTAAACAATTAAAACCAGAGGTGCGTGTCATGGTACACATGGTTGTTATTTTATATCGGCCAATAGCACGATCAGTGTTATAATATTGTTGGTTTTACGATCAACAATATTATAACACTGTTATGACACTGACAATGGCTGAGCAGAGTTATATCTGTATTATACCTACATTTCATAAGATATTTTTTTAAGTCTCATAATTATATAAATAGAAGTGAGCCTAATGTCAACCAAGTCCCAAGAAAAGAGAAACTCTTGGAATGAGCCAATATCACTTTGCCCGACTCGATGAAGACCCCATGCTCGTAGCACCACCAAGGTCAAAGGTAGGCTAAACTAACTAAATGTATATTCTGTACATCAAATTAAGTACACCTACGCAAAAATGTTTGCTGGGAAACGAATTTTATTTTTGGGGTCAAAAATCACATTTTACGGTAAAACTCAATGTAGCACTCTTAAAACATTGTACTAGTTGATGTTTTGAATAGTAAACGGGCCATGGAGATAATTTAAGTAAAGTTATAACCTGAAAAACTAGTATTTACAAAAACAGCTGATCAAAATTTGGAACTTTGACCCCAAACCTCCGTAACTAGGGGGTTCCCAGGTATGGTCTAGAACAAAAAAACAGTGGTGGGGAAAACAAGTGCCCTTCGTTTGCGTTACGGGTACGTACTTTTAAAGAAAGAAGAAAGAAATATACGGTCGTCTGAACAGTTTGCTCGATGCGTTCCCCATACAGAGAAACACTAACGTCATCTATAAGAACTAATCAGGCTGCTCGTAAACGTAACCTTGTATGAGCGGCGTGGCGTGGTATTATCGAGGTATAATAGAAATTAAATAAAACTTTCATTAAAATGTTAATAAAAAAAAATGTTAAATTTTAATTTTTCATTTTCATTTTCTTTTAATCTTCGGTTTAGTCAAGACCTATTTGGGACCAAATTCGAGGCGTCATTTTATCATGCGGTCCGCCCAGTCCTTACGCAGTAATATATAAGTCAATGCCTATATGACTAACAGCGTAAATACTACTGTGACCAAATCACCGAGGGTCAGAAGCTTTAACTCGAAAAAATAAACGTCTAAAACTTTTACAATCAAGATGATCTAACCCATCTTAATTTGGCCTTTGTGATTAAAAGGCATATTTGAAGGGACGGAATAAATGATAAGCCGTCAATCTCGTGACGTCACAAGATGGCCGCCACAATTAAGTCATGTCAAAGGTTTTTAATGCGCTTTGGAAACTTTGAGGCGGAGGAGTTTATAAGTACAGAGGGGATTCTGTGTGGGAACAACTGTTGGGTTTCATGGAAATAATATAAGATAATAAACTCCTTGCTGCGATCCTCTTCTAAAAAAAATATTGTTTGTTAAATATCAAGACTTTTTGGAAGGAATGGGGGGAGATCTTTGCCCAGCAGTGAGACAGTACAGGCTACTGGATACAGTGCATGGCAACTTCATCACTAGATCTCATTTTTATTAGCATATCTCTACCCGAGGCGAAGAATCATAAATGGTTCCATTTGAAGCGACGCTGATCCGATGAGGTGCATATACATTTGTTGACCTTTAGCCCAGGCTAATAGTGTAAAAATATATCGCTTTTCTCGAAGGCTGACCCACTTGAACAAACAAAATATTGCAAAAACGTATTTTTACGTCCATGGGAATAGCAGCCATCAAAATTCCTTCTTCCATTTAAAAGTCAAAAAGTCTTTCGTCTTTACGTTCCCCAGTTTCCATAATTCAGTTTCCGTCCTTCGGGAATATTCGTTTTTCCGAATTATCCCGAACTCCGGTCGCATTACGTTGGTTTTTATTCTTTTAAACTAGATTTTAATTCACCGTTCGAAGCGTGAATAACAAATTGAAATCCGACAATTTAAACACCGTTTTAAATTCGCGTCCATTGTGGGTTGAATTAAAATAATAGGTAGTCTCAAGAGAATGGGACGTTTTAATTAATGTTTGTGTAAAAAATGTTGTAGTAATGTTTCATGTATCTTGTAATAATGTTTCATGAAACTTGTATTAACGTTTCAGGGAGCGATATTTACGCATGTAATCCCCGGAGGGTTCGGCAGAGGTATAACCACTTGTATACCCACATTTTAAGTTTATTCCCATCTAATAAATAAGGGACGATCCTGATGCCATCAATCCAGCACAAACAATATTTATTTTCTCTATAACTACTTTTATAAAACAAAATCTTCCGCCGCGTCTGTCTGGTCACCTCAATAACTACTGCACCGATTTTCATGCTGTTTTCAGCAATGGATAGAGTGGTTCTTGAGAAAAGTTCTTAATAGAACTTTTCTCCAAAACTGTTGTCTTTTTTTATTAAATAATTATAATTAAAAACAAAAAACAGTTTTGGCTGGAAAAAAACTCAAGCAAATATGAATTCAATTAAAAAAAAAAAAAAATAGCACTCCGGGAGTGCCGGCAGAAGTGAAAACTTCAATATTAACTTTCAAACTCTTTTCAAACAGGGTCACGTGATGCTGATCGAAAAATCTTACGATTTTTCGATCAGCATCACGTGCCCCTGACGCGAGTTTGAAAGTTTTTACCCATACAAAAAAAGTGCTCAGCGCCGCTAAAGAAGTTTTCACTTCAAAAACAAGGACGAGGCATGTTCCATCTTCAAAACATCGAGGCATAGACTAAATCTTTAGTACATAGCTAGTGGAGTGCTCAGCGCATAAAACCTAACAACATCGACTATTGCACTGTATTTTCCATTTCATAAAAGGGTAATTCCATTTTTCCAACATAATCGAGTTTCCTTCTAGGAAATAGCGGTTAAAATAAAAATAAGAAGCCATTTCTCCTTTCACATCATATTATGGGCTAGTGCTTCTTAAGCATTTTATTTTATAATAAATTACAATTTATTTTTTTATGCTGCTGTACTATTTTTCTGCCGCCATTTTCCTGTTACCTGTTTTTTTAAAGTTGTTTATTTCCGTTTGTGATTTTCAATTTTCGAGTTCGAAGTAATTTAATTATGCTTAGTTATAATAAGGTTATAGTTAATGATTAACAATATTGTAATAGGTACCGTTCCGATACTCGTTCCAATGAACGTTTATTTATGTAACCAGTGTTTCTCATCCAAGTGAATAATTGTATTCTGTTTTTGAGAAATAAATGTCTTAAACCATAAAGGATTCATAAACTCAAACTAACATGCTTCATAATTGTAATTATTATATTGACCATGAATTACTGAGAAGTTGTATAAGGTTTATTCATTGAACTAATTTAAATTCTCGTTCACTCAATAGATGGGAAATCGTAACACTTTCTTAAAAACATCACGCCTGTATATCCCTTTTTTGTTTTTTTTTTTGGTGGGTGGAAAATCATCAAATGACCCCCCCGCTCTTGGGCAGAGCGAAGGGCAGTGTCAGACGTCTTCTGACTAAAACCGAACCCATGTTCCTTCTTTGCCCTTGTGCCGAGGCCACACGTCATCTAGTACTAAAATCCGCGGCCCCGACGGGGCCTGTATACCCCTACGGGTTTGACAGAGGTATACCTTATAAGTAGTAAACTCACATTTCGACAGTAATTTACAAGTCCCATATACAAGAGAGGGTCATTACCCTCTCTTGTATATGGGACTTGTACAAGTTGGTAGCCGACAGCACGCAGCAGCAGCATACGACGTGTCGCAGCGACACTACTGGTTTCTACGTATTTCTATGAAATTCCCTCCGTAGTTAGCGACATGAAGCTAGCGACGCGTCGTTGAGCGGCAGACGCACGTGTCGTCCGACCGCAGATCAGTAGTGCCACTGACGCCGGAGCAACGACACGTCGAGCGTGTTTAGAGTTATTGACTAATAGTTATTTGCAGTCTGGTTCGAAATAATGACTGCAACGCAACGACGTGTCGTGACGACATGAAGCGACGACATGTCGTCTGCTGCTGTTGCGTGCAGTCGGCTACCAACTTGTACCTTTATTTTCCTGTTGAAAAATTTCAATTTAAATTTTCACGATCCGGGAATCTAAATCAGGACCTAATTATTGGTCAGCAGTCATTTTTCGCTTGGGACTCCTAGACCAACGAGTTAGTCACACTACGATTATCTTTATAAATCTCAATAGACATAGCCATCCACAGGTTGTCGGATCCATTTGCTTAGACCATCTTTAAATACTTTTTTAACAGACCTGCATACAGTTTCAAGGGCCAGTCAATGACCCGTCAGGGCTGCGGGTTGTTCGAAAGAGATACCGCGGCCTCAACACAAAGGGCTAAGAACAAACATGGGTGGTTTTTAGTCAGTAGAAGTCTGACACTCTCTACCCCTCTGCCCTGAGCGGGAGGAGTCATTTGATTATTTCCCACCCTCGAAAAAAAAAACAAAGGTTGCCTGATCCATTTGCTTACACTATCACTGATTTTATAGACCTGCATACAGTTTCAAGGGCCAGTCAATGAACAACCTAACCTCAGTTGTCCACCATTCAGAGTTCAATACCCTTTGCATCGTAAAAACTTGTGTCTGGCGTACCCCAGTTAAATTTTACGGGTCTTTTTAATGTTTCAAGTTCAGATATAAAATTGTAAATGTAATATGGTGATGTCAGTTAAAATTTACAATCTGGTGGGTTGTGCTTTTAGGTAGTAAATGGGTAGATGAGATCTAGACAAAATATTGCTTAGATTAAGTTTAGAGAGGTATAATACAAGGTGGACAAGGTGGGATTTCTATATGAGGGGGTTCAGAATTGCGGGCCTGTGGACGGTGAGTTATGGGCTTGCTCACCGTCCGTCCGTCCGTCCTATGACGATGACAGACCGTGTCGACGGCGCGTTCGTGTTCCACGCGCGCCTTAAACAGATGTCAGCATCATTGCAGGGGCCCGCAAGCACCAGGGCTGCGGGTAGTTCGAAATAGATACCGCAGCCTCGGACACAAAAAGCTAAGAAGGAACATGGGTGGTTTATAGTCAGTAAAAGGCTGATACTCCCTTCAGCTCGGCCCAGAGCGGGAGTAGTCATTTGCTGATTTCCCAAGAGCCAAAAAAAGGTGCTTTAATACAAGGTGGAAGACTTCAAGACAATTTCTATGTGAGGAGCTTCAGAATGATGTACTGTTTCGGTGAGTCTAATGTAGGTATTACACTTGGTGTTATGGGTCTGATGATGAAACCCGGAGGTGGATAGTAGAAATCTTCATTGGTTACTAGTAAACCGCTCCAGTTTGGGTTTGTTGGGTTGGATTAAGTGCTGAAGAGTTGGAAATATCCCAAATATTTCGCGATAATATTTTTTTTATAATGGTGATAAATTGGACACGAGTTTATTATTAAAAGAGTGAAACTTGAAACTTACAATGAGTAAGCATGAAGTTTCTCTTGTTTTCTTTTTGATCAAAAGAAAAGTCTTCCTAATTGGATCTAAAATTGTGTTGGCTTTTCATTTCTAAACAAGTTCTTACGAGTATGCTAAAATTGTTCAGTTTTTTAATCATCCTTTAACTAGCCTTTTCCTACTTTGCTGTGTCGGTTTCCAGTCTAACCGGATACAGCGGAATACCAGTATTTTACAAGGAGCGGCTTCCTATCTGACGTCCACAACCCAATCAGTACTTTCTTGTTTGGAGGGTGGTCAATCATCCAATGAGTCCTCCCGCTCAGGCAGAGCGGTAGAGAGTGTCAGACTTCTACTGACTAAAGCCATGCATGTTCCTTCTTGGCCCTTTCGAACAACCCCTAGCCCCGACGGGTAATACAACTAGTCACACCTCTTGGTATGACTAGTTGTCAGACTTTTGAGCCACTGACTACCGATTTATTTAAATAAAACATCAGAATATATTTGTTTAAACTACATTAATGTAGTAATTTATGAAGCAGCCATTAATATAACGTATCAGTAATGTTACTAATGACAGTCCCCGAGTCACCAACAACCTGGTGAGCTACTTCATTAATTATTTAACGTAATTAATTCTCGACAAATGGATGTGTGTTTAAAGTTTCATACCTTAAAGCTTCATCGCTTTGTTTTAACCCCTTATTTCGAGCTTGATATTATTATTGTATAGCTTTCCAAGTTTACATATAAAATAGTTTTGTCCATCAAAAAGTTTGATTGTTTATTTAATAAAAAAAAATTTACTGTCAAATTGCACAGACTTAAAACCTCGAAGTTTTCTCGACTACCTCGTTGGTCGCCAGCGCGGCTGATGTGCCTGTGGTCGTGGGTTCGATTCCTGGGATGGGCAGTGCTATTGAATTTTTCCATCAAGAATTTTCAGCAGCAACCACAGGCGGGCGTCCAGATTGGTTAAAAAACATAATAGACAAAATTAAATGTGCCTAACCTCTAGAGGGTTACAGCTGTGATGTTAAGTATATTATTATTTCCCATCTCTTAGAATGACCCTTGCAGCTATAATGACTTAGCCACGAGCTCCTCCAAGTTAATAAAATATTCATAGTATCGACATCGTAAATTACAAACTTACAAATCGGTTATTTAAGAAAGGGAACAGGTCAGGTTTTTTTCAATGTGGCAATTTTAATGAATGTCAATTGTTTATGTCAAGACCTACAAATCAGTTAAGAAAAGGAATAAGTCAGTCTATTCGTTAGGAAAATATAGGGCACATGAAATTACCGTGTAAGTAAGAAACCGAACAAGTCACCGACTTATTCCCTTTCTTACTCAAACGATAATTTCAATGATTAGTAACACTGATTAATAAATAAAAAAAAATTGCGAGCTAGCCGCACGTGCGGCACGTCCAGATAACGGGCTCCACGCGGGTTAGCCGAATAAAGAATAAAAAATAGGTAGTCGGGAAGAAAAATTTTGGATTTTCCCACAAAAACCAGTTTTTGGGGCAAAAAATTTAGAAAAACCACCCCCAATCTGAACCCAGGACCACGGAACGCGGCCAAAAGCGCAGGGATGGAGGGTAAGTATGCCTGAAACTATGTAAAATTTTGAAAAGTAAAGAAACTTTTTATTAGATTAGATTATATGCCATATCTGTTGAAACACAATCTCATCAGGTTCCACGGAATCAAAAGCAGCATTTCTTGGTGTCCCAATTCATGGAGTTTGAGTATACTACAGATCAGAAAGGATGTGTGGCATGTCGCCCATTCATTCCAAACCAGGGCCGAGTTAACACATTCGATTAACGAAGGAACCGATCGGTTATTCCAGCTTTACCAGTAGAAAAGGCGTACAATGGTCCTGTACCCATCAACATCAAAAAGATTGAAGATTTGAGACGCACTCTGCAGTATATTTTGTCAACATTGTCGAAAACTGGCCTAATACTAGCACAAACAATGATAATGAATAAAGTAATACAGATTAGCAGTGTATTTTTCTTTATTTTTCCTTACTTTTATCCAGTTGAGTAAGAAAAGGAACAAGTCAACGACTTTTGAACCATTATTTAGTAAACTATTAAATATCAAAACAAGAAAAAAGTATTGTAAATTACGTATTTTATACTAATTAAACATATAGGATAAAAAAATATAACATTCTATTCTTATTAAAAGATATTGAAAGTTTTTTGCATCTCCTGAATAATTTGACGTTCGTGACCTGTTCCTTTTCTTAATTAACCGATTCCTATAACACATTGATTATATCGACTTTACACTCTACGAAATACCAGCCCAACTACCAGGGGAACAGAACCACGAAGAGTTCCCTGCTTTTACTTAAGTTTTAAAGCAGAAAGCGCAATTCAGCGGCTGCCGCGCTGAAGTTAGCGGAGTTCTCGCAAGCTGACGCAGACGTTCAAACGTCCTGGCGTTGAGTTTTATATTAAAGCTCTGGTTTTGCTTGTCTCTTTGTGTGTTTAATGTGAGATGTTAATTTGTCGGTTTAAAATGAGATTTACATTTGGAAAATATTTTTTTTTACAACAGACATCATTGAAACTAGACACATTGATGTTATAAGCGCGGCTATCTCGACTCAAAACACACTCTATCCGTGTAAACTTTGAACAAGAATCATTGCCCGTCGGGGTTGCGGGTTGGTCACAAAGATACCGCGGCCTCGACGTAAAGGGCTAAAAAGGAACATGGGTGGTTTTTAGTCAGCAGAAGTCTGACACTTCCTTTCGCTCTGCCCAAGAGTCGGAGGAGGGTCATTTGATGATTTTCCACCGGACAAAAAAAAGGCAAATAGTTTTGACAAAATCCATTTATATTTTTAATTTTATGATGTTCACGTTTACCGACTGGGTAACTTTGCGTCACAGCTAAGCGCTATTTTATAGTTGCTCTGACACAACTGTAAAACTAGTAGTTCAATTTAGATACGGTAAAACATCTAAAACCATGTGTTTATAGATGTCCATTTAAATATCTTTGTGGCATTATTATTAGGGCGACACTAAATGCCAGCGACCTTGAGCGACGCGTCACCCACATATTATTTTTTTACTCTATAATCACATCAAATTTGAAAAATTCAAAACACTATCATGCTAGTAAATAACCTGTAGTATTTTAAAAATCACTTTTCATGATTCTAGACTTGATAAATTAAGAGAATTACTGATTAAAGATAAAAGTGGCCTTAATCAGTAATTCTTCTTCTTAGAGTAAACAAATAAAATGTGGGTTTCGCTAATTTCGGTGCTGTTAGCGCCTTAACACCAGTCTTTACAGAGTATCCAATGTCTCATTACCAAATTCTATACGCGCAATTCTCTCTGCACACATAAAAATGCAAAAATGTTCAGAAGACTGAAGTCCTAAGCCTACAAAGTTAGGTGCTCATTACAGGCAGTGTTCCCGATAATGAGCCCTGCTAATAAGAGCGCCGTCCAAATATTAATTAGCAGCTTTTGTCGAGACCTGCCATCGGGAGAATTCGGAAAACGAACATCTTGAGAGAATGAGGGTAATAAAACCTGTTCGGGTAGGATGCAGCTGGTGGCTTATTATACGATGTATATTGTAGTTTTAACAATTTTATGTCTTCGCATTTGAATTTAAGTTATTTAAGTTTGTGCCTAATACTGCTCAGTGTGGTAGTCTTTGGGAAACCCAGAGATCTGTCGAAGTATTACGGGATTTTCCAATATAACACATTTAGTAACCTAGAACTGATTAATATGCCTTTTTTATTCGTAAAAGAGGATGAAAACATATTATGTTGCCGCTTGCAATATGAAAAAAAAATGTAACATTCTTGTTTCTCTTCATGTGGTGACCAATAACAGCTACCTACCCTCAGAGTACAGAGTCCAATAATAGTGATGTAACCATGTAGGAGCGAGAGCAGCGGTGGCCCAGTGGTGTCGGCCCCGACTTACGAACAGTAGGTCGTGGGTTCGAACCCCGGCAGGCGCATTACTTTGTGTAATTTATTTCATCACCGTTGCTCTCAAAACGGTGAAGGAAAACATCGTGAGGAAACCGGCATGTCTTAGAACCAAAAAATTCGAAGACATGTGACATCTACCAATCCGTAGGTACTGGGCCCGCGTGGTAGAGTATAGCCCATCCCCTCAAAGAGAGGAGGCCTGAGTCCCTGCAGTGGGAACATTAATAGGCTGATGATGATGATGATGAACCATGTAGGTATGTAGCTATTAACCACGGCTTTATTTCCATGGAAATGCTACATGTCCGATGCAATAACTCGGAACGTCCATCAATCAATCCAGCGAGATGGATGGGTGGACATCTATCACTACATACAAAGCCATTTTTGTGCCAGGTACCAGAATTTTTTGATATTGGAAAGGGTTTTTTGAATTGAGTACTTTTTAAGTCAACTCAAAAGTCACACATACTTTTACTTTAAAAAGTTTTTATGAATGTAAATGTTTGTATAATGAAATTATACCTCTAGTGACCATATATTGATTAAATGTTAAATTGAACATAACATCACGCTAATCCCCGAAAGGTTAGGCAGAGGTCTACCTTATAATTATAATATAGTGACTTTGAACAAAATTAGGTCAAAATAATACCTTCTAAAATAATCAACGTAATAATAATTTCTTCCTACCTTGTTGTGGATGTAAACCCGGGTTTACGGTTAAAAATTGGGATAAAAATAAACCCAGCATAATTTTCACACCTTGCCTCGGTTCGTGGGACGCTGATCGATTCTCATTTGCCTTTCCGCTTCAATCATTTTTGTTTTGACCGCACCGCAGCGTAGATTTCTCTCTTCCTTCATATTTTCTAAATTCATTTTACTAATATTTGTTCCGACTGATTTTACTTTTCTATCTATTTTTATTATTATTCGTTTATTCTTTGAGTCGCATTAGAAATGGTAATAAAACGAATGATCAGATTATAATTGTGTTTTTGTATGCCCTGTCTACGTAATGTGTTTTATGTTGCTACTGTGTTCATAATTGAGTCACTATTACACTACTATACTATTACTTACTACTTACTATATTATTACTATTTATACTATTTGTCACAGGAAGTCCAAAATACTTAAAGATGTAATTTTAGAAGTATGCAGAGCAGGGTTATTATTTTTATACATATAAAAATAGAGAGCGAGTCTTTTGCCAACAACCGGTCATAAATGCAGACTTCGTGGCTACTGAGAAATTCCTGCTGGTAAAACCCGATAACACTTTGTTCGACCCGGGAATCGAACCTTGGACCTCATGCACAGCAGTCACGCTTGCGACCACTAGACCAACGAGGCAGCCAAGTTTAATTTTAATTTTTTCTATGTCTTGACTTAAAGAGTACACCCTTTTTTTTTGGAGGGTGGAAAATCATCAAAAGACTCCTCCCGCTCTGGGGAGTGTCAGACTTCTACTGACTAAAAACCACCCATGTTCCTTCTTAGCCCTTTCTGTCCGGGGCCGCAAATAGAACACATCCTTACCTATACAACCACACTCAATACTCTTAACTCAAACCTTAGACCAATTTGTTGGTCTGAGACTCAAACTTGTAAGTTTGGAACTACAATTGAGAAGTGCTCCACGAGCGCGCCACCTGTGCGCCTAGTACATTGTTACTTCTGAATCTTGTTAAACAAAAACGAGTGCTCGTGTGTGAACTTTAGAACTTCTTTTAAATTGAGTGCTGTTCACTTTGGGAGATGTTCTGGACAGGTTGCTTTTATCAAACTTGTGCTAGTTTTTTTCAAACATAATTGATTACTTTTTTGAATAATCGAAGATGTGGTTATTCTGCTTGCTAAACAAGCGATAACTTTGTATGATGATAAACATCACGCTAGTAATCCCCGAAGTTTGGTAAAAGAAGTGCCCATTAGTACATACGTTTCGCTAATTATTTTTAACTGCCATGAGATAAGGAGCGAGCCTATTGTCATGCAGCAGACACAAAGCAACAGTCGTGGATTTGAACCCAGGCAAGCGCATTACTTTGTATTTTTGTACTTTTTATTTATTTCATCATCACTGCTCTCAAAACGATGAAGGAAAACATCATGAGGAAATCGGCATGTTTTAGAACCAAAATAATTGAAGACATGAGACATCTACCAACGCGCACTGGGCCCGCGTGGTGAATTATATCCCATCCCTCTCCTAGAGAGGAGACCTGAGCCTTGCAGTGGGAACATTATAGGGAGATGACGATGAGACACAAATCAAGCCTATGTGGCTGCTACTGACGAATTCCTTTTAGAAAAACCCGATAGCAGTTTACCCGACCTTTTCTTGTATGAACCCATCACCTCATACACTGCACTTACGACCACAAAGACAACAAAGTAAAGTAAAGTAAATTTTGGCATTCAAAAGTTGCAGCCTATTTTGAATAAATGACTTTATCTACCCAAATATCATAAACCCTCTCTAATGCGTTCAAAAACCATAGGCAATGACCAGCATTACCAACCAGCAGAAATAAACAGAACTGTAACGAACTCATAACCTACTGAAAACAGTAGGTTATGAGTTAAAATTTGGAACAGGTGTCAAATTCAAGTGAGTGTGCTATTCTAGTATCTACATTAAAACAGATACCTATCGATACGAAACCCTAATTCAGTATGATTTTAATTATAAATCGCACGACATTTTGATCTCGAGTGACACAAGAATAGTGACTTTGTTCGTTTGCCTATGATTTAAAAAAAAAATGACGAGATATCCGAAACGCCGCCATTTCGAGCTGTCATTTGTTCGGTATTTTTTATTGCATTACACTGGTAACAATGCTGGTCATTTCCCTATGGTTCCTGAACCCATCATAGAGTCCTTACGATATTTGGGTAGATAAAGTAGTGTATGCAACTATACATAATTAGGCATTACAACACTCGTGTGATGCTATTACAACCAAACTGAAAATTACAATCTATCACCTATCAATTTATAAACAAAAAAAATCTTATCGCATCGCTTTCACTATAGCCAAACCAGAACAGATCCGACAACAGATTTATATTTCTGGCTGGCATCGGTCCAGCGTAGCAACAAGTAAGTGTATTTTAATGCCTACATGAACGCTAAACGGCTCTTAAACACTGCCACAATTACTTTACACGCTCGTTATGTTCGCCTAGTACTTCAGCTTTGATCGGTGGTTAAAGGGATATTAATTAGATTTTTTTTACTGGACACAATATATGTAAACTACAACACCGGTTGGAGGATTTCCTTCCTTATTTACGGAGGATAAGAAACTCTACACTGTTACTGTTACCCGGATGGCCGATGGGGCCGAAAAGTTCTGGAGTGGGGACCGCTAACCGGAAGACGTTGCGTTGGAAGGCCTCCCACTAGGTGGACCGGTGTTCTGTTGAAGGTTGCGGGGATCCGCTGGATGCGAGACGCACGGGACCGGTCAATGTGGCGACAGTTAGGGGATATGTCCAGCAGTGGACGTCTTTCGGCTGATATGATGACACTGTTCATCATACTTCTCTACTCTAAAACCGGTAAAGACCAACTGCGAAGGAGGTTCTTGACCTATTAATGAATCTGTCAGTGCCTGATGTATATACAAAGTTCGAAAAGTGTCAGGTCGATTTGACTCAAACTGACTTTATTTTATTGTACTGTGTTGGGTAATCAACGACAAGTCATTCACAAGCCTCCACAGTTACCTAGTATCACAGGTACCTAGTAGTAAAACATTGATTTACTGGTCTGATCATCTTATTTTCTTAAAGAGTCTCCGGTCTAGTAGTAAAACTAAGGAAGAATATTGAATAGAATATTCTTTGTAACGTACACCATACGAGTAACGGTTCATGAAAAAAAAACATTTAACAACAAACACAATGGTGGTCTGATCGCTAAAAGCAATCTTTTCAAGACAATCCTTCGAAGTGCAGTTTATTGGGAAAAAGCGTTCTATTAGCTTGGAACTCGCTTTATAACATGACGCTTGTAATTTCCGAAAGGTTCGGCAGAGAACGGTCTACCTAAGAGAAAGTGCAGGGTGTAGTGTGATAGTTTGAAACCTGTAGGACCATACACGCACAGTATCGTATCTTTGTACACTGTTACAGTCACCTTCAAGCTTGGAGCACTTACAGGAAGCCTAAAATACATAAAACCCTATTTAACATCAAACAAATCATTATTTTACTACCTCACTACAATTTACACTCTATCCCTATCTTCCACCTTCAAAACAATACCTCCGTCTCGTTTTCCCGTCGTTCCGAAGACATTACAAACATAATCCTACCTTATTCAATATTTAAATGAAGTATGATAAAATACAGAAAGGTTTTAATATCCGAACAGGTGCACCTGGGCACTAAATAGATGGTTCTAGAAGGTTAACTTGGTACAGCAAGCAAAACATCCACGCACACATAGACACACTTCACGAACAGTGAGTGCAAGAGCACTCAAGACTGGCATTTGTTTCAGATCACCGTACGTACGTTTATATGTTTGCGAAGGTCTATTTTCGCTTAACTACCTAAGTTGGACTTCTACGTCTTTTTCTTCCACGACCTGGGTATTATTAAAAGTGCCGGAGAAGCAATATTGTGCTCTAAAGGTATCTTTAATATCTCTCTAGTCAGTTGAAGATATCACTCTGCGAAAGAATTTTGAGCTTGAGCGATATTTTTTTTCAATTACGACAAAGGCTGTGGTGCCTTTTGTTTTTTTATGAAAAATGGTTTGCTGAGAACGGGAAGTGTTTTTATCTAGCATCGCGCCCCTGCATACCAAAGCATCTAGTACAAAAATGTCAGGGTATTTTGTAAATAAGGAAGAATACGCTTACAGTATCAAGTACAGATGTAACTTTATTTTAAAAGGAAAGTAGAATATGCACAAGTACCAAGCAAAAACTTAGACCTTTTTCTCAAGGGGGTAGTCAGAAACCACAGAATGGCACTTGCTATGATCTTATCATACCTACACATAAAGTAAAATCAATTTTACTACCAAAGTTTCACTTCATCACTAAAATAATGTTTCAGTAATTAAATAAAATTGGTGTAATTATAAAAATCTATACTTAACACTAATCCTCTTACAAACACACATAAATTAAAAGGTCCTCCCACACATAAAAACGGTACGTTTTACATTACGTAGATAAACGTGCGTTATCTGAAAATTCATGAAACATTTCAATCCTTACTAATATTATAAATGCGAAAGTAACTCTGTCTGTCCTTTTCATAACTTAACAACTGGACGAACCATGACATGGTTAGGACACCTATGCAAAAAGATATAAGATACATTTTATCCCAGTTGTACAGTCTTTAGCTAACCTATTTATATAAAGGCTAGAGAGAAATGATTTAAATTTGTACAATAAAATGTTGATGGTTAAGTTCAAAATCGGTTGTCAAAAGTTGACATTTTATCATAACTAGATGCATTGGTCACTGTACCTCCTGGTACCCGAGGGAAAAGTCTGGCGTGACGACCTAGAGCCGTTTTTGAGAGATATTTCAATACGTAGTCAAAATTGGAATGACATTGGAGAGGAGGCAAAGTTAACAAAAATGTGATAATTCTAAAAGTGATCTCATGTGATAATTTTCAACTTCACAGCACGCAAAACCGCGTGCCAGTTACGTAGATAACTGAGCAAAAATTTATCATTTCAATTAAGTATATGAGCATCCCAAATTATCTGTAACGTATCGGAATTCATGGCGGCTTTAATATGGACGAGGATTTTTAATATCTCGTCGAAAATATGTGCAAAGTGTGGTGCAAAGGGTGAAGCAGTTTTTTGTTATGGTTTGTGGTTTGTTATTTGATAGTGGCTTTTCTTCGTATTAAAATAAACACTATAGTCTTTTCTTAGTTATTGTACTTATCTGAGAGTGCAGCAGCAACTTGGAAACAAACGAAGTATTTTTTTAAAAACAAGTTTTATAAATGATAAGAAAATAATCATGTTTATTTATTAAAATGGAACGCGTTTACAAAGTTTCGTTTCCTTATCATTAACCATAGTGCGGTTTTCTCGTGACAAGACAATTCTGGTTCTGGTTGCAAGATCAGTGTGCTTACTCTCGAATATAATTCCGATAGATCGACATTGGAATTGTCAGTCAAACGTCAGGCATTGGCTGGACTCACTGAGTCTAGCCAATCCCAGACGTTTAACTCAACCAACTGACGTTTGACCAATGTCGATCTATCGGAATTATATTCCAGAGTAAGCACCCAGGTCATGTCTGTCCTAAAAATGTACCTAGGTACAGTTACGAAAACCAAAAATAAATACAAACTTTCTGCTCAATCAACCGATTGAGCAGAAAGTTTGGCAGTTTACAAATCAATTAAATTTGAAAATCTTCTTCAATGAATCTGTTTTTTTCCTTTCTATATAGAATATGTTTCGTTCAGTTCATGGTTGAAAAAAAACTGCCTTTTCTATCATTCTACAAATAACAGCCATCAGAACTATCTACATATTTTAAATAAACCCATACAATTTTGAACCGCTTCTCAATGCCGACCACTAACCACGGTATATCGGCTAACCCTTGCGGTCCAATAAGCCGCGTAGGTATTCCAGTCACGTGGCCCTGACGTCACTAGTTAACCCTCTTTCCAGCTTTTTAATAGCACCCTTCATCGTGTGAAAAATAAGTTTTTTAGATAATGGACGAACAAAGTTTTACAGGCAGGAGTTTTAATACTGGCGAAACGTGAGTTTCAACTATCAGGCGATTTTCTGGCACATGTTTTCCTGTACGTGGTTTTCGAAATATGATTTTATCGAATTTTCTTGTTGGAAAAATGTTTTGCGTTCGGGTTTAAAATTCCATATTAGCTAACTATTTGAAAGTGATTATTTCGGAACGTAATATTTCAGTAATTTAATGTTGATGGAACTGCGAATCGTGGAAACATTGAATTTCATCTTTTGTTCTTGATAAAGACTAATATTCTATTTCCTTGAAGAATTAGCAGAGTTACTGGCGAAATATGATTGAACCTATGCTTCACGTACCATTTTGAGAGTTAGGGTGCAAGCATTTAGCCATAAATCGAGCATAAATACAAGATTTGGGTTGTTGCTGCTGGAAAATCACAATTATACTTTTCCCGGCCTGCAAATTGAACGGGACTACTCACAAGGACCTCACCCTCAGCAGAAGCTAGAAGACCAATGAGAAAGTATCTGATTTAATGCTAGTTCAGTGAGACTATGTCAACCAGACACCAAATTTTGTCCTCATCTTTTGTAGTCAGTCAATGGAAATAAAATTATTGTTTCTGTTTGAGGAAACAGTGATTAACAATATTCTATTGTGTCTTTATAATTTAGTGTCGTGATTTATGTGCCCTTTTATGTATTTTTGCCATGTAAAATACTGGTATTCAACTGCATCTGGATAGTTTGAAAGCCGATCGTAACACAGTTGAGACTTGCGAAAAGGTTACGCAGATGATGAAGTCACAGACATCCAAAAAACAAAGAAACGGCACGTCTAAGAATCAAAACCGAAGATATGTGACATCTACGAACCCGTACTGGGCTCGCGTGGTGGATTATAGCCCATTCTCCTTCACAAAAAGGAGGCCTATGTCCGAGCAGTGAGAACATTACTAGGCTGATGATGATGATCTCAAAAACTTTTAACTTTTCAATCATCCTTAAAGCTAATAGAATGGTACTTCTTCTAGAGCCTTAAGACACAACATCAGACTTGATATTACGACTTTCGCCTGAAGATTATTAAACCAGTCTTTATAACCGAAGGGAAAATGTAACGAACAACATTAAGGGATATTGTGTTCTTTTGTAAGAAAAGTATTAATATTTTTCTTGTATAATAACCGTTACGGTTGTTATCTTTGATGGGGCAAGTAGAAGTGTTAATAAGTCAACATTGTGTTTATTTTTTTTAGAGGAATCGGTAACATGTCGTGATAAATATGACACGATGGAGTGTGAACCATAAATTAGTAAGAACATGGGACCCGTCGGGATACCGCGGCCTCGATAATACAGGGCTAAGAAGGAACATTGGTGGTTTTAAGTCAGTAGAAGTCTGACACTTCCTCCATTCCATTCCATTTCCATTTGATGCTTTCCCAACATCCAAAAAAAAGGGTGCAGACTACTGAGCGTCGAGTAGCTACTAAAGAAGTTTGGAAGTGGAAACCATTCTGCGCCTACCTCAAAAGAATAAGGTTAAAGGCAGGAGGGAAGGGAGCGACCTGTAGTGGGATAAAAATTAATAACAATCAGGAAATAATGTTGACGACAGATTCCGTACTTTAATTAGGCACCTATACGTTACAGAATAGATTTTTTAAATTATGTTAATTGAATTTTTATTTTACTTCTTTACCCCATTTAAACCGAACAGCACTAAAGTACATTAAAATGTAATTTTCTTAAATTAAGCAATAAATCTTTAAAACCGGCGACATCTGGGCAGCTTTTGGCGCTACTTTTTAAGCGTTTGGCCAAAACAAGCTCATAAATCAGATTCTAACCTTGAACTAGCTTCCCCTTTGAATGCGTAAGCAGAAGGGTTTCCTGGTTTAATCTAAAATATTCATCTTGGTGTGATTATCTCTCGCAGAGGGCGATGTACACAATATTTAAAACGCGATTTATAGACCAGCTACACAATCTGGATTTGTGCCAAATTGATGGCAATTAGGCTCGCCTCTATTACATGGGACTTTAAACATAACCTGCGTAATCTGGGTGTATTATTCACACTTCTGCCTAATCCTTTGGAGTTTACAGGCGTGATGTTATATTATGTCATTATTTTACGCTAGAAGTAGTACTGCGTAGGTTAACGGGAATTAAAATTTTGTGACTTGTATTTTAAATATTATTTAGGAACGATAAATGTATATTCTCAGAATTATTTAGAGACATGTCTTTAAATGGTTAAAATTACAAGTTAACATATATTATGTTTTCCTTTTTTTGACAACACAGCATGCATCAAGTAAACAAAACAGCTTTTATGTAAAAATATCATCAGAAATGGTGGTTGCATGTAAGCGCAGAAGCTTTAACAATAAAAACTGATTGCAATCGATGTCGCATTTCTACGTGATATGCAAGCAAACATAATTATATTACCTATATGTAACGTTTTTATATCGTAAAAACGGCAGTAACTGCCCTGTGATAACGAGTGTGACTTACAAGTTATGAGGCGTTAGTAGGAACCCAAACTGGCTTTTATTTCTTCCCTTCCCTTGAAACGGTAAGGTAAAGAACCCTTCATGTCTTAGAAAGGAAATATTCGAAGACATACTACATTCACAAACCTGGACTGGGCCTTTCTGATTCACCTGGTTGTCCCACAGAGAGGTCTGTGTTCCAGTGCCCGTGGCGACTCTATCTCTATTCTACCAGGAATAGACAAAGATTTTTCCATATAATTTGACATGAAACCATGCTACAATCTGTCATTTTGTCGATTCTTCCATCGACAAAACCCGTTTCTTCGGTGATCATGCTAAGCCGGCAGCAGTGCCAACAAGATATTACGTGAAATACAACACTCATGAGGCAAATGATGAGGTGTCCATTTAGATTGCATATTCTGACGAGTCAGGACCATTCTTAGGTCCATATTATAGCCGGTGGTAACCACATATAGTTTGGATGGCCCTGCCATGTTAGTTTGCTTCCAAATGACATTTCAAGATCATCAAAAACGAACAAATTTGTAACAGGCCTGCTTTTGTTAAATAACTACTACCTTTGTGCTGTTCTTCCAATCTCATCTCCCAAGCTCTTTCACAAAGTAGGTATATCGGAGTCGGCCTCCAGTCTAACCAAATGCATCTAAAAACCAGTATTGTATATATTTATTATTTATTTATTTATTTATTAAAACTTTATGCACAACAAAATCGTACAAAGGCGGACTTAATGCCTTGGGCATTTTCTACCAGTCTACCTTAGGGTGATGCAGAGACAATACTTAAGTGCAAAACAGAAAAAAAAAACATAATAGAAAAAATATATACCTAAATTATAAGAATAAATACATACATATATACATAAAATATATAAAGTTTTCAAAGAAAGGCAAGGAAAACTATAACAACTTAATTTTGAGACGAATCTGCCAACTTCTTGTGAATGTGTTCACGAGCTTTTATTTTGAAAATGAACCGACTGTTTACCGTCCTAATATTCTGAGGGAGGTCATTCCAAAGGAATACCGCAATATATAGAGTGATGACCTATCTGACCTCCATAAGCCAGTAACTAAGTAATACAATCGTTCTATCTTTCCAATAGCTGACATAATATCACATCTGCCTGGCCTATTCTCAACTATATTGGGTTGGATTTCAGTCTAACCGAAAACAGCTGAATACCAGTATTTTACATGGAGCGACTGCCATTCCGATATCTGCCATAATTATCCAAAATAATAACATTAAACGTTGACCATCACCTACATTTCATTACATTTATTCCGAACTACGCAATAAATCAAGCGAAACGAAATAACTTCATTACAGCAACATGGATACAGCATTAACAGTCCACGTTATCACAAACTGACATTAAAGCAATATGGTTGCGATTTATTTGAACATTTTCATTTTGTGCCCTATCCCAGAGGGATCTGGTTATAATTTCGTTATGGACACAGTATAAATTATTTTATGGTAATGACATTTTGTTGTTGTTAGGTCCTGAGCATATTTTAATCTGAGCAGAAGTTACCTGCGTCATGTAATTTATTTTATAATTGCTGATAACCTAACCGCCTCGCTGGTCTAGTGGTCGATTTGGCAAAGTGTTAAATATTTTACTAGCTTTTGCCCCATGCTTCACCCACGTGATAAAGTATATTTTCCATACAAACTTTCACCCCCTTGAGGGTTGAATTTTGAAAAATCTTTCTTAGTGGATGTCAACGTTATAAGAGGAATACGTATGCAATATTTTAAGTTTGTAGCCCTAAGAGCCTTAGGCCTGTGCCTTGATCCTCAGTCAGTCAGCTTTGCCCTAAAGTACCCATCAAAAAGTGTTATATTGGTTTTTCCATCAGTGTTTTTCTCAGTAGTCTTAATTTTATGTTCTTTGGGGCAAACATTTTTTTTAATGTAGCTCTCAATATAACGCACTTCAAACTGAGTGCTGCTTTGTTGCTATAACATTATAAACTTGTGAAAATATCCGTAACCAGAAGGTCCCATGTATGATTCCAATAATATATTAAGTGCCTTTTAGCTACGTTAAGGGTATTTTGGACAGCCATTGGGTACGCTGAACTGTCGGTAAATAAATGGAAATGTCCTCTACCGAACAGTAGCCTAATCAAACGGATAGTCATTCGTCAGTCGAAATCCCAATACAGTTAATGAGTCGTTCATTGGAATTGCCTGCTGAGGCCTATCCAACCTTTGTGCCAGTTAGCTGACTAGACAGGATATGGTCACAATATGTGCCGATAATTTCCTTTGTTAGGGGAACAAATAATAGTAGTAGGTACCTACACATTAAAGAAATAAGGATGATTTTCGTAAAAAATTAAGGGTTTTTCTGATCATGTGGGCAGTAAGGTCTGACGACCCCACACTAGGGAGTGTCAGAGTTTCTAAACCGCCTGAAAGGCCTCTGACATGGTTTGACGACCGCCATTTGGCAGCCGGGACCACCGGCTTATACGTGCCTTCCGAAGCACAAAATCTGTTTTCTATCAGACAATCTGGTGATTCAAGCTTTAAATTTCCTAGCCAAACTGAAAACAATTTTACAAAGTAAGCTTTCCGTGGGAATCGAACCCACGACCACCGGGTCACAAGGCCAACGCCTGAACCACTCGACCATGGAGGTGGCAATAAGCTGTCGTTCCTTTTAAATACTTTAACCCGATGTGGTAGGTTAAGCCATATAAGCTGATTCTAAAATGTTAAGGAAAAGGCAATACAGGTGATGATATGCCTGAACCAAAGACATTTAAAAACTTATGGATTGAAACATTGGGAATATTTACGTACTTAAAATACTTTTCTTATTCCGAACATTTTCAATTTTAAAACACGAATGCTACCTGACAAGTGCATATGGTATTAGATAGTATTGGATTGCGATTTTCTTTGTCTTTTACCGTCTATAACTCGTAAATGCTTGAATATCGTCTTTGGCCAGAACAAAAAGTACCCCCTCTCTTTCAAACGGGTCCCCTATGTTTCTTCGAAACACTACTCTTCGAAACACTACTCTTCGAAACACTACTCTTCGAAAATTGTTTCACCTAAAACTATTCATCGAAGCCTTGATACTACGACGTTTTGTTTGGTCTACGCCTTTTTTGATCGATGTTACTTTACACCGACCACCTTACATCAACTTTTGTTTCACCAACGTTTGTTTGTTCTATGTAACGTTACTTCGAAAATATTTAGGCAACACAATAATACCTTCCTTTCGGCTCGGCGTTTTCTTTTGAAGCATTGGTAATAATAACTGCCACTCGGGTCGATCTTTAGGTTAAGCCGCGCTTGCCTAGGTTGGTCTGTGAATGGGTGAACACCACATACCGAGTTTCCTCCGTGCCTCGGAAAGCACGTTAAGCTGTTGGTCCCGGCTGTCATAGATCGATAGATAACGCTAACGATCGATAATAACCAAAAATAAGGTATTATTGTGTTGGCTAAATATTTTCGAAGTAACATTACATAGAACAAACAAACGTTGGTGAAACAAAAGTTGATGTAAGGTGGACGGTGTAAAGTAACATCGATCAAAAAAGGCGTAGACCAAACAAAACGTCGCAGTATGAAGTCTTCGGTGAATAGTGTTCGGTGAAACAATTTTCGAAGAATATAGTGTTTCGAAGAAACGTAGGACCCCTTTCAAACACATCATCAATAAAAACCATTATCAAGAATCTTTAACATAACAAGGAAAACTAAGCAAGAGCGATCCATCGTTACCTGTCATCGCGCAATGACAAACTGCAGTAATTCCTCTTTTCCCGTAACTAGGGCAAACTAATTTGAGAATCACCTCACAAGCAAACCTTTGCGAACAAACAGGGAGTGTATTTAATGACGTATTTGTTTCCACTTATCGAGAAAAGTTTGGCTATTGAGCGTATAAGGGAATATAATATTAAATCAGGATGTAACTTATTAGTAGTTTTATATGTTTATGGCTATAACCATAGTACCGTACAAATGGGGAAACGGCAGTGGGTTTGATTTTGAAGTAGGAAAAGAAAATGTTTTAGTTAGAATTAAACTGCCTCGTTTGCCTTGCCATCGCCATCGCGGCTGTTGTCCATGAGGTCCTGGCTTCAATTCCCGGGATTCAAGCAGTTTTTTCATCAGGTATTTCCCAGTAGTTCTCACGAAGTCCAGTGCCCGGTTGATGGCAATAATTGGCGAAATGTGAAGTAGGTACTATTAGGTACGCCTCCGGGGATATCTGGAGTAAAGAGTAGAATGAAAATAAAAACCTGAAATCACAGTAAAGCTAAGTTTTGATTGGCCTGAAACTTTGCACACTTCACTAATCATCAAAATTGACGTGACAGACTTCAACATTTCGAATGTGTCAAACCGAAACTTTAACATAATTTCACCAAATTAACGTAGCGCTAATATTTCACCTCTAATTGCAACCTCCAAAACCAGCCACAGATCGTTGGCTAAATACTCCCTGTATACATACATACATTAATGTAGAACAAAGTTATATGTATAGAACATACATGAAATTGTTCGTAGTACACAAAGGACGCTAAAACATTTTTCTACAAATAACAGTGGTTTTCAGGTACCATTTTAACGTATAAGCAATCACAAATGTGAAGATTTCATGGTCTTAATTTAAAGATAATTTATTCGTCTCCAGATTGGCATCAGAAAAATTGTATGACGTCATACAAAAAAATCGCACAAATACGTTTTTCCCATCACAATAATCGCAGAAAATGTAAAAAAGTAGGGTCCGAATAGGTACCATCATAGGTAAATTTACAGCATATTATATCTCCAAAATTATTATAAATTGCGGTACATATAGTCCTTTAGATGTTGAGATATATTTTTTTTGTTTATATAAATTTTTTTATTCAATTATTAGCTATAATAAAAACATTTGCCAATTTCTTCATACATTTTTCGCTCCCGGTTCATCATTCCGCGCTCAGCAGCGCTAGTGGAAGGACGGGTGTATCGCTCTCTCGCAAAAAATACGTACGATAAACGTGATAGAAAAATATTTTAGTGTACGGTTACCACGGCAACCGACGACCGGAAGGAGTTGATACTATTTAGGACTGAGATAAAAGTAAGTACGAGTTTCATACTTTTATTATTAGAATGTGATTTAGAAATTATGTTGGGTCCGACCGGGATTTGGATGGGTGGGGTTAAGCAGTTTGTTGACAAGGTTCAGAAATGGATGGGTCAGGTCAAGCTGTCGACGGTGAGGTTTGGAAGTGGATGGGTAAGGTCAAGCTGTCGGGGGTGAGGTTTGGAAATGGATGGGCAAGGTCAAGCTGTCGGCGGTGAGGTTTGGAAATGGATGAGTCAGGTCAAGCTGTCGACGGTGAGGTTTGGAAGTGGATGGGAAAGGTCAAGCTGTCAGCGGTGAGGTTTGGAAATGGATGGGTAAGGTCAAGCTGTCGGCGGTGAGGTTTGGAAATGGATGGATCAGGTCAAGCTGTCGGCGGTGAGGTTTGGAAATGGATGGGTAAGGTCAAGCTGTCGGCGATGAGGTTTGGAAATGGATGGGTAAGGTCAAGCTGTCGGCGGTGAGGTTTGAAAATGGATGGGTCAGGTCAAGCTGTCGGCGGTGAGGTTTGGAAATGGATGGGTAAGGTCAAGCTGTCGGCGGTGAGGTTTGGAAATGGATGGGTCAGGTCAAGCTTTCGACGGAGAGGTTTGGAATTGAAATTCCTATTTCATTTTAAGTACCTACTTATTTCACATGGTTATTTCACGTAGGTAGCGTATTTTTCTTTTCGGAAGTCGCTGTCGGTACCGGTTGTTCTTTTTCATTAAGTTTGGTTGGTAGGTACCCCATATTGGGTCTACATCTGTTTGCCCCTTAAACCCGAACAAGCGTGATATTATATTATGAAATGGCGAAAACACTACATAAACATACGATCACAGCTATCGTGAGTCATTTGCTGTCTATATTATTGAAGAGTTCCATCTTCTACTTCGGAAGATCTCCAATCCTGGTGACCTGTAATACAGGTTTTTTTGAAACCTACTTCAGGCACCAGCTCTCACAATGTGAATATTATAGTGTTCAAAACGTGCTACAAAACCATTGTGAGAGAAATAAATAAACTTATTATTATTATTATATTATTATCATATTTTACAGTAAAACCTTCCTTAAAAACACAATATGCATTTATCAACGAAAATCCGATTGATATCGGATCAGTAGCTTTTGGGAAAATCGCGGATACATACAAATACAGCACCTTCTTTTTTTTCGACTCGGTTGAAAATACTAACCTACTTCTTATGACGACGATACTAATAATTAACAATTACCAAATGCGTTTTCAAAGTTCCAAGTAATCTACCAAATTCTATTTCAATACAATTAAAAAATAATATCAAAGATCAAGATTATTTATAGGAGGTATAAAACCGAGCGCTATTGTGAGACCTTGCTTTGAGCGACTTTAGTTACCTAAACATGAGTTGATCGAAAATGTTACAGCGTCCTTAACTGTGCGAATTATTAATGACTGCTTGGCTAGTATTTTCCTTAATTTCACTGAATATACTGGCCTAATTTCAGGGAGTGACGGGAGGATTATAAGTATAACAACCTCCTTATAATAACCATGGTGAAATATTATTTGCTAGTAAGGAGTTTGTGGTTCTGATATTAAAGAAAGAAAGAAAGAAAGAAAGAAAGAAAGAAAGAAAGAAAGAAAGAAAGAAAGAAAGAAAGAAAGAAAGAAAGAAAATGCATTTATTTGGCACATGCCACAAAAACACACAATGTAAAACAAAAATAATATAAAAAAGAACTTAAAACTAAACAAATCGTCCCACTGTGTGCCTCACGGCTTAACTACGGGGAACTTCTTTAAGATTATTAATTCGAGCTATGTTTGGCTTCTAATCTGGTCGTGTACCTAATAATATGACTTTTCTTTTAAACTTCTAATTCCAAGGTTATCTTAGACAAATTTGTACTTATTTATACAAATAATAACATTGCAGTATCTGTTTGTAATTTTAAAATAACAGCATTTAACCGAATGCATAGTTATGAAAGATTTCCTGTTTGTTTCAGCTATTCTCCGAAATGGCTTAACAAATTTAGTCAGAGTTTCACTTTAGGTACAGATAGCTGGAAGTAGTAACTACTTTTATAATAATTTTACAAACATATGAGGTCTAAAATCACCAATTTTACTTGAGCAAATTTTGTTTACAATGACACTGACAAGAGAATATTTACCATGTTTACTGTTTGTTTCGAGTTCTCGATATTTCGGTGCTGTAACACGAATAACTATCATGTTTTCAGAGTTAATGATAATGCGAGTGACCATGTCTGTTTAAAAACTTCTGTTGTTGTCGACGATCATGCTTTCCCTGCTTAGGATGGGCTCTTTGCTGCATCAGGATAGAAAGAGTCTGGTATTACTATGAAATGTAAATTAGGCAATCCGCCCTCTTTTTTATTCAGCTGTGTGTGCTGGCTTGGTTATGGCACTTGCACCCATTAAAAAACCGCCGTGAGCCTACTGTTGCCTTGTTGGATGGGCCACGAAAACGTCTATGCACGACATTCGCGACCCATCCAGTGTCAATCCGCCCTGAGCAAGCTTGGTTAACTGGTGATCAATGGTCGTACCTTATCTGTAACAGAAGAAACCCTGCACAATGGGACAGTAACATGCTAATATCCTAAGTTACAGCTAAAGTTAAATCTGTTAACACCTTATTTTTTACTGCATTCTATACTCCACATGGACCAGTTTTCGCTCGTAAAATCTAAGTACCTACCAAAGGGTTACAAAAGGCTAAGATGTCTATATTAAAGTAGGAGGTACATATTTTAGCTTTATAACCCCATGCCTACAACATGTTCACCATAAGGAAAACACCATAAACATGTCTAAATGACGCCTTGAAACTCCTTCTCCAAATGATGATGGCGTCAAAGTGTTCCTATGGCCATAGACTTCCACGAGGGTAAGTGATGTCGTAACATAACGTAAATTATGGTAACTACCGGTTGAATAGCAACTGTGCAATCGTAGGGATGATGTCGGATTGTACGTTAAAGTATTATGATGTATTTCCGTACGGAAATATTGTGGTGTGAACTGTATTTGGGTATTTGAAACGGGTTTGAAGTGCTTATTTCGTGCTTTGGTGGAGTTGTAGACATTTAAATGATTTCAGCTGAAGGTTACCGACATAGCCCAAAGAATAGCCAAACTTAAGTGGCTGTGGGCAGGGCACATTGCTCGCAGAACGGTTGGCCGATGGGTCCGAAAGGTTCTGGAGTGGCGACCGCGAACCGGAAGACGTTTCGTTCGAAGGTTTCCCACTAGGTGGACCGATGACCTGGTGAAGGATGCGGTGACCCGCTGGATGCGAGACACACGAGACCGGTCAATGTGGCGATACCTGGGGGAGGCTTATGTCCAGCAGTGGACGTCTTTTGGTTGAAATGATGATGATGATAATGAATCCTAAATATTATTTTGTATGTTATTTCTCTTGAGTATCATCATCACCTTTTTTGTGCTGTTCTTTTATGTTTTATACCAATCTTGCCCTGAGTTCCTTTGTTCAATTTCCGGTTCGGGTGAATAATTATTATTGGGGTTTTTCAACCGGATTTTTTCAATACTAGTCACGGAGTCTTGACTTGTGCCCGGTGTTTGGACCCAATTTAGATTCAATTAGTTTTAATTATTTTAGATTCCGAAAAATCATAATATTTTGTCCGTTGAGTAGTTGGGTGCTCACCTGTTCCTAAGTAGGCACTCAACGACAAATAAGTTGTGCATGTTGTGCTTTCCCGAAAGAGGTTGATACACTTGTCTGTGACTCTTATGTGTTTCTTTTCCTTGTGCAGTGAATTAAATTGTTGGTGAGCCAAATAAATAAAATTGAAATAAAATAAAATAATCTGCCAAAGTGGCCAGCTCTGTCGTTTATTATTTATTATTTATAATGATATAATGAATACAATGTGAGTACACATTGTATCAGTATTCGATTGCTTATACCCCATCGTACCAAATAGGAGCTCCTCAAACAACATAAAAGTTGCTTGGCGGTTGAAGTGGGTATAGGAGTATCATATATTTCCAGACGACCGACTTACAGCAATTTTCTAGGTAATACTTACCTATTCGTGCACTAGTATTTTCAATATCCCTATATCAGATACCTGCCCCGAGCATCTCAGAATAACTGGACTGCCAATATCTATAAACCAAAGGATATTGGGTATAAAACTATGCAAGTATTTTTCATTTTACTCTCTGCTATTGCAGTGACTGCTTGAAAGAAAATGGTTAATTTTACAAGCTTTAATTTAACTTGCAATGTATTTAAGAGTGTTTGGGTGGAATCTTGAAATTTATCTCTTCCTTTTAGGGCATTTAAATAAACGCTTGTTTATAAAAAAAGCTTTTATTAATAATCGCCTGTAATCCCCGCAGCTAGAAAATTCAAACAACATTTTTGTTAATTTAATAAAATTTGAATTTTGGTTATGTAAATCAATCAGCCCAACGTGTGAGGTCATCTGGAGATGAAATAAAAGTCAACTGGTTTATTTGAATAAACAGTTGGTAAAATAAACACTATCTTATATCTTTAAGAGAAAAGGCCTCCCCAATATCCTTCGAGGTACTTTTTCCTGTGACCCCCTTTTTTTTTGGGCTGGGTAATCATTAAACCCGCTCTTGGGCAGAGCGAAGGGGAGTGTCAGACTTCTACTGACTAAAAACCAAACCCATGTTCCTTCTTCTTCGCCCTTGTGTCGGAGCAGCGGTAACCTTTCGATATCCACAGCCCCGACGGGAACTTATCCGTCCTCAGGTTCTAAATTAATAATTTAAAATAAAATCCAAAATTTTCGAACCTAAATGTGACAAATCGCAAACCCACACAACTCAAACAACCATTAACGATTTTGCAAAACATAAAACCGGCGTCATGCAAACACGGTTCTTTGCAAAAACCGTAAAATTTCAAACACTCCCTTTTTGTTGAAACCTTTAATAGCTGGGAATTCAATCAATCATCCCTTTACTGAGACTGACGGGGTATGTTTTTATCCCGTTTAGAATCCAACAAAATTTTACAGATTCTCTTTACATTCACTTTAAAACGGTACATTTTTAAACAGTTTTTAAAGCTGGCAATGATTGCTGTGTAACGTATACATGTGTGTAGTTTATTTGTTGCACATGTGAAAGTATTCATCTGTTAATAGTACCTACGTATCTCATCTTGCCGGTAGAGATTTATTTATTTATTTAAACTTCATGTACAAGAGTGGTACATAGCTGGACTAAATGCCACAAGGAAAAAAGATTCCATTCGAAAGAAGAGGAGAGATGGAGGGAGGGGAGGTGAAGGAGGAGGGGGAGATTCGCGTAATTTTAAAATAATGCACTTTACTGGTTCTCGATTTGCAAGTTACCTACACTGCAAGTCTTCTGGTGGTCCGCAAAATGGTCGTGACGGACGAAGCGTTGTTCACAGAACCCGCAGTAGTAGAGATTCCCGGCAGAGTGCTCGGCGCTAAAATGGCGCTTTACATTAGCAAAGCGCGCGAACTGCCGCCTGCAGAAAGGCTCGACACACTTATACGGCTTCAAACCGCTGTGCGTCTTCTTGTGGTCAATAAGTTTACAGAGCCTGGTTGAGACACTGAAGCAGCCTGGAAAATCGCAGGGATATTCCTTCCGAATTGTACGTGGCCGTGCATTGCGGTTTTTCACGAGTTGTTCGACGTGCAGCATTGGCACTGCGATCTTCTCCCGCGTTGTCTCGGTTCTTCCTGAGGCAGTGGCTTTTGAGGGGTACTTACTGGTATATCATAAGTGACTTGCGGTGATATACCAATTGTTGGTGGAATATCAATGATTTCTAATGTCTGGACACATAACTCGGTGATATTCTGTGTTGTCCTAGTTACTTTCTCTGAAGTATTATTCGAATTACTCATTGGCTCGTTTGTCACACTGAGTTTTGTTTGAGTGGTTGACAGATACGATGATTTCAACAATACTGACATTGGACGCACCCTCACTCTCTGCTGCGGCTCTTTATGTTCAGAACCCATTCTCTCTTGTGAAGGACGGTCCATCGAAAGGATATCGCTTGATTATTGATCGACTGCAGAATAACGCGCGGCGTGAGGTGCCCCTACACCGGCCAGCGGAAGACTATAGTAGTGCTCATTTTGAGATGCTGCAATGAATCACTGGCATCCGGCAAAATAGTGTAGGTGCACTACCTACGCTATTTGACCGGATTATAGTGCAGCCATTTTGAACGTAACCTCCTATCTATAGAATTTTTATAGCTCATAACGGATTTTTTTAGGTATTAATTTAGTATCCCGTTTTTCGAGTTTAAACTAAACAAATTCAATTTCCCAAAGAGGTTTTTGAATAGTTCTTTAAAAGACAATAGAAAGCAGGAATGAGGGAAGGATATTTGAAAAGAAGAACTGTATTCCCCTTAAGGGGGTGAACCCCCTTCGCATTTCTATGAACTTTTCACATTAACCATACACTCACATACAATTCAATTAAAAAAAAAGAGTTTAAAACTAAAACCCGACTTCGAATAAAATCGCAAAGTAATAAACCCGCGGTCTTAAAAGTAGAGAACAAGAAAATATTTTTTTCCTGATATTCTTATCTATCAACGCCCTAAGACCTTATCCACTTAATTTATTATCGCCGAGTAAGAAGATAATTTGTATATTGCAATTTAATGTATTATAATTATGTAAAATTATTATAGAGGACAGTCTTAGTCGCATGTAAACTTGCTAATGGCAACTAGCAGCTAACTTCTGTATCAATGAGATTCCCACGAAGGAGTATTAGGTATCAGTTGCATGCGACTACGGCTGTCCTCTATAATAATTAATGATTAGGTACATAAGCCGTCACTTAGTAAAGATATGACATAAAATACCTTCACTAAAGTGCCAAAATCTTTACTAAGTTATGGCTTAAGTAATCATTAAATATCTCTGAGTACCGCAGTTAAAGTGATCCGCGACTTCAGAGTATTTAAAGCAACTCGACAAGCCCACCTGACATACACCTTGACTGGCCTGTTGGTCTAGTGGTTAGTGACCCTAACTGCTATACCGGAGGTCGTGGGTTCGATTCCCACCCAGGACAAATGTTTGTGTGATGAGCACGATCATTTTGTTCTGTGTCTGGGTGTAATTTATCTATAATATGTATGTATTTAGAAATATATAAGTATGTTTATCAGTTGTCTAGTACCCATAACACAAGCTCTGCTTAGCTTGGGACTAGATGGCGTTGTGTGATAGTTGTGGAATATTATTATTATTATTATTATTAGTTATTTTCCCCTGTATTACCATCTGCCCAGCCAATGGGGTAGTTGACAAAAAAAAAACTAATTAGTCCGTCAGATGGATTTCCAAAAAATATTGTAAATGTATTTTTTCTTTTTTCACATAAACAAAAATTGAAGACGAAACAGTGCTTCGAAAACTCATGTGACGTCACTCATTTTAGTCCAGGACACATCCCTATTCCCAACTATCCTGTCGACTGGAGTTTCAATCCACGTATATTTCAAAGTGCCTTACTTACAAGTAGGCAGTTAATAAAATGTTTGACCAGTCATCACCAACATCATACCAGCCTAGAATCACCCACTGCTGAGTATAGGCCTACCCCATTTTAACCGACTTCCCAAAAAGAAGGAGGTTCTCAATTCGATTGGTTTTTTTTTCTGCCACACTTCCCGTTTTTCGATTTTGACGATATCGTCAACCCAACGAGCTTTAGGACGGCTTTGGTTTCTTTGGCCTAACCTTGGCCACCACTTGGTCAAAGCCGAGTCAGTCCCGAGCATCTGCCTAGCCTTTTCCCAAGTATATTGGGGTCGGCTTCCAGTCTAACCGGATGCAGCTGAATACCAGTATTTTACATGGAGCGACTGCCTATCTGACCTCCACAACCCAGTTCTAGGTAATACGATACCCTTTGGTAAGACTGGATGTCAGAATTTCAGGCCACTGACTATCTGTAACGACTACCAAAGATCTATGGCAGCCGGGACCAACAGCTTAACGTGCTTTCCGAGGCACGGAGGAAACCCGGTATGTTGGGCGGTCACCCATCCACAGACCGACCTAGGCAAGCACAGCTTTACCTAAAGATCGACCCGAGTGGCAGTTCTTATTAAGCCACGAGCTCCAATATGTACTTACATATTTTGGAACCCATATTATTATAGAGTAGGTCATACTTATCTGTAAGTTGCAATCGTTAGTTCACAAGAAATTCGCGTTTAAACTTAGCCAGTTGTACAAAGTATTGCTTGTGACTCTATTGGAAGACGATGCACTCGTGAGATCCTACGTATTTGCTTTCAACTGTTGTGTACTGCAAAGTCAGGCTTAAGCTCAGAACATCTTTTACATTCAACTTGATTTTATTGAGTTCAAGTCGTTGAGTTTTTATCTAGGTCATTCCTTTTGGCTATATACTCGTACATACAACCGTTTTAATGAACTGAATCGGAACAGTTGTAGAAATTCATTTATACCTATGTGATTTTGTAATTTTTTAACGTATAAGAATTTTCATTTATCACAGTTCATACACAGGGATCAGTAACTGTACATCTACATCTACACTAATATTATAAAGAGGACAGATTTGTTTGTACCTATTTTTGTATGTTTGTAATGAATAGGCTCAAAAAGTACTGGGCCGATTTCAAAAATTCTTTCACCCTTGGAAAGCTACATTCACCCTGAGTAACATAGGCTACTTTTTATTCCTGTATTCCCACGGGAACGGGATCTACGCGGGTGAAACCGCGGGACGTCCGCTAGTAGTATACATAGTCATTGCAATTTATGAGTGCGTACTATTTGACTCTTAATTGATGTTTTTTTACTCGACTACGGCGAAGCCAAAAGGAAGGGTAATGATTTTGGCAGTCTATGTATGTATGTATGTTCCACCGTAGCGCCTAAACTACTGAACGGATTTTAATAAATTAGGTGTCAATTAGGTGACAAAACAGTTGTCAGAAGCACATACGTTCCTCAAATATTTTTGTGATTTGTGTTAATACTGTGAAGTTGTGCCCCAAAAGATTGTTGAAGTGTAGTTGAAGTGTTTCGGAAACTGTGTTATCGTTATCTAGTGTTTTGATATCCTATAAACGACAAAAACCATATTCAAACATTAGTAGATTTTAGCAGTGAAAAACTTCTACCCACATTGGGTTTAATAATTTTTTGACATTTCAAATCTCCAATAAAATGTCATTGTCAAAGGGTTGCCATCTTCAATCCAGTGTTACCACATAAAAATCTAAATTACCCTGGAAATGATGGATCATGCTACCGAAGATCGCACAGGAGTAGGTGACCAGTCTCCTGTGTTGGTGAATACTACTGGCAACAGCAGTAACAAAAAATTTGTGCAACAAGCCTTCCATCCAAGCCTATTCATCACAAGACCGAGATCGTCTTCAGATGGAAATCTCAAGACCACTGACTCAGTGAACTTGCCTACCATGTCCTCAGTGATCAATACCACAGATGATGGTGCCAACAAACCTTGCCGTCCTTCTTGGCAAAGAGTACCTACAGAACGCTGCCCCAAAAGGAAGAAACCAAACAGCCCGCCACAGGCTGAGAAGCTCAGCCACAATGTACAGATAGGAATTGCAACTTCTAACAGCTACAGTGGACTTCCTATAGATCTAACCGACGACACATCAGAAAATCCAACCACTCATGCCAAAAAAATTAGCAAACCACCACCGGTCATATTATATGGCATAGAAGACCTCTCAAAATTAACAGAGCTGTTAAATAATACAATGCCTAATGACAGCTACTCTTATAAAATAATTAACAGAGATCAGCTAAGAGTCACGACCCAGTCAACTGAAGTATATAAGGACCTGATAGAACTCATCCGGAATAATGGCCTCATTGGTCATACATTTACACAGAAGCAAAATAAATGCTACCGAATTGTAATTAAAAACTTACATCACACCACCCCTAAATCAGCTATAATAGAAGCAATAGAAAACACAGGGAACAGGGTACGAGGTGAAATCATTTGTGCAATATCAAGAAAAAACAAAAAGCCCTTAAACATGTTCTTCGTAAACATTGAACCTAGCCCCAACAACCCAGAAGTAAAAAATATTGAAACTATATTTCACACGAGAGTCACTATTGAAGATCCGAGAAAATCAACTGAAATACCACAGTGTACCAGGTGCCAACAATATGGGCACACGAAAAACAATTGCATGCGCCCATACAGGTGTGTCAAATGCGCACAAGGACACAAAACTACAGACTGCCTTAAAAAGGATAGGAACTCGCCAGCCACCTGTGCCCTCTGCCAAGGTGATCACCCAGCCAACTACAAGGGCTGCCAAGTCTATAAGGAGATTCGCTCACGCAAAATGGTTTATGCTAGTAATAGAAAAGCCCCACTAGATAAGGTAAAAGCCACGGATATGTTCACGCCTCGAATAGAAGATTTCCCACCATTAAAACCCCCAAGACACACAATACAACAGTCCAGAAATAACCAAGTGCGCCCAAGTGAAAACGTAACCAACACTGCAAGTACTGGCAACTGGAACAGAAAAATAGAGAATGTACAATCTCAGTCAACAAGCTCGCTAGAGCAAATCATAATTAGACAGTCGGAGAAGATAGATATTCTTATTCAACAAATCGGGACCTTAATGGGGCTCCTATCGACACTAATAGCCCAGCAGAAAAAATGAAATTCCTCAGAATTGGTGCATGGAACATAAATGGCCTATCCCCGAATAAGCAAGAAGTAGAGCTATTCATAAACGATAAAAAATTAGATATATTATTAGTTTCTGAAACACATATGACCAATCAAAAAGTTATAAAAATTAAAGGATGCAATATATACTATGCCAACCATCCAGATGGCACATCACATGCTGGGGCCGCTGTGATAATTAAAGAACACATAAAGCACCACGTCATACCAAACTATGCACATGCACACATACAGGCCGCCATAATATCCATAGATGACTGGCAGGGATCACTGAACGTGGCTGCAGTGTACTGTCCCCCACGACATCGCATAGATGAACAAATGTATTCCGATTTTTTCCACATGCTTGGCGACAGATACATTGTAGGGGGAGACTGGAATTCAAAAAACGCGTTCTGGGGCTCCCGATTGACGACGACAAAGGGTCGAGAACTAAAAAAGGCAATTGATAGTAATAACCTCAATGTAATATCAACAGGAGAACCAACTTACTGGCCATCGGACCCCAACAAAACTCCGGATCTCATCGATTTCTTTATCACTAAAAAGATGTCGGGGCTCTATACCAAAGTGGAATCATGTCTAGATGGGTCCTCAGACCATACACCCGTGATATGCACCTTAAGTACCACAGTCATCTGGAAAGAACCACGAGAGACCCTGTATAACCATAAAACCGACTGGGAGTCCTTTCGAGATTATATCGATGAAAATATTAATCTGAGCATACCTCTTAAAACGGTAGACGACATAGATGACGCTGCGTGGTATACCACTAACTTAATACAAAAGGCGGCATGGCTATCAACTCCATTCATAGCATCTAAACCACAAAGCCATGACACTACTCTGGAAATACGAGAGATGATAGCTGCAAAGAGAAGACTGCGACATCAGTGGCACACCAGCAGGAATCGTCAAGACAAAAAAGCTCTCAACAAAATGCAAAAGGAACTGAAGGAAATGCTTAGAGAAAATGAAAACTATACCCTCCAAGACAAACTCAAGACTCTATCGCCATTCAAAGCAGAGGATTACACACTTTGGAAAATGACCAGCTCATTGAAAAGGCCAAAAGAACACATGCATCCACTAAAACAAGCTAACGGAAACTGGTCACGAAAGCCTCAAGAAAAAGCCGAGTTGTTTGCCAATTACCTAAAGAATGTATTCAAACCCAATGAACCTGATAATACACACACCGAGCAGGACATTGATGAAGTCTTGAACAGCGTTCAACAACTGTCTCCACTATTGAAACTGGTGACAACGATGGAAGTAAAAGAAACTATCATGTATTTAAAACAAAAAAAGGCACCAGGTTTTGATCTAATAACGGCAGAAGTTCTCAAGCAACTACCAAGAAAAGGCATTGTTCTACTGACAATCCTTTTTAATGCAATACTTAGACTACAATACTTCCCAGAGCTATGGAAAATATCCATCATCAACATGATTGCCAAACCGGGGAAGCCTCCTACAGAGGTTACATCATATAGACCCATAAGCCTCCTCCCCTTGCTTTCGAAAGTCTTTGAAAAATTGTTCCTGAAACGCCTTCTCCCAGTACTAAAAGAACAAAAAGTTATACCGGACCACCAATTCGGCTTCCGCGCACACCATGGGACGACAGAACAAATACACCGTGTAGCTCAGACGATACGGCAAGCGCTGGAGAGAAAAGAATACTGCTCTGCTGTCTTCCTTGATATACAGCAGGCCTTTGACCGCGTGTGGCACAAGGGCCTGTTGTATAAGCTAAAGCTCCATCTACCAAATACTGCGTACATTTTACTGAAGTCCTATCTGCAAAACCGATTATTCCAGGTCAAATGCGAAGACTCTTTGTCATCAATCTGCCAAATAGAAGCAGGAGTGCCCCAAGGTTCGGTGCTGGGTCCCATTCTATACACAATCTACACCGCTGACCTACCCACCACGAATAAAGTTGTGACTGCAACCTATGCAGATGACACTGCAGTCCTCTCCTGTAGTAGGGATCCAAACACAGCATCCGCAAAACTGCAAGTATGCCTGGACGAAATTGGACTATGGCTACAAAAGTGGAGAATCCGAGCAAGCCCCACAAAATCGGTCCACATAACGTTCACACTAAAGAGAGGGGACTGTTCACCAGTTACACTAGACGGTGCTGTCTTGCCAACAGACACGACAGTAAAATACTTAGGCATGCACCTGGATAGGAGACTCACTTGGCGAGCCCATATAAAGGCTAAAAGAGAACAGGCAAATAGAAAGTTTGGAGATATGTACTGGCTGATAGGCAGACATTCAACGCTGAGCTTGGAAAATAAAGTCCTTATTTATAAGTGTATTCTCAAACCGATTTGGACATATGGTATACAACTCTGGGGATCAGCGAGCCACTCAAATGTTGAAATCCTCCAGCGCTACCAGAACAAAGTGTTAAAGATCCTCATCAATGCGCCATGGTTCACGCGGAACACGGAAGTGCATGATTACCTGGAAATTCCGACAGTCAGAGAGGAAATAGAGAGTTCCTCTGTAACTTACAAACAACGCCTTGAGCGACACAGCAACCACCTGGCTACACAGCTCATAAACACCAACAACTGCCTATTTCGGCTGAAAAGAATGCGATTGGCTTCCATATAAAATTAAATGAAAAACAGAAAGAGATGACACATCACAGGATGTGCACTTTCTAAAAGTCGAAGAAACAACATCATCCCATCTGATTAAAGCTGCTAGGCTGATTGCAGATAAATTTGAAAAAAAAAAAAAAAAAAAAAAAAAAAAAAAGGTGTCAATAGATTTGTAAAAATAGCCCGGGTGACATTATGCTATATAAACTTCATAAATTCTTTTTATGACGGAATTTAAATGTCAAAAACTTACCTAAAAAAATATTAAATTGAGATAATCATAGCTAGTTTGGTATCAAATGAAAGGTCTTGGTAAGTACATTACAAATATGTATTATATTATAGTTTAAGTACACACAAAAATAAAATTCAAAAAAAAAATTAAGTTTAAAAATCTAAAACCCGACTGCTAACAAAATCGCGGTCTTAAAAGTAGAAAACAAGAAAATAATTTTTGTCTGATATTCTTCGTAGTCGCATGCCACTTTGCTAATGGCAATAATTAGCAGCTGACTTCTGTATCAATGAGAACGCCATGAAGGAGCATCAGGTATCAGTGGCATGCGACTACGAAGAATATTAGACAAAAATTATTTTACTTGTTTTCTACTTTTAAGACCGCGATTTCGTTAGTAGTCGGGTTTTAGATTTTTGAACTTAATTTTTTTTAAGATAAAAATTACATGAACAGTAGGTACAACAATCAAAATATCCTCGGAGTCTATCCCAGGCTTTTTCATTATGAAAAATAAATGTTCCTATGTGAATATTAATACACTAGGCACTAGCTGTTGCCAGCGGCTTCGCCCGCTACAACTCGAAAATTGTCGGAAGCTAAAATCGGGATAAAAACTATCCTTTGTGTTAATCCAGGCTATAAACTATGAGTGTACCAAATTTTATCCAAATCTGTTCAGTAGTTTTGGTGTGAAAGAGTAACAACATCTATCCATCCATCCATCCATACTTACAAACTTTCGTCTTTATAATATTAGTGTGATAGTAGGAGTAGGATTCTGTAATAACCTCATATACCCAGGACGTATAGGTGCGTCATTCATTTTGTAAGCATTTCGCGCCAAAGTTCTATGGATCGCAATACTGAATACTGGTTGAGTTATTCCTGATATTATCTGTGTTGAAATCAAACAGTTGAATGCTGCCGTCATGTGTGTAGTTAGGGTTGACACGACGTCTTTTGACTATTCATTATTGATTTTAATTAAGTTAAATGTGTTGTTCATTTAATTTTATTTAAGTGCTGTAAGAATAAGTTACTAGCTTTTTCTGATTTATTTTCACTACTACTTTAGGCTTGGCTGAAGGATTTTATTTAGAAATTGAATTCGCAACTGGCGTGCGTGTATAATCCGATGTAAACGTGGACGAGGTAAAAGGAGTATGTAATTATCGAAGCAGGTGGCGTTTCATAGTTTCCTCTATTTTACCCTCATGACTGACATTGCTACCTTGAATGACAATCCTAATTTTACTTCGCGCGACCAGAGGTCTTTCTTAAGCCACAGAATTAGGATGCACTTTTATCTGCAAGATTTTTTACGCTACCCTACCTACATTAACTAACTCCACACATATAGAAGCCAGGAGCTTGTGGCTTACTAACAACTTCTGTTCGGGTCGATCTTTAGGTTAAGCCGTGCTAGACTGATTTGATCTGTGGATGAGTGACCACTCATTACGTACTGACTTTCCTCCGTGCTTCGGAAAGCACGTTAAGCCGTTGATTCTAGCTGCCACATAAATGGTGTAAAATTACCCATAACGAAGCTGAAAAGCACTTGTTCTTCACGTCACTGAGATCATTTTTTTTTGCTCTAGACCATACCTGGGAACCCTCTAGTTACGGACAGTCTTACGAGGGGGTATCGTATTACCTAGTACTAATTAAGAATGGAGGTTAAGAAGGCAGTCACGCTATGTCAAAGATTGGCATTCAGCTGCATCTGTTTAGACTGGAAGATGATGAAGAGGGTTGACGGTTCTACAACTGCCAACCCTACACCACATCAATTAAAATGTCTATCGCTCGCTCGTCATAGTTTTGAATGCATGAATGTTAGATGGCGGCCGCAGCGATAATTGTCGGTCAAATCGGATGCGTCGGTGTTACGTCACACATTCGCACCTGCATATCATATGCATATGCAATTCGTATGCATATTGTATATGTGGTGGAGCGTGGGCTGTGTAAAGCATTGTATCGTGATTTTCTGGTAATGTGTATTGCATTAATTTTATATTGTAGTTTGGTAGGTATTGGAATGTGTTTATGCTACGGTTTGATTAATTAATTTTATGTTGAGAATGGCTGGATATGGAAGTGATAGATATAAGAATTTTTAATTACAGTACTTTCACAAGTTATTAAACCTTCTGACAGGGACTGTAACTTCACTTTTTTGACACTCAAAACTGCCTGTATGGGCTGTTGAGTTCTAACATCTTGATTATTCCGAGCTAATGACAATAATCATTATGGAGTATCAGATATACTTACAACACTGATTAAGAAATGCACTATAAAATATATGTCTGGGTGCCAAGGTGTGAAATGTTTTCTTTTAAGAATGTTTTTTGTATGGTGTTCCTACATAGAAATATTTTTTTATTATATCTGTTTGTAGCTACTCCGATATATGTCTGCCTATGTGCACCTTCAATAATTTTTAATAATTACCATTACCGTAATACAAAAGCAAGGCCAAGGTTTATTGATACATTTCAATAAAACTCGCTTTGAAAAACCGTACAGTAATTTTCTTAAATAAATCATACAAAGTCACTTTAGATGATACAACCATCATATTAATAAAAAGTGAGGAAACATGATAACTCTGCCGTGTCCCTTTCAATGCAAAAGGACAGTGGTATTGAAAGCTAATGGTCTACCTAATGTCTCCGGTCGGAAACGCTCCGTCTGATGGATCGTTCAGATTTTTAAACCACGATTAATGTACTGTTCATGGATGAACATTTATCTTTTGTGCGAGTTAGGGTAGGAAAAAAAGCGAAAAATGTTCGGAAACGTTATAACATGCATAGTCTGTATTTTTTAAAAGAGTAGGCACAATTACTTCAACAGTTACTGAAATCAATCGTGATCAATCCGAAACTAATCTATCTTCTGCTACCGAGTTACTATGTTAAAATAATCCCTGTCCTATCCGACAGGGCCATATAGGTACCTCAATGACTTTATCAAATAACATACGAAACAAAATATTCAAGAAAGTAAACATATTAATGAATTTTAAAATGATGATGATTTATGTGCCTAAATAACCACAAAATTTAAAATTCACCATTAGACTTGGAAGGTTTTTACGACTAGCAGTAGTCGCCATTTGGCTGAATGTTAGGTCTTGTTTTAGGCAAAAATCGTCATCTGCCTAGTCTTATTCCAACTATATTAAGGTTGGCTTCCAATCTAACTAGATTAGTTACTTAATTAAATAACATAAAATGGACATAATATTATTATGATGAGCATGTTAAAATTGATATATTATTCGTTCAAGCACAGTGATTTGTTTATAATGTGACACTGTAGCACTTTAAATTATGTATAAGGGTTCATGTATGAAACCTATATACCTGTAACAACCTGTAAACTACATGAATGCAATAAATGATGATTATGATTATGATGCAGCTGAATACCAGTATTTAACATGGACCGACTAACTATATCTCTGACCTCCATGCGGTCTGAGATCTACTATTGACAGCCGAAACCGATGGCTTCACATACTTTCCGCGAATGGAGGAAACTCACAAGCAGCTAAATAATAAAAGATTTTAATCGAAAATCCAAGTAGCTAGTTTCACTACAGCACACAATTTCAACCAAAAGTAATTAACCAAAACTACTTGTACGTGAAAAAGACTGATGGCTTTAACGGCATTACATAATAAATGCAACAGAATACGGTACACCGCTCACTCTTCGCTCGCCACGTCAACCGCAATGCACCTCGTCATATCATTATGTCACGTGTGGGTGAAATACCTACTTTTTTATTTAAATCTGCAGGGGAGTTTGTTATTTCTACCTAGAATTTGCAAGACTATTATTAACCTTTTGAACGTCATGGTCGTGTATGGACGACAAATGAAAACGTGTCCAATATGTCACCGACGTGTATAGGTGACAAAAACCGTATTTTTTACTTTTATCTGCTGTTTAATGCAAAATAGTGTCAAATAATATAAAATAATGGTTTTGTAGATTTTTGTGCCTTGGCGTGGGAGTGACCTCCCAACGCCTAGGCCGGGCGGCCAGGCGGCCAGGCCATGCGTCTAACGCCCTGGCGTTCAAAAGGTTAATGATTTCTTGAGAAAACTAGTTTAAATCGGAGATTCCGTCTTCGTATTTTAGGTAGAATAAAATTTGAAAATATGTATTTCATCACCCAACAATCGCTCGTCATCATGATCTTCCTGCTCTTTTCCATGTTATTTGGGGTCAGTGCAACGGCCACAACTTACGAGTAGTAAATCGTGGGTTCTTACCCAAGCAGGTGCATTTTTTTAGTAATTTATTTCATTACCACTGCTCTTAGAACGGTGAAGGAAAATTTTGATAAAACCGGCTTGTCCTAGAACCAAAATTTAAAGACGTGTGATATCTTCTAACTCGCACTGGGCTTGTTTGGATTACAGCCCACTTTCTTTCATAGAGAGGAGGCCAGTATTCCAGCAGTGGAAACATTATAAGTTGAATATGCATAGTTTCTCCTGTTCCCAAGAGTAAATAACACTACGGTTTAACAAGCTCCCATGGATACATAATATTTCCTAATCGCCCATTCAATAAAGGTATTTCCATAAGATTACAAAATCCCGAGCCCGTAATCACAAGCACAACTCAGGAGAATATAATAATTATTTTTAATCACCGATTCCTGGATTACAAAGGTTCATTGTGAAAGTGTCACCCTTAGGATTAGCGTTATTTATATAATGATACCAGGGTCCCTTTGTTTATGAATAGTGCGATAGGGTAAGCGGTATTTATGTAGGTCAGTAATTGGATGGGTTTCGCGATTATGTTTAGATATATGGAGAGATAAGATATAAGATGATGTTGTTAATGAGTTTGGCTCATAAACGGATTGTTGTGATTGCTTTATCTGTGCCAAGTTATGTTATTATTGTGTTGAATTATGTGTTTGTGTGTTTTTGTCTAACCTTATGGGAAATACAGGCGTAATATTACGTTATTTTGTGTGAGGTTCCTGAAACCAAAACTGACCATCTTCTGTAACATTTTTGTCTAAACATCTAAAGCCCTATGACTATGTGAACTGGAAATATAGGAATAAGCCAATACTGTTTTTAAGCTTTAAACGAGAACCTAGAGAAACGAATGTTATATTTTGAAACGTGATGGTGGAGTCAGACCACTCTGGGAAGAAATACCCGAAACACCTTGGTCCAAACAAACATTTCATGTAGGTATAAAAAAGTTAGTCACTTTATTTACGTGATGGATTTGTACAAATTAACTTTAAGTCAGTATTGTGAAGAAAGAATAAATGATAAATAATAATAATAATAACGACACAATCACAAAAAAATCTCAACAATAATTCTCATACCTATCCTCTTACGTTTCACAAATTCCCAATCAAAATAAAACAATAAATAAACAAGAAAGCCCAGCTGTTGTTCGTTCACGTTTATTTTCGTTCCGACGTTGACAAATACGTTTAATTTGCCACTCAAAGGCGCTTAAGATTTAATACTCTGAATCATCAATCATATTTTTTTAAAAGGACCAAATTAATTATTGTTTGGGTATTTCGTTTTCGTCTATACCCAATTTATTTCTACATTGAGTGGAAATATTGGATTCGGTTTTATTTTTAGACTTGGTCATTGGTATTTTAGTTTGAAGGACTACAAAATTATTTCTAAAAATAGTGAAAAATTAAAGATTTTTTTTAGTGGCAAGATAGATAGATTCATTTATTTGCCTGAAATATGGTATTTTACAGATTTTAATTGGTATGATCACTTGGGTCGATACGAGCTTTTTAGTGTAACTACGCTTGTTGGGGTCAGTGTGAGGTTGGGTTACCATCCCCAATATTCTTAGATCCCCAAGTGCCAGCTTAACTGTTCATCTCGGTTGTCATTTGTACAAATAGCCGCAGAGATATTCTCTCTGACCTTTTCCTTATTTTTTTCTTCGTTTTGATCTTTTTCTGATGTTCTTTGACATCGATTAAAGTAGTTTGAAAGTATGAAAACCAGTTAAGTTTTTCCAAGAGGCATTTCATTACCCTAATGACTAACTGGGTTATGTACCTTTGGTTGCACTAACAATGTTAAATCGTTCCCTGAAAATTCAAAGCCTGTTTCCACACAGCCTTCGACAAATACAAATACTAGGTTCTATATTTCTATCCAAAACGAAAGCTTTAAACTAAACAAATGCAAAGTTTCTGGCACTTAAGTACTACAGATAATACAGTACGAGTTAGCAAATAACAAACGGAACTCTACTTGAGAAACAAACATTCTTAAGACCCGCCCACGATACTTGCGTCACCGCGTCGAATGACACGCTCGCGCTTCTAAAAGACTTCTTTCATTTGGTTTGCACACGGCCGCTGTCGCAAGATGTGTGTGCCTTGAGGGTATAGCTCATGGTACACAAAGTAATAATATTTATGTAAACTAGAAGTGTTTCAACGAAGTTAAGGAGTCTAAACATGCAGAACACAAATCTAGATTACACGGGTGTGAGTCGGGTTGTACCAAGACAAGTTGTCACGTTTTAAGTGTTTAGAGTAACATAACAAATAGTGTAGGGGACCGTTTGATTATACGTAAACCAGCCAAGTGCAAGACCGATTCGCGCACGAAGGGTTCCGTACCATTGTAGTAAGGGAGCCCCGTCATAGCGGCAACAAAAGTACACATTCTGTTAAAAAATCAACTGTCTACCAATAGGTGATCCGTACCATGAGATTCCGGATCATGAGATACAGCCCGCTGACAAACAGACGAACTGGGCTTAGTAAACGGATCCCGTAGGTTACTTTTTGTGTACGGAATACTAAAAAGAGCTTTATTGGCTTACTAATTGTCTTTATACTGTGTTTGTATGCTTTGAAAAAAAGTTTTTAACAAAAAATAAAACCGACTTAAAAAAAACACAAAAAGGTCAAAAATAAATCAGTTTCTGAAGTTGTTTGATTTCATTTTTTTGCCACTGACTTCCGAAACTGATTTATTTTTGAATTTTTTGTGTTTTTTTTTTTAAGTCGGTTTTATTTTTTGTTAAAAAGTTGTTATTTTTCACTTTTTTGTGGTTCACATGTTCATGGGTCATAATGTGGACAATGTAGTTTTCTTTTTGAGTTTTGTTGATTTTTCAAAAACCGCTTGTCCGATTTCGATAAAAATATTATGGGACCATTTGGGAAGTTATACCCTTTCCAACAAAAAAAGAATTTTTCAAATTAGTTAGCAAGTGACGGAGATATGCCCGAACAATCATAAAAAAAAATAGATAAACATCCAAATTGAGAACCTCCTTCTTTTTTAGAAGTCGGTTAAAAAACGTTTTTTTCATTTAGTTTCTCCACAGTCACTGTCACAACACCCGTATCACTCCAGCGCGTAGATCGTGGCCAAGAGGTAAGGTAAATACACATTATTGTGAAGAAGTACCGTTGAATATATATTGTTGAGCTGTTAGGGTAGTGATACATTATAGTGGGGAAGTGTGAGCTGTCGGCGGTAACAGGTGCAGCTTAAAGAGCCTCAAATGAAGCTGGTGTTGGAGATGTGAATGTTTGGATGTGGTAATAATAAGAACACTTATTTAAGGCACTTCATCATTAGCATATAATTTTTCCACTGCAGGGATTCAGGCCCCTTCTCTAGGAGAGCGATGGGCTGTAATACACCACGCGTACCCAGTGCGGGTTGGTATATGTCACATGTCTTCGAAGTTTTTGGTTCTAAGACATGCCGGTTTCCTCACGAATTTTTAGTAGTTGTAGCTAAGAAGTGCTACGAAGTAAACGCTACGGCGTAGCACTGCTGGCAATCCCAACCAACGTATGATTTGAAGCCCGGTATTGACTGTCAGAGCTCTAAGATTAGAAACTGTGTATTTTCTTTCCTTTCCAGGTGAGCTATTTCCTAGTTTATCATCAAAATTCAGACGATCAAGAATTAATAAGTACCTAATATGAAAATAACACAAGTCAAGACACAATCTATCATTCAACGCTTGAAGCCAAAAAACCGACACATTTTAGCAACGATATCAATACATTAAAAGGCAAATTTATTCATAAACAGGCAACCGGAAATATTTCTTGCTCCCCGAACGATTCTTAGCTCAGTCACGGAAACGAGTATCGTGATACGGAACGGCCGAAGGAAATAGTCGGTCAGGCAACCGACAAGTAAAAATGGTCATTGTAATGTTGGCAATCACGATCATTTTACAGATATTTTACGTCTGAAAGCTGCAATCCAAAACAAATCTTATTTCAACGAGAATAAGAACCACTATCATTGTACGCGCCCCGCACTAGAGCGAGGAGCGCGGGATGACAGCGGGACGAGGGGCGGGAGGCGAGCGCAGGCGACGCCACGCGCCGCCGCGCCGTGCGCCGCGCTTAACTCCGCGAACGACTACCCAATATTTTTAAGAATTATTAAGTTAATATAGACACCAAGTTTTACCTAATTGATAAGTTTGTTTAATTTCTAAACAATCATCTTGATGGGCTCGTCAGTAGAATCAACCAAAAATCAACCTCCTAGTTACAAAAATAAAGATCATTGTGATTTTGACAGTAATGTCAAGACAGAGGTACAATAACTGCGAAAGGACTGTAATACTTTCTGAAAAAAATGGTGGCTTTGACGTTTTTTCCGGACTACCCTCAGATTTGCGGATAGATTGATGAGTTTACTGTATTGGTTTTGGGTAAAAAGGGCCTTTTATGCAGATTCTGAATGGACGAATAAAATAAAACGTAGGACAAGTCCTGCAGGGATAATCAATCTTATGTGTGAAAAAATGTTTCGGAGTTCTATTGGCGATAAATTCTTTCGCTTTTAGATTAATTGTTAGAATATATTTCTGTTTTTACAGCCATTAATTTAATTAGATGAACCTAGGTGACATTCAATTTATTAGCGATGGCAATGATGAATAAGCCAAAAAAGTTACATAAAAGCTTATGTAAATAAGCTCAATTCATATTCTGGATAAATAATTTTATATTGTTCTTTGCTCTTTTGTGGAATCCAGGTTGTATTTACTAAAGTTCCCATATTCAACGGGGCAGTACTTCGACCATTTTTCTCTACCCATACCATTAAATTAGAATACATTACTACATTTGCCCAGGAATGGGAAAGAGCAGGCTAGAAAAAAAGGAAAGAAAATACATAGTGTCTAATCTTAGGGCTCTAACGGGCATTATCAGACATTACCGGGCTTCAAATCATACGTGGCGTGGCGCGTGGTTGGGATTGCCAGCAGTGCTACGCCGTAGCTAAGAGGTGCTACGAAGACACGCTATGCCGTAGCATAGGTGAGCTACGTCGTAGAATATGCGTCTCGTGACGTAAAAAAATAATCCAAACTGATTTAATTATATCAATCGTCACTATTGGACTATACAGTTAGTATTAACATTATCAAGGTTCAAAATAAAAGTACCACCATGCACTTTCAGTTCCTAAAACGATACGTGTCAAAATCAAGTTTCAATAATAATCATTCAACCAATCACAGCAATTAAAATGAGCTGTACAATTTGTTCGTTGCTTTTCGTTTCATAAAAAGTGGCTATAAAATAACAGTCGCTAGAATTAATCTTCAGGTTGAAGTAATCATTAGGTGCTTGCTTACATTACTGAATGGAACCCATTACATACTGAGTTTCCTCCGTACCTCGCTGTTGGCTATCATTTGTAGATCCTTGACGCGAGTCATTACAGGTGGCCCGAAATTCTGGAAACCAGTCTTACAAAGGAATATCATATTAGCCGGTACTAACTGGGTTGTGGAGGTCAGAAAATACAGGTATTCAGCTGCATCCAGTTAGACTGTAAACCGTCCCCACCATAGTTGGGAAAAGGCTAGGGAGATGATGATAAAAATATCTTAACTCTAGCTGTTGCCGGTTTCGTGTTGTAGCGGCTTCGCCCGCTACAACACGAAAATTATCCCACGGGAAGATAAAATCGGGATAAAAATTTAATAATCCTATGTGTTAATTCAGGTTATAAACTACCTGGGTACCAAATTTTATCCAAATTCGTTTAGTATTTTTTACGTGAAAGATTAACAAACATCCACCCATCCATACATACTTACAAACTTTCGCGTTTATAATATTAGTAGGATAAAACCTGTGACGTCAGAACATTTTTATAGAACCACACGTACTACCCTCGCCTACCCTATTCCCTTCATTACGGTCCCCTGTGTATTGTTTGACCGGAATTCTAAGCGATAATGAGCCTCCTCGAAATCACTGGCAAACGTGTTTGGTTTATAAATCTGTAATAATCTGGGCCTTTTAGGCGTTTTTGTGGTCTGAATTCTTTGATATTCTGTGTCTAGTTTAAGACTGAATCGAAATAGTAGACAAAAATGTACTAGGAAAACCAGGTAGAACGAGCCTACATAAAGTTAGTTTTTTTGAGTGGCAACCATGGAAAAAGAGTGATAAACACGCTTTAAGTCCCCGAAGGGTTGTGCAGAGGTGCTGCGAGTTGTTTGAAAGAGATACCGCGGCCCCGGACAGAAGTGGCTAAGAAAGAAGATGGGTGGTTTTTTCTTTCCAACCAACCAATTAGCAACGATCTTAGTCCTACTTAACACAACTCTTACAATCTAGCAACCAAAGGAATGACAAGTAACATATCAATAACTCATCTAAAAAGTCAAGAAACGCAAGACTAACGTCAAGAAACTCAAGACTAAACACGAAAGCTGCCAAAACATCCTCCATTAAGACAACGCACATCAGCACACTAAAGACTAATGATTAAAGTAATGACTAAAGTCTGTAATACAAATAAATGTGTATCAATACATGCTACTAGAAAATCACGCTTATTCGCTACTAGGTGCTCAAATGCTCAATTCTAGCATTTTTCCCGAGTGTGTGCTGTAAAGCACAGACCTCAAAAGCATACTTATTACGAACATAGTTTTAGTACGTCTGAGTGATCTTCCACTTTTTAATTGCACACACACACAGAAAACAAGAAAAGTAATAGCACGATAAAACAAAACCTTTGCAATTGCATGTGTATTCCAGCCTTAACAGAACTTTAACAAACTAGCGACCATAGGAATGACAAATAACATATCAATAACTCACCCAAAACGTCAAGAAACTCAAGACTAAACACGAAAGCTGCCAAAACACGCCTCTTCCATTAAGACAGCGCATATCAGCGCACTAAAGACTAATGATTAAAGTTTTCCCGGCGTGTGTAACAAGGATTTGTCAAGGTCTGTCTCCACTTAATCTCGCCTTCAAATACCGTAATAGCATGATAAAATCATTTAAATAGTTAAACTAAATAGTAACAAAAAAGAGGTTTCAAGTGTCGTCAACACACCGTGTGCTAGTTAGCACGAAAAAAAGACCAGCTTGCGATTAAGTAGCATGCTTATTCACAAGCATGCGCTTTTCGTCCACACGTGCTACTTATTATACTACCAAGTGACAGCTACTCGAAACTAGCATGCTTTTGTGCTACTACATATCATATGTATTCCAGCCTTATTACAACTCTTACAAACTAGCGACCAAAAGAATGACAAGTAACATAATTATCAATAACTCACCTAAAACGCCAGGAAATGCAAGACTAACGTCAAGAAACTCAAGACTAAACACGAAAGCTGTCAAAACATGCCTCCTCTATTAAGACAGCGCACATCAGCGCACTAAAGACTAATGATTAAAGTTTTCCCGCCGTGTGTAACAAGTTATTATGCCTTATGACTGTGACTGTAGCTTTTTTTAATGTAGGTTTTTGACATTCAAAAGCCTGTAATGGTTTAGCTGAAATAAATACTTTGAGTTTGAGTGTATTCCAGCCTTAACACAACTCTTACAATCTAGCAACCAAAGGAATGACAACTAACGTTTCAATAATCAAGTCAAGAAAGTCAAGACTAAACACGAAAGCTGCCATAACATGCCTCCTCCATTAAACCAGCGTACATCAGCGCACTAAAGACAAATGATTAAAGTTTTCCCAACGTGTAACAAGGATTTTTCAAGGTCTGTCTCCACTTAAGCACGAAAAATAGACTGGCTTGCGATTAAGTAGCATGCTTTTTAACAAGCTACTCGTTTCGTATACACGTACTACTTTTAAGCTACTAAGTGACAGCTGCTTGAAACTAGCATGCATTTGTTGTGCTACTACATAGCATGTGTAATCCAGCCTTAAACTTCAAGCTAGTGTACAATGGAATGACAAGTTACATATCAATAACTCACCAAACGTCAAGAAACTCAAGACTAACGTCAAGAAACTCAAGACTAAACAAGAAAGCTGCCAAAACATGCCTCCTCCATTAAGACAGCGCACATCAGCGCACTAAAGACTAATGATTAAAGTTTTCCCGCCGTGTGTAACAAGGATTTGTCAAGGTCTGTCTCCACTTAATCTCGTCTTCAAATACCGTACCCTGGGAATGAGCATGCGTAAATAGTGCTTGGAATTAACATGTGAAGGTGAACTGTTTCATATTAAAATGTTAGGCTGTTAATGAAGTGGATAGTAGTTAGTTTTTTAAGTATTGCTAACTTGAAAGTTGACTTTTTTCGTGTTTGTATTCTGAATATTAATTGGTAGTTTAGATTTAATGAAGATAAACGGCTATTAGCAGCTGTGAAGGAAAACTGCTATTCGCTGTCATGCATTTATATGTTTGTTTATTTGCTTATGTATGTAACTTCAGATGCATTTTGTCAAATACATCTGAAGTTACATCTAAAGATACTGTCGTATCAGATTCTCGAAAGCAAGTTTAATACTTTTACCGCATGTCAAACATGATTTGTTATTTTTCTCATAATAACAAAACACCATGCTTCTACATAAAATTAAATGATAAACGGGCTCTTTATTCTACTGATTCCACTCATTTGGTACAAGCGGGATGGGTTTTCTAATTCTTTACTTCTATTATTATTTTACGAAGACCAAAGAAACGATGGATGGACTGAGTTAAGAATGATATGGTAAGAAAGGAGGTGTCTCATGATATGACGAGAAACAGAGAGGTATGGAAGTAGAAGACATGCTGCGCCGACCCCAAATGAATTGGGATAAGGACAAGAGAATGATGATAATGATATTTTTATTTTTCGGCATAAAACGTCATAAAAACAGCCAACAAAATCCAGTTCCCAAAAGGACACACGAAAATATTCTGTTACTAAGTTTACACAAAGGCTACATTCCTGTACTTTATTCCACACTCGACTACGGAAGTCTATTTTACGTGAAAACCGCCGAAGCTATGCACTTCGGTACATTTCGGTAGCCGGTCCAAAAGAACTTTTATGGCACAATGCACTTTCTGAAATTCGTTTTACGCCTCACAGCGGTTATGTATTGAGGCATGTGACATTTCTGTGGCATGTCAGTGTCTCGCCTGAGGATTGGGATGTTCACGCAATTTTTGAAGTGATTTTTTAATTATAGGTGCAAACAAGACTGTTAATAAAGCCGATAGGTACTTATTTTCCCCGTAATTGTAGAATTACTTTGGTTGATGTGCAGAATGTTTGGTTGACGGCACATAAAGTTCGTCATAAAGGAGACAATCGAAAGAATAGTCATGGGGCAGGGCCTTTACTTACTTACTTTACCTAAGGCCTGGTTTATCTAGTGGTTACATTTATGCTGCTGATCTTGAGGTCCTGGGTTTGTTTTTTTTTTTTTAAACGTTGCCCCACACTAGGAATTTCTCCTGTATCGTGGGTGCGTTCACATACATTTAAACTCACATTCACAAATATCCAGACCCGAAACAACTATCTGTAGGTCATACAATAATATTTGTTCCGTGCGGGGATTGAAGTCGCGAAACGTGGCGCAGCAATCAACTGCTTGAGCCACTGCGCCAACCGTGCCGTCGTATTTCTCAAGTCAAGCAAAGTGATTTTCACCAAGAAAGTCTCAGTCGCAACTTTATTCTAGATTTGTACCTCGTTCCTTGCCTCTAATTACATGGGAATTAAAGATAACTAGCAATATGTATTGATACATATTATCTGCCTTAGCTGTCGAGGATTACAGGCGTTCAAATATCTTTCAAAACATTATGATTCCTTACTTTGTATGTTAAATTGCGAGCACCTAATTCTGTTGCGGACAGCACACAGTGGGCCTCCCATTAGTCTTACAGTTTACAAATGAGCCATCATTTGTCACTACCTTCATGCTGGTTAGTGTCTTGTTGTTGGTTTACAGCCTGAACTTCAACCAAAAAGGAAAAGGGAATTGCTTTATAGAACTACAATTTAAAATGTCAACTACATTATTTTCATTTTGTAAACTGTGGGTCACGTTTCTAATCTTTTTTTTTTTCGTGTGGGTGGAAAATCATCAAATGACCCCTCCCCTGCTCTTGGGTAGAGCGAAAGGGAGTGTCAGACTTCTACTGACTAAAAACCACCCATGTTTCTTCTTAGCCCTTTATGTCGAGGCCGCGGTATCATGTGAACATCCCGCAGCCCTCACGTTTCTAACCTGACGTGACGATCTAGATGAATTCTTAACGGATTGGTCGGAGAAGGCAAAGAGTAAACAACATTAAAAAACCGGCCAAGTGCGAGTCGGACTCGCGCACCGAGGGTTCCGTACAAACCTGCAAGGTTTACAAAGTTCGTTTAAAAAAAAATATATTATGTGATGTAACTAAAAATTTACGGTTTTCGTAATTTTTCCTTTATCTATGCTATAAGACGTTGCTTAGTACCAAATTTCAAGATTCTGAGTTCACGGGAAGCACCCTGTAGGTTTTGATTCCCTTGCAAGTGTCGAAAATTTGCGGCATAAACGGCTGTATCTTTTGATTGCGTTGGCTTAGAAGTTTGATTTTTTCACAGCTTCAAGGGACAGTAGACCTGAGTAATTGATATAAATTTCAGCTTCATACCTCTACGCGTTCCTGAGAAAAAGGGTCTTGACAGACGGACGGACGGACGGACAGACGGACAACAAAGTGATCCTATAAGGGTTCCGTTTTTTCCTTTTGAGGTACGGAACCCTAAAAACAATGGAAGAAGCCTCTGCGCAGCAGTGGGACAAAGTAGGACTTAAAAAAAACTAAAGATCTCTTGATGCATGGACCAAATCAAAATTAATGCCATGTTTTTTTCAACTGTCAGTCTCAGGTTTGTCAAGCACCTAATTCCCATGCGGACAGCACGTTGGGCCACGCATTAGTCTCGCAGTTTACGAGTGAGCCGTCATTTGTCACCTCCTCAGGTTAGTATCATGTTGGGGGTCACAAGTGTTTGTGAGGGGCCTAGAGAGTTTGTGGTCCGGTTTGTGTTTACGGCTGCATTTGTTAGTGTTACAAGTGTGTTTGTTAGTGTTCTTTAAGATGTAGTATAAGATGAGTAGCTTGAGTACGTGCTCCACAGACTTTGACAAGTTCTACTAACTCGTATAGATCGGGCAAAGTGTTATAGGATTTTCCCTTAGTCACTTTCTCTTGACTCTGGATTTGTAGCTGGTTGTTGAAAAAAGGCTAGCGCCGTTACAGGAACTGTTTGTTAAACTCGATGCAAACTGTTTTTACACGACTGCCCCAAAGAAAAGAGTGTTATGTTTTTGTTATTGTTTAGTGGACGAATTAGAAGGAGAATGACATGATCTTACCAGGTGGCGTTCTGTAGAGTTTCTGAGTGTCGATGACCATTTCAATTGAGTTTGATTGCCCAAAACTTTCAGTGGCGTCCATTAGTTCCTGTGATCTGAAAACAACCGGACAGGCAACCTACCCTACGTAAAGTATATTTACGAATGTATATGATACTGTATTCTAACAAAGATGTAAGAAACTAAATTGAAAAATCTTTTTGCTCATAAATTGAAGTCTCAGACGTAGGGTACTCAGCCAATAAGGCGATTACTCATTTTTCCCTAACTATTCTCCAGAACTTAGTTCGTCTCCTTACGAAAACAATAAATCACAGAGACTGGATAAAAATCAAAGCTATTGTACTATCATGCTCTGTCTCAAACAAGTACAAAAGGTACCTTTTGATATTGAAATAAATAACAAAACGGTACTCGAACAATGCCGGACAATTTATCATCGAATTATTTTGAACGAAAGCGATTCCCCATCTTGGGCGACATCCAAAACTTTGTTTGTCCCGAACAGATTTATTGGCGGGGTTATTGTCACTGCAAAGATGAGGAGCAGAAAGTCGATTTATTAAGTCTTTCAAATACAAAATTAAGTCTAAGGAAGTGAGCCTTGAGCTTGTTTCTTTCTAAATGTTTTCTGCATGGTGATGTATCTTCTGTCAAGTGTTAGAATGTGATAAAGAAAGAGTTAGAGAAGGTTCATCGCTTTATGCCCTTTTTTTTTGGATTGTGGGAAATCATCAAAAGACTCCTCCCCCGCTCTGGGTGGATCAGGAGTGTCAGACTTCTACTGACAAAAAACCACCCGTGTTCCTTCTTAGCCCTTTGTGTCCTGGGCCACGGTATCTCTTTCGAACAACCCGCAGGGATCGTTTTATGTCCCTATAGCTTTTTTACGTGCTTTTCGAGGAACGGAGGAAACTCAGGATGTAATAGATGGTCACCCATCCAATAAAAAACCCAGACAAGTGCAGCGTAACCTTAAAAATGACCCCGAGAAGCTGTTCTAAACTAGCCACAAGTTCTTCTAATCTTGAATCACGTACCTTCTCTAAATACGAAACACTAATTTAAGTACTTGATCCTTCTGCAGCTATGTTGTGATGCATGCGTCCCATGATGACGGATCGTCGCAAACTATGGGCTATTTGTGGTGACCATAGATATCGGTGCGGTTCCCAGCAGACGTTATTACTTCCCTATCGAGTTTCAAGCGGTGATTAAGAACTGGTAACAGAAGGTTGGACTATATTCGGGTGTTTTGGTGGTCAGGTCAGGTAAGGCCTTCGTTTAGAATTGCTTTTAGTAACTCTCATTGGGAGACTTCTTTGTTATAAAAACGTTGCTTCGAAAGTGAAGTCTTCTTATGTATAGGTACGAGATTCTTCTTTTTGTGTGAATATAATCTTTATTTAAACAATGACACCACTAACTAACACAGCTGGAACAGTTTGGAGGAGGCTTCCACCGCAAAAGGAGCCCTAACATCTTACAATACTAATCTTATTTTAAGTACAAAGACTAAATTTACTAACTAATAAATAAATAAGTACACAATACATTAAATATAAAACTAAATGTAAGGTATGAAATAAAGCTAAATAAATATACCGCAAACATTTACCCCTTTAATAAAAAAACACGAAGATTTTAAACAACACGCCATAGAGGTTCCGTTTATTTTTGTCGTTCAATGTTTCTTTGTTCAAAAGAGCACAGAAACGAAAAATTACAAAGAGCAACCTCAGCTTTGTCTAGAAGCTGAATAACTTACATCAAATATGACTCGATCTGCCGAAAACGACAGCTTAATAAGATTAGTTCATAAATCTTTAATTCTACATGCCAAGCACTTTTACAGAAGGCTTGAAAATACCGAAAAAGTAAGATTCGATCAATATAAAGCGCTAAGTAATGTGAAAATTGCGTCTTATTTCAAAGGAAGGTGATTTTTCTCACCAACTTAGCATTTTTTCCTTCTAAATTTCTTAGGAATTTATATTTTATGCGGATTTTGGTATAAAAAGGGTTATAAAGAGCTTACGTTGATCACGTTTGCTGTTTTACTTTATGCTGGGCTTTAGCTGTTTTTAATGTAAAGGTACTTTACTTAAAAAATAATTTAAAACCTTTTAGGGTTGAGTTTTTTTACGTTAAAAATAGAAAGTTTATACGAATTTAAGATCTTCAAAATCATCGTCCTCCACTTATCTCAATTTATTTGTAGGTTGTGCATTTTCTCTTCTGTCTAGCTTTTTTTCCAATTGTGTTGGGGTTTGCTTCGTATAGCAAGATGCAGCTGAATACTAGAATAAAATTGTACACGAAGCTAATTGGTGACGCTAAGCTGGTTGCCAAGCTACATAGCCTGGCCCACCGCCGCAAAGTTGCATATCTGTCGGTCTTCTACAGACTGTACTTCGGAGAGTGTGCGCAAGAGCTCCACGAGCTTATTCCACAATTGCCCTTCTTCCATCGAGAGACTAGACGTACTGCAGGTTATCACCCATACCTTATCGATGTTCCACACATTCGTACGAAGCGTTTTGCTAAGTCTTTCATTATTCGTACAGCCAGGGAGTGGAACACCCTGCCTGCGTCGGTTTTCCCGAGTTCATATAACTCCAATCTATTTAAGTCGCGAGTAAATAGGCTTTTTCTGGGTAAACTCGTTCCATCGTCGACCTCATCTCTGCCATTAGGGAAAGATTGAAGTCAAGAGTAAGCCCACATAAAAAAAAAAAAACGACTGGCGATATGACCTCAAGAACCCAATTAGTAACATGTAATACGAAACCCTTTGGTAAGACCGGGGTTTAAGGAATGAATGGATTATGTGTGAGAAATGAAAGAAAAAGGAGCAATTGATTGCGTGACGGTTGACAGAGGAGAACGGAAAAATAAAGTGTTGCACCGACTTCAAGTAACATTGACCGAAGACAAAAAAACAAACACGAATATAACTTTTTTCGTACAAAACATCAACAAATTAAAAACTGCAACCAATATCTCGATTTACAGTCACAATACAATATCGAGCACATCAGTGTTCCAGCCAGGGCGAGATATGTCGCGTTGTTACAATTCAATTTTTATTTGATAGCCAAAACGAGGTTCGTAAAATTTAACTGTTTCACTCGCATATCTCGGTAGCAGGCGTGCGATGTATGCAAATCGGGGTGTTACCGTGAGGCTGGGTCGTAGTGGTGTTGGCAGAAGAATGATAAGAGGTCTGTATGAATTTCTGTTTGTTTGGTATTCTCAAAGCGAGATGCAGTAGAACCGCGGCCCGGGACGTCCGCTAGTTATTTATACAGACACAAATCTGTTGATCGAGATGCATTTACGACCAATAGCCCCAAATAAAGGGGAATCGTACCTCCTTGTCTTCAAGATGTAGTGGTGAAGAAATGATTCCGAGTTATCTTCGTAGCTTTAATTTATTATTTAAAAGCCCCTGGCCCTTTTAACATTGACAACATCAGGCAAATACTTTTTAAGAGGCCGTTTTTCGATACGAGCTGATTCTCCCTCATTAAAATTAAAAAAAAAAATACATTGTCTAAAGGAACAACTTAAAACGAAAAAAGGTCTTTAAAACCGATACATAATCCTACATGACACAACATTCAAAGACGTGGGTAAAAATCCAACATTTTTCCTAAACCCTAAAGAAGAACATGCCATACAAAATTCAGTAAATATTTTACTCACTAATTAAGCTACACTTCTAGCTAAAGCTAATTTAATCCTTCCCGGGTATTAAGTTTAAGCGGTACGGTAAAGCGGTTCCGATAGCATTACTATCGGTCCACGATTAGTATGGAACTGAGACTTCTTATCGGTTTTGTGTTCTCTCATTTACGAGTGTATGATTTGCGGGAAATATAGGTAAAGTTAGATTAGGTAGGAATCAATTGTAGGATATACAATCGTCAAAAAGATGTATTATAGTTTGCTATTTAGGAAGAGTAACTATGTAGTTTTTTACCGCTTCTTCTTCATATAGGAAACGACCAATCCAAATCGTGCACTTTTTGTCGACGTTTTATTAGTGCTCATGTAGGCCTATGTGAAATAAAATATTTTAATTTTGAATTTTGAGGATAGATTCTGCTTTTCTGTTTTTCCGACTTAATATACTCACGTATCCTTTTTTACACGGTTTTTAGGGTTCTGTACCTCAAAAGGAAAAAACGGAACCCTTGTAGGATCACTCGTGTGTCTGTCTGTCTGACCATTCCCTCCCCCTTATTTCCGAAACTACTGTGCCTAAAATTCTGAAAAAAATACAGAAAATAGTTCAACACTTATAGATTACAGGAAAACCTATGAAAAGGCATAGTACGGAACCCTTCATGTGCAAGTCAGACTTGCACTTGGCCAGTTTTTTTTTCTTTGGCCAGTCAGTGATTAAAATGTAAGAAATACGTTAGATGTTGATTTTTCAAATCCGAAAAAGCTATCTACTGCTTCTTCACATGTTACCCAAATATATCAAATAAAAACGTAACATCACCATTCCCAACTGTATACCAGTGCAATCTTAATCACACTAAAAACTTTACTAACGACCATTACAACAACTTGCATACTAATAAACTATTTAAAGTTTTTCTCTGCAAACTTAGTAAGAACTTAGAGGCTATAAAACAGGTATTTTAAAACGAAGTCTCATACTATAGCAGTCATTGGCCCGCACCTGTGGCACACTGATTGTACGTCGACTTGTTCCAACTTATATAAAGTACCAAAACGACTTTAGAGCCGGTCCCAAGCGGCTTGGAAGTCGGCTGCGACGGCTACTTAAGTTGTCAAAATTTTGTGCATTAAAATGCTTATTGTTTACATTGTTTTGGGTGGAAAATACTATAGGATTTTTGGATAATTTTAATGTTGTAATAATGGTTACGATGGTGTTAATCCAGCAATAACTGTTATATAACAAGATGATTGTGTAAAGAAAGCGTAATGTGAAGATGTCTGTTCAAAATCGTGAAGAAGTGCTTGCTTATTTAAAGGTATTGTATGGTATTTAAAATCAAACCTATACGTTGTATGATAAACTGACGTATTATTTTACGACACATTAGATGGTATAACAAAGACAATAGTCTATAAAAATAAAAAGAGAAGTCCTGACTAACTGACTGACTGACTGACTCATCAACGCCTAGCCCAAACTCTTGGACCTAGAAAGCTGAAATTTTGCACAGAGGTTCCCTTTATAGTGTAGACAAGGAATAAGGAAGGATTTTTCGAAATTCAACCCCTAAGGGATTTAAATAGGGGATGAAAGTTTGTATGGAAAATCGTCATTTTCACGCGGGCGAAGCCGCTGGCAAAAGCTACATAGTAAAGAATAAAGCCTGCACACATACTTTTATATTTTTTAATAGTGTCTGTTAAAATTTGGAAGTTATGGGGTCGGCCTTTGTCCAGCAGTGGAATGACATTGGCTAACAGTAACAGTCTGTTATATCTCTTTTAGTTGTAATATATTAGAAACCAAATACTGTACTTCATTGTTTACATAAATTACATGCCCAGAGAAACACATCACCCAATGGTTTTATTTGCTGACGATAGCACGGTCGTTTTTAGTGGTGACAATGACGCGAAGACACTTGCAGGAGACATAAACCACTGTCTTCAAGTACTCATAGAATGGATGGACGCGAATAATCTTAAAATTAATATTGACAAAACTAATATAATGACTTTTGAGCAAAGGACAAATCATAAAAAACCTGACGTAAAATATGGCGACAAGATTATTTCAGAGACAAAGGCAACAAAATTTTTAGGACTTGAATGGGATAGAGACATGTCATGGAAAACTCACACTGACAGTGTATCACGGCGTATCATGTGTATGTTACGTCTACATTACGGTACGGTATCATATACTGGGGCAACTCCACGAACATGGAAACAGTATTCAGAGCACTAAAAAGGTGTGTTAGGGCGTTATGCGGTATAAAAAGCACGGAAAGCTGCAAACCACTTTTTGAATATTTACGTATATTGACAGTGCCCTGCCTATACATATGTGAGGTGGCAGTATTTGTCAAAACTAACTTGCACATAATTGAAAAACTACACAGCTCGCGACACAGATATAAAATAAGTGGTAGGCAACACAAAAAAGCGGTATTTCATAAAAATATTCTAGGAATGGCACCACATATTTACAATAAATTATCAAGTGCTTTGTTAAGCATCAATGACGTACACATTGATATAAATACTAAAGATACGGTCGTGCGAACATTTTGCTCGATGCGTTCCCCATACAGAGAAACACTAACGGCGTCTATAAGAACTAATCAGGCTGCTCGTAAACGTAACCTTGTATGAGCGGCGTGGCGTGGTATTATCGAGGTATAAAGAAATTAAATAAAGCTTTCATTAAAATGTTAAAAAAAAATGTTAAATTTTTAATTTTAATTTTCTTTTAAACCGCCCGGGCAGTCCTCCGCCCAGTCCTTACGCAGTAATATATAAGCCAATGGACATACACGTATTTAAGAAGCAACTCAATAAGTTGCTTATAAGTAAAGCCTACTACACAATAAAAGAATACCTGACGGATAAAAATTTGGTTGTATATAATATTAATTCAGATAATAAATTATGGTGAAAACCTGAGTCCGATTTTGTTTCTTACTAAATAATTTTATGTATTCTTAATATCTGTTGACTATATTAGAATTATTTTAGCTTAATCAGCACAGTAATGTATGGAACAGTAGAAAATATTTTTTAAATAACCGAAAAAATAACCGCTCTTGGAGAGGCCTGACAACTATTCTTGCCATGGTGAATTGTCTTACTCAGTAGGTACTAATTAGGTCTTGGAGGTTCAGGTAGGCCGTCGCTCCATGTAACATGCTGGTATTCTGCTAACCGACCCCAATATAATGTATTTATTTAATTATCCACAAACATACTGGAAACTATGTTTTTTCCTACTCCTCCGCTATTCTTTTCTGATTAATTTCGTTGCGGGATCCAAGACAGTTAAATCATTTCTCTGGGACTTCGTCGAGCTTCATTGTCTCGGCGCTTTTCTTGTGGTAGCCACTGTTGATTCTGGCTAACAGGAGTTACAGTGGTTTGGGAATAGTGTGGCGGGCTTGTCCCAATTAAAAAAAAAAAAACATACACTTTTTGATTGTTGTTATAGTTGGGAGAAGGCTAGGCATATAAAGGGCCCAGAGTGCCCGGATGAGTCAACTTAAATCATCACCGTAAAACCCACCAAAAGGTCATCAAGACGTTATCAATATACAAAGTACCCATTTTCACATACATAGAATGAACTATTTCTATTCCACTAGCTTGCAAGCCTGCAGTATTGTGTACAGAGCTGCCCCCGATGCAAATCCGCGAAGTATCGATATCCAGTATCCAAGGTTTATTCTGACGGAAACAAGTCAACAGATTCTGCTCGTATATTGTGTGCTTTGAAAGATTTATTTTATGTGGGGTGAAAATATCGCGAAGATTGGCAGTTAGTTTTATTTTTATGTTTCATTCAAATAGCACTCGTGGTAATTGACGGCATACCCTCTCTTTTGGGTATCATATTGAAAGTCTGGTTAAAAGTGTGTGGAAATTAATATACTTAAGTATTTTATAATAATAATAATAATAAATTCATTTATTCAGGTAATTTTACACCCGTTGCCAATTATTTTGTCAGTCACAATACAAATATGAATAAAATATTAAAATTCAGATAAAAATAATAAATAATAATCATAATCAAAAACAATACACACAAACATACAATTAAAAGTCAAATTACAATTAATTAAAATTCAGATAAAATTGCAATACAATTACTAATACACAAACAAACAATTAAATTAAAGTTATTCATTAATTAACTACTCATACAAAATACACTAAATAAAACACAATGACTACAATTTCCTAATCGGCACTGGAACGGCAACATGCCTGTCACAGCAATGCCGGATATAAGGGCAGTCCAGCCTGTTGCCGATCATTGCCAGGATAGCATTGGGGCTGGCCCGCACCCGACGCACCAGGGATGCGCACCGCTTACGCATCGTAGTGTGGAAACAATCAGTGCGCGCCATTGCGAACATCCCCGATGCGCTACAGTAACGGGGCAGCCCCAATACCGCCCGGAACGCGTTGTTGTATTGGACGCGGAGGGCACTATATGCCCTTTCACTATAATCAACCCACAGGCTACACGTGTATAGAGATGTGCAGTACGCACTAAAAAGCGTGATCTTCACACCAGCCGTACATCGCGAAAACCTGCGGGCTATCATGTTGGCTCGCACCGACAGTGCCCTCCGCTCCCGGTCCATGTCGACATGGTCTTTAAGGTCCTCGGTGAGTAGATGCCCTAAATATTTAAATTGCTCCACTCGTTCTATTGGAACACCGTTAAGTTCAATGTTCGGAATGTCTACAGGGTTCGACCCACCGATGGCCTGAAAAACCATGTATTGGCTTTTCTTACCATTATATATCAAACCATGACCATGCGCGTATTCCGTACACGTACTGAGTAACCTCCTCAGCCCACAGATCGACGCACTCAGCAGCACCATGTCGTCCGCATAACTCATATTGTTGACACAAACTCCGTCGATGTAGCATCCGACATGTTGACTACTGAGCGAGACGATCAGTTCGTTCATATACATATTGAACAATGTAGGTGAGGTCAGTCCACCCTGTCTTACGCCACATTCATTTGTGTAAGGGTCCGACATCGCTCCCGCCCACCGGACACTGTTGACCTGGTGCCCGTACCAGTACTGGAGCATGCTGATGAGTTCCCACGGCAAACCCGTGCTCCTCAGCTTCCCCCAGAGGATGTCGTACGAGACGAGGTCAAAGGCCTTGGATAAATCGAGGAAGCACGCGTATACCGGGGTCTTTCTCTTCGTGTAATACTTAACGGTGTGCTTTAGACACAGTATTGCACTCTCTGTGGACAGTTTAGGTCGAAACCCAAACTGGTTATCGTGAAGTGATATATGTTTATTTAACTATGTGTTAAGCACACCGTCAAATACTTTCGCAACTACAGTTGCAAGCGATATAGGTCTGTAGTTGTTTTTATCCGCCAAATCGCCCGTTTTATTTTTCACTACCGGCACTACAACTGTCCTCATGAAGTCCGCAGGTAGGTAGGAGTGGCTCACACACAGCGAGAAGAACATTGCAAGAACTCTCGCCAAGTGCGGTCCAGCGTGCTGCAGGTGCTCAATGCTGAGTGAGTCATGCCCAGGAGACTTTCCCCTCTCAATCTGAGAAATGGCTTTGGTAATATTTTTAGCAGAGAAACTTATTCCCACAATTATATTGTTCGTGTCAGCATTCAGCACCCCACTCGCCGGACCGAGTGGCGACCGAACCGAAAACTGTTCCCTGAAAACATTTGCAATGCTCTTTGGATCACTTAAGCCATCGACGCTCCCAGGAAGGCCAGGCCGCGAGTTTACTTTCCTCGTTTTTCGCCAAAAGCCACGGAAGTCACCCTTAGAGTGTTGTTCAGCGAGGGCGTCCATCCGAATTTGGTCCTGATTATTCTGGCACCATTTTAATCTGGACTTAAATACTTTTCTGCTCTCTCGCATCTCCTCATACATACGACCGGACCTGGGTCTGCCACACAGTACCCACTCTCTAAACCTCAACCTGGCCACCCTGTGAGCCTCGCCAACATGCCTATTCCATCCCGCCAAGCGTGCACCACCTCCACAGTTCCGCGCGCTTCCCCCACTCACCATTGCATTTATAATATGAACTTTTTCAGATTAAACATTAATCACTCATGAAAGCTTATTTCGCTTTAAATATCGACCTAAAGTTTTTTTGTTTTTTAACTATTAATAAAAAAATGTGTGTGTGTTTTGTGTGTGGTTTAGGGTTTAGAATGTGTCCCTTCCACTCTGTATGCTTTATTCCTATTTCCTATCGTCATCATTCGACTGCCCTTATCCCAATTTATTTGGCGTGGGTTTTTCTAAACCATATCATTTTGATAACATTGCATGCGTGTTCCAGCATTATATAAGTACAGTCGACCGTAGTACAGTGTAACTCTGAGCTGGCCCAGCGGCAGCGTAGCACATCGATAGCGAAAAGGCCAGTTGACACTAGTTTGCTACGTCGTGTTGCTAACCTTGTTTGAACATATTCATAGAATAACTTATGCTGTCAATGTCAGCATATAACCCAGCCATACTATCAAAGTTCTAGATAGAAATACAATAAAACCAAATGGTATGTCTGGCAGGTAAACAGTATCATAATAATTAACGAGTCTGTCTAGTGCCTACTGCCTACCTCACGAACAAACAATGTGATTACGTACCTACAAATAAGTTTCGCAATCGAATGAGCGGCTAAGAAGCGCCTAGTTGCCACTGAGAAGTGAGTAAATGGAGTGATTATAGCGAAATCTGGGTTTACCGACGTTGTGGGATGCACCGATGTGAAATTACCTTTATTTTTGTCTTTCTTGCACCGGTGTTTTATACATGCTTGTTAGAATAATGTACCCTCTGTTAGTAACTGGTCTCCGCTGAAATCTCAGCGGAGACCAGTGGTAGCTAATCAGCTACCACGGCCAAAACCGATTAGAAGGTATTTTTTTTTATCAATTTAATAGGTGCATGATTGACAGAATGGCATACATCATACATATTCCCACTGTGTTGTCCACTATCTGCTACCAGCACATACTCAAGTATTTCGGACACATCGCTCGCAGGAACCCTGACAGCCTAGAGAAGCTGATGGTAATTGGTCAGGTCGACGGAAGAAGATCACGCGGTCACTCACCTACCCGCTGGTCAGACCTAGTAAAATCGCTCACTGGCCTATCAATAACTAAGGTTATAAAGACTACCGAGGACAGGAAGACGGGGAGAGGCATAGTGCATCGAGTGACTAACAATTCAAGCTAGATACAACCTTCAGCAATGAAGATAACGACTAAGAAGAATAGATACATATTCCCGAGCGTAATATGTTTAAAATACATTTACTTAAAAAATAATAAAACGCTTAGTAGGTACTTTATGAGTGCGTAGATTAGCGCGAGAAATAATAAAGGTATTTAAATTTAGACAAGATATTAATATAGATACATAGTATAACATATATAATGACTCATTAGAAATCAAAGGAGTGAAAAAAGTCCTTTACCAAGGAGTGACACCAAGCTGGCCAGAAAAAAAACACTCATAAGCCAACAACTCCATTTTATTCACTACTGTATGTCCACAAGTAACTCGGCATCGATTACGCCTGACACATGAGATGGGTCATGTGAAATCGATTTGAACTATGAAGTTTAATGTTCCAGATTGATGCGATCTTTCTCGAAAGTTCGGCAAAGGGCCAAGGTGACATTTTGTTTACTCAACTTTTTTGTGCTGAAAAGTGTTAGTACCTAAACTACATAAAGGGAATTTATTTTAGGAAAGAGAACGGGGTCAGGATAGATTATCAGGTGATTTTATTTTTTTGTATATCCAGTTTATACATACATACATAAACTGATGCCCTTTTGCCATAATTAAAGGACAGATTTTTTTAAAGTCAGTAAGTCCAAAGTAAATTAATTGATTTCAAATTGTGAAACGCAATTTGACAGATTTAAAGAACTTCCTGGCTTCACAGGTTGTCAATGTACTGAATATGACGTAGAACATACACACATCAAAAGTGTCTAGGGATCAACATATATTTTTGCAATAACTTTTCTCCTGATTGATATTAATTAAAACTTTCTTTAAGGATTCATCAAATAAAGTGTTTTCGTTTGTCACAGTAACGATAAACCAAGTCACCTTTGCATTAATAAAGAAATTTGCCATTTTCCTAAGAAAGGGATTTTTGACATTTGAACCACTAACATTAAAGTTCGAAAAAAAGACTGAAATAACAGTTTTCTTTAAAATTTTATTGGGTAACTTAAACAATTAATAATCCGTGTTTCTACCGCGAACACTAACAACACAAGAACATCGGTTTGGCATACTCAAAATGAGTTCATCCAAATCACGCTGTGGAATGGCCGCCCATGTTCGTTGCAACAACAAAAATAGGTCTTCTTGCGACTGGATACCCTCCATATTCGGCAGAGCTCTTCTCTGTAGCATATCCCATGCATGCTCAATCGGGTTCAAGTCTGGCGACTGAGCAGGCCAGGGCAGGACATTGATGTTAGCTGCGGCGAGAGTCTGTCTTACAACTCTTGCGGTGTGCGGTCGTGCATTATCATGCATTAACTGAAATAAGGGACCGATTTGCACTTGTAGAGGAACGATGACGTCTGATACAATCGTCTCAGCATAAATTTGAGCGTTGAGGTTGCCTCTGATCCAAATCAACTCAGTTCTTCCGCCGATCCAAATACCCGCCCATACCATGATTTATTTATTTATTTATTTATTTATTACATTTAGTACAGCAAAAGCCATTAATACTAAATTAACTAATCCTTTTATTCGGTCTTCTCGCAAAACCACAAGCATTCTAACATTATCGTCTTCCATTCATCAGCAAACAAATCCAATTCAGGGTTGGTCTCCACGAGCGCGTTGAGCATCGTTAGCATACGCGGTATAGGGGAGGTGGACCGAGCTACAGTGCGACAAAATGGGACATTAAATAATTTGTGCTTTCTAGAGCGATTATAATTATTTGGAACAAATAATTGACACAGCTCCGCGTGTAAGTCTGAGGCGTCGGTGTGACCATGTATGATTTTATACGCTGTTGTTATTTGGTCAACAGCCCGCCTAACTTTAAGGGAATTAAAATGATGGTTCCACCACTATAAGGATGGACTTCCTGGCAGGATTTTAATCGCTGTTGGCGTCCAGGGGTTCTCCAGTGTCGTATACGTCTTGTATCCGGTCTCATACCTAAACGAGACTCATCAGAAAAGCACACGAAACGCCATTGTTCTTCTGCCCAATTTCTGTGTTCAAGAGCCCATTGATATCGAATCCTACGATTGTGCATTGCTATAGGTGGTACCCGTAGCGGTCTTCGGAAATGAAGGTTCACTTCATGCAAGCGGTTTCTGACTGTTTGGTCGCTAATTAAGTTCCCTGAAGACTGATGAAGCCTCACGGCTAACATCATGGCGGTTATTGTTGGAGCTCTTCGAGTTAAGATTTGAATGTATCGGTCTTGTCTCCGTGTGGTGCAGCGATACCGTCCTCCATGGCGCTCAGCCACGGTACCAGTGCTTCGGTAACGTGTCCAAAGTCGACTGATAACACTCTGACTTGTATTCAGAGCTAAAGCCACAGTACGTTGCCGGGAACCAGCTTCTATCATTCCCACGGCTCTGAGCATTTCTTCCCTGCTTAAATGACGTCGCCGCTCCATAATAACGTTGGTTTTAATCAGTAGTAGGGAAACAGTAGCACTAATAATGTCTTCAATGCGTTGTATGTTTTTATAGGGAAAATATTGACAGCTGATTTTCATCTTTTACTCGAATTTGATTCACAGTTCCTGATTCAAATTATGAAATGCACCAAAAAGGATCCATATAAATTTATAAAATCATAAATTTATTACAAAGCCACATCTCAATCTCAAGAAATCCGCATAAAAATGCTTGATCCCTAGACACTTTTGATGTGTATAAACACGAAAGTAAGCAGATGCCAATTTGAGTTTTCATTAAAAACCTTACTATAGTGACACTATATTTATATGTTCGCCAATATTACAATAAAAAGCTTCAACTTCTTGTACAAAACCATAAACATACAAGGTAAGTACAGCCTTCAAAACAGTTAGCATTTTATTGATACGTCCCAAGTCCCAACAGAGTCTGGATCCAACCGTTTATCCGTTTACATGGACCCTTCAGAAGCGTGTATTAACTGACTCTGTTGCTAACGGTACAAGTGGATCCGGTTCATATTGGAATGGATAAGACAAAATGTTGTATAAAGATTTTCTACACAGTTTTCTCGAAGCTCTTTTGTCTTTGGGTATTTTTGGATTATAGGATCTCTTACGCGTGTCGGGTGTTTAAGGATTGAATACTATTATTCAGAAAAAAATAGGAACAGCCCTTGAAAAACAAGAGTAAAGTTTTAGTATGAACTGGTGACTATTGTGATGTGTAGTAAACATACTCACATGTACAGTGCGATCAAATTATTATGGCAGCTCCGAACTTCGTGCAGGTCATTTTGTTACAACGAATGTATAAATAAAAGTGTTATGATATTTATTTTATTTGTATTTCTCACTGTTAAAATTAGATATTTTCTGATCGTTTAAGTATTGGTTTATCTGGCAATAACAGTTTTATTCCCAAGTTTACATGCGTAAAATTTCGCAAAGCCTATGTTCAGAGCTGCCAAGATAATTTGATCGCACTGTACTGGCCACATGCGGTTGATTATAGTGACTTTTCACAGAGAAATGGTCTGTGTACCAGTAATGAGGAAGTTATAATATTCTGATAAAACTTATGCTAATGACACCTTGTTTAGACACCAAGGAAGCTTTATTGGAGAGGGTATGGGTTCATTTAGGTACATTGCCTATTACCGTAAGGTATTGCGGTGCGCTGCGGTGATGTCAGCCGCAGATTTCACCGCAAGTAATGCTTTTCGAGCAAACGCACGTCATCTTTTCCGTCTCGATATTTAATGCCACTTGGTAGCCACCCAACATTCCTTTACCACAACTCCGCCCCTGAGATGACCCACTGACCCCAAATTCTCTACTATTTTCTATTTCTAACATCTTTAACACTTCTTATTCAAATTCACTCTACGAGTACCCAGCCCTCAACTGTACTCAACAAATTCATCAAACTCGCTCACATTTCTGCCCCAAGCTAACCCCATCCGATCTACGTGTTCAATACGGATCTGTTTATTGAAAGCAAATAACGAAACGTCAGATGCATTCGAAGTTTTAAGTTGTGTACTCTGATCACGTCTTGCGGCTGTATTCTGAGCTAATCTATTAAGTTGCTAACTTCGTGGTGTTGCGCTTTTAGGGGTAGTGGAAAATGTAGTGGTAGATTTTGGGAAAGTACCGGGTTTTTTATGGGGAGTTTATAGGGATATATTGACATAAGATATGAGGTTTCAAATCGAAATGTATAACTTTTTTATTTGTGTCAATAAAAAATAAATAAAAAAAGTGGGATTTAATTTTTCTGTGTTACAATCTTTTATGTAATCAACCAATCTTTTCTTCGACCAATCTATCGCATCATGTCTATATTTTCTAGCCCCCACTTGACGACAACGCCCTATTCCTAGCAGGACTATTGGTCTTGATTGGAGACCATTTTAGTGAACTCCTAGATGAAGTAACGCCACGTTTTGATTTCACTAATACAAAACTATTACAAAGTAGTTTCTTCACCTCAATCACTTTATATACATGACTAAACGTAACACTAAATCCGATTATTAAAAGCCCATCAATTTACAGCGACTACATTATATGAGAAGGAAGGAAAAGATTTTTTGTTGGAATACGGCCACGCAATATAGTAATAACAGCAGCTCGGTATGTGCGGGCGGTGATGTGATCCGATATCATACAAGTACGTGATTCCTGCAGGCGGCAGCTGTAAGGATGCTGCGATATCCTACTAGATTTTCTTGTAAAGCCGCGGCTGGGTTTCTAAGAAAATGGTCGATATATTATAGTGTATGTAGAACAGTGTTGGTACTAAGAAAACAAAGCAAAATAAAGTGTGTGCTATGATCTAAAACGCCCTAGAATATTCACTTTATTTTGTTACAAAGAAACTGTAAACGCAGTCAAACTGGGACGGATAAATTGCGGGCATGGCTGCGGATACTAGATCCTGCCAGAACATCATTTATGTAGCGTTTTCCCAACTATGTTTAAATCAGCTTCCATTTTAACCCGCAGTTAAACACCAGTCCTTTAATTGTAGTGACAGCCTATTTGATCAGCACAACCCAGTGGCGATACCTGTTGGTAAGACTGATTGCTGGCCTTTCGGGCCACTCCCTACCTGTAACGACTGTCAAATATCCACAAATGACAGCTGGCATCATCCGCTTATAGTGTTCTCGGACGCACGGAGGTAACTCGATATAAAAGGAAAGTTCAGGCGCGCCCAGTTTAACATGAAGATCTTGAAACTTACACCTTTATCCAATCAAAGTTAGCTGAAATTACAAAAGGAAATGAGTCATTCATTCATAAACTCAGTGTCCCTAATCTTTAAACTTAACAACACAGTTTTAGTTTAATACATTCAGTAAAATTGTAATAAAGTTGTTGGGTGCATTTCCGTGAACAGTAAAAAACACTAGTTCCAAAACGATTATCATAACAACCATTTTGATTCAAACCCGCAATCGAGTCGTATTACCATAACCCGGATTCTCTGGCCATTACCCGTATTCGCCAGCTATGAAACTAGTCATTATTTTTATTTTGAACCGTAAAAACGGAACGATTTTCGATATCGTCTGAAGCATAAAAAAATTTCAGCGCACGGAAATTAAATGTCAATGAAATTAAGCCCTTCATGAACGATTTCGTGTTTCACTCGCGAAACGGATTAATAATTTGCGTTTGAGCCTGCGTTTATTTTTCTTTTTTTGTAATGTGAAAATTGAATGGTGGTAGGTATAGTAATGTAAGTAGAAAATTTTTAATGTCTTTTGAACTCTTTACTTTTATTCAGGCAGGAGTGTTTAATGCACGCCCTTGTAATAGGAGACGGGCCTATTGTCAAAAACCAGTTCCACATTCGGATTTTCTATAGAAAATGCTGAACAACATTGTGGCCGACTTGAAAATCAAATCCAAGATACCATTGCTTAGTAGTACTAGCGTTTGTGACAACTAGTCTAAGAGGGATGCCACACCGGTGTTTCCAATGCGTTGTGTCGGCACTGCGCGGTGACACTCCGTAGTTCTACGTAAACGTATATTTTTACTTTCGGCAAAAACTGATTATTTTCCGATCAATCAACTTACAGTTTAAGTTTGCATCACCATAACATAACATCTCTAATCCTCGAAGGGTTAAGCAGAGGCGTGTGGAATAGTACACCCACATTCCGCTAGTTATGTTTTAACTTAACAGCAAATGTCCACATAAAACATCAACTTCTGAATAAACACTAAGATAATCCAATAACACTCCACAGGACACAGTTACACCCTGATAAATGGTCCCGAGATTCATTTGAATAGTTTCCTTAGTACAACAAATTATTTGCTACTCCACAATACAGAAACGGAATTCATTGAGAGTTATTAACCCATAAATATTCCATGTTTTGTAATTTTGTAGCGGCAATTATGAATGGATCTTTTGTATTGGCTATAAACTATAGAAATGGCTTGTTTTTGGGAAGAATGGAGAATAGGGGATCGGACAAAAAAAAACTAATTAGTCCGTCAGATAGATTTCCAAAAATTGTTGGACACGTATTTTTTCTTTTTTCACGTTAACTTATAATGAAGACGATACAGTGCTTCGAAAACTCGTGTGACGTCATATGATAGTACATTTTGACGACACAAGTGACGTTTCAAGCCCCACTCCAAGATCTTTGACGCGTTTTATCTTCGTCATTTTTTATTGATTTGATAAAACAAAAAACACGTATTCAATATTTTTCGATAATCTAACTTACGGACTAAACAGAATCATATTATTTTGACCCAGTCCGATCCCCTATTAAGTTAATGGAGTGGTTTTTTTAGTAAATGATGGCAGTGTTTTTCCTGGGGAGCTCGTGGATGGATGATAACAGCCACTTATATCAATCTCCAGGTTGGCCTGTGCATGTGTGACCACTCATGATACCGAGTTTCCTCTGTGCATCGGAAAAAAACGTTGAGCTGTTGGTCCCTACTGTCAGTTGCAGATATGGCAGTCCTCACAGGTACTCAGGGGCTTGGAAGCCAGTCTTACCAAAAGGTATCTTATTACCCAGTATACTTACTGGTTGTGGATGTCAGTTGCAGTCGCTCTATGTAAAATACTGGTACTCAGCTGCATCCCGTTAGACAGAAAGCCAACTCCAACATTGTTGGGAAAAGGCTATGTAGATGATGATGGCAGTGTTTTTGCTTGCAAATACATAGAAAGTTTTTATCAATTTTGCTTGAAAAAATATCTTAGCTTCTTAATTTGAAATACGTTAAAGTATTTTTCATTACTCATACTCTGAAAGTAGGTCATGACATGCCTGCGGAGCGGGTTGAAAGTACTACTTTTCAGCCCTAGGGAGAATCGCTTTCTACTGACAGCTGTCAAATTATTTGATGTAATTAGGAGCAAGCCTATTGCCACCAACTGATGTGATTAAGTGCAAGCCTATTGCCATCAATAAATATAATTAGGAGCAAGCCTATTGGCATCAACCAATCTAATTAGGAGCAAGCCTATTGCCATCCACCGATTTAGGTAATTAGGAGCAAGCCTATTGCCATCAACCAATTTAATTAGGAGCAAGCCTATTGCCATCAACCAATCTAATTAGGAGCAAGCCTATTGCCATCCACCGATTAGATTTAACCGATTTTAAGTGTTTCTCATATGCTTACTTTTTATTATTTTTTGTCAATTGGTTTTTTCATTCTTCTTTCTTTCGATTTAGGTAATTGGGCGCAAGTCTATTCCCATCAACTTTCCTTGTATTCGTAATGAAAAGCACAGTGTTTACCTCGGGTTAAAGACTTATTTAGTCCCTCGAACTATTAGCGCCCTCGCTGCGCTCAGGCGCCAAACCCCGTCTCGGGGACTAAATAAGTTACTTTCACCCCTTTTTTTTTTTTTTTGGTGGGTGGAAAATCATCGAATGACCCCCCCCCCCCCCGCTCTTGGGCAGAGCGAAGGGGAGTGTCAGACTTCTACTGACTAAAAACCGAACCCATGTTCCTTCTTTGCCCTTGTGCCGAGGCCACGTCATCTAGTACTAAAATCCGCGGCCTTACTTTCACCCCTAAGGTAACAATGTACTATTGTATTGCACACTTTTGATTACACGTCATGTTTAAGAACATTGCATTATAACAGTTTTTTATCTAATTTGTTGTGCAAATAAATATTGTAACTATGCATCTGCATAATTGTTTCTGTTTTTCTCATTTCCGATAAACAAAACAAGATTCCAGGCATCAGACATTGGGGCTGTGTGCTGTTCGAGCCCTTTGTGTCGAGGCCACGGAGATACCGTGGCCTCGGAGCTAAGACGAATATGGGTGATTTGTAGTCAGTAGAAGTCTGACGCTACCTACGGCTCTGCCCAGAGTGGGAGGAGTCATTTGTTGATTTCCCATCCTACAAAAAAAAACGCATAACAGACAGTTTTGATTGACGTCTCATATAGTTCAAATGTCAAACGCTAGCAAAATTAATATATTCAACGTTACATAACAGAATCAAATCCTTTTACCCCCCAATAATTGTTCCGCTCACCACTTCAAATTTTAATATTGTTTTAAACAGAGACCTTTGTTAATTAATTTCTTTATTATATTAGACTTGGTTTGAGAAGACAGCGCCACATAACAGACGGGAATAGAAGATCAGATCAGGGGTATCATACTGCTAACTTGTAAACTCCGGTCTACTGAGATATTTCTAATGGAAAAAACCCATTAGTTCTTTTTGTCCGACCTGGTTCTGGACCCAGACCTCCACGCTCAATAGTCGAGCTTGCCACCATGAGACAAACGGGGTGGTCAGTCGTCTAAGTACAACTATAATAGCCCAGTGGTACTGCTCGACTTATGTGTAAAGTCAAATACTTTATTTACGCTGTGTTAAACTACACAGCGTAAATAAAGTTTCACCATTTCTTAAAACGTTGAAAAGAAACATCGTTAGGAATCCGGCTGGCCAAAGTTTCGGTATGCGACCGAAAGTTTGGTTCTAAGGACCAAATCATAGGCTTATTGTGCCTATCACTATGTCACTTCATTTAGGTACCATAAAATAAAGTCCTCCGCCGCGTCTGTCTGTCTGATCGCGATCATTTTCATGCTGTTTTCAGCAATGGATATAGAGTTGTTCTCGAGGAAGGTTTTAGTATAATTTTTTTTTTTTTTTTCAAATTTTTTTTTTTTTTTATACGTTGCCCCACACTAGGAATTTCTCCTGTATCGTGGGTGCGTTCAAAAACATAGAAAGTCACATACACAAATACCCAGACCCGAAACAACTATCTGCAGGCCATACAAATATTTGTTCCGTGCGGGGATCGAACCCGCGACACGCAGTGCAGCAGTCCAATCGCTTAGCCACTGCGCCAACCGTGCCGTCACCATCGTCATTCCCTAAGGGAGTTAAATAGGGGATAAAAGTTTGTTGGGATATTTTTCGATATAAACACGGGCGAAGCCAAGTTTTAATCGTCGTAAGAAACTGGCCTTCTGTACCTTATCTTAGTCATGTCAGTATTATAACCTGAGACATTGCAATATTCAGGTGGAGCTGGATTTTCTTGCTGATTTGATGGTGGGAGGAAATTGTGCTCCTGCTACTTGAAGATGTACCTGAAGGATTATGCGAGGGTTGAAAGGGTGAATTTCTACCTCTGAGGAAGTCTGCAGGTAATTGGAGCATGTTTTGTAACTTGATTATTTGAGTTACTTCATTTTGTATTTTCACTAGGAATTTTGTCCTAGAAAATTATGAAAATAAATAAAAAATTGTTACAGGGACATGACGTGAATATAAAATGACAAAAAACTAAACAAAGAGCATACTAAGCCTAAAAAATATTGATAAATACAATAAAGGGGACAAAAAAAAGTAATACCTTGCACGTCGCGTGGTGACTATGACAAGCAGGTTACCACTCAGCATGATGCTGTGCAAACCAGAAATTAAAAATATTTGATTTCATGAATAAGAAAAACAAATATACAAATTCAAATTCAAATTCAAATATTTATTGCACAACACAGTACATTATTATTGCATTTCTAGGTGTCAAGTGAATGCGCAGTTCACTGTGATGTACCAAATTCGTCATGCAAGATTTATCATTAAAAATATACACACATTTTCAACCAAATAAAATAATATCAAATAATACCATAAACCGGGCAAAAATAAAAATCAAATCAAATTAATTAATATACATACGTTATAAATTCCAAATAGTAAATAAGTAATGTCAAAGATTCAAATCAACAAGAACGTAATGTCAAATCATAATAATATAATGTCAGATTAATTAAGAAAAATGAAATCAAATTAATTACACAATGTCAATACATACGTTATGAATTGTTATAAATTCCAATTATTAAATAAGTAATGTCAAAGATTCAAATCAACAAGAACGTAATGTCAAATCATAATAATATAATGTCAGAATAGTTAAGAGATAATTTTACATTTTGCACTTTAGTGTGTTTTCACCGTGTCTATATATTTCCTAGTAATTGCTTTTATGTCACAGGACCAAAATGTTGGGATGTTAGCCCTATGAAGAAAAACTAATAAGAAATGACTTGCAATTTTCTTTCTACTTCTTGTCGACGAGTCAGCAATCACAAGTACAACTCAAAACCAAGTAAGTAATCGAAAACCCAACAACAATTTAATTTACCCTCCTGAAACTACATTGAGTGGCAGCACCAATCACGGAACTTCCCTCAAGCCAAGCCAATCACATTCCCAAGAACTGACAGGCAAATTGCATCGAACGCTATTCACTAAATCAAATGCAGACATGCATGATGCAAGGAGAGCCGAACTATTTGGTTTACATCGTAGAATGGTATGGACATGTCGCTGATAACACACTTATTAAAGTTGATGGCTTAGTTTGTTAAGTGGTTGCTGCTAAGTCTCGGGGTTCTGAATTTGATTCACGTATCGGGAAAATTTATACCCTAGCCGGCCCTACCCTGTTAGTTAAACCCTTCCATGGGTGATTTTAGTCAGTAGAAGTCGGACACTCCCTACCACTCGGCCCAGAGCGGGAGGGGTTATTTGATGACATTCCAGCCACAAAAAAAAAATGGTCCTTATGGTCGCCATTCGTGATTGACGACTTGATTGACTCAGCAGTCGTGATTGAGACCAACAAGGCAATTAAGTACAATCTGTGGAAATTGTATTAATTTACGGAGTTAGTTCTTACTTTGGCCACTGGTCCAAAGATCCATCTACGTATTCTCTATCTTCATTTTACGGTTTACATGCAGAATCCCATTTGCAATATAAAATAGCAGGACGTGTAATGTTTTCGACATAAACGTAACTAAATATCTAAGGATTCGATCTACGAAACGACAGACTATTTGTAGGGTGAATAGGCTGTGTGTTTGGTCAGGATATTTTGTTGCATTTCAAGTTATGTGAAAATGCGTACTTATTCTTGCATTAACGCTTTCTAAAATAAATATATTTTACAATAATAATAATAATAAAGTCTTTATTAAACAATCTTATAAAACACGTTGTTCTTATATACTAAAGTAAAATATTTAACATAGACACTGGCTTCACGAAGATTGTCTTGCTACTCAGCATAGGCCTCCCCTAAAGCCTGCCATAAAATGCGGTCGTGTGTCTTCCTTCTCCATGTGGCACCCGCTATTCGTTTTATGTCGTCTTCCCATCTCCGACGCTGTCTTCCTCTCCTTCGTCTCTGTTCTCTTGGACACCATTCGGTCACATCCTTGGCCCACTTGTCTCTTTTGCTCCTCATCATATGGCCTGCCCATCTCCACTTTAGGTTCTTGACACAATATGTCACATCAGTAACCCTAGTTTGCTTCCTGATCGTTTCAAGATTTATTTTATTTCTTAACTTAATATTGAGCATACTTCTTTCCATCCCATGTTGGCAGGTCTCTATAATACTTGGTTTTTATTAACGGTTACAGGTCATCGGTGTCTTCAATTAATTTATTAAATTAGTTTCGTTTTAAATTCCAAATAGTCATCCACCATCAAAATTGATCATAAGTAGGTACATCATCATTCAAACTTCTGCCAAAATGTCAACCCATTTATCATTCAAGCTCGTTGTAATACTCCACAATTGTCAGTCTCTGACAAATGACACTGTCCCTAAAAATACCTCACATAAAAGTGAAAAAAATATTCCATAAACACACTAAAAAACTTGTAGCAGCTAACTACGACGACGACAAACCACCCGCGATTAACGTCACACACAGGTAGCAGTAACCGTGACGTTGGCACAAATTTTCCGCACGCATGGACACCCTACATTCGCCTCGTGTAGCGAAACACTGAGATGTGTCCCGTTTCTCATAAATCACGAGGCCATCCTACATAACGACTCTGCGAGTTGGGGTACCTAAAATGTTTGTGTGGTACTTCAATGATTAGCTCTTGACTTGGTTCACAATCAACAATCTATGGTCTTTGTTGAGCTTGTTTTACGTCACCACACTGTTGTGCAAAATCCTTTCCATGATCTAGGATCGTTGGTAAAAATTGAAAAAATTAAATCGCAGGAATAATCATATCATGAAAATTTGTCTGCTAATAAACAGTACTATGAAATGTTTCTTTATTTTATTTTGCAATTAGCAATCTCTGCAGTCTCTCACCGTATGTCACTGTTTTTTGTAAGTAGGAAAAAAAAGGAATTATAATATTATTCTGAGGATAAAAAAGATGTATCTTAATCATAATCACAAAAAGGCCTCAGGTATAATTTCATTTAAAACTCCCACTATCGTAAATCTGTGTAAATAAACCAACAGAGATATTATGAACTAATGTTTAATTAAGCCGAGCTTAGCCACGCTCGTTATAGCTAAACTAATCTAAGATAAATATATTGAGGTCACGCTTGAATAAAGTTAGTTAATTATAATGCATATTATTGTGCTGGTGAAAACACTGTGAGGGAACGGCCCTTGAAGAACATACAGACCTTATTGATGATGTTCTAAAGAAAATTCAGGTGTGTACGCAAAACCAACAGGCGTGTGTGATCAGAAAAAACAATAATTATGATGAAGGTGATCGAGGCAAAAGGAGTAAGTAAGGGTAACTGGTTTCTGCTTTCCCTTATTGGAGAAAGACTTGAATTTACGCATGTGTTTTTAAATTGCGCTATCCTTTACTAATGAATGGGTTGACATGAAGAAATGTATTTTTTTCTTTGCTTTTATTATGTCTAGAATTTTATTTAATATTCATAACTTTAAGAAGAACTGTAAAATATGATTTGATTTCTGGATGCCAAATGGTTTTGAACTTAACAAAAACTATGTTACTGTCAAATACATGAAATCTTGCAACAAAAACAATTTATCTAACCACACTGACCACTATGTAATCAAGCGTTTGTCAAAATCTCATTCGTCACCAAGCGTCATTTTAGACCACCCGAATTCCTGTGACTTTATTTGACTTTCCTCTGTACATAAATTTCCCCAGACGTTTTGTGAATTAAAAAGCTTAATTTAAGTGGTCCGTCACTTTCTGAATTAACGCCCTTTGAGATGCTACAACGAGACCTCGCTAATTTCTTCAGAAGTTGCCTTTAAATTTCAGTTAAACCACAGTAAGTAATTGTTTAATTTTGTTGTGTATTTCTTCCTTAAGGAGGGAAATGAAGGAACCCCTTTTAGTAGAGGTACGTATATATACATATAGATTGATATCTATCTATTCTCAGTGGGGGTATGCAGAAACTTAAGAAATATCTCAAGAGCCACAATACTTTTTATACATCGTCCACATATATACATCTAGTCATTCTCTCACACTCAAATTCTGCCGACCCAATAAGGTCTGTCTATGGTCTATGTATCTATATCTAGGTCTGTGTATTTTTTTTTTCAATTTATAATATTAATAATCACTATTTTAATGAACACATCATACAATCCAATTGTTAGTAATACATACACATCTTAAACACTAGTATTAATAGGTACATACATTTGGAACATCTAGTAATAATTTCTAAAAATGTCAATATAATCAGCAATAACAATGTCAAAATCAGAAGTTAAACAGATTTTTATCTACATAACATCACGCCTGTAATTCCCAAAGGGTTAGGAGGTAGTGTACCTAAAAGTAAACCCACATTTCGCCAACTAAGTTTGGCTCACATGCTACTGCCAAATTCCTGATGTAAAACCGAATAACACTTTGTCCGAACAAAGAACCTCAAGCTCAGCAGTCGTACTAGCAACCGAAGTAACAAAAAGGTAAAAAAAAAACATAAACATACACAACAAACCACATCACCATCATCATCATCATTCTCTTGTCCTTATCCCAATTTATTTGGGGTCGGCGCAACATGTCTTGTTCTTCCATATTTCCCTATTTCTCGTCATCTCAGCAGTCACCTCCTTTCTAGCCATATCATCCTTCACACAGTCCATGTCCAAGGACATGGACTGTGTGAAGGAACCACATCACCATCGTTTAAAAAAAAAGGTTGGTCAATAAAGAAAAAATATAAACAAACTGACCTCTCCCCATTTACTGACACAATAGCCTTTTTTTTTTTTTTTTTTGTGGGTGGAAAATCATCGAATAACCCCCCCCGCTCTTGGGCAGAGCGAAGGGGAGTGTCAGACTTCTACTGACTAAAAACCAAACCCATGTTCCTTCTTCTTCGCCCTTGTGTCGGAGCCGCGGTAACCTTTCGATATCCACAGCCTTACCCCTAGAAACCAATCATAAATTAGATAATTATCTGTACCATAACTTACCACAAACAAAAACACCCACTTCCCTATTTCCGGACCAAATAGTCCATAATATTTATATGACACTTAAATTCTCATTTCTTCACTTTCTTAGGCCGTAAATGTGCCGATTTGGGCCCGGCGCCCGAATGCGTTCGAGTGAATATTTCATGTATTATAGTCGCAATGTCGCAACCAGGGATGTTATGGATATAAAATTTCGGATACGGATACAGATATAAGAACAATATTAAACCGGTTTCGGTTACGGTTACGGATATGAAATTATTTCGGATTGTCCGATAGTTGGATAATTCCGGTTACGAATTGGCAAAACAAACACTGTTATCAACTCAAAAAAAATAAATTAAATTAAAACCCCTAGAATTCCGCCAATTACTTGAAAGTACCCCCAAACTAATATTTTGTAAAAATCTTACTGTGCATTCTTTATTTACAACATTTAAAAACTACTATTTACAGCACTATGATAATAATAAAATATATACAAGTATCAAAAAGGGGAGTAATTACAGGGCGTCAAAAAATTCGTTCACACCGCTGTCAACAGGAAAAGTGCCCAGAAGGCTGGCAGCATTGCCACGTTGAATGGCAATGCTGATTCTTAAATTAAAATTATTTAATTAATTTTAATTATTTCTTAAATCTTACTTAATATTAAAAGTTACGCGAAAGTTTGTAAGTATGGATGGATGGACGGATAGATGTTTGATATTCTTTCACGCAAAAACTACAGAACGGATTTGGATAAAATTTGGTACACGGATAAATTATAACTTGTACCTACACATAGGTTAGTTTGTATCCCGATGTTATCTTCCCGTGGGATAATTTTTGAGTTGTATCGTTCGAAGCCGCTGGCAACAGCTAGTAATGAATAATAATTTAGACTCCGCCTTTATTCAAAACTTTAAAATTGGTTACGTATTCGGATATTTTTTTATTTCGGATATCCGATAGTTTCGGTTACGGCTACGGAGCTCCATAACATCTCTTGTCGCTGTCGTGTCGTTATGTCGTCGTCGCGTCGTGATTTAGATAAGTACTTATTGTTTATAGTGTGGGAAGTGTGGTGTGAATGAGATGTTCAGGGGTTTCTTTCACGAGTCGTGTTCGGATATCCTCGTTGTTATTTTTAATGGGTTGTGTTTGTTTTTTGGGACATGAGTAACAACGTAAACATTACGCCTGTGATCCTCGAAAGGTATAGGCAGACAATTCAGACTCCGCCTTTATCCGAAACTTTAAAATCGGTTTTGTTTTCGAATATTTTTGTATTTCGAATATCCAATATTTTCGGTTACGGCTACGGAGCTCCATAACATCCCTTGTCGCAACGTCGCGCTCGTGTCGCTGTCGTGTCATTATGGCGTCGTCGCCTCGTGATTTAGATAAGTACTTATTGTTTATAGTGTGGGAAGTGTGCTATGAATGAGATGTTCAGGGGTTTCTTTCATGAGTCGTGTTGGTGTATTGTCGTTGTTACTTTTAATGAGTTGTGTTTGTTTTTTTGGAAAATAAGTAACAATGTTAATATCACGCCTGTTGTCCTCAAAGGCAAATGCAGGTGTGTACTTAATTCTAGTACATCCACATTTCGGTAGTACAACAATACTCATCATTCATCATCATCATTTCAGCCAAAAGACGTCCACTGCTGGACATAGTCCTCCCCCAGGCGTCGCCACATTGACCGGTCCCGTGCGTCTCTCATCCAGCGGGTTCCTGCAACCTTGACCAGGTCATCGGTCCACCTAGTGGGAGGCCTTCCAACGCAACGTCTTCCGGTTCGCGGTCGCCATTCCAGAACTTTTCGGCCCCATCGGCCATCCGTTCTGCGAGCAATGTGCCCTGCCCATTGCCACTTAAGTCTGGCGATTCTTCGGGCTACGTCGGTAACCTTGGTTCTCATGCGGATGTCCTCATTTCTGATTCGATCACGCAAGGAAACTCCGAGCATAGCCCTCTCCATTGCCCTTTGGGTGACTTTGAGCTTTCTGATGAGGCCCATTGTGAGCGACCACGTTTCGGTCCCATATGTAATCACTGGCAACACACACTGGTCATAGACTTTCGTCTTGAGACACTGGGGTAAGTTGGACGAGAAGATACCGCGCAACTTCCCGAACGCTGCCCAGCCGAGTCGGATTCGACGATTGACCTCTTTCTCGAAGTTAGATTAGACAACAATACTAAAAATTATTAAAAATGTTACCCCACACCAGGAATTACGTTTTTTTCTGTACCGTCGGTGCGTTTACAAACATATAAACTCACATACACAAACAGTCAGGCTCGGAATCACTATCTGTAGACTATACAAATATTCGTTCCGTGCGGATCGAAACCGCGACAAACAACGTAGCAGTCAATTGTTCAGCCACCTGTGCCAATCGCGTCGTCATTTATTTCAATTAGACTGCCCATTACATACCGAACCCCAACTGCAGCAATGGAGATAGCCCTTCAACTAACCCCACTTGAGCTGTACATACAGCAGGAGGCAGCTTTAGCAGCCATCAGGCTCATGCACTTGGGCATATGGGGCAAGAATCACACAAGTCCACACGCAGGCATCCTGGACCGGGTGATTGAGTATCAACCTCTCATCGCTGCCCCGTGTGATAGGACACCTAACAAACCTATGTTCAACAAGAGCTATAGCATACAAACAACAGAGGAATTAAGAGATCAGTCAGGAGTCAATGAAGTTCGCATCTACACAGATGGCTCCAAAACTCAAAACGGCTCAGGGGCTGGCGTACACTCCCTAGACCTCAACATCAACTTTCACCTACCACTAGGCGAACACAGCTCGATATTCCAATGCGAGTGTGTCGCCCTAACACAAGCTGCAACAGCCGTAAAGCGTCTGAGGATTCACAGCCACGCAATCAGATTTGTAACTGATAGCCTGTCTGTGCTTAAAGCCCTAGAAAACAAACATACTAACAGTAAATTAATATTTGAATGTCACCTCGCCCTGGAGAGTATATCGCTGTCCAACAGTATTACCCTCCAGTGGATTAAGGGGCACAGTGGATCCCTGGGAAATGACGCCGCAGACGAACTTGCTAAGAGAGGGTCCGAGATGGCAGTGCTTGGCCCGTATCCACTCCTTCCCTTACCTTTCTCACAGTTCCGTACATGGGTTCGCCAGAGATCAACTGAACTCCATAACAGCAAATGGTCACGGTCTACAGATTGTAGACAGTCAAAAATGGCGATGCCAAGTCTACATCCGCGGCTAACAAAACGACTGCTTAGCCTAAGTAAAAATAACCTTAGAATAATAATAGGGTCAATAACGGGCCATTGCCCCCTAAATAAACATCTTTTTACCATAGGCGCCACGGACAGCCCACTCTGCAGGGGCTGCTTTGATGCTGAAGAATCAGCCGCCCACGTCATCCTGGAATGCGAGGTCGTGGCTACTCAACGCAGACAAATCCTCGGAACGGTGAGGTCGCTCCGCGAAGCCTGTGAAGCTCCCAGGAAACTTCTGTGCTTCTGGGCGGAGCTAGGCTGGCTATCGTAGCCAGGACACCTACGCACAACGGACCGATCAAGAGTCTAAGTGCGGAAAACGGAGTCCCTACTCTACTCTACTACATACCGAGTTTCCTCAGTACCTTGGAAAGCACGTTAAGCCATTGGTCCCGGCTGCCGTCTGTACATCTTTGCCAGTCGTTAAAGGTAGTCAGTGTCCTGAAAGTATGACGACCAGTCTTATCAAGGGATATCGTATTTCCCAGTGCTAACTGGGCTGTGGAATTCAGATAGGCAGTCGGTTCATATTGACTGGTATTAAGCTTTGGACTGTGTGAAGGATGATATGGCTAGAAAGAAGGTGACTGCTGAGATGACGAGAAATAGGGAAGTATGGATGAAGAAGACATTTTTTTATTTTATTGGGACAAGCCCGCCACATAATTAACAAACCTACTGCAACTGTAACTCCTGTTAGCCAGAATCAACAGTGGTGACCACAAAAAAAGCGCCGAGACAATGAAGCTCGACGAAGTTCCAGAGAAGCGATTTAACTGTCTTGGATCCCGCAACGGAATTAATCAGAAAAAAATAGCGGAGGAGTAGGAAAAAACATTATTTCCACTTCCCTCCATATCAGCAAGAGACAGAACAGAACAAGGCCAATAGGCACACAGGGACGTATACAACTGGGATAAGCCCAGTTGCCTAGCACCACGGATATTATTGTCATTAATATTACTGGGTCCTAAGTTGTGAGCTGTTATATTTGATTCCAATAATAGGTATGACAAAAATGCTTGAACGCACCGAAATTCACACGGTTGGACACGGTTGTCTAAATAGAAAGAAATAGTACCTATTGAACAATATTCATTACGTTACATGCGATATAGATAGGTACGAGTATTAATACCCTTCAAAACTGTTTTTTATCCTCCCTGATTTTGTGTTAAATTGTGGTGTAGATTCTTTTCTTTAATAATTATTTTCAAACAGTGGGCTAAGTCGCCCTATAGTATTTTCACCGCTAAGCAGCTTCTTACATTTCGCGAGTGCAATATCACAGTTAACATAACAGTGTTATTAAAAAGCATAAACAAGCCCAAGTGTGAGCCATTCCTTAACAAAGCAGACAGCTAAAACAGATGGCCCTAAAAACGTATATCTCAACATAATCCGGCAGAGGAATTTAATTTGCTCGGTCTATTACGGGTCGATAACGAAAGGGGTAGACTAACCCGTCTGTATAGCGCCAATTTTAAGATTCCTTCTCTTTAAGTGACTGCCACATGTTGTGTCCTGTGGGGGTTGCTGTTATTAAATTGGTGAAGCGTGAGACGGACTAGGTACCTAAAATTTTTAAATATAATCAATACCGTCACCTGCCTAGCCTTTTCCCAACTATGTTGGGGTCGGCTTCCAGTCTAACCGGATGCAGCTGAATACCAGTATTTTATATGGAGTGACTGCCTATCTGACCTCCACAACCCAGTTAACACCGGGCAATACGATACTCATTAAAGTATGATTGGTTATCAGACTTTCAGGTCACTGACTACCTAAGATCTATATATAGCAGCCCAAGTGGCAGTTACTCTAAGTAAAATTTGGACCCGAAACAACTATGTGTAGGCCATACAAGTATCTTTTTTTTCATGCGTGAATCGAACCCACGACACGCATCGCACCAGCCAGTCACCAAGCCATTTACAATTTGTTTTTCATAAAAAAACTACCCGCAGTATCATGAAAAATTACCTCCCACTTTTTTTGGCACGAGCTGTGTACATAAAAAGTGACAAAACTACTACAAAAAACAAGGTAACAGCCAAACTTCTTTGCATTAGCTGAATGCTTATTTATTTCTTAATTGATTAAGCTCTGGACCTTGGCCCCCTTTATTTTTTCCTGTGCTCGGCAATTGGATTGTCCGGAACTTTCCTGAATTTTATTTTAGGCCACTGAATTCGCGGAGATGGTGCAAAAGGTAAGGTAAAGGTCTTCTAATCCTATTTCCTACTAATATTATAAACTACTATTAATATCATAAACGGGATATTTACCATGTTTGATTTTTGTTTCGAGTTCCCGATATTTCGGCGCTGTTACAAGCACCATGATCACGGATAAACTGAAGTCATTGCGGGTGGATGTTTATGAGCAGACAAATCGGTCTACCCTCTTTCTAGTTACGGGAACTCGAAACAAAAATCAAACATGGTAAATATCCCGTTTATGATATTAATAGTAGTGTCAGTGACCATGTCAGTTTAAAAACTTATAATATTATAAAAACGAAAGTTTGTAAGGATGGATGGATGTTTGGTATTGGATTTGGTTTTGGCGCACAGATAGTTTGTAACCTGAATTCACACATGGGATGCTGTTTATCCCGGTGGTATGATCCTATGAGACAACGAAATAACATAAGCTAGTAAATTATAAACTTAAGTGAACAAAAAAATACAAAAAACTACGTTTTACACACCTTATTAGTGTTGGACATTAGTCACATCTGGCGACACCTTGGGGGAGGCCTATGTCCAGTAATGGACGTCTTTTGGCTGAAATGATGATGATGATGATTAGACACATCTGAGGTCATTGACGCGAGATGAGACACTGACTTTACAACCTTTTCGTATTTCTTACACGACTTGTAACCCGGGTTGGAAGTGATAATGATAATAACAATAATCATTATCAATGTCACTTCATGTGTATCCGAACGCGATTTGCCACTTCAGCGCGTTAAAAAGGAACACGGTGGTACGATTCGCCATACAAATATATTCACCTTTCTTATTCCTGAATAATGCCTCTAGAGCAATTTATTTATTTTATATTCAATTAACAAAATCCACAGTTCTTTTAAATTTTATTTAAAAAAATATAAACAAATATAATTTGGTAATAAAGAGGTATCGAAGAAGAAGGAATGCTGCACCGTCCCCGTATATAAAATAAATATAATATAATAATAAATAAATTGGGACAAGGTCAAGGTAATGAAGATGCTTAATTAAGACAAAACGAAACATTTTATCCACCTTACTTATGTTGTTGTCGCACATAATTATAATGTCATTTTGTGTAAACCATTCTTTTTTTTTGCTTGCTCGTATTGTCCCTCTCCTGAGCAAAAGCTTTCCTCCATTCTTTCCATTTCTTACGATGGTGTGCTTCTTCTCGCCAGTTGGTTACAAAGCCATACATGGCGTCCCACCATCTTCTCGGTCTACCGCGACCCCGTCTAGCTGTAAACCTTTTTTTTTATCAAGTTGGTTTGACATAAATATTCGCTGTTTTCCAGTGTCAATTTTATCAGAACAGCACTGCATCTTTTCCATCCTACATCCATTTCCTATTCGATGATATTAAATCAGAAGGCGCCAAAACTTACAAGTTGCCACCTCAGTGCCTACAACTGCAATAGCAGACTTTATTCAAAAGACTTCGCGATATATATCACGAATTGGCAGCCAGCCAGAATATCTTTGTCACCAAAGCTTGTAACTAAATATGTAAGTGAAACCCAGTTTGTGAGCCAAATTGAGACAACGTTTTGTAGTTGGTTGGTATTGAAAGTTGTTTATAATGTGATTTGTAGGTTTTGTTTGGAGCAGCGGTGGCCCAGTGGTGGCGGCTCCAACTTACGAACAGTAAGTCGTGGGTTCGAACCCAGGCATTAGTTTGTGTAATTTATTTCACTGCTCTCAAAACGATGAAGGAAAACATAGTGAGGAAACCGGCATGTCTTAGAACCATAAAATTCGAAGACACGTGACATCTACTAACCCACCCTTGGCCCGTGTAGCTGATTATAGTACATCCCTCTCCCAGAGATGATGTAGGTTTTGTTCGTTTTCAATAAACAAAAAACCACGTGCCTATTTGTTCATATATGTCATGTTATTTGTGTTTTGTTTGTGTATTTGTTGTTTTTTGTGTAGCTAGTGCTGTACTCATAATTTTCATGCCGTTGTCCCATGCTGCTTGGGGTCGGTGCAACACAATTTCTTCTTCCATTTTACTCTGTCTGACATCACAGCATTTACTTTTTCTCTTTCATAACTAGCTGCACCAAAATATAATTTATAACTAGAGGCCCTAGCACCAGCGCGTGGTATAAAAAAAAGTAAAAAACTAAAACCCGACTGCGACAAAAATTACGACGCTGAAAAAGTATGAAACAAGATTTTCAGGATAGAACAAAAAGAAAAGCCGTAGTCACACGGTATTCAAGTGTTTAGGTTGGTACCTATAATGTGTGACTACGGCTTTTCTTTTTGTTCTATCCTGAAAATCTTGTTTCATACTTTTTCAGCGTCGTTTTTTTTGTCGTAGTCGGGTTTTAGTTTTTTACTTTTTTTTATTTAAACAATTTTGGTGTTAATTTTTTTTTTACTCTTGACTTTTTGTCCGCTAGAGGGCGTGATTTAAATTTGAACAATATTTTGGAAATGTACAAGTGAGGCCCTTTCAAATGATACCAAACACGGCGTATTTATCTCCATTTTTATTTTTTAAGCCTTACTTTTTGTCCGCTAGAGGGCGCTTTTTGTGACACGTCACGTAACCTATGTTCAGCGGAAAATTAAGACGGTTCTAACGACACCTCATATGTCGAGTTCCGTTAAGTAGATTAGAAGCTATGAGGGAACAGATGAAGATACACACATACATACATACAAACATACACACATACAAACAAACATACATACATAGCCAGTCAAAATCATAACCCTCCTTTGGCTTTGCCGTAGTCGGGTAAAAACGTAACGTAAACACGCCACTGACTACCTGTAACGACAGTCATAGATCTACAAATGATAGCCGATACCAACAGTTTATCGTGCTTTCCGAGGCATGGAGAAAGCTTGGTATGTGATGGGTGGTCCTTTCACAGACCAACCAAGGCAAATGCGGCTTGAAGATTGATCAGAGTGGCTGTGGTTTCCCTACCATCCATTCACACTCAAAAAGTTTCTCACGACATTTCCCTCGCTCTTCTTATGGCCAAAAAATGTTCTCACTATGACCTCACTCCAATTAGGGTGGGTCCGATTTGTGAAATTGACTGAATACTTGAGCGCACAGTCATTACGCTTAAATCAGTTTCACGCTGATTCCGCTCGTTTGCAAGTAGAAAAAACTTCACTTAAATAAGCGAAAACGATGGAATGAGAAAACGTCCGTCTACCTGGCGTTTGATGAAACTTTGTCTAGATTTCATGATTGCTTGTCCTTTGAGAAATGGACAGGAATCTAGAGCGAATTTTTAAGGTAATATGATTTTCTTTTTTGTTCTTGACATAGTTTACAAGTACAAGTACCTAGGTCCTTGCGTACCTCACCTCCATCGTTGGTCTCATAGATAGATATCTATATAAATAAAAAACTTTTTAACAAAAAATAAAACCGACTTCACTTTTTTGTGTTTTTTTTTTGAAGTCGGTTTTATTTTTTGTTAATAGTTTTTATTTTTAAGTTTTTAGTGGTTCACATGTAAGTTCACATGTTCATGGGTCATGTGGACAATGTAGTTTTTTTTAAGTTTTGTTGATTTTTAAAAAACTGCTTGTCTGATTTTGATAAAAAAAAAAATATGGGACCATTTGGGAAGTATACCCTTTCCAACAAAAAAATAATTTTTCAAATCGGTTATCAAGCGACGGAGTTATGCCCGAAAAAACATAAAAAAAGCAAACATCCGAATTGAGAACCTCCTTCTTTTTTTAGAAGTCGGTTAAAAGAGAAGTCCTGACTGACTGACTCATCAACGCCCAGCCCAAACCCTTGGATCTAGATTTTGCACAGAGGTTCCCTTTATAATGTAGACAAGGAATAAGGAAGGATTTTTCGAAATTCAACGCCTAAGGGAGTTAAATAGAGTATGAAAGTTTGTCTGGAAAATCGTCATTTTCACGCGGGCGAAGCCGCTGGCAAAAGCTAGTAATATATAAGGTTGGTCTAGTGGTTGCAAGTAAGTGTGACTGCTGTGCATCCTGGGTTCGATTTCCAAGTCGGGCAAAGTATTATTTCATCAGGAATTTCCAGTACCACGGAGTCTTGATTTGTGCCCGGTTGATGGAGTGCCGCCTATTACATGAGATTTCATGTGGGTGTACTATTAGACACACCTCTGCCTAACCCTTCTGGGATTACAGGCGTGATGTTATATTCTTGACATAGTTTACAAGTAGATACTTATGTAGTAAAAGTTTACTGTGTAGCTTTTAGGTGTGTCAGCTTAACCGTCTTAAATATAAAGTTTATGAGGATTTTACGTGCGATATAACAATTTTATTATGGTGTTGTGATAAGTGCCAAGGACACTGCTTTAAACAAAGTAATGATTTAGAGGATGACTTAGTTTAAAAGAAGTAGTAATTGGAAGAAATTCTCAATGATTTAACGCCTGTTTTTTCAGCTACGAGACGAAGTAAATGCCTAGATGTTGACGAACTGAAACGCGAGCTGAAAAACCAATAGATCCTGATTATTTATACATTTATTTTAGCGAAATCGTGCATAATAATATAAGGCCAATAACGTTGTTTTCCATGATTATTCATGTGCCAATCCTTGGAGGACCTTACTAAACCAACTATATGGGCATTCTAACGTAAAACACTCGAGTGGCATAGGTACCGAAGACCAAAGTTGGGAAATCATCAAATGACTCCTCCCGCTCTAGGCGGAGCGGTAGGGAGTGTCAGACTTTTACTAACTAAAAACCACGCATGTTCCTTTTTAGCCCTTTGTGTGTAGCTCTTTCGAACAACCCGCAGGCCCGACAGGCGTCGGTCCTTGCGGGCCCCTGCAATGTTGCTGACATCTCTTTGAGACGCGCGTGGAACACGATCGCGCCACCGACACGGACTGTCATAGTCAAAGGACTGACGGACGGTGAGCTAGCTCATTACTCACCGTCCACGGGTAAGATGCCTAGCTTTTTCCAAAATAAATATTTGTACTTAGGTATGACTCATTTCCAGGATTGCACTTAATTACCGCAGTCACTGTGTATTCTGGATAAGTATTTCATCATTTTTATTTATCTTGAATTTTATAACATACGTCACATCTATACAGGACGTGCACAACGTGATATTGCACTGCACTCGTTCCCTAGAAACAAAATTTAAAACGTGCCTTCAAACCAGAAAATAGTGCAATGCACGGCGATAGAAGGATAACCATTTTTCCAGGTGAACAAGTTTTAAACAGAGTTAATAAAGCCTGCAGTCTGCCGGAGCTGTGGGTTGTTCGAAAGAGATACCGCGGCCCCGGACACAAAGGACTACGAAAGAACATGGGTGGTTTTCAATCAGTTGAAATCTGACACTCCCTTCCGCTCCACCCGGTCATTTGATGATTCACTACTTTCCTAAAAAACAGAAAATGTTAATCCGCAGCTATGCTGTTTACTGTGCTAAGTTGTGTACCTCTAAATACATCAACAGACTCGTTGACCAAGTGGTCGCAAGCGTATTCGATTCCCACGTCAATAATATTGTTATCAAGCTCTGCAGAATTGATCCATAAAACATGTGAAACAAAACTGGTAAAATGTACGTGCATCTCTGCCTAATCTTTTGGGAATTACAGGCGTAATGTTCCAGGTTTATGTAATTCTATTTAAAGCTATTTATCATGTCTTTGATTTTATCATGCAGTTTCAAGCTATAATAGCTTAATGCCTAGGCTAGTGGATTATCCTGTCAGCATCGACGATAGTAGGCTGACGGCTGTGACGACCGTAGGCGTGGATATTTTTGTTCCTTTATTGTGTCCCAGCTTTTGTTAGTGTTTTGAAGAAACGTAGGGAACCCGTTTGTAACATATTGAGCTAGCTAGATGCTACTTGCGTTCTACTTCTTCGTATCGATAATCACCATGGTTATTAAAATAAATTTGTTTCTACCAGTATTCAGTCACATTGACGGTGATGGTACTGGCTACGGGCAGATTTTTTGAAGTGCAGGTAGAGTTGCACCAAAAGCAAGAGGTAGAAACTAAACCAAATCGTTTTACGCGATTTTGTCTGTCAAATTTGTCTCTCGTAGAGAAGACTGTTGAATTTGATGATCTGTACGACCCCCTTAAATATATAACTAGTCCTTTCTAGTACAAGCTGTTATATACTTTAGCTAGCTAGTGCAAGATGCTGAACCACAATTTTAATTTGAAATACTTAACAACTTACATTAAGAATTCTCAGTCAACTTAGAGATCTGCAAATCGCACAGCTCGCTAACGATCTCACACAACGTTAGCGCTGCCCTAATGTGGCATCTAGCCCTAATGTTGCATGTTGCCGGGATGTGTCAGCTCACAACGAAATATGAACCGTGATTGTGTTGATAATATTGTGATCTGGTGTGAATTAGTGTGTTAGTAGGCTGGGACTGTTTGTATTGGTAATGTGAGTTATATAGAATAGAATAGAATATGTATTTATTCGCTAATGGACAGCAGCAACACAAAAGAGCAGCATATGGTGATAGGTAACTGGTCATTTTATGTGCCCTGCACCAATGTTATCAGGTTTAGAAACAGTAATAATTTTATTCAAGATTTTCACTAATCCGGCACTAAACTGCAACCAAGGCGTGGGGAGTGACTGCCTTGTTGGTCTATTGGCCGCAATCGTGACCGGGAATCCGATCCCAGGACCTCATCATTCCCGGTTATTAAAATTTTACATCAGGAATTTCTCAGTAACAGCGACAGAGTTAGATTTCGTGCCCGGTTGATTGCAATAGAGTCGCCGCCTATTACATGATCCCGCCTATTGCAACGGCGCGGCAAAAAATGTGCGACAACCATCGAGATAATTATATACTAACGTACTAGAGAAGACACCGTAAATTCCTACTTTGTCTCGTTCAACTGCGGCGCGATCGCACCGTCGCCGTAGAAAACGCGTAAGTACCGTGATTTACATGGATTATTAAATTATATTATATTATTTATTTATTATTATTTATATTTACATCATCATTTACATGTTTAGACGAATTGTTATTATTTTAGCGCTGCAGCGAACTAAAGATTCAAATTACGAAATAGGACAATTCAGTTATTTGACGTAGCTGCTCTTCGCTAGTACGTTAGTACTTATATCTCGATGGCGACAACACACAAAATGTCGAACCAAACCAAAATATTAACCAGTGAATCAAAACAAGAATCACACAGGTCAACTTCAGCAGAAATCCGACAAGACAAGACGCAATCCTAACACCCGGTTCAATTACAAAACAGCCTAAGTAACACCAATCTCCAAATATTCTACCCTCTCAGCAGAAAAGGCGCAATATTTTGCCATATTATGACGTTTTATATACGACAAAAGGCGTTCGCAAGTCATAATACTGCCTAATCCCCATCACTTGCACGGCGGGGGTAAGCCAGGGGTAAATCAGGTCGAGGGTGTCGCCACGCACTAGGTAAGCACAAAAGTTCGGCTTTGCAAGGAGCGTAGATCAGACCCGCTGGGTTTGTTGGGCTGGGCTGCCATAGGATAGATTTAGACGTTTAACACTAAATAAAACAAACACAAACAAACAAACACAAACAAACAAACTATTATATTAAACATCAAACACGTTTTAATTACACACTGGTCAATTCAACACCGATGGTGGTGGAGGTGGTGATGATTTTTTTTGTTGTTTTTAAGCATACAGTCGAAGAAAGAGATTGTGATGAAAGAAAGAAAAGAGTATATATATAGAGTATTAGTATTTCTTTAATTTGATTTTTTTAATGAGTCTATGTCATCATCATCATCATCATCATCAGCCTATAATGTTCCCACTGCAGGGACTCAGGCCTCCTCTCTATGAGTCTATGTAACCTGACCTAATAAAACAACATTATATATTTGCACGTCGCGTATGTGTGGCAAACATGTCTAACATAATTTATAATAATATCTTGCATGCATGACATCACTGTTCTGTAAGTATACATACACATGTTTGAGCAAATAAATATTACTTAAAGATATTTATATTTTATAAAAAAAAATAAAAAAAGGAAACTCCTTTTTTTTATTTGTTCAGGGCAAACCTTCTGTAACTACCTATTTTGTGGTATCGCGACGGAAAAATGTGTTACCTTGTGACTCAGATTATGTGTGGGTCAAGATAGGGCATTGCTGAGTTTAGTAGGGTACGACTTTTTAATGAATAAGGGAACGCGCACTGATGGATTTGATTCTTTATTAATTTAGGGAATGTCACAGTCTAATACTTGAAATTAATGTTCTACCGAGTTCACGAACGGTCGACCAATTTTCTAACTTATTTCTTAAAGCCTAGGGGTGAAAGTACCTATTTGATGATTTCCTATCCCAAAAATAACAATAAGGGTGAAAAGTGGTTAACTGTCAGTGATCGCGATAATACTCGTACTATTCACAGAAATTACGTTGACTAGCTAATAATTTTACAACGGCATGAGTCCGTAATTCCCTAACATATTACGCCACCATAGTTGCTGTTTCTGTCCTAATCATCTCAAGCGCAGAATAATAACAGTTAAGATGACAATAGCGGTCATTAACCTACCTGCATTCATTAAAGTTCTTAACTTTGTAATTCAAGAATAAGCCTGTTCAATGTTCATGTCTTGAATCGTCATCTATCGTGATCTTCAACATTTTGTCTAATGAAAAACGGTACATGGTTCATTTGTTTTGGTTCGTACGAAGAGATATTAGGGAAAGGGCAATGACCACTATTGACATCTTAACTGGCAGTTACAGTAAGTGGGTGAAGAATATTATTGAGGAAAAAACGTCGAGTATTTGGGGAATAGGACCAAGAGTTAGGGGTAGTGGCTAAATAATAACAGAAACTTGGGTCGATTTTCAAGATACACCGGTTTTCTGATTATGTTGTTGTGTAGAGTTACGAAAACACCTGTACGATACGAAAAAAACATGGTCAATCTGAAAGCCACGATAGGTCAGTTAAGCTATTTCACTCAGGGTTTACACCCTGGGTGAAAGCCACGATAGGTCAGTTAAGCTATTTCACCCAGGGTCTGACAACCAAACCCAACTGACCTATCGTGGCTTTCAGATTGACCATGTTTTTTTTTTGGGCTGAGGGAAATCATCAAATGAATCCTAGCTCTGGGCAGAGCGGAAGGGAGTGTCAGACTTCTAGTAACTAAATACCACCCATGTTCCTTCTTAGCCCTTTGTTTTGAGGCCACGGTATCTCTTTCAAACAACCAGCAGACCCGACGGGATACGCAGCCCCGATGGGAAATTGACCATGCTTCTGTTGTCTTGTAAAGGGTGGCTTAATGGTCTACTCCGGTATAAATTACCGGTGCTATCACAAATCATCTTGACATCTTAAACGTAGAAAGCAGGGCACGCATTGTCATATAAACTGGTTGGACATTTAATGGCCCATACGTACTCCACTACCCTCTTGGGTTACCCTCCCTTATCGTACTCTTGATCATATTTTACGATCGTCGAAAGTATGTTTTCAGTTTTCTGCTTAGGAGCACATGATTTAGTATTACAGATGGCCTATTAAATAAAGAGGAGGAGGAGGGGAGGTAGGAGTATATAAGGATCGTAGCAAGTGGCGTTCTGTGGTTTCTGCCTACCCCCATGGGAAAAGAGCGTGAGTTTATGTATGTATGTATCCTACTAATATAATAAATGTGAAAGTTGGTGAGTGTGTGAGTGTGTATGTATGTAACTTCTTCACGCAAAAACTACTGAACGGATTTGGATAAAATTTGGTACGTACACACATAGTTTATAACCTGGATTAACACATAGAATAGTTTGTATCCCGATTTTATCAACCCGTGGGACAATTTTCGAGTTGTAGCGGGTGAAGCCGCTGGCAACAGCTAGTTATTTAATAAAGGAACAGCTACCATTATACTGTGAAGGGAAGACAGAGGCTACTGCATAAGTCCGTTTGAGACCATGTATCTGAAACGGTGTAGAAAGTGATGTTTTTGCATCAACAAAATTGCAGGGGCCCGCAAGGGCGGTTGCCTGTTGTTTCCTGTTGTGCGAAAGAGATACCGCGGTCTCGGACACAAAGGGCTAAGAAGGAACATGGGTAGTTTGTAGACAGTAGAAGTCTGACACTCGCTACCGCTCCGCCTAGACCGGGAGGAGTCATTTGATGATTTTCCAACCTCCAAAAGTAAAAGTGATGGTTTTGCGTTACCAACTCGATAAAGGATCGAATACGGACACGTGTCGTGCGTACCCGCAATTTGACTGTATCGATTTCACCGAATATTGGTTCAGCGTACCGTCTCGTCAGACTGTCAAGTCACAGGTCTTAAGTTTGAACCTGAGACACGCACCTCGGATTTTTCAGAATTATGTGCGTATTGTTTAATTTTTACTTATTTTGGTAAAGGAAAACCAGCATGCCGAAAAGATATTTCTCGATAGCATGTAAAGCCATGTTTGCCCATTGTAGGCATAAAAACTCTCACACCGGGTTAAGCACTAACAACACGATAAGAAAATGGCCAAGTGCAAGTCGGACTCGCACATGAAGGGTTCCGTACCAAAGGAAAAATTACGTTTGTTGTATGGCAGCCCCCCTTAAATATTGTATTATTTAATTTTGTTTTAAGTATTGTTATTATAGCGGCAACAGAAATACATATTAGGTGAAAATTATAACTGTCTAGCTATCGCGGTTCTTGAGATACAGCCTGTTGAGAGACAAACGGACGGGCAGACAGTGAAGTCTTAGTAATAGGGTTCCGTTTTACCTTTTGGGTACGGAATCCTAAAAAACGGAGTAATCAATTTACGTAGTTTAAATTTAATCAACGTAAACGGGTTTCCTAGTTCTTATATATGGAACAACTGTCAGAGAGTTATAAAATATAGCCTAGTTAACAATTCCAAGGTGATAATCTACCGCCAGCCTAAGACTGACTAAACAAAATCGAGAATTAAAAGTTGGAAGTAGCCTGTTTTAATACTTGAGAGGCGTCGCTAAGGTTTCCTATCCAATTACGTTAATACTTAAGCGGTTTAAGATGAGAGTAAAAGATCTTTTACATTTAATAAGATGTTGAGGGTATACTTGAGCTTTTGGCCTTAATGTGGAAATGCTGATGATTCTTAATGTGGTAAGATTGTGGATTCTGTAGGTGACTAAATTTTTAAAACGTTTTTTTTTTTTGGAGGTTGGAACTCATCAAATGACTCCTCCCGCTCTTGGGCAGAGCGGAAGGGAGTGTCAGACTTCTACTGACTAAAAACCAACCATGTTCCTTCTTAGCCCTTTGTGTTGAAGCCGCGGTATCTCTATCGAACAACCTGCTACCAGTTTATTACAACCTCATTGTTTTATTGTCTGCTAATCTTTCGTTTGAGACTGTGAAATTCATCCATCATGAATGTCTCATAGGTCTACTCGTCGTAATCGATACTGCTGAACATTGAGGACCTGAGTTCGATTCCCGGTTTGGACAAATTCTTATTAGGTTTTTAAATCAGAAATTTCTCTGTAGCAGCCACGGAGACTGGATTTGTGCACGATTGATAGCAATAGACTCTTCCCATTTACATGGGATTTAACAATAACTGACGGAATGTGGGTTCACAAGTCTGCCTAACCCATCCGTAATTACAGGCGTGATGTTACGATATGTATTGGTTTGATTTTAATATCGGGGAGAATAATGGTAACTTTTTTACTTATCTGTATCTATAGTCAAGTTAAAGTAATTACTTATGCAAACATTTTTTTGCAATGGGCAAGAATTTAAATGAAGTTAGAACCGTTAATTAAAGCAAACCTAAGAATTCTAACCTTTGATAGTTCCAACATCAAGCAATTACTAAACTACAGCGAAAAAATAGTATCTTAAATAATGACATTTACTCAAGTAATAACTATGACTTCTTTATAGATACGGGTGTTCAATCCAAAAACTAGAAAAAACAGTCAAAGCTTTACAACGAATTCCTTTCCACGAAACACGAATAAAAAGTATTTTTTACACTGGCATTGCTCAAATAGTGAATGCAGTTTGCCTCCAACAAACGCACCGCCTTGCCGCCCGACTGTTACTGTAGAACCCTTGACGCGTGAAAACGATGCCTAAAGCGCTTTACAGCGCTGCGTGCTGAAATGTACAAGTTAAGGGTATCTATTTTTTTGTACGAAGTTCCGAGATTTTTCTTTGAGTTCTAAAAGGACAGATTTGATAGGGTAAAGGGAGAATTTCGAAAACCAGACCTAATAAAATCGGCTTCAGGTTAAACACCGATAAAAACATAATTCTATTTTGAAGTCATGAAACCTCTAGCACTTAACCCACATGATGAATTTTTGCCCACGCTTTCTTATGGCGATAAAAACATAACATTACGCATGTAATCCCTGAAGGGTTAGGCAGAGATATACCCATTACTAAGAAAGAAAAAGTATTTATTGGTTTCACACAGGACAAAACAAATTGACAAAAGATTCCACATTGCGCCAGTGAGGTTTTTAAGTACCATGCAAAACCTATTCCCATCAACAATACAAATCCGAACTCTGTGGTTGCTATTGAGAAATTCCTAATGGAAAAATCCAATAACGCTGTGCTTGAGCTTTTTTTTTTTTTGGTGGGTGGAAAATCATCAAATAACCCCCCCACTCTTGGGCAGAGCGGAAGGGAGTGTCAGACTTCTACTGACTAAAAACCAACCCATGTTCCTTCTTCGCCCTTGGGCCGAGACAGAGAGAGGTATCTCTTTCGAACAACCCGCAGTATAACACTGTGCTTGACCTGGAAATTATACCCAGGACCTCAGGCAAGGTAATTGCCCTTGTGACCACTAACACTAAAGAGGCAGTCAGTGGAAACAAACGGTAATTAACGATATTTCAGGCTGGTCATTAACCACAGACAACCAATACTTTAACCAATGTTGTTGACATGTAATCCTTTTACAACCAATATATCGATCGTCATAATACCGTTTGCCAACCCAAGCTACGCTTTGTCCCGAATCAAACGTTTTGTCTATAATCTCGATCTCGCATTTCACTGCCGAGATTTGCTCTCCCATTAATTCTCTATAAAAGAAAACCAATTAACTAACGATGCTTTTGGAGTTCGAGGAAAACATTCTAATTAATCTAAAATGTCTGCCGATCGATTCGTGGCGTCTCCAAGTTCTGTGTATGTACCTACACTAACGGAAAGTAAACATTTAACCATTTAAATAAAACTTTCGACAACAACAGGCATCTGTTGTTGCTGAAAGACAAGGTTGAAGTGAATCATGAAACAGTGATCATTTTTAACCTACTTCAAAAAAGAAGGTGGTTCTCAACTCCTCTGTATGATTTTTTTTTTGTATGTATCCTCTTAACTCCATCATTTATGAACCGATTTGAAATTATTTTTGTAAATGAAAGTATTTGCTGTCCAATTGGTCCCATGGAAATTTCAGCAAAATTGGTTCAGTACTTTAGTTTTTTTCCCTCTTGTCCTTTGTTAACATTATGCCCTTCTTCATCTTAGCGTGTCGATGGCTATGCGAACTCCACTCGCTGATGCAGTATGACTGCATCAGCGAGTGAAGTTCGCATAGCATAGGTCGTCAAGTGTACAGGTGTCAGGGCACGCAGCGCAAGATGGAAGGTAGGACATTATAATTATGTCAGAGCCGTCAATGAGCCCCCATCTGAAGAGATTGTCTTTGCTACGGCCGACCTGGGTTCGGAGTCTATTTAGAGATTTCCAAGTTGGCCACGGCAAAGCATGTCCAGGTGGAAGGCTTTCGGAGACGGCTCGATGAAGCCGTCAAAGGGCTTAAGCAGCTCCTGCCTGAGCTCACGTCTTGCAGAGGAGGCATTTCTATTAGATGGACTAGCTGGATCAACGATAAGCCCTTATTAACTTCTAGTAACAATGTGTAATAGACTTTGTGTAAACCTGCAACTAAAAACGATAAAATAAAACTTATTTGCAAAAAAGTTTTTTTGTCAGTTATACATGTTATACGTCATATTATTATTATGTCTTTAATACAATCTCCTGACAAGAATTTTAAAGCGTTTGCATATATAGTTTGGTCATGTGCAGAAGATGAGTGTACGGCGACTAGAAAAAGGTATTTATAATATAAGGCAGTTGTGAGTGGCAACGGCAGGAAGGGACGCCTTAGAAGGACGTGCACTGACCTAATTGGTGATGTTCGATAGAAAGGTTAGGTGCATAGTAATTACAACTACGATATTTTCGTCATTCTTCTGCATCACATGTCCATACATCGACAGTGGATTACCATTTACGATCTTCTTAGCACACATCTGGAAAAAATGATTTGGTACTGTAACTAGCTAACTAAACTAGTTTGGTTTCCATTCTTCGACTATAGGCACCTACAAAAATGAAGTAGCAACGTCATGTCTAATGAAAAGACTTTCTTTCTCATAATATAGGGACAATGTGATATCTATGGTTTTGCAAGGATAAAGGATTTTTGTGTCTACTTCGCTTATTGTTCCGAATAATATAAAATGCGTGCTTTTATATTCTGTTGTTTCGGCAGAGAATGGAACACCCTTTTATGATTCGGTAAGAGGAAAAAGATGTTTGGTACACACGGCTACACATCAAGCTATACAAAACCAGTTAATCTTGGCCTCACTTTACTAGATCTTTTCGCACAATGAACGATCAGATTATACTGGTTTTGTAGAGCTTGATGTGTAGCCGTGTGTACATAGCTGTTACAAGGGAAGATACATTATGAGAAAAAAATAATAAGTAATTATAAGTCGATAGTATAATTTTAACGCCCGTTTACACTAATTCGTGCATAAAAGATGCATATTCGCAGATTCCATTTTCGAAACATTATCCAGAACGTTGACCATCTAACTTTTATTTAGTCACTGGCTTATTCTCGCGGCTTGACTTCACCCGCGTTGATTTCGATAACTGCCACACGTGATCCTACTAAAGTATCCTGCGTGTGTGTGTGTGTGTGTATCTAAAAGTATCCTATGTGTTCATCTAGGTTATAAACTATAATTATCTGTGTGATAAATTTCATCCAAATCCGTTCAGCTGTTCTGATGTGTTTGTGTAACTATTAAATTAGGTTATAAACTATAATTATCTGTGTGATAAATTTCATCCAAATCCGTTCAGCTGTTCTGATGTGTTTGTGTAACTATTAAATTTATAACAGTAAGTGAAAACGGGTATAAAACTCTAATGGCGTTCTTAACGTAGCGTACTGCTGCTGTTTCAGAAACTTTTTAGTGAATAATTATAGCAACAAAACTACAAAAATCCATTTTTTCTATTAGAATTGGTAAGGCAATTTATCACTTAAATAATCACTCACCTATGGTTATAAGCAAGCCCATTTTAGCATTCGACGTGTTTGAGTTGATATCATAATATCATAAATGGCTCAAATGCAATACTATTAAGAGGAGCGGCGGATAGACCCCTCGTGAATGCAAACAGCACCTATATTTGCTTCGGAAGAACATTATAATCTAGCAGAGTATAACGATGTTTGCACATCGATTAATGTGTAATGGCTTCTTAAACAGTCGATCATATTAGGAACGGTGTAAATGTTAATGTGTGTTTTAGACACGCCATCTTTAAATTAAAATTTCTTCTTTTTAACCGACTTCCAAAAAAAGGAGGAGGTTATCAATTCGACTGTTTTTTTTTTTTTTTTTTTTTTTTTATGTTTGTTCGCTCATAACTTGCGACTGGGTGAACTGATTTTCATGATTCTTTTTTCATTTGAAAGCTGGTGCTGCCGTGTGGTCCCATTGTCACCATTTCAATATCTGATGATGGGATCTTGTAGAAATCGGGGGAACTCTTCAATAAATAACAGCAGATTAACCGCGATTGTTGCTATAGCATATCTAAGCATTGTTTACGCCATCACACAACATAATATCACGCCTGTACTCACTACAAAGGTTATAAAAACTATTTTGTGAAGATCTGATGAAAAACTTCGGAGATAGGCAACGGAACTCCTCAATACATGATAGCAAATGGACTGGGATTGCTGAAATCTCATATTGTCTGTCTATTGTTTACACCAGTTCCTAACATAACATCACGCCGGTACGTTGTGAAGGGGTAAGCACATGTGAAACACTAAAAAGTGAAAAATAAAAACTTTTTTACAAAAAATAAAACCGACTTCGACAAAAAAAACACTCAAAAGTGAAAAATAAACTTGAGAAGAAAAATCAGTTTCTGAAGTCGGTGACAAAAAAATGAAATCAAAGAAACAAAAGTCACCGACTTCAGAAACTGATTTTTCTTCTCAAGTTTATTTTTCACTTTTGAGTGTTTTTTTTGTCGAAGTCGGTTTTATTTTTTTTCTGTATTTAGTGTGTACATAAATTGTTAAATAAAAAATAAAAAAATATATAAGCTAGTGTTTTTTTTTTAATTTTTAGTGTTAGGATCCTATTGTATTTGTATGGATTAATCGTTGCATTTAATCTAGAATTATATACTAAATCCGTGTAGGAGTTTATGTCTAAAGAAAAAAGAGCTTGTGGCCTAATAATAACAGCGGTTCGGGTTGTTCTTGAGGTTAGCCGCGCTAGTCTAGGTTGCACAGTAGATGGATGACAACACTTACATATCGAGTTTCCTTTGTGCTTCGGAATGCACGTTAAGCTGTTGGTCCCGGCTGTCATTAATTCATTAAATTTCTGGTGTCTGTGATACAATGATATTCATTAGTACAGGCACCAACGAATCTCTATTATCTGTAATGTTCATTTTTATTTGGAAAATTGTTTTTGTGAAACTAAAATGTCTTTTTACTGAAATAAATTATTATTATATTAATGTAAATCTTTGACAGTAGTTGTAGGTAGTCAGTGGCCTTTAAGGCGAGGTTACCCTACTTTGTTTTTATGTACGCACGACCTCACCCCCCGCCCTGCCGCGCGAGCGATATAATGCCTAAATTTTGACTGTTTTTTCTATCTTGGAGAAAAATGATAAAGAAATTATACATTATGTGACCCGAGATAATACACATTTTTTACGACGATTATTATGATATAAGTTTTATTTTTCAAAGCCTAATATAACTCAAGTAAAACGATTATTTAGCCATCATTTGGACATGTCTTTGCGATTTAATTGGATGCAGTGAAGTGTAAGTAATCGTGTATCGCATGCCCGACATATCATGATCGAAGAGTCAACTATGTAATACATTTTTTTCAAAATTTAAATCCGTTCCATGTACGAGTAAAACGCTATTGTTGACGACGTTTATCGGGGTAACCCCGCCTTAAGTCTGACAACCAGTCCTACCAAGGGGTTTCGTGTAACCCTGCACTAACTAGGTTGTGGATGTCGATAGTTAGTCGGTCCTTGTAAAATACTAGTATGCAGCTGCATCCGATGAGACACGCCGACCCTGACTTAGTCGGAAAAAGGCTACGCAAATGATGTCTCTGTACTATAGACGGATCAAAGACTTTCTAGATAAATTACGAGCGAAAATAAACTTTTACTAATACACGAGCTTCTTTCATAAGAACAACTAAGTAATAAATTAGATGATATGAACAAGAAAGATTATAATTGAAAAACTAAATACTATTCATCAATCTTTTATGTGCATAATTATGTGTCTAACTTTTACTTGAAACTAGGATTAGCTGAAAACTTCAAAAATAACTTATCTTACTTAAAAGCTACCATTATTCAACAATTTAGCTCCATAAATCAATTAATGAAATAATTAAGGAGGACTAAATTGTTTTTCTTTCGGAGGATTTCTTTTTTAATGAAAGGACTAACACGGAACGATTTAAGCGTTCGCTCATTACTGTTTTTAGCAGATAAGGAAGATATCCACAATAATAAAAGGTACCGAAAATCAACGCCTCATTAAGACCTGGAATAAAAGTTTCCAGTAAGAATCCAGAGAGCTCTACGGGCTGATTCCACCATCTCCCTTCTTCCAGCGAGAGACTAGACGTACTGCAGGTTTTCACCCCTACCTTGTCGATATTCCACACACTCGTACGAAGCGCTTTGCTAAATCTTTCATTATTCGCACAGCCAAGGAGTGGAACTCCCTGCCTGCGTCGGTTTTCCCGAGTTCATATAACCCCAATCTATTTAAGTCGCGAGTAAATAGGCTTCTTCTGGGTAAGCTCGTTCCATCGTCGACCTTATCTCTGCCCTTAGGGCAAGATTAAGGTCAAGAGTAAGCCATTATCAAATAAAAAAAACACTAAAATTAGGCTTTAAAAATTCTATGAACACAACCAAGTTATTCTGTGTGAATTTAGAAAGTTTGCGTAAAATCATTAAATAATTGTAACTATCTTTAAAGAATTTAATGAAAATAATGTATTATGTACAGTGTTAATTAATTATTCCATATTGCAGGGCAGAAGTAATGCTGTGACTGAGTGGCGGCCAAGGAATGGAAAGAGAAGTATTGGTTATCCGGAAGTAAGATGAGTAGTTGTTACCATCGCGAGTATAACTTGGATGAGGCTGGCACAAGAACGTAAAACTAGGTACCAGAAAAGATAAACCTACAACCATAGCTCTATAATTATAGTCCGTGAAGTCTTTAAAAGATGATTATGTGATGCAACTCCGGACACTGACTATTACTTTTTAATGTGAGGTTGGTAAATCATCCAATAACCCCTCCCGCTCTTGGGCAGAGCGAAAGGGAGTGTCAGACTTCTATTGACTAAAAAACACCCATGTTCCTTCATAGCCCTTTGTGTGTGTGTATTTCGAACAACCCGCAGCCACGACGGGACACTGACTTATACTTCAGTCTTCATTCTGGCCAGATTCCTTTAATCTTAAGGTCTTATACAGTAAGCCTTCTGTGCAATTATTATCTAACAAAGATCGTTACAAATCTTTGGGGACTTCCAAGAGATATTACTTTCCGTTTCCCCATTTCTTTTTTAATTTAAATAGCTTTTCTCATTTGAATCTGTCACTTTGACCGTCTTTTAACGAACTTGGAAAAAGGGATGGTTACGGAATTATCTTTGATCATCTGTTTCTTAATTCGCTTTAATGATTCTGTGAAAAAAATCGTGTAATGTTAGGTTTGAGACATGAATACTAAAATACATTACAAAATTGCGTTGCATGACTTTGTATCCCTGAACGCTTAGGAAGAGGCGTACCTGTAGCTGACGAATATGTCGCCAGGTGTGTTTAAGTTCCATGAAAAATAGGAGTCGTGCCTTTTTTTTTTTTTTTTTTGGGTGGAAAATCATCAAATGACCCTCCCCCGCTCTTGGGCAGAGCGAAGGGGAGTGTCAGACTTCTACTGACTAAAAACCGAACCCATGTTCCTTCTTTGCCCTTGTGCCGAGGCCACGTCATCTAGTACTAAAATCCGCGGCCCCGACGGGTAGGAGTCGTGCCTAGTGCCTAAAACGAGACTATAGGCTGCTTCTTAGACATTTATAATGAAATAACTCAATGTATCCTCATATGTTCTGGGATTGGAGCCCAACACTATATGCATATGGGTGAATATGACACATATTAATTACCCCAACTAATCTTTATTTTTCTTTCTGCCTAGCACTTACAGCCACTAGACCAACAATGCAGTCAATACTGGAATTTACCTCTACTACTATTAAAGTCTGTTTTTGGTTTCACAGATTCCGTGCTGCTCTTCAACCTCTATCTACCTCCATTCAAACAAAGGCTAGATAGCAAGTTAGTAAATTAACTGTGACCCCTACATAACCAGGATCGTGTAACATTAGAACTTGTTGCTAGCTCGACGAGTTTGCCAAGTTTCGTTAACTGAGGTCACGGGTTCAGATCCTGACTCGTTTAATATTTTATGAGATGAGCACGCTATGTCAATGACTTCAACCTTCAGATTTTAAATACTAAATGAAATGTTTTGATTTAGAACTTTTTTTCAGGATGCTACATAATCTCTGTGTAATTTATTTCATTAGCATTCCTCTCAGAACAACGGTGAAGGAAAATATCGTGAGAAATCTAGCATATCCTAAAATCAAAAATCGCCAACATTTGACAACTACCAGCCCGCATAGATAGGAGGCCTGTGGCCCAGCAGTGGGGAGATTCAGCCAGTTTATAATTTTAAAAAGGATTTTAGAATATACCACGACTACACGTTTCTATATAATGTTCCCGTATAATGCCAAAATAATAGAGGACCTAGGGGATTACGTTGGTACAGCTAGTGTCTAAATAAAAGACGGTTTCACTTCATGTCAAATTAACCAAAATCAATTGATGCTCATGAAACTTCGTCACAAGACATAGAGCTACTACGACCTATATATAGTATATAATATATACATATACTATATATATACACATATTAATAAACAGTAGGTACAGCCTGTCCGTACACATGTCTTGCGTTATCAGCCGCACTGATCTTGATATGGGCAAGACAGCTCCCTTCTCATATACACACATATATATGCTAACAATAATATATGTTTGCGACTGTTGGCTTTGAGATTTTTCACTTGAACATTGAAGGATTATGTCAAACAGTTTAATATTTTCTGCAACGATGAACATGAGCTTTCCAAGGATTTTATCGGATTGCGAGGTGACTAGAATTTTGAATTTCTTTTCTTCTTGTTTATCGTGTTTGGTGTCAGAGTTTTCATGCCGACCTTGGGCCTCTGACTTGGCTTAACATTTCGTTAAGGTGGATGATTATTTCATCAAAAGGTCATTCTTGAGAGTTACATGAACTTGGAGGGTTGTAATGATGATTTTGATGATTATAATTCTGTAACTGCATACGTCTTACACCCGCGAATCATATTTTCTTTAACATACAACCTAGCACTGGCCTGCAAATCGCTAAAAACGTAAGAAAATTTGAATTTCGCGGGCTAGCCTGGAACATCAACCTTAAGAAATATCTCTCAGGCATGCTGGTGTCCTCACGATGTTTTCCTCCACCGAAGCAAATGATAATTATACAAAACGCATTTTGAACTTGTTATAATACAAGATTTTCAGGATAGAACAAAAAGAAAAGCCGTAGTCACACGGTATTAAAGTGTTTAGGTTGATACCTATAACGTGTGACTACGGCTTTCTTTTTGTTCTATCCTGAAAATCTTGTTTCATACTTTTTCACCGTCGTTATTTTTTGTCGTAGTCGGGTTTTAGTTTTTACTTTTTTTTATTTAAACAATTTTGGTGTTAATATTTTTTTAACACATGACTTTTTCTCCGCTAGAGTGCGTCACTTTAGATTTGAGCAATATTTTGGAAATGTACAAGTGAAGCTCTTTCAAATGATACCAAACACGGTGTATTTATCTCCATTTTTATTTTTAACACATTACTTTTTGTCCGCTAGAGGGCGCCATATCGAGTTTTGTTTTCACGTCACGTAGCCTATATCAGCGGACAATTAAGACGGTTCTAACGATACCTCATATGTCAAGTTCCGATAAGTAGATTAGGAGCTATGAGGGAACAGATGAAGATACTCACATACATACAAACATACATACATGACATACATAGCTCCTTTGGCTTTGGCGTAGTCGGGGAAAAAGTAAATGCTACCAAAATTAACTTGGCAAATGAATGAGTACCTAAATTACTGCATGTAATAAGTCGATTTTTAATACCCTTTTACCAATTTCATCAGTAACTAACTAGGACAGGCGAATCATAATTGCAATGCTTGTAAAAAGCCGCTAAGTCAATTTCGAAATAAACGTTTTCACTTTGACTATGTAACAAAATCTTAAAATTTAAATTTGACCCAGTTCCCGGTTTCCGATTGAGCTGAAATTCAAACACGTTGAAGAAGGGTGTCATCAACTTACATTATACTTAAGTTCCTTGGGTGTCATACATGGTAAGTTAAGTGACGTCATTTTAAATTCAATATGGCGAACTCACAAAGATGACGGACTAGTAACTTTTAATGCGTTCCTGTGATATTATGGGTATTAAATTAAAGGACTTTATTAGGAAAAATACGAGAAAAACACAGTCACACTAAAGCGTGTTTTTTTTAGTTTTTGAAACTATAATGTTATTCACAGGAACCGGCCAAAAAACTAAAAACTACAGAGTAGCACGTGTTTCAATCCTTACATACCTACTCGTTTAATTATTCAGTTCATTACTTACAAGAACACATAGTACCTTCAATGTAAAGCAAATAAAATGTAAATTGGGGAGAGAATTAAGCTAATATTGCCGAAAGGCACAGTTCTATTAATTATGTAATGTAACAGCTACAAGATGTTACATTTTACAATAATGGCTGGGTTTGTTTTAATAACAAACATTATATTAGATAGACCCGCTTTTGCCGGCGACTGTCACTCGGGTATTATGTCAATGAAATAAAAAAAAACTGGCCAAGTGCGAGTCGGACTCGCACATGAAGGGTTCCGTACCAAAACGGTATGCTATAATAATTTATACAATTTCTTCTACGGGCCAATGAAACTTGACCTCTAGATTGTATAGGCGCTCATACGATTCAGGGACAAAATTATATTGGTTAAATGCTGTTTCCATCTGTTGTTTCCATCCAAGTTCAAAATGATTTTCCTAGAAAGTCCTTATAAAGTTCTACTTTTCAGATTTTTTTCATATTTTCTAAACTTATGGTTCAAAAGTTAGAGGGGGGGGGACGCATTGTTTTTTACTTTTGGAGCGATTATTTCCGAAATTATTGACATTATCAAAAAATGATTTTAGTAAACCCCTATTCATTATTAAATACCTTTCCAACAATATATCACACGTTAGGGTTGAAATTAAAAAAAAAATCACTTCCCACTTTACATATAGGGAGGCTATCCTAATAAAACCATTTTTTTCCAATTTTTATTTTACCACTTTGTCGGCGTAATTGATACACATATTGGTACCAAATTTCAGCTTTCTAGTGCTAACGGTCACAGAGATTAAGCGAGGACGGACGGACGGACAGACAAACATGGCGAAACTATAAGGGTTCCTAGTTGACTACGGAACCCTAAAAATGACAGTAACTTTATTCTAATCATCTGGTTTCATAATTTTGAACAGAGAGAAAAATTCTTAATTCGTAACTGGTTGCGAACAAAAAAATTAAATTCCTTATTCGCAGCTGATTACGAAACGCAGTTACGAAAACGACCAGGGGCTATTAACATCCATAGCCTGACTTTATCCACTGTTAGATAGGCCTCTCTTTGTAATTTGAGTGTATATTTGTTATTTTATGTGTGCAATAAAGAATAAGAATGAATGAATGTATCTTCTAATCTGCACGCTCCTATGCTTATTGGCTCCACGTTCAGCTGTAAATGCAGAAACGGAGTGGCCAGCGGCACGACCTGCATGAAAGCCGAAATTGTACTAATTGCTCCAGTTATGGGGGTTTGCGGGGGCAAAAATCGATCTACGATCTAGGGTTTTATATCTGGGAATATTCGTATTCTCTATATTCACCCGAGCAATAATGTAATAGGTACCTGGGCTGATATTTATGACATTAAGAACAATTCATCATCATTATTCTCCTGGCCTTATCCCAATTTATTTGGGGTCTGGCTTTTCTTCTTTTTTCATCATTATCTATTCACCCATCACCTCAGCAATCCTTTCTGACTATTCCATCGTTCACACAGTTTATCCATCGTTTCTTTGGTCTTCCTCTGCATTAAGAGCAATAATATTATAAAACTTAAATAACAAGAACGTATCAAAAAGCATCACCCCATACATCTTTACAAACCACAAATACATCTTAAGCATTTATTTAAAAAAGAAAAACAAATTTTATCACTTTAGCGAATATTTTCGAAGATTGTAGACAAGAGGGTGACACGCTCTCCCTGGGCGTTGCTATGGCAACCGTCGGGGCTCGTTGCCCGGTCGACGGCCCACGCGTGACCTCGGGACCTAACCAAGGTTGGCTAATCTAATTGAAATGTTTTTCAATTGTTTGTATCTGTGTTAAATTGCAGAGATGGACTTGGAAATGCTAAAATTGTGAATAAAGATGCTGTTTAAAGTAGACTTACAGTCTGGGGACTTTGCACCTATTTATTACGGTTGCAAATCTTAGTTTGACCAACCAACCTGAAACATAACTGTATGTTAAAAAAATATATATCGTTTGCAGACTTACCTCTAAATCAAGAAGTTAGTTATTTTTTATATTGTTTTGCACGATATCAAAATGTTGTCCTATTTACCCCAAAGGTTGACTGGTAGAGAAACATGATGTACACATAATTATAATAATGAGTATCTGGACGACCGAACTTTGTTCGGTTTTTATTTTTATTTTGGTAAATTTTCTAAAAATGAAACCTAGCTAGATCGATTTATCGCCCCCGAGACCCCCTGCATACTAAATTTCATGAAAATCGTTGAAGACGTTTCAGAGATTCAGATTATATAATTATCCACAAGATTCTTTGTTCGTTTCAAGGTATTAGATAAGTGCGTGTAAAGAACAATGTAAACACACATACTGTGGGATGGCACTGAACCATAAAAAATAAAGATCGTTGACCACAAGTGTTATTAACTTGTCCTCATTTATATATGCATGGGTCGACACTTTGTTTCTTTTTAACAAAAGAAAATCTTCTAAACTTAATACATTTTTGTAAAACTTTTAAGAAAGATAAACAAAACGGCAGTTTCAAACTGCGATAACGCTAAATAAATCTTGCGACCCTGTGTATTTTATAAAAAAAAATACATTGTTAGTACTTTGCGTAGGTTATTTATTATACAGCAAGTTTTTAATATCATGTACATTTTTCTTTTCTAGGCATGGTATTGGTAATGGATTTTTTTTTGTGAATAGCATACCCGCGGGTCAACTTGCTCTTTGACGGAATTTCAGAGGGTGACACTTACTAAGTTTTCCACTGTGTAACTTGTGCTTCTTTCTACCTAGTCCCGTTATTGGGGGCTGGACAATTAACATTATATGACTACTTTTTAACCGACTTCAAAAAGGCGGTGGTTATGTTAACTTGGGTCTTGCCTGTTAAAACAATTGTATGTATTTATGAATAAGTAAATAAATAATAAAACTAAGGTTGTTGAACCGGAGTACCCTGTGCCTTATGTGTAAAGCCTGGAGGCCTTACGTTAGGGAAAAATAGTAAAAAATAGAGGAGTTCCACTCAGCAGTGGGTGAAACAATGATGATAATGAATGGCGTCGGTGGACCACAGATCTACTACGTCACAAACAATGTAACATTGTCGAACTCAGTGATAATAATCTGTTATTCTTGAATAGTTTTTTTTTTCGAAAAACATATAAGTAGTTATAACCCTTTTTTTTTTTTGGTGGGTGGAAAATCATCGAATAACCCCCCCGCTCTTGGGCAGAGCGAAGGGGAGTGTCAGACTTCTACTGACTAAAAACCAAACCCATGTTCCTTCTTCGCCCTTGTGTCGGAGCCGCGTTTACCTTTCGACAAACCACAGCCCCGACGCGAAGTAGTTATAACCCTCATTTTGGGCTTCACTGCAGTCAGGTACAAAACATGAGAAATGAAATTAATCGTAACATTCTCAGGTAACATTATTCACCTTTCAATAAACCCACCTCATACACGAACAAATGAATGGAAGTTTATTCACACAATCGTTCAGTTCTGTATAATTAAAATGTAATCCTTTTCATCCAAATATCAGCATCATGAATCATTTCGACTCTTAACACGATATGTCGGTTGAAATAATTATTATTCTGTTCGTGTTTTTATTTTAATGATGACCGATCATATTACGGAGGACTACCTGGGTTGTGGAGGTACAGGTACCATGTATGGACCAGAAACAAAAAAAAATCGCAGTGACGGGTAGAACAAGGGCTTTTAGGCTTCGTTAACTATGAGATGGTTCCATCTGATATTTATTAGTGTTTTTTTTTGTTTATATTTTTATGAGTATCATGCATTGATATAAAAACTAAAGATACGGTCGTCCGAACATTTTGCTCGATGCGTTCCCCATACAGAGAAACACTAACGCCATTTATAAGAACTAATCAGGCTGCTCGTAAACGTAACCTTGTATGAGCGGCGTGGCGTGGTATTATCGAGGTATAAAGAAATTAAATAAAGCTTTCATTGAAATGTTAAAAAAAAATGTAAAATTATAATTTTTTATTTTCATTTTCTTTTAAACTTCGGTTTAGTCAAGACCTATTTGGGACCAAGTTCGAGGCGTTATTTTATCATGCGGTCCACCCAGTCCTTACGCAGTAATATTTAAGTCAATGGTATCATGTAAACCTGCCCAAAGCAACGATGGATGGACTGTGTTGAGAATGATTTGACTGGCCTGTTGGTCTAGTGGTTAGTGACCCTAACTGCTATGCCGGAGGTCGTGGGTTCGATTCCCACCCAGGACAAATGTTTGTGTGATGAGCACGATCATTTGTTCTGTGTCTGGGTGTAATTTATCTATAATATGTATGTATTTAGAAATATATAAGTATGTTTATCAGTTGTCTAGTACCCATAACACAAGCTCTGCTTAGCTTGGGACTAGATGGCGTTGTGTGATAGTTGTGGAATATTATTATTATTAATGATATGTTAAGAAAGGAGGTGTGTCATGACATGACGAGAAACAGAGAAGTATGGAAGAAGAAGAAATGCTGCGTCGACCCCAAATAAATTGGGATAAGGGCAAGAGAAAGATGATATCAAAACAAAGTTTATAAAAAATCTTTACTTACAACTATGTTCCACAAAAGTGTTTTCACGATTTGTTTGATGTTAAGTACTGCACTGTATATTCCCATTTTCAAATTATAGACATGATGTTATGTCATCTCAAAACAAAGTATAGCAGCCATTAGGCAACATTGTTGAGACTGTCTTAGCTAATTACCTGGAGAATTAATGAAGTCATGAAAAACATCATAAAAGGGGTTTTCCGTCGCTTATAAAGTAGAATTTATGACGCACCATAACATTGTGTGGTTTAATTAACTTTGACTGCAACCAACAGTGGTTTCAATCAGTACACAGCACACTGGTATACTTTATTTTGTATAATTTTAAAGTAAATAAAGCAGTAGTATCCTCTTTATTTATTTTTTATGTATGGTTTTTGTTCACTGGTATATTTTGTGCAATGCAATGTAATAAAGAGAATGAAATGTAATGAAATGAATCGAATGACATTAATGGAATTCATGCGGCCTACGGGAAATAATGCAATCCAATGGAAATAATGCAATATAATTAAATGAATATAAAATAATGAAGTTTTTGAAACATTGACACTGTAAAGTTCTATGTTATCTCGTTTTATTTATAAAACCGTATTTTAAAATGCACTTGAAACACTTATATAATTGAATGATTTTGAGTACATTTCCTTTCTCTCTTTGTAATCAAGTATGTCACCGACTTTTAAAATAATATTATGAGGTATAATAGATAATTTAAGATTGGACTAACACTATCCTACTCATATTATAAACGGGAAAGTTTATAAGTATGGATGGATGGATGGATGGATGTTTGTTACTCTTTCACGCAAAAACTATTGAACGGATTTGGATAAAATTTGGTCCACAGATACTTTATAATCTGGATTAACACACAGGATATATTTCTATCCCCATTTAATCTTCCCGTGGGATAATTTTCGAGTTGTAGTGGGAGCATGCCAGTTAGCTAGTACTACAAGGTCGATTAAAGCAAGAACCAAAAACGCGATCACACCTGGTTTAGTTAAATATCGATACCCATCACGTCTATGGAGTTTTAAGGGGTTTTTAGTTTCAAAAATCTGCAAAATAAAGTCATCACTATTCATTCATTAACATACTCGTCAATATACCCCTATGTACCTAACTGCCAACACACAGGTACATACGGTCCATAATAATATGATTGCAACGCAGGTTTAATCCGCGCGTCCCCGTGTCGCCATCCTCGGCAAAATATACGGCCGATGACCTGTCAAACTGTCAGTTTGATATAAAACTATTTCATAGTCATAGCGACTGAATGTGTAAGTCCATGACTGCAGTGAATTATAACACTCGCTGACAGGATTTGTCAAACAAAAAGTGGTTGGAGTAGGGTTAGTATGAAGAGGGGTATTTTTGGGATAAAATGTGATGTGTGGATAAAATACTCGACTTCATTACATGCTGAATATACTATTTTAAAAACGAATATATATTGAGGTCTCCATCGAGTTACTCAAAGAACAGATGTTATTTCAGCTCTCTTTCTAAGCTATCTACACACAAATTCTGACTCCATTCACTAATACGATTAATTGTTGGTTTTATCATTTTTTAAAGTAAGCTTTATCAAACCTTTTTTTTTTTTTTTGGTGGGTGGAAAATCATCGAATGACCCCCCCCGCTCTTGGGCAGAACGAAGGGGAGTGTCAGACTTCTACTGACTAGCTTTATCAAACCTTAATCGTATTCCAACGGGTATGGTGCTACCCAGGAACTGATTTTGATGGTTATTACCCGGGAACTGTGGTACCCAAACTGAGCGATTGTGTGTTTAGAAATAAAAGGCTTGTAATTATTATTATGCTTTCTATTAACAAAGTTAATATTTATCTCCATTCCAGTATATTCATAAATAACCGTAGAGGTTTACGTCTCTTAAGTATACACGAATACCCTGTGTTCGACCCCTGTTCTGACCCCAGGGGTTGAACACATAATAATAATAATATTCCACAACTATCACACAACGCCATCTAGTCCCAAGCTAAGCAGAGCTTGTGTTATGGGTACTAGACAACTGATAAACATACTTATCTATACTAATATTATAAAGGTGAAGAGTTTGTTTGTTTGTTTGTTTGTTTGTTTGTTTGTTTGTTTGTTTGAACGCGGTAAACTCAGAAACTGCTGGTTGGAATTGAAAAATTCTTTTTGTGTTGGATAGTCCATTTATCGAGGAAGGCTATAGGCTATATAACATCACGCTTCGGCTAATAGGAGCTGAGCAGAAATGAAAAATGTTACAAAAACGGGAAAAGGTATTTCCTTTTTGAGAGCTTCCGCTGCGTGCGCTGCGAAAACGGTTTAAGTTACGCTAATATCATGTACGAAAGAATTGTTCCTCTTTAAAAGTTCTAAAAAAAAGTCCGCGACAGCATATATCTATCTTTTAAGATTGACTCACTGTAACCTTTTTTTACAGTTAAACTGTTAGGTTAAAAAGAATTATTTTTTGCGATGTTTATTTAACCCATATGGTATTAATCTATATCTAAATTAATGTGTTTGTTAGAACGGAAATTTAATATAGAATATTTGTGCCCTTAACTCTATACAGTTTAAACAAATACCTTAGAAGATATCGCAATGTAAAAATATCCGCGCGGCAAAATATATCGCGCGTCGCAATGTAGGGAGATTCTTTCCGGGAAATTCAAATTCAAAATATTTACTGCATCGTAATGTTTACAAGTACAGAGTGTTATCGTATATGTATTTAACAGTAAGAGATGCCTATAGTAATTCACACTTTAATATAATCTAAGCTAATCTAAACCATCTAAACTATTATAATAAAGAAGAAAGATAAGATTTTTCGTTTGTTACGATTTAGCTTAATTTATGTCGGATAGTCGATATATCGAGAAAGGTTGTAAGCTATATTTATGTGACGCAGACGAAGTTGCGTGGGTCAGCTAGTATATTTCTAAATACATACATATTATAGATAAATTACACCCAGACACAGAACAAATGATCGTGCTCATCACACAAACATTTGTCCTGGGTGGGAATCGAACCCACGACCTCCGGCATAGCAGTTAGGGTCACTAACCACTAGACCAACAGGCCAGTCAACATAAACATACATAATATGTTACACGTCATCTTAAACAGTGTCAACGGTTACCATTGCAGTTTTGTTGACAGCGCTTATACCAGCGCGCATAAATTAATCAACCTTGTACGTAGCTTAAGACCTATGTACACATAGTGAACACTTAATGTGGTCGCGTCCTCACCTGCTAGCAAAACTGGTTTTTATGGAGTAATTTTTACAGTTTTTGCTACTCTATTAAATTTTAAATTACAATAGACACACAAATAATAGTAATTTTACAAAATAAATTCAGTCGTAATTATCTGCGAATTGGCAACTGTCATCGGAACGACGATCTCCGCAGGATGGCTGGTAGCAACTGGATGAGAGTTGGCGTGTGATTGAAGAGGCCTATGTCCAACAGTGGACTACTGTGGGCTGATGATAATTAGTACAACTGTTTGAATAAATTCGGTCTACTGGTAGACATGTTTACTGAAAATGTTGCAAAAGTTTTTAATTTTTATGCTATTCAATTACAAACGCAACAGTTAATTCGAACAATACACGACACGACATAGATACCGTTGAGTCACATACAGATACTGATTAGTGGTGGTTAATATAACGAATAACACCAAAACATAACATGTTATTAATTCATAACGAATAACGTTTGTTATATCGACGCTGCATAAGTGTTATCATTATAATGTCTAACTCAACAACACGCTCAACGAATAACAGCTGGGCCAGAACGGGGTAATATAATAAGTATAACAACGTAGCAAGCGGTGGCGCGCGGCGGACCTACGATGCACCGTTCCCGAGTTATGGGCGCTCAAAGTTTCTGTTAAAAAAAAATTGAAATATCTCAAAAACGGAGCGTCCTAGGCAAAAAAGGACCAAAATTTTGACCCCCCTTTGCTACCAAAAAAAAAAAATATTTTTCCGCGTTTAGTTCCAACTCGTTATAATGATAACGTATAAAATAACATGTTATAAAACATATATTCAATAGTCTATAACATGATAATTATTTATAGCGGAATAGGGGATCGGACAGGGTCAAAATAATATGATTCTGTTTAGTCCGTAAGTTAGATTATCGAAAAATATTGAATACGTGTTTTTTGTTTTATCAAATCAATAAAAAATGACGAAGATAAAACGTGTCAAAGATCTTGGAGTGGGGCTTGAAACGTCACTTGTGTCGTCAAAATGTACTATCATATGACGTCACACGAGTTTTCGAAGCACTGTATCGTCTTCATTTTAAGTTTACGTGAAAAAAGAAAAAATACGTGTCCAATAACTTTTGGAAATCTATCTGACGGACTAATTAGTTTTTTATTGTCCGATCCCCTATTGCACATCACTAATACTGATACTGTTAGCCTGCGCCATCCCACTGTTAGGCAAAGGCTCCTTCACATAGTCACATACGACACCAAAACTACATAGTGTATCATAACTGCATCAGTCATGCTCTACTTGAACCTTTGATCGTACATATGTGTAACCGCATCTTGGCTGGTTTGGAAGCTGACACTAATTTACTAGGAAAAATACAAGGTGCATTAATTTCACCCTTCTTTTGACAAACTGCCTAAGAGATAGATAGAATATGCTATATACAATTTTTATATACAAGACCATAGTATTCAAGAAATGGCGTTCTTGATTGGTATGGTGATATCAATCTGGCAACCGCATTCTATGAATACAGAGACACATTAACTTAACAAGAGTACAGTTAAGAGTTTTAATACGTCAAAAAAGAAGAATATATTCATGTCTAACAAAAACCAATACGGCTGGTTGATGTTAATAGGCATAAACAAGTCTAACCTTTCGATATATAATTGAAAAATAGAACATTCCAGAAAATATTCTTCAACAAGGACCTATGATATTGTACTATTTTGAATTAAATAGTTATTAACAGCACATGTTTAATTTGAAATAAAACTAAAATTTAAACTGAATTTTCGGATTATAAGTAGAAAAAAAAAACATCAGACATATTTCTTTGAAGAGGTACTTCTAAACCAATTTGAAAATTATTCAATAAGAATGCTAAAATATGAGTTGGAGATCGTTTCATTTTTCTTGACGAGGATTAATAACGGCACAGCTGGTAGCTTGAAACATCTGAGCCTCGATATCACGCGAAATGTTACTCTTCGCACGAAATAAACAAAGACATTAATAAATTAATGCAAATGTCTCGACTTGTTTGTGTTGCAAAAAAGGGAAATTTTCTATTTTATTTAATTAATATTTCAGGGTGTTTGTTTGTGTCCTGAAAGAACAATCAAATAATGCCTATCAATTTGAAACAATAAATAAATATTGATATCGTCATCATCATTTCAGCCGAAAGACGTCCACTGCAGGACAGGCCTCCCCCAAGTGTCGCCACATAGACCGGTCCCGTGCGTCTCGCATGCAGCGGATCCCCGCAACCTTCACCAGGTCATCGGTCCACCTAGTGGGAGGCCTTTCAACCCTCCTTCCTTCTTTCCTCCTCCTTCCTTCTTCCTTTTCCTTCTATTGATATAACATAACATTACTCCTGTAATCCCCGAAGGAATATGCAGGTGTACCTAATAGTACACTCACATTTTGCCAGTTATGGTTGTCCCATGTAATAGAAGGCGAGCCTATTGCCATCAACTGGGCACAAAACTAGACTCCGTGGCTCCTACTGGAAATATGCTGATTGAAAAACCTTAAATTATTACTTTCCCAGCCACGGGAGTCAAACCTAGAACCAACCGTCAACAGTCGCTCTCGCAACTACTAGATCAACAAGGCTGTACAAATAATTTAATAAAGATACCAATTATTTTTTTTCTTTTATTGATGTTTGCAGAACCACTTTATTATCAGCCTTTGTAAAGCATCGCAAATAAAAGCCAGAACCTAAATTAAGCTTCCGCCTACTTAATTGCATAAACTTTAGATTGCTAACCAGAATCATGACAATAAATTCTAAATACCTGTCCACCTTTAATACACAAGAACACTATCGGGGTCCTCCAAAATCAAAACAATTTAAACTTATAATTCGGCGTGGTAACCCTACTCACATAGCAAACCACAAAATTTATACAAACATATTTTTTTGGAAAATAAACTTTATGACTTTGAGTTAAGGTGTATGTAGACTGCATCAATAAGTTTGTCGTCCCATACATGACACGAAAACTCATGAATAGATATTGCAATGACAAAACCGCGGAAAATTGGACTTTCGTATGACGTAGAATTATTGTTTTATTCGCGTTTAGAGGTGCGTTTAGAACAAACGGCTATCTCGGGAACGGGAATGTGCAAATACGATTATGTTACGGGAGAGTAGGCACAGTCGTAAAAGTGAAGATGAAAAAAGAAAGGTATACGTGGATACGGGTGAATATTTTTATGGTTAGAGTATAATAATGGAAAATTACTTACCCACAAAGAGTACTACGTTTTCTCTAAATTAAACCATGAAACCATGAACTGCTTTTGATGATACTTTTTAGACCAATAGAGATCTGTTTAATTCTAGCCTGTAACCAATAAGAAGGTTTTCCGATTAAAACGATGCGTTTAGACCTTTTTAGTTGCAACGGCGTAGCAGTAGTAGCAAACGTCTGCTACGCCGTAGCACCAGCGTAGAGCCATGCTACGGTGTAGTATCATAGCGAATTTTCTGTCGTTAGTTGATTTTGTATTATTTATCAAGCATTTTGTTATGCTATTTTGTAACAATAAACTTGGCTTCTTCTCTAGAATAACAACGCATTGTTAGTACTCGCTATACGAATACCTTACTTCGTGTTTCCCAACGAAATAAATATATACTTCTAATATATCTGTTATATATATATATCTGTTGAGTAGCGTCTGTTTGTTTATCACCCCTTAATGGCTGAAGGGATTTTATTGATATTTGACACATCGATAGATCTGGAAAGACTTGGATCAGAGAGACCTAGGTTAAGTTACATTAGTCACTTTTTATCTCAGTAATTCATTTGAGATAATCTCAACGGCGAACAGAAACTAGTATCCAATAACTCCAAGAGGTACTAAAACCTCTCATCCATAGAGTATCTTGAAACACGTTTTAATAAACGACAGCTCAGGGATCTATGACGACGTGTAATTACATTGTCTATTCACTTCAATCGATCCCGAGGGATGAGGTGTTCCTTAATCGTGAACTATGATGTAAACTGAGACTAAATGTTTGTTTGGTTGTAATTAGCAAATAACGTACTGCTCATGTGATGATCTTCTTATCGAGGTCTAATGATCCCACACAGAGTGTTAGAGTTTCTAAAGCGCCTCAAGGGCCTCTAACATAGGCTGCGGGTTTGTCACAAAGATACCGCGGCCTCGACATAAAGGGCTAAGAAAGAACATGGGTGGTTTTTAGTCAGTAGAAGTCTGTCACTCCCTACCACTCTGCCCAGCACTCTGGGAGGAAGCATTTGATAATTTCCCACACTCAAAAAAAAGGGCCTCTAACATGGTTTGACGACCGCCATTTGGCGGCCGGGACCACCGGCTTATACGTGCCTTCCGAAGCAGGGAATCTACTTTTTATCAGACAATCAGGTGATTCAAGCCTGCAACGTCCTAGCCAAACTGAAAACAATTTTACAAAGTATGCTTCCCGTGGGAATCGAACCCACGACCACCGGGTCACTAGGCTTACACCTGAAACACTCGACTACGAAGGCAGTTGGGATGAAAGAAAACATATTTATTCAGGATGAGATGATGATTGCTAGGGAAGTAGATAAGCAAGAAGGGAACTTGCAACGCCGATCAAATTAAGGTTAACGGTATTTGGGTAGAGAAATGATTAGAATCTAAGTTTCCTGACGTCTATATGAGAGAAATTTAAAACCGTCACTTTTATATCGCTACTTTAAGTAAAGAAGAATATGTAAATAAGCCATAAGATGAACAGGCGGGTAATCCCAGGTACATTGAGTGTCTCCTAGGCATTGGAAGTGACCTTATTGGTTCCTAGACACTTTAATTTATCACTATGCTGGTGATAATTGGGAACTCAATTCTTTAACTAACCGGTGGGGCTTGTACATTATCGAAAACATATCAGAGACACTCAATAATAGTAGATTGTACACCAAGTGCATAAAACGCATCATTTTGCGCGAGACGTTTAACCATCCGATGCGAGCTTGCGAGCGAGGATGGATATAAAGTAGAGAGTAAAATGGGTTTTATGGACGAGTTTTACACTCTACTTTTCACTTCGATTGCGAGGAAATGAAACAGCAACTTGTAAATATTGTAAAAATAATTATGGTTCCCGCCAATTAACTTTTTTTTTTTAGTAGGAAACTTGACATAACACCTGACTTATGTCGTTACTCATACTGCTCAGTTGTCAAAACATTTTGAGCAAGCCTATTACCATCAACCTATGTAATTAGGAGCAAGCCTATTGCCATCAACCAATGTAATTAGGAGCAAGCCTATTGCCATCAACCGATGTAATTAGGAAAAGCCTATTGCCATCAACATATCTTATTAGGAGCAAGCCTATTGCCATCGACCGATGTAATTAGGAGCAAGCCTATTGCCATCCACTGATTTAGGTAATTGAGAGCAAGTCTATTGCCATCAATCAATGTAATTAAGAGTGAGCCTATTCCCATCAAATGATGTAATTAGGAGCAAGCCTTTTGCCATCAAGCGATTTAGGTAATTGGGGGAAGCCTATTCCCATCAAGTTTCCTTGTATTCGTAATGAAAAACAGTAATCCCTTGTTCTTAGAATACTAACGAAACGAATTAAATTAAAGAGGTTGAAGTTGTTCCTGTGGCTGTTGGGCCGATTACCTGTGCCGATTACCTTGGTCTTCGACGAAGATTTTACTTTATGCTCTAGAGCATAAAACGCGACTTTATGTCGCCTACGCACGACATAAAGACGAATTTTAGAGCGAGAGATGTGAAAAACATATTGTCGCCTGCTTAAATAAAAATATCTGAAAAAAACGTGTGGCACTCGGAGACTGCCGCGGTAAAGCTATTGCATAGCATTCTTTATCAACTTATGCAAATAATTAATTATTTAATTTGACAACCTCAGTTGACTACCTTGTTATTTTCCGTAACCATAGCAACCTGGTTGAAAATATTTTCGTTACGGAATTTCTGGATTCACTCTCCACGCTCAAGGCCCGCGATAGAAGCTATGCAATAGCTTAAAAATGTTAGAAGAACATTAAGGCAGTCGTTCTGATTAAACGATTTTGACGGCACGGTTGGCGCTGGTTCGATCACCACACGAAAACAAAAATTGCTTTTGTTTGTAACTTTAAATGTTAGTAAATGCACCCACGATACAGGAGAGATTCCTATTGAGGAACAACTTTTTTCTTTGCCTACTAAAAATGAGTTGTGCATATTTGTGTAGTTATTATTATTACAAACAAAAACTACACAGCAATATAACTCTCCATAATATATTTCAAACAGCTTATAGCTTACACCAAAACGACTGCTTAATTCGAACACAGAATAAAGAAACATTCTCGTAAATTCTGTATTCAATGACCGGCAAAAGCTTAATACATAACAAAGAATATTATAGTAAGTATCTTGTCCCACAAAACTTTCCTCCCGGCCCTTTCCTCCAAATTTACCCCTGAAAAATGTGACCCGAAAAAACCCAAACAACCTTACGTAATCTCTTTTTAACCCATACTTTGTTTACAAGCTGAAAATCTTTTAGAAAACTTTGCTTTGAGAACATTAATTCACCACTTTATAGAGACTTGGGTACCCTTAACACGTCCAATGTCGCAGAGATTTTTGTTTCATCTTTTGGGTTTAAAAGACCAACAACTGAGCTTAATTTTGATTTAAGGATGAAAGTTGAGAGGTAATTTTGGCCTATAAAAACATAAGCTTGCGTCGTTGGTCTAGTATTCGTAAGTGATTTTAAGAAACGGCGCTTGCATCCTGGGTTGGACTATCAGGTCGGGTAAAGTGGATTCAAGTTTATCCATCAGAAATTCGAAAGTTTGTATTTGTACCCTTTTTTTGGGGGGTGTCAGAGAAGGGAGTGTCAGACTTGTACTGATTAAAAATCACCCATGTTTCTTCTTTGCCCTTTGTGTCTCGGGCCGCGATATCTCTTTCGAACAACCCACAGCCCCGTTAGTTGAGTAGCCTGAAGCTTGTATTTGTACCCTATTAATGGCAATAGATACTTCTTTCTAAATCTGGTTGTCTGGTTTCCGGGCTTCTGACCGGGCCTCCAACAACTGTCAAAGATTTATGAATGACCACAAACCAGAAAGAATGAATGACAGCCGTAACGTACTTTCCGAGGCACGGAGGTGTCGTAGTATGTAATAGACCTTCACCCATCCATAGGTGACCTCGGCAAGAGTTGCTTTACCTGAGTTATTGAACAGTGAGTCAGAGTATTACAAACCTTATTCTTGATATTTTTATTTTAGATATAATACACATGCGGACTTAATGCAAAAGGTTTCTCCACGAATGAACCCAGTCCTACTTATTAAAAATTGCATTTCTGGTCCTTTAACCATCATGCCGCATTACTCGTGTTAATATATTCACGCGACATTGGACCTTCGCTCGAGGTAGGTAGGTACACTGTCATAACTAATTCAGGTCGACTTGATGAACCGTGGTCGCGTTTTGAGAATTTATGAATTATGTCGTCAGCCTTCACAGGCAATTTCTGTTGCTTGAGCTAAAACGTGCATACAATTTAAACTGGTTGACTTTAATAAATCTTGAGCACTTTATTCTAGTTGATTAGTGCTGAAAGCGCTGCTAAAGCTGGATGGTTTGTTCTTTTAGGTGAAAGAAAAAAGATTGAATTGTTATGGTGTTATACCAGAAGAAACCACTATAACACCATAACTTATGAAATTATAATTTGTTTTTCCTTTTAATTTTAAGAAGTACGTCAATAATAAGAAGTTCGTTCAGTCCAATTCCTACGTACGTATTCAACAATGATTCCCGGTGTCGACCCTCGGTTTGTCCACTATAGGTGGAAAGTGACATGATTTAAAAAAAAAATACTACTGGCCACCACTGGTAAACTGTGACTGAACTGAACATAACTATTCTCGTTATCCACCAATGACGGACTGTTTAAAGCAAATTGGCTTTTTAATGTTGCTAAGTGTATGCATAATAATGTTGCCTAGTTGTATACGTCCCCATGTGCCTATTGGCCTTGTTCTGTTCTGTCTCCTACTGATATGGAAGGAAGTGGAAATAAAGTTTTTCCTGCTCCTACGCTATTCTTTTCTGATTAATTGTGTGGCGGGATCCAAGACAGTTAAATCGTTTCTCTGAAACAAGTGGTCGCCACTGTTGATTTTGACTTATAGGCGTTATAGTGGTTTAGGAATAGCATGGCGGGATTCTCAAATTTAAAAAAAAAATACCCTGATTATGTACAAGCTCGTATATACCATGTACAAAACACTATAACTGATTCCGTATATGGTTGCAAGGACCAACCTTCTCTCGAAGACACCATTGACCCGCAATTCGGGTAATTAATGATCTCCACGGCAAGATCGATGTATTTACATGCCATTTGAGTGAGTTCGCAAAGGTACTGTTATTTATACTATGCTATACTAAAGATTAGAGCAAGCTAAATGTTTTTATTTTATCATTTATAATAGGTATCGTTTTTGTTTTTCATTTTTTTTTTTTTATTAAGTACTAGCTGATACCCGCGACTTCGTTCACGTGGAAATTTTGATGTGTGACTGTCTCGTTGATCGAGTGGTCTCAAGTGCAACTACTGAGGATGAGGTCCGAGGTTTGATTGCAAAGTGTTTTCGCAGTAGAGGCCACGGAGCGTGGTTTTCGTGCCAGGTCGATGGCAATATTATATCTATAGACATCAAACGCCCCCTATTCCATGGCGCTTGAACATTACTGGCAAAATGTGGGTTTACGATTAGGTACACCACTGCCTAACTCTTTCGGGATCTTCTGTTGGCACTGGATGGGAAAACTCTTCGGAAAGTGGAATTTTCGCATCTACATCTAATTCCAGGCGACTCTCTCCTGTTTAAAGCAGTTTATTTGCAAAGACATCTGTTCCATGGCCAATCGCAGATTTTTGGTGATGTTGCAAGTTGGGGTAAGATTCGACGGCAATTTGTAAACGGAAAGTGCTATCTGGCCATTGTTAAGCAAAGTTGCGGCAATGCCCAAGGCAGCCACAGCCGATAAGACGGCACGGTTGGCGCAGTGCCTCGGCGTTTGACTGTGTCGCTGCATGTCCTGTATTCGATTTTTATAGATTATGATTATGATTTTATAGTTATGTGTTTTTATAATTTAAAGATTGTGTTTTTCTATAGATATGTGTTTTTTTTTTCATACTAAATAAGGTAGTTTTAAGACCGCGCTAGTATCGCATTAGGTGTACACCTGTAATGATAGTTGTAAGGGAGATTTTAATAAATAAATAAATATAAAGTACCAGTCATATTTGCCGTACATCATAAAAAAAAAACTATTGTAAACGCCAATATCGTCGCCTCCAGTACGAGGTTGCGAATCTAAATAAGTAATATCCTTAGATTTGTAGCGCACATTCGCGACACGTACTTATAGCTAGCGGTGACAGACTGTACCAGCACGTGTCATACTGTATATTATACTGCATGGATGATGTGGACTTCAGCATATTTATGACTCTTTGAAGTCTCGTGGAAAAATAATATTAGAAGCAGGAGTCGATCTTCAAGATAAAATAACAGTAGTTGATCCGTGAATGGGTGACCTTTCAAGATACTATATCCGTGCCACAGGAAGCATGCCATACTGATGGTCCTGGGTGTCATTTGTCCTAATCAGTAGTCGAGATCAGATACGGGGACCGGGATACGGTTGTACTAGATGCTGACCCAAACATAGTTAGGAAAACAGTGACGACATTAATCATCATGAATGTCGTGACTGTCAATAAGTAATATCCTTAGATTTGTAGCGCACATTCGCAACACGTAGTTATAGCGAGTGCGGTGACAGACTGTACCAGAACGTTACATACTGTATATTATACTGCATGGATGATGTGGAGTTCAGCATATTTATGACTCACATAGTTATAGAAGGCTTGTGGTCAAATAATATCAGCCGTAGACGTCGATATTCAACATAAAATAATATCCCTGGTTCTTTTAATAAGCTCCTCTTTGTTATAGGTGTCACAGATAGTCCTCTGTGTCGAGCCTGCATGGAGGAAGAAGAAACAGCCGCCCACGTGCTTCTGCACTGTCCGGGCGTTGCCCGGTATAGGACCAAGTACTTCGGTGACCCAGGTACTCTCCGCGAGATTGCCAGTAACACCAAGGGACTGCTGGCTTTTCTCGGGGAGCTAGGGTGGATCGAGTGATATTCCCACCTGCACGCAAAATACGCGCATCGAACGTGAAGTTGCGGACACCAGCCCGTCGTACTTATACTTATATATCCCTGGTTGGTTGGTAGATTGAACTCATGTCTTGGATGGTCACCCGGCTATCCAAGACACATCCGTGCCACGGGAAGCACGCAAAACTGTTGGTATTGGTTGTCATTTATTAAATCTTTGGCATTAGTCAAAAGTAGTCTGTATCGTGATGGAGATCAGATGAGCATCCTTTCCTGCAATGAGAAACCCAATGACAATTAAGTCAACCTGGGAATTGAACCCAGAGCTCTGCAGTCACGATTCCGACCACTAGACCAACAAGACAGTGATTTATGTATGAGTGTCTAAAAATTATGGTCGGCCTAAAAACAAGACTAGTACGAAATTCTCAACCCCACACATGGAAAGGCCAAAAACTCAGTCCGTCGAAATAATTCTCTTCAGAATTTGAAACAGATAAGCAACACTTCAATCTGATTACACAACACAAAGGGTTCGAGCAGGGACCCTAGGTCTTAAGGAACCCTATTCCCCTGTTATCAACAAGTACGGAGAAATGTTTTATTCACTAGGTACTACATAGTACTATTTCGTTTGGCACGTATTGAATAGGGTATTTCACCAAAAAAATCTAATTAGTCCGTCAGATGGATTTTCAAAAAATAAAGGACACGTATTTTTTCTTTTTTCACGTAAATAAAAGATGAAGACGAAACAGTGCTTCGAAAAGTCGTGTCAAGTCGTGTGACGTCACAAGGTTAGTACGTTTTTACTCACAAAGTGATGTCAAAAGCCCCCACTCATGATCTTTGACACGTTTTATTTCCGTCAATTTTTATTTATTTTAGAAACCAAAAAACACGTATCTAATATTTTTGGATAATCTAACAGACGGACTAATTAGATTTTTTGGGTGAAATACCCTATTCTTGTAGCTTTGTTGCTGGTGTTTTACTGGCTTTTTTGGTCTTTTTGTACGTTTGAAATTGGTCCTTAAGTACATTGAAATAAAACGTTGGGATATTTTTATTGAAACAAGCTTAAAATTTAAACGTTTCTCATATTTTGAAACAAGAAAAATATTACTTTTTCACAGCTTGGTACAGTCAAAAGCCCCAATTACCAGTTAGCAACGTTTACAAGCAATTTTCGCCGTCTATATTGATTTCATTTTCATGTTACGTAACGCACAAAAGCTGTTACGTAAAACTGATATCCTGGAACCCATATTATCATAAAGTAGGTCATATATCAAAGTTACAATCGCTATTTCCCGAGAAATTCGAACTTCGCCAAGTGTGTAGGTACATATAACAGTTCGTATCTGTACACTTCCTACTTCACTTTCTGAAATTGTACAAGTCAACTACAATAACTAATTATATTGTAATCATTTCCATGATCACTAAGGTCATAAAAGTTCCCGTCGGGGCAGTGGGTTGTTCGAAAGAGACACCGCGGCCTTGACACAAAGGGCTGAGAAGGAACATGTGTGGTTTTAGTCAGTAGAAGTCTGACACTCGGTGGAGCGAAAAAAAAAGTCGTAAAAGTTCACAATTATTACACAAAACTTGTATTAAGTTTAAAATCCCATACTACAGCCTGTGCCAAAAATGGTAAACCATATTTCCCATGCTTGCATCAGCTGTTCGAAGTAGACACTGCAGTACCACGTTAGATGCATATTTCACAATTACAAGTAATGAGAAGTGACAGGCTTAATAGCTTAACACCGTACTATCACATTCCATCAGGTAGCTAAAGGTAGGTGAAAAGCATTTCACATTTCTTTAGGTAGTAGGCATGTACATTGAAGGAGCTCGTGGCTTAATTAGAACTGCCACTCGGGTCGATCTTTAGGTAAAGCTGTGCTTGCCTAGGTCGGTCTGTGGATGGGTGACCGCCCGACATACCGAGTTTTCTCCGTGCCTCGGAAAGCACGTTAAGCTGTTGGTCCCGGCTGCCATATATATAGATCTTTGGGAGTCGTTACAGGTAGTCCGTGACTTGAAATTCTGACACCCAGTCTTACCAAAGGGTATCCGTATTACCTAGTATTAACTGGGTTGTGGGGGTCAGATAGGCAGTCGCTCCATGTAAAATACTGGTATTCAGCTGCATCCGGTTAGACTGGAAGCCGACCCCAATATAGTTGGGAAAAGGCCAGGCAGATGATGAGTAGGCATGTACATTATCATTCCTTTAAGTCCTAGTCAATATTAGTTGAGGAATCTGACTTTATAGGTAATTTTTTTTCAGTTAGCACCTTTGTACTACTCACCACTCCTGGACAAAGGCTTCCCCTCACTCCTTCTACTTCTGACAATGGTGTGCTTCTTCTCTTTTATTCACGAGGAAGTCATCCAGTGTCCCGCCATCTTTTCCTCGGTGTGCCGTAACTCCGTCTAGCTGTTTCAAGACTAGTCTTAAAATATTCAGGCCCAAAGCTTCCGGCAGATCTACCTGCTGGAAATGGTTTGGATAATCAAGTTTTTAAAGCCAATTGAAAATCATTTAAAATGAAAATAATATTTTGATTTGTTTGTTCTTTCATTTCATGGCTATTTCTTATTGCATTTTACCACCATACATGTACCTATCAATATCCAGCCTTCAATACACCAACACATTCCTACAGATACCGAACAGAACAAGCAAATAACACGCAAGGCCAGTGAGCGATAAAACATTAATATTCCACACTGCGTGTTCGATATTTCGCCAAGTTTTGGGGAACCAGGAGAAAATATATGCCAGGAAATTCTCGCTTAATAATAGTCTCGAGAATTGTATGGAATTCTTTTATTACTGTGCTTACGTGCTGTTACGAATCATGGTGGAAATATGAATGAAAGGTGTGATGCATTTAGGTAGGTGGCTATTTGAGGGTACGAATAAAGTCATATAAAAAAATTACAAGTACAATAGTCCACTTCAAAGAATAGTTGCAGAAAAGTCCCTAACATACATAGAATAATCTTACTGGTACCCAGTAGCTTAGTTGTGAGTGTCAAACTACCAGTTATACTGTAACCACAGAATACATAATAGTACTACGTACAGAAGGGACAATCCCTTCCCCGCGCTCATATTAAATACCGCACCTCACCCCGCACTTCGAGGTATTCGTCGTCGATGTTCTGTACGGTACTAGCTAATTGGAGGGAGTAAGTAACAACACGGTGACTGATGTTTAACTGCTTTATTGAATGAGTAGCTTATCCTTATAACTAAACGCACACATGCACACTCACACGTATACAGGTATACCACATTATCCCCTCCTCTCCCTGAAACTGTTTGAGTGCTACTTACAAATTAAACGAAACTATTTAACATAATGAAGTATACTTCTACCCTTATTAAAATTAGAAAACCAACTTAAAATTATTAGTTAGAAAACATACAATAAACTTAAAGACCGCACTTTAAATATGGTAAAGCAAACTATCCTCTAACAAGAAGTATTCACATTGCCGCCGCGAGGGCGTGTATTTACAAAGTTATACTCTAAATCTGACCCTAGGCTCTGGTCAGCTGAACCCGGCATGAACTCCTGGTCTGAATCACTCGCGCTCTGTGCCTCCTCATACGGAGAAGACAAAGATGCATTATGATGCGGAGTGGTAGGAGGAGTAGATGTAACGCGAGCTGACCCCACGTGATCAGAGGCGTTCCCCGAACTAGCCGAAGACATACCTTCAGTCTCACCCGTGTCACCTTCATCAAATATCGGATCGTATTTGTTAGCTGGAAATTTAAATATTTGATCAATGTGACGCCTGTGTTTCTCATTATCAAACTGAATTTCATACATAACTTTTCCCAATGTACTTATTACTTCCCCCTTTTCCCAAATTTCTTTGTTGTTTCTCCACTTCTTAAACATCACCATATCTCCTACCCTTATGTCTCTCTGCTTGCCTCCGAATGAATTTTTTTGTTTACATTGTTTGTCTGTAACTACGTTTTTTGTACAAGGTCTTAGTAAATCTAAGCACGATCTTAACCTATGCCCTAATAACATTTCACTAGGCGTCTTCTGGGTCGTGCTTTGTATACTATTACGATAATTTAGCAAGAACCTACTTATTGCTACGTCAACAGCGATTCCTTCGTGCGCGGCTTTCTTTAAGCATTTTTTTACCAAACCAACTGCGTTTTCCGCGGCACCATTGCTCCTAGCATGTCGGGGTGAAATCAATTTGTGGTCTATGCCGTTTTTTTGCATGAAATCAGAAAATTTGTCGCTTATAAACGCGGGTCCATTGTCTGTGACGATTTCATTGGGTAACCCAAACCGCGCAAAAATATCTCGCAATTGTTTTATCGTTATCTCCGCATTAGTGGAACTTACTTTGCACACTTCTATCCACTTAGAATGCGCATCAATGATCACTAAATAATGACTATTTGCAAACGGACCTAAATGATCTAGATGTAGCCTGTACCATGGCTTGGTGGGCCATGACCATGGCACTAAAGTACTTTTCACGGGGTTGTCTCGTTCCTTTGCGCAAACTACACACGAACCACACATCTGTTCAATATCCTTATCTATGTTTGGCCAATAAATGTAAGTACGCGCTAACGACTTTTTTTTTACGATGCCTAAATGACTGCTATGCAGCTGTTTTAACGTTAAGCTCCGTAAACTGTCAGGTATTATCACTCGGTAACCGAACAATAAACATCCATGCTCGGATGTGATGTAATCTTTTCTATTGTAAAAATCTTTACACTCATCAGGCATATCCTTACAAGCGGGCCATCCATGCAACACATAACCAAATATTTTATTGAGAGTTTTATCTTTTTTTGTTTGCTCAGCAATGTCTTTATAATCTACGGCTCTCGGTGCATCAATAAAGTTAACAATGGTCTCATTTATTTTTTTCTCCCTGTTACTATGACTCACATCTTTTAGCGCTTTATCCAATTTAATTGTGGCCGCCCTCGACAAACAATCAGCAACACAGTTGTCCTCTGATCTCACGCATTTAATCGAGTAGTTGTACTCGCTTAAAATTATCGACCAACGCTGCAACCTGCCGGCCATCATTAAGGGAATACTCGTTTTTGGTCCAATAATGGAACATAACGGCTTACAATCACTGACCAGTATAAAATGTCTGCCATATACATATTCACGGAAACGTTGTACTCCAAAAATGATGGCCAAACCTTCCCTACATATCTGGCTATAGTTCTGCTCAGCAGGGGAGAGTGTCCTGCTGGCGTGGGCCACCGCGCGCACCCGTCCGTCCGGCATCTCGTGCCCGAGCCACGCGCCCACTCCGCGCGGTGATGCGTCGCATGACAACACCAAGGGGAGGTCGGGGTTGAAATGGACCAGCACATCTGAGTTTTTTAGCATATCTTTTATTTTTAAAAACCCCGTTTCACATTCTTCTGACCATAGCCATGTTTTGTTTTTCTTTAATAAATCATACAGAGGCGCGATTATAGTACTAAAATTATTAACAAACTTTGAGTAATAGTTTCTGAGGCCTAGAAATGCTCTCAGTTCGCCTACGTTACTGGGCCGTTCCGCTGCGAGAACGGCATCTACCTTCTTTGTTTCCGTATGTAAACCTTCCGCATCTATTAAATGACCTAAAATACGACACCTGCTTTTTGAAAAAACAACACTTGTCCTTACTGATGCGTAAACCGCAATCATTTAATATTTTAAAAACTTTATCCAAGTTCTCTTTATGTTCTTGCCCTGTCTCCCCCGTGATAATTAAATCATCTACAAATACGGTTACATGTGGTAACTTAAATAAAGAGTCCATAATCCTTTGAAACTTGTTTGATGCGGTTTTTATTCCAAACGGTAGCCTGTTATAGACAAAATTCCCCTTGTGCGTTACAATAGGGGATCGGACAGGGTCAAAATAATATGATTCTGTTTAGTCCGTAAGTTAGATTATCGAAAAATATTGAATACGTGTTTTTTGTTCTATCAAATCAATAAAAAATTACGAAGATAAAACGCGTCAAAGATCGTGGAGTGGGGCTTGAAACGTCACTTGTGTCGTCAAAATGTACTATCATATGACGTCACACGAGTTTTCGAAGCACTGTATCGTCTTCATTTTAAGTTTACGTGAAAAAAGAAAAAATACGTGTCCAATAATTTTTGGAAATCTATCTGACGGACTAATTAGTTTTTTTTTGTCCGATCCCCTATAGTGCACAGCTTCTTTGACTCATCGTCCAATAAAAATTGTTGATAGGCGCTTTTTAAATCGATTTTGCTAAATGTCTGTCCCCCTCTCAAGGCAGAAAACAAATCCTCAATCCGCGGAAGAGGATACTTATCATCACACAATACCGGATTCACCGTTATTTTGAAATCGCCACAGATTCTGATGTCCCCCGACTGTTTTTTTACCGGTACTATGGGCGTTCCCCACCCGCCTACATCTTCCACCGGGCTTATAATGCCCTCGGCCTGCAGCCGTGCCAGCTCGGCGTCTACTGCCGGCCGCAGTGCGTGCGGTACCACTCGTGCGCGCCGCCACACTGGCACCGCGTCCGCACACACGCTCAAGCTAATAGTACCGCGATTGAAAGTTCCTATGCCTGGCTTGAATACATTTTTGTACTTGCACATTATTTCGGTCATAATGACATTACCCTCATCGCACGAAATATTTGCCACGATTGGTAATGATATTTGTAATTCACGCATCCATTTCCTTCCTAAAATTGGTGGGCAATCACCGTTATCTATGACGTACAATTTAGAGGTAAACAGCTGATCGTTATTTACGACGTTGACCGGCAAAATACCTACTGGTTTTATTTTCTCGCCGCTGTAAACTGTTAACACTTTATCGGACTCGATCAGCGGTCTGCCTTTATACAGCTTGTTATATGTGTTTTTTGAAATTGCGCTTACCGAGGAACCGCTGTCGACTTGCATGTCCAAAATGACGCCTTCCACATTCAACTTACAATACCAAGGCCCATCTGACTCCTCAGAGTCACCTACCCGATACAGTGTTGGAGATTTGATATCTTCTTCGGACTCACTTCCGTCCACTTGGAACAGCCTCGACTGACCCCTTCTATTACGACACATATGGCTTATGTGGCCCACTTTATCGCACTTATAACAGGTAGCACTTTTATAACCGCACTTAACGGATGAATGCTGCCGCGAACCACACCGATGGCACCGGTCGCCGCTGCCGCTGCCGTTAGCGCCCGCGCTGCTAGCGCGCTGCGCGCCGGCCCCGCCGCCGCCGCCTGCGCCGCGCGTGCCTGCCCGGCCTCCACGCGCGCTCCCAGCACCGCCGCCGCCCCGTACAGCGTACACCCCGCCGTGAGATGTCTCTCCGGTTGCACTGCTTTTGCTGCCGCCAAGCTTTGCTTCCAGCTCCGCCGCCTCCAACGACGTTGCTAACGTCACCGCCCTTGTGAAACTAAGCTCCCGCTCAGTTAATAATCGTTGCCTGTACTTCTCGCTCTTCAACCCGTATGTGAATTGATCTCTGAGGTTTTCCTCCAACGATTCTTGTCCTTTGAACTTGCATGTCATCGCCAGTTTTTTTAGACGCAACAAGTATTCGCTCACTGTTTCGCTTGGATTTTGTAAACACGCTCGTAACTTCATACGCTCTGCCATGTCACTAGCTTTCGGGTTTACATGGTTTTCCACGATGTCAACAAGCTCATCGAACGTTTTTTTTTCTGGTTCTTCCGGGCTGCACAGCACCGTCATGAGGTCGTAGGTTTCATTTCCCACGAGTGTAATCAGATACGACGTTTGAACCCCAACCTTTATGTCGTTCACCAAGAAAAATGCTCGCACTCGATTGATATAACTCTTCCAAGTATCTGTATTCAAGTTAAATTCTTTTATATTTCCGATTGCACTTGCACGTGTATTGTCCGCCATTTTGAACCTCCTCGTCGCCAATGTTCTGTACGGTACTAGCTAATTGGAGGGAGTAAGTAACAACACGGTGACTGATGTTTAACTGCTTTATTGAATGAGTAGCTTATCCTTATAACTAAACGCACACATGCACACTCACACGTATACAGGTATACCACAGTCGACACTTGAGCAATGGCTCGCGCTCGTATTAGTCGTCGTTCGGTTTTCGCGACGCAGACCGTTGCACTTTCCGCGCCATTTTTTAGGCTACGATAACCCTACTAGAGTTTACGCACACATTTGCACGTGCACGTCGTGCACAAACGTTATTTGTTTATGTAGTATTAGGTAATTATTTTGCGGGCGTTGTATGGAGTGTCCGAGGTGTGCTGTAACTTAACCTCAAATATATTTAACACTGGACTATTGCCATCAAATGTACAAAATGAGCGACTTCAGCCCATAAACAAAACACTCACGAATTCAAACACATGGATTGCCTTTGGTTTAATAGTCAAATAACCAAAAATACAATTTGTTGGTAAAATTGCAAAAACTCAGCCGCAACACCTCAAAATATAGGCAAAATATGAACAGTAAATATGAAATCCAACCGCAAACATTTATGGCTACATCTGAAAATAGTTTCTATTATAACAACCTGAAACGTGAAACACATTCCCCAACATACGTACACACGGCTACACATCAAGCTATACATTTCCAGTATAAGCTGGTCTCGCATTGTATAGGATTTCCGTACAGTGCAAGATCAGCGTAAACTGGAAATGTATAGCTTGATGTGTAGCTGTGTGTACCATCCGAAAACTAAATTAAACAAAAATATTTTTTTCATTTTTATTACACAAAAAACATTCAGTAAAAGTTCACCACTCGGAATACTTTTAGACTTGATGACATTCGAAATTCGAGATATTTCGGAATTTTGCTGGACATTTTCACAGCAGTCCGACAAAAGGGCGGACACATGGTCGCACTGAATATTTGCCTGTATATTATTTGTGGTCGGGCCATTAATATGGTCGCGTTGTCAGCTCAATGAATCGAAATTAAATATAAAAACTTTTATTGCCAGTTTTGAACGCAGAAATATCGCTGAACTCCAATTTGGGTATGCGTCAAAACCAATTTTTGCACTTTTAACAGGTAAAGATATTGCTGTTCCGTTTTGCATCTGTTTTGTTAGACTAGATTTCGTTTGTATATTTGGATATAGTTGAAAAAAGCTAGACAAAAAAGGGTCTTGAAATCAGACTGACTGACGGACAACCAACTGAAAATAAAGTTTGAGTATTGAGTATTGACAAACGAAACTCTAAAAATGAAATGAAAGCCTGCAACGAAATCGGTTTTAGGTCGAATTCTACTTTAAGAACTATGTTTACGTTTTCCCAGAATTATTCGTCTCGGCTGCTTGCAGCGTATTGAGCGACGAGTTGCATGGTTTCGTAATGATGCGTTTGGAAGTTGGGAGCGTTCGAAACAGGTTTTGTTTCAATTATTCTCCCGTTTCATTTATTTAGATACCATGGTTTTTTGTTCAGTTCTGTCTTGCACTTTTTACCATTTTTATTTATTTATTTATTTTTCTATTTTTATTTTATTGCTAAGTTTTCTTATTTGTAAGTATTATTATTATTATACGTCTATTTCATATATCTAAGTATCTACTCAGACACATACCTACACACTTATAAACAAGGGACTAAAACTGTTTTACTTCCGTTACATCACCATCTCAGGGCCAGTTGAAAACCAGCGTCGGGCACTAGCTGCTCGGCAGTTTGCTGAACTGGTCCTATTTGGCGCAGCCGTGAGATGCACACTCTTTTTTTTTGTGTTTGTTCATTTTATTTTTTATTGTTTGTTGTGTGCACTTGTGGCATATTGTGCTAAATAAATATGTTTTCTTTCTTTCTTTCTTTTTCTTAAGTATAATTTGACATTACAACGAGATAGTACCTATTAACGTCTGCAATAGTGCCCCTTAGGCAGGGTAGGTGCTTAAATTAATTCAAGTTATGCCGGACGGACGCCCGCTGTTCAAGGGCTTGTCAGCTCCAGATAGCCCGACGTTTGGACGTGACAATCCTAAGTTTAGAATCCGGACGCCGGACACTTACGGCCATTTCTTGTCCGGATTTCCTCATTACTGATTATGTCCGGAGTTTGAAGCCCTTTCTCGTAAGCTTTAAATTTAATACGCGAGATTTAAAGTTGTGAAGTCGTTATAGAGATTTATGTAAGTGAGGTGGAAGGTCCTATTTTCGGGCGGAATTTTTGGAATTGTGTGGTGTCTTATAAGATTGTGGAAAAATAATGGCGACCTCAAATCATTTAAAGTAGGCACTGAAAGGTATGAATTTTAGATTTTTATCCCCATTCTCTTTTATTTTCTATCAATTTTTGTTATGCATGGTAAAACCACGACCAAAATTATAAGGCAGGTGAGGTTGGTAAAATATTTTTTGGCTTGGACGAAGCCGAAGTGTGTGAAAGTATCAGAGTATCTTATTATAACATGCCGCTTGTAATCCTTGAAGGCTAAGGCAGAAGTGAACTTAATAGTACACCCACATTTTGCCAGTTTTGTTTAATTCGCATGTAATAGAACAAGTAGAGCAAGTAACATTGTTGTTCACTTGTAATATTGCGATCAACCGTGCAGTTGAGCAATTCCCGATGAAAACACCCAAAAACACATCCCAATCTGGGAATAGAACGCATTACTTTATGCTTATCAGTCGTACTTGCAACCACTAGACTTGACTATTCAGAGTATCTTATCGACTAAAATATCTTACATCAAGTGCAAGTACAACTCAATGCACTTAAGAGAACACTTCCAATCAATGGCTGTAGAGGCGCGAGTAGTTTGTTTTAAAAGTTTTATTACATTCTTCCCTCGAAAAAAGATCGAGATGAAAGAAAGCATTTATTAGCAAATCTTTGACAGTTGTTACAGGTAGTTGGTGGCCCGAAAGTTTTATAATCAGTGTTACCAATATTACCCAATACTTATAGGCAGTAGTTCTATCTAAGACTGGAATTCAGTTGCAATCGGTTTGACTGGATGCTGATTCCAACATAGTCAGTAAAAGGTTGTGCAGATGATTATAAGAAGGCAAGGATACTATCATCCCTGGTTGATGATAGTATCCTTGCAGTTGCGAAAATCCCGATGAAAGCACCCAAAAACACTTCCCGACCAAGGAATGGAACCCATTGCTTAATGCTAAACAGTCGTACTTGCAATCACTACACTGTGAAGTAGTCAGAGTATCTCATCGACCAAAATATCTTACGTCAAGTGCAAGTACAGTCAGTGACAACAATATGTATACACGCAGCAAGTTTGAAAAGTGATTTTCATCTTCTATATTGCTTAACGTTTTACTTTTTTTTAATGTGCTATTTTGGAAGCCATATTATTAAGCAATATGTCTTTTCTCAAAGTAGAAACTGTTATTTCACCAAAAAAATCACATTTGAACTTTGCCAAGTATATACATAGTATGACTCGTGACTGTACATCATGCACTTAAGAAAACACTTCCAATCAATGACTGTAGAGGCGAGAGTAGTTTGTTTTAAAAGTTTTATTACATTCTACAGGCTCTCGGGGAAAGATCGAACTTACTTACTTAAACTTTACACTCTTTTGCTCTGAAACGGTATTAGCTTAGCTTGCGATTCAATCCAATCTTCAGTCACGGCATCCAATACGTTGTAGTGATTTTAGATAATAGGGGCCAATTTATTTTAGAAGATTTAACAGGATGAAAGAACCAGTTCTAGCAGTAGTTTTTAAATACATTTAAAATAAAGAATGCATTGGTTGAGTGGTTGAAAGTCAAAAAAAGTCTTTGATTCAAACTGGTATTGGGTTATCCATATATATCCATCAGGAATTTCTCAGTAGCAGACACGGAGTCTAGAGTCGTGTCCAGTTGATGGCATTAGTACTCCTAAACGACCTATACTACCTATACCAATAGTACTATAAATACCAGAACATGTCCAAGCTCCTACTAGCGGTGTTTGTAGATCAAATAATAGTCAGTCATAGTATTTTCAGGAGGTAACAACCATCTCGATAAAAATAAATGCCCAACAAACAGATACTTACAAAGATCTTGGCACAAAAATAACACTAAACAGCAAATGGTCACATAAACACGTGACCTCTTTACATGGTCACTTCATATTCAGCTGTCCACACATAAAATTGTCACGTCACAGCCGAAGGAAAGTCGTAAAAAAGAAAAAATAAACCCGTTGACGTCAAGTCAACTTGTTGCTGCCGTGTCAGACGTGGCGTCACGTCGTGTCATGATTGTCAACGTCAGCTGGGCGGTTTTCAATTTTTCATTCGTGTTTTGTTTTTCGATAATTTATTTGTTTGCTTTTAGGTTGGTAAGGCGATTTAATTATTTATTTTTATTTTTTTGTATAATAGTGGTACATATACAGTATGTTAATTTAAACGAGTTACATATTGAAACCCGCTTACATGATACTAATAAAAATATAAACAAATAAAAAATACTGATAATCGTGGATCAATGACTTTTAGACATAATCCATTTTCAGGACAATAGCGTGAAGTGAGATCTGGAGAGCGTGCGACCACAGCGTGCGACCATGACACGATTACGTCACAAATTAAGCTTAAGTTTTTACATATTTGGGACGAGAATCGACTGTTTCCCCAAGTGTTTTAAGAGAAACCTTAAATAACTTTCACAGTACCTACAAAATTGGAAGCTAACAAAACGTTTCCATGTTTTTTTAACTAGCATCCCTGAATTTAGTTTCAAAGTAAACAAACGCATTCAACAAAGAAATAGTAATATATTTAAATACTATCGTAATAATTATATCATTGCATATAATTAAATATTTTATTTGTCAAAGATTTAAATAGTATATATTATATTCTCCTATTTTTCCATCTGCAATTCTAGAGACCCTTTCATTAGGAAGGTACGGCTGTCCCACAGAAAAAAACGTAAATAGGATTTTAATAGCAATCTTGTTTAACAGGTTTATAGGTTATGGAGCTGAAAAGCTTATTTTTATTTAGATACGAGTATATCAATGACTTGACATCCGCATGAGAACCAAAGTTACTGACATAGCCCGAAGAATTGCCACACTGAGAAAAACGGGCTACTTAAAATTGGCAAATTTGTAATGTACCGGCAGCCAGATACGTATAATGTGCTTTTGACATGAAAATTATAAGAGCCATACTTATAATGAATCGACACCATGTTAAGTAAGTATGCGGCATAATGCTCTGTAAAGACCATGTAAACAAGTTACTTGTAATGAGGCCGCATCATGAAATTACTGTGCCCGCATTATTAACGTTTACGTATGCGGTTTAATGATGCCGCATATGTATTAACGGAGCAGCATACGTAATTTACTTACCCGGAACCAAGAAAAATGTATGCGCTATACGAACGAAGTTATACAGCCGCATTATTTCAGTATCTAGGCTCTTTACAACAGTAACTGGTTGCCAAATCATTGTACTGACTCCGACTCATTAAGTAATGGTTCCGGTTACGTACATAATGTACGAGCATGCGTCGGGGATATGCCGATACATTTTACGCACACTGGATAATTAATAATGTCTCCGCCTACATCATCATTTACGTATCCTGGCTCATTTTACGAACTCCGTTTACTTACTGACTGTGTTCGGTGCGTGTAATCTTTATGACGTCAGCCGCATCATGAAATTACTGTGGCGCACTCTTACCATTTACGTATGCGGTTTAATGATTCCGCACAGAGCAGCATACGTAATTTACTTAACCCGTAACATAAAATATGTATGCGCTATACGTATGACGTTATACAGCCGCCTTATTTCAGTATCCAGGCTCTTTAAAACAGTAACTGGTTGCCAAATCATTGTACTGAATCCGTCTCACTAGGTAATGGTCCCGGTTACGTACGAGCGGAGTAGGGGATATGCCGATACATTTTACGCACACTGGATAATTAATAATGTCTCCGCCTACATCATCAGTTATTACGTATCCTGGCTCATTTTACGAACTCCGTTTACTTACTGACTGTGTTCGGTGCGTGTAATCTTTATGACGTCAGCCGCATCATGAAATTACTGTGGCGCACTCTTACCATTTACGTATGCGGTTTAATGATTCCGCACAGAGCAGCATACGTAATTTACTTAACCCGTAACATAAAATATGTATGCGCTATACGTATGACGTTATACAGCCGCCTTATTTCAGTATCCAGGCTCTTTAAAACAGTAACTGGTTGCCAAATCATTGTACTGAATCCGTCTCACTAGGTAATGGTCCCGGTTACGTACGAGCGGAGTAGGGGATATGCCGATACATTTTACGCACACTGGATAATTAATAATGTCTCCGCCTACATAATCAGTTATTACGTATCCTGGCTCATTTTACGAACTCCGTTTGCTTACTGACTGTGTTCGGTGCGTATAATCTTTATGACGTCAGCCACATCATGAAATTACTGTGGCGCACTCTTAACATTTATGTATGCGGTTCATTGATTCCGCACAGAGCAGCATACGTAATTTACTTAACCCGTTACATAAAATATGTATGCGCTATATGTACGACGTTATACAGCCGCCTTATTTCAGTATCCAGGGCCTGCAGTCTCGACATAGAACGTACCTAACCTATAAATAGGTTCCGGACGTTGTATCAGTTGTATGTGTGGACCGTCGCTGATATTAGTTTCATTGGTAGGAAGTGGATTCATAAATAAAAATAACACGACTATAATCGATTCCTATTTTCAACTTTATTAATATTAATCAGAATCATCTTGTTTAAGTTACACCTGTTTAAAGTAAATGTACCTATTAAACATGTAATGATGGTCGTATGTATCTCTATTTGTCTATAATGTGAAGTAAAAAGGACATTACTTACAGTTATTTCAGTGCAGAAGACATTCCGTCATACTCATAAGACAATGGCATGAAAATTACAAATCACAATATCTCTTACGTTATACTTATCCTATGTCAACATTTTAATCAAGACAACTAATACACACATCATCTGAAACAAAATAAAACTGTAGACTAAATTATGGGTACATACATTATTATCACCAAAACATTTTACACATTTAATTCAACTGAACACAGCATAGGTACAAACATCTGCATTAATAAAAACAATAAATAAACACAAATACTTTCTTCAAACAAAACAAAATTAATACATTTTGAAATACTAACATCAACAATTAAATTCTATTACACAAAGCATTTTTAAAATGGGAAGAATGAGATGTATTTTTCAGGAACTTGACATGTTGTAAAATTTTTGTTGAATTAGCAATTTCCTTTCCGTTTAAAAAAATATATTGGATAGGTCAACTACTTGGATAGGTAGAGGGTACTAGCATAGAGAGAATTAATGGTACTACTTCTAAATATTTAGATTCTATGTACTGGTATTTCTACGAGTGACTTCACAGATGTTTGAGTTAATTCTATTTTAAAAGAGTTTCATTGTACACTTAACAGGGTTGGATAATTTATAAATGTAATAGAAGGCCTCTTCTATTCCTTTTAGTTAAAAAGTTCTGTGATTTGAAGATGGGTTGACAAGATTCAAACATTTGTATAGGTATTGAATATTTTATAATTATCTTGCACTCAAGCATTTCTTTTGTGCCGTTAAACTCGTGATAGCTCTGCTGTGTATCCGCTACAACTATAATTATCGTAATATCGAATATTGGAACACAGCGAATACACACATTATTGTATTGAAAAACTCTGATCAATATTACACACACTACACTATTTCACTCAGTTTGATTGTCTGCTTGTTCTTCGTCACTCCATTACCGCAGTCCCTAGGTCCTTGGTGTGAACAGCTCGCTACATGCTACCTCCGATAGCTTTGGTATGGTTCGACACATCACACGCAGTTTAAAATGAAAAATCCCTTGATTTTGCTTATTTCTGTATCCTGACGGAATAATAAGAGAATTGATCACGGCGCTCCTACATGATTTCAGCCATCTGTTCAAACACAACGACCTTACGGGCTTTTTGTCGAATTCCACTATCATTTCGTAGTTACATAATTATACTTCAATGATGAAGTATATCCGGCGGGGTAGCAGCTTAAGCCAGAAAGAGGTTAGCAGAGGTGCTGTACTCTTTGCTATCAATGAGAAATGCTTGAGAAAATACCATTAAAAACAGAAACACAACAAATATTCCAATGACAACAATAATAAACAAGACCTTCGACTTGACACTTGACAAGTTTGACACTTAGTCAATGTTGCAAGGAGGCAAATTCTAATTTCCTTAATCTAAGATAATTTCTTTCAATTTTTAACAACGTTTGTGAAAAATGAAAAATTGTGTCTTTAAAATAAGGGTTTTAAATTGTCAGTTGAGGTTTCAAGAAAACCAATTATTTTTACTGAACCATAATATTTATTGTGTAATTATCTTGCTGCTTTCACTCCTTTTATTTCAGTAGACGTAAAATCCGAATTTGATGCGAAATACGTGGCCATCATAAACACATCAATTTTCGGAAGATTGTCCGATTGTGCCTTGACCGTAACCGATATCAGTCATTTTCGTGTGAATCTTCTACTACTCTATTATAAAACGTGGTCATGGGCGTCATGACCACCCCGCCCAGGCTATCCGATCATTTTTCTGACCTCTTTGACTAAAAAAAATACATGGCGTGATGGCAAACGACTAGGTACTGTGTGTAATCGTGTTTCTGTATGAAAGCACCAAAAGACCCTAACGTAATCGACGGCCAGCTCACTTCGCTCGCTATTGCATTATCTTCATTTAGAGCTTGAAATCAAACTCATCTCGGGAAACCTCCTCCCCCCTCGCCTCGAAATTGAAGCGATCATCGTATCCGAGGTGAATGAATGAAAAGAATCAAAATCCGAGGATGTTAAAATATGTGAAAAAATTTTCGAGCTCGCTACGCTCGCTCATACAATTTGTCTTTTCTTTCAAAGGTTTTCACATTGGCTGTTTAAATACTGGGTGCTCGACAAAGTAGCCTTACTTGCATGCATCGACACACAAAACCATAGGATCATCTTGATCATCGGTTCGGCTCTTTGTGACCGGCCCCCCCTCAAATCGTAGGCTGGGACGGCCCCTGTGTACCTATGGCCCACATCAGTTCTATTTTTCTTCCAAAATATTAGATAATTAATTGTTCCACCAACTAGCACAGGGCGCAGAAAAGGCTATATAAGGCACTGCAGGTACATTTAGTCGTTTTATTTTCCTGAACCCGCCCCCGAATCGAAAACCTGGCCACGCCCGTGGTATGGACCACCGTGGCCTGATGTGTCTGGAATGATCAGAATGAATATATTTTTGTTTTATCTCATGAGTTTTTTTTCTTTAATTGACAAAATCATAAATAACGATATCTTTAAAAGTTCGTCTCTGAGACGTAAAAAAAACGTGTAAATAAAAGACTTTTCATTTTGCCTTTGATTACAAAATATTTTAATCAATAACATAAGATCAGGCTGCATGTGCTTTACCTTTGCCTTCCCGCAAGGGTAAGAAAAAAAAGAATTACATCGCGAAACTCACGAAACGTTACCAAATATGGTAATGTGTTGCATCAGCCGGTGACGCCCCCCCTTGCCCACCGGCGCGGGCGGTCCCACCCCGGCCGGCTCGCTCGGCTCGCAGCATTGTGTTCATGTCATGTTGTATGTGTGCGCGCGGCGGTCGCCCGTACGTATCGGCAGTTTGATCCTGCAGTCTTCTGAGAAAATTGGAGTGATTTTGTGCTAAAACTCGTCGGAGCGTAGCCATCATGGAATTTATGGAAGAGATATTAAACGCCGGTTTAGATGAAATAATACCATTCCTTGAAGGTAGGTAAGCCAGTTGCTTGGTTTTATTTAGTCAAGATTTTTTTTTCTCTGGTGGCATGTTTGAACTTGTTTGATTTCAATTTCACTTTTTGACAAGTAGGTAGGTACTTGTATTGTTTTAGTAGGTTTTGTTTTTATTGATTATTGATAATTTTACTAATTTACTAAATTTTCAATTGTGAACTGATTCTGTTGAAATTAACCAAACATTTATGATGTATGATGACACCACAACTCACAGATCTGATGATGGCGTCTCCATCATTAGATCAACTCCAGATCCATGTTATGTTGTAGTGAAGTCAGTTCCAACTGTTCCAAGAGGTCCTCAACAGTGTACAGGCGGCGCCATACAAACTTTGGCGCCAACTCGTAGTAGGTTCCTACTTACATAACAAGTTTTGTACATGTTTGTATTTGTATTTTTCAGACAATCGTATAACAACGCTTGAAACTGCCATTCTGTTAAACGATGAAGATTTGAAAGAACTGATTCCAAAGATTGGCCCCAGAATAAAATTTAAAAATTGGCTACTACAACATCAAAAAGCGACCGGTGTCAATGTACGTACCTACTTGTTTACTTGTATTTTATCTAATAAAAATGTTTTCTTTGTTTTTTTCTCTTGGACCGATGCCGCATACTTTTGTAATGCATTGTAATAAAGCTTTTAAATTATTTTTCTAGAACCTTGAAATTATGAATGCTGAGCTACTAACCGACTCGACTCAAAACGCTACAAGGGACACTAATGTCAGTGATAATGCAAAAATCTCTACAGATTGTACTATTGCAGATAATAACACTGTGAGTTACTCATAATCATAACATTACTCAGCTTGATAACAAAATGTATTTCGTCGGCCTAATTCGTTACCCTGCTAAGTCCATTTTTGCATAGTTTACAGTAATTGTAATACAATACTGACAGGCGGCCCTACCCTTTTTTGGTACTCACTTAATTTTTCATTTTGTAGCTTAATTTGGTAGGTACTTTATGTTTGTGATATGGACCAAAAGCATTGTTTACACAAGGCCATCGCTGGCTGCCAGTCTCACTGGCTTGAAAAATAGACAGGCGCTCTATTCTCACCAGCGTTGTGGCTTGGCTTGAAAAGCCGGCCAAGTGCGAGTCGGACTCGTGCATGAAGGGTTCCGCACCATCATAGTAGGCGATCCCCTTTATTTTTTTTTAATTTATTGGTTGTTGTTATGGCTTTCTTATAGGTTTTCCTGTAATCTATTAGGCAAAGAACTATTTATTGTATTTTCTTGAAAAGTTTAGGCCTTGTACAGTACGATCAATTTCAACTCGATAGGTCCAGTATTTTCAGAGTAAATGTCTGTGACAGACGGACAGACAGACTGACACTCGAGTGATCCTATAAGGGGTTCCGTTTTTCCTTTTGAGGTACGGAACCCGTACCTGTGTATGCTTGTAATAATTCTATGATTACGTTTTTTTTTGTTTCAGGTATTGAAACTATTAAATGTAATGTTATTTTCTTTAGTAGATTTTATGAGTATTTAGAAGGCACTAGTCAAAGTTAGTGTGCTAGTAGATACGTAGTTTATGTATATTGTTTAACCAGCAAAAATGTTATTAAAACCCGTATTATTACAACTTTCATTCATTTATCAATTTGTTCAACAACTTATTGTGTTTGTGTTTTACGTACAGGAAAGTTTAGACGGCAGAGCAATACTCAAAGAGGGAAAAGGAGGCTTACTCACGGAGGGTTCCCGAAGGAAATTGAGCCAGCTGCTAATACACCACCAACTTGAAAACAATTGTGCGAAGAAAATTTCCAGTGAAGAATTTTATAAACTAGCTACCGAAATTGTGGAAATATTCCACAAGGAACGCGTTGTGGTGTATTATTCTGCATATTTATCAGCTACAAATAAAGTAGCTAAAAAAAATGCTAGCGGAAAGCTCTACGAGAGCTATATAGCTCGAAGAAGAAAGTTGCGAGAAAGTGGACAGTTGCCGGGAACTAGCCGTTCATCCTCGAAGTCGTCCAGATCATCGCTCAGATCCACGCCAACTATCACAGATGATGACATTTATAGCCTGGAATTTGTAGAAAGTGGTAAGCAAATAATCGCTAGTCACCTTTTTCGTGATTTAAATGTACCACGGGCGACTGTACTATGGTGCCCATCCTCTTGTTGACTCATCCCACCATACACATATAAATTACAGGTGTTGTCTATGAAGAAACATTACTATGGCTGAAAAACAATGTTGATCCATGGAAATCTGTTGAAGAAAAGTGGGCAGAAACTGCAGATCACCGCCTAAATCGCATCCAATGTGGAAAAGGTGATATAGCGGATTACTTCAAGGATTTTCCAGCCTTAAAACAATCGCAAGGCTATACCTTGGTAAGCATACACCGCAGTCGCTTATTTTTTACATAATCCTTGGGGTTTTTCTATAAAAATCATGTAAAATTCATAATGTTAGTTCCCGTATCTGCCACGATTCTTCTCTTTTCGCACAGACTAGTCTCTTGCAACACTCGCGCGCTGCCAACCTATCAGAACGAGATAATATTGTGCAGGCACTAAAAGAGACAAGCTCTTCTAGTTCTCGCTCAACAACCCAATAACCTCTGTGGTAGCGATCCGGACCTTTCTCACCAGTGGAAATAACGTACCGTACATTTATTGTATTCTTTTTTTCAGCTAATGAACGATTTTAGTCGTCTGTATCCGGGAAAGGAAAACAAATTATTTTCCTCCATCACCCTCAAAAAAGAAGAAATTATAAAATATGCTTCATTAAAATTACGAAAAATTAGAGACCAAGACACGAGAACAAAAATAGCAGATATAGTTGCACTGATTGACGGTAAGAAGTTTTGCTCTAATATTAGTTCTTATTATTAACCTTTAACTATGGAGTGGAGTCTCAGTCCCCGCCCATTCTAGAAATCGCACAGATTTGTGACTTCCCCCTTCCCCTCAGCACTGAGCCGCTCAGTTAGTGTATTGAAAAAATGACGTCCAGTGTTTTTTTTTTATTTTAGTTGAAGGTTAAACCTTCGTAAAATTAAGTCTCAAAAATTAACCGAATCTTTTTTTTTTCTTTGAATACAGAAGATGAACCAGAGACATCTAGCAATGTTGCTTTGATGTTGCTGGCTTATGTCATCAACATTTCACCTGCACGGAAAATGAAAGGAAAGCCAGCGTGGAAGCCATCCAGAGCAGAGGTATGCGACGGCTATATATCGCAAGCTGCTTCTGAAGCCGACGTTACCAACAAGATCATTCAAAAAAAGGAGAACCTGCAGAGGCTAGGCCGCACAGTTCAACCCTATGTAATTTTTGATGGCCCTACCGTTATCGAGGTAAAAGTAGCATATGTTGTAATAAATGACACATTGTATAGTTTCAACAAATTAGTAACAGCTGTAGACTGTGCATTTAAAATATTTCAATCGATAGGAGCTTGTTACCCGGAGGAAGCTGGAGACATATGGCTTTTTATTCAATTGGGTTTCTACGATATTAAAACTAAATTTGACAGGCCCACACAGGCTGTGAATAGTCTTTTAACTGATCTAGAGTTAATACTTTAAAAATGTTTACCTGTTACTATTGCAAAAAAGCCAGTGTGTCTCCGAGTTTACTTGTAACTCATGTGCGAACTTTCTGTAAATTAACGGTAGGATTTTCCGGATTTCGGTGTGGTGATCAAGGGTGTTATCGTCATTATATTTCCTCTGCATCTTTCAAAAAGCATTTAGTTAGAGACCACCAGTCATCATTGTCAGTCTTGCCTCATCCAAATAGTAACAAACCGATTGATACAGATACAGAAGCCAATATCTCCAATTTACCTTCAACGTCAAGCAAAGAAACTTACGAAACAGCAAATACAATGGAATCTCTACCAACTCAAAGCGACGAAAACTCTCTTGGTCACCATGCTGCATGTCTCGTCTCCACTCTATATGCTAACCCAATAATACCGCGTAAAACCGTACAAGTTCTTGTAGAAAATCTTCAATTATTTCATTCTAAATCACAATGCATTATAGAGCGGCAGTTTAATGATCTGGTACCACCAGACCAAGATAATTTTCATGTTAAAAATGCTTTAAAAAAAATATTTAGCGCGTTCAGCGATGCGTTTGGGAATTTAGATTCGGAACACAAACGTATAAAATATTTTAATGAAATAGGAACTTATTCTGAGCCCCTAGAAGTGGTTGTGGGTCAACGTAAGGAGGCTAAAAAAACAGCGGCTGGTACGTTATTAGTACAAGAAAATTGTACAATGCAGGTGATTCCGTTAAAAGAAAATTTAAAACGAATTTTTTCATCAAAAAATTTCATGAAGGATACTCTTGAATATTTGGACACAGTACAAAATGACTCTTTCGGTATTGAGAATATTGTTCAGGGTTCAGTATGGAAAAAAATGACAGAAAATTCTGTAGAGCATGATGCAATGATTTTACCATTAATAATCTACTTTGACGATTTTGAAATAGGCAATCCCTTAGGAAGCCACGCTGGGATTCATAAACTTGGAGCTATTTATGCCTCAGTACCATGTCTTCCACCTCACTACGTGTCGCTTTTGCAAAATATTTTACTATTGGCTCTTTTTCACTCATCAGACAGAACAAGCTTTGGAAACAACATAATTTTTCAAAAAGTTTTTGATGTTCTTAATGATTTAAGGACCAATGGTATTCATGTTGAAACTGATGTGTATACCGGCAAAATTAAGTTTTATGTTGCAGCTGTGACGGGAGATAATTTAGGATTGAATGCTATGTTAGGTTTTGTTGAAAGTTTTTCTGCAAATCGGCCATGTAGAATTTGTACTGCTAATAAAGAACAAATCAAAACACTGCTTTATGAAGATGACACGTTGATGAGAAACAATGTCAATTATGAAAATGATTTACATTTAAATGACATTTATATGACTGGTCTTAAAGAAAAATGCTCGTGGCTTGCTTTAGATGGGTTTGACTTATTTCAAAACGTTGCCGTAGATGTTTTACATGACTATCTCGAGGGTGCTTGTCGATATGTGATGTCATTTGTGATACAGAATCTAGTGTGCACTCAGAGGCTAATTTCTTTTGACAATTTAAAATCAAGAATACGGTATTTTAATTATGGTCCTGATTCTACATCGACACCATGCAATTCTGTAGCAAAAGAAGGCTCAACATTAAAGTTAAAATGTTCGGCTTCTGAAATGCTTACCCTTGTTCGATATTTTGGGCTGATTGTCGGACATAATGTCCCAGATGAAAACGAAGTTTGGTTCTTATACATAAAATTAAGACAATTGTTGGATAAACTTTTGAGTCATAGAATTCATGAAAATACTATGGATCAAGTAAAATTTTCAGTAGCTGAATTAAACGAGCTCTATCGACAATTAGCTGAAACAGACTTAAAGCCAAAGTTTCATTTTCTTACACATTATCCAGAAATGTTAAAAAAATTTGGCCCACTTACCCAAATCTGGACGATGAGGTTTGAAGCCAAGCATCGTATATCTAAATTTGTGGCCAGAGCATCACACAACAGAGTAAATGTTTGTAAAACAATAGCTATTAAACATCAATTAATTTTAAACGATACTTTTCTTAAATATGAAACTGTAAAGACGATCTCATATGGCAAAAAGGCAAATATGACAGAAGCGCAAATTGAAAATGTAAGACTAAACTTTCATTCTCGAGGTATAATCGATAATAATTGTTGGTACTCACTAACATGGGTGAAGCTGTATGGTGTCCGATTTGAGCTGTCTTCAATTGTCATTCTAGATATTTCAGAATCTTCAGGCTTACCAAAGTTTGGTGAAATAAAAAATATTTATTTACTTGACAATGATGAAGTTACATTTGAGTGTGTTTCATTAGAATGTATAGATTTTAATCAGCATTACTATGCGTATCAAGTGATGAGAACCAACGATTACCTATTACATAATTATAATACCCTTGTTTCGTCTGTACCGGCTACAATTACTATAATGTCAAATTTAAAACTTTATGTCACTGTTCGATGGACTTTAGAATAATACACATCACATATGACATACGTACCCTTGGGGTAGGACTTCCTATTATATTACCACCAACCTTCTTCGTTTATTTTTCTCTCATCACACACTTACACGGTATTGTAGAATACCGGTTATAGTTTAAGGCTGCAGTCTTGCAAAATGCACTCGCGGGGAATTATTTGCGCAACTTTGTATTTTTATTTATAACAAAATAATGAAATAACATGAAATATTTTTATTGCACATAGATAACCCTAATATAGGTAATAGCTAGTTATTTTTTTTAAGTTCATCTAGGTGGATAAAGTTAGGTAAATCAAGTGTTAAATACAGCTCTTCTCGCCCAACATCATTTCGAGTTCTGTTTGTGCGCTTAGTTTATGGCAATGAAAAATTAATTTACAAATCTGTTCAGCGCATAATTAGCGCAACATTCTCGTCTTCAAAATGCGCTGATTAGTTTTTTCTAATTGTTTCATTTTCTTAATCTAGAGGTCACAATTTCAACTTCCCCGCGAGTGCATTTTGCAAGACTGCAGCCTTAAAGTCGGGCCTTGCGACATAGGTTCCGCAACTAGTTAGTTTTATGCGTATGTATTAGCGTTCGTATGCGAACGACCTTTAAGTTTACCGTAGGCCTAGACGCATTGGTTTTCAGCGACGACCACGCGGACTCCATTGATGCCAAGGTACCCTTAGAGCCAGTCCACATGACGACGCAGTAATAACGTTCCGACATCGCAGCGGCGACGCACAATTGCGGCAAGCATTTTATTTACCCATACCTTACCATTTTGCAAAAGCGTGAATACGGGCCCACCACCAATTTGTTTCTTTAACTTAACTTCAGGTTAAACATCAGTACTGAGTTTCATTTGTTGTTTGTATTCTTTCATCGTATTGTGTGCTTTTAAAATCAGTCAAATTTCGTAAAAGTAGAAATATCGAAACTCGGTACTGATGTTTAACCATCACCTAGGCCATGGGGTAGGGGAGCACCGCCCCTACTGCCAAAAGGTGGCTCTCGGATCGCTACCAAAACGGGGTGATCCCCACATTTTGTATTTTTTTTTTGTAGAATACCGGTTATAGTTTAAAGTCGGGCCTTGCGACATAGGTTCCGCAACTAGTTAGGTTTATGTATTAGCGTTCGTATGTGAACGACCTATAAGTTAGGTTTACCGTAGGCCTAGACGCATTGGTTTCCAGCGACGACCACGTGGACTCCATTGATGCCAAGGTACCCTTAGAGCCAGTCCACATGACGACGCAGTAATAACGTTCCGACGTCGCAGCGGCGACGCAGTTGCGGCAAGCATTTTATTTACCCATACCTTACCATTTTCGACGCAGCGCACCGTGTGTACATTATAATTATTAGTATGTAAAATGACGCAACGGCAGCGCTGCGTCGACGCAACGGAGAACCAACGCGCTGTGTGGACTGGCTGTTACTAGTTATTCTTTGGTCGGAAATCCTAGGTTGCTCTTACGCAAGGGGGGTAACCGCCTCCGGCTCGTGCAACAAATACCTAAGATCTGAGACATTGTTTATACTACCATGTAATTCTAGAATAGTATGATTAATTAATAATAAATTGTTTATTGAGCCACACACGTAACAGTATACTTGCGCAAGTATACTTGTACCGTGTATGGCCGGCACTAGATTTACATAACAAATGTGATTGAAACAGCCCCAGTAAGTAGTTAATAACACTTGTGTTGGGGTTGTCTCGCTCCTCCCCTGAATTGCTAAACAGCATTGAGACTGACAATTAATTATGTGACTGACAATAATTAAGCTTGTGTTTTTAAGCTATTGCATAGCTTCTATCGCGGGCCTTGAGCGTGGAGACCAAATCCAGAAATTCCGTAACGAAAAAAACCTAACACCCCCCACTCCGACCGGCACAGCGGTGATACTTTTTAGTAGCGATCTGTGCGCCCCGGGGCGCACACGTCGGTGGACGGGTTAATGACTTTTTGAAACATCACGCATGTCCCTTTAGTTAAAGTGTGTTGTGTGTGTGTGTGTGAGTGTAGTGTGTGTATGTGTAGTGTGTGTGTGTGTGTAAAGTAATCGTGTATAATACTGCTATAAAGATAACCAAAATTTTTGATATTAAAATAAGCGATATTAAAAGTAGCCCCCTTTTATATATACACACACACACACACACATATAGTTTAAATTCTCAATTTAGATTCTCAATATGTATGTATACAACATTAGTTTTTGTTTATGCTAAACCCGAAAGGGGGTCATTGTACTCATCATTTTGAACAACTTTTTCTATGGGACCAACCCTGAAATCGCGAAAAAAAAATCAGCTGTTCCCTACATTTTTGTTCACTTAAATCGACAAAATGTATGGAACAGCTGATTTTTTTTTCGTGATTTCAGGGTTGGTCACATAGAAAAAGTTGTTCAAAATGATGAGTACAATGACCCCCTTTCGGGTTTAGCATAAACAAAAACTAATGTTGTATATTTATATGTGTAAATTCATTCTTCATTATGTATACAATTTCGCCCATGCGCATGTGACCGCCCGTAATATTCTGAATATTCATGAAAAAATGTCGAAAATAAACTTCAAAAAGGGGGGTCTATCTATAACATTTTTCATGTTATTCAATTTTTAATATTTTAAGTAGTTTGTAGATTTGCTTTCTATTTTTTGACACATCTCCGAAATTTTAAGGTCGATTTGGATTCTGTTTATTATTTCCAAAAGCTTGTGAGTTATTTTAACAGGTTAATTAACATTTTTACTAAAAAATATCGACTACGAAAAAAAAAGACGGAATCGAAGTCATTTTTTCGGTAAATGAATTTTTAGCTGTTATGTAGTAGATTACAAATGATGATTAAAAAAGTCGTCCTATGGGGATAATTTATGGACTTACACTAGTTTTTTTAAAATAAATACACAATTTTTTACCGAAAAAATGACTTCGATTCCGTCTTTTTTTTCGTAGTCGATAATTTTTAGTAAAAATGTTAATTAACCTGTTAAAATAACTCATAAGCTTTTGGAAATAATAAACAGAATCCAAATCGACCCATAAACTTCGGAGATGTGTCCAAAAATAGAAAGCAAATCTACAAACTCTACTTAAAATATTAAAAATTGAATAACATGAAAAATGTTATAGATAGACCCCCCTTTTTGAAGTTTATTTTCGACATTTTTTCATGAATATTCAGAATATTACGGGCGGTCACATGCGCATGGGCGAAATTGTATACATAATGAAGAATGAATTTACACATATAAATATATACATACATATTGAGAATCTAAATTGAGAATTTAAACTATATGTGTGTGTGTGTGTGTGTATATATAAAAGGGGGCTACTTTTAATATCGCTTATTTTAATATCAAAAATTTTGGTTATCTTTATAGCAGTATTATACACGATTACTTTACACACACACACCCACACACACACCCACCCACACCCACACACACCCACACACACCCACCCACACACACCCACACACACACCCACACACACACACATACCCACACACATACACACACACACACATACCGACATACTCACACACACCCACACACACAACACACACACACCCACACACACCCACATACTCACACACACTCACACACACACACACACCCACACACATACCCACACACCCACACACACATACCCACACACACACACACAACACACTTTAACTAAAGGGACATGCGTGATGTTTCAAAAAGTCATTAACCCGTCCACCGACGTGTGCGCCCCGGGGCGCACAGATCGCTACTAAAAAGTATCACCGTGTTAGGTTTTTTTCGTTACGGAATTTCTGGATTCGGTCTCCACGCTCAAGCCCCGCGATAGAAGCATGCAATAGCTTAAAAATAAAATAAATATATAATTGTAATTGCATAAGTTGATAAAAAATGCTATGCAATAGCTTTTTTTTGTATGTCTCAATTTTACGATTGAAAATAAATAATATGAATCTTTTATGTCTATTTACTTAAAATTGCCCTTTACACTATTTCTTTCCTTGCCCCGTCCCATCCCCTCTGCCCCGCATCGCTCGACCGCCTGCTCAAGAACGTACTGTGGCGGACACAGTAAAGCACGGTGAGCCGTACGTGTGTACCACGGCGGATGTGACTTTCGAGTGTTTAATATTCAAAATAAGTATCTGAACACATTTGTATGTACCATGCGCCAGCATAAGGAAAATACAGGTGCGAGTATCTTTCCTTATGCTGGCGCATGGTACATACAAATGTGTTCAGATACTTATTTTGAATATTAAACACTCGAAAGTCACATCCGCCGTGGTACACACGTACGGCTCACCGTGTTTTACTGTGTCCGCCACAGGATTGTACGTATGCCGCCGTGGTACACACATATGGCTCACCATTATTTACTGTGCCCACTACAGTGTCGTACGTATGCCACCGTGGTACACACGTACGGCTCATCGTGATTTACTGTGTCCGCCACAGTACTGTACGTATGCCACCGGGGTGCACACATATGGCTCACCATTATTTACTGTGCCCACTACAGTGTCGTACGTATGCCGCCGTGGTACACACATATGGCTCACCATTATTTACTGTGCCCACTACAGTGTCGTAAGTATGCCGCCGTGGTACACACATATGGCTCACCATTATTTACTGTGCCCACTACAGTGTCGTACGTATGCCGCCGTGGTACACACGTACGGCTCTTCGTGATTTACTGTGTCCGCCACAGTACTGTACGTATGCCACCGGGGTGCACACATATGGCTCACCATTATTTACTGTGCCCACTACAGTGTCGTACGTATGCCGCCGTGGTACACACATATGGCTCACCATTATTTACTGTGCCCACTACAGTGTCGTAAGTATGCCGCCGTGGTACACACGTACGGCTCATCGTGCTTTACTGTGTCCGCCACAGTATCGTACGTATGCCGCCGTGGTACACACGTACAGCTCACCGTGTTTTACTGTGTCCGCCACAGTATTGTACGTATGCCGCCGTGGTACACACATATGGCTCACCATTATTTACTGTGCCCACTACAGTGTCGTACGTATGCCGCCGTGGTACACACGTACGGCTCATCGTGATTTACTGTGTCCGCCACAGTACTGTAAGTATGCCACCGGGGTGCACACATATGGCTCACCATTATTTACTGTGCCCACTACAGTGTCGTACGTATGCCGCCGTGGTACACACGTACGGCTCATCGTGATTTACTGTGTCCGCCACAGTATTGTACGTATGCCGCCGTGGTACACACGTACGGTTCATCGTGATTTACTGTGTCCGCCACAGTATTGTACGTATGCCACCGCGGTGCACACATACGGCTCATCGTGATTTACTGTGTCCGCCACAGTATTGTACGTATGCCACCGCGGTGCACACATATGGCTGACCATTATTTACTGTGCCCACTACAGTGTCGTACGTATGCCGCCGTGGTACACACGTTCGGCTCACCGTGTTTTACTGTGTCCGCCACCATATCGTACATATGCCGCCGCGGTGCACACATATGGCTCATCATTATTTACTATGCCCGCTACAGTATCGTACGTATGCCACCGCGGTGCACACATATGGCTCATCATTATTTACTATGCCCGCTACAGTATCGTACGTAAGCCGCCATGGTACACACGTATGGTTCACCGCGTTCTACTGTGCCCGCAACAATAGTATACGGGTGTTGCAGTCGTAGTTTCAGGAGTATTCAGTGCGACTTGCGCACTACGTATTACGTAGCCGGATGTCGGGCTACGTACGTACGTACAAAAATCGACCACGAGTAAATTAAGTAACCCGCTCCATGATGAGCGTCAGTATGCCGACTACGTATGACTGACTACTTACGCGTAATGGACCGGGTTACACACGTCATGGTGGTCGATTTTTGTCCTTATTTTACGTAGTGCGGCCACGGTAATTTTTCTCAGTGCAAACTTAAGTGGCAGTGGGCAGGGCACATTGCTCGCAGAACGGATGCCCGATGGGGCCGGAAAGTTCTGGAGTGGCGACCGCGAACCGGAAGACTATGCGTTGGAAGGCCTCCCACTAGGTGGACCGATGACCTGGTGAAGGTTGCGGGGATCCGCTAGATGTGAGACAGAAGGGACCGGTCAATGTGGCGACACTTAGGGGAGGCCTATGGCCAGCAATGGACGTGTTTTGGCTGAAATGATGATGATGATATCAATGAAGTTATCTAAGGAAAATATCTGCAGTATGATCATCCACGAAGAGTAAAATACTATAATTTCATACAACTACTATTTACGTTATCGACTGTACCGCTGTAAAAGTAGCAGCATACAACATTGCAATCATAAGCGGCTTATTTATTGTGAAAGAGACGGGTATTTTGTAAAGCTTATTGGAACGTATAATAATGTAAATTATACGTTTTTGATTTCATTTTACATCATTAACCAATTGGTATTATTTAATTTTAATCCTTTTCTGCATACATCCCGTTCATTTTACAGAAAAAATAATTTACGAAAAATAAACATGAAAGGTGCTGTATGGACATGAGCTATTAATAAATTACATACAAAGTATCAAAAAGCCAACGTCACGCGGTATTCCCAGGCGGTCACCCATCCAAGTACTAACCACGCCCGATGTTGCTTAACTTCGGTGATCGGAACGAGAACCGGTGTTCTCAACATGGTATGGACGTTGGCAACGATGCACCTGAAATTATCCACCACTATCTGCAGTCCACGTTGGAAGCTTTCCAATAGCGATTTATTTCTGCAATTAGATTCATTGATTTGTAGCTATTAATATAAGTGCAGAGCAATTGTAGAGCAGTGGTAGCCCAGTGGTGGTGGCCCCGACTTACAAACAGTAAGTCGTGGGTTCGTACCCAGGCAGGCACATTACTTTGTGTAATTTATTTCATCACTACTGCTCTCACTGTCGTGAGTGAACCAAATAAATACGAAGACATGTTACATCTAGCAACCCGCACTAGGCCCACGTGGTGGATTATAGCCCATCCCTCTCTTAGAGAGGAGGCTTGCGTTCCTGCAGTGGGAACATTATATTAGGCTGATGATACAAGACAAGTGCAATTGAAAATATACATGATCCTTGTAGAGCACACAACTATATCTAGAATTACCCTCGAGGAAGTAGTACCTATATAGTAAAATTTATCTAAAACCCTTTCGATACACTAATACACTTTGTACAGCGCACTCAGCCGTTTATAGCAAGACATAGACCTTTTTCTTTGGAGGTTGGGAAATCATCAAATGACTCCTCTCGCTTTGGGCAGAGCGGTAGGGAGTGTCAGACTTCTACTGACTAAAACCACCCATGTTCCTTCTTAGCCCTTTGTGTCGAGGCCGCGGTATCTCTTTCGAACAACCCGCAGCTCCGACGGGCTTTTTACTAGTTAGAGTGCGACAACCGTTTTACTTGCTGGTTGAAAAAAATCAAATTCTCTCTCAAATTCTCAGTTGCCTTGAGTCAACCAGAAACTCTTTGCAAATAAGGCGCTTTGCACATGGAGCAACTATTGCAGCAACTGGCCACTGGCAACTACATGGCATCTAGCTGTTTACATATATTTCAATTGGACTGTGCACACATAGCAACTCGAGTTTTGAGTTCCGGTGATCGTCAACAGTTTTCAGTTGCTGCAATCGATGACTAAGTTAGTTCATAGTTGCTGCAACTAGCAACTGTTAAATATTAAAGCGATTTTTAATGTTAACGTCGACGGCGAAGACGTAATAAAATTAGAGCAATTGCTGCTTCTTCGATATTCATCGTCACACTGAACGCTGTTCGCTGCGTAGATTGAGCAACTCGGCTATGAAAGTTGCACACAGATTGCCATAAAATTGCGACAACCGTAAACGTTGTAGCAACTATCAACTAGTTACAGGAAACTTTTAAAATGTTGATATTTGCCTCAACTTAAATTTCTCCATGTGCAAAGCGCCTAAAACAAAAAATATTTCATCTTAAAAAGCAATATTAAAAATTTTGAAAAAACCCACGACTGTTAAAAATTCGTTGAAAAAAAGGATAAAATAACATAAAACACCCACCTTAAAAAAACCCAAGAATGAAAGAAAGAAAGAAAGAAAACATATTTATTTAGCACAATATGCCACAAGTGCACACAACAAACAATAAAAAATAAAATGAACAAACACAAAAAAAAAAAGAGTGTGCATCTCACGGCTGCGCCAAATAGGACCAGTTCAGCAAACTGCCGAGCAGCTAGTGCCCGACGCTGGTTTTCAACTGGCCCTGAGATGGTGATGTAACGGAAGTAAAACAGTTTTAGTCCCTTGTATAAAAGTGTGTATGTGTCTGAGTAGATACTTAGATATATGAAATAGACGTATAATAATAATACTTACAAATAAGAAAACTTAGCAATAAAATAAAAATAGAAAAATAAATAAATAAATAAAAATGGTAAAAAGTGCAAAACAGAACGGAACAAAAAACTATGGTATCTAAATAAATGAAACGGGAGAATAATTGAAACAAAACCTGTTTCGAACGCTCCCAACTTCCAAACGCATCATTACGAAACCATGCAACTCGTCGCTCAATACGCTGCAAGCAGCCGAGCGCGATGGTATAATAAAGTTACGTTAGATGTCAACGGAGAATATTTCCGAAATTAGGTGCGATTGGCAATTGTGTGGATACGGTACATACATATAATATTTTAATATATTTCCGACGGGAGTGGACGTAAAAAAAAATAAAAACAAAAAAGGTAAGCTAGTCTAAAGATTGATTATTATAAAGGTGCCACATGTGTTAAATGAGAAAAATACCTTGTTATCTTTAATTGCTTTATGCATTTGCAGATGACAAGAATCAGGCCGATATGAGTGTTGATACTGAGAGTACGAATCTGTAAAAAGGATGAATTGATAGATGAGAGAAGCCATTACGACGCAGCTTCGCCGCTTCTTACAGTCGCGAGCAAGTGGGCCAGACAAATTAGGTAAGTAACCTGCGTTGCTGCAAAGTATATTTGTGTAGGTTTTAAAAATAGGCGGTTACTGTAGTGTGTAATGACGGACATTCTTGGGTTTTTTAATTTTGCTTTTTATTTTAAACTTTTTACTTTTATCTAAAAACATGCACCAATCAAACCTAAACTCATAACTGAATCAAAATCGGACTTGTAGTTTTGGAGAAAAATGGCAACTTTGAATTGCACAAAAAATGTTTGCTGCAGCGCCCCATGGTGAGTTGTCACCGTAACACCTATATAAGAACATGCACCAATCAAACCCGAACCCATTACTAAAAACTGAATCAAAATCGGACTTGTAGTTTTGGAGAAAAATGGCAACTTTGATTTGCACAAAAAATGTTTGCTGCAGCGCCCCCTGGTGATTTGTCACCGTAACACCTATCTAAGAACATGCACCAGTTAAACCCGAACCCATAACTGAAAACTGCATCAAAATCGAACTAGTAGTTTTGGAGAAAAATGGCAACATGTATTTGCACAAACAAACAACCTCCCACCCCAAACGCATATACCGTCTCCGTTCCGTCGTGGGTAAAAAAGCCAACGTCACGCGGTATTCCCAGGCGGTCACCCATCCAAGTACTAACCACGCCCGATGTTGCTTAACTTCGGTGATCGGAACGAGAACCGGTGTTCTCAACATGGTATGGACGTTGGCGAGAGTGCAAGCAAAATTCCTCTTCAGTATCAGTGCATTTGGAAGCTTCCCAACTAGAATCGATTTCTATAATTAAGTTCATTGAAGTATCACAGCCACACTTATATTATGATACTAATTTTATCTGCAACTTTATAATATGGGACCATCAGCCGCTATTTTAGTAACGAATGCACTTTTGAATCTCGCCTGTTGTATCTATATTAAGGTGAATCCGATCTTATGGAGTTCTTACAGTCTACTGCTAGAAATATACACCATTTTTTTGAGGGTAGGATTTAGCGGAAGGTAGCTTTCAAACTTCTACTGACTATAAACCACCCATGTTCCTTCTCAGCTCTTTGTGCCGAGGCCGTAGTATCTCTTTCGAATCTCATGCTGTTTTTGCAACGAATATTTTCCTGGATTTCTTGTCATTTTTTCTTTCAAATCCTGCCGAAAAATAACTCTTTGGACATAAAACAAAACAAATATGTTTTGTTTCTGTTGTATTTCTGTCACCTTCATCATTATGCCAATCTAGATGGTTTATCGCAAGTTAATAGTGTTATTACAAAGAATGTTTTCTTCTAATGCCTGGATCCCTTGTCGACTTTTCTTTCATATTTTGTCAAAAAAGTAGCCACCAACGAAATGTTTACAAATCGTATAATATTTATAGTTCAAGAACTGTTTGGGAATAAAACAACACTTAATAATATTTCAACAAAAAGCCAACGTCACGCGGTATTCCCAGGCGGTCACCCATCCAAGTACTAACCACGCCCGATGTTGCTTAACTTCGGTGATCGGAACGAGAACCGGTGTTTTCAACATAGTATGGACGTTGGCGACAGTGCAGCTGAAATTACTCTTCAGTATCGTATCAGGGCATTTGGCAGTTTTCCAATTAGAATTGATTTCTATTGTTAAGTTCATTGAAATAAAACACTTATACCTGATATTCATTGTATCTACAACTTCATCTAGGATCGTCAGCCGCTTGTTGCACCTATATTGTGGGGAATTCTATCTTAAGAAACTTTCACAGGCATTGCTCGAATAAGACCTCTCACGGGTTTACGCCCAAATACTCGAACGTCACTCGATTTTAAGTTGCACTTAAATCTCGTGCTGTCTTTGTTACTTTAACGCAGAGTGGCAGAGATAGCAGCAGTTTTGAGGGTAACTTATAATTGAGTGACGTTTGAGTATTTGGGCGTTAGCCTCATAACCTGATTCTTCGGCTTCAACATCCAGCCCAGCTTAGTTGCCTTTTTTACGATCCTGGATACATTATAACTAGGGGTCGTCGCGGCTCCACTTGCAGTCTTAATGACTCCATCCAGCGCTTTGTTTCGACCTTCATCAAGATGCCAGTCTACACTACGTCTAGCTCATGGTGTTTTTGCAACGAGTATTTTCCTGGATTTTTGCTTTCAAATTCTGCCAAAAAACCACCAATGTAATGTCTACAAATTGTTTCTTTGTAGTTCAAGAACTCTTTGGAAATGAAACAAAAATTAATTCATCAAAAAGCCAACGTCACGCGGTATTCCCAGGCGGTCACCCATCCAAGTACTAACCACGCCCGATGTTGCTTAACTTCGGTGATCGGAACGAGAACCGGTGTTCTCAACATGGTATGGACGTTGGCGACAGTGCAGCTGAAATTGCGCTTTACTATCAGTGCATTTTGGCAGCCTTCCAATAGGTGCGACATATCTGTGACTATATTTATAGTTCATTGATCTGCCAGAGTCTGTAAATACTACGAGTATTAATTTCCATTGTATTGTAAAGTTGTGTTCTTGACCATGAATGTCGTCTATCGGAATTGCAATCAAAGTTTGTTCACCTATCCGTTGCATCGACGAAGTAAAAACCAGCACGTAAAAGCAGACATCATCATACCTAGCCTTAAAATTTTACCTTTTGACCACTGTCGGTCAGATCGCTACTAGATTATTATAAATGAGAATCGAAGTATAAATTTGTGCTACAGGATGGTTGGACCAGAAGTTATGGACGTAGAAAGACTTTCTTGGAATGGCTGGGGACATTTCTTGGACTCGATTGATTCTGAGAACTTTCTACTACTTCTACCAAAAACTTTGCATATATCGACCAAATTTGACAGAAAACCACGGCTTAGGTAATTTTAAGCCATAAGTAAACACTAATGGTGAATGGGACCTATCATCAAACAGCAGGTTGTGTAGGTAATGTATCTTAAAAATAGCTAACAGGATTCTTTTTAGATCCAGTACAGTATTTCGGAACCAAAAGCCGATTACACTAAAGTTGGCAGCATGTCTAGGCAGAATACTCAACAGAGTTTAATTTACATACCACAGGTATCCGAGACGTGTGACTAACTCAATACCAGCCTATTTAGAAACACTACCCAACCCGTGACCAGCATAGCTGCTGGATCACGTTGCACGTAGCTCTAACACGCGTTTCTCGACTGCAAAGAAAACAAATTAATGACAAAAGTCGTTTAAAACAAGCCACGAATAGCCGTGTACTGGCCGAGCGCGAGGCAATTCATGCGGTCGGTCAGGACGTGCCTCACCCGAGGAACACAATGAAAATGATTGTGTCGCGCGACATACGTCCGAAGCTCATGCCTCGCGAGGCTTCGCGCTCAGTCAGAACACGGCTAAAGAGGCAAAAACAAGTAAAGACGGCGAGTTCTACTTGACAGAGGGGACTCTGTCAAGTAGAACTCGCCGGCTTCACAAATTGCATTTCAAATGGGAATTTGAAATGCAATTTTATATTACCGTACAGGTTTAATTCGGATGTGCGTGTGATCAACTTACGACTTATCTTGCCGCTCCCGCTTATACGAACAAGTGCCAGTCACAAGTTCATTATCATCATTTCAGCCAAACGACGTCCACTGCTGGACATAGGCCTTCCCCAGGTGTCACCGCATTGACCGGTCCCGTGCGTCTCACATCCAGCGGGTCCCCGCAACCTTCACCATCGGTCCACCTAGAGGGAGGCCGCGCATCGCAACGTCTTTCGGTTCGCGGTCACGAAGTAAAGAGTCACGAGTTATGTAAAGATAATGTGTCTTTTTTTGCTGACATTTATTATTCCATATTTAACATGTACGCCGGAATAAACTCGTGTTTGCGCGTTACTCCATCTGAGCTCTAAAACCGCTCTAAGTTGCACCGCTCGAGGCCGTGAACGAGGCCTAAAGGTAATGCTATATGCATAGATAATGCGCACGGGAATACAATTTGGCCTAGGTGTCAGACAAAGCCACACCGACATGTTCGAATTTCATGTCTACGCCTTAATGATTGACAATTAGTTCGTGTGTTATCTTAGAATACACTACACAAGAGCTGTTATCTAAAGATCAGAGGTTTAGAACAATTAAGGAGTTGATGATGAAACTAGCGCGCACCGCGGCTTCGCGCGTTTATATTTAATTCATTCACAGATAGATTGCACAGTGCGAGTTTAAAACTAGTGCTGTAACTAGAATGTAATAATTCGACTTTTTGATTCTTTGATTTTTTTGGTAGGTATAGAAGGTATTTTTATAAAATCTGTTGTCAAATTCGTATCTAGAAAGAAAATTACAAGACAACGACTGTTTGCTTTAATGAAAAGTAAACTTTCAGAAACACTTCTTCTAAGTTTTTGAAATTGATAGCGTCTTGAAAAAAACTCTATTGAAAGTATAGTGCCCTTATTTATTTTTTTGTGGTGGGTGGAATATCATCGAATAACCCCCCCCCCCCTCTTGGGCAGAGCGAAGGGGAGTGTCAGACTTCTACTGACTAAAAACCAAACCCATGTTCCTTCTTCACCCTTGTGTCGGAGCCGTGTCAACCTTTCGATAATCCACAGCCCCGACAGGAAATATACCGCCTCGTTCACCTTGTGGTCGCAACCACAAGTAAGACTGTTGAGTTTGAAGTCCCGGGCTTGATTCCCAGGTCGGTCAAAGTATGAGTTCTTCCAACAGGAATTTCTCAGTAGCAGCCACTGAGTCTGGATTTGTGCTCACTTAATGGCAACAGGCTCACCCGCTGTTACAAGGGGCTTCAAAACATATGTAGTGAAATGGGGGTGCACAATAGGGTAGTTAACAAAAAAATCTAATTAGTCCGTCAGATAGTTTTCAAAAAAATATTGGACTCATATTTTTTCTTGATTTACGTAAACAAGCAATGAAGACGATACAGTGCTTTGAAAACTCGTGTGACGTCATATTCTAAGACATTAGTATGACGTTTCTTAGCGAGCAGTGACGCCACAACCTACCACTCAAATCTTTGACGCGTTTTATTTTCGTCATTTTTTATTGATTTGATAAAACAAAAAATGTGTATCCAATATTTTTCGATAATCTAACAGACGGACTAATTAGCCGTCTGTTAGATTCCGTGACTAAAAAAAATATATCATATTTTTTTTAGTCAGTAAACATCCCTATTAGGTACTCCTCTGTCTTAGTCTTCGGGAATCACTGGCGTGATGCTATATTTTGTTATATACCTATTATATATTTGACTCAAAGAACCAAAGAAGTCAACAAACAGTCCAATTCGTCGTAAAAGACCAAAAGTAGAAAAAACTCAACCTAATTTGTTAATATAAAAACCTTTCACCGTGTGATTTACAAACAAAATTGTGGGTATTTGATAAAACGTTGCTAACGAGCTGCGTCTGGGGAAATGGTGACATTATAATAATTTGAGAATTTGACTCCACTTTGTTGTTACTTGATTTTTATTATAGCGTGATGATATGTCATTTAATTTGTGAGTTTTCGGGTATGATTTATTGGTTTACTTTTGATTCGAAAGCGAGTTATTGTTATTATAAGATGAATCGCCATTGAGGTATAATGTACTACGTACTAGAGAAGCTATTTCAAACAAAAAATGTGCGCGCACTTGATGACAGCGGGGCGGGCGGGGGGTGTCATGTTCTCATAGATTACTATCAATACGTGCAGATGCGACATAATGTTATTATTCTGCCTACTTGATATTGTACGTATTTACTTAGAAAATAAATAAAAATTTACTTAAACTGTAACAATAATTTTTATTTTATATGTGATTGAATGTTGATGGCTGATTCAGTGAATGTTGATTCAAATCTGCAAATACTTCTTTCTTATTTAAATGCTTTACGGTGTTTACGGACATTTAACTAAAATCACATTTCAGGGCAAGACCACTTTGCCGTATTAAATTACGTACCTATGATAGATGTGTGAAGTGGAAGTTTAAAGTATAGTCAAACTATCAATGCAATCTTCACATTTTAACTTTTTTATTAATTGTCTTGATACATAAGCAAATATTATACAACCTACTATCAATTTTGACTCCCATGTAGAGGATTCGTGGCCAAGCATTGAATACGTCGATATACATTGAATCGTCTTCTCTAGTACGTTAGTACTTATATCTCGATGTGAATCGCAATAATGTTGGGAAGAAAAAAGATGTAACGAAAAATAGATAATTGTCTTGATAGCTGCTTTTGTAATTTAAAAATACTATATTTTGTAAAGTTTGCTTCTCGAAACTGAATTATTGGCTTATTTAACAATTTATTTTTACATTGTACTTATATAGAAAAATAGAAGAAAGGAAGAGAAAATGGTTCAAAGATTATGCCTAAAAGGAGGATTCAATCTTGTTTATACCAAACTTGTTTACCAATTAACTAATTTGTTATGCTTATTTCTAAAGAAATCTCTTCGAGCATACCGGTGAATGGATATACTAGAAAAAATGGAATACATCAAACATAATGCAGATAATTAAGGCTTAAGATAATTAAGTTATAAGTTTATAAATATTTAAGATATCTTTAGGTGATCTATTAGAATACAAATTAAATACCATCAAATACTAACGTTATGTTATTTTGCTCTACATTCTTCTTTTTACAAGATTCGATTTGCATTTTTTGTTCTGTTGGTAACTCTGGTAATTAAGCAAAGACCAAGTCATCCGCTGAGTCGCTCAGTAATGCAGTAAGAATTTGCTGAATCATGAAGACTCGTCCATTAGGACTACTTCTATAGAACCCGTTGTTTTGACCCAAATCTCGATTAGATCAAACTTAAGCCAGCTAGGGATCAACTTATCTCAAAACTTTAACTAGAGACGTCATTATATCTTGATTGTTGATTAGTCATGTACAGTCGAACAAGCTATTAAGTATACAGCCAGCTAACTTGTATTTAATTTTAAGATTATACAAATAATTTTAGCATACAGCGGTTTAGGATACATCGTTTGACATCAGTCGCTTAATGCGAAACACTTGACAAAACCAAATTACAATCAATATTTTCAGTGTTATAAAATTATAAAGATCTCTACCCTGTATACTTATTAGCTTGTTCGACTGTACCAGCACATCAAGCTACTATAAAATCTGTCAAAAATCTGTAATAGATTTTCCAAATTCGCGAAATTCGATTTTTTTTACATGAGTGCCTTTTACATCAAATACTCACTCAAGGAAGTAATATAACTGAGAGGGTTGCATTGGTGATTTTAATAATTATTACTCTGTAAAGTCACATTTTTTACGGTCGCGTATCCTATTACAATTAACATACAACCTAACACTGCCCGGCAAATTGCAAAAAAGATAATTCGAATTTCGCGGGCTACCCTGAAGCGTTAGGTACAAGGTTTTGGTAATTTTATATAGCGTGATGTGTTGGCTTCTGTACTTAGAATATAATTATTTCAGAGGGTTCAGACAATGTCAATTAATTTGAGAACGATAACAACGACGCAGAAGTTAAAATGTAAAGGATTGAAATCCCCGAAGAGTTAGGGCTCGTTTACGGAGACGCGGGGCGTCGCGCGGCGCGTGCAGAAGGCTCGTCTCGTGCTTTTTTATTAATTTACTGAGAGACAGGTCCACCGCAACAAACGCTGCATTTTAAATTTGTAACGCTCCTGGGACAAAGCTGGTTTTACATGCATTGTAAGTGTTAACTAACTTGAGACTTCAGTTTGTACCTATAAATTGCCCACGTCTAGTTTTACTAATTAAGAATTTTAAGCTATAGTTGCTGCCAGTGTCAATAGCGGTCATTGCCCTTTTCCTAATCTCTTCGTACTGTTATATCCTGGATATGACAGTAGAATAGCTGACGATGACAATCATGTCTAGTCAGCATAAATGGCTCAGTCAGCAAAGGCACGGATGCCTGTCGGTTCGGGAGCCAGTCCAGCTTGGTACTCGGTACGGGTCGGAGGTCCCAAAAAGATCATTGTTCTTAATTACTATCTCTATTACCATTTCCTTTTACTAATTCATTAAAGTATTTCTTTTAGTTTATTAATCAGTGGATGCCAGAAGACGGGCGTCGTCGCCGAGGGAGGCCTAGAAAACGCTGGCGTGACGACCTAGAAGCGTTTTTGCCCAATTGGACGGAGAAAACCGCGCAGCAGTGGGACAATAGAGGCTAAAAAAAAAAAAAAAAACTTTTTTTAAAAACCTCCTCACGGACTCCCGTATAATAATAGTACGAAACAAAACAAATGAACCATGTAAGTATTCATTTTCATTAAAAAAAAATTTGAAGATTGATGACGATTCAAGACATGAACAAGCAATTTTTTTAATTACGTATTAGCTAAGAACTTTAATAAATGTGGTGGGTCAATGACCGCTATTGAAAGCTTAACTACAACTATAGCCAATAGTTATAATACGTGTCAAAAACAAACGTAGATTATTATCCCCATACGAAAACAACAAACATTTTTTTTGGCCTTCCTTCCCACTTCCCGTACAAAAGTACCAGGATATACTACTCAACAAACACCAAAGAAAAACCTCAGATATATTACTAACATTTGCGTTACACCGACCAGATACAAAACCTTATCTGCTGTTATAAATCTTTGCGCATAACTCATTCGCAGGTGCACTGGACTCGACTATAAAGGTTATGTCTCTAGGGTGGGCAGCACAGATATAAATAGATCTGGATAACGCAAGTGTCACGATCTGTATGAAAACCAAGCATGCCATTTTTTGACTACCTATTATGACGTCACCAGCACTTAAATCGGAAAATTAAATCGATTCAAAGACTCGCGTACGGGCGCCTCCTTCGCCCCAAGGAGTCGCCATCCCAGAACTTTTCGGCCCCATCGGCCATCCGTTCTGCGAGCAATGTGCCCTGCCCATTGCCACTTAAGTCTGGCGATTCTTCGGGCTACGTCGGTAACCTTGGTTCTCATGCGGATGTCCTCATTTCTGATTCGATCACGCAAGGAAATTCCGAGCATAGCCCTCTCCATTGCCCTTTGGGTGACTTTGAGCTTTCTGATGAGGCCCATTGTGAGCGACCACGTTTCGGTCCCGTATGTAATCACTGGCAACACACACTGGTCATAGACTTTCGTCTTGAGACACTGGGGTAAGTTGGACGAGAAGATACTGCGCAGCTTCCCGAACGCTGCCCAGCCGAGTCGGATTCGACGATTGACCTCTTTCTCGAAGTTAGATCTACCCAACTGGACCGTTTGTCCCAGGTAGACATAATCGTCCACAACTTCGAGCGTAGAGACTCCGATCTTGATAGGAGTGGGTGTTACATGAATATTCGACATAACCTTGGTTTTGTCCATGTTCATTTTAAGACCCACTCTTTCGGAAGTGTGCGTTATCTAGGTCTATCTATATCTGTGGTGGGCAGAATAATATTTTACGTGACTACGCCATTTGTTGGTAGCGACTTCATTTAGCTAGTCGATGTTATTATCATATTTTTTCGTTGGGTGCGTGTGTGTGTGCTGGTTTATTATGGAAACGTGCGTTTTTTTTTGTGTGTCGTGAATTTGTGCGTTTTTGTATGAATATTTGTTCATGTATTTTCTTTTACCTGCCTCTTTGGTCTAGTGTTCGCACTGCTGTGTATGAGGTCCTGGTATCGATTCCCACGTCGGGCATGTGTTATTGGATTTTCCATCATACTTAGTAGCAGCTACGACGGCTGTATTTGTGTACGGCTGATGGCAAATAGGCTCGTTCCTTATTACGTGAGACTTGAACATATCTGGCGAAATAAGGGTGTACGCAAGGGTGTCGAAATATGTTTCGTCACGCACCAGGGCCTACCCCACCTTCAAGGCAAATCGTGCATAGTTCTTCATCTCTTAAACGCCAAACTAAACTAACTAAAACTAGTAGTTGGAACTGATAGACGCTTCCATAAGTTCCTGTAGTGAACAACAACAGGATACGGTAGGTAGTCCACAGGAGTCCCGCGTATTTTGCATTTAAGTTAACCGATATCATTATTCAGTGAATAATAATTGTAACAGTATTTGAGTGTGATTATTATACTTCATTGAACATAATTATTTGAATTCCCACATCGTTTATTGTCATGCGCAATAAAATAATTTACATTGTATGGTTATTAGCGTTTTGTACTACCGAATTTGTTTTTTTTTTTGATTGAACAGTTAATTCATCAACAGCCTATAATGTTCCCACTGCAGGGACTCAGGCCTCCTCTCTAGGAGAGGGATGGGCTATATAATTTACCACGCGGGCCCAGTGCGCATTGGTAGATGTCATATGTCTTCGAATTTTTGGTTCTAAGACATGCCGGTTTCCTCACGATATTTTCCTTCACCGTTTTGGGAGCAGTGGTGATGAAATAAATTACACAAAGTAATGCGCCTGACGGGGTTCGAACCCACGACTCACTGTTCGTAAGTTGGGGCCGCCACCACTGGGCCACCACTGCTCAGTTAATTAATCACTAAACAGTTAATTAATTGAATATTATTTTATTGCATAAGCGTATTATTGTGTTCAAGCATAATTTACTAATTGGTGTGGTTTCACATTGTTTCGTGTCAATGATTTGATTACGTTCTCGTCAAAGGCATGATAATCTGCTGCTTTTTATTATTATATAGCATTAACATAACATCACGCCTTAAGGTTGATAGCATTAGGCTGAGAAGTGCCTAATAATTTACTCATATTTCGCCTCATGTAAAAGATAAAAGGGGCTTGCATAACCGGGTGGGTGAGCCAAATAGCCCCCAACTGGGCACAAATTCGAACTCTGTGGCTGCTATTGTGTATTGAATCACTCTATCTATTAAAAAACCGTATCATTATCCGTTGCGTAGTTTTAAGGTGATACGTGAAAAATCGCAGCAGGCGAACTGGGCGGCAATGGGCGGGAATAAGAAAGGGACAGAGTCAATTACTTCCACATGCGAAATAACCCTCCTTTTGGGCTTCGCCGCAGTCGGGTAAAAAGAGAGCGCAACAGTGCGCTGGGGCCAAAATATAATAACGTAAGCGCCAAACGAAATGAAAATTGTTTAAAAATAAATTATGCTATCTATCAAAAATGTGTTCAGTCAGAACTTTCAATTACCTAATACGCACATTTCGAATGCAATTTTGGAATGAAATTACTTAGGATTTTAAAATTACAGAGTAAATTATAAAAAAGTGGAGGTCTTTTCGGAATTAAATTCTATCGAGCAAATTTAACCCAATTGTGTTTTCCTTAAGTCAAAGTATTAACCAAATAGTCAATAAACATATATCCAAAAATGAAATCAATACATGCTGTAATAGTGAAATAAATGGATACGAAAAAGACCCCAATTTATTTTGGTAGCGCCTTAAAGATCTAAGCATACATAGGGACAGACAGCGGGAAGCGACTTTGTTTTATAATTATTATGTAGTGATAGTGAAGTGATGATGATAGTGATATTATAAAAATGCAGGTAATGCACTGTGAGAAATTATACTTCGGGGCATCAAAATATATTTCTATTAAAATCTAACAAGAATCGTAAGTCGCAATTTCAACATTTTCAAAAGTAGTATATTATTCCACGTCACATAACATTCACACGGAAGTACTTCGTAAGTACAGAACGTCATAAATTTCACTTGTTAAGAGCTGATCGCAAAGTTTCAGGAGGGGAGCTTGCAAATGACTTCAAGTTCGCAACCTGAACTGAGAGTGTAGTAAAAATGTCGACGTACTTAATTTGTTCCTTATTTAATGCTTGGCAATGCCCGAGTGCCTTTACCTATATTGGGTCTGTAAATTATACACTATGATTTAGTTGCCATCGAGGGAAAAACGTGGCTATTGGCACCAGAAAAGAGAGGCCTTTATCTAGCAGTGGGTGAATAGGGATGTTTACTAACTAAAAAAAATATGATTCTAATTAGTCCGTCTGTTAGATTATCGAAAAAAATTGGATACGTATTTTTTGTTTTATCAAATCAATAAAAATTGACGAAGATAAAACGCGTCAAAGATTTGAGTGGGTGGTGACGTCACTGCTCGCTAAGAAATGTCATACTAATGTCTTAGAATATGACGTCACACGAGTTTTCAAAGCACTGTATCGTCTTCATTGTTTGTTTACGAGAAAAAAGAAAAAATATGTGTCCAGGTAGTTGTTTCGGGTCTGGGTATTTGTGTATGTGATTTTCTATGTTTGTGAACGCACCCACGATACAGGAGAAATTCCTAAAGTGGGGCAACGTTTTTAAAAAAAAAAAAAAATTTTGGAAATCTATCTGACGGACTAATTAATTTTTTTTTGTTAACATCCCTATTCGGGCTGTAGATGATGATAATGATGAAATTATACTTTATATTAACAACAGCATACACCTTCATTGGTGAAGTGGTGGCAAGCGCGACTGCTGAGAATGGGTTCTTAGGTTCGGTTCCCAGGACTGGAAAAGTGTTATTGAGTAGCAGCAGCAGTTTAGATTTGTGCCTGGTTGACCGCAGGAGGTGGATGTGTGGTGTGACCAGAATGGATAAAGTAAGGAACGAGTACATTAGAGGAAGTTTAAAAGTTGCGCCAATTACAGAAAAGTTAAAAGGGAATCGACTGTCGTGGTATGGGCATGTGATGAGGAGGGATGAATCGCATGTGACTAAAAAAGTTATGAATATAAATGTGGATGGATGGAGAGGGAGAGGAAGACCAAAGAAAATATGGATGGAGTGTGTGAGGAGTGATATGAAGGAGAAAGAAATTAATGATAACGTGACGACTAACAGGGCAGAGTGGAAGGGAAAAACGTGTTGCGCCGACCCCAAATGACATGGGATAAGGGCAGGAAGATGATGATGATGATGATGACCGCAGTGAGCTTGCCTCTTATAAGATCGGAGTTTCTTTAACATAACTGACAAAATGCAAGCGTACTGTAAATACGCCTCTGCCAAACGCTTCGGGGATTAATATGTGCATGAAAACATATTATAATAATTTAATTTTTATTAAAACCTCTTTTTTTGAAGCACTTTTACTCTCAAAAGTTTCACAAGCGAATCGAGCATAGAGCACGATACTTTTTTCAAGCATACCAATGAAATTCATCATCATCATCATTTCAGCCAAAAGACGTCCACTGCTGGACATAGGCCTCCCCCAGGCATTTTTGGGGGGGTTTGCCATAATCGCCACGCTTGGCAGGCGGGTTGGCGATCGCAGTATGGTTGTTACAAAGACACAGAGAACGCTGCTGCCCATTCTCTGGTAAGTCCCTTAGTCGCCTCTTACGACACCCACGGGAAGATATGGGATGGTGCTATTCTTTACGTCCGACACCACACGGAACACATGAAATTATGTAATAATAAAATATATAATTTTGAGAAATTACACCGTCAAAACTGAGGTACGACAAGCTCTTTCTTGAAGCCTTGCGGACGTCCCGCGGTTTCACCCGCGTAGATCCCGTTCCCGTGGGAATACAGGGATAAAAAGTAGCCTATGTTACTCAGGGTGAATGTAGCTTTCCAAGGGTGAAAGAATTTTTGAAATCGGCCCAGTACTTTTTGAGCCTATTCATTACAAACATACAAAAATAGGTACAAATCTTTCCTCTTTATAATATTATAAGTGTAGATGTAGATTGAAATATCTCAGAACCTCGCTTACCAAAATAATAAAAACGGCATAATTCCAGTTCCAATCCAGTTTCGCAACAAAACCGAACAGACCCACAACTGATATAATAACGAAATAACAATTCCCATTCACAAACAGGAAGACATTTGCTAAAGAAAATTGCCAAGAATGAGATCAAAATATTCGTCAACAAGGTCCTTCAGAATGACGTCACAACGTGGCCGGATATTGAAAATGTTCGGATATGTTCGGATATGTCAGTCGATGGCCGACGCGAGACTTTTCCCCCCAATTCTATGGATCACATGACATTTGTAACGCACTTTGGATTAAGCATCCATCAATTTGTAACTGTAGATCCGTGTGTGTGTCTTGTAAAATGGGATATTGATGGATATCTGTTTGAGTTTTTTAGGTAATTGTTTTTGGTTTACATTGAGAATTTCAAGAGTGTGACTTTGTTATCGAAAGATTACTGATAAGGACGTTATGAGCAGTGATCGGAATAGGTAGAGCTATTTAGGTTGATTGACCGCAAACATTGAAGTTAATATGGATATTCCACGGGATTCCGGCTATTTCATTATTTCTGTCAATATGTATAAAAATGCTTTAAGTATGTAATTTTTTTATGATCTTACTACTTAAAAACCAAATCCAGGGACTCGGGGAATATCCATATTATTCTAACCTATGGCAAGTACAAAAAACAGCTCTACCTATTCCGATCTATGCGTTATGTTATGTGTATCGAATTGATAGTTATGTTAGGTCTACCTTTTAATTTACCAGCAAAGTCACAAGCACTAAGGGCTCGTTTACGGAGACGCGGGGCGTCGCGCGGCGCGTGCAGAAGGCTCGTCTCGTGCTTTTTTATTAATTTACTGTGAGACGGGTCCACCGCAACAAACGCTGCATTTTAAACTAACGAGCGAAAAATCACTTAACTAAAATCGACGATTGAAATCGTTAACTTTTTCAAACATCGCCATGTGTTTGAATTAAAAACGCAGCACGCGCCGCGCGACGCCCCGCGTGTACGTAAACTTGCACTTAGATGTATACTCGTAGTGACTTCAAAAATACTCTCTCCTACTCCCTTGTTTATAATTTTATGTAGTTACTGGCTTTAGTACACATACAATTATGAAATAGATAGTTAATCGAAGTTGCACCAGTTATTACGCAAAAAAATTACTCCCGAATCTTCCTAAATGTATAAATAAAAGACACACATACACTGTATTCCAATTGACACGTCAAATAATTATATAGAACTCATACACTGTTCCAGAATAGAAGTTAAACGTGGTTTCAAAAACCCTTTTCCCTGAGGAAACCTAGAAGTCTTAAAGAATCTTGAGTGTTGGGTAATCCAGGTAAATCCTATACAATTGTCTTTACAAAGAAATCCGATCCCTTACTACTTTATCCTCGACGCTTCATTCCATAAAACAATCTTAGAAAGTTTTATATTATAAAAAAGTTTTATGCTCCTTTCGATTTTTGAATGTTTTTGAAATACCTTTGTACTCTTTTGTTTATGTGGTATGTTTGTTTTGAGTGTACATAAATAAAAAGAAAGATTTTATCATTATGGTGATTTTTTGCAAACAATAGGTAGGATACCGTGTCCTGTGTGCCCTAATTCCTGCACATTGCAAAATACAGAAATTTTAACGGGCGACAGTGTTGGCACAAACATATAAGTTCTGGGCCGGCTTATTAGAATACTCAAATAAAAGTAAAATTCGTTTTTTTTTTTACTTTTAGCTAACTGCTAAGAAGGGCACCGATATAATTTTCATATCTGCTTCAAATACTAGACTGGCTCTTCTAAATCAATATGTTTCTTTTTCCTCAAATTAAATGAGTCTTACAACGTTATTGATTTACATTATAATTATCTCAACCCATTCAAGCAAAACCTACAGCTACATTAGATGGAGTTAACCAAAGATGAAGTTTAGGTGTCTAATATGAAACCAAGCTTCATCATCATCATCATCATCATTTCAGCCAAAAGACGTCCACTGCTGGACATAGGCCTCCCCCAGGTATCGCCACATTAACCGATCCCGTGCGTCTCGCATCCAACGGGTCCCTGCATCCTTCACCAGGTCATCGGTCCACATAGTGGGAGGCTTTCCAACGCAACGTCTTCCGGTTCGTGGTCGCCACTCCAGAACTTTTTGGCTCCATCGGCCATCCGTTCCGAAACCAATCCTACATTTATTTTATTGGACCTATAATAAATGTTCTTCTCCACCAAACTTCTTATAACTTAAATGGACTATCAAAAATTAGCCTCATCACTTAAAAAGAAAAAACACTTGGGCAAGCGCATTAATCTTGATAACTGTGATGTGAAAAAACTTTCGAAAGACGCAACTTATGCTCAAGCAAAGCGGAAAACTTTTCAATCGGTTATGGGCAAATCCATTAAGATAAATCGTTGAAATTTCAGTTTTCTATCACACCGCAACTTTGTCTGCCAAGTTTTCGAAAGAATATGCAAATATTGTCAGCATCGGGTGGGTTAAGAATGGTTGCATAAAAGTATGCGATGTTATTGGATAAAGAAATTAAAGGTTAATTAATGGGTATTATAAGCAAAATCAACCATTTTTTTTTGTTTCGTCCTTTTGCATTTATAAATATTTGTTTGCTAATCTTTTTAAGTCATTTTGTAAGCACGTCATGTCTCTACAACAAATAAATCCCAACACTAGGATTGCAAGGTGAATTATGGCACATCCTTTCTAATACAGGGTTTTTAAACAAAGGCCGTGTTTTTAAGAATCTATATAAATAAAGAGAGAAGTCCTGACTGACTGACTGACTGACTGACTGACTGACTCATCAACGCCCAGCCCAAACCCTTGGACCTAGAAAGCTGAAATTTTGCACAGAGGTTCCCTTTATAGCGTAGACAAGGAATAAGGAAGGATTTTTCGAAATTCAACCCCTAAGGTAGTTAAATAGGGGATGAAAGTTTGTATGGAAAATCGTCATTTTCACGCGGGCGAAGCCGCTGGCAAAAGCTAGTTAGTAATAATATTATAGAAAGGAAGGAAATATATATATTTCCTTGAAATATATATATGTGCCAAAATTCACCTTGCGAGTCTAGTGTTGGGATTGGTAAATGTCACAAGTGTAAATATGCCTGCCTGGATTCAAACCCACGATAGTACAACGCGTTAATCGGGACGTAACCACAGTACCACCACTGCTCTACGAATATTAATATGAGTAAGAGAATATGAGGGCAGGACACAAATGTACTTGTTTGGTGACATACCAAGCTTAAGGCTTTTTAGCGAAAGCCTAGTTTGGTGACCTAGCATTTCAGTCAGGTTCCAGCGTGATGGATGGTTTACGTTTAGTTTATCTTGTCTAGCTCGCCCTGCCTTTTAGTAGGGTACGTATGTATGTGCTATAACAGTCACAAGTGGCCTAAACAAGTGATATGCACTAGCACTGCGTTTCGTTTTTCAACAAGGTATTTCTACCATATCGGTAATTTTTCAGTAGGTTATGTCATACGAGTACCTAGACTTTTGACTTTTCTGTCATTGCTAGTGCTCATTAAATGTCATTCAGTTCTCATACAATAATGTTTTTCCTTTCAATGATGACAATGAAGACAATGAAGCTCCAGAAAAGTCCGAGAGAAACAATTTAAATGTCTTGGATCCCGCAACGAAATTACTCAGAAAAAGAATAGCAGAGGTGAGAGCAGAGGATTTTTGATAAGAATTAGGATTTTGCGTGTGAAGCCATTAGAATGTAAATAAGTCTAATATCTATCTAGTCAGTTTTTTAAATTTTTGAATGGTTAACCAACCAAAGTATAGATTTTCATTATGAAATATGGCAAATAAGCCTTCATATTCCAGTAGCTTAGAAAGGATTCAGTACCACCAAAGATGTCTTGGTGGTACTGAATCCTTGAAACCAACAACCAACCTCCATCAATAACTTCCCCAAAACAATATTGTTTAGTAACAACATTAATTAGCCACTTTAATTAAAAACTATACCAGCACTTGGGCGTGCACGCAACGCATACAGATGAGGAACCACAGATATAGATAGACCTAGATAACGCAATAGCAACTACTTCGCGTGCCACTTTTCGTGCCTAGCTCACGTACAAGAATCGTAAGTAGCCGCTTTCGCGCTCAGTCTTCATCGGTGTATGGCGCTAGTCGGACGTCGGCGCTGGTGTAACAGGCAGGGGTTGGGGTAAAGGAGGCGCCGTACGCGGCGGCGTCTTTGAATCGATTTTCCGATTTATAGTGCTGGTGACGTCATAATAGGTAGTCAAAAAATGGCACGCTTGGTTTTGATACAGATCGTGATACTTGCGTTATCTAGGTCTACCAATATCTGTGTGAAGAACAAACAAAATTGTACACAATTAGGGAACCAAATGAACTCCGGTTGAAATGCTAATGTGTCTCCGAAACTCATGCTGTTCACTACAAAGCAAATATACTAGTTCCTGGTATCTTGGAACAGGAGTATCAGTTTAGTTTGAATGGTATAATGTCGGTGAAGGGGCTGTTGTGTTAGTGGTTTGACTGCAAAATATCGATTGGATGCATTTTGGTCATTAATAAAAAGGGCCTAACTTGAAATAAATGATTTGTTTTGATTCATCATACCTATAATCATACAAAAGCATAATCAGCCTATAATGTTCCTATTGCTGGAACACAGGCCTCCGCTCTATGAGAGGGTGCTGAAATAAATAACACAATGTATTGCGCCTGGCTGGGTCCAACGTACGACTAACTGCTCGTAAGTCGAGGGTTGGGACACCGCTGCTCTCAACCACCGTAGTGTTAATCAAAGAAATACCTTGTGATCCCATACCAGCTCCCAGAAAAGGGTGTTTTTGAACTAAAAATATTGATAACTTAATGTTTACGATGATGGTGGTATTATTCAAACTCTGAAATTGTTTTGCTACAGCTACTTATTATTTGTTCATAAAATAAAAAATATATAGGGAACCCCTAACCCTATAGGAAGGTATACCAACCGCACGCATTAGGTGGGTATCCCAGTTTTATACCGTTTAAGGATAAAAACGACAAAATATCCAAAAACGGATCAAAAGCGTTTCAAAATAGTTTATCGCATCGGAAATTCGACTTCAAAAACCTCCTCAGACAAATCGATGTGGTAAATAAAAGCGTTTGCCGAGGACACTTCAGATCAAAGGTGAAAGGTGGATGGCCACTCCTCGTGAGGAAATCGTCGAATCATCCGAACAAAAGCCGATTGTTGCCGAATAATCCCGACTTTTGGTTTTCGAATTTAGAGTTTGTGTGATCTTCTTTTATCTTGACAACAATTGCCTTTCATTGATTTATTATTTCTGTCTTCCAAGGTTTCGGTAGCTAACATGACAATTTTGTTTTGATCAAACATAAAATTAAGTGAAACCCAGAGAAAAATAAAAAAATGTATTATGAACGTTTTAAAATATGGGAATGTACAATTTTACTTTGCATCTATTTAATTTAATATGGAAGACCAAAACCTTGAAAGGGCAAATAATCTAAGATTGACTGCCGCACTCAGAGACGTGTAATGATTTCTTAAGCCAACACTTAGTAAAGATTTTGACACTTTTAGTGAAGGTTTTGTATGTCAAATCTTTACTAAGTGACGGGTAAAGTAATCATTAAATATCTTTGAGTACTTACGGTAGAGTCCTTAGATTAACAGTAGTAAAAAGTCTACGATTAAGATTAGTTTCCGTTAATTTACTAGGCAAATAATTTCATACAAATTCTTTATCATTTTTAATTCATTCAGTAAGTAGTGGCTATTCAGACATCATAAAAAGGCCAATAATTGTAATTTAATTAAAAACTTAACCCCTTCCTTCGTTATTTTCAATTTTAAACTCCTTTTTCTTAACAACTAGTTAAACTCTCTTGTGTACACCTATTAGCCAGTTTAAAGCAACTTACATTTTAGCTTACAGCTTGTAGTGGTGAAAACTTAAAGGAAAACTTCCTTTTAAACTGGCTTCCTATTAGACTAGTTTTCTCAAATGAAACTTTCCTTAAAGACATGTAATTCCAAGGCTACTTTGTAAAACTTTTATCTTCGGAGAAGGCTTGAGACGGTTCTTACCTTGTAAGGCGTATTGCTAATTTTACTGTTAACCTTTCCAACTATACAGAAAGTTAGGAAAACTCCAAACCTTAGTGCTGGGAACTTGTGAAGTCTGACTTGAAGCCTCTTTACTTGTAGTATAAGTATGTGAGCTTTAACATGGCGAAATGGAACTGCCTGGCTATCTGAGTATGAGATAGAGGTTTCAGAACGAACGAGGTTTCTAATGATGGATGGAGAGGGAGATTAAGATGTGTGCTGGGGAGTTTATTCCGCCACTTCTTCTTTCCAGCTAAACACTAGGAAGTGTCGATGGGTGGGCGTTTTGGGGGACTGTCTTATAAAAATGTAAATAGTAAAGTAAAGTAAATTTTGACCTTTGAAAAGTGCTGATTATCAGCCTATTTTGAATAAATGAATTTTGATTTTAGACCAAGGAAATAATGGTTGGTTTGTTTGAAGGATGATATGGCACGAAAGGACGTGTGAATAAAGATGACGAGTAATAGTGCTAAAAATGATGACGATAAGGAGAGGCGATTAATGATTTCCCTGTCCATATCCAAATTTATCTGGATTTTGCATGTTTTCTTCATAGACACTTCTTTATCACTTTCATCTCAATGTCTCGAAAAGAACATCAAGCTGCCGTCGAAGCTGCGGATTATCGAAAGGCATAACGCGGCCTCGGCACAAGGGCGAAGAAGGAACATGTGTTGGTTTTTAGTCAGTAGAAGTCTGACACTCCCTTCCGCTCTGCCCAAGAGCGGGGGGGGGGGGGGGGGGTTATTTGATGACTTTGCACCCACCAAAAAAAAAACATCTGTTGGTCCTGACTGTAATGTTATTTCTTTCTTTCTTTCTTAATGTCCTTGTGTAAATAATTGAAAGTGGTTACGAGTATTCAGAAGCCCAAAACTGCTAGCAACAACAAACGTAAATGGGATGTGGAGTCAGATAGTAAAATACCAACCCCAACATCGTTAAAAAAGCTAAGCAAAATCAACCCTCATTCACTACCTAATTACCAAACATCTACTTTGCTTTCAACCATCAGCGTCCAAGAAAAGCCAACTTAAGAAAGAAAATTAACTTCCAAATGAAAACACGTTGAAGGTAACATGTCTAGAAAATTACTCAAAACTTTACAAGTACTATTCACGAGCTACACTTCTCTTCACGATTGTACGGATTGTGAGCGACTTTGCTTTGATTCGAACTCGTTGTAAGTTTACTGAATTAACGAGTTTGTTTGCGAGTGTACTTCGGAATAAGATGGTTTGTTATGTACTTAATGTTATGTTCGGATGTTACGTTAAATTAAAAAAGTTGAGGAGTGTGTGGCTAAACAATAACAGCCGCTCGGATCTATCTCCAGGTAAAGCCGCGCTTGCCTAGGTTGTATCTACCGAGATGAATCTACCGGGATGAAAATCGTATGTGTTATTTTAGGTGACAAAGTATTTGTGTGCAAAATTTTATCCAAATCCGTTCAGTAACTTTTTCTTGAAAGAGTAAAGGTATGATTCCGAACCACGCTGCACGCAGCAGTGCTTCCGCAACAGTGCTGTCGCAGCACTACTGGTCCCCATACAATCTCTATAAGCTTAAATGAGATTATATTCCGAGCTAGGCAGCAATGTCGTGGCAGCACTGTAGCGGCAGCAATGTAGCGGCAGCACTGCTGCGCATCTGAGTCGCCTTACCACCGCGACAGACCAGTAGTGACGCGTCTGCCACCGCCATTAAATTCAAATTTAATGGCGGTTCGAAAGTTAGGTGCGAGTGCAGGTACGAACAGAGCCACACAGAGCGACACTGTCGCCTTGCTTGGAATCAGCGCGGCAGGCAGCACTGCTGGGCAGCACCTTAGTGGCAGCGCTGCGGCAACAGCACTGCTGCTTGTTGCCGAGTTCGGAATCATACCTTAAAAGAGACATTTACGACAATATTATAAATGCGAAATTATGCGCGGACCATTATTTCGCATTTATAATAGCAGTAAGGTGAAATAATAATTGCGAACACATTTTTTATTTTCAAATGATATTTAATCACAATTGATTGAAAATATGGATTATAATAATTGCGAACACATTTTACGATTTTATAGTAGAGATGTGTTCTAGAGAGCAAGCACTAATTTACAACTTGACCTTTAAAGAGATAAGTTAGACCACATCTAGCAGTTCTGAGATCAGACCGTTTGTACCTAATTAGTAGTCCAAGCAAATTGATAATTATGATAACTACTTAATGGATGACTAATTAATGGACGTAACGTCTCCTATTGCTTAATTTAAGGGTACACATAGACTACCTACAGTATTGTCTATCTTGATTTTATGTTTGATCTTATGTAATAAGGGGCTCAAAAACGACGAAAGAAAACATGGTGAGGAAACTGGTATGTCCTAGAACCAAAAACACGAACATATGTGACATACCTGGACTACCAAACCCCACTGGGTCCACATGGTGGATTATATTTTTTTTTTTTCGTACAAAGGCAATCCCATTTCCTCTCACCGAGTGGAGGCCTATGTCCCTGCAGTGGGAATAGGGAGCCTATTTCCACTAATTAAGCTGTAACTGAGAAATTTCTGATGGGAAAACCAAATAGCCTGGTGCTCAACTCGGGAATCAAACCCAGGGCCTCATGCATGACGCTCAGCAGTCCACTTACTGGGGTTGCGGGTTGTTCGAAAGAGATACCGCGACCTTAAACACAAAGTGCTTAGAAGGAGTATGGATGGTTTTTGTACAGTAGAAGTCTGACACTCCCTTACGCTCCGCACAGAGCGGGAAGAGTAATTTCATGATTGACCCACTGAAAAAAAAGACAGTCCACTCATATCCGCCTTACATAAATACTTGTTTTAGTACACATCCTCTCTACACAAACTTCATATTCTGGTAATATGACCGGCGATCACAAAATCGATCAAATTGTGCTCCAGGCCATATTGGAACAGTTTCTCTATTTTTATGCCCAACGGCTGAATGTCATTTACGGGACGAAACAGGCGTTACAACGTCGATCATAACTTCGGAATTTGAATCTGAATATAAATCCAGGTACGAAGTAAGAAGTTCAATAACCTTTATTTTAGATCCTTTTATATAATGTTAGAGATAAAAAAAATACGACATGAATTGTATCCACAAATATAAGCGCAAAACGGTATATTTATCATATTTACTATAACAGAGCTAACAACTTGCAGAACGTCACCAAAATAGCAAACGTCGAGGTCGTACAATCCTTCATTTACCTTGGGGCTCTCATCTCAAATCAAGGAGGCTGCATAAATGAAGTTAAGAGACGCATGGCTATGAGCAGAAGTGCAATGGACAAGCTCAAGAAAATATGGAGGAGCAGAAACATAACGAAAGCCACAAAGGTTGGGCTCGTAAAATCGTTGGTGTTTCCCATATTCCTTTACGCTGCCGAAACATGGACCCTACGGCAAACCGAAACTCAGAAGATAGACGCTCTGGAGATGTGATGTTGGAGGAAGATGCTCGGGGTCTCTTGGACCGAGTTCCGAACAAACGCCTCCATCCTTGATGAGCTTAGCATAAAAGAGCGCCTATCCACTCAAGTGCGCAGTCGGATCCTGAAATTCTTTGGGCATGTTTGTCGGCGTGGAAACGACTCTATAGAACGTCTTGTCGTGCAGGGGAAAATCGAAGGCACAAGACCAAGGGGAAGATCCCCGATGCGATGGACAGACCAGGTGAAGGATGCGATGGGCGCTCCCGTGCACGAATGTGCGCGATTGACGGCCAGCAGGCAGGGGTGGCGGGACGTCGTACGGCGGGTGCTGTCTGCTGCCCAAACTTCCAGAACATGATAACCACGACCGCTCTGGCAAGAGTGAATCGACTAAGAGGAGAATGGGTACACCTCTACCTAACCCTTCTGGGATTACAGGCGTGATGTTATCTTATATTATGTGTATACTATTTGTTTTAATTTCCCAATATTTGCGATTGTTTCCCTTATTCAGTGTTCGTGATCATGTTACTTAAAAAACTTATGGCATAAAGCACAACGTTGTTCCTTAATTTATCTCGAAATAATTTACTTTATGACATTGATATTCCTTTCCATATTCCTATTATATTCCTTTAAATATTTATCAACAGGATTTCCAAACGAAAGTTCTATTCAGCCTTATCTAGTACAAAACTAACATACAAAAGCTCTCAGAGTTCCAGTCACTTTATGCTAAATAACAGCAAAATCTAAAAACTCGACTACACGTTTATTTACTAACTTGTTTGCAGAAAGTAAATTTTCATCAGAATGTAGCACAAAACATGATCAAATTTCATAAACTGTCAACAACTTTCAACTACAATTTCAAGTAGAGTGTGCATAAGTACAGGGCTGTGCGCAACTTGAGATGGTCGTTCACCGAACCACTATTCTTTTTTTGCATATAGAAGAAATAAATAAATTACGTTATAGCCATCCATAAATTTCAACCCTTGTCAAAAACTACCTATTGAAATATCCATGGGAAGAAATTATTTAGAAACAAAAGATAAGCAAACGGACCCAAACCACTTAGAAAATAAAAATCTATTGAATTTAGTTTAAAATAATATTAAAAAACGACACTCGAAAAGCAATAAATCGTACATTGAAGTAACCTTTCTCAGAATATCTGAACGCCTGGTAAACAGATGTGTGAAATGACGATGCATGAAGGCGCGTACGCAGCATTTGGCGGGAACCCGACGCCATGCTTTTGACCAATGAGCAAGCGTCTTACACAAGACAGCCAATGAAAAACAGATTACTTGCGTATGATTCGTATTTCTAGGAGGAGTTTATCTGGGTGCCTTGCGGGGGTGGAGCAAGGAGTCGAGAGGACGCGGGTATCGTCAGGGACAGACGAAGTTCAAGAGTCAAGGCGGTTGCAAGTGATAATTATAGTTAATTATCATTGAATATTGATTGTATTTTAAAATAAAATTAGAAGCAGTGTGTCTAAGTCTAAGTAATATTAAGTGAAACCGAGAGACAGAGAGAGAGCTGAAATTTGGTAACGTATTCCAAGTTCAAATTTTGTGTAAAGGCAAGATCCCAAGCTAATTTACAATAACTTCATTCACCCAATCTATTTAACGACCCAAGTAAAAATGGAGGCTGCAACAAACTTCGATATTTTATACTCACTAAGTCAAAAGACACGAGAGCACCTTTGGTCTAGCCTAGACAAAGTAGCTGCTATACTATTCTTGATAATAGTAATTTGTCTTCTCGTGATAACTTGTATAGAAGTTTGCAAAAGATGGAAAGGCGGAAATTGTGGAGAAATCGCTTTGAATTGTATAGGCGATACACATCACGCAGACCTTGAACTACGTGAACTGGCTTAAGCTAGAGATCTGAGTATATTACTGTAAATTATCATGGGATATTGTGGCTTAAGTACCTTGTATAAAAACTGTGTAACCTTTATGTGTGCCTTACCTCTCCTCTCAGTTGTATTGCAATTTATATAAGCTGATAAATAATTGTCAATATTGTACATATATGTTGTAAATCTAATTTGTGTGTGCCAGAAAGGTTTTTCGCTTGAGCCGTTCTGTTTTCCTTACCTGGCTAGGTTAGAAGAGGACGACTCGGTCCAGGTCCGTCACAATCTTAGCGGACCTAGATCTAAATAATCAAACAGTTTCTTTCGCTGTCAGAAGGGGTTTTCGCTTGAGATGTTCCATTTCCCCTTAACTGACTAGGTTTAGTAATGGGACACTCGACCTTAGCTCGCTATCATCCTAGCGAACTAGGTCTAATTAATCAAACAGTTTCTTTCGTTAAATTTATCGAAAATAAATAAATAATTTAAACATCAACCACCTCTTTCTTTTATATTCCAAGATTACCTGTGTAGAGAATTTGATAATGGAAGATTGATAAAGCTAAAACCAAGTAGTAACAAAGGCATTGCTTTAACATCAGTGAGTAAATCAGGTTGGATCTCCAATAATGAATTCTCTATAATTTACACACTGAACCTTGAATGACACGATTTTACGTTATTGAATTTAACCTAATATAATAATTTGTACTACTTTAGACCAGGTCTGAGATAAGAATCCAGGCCTAAGTCAGATACTTCAATTAAGGTCTGAGACTATAAGTTCCTTCTGAACTGAATTGGACCTAGTATGCATCAGTAAAACCCAAACTGAGCGAGTAGAGACACAAGTTTACAGGAACCTAATCATCACTTTGATTCAAGTCAACAATCACTTAACTATGTTGGAGCAGATATACTGTTTTGAGAGAGAGATACATTTCGGCTGTGTTGCATAATGCACATTAATATTTCCTAACTTTGATATACTGATGGCTTGAGATACACGACTGAGCGACGTCTCTGGCAGTGATAACGCAGCATACCATACACGTCATGTCTTGCAATCCGACTCCCGACCTAGATTTGGCCAAATCTAAATATAACTCAAATATAAATACATAATCAAAACCATGGTTCCGGGGGAAAGTCTGCCCAAACTGGGAACTGGCAAATAAGTCTGCCCTTAACTGGGAATCTGGCGATGCCTGCCCTAACCGGGAATCTGGCTATAAAAAAAATGCAAGTACCTGCCTATATGGAAATGGGAATCACTAACGCTTCGTAGCGATTACAGGGAGTCGATTGCCCCCCAATAACATTGATTAAGGACCGTGGCGCGGTGTAGGGCTTCCCCCATGCTGAACGATATCAGTCAGACGCGGTGGCTAAAATAAGCACAAACGCACATGTATCAACTTACATAATCATTCTAACGTGTCAAATTGATTTTAACTTGTAAAATCCTTTATTAAATCAGAGGAAGACTGATTAAGTATTGTACTAAATAATAATACAGACGCGTCGAGACAAGCTCCGCATTATCGAGTTAGAATGATTGATAAGTCTACATTGTTCGCACAGTGGAGTGTACTCGAGATTGACCTGTGGTCAATCTAAATCTAATTGTTGATTAAAAAAACCCCGAAATGACTCTCTTGATACAGCATTATTCCTTAAACACTGGTGTGAGGAAGTTCAATCCTTCCTAGATTAAACACAGTATTGATTACCAAAGACTAACTAAGAAAGTTCGACTCTTTCTCAGTATACTCACTCACAAAACCAAACAGACTAGACGATCAACGCGAGCCAACACAGAACCTTGGTATGATGACAACACAGGCCGTCATCCTTACCGTTACAGGACTTGGTCTTAGGACAGGGCTACCATCACTGGATTTGAGGCCGAGACCTGGAGCCATCACAAACTGTATAAAGTTATATTATACATATTATTTCTCTATAACGGTGAAGGAAAACATCGTGAGGAAGCCGTCATGTCCTATAACCAAAAATTTCAAAGACTTGTGACATTTACCAACCCATCCCTCTCTTAGAGAGGAGGCCTAAGTCCCTGTAGTGCGAACATTGTAGGCTGATGTAGATATTATTTGGATACTAATAAAATGAAGAATCAACCATAGTTTACTTAGCTTAGGTATAATAGTTGGCTTCGAAGCGCCTCGAACTGATAGATGGATTCGAGTACTTCATACACGCTAGACGCCAAGCGCGCAGTGCGGCGCGCCGGTTGCGAAGATTTTAGAATAGTTCATTTTACCTTGCTAGACGCTAGGCGACTCCCTAGCCTCAGTGTAAATAATGCTATTACTTTCCAAGATAAACATATCCTGCGTCAATCTTCACATTTATATTTTTTTTTTCGCATTATTCATGTTATTATTAGCCTTAATTATACATTACATTTATGAATAAATAAGGCTAATTTAAGCTACTGACTACTTACTGTAACATAGAATAGTCGGGTTAACAGTGCAGTTAACTGGTTTTCGCTGGGGAATAGTATTAGTAGACTCAGGTTCCCGGAAAAGCGAATGAACCAAATAATATGATACCTTCAAACAGCACAGCTAACAAAATTGGCTTCGGAAGCATTACACTGGAACGAAATCCCGGGATGACACATTTATGAATGAGAAATTTAAATTTCATCTAGAAATCGGGAATGCCCATGTGCACAGTTATGTCTAGGGTTGTCAAATTATCAAGAGCTTGAGAGATTACTCCTCGTTTGTATAAATCTGTAGGTATATTCCAGTATTTTTACTAATTTCAGTGACTGTACAGGTATAAAAATAAGCGCTACGTAGCCAAGAACAAAGACAGGATTCAAGCAAATGCTTCCTATTTTGAAAGACATCATTCGTAAAATAGACATAATCCCTTATTTATCCAGTTACCAAATCAATAACATAACACATTTCTCTTTGAAGGTTAGGTCAAGGTCTAACTATAGTACACTCACAATTCGCAAATTATGTTTAGCCTATTGCTATCAATCAGGATATAATGCTGATATATAGCTACTGAGAAATTCCTGATGGAAGAACTCAGGTCGTCACGGTCAGTACTTCAGTAGCACCATATCAATAGCACAAAAGTCCGTTTACTTCACTTTAATCATAGTTTTTCCCTAATCTCCACCCCAAAACTAAGTTTAGCCAGCCCTACCGTCATGTAGACTTCAATTACGTAACGCGGAAGGATTGTTAATTGAGTTGCGACACACGACGCGTGTCCGCGCTCTGACGTCATCGCTCGATGCAATTACGTCACACTTTGATTTTTTCATATTTCTCGACAGATGGAAAGTTTGGCTAGGGATTAGCTGGTGAAGAATTTAGGAAGTGCCATTTTTGATGAAAATTTTGATGAAGCTCAGTTCAAGCTCTGAATCTTTGGATTGGGACCCGGACCTTGAGTTGGCTGAGAACTATGCTGAAACGTGATTGACTGACACTCTATTTCCAACCTCAGCGAACACTGTAAAGTGTGGAATTATGGATGAAGCACGGGGTACTATATTGTGAAAAATACTATACTGAAATCAGTGTTCTGTTAGTTAAATCTGCATCTGGCTTTACCATTTGAATGACAAGTTGCAACTGTTTTAGTTCTTCAAAGTACTTTTTTTTATTAATTCCGTTATGCATTATTTTGCTAGGGACCACACGGTCGGAAAAGTCAGTTCCTGTTATGTATATATGTAAGAAGGTAGTCTATATGTAGGTTCCAACCTCATGTCATGTCACTTCTTTTTATTAACAAACTGTCAGTGCTAAGCAACTCGCTATTTGATTCGGACGTACATAACACTTCCTTAAAAATGGATATCCTATTTAATTTAACCAAAAATCAAAGGACAACTATAAACAAAAAAACTCGCCACAAAAGCGCGTCACCCTCCTAACAAAAAATCTAAGCCTAATAGAATAAAATCCCTTTTAAAACACCATAAATCCGAGGCAGCCATTGATAGGGACGCTCCTCAATTGCTTATAAATCCAATGGAATGGTTATTGGGTGAAAAATGGCCGAAATTGTTAGATGCCTCGGTTAATTTAACATTTGGGTTACGAGATGATATCTCCCGGGATTATATCAGGGATCGTATTTTGAAAGGGTGTGGAATGAAAAGCGTCACGTGGTTCTGGATTTTCAATTGTTTTGTCGTGGATACTTGTCATGGTGGAGGTGTGATTCTGCTGTTGTCTAACTGGGTCAAAATAAAGCTAGCGAAATATCACGTGGTGGATCACTATCTGAACATCATCATCTGATTAGGGTATTTCACCAAAAAAATCGAATTAGTCCGTCTGTTAGATTATCGAAAAATATTGGATACGTGTTTTTTGTTTTCTCAAATTAATCAAAATTGACGAAAATAAAACGTGTCAAAGATCATGAGTGGGGGATTTTCACGTCACTTTGTGGGTAAGAAAGTACTAACCTTGTGACGTCACACGACTTGAAACAACTTTTCGAAGCACTGTATCTTCTTTATCTTTTATTTACGTGAAAAAAGAAAAAATTCGTGTCCATTATTTTTTGGAAATCTATCTGATGAACTAATTAGATTCTTTTGGTGAAATACCCTATTATGTTAGGGTCGATTTCTTTTTAGAGGAGCTCAATAAGAACTTAATAAGAACTGCCACTCGGGTCGATCTTTAGGTAAAACTGTGCTTGCCTAGGTCGGTCTGTGGATGGGTGACCGCCCGACATACCGAGTTTCCTTCGTGCCTCGGAAAGCACGTTAAGCTGTTGGTCCCGGCTGCCATATATATAAATCTTTGGCAGTCGTTACAGGTAGTCAGTGACCTGAAATTCTGACACCCAGTCTTACCAAAGGGTATCGTATTACCTAGTATTGACTGGGTTGTCAGATAGGCAGTCGCTCCATGTAAAATACTGGTATTCAGCTGCATCTGGTTAGACTGGAAGCCGACCCCTATATAGTTGGGAAAAGGCTAGGCAGATGTAGTTAGGGTCGGTTACTTCTGCTAGTCTAGTAAGTTCGTGGATAGGTGATGATCACCCATTACATACCAAGTTTCCTGCGTACCTCGAAAAGCAAGTTATTCCTTTGGCCCGGCTGTCAATTGTAGATCTTTTACAGTGTTTAATAATTACTGGTACACCAATATTTATTAGATTGTGCAGTTCAGATATTAGCTCCGTGTAAACACTAGTACAATGCGATCAAATTATCTTGGCAGGTCCGAACTTCGTGCAGGTCATTTTGTTACAACGAATGTATAAAAGTGTTATGATATTTATTTTATTTGTATATCTCACTGTTTAAATTAGATATTTTCTGATCGTTTAAGTATTGGTTTATCTGGCAATAACAGTTTTCTTCACAAGTTTACATGCGTAAAAGTTCGCAGAGCCTATGTTCAGACCTGCCAAGATAATTTGATCGCACTGTACTATGCTCCATCCCGCTAGGCTGGTCGTCGACCTCAACATGTTTAGGAAGAGCAAGAAGTTGATGAGGCTGTCCACACAAATGATGTCTGCTGATCATTGCATTCAAATTTGGATACTTTTTTTTTGGTGGATTGGAAATCATCATGATTCTTCCTTCTCTGGGTGCAGCGGAAAGGAGTATCAGACTTTAACTGACTAAAAACCATCCATGTTCCTTCTTAGCCCTTTGAGTCCGGGGCTGTGGCTGTGACATCTCTTTCGAACAACCCGCAGCCATATTTAGATACCTCAAATAACCAACTAATTGAATGCACGTTAATACACGCAAGGGTTACTCAGACAGTCTCCCAATTAGTGCAGATGTACCGGTGCATTCATGAGATGTATTTTAATAACCGTGTGCGTTTAATTATCACAAGGGAATGGGCGATAACCTCCGCTGTCTGGTAGTGATAACAATGTGTTGATAGCAGACCGTCTGGCAAGCTTGGTTGTTGTAATAATAATAAGTTTGGATGGCTAATGGCTTGGTCATTCGGAGGATTGTTATTTGCCTGTAAATGTGCCTAGGATGATCACTATGGTCAGTTAAATAGATACGATACGAAGTATATGTGATGAATGTGTCTAGCGTGGTCAGATACATCTAAACTTGTTTATGTGACGACTCTGTTGCTTGTTAAGAGCTCGTAGTTGAATACAATTCACTTTTTCATTGCAACTCGTTTGTACCTCGGAGAGCCAGCCAAGCAGTTACAGAACCATAAGAACTTTATTGTCTTTACTTCTCATCATCTGGCATTTTCCCAACTACGTTGCGGTTGTGGTGGCTTCCAGTCTTACCAAATGCAGCTGAATACTTATTTCACATAGAGCGACTGTCTATCCGACCTCCACCGGTTAGTACTGGGTCTATACTGTCTGGGTCTTTACTTCTGTATAAGTGTATATGTATGATGCAAATAAAATACGATCTCTTGTATCAGAGGTATATCTAAGCGACGGTACTACTTTTTTTTTAGCCTATATTTTCCCACTGCTGGGCAAAAGCCTCTAGCCTGGGTACTACTTACCAGCAGAATTTCCAAATTCTTTCTTCTTCTTTCTTTTCTTTTTAAAAAACGTTGCCCCACACTAGGAATTTCTCCTGTATCGTGGGTGCGTTTACAAACATTTAAACTCACATACACAAACACACCCAGACCCGAAACAACTATCTGTAGGCCATACAAATACTTGTTCCGTGCGGGGATCGAACCCGCGACACTGAGCGCAGCAGTCCAATCGCTCAGCCACTGCGCCAACCGTGCCAATTATTATTTTAAAAAATTTAGTCAAACGCGCTTTACGTTTTTATAGATTAAAACATCGTCGTTTGCTACTACGCCGTGTGCTAGGATCCTAACACTTACTTACCCAAGGCCTACAACACAGTGCATTGAAAGGTCTCAACTAGCACTAAATCTACTACCATGACGTAACTTTATTGTGGGTACACAATGAGTCTAATTCCACGTGATTGTATTCGTGGACGCACCTTTATCTTGATTCAGAGCTGATATTGTATTGTATTGGAAAGGTTCAGTTTTTGGGCGATAAGGGTAAGGTTTTGTGTATATCGTGTTCCAAGTTTTTTACAGATTTAATTTTCTAGGTAAGTACATTATTTTAAAATTTCACATCTTTACATACTACCTATAGCTTCGCGCTATTGGTTCATTCCTCCATTTTGTTCTCTTGTACAAAATGCATCAAGTGTTAACTGAGTCGTTCGTACTATTAGGTACACATCTGCCTCACCCTTTGGAGATCACAAGGCGTGATCTTATGTTAAGTTATTACAAGGAACAAAACAACAGTTATTTTAGTTTACTACTATTAATCAGATGTTATTCGTTATTTCACTAATTATTGAGACCAAGCAGTTTAAAAAGCCCAGAAATATCCCACAGAAAACCCTTAATCCCAGTTACCTCAAAACCCCTACAGATAACAAAAACCCTCTGTACTTTTATCTCTAACCCCTACCATCAGAAATTCAAATTCAGCCATCAACTCACAGATGCTAGCACAACAAATTATTTCACCTGTCTAACAGACGCGAGTACATGTGCCCGAAGTCGTGGCGAAACGTGACTCTCTTACCAATGGGTTAGCGGCCGTGACGACGCGTCGAGAATTTAGTAGTGGGACTGTAGTAGGGGATTGGCGTTGCTGGGGCACTGGGTTCAGGTTAAACGTGATGTTTGAATAGTACTACGACACGGTTGGCGCAGTGGCTAAGCGATTGGACTGCTGCGCTACGTGTCGCGGGTTCGATCCCCGCACGGAACAAGTATTTGTATGGCCTACAGATAGTTGTTTCGGGTCTGGGCGTGTTTGTGTATGTGAGTTTCAATGTTTGTAAACGCACCCACGATACAGGAGAAATTCCTAGAGTGGGGCAACGTTTTTTAAAAAAAAAAAAAAGTACTGTAAAATTGTTTTGGAAAAGTGTCAGCTTAGTGGTTTGACCGTTGGACTGGCATGTCTTTGGTCAAGAATTCGAACTCAAAACCTTTGTATTATCGAACTCATGTGCGTATTATATATTTATAACTTGCTTCGGTATAGGAATGCATCGTGAGGAAACTAGCATGCCGAAGATTTCTCGACGTCCTGTGACGCCAAGTCAAATGTACAGTCAAGAACTAATATGTAAATACTTTATGTAAATAATTTTTGGACACGAACATGAATAGAATGGTTTGAACCCGTAATATTACTACTATTATTTATATGAGAACTAGCTTGTGCCACGGGATCATACTACCGGGATAAAAAGTTTTTTATGTGTTAATTCAGGTTATAAACAATCTGTGTTTACAATTTTATTCACATCCGTTCAGTTGCTTTTGCATGAAGAGTAACAAACATCCATCCATCCATCCTCACAAATTTTGGCATTTATAATATTGCTTTAAATTTTACTAAGTCTTTTATACATATACGGTACTACACGTGTTCATAACCGTACTTGAAAATACTCATTTATAACACGTGTACCTACCTCCTTACCTTCGCCGTGTGAACCTTTTCATGCCTCTACAAATCTCTGAGTACCATTGTAAGTTCTGAAGGAGGAAGCACCCTTGACAGGATCTTGATATAAACTAATTAGGGACGCTCACCAAGAGGTACAGGACTCCTTATCTATTCATGATACGGAAAGTTTACGCGATGATATAGCAAAGACTGACGTTCGGTTTTCATACGACGTTGAGGGTCATTCGAGGGTGTTTGGGTACATTTATTTGGTACTAGCTTTTGCCAGCGGCTTCGCCCGCGTGAAAATGTCGATTTTCCATACAAACTTTCATCCCCTATTTAAATTCCTTAGGGGTTGAATTTCGAAAATTCCTTCCTTATTCCTTGTCTACACTATAAAGGGAACCTCTGTGCAAAATTTCAGCTTTCTAGGTCCAAGAGTTTGGGCTGGGCGTTGATGAGTCAGTCAGTCAGGACTTCTCTTTTTATTTATATAGATTTTTTACAACGCCGCTACAAAAAATTGTGCTTATCTTCAAATACTATTTGAGTCGCCAGTATGTGTTAGAGAAACGGGCAATCATTATCATCATCTGCCTAGTATTTTCTCAATGATATTGGGGTTGGCTTCCCGTCTAACCGAATGCAGCTAACCAGTATTTTACATGGAGCGGCTGCCTCCCTGATCTCTACAACCCAATTAGTACTGTCGTCCCCTTGGTACATACGACACTAAAGTATAGTAAATACTTTGAAACCAAGCTATTAAGAACGTTAACTTGCCTGAAAGTGTGAACCCACCGAAAAATATTAATTAGCAAAAGCTAGTAATTCTTCCAAAAAACCCAATCCATTTAGACTGTTTATTAATATTGACCCTCTTGACTTTCTTTCAAGGCTTATTCTCAAAAAAACTAAACTTAAATGACAGAAGTTTTGCAATAATAAAAAGCGTAGCAAAAGTATCAACAACGTAATCACGCGCAACAAAGTGCAGTAGAAAGTAAAACGGTCCCTTCACCGGCTAAACATGTGTCGCGGGGTTATTCAGCTTACGATCGAACGTGGAGCCATCAGGATCAACAGAATCAGCTGAGGATATAATAAAGTGTTGTGATTAGGCGGAGGTGTATCTAATTAGTACATCCACATTTTACCAGTTATGTTTTTTCCAAGTTTTGTTAAGTTCCATGTAGTTGCGCTTGCGACCACTCGACCAAGTCAGTCTAAAATCAAAAACAATTAAATTAAAATAAAATTCTTATTTACCCATGAGAAATCAAATATATCAGCAAAGTGAAGCTTCGAAGAAATGTGTGATATCTACCAAACTCAACTGGGCCCCCGTGATGGCTGTAAGCCAAGTTGAAGTCATGTTCTTTCGAAGACAGGGGGCCTACTTCCCAGCAGTGGGAACACGAAGGTAATTTTGTTTATGCTTTAATGCTTGGACCGCCATCCAGTAGAAAAGAATCATTGAACATGAATTGAATTGCAGTCACGAAAAGAGAACTTAAAGTTTCGCTAGTTATTATTGTCTTTATTTACATTTCCCGAACCCCAAACTTCAAACTTCGTGCCTCCCATACCGTTAAAAAGTCCATACTACAAAAGATTGAGCCGTTAGCACGTAGATGGCATACGAATTTACGATCGACGTTCGGGGACCGTCGCCGCGTCGATCCGAACTTTGACTTTCTGATGAATACAGCCCCAAAATTTATGGGGAAGACATGCCTATTAGGAGGGGCTTACCCGAACATACGAAAACATGCCGTTTTTTTCAACTTTCCGCGGCTTTTTTTTATTTATTACCAGCCTACTGGCTCTCCACCCAGCTGTCGCACGGTTTTTGTGGAATAGAAAAATATACTGCTTATTTTGAATACTGCCGGATTATCTCAGCATAAGTGAACAATCTTCTGTTGACATGAAACACCGCAACCGTAAATAAAATAAATTAAAAGAATCCGTTTGTTACTATGACTGTAACCCCCGTATTTATAGTCAAGTCAAAGTAATTACTTGGACTTAAGTAATTACTTATGCAAATATTTTTATGCAATGGGCAAGAATTTAAACGAAGTTAGAACCGTCAATGAAAGCAAAACTAAGAATTCTAACGTTTGATAGTTCTAACATTAAGGAATTACTAAACTACAGAGAAAAAATCGTACATTTACTCAAGTAATAGTAATTACTAGTTTATAAATACGGGTGTAATAGACTATTAGTTCACTTACACTGTATTATGTAGCCACGTTGGTCACTCCGCCCAAGCGGCACAGACCTCTACGGTGTTCTTCACCGTGTCCTCTGATCGATCTTCACAAGGTTTGTTGAGAGAGCAAGAGCCTAACTTGGTGTCAGTCTGGAGTTTTAATGATTTCTCCTAAAATAACTAAACTAACTATGTAAAAACTACGCAGTCAGCTAGTAATGCCCAAGAGACTGGCGGCGTTGTCACGTATTATACCAGAACTTAGCCTTTGGCCAATGTAAAACACAGCCTTTGGGTCACGGGAAGTGATTAAAAATCTATAAATCGTGTCCTAACACCCTGAACTTAAACAGAGCACAACATGTCAAGACACACCGTCGGGTCGGAGCGTCCCAACTTGTTTCGACTAGTTCGACTTTACGCGACAATCGCCCCAGGCTCAAACAAGTTCCTCTTACAAAATAACACCCAAGATGATTCGAGGAATTAACTTGAATATTTAATGCTAAACGGAAGACATGTTTTAAGTAATATGAAGTTAACGGCTTAAATGAAACACTTTGCAGGCGCTCTTTAGCCATTATGAGCGGTGCCTGTAAGCAGAATTTCATAGCTGAGAAAATGAAATTCGGCGACGTATTTATTTATTTTTGTGGAATAACTATCATCATCTGCCTAGCCTTTTCCCAACTATATTGGGGTCAGCTTCCAGTCTAACCGGATGCAGCTGAATACCAGTATTTTACATGGAGCGACTGCCTATCTGACCTCCACAACCCAGTAAATACTAGGTAATCTTACCCTTTGGTAAGACTGGATGTCAGAATTTCAGGAGGAAGCTCGGTATGTCGGGCGGTCACCCATCCACTGACCGACCTAGGCAAGCACAGGTTTACCTAAAGATCGACCTGAGTGTCAGTTCTTATTAAGCCACGAGCTCCTATAACTATATTCTATGAAATAAGAAAGCAGGTACTCGTGGTTACTTATCAGTGCCTAGATTTACTTATCTGTGGATGGCTGACCATCTACATACCGAGTTTCCTCAGAGTTTCAAAAAGCACGTTAAGAGGAAATGTGGGCGCTGTCTCTCTCCGTCTATCCGTCTGCCTCTCTCCACTATCGCTGTCTCTCTCCGTCCCTCTGCCCTCAAACTCGTGCGATAAGGACAACTGCAGATCCGACTCAACAGTTTAAATAAAAAGTCATATTTCTAGGTTTGGCTCTCGCCTATTTCCTCGTCCAATATTGTACCAATTTATAAGATATTTTAGACACTAAATAAGAAGGATGTATTCTGTGCCCCTATGTTTTTCTTATTTCGTTAATAGATGTCTTTGTACACTAGGCCTCTGTTGACAGCGATCTAAATAAGCAATTTTGAGCATTTTTTGAAGGTTCTAGTGCTTAGAAAAATAATATATCATCAAAAAGAAAAACATAGGGGCGTACAAGTAGTTAATATTTATTATTCTGTAAAAAATCATAGCTGTATAGTCATTAAGAAGAAAGAAAAGAGGCGAGAGCGTTTCTATGGAGAAAAGACCTCCCACATTTCCTCTTAAGCCGTTGGTCAGGGTTCTCATTTGTAGATTTGGACACTCGTTGCAGGTAGCCGGTAGTATTATATTACACATGTCTAAGTAGGTTGTAAAGGTCGAAGGTAAAATACTGGTTTTCAGCTGCATCCAGTTAGTCTGGCAGCCGAGCAATTCAAACCCCACCAACCACGGTATCTCTTTCAAACAGCCGCCAGCCCCTAACATGACGAATAAAACAATAAGTTAATTTATCTGGAAAGTTATGTAAATACTAGTCAAAAACAAAAATAAAAACGTTAACGAAATCTACACAGAATTTCATAATAAAATGCATGAGTTACTAAATAAAACTATACCTAAAAAACGCGTAAAAATAAAAAATAATAAAAGGAAACCTTATTTAACTGTAGGCTTAAAAAAATCATGTGAGCATAAAAGATTACTAAAAATTTTTGTAGAAAAGACCAATAGTGAACTTTTAAAAACGCACTATAAAACATATGAAAAAATCTTGAAGAAGTGTGTAAAGCGGTCAAAAAAATGCAATCATATTAAGGATATGAAGCGGTCACAAAATAAATCTAAAACCATGTGGAACATTATTAAAAATTACCATAAACCAGATTCCAAGTGCCATACTAAAAATGTTACCCTGTGTTATAATGACAGTAAAACCACAAGTACACCAACAATGGTTGCTAATATCTTTAATGACTTCTTTGCATCGGTTGGCGAACCGCTACCCAACAATACGACGAATACATGCCCAGTTCTAACCCCATCAATAAATTCCCTATTTGTCCAACCCGCCACGGAGCGTGAAATCTATAATATTATACGCAAAATGAAAAACAAGCGCAGTGCCGGAGGTGATGAAATACCGTCTTTCCTAATTAAAGAATGTATTAATGAACTGACACCACCTATAACCAAACTAATTAATAAATCTCTTGACGAAGGGATCTTCCCGGATAAATTAAAAGAAGCTAAACTACGACCAATATTTAAAAAAGGCAGCAAGCCCCAAGATCCCAGTTCTTACCGACCAATAGCCCTTCTACCAGTTATATCAAAAATATTTGAAAAAATAATGTCCACTAGAATTAACAATTTTTTAGAAAAATTCAATCTCTTAGACATAAATCAGTTTGGCTTTAGGCAAGAAAGATCGACCACACTCGCGGTATATAACTACGTTCAAGAAATATACAACTACATAAATGATAAACAATATGCCATAGGTTTATTCCTAGACATGACTAAAGCATACGATAAGGTTTCCCATAACATTTTATTACAAAAATTATATGGCATAGGAATTAGGGGTACGGCCTTTAAATGGCTAAAATCTTACCTAAAAGATAGAAAACAATACGTCGAAATAGAATACTACAACAAAGAAGCAAACGAAATACAAGTCATAAAATCACGAACAAAGACTATTAACCACTCCATTCCTCAAGGCAGTGTGTTGGGGTGTATATTATTTATTATATACATAAACGACCTACCTAAAACAATTGACTCGAAATGCGTTCTATTCGCGGACGACGAATCGCTAGTGTTCAGAACAACTGAGAACACCGAAACTTTGACCAACATTGAAAATACCTATAAAATAGTTAAATCGTGGCTAGAGAAGCACAATCTACAAATAAATAATAAAAAAAGTAACCTACTGCAATTTAGAACATACCAACGAACGCCGCTGTGCATAAATAACCTTAGTAATAAATTAAATATCCCAGAAAGGGACGATCTGACGCTTCTTGGCTTAACATTGGATAATAATCTAACATGGAAAAAACATATCGAAAACCTAAAAACTAAATTATCGAAATTCATATACGCATTAAGCAAATTAAAAAGCAACACAAACTATGAGACCGCGCTCTCAGCATACTATGCATATGCCTATGCATGGTTTAACTATGGAATAATATTGTGGGGCGAAAGTACAAACTTTAATGACATATTCATCATGCAAAAGAAGTGTATACGCATCCTTATCAACATTAAGCCATGGGAAAGTTGTAAACCGCATTTCATAAAAAATAAAATATTAACGTTACCCTCCCTTTACATACTACAAATAGCTACGTTTGTCCAAAAACACAGGAATTACTTTCGATCAAACATAGAAGCAAACCAAAACTATAACCGAAGAAATAAAAACAAGTTGATTACACCGACACCAAAATTAAGAATAATGAAAAATAGCCCCAACTATAGAATTGCATCAATTTATAATAATTTACCAAAATACATAAAAGATGAGGGGAATACAAATTCATTCTATAAAAAACTAAGATTACTTTTAATAGAGAAATGTTATTACACGGTAGATCAATTCATGACAGATAAAACTTTATAGGTGTACCTACACAATTTACGAACATAATAATTATTAGCTTCTACATTGTTTATTTGAGTGACATTTTTATTTTATTTTTATTTTATGTTGTATTGTAAAATGATATACCCTAATCATAGATAATATAATACTAGCGTACCCTAATTCAATTTAACCACTTACGATATTGATATGACATGATTGTACCTAATTACTGCCTATTTCTTATTACTGTTGACCTTATGCGTAATAACTACCTACCCATAGAGTTTATAACCATTACCTGGACATCATAATGACTTTAAGACATATTTTATTGTATTCTATTGTGCTATTTATAAGATTTGACCCAATTTATTTATTATATCAATCTAACTAATGTTCAAAACTCAACAGCAAACCAGCATTGTGCTTTGCAGTGCCCTGACAGGGTTCATGTACAAAAACCGACAGTATTGTAAAATGTGTGATGTGCATGAGAGCAAATAAATAAATAAATAAATAAATAAATAAATAAAGCATTTGCATTAGCTAATAGCTTTTTTGGCAACATTTGACGCTCAAAAAGTGATGTTTGAGCAAAACGATTATTACTTTGAATTAAGAAAAGCAGCTAAGCTTTGTGCTTCATTTAATTTAGATAAACGCTCAACTCTTCTAAATTCCTCACATCATAAAATTATCTAACCCCAGTCGCAAGAAACGTAATCAGGTTATAACTGTCTACTGCCAGTCTTCCTCTTTATCGTGCGGTTAATGTCGAACCTGGTGTCAGAGTTTTTATGCCACCCATGAGCCTCTTTTTTTTTTTGGTGGGTGGAAAACCACCCCCCGCTCTTGGGCAGAGCGAAGGGGAGTGTCAGACTTCTACTGACTAAAAACCAAACCCATGTTCCTTCTTCGCCTTTGTGTCGGAGCCGCGTTATGCCTTTCGATAATCCACGGCCCCGACGGGCGTCGGCCCTTGCGGGCCCCTTCCATGTTGCTGAAATCTCTTTGAGGCGCGCGTGGAACACGAACACACTGTCGACACGGTCTGCTGCCGTCATGACGACGGCCGGACGGCGAGCTAGCCCGTTACTCACCGTCCACAGGCCCGCATCTACGGTGGCCGGAAGCCATCACGTGGCCCCCGACGCCCGGAGTGTCTCCCGCGGCGGCTGGGACGAGAGCTTTTCTCCCTCTCACGTTCCGCCACCTCCTTCGCTAGCATCACTGCTTCGCAGAAGGAGGCGATGGCGTCCCATTCCTCTTCGCCCCGGACCATGATTTGCACCAGGGCCAGACGCGAGAGGTCGCCGCCGCCGATCGCCGCTACGAGAACACTGCGGGGCTCTGCCCAAGCAGGGCACACCTCCACAGTGTGCTCCACCGTGTCCTCCGGTCGATCCTCGCAGTGGAAGCATCCGGGCGTTTCCTCCCGCCTGATTCGGTACAGGTACCTACCGAAACATCCGTGTCCGACCCATGAGCCTCTGACTTGAGTTTACATGTCATCAAAATATATCTCACACACACAGTCACAGTCATGCTGGTTTCCTGACGATGTTTTCCTTCGCCGATGCAAGTGATAATGATATGATACAGTACGCACGTAAATCCGAAAATTTAGAAGTGCGTGTTTTGGGTTTGATCTCAAGACCTATGAAACCATAGGACTCGATGTCATAGGTTCAAGACAGTCTGAAAATCACACCACTAGACTATACCGGTGCACTGGATTCTTTGCGAGGACTGGGCCGTAGTAACGAAGACTGGGCCATAATGCTGCACGCGAGCCCAGTGCTGGTTGGCCAGCCCTTCTGCTGACTCCAACTATAGCACAGAATGAAGTGGTTTAACATCAGCCTGCTATAAGTGTAGTGATAATACCCAGCATATTGTCTGTAGCTCACAACTAGCATCTAACGTGAGCTAACTTAGTATGTACTACGGCCCCGGAGCTACTGAAATCGGTTTACTGAATGTGCGCAGACCGAGTTACAGAAGAGAGCGGGTTGAAATAATTATGTACACACGGCGACACACCAAGCTATACATAACAAGTATAACCGGACCAAGAATTGGGGAATTATTATTATTAAAAAAAAATAAAAAGAGAAGTCCTGACTAACTGACTGACTGACTGACTGACTCATCAACGCCCAGCCCAAACCCTTGGACCTAGAAAGCTGAAATTTTGCACAGACGTTCCCTTTATAATGTAGACAAGGAATAAGGAAGCTTAAGCTTTTTGCTAAGTCTTTCATTATTCGCACAGTCAAGGAGTGGAACACCCTGCCTGCGTCGGTTTTCCCGAGTTCATAATATAACCCCAATCTATTTAAGTCGCGAGTAAATAGGCTTCTTCTGGGTAAGCTCGTTCCATCGTCGACCTCATCTCTGCCCTTAGGGCAAGATTGAGGTCAAGAGTAAGCCCATATTAAATTTAAAAAAAAATGAAGGACTTTTCGAAATTCAACCCCTAAGGGAGTTAAATAGGGGATGGAAGTTTGTATGGAAAATCATCATTCATAAAATAACATCACACCTGTAATCCCCGAAGGGTTAAGTAAAGATATACCTACTACTACACCCATATTTCAAAAATTCTTTTATTTAAGTCCTATGACAATCAAGGCTCAAATCCAGGCTCCATAGCTGCTACTGAAAAATGCACCTGAGGGAAACCCCCCCCTTTTGCTTCCGAGAAACGAACCCGGCTTCATGCTCAGCAGTCGCGCTTACCACTAGGCCAATGAGGCAGTCAGACCTGATTACCACTAGGCCAACGAGGCAGTCAGGCCTGATTACCACTAGGGCAACGAGGCAGTCAGGCCTGATTACCACTAGGCCAAAGAGGCAGTCAGGCCTGATTAGAGACGACTCGACAACGACAATGTAAACTGTTAACTTTTCTTCTGTTCTGTATTTTTATATTTATTTATGATTGTTAAATAATATGCTGTATGTCTACTGTCTTTTTTTATGGTAAATTATAAGCACGTCATAATGTATCTGCAATGTTTTTTCTTTCTTTTTTTCTTTCATCAAACAAATCTAATTTCACAAAACGCGTCCCGCTTATATCTTCCCCCAGCATATGTCAAGCGTACGGACTTTGCACTCAACTTTGCTTATTAGATTGTTTTGTTTCGTGCCTTGTTAATTAAGCCAGTCACACACCTAGTTTCGGTAATGCCGCCTTAATTTCACAACTTTATTAACAAACTGTGCAGTGTTTGAACCGATCGTGTTTCGACAAGTTTTTCTTTACGATGGTGTTTGTGAGTTTATTGGCTTTAATCAGTGAGCGCTGTGCTGAGTTTGTGAACTTTGGTATTGTGTTGTGACGGGTACCTGTATTTTAGGCTTTATATTGAAGGCTGTCTAACTTTGGGATGTATTTAAGATACGTGTGTCGACTGCCCTGTTGGTCTCGTGGTTCAAGCACGACTTCGGGCAAAAAGTGCTATTGCGTTTTTCCATTAGAAAATCCTCTGTTGATCTCTTCGGTCGTGTCGGATTGCCGTCCTATTCTACTATGACAGTAAGGAAACAGAGACTATACTTTAATATCTCTTGCGCCGATAGTTAATTTCTACAAACACTGGTCGTGGTCGCTGATGTAAACTACTGGTACTCAGCCATATCTGGTTAGACAGGAATTCAACTCCGACATAATTGGGAAAAGGTTAGATAGATTATAATGACAATTCGACATCAAAACACCAACATAATCCAAAACGTTTACCACCATTTAATTTATAAAACCGCCTCCGACAGCTCAATTCCTGCCACTCACGTAAGTGCTTACTGCTAAGCTGTTACTACAGCTAAGCTGTTGCGACTAATCGCAAGCTGTTGCAGTGTCGACACAATTAAATGTACAGGCGGCGAGCTAAATGTGTTGCGGTGAAATACTCTTAAGTGTACTGTGACAAATGTAGTGAGAGGGAGGATGTTTTAAGAGCGAAAGTGTATGAGTTGTTCCTTATATAAATCAGTTTTATAATTGACTTTTTAGTGTCATAACTTTCAGGCAGCATAAAAAAAAATTGTTATAATGCCTCTCTTGGTTTTTTGCCCGACTACGGCAAAGCCAAAGGAGGGTTATGATTTTGACTGGCTATGTATGTATGTATGTATGTTTGTATGCATGTGTGTATCTTCATCTGTTCCCTCATAGCTTCTAATCTACTTAAGGGAACTCGACATATGAGATATTTTCCGCTGAACATAGGCTAGGTGACGTGTCACAAAAAGCGATTTGGCGCCCTCTAGCGGACAAAAAGTAAGGCTTAAAAAATAAAAATGGAGATAAATACGCCGTGTTTGGTATCATTTGAAAGGGCCTCACTTGACATTTCCAAAATATTGTTCAAATTTAAAGTCACGCCCTCTAGCGGACTAAAAGTCAAAAGTAAAAAAAAAATTAACACCAAAATTGTTTAAATAAAAAAAGTAAAAAACTAAAACCCGACTACGACAAAAAAAACGACGCTGAAAAAGTATGAAACAAGATTTTCAGGATAGAACAAAAAGAAAAGCCGTAGTCACACGTTATAGGTACCAACCTAAACACTTTAATACCGTGTGACTACGGCTTTTCTTTTTGTTCTATCCTGAAAATCTTGTTTCATACTTTTTCAGCGTCGTTTTTTTTACTTTTTATCTCTAGTCGCTCTACCAGAAATCAATTAGATTGCATAAAGATAGGCCCTTCTGGATTGTGTATATCAGATAGCAGTTGTCTTTCTTCTCTAAAGTCACATTACATTTTTAAGTTTTTTGAGCCCTACATTTTTTTTATTCTTTTCTTTTATCGGATTTGCTATTTCAGGTTTTCCGTGCAATCAACTTCGTATGTCATTCAGTCGACAATATTAAAATATACCTAAATTAATTTACAATTATAAAAATTCAACAAATTGCCACAAATAGTGCAATTATTACCACTTATCTTACAAACCTCTCAATATACGGCTAACTGCCCAAAACTACCTCCAGAAGAGCAGAACACAATCATTAGCTGAATAATGTAAATAACAACGAACACAAATACTACGCTCGGTTACATTAGATATTTAAGCTGATAGGCGCTGCCTGTCACCTGTTGGTCGTTGAGTGATTGTGTATTTGTGATGCCTTATATTGTAGTGTGCCAAGAACTGTCAGGTTGGTGAGTTACTGGAGAAATTCATGTGTATTTTGTATGGAGCAAATCTGATAGTATTGGCCACGACTTTAGTTACATAAACTATCGCCCTTTTCCTGTGGGGGTCGGCAGACACCACCGAACGCCACCTGCTACGATCCTTACATATCCATCCTTTTGCCTCGTCCACATTCATACACCTGGTCATACACGCACTCCAGTTGCAAGCACAACGCTACTATCTGTCTTTTCTGAAGAATCTCACCAATAAGGTCAGTGTATGCCTTTCTAGGGCGTCCACTCCTGGCGTTGCCACTCACATCTACCTTACGTTAATCAACTTTGGTAGTTCTTTAGTTACAGTTCTTAAATCAAGGTGATGTCCTCCATCGAAACCAGTTACGTACAAGGACAAATCATTCCTTCATCGAAACCAGTTACGAAACTACGGTTTCGTAGACGACCGATGCCGTGGTCTTATGACTTGTCAAAATGACATTTCAATTTTATTCATTTGTATTGATGACAAAATTATAATTTTCACGTCCTTGAAACACGACATCTCTTACAAAAACCCGATGCTCAAAGTTTTAACCAATCGTGTGAACCTTATCCGGCATGCTTCACAAACGTTAACGTTAGGGTTAGCGTAAAGGTAACCTTTTCAATCCCGACTCACAGATGTTACGTGTGTTATCAAATGTAGCTGTCCCCAATTATTTAGGTACAGACACATAACGGGTACGGACAGAAGGTAAATTCCTAAAGATGCGGTCGAACCAAAAACTAATCACATTTTTTTTTCGATAAACCCTAATTTGTTTTCACGCTTATAGAACCTTTGGGTTTTAAAATAGTACAATATGATATGTGTGGGAAAAGCTTGTTATTGCAGTCGAGGCGAAATTCACAACCGAGCCGCAGGTGAGGTTGTTATACCGTCGGGGCTGTGGATTATCCCGTCGGGACTGTGGATTATCGAAAGGATAACGCGGCTCCGACACAAGGGCGAAGAAGGAACATGGGTTTGGTTTTTAGTCAGTAGAAGTCTGACACTCCCCTTCGCTCTGCCCAAGAGCGGGGGGGTTATTCGATGATTTTCCACCCACCAAAAAAAAAAAGGTGAGGTTGTTAGAGACCCTAGAACTGAAGTGCGCCCTTGGTTGTGGTAAATGAAAAAATCAATGCAGGTAAAATACATTGCATGTTATTTACTTGGGACTCAAACATAACTAGCGAAATGTAAGTGTACTTGTTAGGTACATGTCTGCCTAACCATTCTTTCTTTTTCTTTTCTTTCTTTTTTTAAAAAAACGTTGCCCCACTCTAGGAATTTCTCCTGTATTGTGGGTGCGTTCACAAACATATTAAGTCAAATACACAAATACCCAGACCCGAAACAACTATCTGCAGGCCATACAAATATTTGTTCCGTGCGGGGATCGAACCCGCGACACGCAGCGCAGCAGTCCAATCGCTTAGCCACTGCGCCAACCGTGCCGTTACGTTCGACGCTACGAATATCGCTAAGATGAAAAATCGTAAACTTTCTTTAATAGATTTTCAGATTTATTTTAACAGGATAAGGTTGAAAATCTATTAAACAAAGTTTACGATTTTACGACTTAGCTACATTCGTAGCGTCGTTATTAGTGTAGAGACTGTAGGCCCAGGGGCTGCAGTCTCTACCTTGAACCTTACGCTGTTGATATAAAGCTGAAAATCTATTACAGAAAGTTTACGATTTCTCGACTTAACGACATTCGTAGCGTCGTTAAATAACGATAAAAATCTGTCGCTAAGTCGTAAAATCGTAAACTTTCTGTAATAGATTTTCAGCTTTATTTCAACAGCGTACAGACTGCAGGCCCTGCAGTCTCTACACTAATAACGACGCTACGAATGTCGCTAAGTCGTAAAATCGTAAACTTTCTTTAATAGATTTTCAACCTTATGCTGTTGAAATAAAGCTGAAAATCTATTACAGAAAGTTTACGATTTCTCGACTTAACGACATTCGTAGCGTCGTTATTAGTGTAGAGACTGCAGCCCCAGGCCCAGAAATCATGATGATAACGAATAGTTTCGTAAGATCGCTGAATAAACGCGTCTTAGTACGGAACCAGCCTTTTGTTCCTATCTTCTCTGTGTCACAAAGTTCGTCCGCCTGGACCGTTCTGCTTCATTGAGGCAACGTGACTGCGATGGGGTCTGACCGTTTTGTCCCAACTATAAACCGTAGGTTAACTGGACAAAGGGCGTGTTTTTCTTACTATTGAATGGCATTGTTACTGGGTTTAGATTTTGATTGGTGCACTTATGGAGCTTGTAGTTTGAACAAAAAAATGCGGTAAAGGTAAGGTTAGCTTTTAGTGGAGAAAATATTTTTTTTATTCATTGAAACAATGTCTAGGTCATCTTCTGCCTAACCTTTTCCCAACTACGTTAGGGTCGGCTTCCAGTCTAACGGGGTACAGCTGAATACCAGTATTTTATATGGAGTGTTTGCCTATCTGACCTATACAACCCAGTTAATACTGTGTAACACGATATCCTTTGGTAAGACTGGTTGTCAGACTTTCAGGTCACTGTTTCCCTGTTACGACTGCCAAAGATCGACGATGTCTTCGTGTATTTTAATTACTCACAATACAGCGTAAACGGTAAGCCAGCGACTATTCCACAAACTTGTTAAAGCAGTTTTGTACGGACCCTTACTGTGTGTACCGCAGTCGATTTCGTTTGTTTCTTTACCTGAGACGATTTCGACAAAGTCAATAAATTTGTACTTGTGACTTTATCTGTAGTTTAATTTTCCATCATCATTATCAGCCTATAATGTTCCCACTGCAGAGACTCAAGCCTCCACTCTAGGAGAATGATTCACCACGCGGGCCCAGTGTGGGTTGGTGGATGTTGTGAATTTGTCAGATTTATGTATTTAAAGCTGTATGGGAGATATCCGGGATACCCGTCATTGTATCCTACCCTATTCTGTCTGGGTATGGTAGGATACTATAAATTAGAAATTAGGCGTGAAGTGACATTAGTGTCATATATTTTCAAAGTTTTAAGAGGCAGTGTACAAAACCCAGCCATACTATCAGAAATAGGGTTCAATTCAATTTACCAGATAGGTACGTGGAGCGGCGGCGCAGGCTGCAACTGTTAGTGGTGCCGAGTGCGCGCACTAACCTGCTGGGGCGCGCACCGCTGACTCGTGCGCTGCGCACTCTCAACACGGTGGCGGATACTACAGATATTTTTACTTGTACACTGAGTGAGTTCACAAGGGCCACATACCACATACTGTGTAGCATGTAAGTTATTGATAAGTATATTTTAAGTTTCTTTGTCGCAATAGAACTATTTATCTGTAATGGCAAGAAAACATATTATTGATGTGATAATAAATAAATAAATGTCACATGTCTTCGAATTTTTTTGGTTCTAAAACATGCCGGTTTCCTCACGATGTTTTCTTTCACCGTTTTGAGAGCAGTGGTAATGAAATAAATTACACAAGGTAATGTGCCTGACATCAAACCCATGACTCACTGTTCGTAAGTCGAGGCCGCCACCACTGGGCTACCACTGCTCTTTCGTAATTTTCCATAGTTACGAGTAAATCATTTTCGATCTATCCGTGTACTTTCCTACAGTTCCGTATTCAGTAGGTACCTATGCAGTAAGTTTCATACAATATCTGGTAATAGTTTGTAGATTTACGCTTGTCGAAGTCTGTCAGAAACACAAAGTCGTAAACTTATCGGCAGTCTACTCACGTTGCTCTCCGGTTATAGAATGAAAATAGAAACCACTAGCTTACGCCCGTGGCTTCACCTGCTTGTAGTTCGGTTACTGTTTATTTATTTATTTCATCTTCATGCACAAACGTGGTACATAGGCGGACTTAATGCCACAAGGCATTCTCTACCAGTCAACCTTAGGGTCAAATAGGACAGCATTGTGGTAGAGTACAGAAATAAATAAGGAGAATACTATTTTGTTAACATAAATTAATATACCTACATAAATGGTACATACTAATACATATATTATACTACTAACTACTGTTCCACGGAATCGTAGTACCGGGACGAATAGTATAAATGTTTATCCTTATCTCGCAATTGGCCGGTTTTTAATCACATTCTCATATTGATCAGTTCAGCAAAAGCAACAATTATGATGTCTTGACAGCTTCGCTTTCTTTAAACTACTTGGGTTCGCCTTTCAGTTCAATCGGCTGCAGCTGAATGCCATTTTTTTACATGGAGCAACTACTTATCTAACCTCCACCAGTTTTTGGGCAACACGATACCCTTCCGAAGGTCTAGTAGCCAGTCTCTCGGTTTTCTGACTAACCGGCTTCTCGGCTTATACTATTGAAAGGAATATCATTATTCTCTTGACCTTTTCTTAATTTAAGGTTAAAAAAAAAATGGTGTAGGCGCAGCTTATCTTCTTCTTCCATATTTGAATATCAAAAGACAATCACAAAGCTGTATTTTTAAATGGTCGCATAATAAACATTCATTATCTGCAATTAGCGTCTATTTAAAGCTTATATTCATTAAGTTAATCTAGCACAGAGAAGCTTCTCAGTTGATTTTTAATGGGAAAACTTTTCCCGTTTGCATGGACGGCACGTCGGGCAATACGCTACTTTCTAATAAGAATAAAAATATGTTTACATTTTGTCCCTAACTTTTATAGTTTCTAGAGATATTTTAATATGAGAGTTATGCAAGCAAATATAATGCATCTTTGCTGGGTAGGACGTATATAATAAATAAATAAATAAATACGTTTTTAATAAACGTATTTTTATTTCTTGTTTGCGCTCCACTAACAACGCTCCATTTGGAAATTGTTAGTAGAAATGGTTATTTATCGTTAAATACATATGAATGAATGAATGAATAAGCTTTATTTAATTCCATACACATGCATACAAGTAACATTAAAAATTAGTAAAAATAAACATAAACACTAGTTAATCGTATATAACAACAATCAATGCTTCTCATTAACAATCAACAAACCAATAATTAATAGTACGATCAAATCAATACTAACAACAATATGAATTAAACATACCGAATAACTAATAACAACAATCGACTAACTCCATCATATTAATAACAACAATAAACATTAATAATAACAATCGATAAACTGTTCAATCAAATCAACAATAATCATTAGCAATCAATTAATAAATAACTCGATCAAATTAATACTTATTAGCAATAAATAAATAAGTATTAATAATCGCCAACCAATTTCATCAGATTGATAACATTAAAAATCATTAATAATAACAAACAATTCATAATTCCATCAAATTAACAATAAACAAAATCCAACATAATAATCAATAACAAACAATAAATAATTCGATGAAATAAAAAATAATGGCATTAGGTAATAACTAGCGAATAGTTTTCACTGTTACTTTTGTAATAAAAAATATATATACCTACATTTTAATATTGTAGGTAGGTATATTGCTGTGCCCTAATAGGGTCCAAAATTTTTCTTAGCTGGAAGCCCCTTCTAACACCTATTTAACATTGCGTAACGTAAATAAAATAAATATGACTATTAAGGTGTGTCTAAATAAAACGCAGCATTTGAGCGCGGCAGCCGCGTGCGGCAATCCGCGCCATGATTGGACGACTGCCGCGTTTAAAAGACGTGTAAAGTCAAAACTAGTCGCATGGAAAATGTGTGTCCCGCGAATGCCGCGCGTAGCTGCCGTGCGCCTTGCTCGCCGTGTTTGGACACACCTTAATATCAATAAATATATAAGTAGTTTGATTATTGCTTGAAACAAAATATGACCAAATACCATAAGTTTAGTTTAACGTGAACATTTCATTAAAATATGTGTTAGTTACCCAAACGAATTGGGGTGCACAATGTTTTTCATTCACACAATCAGTTATTGCTTCACCCACCATAATTCGCATTTCTTATTTACGTCACCGTGACGGTACCAAGGCTCTATTCACTGCCTAATTAAAGTCATTCATAAAACATTATCACACTCCAACCTAAACACAAAAGCTTGCATAAAAATCCTGAAAAACGTCCTCAGTAACATTTCGAAGAAATCTAAATTAGCTGTTTCAGAGCTGGAAACTTTGTGAAAGAAATACAATCGACTTTCTTTCCTTAATTAAGAGTTCTTTTCATTCGCTGTTACGGAATATTTTCAGATATTTTCCGTAATGCCTGGTGCGTACTCTTAAGAATATAAACAAAAGGAATGATCTTCAATAGCGATCTTTGTTTTGCTACTTATTGGTTGTGAATGAGGCGAAAATAAATTTAATTATTGATGTTAAAAATTACATAATGCATCTTTGAAACACATTTTTTAAATCTTCAATTTACTGACGTACAAGACACAGCCTGAACCACTAGTCTGGTAAGAAAAATGTGCATCTGGTAAGGTAAGATTCCTGAAATTTCATTCCATATTACAGTCAATGTTGTCTCCTTTTATATCTGATATCAAGGAAAATATTAATTCAATGATGTATTCCACATTATGAAATACATCGTAAATTAACCCTTCGATACATATATAATAGCCATCCTTAGCCATACTTGGGTAGCCCATCCTTCTCTTAGAGATGAGGCCTGAGTCCCTGCAGTGGGAACATTATAGGCTGATGATGATGATGATGATGACATATATAATACACACTCAAGTTACTACAGAGTATGAATGGCTCTCTTGGTCAAAACCCACTAGGGTAGAAATTATTGCGAAACAAATTCAATGGCGTTGTTTATACTTCAATGCGTCAGGAAATCTGTCAGAGGGTGGCCCAATTAAAGAATATATAGCGGTCGCGTAATTTAGGACCCTTGTGCCATAGATTGATTCAGCGAGGTTGAACTCGTGAATAATTTAGAAACCCCTGGCTGAATAGAATGTTTCCTTCGCCAGGTGGACGAATAATAAATACGTGCGCATTGTCTCTGGTTTACGTCGTGTTTTGGGCGGGAAAGCATTTGTCAATGATGCCACAGATTTCATAAAATATTTGATTTGTATCTGTTTGTCTTTTGTTACTTTTTTTAAATTGGGGGACAGTGGTTTTGTTGGCACAATAATACCCAAGGTAACAGGGAACACGTACGGAGTTCAATGCAAACGCACCAATGAAATCATTGGCACCTTTTAACTTTAGAAATTATTGGTATAAAGCAATCGTGGGTATGATCTATGCAAGTGAACTTGACCAAGTTAGGCACTAACCACGCGATAAAGAAGAAAGAAGGTGGACCTGATCTTTGAGGTACTGCTAAAGTCAAAGTCAAATTGTAAACTTCTTTATTACTTGTAAACTGACAATGCAAACAAAGATTAAAAACCGTAAACAAAACAAATATCTGCTGTTTAAGTTTGAAATTGATTATATCTTTTCCAATACAATATAATGAATTTTCGGTAATCTATTTACTAATTCTAGACCTATTTGGTCTAGTCAGATAATACTGAAAGCTAGTTTTCTACTTCACAGTAATTTAATTTTGTATCGCTATTGTTTCGTACGATCTGATACGGTGGCCATATTGTAAATACATATTGTTATCTGCTAAGTTTATTCAATGAACTTTATGATTTTGGTTAAAATAACCCTATTATTATGTGGAATTTAATAAATGCAAATTGTGTTAGAGTATAAAAGAGCTTACTTTAATTTGCGTACTGGCTATTTCAAAAAATAATCCAAATCGGTCCAGCCATCTTTGATTAATCGGGGAACATACATAAGAAAAAGATCCTGCGAATTGAGAACTTCCTCCTTTTTTAAGTCGGTTAAAAAGTAAGGACATTAATTTACCTTCTACTTACCAATAGTTTTACTATGATCTTTTATCGATAAAATTCCTATAATAATATGCTAAGAGCTAGCAGGGCATACAACTGGATCTGCCAGAGTTTTGATGATCTGGTTTTATTCTACGAGTGAGAGTTCTTATAAATAATATTTTTACTTTTGGGGTATTTACGTGTAATTTTCACACAATAATGCTTAAGCGCGCAGCATCGATGGTGGTTCGAGCCATCATCACCATCAGCCAGAAGACATTCATTGCTGGACAAAGGCCTTCCCCATAGAATGCCATAACGAATAGCAACTTGCCACTTGCATCCACCGGTTGCCCACGATTCTAACAATGTCGTCGTCGGTCCACCTGGTGGGAGGCCTAACAACGCTGTGTCTTCCGGATTGCGGTCGCCACTCAAGAACCTTTCTGCCCCACCGGTTGTCGGTTACGAGCCATAGCCCTAATAGGGTTCTAGAAGTTATTGCTGTCAATGTGAATTACTGTCCTTATGTAGTTCATTGCTGTCAGCTACAATGTGTCACCGTATCGTGTTGCTTATTAACACTGTTACTAACCCTGTATGAGCCTTTACTCAAATATAAAGTTTTTGAATTTAACAACATTAATATCAAGATTTTTCAGTAAACCATTTTTCAATCCACATTTTCCAAAAATCATCACATTTTTTGTAAATCCCATACAATACCAATCTAATTCAAACTAATGATACTCGTTTAATAAACAGAAAATCAACAGTTTATTTCAAGTGTAATATTCCGAGGATAAAATAGCGCATCATTCCAATGAGACTCACTGATTGCAACAATCGAATGAATGGCAAAAAGAAGATTTATGCATAAAATATTGGAGCAATTTGTTTTGCAAAGAATATTTGCAATGCGTTCGCAGTTTTTCTACTAAGATATAATGATAACGTAATTAGTTACTCTTTGCTGCATTCAAATGTCTATCGCAACAGAATTTTTTCTTTTCGTCATCACATAAAACAGCTTTTTAATCATGCACAACCATTTTTATTCAATTGTTAGCTGCGCGGCGTCTCAAACCTACACCCCTGCGTCTCCAACCTATACCCCTCCAGAAAGCCCGGAACATGTGATCAAGCCTATATAAACCAACGTGTAGCGTGCCCAGGGGCTCATTCTGCTCATTCCCGAAACCGGCGCGCGCGCACTTACTAATTCTTCACTTTGATTCTGTTATTTTGTTGTTCTGTTCACTTCATTAGTTTTGTAACGTAAACTCATTACTTTTGTGTTGTATTAGATTACTTTTGTGTTTTAATAGATAACTTTTGTGTTGTAAAGTGATTTCATTTCAATTCCTAAAATCAGAAGCGGGACGACTCTCGTTTTCCACTTAATTAAAATGTCGAATAATACTGGCCCCTGAAATATATGTAAACGTGAGTGCACGCCACCGCCGCCCGAGCTGAATCATCTTAGTATCAACTTAGACGCAAAACTTTATAAGGCCGCCTTGGAGCGAAGTTCAATTTCAGAACCACGATCGAGTGTGGAGCAGCAGACGCGCCCTGTCATCACCAGCCCTGTCGCTGTCGCCGTGCCGCCGCCGTCGCTGGCACCGGCGCTGTTGCTGTCGCCGTGCCGCCGCCGTCGCTGGCACCGGCGCTGTTGCTGTCGCCGTGCCGCCGCCGTCGCTGGCACCGGCGCTGTCGCTGTCGCCCTCACCTTCAACGTCAGCTGGAGTGGACGTCGCAGTGCGTTAAGGAGCTTTCTTCGCTTTGGAAACCCGGTGAGATCAAACCATTATTATGTGTCTGCCGGGATATGCTAACTGGGTGCCTCTGTCCATGTTATATTGTGTGGCACTGAGATGTGTCTCAGCCGGAACATGCTAACTGGGTGCCTCTGTTCATGTACTGGGTGCCTCTGTCCATGTTATATTGTGTGGCACTGAGATGTGTCTCAGCCGGAACATGCTAACTGGGTGCCTCTGTTCATGTAAGACATGCGAACTGGGTGCCTCTGTCTGTATTACTTGTGGCATTGAGCGTAGCTCTGTCATGTACACTGAGTCAGATAAATATTCCACATACGCGTAATATGTGCGCAAATCCTTGTTGCGTAGGACTAAGTAATTATCTTTTGTGTGCAATCATAGTGCGCGGTATTAAAATTCCGCAGTTTCGTGCGGCAGCTATGAATGCAAAATTAAATACCGAAACCATTGTGGAATTTTTAACAATTTTTATCAATTTATGTAAAACTACTGCAAAAATGAACGAAAACAATTTTGATGGCCATTCAAATCACTGTCGCGATAACGGTACTCTTAGTATAAGGAGATTCTGACCAAAAAAAAATTTTTTTGAAGTGTTTTTCGTGCGACGCTCACGGTCTTAAGAGCAACGGTTGTCCCAAACGATCTAAAAATAGAAATAACGGTTCGAATACAAAAACCATAAGCGATAGCCAGAGCATTGATTCCAATACAAATTGCCCAAACAAAAAAAAAAACTAAGTGTAACTTTTGTAAAAAATCGGGACATATGGAAGAAAAGTGTTTCGCTAAACAGCGGTCAGAGTCGCACAATCGTTAACGAGCTCAAGATACGCGTGTAAATATAAATCGTTCAGTATTAAAAACATTCGCTGTGGATGATCTAGCTTATGTAATAAAAAGATCACAATCGATTGGCAAGCTAGGCAGTGGTATGCGCGGACCGTATCGTATCACTAAAGTCCTACCAAATAATCGGCACGAGCTCCAGTTGGTTGCGGGCTCATATGGCAAAACTACACAATCTGCCGCCAAATACATGCTGCCATGGCATGGTGAATGGACCCTTGAGTACTGTGCTACATTTTTCGTATGTAAGTTTCAGTGTTTTAAAGGTAAACTGTTTATAACGCGCGATAACGCGTTGATTTTTGCATCCTCTTGTCGTAGTACTTTACGTATGTTTGAAGCAGCGTGCTTTACGTGCCTTTGATTGGTTGAAGCAGTTTTACGGTTTTTTACAAATGAAATATGTTTTTACGATAACATTTTAATATACATAGAAAGGAGTGATGAAGAAAACATCGTTCCGTGGCAACAAAAAAAAATTCAATTATTTATGAGAGCGAAAGCCCTTTTAGCCACTTGAAAAGAACTTGAACAAATTCTTTACACACATTTGACACTTCACATTTATTTTCGAACTCAATAAGTACATGTCAAAGGGTAAAAGTAGAATTCCCGAGTTTATTTTACCTTCAAGTGGACTGAAGTGTTCATAAATTCATATTTACTAAACTTTCGCATGTGTGTTAAACTTTTGTTGTTGTGTTTTTGTTTTTTAAGAACCGAGCTATTGATCCAAGATTATAATACGTTCTAAACTTTGCTTGAGTGTATGATCTTTGTTTTGTTTCTGAGACGTGAATAGTTTGTTATGTATGCTGTGTCAGCGCCTAACATTGTAACATCGTGCTAGCTGATACTCGCCTTGCGCGGCCAGAACAGACGCGGCATTCATAGTAGCGCCGGGATGTTTAGTCTGGCACCCGGCGACGCGCATTTCCTAGAGTTAAGGATTTAAGAATAAGGCATTGTTATATTTTAGAACAAAGCATTGTTGTATTGTGTCATTGTATTAGAATTAATTTTAAAACTAGTCAGTCTGGAATTAAACATCTTCGCGACCAGGGTGACTCCTGTCGTTTCTTTTAAAAACCTTCGGCAGTGCCTCCGGGAGTTAACTAGTTACAAACACCTACATATCGACTTGTGGCTACACTTAACGCTACGCCGGTCCAGTTGGTATCAGTCGTGGCAATCGCTGTGTAAAGCCCGAGGACAAGTTGGCCATTTCCCATTGCAGTGCTCTGCATAAGGTTTTGGTTGCCATAGATACCGTTAGCCTTTGTTCCTACCAGTTGGTATCAGTTGTGACCCAGGAAGTACCCATGTTTTCGAGACAGTCGGGGCGTGAATGGCAATCACTGTGTAAAGCCCGAGGACAGTAGGTTTGCCATTTCCCATTGCAGTGATCTGCATAAGGTTTTGGTTTTGTATTATGGAAATAAATATGCTCATTGATGGCGTTTATGAGGTTTTGAGTTGGCTATGTGTTTTGTGCAGCTGCTGGGCCCGGTCGTTATCATGGTGGATTTGGCACTTATGATTTGTGATTTTGCCTTACCTGAATTAGTATTACGATGCAATTCATGTCTCGGTAGATGCTCGGTAGCATTTAATCGAATACACTCATTCATCAAGGAAATAGCACTGATCAAAACAAAACAAAAAAAAAAGAAGGAAATATGTCTGCTGTCACATCTAACAATTAGTTGCTCACTGTTTGTTTATGATATGCAGGTTCTCATGATGAGGAGAAAGAAGTAGATGGACAGCCGAGCCCCACGTCGGCTACACCCAGGAAGGCCGAGACGGAGGTAGCTGCCGCTGACGACACTCCGTGGTTGCTGAGGCCTGCGAGGACGCCGGCACGTCAGGAGAGGCCGTGTTAGCTGCGCGGCGTCTCAAACCTACACCCCTGCGTCTCCAACCTATACCCCTCCAGAAAGCCCGGAACATGTGATCAAGCCTATATAAACCAACGTGTAGCGTGCCCAGGGGCTCATTCTGCTCATTCCCGAAACCGGCGCGCGCGCACTTACTAATTCTTCACTTTGATTCTGTTATTTTGTTGTTCTGTTCACTTCATTAGTTTTGTAACGTAAACTCATTACTTTTGTGTTGTATTAGATTACTTTTGTGTTTTAATAGATAACTTTTGTGTTGTAAAGTGATTTCATTTCAATTCCTAAAACAATTTTATCTGTCTGTCTTTTTGTTTGGTCCATCTTATCTCCGAAGTGGCTGGATCGCTTTCGTCAGGACTTCTACTGTCAGATAGTCGATGCTAAATCGATTCAATTTCTAAAAGTAAAATCAATATAAATTTCTACTTGCTAGGTCCACCCGTTCCTGAGAAAATTAGTGGCGACACACAGACAGACAGACGAATAAGAATGTGATCTTATAAGGGTTCCATTTTTACCTTTTGAGGTACGAAACCCTAAAAAAGGATTCAGGTTCTATGTAAAAAATATAATCCTTGAATTTGGTAACAAAATCCGATTCAAAAAGTTTTTTTTTAATTATTTTACCCGATCGAATGCCGCAGGCAACAGTTAGGTAAATATTATATACTAGCTTTTGCCAGCGGCTTCGCCCGCGTGAAAATGACGATTTTCCATACAAACTTTCATCCCCTATTTAACTCCCTTAGGGGTTGAATTTCGAAAAATCCTTCCTTATTCCTTGTCTACATTATAAAGGGAATCTCTGTGCAAAATTTCAGCTTTCTAGGTCCAAGGGTTTGGGCTGGGCGTTGATGAGTCAGTCAGTCAATCAGTCAGTCAGTCAGGACTTCTCTCTTTATTTATATAGATTATGACTTATAGCTGTGGCCAGCGGCTTCTCCCGCTACAACTCGAAAATTATCCCACGGGAAGATAAAAATCGGGATAAAAAACTATCCTATGTGTTAATCCAGGTTATAAACTATCTGTGTACCAAATTATATTAAAATCGCTCCAGCCGTTTATACGTGAAGAAGTAACAAACAGACTCTCTCACAAACTTTCGCCTTTAGTGTGATAGTCCATTTAAACACTTGTTACACAATCGATTACAAATGTAATCAAACTAATGAACTAATTCACTTTAACGCAGACACGTTATTAAAGCGAAATTCACACATATTACATTAACATCGTAAATTAATATCTGAGGACAGGAATGCAAGCCTATAGATAGAGATCGCTCAGAGCTATAGGTAGACCTTGTGGAAACACGCAGGGTCGAAATAGATGAAATTCCTTTTGAGACTTTGCTTACCACAGAGAATTAGCCAGTGACGATGGCAGAATCGTTCAGATTTCATCATCTTTGCCCTTATTACTTGAAGTCAGCGCAGCATTTCCAAGGATCGCTCCAATTTATTAATTTTTTTAACTAACTAGAGTTTTGTCAGCGCGGTTTTTACGACTTGATTACAAAGCATGAATTTTTCTGTATTATACGTAAGTTTTACACAATTTTAATACACAAATAAACCTTTCGTAGCATATTATTTAAGCGATGCACTTTGGTGAAGACTGCATCGAACTTGTTTGCGTAGAAATTAAAACCGACTTTTATTTATAACATGAATTATTGCATTGCCAATAAACTTAGAACATGGCTCTTGCGAGTCCATATAGCGTTAGGTTCTAGAGTCATCAATGAATCTCCACCAGAGCAACTTTTCCTTACTGCAGCCAACCTGGGGGCCAGAAAGACAGGTAAACCATGGCAAGTCACGTCAAATAAATAATAGAAATAATATTATAGTACAGCGTGGAAAGGATACGAGTATAGACAGGAACATAACAATCACATTGATAGCCCGAACATAGATAGATGTACAGCATGTAATGCAATCGTTCAGATCAATACACGCGCTAGCCTCCTGTCTACCTCATCGCTGTTGCCAGGGACGGATTATAAGCTTTATTTTAGCTGTGATTTTTATTTATGAGCACGTGTATGGTAAGTATTTATAATAATGAAGCTGTAATTTTCGACTTACGAACTGTAAGTCGAAAATTGTGTGTGAAAAGGTGCGTATTAATATGTGTCATTTATTTCATCAGCATTGCTCTCAAAACGGTGAAGGAAAACATTGTCTTAGAACCAAAAAAAATCGAAGACTGACATCTTCCAACCCGCACTGGGCCCACGTGTCGGATTATAGTCCATCCCTCTCCTAGAGAGGAGGCCTGTGTCCCTGCAGTTTTTTTTTTTTTTTTTTAACATTATAGGCTGATGATGACAACTTCACTGCAATCACACACTGAATGTGGTCTTCGCTGTGAGCTCGAAACCTCACGGCTCTGTAGAAGCCAGCTATGGTGTGAGTAGGTTCGTAAACAGGTCGCGTGATGTTATCGCTGGCGTAATTGCGATTCATTACATGTCCGTACTTCCGTACCATGACCGGATCCGACGAGTATTTAAATTCTTACTCGAAAGTTTAAAATTGGTATTCATGAAACTTAAATTAAGTGAGGTTCAGAATCTCTGAATATCTCCTAAGTTTAACAACAAATTAATGCTAATGATCGAAGATTCCTAAACCGCATTCAGACTTTGTATGAAAATATGAGCACAGATAGCGAAACACCCAAAAAACTTTAACTCACCCGATGTATGTACCAAAAACTACAGAACGCCCGCTCCTATCCTTACATTGTTCTTTATCCTCGTCCACGATCATTGTCTGATCATACAGGCGCTAACTTAAATAATTTTCGAAATACCTATCGCAGGTTATCTATAGGTCAGATAGGTAGTCATTTCATGTAAAATACTTATACTCAGCTGCATCTAGTCGGACTAGAAGTTGACTTCAACTGTATCTGTTGGAAAAGTTTGGCAAAAGGCTCAGCAGATTATAATTTTCATACATTCTACATGTACACATCGATTTAAACATCAAGAAACAACTTCCCAACCAAGCCTAATTCAAAACAGAACTTTATCAAAATTGCCAACTCAGCGGACAAACAAAAACATTATCGCTCACTCAACCGGCTACAGAGGTAAACACATCTCGAGATATCTACGATATCTTCAGATATGCCCCGAGGGCCGCTGTCACCGTGAGAAGGGGACAGAATAAGGCCCAAGGTGCACTTGACGGAATGATTAAGAATGTCGGTCAAGCTTCTCTTAAGACTAACGTGTTTGTAGCAACATGGAGTGACGGTTTTGAGACATGAATTGGTGTGTGATAAATGAATGAGGAATTTTTTGAACGTAACATGACAGTACGTTTGTTTTCCCCGAGGGGATAAGCAGAGATACATAGGTATCTCTTACAGTACATACACCCACATTTTGCCATTTATGTTTAAGGTATTTTTCAAATGTTATCGTATTTTGAAAATAGCAGACCCAAATGGTGTGGTAAACACAAATAAATCATCATCATCATTACCACTGAAAAACGTCCAATGCTGGATATATACCTCCCCCAAGTGTGTGGCACAAATGTATTGACAGAAAAATACAAGGTTTACTAAACTAAGAGATCGAATCGGTCGAAAGAAACATTAAACTTGTATTTTACACCAAACATGTTCTAAAACTACAACTTAGATGAACCATATTTACAGACGGGCTCTAAACCATAGAGAGATAATATTTTCCCAACAATTTAACACGTGATCATCTTTGAACAAACAACCTTCAAAGATAAACTCATGAAAAGCCGAGTTACGCTGTAAACCAACACAAAACAATGTTTTACAAACAAAGTATCAAAACCCTTTATTACGAACTCCCAAAGTATCAAGATTCGTCTCTGCGGTACGCGGGTACCTACCAATTCATTGATTTACACAAATTTAGAACGGAGGCACCCTTGTACACCCATGCCATGGCAGGATCAATAGGACACGTATACATAGCCACCTATATATTACAGCATAATATACATCTGGCTATATATTGTTGTACATTTGTTTACCTCTGACAATGCCTTGAGGATATAATGGTAATGTTACAATACATTGGCCACGTTTTGTTCTGAGGAATAAGCTAAAAATATTGGTGTTTTATATTTTGTTTGATGTTAGAGAAAGATTAAAGAATATTTGAGATATCAAATATTCTTTTCCGAACTTAAAGAATATATTGGTAGAATATACTTTCGATCAATAATAAGCATTGTTAAAGCTCGTTTATAAAACCATGTTATTCAGGGTACAACGTTTTATCAACGTAATCATCATCTGCCTAAAGTTTCCCCAAGTTACCAGTATTCTACATGGAGTGACTGCCTATCTGAGCTCCACAGCCCAGTAAGTGCTGAGTAATACGATCAACATCATCAGCCTATATAATATTCCCTACTGCAGGTACTCAGGCCTCTTCACTATGAGAGGGGATGGGCTATAAACCTCCACGCGTGCCCAGTGCTGGTTGGCGGATGTCACACGTCTTCGATTTTTTTGGTTATAAGACAAGCCGGTTTCCTCACGATGTTTTCCTTCACCGTCTTGAGAGCAGTAGTGATGAAATAAATTACACAAAGTAATGCACCCGTCTGTAATGCTGCTCCTGTAATACGATACCCCCTTGATAAGACTGATGGTGAGACGTTCGGCCATTGCAATATCAAGTAATACTATCTCAATACTGTATCTTCAACTTGTTATTTCAATACTTATAATATAAATAATACGAGTACACTTTATTTTTTGCAGTACCAATTCAAAAAGTCTTTTGGTGAGAGAGAAAACATTTTTCTAAGTGATTGCAGTTTTGTTTTTACGGAATTTAACCAACTATGTATTTGAATATTTTACTTTTTACGTTGCACCAATAATTCCAAAAACAAACGATTGTGATCAATTCACGAGAATCAAATGGTATTGCGTTATATGGATTGAGGTTTCAATTGAAAAGCTAATTAATTGGAATTCTAGGAAAACGCAATAAGCTTCATGCGTTTGATAGAATAATCTAATTGTTATTGTCGGGCAAAGCTCTAATTTGATAATGGATGAAGCTAATTGTGGTTTAGTACAATATTCCGTATGTTATCTATACATAATAATTGAGATAATAATATAATAAATCTGTAGAAAAAATATTTTTGTACATTGAAAATATATAAAAAAGGAATTGTCAGGGTGTATAACCAACAGAACTCATTTCCAAATTTTTGGAATTTTTGTCTGTTTATCTATTTGTCTGTTTCGATGACTAGGCATCACGTAAAATTTACGAAACTAATGTAGGTAACTCTTATACATAAATATTGTGCATAACTTGGGGTATTATTTAGTCTTTGTTTCATCGTAATCGGTGCTCTCTATCAAAAGATATTTGAATTTATAGTTTTCAAGAAGAACTTTATCATTCTGATCATGAATGAGACATGCAGCGACATCTATTAAACGAATATGGTACTTATAAATAAAAGCTTTCAAAAGATAAATTTATAAAGTTATGATAACTTAAGGTACTCTGTAGGTAAGTAGTCTAAATGGCACTGCTTTCAAAGTCTACATAGCCTAATTTTCGATCAAGGGATTCATTTGTGAAATATTAAGCTATAAAGTGCGAATTTTGTTAGACTCAAGTCAGTCTACCTAAACCACCCGTCAGGGCTGCGGATCCCGTCGAGGCTGAGGGTCCCGTAGGGGCTGCGGGTTGTTTGAAGAGATTCCGCGCTCTCGGCACAAGGGCTAAAAAGGAACATGGATAGTTTTTAGTCAGAAGAACCCCTCCCGCTTTGTGCAGAGCGGAAGGGAGTGTCAGTCTTCTACTCTGTTTCAAATTACATAAAGATCCGTTTGGCCGTTCTGACGTGGTTGATTAACAAACATCCATCCATCTAAACTTTAGTATTAGACATAGTATGTGCTTTGCATTACCCTCTTCTTATTTTCTACAGCGTCTGTAAGTTAACGCAGGGCAAAGATTTAATGTACTTTTGCCTATTCGACGCATTTTAGTTTTCGACAACCACGCGAACGAAGTCACGGGCACAGCTAGTTAACAATATTATTGTCTTACTACTTATAGACAAAAGTTAAAAGTTATAGTGGAAATTATGTTTTTCCTACTCCTCCGCTTTTACTTTCTGATTAATTTCGTTGCGGGATCCAAGACAGTTAAATCGTTTCTCTGGGACTTTGTCGAGCTTCATTATCTCGGTGTTTTTCTGGTGGTCGTCACGGTTGGATCTGACTTACAAGAGTTACAGTGGTTTGGGAATAGTATAGTGTGGGCTTGTCCTAAATGAAACACTTATAAACTACATGATAGGCAACGACTTTCGAAGAAACAGATTGATTGTTATAAGATTTTTATCTATCATTGTAGATTTTTTTTTTTTTGGGACAAGCCCGCCACACTATTCCCAAACCACTGTAACTCCTGTTAGCCAGAATCAACAGTGGCGACCACAAGAAAAGCGCCGAGACATTAAAGCTCGACGAAGTCCCAGAGAAGCGATTTAACTGTCTTGAATCCCGCAACGAAATTAATCAGATAAGAATAGCGGAGGAGTAGAAATATATTAACAATGAATCAATCCATACAATTACTATTTCAGAAAAAAATACACATACAAATACAGTAAGGAAGCCGAAAAGCATAGGTCCCCCGTCATTGCAATATTTTTTTGATTTAGACCAAAGCTGTGAATCTTCTAGTTACGGAGACACCTCTGTGACCTATGCACATACAACATAGCATACAGCATAGCTCTGCTGTTTGTTACCTACTGAACATAAGTCATGGAAGTCCAAGAAGAAATAAAACAATTTAGTAAAAAGCGCAGTTATTTTAATGTATTCCATGCCAAGTTGAACGGATGTACGGTGTGGTAATGCCATAAACCTGTCTAGGTACGTGTGAGGCTTGCCAATGGACTCTAAACTGGGTTAGTGGGTGTGAACCTGGGGTTACAGGAACTTAAGTAGTTTTGATTTTATAGTGAACTAAAGAAGTGAACATGATATGTCGTGGATGTTTGAGTTTCTGTGAGAGGATGACTTTTCTTATTTATTTATTTATGCACACACAAAATACAAAAAAAAGGATAAAAACATAACAAATAGAAGAGCACAAAGGTACTGCTTATTTCAAAAGAAATTTCTTCCAGCAGACCTGCGAGAGGAAAGTTTGATTAGAAATGTAGACACAGTGTGTAAATAAGACTAACAAGATTTTAATTAAAATTAAGAACAAAAGTTTATCCATATAAAATAAACATACATACTAATATATACACATATAAAAATAAATACTAGTATCCGAATATATACCTATAATAAACATACACATAATATACAGAATATTACAGAATAGAGGAGAGGTAATGCTCTCCGACTTGTTTTTTGAAAGTAAATAAAGATTTAGAGATTTTTTTTTCTTGTTATTATAAGGTTTTTTTATCATTCCTAATTGTATTGTAATTTAACTGTGCAATGTGAAAATGGTAGAACTTAGCCTGTTATGTTTTAGGTACAGTTGCAAGTGCATCAATTAACCACAAACTGTCAAATTACTCCAAATAGTTTGAGACCATAAAATGTTAATGTTTAAGTTCACAATCGAATGAGATGTTGTATTCACCAATAATTTCGATCCCACGGTGTTGTTTTTTTAACTTATAACAATCATTATCAGTTTTTTCACCCTACCTCTGAACTCTACGATAAGTGCAAGGTTCTTACTGTTCGACAACTGTTTATCGTCCAAACAATCTTGCGCAAACATTCTTCGTTGAACTACAACTCATCCTTGCACGCTCATAAACGCAATAAGACAAATGTATGTTCTACTCAAATGTGTAGGAGTAGCCTATCGCACCGAAACTTTTGTTTCCTTGGCAGTTATTTATATAATAAACTTAACTCTAAACTAAAAATATACCCTCTTACCAAAGCGAAATGTAAGCAAGTACTCACCACATATCTAATGGACCTTGATTACGATAGCACTGAATGCCTCTTACTTGTTAAAAGATAAATATGTTTTCAGCCTACCTATCACACCCCATTACACCACACCACACCACACCCACACTACACCACACAACATCGCACCACACCACACCACACTACCACCACACCACACGACACCACACCACACTACACTTTAAAAATACTTTACTAGTAAAGTATACTAGTTTCAATATGCTATTTCAATTTTGTAAATTTAGTTTTTTCCCTTTTGTTTACTGTGTTCTTCTACCATAGGTTACAATTTTTTTTTTTTTTTTTACCATTTAAGACTGAATACTAAAACACTGTTTTTGGGGGGGGGGGGCTGGTAATCTGTGTGACAGGGTTTTCCTAGTGCAGATACCAGTCTCCCACAAAGGATTTATCTGAAGTATTATGTACATATTTTAAAGGAACCTTTGTGGAAGAGAAATAAAATGTTTATTTATTAATATTATTATTTATTTACAACCTTTTCTATAGGCATCTTTAATAGGTTCTACAGTACACTTGCCAAATCGAGATTGCAAGCCCATAAAGGTTGCAATTCCCACTGTCTCACACTATATTCAAATACAATATTGTAGACGATCATGTTATCTCTTTGTAGTCATAAAAGATTTCTCCTATCTGGCTAATAAAAAGCCTATCTACCTATAAAATATTTCAATCCAGTTAGTCAAAGCTTACTTTACAAAGAGGTATCGCCGTGACATAATATAAAGGCACCCATAAAACACAAAGGGGCTAGGCAGTACTAAGATGGAATGGATCGCTAATCCTAGTTCTCCGTTGGAACATTGCAGGCTTTTATCCCCCTGCAGTTGCGACGTATTTAATTGAACTTACAGTTGTGATAGAATTACTTATTGTTGCAGAGAAAATGGCGGTGGTGAATCGCATCAATATAAATGTTGATTGATGGCTCTGGAGAGGAAAATCAAAGAAAAGATATATGATGGATTGTCTGAGAAATGATATTTAGGAAAAAATCATATCGTGAAGATTGACAGGGGTGAATGCAAGAAAAAAGGTGTTGCGCCGACCCCAAATAGCTTAGGACAAGGGCAGAAAGATGATGACGAAAACAAAGAAAATGGCGGTTTTTGAGAAATTTTGAATTATACTTCGTATCTCTCCCGAAGATGATTACAGTTTACATGCAGCAGTACGAGAGTTGATGCTGTCCTTATCACACTTTTTAGAGAATTTATTTTTAAATAAATTAAAAAAATAGGATAAAAAGTAGTGTATTGACTATTTCCCCCCACTGTAGTGCAAGCCGCCATTGCGCTGCAACGACAATCCTTGACTCATTACGTGATTTCGTGTTGTCCGACTCACACAAAACTTTGTTTCGTCCGGAATTAACTGTAATTTCGTTACACGATGGGAAAAATAAAGCGATCTTGTCGGGACGATAGTGACAGTGTCGAAAATTTACTAACAAAAGTGAAAAAACGAAGAAGAATCTCCTCATCGTCATCGGAAAGTGAACCAGTGGTATCTCCTTCGCATTCTCTGTCGGAGGATTTAGCTATTTAGTGATCTAGAACCACAACGTACCTATTTATATCGTGTGTGGATGCCTAATGCCAAGTTGCAAGTTTTTATTCTTTGTGTTACGCCGACGTATATCGTGTGTGGATACTATGGCCGCCGAATGTGTTGATACCGGCACCCACCGACTTATATATCCCGACGTATATCGTGTGTGGATGCATGCCAAAGTTACAAATGCCATAAAATGATTTTATTCATTGTGATATCCCGACGTTTATCGTGTGTGGATACTATGGCCGCCGAATGTGTTGATACCTGCACCCACCAACTTATATATCCCGACGTATATCGTGTGTGGATGCATGCCAAAGTTACAAATGCCATAAAATGATTTTATTCATTGTGATATCCCGACGTTTATCGTGTGTGGATACTATGGCCGCCGAATGTGTTGATACCTGCACCCACCAACTTATATATCCCGACGTATATCGTGTGTGGATACTATGGCCGCCGAATGTGTTGATACCTGCACCCACCAACTTATATATCCCGACGCAAAGCGTGTGTGGATAAAGTCAAGTACCTACCTACCTAACTATTTATGGCGGGTGACTTATGATTATATTTTACTCCTTGGTAGGTGAGATCCCAAATAATGAGGCACCATAAGAAGGAAAATAAACGGTTGGTGAAAATCCTGATGAACTACACCCGGATATTTTACAATTGTTGGGCTCAGACCCTACACTAAATAAAGCATTTGGAGACAATTTACACAAAGATTTGACAACGCGGTGGAAACACATCTTAATTAACGGTCTGACTAAAAAATCCGTTCAGTAGTTTAGACGCTACGGTGGAACATACATACATACATAAATACATACATACCTACATAGACTGCCAAAATCATTACCCTTCCTTTTGGCTTCGCCGTATTCGGGTAAAAAGGAAAACGTTGTTATCCTAAAACAATATCTGGCTGCTGAAAATTGTATTCACATGAAAGCACCCATGCTAAGCACACAGTGAGTAAAAACAAAATCAAATGGCCAGCTGTTTCTCAGCAATCTGCAAAGCACAGCTTTAACTCTAATCGTAAACATACCACAAGACATTATTAAGACACTCGGTGATAATGCAGGGCGACTAACGCGCAACGCAAACCACAGAGAATCTCTGTCTAGAAGATTCACTGTTACAATCCGAGTAAACGAAAAAGGGATGTAGTAAAAAACGCTACAAAAGACGATTATCTATTCGGTTCTAATTTGCCTGATCATCTAAAATCTACCCAGGCTATAAAACGACTACCTACCTCAGAATTTTATTAAGATTCACCGCAAATAATGCGAGATTCAATCAGAAGCGCAATCAGTCGAGTACCTACTACGTGTCGTCTAAACGGTCCTTTAAACGCATGGGGGGTGCCGCGTGCGGGCACCAGCCGCCGAGTCGCGAGCCGCCTCCGCCGCCGCGGGATCACCGCCGCCGCCGCACCGCGCACAGACGGCCACGCGTGCACGGGTGGCCATTGCCAACCACGCAGCCTGACGCCGCTAATCACCTCGGCACAGGTAGACAACAATATTCCAATAGCTGGCTGGTTACAGCATTACTTTAATGAATACATACTCATTACAAAGGATAAAACTATCCTTTCTTGAATTAAAGGATATAAAATACCTTTTATTTGTGAACCACATCAGCCTGACATACCAAAAAGGTTATTCATGGTCACAGAAAATAACATTGATAATTGTTATTCTGAGCTATAATCAGGTTTTATTTCTCAATGACTAGCTGTTGCCAGCGGCTTCGCCACCTACAACTCAAAAATTATCCCACGGGAAGATAAAATCGGGATTAAAACTATCTTATGTGTTAATTCAGGTTATAAACTATCTGTGTACCAAATTTTATCGAAATGCGTTCAGTAGTTTTTGCGTGAGGAACTAACAAACATACACACTTACAAACTTTCGCCTTTATAATATTAGTGTGATGTATTTCACCTTCACCTTTGTTTACCTAAGCCTAACGGGAAACATTTCCTTAATTTAAAAGGATTAACTAAATCCGTTCATGTTGACCACTTTAAAATGGAAGACTACCGCACAGTTATAAATCAAAATTGTTTTATGGCAAATATAGACTTAAAAGACGCGTATATTTTTGGTTGCAGTTGTCCAAAGCGAGATTATTTAGGTACCTAAGTCTTACTTGGAACTTAAAAAGATTTACCTACTAATCAATTATTTGAGCTTAACGTTTTGCCGCTTGGACTCTGTACCGCACCCGTACCCTACGAAGTATTATAATATCTGTGCCTACGTATTCACTAAATTAACAAAACCTGTACTGAATTATTTACGTTCACTGGGGTATTTATCAGTAAACTATAATAATTATGATTTTTTATGCATCGGTTAACCTGTCATAATAACGTCGAAGCGACAAAAGAATTATTATAAAGATAAGGATTTTTAATCAACACTGACAAAAGTAAAATTTACCCAAGTAAAAAGTGCCTGTTCTGTGCAAGCAACATGCCCAAAACATTACCGAAAAGGGAACCTGATAGACTTATAGGTCTGTTAACATCAGCATGATCCGCCATTCAATACGGCTGGGTATACACAAAGGTTCTAGGAAGAGCAAAATCTCTGGCACTAAACTATTCTAATAATTACAATAAACACATTAAATATCATAAATACTTTTGAGTTACTGGCAACTTTTTATGGTCTAAAAATCTTTACTTCACACAATGGTGTGAAGATACTCAGAATAGACAATACTATAGCAATTGCTAATATAGATACAGAATCGGAATAGCAGATTACGCATTTAATAAAGTAACACTTTCACTCGGTATTCCACAGTTCGACTTATTTGCAAATAGCCAGAATCATAAATGTTACAGATGTACTTCCTGGAAATTGGATCCAAATTCAGAAATTATTGTTATTATTTATTGTTGTTGGAGGAGACTTGCTTGCCTTAGGGCGGTCTGTGGATGGGTGACCGCCCGACATACCGAGTTTCCTCCGTGCCTCGGAAAGCACGTTAAGCTGTTGGTCCCGGCTGCCATATATAAAGATCTTTGGCAGTCGTTACAGGTAGTCAGTGACCTGAAATTCTGACATCCAGTCTTACCAAAAGGGTATTGTATTACCTAGTATTAACTGGGTTGTGGAGGTCAGGTAGACAGTCGCTCCATGTAAAATACTGGTATTCAGCTGCATCCGGTTAGACTGGAAGCCGACCCCAATATTGGGAAAAGGCTAGGCAGATGATATTTATTGTTGATTAGTATATTTTTTTATGCTTTTACTACTTTTAGTCTTATCTCAAAAGTTTTCATAAAATTAAAAATGACAAGCAGAAGGGATTATAGTACTACCATATTGACCAATACAGCCTTGGCACCCAGTGCGGTTAAAATTACTTATTTCGAAAGTAATTTATTTTAATACTGACAAAAATCTAATGTGTTTTACTTTCAAGGGGGAGTATCCTCTCCACTCGGATCTTACTCTGATGGCAGGGAATTTATCCGGGAGTCACTATTAATGCGCGGAACCAAAAGCATCTCTCAATATATTGATGGCCTCTCTCTCCATAAACGCGCTGAAGAAATATAATACTGCACTAAACTAATATAGTGGCTATATTGTAATGGTAAAGGTTTAGATTACTGTGATTCCCACAATATTAGCTAGTTAATTCGGGTGTTACAGCACACTTAATAGTTCTGCAATATCAATATTGTTAGGTCAGGAAATTTAAAAAGGTTTTTCAAAGAGGTCTATTGTTTAAACCAAAATTCCACACCTGGAATCACAATCTTGTATTTAATAAAGTTATTAAACCAATTAAGTACTTTCATAATGATTCAATTACACTAAAAGATTTTATTAAAAACTGTAACTCTTTTAGCACTAGCATCTGCACAGAGAAATCAAACTTTAAGCCTAATAAAAATAAAAAATATTATTCTTATTCTTATTCTTTATTGCACACATAAAATAACAAATATATTACTTTTGATTCAGACAAAATTATAATTAAAATCGAAGATTTTAATTATAATTGGATTAGATTATAATTATAATTAGATTATAATTAGATTTTAATTTTAATTACCTGGCCGGTTTATAAATCGGCCAGGTACCATTGATTCTGTTGCCATATATTAGAAAAAACCCTAACTTTTCCCAGCTTTAACCTTCAAACACTATATAGATAAAACTGTTTGCTTACGTGTCATGTGTCAAGAAGATTCTTTATTTTGTAGTTATCAAACCACATAAGAAAGTGGGTTCTCAAACTTTTTCTCACTGGGTAAAACAAGTTCTAGAAAAAAGTGGCATAGATGTAAAATTGTATGGGACACACAGTACAAGGCACGCATCTGCGTCTGCTCACAGAGCAGGTGTCAATCTGGAAGTTATTCGAAAGGCCGCAGGCTGGAGTGAATCTTCCCAATTCCCATGTATTACAAAAACACTATAATAAGAATGTACCTCCCCATAACTAAACTGAATTTGTAGATGCACTCTCTATATGATTATTTATTATTGTTGTACCTTAGTTTTATGATTATTACAAACAAATATAATTAGCATTACGTTTCAGTAATTAAAACGTTATAAATAGCATAATATTTTATCGATCGCTTTAATGTCAATTTTTTTCGATGCTCTAAACATCTGCATGTAAACTGTAATCATCTTCGGGAGAGATACGAAGTATAATTAAGAATCAAACGAACTTACCTAGTGAAGTTTGATATCTAATTATACGAGTGTCTCTCCCGAAGATGATTACACTCCCTCCCTCCCTGATAATCCCGAGACCTATCGAAAAAATCGAACTCTAAAAAATGAGTCAAGGATTGTCGTTGCAGCGCAATGGCGGCTTGCACTACAGTGGGGGGAAATAGTCAATACACTACTTTTTATCCTATTTTTTTAATTTATTTAAAAATAAATTCTCTAAAAAGTGTGATAAGGACAGCATCAACTCTCGTACTGCTGCATGTAAACTGTAATCATCTTCGGGAGAGACACTCGTATAATTAGATATCAAACTTCACTAGGTAAGTTCGTTTGATTCTTAATTATTCAATCAGACGTTACCACAATGCAATTATTGTTACACGTAATGGGACTAAGAGAGTTGGCCTAATATACCGCGTGGACTCGTCGTGGATAGCAAAGAATATATATTACACTAGCTTTTGCCCACGGCTTCGCCCGCGTGGATGTCGGTTCAACTACAAAAGTGACGATTTTCCATACAAACTTTTATCCCCCTTTTCACCCCCTTAAAGGTTAAATTTCCAAAAACCTCTTCTTAGTGCTCCCCTACATTATAATAGGAAGCCGTGTGCAAAATTTCACATTCCTTGCCCCAGTAGTTTCGGCTGTACGTTGATATGTCACCCAGTCAGTTCTCCTTTTATATATAGAAAGATTGATCGAATATTGATGTAAAGATGGGCTTAAACAAGCCAAAAACCCACTTTTTCTCCCCGTTATTGCGATCATTATTCGAACTTTTCCACACATTTTTTGAGCAACTTTTTTTTTAATGCTTCCATTACAGTTACAGTTTTTTAAGTTAATTATATTGAGACCCACCGTTACACATGATTATTTTCAAATTAAAAATAGTCGTTTTCCTGCAATAATATTTGCTTATAGTTAGTTTTAGTAATAGTTAGTTGTAGTTAGTTTTATGTACAGAATAGTTGTTTACTGGCTTTATGGAGGGTCCGTTGATACACCTTGAATCTTGATTGCCCTAGCAAAAATTAACACTACGAAGATTTTTTAAATTTTTATGTAGAAATCAAATCTTCTTTCATCGTTTTTAAAATAGTAGTTAATTGAGTAGATTCTGACTGACTGTCATAACATTGTATTCCCTCTTCATTTTACTGCATAGCTGAACTGCAAGCACCAACTGCAAACCAACCTAGTTTAGATAAAGGAATCATTCCAATTAGCCAGAGCAAATACCTAGAATTGAATACAGATTTACGCGGCGTGCTTGTGCCAGTAAGTAGGGAAAGCAGAAGGTCACAGTGAGGTAAAAAGAACTCCATGTTTACAAAATAACCGAAAGTCAGCATTTGTTTATTGTAAATGGTCTCTTGCAGGTCAACCTGGGAGGTTGCCGTCTGCTTAACCGGACTATCATGTGGGTGCCTTTTTTATAGTTCTTTTTGGATAGTGGAAATTCATTAAATTACTCCTCCCTCTCTGGGTAGAATGGTAGTGTCAGATTTCTACTGACTAAAAACCACCCATGTTCCTTCTTAGCCCTTTGTGTCGAGGCCGCGGTATCTCTTTCGAACCACCCTCAGCTCCAACGGATTTAATTGTGCCTGTAATCCTCATAGGACTAGGAAGAGGTGGTAATAGTGAAACCATGTTTTGCTAGCTATATAATAATAAGCCACTTGTCATCAATTGGGTACAAATCAGACTTTATGGCTGCTACCGAGAAATTCCTGATTGAAACACTAATAATATTTTACCCGAGCTGGTAATCGAACCCAGGACCACGCTTTTGACCACTACCCAATCAAAACCAATACCAAAGAAACAGTCAACATACATAAAAAATACACATAACGAAGGTAGCTCAACTAGTTCGGGTTCATCGTTGTCAGAGTCCAAGTTCAACATGGTGGATGTACGAAATATTAGTCTCAACACTGATTACAACAGCCTATTTATTTACTTCCGATAACAAATTAACAAAATCTCAAACGATCAAGCCGATGGAAATGGATTAAAGTACGGAAACGCGGTAAGTTCGATACAGGCGGGCAGAACAACCGTTCGCGCTCGTGTCTCACCAAAAAGTAACATGCGTTAAGTCAAATGCCTCTAATGTCAACGACAACCGACCACTGTCAACTGACAGCTGTCATCTGTCAACCGAAAACTGTCAAACCAGACCTACTACGCTCTGTACCGACCTCACCCAATTTCCAATTCACTTTTGACATTGGCAGAATAGTCGACATCGGCTTTGCTTGCCATTAACTAAAAATAGAATAGAATAGACCTCACCCAAGCTCACTGCTTGACGTTTCCGACAAACGATGATAGATGGCGTTATTCTAAATTGTCAACTCTAAATATTGTGCCTCGGTGTTGAATCTGCGACACACATATAATTCTGAGATTCAAATATTTAGATAAAATTATATTTTGGGTCAGTAACCTCTTGGCGACGAGCTACTCGCTTAAAGGAGCGCCATGTTGAATAACTACTGCGGCGAAAGAAATTGCTTGTGTCACTCCAATTTAATGGTACACAAATATGCATCAGTCGAAAGTCCCGACCGAATTTGCATCGACTGAAGTAGGTCTTACTTTGTGTGTTACGGTGAACAAAACACTATCTCTTCGTCCGATGAAATGTTATCAATGACCTTATTCACTTCATCGTATTTGGTTGCATTCCCTAACTTGGTCTTACTGTACTAATCTTTAGTACGTCTGCACTGAATCTCCAACGTCTAACGTCGCACTGACCTCCAATTATAATTGTTTGATATAACTATCTATTGTTACGACGACCTGAGGTGAATTGTAAACGGATAGATTGTGGCTCCGGAGGTCAGGTGCCGAGTTATTGGAGCTTAAAGCACTAGTTGTCAAAGTACGTACTTCGTAAGTGGCCAAATTCAAGATTTGTCAGTAGATAGGGGTCTACGAGTTTGCTACGCCGTAGCTTTAGGTGCTACGCGCCGGCTACGCTATCGTAGCAAGTCTGTGCAATAATTCTCCGATTATGAAATATGATATTTATTCATTTACTGATAGAACGCATGAATAATACAATAAAATTGTTTTATATCGAACATTTGATTTTAGAGACAGTGTCGACGTGTAGTGGTCGAAATCAGTGACCTGTTGATGAAAATAGGCCAACCATATTACATGGGACGTAAACTTATTGTGGAAATACTATAAGCACATAAATATCTACCTAACCCTTTAGGAAAAACAAATGCTTGTTATGTTATTTTGTATTGCAACTGTGTTTTAATTATTTTGTACTCCACAAAAAATGGAAAATCGGATTGGAACCGAATTAAAAGTTTCAAATTTCAACGCTGAATAATTGCATCCAACTTCGATATTTTTTAACCGAAAGCTATAACTGGAAATGCCAATATTGTGAGCCGAACTATGATACCAGATACACAGAAATGATTAAAACTGCTGTATTGAAATTCAGTAAAATAATATGGAATACCCGAGTTCTGCTCCAAAAATAATTTAGTACCTAGAATTTTACCAGTAATCAATAATTTCATCCATTGCATTTTGTTTTAGTTCACGAGTTTTCCAGGAATTAATAAGAGGATTTGTGCAAAGTTTCGCAGATTCATTTCCGAAATACATTGGCAAGTCCATCAGAATTTCCAAAAAGGTAATTGCAAATTCAGTTAAAGTTATCTTGCGTACGAAAACCCTAATTTCAGATTTCTAGTGGTAGTAGATTGAAATGTTAGATTTTTTTGGGCATAGTTATTTTATTTTTTAGATATTAAATTTAGTCAAAAATATTAGATAGGTCAGTTGTTACAACAACACATACACAAAAACTGATTTGTATGTAACAATTAATTTCAAAACTCAAGAAAAAGAAGAAAACGACCTCAATTTATATGTGATCCTGGTAACTAGACGTGCACGGACAAAGGTTAACATCGTAATACATGATTATAAAGTGTTTAACATGTAATAAAAAAATAAGTACCTACCAGGACTTAAACCATTAGGTTCCACCTCCCAAAATTCGAATGCTTCAAAGTCAAACACAATTCCTTGGACAAACACACCTACATCTACGTTACGCCACGACCACAATGTACCAGGGCCCCAGTAAGGCGAGGAGATCTATTATTCCGAATTTCAATAGAGACAAAGTTCGGCACGTGACCGATGTCCGTTGGGAGACTCGCGTGGTTTACTTAAGGAGGACATACACTGGTGGGGGTGGCGATTGAATTGAAACTGGTGAATTATTTTGTAGAGTTAAAGTCTATATTCTCCCTTTCGGGGCTACAGGTTGTTCGAAAGAGATACCGCGGCCTCGGCACAAGGGCTAAGAAGGAACATGGGTGGTTTTTAGTCAGTAGAAGTCTTGAGGACTTAGGATTGTCATCGTGATGGAGGCTACTGAAAGTGCTGAACTCGTCGCCAAATTTTGGGCCGACTCAATTTAAATTGTCATCGACACGCTAAGAAGAAGAAAAAGTAGAAGTCTGATACTCCCTACCATTCTACCTAGCGCGGGAGGGCCTGGGAAGTCATTTGATGATATCCCAGGCCTCAAAAAAAAAGTCTATATTCTGGCATACTGTAACTTAGCACATAACATAACATCATGCCTGTAATACCCGAAGGTTTAGACAGAGGTACACTCACATTTATGTTGAAGTCACATGTAATAAAGGGGCGAAGCCTATTGCCATCAACCAAGCAGAAATCCAGACTCCGTGACTGATACTGAGATATTTCTGATAGCAAAGCCCAATAATACTTTGCTCGACCCGGGAATTGAACCCAGGCCTTCATACACAGCACCACAAGACCAACGAGACAGTCGATATAATGGTATACTGTCTACTAATCACTATTTTAGTAGCCTGCACGTATGACGAAAATTTCTATGGTCTAGAAAACAGTCATAAATTCACACACATACACCACTCTATTCAAACAAAACTCTAATCACTGAATTTATTAACTAACATTAGTCGTTAAACACATAAATTCATCTAAAATTCCGAATGCTTCCAAAGTAAATACGTTTAGCAGTATTATTTCGATACATTTCAGAATTTCATAGGCTGTTTGTTAGGCAATGTTTAGGCAAATAGTTTACCTAATTACCGATACAGGTATGCTTTGAGAGCATATAAGAACGTTTATTATATAGGACTTGGTACATAGAATTACGTAGAATTTTCCATGAAAGGAGGGATTTCTATTTATAATGTCAATATACACACATATTCCTCTTATCAGGTATACATATATGTAGTATCTGCTGTCGTAAGCTTAAATAAAATCTCTTGACACAAGTTTTCCTTGTAGGAAATGGGTGTCTAGGGGACACTATTGGTAAACGATAAGAATCTACTGAAGTACACTATCAATAGTGGGCTACTTAGCAATTTTTATGCAGTAGGAAAAACGTGCACGGTTAATTATTTAAAGTAAGTTATTCGATGAATAAAACATTAATGATGTATTGTGATGATTCGGCTAAATTTAAAAATAACTATTTGCGTGTTGGCACACCGCTTAAGAATACATATTTTAATGTATATTCCACCCATTTAATATGTTCGAGTAGCTTAATAAGATAATATCTTTAAGTGTCCATTATAGGTTGACCATAATTTCTAACAAGATATTTAATGTTCAAATGAGATTATTTCAAACTGCTATCTGTTACCTTTCAGGCCTCTATGGTTGAACGGATTAACGGAACACTTATAATATACTCTGACACCAGGTACAGCACTAACCACACGATTAAGAAAGAAGAGGATAGACTCCTGGATAGATACCTGGGTTAGCCTAGGACCCTAGGTTAACCCGTGGGAACATCCTCGTTGGATTCTTTCCTTCCTCCACGGGCCAAGCCACGCGCATTGTCGAGGCTTAATTAAACTGAAATACTAATCAGTGCGACAAAACCGCTAAAACTTGTACTACTATAACTACAGCCTTAAAACATCTAGCAGCAAAACGCGCTGCGGATTAGAGGCTTAAGTACAAGCTTACCGAGCAGGCAGGCGATCGGGCGATTAGAACAGTTCCAACTATCATTTACTTAACGGTTAGGGGACTCATCAATAGTTATAAATGCATGCGGCTAGTAGGAGTTTTTGGGGCTTTTTGGGTCCGATAACATTGATTACCTATAGGGGTATGAAGGACAGCTGGGTATAAAGTTCTTCAACCCAATAGAATAGTGAAGGGGAGGATCCTCTATCCGTCTGGTGGTCTACTGCCCTACAGTTGTTGTCGGTTTTTTGAAGTGAAAACTTCTTTAGCGGCGCTGAGCACTTTTTTTTGTATGGGTAAAAACTTTTAAACTCGCGTCAGGGTCACGTGATGCTGATCGAAAAAGCGTAAGATTTTTCGATCAGCATCACGTGACCCTGACGCGAGTTTGAAAGTTAATATTGAAGTTTTCACTTCTGCCGGCACTCCCGGAGTGCTACCTTTTTTTTTAATACTATGATTAAGGAATTTTGTTGAACTGTGCACTCCGAATCAGTTGTTATTTTAAGAGTAAAGAGCTAGGCTTTCCGTCCGAATCAGTTGTTATTTTAAGAGTAAAGAGTCTTCTACTTCCCGTCGAAGCTGTGGGTCCCGTCAGGGCTGCGGGTTGTTCGCAAGAGATACCGCGGCCTCGACATAAAGGGTTAAGAAGGAGCATGGGTGGTTTTTAGTCTATATAAGTCTGACACTCCCTTTTGCTCTGCCCAAGTGCGGGAGGGGGCTGCTATTTAAAGATTTCCCAACACCCACCCAAAAAAAAAAGGCTAGGCTTCGATAACCGTACCTGGTAGAAGTGACCATGGTCGAATGATAATGGTCTACATTGTTTGAGTTTCTCATACAATTTTGTGCAAGAGTAAACCTTTATACAGTCAAACAGCGAGTTTTCATCCATTATTTACATCATCCGTTAATACCACGGCCAAACCCTTAGGTAAATAATAATTACATGCCAAAAATCCTAATTCACAAACATCATTCTATTCTAAGTACAACGTGAAATAAAGGCACACATTTCTATCTCTCCTCGTCGTAATTTCCACCAGTCGGGGCCGCATTTCATAGCAAAAATGTAAGCATTTCCACGGTACCAAAATTAGTTTTTGGTCTTTCACGAAACACATCAAAGGATTACTCAAAAGTTTAATTGTAAGAAATTGCGCCGACTCCGCGAGCCTTATTTTCGTTCGGAGTGAATTTCGTTAGTAATGAACAATTATTATTAACCCTACCTAAGAAATTAGTAGAAGTTCGGCTTTTTGAATTTTGAGTTATTTGAAAGCTAAGTTTGTGAAGATAATTTTGGATCTTGATTTTAGATAAGTTTGAAATTCAAGATATTTATTTTATAATTAACTCTAGTTTAAACAAAGGACACTGACACATAAATGGTTAAAACCTCTTCGAAGATTTCAGTCCGTACTGTGGTATATCGCTGCCTATCCTTTCGAAGAAATTGGCGTGATGTGCTATGTACTAATAGGGGATCGGACAAAAAAAAACTAATTAGTCCGTCAGATAGATTTACAAAAATTATTGGACACGTACTTTTTCATTTTTCACGTAAACTTAAAATGAAGACGATACAGTGCTTCGAAAACTCGTGTGACGTCATATGATAGTACATTTTGACGACGCAAGTGACGTTTCAAGCCCCACTCCAAGATCTTTGACGCGTTTTATCTTCGTAATTTTTTATTGATTTGATAAAACAAAAAACACGTATTCAATATTTTTCGTTAGTCTAACTTACGGACTAAACAGAATCATATTATTTTGCCCCAGTCCGATCCCCTATTATTACCTACTTATATTTTATGACTGTTTCATGTCATCCTTATTTTAAGTAGCTACAATACATTCTCGCAAAAGTAGGATGAGTAAAATCTGTGACAAAAATCTTTACGGTCCAACTCAAAATACTTAATAAAGGAAACTCCTGCTACACCTTTTATGGGACTTAAAATTATGACTGTAGTACTAACATAAGTTAATTATATTATTAATGTCATAACTTTTACTGCTTGAGTCGTAAAGTAAATATTACGATAGATCCATAATCTAACTGGTGGAGATGATACGTAGGAGCCCCGGCATTTGTTTTATTGCCTGCTCTGTTCAGTTTTACTCGTAAACGGGTGATACGTGATTGAAAGAATTGCTTCGATCGTGAAATCCACAAATAATATTTCGAATATCTCCCGAGTCAGTACTCGTATGTCCAAGGAAGGTGTATTGCTTAAATACAGCTTTAAGTTTAATAATGATTAGCGGCTGTTTCTCTATCCATTTTTGGTCTCTCCTACCAAGAAAACATAACCCTAAGATTTTCCTCTGTATCGCTAAACAACAGGAAAGATCAAACACAGTTGTTCCGGGGAACGGTTTCTTTCTAACATTTGTTACATCCGGGCATCAAATCTGTAACCGAGTGGAACAGAAATCTTATTGATCCTCCTCCCCCTTAAAAAAAATTATAATAATTCCATAGTAAAGTATAACAAATTTAAACATAATTCCTGTTTGTGACGAGGTGATAACTAGCACATTTTGCCAGTTAGGTTTAAGTCCCAAGCACATAGTCATAACATAGTACATATTGTAACAATTTTCGTAGAATAGTATTTCGAACTTACAAAGGAAACCTCTTGGCGGCTACTGAGAAATTCCTGGTGGAAAATCATCAACAACCCAATCATCCTTTGCCCGACTCGGGAATCGAACCTAGAATTTCATACTCAACAATAGTGCTTTACTAACGAGGTAGTAAAAAGAATGGCAGTAGCTGAAATAAAAATCAAGAACCAAATAACTAAAATAAAAAAAACTTTTTATTTCATTTTGGTCCATAATATTTGTTAGTAGCGAGCGACTTAAAAACATTTAAAATAAAAAGAAACAGCACCACAATCCTCGCGGTAAAAATACCTCTGCAATAATTATCTACCGCAGTAAATTAAAACAAAAAAGAGACATAATCAATTGCATGCAATAAACAAATGTCTGGACGCTAAAATCTCAACAATAAAACAGCATTAAGGTGAGTTTAAACTTGCCACTGGGAGGGATGAATTATAGGCAGGCGGGCAAGAAAAATCCGGGCAAGCGCTCGTAAGACCGAGCAACTTTCCGTCTAACCACTTAAAAGTTTTTTGCAAATCTGAGGTACACGTGGGAGTAAATATGACGCATTGAACTTTGGGAAGAGACTGTCATACAGGGATGGGTGACGGAGACGCTTTGGAAAGACGAACACACAACATACAAAGCATCACGCCTGAAAGTCGCGAAAGGTTAGGTAGAGAGGAGTGTGAGCAATAGTAGCTGTACTTCGGAGAGTGTGCGCAGGAGCTCCACGAGCTGATTCCACCATCTCCCTTCTTCCATCGGGAGACTAGACGTACTGTAGGTTATCACCGATAGCTAGTCGATGTTCCACACATTCGAACGAAGCGCATTGCCAAGTCCTTTAATATGCGCACAGCCAAGGAGTAGAATTGCCTGCGTCGGTTTTTCTGAGTTCATATAACCCTAATCTATTTAATTCGCGAGTAAACAGGCTTCTTCTGGGTTAGCTCGTTCCATCGTCGACATCATCTCTGCCCTTAGGGCAAGATTGAGGTCAAGAGCAAGCCCATTTATAATAATAAAAAAAAAAAAAAAAAAATAGACTCGCCCTCCATGAGTCGAGTTGAGTGTATGTGAGTGAGGGCGAGTCTATTGCCATCAACCAGATACAAATCCAGACTTCGTGGCTGCTACTGAGAAAATTCTGATTGAATAACCCCAATAACACCCCTAGATTAAACCAACGCCCTTAAACGTCATATTATCGCTCCATAGTTGAATCGCTCCAGTCGCAAACTGAAGCAGTTTCAAGCTATCCTTTTAAGGCTTCGTACGACTCTAGCTTATGTATTACTTACGGGCTTCTGCGTGTTAGCGAACATTAATTACCTGCGACTTATGCACACATTCAATGTGTTGTGACTTCTCTTTGAACGGAATTTTGAATAAAACTTTAACTCTGAGTCTAATCAAGTTTAAGTAGTGATCTCTAAAATCTATGCCAGATAGAACACCACCACTGTCAAGCGAAGTTTCCTGACAAAAAAAAATATGATTTTGTTCAGTCCGTCTTTTAGATTTTCGAAAAATATAGGTTACGTTTTTTTTACTTTTCGAAGCATCATCTTAATTTTTTGTTTACGTGGAAAAAGGAAAAAAAAGTGTTTAATATTTTTGAAAATCTATCTGACGGTTTTTTTTTCAACAACCCTTTTAAAAATATTGCTTCACCTACCAAGAGCCACATATACGACGCGGCGCTGCGCACTTCCATTGTCACGTACATTGTATGCCTAAATCAACACGTAGGAACCAATTCCGTATTTGTTCGGTAGATTTTCTCTTTTTTCTTCTCGCGCTTGCCTCGTGATAGCCAAAGAGAGTATGGTTCGACAATACTAGTTATTTTCTGTCAGATACTGTTAAATGATAATAAGTCTTCAAGCTGCACATTATGAATTCCTCAGGAACCAAATTATCATAAAAATTATTTAAAATGAAATCAAAATGGGAACAAAATTACAGGGGCTCAAAAAACTCATCCACATAAGCCCAATGCCCAAAGCTAGCAGCATTGCCACGTTGGATGGCAATTCTAATTCTTTAGCCGAAAATAGGCCCGCTCTCTGGTCACATGAAGAGTGAACCAACCGTTTGCGCTAAGAATCTTAAAGGTGTAAAATATTTAAAACTTTACTTAAGAAATCATGTTAAAATGAAAAGATTCGTGAATCTCCCTCAAGTTATAACTTTTTGAGTCGACAACCTTTTAAAATATTATTTCTTATTGTTTTGATACTCGGCCTTGTCAAAATTCAGTGCTTCCCTGAAAAAGAAAAATTAGTATTTTTTTTTAATTTCAACAAGTCTTTTATAATAATAACTAGCTGCTGCCCGCGACGTCGTCTGCGTGAACGCTATACAGTACCAAAAATACCTACGATTATACCTTTTAAAATAACATTCATTTACCCGTTTCTTCTTTACATTTCATATCTACAGAAAGTGCAGTAACAGAGGGAGACTGTCTCTTATAAAATTGTCCATCTAAAAGGGCTGATTTGCAGCCTGCTTTGAATAAATGACTTTATGGTGATTCTGCTGAATTAAGTCATAAGTTGTGATTGAAGCAGATGGAGAAAATAATGAATAAGGAATACAGAATAGGGTAAAAAAAAATACATACTTATAGGACTTCTCGATAAACAACATTAGTGGTTTGGCTCTCCGCATCCAAAATGTAAAGAGAGTCAGGACTACGTACAGCTGCCCGTGTGAGAAGCAGCACGTCCTCTCGTCGACACCCGCTGCCCTCAATGTCTGCCCCTGCGACTTAATGATGGTCATCGCAAAGCAAACACTCATGGGGAACTGTACGCGCTTGAACTGGAACGGGAAGTTATGAGGTATGAGGAGAATGCGTGGTATAAATACTGCATTGCCACAACCCGTAAGAATTTCCGCCTCAATGGTGTGTCTGTGTAGCGAGATGAGTTCAAGGCGGGTCCCGTTACACAACTTCGGAGAAGATAGGTTCCGAAGAAGCATAATCAGGACACCGTCCTTCACCTTGATGGTATGCGCAGAATTTCCACGGGATAATGTGTGGCGTTATCTTGCTCGACGACAGTGTTTATAGAGATGTAGACCACTTCATTCACCTCAATTTCCGAGAGAATGCATTCGTTAATTGCTGCAGCCTGATAATTTTTGGGCGTCAAAATGGCCCGCTCACACACCCAAGAATTCTGTTGGTGCGGTATACGACTGATGTCCCCGTACACACAGCGAATGAGTTCTTCTAAGCTGGATACAAATCTACCGAGAAACTCTGGAAGGACCACCTGTCCAACCCTCTCCTCTGGTAGAGTGCCTTCGCCAAGACTTAGAATGACGTTGGAGAATTCTTGAGCACGTGCATTGCCGCCGAGCCGAGCTCTCATCTAAATGGTCAAGCGTAGCGTACGAATTTGTGAACGCAACGAAGATCGTTTCAACGAAGCATTCATCTCGTTAGCTCTCGATCCCCGCGTCACCACGGGAAGTGTTTGTCGGAAATCGCCACTGAACAGAACTGTGACACCACCCATCAAATGTTCGTTCCTGCGGATGTCCTGCAGGGTCCTGTCCACGGCCTCAACTGCCTTCCTATTGGCCATCGTACACTCATCTCATATGATCAAAGAGCAATCCTTGACCACAGACATGCGTTTCGGCTCTCTCTAAATCGATGGGAGTTTCAAACATGGCATGTGCTGTCTTGCCACCCGGAAGCAGTGTGGCAGCGATTCCCGACGACGCTACAGCAATGGCAATTTTGCCTTGCCTCCTGACCTCTGCAATTATGCCAGTGGTAACTAATGTTTTTCCTGTTCCACCAGGATCATCCAAGAAAAACATTTTACAAAGGTGTCATAAATTAGTTTTTGCTCTGAATAGAACAAAGCGACATGGTAATTTAGTTTGGTAGTCATTTCGCCCGGATCGTAAATTGTCTCAGCGTTATACTCTCGATTTCCACGGTCTTGATGCGGTGATGATTGGGGAGTTGGTAACCCAATTCGACCAGTGGATTGCCGCCGATAGCAATGACTACGTCTTGAAGTGAACTGTGAGACAGGTGTTCAGCACGCGTTCATCAGTTACTTCGACTTCGTCTCCAGTAGCACTCCCCAAAACTCGAAAAAAAAACTTCAGACAGATGATGGCGATACTTCTCCCACAAAGCTACTGGGTTTGCAGTTCTTTTTGAGTTCTGTTTGTTATTATTACATAAAGACAAACTCGATGAATTTCATAAGACATAGATGAAGCAGCTTAAAACTTATATAAACACATTTTTTTAAATTGTATTGCTCATCTCTGAAACGAATTAACGATACAATTTTTAAGAAGAAAATGCACAACTCCATCTATGACTTTTATAAGCAACTATTAACCTCGCTAACAGTGTCGAATTTAAATTATTTGTATCCAAAAAGGGCTTACACATGTAATTCGACTTGATGTTTTTGAAATCTCATAGATGGCGCTGCTTTAAATATATTAATTAAATTTTAATTATGTTTATTGGCCTAAGTTACTTACATTGCGTGATTTTTATATTGTGAAGCTAGCTAATAGCATGGTTAACATAATCACAACATTCAAATATGCGTCGATAGATTACACGTTGTTACAGAATGCGTTGAAGAAATAAAGCTTCACTGCTCGTTCCCCGTAGGTGATAGCGTGATAATATGTAGCCTATGTGTTGACCCGACTCCTAAGTAATATTCGTGCCAAATTTGAAGTAAATCCATGCAGTACTTTTTGAGTTTATCCCGGACAGACAAACAGACAAACAGACAAACAGACAAAAATTCTAAAAACTATATTTTTGACTTCGGTATCGATTATAGATCACACTCCAAGTATTCTTTTAAAAAAATATTCAATGTACAGTTTTGACTTTCCTACCATTTTATTATATGTATAGATTTGAATATTCGATTCCACTTCCATATTAATATTGTTATTGCGATCTGTGATTGCGATAGTAACTATATAATATGTCTGTTATCGATTCACATCTAAACAACTGCTTGAATTTAGACGAATTTCGGCTCACTGATGAGGACCGAGGTACATTCCTATGAAATAATTTCCAACTTTCAGAACGTAAAGTCCCAGGCAAAAGCTAGTTTTAAATAAAATATAGCACTTAAATTCATAAGTACCTATACGTATTATAGTTTTTTTTTTAAATAAATCAAGACCGCCGGACAGATGAGCGAAGATAGTAACACAGTGGGTGCGTGAAGACGGCCGACGTAACCAAGGCAGGCCCAAAAAACGCTGGCGTGAAGATCGACTCATTCTCAACGGATTGGACGGAGAAGGCAAATTGTGAAAAAACTTGGAAAGCCATGGGGGAGGCCTGTGCCCAGCAGTGGAACAGTGTAGGTTAAGGGGAAAAATATCAAGGCTCAATTGAGATTCGAGCTTTGAGCAGGTCAATAGACAATAATATGCTTATGAAACCTACACGCTCCCCTGCCATAGACACAAGAATATTTTAAATTCAATTCGGCCGATAATGAAAGATTTAATTTGACGTTTCATTTTCCAATCAACCCGTCCAAAATATCAACATGAATAACAAAATTTATGGTGCCCTCAAAAGAATTTATACTGTTTGGTAAGCGAAACGCATTTAGTGAATGTATATTGCAGTGGTTTAATATTCAATTTTACAGTTTACGATATTTTATTTTGGTACGAATTTCAGGTTTGTGACTTTTTTTGGAAATATTCGTGGTTTAATTAGAGGTCATTAATTGGTGCTACGATTTTATGTTATGGTATTACCTAGTACATAACTGGGTTGTGGGGGTCAGATAGGCCATCGCTCCATGTACTTTACAGGTATTCAGCTGCGCCCAGTTAGACTGAACGCCGGCCCCAACAAAGATGGGAAAAGGCTAGGCTGATAATGACCTGTTGTTACGTTTTTCAGGGAGGTTTTCAGTTTAACTATTTTTGATTTAGTGTCTTCAACGTTTGTGAGTGTGTTTTCGTCTTTCATCGCTTAGAAGCTGTAGTGTTTCGAACAAACGTAGGGGACCCGTTATTGGTTAAACTATAAATTGTATAATCGACATAGGCCTAGTCTTTATGAAGGGGAGTAGAGCAGGCAGGCCCAGTGTGGATGCAGCATCTATGCTACATCTCACAATTATTGAATTGGTCCTAATTATCGAAAGCCATTTTATCGAAAGCTATTTCATCCAACGATAGTCCATTTCATCAAATACCACATGCTTGAAGGTCTAAATTACACATTATTTTTCTTTCAGTTTCAGAAGCAACCCCTACAACCTCAAAAAATGCCAAGAACCAGTAACACGGACCTCCAGCTACCCGAACCAGGACACGATAAAACTGGCGATAGTTCGCATCACTCCCACCTTGAAGTTACTCTCCTTTAGAGTCTCCAAGAACTACCTTTACTTCAGCTTCGCCAGACCTGGAACTGACCTGTTAGAGTTCAATGAACTGTGCAGCGAGGAAGCGTAGGGTCAAGTTTTAATGCTGATGTTATAGTGACTAGAAGTTTTGAAAGGTTTTTTTTTTATAAAGACTGTATATTGGCCGGTATAGGTTAGCGCAAAGGCTCCTGGGAGATCAATAATTTTGTTCCAAGGTAACTACTTCACATATTTTTTGGGACAGTTTCTAACAGATTCTGTATATTAAAAGAAAGTGAATTCCCATATTTTTGAGAAATCATGAATATCATCATCCTTTCGCCTATAATTCTAGCGTTAAAATTCATATATTTTTATATAAAAACATACTGTTACCACTTCTAAAACTGCGATCTCTTAACGAGAGTTTAAAAGCAATTTCTGTTACTATAACATGATTAATCCTTCGTTTATCAATGGTACTGATAAGTTTAACTATCTATGTCTGTATTAAGTCCATGTAAACGTTTTTGTGTGTGTTTTATATTAATTAACAAACATTGGGAACCCCCAATAAAATAAATAAACAAAAATTGATAACCCCAATTTAAAATATTGTCTTTTGTGATCGTGTATCGTCTTGTCTATTCCGTATGTAATTGTTAGTGTAAGTGTATTGTAATGTCGTGAAAATAAATAACTGGAAAACAATAGAGATGCTTTATTTGCGGTTACTCTTAGCCTGAGTCAACCCACTGCTGGACAAAGGTCTTTCCCCATGACATTCAAATCTTTCGATCGACGGTCAATGTGAACGTGTACATGTCCTCTCCTCCCCGCTTCTCACATATCCACTTGGCCTGCACTTTAGTGGATTGCGAGGCTAAGGGTACTGGTAATTTTTAGTTTGATTTGTTAAATTCATCCTTAGCAGTATTAGACATAGATCGCACAGTATTTCACATCACTGCTGTAATCCACTTTTGATTTTCTCGAAACTGTTAAATTGCTGCCGCTAATGCGATTGTAAACAAATCTTAATTTTTTGATCTTTAAGCTCACTAAAATAAGGTTTTTTCGCTGCTGTTACAAGTATGAGACTCCTCTAGAAGAACAAAAATACTATCAGCGTTCCCTAATTACGCACCCATAACGACCCAATACTGAAACTTTCATCATCATCATCATTTCAGCCCGAAATCACCCACTGTTGGGTAAAGGCCTCTCCTTTTTTCTGTCACTCCTTTCTGATCTGTGCGTCCCTCATCCATCTGTTTTCCGCGCTCCTGGCAATATCGTCGACCCAACGCGCTTTTGAATGACCCTGGTTTCTCTGGCCCAATCTTGGCCACCATTCGGTCAGAATCTTAGTTCTGCCCAACTCCACTTTAGGAGTATCGCCCTACGGCTTCCAGCCACCGACCGTAGGCGCGGACCTGTGGACGGTGAGTAATGGGCTAGCTCGCCGTACGTCCTTATGATGACTACAGGCCGTGTCGACGGCGCGTTCGTGTTCCACGCGCGTCTCAGCAACACAAGTCTGACACTCCCTACCGCTCTGCCCAGAGCGGGAGGAGTAATTTGATGATTTACCACCCTATAAAAAGTGTATCGCCCTGTTCCCGACATCGAACACTTTCGTACGACGACGGAAACTTTCCCCAACCTACATCAAAACACAAATAGTTCATTATGCACATTGTACTCAAATCCAACAAAGTAATGCACTCAACAGTAACTAGCTCATTAATAACGGCACACTCTACGTTCGTACAAGATATTCACATTCTGCCAGGCTTTGCAAATAACAATACATTTGCATACACCCATTGTACTTACAGAGCATTGGAAGTTAATTTCTAACTTCGAAGTAGCTGACGGGGTAAATAATAGTGCCTTTACTGCGGATACAAATCTTATGGCTGTAGCTGACAAGTTGTTTCATTTACCAGATAATATCACGCCTGTAATTCTCGAAGAGTTTGTCAGAGGTGTACCTAAAAGTACACCCACATTTTGCCATGGCACATGCATCGAACACAGACGGTTCTTGAAACGGTATGCAGCATTGATGTATTCGACAAATATATCTTGAGCCTAAAATAGCTTAACTGGCAGCATCTTTGGGCTTTTAGTCGGTACTTAGACGTACTCGAGGGTAGGTACTCGCATCTTAAGCCCTACAAAGTACAAAACTACTTACGTGGGGCTTATGCGGAAATAATGCTAGTTTTATTTGTGAGTATTACAGCTGCGTGCTTTGTTGCTTATCGATTCCACTTCTATTACGGGTCGTTTCTTCATGTCGTGTTTTATGCATTTTTACTTTCTCACGCCTTTTTCTATATGCGTCATGTAGGTTGGTAGAAACTACTAACAGAAATATAGAAGAAACAGACATGCCACGACGTCCCGAATGAGGATGGTCGGTAGAAACTACAGAAGGTAGGATCCTTATATAGGTTTCGTATCTTCATCGTTTATGACAAGGTGCAATTTATCACCTTGTCATTACACCCACGCCAGATCCAAATACTTCGCACCGTTAATTTTTTATGGCTCAAACTCAAACTCAAATCATTTATTTCAATTAAGCCATTACAGGCACTTTTGAATGTCAGAAGGACGGAAGAAGAACGAAACTACGAGTGCAATATGTCATTCCGAAAGCCACCACGCCGAACCACACGCCACCGAATGCCCGCAACAACGAATCATCAGTTTTACAAAACTTAAACTCTATGTACAATATTGAGTTTCGGGATCCCAGTTGCAGTCCCGAAACTCAATATTGTACATAGAGTTTCTATGTATTTTTATAAAAATACAATAGATCTTTTTCAAGCAACTCAGAGGACAGAATACGAACTGTTCTGTGACTTTATTCTGCTAGAAAATCTATAGCCAATAGGACTTATGACAGCTGTCATCTTTGAAAGAAAGCGACACTAGTTTCAGAATTCATCCAAATTATTAGTTTTTATTTTATCTAAGATTCAAGATTTGAAATGCAGTAGTAATTAGAATATTGGTGGTAAAATAAATTAAAAAAAGTGATAAAACTATGCCATCGATAACTAAATAGCGGATCAAAACACGCCGTGTGATAAATTATAAAACGAGCTAACATTCGAGCTATGTTTAACCGATTTCAGAAGTGTTTCATAACGCGTGTCTTGAACAAATGCAGGATTTGTGACAGTTGCAAAAGATATAGATACAGACTGCGCCGCGCGACACGGCTTGTACCAAGCAAGAAAACCTCACGACTCGTCCTTCCTGGACAATATAACGATACGAGGAACCAATTATATTATTGTTCAATAAATAGAGAAGCCGCAGAAGAGAGTCCATCAAAAGTTACTAGTAAAGAAGAAATCGAGGAAGAAAAACCAGTATGTTCAAAATCAATTAAAAAAGGGAAAAAATTTAGATGTAAGAAAGTAAAAAAAGTCAAGAAAAAGTCTGTTGTGGATTGTGTAGATAAAGTTGGTAGTATGCTTTAGATTATATAACATTAAATTATGTGATGGATTAAATTGTGTTGTAAACAAGGAAACTGTATTATTTATGACATTATGAGCAACACCTAGCGGTAGCAGTCATGACTTAACAGACAAAAACTTATCATTTTATACAATATGCCTTCATCATATCAGCCCGGAATCACCCACTGCTGCAGCAGTGGGGCTTTTACCCATGGGTAAAAGCCTCCCCTTTCTTCCGCCACGTGTCCCGATCCTGAGCGTCTCTCATCCAGGTGTTTCCCGCGACTTTGACGATGTCGTCAACCCAACAAGCTGTAGAACGGCCCTCCATACAATATACCTTACAGACTAACATACATAATATCGCATAAACAATATTACAGAAAAACCGGTACTCAGAATACGATACGAACCAAGGAAGTTTATGTTGCATTGAATAATTTATTTCATCACTACTGCTCTGAAAATGGTAAGGAATCTCTTTAAGAAACCAGCTTGTAGAAACCTTGGATAAAGTGGCCAGCCTACCAGCTACATTACGGAGGTGCTGTGGAGTTACACAATCTAATTCCACCAGCCGATTTATCATCAGGCGAGCAGAGATTCGGCGAAACATCATCGTAATTATGGTTGAAGTTCCGCGAATCTGAACATAGCGATAGCGCTTTGTTCGCGTTCGTGGAAGGCTTCTATGTATATTGTGCGGACCCGCAGAGTGTTGATTTCACAACCGGCTTCTCCGTTTCCCAATAATAATATAGATATATTCATATTTCGAGAGAATCGGTTTCTTCCAGTCTTTTGGGCAAGGGTGGAGACCCCAGGCCGCATCATCACTTCACATGAGACGAGTTACGGCCAATCGCAAGCCTATCCAAACTTGCACCTGAAGGGTTCCGTACCATTGTAGTAGATATTGAGAGATTTTCCATGTTATTTTAGCACCATGGACTTCTTAAAGGTTTTCCTGTAATTTTGATTTCAACTAATTTCTGTTCTTTTTTCAAAATTTTGGGCTCATTCGTTTTGTAGATGGGGGGGGGGATGGTCGGATAGACAGACAGAGAGACACATGAGTGATCCTATAAGTATAAGGGCTCCGTTTTTTCCTTTTGAGATGCGGAACCCTAAAAATGTCTTAAAACCAGTAATTCAAACACATATGACATCCACCAACGTGCACTAACCCCACATGGTGGATTACGGCCCACTTCTAAACATTGGAATATCATTATCATTATATCAACCAAAAGACGTCCACTACTGGACATAGACCTTCGAAAAGTGACGCCACATTGCCCCGTCCTCGCATCGCAACGTCTTCCGGTTCGCGGTCGCCACTTCAGAACTTTTCGGCCCCATCGGACAACAGTTCGGCGAGCAATGTGCCCTGTTTGGCAATTCCTCGAACAACCACAGCTCAAATATTTAGTTTTTAATTAAACTACATCACGCCTATGTTTAACCAGTGGGTTGGTAGAAGTATGTCAGTGCACACCGCAGGTATGTTTTAGTTACCTGTAACAGGGGTCGATCCTTTAACCCTTAACTGTATACTAATCCAAACTCGGGATACGACCGAAAAATAGATTGACCTAGTTACACTAAACAAACCTGAACTTTTGCAAACCGTCAACGACGCTATTCAAATGAATGCGAAAAATCTAATCACAGCAGAAAATTCACAGTTGCAGTATGGAGTCAAGAATAGTGCCCTTTTAATGACATTATTGGATGGATCAATCTCCAGGTTAAGCCGCGCTAACTTAGGTCGGTGGAAGGGTGGCCACTCGTTTCTTCCGCGTCTCGGAAAGCACTTTAAGCAGTTGGTCCCGCGCTATTCTTTTCTGATTAATTTCGTTGCGGGATCCAAGACAGTTAAATCATTTCTCTGGGACTTCGTCGAGCTTCATTGTCTCGGCGCTTTTCTTGTGGTCGCCACTGTTGATTCTGGCTAACAGGAGTTACAGTGGTTTGGGAATAGTGTGGCGGGCTTGTCCCAAAAAAAAAAAAAAAAAAAAGTTGGTCCTGCGCAGCCATTTGTTATTCTTTGAGAGTCGTTACAGGGAGTCTGTGGCAGGAATGTCTGACAACCAATCTTACCAAGGGTTATTGGATTAACTAGTACCAACTGGGTTGAATAGGTCAGGTTCGGGTAGGCAGTCACTCTTTATCAAAAATATGGTATTCAGCCGATGAACGATGGTGATGACAATAAGTTTGCCTCTATTACATAGTACACCTTTCTGTGTGTTCGTAGTTTCTTATACGCACGTGTTTTTAATGACGATAAAGTATGAAAAAAGGTCACAGAAGAAAGGCACAAAAGCCCCTAATACGTTCCTAACTTCCAACATTTTAACGAACAGATTTAAAAGGCTCATTTTCTATAAAACTAGTGACTCCTTTTTTAGTTTTCGACATTAATTGCTTATGAATTATGCAAAAACGTAAGTACGCCGACAAAGTTCGCGTTCGTTAGGGAAAGTTTCCAGTTTTCCACTGATATGTAAGTTTATAGTCGTGCTATGGTGCTGGCTGCAACTATGTGGGTAGACTGCATAATTTCCCAACGAATTTGCCTAATCTCTTTTTTAATATTGGATCTGTATGGCTTAATGGCCAGTTTCACTTTAGGTGAGGTCTTTGTACTGAACCATGACTTTAATCGTGGTACTTAGAGTCCCTTACTTTGTTTGAGAAGTGGAGGTGCCTGCCATCCATTCAAGGTTCAAAGAAACACACAAAAGTAAGTTCATACTCGTGACTGCATAACATAAGTAAGAAAGATGTGTATCTTTAGCAGGTACACCCACATTTCACAAGTTATGTTAGAGTCCCTCGTAATAAGGGATGAGCCTTTTGCCACCAACAGAGCACAAATCCAGACTTCTAGGCTGCTACTGAGCAATTGCTGGTGGAAAAAAGCAATAACACTTTTCTCGATACGGTAATCGAAACCAGGACCTCATGATCCACAATCGTGCTTGGGACCACTAGGCCAACGAAGCACAAAGCCACGAGTTATAAAAAAACATAGTGTTATCATTATCGGCTTAGTTTAGCAATTGGAGAGCAGTAGTGCTCTAGTGGCGGTGGCCTCGACTTGCGAGTCGTGGGTTCGAACCCAGGCAGATACGTTACTTTGTGAAATTTATTTCATCAACAATGCTCTCAAAACGGTGAATGGAAACATCGTGAGGAAACCGGCATGTCTTAGAACCAAAAAAAAATCGAAGACATGTGACATCTACCAACCCGTACTGGGTCCGCGTGGTGGACCCAGTACGGGCCCTCCCTCTCCTAGAGAGGAGGTCTGAGTCCCTGCAGTGGGAACATTATAGGCTGATGATGATCGGCTCAGTAACGGACATCCCGACAGCTTTAATTTCAATCAAATTAAATAAGAACTACATATCTGGTTTTTGTTACATAAAATGGCATTACAAGAAAAGATAGCGTGAAACAAAACTGCTAATTACAACCATGTTTATAATGAAATACTTTACACACACACACTCACAAAATGCATGTCATCAGCATATTACCGTTAACTCAAGTCGCAAGCTGCAAGCTTTGCTCACTCGAGACAATTTCATAATTAAACTTGTGTTAGCAAATACATATGTATGTACACGCTAGGGAAATTATTCGCTCCATTTTGTTTTATTTTGGCATATATATGTTTGTAAATTGAGCTGGGTATGCTTTGAGCATTTTACAACATTTTACATTGTTTATTGTAAGATACTTTTGTTTATTACTGATAGTGTATGTAGTAAATCTTAAATTTAACTGACACCTTGCTATTGTATCGAGTCTGGTTCTTCTAACCAACCTAACAAACAGATGTGTGCTGGGAAGTTTGTTCCGCCACTTCTTCTTTCCAGCTAAACACTAGGAAGTGTCGATGGGTGGGCGTTTTGGGGGACTGTCTTATAAAAATGTAAATAAAAAAACTTTTTTTTATTTTTTCATTTTTAGTTGTAATAAGTACCTATATATAAAGTGTCCATCAAAATGATGGACCCTAATCTTATTACAATCTAGCCTTGTATTATAGACTAATAAGTAATTTAATTCTAACTTAAACTGTTAAATTGTCTTTACGTTCTAAGAAAAAAGTGCCAATGGACACACATTGGCACTTTTCTAATTGTCTCTATTATGGCGAATACACTTTTTCTTGTGTTTATTTGGTAACACTTGTGCTACATTACACTATTCACTAATACTAGCACTAAACACTAACTCGAACGGTTTCGTTCTTTTTAGTCTTCTCACTATGTCCGTGTGGTCGAGAAGCTGAATCGCCTCGACATTCACATACTGGTGAAGTCTCTTGTCGTGAGCTTCTGCAGATTTTTGGATCACTTTATCGATGAACTCAACGTTTAGGTCCCGATGGAGGTCATCATTTCTTACGTACCAGGGTGCATTAACAATTTCCCGTAGTACTTTGTTCTGGAATCGTTGAATGATTAATGCATTTGTCTGTTTGGAGCAGCCCCACAGCTGAATACCATAAATCCAAACTGGCATCAGGACTTTTCTGTACAATAACAGTTTGTTCGGCAGATGAATAAGGGGGAAAAATTACACATTTCTCTTAAATCCCATACTTCCCAAAAGCCTTTCCTATGTCGCCACAACATCCCACCCTCCGTCTTCCCACACCCGGTCATAACTCAACCATAACTCACATACAACTATACCCGGATTTCGGAATCAATTTATCAAGCAGACATAGTCGACTGCCGAAACCGGTTGACTACCCGGTTGAATAATAAACCGCGGTTAACCGCGCCCCCGGGTGCGTTCCGTTTATTACAAGTCACCACTTTACAAGTTATGGCTGCTTTCAAAATTTTTACTTTATGACACCTTGACATGGAGCTTGGAAACTAAGGAGATGTACTGTCTTCTCAATATATAAAAAAGCTCCTAGTTTACGTCAGACAGTCATCAGTCGCTTGGCATCGACTTTTACGAAGTTCGAGATATTGGTATCAGAGTGATGACACAATGTCTGAATAATGTATCAATAGAGAGCAATCATCAAGATTAGCCATCACTTAAACCCATCATTATAATATATGGACCTAAGTGTTGATGCAGGCTCTCGATCATACCTAGATCTGCGACAGTCGTCTCAAATTCTGACTATGAGACTTACCAAGGAGCATTGTGGTGCACAATAGGGGATCGGACATAAAAAAAACTAATTAGTCCGTCAGATAGATTTCCAAAAATTATTGGACACGTATTTTTTCTTTTTTCACGTAAACAAGAAGTGAAGACGATACAGTGCTTCGAAAACTCGTGTGACGTCATATGATAGTACATTTTGTACCCACAAGTGACGTTTCAAGCCTCACTCCATGATCTTTGACGCGTTTTATCTTCGTCATTTTTTATTGATTTAAAACAAAAAATACGTATTCAATATTTTTCGATAATCTAACTTACGGACTAAACAGAATCATATTATTTTGACCCAGTCCGATCCCCTACTATTAGGTTGTAGAGGATAGGCTAAGGATTTGAACTCCAGCGAGATCTCTATTGCCGCTTTTTTGCCATATCTGTCTCTTTTAGCATCCTGTCTTTTTATAAAAGAAAAGTCGATATCCTTCAAAGATTTAATGTTCAGTCATAACAATGTATTATGCTACCTTTGTAACGCCAGGCAATTACAAATATCTTTATTAAGATCTAGAAATTATTTTTCCTATAAAAGTTAAGTTGGTATAAAACTTTAATGGTATGATGGTACCTTTTTCTGTAGTCCTTTTTTACGTAAAATAATAATGGTAAGTTTAATAGGTTCTTGAAACAGATTTTGACTAGGGACGTACTTTTTACACCTTTCCTTGTTACATGATTTTTTAGACAAGGGTTAGTAAAAACAACGACAAATTTTAAAAAAAAATGTGATCTAGATCGTCGTTTCAAGTACATTGTCAAAAGCTCTATAGTCTGACAACCAATCTTACCAAGGAGTATCGCATTACCAAGTCCTGGGTTGTGGTGGCCAAATAGGCAGTTGCTCCTTATAAAATGCCTACTGGTCATCACTTCCTACACGCATCTGGTTGGAGTGGACACTGACCCTAACATAGTTGTCAAAAGGGCTAGGTGGGTTAACGTTACACATGACTTTTACAACCGTTCAATAAAACTTAAAATTTTTAGAATTGTCCAAACCATATTCTGTTTACTCACATGCTTCTTCCATTCCAAAAGACAGTTAAATCAGAGCGAGCATTTCTTACAGTTCATGAAACCTGAACTAAACCGTGGTTTGGAAAGTTGCCAATACACCGAGTATCAATACCACTTGGCCTGAGCACCCTCTAATGATGTGGTCGTGAAGATACAGCTTAAATACTACAGTATACAAGTTGTTAGGTATTGTATGGTTTAGTTTATTGGTCTGATTTCTATTCAGTGGTTTGGTATAACTGTAGGGTTCTTGTGGAAAGTGAATGGGGCGTAAGTATTTTATAGTTGTGCCAAATTAATCGTGATAAAAGATTGAGTGTAGATCTAAAAACGTCTCTAGCAAAAGATCCTACAACTATAATAGGTAGAGTGGTATTCTACAGATTTTGCTGCTTTTTTATGAGATACTTTTGCAGTAATTTATAAACTGTTAGTATCTATTGTAATCAGGTAATATGTTTCTTATAAATCTAACCGTTACAGCGGTGTTATTGGGTCTCACAGTGAGACCGTCTCAGTCTATAGTTAATACCTGAGGTCAGGCAAAAGTTCTCAAACGCGTTCTCTATCTCATTCACTCTTACTGCTGGATGTAGTTATGTCTCATTTTATTATTCAATGACTTATCTATTACAACTATACCTATGGCTGCAGCAATGTGCATATAACAAGATATATAGCAATGAAGTGCAGAGTTATCAGAACGTAAACCAATACGTTTGCACAAAGTTCACGTCATGGACAGACCGCCTTTGTCGCATTGAGAACCTCTTTGACCCAAAGTGTCATAACGAACCACGATCAAGTTTACCGAGTAAGGGGTTAATATGACGACACGGTTGGCGCAGTGGCTAAGTGATTGGACTGCTGCGCTGCGTGTCGCGGGTTCGATCCCAGCACGAAACAAATATTTGTAAGGCTTACAGGCTTCCGGCCACCGTAGACGCGGGCCTGTGGACGGTGAGTAATGGGCTAGCTCGCCGTCCGGCCGTCGTCATGACGGCAACAGACCGTGTCGGCGGCGCGTTCGTGTTCCACGCGCGCCTCAAAGAGATGTCAGCAAGGAGGGGCCCGCAAGGGCCGACGCCCGTCGGGGCCGCGGATTTTAGTACTAGATGACGTGGCCTCGGCACAAGGGCAAAGAAGGAACATGGGTTCGGTTTTTAGTCAGTAGAAGTCTGACACTCCCCTTCGCTCTGCCCAAGAGCGGGGGGGGTCATTCGATGATTTTCCACCCACCAAAAAAAAAAAAAAAACATATCGGTTAGCCAATCTCGTACTGTAGCTTTTTAAAATAGTTACTTATTCTCATACTACGTAAGAGTATGCTTAGAGGATTTGATCATGAAAGGGGGACAAACAAAAGGTATACAATGATGTGACGCCTAAGAAAGAAATGCACTGGCCTTCATCATTATCATTTCAACCGAAAGACGTCCACTTCTGGACATGGCCTCCCCCAAATGTCTCTGTTGGTATCAATATACCAACAGAGACATTTGGGGGAAAAAGGAGTACATATATATTGAGCATTTTGTGAGACGTAAATAAAATGGGCAGAACCACCAACCTAAGTTGACCGATAACCTGGCGAAGGTTTCGAGAAATTCGCTGGATGCAAGACGCACGAGTCCCATATTGAGGTTGGTGGTTCTGCCCATTTTATTTACGTCTCACAAAATGCTCAATATATATGTACTCCTTTTTTTAACGCAGTTAGTTGGAAACATGAATTCTTAAAACTAGACTCACGTCTAAACAGATTCTCATAAACTAACGTAGTACCCATTTAGGTTAAATCAAACCAAATGTCAGACTAAGCTAGCGTGATTACTAGCATTCTGTTTCGACTATAAACTTAGTTACCATTCAACTAAATGTGTTTGCTGCAACAAAGTCCAAATAACCGACAAAATAGACCAATGATCGTTTGAATACACAACTCTAGTTAATGTTAATTTAAATGTTTCATTTATGTTCTGTCATTTAGTTTAGTTTCCGTTTGAACTAATGATTTTGTATTAGTTTGAATTGATGACATAGACATAAATAGTCCAGTTAAATTAGCCAACATTAGGTAAGAATCTTGGAACTTGAGATACCCAGCTACAAACCCGGATAAACTTGTATTTTGACATCTTAAAAGTTGTCTCAAAACCTACTTATGGTAGGGTGTCCGCTGTCCGCGTCTATTAAAAAATCTAAGGATAAAGGTCAAATTAATTTCTAGTTATAGGAGATCTAGTTTATACGAGTTTGTAGCTCATTATCTCAAATTCCGAGGTGAATCTACTAATTTGACTGGACTAATACAGATTTAATTTTGATAAACTATTCTCTGTCGGTTTCAAAAATTCTACATATACAGTGTTTTTCGTGTTCTTTCGTCGTTTCGTGTTTTTATGACTGTCTCGGTCACCATGGGTTCTACTCCCTGGTCGGACAAAGTATTTTTGGGATTATCCATCTGGAATTTCTTAGTGGCAGCCACGGAGCCTGGTCTACTTACATCCAAATAGTAGTAACGCTAAACAGTAAGCTTTTTATTTTCATAAGAGTTAGAAGTTATTTTACCTAATAACTTGCAGCCCGTCTTACCCAAAATGATTAAAGCAAGTGCTTGCATACATTATATCAAGTGTTCCAGCAGCTGCATCTGCTCTAAAATGTAGTAAAAGTTAAACTTTAGAATAAACAACAAAAACCACATTGTATATAATGATATTCTGCAGCTAAACGCCGCAAGAGTGGCGGCCATTGCTGCGGATGTCAGACGATGTTGCAAGTTTTATGTTTCTCTAGAGACGAAAGTGATGTTGCTAGATCTTTTTGGCAATTGAATTTTTTGGGCAAAAGTGTGTTTCTGTTTTACTGTTATTATAAAAATAACTTTTAATTACAACCTTCAGAATTAAGCAAGTGTAATAAAGTTTTGATAAAGTGATACTAGCAACTACGAACAGGCCGTTATTTGTGGTAAACATTCACGATGACTGGAGACAGTTTCAGAAACTCAAAAGTGATTGAAGTTTTTTTTTGTCACTCACTGATTAGTTGGAGAACTCCCATGCTAAATCAGACAAATGATTTCAATGACAATATACGATGGTCAATCTCGATAAGAATGTTTTTTAGTATAAAATGTGGAAGTTTGAGAGTATAGTGAACATTAAAGACACGATGCCTGGACTTCGTGAAAAATTATATGGCTAAAATGGGACTGACTAGTGCTTGACTAATGGAAGAACCCAAGATACCTCTATCCTTTCAGACTCATGTGCCTCATGACAGGAGTTACAGTGGTTTGGGAATAGTGTGGCGGGCTTGTCCCAAAACAAAAAAAAAGCGAAGTGAAGGATAACTGCGATAGCAAACCAAGATGCCTAAATATTTACTAAATATTTCTCGACGGCATGTAAAACTGAGTCAGAATCCTATGGGCGGCATGAAAACTCTGATAGGTACCAGGTTATAAATCAACCACACGATAAAGTAGAATGAAACGATTAAAAAAACTGCAGCCCTACCCTACCAAATTCTTCCAAAAAACATTCATACCCCTCGAAGCTACAGCCACAGCCTAATAAAATACATTGTAAGAACAATATACGATGCTAATACGACGTCATAACGTTTCAATTTGCTGGCACATTTCCTAAATATTCCCCGTCGGTGAATTTATATGAGACTCTGTGACGCAGCTGTGCGCATATGCGCGTGTATTAGACGCGATATTTGCTTTTTGACAATGTGCTTCGTTATTTTGTGATTGTGTTGTTGGTTGGTGGTCTTTTGAGGTAAAATATATTGCTCAGCCATACTCACAACATTGTTTAAGATTAGTTTGTCAGTCATTGGAACGGACATAGAATACAACACACACATGCAACACATGTACATGCGATCTAATTATAAGTCTATTAAAAGCACAGTGTTCTTCTAAAGAATCGTGATATTTTTAGCTCTCAGCGAAAACAACATTCAGTGTCAGTACCCGATTATTTTTTAATAAAAAAGTTTTCATTGCACGAAGCCCATCTTCGTCCCACATGTCGTACGAGTCTAACAGTCTAAATAATGATCATCTGACAATTTTTATATAGTTCAGATAGTGTAATAGCTATAACAAGCTTAAGAAGTAAGCAGGTACTTACAGTGGGGCACCACTGTTGGCACCTGCTTAATTATTTAATCTTTGTACATAATATTCCGAAGAACTTCAACCTACAACACTTTTTTTTTTGGCGGGTTGAAAATCATCAAATAACCCCTCCCAATGAAATCCCAATGAAAGGGAGTGTCAGACTTAAAACTACTGACTAAAAACCACCCATGTTCCTTCTTAGCCCTTTATGTCGAGGCCGCGGTATCTTTGTGACCACCAACCAACCAACCCACAGCCCCGACGGGAACCTACAACCCTTATAAGCGATATCTCACAAATACTTTACTCTACACTATCCCCAAACAAACCCCACACAATTCCCAACAAGCACTGCCACTTTATCTACAAATCTCATAAAGGCGCAAATTTCCACACAATAGTATCAGTGATAGCCTTTATCTACAGATAGCTTAAAAGCGCAAATGCTCACACAATGGTATCAATGACGGTCCTTCTATATATTTTAGACTCCCCATTGTAAGCATGGGACATGTCTTTGTGCTTCTGTGTTCGTATCCCACTTTGTTATAGTAGCAAGCTGTTAAAGTATATTCTGGTTTATTTTGGATCGAGTGTTAAAGCAGTATCAAAATCATCATCTGCCTAGCCTTTTCCCAACTATATTGGGGTCGGCTTCCAGAGTTCCAGTCTAACCGGATGCAGCTGAATACCAGTATTTTACATGGAGCGACTGCCTATCTGACCCCCACAACCCAGTTAATACTAGGAAATACGATACCCTTTGGTAAGACTGGATGTCAGAATTTCAGGTCACTGACTACCTGTAACGACTGCCAAAGATCTATATAAATGGCAGCCGGGACCAACAGCTCAACGTGCTTTCCGAGGCACGGAGGAAACTCGGTATGTCGGGCGGTCACCCATCCACAGACCGACCTAGGCAAGCACAGCTTTACCTAAAGATCGACCCGAGTGGCAGTTTTTATTAAGCCACGAGCTCCTCAAAGCAGCTCCTTAAAGCAGTATCAAAATAGAGCAAAATAATAACATCACCAGCATTACCTCTGTGTTTTTCTCAGGGGTTTGACAAACGGCCGGGGCTGCGGGTTGTTCGAAAGAGATACATAAAGGGCTAAGAAGGAACATGGGTGGTTTTTAGTCAGGAGAAGTCTGACACTACTTCTGCTCCGCCCAGAGCAGGAGGAGTTAGTAGATGATTTCCCACACACCTTAAAAAAAAATTGTTTGTCAAAGGGGTTTAGTTACTTAATTATTTTATTTATTAAGTGCATTAATTAAAAACTATAAAATAAACTAAACTAACAATAAACTATAAAAAGGCACCGAAATACTGCTCCTCAACGCTGTCAGCCGGTAATGTGCCCAAAAGACTGGCGGCATTGCCTCGTTGTATGGCAACTAAACAGGCTATGAGCACTCGGACCCCACGGCCCCAGAGTTTCAACCCCAAACGGCTCGAAAATATAGTTAAAGGGGTTTAGTAGGTTAGGTAGGTTTATCAGTACACCCAAATCTCGATAATTAATGTTCAAAACCCAAGTGAGATAGCAGCTCGTGGCTTAATATAACAGCCACTCGGATCAGTCTTAAAGTCTTTACCTAAAGGACCTGGGCAAGCAAAGCATTCCGTGCTTGACCAGGTTGGTCCGTAGATGGAACCACCCATCCTAATCCTAACTAATATTATAAATGCGAAAGTAACTCTGTCTGTCTGTCTGTCTGTCTGTCTTTGCTTCACGCCTAAACTACTGAACCGATTTGTGTGAAATTTGGTACAGACATAGTTTGGAACTTGAGAAAGGACATAGTTAGATAGTTTTTATTACAAAAAATAAAATTAAAAATAAAATTTATTCCGGACATACAGCGCCATCTATTGGGTGCGCGTTCACCTTTGGTGCGAAAAAAGGGTTGAAAGGGAGGGATGAAGAGATTACTTTTGGTCGCGATAACCGACATCGGTCGCGGTAACCGACATTCACATGGACGAAGCCGCGGGCATCAGGTAGTTATTATATAGAGTGTTCTTTTATTGGTTCTCATGACTGTATACAGTTGCTCCAATAATTGGGTATTTGAAAATATCAAAAATGTATGAAAATTTTATGTTATTTAAAAGAACTAAAAGAAATAATACGATGTGTAAGAAAAGTTATAAAATCAATCAAAAAATGGAGTAGCTACACGCTTTAGAAGTTTTTGGTGGGGCACTTTCTATCCTTGTCGCGTGAAACGGCCATTATTACTACGTAACTATGGCGGTATGTTATTATGACGTCACATTAGATGTAGCGCTGTCTCTGTCTAGCACGTCCTTTAAAATCGGTTAAAACTAAGGCATTTTTTAAGATATCACACTATTTTTTACTGTTTCCGAATCACAAGTAAAAAAAAAAAATTCAAATACCCAATGGGTCTGACAAACGTTTTTTACTTTACACACCAAATAAATCTACAAAAAATTACAAGAAGAACTGTGTTTTTACTTTTTTCATATCTTAAAAAATTACTGAGATATTTACGATCAAAGTGCGTATTTCCGCCCGAAGGTTTTTAAAAACGCGGGCGAGCGCTCACTACCCGATGACGTCACAACTCCCACAACCACGCTCTCGTTTGCACGCCCGTGCGCAGTAAAAATCAAAATTATAAAGTTCTCTGTGGTATAAATGGAAAAAAATACTGTATTGTGCCTCGGCGCTTCAATCACCTTCAATTCAACAGTTTAAACACCTGATAAACTCTTTTTTTATGTGCTTGAGGACCCAAAAAATGAAGAAAAAGTGGATGACACCCGTAAAAAGAGTTGATTCAATAGGTCCTAAAACTAAAGCGCACTGCTGTGAAGACCATTTCGATTTTATTTTCTTTTCATTTAAAAATAAAATTAATCAAAAATATCTGGTTTAGTACCTATAAAACTATAATAATGGTAGGTCATCATTTCAGCCATAAGACGTCCACTGCTAGACATAGGCCTCCCCCAGGCATTTTTTGGGGGGGGTTTGCCATAATCGCCACGCATAATGGTAGGTAGTAGGTAGGTATTTGCCTACTTACAAAAGTACAAAACTGGTAACTATGTAAAGTAAGACTTACTAGGTACATCTTCTTTATATATAAAAATTTTATGTTGGTTTGTGTACGCTTCAAAAACTCAAAAAGTTCTGCACCGATCGAGCTGAAATTTTAGAATGATATATAATCCGCATCAAGGATTGTTTTTACAGTACCCACGCGGGCGAAGCCGCGGGCATCATCTAGTTCTTTATATGGGTAAATAGTGACTTTTTATTTTAGTTTATACCTACTAATAAAACACATAAAAATAATCATCGACAACCTCGAGATTCGAGATGTTGATTGCGAGTTCAGTTAGGTTTAAGTTTGAACAAATACCTAACCAGGAGTAGGTAATGCTTACTTAGAACATTCCTATATACCTTTTCATCGCTGTTCCACGATTTTCAGCAGCCATAAAATCCTGATTTTTCATGACATATTGTGTCACCAAGTCATCATCAAACTATCCACTCTTGGCAGATTGTTCGACTGACATATTAGAAAACCTTCCATTCTAAACAATACACGTTTCACTTTAGTGTAATCGGATATAAAGGATAATATTATTATTACTTTGAAATACAAGGACACTATAAGTACGACGACAACGACGAGGCAAAAGGGATTACCTATGTATTAAGGATCGAAGCAAGTGGCGATCTGTGGTTTCTGCCTATCCCCATGGGAAAAGGGCGTGAGATTATGTATGTATGTGTATGTATAAGTACATAATAGGAAAACGAAGACAATCGAAACAAAATAAAACGAGACGCGCCTAATTTATTATGGTCAACGCACCGGACTAAGTGCCGCGCAGTGACGCGGTCGCGGGCTGAACAGGGTTGTGACGTATTAGTACGAGCGCGCGTAATCTCGGAAATTCAAAAAATTACTTAAACTTCTCGGCGTTATAACTTCGGAAATACTGCATGTATCGAAGTAAAATAAAAACTAATGTAATGTACACGTTCTACGCTTCGATTTTAGGTGTATTTGATACGAATATTCTGACCCTTTTGTGTTCCCCATTATAATCTCCAAGAAAGTTGCATTAAACGTTTACCACAACATTTCTTACCTGTTCCCCGAACTGTGCGATTAAGACTAAGCGGTCCAACTTATCTAAAGTTGATAAACGCAAGCACCGCACGCGATGCTTTGTCCCTCGCTGCGATCTATCAGCGGTTCGTGAGCGTTTGTTCAGCGTCGTGTTATATTGTTGCAAGGTTATTTTATCGGTCTTCTTGTTAGTAGGCACTTTATTCCCCTATTTGTATATACAACTAACTGAATCACTAAAGACAAAAACTCAGTACCTATACATATATTTCTTTCTATTAACTTTCCCCCGCACTAGATATTTCTCCTGTTTCGGGAGTGCATTCACAAACACTAAAAAGCTCACATTTACGAAAAGCCAGATCTGGAACAATTACCTGCAGGCCATACGAATATTTGATCCGTGCGGGGATCAAACCCGCGACACACACCGCAGCAGTTAGTCGCCCAACCACTGCACCAACCGTGCCATTGATGGCAGCTTAGAGGTCGCCCCGACTGCATATTTGATACAATTCAATGTCTCAGAATTTTCAAGAGTAGCAACCATGAATTTAAACTAACCAAGTGTAAGGATACTCCTATTCTCGGGGCTGTTGGTTGTTCGAAAGAGATTCCGCGGCCCCGAACACAAAGGGCTAAAAGGAACATGGGTGGTTTTTAGTTAGCTATGTCCGACACTCCCTTCTGCTCCGCCTAGAGCGGAAGGAGTCATTATTTACCTAGGCTTCGCAGTATGATATTCACGAAGTAAAATAGTTCGCAGTACAGTTTTTCGATGCAATGAATCATCGCAGTAACAAGGCGTCGATTTAACAAAGCGTCGCCGCACCGCACCGTGTTGTTTGGCTCTGCGACTCATTTGTAGCATTTGATATAGTGATATCGATGAAAGATTTTCGAAGAAACGATATTCGATGATACGTTTGTCGCAATGAAGTAGGTATCCCGATTGAACAGAAAATATCATACTAACGCCACTACGAGTAGACCAACTTAGCATGAAAACTCGTGCTGTAAAATAATTTAAGTTCAGTTTTTAACTCTGAGATATTACTTAGAACCGCCGCCGTTAAAGCCCACATATTCCCTGAGGACCGACTTTCACGAGCATATGTACGTAGTTAGTTAGTCTAGCAAACTTATTATATCCCTAACTGCTTGCAGGAAGTATTTATTAACTAGTCAGGCTATATTAAAATTCTTAATGCATTTTCCTAGATTATTTTATAAGTTGCTTACATGAAGTTCGAGTTAGCTAGTTTAATATGGTTTACAGAAGTCTGTTATTGTTTTATGCATCATTTTATACTGAGAACAGAAATTAATTTTCATGTTTTTCAATTATGTAATAAGATTTAGGTACTCATTTTTTTTTGTGCAAAAGTAACGACTTCTTTGAAATCTAATTAATAAAAGATTGCGCTCCCTTTGAATATGTTTTGCCAAATAATACAATTTTTACTTCGTTTAATATTCGCTGTCCGGTAGTGGACACGGCACAAGGTTGCTCTGAACTATCAGGTAATATGTTTATGTTTCGTTTAATATTGTTGCAATGTTGTATTTCTGATTTGTTTACTATGTTATTATTTTTAAATTCTATTATGCTATTTATTATTGTTATGAAATATTGCTGTGTCAATTACTGAATATAAAAACAGACCTATTTATGTCTCTTATTCTACCCTACCTCCCAGTTTGTACGTTTACATCTACATTAACAAGGGGATAACTGGGCTGCGGACATCAGATACACAGTCGCTCCATGTACAATACTGGTATTCAGCTGCATATAGTAAGTCTTTCTTTTCATTCTTTACCGTGTGGTTAGTGCCTTTTTTTTTTTTGGTGGGTGGAAAATCATCGAATAACCCCCCCCCCCCCGCTCTTGGGCTGTGCGAAGGGGTTGTGTCAGACTTCTACTGACTAAAAACCAAACCCATGTGCCTTCTTCGCCCTTGTGTCGGTAACCTTTCGATATCCAGAGCCCCGACGGGCGTCGGCCCTTGCCCGTTACTCACCGTCCACAGGCCCGCGTCTACGGTGGCCGGAGGTCATCGCGTGACCCCCGACGCCCGGAGCGCCTTCCGCGGCGGCTGGGACGTTGAGAGATTCTCTCCCTCTCTCGTTCCGCCACCTGTGTGTGGTTAGTGCCTAACCTGGTGTCAGAGTTTGTTTTTGCAAAGTCGTCCATGAGCCTCTGACTTGGCTTAATATGACGTCGACAAATATCTATCAAACAGGCTGGTTTTCCTTCCCCGAAGCGAGTTTTTTTTTGCTTTTATTATTCAATAACACAGAATTACAATCAAAATTTTTATAGACTTAAAAAACATACCTAACATACATAATTACATCTGCCTACTATATACCAAATGTTTTGATGATTGGTCATGATAAACCATTTTTCGAATGTCAGATAAACATTTCACCTATACTCAAGCTTACACACAGAAATCAACTGAAAACAAACTCATTAAAAACTACACAATTCCTCATGTTTCATGTTCAATATGAAAGGCTATTAACAGGCTATTACAACGGTACGTCTCGCCAGCGTGAAGGTTTTCAGATGAAAAATTAATTGAGCTTACTGCCGGCAGACACATCCTTCTGAGAACTGACAACACAGCTGTTCGAGGAATAGCAGTTAATTGTTCAGAAATATATGTTTTCAGGTTGAGGTTTTCATTTTCTTTTGTAGGAGAAATTTTTATCCTGTAAATATTGCTAGCTTTATTGCGCTCTATAAAACAGTTTTTTTTTTTCAGAACACTGCTTTCATCTTGCAAATTCAATTTCTAAAATGGTTCGATTAGTGCGTTGTCCGCTTTTACGATTGGTTGTGTATTTATTTAATTGCCTAGGTTGGTCTGTGAAGGGTGACCAAGCATTACATACCGAGCTTTCTCCGTGCTCCGGAAAGCACGTAAGCTGTTGGTCCTGGTAGCTATATATAGTAGATATTTGGCAGTCGTTACAGGTAGTCAGTTACCTGAAAGTCTGACAACCAGTCTCATCAAAGGGCATTACCCAGTATTAACTGGGTTTGTGGAGGTCAGATAGGCAGTCGGTCTATGTAATATACTGGTATTCAGTTCCATATGGTTTAACTGGGAGTGGAACCCAACAAAGTTGGGAAAAGGCTAGCCAGATGATGATGTGCATTTATTGAAGGAGGCAGCCACTGAGACTTTTACTACAAGTATTAAGCTATTTTAAGGGAAACTCAATAAAGCTTTAGTCAAATCGGTACGGATAAAATTTGCCTTGGTGGCGGACACAATCGGTCTTTGACGCAATTACCTACATAATCTTGAAAATACATTAAGAAGCAGGTGAAGGTTTCAATTCTCTCGAACAAGCAGCTAAGAGATTATATTAAGAAGATGGGCAGCCGTGTGTGTTTCTGTGTGTTTGTCTTAAATTCCGGTCAAGGTTTGGGAGCTTTTTAGGAGATTGCAATCAACCAAGAGACATGAGACATGTTTTCTTTACGCTACAACAGATACAAATGTATAATGAAAATATAAACATTGTTTGAAGATTTGAAGTGACATTTCTGTTTTTATTATCGTAAGGAAGTATCAACATCAAGATACTCCTTGGTAGAAAAACAAGATTGATTTTGGGTAGAATCTCAAAATGAATGACGAATGAAATTATATAATGTAATAGGGGAGAGCCTTGTAGTAAGTATTGAAAGTTTGAGCAAAATTTACAGAAAATGATTATTTAAAACAATGATGTTTGTCATTCTGTGGTATTTACTTACTGGCTTATAAAATAAGATAGACAATCAATAATTCTGTTTGCTCCGTTTTCATTTATATTACGCAAGCTTTACGTTAATATTCATTTGTAATGTGACTAAATACCACCCATGTTCCTTCTGAGCCCTTTGTGTCGAGGCCGCAGTATCTCTTTCGAACAACCCGCAGCATTCTTGAGAGACTTCAAAGCGCATTTTGACGTGGGTATTAATGTTGGATATTTTTCATCAGGAATTTCTTAGCTCGGAGTTATTATTGTTGATATTGTACATGTTATAAATCTCAATGTTTTGTCAAGTCGTAAAAACCCACACAAGACTGGAGCTCTAGTAAAACAACTACCCTTTTCGTTTACATTAACCAACCATACTCTCAAATAAAGCCAATGCAATAGGGATGTTTCCTGACAAAAAATAAAAAAATCTGTTTAGTCCGTCAGATAGATTATCGAAAAATATGGGATACGTGTTTTTCTTTATCGAAATAATCAAAATTGACGAAAATAAAACGTGTCAAAGATGAGTGGGCTGGTGACGTCACTTTCTGGTAAAAAAGGTACCAAACTGTGACGTCACACTTCTTTTTAAAGCACTGTTTCGTCTTCATTTTTTAAATATTTCAATAGTTTTTCGAAATCTATCTGACCGTCCAATTAGAATCATATTTTTTGAGTCAGTCCGATCCCCTATTGCAACCAACTCTATCCCTCCCAGAGCTTAACCAAAGGACAACCAACCAACCAACGACAGGTGACACACACCTACCTACCTACCCACCGTTTGCTTTCAATTCAGCAAGATGGACAGTCCTACGATGTCAGCTGAAAGCCTTCGCTGAACAAGCAAGATTTGCATAACTGCTGGTAGGATTTGTTACTGAGGACTGATGGCCGTTTCCTGCTGATTTGAGAATGATAAATGTTACTACTGGACATCTTTAATTGCTTGCTTCATGGTGAAACTTGCGTTGGATGCCGAAACTTGGGCTTAAAAGGAGATTAATGAAGAATTGGTTTCTATTTTGAAGAAGTATAAAAAACAGACCAAATACGAGTCGGACTCGCACACGAAGTTATCCGTACCATTATCTATAAAAAACGCGTTTGTTGAATGGGAAAATTCCCCTGTAAATGTTTATTTTATTTCGTTTTTAGTATTTGTTGTTAAAGCGGCAACAGAAATACCTAATTTGTGAAAATTTCAACTGTAATGCTATCGCGGTTCTTGAGATACAGCCTAGTGACAGACAGACGGATGGACCATCAGCGAAGTCTTAGTAATAGGGTCCCGTTTTTACCCTTTGGGTACGGAACCCTAAAAATGGCTTCGAGTATCAAATATTCTTGCTGCTGCTTGTTGTTAAATTTTGATATAGTGTGATGTGTTTTGGCTTCCAATTATTTAATTATTAACATTTTTTTCACGTAGCTAGTAAGAAAATTATGGAATATTGTTATTTAAATTAAATAAATTAAATAGGTTCGTTCATTTGAAGATTATTCAAAGAGTTACGTAGCTGCTTATGTGTTTAATAACGGGGATTTTCAGGTTTAAGGTCGAGGGGCATTTTTCAGAAGACTGGGGGTACTTGTTCCGTATGGTGTCGGACGCAAAGAATAGCACCATCCCATATCTTCCCGTGGGTGTCGTAAGAGGCGACTAAGGGATGTACCAGAGAATGGGCAGCAGCGTTCTCTGTGCTTCTTTTGTATCGACCGTACTGCGATCGCCAACCCGCCTGCCAAGCGTGGCGATTATGGCAAACCCCCCCCTAAGCAAAAATTACACTTAGGGGAGGCCTATGTCCAGCAGTGGCTTTCGGCTGAAATGATGAAAAAAATGATGATGATGGGGGTACTTTAAATCAAAGCTTTTTGCCAAGCCCAAATAGATTCCTGCTAATAAACTCAATATCACTTTGGCCGACCCTGGAATCGAACCCAGGACCTCAAGCTTAGTAGTTGCGCATGGGACCACTAGTCCAAAGGAGCAGTCAATGAAACCATGGTTTCAAGGAAGAGTTTTTGCATAACCAGCACAATATTATAACGCTATATCCAACACTAATAAAATCCACATACAAAAAGTACACGCATACTATACAAAGAACGCGAGTTATTTATTTACAAAGGATATCCTATATACATACACGCTACTTTTCCTATCAAGATCAACCTAAAACGTTTTCCGACTATATACAATTTTATTTAGGTTTCTCTACGATATAAGATAATGAAAAACAATACTTTTGCCGGCAATAAAACAGGCAAACAGGCAAAAAGTGGGAGTTTTAGGCTCCGCGTACACGGGCCACTTTCCACAGTCATTTGTGGCTGGCAACAACCTGTTTATATGATTTTTAAAACTTTTTGTATGGAATCACCGCAATCGGTGAGTCGCTCGTGGCTTAATAATAACTGCCACTCGGTTCGATCTTGCCGCGCTTGCCTAGGTTGGTCTGTGGATTGGTGAAAACCCATTACATACCGGGTTTCCTCCGTGCGTCAGAAAGGACGTGGTCAGAAGTCAGCGACCTGAAAGTGTGATAACCAGTCTTACCGAAAGGTATCGTATTACACAGCATTAACTGGTTTGTGGAGGTCAGATAGGCAGTCGCTCCATATAAAAAATAGTTAAAAAACTAGAAAACCCGACTGAAAAAACTTAAAAGCAAAAAACAAGCAAATTTTAAATTAAACAAAACTTGGAAGCAGGCGGGGTTCTATTTTAGTTCTTTTTTTTTTTTCATTTAATATTCAAATGAACCCCGCCTGCTTCCAAGTTTAGTTTAATTTAAAATTTGCTTGTTTTTTGCTTTTAAGTTTTTTCAGTCGGGTTTTCTAGTTTTTTAACTATTTTTTTTATTTCCAACTTTTTAGTTCTTTTGTGTTTGTTCTTCCGTTGGTCGAGTAAAATTCTTACTTTTGTGCTTGTTTATAGGATTTGTCACTTTGAATTTCTTTTAAACATATAAGTGTTATATATTTTTGTAATCTCCTTTTAAAACCCTTTATTTTGATACCCTACTCGATGGTGTTGGAAAAAATTTTTTTTTTGAACTCCGCGATTTGGCCCCCAAAATCCGCAATTTTGTTTTGTTTTTTAATTTTAATGTAGCCTATAACATTCGCGCCATCAAGACGAATCTAACGACGTATATTTTATTCAAATCCCTTCATCCGTTTAGGAGTTATGAGGGAACAAAGAAACGGACATACATACATACATACATACATACATACACGTCAAACACATAACCCTCCTTTTGGGCTTCGCCGCAGTCGGGTAAAAATTCAGGTATCCAGCTGCATCCAGTTATACTGGAAGCCGACACCAACATAGTTGGGAAAACGCTAGGTAAATGATGATGTATGTCATCGCCGCACAGGTGTAGCGAGTGCTCTCCCTTTTTTTGGTGTTTTTTTTTTTTTTATGTGACAAGCCCGCCACACTATTCCCAAACCACTGTAACTCCTGTTAGCCAGAATCAACAGTGGCGAACACAAGAAAAACGCCGAGACAATGAAGCTCGACGAAGTCCCAGAGAAACGATTTAACTGTCTTGGATCCCGCAACGAAATTAATCAGAAAAGAATAGCGGAGGAGTAGGAAAAAAAACATAATTTCCACTTCCCTCCATATCAGCAGGAGACAGAACAGAACAAGGTTTTTTTTTGGTGTGTGAGAAATCATCATACTACTCGTCCTGCTCTGGGCGGAGCGGAAGGGAGTGTCAGACTTCTACTGACTAAAAACCACCTTTGTTCCTTCGTAATCCTTTGTGTCCGGGGCCACGGTATCTCTTTCTAACCACCCGCAGCCCCGTCGCTGCGCCCCCCTCACGGGCAGTGCACCTACTTACTCGTGGCGGCCACCAATCTCTCGTACCCTTTCGCAGCCACTAAACACCTTCGTTGGCGCGGCACCAAAACACGTGGCGCGCGACTGCCACCAATGACTGTAATTGTTGGCCCGTTTGCGGGGAGCCTTATCGTTCTAAATAGAGCAATGCACACCGCGGCATAAACAGGACGTAAAGACGGGGTAAGTTCGATGTATCTTATGTTTTTTTTAGGCTTTGATAAAAAGTAGGATGAACCGTGCTGTCCATATCGGCACGATCTATTGAAAAGACTTTACGGACCCATGGTTTCACTTGTGTAGAAGACTGGTATTGCCTCATGGATACAAACAACTGGATGAAAAGTGTTTAATGTCCCAACCAAGGTCATGGTGAGCCTAAAACACACATTACAATTAAGCATGCACTTCTTCACAAGTCATCATTATTTCAGCCAAAAGATGTCCACTACTGGACATAGGCCTCCACTAAGTGTAGCCACCTAGCGGATCCCCGCAACCTTCACCAAGTCATCGGTCCTCCTAGCGGGAGGCCTTCCAACGCAACGTCTTCCGGTTCGCGGTCCCTCACTCTTTGTAAATTTCAAAGCTATTTTCTTAGAAATCTCGGTTTCTACTTTGAGAAAAGACCTATTTCGTAAAACGTGATTTCTTTCAAAATACTATATTCCTAAAACCTAAAACGTTAATCAACACAGTAGCAGGAAATCACTCTTAAAACTTACTTCGCGTATAGTGTACAAATTGGTGCTTATACTCGTACATCGATAACCCGATATCACAACGATAATAATTTAACTAATAGTAGATCATAAACTCACCGGCATCTAACCACAATTACTAAAACAAACGCGTCTAGTATCGAAACCTGTTAAAGTTAAATTAACGCTAAAAGTTGATGATGAGTTACCGCCTGAGTGAAGAAAAACAAAAATAGAGTAGGGAAAATATTCGCAAACTCTCTGGATAGAGTTGTCGGAAGCTGTTGCTATTATTTTAACACTAGTTTTTGCGTGTGGCTCTGTCTGCTTTACATTTTTATTTTTGTTAGTTACTTGCTGTACCTATAGCCTTTTTTTTAGCAAATCACGTAAATTGGATAAATTATAAACACACCTTCGGACATACTAATATAAGTGCTACGGTTTTTAATGCAAGATAATGCGTTAAATGCAAATTACATTGCTGCAAGGCAATAAAGAAAAAAGTTGTCTACGTTTTGCATGAAATCTATCTATCTATATAAATAAAGAGAGAAGTCCTGACTGACTGACTGACTCATCAACGCCCAGCCCAAACCCTTGGACCTTGAAAGCTGAAAGTTTGCACAGAGGTTCCCTTTATAATGTAGACAAGGAATAAGGAAGGATTTTTCGAAATTCAACCCCTAAGGGAGTTAAATAGGGGATGAAAGTTTGTATGAAAAATCGTCATTTTCACGCGGGCGAAGCCGCTGGCAAAAGCTAGTATGGCAAAAAAACGCCATTTCACCACATCGCCGCCAATCGTCTAAATACTTGTCGACTCGTAAATTTCTAATTAATTATCCCCAATTATTTTAATATCTCCTAACCAAATGTTAAAATAAGCCTTTTAACTAATAAAACCGTGGCGTAACGATCCGGTACGAGCACATAATACGTATGTAATGGTCTACAACGAAAACCACACACCATGAACTTTTGAACCTAACACTGTGTCTGAGGGAGAAGGCGCATTCCATTTGGCACCCGTCCTGCTCTAGCGGCGTAATGGATGTGGTTTTATAACTTTTAAGGGTGATATTATTATGCGTGTTATAATATTTGCAGGGCAAAGCTTTCGTTAATATGAGAAAAAAAACATATCTTACTAAGTACAGTGATATTAAATAACTTACTAGCTGTGCCCTGCATGCGTTATTGTTACCTTTTTCTACCTACCCTATTTTCAGGTGTGGTTAGGAGGGTGAAAAGTACATTACGACCTATTCTCATACCTACTCATACACACAAAAATCCTTTATTATGAGTGGGACAGAGCAGGCTAAGCCCTTGGTCATAATATTTATCTTCTTAGTATAGGCATGAACAGCTTACTTGAACTTTAACTCTATTGCATAAACCTTAATCTGTAACTCATCATCCACAAACTTAAAACTGGATCATCCAAAAAAGGCTTACAGTACTTTTCGACATAAAAATCAAAACCAATTTTCGTACCACAGCTCGCAGGAGCAGACAGTATATTTTATAAACAAGAATAATTTAATTAAACGTAATCGCGGTGAACACCCACACCACACACACACACACAGACACAGTCACACCCACAGTCGTGTGCAATCATTGCATAATTATACTTTCTGACTGATACTGTAGCCCTTAGTGTTAAATTCAATTAAACTATTATGATAGCTTACTGATTGGTTGATTTTGATTTGGCGAAAATCTTGTGATTTGTGGTTTTAATTTATTTTTGTGGCCTGACAATCCGTCTTACTAAGGGGTATCACATATTAATTACCCAGTACTAACTGGGCTGTGGAGGTCAGATAGGCAGTCACTCCATGTAAAATACTACTCCAAGTAATTCAGCTGCATCCGGTTAGACTGAAAGCCGGACTGGAAGTTGAGAAAAGGCCAAAATAGTTGAGAAAAGGCTAGGCAGATGATGAGTATGAGTATGAGTCATTCATACTAAATTAAGTAATTCTTTACTCGATCTTCTCATCCTTCTATTTCATTCTATTTATCTTCGGGGACGCCGACAGACACCAGACGGGCGATCAGTCCTTTCGTTGTGGATTATTTCGCCCAGTTCCCCATTTTGGTGGATCCCCTTCATGGGTTACTGGTGGTCGGCATCGCGAATCTTCCTGTTGCCTTGCAGAAGATCACCAATTGTTCGGTAGAGATTTCTGCAAGCTTCTCTTCATTAATCTCATCTGTTCCTAGGATTTCCCATCTGAGTAGCTCATACATTGTGCATTCCGCCACAAGGTGGAAACTTGTTTCTTCTGCTATTAATATCATAAACGGGATATTTACCATGTTTGATTTTTGTTTCAGTTTATCCGTGATCATGGTGCTTGTAACAGCGCCAAAATATCGGGAACTCGAAACAAAAATCAAACATGGTAAATATCCCGTTTATGATATTAATAGTAGTGTCAGTGACCATGTCAGTTTAAAAACTTATATTGTTTCTTCTGCTTCTCCACATGCTGGGCATATGGGATCTTCCTTTACTTTCATAATCGTCAGGTGTCTATTGAGTCCACAGTGTCCTGTTGCGATCCCTACTACTAGTCTTATGTTTCACCTGCTCATTTTGAGTAGCTTGTCGGATTTCTTTTCATCATATGACTTTAAGAAGATTTTCGATTGTCGACAACCTTCTATTGCATTCCATCTTTGATTTGACTCTCTTGCAGTTATTCTATGGATGATTCCTTTCTCATCCTTAATATTCTAACATTATCGTCTTCCATTCATCAGAAACAAGTCCAATCCAGGGTTGGTCTCCACGAGCGCCTTGAGCATCGTCCTCATAAGTTTCTATAGCCAACCTTATAATGTTTGCATGATAGGTTTGTTGGCAATCAAACAGCACACCCAGGACTTTTACTACCGACACTCTGGCGACAATCGCATAACTTAATATGTGAATTGAATGCGGGTTATTAGACGGATGTCCTCGATCATCAACATTCTCATCTTATGTAATTTGGGGTTGGCGCAGCATGATTTCTTCTTACGTACTGTGAGGGTTGTATTAGTTACCTACTTTAAGATCTGTATTACTATAATCTATGCACCTTTGTAACCATATATTATGCACTATCCTATCAAATATAACTCAGTATTATTCTGGCATTCACTCGTTTCATTTACCACCGACACCGCACCTTACATGGCGACCCTGCCAAAGGAACGCGTTACGCGAACTTGAGACGTAAAATGTGACTGTGTGATACAATACCATTCGATAAATTAATAACTTATGTATTAGTAAAAATGGAACTATTATTAATTTACTGTCCTCACGGACTAGACATCAGCGCGAGTGTACGAAGCATCCACGAAAATGGGCAAGCAGCAGTCTAAAGAGGAGACCCTGATCGTTCAATACGCGGCGGCTGGCAGTAACCAAGCTACAGCAGAGGAACTTCGCTTCCATATGTCCACAGCCAACATTATTCTGTCCTGTATCCTGCTTATACTGCTACTCGGCATATTGGGCTTCGTGTACCGTCAGTATAAAAGGTGCCATACAAAATGGATCGCCAACGAGATAAATAGGACGACTATGAGGAGATCTCTCTTTCGTCGACGCTTGCGAATGGGGGCCACGGAGCCATCTTCAAAGAACTACGAGGAAGATATAGTGTAAAAAATGGTGTTAAATAAAGTGATTAAAAGTGCTTCATAAAAATAAAAGCAAGTGTATAAAATAATATCATAATAATATATTAATCGTGCTTACGTACCAATACAATCATCTCTTACCAAATAAGGAGGATGCGCTGATTGAACTTTGGACTTTAGTGTTAATTACAAGCGGTGTTGTATCGGAATGTCTCTATAATCTTTAAACAATGTACTACAAGGAAATAATAATTTATCTACGTAATGGTGGTAATAAGGTATGGATATTATCTTAAAATTATATAATGATTTAAAGAAGATTAGAGTTTATTTAATAAAGTTAGGACCGAAAAGAAGGTCAGAAAGAGTTTTAGAAAATAAATTAAATGAGGTTGATGCAATTTATGACCAGTATGAAACTTGGTTGATTGATTTTAAGGAAAACGTAAAGAAAAAATATTATAGTGCCTAAGATATTGTATTATTAGAAAATTATTGTCGTCAATTTATAGATTTACGCGAGGATATTTTATTGTTGTGTGAAAGTGATATATCAGAGACGTCGTCAAAAATGAATACATTTGATTTGAAAACTGCCTTAACTCTTCTACCGATTATGACAAATGAGGAAGCTAGTATAAAACAGCTAATTGATAACATTGAATACTATAACTCTGTACTGAAGGATAGCGCTTGTAAACAAAATTTAATTAATTTCGTGTTGAAAAGTAGACTATCACAAGAAGCCAAGATAAAGTTAAATGCTAAGTATGATACTGTTAATGACTTAATTGATGACATGAAAAAAGTGTTATTATCTAAGAAAGCGGCAACAGCTATACAAAATAAGTTATTTAAAATTAAACAAAATGAGTTGTCGATTGCCGATTACGGGAAAGAAATCACGGAATTATTTGTGGACCTAACAATTACGCAAGCTAACGACAATGAACAGAACTTTAATATACTAAAACCTATTAATGAAAAGACAGCGATTAAACAATTTGCCGATGGTTTGCGAAATCGTAGGTTAAGTACGATTATTTCAGCAAGAAATTACAGCTCATTGAAGGACGCAGTCCAAGCAGCTCAAGACGAGGAGATCTCGACAACAACTTCTCATGGAGAAATTATGGGTATGTATAAAAGGCCCTACAGTCATTTCTATAATAACAGAAGCCGTTCAAATAATTATAGAGGTCAACGTGGTGGAAGTAGAAACTTCTACGCATATAGAGGACAATCTCGAGGGCAACAGCAACGATACCGCTCTACTTCGCGAGGGCAACAGCCGGCTCGAGGAGGAACTGGCAGTCACCGATGGTCAAGAGGTAACTATAACTATCCTAATAGAAGAAATCAAGGGATACCCAAAGAGCATGACGTCCATGTATTTAATAACTCGGAACAACCAACAGAAACAGAAATAATATCTAATCAGTTTTTTCGTGACTAACAGCGATAAATGTATTTTAGCTAGTGATAGTAATTGTTATATTTCTTTATGTTCATCATTACATAGAAGTCATATTAAGAAACATTATTTTCTAGTAGATTCTGGAGCATCGGTGTCAGCATGCACATATAAACATGCTCTCGAATGCGGCATTCCAATCCATAACGAGCATGTAGCCATAAACGGATTAGGTGGTAGAGTTCAAGCAATAGGATACTTATATTTACAATTCAATTTAAATGGTGCGACAATTAGTCAGAAGTTCTATGTATTTCATAACTTACCTATTAAGGGAGGTGGAATTTTAGGTCGTGATTTTTTAAGTAAATATAAGGCTCAGTTAGATTTTAGTAAAAATACTTTAACTTTAGTTACAGAAAACACAACTATTTTTTTTGCCACTAGTAAGTAAATATACAGAAACAATAAATATACCTGCTAGAAGTGAGTCTATACACTTCATACAAACGAACTTAAATGAGGATTGTGTAGTATCTTCGAAAGAACTAACACATGGAGTGTTTTTAGCAAGTTCTATAGGTACTCCTAAACATGGACTTATACCAATTAAAATATTAAACGTCAATGAAGAAGCAGTATCGCTAACGGAAATAAAACCTAACATTAGAAAACTTAAGGAATTTGACATCTGTAACTATGAAAAAACGCGAAATGATGCAGAAAGGGTTAAAAACTTATTTACTCAATTAAAATTGCAACATTTAAATAATTTTTATTTATTTATTTATTTATTTATTTAAACACACACACACTATCCTTACAGGCTAGCCTAATACAACAGTGTAGTTATAGTTAAAGTTTACAAAATGAGACTTACAATTAACAATCTAGACTAATTTTATTAACAACCTAAACATCAATATTAACCATAATAATTATCAATCTAGACTCAATTTACAAAATACGGCCCGTGTGAATTCACTCAGCGTACAATAGAAGCAATCAATTTGTTGTGACACCATATTGAGCGCTCTAAGCGCACGCGTCAGCGGCGCGTGCTGCAGCAGGTTGGTGCGAGCAGGCGGCACCCACAGCAGCGGCGGCCGCCTCCGCCGCCCCACGTACCCATCAGGTACACACAACCCAACTGTACTTAGAACACCTGGGTTGTTTATTTTACCACGCAAAATCTTGAATAAGTAAGTGGCGAGAGCTACTTCCCTTCTTATTTCCAGTTTATAATACCCTACCATGCCCAGCACAAATAGAGTAGGATATAGCAAAGGATACCCTGGATACACCCCATATAGCCTTAAGTACAGGAATCTTACAAACTTGTTCTGGATACGTTCCAGCATTTGTTTGTACTTGGCTTCATGTGGCGACCAGATGACAGCATTACACTCCAAATGACTTTTTACCAGCGCTTCATACAACGATCTCAGAGCACTGATGTTCGTGAACTTATTTCCTAACCGTAAGACCAACCCTAAATTGCGGTATGCTTTTTTACAAACATCCGTGGTATGCTTACGGAAATTTAAATCGTTTGTAAAGCGCACGCCTAAGTCCTTAACCTCTGAGACACGTTGCATTCTGATGCCGTCCAAGCAATATTGGTAATGCCTTGGGTCGCGGGCACGGGAGAATGACAACACCGAACATTTGGCCACATTGAAATACAATTTATTGTTACGGCTCCACTCTGCTATGCTGTCTATATCCTGCTGCAGTATGTCATGATCAGCTTCCTGTCCTATTTCATGAATCAATTTTAAGTCATCCGCGAACAATAATGGTTTGGATTTACTGACTACTGTCGGTAGGTCGTTAGTTGTTAAAATGAAGAGAAAGGGTCCTAAGTTACTGCCCTGACTCACTCCCGATCTCGTGAAGTAAGGCTCAGAAAGCTGTCCTCCGCAGTCGACATACTGACAACGGTCACGTAAATAGCAGGCGAAAAAAGACAAAGTGTGAGGTGTAAAGCCTACCCCAGCCAATTTGGCCAAAAGGATGTCGTTATCGACCGTATCGAAAGCCTTCCTGAAATCGAAGTAGGCCACATCTACCTGTTGCCCCGCATCCACCGTCGGTACTATATGTACCATAAGATCCAGCAAGTTGCCCGTTGTCCCCCGTGCAGGACGGAAACCATGCTGTGCGTCGGACAACAGAGCGCTCACCTGTGGATACAAACTACTGTGAATGGTCGACTCAAATACTTTAGCTGGAGTGCATAACACCGCTACAGGTCTATAATCGCAGGGTGCTGAACCTCTACTAACTTTAGGCACGGGTACGACCCGGGTAAGCTTCCAGCGCTCAGGAAAAGTTGCGGTCTTGATACAGACGTTGAACAAGTGTAGCAACGGCTTGACCAACACCGCACGGCAATCCCTAAAAATGTACGCTGGTATACCATCTGGCCCGGCTGAGCGCTTAGGCAGCAAGCGTGTGAGCGCGCGCTGCACGTCAGCGGGGCCCACACTCGCTAGGTGCACCCGCGCTCCCGGCGACGCGCCCGCGTCCTCGCCCGCGCTCGCCACCGCCACACTCAGTACGGGAGGTTCCGGATTGTATACCGACTGAAAAAACTGAGCGAACTCATTGGCACATTCGGAATCTGATAATACCCGTCCGTCCTTAATTAGCTTCCGCTGACTCGAATCTCCTTTCTTAGACCTAATATACTCCCAAAACGCTCGCGGTTCTTTCGCCAGGTGCCCTTGTACGCGGTTGCGGTACTGATCATGTGCTCGAGCCGTCTCAGTTTTCACCCTCGCCCTGTACCGTGCGAATTCCACATAATCACTACGTGATTTACTTAATTTATATTTTTTATGCATTAAATATTTAACTTTTATATCTCTAATAATATCAGCTGTATACCAAACTGGATAAACGTATCTCTTATTTAAGGAATTATGTTTCCTTTTTGGAGGAACACACTTGTCAAAAACGTCATATAACTTTTCATAAAATAAATCTAAAACTATATCTGGGTCACATGAACCGTAAATCTCACTCCAATCCAAATTAGCTACCAAACTATACATTTGATTGAAGTCCGCTTTATTAAAATTCCAACATACACGATTTAACAACAATGATTGAGATTGCGAGTGTCGCGTACGCGGCGATGCGGGAGGGGTATGTGGCGCGGGGGACGGCGGGGGCGAACGCGCGCCCTGGATGCGCACGGCCAGCGGTGGATGGTAGGCGTCCACAGGCTGCAAGCCCTCGTCCGCCGCGCTCACCGACACGCCACTCCGTGCACTCAACACGAGGTCCAATTGCCTATTGTTACAGTTGGGTACAGAGTTGCACTGAGTAAATTCACAGTAGGCCATGAAATATTCGTAATAGGTAGAAATATTGTTGTTACACGAGTACATATTAAAATCCCCTAATATAATTGAATTACTGTTATATTTGACACATATATTTTCTAATATGGAAAACATCGATAAATATTCGTTATCACCAGCCCCTGGTGGAATATACACGACACAACAAGTAAATAAAAAACAGTTTTGCTTGTAAACACCCGCACACAACAGTTCAAAGTTTTGTTTATCAATATCTATGTCACCTGGTACGGATACTCGTCGCAACTCAAATCTCGGTGTGGCCACTAAAAGTACGCCTCCTTGCTTGCGACCATCCGCCCGATCGCACCGCAGTATTTGATAACCAGGGATCGCTTCATTAAGGCCCGATTCGGTAATGGCAAATAAATCAGCTCCTGATGATTCTAATAGTGATAAAAATTGCGTTGTTTTAGTTCTGAGTCCTCTGACGTTCTGATATAAAATGTGTAAATTACTACTTGGTTTCTGGTTGACTTGGGGAAGTATTGGGACGAAACCAAATCCATTCGCTGTATTCTACATTCACTGGCCATATCTCAGGGTCACAAAGTTTCTCAAAATTACTTAATGTAACACCAATCCTGAATGAAGCATAGTCTCTCTCGGTTTTAGGTTTTAGCTTTTCGACAACAACTTCCGGGTCCCCTCCTAGTGTCTGTTTGATATGCTCCTTTAGATGCTCCTCTGTAGTGCTTTTATTCAACCTCCATACATGTAAAAATTTCCTGCGTTCAACTGCTTTTAAAGAACTAATTGAGTTATTACCACCTTTCCTTATTCCGTTACTTCGTCTGTTATTTTTCTTAACCTCTATCCAATCATTATTACTGGTATCGTCAACTTTCATATCCGCTGTTTTCCTGGCCACCGCTGCGTAACTAGTCCCCACGGGGCTCTGTGGCGACGGCAGCGGCGAAGGCGTAGTTGCTAAGTAATGAAGAACAAAAAACGATTGAAAATATTTGCGCAAAGTATTCAGATATATTTTACCTCCCCAAAGACAAATTAAGTACAACAAATGTATACAGTCATACTATATCCGTAAAGCCTAACACGACACCAGTATTTTCAAAACAATACCGTTTGCCACATTCTCATAAATGTGAAATAAAACGTCAGATAAATAAAATGCTTGACGAAGGTATTATTGAGCCCAGTAAAAGCGACTGGTCCAGTCCAATATTATTAGTACCGAAGAAATCGGATACAACCGGAGATAATAAATGGAGACTAGTAGTCGATTACCGAAAACTAAATAATTGCATAGAGGATGATAAATACCCATTGCCGGATATTACAGAAATTTTAGAATCTTTATCGGGTAGCATTTATTTCACACATCTTGATTTGCACCAAGGCTATTATAACGTCAAATTAGAAGAAAATAGCAGAAGGTTCACAGCTTTTCATTCGGGACTGTACCAGATGACACGTATGCCTATGGGATTGAAAACCAGTCCCAGTTCATTTTCGAGGATGATAACAATAGCAATGGCAGGTCTTAATTATGAAAAATGTTTGATTTATTTAGATGATCTAATAGTATTTGGACGTAACTTAGATACTCATAATAAAAATTTGCAAGATATTTTTGAAAGATTACGGACCGTTAACTTAAAATTAAACCCCACCAAATGTGATTTTCTTAAGAAGCAGATTCTGTACTTGGGACACGTTATTTCAAGCGACGGTATAATGCCTGACCCTGCAAAAATAACTGTAGTTCAAAATTATCCATGCCCAGCAAGCACAGATGAAGTAAAAAGATTCGTAGCATTCACAAATTATTACAGAAAATTCATACCAAAATTTGCAGAAATTGCTCATCCCTTAAATACATTAACTAAAAAAGGTGTACCATTCGAGTGGAGTGAGGCATGTCAACAAGCATTTGAGACATTAAAACAAAGTTTAATACGTCCGCCAGTGTTACAGTATCCAGATTTTTCAGAACGCAATCGTTTTATTGTTCAAACTGATGCATCAAATAATGCAATAGGAGCCATTTTGGCAAATAATAATGGACGCCCAGTAGCTTACGCTAGCAGAAGTTTAAACAAAGCTGAAAAGAATTACCCTGTTATTGAAAAGGAACTACTTGCAATAGTATGGGCTGTGAAATATTTTCGTCCATATTTATATGGTCGACCTTTTATGGTATTTACGGACCATAAACCATTAGTATATTTGTTCAACATGAAAGACCCATCAAGTAGACTAATGAAATTTAGAATGACTTTAGAGGAATACGATTTCGAAGTACAATACATAAAAGGTTCTGACAATGCAGCTGCAGATGCACTGTCTAGAATTACTTTAAAAGACTTGAAGGAAATGCATGAAGGTTTAATGAACGTCATGACAAGAGCACAAGCGAAAAAATTAAATAAACCAGACTCAGTGGTGGATATGGATGTTTCAGACTTGAGGCCTGATCAACCAAAAGTCGTAAGCACTCATATCAGACCCAAAGAATCTGTCGAATTAAAATTTATTGGTAATAAAGAATTAGAAATCTTCAAGAAAATGGGGGTTATTACTAAAGAAAATAAAAGATTCTGTTATACAGAAAATAAATCAACAATTTACGTGAAATTCCTAAGTTCTCAATCGCAAATGACGCGAGACGAGTTTGTGAGAGAGTTAGATGAATTTTGTAATCTATTAAAATTAAAGGAAATATACATATTAAAAAATAAAGACAACGAAAACTTTATACAAAAGTTAATAGCGACAATAAAAAATAACAAAAGTAGGTCCGGACCGCGAATATGTATTTTAAGTGATGTAAAGAGGATAGAAAATAAAGATGACAAAAAAGTAATTTTAATTAAATGACTTTCATCTCTTACCTAGTAGTGGCCATGCTGGTATGAGACGAATGTCAAATAACATAAAGAAATACTATTATTGGCCTGGTATTGATAATGATGTTCGGGAATTTGTAAGAAGGTGTGACAAATGTCAGAGGCAAAAGTATTCAATACCTAAGAAAGAGCCTATGGTTATTACTAGTACAGCAAATACTGCGTTTGAAAAAGTATATTTAGATTTAGTTGGTCCACTGGAAACAGACAATGAAAATTTTTCATATGTGCTAACATTACAATGCGAACTCACAAAATATGTAGAAGGTTATCCCTTAATTTCTAAAAAAACAGAAGAAGTGGCTAGATGTTTTGTCAACAACTTTATTCTCAGATACGGTGTGCCGAAAGTAATAGCGACAGATAGGGGCAAGGAGTTTCTCTCAGAAATATTCCAACAGGTATGTAAATTATTAAATATAAAACAGCTTAATTCTACAGCATACCATCACCAATCCATAGGAGCGTTGGAAAACACACACAAGCATTTAAATGCGTTTTTGCGAATCCAAACAGAGAACCATCCAGAGATGTGTAGTAAGTGGATTCCTTTTTGGTGTTTTTCTTATAACACGGGTGTACATACAGAAACAGGATACACTCCATACGAGCTAGTTTTTGGTAAGAAATGTTCTCTTCCTAGCAATCTAACAACAGATTTAGATCCATTATATAATTTCGACAGCTATCCTCATGAATTAAAATACCGATTGCAACTTTCACAAAATGAGGCGAGAAAAAATCTATTAAAAAGTAAGTTAATTATGAAGATAGTATACGATAAAAATGTTAATCCTATACACTATAAAGATAATGACTTAATTTTAGTAAAAAATGATACAACATGTAAGAAATTAGACAACTTATATTCTGGTCCTTTCAAAGTTGTAAAAGACATACCACCAAACGTAGAAATAATCAATCAATATGGAAAAAAGGACATTGTCCATAAAAACCGAACAAAACCATACTATGTATCATAATTAAGTAAAAAAAAAAAAAAAAAATGTAAAAGAAAAAAAAAATGTGTATTTTCAATTTTTTTTTTTTCTATTAGTGCGGTGATGTGAGGGTTGTATTAGTTACCTACTTTAAGATCTGTATTACTATAATCTATGCACCTTTGTAACCATATATTATGCACTATCCTATCAAATATAACTCAGTATTATTCTGGCATTCACTCGTTTCATTTACCACCGACACCGCACCTTACAGTACTTCTACTATTCGCCATCTCGTCAGACATCTCCCTCCTTTCTTGCTATATCATCCTTCACACAGTCCATGTTTATTTGTTTGTGGTGTCTTAATTGTTTGTGTGGTGTGTTTAGAGTCATATATTTTAAATAAACAGATGTCCTTCAATAAAAATAGACCTACCTCAGCTTTAAGTAACAAAAACACTTCCGTCCGCAATCCATCTCTAAAATGTACAACTACTACATTTCCGATGGTGAATTTACATTATATGCATTTTTTATCCTCGCCGCGGAGAAGGAAGACATTTCGAGTTCGACTAGAACTATAGTAGGTATCGATTCAAATCGATTATTTATTCGAGTCGAGAGCTTGATATTCGGAATTATTTACGGGTAGCCTCTAGTAAGCTTGCGTATTTAAATAATGTAATGGCGACGCCTCTGTTTGAGTAATATAATAAGAAGTATCGAAGTCCATATTTATGAAAAAGTTTTGACGGCATTATCGCACGGAATTGTCTTTGTTTTATTTTGTGGGGACTTTGCGATGCGAGGAGATGGAGGGGTCAAAGTAAACTACATGTTAGTTACTACTCCAAGAGTCGATTACTCTTCCACCTTTAATTAGCAACATTATATACATAGCTACGACGTGATGTTATGTCGATAATCTACAATCACGTATTCACATACTCTCTACCTTAGCATATTATACTACGTGCTGTACGTGACGTGCTGACATCACACCACATCACCCCTCTTAAATTAAAAAAAAAAACTAAATTACAAGGTTTTTTTTTTTCCATTACAAACTATTACTCTAATTCTTACAATACAATTTTGTTCTATTCTTATGCACTATATCTATTTTATTTTTATACTTAATCACAACATTTGGTGACTCGTCTTTTACAACTTCAAAAGGTCCATTATAAATACATTCCAATTTGTTGCCAGTTTCATTCTTAATCAAAACTAAATCACCTTCCTTATAGGTTACAGAATTAAGATTCTTATCATAACAATGTTTTCTAGCTAATTTACTCGCTATTAAATTCTCCCTTGCATCATTTTGTGCCCTTTGCAATCTGTACTTAAATTCTAAAGGATAATCATCAAAATTATACAATGGTTCAACACTTTCTCCTTGAAGACTACTTGGTAATCTGCATATTCTTCCAAACACTAATTCATAAGGTGTATATTTGGTAACAGTATTAACTGTCGTATTATAAGAAAAACACCAAAATGGAATCCAAGTACTCCATGATGATGGGTTATTATTCGTCTGTATCCTCAAATATGCACCTAATGTTTTATGTACATTCTCCAAAGAACCTATACTTTCATGATGATATGACGTTGACATGACTTTATTGATGTTCAAGATATCACATAGCTCTATCATTACTTTCGAAACGAATGCACTACCCCTATCCGTAGCTATTGTTTTCGGTATTCCATATCTCAAAACAAAATTCTCTGCCAAAGCTTTTGCTACCTCATTTGCGGATTTATTCTTTAACGGATAAGCCTCTACAAACTTCGTAAGTTCACATTGAAGAGTTAATATGTAAACATTGCCTCTTTCGTCTCTATCAAGGGGTCCCACTATGTCTAAATAAATCTTCTCAAACGATGTTGATGCAGTAGTCGTAATCGTCATGGGTTCCCTAATATTCCTAGAATACTTTTGCTTACAACATTTATCACATTTACCAACGTACTCCACTACGTCTTTCTCTATAGAAGGCCAATAATAATACTTCTTTATATTATTCACCATCCTACGTATTCCTGCATGACCACTCGTGGGTAAAATATGGAAATCATTCAAAATAACCTTCTTCTCATCTTTCCCTTCTATTCTCCGTAAATCCTTCACTACACACAGTTTAAAATCCCCACAAATCGAACTTCTATTTCCCTTCAAATATTTTGCCATTCTTGTAATAAAATCAACGTTATAACGATTTTTCATAATAATTACTTCTTTAATGCCTTCTTCAATACAAAAACTGACTATGTCTTTCGATAACTCGTCTCGCGAAGTTCCCGATAAAGATTCATAGTTTACATAAATACTCGAGTTTTCTGGCATATACACTAAATTGCGCGACTTTGAAAATATCTTCCTACAACCATTATTATTATTGTTGTTATTATTATTGTTGTTACGTAACATTTTCTCCCAATCATCTAAACAAAACAAACAAACAAAAACAAAACAAAACAAAACAAAACAAAACAAAACACAAAACATAAACAAATCAAACAAAAACAAAAACAAACAAATCCTAAAACACAAACAAAAAAAAAAACAAACAAACAAATCAAAACAAAACAACAAACAACAAACAATCAACAACCAATCTAAACAAATCTCAATGTCATTTCCTTGTTTCTTGAGTACTTCCACGATCCTAGGGTGATCAGTCCCAGATACCACGGAGTCCCTATCACAAACATTTGGCTTTCCCAACTGCTTGTACTGCGCCCTCGTCATTACGGATATCGTCTTTTCCCGTATCAATTTCAAATCCTCACTCGTTATCACTATTCTAGAAAGTGCATCCGCTAGAACATTCTCTTTGCCCTTAATATATTCAACCTCAAAATCATACTCCTCTAAACACAACCGAAACTCAGTCAACCTACTAGATGGATCTGTCATGTTAAACAAATACAGTAATGGCCGGTGATCCGTCTTTACAACGAACCTCCGTCCGTACAAATACGGTCTAAAATATTTAACTGACCAAACTATTGCCAACAACTCCTTCTCTATTATCGGATAATTTAACTCACTCTTCCCTAACGACCTACTAGCATATGCGATGGGTTTTCCGTTCCCATTACACAACACACTCCCTATAGCATATCCAGAACTATCGGTTTGCAATATAAAAGTATTGCTATCAGTAAAATCAGGATAATCCAACACCGGTGGATTCATTAATGCTTCCTTAAGCAACAAAAACGACTTCTAATCTATAATACCACCATACTTCTGCAAGAAATCCTGACCCAATATACCAACCGACTTACATGGCAAATCATCAAATATATAAAACTTATGCGCGAAAGAACACCGTTCATATTCCAACGTTAAATATACATAACCTATAGCCCTCAAACTACCTCCTACACCATTAATCACTAATTCCTCCTTAACTACCTTACAGCACAAAGCATTGTTCAACAAGAAACCACTCTTTACAGCCGATATCGACGCGCCCGTATCCACTAACCATTCCGCATCTATATTATTCACTAGAAAATTAACCCAATTAATACTATCGCAAGCTAAAATACGCTTAGTCTCGGAAAAACTGCACCTGGTGGTCAGTTGCTTCATTACATCGTGACATTGACGTTTCGCCTGAGTCAGCATCACTACGCGCATGCTCGAAATACGCTACACGCCTCCGACCTTGCTGAGTCGAATGACCACGATAAGCATTTTTGCTACGCCCCCGCATTCCACGATTATGCCATACGGTGGCATTTTTGCGCGTACGCTCAACAGCTGTTTTATGTTGCGCGTATCCACTTCCTACTGTAGACCGCCTATAACCACTTCCGCGACCTCTATTATCAAAACCACCCCTTGCGGGCCAACGCTGATACGCCATAACCTGTGCCGACGATGCACAACCTTCGTCTTCTGCTACCCTGATCGCATCCTTCAAACAAGTCAAATTCCGCGCCGTAATGATCGTACCTAAACGCTGATTGCGAAGCTCGTCAGCAAACTTCCTGATCGCGTACTTTTCGTTCAACGGCCGCAAAATCTCATATGCTTCCGAACTTTCCCCGGCTTGAGAAATAGTCAAACTAACCATTAACTTCTCTATCTCAGCCCCAAAACCCGCGACCGACCTATCATTCTGCCTAGCGCGAGCAAGTTTCGCTTGCACAGCTACGTCCGACTCTACTGTTAACAAATGCTTCTTCATATCAGCTAACAGACATTCTACCGTTGCGTAACTAGAGGACAACCGAATCCTAGCACCCTGGGTAAGTCGTGTAGTCAAAACAAATTTAATTAAAAGAGCATTATCTGCTTCCACTAACATAGAACTATATAATCCTATGGCATCAATTAAGTCTTGCGTAACTTGTTCATCACCACTCATCTTTGGGAGTAGGCCAACTGCCGTTCTCAAAGAAAACTTTTCCGCCGCCATGTTTTGTTCCGTTCCGGTTTCGCTCTCAAACTTAATAGTGTCGACGTATAATGCTTCTATCTTACATACCAACTGAGCCAATTCTTCCGAGAACTTACTATATCCTGAAACTATACACTTAAATTTACGATAAAGCGCTTCACCTCACTAATCTTACTATCAAAATCCCTGCCTTTTCGCCTACTAGGACCTAACTTGACAATAGATTCCCTTAATAACTTAAGTTGTACAAATAGCGACGTTAACTCCACTTCCATTTAAATTAATGTCTCTAAATTTAACGATGAACACAAGCACCGAAACACCCTTATTAACTTCCACTTAAGAAACACTTACTTCGTTCCTCCGATGGCTCCTGGTCAAACCATCTGTACAGCCTTCTGCGTGGTGATTTCGTAAACTTCGTGGAACTTGACCTTCTCTTCTTTTTCAATGTGCCTCATAGCTTTTTGGGCATCGCCGAAGATCTTTTCGATGTCTTCTGGGGTTTGGACAGGTGAGTTCGGTCCTACAGCCATCCTCAAGCCATTCCACTCAATGATGTCGCCATAAACCTGGGAATTCAGGTTGTCCTTGTTCATGACTGGGTTCCACTTCTGGTTATCGCGGAGTATTCTCTGCTGGATCCCATAGTCTCTCCACTCGCTGGAGTCCTGAGAGCTTTCGCTGGAGGAAGAGTGATGGTGGTTCTTGTCATGATGTTTGTGCGAGCGACGCGAGTGCTGGTGGGTGGATGGCCATTCTTGAGAGTTCAAGGAAGCAGACTGTTGGTATTGTTCTTGGTAGGACGGCAGGTCCTGTTGGTACTGGGTGGCCTGGGTCAGCTGGTCTTGATCGTAATATTTCTGCTCCGAAACATGTTGGTTAAGATATTTCTGGTTCTGCTCCTGTTCGTGCTCCTGCCGTCCAGCCGACTGGCAGGGTCGCCATGCGATGCGAGGAGATGGAGGGGTCAAAGTAAACTACATGTTAGTTACTACTCCAAGAGTCGATTACTCTTCCACCTTTAATTAGCAACATTATATACATAGCTACGACGTGATGTTATGTCGATAATCTACAATCACGTATTCACATACTCTCTACCTTAGCATATTATACTACGTGCTGTACGTGACGTGCTGACATCACACCACAACTTAATAAGAAATGTGGTTGTTTTGTAACTTTCGCTTCGACTTACGAGTTGTGGGTTTGAACCTACGCAGGTTTGTGACTTTAAATCAGTTTTTATAAACCTAATCCTGGGCATATTAATCTTCGATTGGAATTTATATACGAGTGTTTAAAGAAAAATATGAAAAAGAGAGAGAGAAACGGTGATGATGAAGCACACCTCTGCCTAACCTTTCGGGAATATCCTTACATAGTATAAAACAAAGTCGCTATTTTTGTCCGTTTTTTTGTCTGTATGCTTAAATCTTTAAAACTACGCATTGGATTTTGATGCAGTTTTTTTAATAGATAGAGTGATTCAAGAGGAAGGTTTTAGTATATAATTTGAACGACATCCACGCGGGTGAAGCCGCGGGCATCGGCTAGTGTATTTATAAAAACGGATTTGAAGCCATCAGCAACCAATAACAACCGCTATTATAAATCTAATACATATATCGGCAATTCTGAGAAAACCAATCTCACGTATTGAATTTTCATATCCAATTAAAAAGATCAAACGCAAAATATCTATAACATCCATCAAAATCAATAAAACGCCAATAACAATTCAAAAACATGACGACGTCACTTTTCATTGAAAACATCAAAAGTGTTGTCGCCTTTACATCACAATCAAAACAACATATTGGTCGTTATTTCCATAACAAAGTTACACAAAAAACTCAATCATAACTCGAGTACTCTTGCGGGGCACAATAAAACGGTATATATATGTACTCACTTAGAAAATTCTCCGTGCCACCGCCGTTGGAAATCCTACTTAATCTATATGGTAATAAGATTAAAATTTCGGAGGCAAGCAGGCGACTCTTGAGAGATCTCACAGCGTTATTAACAAAATATAGCAGGTCGGTATGCTTAATACAAAAATATATTCCTTTGTCTACAGTTTTCGGCGTACTTGTGAGATTATGTGGCTTCGCTTGTCTTTAAAATATGATTTGTTTCTGAATTGTATAGAATCTTGTTTACTTACCTAATGAAATTGAGCTATAATGTATTTTCGTTTCATGGCAGTTTTCCCTTTTCCATTCAGTTAACAATGTTGATTTCAGAATGAAATGCTATTGTAAGAAACAATTTTTTTTTTTTTTCTGAAATCGCAATTTATAAATAGGTTTGGAAATTAAATCACTAACGCAAACGCAAAATTTGATGGACAGGAATTAACGGTGCCTCCTCCCATGTGCGGATGGTGACCACCGGGGTGGTTTTAGGTTGACAGTGGCTCCAAGTAAAATACTAGTAGCTGTGTGCGGTTAGACTGGAAGACGACCCCAACATTGTCGGGTAAATGGTAGATTATGATGAAGAATATTCGTGAATTAAGGTGGATGTTCACGGTAGCCCGCGAAATTCAAATTTTCTTACGTTTTTAGCGATTTGCAGGCCAGTGCTAGGTTGTATGTTAGTGAAAATATGATTCGCGGGTGTAAGACGTATGCAGTTACAGAATTATAATCATCAAAATCATCATTACAACCCTTCAAGTTCATGTAACTGTCAAGAATGAGTATTTCAAAAGGTCATTCTTGAGAGTTACATGAACTTGGAGGGTTGTAATGATGATTTTGATGATTACACTAACATACAACCTAGCACTGGCCTACAAATCGCTAAAAACGTAAGAAAATTTGAATTTCGCGGGCTACCGTGAACATTCACCTTAAACCACAAACGTCTTCATCCTCCTTTCTCCAGAATATATTCTCCAGTATTCACCACAATTTGCAACAAACAAACAAACTTAATCGCACAATTCCTTTGCCTCTCGCTTCATATTATGTATTCCCCGAATAAATGTAAATGTTCCTCTACATATTTGCAAGAGTTCTTGCGAACTGTGGGTCTACCGCCACCTCTTAGAGCAGAAATATTTTAATTTTATTCCAGTCTGGCAAAGAGTTGGAGAGTGGTAGTTACAAGTTATCGTGTCCAGCCTGTCCTGCTACTTGCACATCACAGGAGTTGATGGAGGCTACTAAAAGTGCCGAACTCGTCACCTTGGGCCGACTCAATTTAAATTGTCATCGACACGCTAAGAAGAGAAAGTTATCTTATGCTAGTAGTGGAAATATGAAGATAGTAGGTTGAAAGTCTAACAACCAATCTATGTAGCTTAACAGATTTAATAGACTTACCCCAAATACTCAAACGTCACTCAATTATAAGTAGCCCTCAAAACTCGTGCTATCTCTGTCACTCTGCGTTAAAGTAACAAAGACAGCACGAGATATAAGTGCAACTTATAATTGAGTGACGTTTGAGTATTTGGGCGTTAACAAGGTTGTGGAGGTCAGATAGGTAGTCAGTCCATGTAAAATACTGGTATTCCGCTGCAACTGGCACCATTTTTTACGCCCTGGATGGATATTATTTTTCATTGTAAAATAAAACAATATCGAGCCTATGGAAAAAAGTCGTTAAAATCGTTCCACTCTGTAAAATGTTATGCGTAGTAATATTTTTTATAACCATGCATGACACATTACTGAGCGAAAATCTCAAGGACCCCATGACCCCTATGTAGTCATACATTAGAAGCAATTGGGAGTTATGAGGGAACAACAAAGAAACGGACATACATACAGGTCAAACACTTAACACTCCTTTTGGACTTAAAAGTATATTAAACTTGAGAACCCTTTTTTCGTCGGTTAAAAAGGCTAGACAAATAATTACGAAGAGGTACTGGTAGATCCCCTGTGATCTTTAATTCCACCGCCTTTGCTTCGCAGTATATAAAAATGTTCATATGTTAAAATAGTGCGTGGGAGTGGTGCTTTCTAAGGAAAGCGGAACCTTTGATGCTTGGATTAAAGGTATAAAAAGGTGTATTTAGGCAAAAAAAGTGTAATAAGACCTAATAGGTAGTTTGTTTTAATAAGTGTTCAGTTTTTACGTTTCTAGAATGTCTGAAATAGAAACTTCAAAAGGTGCAGAATTTACCGCTTTTGTGACTGCTTTTCTCACATGAAAAAGCAGGCACAAAATTGACTCAAGTGGAGACGCCATGTGTATCAGCAGGTCTCTTTGAAGATAAATAAAAGTTTGCAGTTAGATCACCAACGCTTGACGTCACATGAAGGAGCAGCCAGAACTTTCGACTACCATCCAAGAAAGCCATCGAATTCAATCACCACCTGTGGGCAAAACAGGCCAGATGGCATCATCATTATTGCAGTCATTTCTGAAACTAAACAACTTGGCGAATTCTTAATATAACATGGATATTTACACTTTTTCTGTGATGTTATAAAATAATCCATAAAAAAATCTAGTATAAATATTATTATGCCTGACTTATCTATCTATCTATCTATATAAATAAAAAGGGAAGTCCTGACTGACTGACTCATCAACGCCCAGCCCAAACCCTTGGATCTAGAAAGCTGAAATTTTGCACAGAGGTTCTCTATATAATGTAGACAAGGAATAAGGAAGATTTCATCGAAATTCAACCCCTAAGGGCGAGGGCACACGATGCGTTGCGGCGGCGGTGCGGCACGATTTCGACCAATCGGCGGGCACACGACCAGTGAAATTGAAGGCCGATTCGTCGGAATCGCACCGCACCGCCGCCGCAACGCATCGTGTGCCCCCGCTCTAAGGGAGTTAAATAGGGGATGAAAGTTTGTATGGAAAATCGACATTTTTGTAGTTAAACCGACATCCACGCGGTCGAAGCCGTGGGCAAAACCTAGTTAAAAATAAAACTGCTAGAAAATCACGACAAAACCTGGCTAAACTCAAAAATTACAAGACACCTTTAAAGCCTAAACACATAAACACAATACTTGGGCATACTCACATTAAGCCAGCTAAGTAATGGCGGAAGTAACTTCGTAGCAGAGTACTCACTAAGTACCAACGTTCTCTCGGGAGCGACACTGAACTACACGTGATTGTGCGAACAAAGACGACACCAGCTTTCGACACTTAACTATATAATATTACGCTTATTAGAGGCAAAGGGGTGAGCTAAGTTGTAAGTGACAAAGCTTAACTACGATCTTTGCTCGTTGGCTACGCCGTAGGCGTGCTACAGCGTAGCTGTACTACGACGTAGGCGTTCTACGACATGCGGGTTATATTTTACTGTTTTAGATGTTATTTAATATTCTTTAATAGGATTGAATGGGTTGAATTTCAAATACAAGTTTAGCTCACTATGTTGCATATTGACTTCTATACAAAAATCTTTTATTTTAATATATTTTTTATTTTGTGGACGAGGAAAAAGGAGTATGTAAGGATCAGGTGACGTTCTGTGGTTTCTGCCTTCCCCCATGGCAAAAGGACATGAGTTTATATATGTATGTATATTTTCCATTGTCAAAACCGGTCAGTTTCATAGAAATCCACATAGACCCTACAAAATACACGCCTATTATCCCTGAAGGGTAAAGTTAGGTTTTGGTAATGTGTTCTTTCACTACACACATTTTTATTCAGTTATTATGACTGCGAGTTATCTGTCTGTATATAAGGTCCCATTAAAATAGGTGGACAAAATTTGAGAAATCATTCAGACCACCAAAATAAGGACAATGGTAAAAAAAATTATAAGAAAAACGCATTTATGTACCTACATAAAAAGGTCGAGTTTCAATACTCAATACCTTCCGTGTGGTGTCGGACGTAAAGAATAGCACCATCCCATATCTTCCCGTGGGTGTCGTAAGAGGCGACTAAGGGACTTACCAGAGAGTGGGCAGCAGCGTTCTCTGTGTCTTTGTAACAACCATACTGCGATCGCCAACCCGCCTGCCAAGCGTGGCGATTATGGCAAACCCCCCCCCAAAAAATGATGAGCGTTAAACAAAACAGGCCCCTAGTACCCGGCAGCCCGTCTACCCTCGACTACGGTAGCGGTCGAGGCAACGGCGTGGCAAGGGGTGCTAAGAATCCCCGGACGGGATCCGGCTACCAAACATACCGACGACTGGACCTGGTAACATATAACACGCGCACACTCCGGGCCGACGAGAAGCTGGCTGAACTCGAGGAAGAATTAAGCAGGCTGCGATGGAGTATTGTCGGATTATCTGAAGTCCGAAGAGAGGGGGAGGACACGATAATCCTGAAATCCGGCAACCTGCTCTACTTCCGAGAGGGAGACCGGCAGTCACAGGGTAGTGTTGGGTTTATCGCCCACAAGTCTCTCGTGAATAACGTGGTGAAGATCGAGAGTGTGTCGAACAGGGTGGCGTACCTTATACTCAGAATATCCGCAAGATATTCGCTGAAGGTCATACAGGTCTACGCCCCGACCTCGGCATACCCCGACGATGAAGTAGAAACCATGTATGAGGATATTTCTAAAGCCATGCATGGTTTCAGAACTGACTTCACCGTTGTCATGGGGGACTTCAACGCGAAACTGGGCAAACGAAGCGAGGATGAGCAGCAAGTGGGGCAATTTGGGATTGGACTTCGGAACCACCGGGGTCACCAACTGGCCAGTTTTATGGAGAAGGAGGGCCCCTTTATGATGAACTCCTTCTTCAAAAAACGTGAGCACAGGAAGTGGACCTGGCAGAGCCCCGATGGTGCGACTAAAAATGAGATTGACTTCATCATGTCTACCAACAAGCAAATGTTCAATGATGTCTCTGTGATCAATTCGGTGAAAACCGGAAGCGATCACCGCATGGTAAGAGGCACATTGAACATCAATATAAAGCTAGAAAGGTCACGACTGATGAAGTCTACGCTCCGTCCAGCACAGATCCAAATCCAAAACCCCGAGAGCTTTCAACTTGAACTCCAGAATCGCTTCGCATGCCTAGGAAGCTCAGTGGACGATTACAACGACGGGTTCGTGGAAACTGTCCATACGACTGGATCTAAATTTTTTAAGATACGTCGTACAAATAAGATCAAAAAACTCTCAGATCACACTCTCAGGCTCATGAAGGAGCGGCGTGAGATGATCCTGCAGTCTTCAGACGAAGCTCGGCAATACCGGCGGCTCAATGGACAGATCTCCAAATCCTTGAAGAGCGACCTCAACAAGAGATCTGGCTATTGGGCAGAGCCAGCTCACGAAACTGAAGACCGACGATGGCAGGATCGTGTCCGCCAAACCGGAGCTTCTGAGAGAGATCGAGAGTTTTTATGGGCAGCTGTACACGTCAACTAGTCAACCCGTCGAAAATCTAGCGAAAGACCCCAGAGCTAGATTGACCCGACACTATACCGAAGACATCCCGGACGTCAGCCTGTATGAGATTAGGATGGCTCTGAAACAGCTTAAAAACAACAAGGCGCCGGGTGATGACGGAATTACGGCCGAACTTCTGAAGGCGGATGGCAAACCGGTCCTTAAGGCCCTACAGAAGCTGTTTGATTCCGTCATACTCGAGGGGAAAACGCCACAGGCTTGGTGCAGGGGTGTGGTGGTGCTCTTCTTCAAAAAGGGTGACAATGCCCGGTTGAAGAACTATAGGCCCATCTCACTTCTAAGCCATGTCTACAAGTTGTTTTCAAGAGTCATCACGAATCGTCTCGCACGCAGGTTTGACGATTTCCAGCCTCCCGAACAAGCCGGATTCCGAAAAGGCTTCAGTACCGTAGATCACATACATACGCTGCGGCAGGTTATACAGAAGACCGAAGAGAATAACCTGCTCTCTGTTTAGCGTTTGTGGACTACGAGAAAGCCTTCGATTCGATCGAGACTTGGGCTGTGCTGCAGTGTCTCCAACGGTGCCAAATCGACTACCGGTACATCGAGGTGTTGAAGTGTTTGTACAAAAACGCCACCATGTCAGTCCGACTTCAGGACCAGACCTCGGAACCTATCCTTCTGCAGCGCGGTGTGAGACAGGGAGACGTCATATCTCCGAAACTGTTTACCGCTGCATTGGAGGATATCTTCAAGGTTCTGGATTGGAGAGGACTTGGCATCAACGTCAACGGCGAGTACATCACTCACCTTCGGTTTGCCGACGATATAGTGGTCATGGCTGAGACCATGGAAGACCTCAGTGCAATGCTCGATGACCTCAGTAGAGCTTCCGAAAGAGTGGGTCTTAAAATGAACATGGACAAAACCAAGGTTATGTTGAATGTTCATGTAACACCCACTATTTCTATTCTATCTTTTTTCCGTTCTATCAAGATCGGAGACTCTACGCTCGAAGTTGTGGACGATTATGTCTACCTGGGACAAACGGTCCAGTTGGGTAGATCTAACTTCGAGAAAGAGGTCAATCGTCGAATCCGACTCGGCTGGGCAGCGTTCGGGAAGTTGCGCGGTATCTTCTCGTCCAACTTACCCCAGTGTCTCAAGACGAAAGTCTATGACCAGTGTGTGTTGCCAGTGATTACATACGGGACCGAAACGTGGTCGCTCACAATGGGCCTCATCAGAAAGCTCAAAGTCACCCAAAGGGCAATGGAGAGGGCTATGCTCGGAGTTTCCTTGCGTGATCGAATCAGAAATGAGGACATCCGCATGAGAACCAAGGTTACCGACGTAGCCCGAAGAATCGCCAGACTTAAGTGGCAATGGGCAGGGCACATTGCTCGCAGAACGGATGGCCGATGGGGCCGAAAAGTTCTGGAATGGCGACCGCGAACCGGAAGACGTTGCGTTGGAAGGCCTCCCACTAGGTGGACCGATGACCTGGTCAAGGTTGCAGGAACCCGCTGGATGAGAGACGCACGGGACCGGTCAATGTGGCGACGCCTGGGGGAGGCCTATGTCCAGCAGTGGACGTCTTTTGGCTGAAATGATGATGATGAATACTCAATACATTTATTGCTTCCACAAGTTTACTTAGATGGTAGGTTTTACAAAGTTATGATCATTGTGGACCCTGTCGGGCACTGCAATAGTAGGAGAGAGGAAGAGGGCTTTTATTTGACTATAACTACATATATTAGAATTATCCTAAATGTATTATTTATAATGCAATCTAATTATCTATTAAAATATTTATTTATCTAATTTAAAATTTATCATTAAAGTATTCATTGAGATTATAATAGCATTTAATTAATAGAAATTGTTTTAATTTATTTATGAAGTTTGTTCTAGAGTGCCAGCAATTTATTATTTTATGTCAAAATAAAATCACTTTATTTAGTGTTTTTTTTTTGTTTAGATATCTTTTTTTAGGCGTACTGAATGCTGTGTTAAAATTTGTCCACCTATTTTAATGGGACCTTATATATAAAATGGAGGATCAACGCGCCCTTAGGGCTAGAAGCTTAAAATTTCACACACGTTTCCTCTTATGACGAACACACCACCACACACCACCAAGAAAACATCCACTAAGAAAGGATTCTTCAAAATTCATCACCCAAGGGGATGACAGCTCCCCGTCGAGGCTGCGGATCCCGTCGGGGCTGCGGACCCCGTCGAGGCTGCGGATGCCGTCGGGGCTGCGGATTTTAGTACTAGATGACGTGGCCTCGGCACAAGGGCAAAGAAGGAACATGGGTTCGGTTTTTAGTCAGTAGAAGTCTGACACTCCCCTTCGCTCTGCCCAAGAGCGGGGGGGGTCATTTGATGATTTTCCAACCACCAAAAAAAAAAAAAAAAAAGGGGGATGAAAGTTCCCGTCGGGGCTGCGAGTTGTTCACAAGAGAAACCGCGGCCTCGACATAAAGAGATAAAAAGGATCATGGGTGGTTTTTAGTCAGTAGAAGTCTGATACTCCCTTTCGCTCTGCCCAAGGGCAGGAGGGGTTATTTTATGATTTTCCACCTTTTAAAAAACAAAAAAAGGTAAGGTTAGGTTAGTTAGGTTTGGTCAGGTGTTTCTTCAATACACATTTTATGTCAGAGCAGCGGTGGCCCAGTGGTGTCGGCCCCGACTTACGAACAGTAGGTCGTGGGTTCGAACCCAGGCAGGCGCATTACTTTGTGTAATTTATTTCATCACCGCTGCTCTCAAAACGGTGAAGGAAAACATCGTGAGGAAACCGGCATGTCTTAGAACCAAAAAATTCGAAGACATGTGACATCTGCCAAATCCGCACTGGGCCCGCGTGGTGGATTATGGCCCATCCCTCTCCTAGAGAGGAGGCCTGAGTCCCTGCAGTGGGAACATTATAGGCTGATGATGATGATGATGACATTTTATGTATCATACATTTTATCAGTTATTATGAGTGCGAGTTACTACTTGACAATTTTTTTTCGCATTTAAAACTGATCAGTGCTTTAAGAAGCTAAATTAATACAACCTTACTGAAGATCAACGAACTCTCATACGTATTCACAGCTACCAACATATCTTCTAATATCAAAACTATCTGTTCACAACGAAGTAATAGAGTTTCAACGTGTTAACAACTTTGATAAGCACGTGTTAACTATGTACTTCTGTGAAAGGGCTCAATAATACAAGTTATATAACTTCAATTATTGTGCAATGATAACCTAAAGACATCCCATGTGACATCTACCAATCCGCACTGGGCCCGCGTGGTAGATTATAGCCCATCCCTCTCAAAAAGAGAGGAGGCCTGTGTCCCAGCAGTGGGAACATTAATAGGCTGTTGATGATGATAACCTAATACCACGGTTGTTTTCCCCAAAGGGATGAGTAGCTGAGATGCACACCTCTTTATGTTAAAAACCACACGAAAGGTGCAGACCTCTACTCATCCTGTGATTATATCTGATTTTTAGGGTTAGGTACCTTTTTTTTTTTGTTTTTTGGTGGGTGGAAAATCATCAAATGACCCCCCCCAGCTCTTGGGCAGAGCAAAGGGGAGTGTCAGACTTCTACTGACTAAAAACCGAACCCATGTTCCTTCTTTGCCCTTGTGCCGAGGCCACGTCATCTAGTACTAAAATCCGCGGCTACGACGGGCGTCGGCCCTTGCGCGCCCCTCCTTGCTGACATCTCTTTGAGGCGCGTGTGGAACACGAACGCGCCGCCGACACGGTCTGTTGCCGTCATGACGACGGCCGGACGGCGAGCTAGCCCATTACTCACCGTCCACAGGCCCGCGTCTACGGTGGCCGGAAGCCATCACGTGGCCCCCGACGCCCGGAGCGCCTTCCGCGCCTTCCGCGGCGGCTGGGACGTTGAGAGGTTCTCTCCCTCTCTCGTTCCGCCACCTCCTTCGCTAGCATCACTGCTTCGCAGAACCCATTCCTCCTCGCCTCGGACCATGGCTTGCACCAGGGCCGGACGCGAGAGGTCGCCACCGCCGATCGCCGCTACGAGAACACGGCGGGGCTCCGCCCAAGCAGGGCGCACCTCCACAGTGTGCTCCACCGTGTCCTCCGGTCAATCCTCGCAGGGTTAGGTATCTCAATCGATAATTACGAAACTCTTATAGGATTACTTTGTTGTCCGTCTGTCAAGGCGTTTTTCGGGACATTTACACGTAAATGTATTAACAAAAAAAAAGTAGAGAAAAATTCAAGCTTGTAAGTCAACGCGATCAAAACATACGACATCAAGAAGGGCATGAAGCAAAGTTTTAGTAATCTAAAACAGTAGTAGTAATAAAAACTAAATATTGCGTTTCACAAAAGATTTGTTAAGGGCTATGGCTTTATTTGGTTGGATTTTTTGATTGATCATGCTACGGCGTAGCTGAAACTTGCTACGACGTAGGCATACTACGCAACGAAAATCAAATTATTGTTTGTTCTTTTCCTCAATGGCGTATCGAACAACTCTTGTACCTTTTACAGAAATAACAAGTCACATTCACTGTCTCCAATTTCACAAACTCTTGCTTTCTTAAAGGAACTTAATAAATCATTTTTATGACCTGCTATCACTGATACCTACTAAATACTCTTTATGACTTGTAACTCGTCGTAAAATGTGATTTAAGTAAAGGCCTGAACAAGACTTCATTATTCGCTTCTCATTTAAAAGGCTGTAAAGTTAAAGTAATAAGGAAGTTCTTTTAATTTTTTTATATAAAAATTCGTAGCTTTTTGTCTTGTTATTTAATAAAGAGCTTCTTTAATGCTATATCTATTGTTACTTAAAAAAATTAAAACATCAATCATCAAAATTATCAACCAACCTTATTTACATCTTATTTCAATATTTGCCGAAACTAACCTACACACTACTGTTGTTTTTATAAACTTCAAAACCTCTATCTGCTCCTGTATGGAATAAGTGTGGTGTTCACCAGTAGGTACACCAATATTTACGAATATGATCCTACTAATAAAAAACAAAAAACTCCAATAAAACAGGACACAAAAAAGTGTACACGCCGATATTAAAAACTTTTTACACATTTTGTCATTCACTGACGAGTCCCAAGTGTGTGATACGTGAAGTTTCGCTCTTTATATCAACCATTACAAGGATTTATTTACTGTAATGAGGAAAAGAAACATCGGGACATACATTTAGTACAAAAAAATATATGAAAATATATTTTGGGTGTACTAATTGATAGTGAACACACAATCTGATAGTTAATCATACAAATCCATAATAATATCATCTTGCATGTAACCTCCTGAAGGGCTGGGCAGAGGTGTGCCTATTTTGCCGTTTTTTCTTAGACAATGTATACGAGCAGATAGTTGCTCAAACACTACACATACAATAATAAAAAATGCATAACATAAATAAAAATTCTTTCAGACGTGTTTGGCAATGGCGTGCAAATGTTTTTTTTTAAGTCCAACATATTGCAGTTGGCGAACATTTAGACATCAAACCAGGCACACTTTGAAATCAAACTCTCGATCTCCTTTTTATTTAGTAAAATAAATTAACGAATTTACTTCAGGATCAAATCAACTGCTAGAACTAATCACAGAAGAAACTCTTAATAATAATCAAACTTGTATTGAAGCACAGACAAGCAACAACAAGACGTGCCTTATCGTAATCAATTGCCATCGTCGCAAAAGGTTGAATTTCCAAAAGATTGTCGATGAATCTTGTGTAATAAGGAAACCTTCAAAAGATACTCGAGTTTCTGATGGATAGCCCGAGCACAGGATAATACATACAGATTGCATTTTTTTTTTAAATGGCTCCCACGGTTTAAGTCCATGTCCACTATTATCCACAAACTGCACGGTCATGCGACTTGCGTCTAGCAAATACAGACGAAATAAATTGAATAAATTGTTAAAAGCATAGTTTGGATCATCGTAATAAGAATCACTGTGACACAAATCATCGTGTCACAAATCACTGTGACACAAATCACAGTGGCACTAATCACTGTGACGCGATTTACATGTTGCTTGACGCAAGTTGCGTCGCTATTATAGTAGCATCACATCGCACGAGGCTGTGAACGTGGACTTGGCGATTTTATAAAACGCCATCCTATAACAATGACAGTGTTATTTTAATTCAGAACCTTCAAAAATACGCTCCTTTTTTCCCCAAAAATCATAATAAAACTGCAACGAATCATTTTCTATTACCAAGACGATTTCTTAATACAAAATCAATATCCCTCGATGTTGAGGCAAAGAGAACAAACACAAGCCACTTACTCGATATTACTTGATAATATCAATGTTTCCAAACAGCCAATTAGCCACTTTAATATTTTAGAGTACATGGCTTTAATTTGAAAGGTTTATAATTGTAATGTATGGATTGTTTGTCCGTGGTTTTATGTCATTATGGAGGATTAATGTAAATGCATTGGATTCTGTTGGAAGTGTGTCGTGTAAATTTCATTTTCTAGTAATATATATTAGTAATCTATATTAGTTAATTAGTTTTTTTTTATTGATTCCTTATTTATTTAAATGTTTATTTACAAGAATTGTTTATTTGTTTAAATAGCATTTGATGATATTTTTGGTGCCTACCCTGTATTTGTTGATTAAAATAAATGTAGAAAGAGGAATTAGAACGGTTTTCCAGGTCCAGATCCAGGTATAGAACGCAAGCACATAAATCTACTACAAACTGTCAAATTAAGAGATTTTCAACTTTATCGAAAACTAGCTGATGCCCGCGGCTTCACCCGCGTGGTTGTCGTTCAAATTATATACTAAAACCTTCCTCTTGAATCGTATCTATTTAAAAAAAAACCGCATCAAAATCCGTTGCGTAGTTTTAAAGATTTAAGCATACAAACAAACAAACAGACAAAAATAGCGACTTTGTTTTATACTATGTAAGGAAGCATTCAAGGTTCAAGATTGATTGGGTAAATTTGACAGTTTTTGGGTAGCTTGATGTTTTCGCGTCTGTACACAGCAAACCCAATATAAAATGAAATTAACACACATAAAATTATTAACTATGAAGGAGGAAGTGAAAAGAGTAAGATTAGTCTTTACTTGACTTTCCAGAGAAACAACTTAAATGATGTTACAAAAATATTGTCAATAAGTTTAACGACTGTTTTCGCTTTACAAGGAAAAAACGTAAAACTCGTCGACTGCCTACTCAGTGTTATTTTGTCATCCAAAAGGTCGCCTCCTACGTACTTTAGTTGCTCCTTAAAACAACATTGCAGACACAAAATTATAATATTAAGTCACAAAAGAATAATAAAAGTTGTATTTTTAATCTAGTCTTCGTAACGTACGTAGTATAACTTGAAATACGAAAATCACCCTTACTACTAGGAGATAAAAGTCGATTGATTGCAAATGTATGCGTATAGTAAAGGTAGTCACAGTAGACATTAAGCCATAGGCTTAAAATAATTTCTACTAAGGCGGAACCTCCAAGGTAGCCCGCGAAATTCGGCGCTTTTTTGCAATTTGGGGGTCAGTGTCAGGTTTTAAGTTAAAAAAAAAATAGGATTCGCTACCGTAACAAAAGTGACTTTACTGAGTAATAATGATTAAAATCACCAATACAACCCTCTCAGTTCATATAACTTCCTTGAATGCCTTTTTTCATCTAATAGTCAAAGGCTAACTCAAGAGGATTGTATTCATGATTTTAATGATTATGATTATCTATACTAATATCTATACTATCTATACTAATATTATAAAGAAGTAAAGTTTGTGTGTTTCTATATTTGTTAAATTGTAAGGGGTAATCTCGGGATCTACTGAACCGATTTTAAAAATTCTTTCACCAATAGAAAGCCACATTATTGCTGAGTGTCATAGGCTACTTTTTATCCCTGTATTCCCACGGGTACGGTATCTACGCGAGTGAAACCGCGGGACGTCCGCTAGTATCTCATAAATACAGAAGGATTGGTGCGCGAATCATATTTTAATTAACATGACAAATGACACTGACCTGCAAAATGCAAAAAACGTGAAAAAAATTGAATTTCGCGGGCTACCTTGGAGGTTCCACCTTACCCAGCTGCCAGTTAGTCCCAACCTCGCTTGGCCAGGACTTTTTCGTATGTACTTTAATTTCATGATTCTTCGCAGGGAATACCTCAGTCGACTTCGACGGTGATGTCCTCAGGCGTCCAGTGTGTGACGATCATTGCCCATCACTCCGGGAGCATCCCTAGCATGTGGGCTGCCTACTCTCAATCCAAACCTAAGTATAGGTACATAGAATTAGAAAATTTTAAAGATTTGTACTATTTCTAGTTCTTGCAAACCACTGCCTTTGAACCAACTTCTTCTTAGCGTGTCGATGGCAATTTAAATTGTGTCGGCCCAGAATTGAGCTAATAGTTTGGCGCTTTCGGTAACGTCCATCAGTTACTGTGGTGAACAACCAACAGGACTCGCAGTATACGAAATTAAGTGCCCCATTGTTTGAGGAACAGCACCACATTTACACTCCAGAGCTGGACACTTTAATCAATCTCTATGCGGAATCCAACTAATGTTACACACGGGACAATCAAAGGCAGTGCCTTCCAAGACACAGTATAGCGTAAATAAATTCAACAAGTTTCAATTAAAACGTGTCCCCAATTGCCAACAGGCTCACCCTTTGAGAGCGTACACCCGTTTAGACACTTGATCACAAAGTATTGGCATTTTTAATTATAAAGCCGGTTTGTAAACGGATTTTCTTTAAAACACGGCTTTTAGAATTAGAAATTACGTCTTGAGAAAAGGGTGTTTTTTGTGGAATTTTAGACGATATTCAAGGCTTTTTTTTTTAACTTTGCCCCACTCTAGGAATTTCTCCTGTATCGTGGGTGCGTTCACAGACATTTAAACTCACATACACAAATACCCAGACCCGAAACAACTATCTGTAGGCCATACAAATAAAAACAAATATTTTTTTTAAAGATACTAGATGAATAAAATTAATTACAGAGATTCTTAAAACTGATTGATAAATGTAAGTAAAGCTCCCGAAGAACATACATTAAATGTTAAAATATTGACTGCCTCGTTGATCTAGTGACGGCTAAGCATAATGTCGTGAGTTCGGTTCACGTGTCGAGGAAATTGTTAATTGGTTTTCCCATCATGAATTTCTCAGTAGCAGCCTCAGGGAACGCATTTATTTGTGCCCGGTTGATGACTTAACAAAAACTAGTGAAATGGGTGTACTATTAAGTACACCCATTTTTTTTTTTTTTTTGTTGGGTGAAAAATCATCGAATAAGGGCTGCTCTAGGGCAGACCGAAGGGGAGTGTCAGACTTCTACTGACTAAAAACCAAACCCATGTTCCTTCTTCGCCCTTGTGTCGGAGCCGCGTTATCCTTTCGATAATCCACGGCCCCGACGGGCATTAAGTACACCTCTGCTTAAACCTTCAGGGATTACAGGGGAGACGTGTTGTTACTTTATATTCACTCGAATCGTTTTATATTCAAGAAATAGTCCAAAAAACAGTTAGTTAACGCAAACAGAGCACTGGCTGGTTAAATATTCTGCAATAATTAATTTGATATGTTATCGGGTAAGCCAAAGTTTACTACAAAATGTTTTGAGTTCTGGCTACATAAAAACTGGTTAACTAGAGTTACCTAAACCTAAATTCTAAAAGAATATCCTCACTCTTCCTACGCTACATTGACACACATAAACTACCAAAGAGTTTATCTGAACCAGTTTCAAATTATTTCAATTTGAAACTGGTTCAGATAAACTCTTTAAATAGAAATATGAACACTTTTAAAGCAATTGCCATTGAAAGAAAGAAAGAAAAAGTGTTTGTTTGTCTCGCCCAGCAGTTGAAATAAAACAAAATGGTACAAAAAGTAAACATAACATAAAAATAAGACAAACGAAATTGGTCCTGAACGAGGCATACCGGCTGGTATCTCCGCTTACTGCTGTAACTTTAATGCAGTTTTAGCGTTAGTATTCTGATAGGGCCCAAAGCGACCCAATAAGTCACAATGCGATTCTGTTTACAGCCTAGTTTGAGAAAAAGAGAAGCTCCTAAACTATTCTCGACCTTATTCATTAGAAATAGTTTCTTAATGACTGTTATTTCAGTGTTGTGCAATTGACCCAGACACTCATTCATCTCGAAAAAAAACTTACAAATCATTGAACAACACTTGAACTCCTTCAAGCGATTAATTCAAGCGCTACCATCAAAGGTGTTTGACTATGCAGCGCTGTTTGGCTCAGCCTAGCTTTAAATTAAACTGGAGTCGAGCAAAAAAACACGGAATCATGAACTACCTCAAACGGACCTGAAATTGTATTGCGCGGCACAAAAATAGAGGATTTGTGGCCGTTAAATATTTTACGACTTTAGGCTGGGAAAAGATTAAGCTGGGTTCTAATATCTAGTGTTTAACAGAAGCAATTCAGTTTTTGCTAACTTGGTTCAGATATATTTATTTAGCCGTTGGTCCCAGCTGTCATTTTTAGGTTTTTCTGAACCGTTACAGGTAGTCAGTGGCCCTAAAGCGTAGACAACTAGTCTTAAGCAGTGATCCGACCGCCGCGCCGGCGAGAAAACGACTAACTATCGGCGATTTTCTCTCTCAAGAAGCGCACAATAAATGTACATTCCGTGTAAACAAAAGAGATGCATATATTAAAAGTTGCTCTCTGACTGTTCACACTGCCGGCGACACGACTCGCCTTACTCGTTTTGTCGCTGAGCGACGAGCTTTCAAAATAAACTCGCTCAGCGACACTCGTTCAGCGATGCGCACGCGCAGGTTTGCACAGGACTGAGCGACCGCGGGCGAGTGGCGCGAGTAATCGCTCATCACACTTGCACACTCGCTTACAGCCCGGCGACAAAACTATCGAAACTACACACTCGCTTCCCGCTGATCGCCAACTCGTTTATAGTTTGTAGTTCTACTCGTTTCTCGTACATCGTCGGCGGTCGGACCACTGCCTTACCAAGGTGTATCGTATTACCCAGTAATAACTGGATTGTGAACATTAGGCAGGCAGTTGCTTCATGTAAAATATTGGTGTTTGCTGCATCTGGTTAAAGCCTGCCCCAAGTTTATATAATATATAAAAAAATATATTCCATTTAGCTATATCTCATTCCTCTGCATCACATGTCCATACCACCAAAACCGATTACCACACAACTTTTCAGTCACCTAAACCACTTTCAGACCTTCTCTTATGTACTCAATCCTTATTTTAATTATTTGCGTTACCACACATCCCCCTTAGAATACTCATCTCAGCCACCTTGCCATATTGGGCAAACTTTAATAATCAACTAGTGTACATAAAAAACAACCAATGCTTACCATAAAAAATATCCATGAACATATACAAGGACACATGTAATACAACATTGTAATATAAGTTTTTAAACTGACATGGTCACTGACACTACTATTAATATCATAAACGGGATATTTACCATCCGTTTATCCGTGATCATGGTGCTTGTAACAGCGCCGAAATATCGGGAACTCGAAACAAAAATCAAACATGGTAAATATCCCGTTTATGATATTAATAGTAACATTGTAATATTCAATCGCAATGGACTTAGCGATACATGCGCAATAACTAGCCAGTAATGGCTGCAATCGACAGGTTAATATCGTTTAACAGACGTCCTACACTAATGCCAGGATTAAATGATGCCTGTGTGTGTTACATAGTGTTCTTGTCTCCCTCACTAGTGTGGAAACTAATGGGTGTGGAAGTGAGAGGTAAAGAATGGAAATTATGCAAGGTAAGGGTGTTTTATTTGCTGTATGCCTGTAGGTATGTACATTTTTGTTAAAATGCAGGTGTACAATAAAGTATAGTTGATTCAGTATTTGTATGTGTGTCCGCTTACAATTTACTAACTATATCATAGGCTCACCAAGCCACAGTCAAGGGTTTGCTATTTCTTACCACATCGCACCATTTGTAGTGACTGACAGTTGACATCAGTGACAGCTTCCTGATTACGGTGTTTACATATCTATACTTCTATACTAATATTATAAAGAAGTAAAGTTTGTGTGTTTGTATATTTGTTAAATTGTAAGGGGTAATCTCGGGATCTACGTAACCGATTTTAAAAATTCTTTTACCATTAGAAAGCTACATTCATCCCGGATGACATAGGCTTTTTATCTCTGTATTCCCACGGGAACGGGAACTACGCGGGTGAAACCGCGTGACGTCCGCTAGTCTATTATATAGATACACTACACTTTTTTATTATTTAAATTTCGCCAATTATTATTTGTTTAAGTTTCAATACCACTACATTTTGTTCTCACCTACAAACCTACTTATTTCAAATAATTACAAACACACTACACTTAACTAACAACACACTCATAATATAAATGAAGGAGTACACCTACCTTATGTTGTCCATTATTTATTAATTTTCTGTGTATATATTTTGTTAAAGATCCTAAAATAAATCATATTAAATTAATTTGTCACCACGAGGACACGACTCTGCTATTGACACTTCAGGCAACCCTCAAACTCCAACACCATGGCAAAACAAATCAACACCAGGTCAAGCAACACCTCGAAAAAAAAAAACCCACGATTCGCCATCCACTTTACACCGCTGAAACCCGGCAACCAGGTCGAGTGGCAAAACTAGCGGCACTCGGTAAAATATTAAATTTAATGACCAGCTTTTGTCACCGGCTTGAGTTATGGCAAGCCCTTACAGGCCTGTTTTACTTGTAACTAGCTGATGCCCGCGGTTTCGCCCGCGTGAATGTCGGTTATCGCGACCAAAAGCAAACTTTTCAACCCCCCTTTCAACCCCTTACAACCCTTTTTTCGAATGAAAAAGTAGCCTATGTCCTTTCTCAGGCTCTAGACTATCTGTGTACAAACTTTCATTAAAATCGGTTCAGTCATTTTGGCGTGAAAGCGCGACAGACAGAGTTACTTTCGCATTTATAATATTTTAGTGAGGATTATTAAAACACTAATTTTGTCGTTGGATGACCTCTAAATCTTGACTGTTGCTGAAGATTTTGTTTTCAAGTTTGGATAAAGTTTCGGGATAGACTTTAGCTTGTGATTGATCGCAGAATTAAGGGATGGAAGCTGTGTGTTAAGTTAACTAAGTTCGTTGTTGTGTCTCTTGGTTTATAAAGTAGCAGATTTTGAGTGTACTTATTGCCTCTTTTGTTTAGTTATGAAGTTCTTCGACGTTTCTTGGGCCTTTGTAAAATTTGGGATCAAATTGATTATTTTAGTTTAAAATGTGAACTGTTTTGCTTAATTAATGCTGCATTAATGGGTTTGTTTTGCTGTTTTTTAGGGTTCCGTAGTCAACTAGGAACCCTTATAGTTTCGCCATGTCTGTCTGTCCGTCCGTCCGTCCTCGCTTAATCTCTGTGACCGTTAGCACTAGAAAGCTGAAATTTGGTACCAATATGTGTATCAATCACGCCGACAAAGTGGTAAAATAAAAATTGGAAAAAAATGATTTATTAGGGTAGCCCCCCTATATGTAAAGTGGGAAGTGATATTTTTTTTTAATTTCAACCCTAACGTGTGATATATTGTTGGAAAGGTATTTAAAAATGAATAGGGGTTTACTACAATCATTTTTTGATAATGTCAATAATTTCGGAAATAATCGCTCCAAAAGTAAAAAACAATGTGTCCCCCCCTCTAACTTTTGAACCATAAGTTTAGAAAATATGAAAAAAATCTGAAAAGTAGAACTTTATAAGGACTTTCTAGGAAAATCATTTTGAACTTGGATGGAAACAACAGATGGAAACAGCAATTAACCAATATAATTTCATACGATTCAGGTCCCTGAATCGTATGAGCGCCTATACAATCCAGAGGTCAAGTTTCATTGGCCTGTAGAAAAAATTGTATAAATAATTATAGCATACCGTTTTGATACGGAACCCTTCATGTGCGAGTCCGACTCGCTCTTGGCCAGTTTTTTCTCAGTGTAGTCGGTTTGAAAACACAGACGTCACGTCATGTAGTCTAAAAAAAATATTCATCTTACAGAAAATCTATACTTTCTTTTATTTTATATCTATTGACAAATCGAAATTTCAACGAATCCTAACCAAGAAAAAATAACAGCTGATTCCATCCACCAAAGTCTACACTCGAAACCGGAAGCATAACACAACCACACCCATATTGATGTACTCACGTATCTTGTAAGTCAAACCCAATTCACAACCTACCCAGGCATACCCAGACATACCCAGACGTACCCAGACGTACCGCCACCCAACGCCGGGGCTCTATAAATAATTCATACGCCAACTTTGAGAGATGTTGTAGTTTAAAGGACAACTGACTTGCAATTCATAGTATGGTTTAGATTCTAGCGACGTACTTATTGGTCGGGCTTAAGTTTAGTTTAGTGCAGAATATATTAAGACTTGTTTTGCCAAGTGCTTATGGATTGATTTATGATTAAACTTAGAAGGAGAGTAAAAAATCAATATGGTATCAATTGCGCTGCGTGTCGCGGGTTCGATCCCCGCACGAAACAAATATTTGTATGGCCTACAGATACTTGTTTTGGGTCTGGGTATTTGTGTATGTGAGTTTAAATGTTTGTAAACGCACCCACGATACAGGAGAAATTCGTAGTGTGGGGCAACGTTTTAAAAAAAAAAAGTTGACCGCCTTGTTGATCAAGTGGTTTGCAAGGCCCACTGATGAGCATGAGATACTGTGTTCAATTCCCGGGTCGGGCAAAGTGTTATTCGGTTTTTCCATCAGGAATTTCTCAGTACCAAGGAGTCTGGTTTTGTGCCGGGTTGACGACAATGTGCTCGCCCCTAATAGAATTAACGAAATAACTTGTGGGTGTACTATTACCTCTGCCTAACCCTTTGGGGATTACAGGGGTGAGGCTTTTTATGTTCAGTCATCAGTTATTGTTACCCGTTTTCACTGAAACTAGGCAACTTATTCTATTCTAGGCTCAATGCTGAATATTGACCTTTCAACAATGCATTAATATTTTTTCTTGAAGACATGGCAAAAAAGGGCGAAATAGTAGTTCACAGACGGGCAAGAAAATAAACTTTAAAACATACCTCAGGATAACACAAACATTTAATAAAAGTAGTGGTGAACAAGGAATATCAAACGGAAAACGTTTAAGAGATGAAATCAGTACAATCATTAGAATCAAACCTAGTGGTCAGGGAGAATCTGTCACGCAGAGTGCACTGTGCATCATGAAAATGAAGCCCCGATACTCAAATGAAGGGACTTGCGTGTGGTTAAAATAGAGTGTTCTGGTAAATGTTCCTACGCTTTACAAATAGGAGGCTGTACGTTCGGGGAACGAGAATTCTAGCGACAGGGCATTTTGGAAACAGGGCATGGCATCAGTGGTCATGTGCCAAGTATAATGCTTCCTAAATTTCAGGTGAAAATTCGATGCGTGAACGGGACTCTGAGATCTATTTCACTAGACTCAGCCGCACAACTGTGATGTTCGTAGAATGTTCGTAGTGGACTGTATGATTTTAACGTGGATAAGGAAACACAACGAGACCAAACTGTGGCCTCTACACAAGTACTAGATCTTCTTAGGTCTTCACTTAGGACCAGAATGTGTGGGACTTATATCACTGTATGTAGCACAATAAAACACTGTTTTATATACAATAAAGAAATAAAAGGTTTATTTGACTCACTTAGTACTTATTTACACTTGAAAGTATTACTAGTAGGAGAGATCACTGTCGACTGTGTTTTCAGTACAAATCCTTGCCTCCTATATCCTTTTACATCATGATTCAAGTAGTGGCAAAATGTTTAAAATCTCTTTTACTAATATCCAACAGAAATTCTAGATTTAAGGCAACCTGCGTGCCAGATTCTTATTGGTTAAAATTAAGGCATTCTTATTGGACTAGAATTCAGCCTTTGAAATTGCCCAATCAAAAACATTATTAAACTTTTACGAGTGGAATTTTCCATAACTTTTGTACCTATTCTTGACAGACTTTGAAACACATAAAGTCGTTATGTAAAACTTACGTAATACACTTATATAACTTAAAGAATCGAAGTTAGACTAATTTTAGGGTTCTGTTTACATTACAATTGGCTAACTAGTACTATCTATTCTTAAGTTATGTTACACAATCTTTACAAAGCTTTAGTTATTGAATGATCTTATATACTTCTTATATACTTCTTATATACTTATCCTAGCTTATCCTAGGAATTCAAAACAAAGCTATTCTACTTAATCTACTTATTATTAGCGAATTACAGATTAAGTTTTAGGAGTTCGGCGTCCGTAACATTCCTCCCCCCGGCGCAGCTCGCGTAGCCTCTTCTTTCATCCTTAGGACGACGAGCTTGCTCACTGGGCGTCGGAAGATGCCGGTTCTGGTCCGCACCTCGACGACTCGAATGCTGCCATCTGGTCCTGGGTGTGTTCGTTCGACGATTCCCATCGGCCAGGTGTTCCGGGGCAGCGTGTTGTCGACCACGAGGACCACATCTCCAGCTTGCAGGGGACGTGCGTCGTTCTTGGGTTCCCCGCGTGGTACCAGTGTTGGCAGGTACTCTCGCAGCCAGCGCTTCCAAAAATGGTCAGCAAGCGCTTGACTGGCTCGCCACGTTCTTCGGTCAGCTTCGTCACAGGGTCCCGTTGCTGGTAGGCCATTAGATGATCCCAAAAGAAAGTGGTTGGGAGTCAGAGCCTCTGGATCGTTGGGGTCCACGCTGACATGTGTTAGAGGTCGTGCATTAATGCAGAACTCAGCTTCGGTGAGAAGTGTGCTGAGAACTTCTTCAGCTGGTGCCTTCTCCTGCAGCGTCACCTTGAGGGCTGTCTTGACGGATCGTACCATTCTCTCCCATGCGCCACCTTGATTGGGCGCTCCTGGAGGTATAAAACGCCATTCCATGCGATGCTTCAGTCCCTCGTCGTTCAGAGCTGGCAGCCACTCTGTGTATGCGTTGCGTAATTCTTGATCAGCTCCACGGAAGTTGGTACCGTTGTCTGAATACATCAGCTGCGGCCATCCTCTGCGCGCAGCCATTCTTCTTAGCGCCATGATTGCAGAGTCTGTTGATAGGGATGCCACGATTTCAATGTGCACGGCGCGGCAGGTGAGGCATGTGAATAGTGCCCCCCACCTCTTCTCTCTGCGACGGCCCACTTTGACCATCATAGGTCCGAAATAATCCACCCCGCAGTTGGTAAACGGGCGGTGGAAAGGATCCAATCGGGCATGCGGCAGGTCTCCTGTTGCCGGTGTCTTGGGTGTTCCCTTCAGCCTCTTGCATAAGGTGCAGTTTCTTTCAATCGTGCGCACGGTGGGTCGTAAGTGGATGACCCAATAGCGTTGCCGTAGGTCGTTCGTCACGCGTTCTCTGTTGGCGTGTCCCGCAGCGCAGTGTTCCCGTTGCACGATGAGCTTGGTCAGTGGATGTCGACCATCCATGATGATGGGCTGCTTCGTCTCCGTTGGTGCTGAGGAAGCTTCGATTCGGCCTCGCACCCTTAAGAGTCCATCCTTCAGAATAGGATCAAGGCGATATAGCTTGCTTGCCTTTGACAGTGGTTGAGCTGTCTGAATCCTCTTTATCTCTTCTTCAAAGCTATCTTCTTGGGCACGTCGGATAAGTTCAACCTCGGCGCGCTCGATGTGTCGATGTTCCATGTTGGTTGCCTTTCGTCGACAGATGTCAATGAAGGCGAGAGCTCGTGCTGTGGCTCTTACCAGTACTTCATATTTTGAGAAGCGGGCGGCTTCTGGTAGCCAGCTTCCTCTCTTGACCTTTTCTGTTACGTGCAGAACTTCGCTGTCTTCCTCTTCTGATGTTGACATAGTAGGCCACTGCTCTTCCGGTTGGTAAAGGAAGGCAGGCCCTTGGAACCATCGATCCGTTGTGCTCAGTGGAGTGTTACTGAGCCTTGTTGCGTCGTCTGCCACGTTCTGTTCTGTGGGCAGCCAGCGCCATTCCTCCTTTTTTGTACGTTCGGCGATCTCACCCAATCTGTGTGCGACGAATGGAGTGTATCGTCGCATGTCGTGGTGAATCCAATGGACCACGGTGGATGAGTCGGTCCAATAGGTCGTTCGACCGATCTTCACTCTGTGTTCTTGTTTTATCGTACCGGCGAGTCTTGCCCCGATAACAGCTGCTTGCAATTCGAGCCGAGGTATGGTCTGTGTTTGCTTCGGCGCCACCTTAGCTTTGGCGGCTACCAATACCACGGTGATGCTCCCGTCGCTGCCTGTGATCCTCCAGTAAGCTACAGTTGCATAAGCTTGTTCGCTGGCGTCACATAGCACGTGAAGCTCGATTCTTTCTTGTTTTCTTGTTATGTAGCAGCGTGGCAATCTGATTTCAGCAATCTCAGTTAATTGTGACAACCAAGATGCGAAGAGCTCGTTTTCTTCTGCCGGTATCTGTTCGTCCCACGTAGTCTGGAGGCGCCATAAGCTCTGAAGTATTATTTTAGAGCGGATAGTGTAGTGGCTCAGCAAACCGAGTGGGTCATAGATTGACATCACGGCGCTGAGGGCTTCACGCTTGGTCGGTGCGCGAGTTCTGTCTCGTACCTCCGCTGGTACTCGGTTCATTGATGTATTGAACCCGAGTTCATCTCGTTCTGCGCTCCAGAATAAACCGAGGATCTTGCTCTCTGGTTGCTCTCCCCCCAGTTGTGTGGGTGTAGTGGCGTGCAGCTCAGGAGGTATGTCACGCAGCACAGTCTTGTCGCTGGCGTTCCATCCCCGCAGTGTGAAGTTGGCAATGGCGTGTACAGTTCTGATTTCTTCTACTGCCTTCCAAGCTTCCATTGGGTCGTCATAGCTTGCCACTAGATCATCCATATAATGGTTTTCTTTTATTGCCGCTAGCGCTCGTGGGAACTCCTGCCCGTAAATGTCTGCGTTGTGGTTGCGAACATAATGGGCCATGAACGGGGAGCTCGCTGCGCCGAAGATCATACTTCTCATTTTATATTTGAGTGGAGATGATTCTCTTTCTTCACCTCGCCACAGGAACTGTTGTGCTGGTTGATCTTCTTCTCTTATGCGGACTCTTAGGAACATTTCTTGAATGTCTGCAGTTATAGCTACCGCCTTTTCTCTGAACCGAAATAGGATTCCCGGTAGTGATAACAATAGGTCTGGTCCCTCTAGCAGTTCGTCATTCAGACATATTCCGTGGCTTCGTGCTGCTGCGTCAAATACCAGTCTCCACTTGCCGGGCTTGTTCGGGTTTTGTACGGCAAAGTGTGGTAAGTACCAGCACACTGGGCTCTCACGTTCCGAGCCGTCACATAATACAGCGTAACCTTTTTGTAGTAGGTTGTTGATTTGGTCGGAATATTCTTTGGCGAACTTGGGATCGGTGTCCATCTTCTTTTCTATAGTTGTAAGACGACGGAGTGCTTGATTATAGCTGGGTGGCATGACAGTGTTGTCTGCCCGCCATGGTAGCCCCACTTCGTAACCGGTTTCGGTTTTCCTCGTTGTCGCTTCGACGATTTGAATGGCGCGCTGATCTGCTTCTCTTATTCGTGGCTTTCCTTCTATACAGAGAGCCTCTATCTTGAAATGAGCTTCAACCGAGTGGTGTAATTCCTGATTGCTAACACTTTGCTCTCGGTCTGGCTCGTACACGTGCAGTACACTGCCCTCTTGCATGATCGCGCTGCGTGGTGCGGTTCCGTGCACCACCCATCCCAACTTAGTCTTCGAGGCGGCTGGTTCGTTCGGGCCACCGGTCCTGAGCTCCCTTGAGACGATACACTCCCAGTGGTCAGTCCCCACTAGAAGCCCGGGGCGTGCTTGTTCGTAGCACACCTCGTCCTTGGGAAGGTCTCTCAGGTGTTCGTACAGAAGAATACTGTCAGAGATTGTCTGCTTATGTAGTTGCAGGTCTCTTATCGTTCTTGCTTTAACTCTGTTTTCTTCTGTTTCTTTCGTCCCTCTGACATTGATTGTGACAAGCTGGCTCTTAGTCTCTTGTTGTGACATGTTGACGCCGTTTAGGTGTAGCGGTTGAGACGGCCCCTCTGCTCCGATGCTGGTTGCTAACTCTTCATCTATAAGAGTGATGGTTGCTCCTTCGTCTAGAAGTGCGTAGGTCTGCACCTCCCCCCGTGGTCCGGACACGATGATAGGACACATCTTTAGTAGTACTGTCCTTTGCCCCACAGTTGGTCGTGGTGTCACAGACAGGACGGCTTCTTCTTTAGGTGCCTCTGCTGGCTTGTTGGTATCTTCTTTTTTCACCTCTTTTCGTGGTGATGATTGATGCAGTGTCGTATGATGTGGTCGACGACACTGATTCACGCCGCAGGACTTAGCTTTGCACCCGATGCGTCGGTGTTTACTTAGGACGCACTTGAAGCAAATCCCTTTTTCTTTAAGGAATTCCCAGCGTTGTTCTGTAGTAAGTGCCTTGTATTTAGGGCACTGGAGTAAGGTGTGTGCTTGTTCACACCCTGATGGGCATGGCATCTTCTCTTCTTCCGCTGTGGTGTTGTAGACAGTCGCCTTTTTCTTTAATGTTACGGCGGGTCGTGTCTCTTTCTTTTGACTTGCGGCGCTCGTAGACGGGGCATAGGTGTATCTTAATGCCCTATCTGCCTCCCTCATAAGGAAGTGGGAAATCATGACGATCTCTGGTTCGGTCGTCCCTTCATTGTCGTAAGCGTAGTCACACCAGCGAGAGCGGAGATGTGGACTTAGTTTTTCCAACACCTCTCTTGTCAGAAGGGGATTAAATAGATAACCCTTTTTATCTATTGTCTTCAGTACACAGATTATATTCTGTAGTTTCACTGCGAAGCTGTTGAGGTCGGCTGCCGATGCTCCAGGTCTTGGGAGTTTCTTTAGATCGTCGAGCGCCCGATCGATGATAATTTCAGGTCGCCCGAAACATTGTTCTAATGTCTTCATAATAACATCTGGGTCTGTGGCTGTGTGTAGTAGTGCGGCCACAGCATCCCGAGCTTCTCCCTTTAGGCAGCTCCTCAGTCTGTGTATGTTCTCAGCTGCAGGAATCTGGTACATGCTTGTTGAATCACGAACAGCTGCTTTGAAGGGCAGCCATTCAGTAGCGGCTCCAGTGAATGTAGGCAGGTCTATATAACGTGGACGGGGTCTGGCCATCCTCTCCAGTGTGTTGGCTAACTGTTCAATGCTGTTCCTCGCCCTGGTTGGAGTTGGCGATCTTGGTCTGGGCGTCTCGAACCTGATCTGTCTGGGTTCCTCTCGTGCACCCTTTGCTGCCTCCTCCCCCCGTGTGTCGGGCTGGTTTGTTCGTAGCCACTCGTCTACCTTAAGATGATGTTGTTCGTCGGGTAGAGGGTCATTGTTTACACTTTCTTCATCATTGAGCACAGACACTTCCACAGCCAACCTCTTCTTTACTAGGTCGGCTTCCATCTCAAGTTGCTTCTTATGTAGAATGGCTAACTTCTCTGCCGCGTTGAGCTCAGCTACTCTTAGTCGCGTAGTAATGCTTGTGTTAGATCGGTGCGACCGTAGTGATCTTGTTGGTGACCTCGCTCGTTGTTGAGTAGTGGTCACTGTAGTTCTGACCCCGGAGGGCCCAGCTGTACTTGTTTCCGCAAGCCTTGAAAAGGGTGAGGCAGGCGGGTCTAATGACAGTCGTCGTAATCTTTCAACTTCAATTTGTTGTTCTTCTTGACGACGTGCAGCTTCTTTAAGACGTCGCTGTTCTCCTAATTCAGCTACGTCTGACTGGCTTCTTGTGATAACCATCTTGTTAAGCTGTGCCTGAGGTTAGCACACTTAAACTTAACGTTCGATTGACACGCAAGTGTTAGGGTACAAGCGGTCAATACTGCCTATATGACTTAGGCGCAGGCACGTAGTTGCAGGCGCACGCAGAGTCTGCCTAGGTAGTTTAGGCACAGACACGTAGTTGTAGGCACGCAGTGGAGTCTGCCTAGGTAATTTAGGCACAGACACGTAGTTGCAGGCACGTAGTGGAGTCTGCCTAGATAACTAGGCACAGGCACGTAGTTGTAGGCTGCCTAGGTAACCTAGGCACTCTAGGTTCTGCCTAGGTAGCTATGGCACTAGATCTTTTCACCCAATTTATATTGGGCACACTTTTTATTCACTGGTTCACTACGTACTGTTTACTTTTTAATACCGACACGCACTTTACATCTATCTTTCAAGATAAGTTCACTGACTTGCACTGCTTATGTTCATTTTATAGAGCGGACACTGGCACACGTTCCAGCTTAGTGAAACTTCCGTCTATGTACACAATAATAACGCGCACTATTTACTTTGTTTATAAGCGGACACTAGCACACGTTCCGGCTAAGTGATTCCTCCGTTTATATACACTTGAAGAGCACTATGTACTTTCACTTTAAATAGTCCATCTACGCTTATTACTTGTTTACACGATAGGCGGATACCGACACTTCCGTCTATATACTTAGTGACGCACTATATACTTGTTATCTATCTAGATAACTCACTGATGTATTACTTCCTTCGCTAGATAGGCGGATACCGGCCTACGTTCTGGCTCGGCGACACTTCCGTCTATATACCGTGTTAGCGACGATACGTAAATACACTGATAACGCGCACTTCACTTTTTATCTAGTTTATAGATAAACACTGATGTTGTACATAGCAGGCACGGACACGCACTTAATAGTTTATTGCCTGACGGCTATGTACTCACGTTTTAACGCACTGTATGATCTGCCTTTGATACAGTTACCGGGCGCACTTTTCGGCACGGCGACTATCTAAATATCTAGGCACAGGCGTTAGGATCTGAACGGCGACACTACTTAAACTCTGGCCGTCGTTTCCTGAGATCCTTTTGACAGCCGACTCACTCCTACTTTACCACTGAATTTAACACTGAATTTAATACTTTGCAACTTTTAAAACTTTAAAACTGTTTAAATTCACTTTATAAAAACACGTAAGTACTAGGAATGTTCACTTATCCGGCTCGATAGGACCAGACTGAACGGGACTCTGAGATCTATTTCACTAGACTCAGCCGCACAACTGTGATGTTCGTAGAATGTTCGTAGTGGACTGTATGATTTTAACGTGGATAAGGAAACACAACGAGACCAAACTGTGGCCTCTACACAAGTACTAGATCTTCTTAGGTCTTCACTTAGGACCAGAATGTGTGGGACTTATATCACTGTATGTAGCACAATAAAACACTGTTTTATATACAATAAAGAAATAAAAGGTTTATTTGACTCACTTAGTACTTATTTACACTTGAAAGTATTACTAGTAGGAGAGATCACTGTCGACTGTGTTTTCAGTACAAATCCTTGCCTCCTATATCCTTTTACATCATGATTCAAGTAGTGGCAAAATGTTTAAAATCTCTTTTACTAATATCCAACAGAAATTCTAGATTTAAGGCAACCTGCGTGCCAGATTCTTATTGGTTAAAATTAAGGCATTCTTATTGGACTAGAATTCAGCCTTTGAAATTGCCCAATCAAAAACATTATTAAACTTTTACGAGTGGAATTTTCCATAACTTTTGTACCTATTCTTGACAGACTTTGAAACACATAAAGTCGTTATGTAAAACTTACGTAATACACTTATATAACTTAAAGAATCGAAGTTAGACTAATTTTAGGGTTCTGTTTACATTACAATTGGCTAACTACACTCGGTTCCAAAAATTACGGGTCAGTCACAAAAATTGAAATACCTCCAGAACTGTAAAAGTTAGATCAATGAAATAAAAAACAGAATAAAGACTTTTTAGTTGCGCTTCTAATAGCATATTATTTAACTGGTTGATGATAAAAACTTCCTTAGAAAAACAAAATTTAAAAAATGACTATTTTTAAAAACTAAATTTTTGTTTCATGTCATTATGGATGCTTTCCATTTCTATTCTGTCACAAAAAAAATATCGTGAACGTCTTCCACGTGCATAATTATTATTCTGTGAGGTGAAGCATGGCAGTCACGCTAGAGGAATGTACCAGAATCCTAACTTTTTTGGAACTTGGGCGGAGCCAGCGTGAAACAGCCAGAAACATTGGTGTATCTTTGTCGACTGTTCAGCGGGTAGTCCAGCGGTACCAAGAGACCGGATCACACCCATATCACACCTTAGAAGACCAGGAAATGGTAGACCAAGATGCACAACGGCCAGGGAAGACAGACAACTGGTGGCTACAATGCTCCGAAATCGTTTTCAAACTGCTGTTGGTCTAAAAACTTACTTTAAACGCTTTGGAGGTGGCAATTTAAGCGCTCAAACAGTAAGAAGACGTCTTGCTGAAGCAAATTTGAAACCATTGAGGCCCGCAAATGGCCCCAAACTGGAACGGGGACATCGAATTGCAAGACAGAGATACGTGCGCGAGCACCTAAACTGGACACTAGACGATTGGTCTAGGGTAATGTTCACGGACGAGTCTAAATTCATGCTTTATATGCATGATGGTAGGCAGTTGATGTACAGAAGACCAGGGGAGCGCTTCCATCAAGCGTGTGTGGAGGAAAAAGTGGCGTACGGTGGAGGCTCCGTACAAGTTTGGGCTGGGATTTCTGCTGAGGCCCGCACCGAGCTGGTACTCATTCAAAATGGAACTCTAAATGCAGAGAGGTACGTGGAAGAGATCCTCAATGAACATGTAGGTCCTTTCATGGCCAGGATGGACCGGCACGGCATATTAATGCATGATAATGCGCGTCCCCATACCGCCAGAATTGTACATGACTACCTTGAAGAGGTCGGCATCGAACTCATGCAGTGGCCAGCGCGAAGCCCGGACTTAAACCCCATCGAGCACGCCTGGGACGAGCTTCAGAGATGCGTGAAAGGTCGAAACCCCCCACCAATCACGCTTCCTGAGCTCAAACAAGCACTGGTGGAGGAATGGGAAGGTATTCCTCAGCACCGGCTCCGAAATTTGGTATACAGCATGCCTAATCACCTGGAAGCTGTCAGAAGAGCTCGTGGAGGCAATACAAAGTATTAAATGAAGAAAGTGATGAAAAACAGCAAAAAAACAATCATAAAAAAAAATTAATCTTAAGAAAAATATGACTACTTTAGTTTTTTTTTAATTTAGAGATTAATTTTGTAGGTGCAACTAAGTTTTATTTTATTTTTTATCTGTATAATTAAATTCTCAATTGAACAGTTTTCGTTTTATTAGGATGGCATACGTAGTTTGGGAGATATTCGGGTTTATGTGACTGACCCGTTATTTTTGGAACCGAGTGTAGTACTATCTATTCTTAAGTTATGTTACACAATCTTTACAAAGCTTTAGTTATTGAATGATCTTATATACTTCTTATATACTTCTTATATACTTATCCTAGCTTATCCTAGGAATTCAAAACAAAGCTATTCTACTTAATCTACTTATTATTAGCGAATTACAGATTAAGTTTTAGGAGTTCGGCGTCCGTAACAATGCGGCTGACCATGCTTCATTCGCTGCCCCTTTGTCATCATATCATATATTTACTTAAATGTGAAAAACGTTGAAGAATAACATACCATCACGCCTGTAATCCCAGAAAGTCAGAGGTAGTACAGTCGAACAAGCTAAAAAGTATACAGCCAGCTAACTTGTATTTACTGTTACAGATTATTCAGATACATTTAGCATACAGCGGTTTAGGATACAGCGTTTGACATCAGTCGCTTAATGCGAAACACTTGATAAAACAAAATTACAATCAATATGTTCAGTGTTATAGAATTATAAAAATCTCTACCCTGTATACTTATTAGCTTGTTCGACTGTACCTAATAGTACACCAGTTCCACTAGTTATGTTTACTTAAATTCTCATTTAATAAAGGGAAATTCAGAGTCTGTGGCTGGTACTGAGCAATTCCTAATGGAAAATCCGATAATACTTTACAACCAGCTAGACCGACAAGCCAGTCAAGCATTAAAGAACATCTCATCTTACACGAGCTGAAATAACCTAAAACCAATTTAGTGTAATCCACTACACCAATAAAAAATACAATACCTACACATAAATGGTTTGGAGATTATTCGAAACTACACAAAATGACCACAACTACGCATAATAAAATTACGCTTTTTTCTAACTACAGAACTAAATCCAGCTTTTTACCCAACCAGCTCAGCTCAGACCACAAAAAGCACTAAATTGATGCTCCAACTAAACCGTAATAGAATCCGAATGCTACTAAGAACACTATTTATTACTAAATCCAATCTTGCCATGGCTCGATTGCAAGACTTACGATCGAATTGAGTTCCAATCGAGTTTTCCTCGAGTTATGAGGTTAGACATAGCCATTCCTACCCCTTCCGTGCTAGTTCCACTTTTATAGCCTTTTTTTCGCGACTTCAATTCGGTAGCGATAGGAACAAAAAATTAGCCGGCAGTTTACTCCCGCAAACTAGCTGAAATGGAGGGTTTTTGCTGTTCTGTTTTGCCCGAAACCGACGCTAAAAAGTAAGTGGCTTCACGCTTCGTGGTAGCTTCCTCTAAATGTTTTCACGGCGGTCGTGAGCTTCAATATGGGGTTCATGAATTAAGTAACTAGACTTGTTTATAGGTCATTTTGGTTAGGGTGTTGAATTTATTTGAGGAAATGCTTAGAAAGTAAGGATGTGAGTGGAAACGCTTGGAAAAAATAACCCTAAAAGAGCATGCACTATTTATTGGTGGTATTCTTCCGAAAGATCAGGTGCGTACGTGTTTGCACTCGATGTAAGTACGTGTATCTCAAAAGAAGCAAGAAAGGGCCTACGCCCTAAGCTATGACGGCTAAGAAGGAACATGGGTGTGGTTTTTAGTCAGTAGAAGTCTGACACTCCCTACCGCTCTACCCAGAGTGGGAGGAGTCATTTGATAATTTCCTTAATAATAGGTTGCATTCTGTTGCTTTTGTCTACACCCATAGGCTTATAATAATAACTTTTAGTTTTGCCTTCTATGGTTTGAAAAGAGTAATATCAGCCTAGCTTATCAAATCTTAATTATAGTTATCTGTTTCAAAATGTGTTGTGGTTAGTTTCAAATATATTCCATAATTTTAAACCATTTAAGTACAAAAGAATACCAATTGATAAATCAAGAAACATGTAGTTTTGCTAAAAAAATGTTCAACAACATTTTATTCTTTACCACAGCCCAAAACCGAAGCATGAAAGATCACACAATCATCGATTCCCCATTTCAAATCTATCTTCTAACCCAAAAATTCATAACCTCATCAGTGGTCAGTAATTGAGCGTTTTTCCCCTATTTCCCCCAAGTTATTGCCGTCGATATGTTAGAGGAACTAATGTTAAAGGAGCTGGGGGGAGAGAGGGCGTTCTTTTGAAAAATTACTAAGTTTCCATTTCGTTCCACTGAGTTGTTGCAGCGGTTGCGCTTGTACAGTTATCGACTTTTCAGGGCCGGACTTGAAAAGTGCAGAGAGATTGTTGTAGTGCATTTTAGCTTTTTAAATTAAAATAGTGAAGTTGGTAGTCTTTAATAGTTTCTACAGTCAATGGTTGGTGGTTTAACTGATTATATATGGTTTGTGGATCTGTTTGTTGCCTTTTTCATGAGAGAAAAACTGTTTTAATTAACTTGAGCCGGCTACTTGATTTGCATTTAAAAACCTACTGTTTTTTTGCAAGTAAATAAGTATTTTGATTCACCCTTGGGCTGAGGTTAAAGTAATTATATTATCTTAAGCCAGCTGCGTGGGGAAACCGGCATGTCTTAGAACCAAAACATTCGAAGACATGTTACATCTACCAATCCGCACTGGGCCCGCGTGGTGGATTATAGCCCATCCCTCTCCTAGAGAGGAGGCCTGCAGTGGGAACATTATAGGCTGATGATGATGAGCCAGCTGCGACCCCATATTTTAAGGTTTTTCTTCTCACTTCACAAGCATCTCATTGCTTAAAAGGTGACCTCCAAATCGTGTTTGCTGTAACCCAATTGTAATTGAAATAAACATTTTATTTATTATTTATTTATTCTACTACAAAATACGTACATCACTATCATCATCACCTGCCTAGCCTTTTTCTAACTATGTGGGGGTCGGCTTTCAGTCTAACTGGATGCAGCTAAATACCAATATTTTAAATGCAGCGACTGCCTCGAACCTCGAACTGTTAGTACCGGGTAATCCAAATCCCCTTGGCAATACTGGTTGTCAGACTTTTAGGCCACTACACACCATGTACGGGAACATTAAATACATTTCCATATAACCAATCCAACCATAAAACCATCACTTAATTATCCACTAAACGGATTGTCAATTAAAGCAATTAGTTGCGAGCTCAGCGGCACCTCGTTACGTTATACCCCAGGGTGGAATATATACCAGACCGCACTCTACCTGCCTTGGAATCGGAGAAACTGTTTCACGGAGTCACGAATATTGAAATAGGTTTTAATTGTTTTAGTGATGTCTCTCTGCACTTGAAAAATTAATGAAGAATATCAGTGTTTGCTTATTGTATAAGCTTAGTGATAATTTCGCTACATAGAATCCGTATGCTTTTGTTTTGAATGCAAATTATGCGAAGTAATTTCAGACTCATTGGTCTAGTGGTCCCAGGCGCAACTGCTGTCCATGAGGTGTTGTGTTCCCAGGTCGGGCAAAGTGTTATTGGGTATTTCCATCAGAATCAGCCATGGAGTCTGAATTTATGCCCGGTTGATGAAAATAGGCTCGTCCCCTATTACATGGGATTTAACCATAGCTAAATATGGATGTACTAATTTGTACCTCTTGCCTAACTCTACGAGAATTACAGAAGTTATGTTATGTTATTTAATTTCTTTTTTTTTTCTTTTCTTAAATTTATACGTCGTGTAATTTTAGTAGACTCGAGTGTTGCTAGCTGCGAGCTCAGTTGTTTATAAATTCATTGACGTATCAAGATTACATTTAAAAAATGTCATATTGATACTATCCAGGTTATCACCCGAAGCCTGTTAAAAAACAGTTTCCTAAACCGGGTCACATCACTTTGAACATCCAGCAGCGAACAAATATTTGTTCATGCAGGATTGAAAACGCACCTTGTATCGCAAAAAAATCGTACCGTTGCAAAAATCGTGAAGCCAATATGACCGTAGCATTCACGTACAGTATATTCATTCCACTAGTGAATAAGTACAAAAAAGAAAAAACAAAAGTTTGAGTTTACATAAACACAACTGCGACAAATAGGTTACCCACTCAGCATGGCGCTGGTTTTCAGTGGTAACCCTCCTGGTTTTAAGGCAATTCATATTATGATCTGTTAAAGTGTCCGTTTTAAACCCCCAGGAACAAATCACACACACACCACAAGTTTTCTTAAACAAACATTTTAATTTAGCCTCGAAAACTTGATTAATTTTTGGTATTTGTCTGTGTAAGTACTACCAGCATTATTTCTGCAGCTAAGCCACGTTGCTGTGCCTAGGTGTCAAGGGTGCCAACAGGCGACCGAGATATTACCGTTTTTTTCCTTCTTTTTGTGTGACACCTCTCTCTCAAATATTTAGGCAGCAGTGACAACTCATGTTCGTGTGAGCCATCAGCTCGTTTCGCAAAATATACGGTCAATGGCTGTACGAAAGAGCATCCGATGGACTGACTTAATCGAAGCTGTCATCAAGATCCACATAGTAGAATGTGCTAGCCATGCAGCCAATAGACACCGGTGGAAAAGGATTGTGAAGGCAGCGACTGCAGCTCCAAGCGACCCTCTACAACCACAACCACTCTGTCAAAAGTGAAGAAAAAGAAAAGTGCATCGTTAGATTTTGAACGCTCAGCTCAGCGCCCAGAATTGACATTCCAACAATGCAATCATATTTAGACCTTCATTTAGGTGTCGCTGAAAATAGGATCTTAATACCTACACCTGTAAAGTTTTCTATCCAATTGATTATCTTCTACTAGGTACATCTTACTATTACCCCCATGGGTAGGATCACAAAAACGCTATGACAAAGTTCCGTGAGTTCTCTGAAAGTGGCGGCTTTACCTTATTAGACCCTGGTGTACTGTTTATATTTTATGCCACTTGGCGGCCTTCTGAGAGGCGCTCAGTGGCTAGAATTTGTTTATAAAGGTTGAGGTGCAATGTGTGGTACCTTTATTTTAAGGGGGTTAAGTTCAGTTCTGCCAGTGTGTGGTAGGAAATTTGCAACCATTTTTAGTTTGATAATTTTCAACAAGTGTTACGTTCCAGCTGAATATTATTTTGTCCTTCAAAGATTTCAGTTACCTGATTTTATCTTTGTCAGACCAGATCAACAGTCTTTGAGTTTCTATGAAGCTTTTTAGGAGTCATTTTCAGTTCTGAATTGTGTGAAGCGTTGGTTACAAACTGACATGGACATGGCTGATACACTGACAGATACTTCCGATATCCTGAGCCGCATCCAAGTTTGTCCGAACTTTCACTCAATTTAAAACTTGACAAGGGCTCCACCACAGCTTCATCAAAACTTTCAACTCAAAACATATACCTAACAACCTACGCCTGCGGCTCAAAACTCAAAAGATAAAACACGAAACAAACAAAAGACGAACGCAACGAAACAAAAAAACATACATTATCCAAATTGGTTTAAGTTTAACAAAATATTTCCGTCGACACATCCGAAACGTAAGTAGGCATAATACATAGGATCAACATGCAGTATTTCAACCGGGGACAAATGTTCAGAATCAGCTCACACACATGCAATACATTTTTTTTAATACTACACACACAGTGTTTAAATAGTGTCAACTATTTAAACACTTTAGGTAACAGATTCTTCATGAGTCGGCGGGGTATCAGCAGACAATGTACTTTTAGCATCAGCCATTTCAGGCTATTTAGCCGTTATTTAGTAACTAAATGCGGAAACCAAACAGATTTTAATACAGCGATGGGACGCACAGCCGCAAAATTGCAGATCGCTGATGCTAAAAGTAGACTGTGTGATGTGGTGTGAAGACAAATGCTCAAATACAGCATTTTATGTGTATACTTCAACACTATAAAAACCTTAGTAGACAATCCTTAAACCTACGTTTGATTTCTCAAAAAGAACCAACTTGGTTTACTGGTAATCCCTACCCTGTGTGTAAAGTACGGCCCTGTAGTCCCAAGGAAGTCATTAAAGTCTTCGCAACTAAGTGAAAAAGTTCACGACACTTGTTTTCTGGAAGTGCCCAAACATTTTTCTTGTAATGATATAACAGGACCTTTGGTACCGAACCGAGATTTTTGCCGGCACCTTTTTAAAGGTGTAGTTGGCTTTTCTGGGAAGTTTAAACGGTTTATGGTAACGTGTTTGCCAACAGAAAAATGGCCTTGAAAATTTGACGTTGTTGGAGGCTACGTTGAAAGGATATTGTAAGAGAGCCCAGAAGGATTGAGCAAGCATCATCATCTGTTTAGCCTTTTCCGAACTAGGCTGAGGTCGGCTTTCAGTCTGCAAACATTTTCTAACTAACAAAACACTAACATACCAGAATAATATAACTGCTATTGTAAAATCATTTATATGCATCAAAAATGGGTTGTCTGTAAAGTCGTTGTACGGAGTTTAACGTGACAACGCCATAACAAAACATGAGATAGATGCGGCGCAAGCGTACAATGAGCGTAACGGGATAATGAGTCGTCCTTTTTCGTGCATACAGTCCGCGTTCATAAATATATTAGACGTTGTCACGTCAAAAATTTACACATAATATACGGACAAACAAGTGGTTTTATGAGTGAAGGGTTTCTTTATCCTTCTGGGGAACGGAATCCTAAGACAAACGGTGTATTTAGTATCGCTTCAAGTAAGAGATTCTTTTCTAATTAATATATAAATTCATAAATATTTTCTCACTTGTTGCCAACACCGATCTTTACACGTGTTTCGGTTAAGGGAAACTTCTCGGAAATTATAACAAGGTCAATTTGTATTACAAATCTGTTAAGAACTCGACTGTATAATATATCAAAGGTCACCAAACTTTCATTTAAATGGAAAGGCACTGTGATTCTATTGTTTTTAGGGTTCCGTTCCTCAAAAGGAAAAAACGGAACGCTTATAGGACCACTCGTGTGTCTGTCTGTACGTCTCTCACAGCCAATTTGCTCCGAATCTAATGGACCGAATAAGTTGAAATTTGGTACACATAATAGGTAATAGGTATTTCTATGACTCAAGCACGGACGTATAACGTAAATAAATGAATTTTTAATATGGGGGTCACTTTTGAGGAGCTTAACATTTTTTTTTTAAACTGTACCGTGTGAAATATCAAATGAAAAGGCTTATTGTCAGTATCTCAAATACATTTTATTAAATAATTTTAAGATAAATGCTTTTAAAGATATTTAAGAAAATAGATGAAAATTGACCATTCCCCCCACCCTTATCTCCGAAACTACAGAGCCTGAAATGCTGAAAAAATACAGAAATTAGGAAAACCTATAAAAAGTCTATGGTGCTAAAATGGCATGGAAAATCTCTTAATATTATGCGTACAAACGTACATTTGCAGTTGGAATGTATGGGTAAACATATTTTTCAATTACAATGTTAAGTTTGGTCGATGGTACGGAACCCTTCATGTGCAAGTCTGACTTGTTTAAGTTTTTAAGTTATTTTGCAAGAATTTAGGCACGAGTAGACAGGCGTCTGAGGTCAACAACCCACCAAGGATCACTATTTCCTTAACACGTGCCGTTCAGGATTATTTCTACGGATCTCTATACTCTATACAGTCGTACACTAATGAAGATTGACAATATCGCTTCGGCTCGGAAGTAGTAAAGACCAGTCACTGATGATCCTTATGATGGGGTGACGTCTCCATCTCCCATTCCAGTTGACGGCGCCGTGGTGACGTCTCGGAGGAGCTCATCCATTCACATAATATAAGTAAGCATCATCTCACCTAAAAGGCGAGGAGGTACTGATCCTATGCAGTGTTTATACGTATGGTAGTCGAGTGGACAAGTAAGAACATTCCAAATTTTCGAATCAAAAATATTTTTTTTTACAGACTATTGTTGATTTTGTGGGATTTCACATCCGATGGAGAACCTTAATCATACGGGGTCTTGTACGATTTAATCCACAATTTCTTGCTCATGCAAAAAAGAAATCAACTTACAATGCTGGTGTATGTATGGCTAATTCATAAGCCTAGTTAAAACTACAACAACAGTAAACAAAAGGATCTAACCAGTACATAATCCTCTGTTGGAATCAAACTACCTTTCATTTATATTACCAAATCAACGCAACAAACCTAATACCTGCAAATCGGACTAAAAGTTTATTTTTCCAGTTAAAGCGAGGTCGAATTTCGAATCTAGGCCAGAATAAGCCATAGTACTTATAATCCGCTTAGCTCGTAATATCGGCAGCGCTTTTTGCTAGCTTTGCATAATTCTAACGTTGGACAAGAACGTTGCTTTCCTGGACGCCAAATTGACAGCTTGATAGCTTAATGCAGCGGTGTTTTTGCTGGATGATTTAAAATGTTCGGGTTGTTTTGTTTCGGTGTTATGCAATGCAATGTAGTGTAGAATAATCATCGTGTTCGGTAAATATGTAGTTCAATGACTTGTATCCGTAGTTTCTATGTTATATAAGGTCTATCTATTCATATACTCATCATTATGAACAACGTTTGGGTACTATGGGACCAAACCTAAAGTAGGGAAAAACTAAAAAGGTTTCCATCCGTTTTGACGAGTTATGCGAACATAATTGTAGGAAACAGCTACTATTTCTTTTTAGATTCAGGGTTGGTCTCATAGTTATGATGAGTATAGTGAACCCTTAAGGGATTTAGTGTATGAACAGACAGACCTTAAATAAGCACACTCCTGCAAAAATTGAATTAAAAATATGTCCCTACTTCCGGGTTTTCACGCGAAACCTTTCAACCATTGTTATATTTTTGCAACAATAATTCTTCAACAGTAAAATTTTCCTATAATTCCAATAAAAACATTTACCGTAAACAACATTTAACTCAACCCACCAAAGCTTTCTAAACTCCAAACAACCTTTTAAATTCAAATATTTATTTCACAAAAACCAGTAACATTTCAATAAACCTTTATACTTTAAACACCTGCGACAATTGACGCCATTGGCAAAGATTTTACTAAAATGTCGTGTCATTGAGGGACCCCCGGCCCCCTAGGGGTTCGCACCACCCTCTCCGACCCCCGTTGAACCCCCATCGGCTGTCAGATAAGCAATAACTTGGCACCTGTCGCCCGGCACGTCAAAAGTTGAGCAAATACTAAAAGTGTTTGAGTGTATGTGGCGGTACAGTGAAAGGAAATTGGCTCAGTTTAGAATACACGTAGGGAAGGCTAACTTTTGGCGAGATTTTTGTTTAATGGAGAGTGTTTTCTTGCAGTTATGATACAATCTGCGTAGCTTTTTTGCAACTCTACAGGGTGAAAGGGACACCAACGCGAAAACGGTTACCGTTTTCGGAGAAACAAATGGATTTGTATTTGTTTAATGAACGGTTACCCATCGACCTAGACAATTAATCGTCTGATGAGATTGTTTGAGTTGCATCACAACACAAAATATTGATTTGATTTATTCAATATCATCTTCTTTTACTGCAATACAAACAGCTTTCTAATGAAGTAGCATTTTCATATTTTACGCTTTCTCTTATCACTTATAAGCTAACACCACAAATAAGTTTCTCAGTTCAATGACATCAAAGGAAAATTAAAGTACCCCACCTGTCGTAAGAATATCAATCTTATCGATTCCCGACAGATCCTTTTATAAAAATTTCTGCTTTATCTTGTGTTGAATATAAATCCAGTTAATTTACATGTTTTTATGTTTATAGGAGGTAAACAAGATATTCTAAGATTTAGATAACTAGCTTTCACCCGCGTCTTTGCTCGCACCACATGGTTGGATATTTATCCAACGGGAACGTTTTCAATACCTTAAAAGTATAACACTCGGGGTTTATAATGTAACTTATCATAAGTAAAATTATTAGCTCGTTCCATCGTCGACCTCATATTTGCCCTAAGGACAAGTTTGAGTTCAAGAGAAGGTTCATCTCACATAAAAAAAGAAGACAGTTTCGGGTAGCCTGATGCACTGGCGTTTTACAAAACCAAAGACTGCACTGATGATTTTATTACGGGTCTTCTTACTGCAACATCAACAAACCATGGTTTAGTCCTACGGTGTTTGAGTTCTTTCCCATTCATGTGCAGAAACCACAATCACTATTGCACACCGGTCCTTCGGGCCGGATCCAATATGATTATTTACTATCGTAAAAAATATAACTTGCCTGTCGACACCGTTATCGTCTATTCACCTGGAGCGTTGACTATTTTGTTGTTTACTAACATTTCAATAACATGTCACAGCCATTTCAATGTTTTGAATATTCCAGACTTAAGATTTTTTTTGAACAAAATTGCAAATGAATCAATATCCTGTGTACGGTCTACAACCGTAATTGAAAAAATACAATTCCATGTTTGAATTTGACTAGATTTGGAGAACGAATAGTTTGATGATGTTCACAGTTATTTGAAATTCGAAACTAAATTGAAATTTTAATTGAAACAGTATTCAGCAAATTGATATTCATATTTTTTTCTGTATTGTAAATATGGCGGTAGAACGGATTCATTTCATCACTGACAAAATTAATATTATTTTTATGTTCGATAGTGTTGTCAATTAAAGGGTGTTCAAATAAAACGACAAGAATATTATAAATCAGATTGCTTTAATTTATTTTAGTTTTATACAAATCGAATACTACTTACGATAGTCAATTTTAACGAATAAACATTTTACCCGTTGTATTTATTTTTACAAATTTACCTTTGTATTTTATTTTTTATTATTTTTCATCTATTATAAAAACCTCCATAGGGGCTTTTCATTATAAACTTACATTACACTCGGCTGTATTTATTCAACTTACTGCAGTCGTATATTTTTTTTATTTTAATTTTAATTAATTATTTCAACTATGGTTAAGCCACAGGAACACAATGTGGATCATGTGTGAATTAGGAAAATAAATGTCGAACTACATATGAGAAGCTCGATAGTTGAAAATAAGTTTGGTCGATGTTTTGTCACGTGTTACTGACCGTGTGAATTTAGCCTTTCATCTGCCATTTTGTTTTCACAAAATATACAGTAAAATTATTTCATCAAAAACGAAGTCTGAAAATGAACATAGTTTTTTTTTGTTTCAGGCTTAGAGGCGATACCGTGAATTTGTATTAAAATACTTTAATTAAATTCTCTTTTAAAGAAAACTTTTGTAATTTATTCAGAGATGTCTTCTAAAAAATTTATATGAAATAAGATTTTTTAATGTCTGATATTTCTTTTTCAAATGCAAGATTTTATACAATTAACTAATTAATAAATTTTCAGGAAAAGTAGCGTGAAAAGCTAAACCCAGCACACAGATGAAAATGTGTGAGAAAAATGTAAAACATAAATAATTCGTACGTTGTTGATACATAAGTTGGTGTTTGAGTAAGCGAGCAACCACCAGGTGTAATGTTTATAGATGTAGCCTAAATAGCGAGCGAATGTGACACAGATTTACTTTTGTTGGCCTAAGAACATAAGAACCACTTTTTGAACTGAAATGTGCTTTATCCAATATTTTTGTTAATAAGAAAAACTGTTACCAGAAAACCTTCATGAGCATATAGAGCTAATAAAGCCTAGATTGAATATAGATACCGCCATTTAAAAGTTTATAATTGAAACGCCCCATATTAATTATTATTTAAGTAAAGTAAAAACTGACAAATAAGTTTTTAGTATTCTAATACTGGCCACTTTGAAAAGAGTGCAAGTTTAAATATTGTAAAAAAATATTCTCCGAAATTATATCAAGTTGTTTGCTTCAACCACACGTTTACGCTATCTGTAGAGTAGTACGAGTTTACTAAGTTACAGACACGACATGTGTCAATAGCGCTCGACTCGTATCGGGTTTGAGGATCGCACCAACACGAGTTGTGGGAATGGGTGCGAGTAACCAAGCTGTCACTATACGCCGTCTTTCACAAGTTACGTGAAAAGGTATAATATGCTGTATTTTTCGGTCTTAGTAAAGCGAACAAGTTTCCGTTACCGTATCGAATCCTAAAATTGAGTTTTTCTTTGTGTATCGAAATGAGAATTTATACCCGACATCAATCGAGTTTGTGAATATTTTTGTTTTGTAAATATTTTGGGAAATTAAAGAAGACACAGAAAGTATTATCAAATTCAGTTGTTTTATTTCTCATCATTCCCTTAACTTTCATTTACAACGTAACATTCTTGGGTCAATTAAAGTATACCGTAGCTTGGTAGGTTCTTAGGTCCTTGGCAACAAAATTTTGCTAAACAAGTTTTTTTTAAACCGCTGTAAATTTTTCCTTACCGCTATAACTAATAAACGACACAAGAGTAGATGAAACTCGAAATAGTTAAAATCTTAGTTTACAGCGTCAGAAGTAGAATATACATGGAAATCCAAAATACCTGTTTCACGATTAAAGCATTTTGTTTCTGTTGTGCAGTATGCAGAGCAGTCTGTATGACATATGAATATATATTTTAATAATTATAATATAAATTATTACAATAAATATAATTTATAAAATAAGAACTCAATATGTAAAAGTATTGCTTTCAAATGAGCCAGGTTTTACTTAAGAAAGTAAAAGCAATTTAAAATAAGTTAATTAAAAAAAATACTTGTAAAAATGTGAATGAAATTAATTTACATAACTATATGGTTACAAAAGGAATAATTATAATAAATTATGTAAATATAAAATTATCGAAATATGTTTTGCCATATGCCATACAAACATTAAAATTATATATAGATGTATACATATATATAGTAGTGTAGACATAGACGATAGTGTGTAAACTGGTTCCTCAGTGTTAAGTGAAATTCGGAAATAGATTGAGAGAGTTAAAATCTACAAAATATTTGAGGAAACCTAAGCAACTGACAAGATAATTATTTTTATGTGTAATTTTTTGATATTTTCATATTTAAAACTGCAGCAAACAGATATAATAGGTTTAAAATATTGAATCGCTTATCTTAAATTCTTACTGTCCAAGTATTTCCAAATCTTTGAATGTTAAAATATTACTTTTATTTAATAAATTGTATTGTCAGTTACAGTAGTTTCCCCACACAATTTTGCATTGTTTCTTGAAGTGTGAACAAATTGCCAAAAATATCAGAAGATTAGCTATATTGACATTGTAAAAGTGAGAGAGATTAAAACAATAAATACTGCTTGTAAAATGTGTATGCATCGCATATGAAGTGGTTACGTCAGTTCATTTGTAGGTTTATATTCTAACCCGGTCCCATGCAGGCGTTTTATTATTCGGTTTTATTAAATCGTAGATCGTTTCTACTCATTTTAAAATTTATCAATATTTTTATTATATTTTATCATTGAACCGCTACCACGGGCCTTACATTCGATTTCACAACCTCTCATTTTTTTTTTTTTAAACAAAATAAGTTTAAAATTGGCTGAACAACCCGTAGCCGCGGCCCAATACAAACATTAACCAGTTAAATTACATGTTAACAAAGACCCTAGTTCGTTTTTTTTATTTTTTCTTTACAATAATCTTCTCAACTTCATCGTTTATACCTAAAACCAACTTAACTTCAATATTTATAAACCCTATTTTTGGCACTAACAAATCTAATTAAATATATTATAATAAATTTTACAAATTTTCATTTATATCATCGCTTTCGAATTGAAACATACACAATCAAATATAACAATAGGGTTTGTGAAATATAAAATTATATTTTACAATTATAAAGACGAAATATTTAAGAAACTGACACTTGATATTTTTCAGCACCACACTCGAAAGTAATTTCTGCAAAACGACAACGTTTATAATCTCAGGAATGATTAACATAATTAGGTTTTAATAATACAATTCTGGCAAATACAATTTATGAGCAGGCTGTACTTTTCTCTTGAGACATAATTTTTCCTGACCCTTTTACATTCAGAATATTTAAGATTTCGTGGAAAAGGCAAACAATTTATTGATGTTTATTCGTTATCGAAATAAAGAGAATGAAATTATATGCGTAAACACTCAGATTGCATAAATTTTTATATCTAGTTTAAGTGAGCTTCCTTATTGATAGTTATTCCATTATAAGTTTAGCTTAAATCAAGGGACACGACATTCACTAGGCTATCACGACATTTATAAGAGCGAAATTGAGGAACGGACATAGATAAAGACTTTAAATTGTTTATTTTTTAAATAATACGACTATTATATAGATGCTACAGTATGTGCTAAAAGGTTCTAATCGAGTAGACACTTGACGAATTGGAATCGATAACAACCAATTTCAATCAAAAAACTTTTTCAATTGAATATCCGTCAAAGCGACGACGTGTTGACGTCTTATTGGGCGCGAAAAATTTCGGATCGCCTCCAATCGATCTACGTTTGAAATTAATCAGTTAATACTTCACTTATCGAGGTGATATCAATATAAAGACAGTATCTAGTACTTACGAGTAATAGTGTACTATTCCTGCCCAATAAGACTGGTTGTTATAATACTAGAGTGAAAAATGCGATATTTTAGTCTTTTTTCCGATTTTTTTCTAAAGTTTATATACAAATACATACACACTGCATTATTCTGTATGTACATTTTATCAATATGGTTATGTGGTGGTTAGTGATATTAACAGTATTGTAATATTTTCGCTAAGCATAACATTAACACAATCCGATTCCTAAATATTTCTAATTATTTCTGATTCTAGGGACTTACTCTCATATCGATATACTAGCAGTATGTTTCATAATTTTACACTATCGATAATTTAGTGAGCATTTATCGATACGAGAGACGATCGGTTAGGTTCTCCATTTTATCGATTATGGTTTTAAAAACTAAAAATTCATCATTTTCCTTTTAAGTCGGTCCTAATTATTTTTTTATTCAACCTCCTGATGCTAGACCTATGCTATCTTTGGTTCCATATTAATTGTTGAATCCCTATCAATTCCATAACTGTTTAACAATTCCTGGATTTAATCTTCGTAGTACATTCATTTAATAATTACAAATTTACTTCCATACCCCTTCACTAATGTTCCGATCTATCTATATTTATACATATCGATTCAAGTCGATATGTATCGACGTAGACACAGCGATAATCGCTAATCGAATTTTAATTTCGAATGGAATAATCTTAAATCGTTAAGCTATTCTTCACTCTACCGATATTTGATCCAATATGTACATTACTTATTACCCTAAGGTTTTATGTAATCGTCTGTGATCCCTCATTACATGTAAAAAGGATACCGATTCAAACCAAATTTCTAAAGGACCTCCTTTGCCTTTAAATTTTAATTTAAGCTTTCTCGTAGAACTGAACTTTCTGTTTTACAAACTTTTTTGATCGAACCTCACTTTTCATCCTCAAAGTTCGATTTCCAGTCAAACTTTTTCGTAATTTCATTTTCCAAATCAATGCAACTCTGTGCCAGCTAAGCATTCCTCTGATAAATCAACCCCCATTAGTAATTCGTTTACACATAAATCGTTTAGTTATAGTAATTAATATTGTTTCTTAACAAATTATAAATGTCAACATTTATCTGTATAACATCCTAGTCAACATCACATTTTTTTAAATATTTGCTAATGGAAATTTCAGTCTGAGCCCAAAAGGTATTATAATTTTTAATTTCAAAATTTTCCTATAAATTCGAAGAGCTAAACAGTAATCGAACAAAATACATTTACTTTGATCCTGAAAATTGTTATTTAAATATTACTAAAAATTCAAATGAATCAAAATTTTATTATTACAAAGACGTAAACAACAAAACTCCTGATATCAGCTAAAATTTCCACTAACATTCGACTTAACTACAATATGTAAATTTACCATAATTTAATGTCTTAAGACTTTGTTATCGTGACGTGTGCGTTTCAACCACGTATTTAAGTTAATTACATTATCAATTATAATTACAAATCGGCAATCTAATAATTAGTTCTCTCATACTTGTGCCGCTCACTGGAGGCACCTAGTAGTCGGTTCATTGCACGATGATATGCGGTGCCGATAATAGGACAGCCACTGTCGCGATGATTGTGAAAAGTGTGAACACGAACAGGCAAAACCTGGGGAGAAAAGAAAATGTTAGTATAGAACTAAAACAGAATTAGAATTTAGAACAGAGTGGGACAAAAGACATCCCTGGGGAACGCCTGGAACCAAATGTCGAATAATGTTATTTTTTTGTACAATCATAAATTCAGATCTACAAATAACATGTACTGTCATTTGAAAATGCACGTCGTATATAAAGTTCATAATAAAATGTTCACGGTAAAATATTACACGTATTAAAATGCTGGGTTTTTGAGTCAAATGCCTTGTACTCAAGATGCAATAACTACAAATCAGTACTAATGCTCGTACTCGGAAATTCAGATTTGACTTCTAAAAGAGTTCTTTACTTTATTTCCCTTCCCCATTTGAAACTGCTTGTTTGAAATTCAAAATGTATACCAGTGTATCGGATTTCCTACATTTTCGTTTACATTTTAAAATGAAGACTGTATAAAATTTAATTTCAGTTTAAAATCCCAACTGTATACAAAATGTCAGGAGTTTTAAAACAACGCATGAGGATTTGCAGGGCAAGCGTTCTATCCTATCTGCCGGCTGCAGCCAGAGAGCATTAGCTGATTTTATATCACCGTACATTGAAGTTAGCATTTTGTCCGCTCGGTATGTTATCCTAAACCATACCAGACAGAGACAGGGGGCTAAACAAGAGGATAACCATGAAACGTTACAGTGACATGTTTCCATTTTTCATTCATTCTGAATAAATTGTTCCACATGTGCAACTTACATATAAAAGTTGTAGGTAAGTACTCAGATCGCGGAAAGGTTGTTAGTCGACCATAAAACTGGAAGGTTACAAGCTTTCCCGCTGCTAATTAAATTTTGTGCGGCTTCTACAGCTATTTCATTTACTTTACTATTTTATGAAGTTCAGTATTTATTGCAATACTGTACGCTCAACCGATTTTAATTCTAGCTCTTATTACAAGCATTTTCTGATTTATTTCGTTCTTCTTCATTTTCTTTTCAGATATCTTTAAAGACAACGTGAAAGTACTATTTTTGATACATATACTGCATATTATTCGACTTGACATAAATGCTGGGACTTTGCTGGAAGCTATAAACTCAACCGTTTTATATATTTCACCCACGGCACAACACATGAATAATTTAAATGATGTTTTTGTGCCATCGAGTTAATAATAAAAATAGCACACAAACATATATTCCTCAGTGTATATTTTCATTATTCAGTTTTATAATTCTTTTACCAGTTACCTATTAGTTTATTTTCTATTTTTTTAAACGACTTCAAAAAAGGAGGAGGTTATCAATTCGACTGTTTTTTTTTTTTTTTTTATGTTTGTTCGCTCATATGTACTAATACGTTTCATGATTCTTTTTTCATTTGAAAGCTGGTGCTTTCCGTGTGGTCCCATTGTCACCATTTCAATATCTGATGATGGGATCTTGTAGAAATCGGGGGAACTCTTCAATAAATAACAGCAGATTAACCGCGATTGTTGCTATAGCATATCTAAGCATTGTTTACGCCATCACACAACATAATATCACGCCTGTACTCACTACAAAGGTTATAAAAACTATTTGGTGAAGATCTGATGAAGAACTTCGGAGATAGGCAACGGAACTCCTCAATAAATGATAGCAAATGGACTGGGATTGCTGAAATCTCATGTCTGTCTATTGTTTACACCAGTTCATAACATAACATCACGCCGGTACGTTGTGAAGGGGTAAGCACATGTGAACCACTAAAAAGTGAAAAATAAAAACTTTTTTACAAAAAATAAAACCGACTTCGGCAAAAATAAAACACAAAAAAGTGAAAAATAAACTTAAGAAGAAAAATCAGCTTCTGAAGTCGGTGGCAAAAACATGAAATCAAACAAACAAATGTCACCGACTGAAGAAGCTGATTTTTCTTCTTAAGTTTATTTTTCACTTTTTTGTGTTTTATTTTTGTCGAAGTCGGTTTTATTTTTTGTAAAAAAGTTTTTATTGATACAAGTTTCTTAAGGTCAAAACTACCGCAATATAAAATTTCTTTGTACCGTTTCTTTATTCATTTCTTGACCAATTTTAAGCAGATTCAATGGAATTAATTACACAACAAAAAGTTTCCTTAAAAAAGATTTGCTACAAAAACGCATTGTTCCACACGGAAATGAAATACCAGCATCATTCATTTATGTACAAAACAAAAGCCCGGTTGCTGGTTAATTCCCATTTATTGTGAAAACAATACATTCATAAATCAATGAATGTAGTTTTACCATATTCATTAATCAATTCGCTGGAGCTTTTCGGATTTGGTGAATTCTGAATTGAATCGAATAATTTCTTTATCCTCGATATTATAGGTACTCGTTCTGTGGTTTCATATATTATGTATGGTCACGTTCTATTTACTCTTGAAGTTTTCCCCTATGTGTCTCCTTCTTAAGTGGGGAAACTGAAGAGTTTTTTTATGGTTAAACGTTGTACTTTTTCAAAGTTGATGCACATATTGTATCAAAAATTCTTCTATGTTTTCTTACCTGTCAACAACCATCGCCGCAAACTTCCAATCACTGATCAGCTCAGCTTCCTCGTCTGCCTTCTTCATCCTTGCTGTGATGAACTGCAACTCCCTCAGGATGAGATGAAGTTCTCTGTGGTGGCTCCCAAGGCCGCTGCCCACGTCTTCCATAGTGGACGGACGGACAAACGACCGACGGAAATCCGACCGGAATATTGAGCACCTGAATCGATATAGTGAGATTGGAAAAAGTGTATTAGCATAGAAATGTTCGTTCAATGAGACAGAGTACTTTAAAGAGATTTGAAAAACTGATTTAAGAATCTAATTATTTGATGAAAGGATAAAAAGGAACAGTATCCCCAATGGACTAGCACAAAGGAATTTTTAACAGCAAAAAGTTGTAAAAGAATTGTTGGTAGTAAATAAATTCCTGTAACAACACCTGGGCCTTTATTTACAAACACTTTGATTCGATTTCGATTTGAAAAGTCGTATGTCAATTTCGCTCACTTTCGTATTGCCAAAAAAGATAGACATACGACTTGTCGAACCGAAATCGAATCGAAGTGTTTGTGAAGAAGAAGCCTGATGTTGCACTATGTCCCATTTACTCAATTAAAATGATTTCAATCGCCTCAATATTAATTATTGTCTAATACGCTACACTTTTACTCACCCTGGTCCCAAATTCCCAGTTGATGCTGTACTATTTGGAGGCGGAGGGCCATGTCTGAAGTCATCATCTATGTCTAGCACATTCGCCAGTAGAGACTTCGATGACCGCTCCTTAAGCTCTAGCTCCCTCATTCTTGTGTTCATCATTATTGTTTTTCTTGTTATTTTCTTCCCTGGCCTCGACATTCGGAGTATCCATGGCAACCATTGCAGGAACACTGATTTTATCTGCCAATGAAAATAATATATCAGTACCTAAGAAATTACTATTGTTAAATTGGGACAGTATGAGCATCATAATCATTCTCTTGCCCTTCATCATCAGCATAAAATGTTATGTTGCAGGGACACAGGCCTCCTTTGTAGGAGAGGGATCCACCACGCGGGCCCAGTGCGGGTTGGTTACTCTTGCCCTTACCCCAATTTATTTGGGATAAGGGCAAGAGCTTCTTCTTCCATACTTCCCTATTACTCATCATCTCATCAGAAACCTCCTTCATATCATTCTTTACTAGTACTTCTTTTCCATCCGATACTTCTGTAGACTTCTTAGTTATACTCTTGAAATATATCTTAAAGTACGAAACTAAGGATTGGTCATGGATTTTCATCCAATACTCACCCACTGTGGCATCTCATGTATGTCTGCAGTTCGATGATGGTAATTGAGCACGACTACTGTCAGTACCACCGACGATGCTACCATAAACATGATGCAGTTGAAGTATGTCCCTGTTACATACAACATGTAGTTTTATTCGTTGCATGATATAAGTTTATTGATGATGTTTTGCTTTACGTGGGGAGTTAAACTATTACTTGTTTTATCTGAGATTATAGCAGAAAGAGTTCTTTAAATTACTTTACATTACTGATTTCAAACTTGAGCAAGATTTTCGATTCTTACATTCTTACATTGCAATTTTTACATTGAATTTGACTAAATACTTGAGCAAAGGGATGTTGTGCAATATCTTATTTTTATAATTTACATCTTATAATTAAGGTGACAAACAAACACGAAAAATAAAATGAAAACGGTAAGGAGAAAATTAAGTACTTTATCTTACAGTTTTATAATTAAATTTTTAATTGCAATATCACGTGGTTCAAAGCTATATGTGATATCTAATTAACAATGACACAGAAAGCCACATTCATGCATTTTAATTGTACATGCGATGTTCTAATCTACATTTAGATGAGTTTTAGCTTTTATGCGTTACATTGACGGTATCCACTTTAATAAGTCAACGTTTTATGATATTTCGTCGTGTCTATCAACAAAAATAATCTGGTTTAAATTCAAAGCGTGATAAACACGACAAATTATGGCTCCTATTTTCTTTATCACCTATTTTTATGCCAAAGAAAGTGCCTGTCACTTGAATACTTTCAGCATTTACAGCACAATTATCTCTTTTGGACAAGCTCTTTCAGTTAATTATATAGCATCTCTTGTAACGATGTTGAAGTTAAACTCAAAGGCACTAACATATTTAAAAAGTAAGTAACATTACACGAGACGCCACTTTGACAAAGGAATTCGCTATTTCTAATTCAATGTTGAGAACCTTTTAAAATTAACTAAGAACATGTAGATGTAAAAGATAAATTATAACTCCATTGTGATACTAATACTAAAGTAAATTCAGACTGAGCAAAGTCTGGTCAAAGTTTTATCTCAACAAATCTCTTTGTCAAAGGTTTCAATAAGTTTTATCATTTTGTCAATTACAGGGATAGTAACAGACCCGGTAAAGTTGAGACCCGAAGTTCACGAGATACTTGGAGGCTGGACACTCACTACCCGCATCCACTTTGTTGCTTTAAACTGTTGTTTAACTTTAAATCCTGCTTTTAAACTACAAGCAAATTAAGTATTTAGAAGCTCGTTTAGATAAGGAGAGTTGTACGGTAATTTTCACCGGTTTAATTATGTTTCATCCATTTCAATATCATGCTCGAAGCTGACGTCTGTGGTGGTGAGTCCGTCGGCTGTCTACAGAGAGGCCAATAGAAAGTAAAACAAAGAAAGAAAAATAGATTCGAAAATGAAATTTTAGTGAATGGACCAAGAAGTAATATTAGATTATTTTAATACATTACAAGAAGATCAAGTGCCAGTATACTCAGGAAATTACCTTTAGATAGACTCAGTTTAGCTACGTATTTCAACAGCACGAATTTAAAGTGCAATAACTCTATTTCAAGTGTCGAGAGAGCCGCAAGAGCGCTGTAAAAGCATAGATCAGTCTCCAGAGACGGCAAAACTCTAAAATGCAAGTTGAAAACAGAAAAATATAAGAAACTATACGTTCTCCTTCAAAATTCAAGCAAAAATATCTATTTAGATCTTTGTTAAGTTGGTGTTTCATGAATGAGTAGAGGGACATGTTAGGTGGATCTCCCCAAAATATTCCTCAAGCTGCATTCTCTTTTAGTAAAGAAAAATCTATTCATCATTATTTTATGTTTCAGTTATTTAGGAAAGAAAATAACAATCGCGTGGTACTCTTCTCACCTATTAGGGGGATCGCCTCAGAGGTTTTAGTGATAACGTGTCCCACCAATAGAGAGAAAACAGTTTGCGACAGGAGGATTGTAACACCTGCAAAGATCAATAATAAACTATGAAACAAAATCAAAATGTTCTATTTACATAGGTTAAACCTATACGAGTAGTACCATCCCGTCTACACGTCGTCGATAGATCTCGTCCTGTTTGTGTGCTGAGTCGGTATCAGGGGCTCAAGTGAAATCATAAACGAAACATAAGGATAGTCATGCAAACACTAGAGGGTTTTATCACTGGCGTTTTATCATTATTATTATATTTATCATTTATTTGAGGAGAAGGGTTTAATTAGAAGTTTTAACTAAAGTTACACCACCCTCCAAGTATCCAGAGACCGCGGCTTAAAGCCTATGGATATAAAAATAATTCGAAAACAGTAACATTCAAAATAACACCCAATACAAAACGTACACCATGGAATCGATTACGTAGACAGCAAACTCACATAAATACTTGAAGATAATAAAAATACGAGTGTAAACATTTAGAATAAAAACATCGTAACTTACCTTCAGCGTCCATTATTAATTAAAAGCTTTTGACAAAGTTATAATCACATGCCATGCCACTTAAATCGGATAGTTAGTATCGTTACAGACGTGTATCGACCAAATAAACCAAAATAAATGAGTAGTCAATTGTCTAAGCTGAAGCGAAGAATCACGGAATCGATTCCAAGATTTTAACCGAAATCATTTTATGATAATTCGTAAAAGAAGTAAAACCTTCACGGTTACTCTTGTTGGACTATTGCAATTTACTCTTCAATAGAGTGAATTCTTGAATTAATTATTACTAAGCAAAAGCATTATAACAACGGCTTGTAAGTAATCGACGTCATTTATTGACAGACAATAAAATGATAGCTTGAAACCACTTAATAGCAACCATATGCTGACAACAATTTGAAATTAAACTTACATAATTTACTCCTTGTAATGTTTTAAAATAATTATTAATTCTCCATTTTAATAACAAAACCAAAATGAGAGCTTAAATAAAATAAAAATAGTATGAAATAATAAAAGTACCAGGACACCATGAATGTGAAGAGAAAATAAATGTGGGAGACAAGCGGGATGGACAAACGGTGTGGGTTAGGTTTGGGTAGTGTACCTAACAGGGGGATAGCGTCGGAGACCTGTGGCAGGGTCTCGGCTACCAGGTTGAGGAACACCGTCAGCGAGAGAAGAATAGTGACTCCTGCAATCAAACACATGGTTAACACCCCTACTGATGTCGATATCGTATACCAACTCTCCGAAGCTTAAAATCGTCGTGGTCTTTCCCTAAGCGACACAGTTGTGGATGATAACAATACCGAAATGATGTCTACACCAAGAAACACTTACCGTCTTTATACATCTGGATCTTTGCGGCAAACTAACATCGACACAACAGTCATACCACACTCTAGACAATCTAATATTCATTTCAGTGCACGCTGCTTCCGAACGGCTCTTAAAAGTTTTATTACCCCTTTGGTACGTTCAACAAGCTGTATAGCGTGAATTCTTGCCTTTTACGGTACACGTTTATTATTTCTGATTAATTCTCGCCTCCACAATGTAATATTAAATGGTTCTTGTTGCTTTTATCGTTGGTTTGGGATGAATATTAAATGCGTTTGCAATTCTTGTTACGATTTTTAATATTTCGGATTGGTTTTCTTGCGGTTGTTTCCTCTGTGAGTTTGATTTATTTTAAGGAATTTCAATGGAAAGAATATCTGTTACACGATTGATGTTTGTGGTTTTCAAAGAAAATGGTGACGTTTACCATGGATACATTTCCTGGAGCTACTTCCAAAAAAACAATAATTTAATTTTGAGTCGTATGTATAACGCCATCAATTTTAGAGACTTTGAAATTAACCCCAAACTTGCTTACAGTCCGTGCAATATTAAGTCCTACGTTATACGTACGTACGCAATATTAAGTCCTACGTTATACGTACGTACGCAATATAAAGTCCTACGTAAACAAACCACTGGCCCTATTATACTTCCTTGAGGAACCCCATTAACTTTTGCATTTAAAACAACGGTAGCAGCGTGCACTTCTCACCAGCACTATGACCTACAGTGCGGTACCTATTAATGGCACAGCATCAGACGTGGACGGCATCTTTTCTGCGACCAGGTTCAGAAACACGGTCAGTGACAACAAGATTGTCACACCTGCCGACCGGCCAATGTATGAATGAGTAAGAATTTCTGTCAGTATCAAGTAAATGAAACGCTACAAGAAAAACCAAAAGCTCTCGATTATCTCTAACACTAAATGCTTGATAGCATGTAATAAAAGCATTCTGCTGTTTTTCTGCGACGTCATTATCTGAAATAGCTTCAACATTTTCATCGACATCATCATTAGTATTGCATTACTTAAAGTAGTTTTATGTGTTTCTATTGTTAAAGTACACGATATCACAATTTAATTTACCAAGTGAAGCATTTCTACCAAAATTCAAGTCACAATTTCATTGTAACTTCATACCATCACGCAAACATAATCAAGAACTTGAACAATTTATGAAACATTCGCTAACATTTGGTAGGAAGGAACTCAACCGTGAATGATACTTGAAATCTGACTCACCGAACATGGCCAATTTTCTAGTCTGTGCAATAATCATTCTAACGCCTCCTTCAAACGGTCCCCCATTAAATTTAAGTACGTTCTTAGTTCCAGTAGAGCTGCTTTTAAATACTCAAGTCTCATCGCTTATAATTAAATTGTAAAACTGTCTTTTATGGACCATGAACGATCTTTAGTTACAAATTATCAAAGCATACCGTTATCGGATCGCTTCATGCTTATAATCTGTCGGTAGATGTTCCATTGATTTTGACGCTGTAGACAGTTACTTCAAACTCTTGTTTGGTCGATTAAATTGCCATTTAGCACGAAAATAGCTCTATTATAACGTTCTCTTTTAATACTACTATAACACTATTCCCAACATTACCAGGGTAATATTAATTATAAAACGCTAACCCACTTACAGTACAGACTCCCTCTACTGTTGACACATATAAAATGTACTGCAAACTCGAACGTACATCAGCACTTATGCCATATACACGAGTGCGATACGAATATATGCACATTGTGGCCTTTTCAAGATAAGAAAATGGAACACGATTTCGCTCCGTTCTTCCGTGCCTCTTTTGCTTACTGTACGTCCCGCGTTATTCAGTTGTCAACAAAGCAGATTTTCTTCAGAGAATGTTGAATATTTTAGTGCTAGTGAATTATCTAGTTTCGTACAAGATAGTAAGATACTTTGGTTTGGGAAACCGTCTCGTTGGTCACGCGAAGTCGAGTTAGTAGTTGCAAACACGTCTTCTGAATTTGTCCTGTCCTGGATTGAATCGCAGGCAGCGGAATATATTATTGAGTTTTCCACTAGGCTAGACTCAAGTTACCAGGGCCTGCAGTCTCTACACTAATAACAGCGCTACGAATGTCGCTGAGCCGTATCGATGTCAAATTTCGTTAATAGATTTTCGGCTTTAATTCAACGGCATAAGGTTGAAAATCTATTAAAGAAAGTTTACGATTTTTCGATTTTACGACACTCGTAGCGCTGTTATTAGTGTAGAGACTGCAGGCCCAGGGACTTAACGCGAAATGTAAGTGAAGTAAACTCTGCCTGACTTATCAATTATTATTTGCTAAGTAAAACACAGTATACTGACCTAGAGTAAGTTTTTCTCCGGAATCCGGCGGCAGTGTGAACCCGAGTAGTGCCATCGAAGAGATGAGCACGCACGGGACAATGAGGTTGAAGAAGTAGTACAGGGTTCTTCTCCTGATCATGATGGTGAATGTCACGTCGACGTAGGGCTCTGGGCAGCACGCGTAAGTTATCGTGTTCTTTTTGCCTGGCATTCCTGTTGGTTGGTAAGGCAGTAGTATATTGGTAATCGATGACAAGTTTAAATAAAGTCGAACTAAATGAAAGCTGTGACCAAATGGCGTCCAAGGACTGAAAAGATAAGAGCTGGTCATCCAGTGGCGAGATGGGCAGACGATGCGGAAATATCCTGGATGAAGCTGACACAAAAAACGTGCGACTTGGCACTACAATAGAGAGACAGATACCCAGCAGTGGGTGAAGTCGGGCTGTAAATGATGATGAATAAAATAAAAATGTTAAGTTGATGAAAATTTAGTAATGAAGTTTTCAACAGAAAAAAATTAACTATAAAATGTAGTGGTATGGACAAAAATGCGCAATGATAAGAGATCTTACTCTATTTAACAATACCTCGAAAATAGCCATGAAAGATTTGGATCTACCGTCATAACTCACCTATTAGATACCACTCCCCGTTTGTTATGAAGTCCGACAGATCACCGCCTGCCTCATCTTTTAGCACCAGATCCAACTGTCAGGGCGAAACACGGTGTAGTTTGACACATTCAACAAGATGCACTAATACCCTAACTCATACCAGGAAACATGCCAAGAATACCGAGATAGCAGGACCAAATGAAGTAGGAAAATCTTTCATTATTCGTCTTCAATACCGACTTGTTCGAGCAATATGATTGCTGTTGAGGAAGCAATTTTGTAATGAAATGGTTCGCCATTTCTTGCTTCATCGTCCGTCCCCTTGCATAGGTACTTTATTGGATAAAAAACTTCAGCAGATTTCGTAATTTATAAAGGTCTTGAAGCCTATTATTTGCTATCAGCTTAAAATCGACTTACTTACTGTCTGGAATCTTTTGATCCTGCCATCTTTAGGTATTCGAAGTTTCTTGTAAAATAATGTATACGTTGGACCGAAAGGGAAATGTGAGAACCTCTAAATGCAAGACAAGGAAGGGGATGCAAGAGCATGCTTTAAACAATTGGAAAATATCGCCGCCATACGGAATTTTGTTAATAAGGCTACAAGGAAACAACTAATAAGCAAATAGGAATAATCATATTATTATAACTTAAGATAAAAATCACTACTAGGATTGAAAAAACAATTATAAGACAATATTCAACAGATAGGATATAATTATCATGTATAAGCTAAGCAACATTTAAAAAACTAAAACCTAAAACCTCTGCTTCAAAAAAGAGCGAACTCCAAACGCTAAAGTAACCATCGTTCAAAACCACACATTGCCAGTAATAAACGAAGCTAATCCAGTTTCCGCAAACCACATCAAACTTCAAATTCTAAAACTATTCATTATAATGAAAGTTAAAATAATACGAGGACACAAAGGCAAAGTTAGATTAAGTCTATAACTAACACGTGGCACGAGTCTGGAGTAATGAGGTCTGAGGCGCGGCCCAACTCCGGGACATTACGGAATTATTCAAGAAGTTATCACTCAACGTACACGATATTTATGACAGCTTTTGTTTTATATTTTACTCAACTTTTAGAAGAGGACACTTTGTAAAGTAATTTTGAAAGGCAACGACGCTAAACTTTCAACACACAAATAAGAATTTTTAATATGTCACTTTGAAACTCAAACAAAATAAAACGACGAACGGTACAATAGATTTTAAAAAGCTATCTGTTAGTGCAAATGTTACGTTTGACGGTATTCAACAATTTACAAAAGCTTGTGATTTCGGTGCGGTGGTCATTTGTAAACAAAGCGGCCATAGCCCGGTCAATCGGTTTCAAACTGAACCTTTCAACATTTGTACCCATCAACCGAATCGCTGCCCGAGCAGAAATCAATCGAGTGACACAAATAAAATATATTTATTTTATATAACGTCGTATTTTATGGTACAGACGAGGTTTTTATTTGTGCAATAGAATATACGAAGTAAAATCACAACGAGACAACGTGAGTGAACTCTTGATTGAAAATCAATACTTACATTCCGAGACTAACATAAATTCTGATAAGAGCTACAAATGGATACATCTACAAATACTTGTGAAAGAAATAAAAAGAAAAACATGCATTTAAATTGTATAAAACAACACTAAAAATAAAAGCTAGTTATTAAAAGAATACGTCTTTAATGTAAACTACAGAATAGAAAACGGATTGAAACGTCTGAATGTATGCTAACTTATTCGAAACATTTCAATTTGTATTATTCAAACATTCCTGTATAGCTAAATATTCGAATATTTTCTAGAGGTGACCGTTTTGACAGCGTCGAAAAGTACATATTTTCACCGTCTTTAGAAGAGATTATGAATAGTATGTATTAATAAAATATTTCGTATGCTGTATTTACGTAGGCTAATGTAATCATGTAAGTAAAGCCCATTAGTTAGACGGATCTTTTCTAATAGTAGATAGCCTTTCGGTCTTCTAGACCTTTGATTAGTTCAGAGTAGCTTATCGGGTTTTGAGTTCTTATAATTACTAAACATACAAAATAAACCAGCTACTACATTTGAATTACTTTAATTTCTTATTATTCATAGTAATAACCCCAATTTAATTTTCACATTTTATCATCTAAATTCGCAATTTTACTACAATAATATGCTTCAAAATACAACGAATGTTTTTATTATGGAGGTTTTGTGCGGTCATATTTCCTGTACATATTTAATGAAGCTTTCCACAACGATTTTAATTTCCTATAAAATGAAACACAATGGAAAATAATTGACAATAGTGTTACGGTATTAATTTAAAATTAATTGTCACATACTACATTAAAATTAAATATGTGAGTAATTAAAACAATAGGTTTCCATGAAACTGTTAGTTTATGCGTAGCAAAAATTGCAATTGCTATGATTTAGTTGAACAATTTATAGTATTTTAATAAACTATCCTAGGTCGATGAAATGGACTATATGTTAATATTTTCATATTAACATTTGAAAATATTGATCTGTATTAATCATAAATGTATTAAGTTATGACGCTTCGAATAATTTAGCAGAACACTACAATGAAAATTAACTAGAGATAGACTAAAACTTTAAATATATACATCGTGTATGCATTCACATACTCACACAACGTATATATTTGACATATCCCGTCTAAGCACACATGCATTGATAAACGATATACACACATAGAGTGCACACACTTTTCAGCCTATCCTGAAAGGTGTATCACACTTTGATACATTTTGATTGAAACAAGAAGTGATTACTGTCCCTTCAATGGTTTTATTTATTTACAAGTACTTGCTGCACTCAATATGTTGTTGAGTACGATTACTTAAAATTTAATGCAATCATTAAAAATAGCTTTCCACTCGTGTTTGGGCTTACGTTAGTTAAGTCTACCTTGGTAAGCCTACGTCAGTAATCACAAGTGCCAATCAAAATGTTAATATTATGTATAGGTTGTAATAAAATACATATATACACACATTTTTTCTACAGAATTTTCCGTATGGCGGGTTCATAATCGTTTCATTTTATTAGTGACTTTCTTCCATCATTTATGTACAGTGCTAATCTTTTGCATCATGCAAAATAGTACACTCAAAACAGGATATGGAAATATCCTAGGTTTCTCACATGGTTCCCTTAGATTTCACCCTAACTTAATCCTAATATATCTACCCATCTAAGCTATCTTATTCTTAGTTATTTATCCTATTATTTATCCTAATAAGATTAATTCTCGCGATCTTTTAATTTAATTATTCCAGCCACGGCTCTTATTTGTAATGTTATTGTGTAATTAAATCTTGTTAATTTAGAAGTAATTAATTGTAATGAGGCTCGAGTTATCTGCTCTGTTAATGAAAAGATGTTTGTTTTACTTAAAGACTTTTACTAAGTAGTATTTATCTATTTAACTTTTTTGCGGTTACCGAGACACCTGTCTTTCATAGGTCCCTACTTTGTTTTATTTGATGTCATCGACACGCTAAGGAGAAGAAGAATAGTATTTTATTACTGAATTTTGTACCTGTGGTCATATTAAGTATCTATACATAATTTGTCAAAATTTGAGAACCTGATCCTCTCGTTAGACCAAGGAGTTTATGCGTATCTAATCTACCTTTTCCAAGTATATTATCTACTCTGCCCCTAAAAATCAGTCAGTAATTTGTAATGTACGCTATAAGAGCTCTGTGTCGTTAAGTCAACGCAATAATAACTTTGCAAACACAAATGTTACATCTCCAAACATAAGACCTAATTTGAAATTCATAGTACAAGGTCTCATATTAATTACCCTTCCTTTAAAATAAAACAGAACTCGAGGCTAAGTCAACATTAGAAACATAAATACAGCCCGAGGGTACATGAGCTGATAAATCTCCAGTTAAAATATAAAGGAGACAGGTGAATCCGTAACGTGTGTTTAACTAAACTTCGTTCAAGATGTTTACCTAGGCGAAATGAGAAAGCTATACTACATATCGAGTGCAGGTTCGGTGAAACCGGTGAGGATAAATCATGGACCGGATGCGGATATCGGACACTTACAAATACTTCGCTAAATTATTTGTTAGAGTCCGGTAATTGGAGCCGTGTTCACATTCTTTCCGCACCACTTTAACCAAATCTTAAAAGCTGCCTACCTAATAAAAAGAATGACGAAATTGTTTGTGATTTAAAATTCGTGAGTGAAAAAGAATACCATGGAATCGAAATTCAGAAGTCTATTTTTCTTTAGTTTTTTTTTGAGTCGTATGAACTAGTCTTTTAAAATCGCGATGGAACCGTGACTGATACGAAATGAAAACTATTTTTATTTATTTATATAGCCAGAGAAACTAGTGAGTGAAATAACATAATATCTTTAACGTTCTAAAGTTTTCTACCTGATTGCCGTCATATGTCCAGCTACCAAACTTCATATCACAGTGTTGGTCGTCGAAGGGAAACCACGTGATGTCTATCTTGCATGTGCTCTTGAATATGCCAGGAGGCACGTACAGGCAACTGCCGTTGTTTCTGACCACCACGTTGGTCTGGTATGTCCCGTCAAAACCCTCGTCAGCACTATGTATCAATACAAATTGTTTCATCAACTAACTGAATGTTTTTAAACATGTTTTGTAACATTGTTGTAAAACATTTTCATAAACATCAATTTTCACATAGAATTTGATAAAATTATTTAGCTACCACATTTAATGGTCAGCTAAAATGTTCATAGGAAAGTCACTTCTCAAATATTTTCGCAAAAAATGTGAGCTTTTTTAGAAAATGTTGCCATACTTCAAAATTCCACGCAACGAGTTTATACTCTATTGTTTTTCAAAGTTCCATTTATTCACTAATAATTAATGAAGGAACACTGGTATAAATTAATGATCTATGTACAGAATTTTACTGAAATAAATTAGATGGAGCAATTGACCCTCATCAAACCCTTAGGGGAGATAAGCCTAAATCGGGTACCCCGCCTAAATCGGGTATGCTTGTTTGTGTGCGTGTTACGTCTATTAGTGAGAATGTACGAGTGCAGCGAGGTGGCGTGACAGTCGGCCAATCACAGGCAGTCGGCTCTCCGCTGTGACGCAAGCGCTTGCAAGGTAAGATTGAAAACAATATTTTTGATGGTTTTACTAAAAAAAAATGACTTTTGGTAACAGTGAATACTCAAATATTGTATGGATTATGTTTACTTAAGTTTTGTGTTGTGATTTTGTAAGGAATTATGCATCTATATTAAAAAAACTTGTGGCATTCCTGCATTTGGTTTTGAGATTATGGCGGTTATAAATAAAAACATGCGTTTGGGCATAACGGGTAGGGGTAAAACGGGTATGTACCCGATTTGCCCTAGTATGGTCATGTAAGTAGTTTGGGTGGTTGAAATGAGGTTTTAATTAAGATTTTTGTTTTTTTTTTTTTGTTTTTTTTTGTTTTTTGTATCTTTTTGTGTCCGAAATAAAAATAAATTATTATTATTATTATAAAAATAACACTAGGTACTCTAGTTTATTTTTAAATTCTTCTTAGTAGCTGTTTGTTGCCAAAGATGATTTATAGTCACAAGATAAGATTGAATATGAGTCTGATTAATAATTTAAGACGCATAAATGAAAATATAAGTGATTTTATGTTAATAAATATTGTAAAACTATTAAAATAAGTTGATTGTTCTCATTATATAGCCTTTACCCGTTATGCCCTGATGAGGTACCTGATTTAGGCCCCCTATAAGGGCAAAACGGGTATTTGGAAGGGTCTCCTAATTTCTGTTTTTCTAAGATTGTTGAAGAGAATGGTTATGTTTGTTATTTTTTTTATATACTATATTAAATAAACATTTCCTTTAGTAAAACTATTTGGTACATTTTACGTTTCTAAGTATTTTTATTTCACATGTCCCTTAGCGTACCCGTTTTAGGCTTACCTCCCCTACAATTGAAAACGAATGCTGGGTACTAAGAACATTCTTTGATCAGCTTTAGTAATTTAATTAAAAAATCCTTTGAACACATTGCATGTGTTTTTCTATTCATTAAAATGTACTTATCATTTAAATAATTTTAAGTTAAAAATATACATTTTTGTTTAAATTATCTAAAATTGAAAATGAAGTCGGCAAAGCGTCAGTGAGGTCGCGTGAAAATAAGAATCAAAACTGTTTTTCTAATGATGAAGATCGTCATGTTAATTTAATTTAAAACAGAAGTTTTAATTAGATACAGACCATTTTATTTACTTTTTATTAAAGCTATATCTAAAGCGAAATGTGCTTTTATAGTAAAGCGTTTAGTTTAAAAGTTATTTATTTGTCAGTGCTTCGGATTCATCTGGGACGCTATTTATTTAAAAAATGTGCTGTCATTGACAAAGGTGAAATTAGAATAGATTTCATCATTGACTGCACTAACGCCATCATCTCGCTCACCAGAATAAGAAAAAAGCAGTTTTCAAAAAGTTTTGCAAAAGGAAGGAGTTGCAAGTTACAAAAATAAAAACATCTGACAAGCGAGACAATGACAGTGGTGTCTCAAATCAGCGACTAGCGTGCCATGTACGTTTATTTTATTTTTATTTGTGGCAGCACTGAGTAGGAGCTTACAACCACGCGAATGATCGTTACTTTTCAAATAAAATAAAATATATATTATAAAGGGGGGCAAGCACCGATCATCACATTCGGGACTATCTCCTACTGTGCTGTCACAATTCTGAAAATTATGTAGTTAAATATATTAATTTTAAAATAGGAAATTAAGGTACACGAAAAAAATATAGATTATAAAGGTCATCTTAGAACTAAGCAATAGAAAATAGGCAGAAAAAAACAAAATGCTTGGTTGATGCATAACAACTTACGTTAGCAGTTTATAATAAATGTTTGTTTTGTTTATTCTGCTGTACAAGTTTACAACAAACCTCCCGCAGGCTTACACACGTCTCTACAAAGGCCTTTATGTGCTAAATAAAGAACACGGGCCTTATCGCCCACATTCATTTATCAACGTGCCCGACAATCTGATCATTAGTATTTTTCATTCAACTCCCCCTTAATGAACATCATTCTAATCGGATTTATTATCTGACATCAAAGTAAATGTTAGCTTTGGTGGATTTAAGCTTTCTTTTATAACATTTGGGTCAGACATGGGCCTTCTTGTGTTGTTTGGGATTTGTAAAAAATATCAATTTTCGTGCCAGAAGTCTTCAAAAAGGTAGCAAGAATGGGGCAAAAATGTGTACTGCGCAAGATTAATTTGTTCTGTTTTTTATCTTTCGCAGTCATAGCCAGGTATCATCAAGTTACTATCCTAAGAGTAACCGTGCCTGAAACCTTTTATTTTTTTGGGCGGGTGGAAAATCATCAAATACCCCCTCCCGCTCTTGGACAAAGCGAAAGGGAGTGTCAGACTTCTACTAACTTCTACTAGCCCTTTATGTCGAGGCCGCGGTATCTTTGTGACCAACCCGCACCCCGACAGTGTGCCTGAAACCCTTACGATACATTTCTATGTGAAGCTGACCATGAAGCTTAATCAGTTGCATATCTGTAACTCTCTTTGAACTTAGATCTGTACAACTGATATAATTCTAATCAATAAACCACAAAGCGAAGTTTCAAGATCTAGTCTGAGCTACAATTTAACTGTAATTTGTCCACGAGTGTCCGGGGACACGAGGCGATGAAACCAAGATACTGGTCTATACTGGTTTACACCGGCTTGTACTGGCCGTAACTAGTTAAAACTAACTTTTGGTGTTGCCATTAATAAAGGAGTTAATTTTAATTCGCATTTGGGATTTATTTTCGAAATTAAGTTGGAGTGTTTTATGTTTAGAAGTAATTTAATGTCCATTGTAGTGTTAAAAGGTTGGAACTGAGTTTAATGTTAGGCGTTCCACATCAATGACTTTAAGTACAGAATATTTAGTAAGTTAATTTCGGATTCTGACACCTTCAAAATGGCAACAGAATGGTGTCTATTTCCACAAACGTTCCTACGCCATATTATTTTTTGTATATTTAAGGCAATTTATATTCTTGAGGCACTCTCTAATACTAAATGCAACTCCAACTATTGTTAAATTCCCTTCGTGATGCATCTGATGCACCAAAAGGAAATCTCCCCAACCAAAACTGCCACCCACAAATCCTAAAAACAAACAAGATAAAATCCTCAGATAGTGGAAAGCCCAAACGTCCGTAGGCGTTCACTACAACAAAAGTGCTGTCATTCTTGCATGTAGTATTCATGGAGCAGCGACGTGCGGTAACCACTACTTCACTAGGTTTGTTAGTTGGCGTCCCGCCAGCAAATCCGTATTAACACGGACCTCGTGTCAAACAGTAGTGTAATTCAGTGGATTGAATAAAACATGCGATCGCTGCGAATTGCCGAATGGACAGTTTTCTTTTGGCATGTTTTTATTTAAGGGTTTCCTTTGTGAATGGAGGTGTCTTTGCAGTGTTTTGGCTAACGGAGCTATATTGTTTAGTCTTTGATAGCACGTTAGATATTTGCTTTGTATGCCACAATCTGGGGCTCTCAAAGTCTTTTAAAGTGTGAATGAAAGCTCTCTCGGATCGCTTTCTAAAGCGTTTCACTCCTCTATTTAACCTGTATAGTTTAACTATCAATAGTGGTGTTGATTTTAGTTTCGTATCCCACAACCTTGAGCTCTAAAAGTCGGTTAAGATACGAACTAACTAGAGCCACCTGGGACCCCTATACATGTAACCTTTCTGTCAAGATTTGATTACAACGTCTGACAGAAGTCGTCAAGAGTTTTGACTTTAACATCTGTCAAACACCTAGCGCATCACCTGAAATATTTCCCACTATTACACTTCGGTGTGACACACATCCTCTCCCTTCAACAAGCCAGTCACGAAGATGGTAAACAAGGTGCCACCATCACACAGCCCGTAAATGATTTAAAAGCTTTCATAATCGAATGCTGGGCTATGGGCCACTGGCCCAGCGCCAACCGGCGCCAATATTCGCGACGTATAGCCAATATCGTAAATGGGCTGAATTTTGTTGTTTTGTTAATATTTTTGAAGTGTTGGCTGAAATATTGGTTTTGAGAACGTTGATTTGAGAAGTGCAGTGTAAGTGGCGGGCTTTTTAATTAATACTTTGATGTATTAGTATATATAGGCTGTGTTTACGCTTTAATTAATAAGATAAGAGATAGCTACAGCTTTGACTTTGATTGTTAGAATCTAATTTTTGTATAATTGTTTATACAAAAAATTATTATAATTAAACTTACAAAGTCGTTGAAACGATAAAACCGCATCAGTTACAATACTACGAGCATTTGGACTCAGAACTTGGAGCCTTAAATCCGTAGGTATGTAATAGTCGATACATCAATACCAGTCGACTATTGATTAGGTTACCTATAACATCGACTATCTCAGTCTTATGTAAGTCTCTCCCAAGGTGAGGTAAACCGATTAACGAAGTTACTAATCTAATGTGATTCCACTAACTTCGTCTGGTTTGGTTTACGATGCAGCCACAGCCTACAGTGTGTGTAAAATGTAGTTAGTTTGTATGCCAGACTACAACATGTTGTAGATACTTGGTTTAAGACTAGGGAAAAAGAAAAGAGAAGTATTTGCTTTGTATTGCGGGACACAAATTTAAAAAGAAAACAGTTTTTCCACTTTGTTGTGCCTTAACTAAAGAAAATCGTCTAAATGTTTGGCATATCTTAATTATTTAGATATCGTATTAAGATAACACAAACATTGTTATACATTTTATTACTCGAAACTGATTTCATTTAAAACGGATTTTAATGTAAACAGCTGATAAGTATACAATTGGCGAGTACAATCTTTATACTGTTCTGTGCCAAATGTTCCCGTTTTACCCAGAGTATATGCTAATAGGATATAAAACGCCGACTTAGCAAACACTTACTTGCAAGTCAAATTCTTTTATGAGAGGCGAATTATTTGAATGTTTACGCTTTACAGATCCTCATATTATACTTGCGAATTTGTCAAAGTAATGCTTGAACACCTGCATTTCTAGGACTTGATAAAAACAGCTTTGTTATTTTTTTGTAATTATCTGTGTGCGTGAAGATTTTTATCGTGATAAACTGACTTAGTACTATATTTAACTCATAAACAACTGGAAGCATAATTATCCCAAACTACAACCATTTCAACATTTCAGTCACACCCATATTTTCGGTTATTTTCCTGAGATGTTTTCTTGCTCGATCTTCCCAAGCCTTAAACATTAATTATGTTGCCTCCAAGTGAAATTGTGAATCACCTGCACGTTACGAATATCATACGCCCATAGCCCGCGTGACGGGAGAAAATGAGCGCGGTGAATGAGCAAATCTTTTTCGGTATATTTTGTACGTATCGCAAAAAACGTGAATAGAAATGTACACGAATTTTTGCTCTGAAGGAGAGAAAAAATATTAGGTACGTCTATTAACACTGCGATTTGATTTATTCGTGAATCTTCTTTTGTTTGCTTAGTTATAGGCAGATGCTGGATTGATGATTTATCTTTCCTTGTTTGTTGTTTATTTCACTGTTTTTATACTCTTTACTTAATTCAACATCCCATAAATAAGCCCATACGAAGCAAAGTATACTATAAAAACACCCATAAATTCCTTACATTTAAAACATTCTATTAGCAGATTGCAACCCGTTTCCCCGTAATCGCATCAACAAATCACGTATAAAACTTTTATTTACAAAAAGGATAGTTGACTGGCGAACTTCCAAGCTTAGTTCCCAACTCAGTTTCACCATTTAAATCTGTTTTACTGTTCAAACTTAAAAGTCTGGAAATGTTGAAAACCGGCCAGTTGCTAACACCGATGGAGCGGTAATGTCCTCATTACACGAGCCGAGTCTGCAACTCTGCAATTTACCCGACCTTTATTTTAATTCGGATGCCTGTTCAAATCTCGCTTAAAAATCTTGGGGACTTTTGGAGGCTTAATGTTCGTGTTAAAGCAACAGATAAATTATAACGAAGCCGTAATGTATTACCGTTAATGTAATTTTGGTTAATAATGTCGCAGATTTTCCTTGTATCATTAAGTGATATTTATAGACGCTTCTCTGTGTTTAAGGCTCCATTAAATCATGAAGGAACATCCAAAAGAAAATCTAATTATAGAAAGTTACAAACAAAAAGGGAGCAGTGAACACCATTGTAAGTAGGAGAGGTCATGTAACTCTCTGGAATTTTCATTCCAGGGGGCAATAGCACAATAAATAAAGTAGATAGGGACTAAAGAAAAAAAAATTCTGAACAGTAAATCGGTTATCTCTCGCTCTCCATAATATCTTATATTCTATGGCATCGTTAAAGTAGTAGTGTTGGAGCCATAACTGCTTATCCATGGATGTTCGTAAAAGTTATCGGCCTAAGATATACGTCTGTAAACGTCTGGCTTCCGGCCAGGTAAGTGCCGATAAACATGGAATACACTTAACATTAAATCATGTGACACTAGGTTTATATCATTTGCTTCTTAACGGTGTAATGAATAACATGTTTGGCGCGCCGCCAGATGGCGCCACTTTCCGCGGACGTCTGTTTTCCGAGAAAATTTGTTTAACGTTAACGACGTTTGAACGACGCGACTGCATTTGAATTTGGAAATAAATTGTGTGATTATATTACTGTGTTCTGGCTCCACAAATTGCATGTTGCAGAGTCGATGTCGTTGAATGGGGCACTTATTTCGAAATTTGTCGCAGATGGCTTCATTTAAAGTGAACAAGTTTGGAAATTAGAAATCCTTAGCTAGGAATACGCCAGTGTTCAGCTATAATTAAAATCTTCTGGTTTTGAAATGTAAAGTAGTCTGGTGAAATATTTCTTCCCCTCAAACGTTGGGACGGACATTAAGGAAATGTATAATTATTTTGTCCGCATATTTCAGTAAGTTGAACTCTCTAGTGAGATTTAAGCCCTGTAATTACTTACAGTCACTTTAAAATAATTTTCGCCAACCTATAAAGTAATTAGAACTGAAAAATGGCCGGAACGTTTCCGTATTTTAGTGACGGTTTTACGTATAAAATACTTCGTTCACTTCACCACTAACAAAAAAATCCTATTTACTTGAATAATTTACCTTTAAAATATTTTACTAACACTCAGCAAATTCTTTTTGAATGTGGAATTTAATCAAGTACTCCATTGTTTCATCCGTTGTGATAATAAAAACAAAACACTTTATTTGTCCCTTCCCTTTAAAATAATTAACACAGCTTTGTTGGCAAAAATTACAGAACATAAAAATTGCTACCCCCATTAAAACCCCTCAACCTTATCTCGGATGAATTTTAAATTAATTCAAAATACCAGTAGGTACTGTTACTTTGTTATTTATAGTTTGGAGTTACTGTTGAAATCCTAAGCCCAAAGCTATATACAGTATCTGAAATTGAAAGCTTTAAAAAATTAAATTATTAGGGTTAGGTATTATACCCGTTTTTTATACTCTCACCTATTGTACATAAGCACGTCCGGTTTCCACAGCTTGTTAGGCGTGATCCTGAGGTCCTTGACCCCTCCATATTCACTGTCGTTCCACCTCAGGTTGTAGTCATTCCACTCCTGTACATCAATACACAATCAGAAATATCATCGTCGACAATTAAAGGGTGCGAGCAAAAATATTGGAGCATTTCTGATTTTGAAAAATGAATGCAGTCAAAAATTGGAGCGAGAACTGATTTAAAAAAAAGAAAGTTACAAATAAATGAAATTCTGATTTTAAAAAGTGACATGTGTAAAAAAGTTGAAGTATTTTATTTATGTGGTGATTGCAGGTTTTGTGTTTCAAAAAGGTAATGCAATAAAAAGGTTGAAGTAAAAAGTGAAGTTTAATTTTAATAAGGTAAACGTTAAAAATGTAATAAAAAGGTGCTAGACACCTTAAGAGGTTCAAGAACAACTTTTCAATGTCAACAGGGCAGTTACGAAGTGCGGTGCTGTGAATTGTGAATGATAAATTGTGTTAAAATAGCGTTCTTAAGTACTGATAGCGTGAAAATTTAGTACTATCATAAATGTAATTTAATGTAGATTTCTGTTGATAGTGACATTAGAGCCTGTTATTGTGTATTTTAATATGAATGTCATCTGTAATCAGAATAACTGAATAATTTCAGTATTTACTGTGCCAAATAACTTAGTCCCTATTTAAAGTTGTAATAACTCTCGTCCACATCGCAGAAAACTACAACAATTTGAAACGTCAAAAATATAACTTTGTCACGGGGCTTCGAGTCAAAGAATGGAATTTTACAATGTCAGATAAAAATACATACTATATCAAAAATATTCCAGTCATTCTGCTCGACAGTGTACGGAGCGATGGTGGGTGTCGTTTTTACGGCCGATCTCAACGTAAAGATTTCTTTTGACATTATTTTGTATTCTGTAGGTACTCAATATAACTACTTTTTATATCGAACCTCCCAACGAGTACTAAATGACTATCCTAAATTAAGCAAATTTTATCTTAAAAAAAATCTTAAATATTTTACAAAAGCTCCTATGATTGTGGACTGGTAACAAAACCATTGCACAGGTTACTATAAATATACCTATAAAGAACTTAGAATTTAATTGAATCCGTTCAGTAAATACAGACTACAAAGAATAACAAATGTTTTCAGATGCAGGTTAACTTACTTTTTGTAAGAATAATATAAATATTTTTTTTTTTTTTTTTAATTTTGTATTCAGAGCTTAATATACCTAGGTAATTACATTACTTTGTACATGAATGATTTCTCTCTGATGATTCAGACCCAGTCAAGATAGGTAAGACTTCCATAAATCAATAAATAGGAAAACTAAAAGCAAACACACCCGTCGATCGTGTGCGATCTCGTGTTAATATTGATACTGTATTTCTACGGCATGTCAATATTTGTATAGTATGTGTTAAGATAGTACAAGTTTGATAGTATACCTAGCCTACGTATATATATCTGTATATACGTCTTGAGAAAACAAATATTTACATATCATATACAGCGTGTAATATAAAGTGTGTAGTCATATTCAAAGGTTCGCTACAGATCTTTAAAATAAACAACTTTGTCTATGCGACCAACCAGCTGCCCCACCCCACACTAGATTTCAGTCTCAAAGAAATTTGGGCGGCTGATTTAACTCATGAAGAAAATTGATCAGTTTGATATTATATAGCACATCTTTACAAATGATTACACTCTTGCTATTACACGCTATATATATTCTCTATTCTGTACACTTATCGACTCTTTTTACATATTGTATAGAACATATATAGGTATAAGAGATATCTTGGTTCTCATAAAAGGCTGATTCAACTTGTTGCTACGTTCATATTTTATGTGTCTTCAGAGTACTGTATTGGCTTTTATATCGTACCCGCTATCCTATCTCTTAACACAGCTTATTGAAGACGTCTGTTGTAGGTTTAGGTATAAAGAAGTGCCTGTTTATAAAATCTTGGTATATTTAATATTTTTATTGCTTTGAGAAAGAGTCTTAAACTAAATTAGCTAAGGTTTTTGATAGGAAAAAATCACTTTTGGTTGTTAACTTTCTGACTGAATAATGTCAGTAATAAATATAATAATATATAATTTAAAACTTACTTATTCTCTTTTAATTGAAATCGCCCGAAAACGTCATAGAACAGAAATGGGATCAGTGTATTCAATATGACATGTCTTATAACTAAATTGACAATATTGGAATCTATACATAGTATATCACCGATACCTTTATTTTTATTCTATCTTCCCCAAAATCATAACCCGGAAAATATTCACAGATTCACAATACACAAACAGAGATCCCGGTAACCCTTGTACACAATTCCAATATTGTCATCTGTGCTCACATCCACAGTAGCTACAATATCATCTCGCCAGCAACGATAACAACCCGTTCAGACCCCAGCAAAACAAAGCGAACCCTTCAAACTTCACCCACTCCTCTAATATTGCAAAAGTTAGACCCACAACTTAGCCATATCTACCTCTAGATACCGACGTATTTGTACAGTATCATATTAGATTCCCCCCAGACGACTACTTACAAATAGGGTCGTAACTCCAAAACTACTTTACTGTTTTTCGTGAAATGTATTGTTTAATGTAGCTAGATAAACGGGCAATACTTTGAATGAAATTTGGGTTAAATTAGAGACTAGGTTTTGAAATAATTGTGAAGATTTGAGAGGACCACTTTGAGTAGCTTATCCAATTTGGGTCATTTGCCGGTGTGGGAGTGAGACAGATATAATAAGTAATGTTCTCTCCTGACGGGTTTGTGTATCAATTAGATAGTTTAACGGCTTTATTGTTTCCAGGCATACGGTGTAATATGTGGCAACTCGTAACTTATGGGTAACTTAAGTGCTTAAGGGATCGACAATGTTGAAATTCCAATCGTTCGGAAATGACAGGGGATTATCTTGAGTAGGAATATATTGTCCTGTAAGTATCTGCTACAATACGATGTTATCGTAGATTAGACAAAGTAAAAAAATAATATATAATGTTGTAAAAATAGGATTGACAAAGCAATGATGTTTTTGTCCAAGATTATATAAAAAACTGTCATTTTAAATCAATGATCTCAAAAGTACGGTACTACTGTCTTTGATAGCACTAAAAACATTTTAATAATTTTCTTAACAAACTCTCAAGAGAGAACACTAACTTTGAAATTGGTAAAAGAACATGGTAACTTAGTAAATTGGTCGTTAAATTCAAGAACTTTGAAATTTAAACTTTATTTCAAAGCTCTCAAAGTTTATTTTGATAGAGCAATGTACAAATGAACTATGATAAAATATAGAAAATTTTAGAGAAGAGATATTAAATTATAAAATGACAATGAAAACTTTACATGTTTTCATAAAAGCTCTCGAAACTTATGTTTTAAAAAAGAACACAGATTTATGTATAGAAATATATTTTGTATAAACTTTAAAGTTGTTTGTACATTTCGCAATCATGTAAATCTGCAATTATGTATACTTATGCACACGACACAACACAAACACGATATACCTACAATAAATGTGAGAATACGATAGGCAAAAATAGAAGTATACATCATATACATCACCTCTAAAAAGCATTAAAACGTGCAATGGGAAACATGCAGAAACGTATAAAAAATACATAATTCCATATACACAGCACATTTTGTACCTAAGAAGCTCGACTTTTCTAATTTCCTTGCAAGAATACATAGGCCTTCAGAGACCTTTCTGTCAATAACAAGACCAAGGGATTGGGGAACACTACTGTTTCTGTAACTAAGCTGCCGTATTGGTAAATGCTAAAATAATTAGAGTTTTAATAGCTTAACTACATACCTTTATTGCTGGAAAAGTAAAACAATATATATATTTTGTCTAAAAGAAAGTATATAATATATAAATAAATGTAACCGTATCTGAAATATACCAAGACAATGCAACCAACATCAAAAGTATGTAAATTAAGCGTCATTGTTTAAACTTTTTGTTAAAAAAATAAATAAATCATAAAACCAAAATTCTTCGATAAAATCGGGAACTGAAGCATAAAATCTATTTTCCAAATAAAATAAAACTAAACGGGTCTATTATAACAAATTTATTTTAAAAATGTGTACATTTCATGTCAATTATGTACACAATATTTTAAAATTTCGCATTTTATGTCGCATACAGGTACCAAGACAAAAACATTTCAAAGAGGAAGAAAGAGTTTAAAATACTTTTTAGAAAATATATTTTAAATAGTCGAAAACGTCGTCCCAATGAGTTTTAACTCCGCAGGCAAACTAGATTCGAGCATGGTAACCATACTTTAATCTGAACGAGGATATTATATTTCCCATAATAAACATTCCATGGCCATGCATAGTATGAAAAATACTACAATTTCTTGTAGCGAAAACAAAACAAAATCAACAGCGGGTACCCAGGATGTGCATTATCAATTTACAGTGTACATAAAACACATTTCATCTCAATTACAATATTTGTGCATATCAATATACATAAATCTTCACCAATATGTCACTTCCAATTGACCTAACGAGACCCACTTTAACACATCGTTTAAGTTATTTTTCAATTGAGAAACATGTATATTTTTATGTTAGTTTAAATTATCACGTCACACTTAACGTCAACCATTAGTACATATTGTTAAATGCATTGCGGCTTACACGGCAGTTGTCGATGATATACACAATGTCCATATATTTCTGTCACGATACTCACCATAATGATGTAGGTATACAATAAATTGTACAGTACCGACTACGTAAAGTTGAAAGTACTAAGTAGCTAACTTATGACAGTTTGTATGAAGGGATGCATGGTAGGGTCTACTGGCTAGTCTACAGCACTAACCGGGGTCAGCGGTGACGAGGAACGGACATGTCAAGCAACTCCCATACAAATATCATAAACAGGTGATTACAAAAAAGACTGCCGCATATTCCACAATGCTATGCAAGTTTCATAACAGTCATAGATTAGAAGAATAACCCAAACAGATAGACAGAACGAAGGTATAATATACAAAAAAAGAAATAAATAAAAAAAGAGTAGAAACGAAAATAATGATTAGAAATTTTAGTGTTAATTTTAGGTTTGTCTTTTATTCACACTTACCAACGACAGCCATATATTGGTTATAAGTAGTTGATTCTTCTCGTCCTATTGGGTTAGACGATGTCAACAAAAACAGAAAGGGCGCAGTCAGTATGATGATCTAAACAACCTGTTCCACTCCGCCGGACACAATACTCAGGGGCTGGGGCGGCACGCGAAAATATCACTTATCATGCGTTCGTTAAAAGCTATTTTCGCGCACCGCCGGACACACAATCTAAATAGATATTATATGCGTAGTTTACAACAATTTAACACTGACTCCATGCGACAGATCTGCCGCGAAGGCGGCGCCCTCTGTCCGCGCCCGCCTCCTGTAACCTTTCCTTCGAAGTGCATTAAATGGTGAATTAAAAAAGTGCGTTAAAATAGTGCTGATTGAATGTGGAAAAGTACGGTAGTTATCGCTCGTTACCCGGTAGTGTTGGGATTGCGGGGGGCGGGGGGCGAAGGCGCCATACCCGGCTCCTACCACTTACCAAATTGAGCCAGACGTTTGTGGTCAGGATTTGATTTTTCTCATCCTTATTTTGTAAAAGGTACGCACGCCGACGCAAAAAAGGAACGAAAAAATATGGTGAACAACAGTACCGTGTAGGGGACTAAGCTTTTACCTCTTAATTTCAATTTAGCTGACTTCAAACACATTTAAAAATCATACAACTTCTCATACTTTGATGACAAAATTACTTCAGGCCTCGACTTTTTGAACAGCCACGAATTGAATTACAAAGATAAAAGCAACATTGTAAAACATTCTTTGAAGTCAGCTAAATATCAATCTAAAAACACAGATGAACCACAAAGTCGTTTTAATCTCTTGCCCTCGATTTAAGAGTGGGATAATCCACTTTTGCTGGGGCCAGTCGTTAAGAAGAAGCAATTAAATATTCCAGTGAATAACAGAGAGCAGTTGGGTGATGAGTAATGCGTTTTACGATTCCACTCGACGGTTGTTTTATACGGCCATTTGTAAAATATGACAGATTTTATTGTGACTAAGTTGAAATATTTGACGGAGACAGATTTCATTTTGGCGTTTTATGTTGTGATTCGTATTTTGTTGCTGCAGTCTAAGTTAAAATTCAAATTTTGCTTGCTTGGTGTCTTTGAGATGGGTATTAGGATCGTCTCTGCTGGTTACGAGCAGCGATGTTTGAGCTGCGATTTATTATGTTAGTAAATCCGTAGTACCTCCTCCCTGAGTTCAGCAAAACTGTTTCAGTTTCTAAATACACACAACCCTTAACTTACTCCTAAGAACTTACGTCTGACATATCTCTTTGTTTGCACGGTTAAATAGTGAGATATATCAGTTCCCTTAGACACAATGCATGATCAGGCAGTCAGGAACATACGTTTAGTAGATTCAGCCAAAGTGTGACAGTCAAGATTCATGTAATCCCCTATTACATAGACTATAACAATAGAGGGCGAAACTTTTGCCATCAATCACACACAAATGCAAACTCAGGTGAGTTGGTTTAGTTACTGAGAAATTCCTGATAGAAGTCCACTAACACTTTTTACGACCTAGAAATAGGTTCCAGGACCTCGTGCTCATTCAGCTGTAGCGTTCACTATCACTAGACAAAGCCACACAAATCTACAAGAAATAAACACGAGACCACGTCTAACTGGTGTCTCTTCAACTCATTCAAATAAATTGAACAACGACCAAACCCTAAACGGCCCAACATTACTCCCAGGACCCAAATTCTATGACATGTTTATACCTAAGTTTGAGGAAGGATATAAACAGCGCTCTACAGACTCCAATAAAGTTAAGACAGCATCTGATAAAACTTTATGACGCAAAGATTTATGTAGCCGAGGGACGGGCGATTGATTGATTAGGTGGATAGCTCCTTTTATGAATATACTGTAATAAGTAATAACAATATTTTAGGAGATATTGCTAATTCTGTAGATGAGGAAGTTCCTGGTTAAGTAATTGGGTCTGACTATTTAACTGCTGGTGACGATACTGCTGTGAATAAAGAAAGAGGAAATATAATGGCAGAAGATCAAATATGAAAGCAACCTAATGGAGTAATCGTTTGACAACTACGTGCAATGAGGACGATCACTGAAGTCTTTAGCGCAATTGCGTTATTATTTGAGTGCTTACGATATCCTTAAATGAAAGATCAAACATACGCTTTCTGGTTCATAACAGGACGTAGACATTCATCTGAACCATTCATAACTTCAACATCTTAACACTTTTAACCATAAAATGGTAACAGACGCTGGTACAGTTAAATTTTATGGTCCAGTAACTCGACTGTCCCCCGGCAGTTCCCACTCTCGGTAAGTACTCTCATGCTCTCTCTAAACGGTACAGATACTAGTGTCAAGAGTGTATGATAAATTCTACTGTTAATATTGTAGAGGAATATGCTTACCTTGATTTAATAGGTTAGAATTTTTTATGTTATTGGTTATAGTTTATTGTAAAATTCTGGTCATGTTGATGGTTCAAAAAAGATTTGGACATTTTATATCTCCCGGTAATGAAGCAACCAGTATATCGAATACTGTGAAACAACCGAAAACACTAAAGGTTGGCTGGTAGAGAATGCCTTAGTCCGCCAATATACCACTCTTCTACATAAAGAATCTACAATAAAGAAAAGATTCTACAAAAAAAAAACTAGGCAGGTGAAGATTGCTATCAGTGTTTTTCTTAAATATCCAATAGGGTATTTCACCAAAAAAATCTAATTAGTCCGTCTGTTAGATTATCGAAAAATATTGGATACGTGTTTTTTGTTTTATCAATATAATAAAAATTGACGGAAATAAAATGTGTCAAAGATCAAGAGTGGGGGTTTTTGGCGTCACTTAGTGGGTAAAAAAGTACTATCCTTATGACGTCACACGACTTGACACGACTTTTCGAAGCACTGTATCGTCTTCATCTTTTGTTTACGTGAAAAAAGAAAAAATACGTGTCCATTATTTATTGAAAATCTATCTGACGGACTAATTAGATTTTTTTGGTGAAATACCCTATTAGTATAAATGATACCCATCATCAAATATCCTTTGCCAAAAAAAAAACCTTTCAAAAGCTATCAAGCTCAAATCTAATTTCCGTACTCCATTACGTACCCAACAATCAAAGAAAAAACCCATTTCCTTTCCAATTAAGAAACGTTTAATTCCATTAGCTGGTCGTAAAACTGAAACTCTTGAAGAGCTCTCACTCATAACACCACAGTACTTCAATATGGAACTACAGAATTATTCAATACAGCACTTAAAGCGACAAGGACTTGCAAAGAACGCTTCACTACGAACTTGCGTTGCTGTAGGCGCTTTACGCTTTTGTCCTGCCTCGCTTTTTTTTTTCAAAGTTCAGCGGACGGGTTTTGAAGAATTATGATGGGTGGAGTTTAATGTGTGGGATTGTTGGAAATTCTTTATGATAATGTGAAAAGCTAGCTATAGAATATATCTTTATTATTATTCTAACTTTATTCCTATTTATTTTAAGTAATTGTATCACTCTTTTTCTTTCCTACGTCTCTATTTAGCCATTATCTCAAAATTCAGCTCGGGCAATATCTTTTTTCACACAATACATCCATCTTTTGTTTAGTTAGTTTTATGTTTTTCCTATCTAAAATCGTTATAAAACATCTTTATTGTCACATGCTTCACACAGTTTTCACTAGTGTGTGTCTACCATTTAAAAATATACTTTAAAGTCTCTTAATAAAGTAAAAGCCTTCTAATTTTCTAACACACTTAACACTTTACATTTTTTGATCACACTTGCAGCTAAATCTCACAGCAACATTATGTCTACTCATCTATATGTTCAAAGTCAACATCCCTCATAAAATCATAACAAACATTCTGAATATAATCATGTGCAATTTCTTAGCATCCTCCGGTTTGCTTCGTAAATCGTAACCAGAGAGAAATGGTAGCTTCTCTTGTAGGTCTTCATGTTTACTCCTAGTAACCTCTAGAATAATGGTTGTGTTATATTTGAAATTCTGAAGTATTTTGTGTATAAAATATCACATACTGGCTATTTCCCACCACTTCGTTCGCGTGGAATTTTGATGTGTGTATGAGACAACAAAAGTAGCCTATAGTGCTATAATCTGTTTTTGTGTTAATTTCATCAAGATCCGTTCAACCGTTCTGTTGGGATTGAAACTCAACTTTTTTTTTTGCATAAATTAATAGAAACAATTTCTTTTTTAAGTTTTCAAAACAAATGCTTAATCACATGCTCAAATTAGAATATTCATTTTAATTAAACCACACAAAGACAACAAACCAACCAGACAGTTATTTAAAAAAAAGTTAAAGCATGCATTCAAAATTACACATGTCTGTATGTCACCAAGGACACAAGCACTCCTTCCTTCCCATCACTCCTCTTCCTGCGTTACCAAAAGTTCCTCTCCAGTGAGAGGATACAGACAGACACTTCAATTTCCGCGGTAGCCATTGATTTTACCATTTTACTGGTTGTTTTCAGCCAACATTTTTTTACGTACACCACGAAATCAGTGTTCAACTTACGTGACCAGATTTTGTATAGAACTCACTTGTTGAAACCTAATTGTAATGTCTGGCCAAAAACAAGTGTTTTAAGGTTTGTTGTGTTCTACAAAATATTTCAATTAAAGTGAAACTGAGTTGCGAAAGATGGAGCATTTTTACGGTTGATCATAGTTTCAAACAACAATGTCTATAAAGTATCGGTATTAAACCAAATTATACAAATGATGGATTTTTATTAAATCACTAATTTATTTGATTTAATCTTTAGTTTGGTTGAGCGTTGAATCTCGGCCTTAACTACTAACTTTTCGGAAATAAAAGGCTTATGACGATATGCAGCCCATTAAATTGATTAAATACTTATTCCTAGCTATATCTCCTTTGGTGTACCCGAAATCATACTAATCGTATTAAGTACGAAAAAAGGAAAAAAAAAAAAAAAAAAACATTAAAATAAGCGATTCTCCGACATATTAAAACTATCCGTTCCTGATTAATTAGATTGCCGACCATTGAAAAAGCCAACCTCCCGGATTATCACGAGTTTATCCGTTCGTACGTTATTCTGCGTTCACTATTTAGTTTCCAAACATTTAAACAAATATGTGTTTATGGAAAAATAACTTCTACAGCTAACATTTATTTGGCTTTCATTTCAAATCAGATATTCTGAAGTCAAACACTAACATCGTTGATACGCATTTAATTTGCAATAATTGAAACCATAACCATCGGTGTATTAAAATAGTAAATTAAACAAATGTCATTTACAAATTAATAAAATTTTCAGTGATCGTGTTAATATTTTCAACAGCCATCGAGCATTTTTGTTGGAATACTAGCTATTCCTCGCGACTCTGCCTGCGATTTAGAATAAAAGTAGACTATGTCCTTATTTAGTTTTCAGGCTCTCAGTGTCTTTCAGTTCGATAGCAAAGTGGTTTAGGCGTGTAAAAATAACTTCCTTGGTCTGACTTTTTGTCTGTCGCATTTATATTTGTAGAAAGAATGGATTACACCTTGCCTAGATTTATTTACGCATAACAACTGTCACTATGTTTTCTTCATGAGTTTATTGAACTCACAACTTTCTCCACGAACAACCAAAACACTACTCCCGCAGACCACTAAATAAAAGGAAATAAAGTAGGTAACAACAAGATTTACAGACACTCAACCTACATTTATAGGGTTCCGTAATAAAACAAAGAAACATTAGTAGATACCTATTTGGTAATAACTCTGTTTGCCATTGCGTAGGCGAAGTTAATCAAGCGTGGTAGTTCTAAGTAGCTTTAGGCCCGTTTTCTCTAATACAATACGACATAAATACGCGTTGTTGGATTTTCTAAGCTCGTATCAACGGCGAAAGTGCAAAATCCAACGTGTCTTAATATTTAGGCACTCATTGAAATACTCTGGTGAAACAGACAGTAGATACACTACAACCCTTTACAATACAGGCATTTACGACTAGGACTATTCTAGGTTACGCCATAGTCTTTGTTGTGACAAATATCATAAAAGCTCATAAACTTTGACAGTAAAAGTACAAATTCCCTTGTAAAAGTTATATTATTTGTGTGCCTGGAATACAATTTCCTATGGAAAATCTATAAAGTATAATAATATTTTATAGTATTTTTAGGTACTTTTACCAAGACTGTGGATTTACTAACAAAGCTCTGTCAAAGAAAATCAAGTTACGGAAAATATTCAATACCATTCTCTTTTTTTTCGACTAAAATATTCAACCCTTCTTTTGCTATTCAAAACTATGAAAACAGAACCCGTGATAAATTCCACATGTTTTTCTACGTATTCTCTTTTACTAAAAAAAACTATTCAAATGTGAAAAAGTGCAGCAGAATTGGCAGCTTTGATGTTTTGAGCTTGAAAATATAAAAGAGTTTGATCAAAAGTTCTGCAAGGGTAGCTGTAAATACGTAGTGAAATACAGATAGCTATACTAGTTACTGACAGATGTAAATCTGCTTGAAAATGGTCCAACATTTTCATATCGAAACATTATTCAAATTATTACGAGAATTTCAAAGTATTTTTGAGTTTAAACATTCCACAACTGCTGCAGGGGTTTTGAAACTTTATGTGGTAATGTTGGTATTACAGCGCTGCTAATTAACAGTCGAGCTTATTCGTATCATGATTTCATATTGAATATGAAAAGTATTTTGACTTAAAATTAAAAAAGAGTTTGTTCTACTCTTTTCGAACATTACAATTACATGATAGAAAGAAAGTAACAAGTAGTAATAACCACATGCGTACAATTAAAACAGTCACAGCACTGCTGCACTGGTATTCATACATAATACAATACTTCAAAATGACAGACAATTATTTATTTTCTTGTTTAAGCAACTATAAGTTTGTATTATACGGAAAACTAGAACAGTTTTAGATAATAAATCCAAGTCCACTAATCTCTATAAATGATCCCACACTAGACCTAAACATACTCAAGTAGCACGTTAGTGTATTTTGGAACTTATTCTGCAACTGTAGGTAGCATTTAAGTGATGCAAGAGTGTACGGTATTACTTATAAATGCAAACAGCGCTCGAATTTGCATATGAGTAACTCTTATCACTAACAGTTGCTTTTGAGTGATTTTTGTTCCTGCTTTATAACTTATGGTGGCACTAGGCCGAATTTATTAGTTATAGACGCATAAAGGTTTCAATTTTCAATCTTTTAGAATTCAAAGAAGCTTAAGACATCTTAAAATCTCCCATTAAGAACCGTACCTTAATAGGTGGTAATTTTTCCTTATTTGGCACCTTTAGTACTAAATAAGTAGTATATATAAGTTACTTATCACCTGTAGTGGCTCAAGAGTTATTATTGCAGCTCATTTGGAACCTAGTGTAATTGCCTTTGTAAGGTCTAATATACTCTAATATGCCACTGTAACGCGTAGATCGATTCCAAAAGATGGTTCTTGAAAACCTTAAGCAACAATTTTCTCTCATTTAGAACCAATTAAGATCTTACAGTTCTAACACTATCGCAGGTTCCGTACATATTAATAAATTTAAATAGACGATTTGTATTTAAGTAAATTTCCCACATTTTAGGTACTTAATTGAATAGTTTATGAAACAGTTATGAAATCACTAGTTCACTTTGTATTTTTTTTAATCTACTTACGTTATACACGGTGTTAATCACAGATTGGTAGGCAAGGCATGATCAGCTACCCTTCTGAATGTCTCTTGTATAAATGAAAAATGAAAATTTGCAAACTATCAGTAGGAAATCAGGCATCGAAATAAAAAGTCGAGGATTCCAGCCAACATTTACAATTAAATTAAATTTTACTTTATTTACCTTCCTAAATGGGTTTTGTACCCGTCTTGAGGATCCCCAATTCAACGCAAAGGCATCGAGACCTGTTAAGTGAAAATAATCACTACTAGGTACTAATAAGGGATTTTTGGACCTAGGAGCTCTATTATGGTAACAAATGAGTGTAAAAATGAACTGCAAGTTCTATTTCAAATCGCCATTTTTAAAAATGGAGTCCTTGAAAAGTATCTTGTTGAATGGTATTTTATTACAATAACTTAGAATAAAATGAGTTTTGATAACTGTTTCTGATGTAGTTTGACATTATACTTTTTATGAAACCATAATGTTAGGTTTTTAACAACCAAATTTTTATGAAGTATTATCTTATTTATTTGATCACCGCATATTTTTTGCTAATTCTTGATTAGATCGAAGGCGCATAAAAATTTACTTAGTAAATATACCATGGTTTCACAATAAAAAACCATTTGCAAGGGCTCCATGATGGTTATCCTGCGTTAAACACATAATTTTTGAATACTCGCAAAATAGATCACAAATAAAAGCTGCCATAACACAAAGCCGTTGTTGTTTATCTCCATCGAAAATAAGAACTTGTTAGGATCTTATTTGTCACTCAACGAATGAACTGTATCGCTTTAACGTTCAATCATTCATTTACGGCGCGCAATTTGCACCGTTAGTTCCTAGTGCCACTCAGGATAACAATTCGAACTCATAAGCATCGCTTTTGCATCTATAAATAAGTTGCAATTTTTCTCCCTTTGGTAACATACAGGTTGCTTATCGGTTCTAACCACCTTTATAGAACTTAATCACGGTGGATTTTATTACTAAAGTTTCCAAAAATATTCTATATGCAAGCCTTTTGTCACAAAATGTGTTACTTATACCAAATATCACTTAAACCAATCTACCTTAATTACTGCGCACATAATGAGCCATTTTACTAGGACATTTTCTTGAACACAAAGTACCAACTTCAAAGTACCATTAAAGCTATCGACTTAACGTAAAATGTAATCGTTCCCCCACATTACGATGTTTACTATACCGGCGAATCGTTATTGAGAACGAGCAACAGAAATTGTCCGCAAACAAGTATCCAATTACATGGTTACCCCACTAATAAGGGTATAATCGGGCATTATTTCTTGTGACGTCATTTATCAAGGTCAATGAACTTAGGTATGATTAGGTTTTCTGTGTCAGATATTTCGCTCCTATAATAAGAGCCTTTTAAAAGGTCACGCTCAAATTAGTCTGTAATTAAAAGGGGCAACTCTGAAGAACCTTTCATATAAAAGATTTCCATTATCAATTAATAAATCCAGAAGAAAAATGATTCTTGATTCTTAATAGTATAACATCACCACTGTTTCTCCCAGAAGTAGCCAAAGTTACACCAATTCAGTTGAAATCTCAAGTAATTGGGCCAGCTTTTGCCATTCGTTGACATTACTATTGATTTCACAAGTAATTTAACAAATTATAAATTCCATAAAGATAAACCTAAAAGACATTGGACAATGGGAACATCCCATTGAAGCGTTATCCAGTCTGAGAAATATGCGGTTATTCCTCATCTCATAAATTGACATGCGATTTGACAACAGATTAACTTGAGAGGGCTTTACCCAACGAGGGGTGAATCCGAAACAACCCCTAACAACCCCTAGCAACGAAAACTTTGCTCTTTACAAATTCAGTATGATATTCCATCCACTTGTAATTCTGCGAATTCTAACAATGGGAAATATTATTATTTATCCAAAATTTGCAAATGTATTATAATATTATGCTTCCCAAAACTTTGGATCATCACAAATAACGTTGGTTTACTCAAATTTCGTAAAGCAATATGGCCACTTGCTTGCTTGCGTTATTCACTGGAATATTTTCACCAATAAACATTTTGACGGAACATTTTGTTACTTATACTGAGGCGGGGGACTTTATTGGAAAAATGGTTATTTTACTAACCATCGGACAGTACAGTCAGCCTTAGAAAACCTTCACTACACTTAGAACATTGTCATCGCAAATCGCGACTTCAAACTTCATTTTATATCAATCATTAACGAATTAGAGAACCAACGAGTTTAATGACCGGGTTCTTATGTGATCAACGTTTTCATAAGGTTAGTTTTAATAAACAAGGTACTAAATATAAGGTTTAAGGTATTAGGGCACATTAATTCTGTAAGCTTCTGTTGTGGTGAGGATTCGAAGGATCAAACTTATCGTCTAAAGTTTCTAACTTAATCTATGTAATCTAGTAGGTAGCTTAAACAGTTTAGAAGAACCTAAACAAACTTAAAGTTACCTAAGTTAAGACACGTGTTATTTCAAGTTAAACACTGTCTGAAATACTGGATAATAAATTTCTACAAACAATATTTAGGTTTATTTTGTAAAAACTCCGATGCAGAGACAGATTGCATATCAATAATTTTTTTTAGCAAAGTGTCAAACGATAAACATCATCCGTCCGTAAACTTTTATCCTCTTTGTCTATTACAACCAATTTTAACCCACTTGCGTTATAAAAAGCTGCCACCTCCCACCGATCAAAACACATTAAATTTCGTCCCAGAAAACCGCCCCAATATTATCCAAAAACGGTCATTCAGAACCTTCAATTTGTGACACGGTAGCCGAAAACTGTCAGCACCCGTCAGACGAACGCGATGGAAATCCCTTCGACACTTTAATCCCCGTATAAAAGTGCTTTTTCACAGAGAAATAGCGGTTTTATACAAGAGTTATTATAGCGAGATCGCTCAAGCGTCCTTATATTAAAATTATGAATGAAACTACCCATTCATTCTTGTAAAGCGGAGATAAAAATGTCCTGTTCTCATACTTTACTCTTTGTTGAAAATATTACGAAGCTCTGTTTGTTGTCGTGTTTGTAAACATCGTTTTATTTTCTGGAGTGGTAAACAGATCTATAAAACTAAGAAATCTTTGGATTTTTCATGAAAAACTAAAGATCTCGTGAGTAGATGGATAATTTTAGAGATGGTGATCTTGAATTATTAACAAAGATATTTAAATATATTTAATATTGTATTTTCGTTCTAACAATCCAGCGTTGACTGTTGCAAACTAATTCTGGGTTAAGCCCGCTTTTAAAACTGCCCTTGTCATTATCATAGTTTTGGCTCTGAATTTGTGATTTATAGAAACAATAAAGTGTTTCTATCTCTCATCTGCCTAGCCTTTTCCCAACTATGTTGGGGTCGGCTTCCACTCTGATCGGATGCATCTGAATGAACATTAAGGGCCAATTTCACACTTTTCGGATATGAACTACCTACCTATATTTGAAATATTAAACAGAAAACTATTACAAACTGCTGGTAACTTAACTGTATCTAATCTGTAGCTTAGTTTTAATATAATTTTATAACCTCGAAAGACACTGTACACTTATCTTCTACCCTTAAAGTTTATGTCCTCAACACAACAGAAGCCCTACAATCACAAACAGACTCACCACGTCAATGATCTGCTGTAGCGTGAGGCCGAACCTGACCTCCAGCGGTTCGCTTTCGTTGGCCACTGGCCGCTCCAACGTGTTGTAGTTCGCCAGCAGTGCGTTCAGGAGACGCTTCTCGTGTGGGCCTTGCTCCGATACTGTGGGTGGAGGAGATACATGGTGTGTTAGTTGGGGGACTACTGATACAGAAATTATTTAAAAATCAAAGGAAAGAAAGAACAAAGAGTGGTGGGGTAAGGAGATATTTAAGTGAATCTGTTAGTTTTAAGTTAGTTGGAAAAGAATACTGAGACATAGGCCTTCTCTCTTCGAGAGGGAGTGGGCTCTAATTAACAACGAAGGACCAGTCACGTGTCTTTAAAAATCATCGACTAGTTATGTAGGATAAAGACAGAAATTAATTGTATGAGTGATAGAAAAGAAGGAGAAAAGATGAATTAGGAAGGAGGTGAAAGACAGCGTGGCAGTTAACATAGAAGAAAGGAACAGAATTTAGAATAATTTAGGAAAAAATCTACGTAATAATCAAGCAGAAAAAGGACATTTTGACTGAGCAAATAGAAATTGTAAAGGAGTCAATAAAGATCCGAGAAGAAACATCAAAGGAGTTTTAATGGCGTTGGAATGAAGGAGGGGAATTAGTTTTAGAAGAAAATAAAATAAACACAAATTATGATTGACTTGAAGTATTAAGTATTTTCAAGACGAAATGTTTACAGAAACACGATCAAATGAGGCAATAAAACATAAAGTAAGGTAATATTTAAATTTAATAACTTTTACATTAAAGAGATCCGTTGATGAGAGCTGAGGTGTGTTGATACCGTAATTTTTACCCGACTACGGCAAAGCCAAAGGAGGGTTATGATTTTGACTGGCTATGTATGTATGTATGTATGTATGTATGTATGTATGTATGTTTGTATGTATGTATGTATGTATGTATGTGTGTATCTTCATCTGTTCCCTCATAGCTTCTAATCTACTTATCGGAACTCGACATATGAGGTATCGTCAGAACCGTCTTAATTTTCCGCTGAACATAGGCTATGTGACGTGTCACAAAAAGTGATTTGGCGCCCTCTAGCGGACAAAAAGTAAGGCTTAAAAAATAAAAATGGAGATAAACACGCCGTGTTTGGTATCATTTAAAAGGGCTCAAATTTAAAATCACGCCCTCTAGCGGCCAAAAAGTCAAGAGTCAAAATAAAAAATTTAACACCAAAATTGTTTAAATAAAAAAAGTAAAAAACTAAAACCCGACTACGACAAAAAAAACGACGCTGAAAAAGTATGAAACAAGATTTTCAGGATAGAACAAAAAGAAAAGCCGTAGTCACACGTTATAGGTAACAACCTAAACACTTTAATACCGTGTGACTACGGCTTTTCTTTTTGTTCTATCCTGAAAATCTTGTTTCATACTTTTTCAGCGTCGTTTTTTTTTTTAACCTTAAGTTCATTGTTTTCGAACCTATTTTTACCTACACATTCCTGGAAAAAGTCAATATTGAATCCTAAGTCCAATATTGCGGCTTGATCTTCTTGTAACTGAAATACAAACATGTTTATGGAGATATCTTGAGCAAATATATTCAGGGCATGTATATATTGTCATAAATATGTATCAAGAATTCGTCGACACTTCCTACAATAGTTGTATCACAATCCCGGAAAAACTTCTTATTTCCTATCAATATACGACAGCACCGTTTCCTGTGATACGATTGTATAGAATAGGAGACGAGGAACTTTTATTTGTACGAAGAAATAATCCTATATCTCCATATTGATCTGAACAAAGCAAAGTAATAAAAAGAAACTGCAGAGCGATTCCATAGATAAAGCTCGTTACAATAAATCCAACAGTTAGGAAAGTTTAACAATAAAAGAAATAATTCTTGAAACCTTTGACTTTTCAACACATTCATCTAGCTCCTCAACTAAGTGCATAGAGGTAGAACAAACCTTTGAAATAAAGGCAACCAATAACTTACGAGACGAAAAGAATTAAGAGGAAAACAGACCATAATTTTTCACAACAAATTGGACAAATCCCTATAGTTCAGCGGCCGAGAACTACGTACATCTGCCACAAGAATAACGACTGGATAAGCCGGTCTACGCACCTGAATCTTTAGAAACCACAAAGTGACCTTAACTTCGAGGGTATAAAGTCCATTTTTGCTTTACAGAAGAGGCTTACAAGAGTCCGGCTCGAAGGATCAGCAATAAACACTCATTTTAGGGGCTTACAATGCTCTTATACGTGATGTATGAAAGCCAGAGTGTGACAAGTATAACGCGCTCGTACGCCCGGATTAGCGCGTTAGAAAAGGATAGATGTAAGTGCTCGGTTGCGCGCAAAATCAGGTAATTTATTTTCTTTGGTATCTCTAGGTCTCGAGAGGATTTCAGAATGGTCTAATAGTTTTTTGACCAGTATATATCTTGTTCGTTCTCACATTAGTTTGCTTTACACTGGACTGGGAATGCTCAAAGCAATAGAAATCCTTTTACTTGGTATTTAGTTTGGGAGATTCCTAAAAGCCAAATTATTGACCACTTCAGTAGTGAATTGATAGAAAATTAGAAAGTCCCACATGGTGTCGTTTCCCTTACATTGAAATCTATGAAATATTTCATAAAAAAATCTGCAACAACTAAGAGCCGATATTCAATGGCAATAATAATAATAAAATGTTTATTTTCTCATCACAAACGTTACAGTGAACAGTAATTATATAATCTAAACACAGGGTAAACATTTGTGAGTGTGTGAGTGTGTGAGTGAGAGAGAGAATAATGACAAAGACAACACCTTAAATACTCGATTTTCCATTCAAAATATGAAACTCTATATAATTAATAGACCTGCCCGTTGTTAACAAATCAATCACAATAATTAACACATTGAATTAAGTAAGTAATTAATAAAATTCAACCGAATAATAAACTTGTTTCCAATAACTGCGGTTTGAAAAGTGTTAATTGGTGGCTCAATAAATACTGTTGTTTATAATTTGCTTAGTGACTGAAAATATATTTTTGTGTGACCCTTTACATTACCTCATATCCCACATGTAAGAAAATTAAACTTAAACTCACACATTTTTCTGTACTCTAAGTAAATTCAGGCTCGAGATTATTCGTCTAATACGTGTTACAAACTACGATATAACCCGTCTTAGTGATTACATCACTAACGCTTTGTTTGATACCAGAGAGTTATACAGTTATGGGGTGTAAGTCGGGTTTGGAGTATCATACGAGCAATAAATTAAAGTAGTTTCGGCAAGACGGAACTTGAACATATGGAGGTGCCTGGCAAATATTTAACTAAGCTGGAAGTTAATCGTCTTGATTCTTTGGTAATGGGATATTTAAATTATGATCTGCATTGACTTATATATTACTGCGTAAGGACTGGGCGGACCGCATGATAAAATGACGCCTCGAATTTGGTCCCAAATAGGTCTTGACTAAACCGAAGTTTAAAAGAAAATGAAAATGAAAAATTAAAATGTAACATTTTTTTTATTAACATTTTAATGAAAGCTTTATTTAATTTCTTTATACCTCGATAATACCACGCCACGCCGCTCATACAAGGTTACGTTTACGAGCAGCCTGATTAGTTCATAAAGATGACGTTAGTGTTTCTCTGTATGGGGAACGCATCCAGCAAAATGTTCGGACGACCGTATCTTTAGCTTTTATATCAATGATGATCTGTCTTAAATTTACTCTTTCGCTTACTAACAGACCACTGATTTATACAAAAACTATAATATGGAATAAAAAAGGAGTAAATAGTAACCTGATGGAGACAAAGACGGTTAATAGTGGAGAATGGAAAAATACGTTTAGCGCCGACCCCAAGTAACATAGGACTGGGCCTGCAGTCTCTACACTAATAACGACGCTACGAATGTCGTTAAGTTGAGAAATCGTAAACTTTCTGTAATAGATTTTCAGCTTTATTTCAACAGCTTAGGATTGAAAATCTATTAAAGAAACTTCACGATTTTACGACTTAGCGACATTCGTAGCGTCGTTATTAGTGTAGAGACTGCAGCCCCTGGGCAGGATGATGACTTATTAACGGAACACTCTCCGCCTTATTACAAAACGTAGTTAAACCTGGTTTAACTTAGACTTGGTTTATCTCGCATGACGTCTCACTTCAATAATATTCAAAAGAAAGTGACAGCATGCGAGATAAACCAGGTCTAAGTTAAACCAGGTTTAACTACCTTTTGTAATAAGGCGGAAAGAGTCCAGAAGGTTGAGTCTACTAGTATAAGCACGGAATGTTACAAATAATATTTAACGAAATAGATCAAATAATACTTTTTGAAAACATCATTCCACAATCACGTGAAAGTTTTTAATTAAGTTTATCATTTTAGTGGTGGATAAAGCCTGACACATTCAATCAACAAACCACACAATAGACTACTTACATCACCACAAAGCTAACAACAAAAAGTGTTTAAATAAACTGTAATCCCCAGTTCAGGCTTAAAACTAGCACTAGCACGTAAGCAGCTAAATTCTGTATCCACGTGCCACCCGATGTGCGGTTTGGGACGCGCCGTAAAGGAGACAGGATAAAAGGTCCACTGCTAGATGTAATTGTAAGTCTAGGCACGCAGTGACTAACGTTTTATTTATAAAATCATCCCATCTAAGACGGTTTGATTCGAGATTTTTACATTTTTTTTAAAAGTTACCCCACACGAGGAATTTCTCCTGTATCGTGGTTAAACTCCCAAACCCCCAGACCCGAAACAACTATCTATAGGCCATACAAATATTTGTTCGTGCCACTGCGCCAACCGTGTCGTCGATATTATACAATTTGTGTTGTTTTTCGTAGTTTAAGTTCTGTTGTATAAAACCGTTCAGTTTAATTCAATCATAATCACTTTACCATCGTACAGCAAGTGAAGCGCTCAACGAGCTCTTGGCTAAATAATACCAACCGCTCAGTTCATGTTAAACCGCGCTTGCTTAGCTTAAATTGGTCATAACGTACCGAATGACTTCCATGTCTCAGAAAGCACGTAAAGCCATTGGTGCCGGCTGTCAATTGTAGATCTTTGATAATTAATAATCATTAAGTAGTATTTGGGCCGAAAGTCTGACAACCAGTCATACCAAGAGGTATCGCTTTACCTAGTACCTACTAATTGGGTATTTGAAAATATCAAAAATGTTTGAAAGTTTTATGTTATTATAAAGAACTAAAAGAAATAATACGATGTGTAAAAAAAGTTATAAAATCGGTCAAAAAATGGAGTAAGTTTTTGGTGGGGCACTTTCTATCCTTGTCGCGTGAAACGGCCATTAGTACTACGTAACTATGGTGGTATGTTATTATGACGTCACTTTAGATGTAGCGCTGTCTCTGTTTAGCACGTCTTTTAAAATCGGTTAAAACTAAGGCATTTTTTAAGATATCACACTATTTTTTTTACTTTTGTCTATCTTTTAATTTACTGTTTCCGAATCACAAGTAAAAAAAAATATTCAAATACCCAATTGTACTGTAGAGATCAGGGAGGCAGTCGCTCCATGTAAAATACGGACATACCTTTAGACTAACACTGCTATGATTACGGCCTAGTGTCTGGCTAACACGATACCCCTTGGTAATATTGTCAAACTTTCAGTTGTCTAACATAGTATTGAACTTATCTCCTACATCACGCACACTATACTTTCTGCACTCAATCTTACATAGTGACGGTATCTAATCCATTCAGGGATTAGCGCTTCGCAGCCGCCCTCGTAAAGTTGCGGCGGTTTACCTCGCCGGTGGCGAATGAATAGTTGCTGAATTATAGCTTGGAGTGGCGGCCCTATTGAGGGAGAGGACCTCTTGAGGTTATGACTGATTTTGGGATGTAGATGGGAGAAGATTTAAATTTGATGATGGATATTTTGAGTGTTTTGGCGTTTTAGGTTAGCGGTCACACAGGAAACAATTTTAAACAAATAAATATTATCGTGAGAGTAAAGATTCTGCCAAAGCAGTAAAGCCTTTTTTTTTTGGTGGGTGGAAAATCATCGAATAACCCCCCCTCGCTCTTGGGCAGAGCGAAGGGGAGTGTCAGACTTCTACTGACTAAAAACCAAATCCATGTTCCTTCTTCGCCCTTGTGCCGAGGCCGCGTTATGCCTTACGATAATCCGCAGCCCCAACGGGGTCCGCAGCCCGACGGGGAGCAGTAAAGCCTAACTATGGACTGGCTACGGGAGTGAGGACCTCAGACTTCCCGTCGTTGCTGAAGTTTGTTCGAAAGAGATACCGCGGCCTCTACACAAAGGGCTAAGAAGGAACATGTGTCGTTTTTACTGCGAGGAGTCATTTGATGATTTAATAGCCTACAAAAAAAAAATGTCTGAAACGTTTTCAGCAAAAGTCGATAATATGAAAAATTCAGTATCCACATTTTGAAGAACAGAAATGGTAAATATCGTTGTAGGTATACCATCGTACTGCACCTATTTCATATATTTTGTGTACGTAGCGCCAAATTCACTTTTTACGCTTCGTCGTATATTGTATTACGCATTTTATTATTCAATTGCCAAGTTGTGTTGGGGCTGGCAACTGACAGAGTGGTGTTAAGTACACTCGGGCCAATATAAATGTCAGGCAAGGGGCGAAATTTTTATATAATTTCGTAAATATGACTGTAAAAAAGCGGTAATGTTAATTTGCCTGTGGAAATGAAAATATGAACCTTTTTTGACACCAATGTTTTATAGTTAAGTGTATATTTTGTTTATTAGGTAAAACTGCTTTTCCTATGTCCGTTTGCTTAGCTAAAGACTTAGTCTATTAAAATTCTGAAATCAGATCCTTACACACTCACTAACAATCGGCCACTTTTCACCCTTATACTCTGAGTTATAAGGTTGAAAGTGGTTGACCGACAGTGGGAGTGGTGGTATAATATCAAACCCTATTAAGAAAGAAAACCACTACACGGGAACAAAAATCTCCATCCCTATTATTTAAATTTTCATTTTCCGTTCAATCCTGGCCAATAACAAACACATCATTTTCAGCCAAAAGACGTCCACTGCTGGACCTAGGGCTATAACAAACACGTGCCACAATAAATAATAAACAATAGATGTTCCAATTTAAAAAGAACGTAAAATGTATTCTATTGTCAACAATTAAACCCACACGTCAAACCTCATTACCCACAAACTTTTTATAAAAACAAGATGGCCACCTGTCAAAAAACAATTTCCCGCCAAAACTCATTATTTCCCAAATAATCACGTTTCACAGCTAGTTAGCAACGGGGCTGTAACTAGAAACTCAGTTGGCAATCATCGTAATCTAATCCCTTCTGAAACAAAGGCATTGTCTGCGCAATTTATTTGTACCCGAGCACCCGACCCTCGAAATTACTTGAAATTTTGAAGACAGTAATAAGATGTGTGTACTGTCGTGTGAATGGGGGGTGTATGTTGTGAATAGTAGCGATAAAGCTTAGGAATGTAACACTGTTCTGTTCTGTAGAGTAATACTCGTATAGTTCATGATTTTCCTTTGTGAGCGCATGTATCCTCGTAAGTTGTTGTGGGATAGTTGTTCTAGTTTATTTTTGTGGAGAAAGCGGATAAGTACGGTATTATACTCGGATACATTATTGAGATTAACTTTAGCTATTACTGAGAATAATAAATATGTAATAATAGTCAATCAAAGGTATGTATTATGGATCTGGATTATTAATGTTAAGACCGAAATTGTTCCAAAACTTTGTTGTAAACAAAATTGATTTGATTTTAATTATATTTGCGTTGAACTAGTTTTATATTATGTAAGATGTTACATTAATTTAGTTCACGTCATGATTGTAGAATACGAAAGATCTAAAATAAATTATTGACCCTGATCCAAAATACTGTGCAAACTTCTAAAAGAATCTACAAGCACTTTTCATTCGAACAAAGGATTACTGTCACAACTTTTCGCCCGTCAAAAGCTGCTATTCATCCCCACGAATCAAAGAGTAATATAGCCTCTTAATCCTAATACGTTAAGGATCTGGCACCTTGCCCACGAGTGCCATATAGCCTCGTGGCTCGGTACCTCAGTGGTCTCTTATCCCCCTCTTAGGACTCTTGCGGGTGCTTGAGCTACTCGCACGAGGTTTGTTGAGCTAAAGTGAGCTCTTTACATTCTCTTCGAGCACTTTGGATTGAAAAATTGACGCGCCGTCGAATGAATAGAATGCTTTGCGGTCTAGATAGGTCTTGAAGTTAAGTCTGGATTTATGGTTGATGGGGGCTGTCTGAATAAGGATTTTATAAATCCGTTATTTACCTTAAGAATCTTGTGGGTTTGCAGACTCCCGCATTTTACAAATAACTGATTCAGTGTTATTTGACAAGGGCAGATTTCACTTTGTGTAATTTATATAATCACTACTGTTCTCAAAACGGTAGCAGAAAATATTATAAAGAAATCTAAAAATGTTGGTTACAGGACAAGACGCCTTAGAACCAAAATTTTGAGTCGTGTGACATCCACAAGCGGGCACTGGGGCCGTACGCTGATCTGTCTTTGTTACAAAAAAGGGGCCTGTCTCTCTACAGATGAAACGTTAAAAGCTGATTGGGCAATGTCGTAGTTTTACAATTTTACATGAAATTTTATCGTAAATCTCAACGAATCATTTTAAGACACTTATATTGTAAATCACCCGAAAGCTCTCTGAACGCAAATCTATGATACAAATTCATCACAAAATGCGTAACTAAGATCTATGAACCCAACGTACAGTGACCTCAAAGCCTTAAAGCAAATAACGCACATATAAGCCGGGCTTCGGCGCTGTAAGCCAATCTGACGTGGCTCCGATAAGTCACGCCACGTCAACTCGGCTCCAAGCCTACCCGCGGCTGTCGCTAGCATTGTCTGCCGTAATCGATGTTGTTCTTACCACTGTGAGTGGTGATAGTGACTCTTAGCTTAACGCTTTACAAATATATTTAAAACATCATTCTGTAAACAACTTCTTAAAATGATTGATGGAAACGAAGTTTTAAATATTGTTAGCGATAAATGCCTATAGTGTCAGTTGCTGTAATTTACACAATTTATGAAGTTTTGTAAAGGATATTCTGTTATTTTTTCTACTTATGACGGTACACTTTCTTGGGATTTGGAAAATGTTTCTGCTGAAAACAGACTTGTAAAAGAATTTACGATGTATGTGTTTATGGAACTTGTAAACCTTATCTATTTAAAAGCCTATTTATTGTTCATAGCTATGTTTTAACCGCGTATTCTTGGAAAAAGATGAAAACAAGATTGTTTACATTTTCATCTCATAAAAAGAGAGCTCGCATCTTGAATGGAGATTTCATATCCTTTTAAACGTTAAAACTCAAGGAGCTTAGAACATTTTGATGCAACGGTTTACGAAAAAGCGGGGCTTCTTCAAAGTACAATAACTTGAAGCTTACCCGCTATTGCTTACATTAGGCGCAATAAAGTAGCATCAGAACGCTAATCTACACCCACTTTGGCGCTGCACCGCTTGCAGCGCTGATATTAATGCTAGTACGTTTCGTTTGTGTTGTGTGAATAAATAATATTTGAAACGTATGTTGTTAACTAAACAATTGACAAACATTAGTGAACCTATATTAAATGTGACATTGTCTCTTTTTATCGAGTATTATCAAGAGACTGCGGTTATTTGTGCACTAAGAAAGTCACATTCAATCAAGACAATTTATTTTCAGGGTCGAAAACTACAATTTTGACTGCAACTGTCCCATCTTTTCAATTCACATAACCAAAACAACATTCGAAGTCACCCAACCGTAAGAGAAACACATACTCTTCGATGTGAATGCGAATGTGAAACACATAAATGTACATAATGTGTAGGAAAACACGTAAAAACATACAATTTATATCTTTGTTTACTATTACTATGTAGTTCAGAAAGTTGAGGCATTTGGGTAACGCATCTTTGTATACAGTTGGTTTGAGTCATCATTTCAGCCAAAAGACGTCCACTGCTGGACATAGGCCTCTGTTGGTTTGAGTACGTATAAGTAATATTGTAATGCATGTGCGCATAAAATGTTATAGGCATATGCATTTTCATATAAAAAATGTGTATATTATGCTATAAATGTATTTTATGGTTATGCCATGTCGTCGCCCCCTTTTATGTATTATACTCGAAATAACATGGTAAACACTTCTTAGGAAAGTATAAACAAGTGTATGTAATCGATCTCAAAATACTGTTGTGTTGACACAAATATTCTATTATTTGTAGAATATGAGTACTTACTTAATTTAAGTACCAAATACTTGAATACTACATTACAGCTGCATTACAGCATAACATTGCAGGCATAGCTAACATAGTTTTAAGGATTAATTTACTGACGCAAATTGTTTTTTTAATCATATTTAGGTTGGTCTGTATGGTAAGTTGCCAGGAAAGAAATAATTGAATGATTTTTTAAATAAGCAGAGCTACCGTCGATAACAATAGAGTACACAGTCGTTAACAATTTAATATTTAAAATGTCTTGTTAAAATAAACAAGCCATAATTCACATAATCGAATGCGTGTCTTCCAAAACAAAAGCAACGATAATATAATTTATTCACTCACCGATAATACAATACAATGTTAATAAAAACGGATGGCAGCAAAAGGGGAAATATTGGGAAATATTGCACGTCGCAGACATTGCTAATCTTTTGTGGCAGGCGTCGAATTGACGGATTAAACCGGTTTATCATTGAATTATTTTTCCCGTGGACTGTTGCCGTAATGGAAAAATTGTATAATCGGAAAAGAAGTTTTGTTTGAGGTCATAAATGGATTTATTCTTTTTTGTATGTTTTTTTTAAACAATGAGGTACTATTAAAGGACTATATACAAAAATCTTTTGGCATCTGAAATTGCATTGAAATCATGATGATGGCTCTGGTTTCGATACTTAAAGAAGTTGCTTTCTATGACATTACAACAAACATAGACAGTAGAACTGCTGTCTATATTTGTTACTTAATATAGACAGCAGTTTTAATCCACCTTTGTATAATTTTCACACACAAATGATCAACCAAATATCAAAACCCTTTAATATTTTTTGAGCACACAGCACTCTTAGTTACTCATCCATCTCAAAATGATCATTCAAAACTCTAAAAGCTCCAGAATATGACGTCAACAATAGATTGTTCCAACACAAAATGGATTCCCTAATTCCCTTCTCTCGTTCAAACAGCCAACCAATCTTAAAACCTGCTCAAATATTCGCGTAACCCCCAAACGCTTCAATATTGAGCTCCACTAAATCAACAGCACAACACGCAATAGTGGTTGAACAGGGTACATTCGACCCAGCTAACATGGACTAGAAAGGGTTAATTAAAACGTCCGCCACCGCTTTCTAAACTGTTAACAGTGTTAACTGAAGCAAGGGCACAATACAGGGACGGGTTAGGTTTAAGTGGGCCCGAATTGTACAAAAAACGTACCTAATGTGAGAAAGTTCAGAGCATTAGGGTCCAATATTGTACAAAAAAACAGGTGAAAGTTCAAGCCAGTTTAAACACGTCTAAATGAATTTTTGTTCCCTTTTAATTAGTACTAATTAGGCTGATTTGTCAGTAGGGTTTAGTAAATTAATTTAAAAGCTTACTAAATCAGAACTCGTAAAATGTTTGATCTGGTTAGAAATAACAGTTAGTACCTCTGGAATGCCTGCTCTAAAACTGCCCACATAAAAACCGCTATAAAAATAAATAAAGTAGGTAAAGAACAAGTTCATTGTTATACCGCAAAGGAAGATAAATTATGTAAAAAAAATAAAGTTACATCCCATTTTCTATGTAGCTAGGTTAACCATCACGAAAATATTTTCAAACATATGCTTTTTATGTTATCTGTGCACTCCCCACCTTTTATTGTTTCCAAGACAACGTTATGCTACCATTTCTACGAGTACGGCCCTGTATTCCAGTTGTCAAATAAGTTGGAGACATGTTAGTAGTGGAGTGCACCTGTACACGCTGTGCCCCGCCTATACCCCGCCTGTACCCCACGGTAAATAGTTTTTAGATTAGTTGGTATTGTTTCACGTGTACCCTGGTATTGGATGTTCCACAGTATTTGTTGCTAGATTGAAAATGGTGGGTTCTGGTTGGTGTATTTCCTTTTTACAGAAAATAGTTGTGTTGAGAAACTTTAATTATAAAACAGTGTAAACATGAAGTATTTAGAAAATGACATGAGAAAATGATATAATTCTGTAAGTATGAAGCAGAGGTGTTCCTTTAGTACACGAATATTTTGGTGTTTTTCATAAGGTGTATAGGTATTCTTTGAACATTTACCCCTTCTCTTCTTCTTTAATCTTGTAATTTCTATTAAATGTATGTTTTCATTCAATTAAGTGTTCAATTAAGTTTACAATACCGTTGTATCTATTTATGAAATACCTGCCAGATTGCCTGAAATATTTGCAATGGTTGATACACCGACGCAAACCCCTACTTAATTAAAATATTTACAGAACAGGTTAGTACCAAAATGAGCAACACGCCTCCGTGGCACGCCAAATGCCGATACTTCTCCTCCATATTGAGCGACTATCTCGATAATTACACCACACTGTTGGACTTCGTAGGCGTCGGCTTGAAACAGAGAGGGGGGGGGACAAGACGGGGGGGGGGCAGGGTACAAGGGACGTGTCGCCAGACGTTTGAATGTTCGCCGGACATCCCGATTTTCGTTCTACTGAGCTCAAGGGAATATAAACGGACATGAGACAAATGTATAACGGTTTGATGTAACTTTGCTTTTGTTTGCTGAATAGAGGTTCAAGTGAGTCTCTTTTATTTGCAGAGACTTAAATATTACTATATAAAACGGTACATTTATGTCCAGTTAGAGAAGAAACCCTTACATTCTAGTTATTCTACAGTTATTTTCGACTATCTATATTATAAAAATTAGCCTTTGCTCGCGGCTTTGCCTGTGTGAAAGTCCGATCTTCCAGGCTATGAAATCTTCAAAATACATAGCATGATCAGTCAAACGGTGCTAAAGTTTATCAATATCCTCTACCAATATCCACAGATCAATATATTTTCTCAACGCTTTCACATTTCAATACTTTAAACAAATAGGCATTATAAATTTATAATACAGATAAACTGTCCCATATAACGCGTTACACCTGGCGATATTATCGCTCTTAGTTAAGGAGAGGAGGGTAGGGTAGGGCAGGGGGAGAGCGGGCCATGAATGGCCTACAACCACGGGCCGGGTCGCCCGGTCGGTACTAGTCGCACGCACCGCCGCGCCGCCGCACCACACTGAGCGGTTATTTTTAATGGCTCGTCTTTTAATGTGGGTTTTAGTAAAAATAACTGCTGAAGGTGTGAGGGTATTAGTTAAGTACTTTTATGCTCGTATAATGTTGGTAGGACTTGTGCATTTATTGCTATGAGCAAGTCTCTCAAAGAATGTTATCAAATCTAATGACCTCGATACAAAAATACACTCGAGAGCAATGAATCCGGGTCACTTAAAGAATGTTAAAAATCTCGGAAACTAAAAATGATAGGTTAATGCAATAAATTGTATTTAATAGACAATGTAATACTCCTTAAATGAAGGTATTAAAACTTCTTAGTTATTGTAAAGTTAAATCATAAAAAAATCAAATTTGAAAAAGGGCCACTTTCGAAGATGGAACTACGTAATTACAGCATTTGGTTTTGCTTTTGTTTGTAATCTGTCATTTATGTGGGTACATAAACCATGTTGATAGTGCTCTATATTCATTATTCAAGCTGAAATTATGTCGCTTACGCCTGAAGAATGCACCAGAATACTTACAATGCTGGAAACCGGCCGGAATCAGCGCGATACAGCCAGGACTGTCGGTGTGTCGCTGTCAACAGTACAAAGAGTTCTCCGACGTTACGAAGAAACTGGTTCTAACCTACGCAGACCAGGAACGGGCAGAACCAGGTGTACCACAGCACGAGAAGACCGATACTTGGTGAACACCATGCTTCGAAATTGCTTTCTCACAGGAACTGAACTCACAAATCAGTTTCGACGCCTCGGAGGAAGTAACCCAAGTGCATGGACAGTAAGACGTCGGCTTGCTGAATCTAACTTAAAACCCCTTAGACCTGCAAACGGCCCTAAACTGGAGCGTGGGCATCGTATTTCAAGACTAAGATATGCCCAGAGCCACGTAAATTGGAGTATTGAAGATTGGGCAAAAGTTATGTTCTCCGACGAATCAAAATTTATGCTCTACAAGCACGATGGAAGACACAGAGTGTATCGAAGACCAGGGGAAAGATTCAAGCAAGCATGCATCGAAGAAAAAGTAGCCTACGGTGGTGGGTCTGTACTTGTGTGGGCCGGAATTTCTTCTGAAAGTCGCACAGAGCTGGTGATCATAGAAAACGGCTCTTTAACTAGCGAAAGATATGTGGAAGAAATCCTCAATGATCACGTTGGTTCATTTATGGTCAATTTAAGTGAGGATGCTATATTTATGCATGACAATGCCCGACCTCATACAGGTAGGATTGTGAATGACTACCTTCAAGAGATGAACATTACTCGTATGGAGTGGCCAGCGCGCAGCCCGGATATCAACCCGATCGAGCATGCTTGGGACGAGCTAGGCAGATGCGTAAAACAACGAAACCCTCCCCCAATCACGCTTCGTGAGCTCAAAATTGCTCTCACAGAGGAATGGGAGAATATTCCCCAAAATCGTATAAGGAACTTGGTGTACAGCATGCCAAACCGCGTAAACGCAGTAATGGAAGCACGAGGAGGCAATACGAAGTATTAAAATTCAAGAAAATCGTAATAAAGTTCAAAAATTTCATGTTTCCTATTTTTGTTTTAAGGAGAGATCAGCAGTTTTTTTCTTTATGTAATTTTGTGTTTATAAAATGTATGGTGACTCATATTTTTTTTACTTTTATTTAAGGAGTATTACATTGTCTATGAAATACAATTTATTGCATTAACCTATCATTTTTAGTTTCCGAGATTTTTAACATTCTTTAAGTGACCCGGATTCATTGCTCTCGAGTGTATAATAATGAATTATCACAAAATTAGAATGACTCTTTTAAATACGAATTACCCTATGAGTTTCATGTTTTTATAAAGATACAATATCTAGATATAAGAAAAGATATTAAAAAAAAAACTCTGCTTTAGAATGAAACTGCAAAGTAACAATGTGGCAGGACTTATTTTATTTTCAATACGAATATTGAAAGAATCCTCTGGTACAGCATCTATTTTCTAAGAGCATGACACACCCTTTTCTTTACTGGCTATATTGAAAGTTCCATCCAGCTAGATAAGAATCCCAGCGACTTTGAAAATAGATTCTGTTGCATAAATTCTATTCAGCGCCACTCAATGTTACAAAATGCGCATATTCTCGCTTCGCTTCGCAAATCGATGGCCAAGCAAATAGAATTACTGTGATTCCTTTAATATAGCCTCCGGGGTTTTCTTATTTTTTTTGCGGGTGGTAGCGCTGTTCCGATGTGGACAACATTCATAATGATAAATTATATTTACACAATCATTCTGAACAACTGCTACACTATTTGTTAGTGAAATGTAGGCGTACTTATATTGGTCCACCTCTGCTAAAACCTTCGGGAATTTCAGGCATGTTACTTTAAAAAAACATCCATAACGCTCTAGAAATATAATTGGCAGGAAATCATCTTGTTTTCCTGAAATAATTTATTTACCTTTAAAAAAGAAAGTTGACAGGTATAACCTAAACAGGTTCACAATTTAAACACAAATTGAAATGTTATAAGTAGATTAAAGTGTCACCTACAGCGCGGTTTTTTACGTAGTAAACAGGAAAAGAGTATAAAAAAATCTAGACCTATACTTACCCTATTATCTACTACCTAATCCTAATACTTACTTTGACTTATACTTTTACGATAACCAATATTTGACGAACCCCTAAAGTGCAAAATTTAACTTTCCGTACTTTGTGTAAGTTGCGAACATTAACTCGTGGTGTGGTCACTTGTTAACTTAGGACCTTTCGATCGATGGCCAATATAATTAAGTCGTAAATTGGGTAGCCAATAAATATTGGGATGACGCCATAAATTAACAACGTCGAGGAGTTTGTTCCCGGCTGTGTTTCGATGAGAATTGTTTAGTTTAATTATTGTTGTTTTGAAGTGATATTCCTGGGTCAGAGCAAAAAGCAGGACACTGTTGAATATTTAGTAGTATTATAAAGTATCTAGTATGAACTTTTTTGTTAGTGACAAAGTTTTCCAATTATATCTAGAATAATATAGAGTAGATAGGATAACGTTGATGCTAAAAATAAAGTATTGATTCAATCACAAGGCTCTCTCCCGCTGAGAATTAATGTAGGTTTTCTATAAAAAAAACCAACCCGTAATTAAAATATTTTTGAGTGGAATTGTGTGAAAAATCACTAATCTATCGAAGCGAAACGTCTAATTTCTTGGAAAAAAATTGAGCTAACGAAATCTTACATCATTATGGATGTACCAAACCTATTGTTTTCACTGCGACATCCCCTACATATAGAAACTTAACTAACAGTCACCCACACTAACACGTCATTCACAAAACAAACCCTCCATCCTGCCGTCAAACCAAATCTCCACTACTATACCTACTGAACTAAAGGCACAATCTGACGGCTGAAGCAACAGCCAAAGGGGGGCGTTGCTATGACAACCGCTCGGGCGAGCCACCTCAATTTTTGCCCTAGTTACTGCCCTGCGAACGATTTTGATACAAAGGTTGGTAAACGAAGGGCATGCCAGTCAGACTGCATCGATTGGATGTCTTTATGTGTTGTCTGTCGGATTTTGAAAGAGGATTGTTTTAGAGATGGGCTTTTTGTTTTTAGGTTAATTTTGTTCGCAATTGGGTATCTGTGGATGTTTTTAGACAATTGTTTGTGCTGATTTAGTGATGTAGTTATTGCTATGAAATATCGAATGAAAAGGTAGAGCCTAGTTTAATAATCTATTTTTACTGTTTTGGAAAGGGGTCCATCGCATTATTCCTTTCCAAATTGGGCCCGCGCGTGGTAAATTCTAGCCTATTCCCTCTCTAAGACAGGTGTATTGTACCCAAAATAGGTCAAACAGCAAACATACATATTTAAAAAAATATGGGTGTTGAAGATTTCCAAGCCTGTTCTTGAAAGACACTTCAACTATGATATTTAAAAACCAAATTATTATGACTAGCTTATCAAAAGAATGACCTACATAGTCTCGCCTCGGTTCACTGAGCCGAGATACAGAATATCTTCTTCAAAATTAATGTATAAAAGAAAGTAATTAATCTAATTACCGATGGAGCCAGAGATTCGTCCATTAAGAAGAATGAAAACGACTAAGTGCCAAGGATTTACCAATAACTTGGGAACGAATTAATTATGGCTAATTATATGCAGGGATTTTTAACAGAGCTTTCTGTATTATAACTTTAAGATTGATTATGAATTTTAAAGTTATCTACTTTTTGGAATGTTTTCAAAAATATAACGGAGTTTTCAATATTTCGCCCTCTCCTTGCACAAATGTGATCATTTATAAAATGGCAACCTGAAAGATTCTCGTTTCGCCCCTACGTATCCGCGTTTCATAGAAAAACCTAATCAGTTAGCTTAGCAGATTATCTCCGGTTTCCAAATAAAAGATTATGCTTCTCATTTCCCTCTCAAAACATGACATCTTGAAAAACAGCTACACAAGGAAATGACTCCAAAATTAAAAGAAAACAACCTTACAAATTCTTAATATGTACTTCACAAAACCGTTCAAAATTCACAGCTAATTTTCGAAACTACTGCTCTCACACAGTACAAAGGATCATGGCGGTATAAAAGCAAAGCCTTGCTTAAGGAAACGACCTGAACTGTGCAGAATATGACTCGAAGTAATCCTCTATACGATAACCTCTACTATTCCACTATTAACATATCTTTCGAGCGATTATCGCATTGCAAACGTTCCATTGCCGCACAAGTACAGGTGAAACTTCAAGTATTGATACAAAACCTGCAATGTACACCAATCTCTGCAATCTAATCTTGTTTTGTGGATACCAAGGTTAGTGGTAGAAATAAAATTTAATTAGTAGAACCTCGTTTTCGTGTTCAGTTCAGGTTTCAATGTCGTTAGTAGTGTGTATAAGTTGATACCGTTAGTTCAACAAACTCGTTTGGATTATTCTCGAAAGTTTGGCAGCGCACCAATCAACGTTTAATATGAGTTTTACTCGATGTTAGTATTTGCTTTGCTTTTAGAACTAAATGGATTAATTTATGATACTTTTTGACTTATTAAATTAAGCTTTAAATATTCTCTTATTTCTTTCTGTTCATCAAAATGTTATCTAGAAGGGATCGGGATTGTGCAATAAGACCTTTCATTTTACTGTAGTTTTAAGTACCATGCTCTTTTTGCTTATATGTGTACAATAATATATTCAATCAATAAAAAAGGTTTAAGTTTTTGTAATCGTTTAAAGCTAATACTAGACAAAATCACAAATATATTCACCCACACGCTACAGCTTGCTACGACATGCTACGGCGTAGCATTGACAGCTACGCTGCAGCTGCTACGAGCTCTCAACAATCATTGAACGTCAAGAATTCATTTAGATTAAACAGAACATCTGTGTTGCTAACGATGGGGGTTGGGGGGGGGGTGAAGTAAGGAACGAGGGGGAGCGGTTTAATTAATTATTTTTACTATGGCGCTGATGCACGGCTGTGCTTAATGAAACTCTGTGTTATTTTATAGGGATTTGTTGAGATAAGAGACAAAGTGGCTTCATTTAATTTAATACAATTAAGTTAAAGGCACATATATTTGTAGATTCTTGACAGAGGTTGTAAAATGCAAACGTAAATGTTAAATGTTACTCAAAAATACGTTTGATTGAACTCACAAAATGGAACAACTGAATGAAAAATTCAACATTTTGACACAAACCTCACGTTACTTACATAACACGAGCCACGAAACACACGAAAGCAAAACTAACAAACACAATTATAAATCCTCAAAGCGAAAAAACTTCAAACAATCCGAAAAAGAACAATAGGAACTAAATCCTACAGAACACTGAAATCGCTTGCTACGAACGCAATCAACAACATAGTAGTGGAACACGCAGGGCTGTCAGTTTCCACCAACACTCGCAAAAACTAATCAACGTTAAAAGGCAATGTTGACAACCCTGACCGCGCTTGAAAAATGTAGCGATTATACCTGCCCACGTAGGCCGTAGCGGATGGCTACGCCGTAGCACTGTGCTACGCCATAGCTACGCAGACGCTACGCCGTAGCAATTTGAGTGTCAGTATTGAATTTTGTGAAGTAAATGCTTTTTATGGAGGAAATAGATGTGCAATTTAATGGACAAAGTGTTTCCTATATGATAGTGGCTAGTACACTGACTATCATTTGGAGTTTTATTTATGAATGATATTATATGGAGGACGAAAAGCTTGGGATTGAACTGCTCCAATATTACTATATTTTTTTCTATTTCAGTAACAGGCTGACGTTTTATAAATATAAATTATATATACAATGACATTATTTACTTTTTCAGGTGTCGTACGACGTTCTCTACACCATATATATTATAAAGGATTCCGAAAGAACATAAACTCTTCTTATATCAATATCTAATGTCTCCTCCATAAATATTTTATTGTTACGCCGAGAGCTATCAAAGTAGACACAATATTAAAGTACTGATTTATGCAAAATTTGTATTAAAATGCAAATACTTTAACGGTAAACTGAGGTCACATAATATTGTGACCTGCAACAAGGCTGGTTATCAGCCTTATTGAACACAACATTTAAGGTGGAAGCATCACGACAACCCCCGAAATTATTGCGCTTTCTCTTAACTATAATTTGGGTTGGATAAATTATTTGTTTGATATTGATACAGCACTTCATAACTTTATTTTATTTTAACATATTTTTTAGTTTTTTGTCCATCACATATAAAGCATCCTGAAACCCACGGTCCAATTAATCTTTTGAGTCTAAAATCCCGCTATCGACATATTCCCCCAACGTGACAAGTACCTAACAAACGTGACGTGACGGGACGTTCACGTCAGCGTGCTCGCCAGAACACGTTAGAACATGTTAGAACTTGTCTCTTTTTACCACGGCCCGCTAAACACGCTGTATAATAAAAGATAAAAATAGAGATAGCTGCGTTCTTTGTTGTGGTAGAATGTATGCTGTGGAGAGGTGTGCATTCGTTACCGAATGCTTTTGTGCAAGTACACGTCATGTAAAGATTCAACAATCTAACTGCTCTCTTAAAAGTATTTAATTGTAAATACTAGAGATTTTAAGACAATAACTTTGCCCGAGCTATCTGGTCACATGGAAATTTGTTTTTATGTATTGACTGACTTCTCATATTATTCTCTAAATAACTGTGAAGGCCGCATCGAAACCGTTGCAATATTGGCAGAACCAGACAATAATCTGGACAGTCGCGAAATCTGACTACAATTTATAAGGACACAGACAAATAAAGATAATTTACTAACTTCTCAACATTTCTTTTATACCAATATAGTACAACAAAATACCACTAAATCATAGTCTTCAGACATGAGAAATAACATTAAATTACACGAGAAAAACATAGTTTAACGCGTCAATAGGTCTCTTTTGTGGCGGTTCTTTTATATCCATTCTCATTCATCGCTAACTAAGATTAATGTGGTGCAATCTGTCTCGCCGATAAGTATCTATGACACAGATTATAATCGTAAAGGATGGGTGGTTCGCCGCCATTTTTCATAGAATATAGAGGCGAGAAATATTACAGAACACTGGAGGAAATTATGACTGAAATAATGACCGAGGTTGTAGGTAACTTTATCTTTAAGCAGTGTTATTTTTTCGTCTGATATAAATTGCTGGTGAAAAGGAGAAAGAACTACGCTCAAACAACACACACCTCCCAACACAGGACGCGGAGAAAATAAATAAAAGAAGTTGTTAAAAGCATGCCTCGATTCACCACAACTTGTAGTTCGACGGTACAGTGCGACTCAACGACCATACAGCCACTAGACGCCTAATACTTGATCTAACGCACGAAACAAATTCTGTCAACTCGCTGAGGTGCGGGGGAACGGGGTACTGCATTCTGATTGGCCCTTTCAAGGTCATTGCATTTCACTAGGGATGAGACAGGTTTAAATCAAACAAGTACGTATCGATATTTTTTAATTGTATTTAATAAAATATGTATTTACATTTTACATACATAACTTGCATTTAAGTACCTTCTTTATTCTGAATATGATTGAATCATGTAAGTACATTCAAAAATCGCTTGGTTGCAATTGCCCATTTTTTTTTTAAATCTGGATCGTGTGGGTATCTAAAATTAATCGTTAAAGTTTCACAATTTGTTAGCTGTATCCTGTTGTAATTTTTTATTACTAATAATATATTTTTTACTTAAATAGTTATAGGTTTATTTGCTTTATCGATAATCAGGGGTGGTCATGCAATTTGGAGCATCACTAATTATTTTTACTTATAATCGAGGAAAAGAGATGGCAAAAAAAATACTCTCAAAAGAAAGAGATGCAATCTTAAAAGACATCAACGCGCGCTCCAAGATTGTGCACTGCATACAAGTATGACCAGTATAAGATGAACTCCGAAAAATAATGTCAGAAAATTAATTTTATTTAGATTAGGGAACCATTAACTTACCGATGAAATGTGATACCGTCTTTCAGGAAACTTGAAGTCCGGCTTTCTTTATCACACCAACGTACTGTACACGGGGCCATATTATGTTTATTTTCTCGAATTTTCAAAGGTGTAGTGCGGAAGTGTTTACGGCTCACAGGTGTGGTTGAAACTAATACGAACTTAGTGAGTGACGACGGCTATAAGATTTATAGCCCTAATGTGTTGACAGACATTGGTCGCCTGTTATTAGGCGTCTAGTGGCTGTATGGTCGTTGGTGCGACTAGAACCTGAGACATATGCGCGTGTCCCTTGAAGCAAGTCGCATAGCCCGAAGCTAAACATTAAAGCAACACAATATGGCACAATAATTAAATGCAGTGAGTCCAACAAAGAAAATGACAACTTTAGCTTCAGGCATTTTTCCTTATCTAATAAAACACTGGCAACTACAAAGCTACAAATTAAATCTTGACAACATTCAAGAATAAAGATAAAATAAAAGTTTGAGAGAAAACGCAATTCATATTTCTATTATACTTCTCATAATTATTATCAGTGAATAAACCACTTCGCAATCTCATCATGAGAAAATGTCTATAAAATTAATATTATGAAAGGAAATAAACTTCTATTGAAAGTTACCCATTCAGAACATGCTTCAATAATGTGCCAAGAGATTCAATATCTTTGGTTATTGGGATAAGTATCCAACATTTGAATTCAATTTCGCATCTTTCTCGTTTACGATTACGCAAACAGTTTTCTTTATTTGCCTCTTTGCATATTCATGTTGTGTCACTGAATTTCATGGTTGTTAAATATCCAATTGTATTATGCTCTTTTGGTTTTCATTCGGGGAAATTCACGTTTTTCATTATTGTAGTACACAGCAATCATTACAGTAAGTAACATATCGCTGAAGTTTTGAGGATAATATACAGAATATGTCAATTAATTAGAAACAAACTAGGGAAAAATGTATGATCTTTTATAACCGGTGAGCATTACATGCAATATGTTAATAGCAGTAATCTCTCCACTACTTCCAACACAATCCAAACTAGAACGCACTCCATATGTCCCCATTTAAACCTCGCTACAAAACACATGTATATCAAACAACCCAAAACACTCAAACATTTGATCCTTCCAAAAATTCATTTTCCAAAGCCATTTGTGTAAGAGCCATACATCACTTGTGACATTAATTATTTCGCAATATCCTTAAGAGCCCAGCCTTAGAGTCTCGCGTCAAACACGGCGCAGGTCCGACAAATTTTACAATTAAGTCTTTAAATAAGTACATGATTAATGACTTTCGGGCCTTATAATGAAAAGGGGTTCGCAAATCCTGGGATAAAATAGGTTTCATTGTACATATAGAATATAGGTGTTTCCAGTAAGTTGCGCCTTGGATTTGGCAAGATGAGTTTTGGGTTTGATTTCAAGTTAATCCTTAGGTAAATGGATACTGTTTCCTGGAAGGTTTGGTACGTTTTGATGGATAAACTACAAACTCGTTTTATGAAAGGTTGGAGTAAACTTATAAATTGGTTGGTATGTTGGAAGTAGGTATAAAAGTCAGGTTATTATTCTTTTCAGAAAATCCGACTGTCCTACCAGTTTATTTAAAATACCGACTACAGCTCCATTTATGAAAACTCTCTTCTTATATCTGTCTTCTTATTCAACCAACAAACACACAAAATATGTCTTTTAATAAAGTGAGTAATAATATAATAGAGAGAGGTACCCAAACGTGTGCGGTGGCGCCACCTACCGCAATTCCCGTTTCATTACACGCTTAGAATTTATTATAAGACGTGTTAGTTTCCTTGGTATTTTCTTCAGCATTTCTAGGTAATAAAGTGCGAATGGAAAAGTTGAAAAATGCATTGGTACATTGAGAAACGTGGAGGGAGTTGGAAAGATGATCATTGCGTCTAGCCAAGATGAAATTGAGAAATATAATAGTGAATGAGAAAGTTTTTTTTTGAAATACTAGGTATTTTATAAGACAGATACATAATCGTATATTTAGGTAGTAGTTCTAGGGTTTGTATGCTACATTTGATAAGGAGTAACAAGACCAACAGACAGGTTCCAACTTTACTATATCTGTGACCAAGACCTCGTACACGACCACGGCTGTGTATAAAAATAAGAATGAATTGGCACATTCGTCATAGCATCGATCCGTAAGTGGCACTTGAATACAGCCTTTCGAAATAAGCTCTGGATTTATTTGTGACTGTTGCCACAGTGCCTTTCCCTGGCAACATTTGTCCAGAATTTGCTAGCGTTTCGCTTAATAAGGGCCACTTGTAGATCGTCATAGCTTGTGGTCTGCAAACCACTGGGATTCTTTGGAAAACTAGGTATGAATTAATAAAAGGAGCCAGAAAAGTACAGTCCACAATCTATATCTAGTTATTTGTAAACTTAAAGAAAATGGTTACCAACTGAACTAAATAGTTCGTATATTTAAATCATTCTGCATTATTTGGCCATTCTAAGTACGTCAATTTGATGGAATATATATTTCCTATTTGGACTTCATTGCAACTTAAATCTGTCATCAGTACATTACTATAAAACCTGAGAATATTAACATGACAATTAAGAATTCTCAAAGTAAATACACACGAAAGTCAATCTTCCTCTGGTTTATGGTTTTTCGGTAGATTATAAATAAAATACGAGAAAGATCAATATGGCAATTAGATTAAACCCGAGACAAGCCTCAATGGCGACGGGATGTAAGAGTTTTTGAACAATACTTAAAAGAAAGGAATAATGGATTTTACTTTGCTTTTATAAGTTTTCGATTGGTATTTTGTTTTGTAAAGGGAAATTTGATTTGTAACTGTATGGATGTTTTTTTTGAAGTGAAAACTTCTTTAGCGGCGCTGAGCACTTTTTTGTATGGGTAAAAACTTTCAAAAAAATTTCAAAAAGATCGAAAAATCTTACGATTTTTCGATCAGCATCACGTGGCCCTGACGCGAGTTTGAAAGTTAATATTGAAGTTTTCACTTCTGCCGGCACTCCCGGAGTGCTACCATTTTTTTTTGTTAATCTAAAAGAGGTACCTTGGATTTTTAGATCCAGAATTGTCAGAAAAAAGGTTTCGTTCTCAAATATCTATACGCATCAATACTAGGTTACGAAAGGCAAATATTGCATGATCACTTTATGGGTGCAGTTCAAGATGGGGCTGCTTGTCTAGCAAAAATACGTCTATATATGATGTCAAACTTAGTATATTTATTAATTTTAGTTCTGTGGTTTTCAAACTACAGATAAATTGGCTGGTTTATACGGACATATTCAAAAAGGTATGAACCTATAATACGTAACATAAGAAGTAACCTTTGACCCGCTCCAATATAATATCATAACCTTTACTCCCGTCAAATCCATTCGTAGTAAACCAAAAACAAAACACACATTAACAACAATATCCTACTCACAAAGTAATAAAAAATAACATAGGCCGTAACATGAAAGACCTTTGCCCGTTTACCTCAAACCGACGACCATAGACACGGGACATTTTATGACCAATAACTGCCAAGATGGCGGCCGGCGGGAAAATATTTTTCGGGCGACGAATTTGCGAGTTGAAGTGGCCGAGATTTATCGTGTAGTGTTTGTCTTCAAGGAAATCGGCGACGCTTGTCCCCGATGTAAGTTGGGGGAAGTATTTATTTATGTTTCGCGAAGTTTCCTGGCGACGAAAGCAATATTCGTACTTAACCTCACTTTTGTCGCGGCTGGGCGTGTGTCTGCCTCTTTGTTATTATGTTTTCGCCTTTATTGCTTGTTTTTGATGTTTTTACAACCTTGTCACTATTGGGAATAACAAGAGGCTATGAATATTTAGTGACAGGATTTTTACATTGTTTTAATGTCAATTTTCAGTCCTATAATGAAAACAAGAAACAATGATGAGATATTATTCTCCCATTCAACAAAAAAAAAAATAAGGCAAAGATAGCACTGACACAAATATTCCGGAATCAATTCAAAAGAAATAAGAAACAGTTTTGAAACTTTCAACGTTACAAAAACAGCCAGCCCAAGAATACAGCGAATAGATCGCTTAAAATAACCAAACTTTCAACAAGAATACGACTTCTTAAAATAAACTTCCGATCGGACGGAGGCAAGAGACGTCACTGCTAAATAATAAAGAATCACTAACTTGGCCGATATTCTAGACAGTGAAAAGGCCAAGTCTTTGCTATTGTAAAAGTGTCTAAAGATTTCGAACCTTTTTTAGTCAAACCTCATTTACGTCTATACAGGCTGTACATGGATTTAAACTGTTGAGACAGCGATTCAAGTAATTTTAATAAATATCTACATTTTCGTTTTTTTTTTAACATTGCGCAGACGGAGTGGCTGGAAGAAGAGAAAATGATGGTGCATATCAAGAAGTTTACTTCCACGAAGTTCCATCATGACATTAACGAACCATGAACGCCTAAGCAAACAATAACTTCAATCTATTTACATATTATATCATGCCCCGAAGACTGGTACACACTGGAGACAATTAAGCTATAATTTGATCTAACTTATACTATACATATTAAATATGTATGTATGTATGGTACCTATGTAGGGTGTATCCCTTTCTAATTCGATCGAGAGCAATTAGCCCTGCCTGACCTTACGCTCCTTTCGATTCCGCTTTGCATAGCTGTTTGTGAATATAATCAAGAGATGGATTTCGTGTGGCTTTTTAGTATTTATTTGGTGATTTACTTGAAAAAATCCAAACAGTGTCATTGGTTTAGATGTCAAACTAAACCACATCGGCATCTGCCTATCTTTTTCCCAGCTACACGTATGTTGGTATCGGTCTTTCATCAAACCGTATAGTGTTTTACAAAGAGCGATTGCCTATCTAACCTCAGTCTAGTTTCTAGGTAACACGGTACTCCTTGGTAACACATCAACTAAACAATTTATTATAAAAAAACTTGTGTGAGAGGCCTCTAAATATTTGTTTTCTTTGGTTTACTGCAACGCTGACTTCAAAAACATACCAGCACCTACTCACCCTTTGACAAAAGCCCCTCGAAATACATACACACAATAAAATTATGCATCGTCTCAACACGATTGCCACGCAAGCATACAGAATCACTTCCCCCATACCTACCCTCATATACATACATATTTGTTGAACTAAAAGCCCTTTATAAGAGCGGAGTCGACAAAAGACAGTGTTTCGGATAAGAGGGGGAATTTTTCCGGGTATATCCGGAGGTCGTATCTTAAGATACGAGATTCTGTGGTCCTTTGGTCATATCTGCAGGTGATCTTGTGAAGGCGTTAGAACGAGCGTTGATGGGCATTAGGCGCAGGGTGTACCGGACAGATGATGTCAAAACGGACGGGTGGCGTTTGAAATGAGGCGCTGAGTTGAAAGTTTTGATTGTGGAAGTGATGATGTAATTACACTGAAAATTATAATTTTCTGTTTGAACATGATTGACATTTTAAACAGGAAAATTGTCTTACAATTTTCACGCGATTTATTTCAAGGAATATGACCGTTACCTAAATGTTGAGAAAATATCTAATATCTGTAGGTATAATAAAATGTTTTATCTTTATACGGAATCTTAATTAAAAAGCAAATAAAAAACATTAATCGATCGCACAAAGTCCGTCGCCGCGCCGTCAGCGAGAAACACAAAGAGATTACACATTTTACCAAAAAAACTCATCCACAATAAAAAACAAGCACTTTTATAAACTTAAAAAATAATTCAATGAAGTCTTTAACAACGAAGTCGTGATTACCCCCGAGGGTGGCTCGTCACGGTTACTTGCGATTTTACACGATTCAGCCCTAATTTATTAAAGTTCCGACGTTCAGGTAAAAGGAATTGGCTTAGACTTGACAGGAAACCCCTTTTTGCTCTTTTTCCTGGTTCACGATTTTAATTAAGCGAAGGAACGTTGTTGTGTTCCCATGTTTTTGTATGTATTTTAATAAAGTGAGATACGAAACGAAAGCGCAGTGAAAATTCATTTTGAATATGAAAATTTCTTAGATGCTGTGTGTGTGACATGAAATTATTTCTCCATTTATTTTGCCTTTTACGTACGTTGTAATGTTAAATTAAATATCTAGCTACTGACAACTCGAAAAGGTGTCATTTTTTTTTCCATGACTGATAAGAGTCAGTTCAATACTTGTGTTTTGAACATATTGATCAGTGCATGAACTAAATCACGAACAACCAATACAACCAAACCACAAGTCACATCCTATCACAGCCATTAACACTCCAGCCTTCCAATGCACACAATTATTCACCTCCTCCATCTTATAAACAAGCCGAGACATCGGAGCCAGGCATATATAAACAAAAGCATGTCATGCAAGATGCATGCCTTCCTCAAATGAATTATTTATACAGGTTAGGTTAGCAGTCGCTGCATTTCTGTTCCCTAGATTTATTTAACAGTGCATATCTCGGCTGGTTCTATTTATTTGCACTGCAGTGCATCGGATTGCTGTGTCATGTCGCATAAACTAGTCCTTGCAGTTTCCTTTTTGCTATCGCGGCCGTTTATTTTACACTTTCGTGCATAATTATGGAGTTTGATAAGGTTCAGCTTTGTAATTTCCTTTGCCTGGCTTTTAGTGGCACTTTAGTTTTATGTTGCTGGTATTCGTGTTTATGATTAGAATGAATTTGATTACGTTTTACTTGAGGCAGCAGGTTAATAATAATTTTGGATAGTTACTAAAAATGTTGGAAATTACATGGAAATTACTATTTTTATTTCTGTGTTTGATCTGCAATCAATATTTTGTGAACTGTAAATGTTAATGTTCAAATCTCTATTTTCCATTGAAGATAAATAGCATTTTCTTTCTTTCTAAACATGCTAGCTAGAAAAAAGATAACTCTGAGAACAGAAAACACACTACTCTTTTTGCTTAAAATTTTGCTTTCGTTTTAGCTTGAAGAAGCTTTAGATTTTTATCTCAAGAAACTCATCTCCAACTAAAAATATTTCTTACAATATTTTGAAAAACATTGCGAATATTTTTAAAAATACAGGCAGAAAATGTTTTACCCTGGAAACGTGAAATTCTAGATTTAAGTGTGTAGAAGGGAAACCTAAGAAATATTCAGGTGCTAAACGTCGTAGTATATTTCCAACCTGTTGTTCGTAAAGTCTCCATATGAATGTACGTAGAAAACCAACTTTCTTTTATTTTTCAGAGTGTAACTTGTCTGTAACTGTACAAGGTATTTTGACTTCTAAGTTTTGTAGAACTCTGAGAACCGAGTGGGTACTTCACTCTAACTCCCTGTATAAAAATTGAAATGGGACAACTCCGAGAAAGTACTCATCGAACAACTACTCAACTCACTTCAAGTGTGCCCATAAAATTGGAAGAGTTGTCTCTATTTCTCCAGGATCCCATCATCAGATCTTGATTTGATGATCATGGGACCACCTGGGAAGTACCCTTTCAAGCAAAACAAAAAATCTAAATTGGTCCAGCCATCTTCGAAAAATCGGGGAAAACACAGAAAAAAAAGTCTCAAGCACCTTTGATTTTTTGCATTTGTATAACCATCCCTTGTTTCGGTGAAGGAAAACATCGTGAGGAAACCAGCACACCTTAGAGATATTACACAACATTAAAGTCAGAGACCCGTGGACGGCATTAAAAATACTCTGAAACCAGGCTACACACTATAAAGAAGAAGACTCTAACTCTAAAATGAAAGTGAGACTCCGCGTTGTAACCAAAGCGATCGCAAGTTCCTTTTATTTTGCAAAAACAAACACGTGGTTCCGCCATTGTCAAGATTTTTGAGATTATATTTTGTGCCTGTATTCTCATCACGGAGGGTCGAAATAGAATATTTAGCATTCTTACAATTTATCAATGGAGAACTTTTTCACAACACAAAAGGTGTATCTGTTTTTTTTTTTAATTTAACCTCAGTCTGTAAAAATATAATAATTAAAAAAAAACAATATTAACGCCAAAAACGGGATTTTACCGTGTTTGGGGTGATTTCTTTTGAGTTTACTTTAGTTAGTGACCATGTCAGTTTCTAAACTTGAATCAATATTGACTACTTTTGCATTTAAGAACACGAACTAAAATAGAATACTTATTGTCAAAAAAAACCATACCTTTATGACACTACAAAAAACCTCTTCACAAAAAACTTTCTACCACATCATTGTACATTCAAATTCGCTATCATTCTTTCCACTTGTGAACCAAATTGGCCCACAATACCCCAGCACTTGCTACGTAGGTCCAATGGGTTTCATCGTCCCCTTAACATCTCACCACAGTAAGAGCTATTGTGTCGCGATCGATTCTATCTCCCCCACCCTCCCCTCTGGGGCAGGGGGTGGCTTACAATGTTTTTAAATTGAAAATAGTTGTTCAGAGATTATTTATGCTTGAGACAATACTGTCTGGTCGAGATATCCTTTATTTAGCTTGGAGTTTATTAATTTGAGTTGCCAATCATTTTGAATAGAGATTTGTGTTCGATAGGTCGATATTGTGAGGGATATAGTGTATTTATGGGATTCATTTTCTTGAAGAAATAGGGAAGAAGTTTTACCTGATGGAAAAGGTTTAGTAAAAATGACCCTGTCTGTTAGTAAAAAGGTCTAGCCCCAGTTAAACGAGGATGTAGGTTCTCGTATAACAACACGACAGTGCATCTTAGTTTATACAACCTTTGAAGGATCATAATTATAATTAAATAATAGGCATCGATACATAATTGAAATTTCCAATCACATAGCAGCGTGATAAGTGTTGCCAAACTAGAATTGAATGGCGTGCAATTGGAGAGCCCTATGACCAACACTATCCCATATTCAAACAAACAAAACATTTAAAGTCTTGAATATAAATCTACATCTTGTTAGATTTTCCTTCCTCTCGTTACCGACTCGTTAAACTTAAATCAAATCGAATAAAGCGAGTATGCACCTAGAAACTGCAAACTGAAGTACCATCACGCTACGTTCAACAAAGGATGTTCCCAGTTCGAATCAAATTCAAATGTAAACTGAGCAAAAGTTCAACTTACCTAAATTCATTTTCATATTTGTGTGGATAAGCTTTAGTTTCCGTTTATGGCGGCCTGGATAAAAACTGGATTTCAACTAAAATAGAATTTTCATTTGGATAAAACTGGTTTGAATTTTAATTAGTAATTATTATTTCTGTAGAGTCGAAATATTTTTGGATTCACCTATCAAATATTTCTCGGAAGCATGCCAGGGTTTTTGAACGCAGGATATGTCATTGTGTGCCTGGTTGATATAAGCTCGTTCCCTATTTAAATGGGCCTTACACATAACTGGAAAAATGTGGGTGTACAGTGCGATCAAATTATCTTGGCAGCTCTGAACATAGGCTTTGCGAAATTTTACGCATGTAAACTTGGGAATAAAACTGTTATTGCCAGATAAACCAATACTTAAACGATCAGAAAATATCTAATTTAAACAGTGAGAAATACAAATAAAATAAATATCATAACACTTTTATACATTCGTTGTAACAAAATGACCTGCACGAAGTTCGGAGCTGCCAAGATAATTTGATCGCACTGTACATATTATTATACATACATCTTTTAATGGTTACAGACTTGATAGTACGTATATTATGTTACTAGGTGTTGCCAGCGGCTTCGCCCGCTACAATTCGAAAATTATCCCACGGGAAAATAAAATGGGGATAAAATCTATGTGTTAATCCAGGTTATAAACTATCTCTGTACCAAATTTTATCCAAATCCGTTCAGTACTTTTTGCGTGAAAGAGTAACAAAAATTCATCCATCCATATATAAGGTCCCATTCAAATAGGTGGACAAATTTTTACACAGCGTTCAGTACGCCTAAACAAAGATATCTAAACAAAAAAAAACACTAAATAAAGTGATTTTATACTGACTTAAAAGAATAAATTGCCGGCACTCTAGAACAAACTCGTTGTCTTTATTTTGGTGGTCTGAATGTGTACTAAAATTTTGCCCACCTATTTTAATGGGACCTTATATACATACATACTTACAAACTTTCGCGTTTATAATATTTGTAGGATGTAGGATTTGTAATCACATCGAGAATCAGACTTCTCACCTTCTTCTAACCTTCTCATATCAGCACGAACTATGCTCGTGTTATAATTATAACCCAATCGAAATGTAGCAGGGGGACTGACTGTTTTGGTTGCGCCAGACATTTATTTTAAGTATTGACATTCGGGGAAGACTATTTTAGAGCAGTCAACTAATCTATCTCCATACTACCTAACGGTCGATGTTTAGAAACATACCCTATAATGGCTTGAAACACCAAGGATATCAACATTATGATACGTGTATACTTTGTACCGTACCCACACATCAACCTTCCTCTTTGGGGAGTACAAGTACTAATGTTGGGTTTACACTAGGTATTATATTCAGAACATTGATATAATAAAACCATAGATGCACAGTCTCGAACAAAACAAACAGTCGAAGCTGTCGCCAAACACTCACCAATACACGCACTACTACATTTGTAGTTATCGTCACTATAAACATATTTTTTTTGGCAAATTCAACCTTACGCAGATTCCTTTTACAATGCAGTTATAAAAAGCAATATAAAAAGTATTTTGTACGACCGTGCAGAGACGCGAGCGACGCGAGACTATTTCAAATGAGTTCATTGTGAACTCATTTTAAGCGGACGGTTTTGAGACGCGGAGTGTGTATCTTGGGTTTTATTATATCAATGATTCAGAATAATGATTTGTTAATCATCTGCATAATGGTCTTCATGTTTAGCTGCCACGTTTATTTTGCTACATTTGTCGGCATAATATGAACCACAGAACATATATTATACTCTAGCGGATATGAACACTAATAGCCAATCAGTTGCCAGCCGCAGTTCTGCAAATTCCGACTAGATTAATTTGGAATAATGGCGCTTAATTAAAAAAACTTTTTTTAAAACACTCCTTTTTTTTGGATGGTGGGAAATCATGACTCTTCTGCTCTGGGCAGAGCGGTAGGGAGTGTCAGGCTTCTACTGACTAAAAACCACCCATGTTCCTTCTTAGCCCTTTGTGCCGAGGCCGCGGTATCTCTTGCAAACAACCCGCAGTCCCGACGGGTTGAAAACACATCTAAATCGTGATTATCAAGCTAGCCATAAAAGATCTTGTTAATTATGCACTAAGCTTTTCCGTTTAAACTCGGACTTAATAACCCATAAAAAATAGTTAACGGAGTCCCGTAATAAAACATTTATTATGGGAGTTAATGGCGTTAAAATTAAAAATAATCCTGAATTTTATAATATAAGTTCGATATCGTCGAACTGCTAAGTTTAATATAATTTTATTTAGGCAAAAGTTTCTACTCTACTTTACAATTTTCCCTGAATTTTCAGCGCCAATAAATTCAGGTTTATAAAGAGGTCTCACCACGAAGTGATGTATGGCGTAAATAAAACCATGACGGGATTATAAAATACATCAACTGGTGACAGTTTATGAGGACATCGCTCACGACCACCATTGCCGGCCATTTTATTCACCAGGGTTTACACCACATGATGAGGGATAGTTATTTTAATACCGCTATTGATGCAGCTGTTTGGGAAGCGGTGATGAGTGATGTAGGTTCAAAATAGATGTTTGAAGCAATGACTATGAGATAACAACATTTTAAATATACATCATCTGCCTAACCTTTTTCCAACTATATTGGGGTCGGCTTCCAGTCTAACCGGATGCAGCTGAATACCAGTATTTTACATGGAGCGACTGCCTATTTGACTTCCACAACCCAGATATTACTGGGTAATACGATACCCTTAGGTAAGACTGGTTGTCAGACTTTCAGGTCACTGACTACCTGTAAAGACTGCCAAAGAGCTAAATATGGCCAGGACCAACCGCTTTAATATCTTTAAATAAAATAAACTTTAAATATATATATGTGGTTTATAAAAAAAAGACAATGTAACGAATAAAAGATGGGTAGGACCGAAAAAAGGCGTTATTTTTTTCTGTCTACCCCCATTAGGAAAAAGGCTTGTCTGCGTAAATGTATGTATGTGGTTTATCCCAGCATCATCGACAAACATCGATGTGTGAAGGGTTCCAAAAAGATAAAATCTTCTAAAATATTTGTTTTAATAAAAAATATGTACCCTTCCATACCAGTTTGGAGCCCATAAAATTCCCGAATAGGATCCGATAGCAGCAAAAAAATCCCGCCAATATCGGGAAAATTCCGGGACCGGGATTATAGAATACGGGATTAATTGAAACCTTTTGTTACATAACACCGAAAACAGTCTTTTTTATATCAATGCGTTCTATTCTCTGTTATTATTACAAAGATATTACTCGTTTTCCGAATAAAATAGGATTAGGTAATAATTTATCGGCAATTTGGCTTCTCAATTTCGGGAATAGTTTGTCGCACGATAAGATTAGCTGTTATTTGTTATATTTATTTAAGCCTAATAGACATCGTATTACTAACAATACTGATTTAAGGTAGGTATTCTCTTTCAGTTCAACAAAAAGTCTGTACCGTCAAGCAATAAAATAAAGTAACTGTGAGGTTCTTAGGTACCTTTGATTTATTGATAAAGAAGGTTTCTGTCTTCCCAGAGAATTGGAAAACGTATCCCCGAATTGTGAAAGATTGTACAGTCAGCATCAGAAGTATATTAACATTACTCAAAGTTTCGGAGCTGTTTTTTAATAAAAACTTGTTAGATATTACTCGTTACTAAATGTTATTGGAGTATAAGGACTATTTTAACGAATAATCTTCTGAAATATTAAAAATAATAGCTAGAGTCCTGTACATTAAAGAATTAAAATTCCGAAATGTTCAGCTACTTCTGATGCTGACTGTACTAGTACTAGCATTGGGACAGTATGGGCTAATAATAACATACTTTTTAATATCACAGTGCCATGTAAAGCCTTTTCTATTACAATCTATATTCGTCACTGATCAATCGCTTGAAGCGTTCTTTGATTGTCACCTAGCAACTCACAGAAACTACTTTATTATAAAGAAATTGTTTCTATTTCAAACACTACAAGGTAATCCAACTCACAAAAGGCCTTATACCAAGCAATTTTTCTCTGGCAACACCAAATAAATTGAATTCCACCCTATCTACTCTTTGGAACGAGCGAGAGACAAACAACCAACTTTGAACCATAAACAATAAGGAAATCCCGTAGAACGCGATCAAAATTATTATTTTGTGCCAAAATGGTGTCACCTTGTGTCTTTATTGAAGTGTATGGTGGAGGGCTGTCAAAAATGGCATTATGTAGTGAAATTTTTTATAAGTACATGTAAACTAATTGGTTTGTCCTGGCTATCATTTATTTATATATTTGAAAGTAACAAGTGTTTCTTAAGTCTGAACCAGTCTTACCAAGGGTATCTTTGGGTATCATTTATTTCCACCCCTTAAATAGGTTATAAAGGTGGTAACAGTAAATAATGGAAGTTCCACGGGAATTTCCACACGGCTTATAACATTTTTGTAGTCTGGCAACCCTATTACATACCTCACCGTCACCATCATAAAATGCACATGGCGGTAAACAGTAATATAAACCTTACATTATGACTTTATACGGTAAATTATTACATTTCTTTATTTTACTACCCCCATTGTGTTCCGAATAAAATGCTACAATGAATATTTTTGCGTTATGATTTTTTTTCGGTGAACGTCAAAAATATTACTGACTGTATAATTTACTTCGTTTCTTTTTTTATTTCGGTATCCTTTAAGTGCTAGTCCTTTTCAACATACAGTAGTAATAATATTTAATGCGCTTCTTCCTAAGATTCCCAAAGAAACTGAATGCAATCAGCACGTCATCATTTGCCTACCCTTTTCCCACCCATGATGGGGTCGGTTCTAATCTTATCGGATGCAGCTGAATATCAGTATTTTGGATGGAGCGACTGCCTATCTGACGTTCACAACCCAGTTAGTACTGGGTAGTACGATACCACACCTCGGACACTCCATACAACGCCCGCAAAATAATTACCTATTACTACTACATAAACAAATAACATTTGTGCACGACGTGCACGTGCAAATGTGTGCGTAAACTCTAGTAGGGTTATCGTAGCCTAAAAAATGGCGCGGAAAGTGCAACGGTCTGCGTCGCGAAAACCGAACGACGACTAATACGAGCGCGAGCCATTGCTCAAGTGTCGACGACGAATACCTCGAAGTGCGGGGTGAGGTGCGGTATTTAATATGAGCGCGGGGAAGGGAGTGTCCCTTCTGTACGTAGTACTATTATGTATTCTGTGACGATACCCTTTGGTAAGACTGGTTGACAGATTTTCGGGTCACTGACTACCTGTAACGACTGTCTAAGATCTATACACGACAGCAAGCACCAACGACAACGCCATCACAGAACGCAATCAGTAAGTAAATCGTTGAAAAGATGTCAATATCGATTCTAACAGCTCTTCAAATTGGTTTCAATAATACAAATTGTCCTTACAACCTAAACACAAATACACGAATGCTGTCGCGAACACAATTGAATTCACATTGCATACGTCTAGCGTCAAAGTTCGAATCATCTCCCTAAACTATATGCAAATATTAATGCTGTTGATAACTTGTGCACGCGAACAATTCGCATAAGTTTCCATCCTCTTCGATTCAATACATACAATGACACATATTCACACTGTAATACCGATTTGCACGATTCCGAACTGTTCACACTTGAATACGTTTCCTCTTGAAACGAAACAACTGCATTTGTATGAGAATTTATATTTATACTTTTATCTATACTATATAATATTAAGTATTATTAAGTAAAGTAGGTCTTCGTGTCTGGCTGTATGACTTTGTCGTTCTTTTACAAAGCGATTTTTCAATAATTTCGATTATCTATGTCAGATTTTTTTCTGTTAAATGTACATGAAATTTTGTTGTCTAATTAGTTTTACAAACAGGAAACATTATCTCATATCGATTTAAATCTTAGATGATAAAGACTTACTTTTCTTTGCAGGTCTATATTCCTGCAACAATCCTTATATTCGAGAACTTTCTTTTCATATCGAAAATACCAACAAACAAATCGGTTTATCGTCCATATATTTCTTTAATGCTACATTAAATAGAATATCCCATTACACATTTCATGTAAAAAAGCTCGGGCCATATATTTTATGTCGAAATACATCATCAACATAAAGAAACCTAGAGAGCTCTATTAAGTTTTATTGTGCAGAGAAAATTGACTATTTTCAATGACAAAAACAAAATGATATTGCGTTGCCAGTCATTGAAAAGGTTTTAGGAGCAATTCAAGTTTATAATCATTGCCACTCTTTAACTGACAGTATTTCGGATAATGTGCAAAAACATTTAATTTAAATGAACGAAAACAAGGAAAAACTCTCGAAAATAAAGCATTGTTTTATATCTATCTACACTGGGATGCAATTTCGTCTACATTTACTGTCTATGCCCCATAAACTCATCTTCTCATAGTCTAAGCCTTAAGTTCACTTTATTTACCATAATGCATCTTTACATTATACTCTTCAAAGAACCTAATTACACACCAGTACAAAAATCCAGCATCAAAGCTGGCACCCGGGACATCGCCTTCGCTAATCTACCGACAGTCCCGACTAACGACCGAGAGGATCCCGCAGAAGTGTTCAACAATATCCCGGATCCCGGGGCTAAAGTATCCCGCTATACTACAACACTAGCTATACAGACGATGTAGTACTTTAGCCTATCTAGCTCAGCTTATAATAAAAAATAATGTTCCATTCTCGATTCTTCAAGACCAATGGCGATTTACGGCCGACCCTTGTATACAGGTGGTCAGGTTTCGGAACTTATCATAAAATATATTTTACGAGCGCCTGGAGTCCTTTGAGGTAAGTATGGCGAGCGGTTTTGTTTAGTCGAGACACAAATGTTTTGGGACAAAAATGACTGGTAAAGATTGTGTAGTGTGTCGTTTGTGGCTTTCGTTTTGGGCCCACTTGATACGTTTATCTATTATTAAGTCCTTATTCTTCATGTACCTATAACTAGTACATTATAACTCAATGTGTATAACTGTACCTATTAGCGTTTACAGATACCTATTGAAAGGTGCTTGTATGATACTGCATTCCCTAATTTCGCTTCATTACCATAGACGTGTTGGTGGTATAGATATTAATCAAATTGAGAACAAAATGAAATTGACAATGAAAGCTACCTGTTGGAGTCATCACACTAAAACTGAAGATATCCCAACAGACTGTTATTTTAAAGTTGTGATGTCTACAAAACAAAAATATAATCCACATTCAAATAAAGAACTCTAAACAAACATAACCTCACTTCGTTATGAAACCTACAAACAAAAACAATAAAGAGAACAAAATTCTAACTTTAAATTGTTCGATACTGCTCTTAAACAGTTGGTAGCAAGACAAATGGCCAACAAAAAGTACGGGCGAATTGTACCAATCGTCGACGCAAAAAAACGGATCCCAAACGACCAATATTGAAACAAGAAGTCGGATCTTTGGAAGAAATAAGTATGGAAGTCGCAATTGCTGTGTTATGGCCTGGAGTTGGCAAGGTACGTATATTTAGGCAATCCCTATTCTATGACAGTTAGTTTTCCATTGTGTGTACGTTGTACTAATATTGTAGAGAGGCAAGTTTTGTTTGTTTGTTTGTTTCGCAGAGACACGAGTATAGTAAAACGAGACGACGTTTGATTGTCTCTGATTGGTAGAAAGTTTTTGTCTATGGATAGGCTTGTATGTACAAAAAGGCCAAAGAAAATCATTATTTCCGTTTAAGAGGCAAACCATTTAAGGTTAGGTAAAGCGTTGGTATATCCAGCAGACGACTGCGATGAATTGAGCTGATAAATACCCTTACTAATATCTACAGAAACAAAGAATGTAGGTATTGTTGTACTAACCTTTGTAGCATACGTATTTCTTACAACAAAAGAAAAACTTCCTAAGTTAAATAATAATATACTAACATTCAGTAACTATCGTTGTTTTCCTTACAAATAAACATCCATTATGATCTATTATAGCACATAATACAATACCCAATTATGGTAATTCAACACGCTAAACAAGCAAGTAGGTACTCAATTTTCGACAATATTTAAACAACAAACATGTACGTGGTAGTGTTTCAGTGCGGAATCTAACTTTAATTGAACCAATAACTAAACATCTAAATAGTACTTAATAATTCCATGCTCTACATACAATGTTGGGATGTAGAACACGGCCTATGGGATTTGAAAATCTCGTTCGATTTTCGAACTATCATTTGTTTACAACAATGATACCTATAATATTGTAGGAGGTTTTACTCTATATTCCACACATGGCCTCCTTTTTGAAGCGTATTTATGTTTAAAACCTTTTTCGAAGCGGGGTATAAGGACCTTTCTTGATAATTTTGTTTCTCAGTAAAAGATAAGCTGTTTTTTTGCTTACAGTCTGCAGTATTATGTATGAGGTTAAAGCTTCCTCAAAATATTGCAGACTCGAGTTCGTTTGACAAAATTGGTGAATAAAGGTCATTCAATAATGTACCCAGTCTATTAGAAAGGCCATGTTCTGTACTAAACATTTATGAGCTGATGTGCTGAACTCAATCCCAATAATGTAATGAATATGAGCTCCAACGCTACATCCCACGCAACTTACAAGAGTGAACGTAAATGGGTCAAAGTAGGTCTTAAGTGTCGACTCAGTAAAGTGCGACAATTTATGTGTGCTATGTTCTTTATAGGAACGGTTTGTGACTGTTGTTAGGGGACCCCGAATGTTTGGTTACTGTTAAAACTTTGTCCATGATGAATTTTTGGACAACGACTTTAGGGCAAATTTTGACCTCGATTACACATTTAAACCGCGTTCAAGCGCCTTTAGTGTCATCGTTGTTTGGAACATACAAACAACACTTGAACACGGTTTAGATGTGATGTTTAACTCCCTTAAATATTCTCAAAAGATTACCCAATATTTATTGGGTAATCTTTTCTTCATCTCTAAGAAACTTGGATGTCATAAGCCAAAAAGACTGTATAACAGAAGCAAAACCTAAAAAGTATTAATAACATTTAATGGCTCAACGAAAAACCTTTTTCAATTTTACATTACTTACATCCAAAACCAAATCACTTATTTAAACCGAAAACAAGATGGCGACCAAAACGAATCCATAATATTCCACTTTTAAAAATGTTTGTGTGTGTCAAATATACCACAATTTCGTAAGCATACTTAATTTAATAGAGACGTCCCTTAGAAAACCCATCTCATCCAACTGTCAGCCCTTGGTAGATAGGGCAGAATTTGCATGAAACACTCAATATAACACGAATAGGTACGAATACCGTATATTTCATATTCTATTAATGTTGCCGACTTCAAAGCGATCTTCGTGTACATAGGATGGGTGATGAGCATATATTGTAAGTTGTCTTAGATATTCCTGAGGGAAACTGAGCGAATTAGGAGTAAGCGTTGCAATATGTTTGCTCTGCGAACTAATATCAGAGATTCGATTGGTTTAGTATACTAAGGCAATAATGGCGTCTAGATTCCGGCGGAATGTGTAACTTATTTGATCAAATACCAATGCAAACTTCCCGTATTTGAACTATTCATTATTAAAAGGGCCTTCAAGACAGACGTCTATCTACCTACCGTATTGACTGTTTAATAATTTCAACACAAATGAGAGTAATAGAAGAATGAAAATGTTGACTTGAATATTGAACAAAAGAAATTGAAACACCATAAAATAAAAGCACTCTCGTCACAATGCAATGGAACATCACACATGTTATCCCCGAATTGTTGGCAAAAATGTAAGTACGTAATTACATATTATTATAGTACACTCACATTTCATCAGGTATATAGTACTTCATCATCATCATCACCCTATAATGTTCCCACCTACTGCAAGGACTCAGGCTTCCTCTGTAGGGATGGGCTATAATCGACCCACACAGGGTCCGCGTGACCCTGTGTGGGTTGGTAGATGTCACATACCTTCGATTTTTTTGTATTTTCCTCACGATGTTTTCCTTCACCGTTTTGAGAGAATACTTACTACGATACTACTGGTATAAAGAGTGAAAAAGAAGTATGGAAGAAGTCATTCTGCGCCGACACCAAATAAATTAGGATAAAGGCATAAGAATGATAATAACAAAAACACACATAAACAAACATATTTCCTACCTTTTCTATCCCTAATTCCATGATGAAATTACATTCATACACGTGACGACACAGCGGTTAATCCGTCAGAGAATAAATTCGTGTCCATGAGAGCAGCGGCAATTTATTCCTCGCTAAGTAATTCGGCCCTCTCTGTTTTTCTTAATTAATCTGTCGCGTCTTCAACGTGTGCTCTGACAGTAGTGTTTATGTTATTATTAGGTACTCTGGTTTATTAGATAAAGTGGTTTTCAGGGTTTTCAGTTATGTTTTCATCAAAAAGAGGGAAATGGAGGGTGGTAAATTTTACGTTGAGTGGCATAGTAAAATTCGCAAACAAAATAACAACAAAAGAAAAAAACTAAATGTGGCACTCGGAGACTGCCGCGGTAAAGCTATTGCATAGCATTTTTTATCAACAGCAAATAATTAATTATTTAATTTGACAACCTCAGTTGACAACCTTGTTATTTTCCGTAACCATAGCAACCTGGTTGAATACTGAATCTTGAATATTTTCGTTAGGGAATTTCTGGATTCGCTCTCCACGCTCAAGGCCCGCGATAGAAGCTATGCAATAGCTTAAAAAATATTTGTACACCTTTCTTCTACTTAATCAATGTTTTCAGTAACTATTGTTTATTGACAAGTGGATACTAAGGATTACTTATCGTATCAATACCTACGTGTAAAAAAACGTATTCAGCTTTCATGCTTTCATGGTAAGTACTTTGTTTAAACCTTCATAAATCAACCTCTTTGTATCACCGATACACATTTTTCTGCATAACTAAATAGGGCATAAAAATAGCAAACCCCTACTCATTACGGGTACTTAAATACCCAATCCTTGTACCGCCTACACAAAGAACAATCCTACGCCCACCGAGGCCGTATCTAGAAAAAATAAGTCCTTTTTAAAGATGGAGTGCGCCTCGTCCGTCTTGTAGAATTATTTCGAACCTATTTGATTTATTGTACGCAATGGTTTACTGTCTAAAAGTAATCATTTCATGAGATATTCTTGCTAGAAGTTTGTTTTGCTCAATATTTTGTTGTAATGGTTAAACATGACCATTTTACTTTGACAATAACCCATAATCGATTCAGTTCGTTAGCTGCAAATTCTGCAATGGACTGATTGAATGAAAATACATTTTCCTCTGTGGACCAATCTATTCTTTAACTCAATCAAACGCCAAACCGACTTCAGCTGGGTGGAAAATCGAAACTATTGTCGGAACTAAACGACCAACAGCAACAATTTCACGAAACGAAGGTCTGATGAAAACTCACGAATTGTTCCACCAGAACCAGCCTCGATTGAAACAAAAGGAAGAAACAAAAACGTAGGACCGCCGACGGAATATTAAACTTAGTGGCTTTACTCATTCGGTCCCTAGGGAACCATTCATTCACTCACTCTTTACTGTGAATGCCAAGCTAAAGTCAAAATTAACAATTCACTTTGTCGTTCCTCTTTTGTTTTAATTTGTTATTATAATCTTGATACCAGAAATGGATGTTAGAATAAGTTAACGCTTGTACCAACAAGATGGTCGCTGGATAGCGCTGAGGGAGTCTGGGACTCAGAGAGATGTACCCAATATTTAACGCCATTTTGAAATCCACACAATAGGCGCTTTATAAGTGTGCGGAACTCTTACAACACCTGTGGGTACGTATGCGGAGATTTAAACTAAGCTTACGTAAACGTTTTGTTCAAAAATAAATATTGTAGGACTAGCTTACCTGTGACACCAACAAATATACACAGAAATGTTAATAAAATATGTTAAAATTAACCTCAATTTTGCACCTATTTCAAACTAAAAAAATACAAACTTAATGAATATTTTTCCCCACACCATACCCAAGCTTTTTCAAACCTCATTATATATACACGTGTTAACCCTACACATCTACGCACCTATACACACATTTTCCTCTCACAATAGCCGGACCGCACCCCTATGACCCAATAACAGGCTACGCCACAAAGTCCCCAGCTAACACTAATCAGGCCACTTTTAAACTTACTCGTAGACCAGTCAAACGAAACTACTCAACTTTGAGGAGACTGCATGTTCTCTAATGATTACTTAGAGGCAAAACCCGGGTGAGGTTGGTACCGCGGAGATTGGGATAAGAAACTAGAAGTCCAGTACTTAGTTGTTGAAATCAGGCTGTGTATGATAATTAAATTTTTAAATGTTATCGGATTTTTTCGGTTTCTTCTCAGCAGTAACCACGAAGCCTTATAGTGCATGTTTACGTACAGGGCGGGGCGTCGCGCGGCGCGTGCTGCGTTTTTAATTCAAACACATGGCGATGTATGAAAAAGTTAACGATTTCAAACGTCGATTTTACGAGAAGCGATTTTTCGCTAGTTAGTTTAAAATGCATCGTTTGTTGCGGTGAACCCGTCTCTCAGTAAATTAATAAAAAACCACGAGACGAGCCTTCTGCACTCGCCGCGCAACGCCCCGCGTCTCCGTAAACGAGCCCTGACGGTGTGCCCGGTTGATGGCAATTGGCTCACCGGACCTTAACAAAACTACCGAAATGGATATACTTTTCCGTAAACTTCAACCGAACCCTTTGGGGGTTACAGTTGTGATGCTATACCACTTCCCTAAGTCAGTCCATAAAAACAAACGGCGTCGTTTTATGATAATAATGATGATGCCCACAGTAGCAACTAAACAAAGGTTTAAAACATCTATGGAAAATTTATTTTGATGAAAAAAAGCTTCTGTTATTGACAAAATGAAACGGTTCTGTCTGTAGCAGACATAACTGATAAACATAAACTGTCTGTTACATGATTTTAATGACGTTTATAACCATCATTTACTTAATACTTTTTACACGAGGCAAAATCAAAATAGTAATGGAAGTCCTTCTAGTCTCTTCCACTGTCTAATCTTTTGAAAGTAAAAGAACACATTTCGATATAAACTATGTAGTATGTACAGCAAAGATATCAGCCCCAGAGAATCATAAAATTGCTAGAAAGGGTAAGGGTTTTATATTCGAAGATGGATACACGATCGCGATACGGGCTTCCATTTCAAAATATTCAATATCTTTACAAAAACAATACGTAATATGGAACACATTATCTTAATTTAACATTTTTATATGGACCTTATAAGTAGAGGTCGAAATCGGCTTGCCATTTTTATAAGTACCGACAGTGAATATAAGATAAGCAAATTGGTCACCCTTCGTCAATTTACTATGCTATGTTTCCTTGTTGTCAACTACATACAAGTGCTAGAAAATGTGAACATTACTGGCGAAATGTGGGTAGGTATATATACTATTAGGTACACCTATGCCAGAACCTTCGGGGATCGTCGGGGATCTCACGGGCGTGATGTGTTAAAGAACGGCATTTGATTTATATATAGACTTATAATTCAGTTGCGTATCAATCGTTTTGAATATGAATCTGGATTGGTATAAGAGTAGAGGAAGACCAAAGAAACGGTGGATGGACTGTGTTAAGATTTATACAGTAAGAAAGGAGGGTCTCATGAGATGACGAGAAACAGAGAAGTATGGAAGAAGGAGACAAGCTGCGTCGACCCCAAATGAATTGGGATAAGGGCAAGAGAATGATCCCGTCGGGGCTGTGGATCCCGTCGGGGCTGTGGATCCCGTCGGGGCTGTGGATCCCGTCGGGGCTGTGGATTATCGAAAAGATAACGCGGCTCCGACACAAGGGCGAAGAAGGAACATGGGTTTGGTTTTTAGTCAGTAGAAGTCTGACACTCCCCTTCGCTCTGCCCAAGAGCGGGGGGGGGTTATTCGATGATTTTCCACCAAACCACCAAAAAAAAAAAGGCCATGAGAATGATGATGATCAATGAATTTCATTCAATTTTTTTTGATTTCATTTTTTTGACTTTACATGTTATTAATATGTAACACCATTCTGTAAACTGCCAATGAATACTGTGCGTAATAACAGTACATCAGTCTTCTTATTTGATTTACGTTTACGAGGTCTTATTTTATCCTTTGATTACAAACAGTATTGTATCGCCCTTTATTGCCCATAAAAGCTATAAATTCTAAAGCATAGTTCCCCTCTTAATATAAAATAGCTAAACGACATATTAACCTAATTTCCCTCTCCCTCTGCCCTCCTCTCGTACACTTATGAACGAGCCTTTAATTCTCAGTTTAATTAATATAGAAGCTAGCCTTTCTGAGCCAACACGTTTACCTGTGTCGTGTGCTAATGTATTATGAAATTTAGTCATTGTTATTGTTTGTAAGAGAAGTATGTAGGATATGGGGGCTATGGGGCTTGAAATAGTATATTATTATGAAGAATATGTTACTACACCTACAGTGGTACACTGTTTACCTATATACAATTGTACATCTAAGCATTATAATATATAAGACAAGCAAAATTGCAATTAATTTTCTAGTGGAATATGATTCCAACTTCGATATTAATGGATTCCAAAGTACGTATATTTTTAACAACGTTATTCTACGACATATAATAATAATAATAAAACAGTTGGAGAAAATAACTTTTAAACTTTACGTTTAGTATATACGCACATAATATCAATGCTTGTGACTGTAGATATATATATAATATGTACCAATGTGACTTAGCAACTCTCAAAGTGTTTATTTATCTCTTGAACTTTCCACGTTTTACACTTGAAAGGTACACGTGTCGCAAATTGGATACGTTTTTACAGAAAAAAAAAACATTTGAGGACAGAGGAAAAACGTATTTTGTACAGGAAAAATATTTGAAGTATTTTTAAGCGATTAACTAATTGAGGTTTTCTTTTTTGAGGTAAACGTAAAAATACGTGTGACGTTTAAAAAGAAACATAAAAAAGTCACCTTAGTACCTTTGTGATAGGGAAAATCACAGCAACCCAATAAAAAATAAAATCCTTTTTTACAACATCAAAATCTCGATCAAAGCACAAAAAATACTACAAACGAGCAGAAAAACAATCTACTTCGAAGCCACCCTTCCGTGCTACGACAAAAAAAAACACCACAAAAAGGGAAGAAATATCGCTCATCATTGTACCGAGCAACTCAGTGAAGTGAAAGAAAAACTTTCTCGAAGGAATCATCGAAACCGAAAGTCGACACAATCTCAACAAAACAATGACGTCTTTTTTTCTTTTCGATATTCATAAAAAAGGTACGAAAAAGCCTTGAAAACAAACAAAAGAACGGCATGGCAACTGTTGGCATTTTTCGTAAAAGGATATACTACTTAACAAGAGGGCTTGTCAAATCGTGGACAAAAGGTTTGATGAAAATAAAACCGTAGATTTTCTAACAGTGAGCGAATAAAATGAATAATGTCAGCCTATTACTGTCCCACTACTGGGCAAAGGCTTCTCATAAAGAAAAGGCGAGCATTGACCACCACACTTTTTCAGAACAGATTGGTGATTTTAGCCATAACCTCCTTTTTTTGGGGGGGGGGGAGAATCATCAAATGACTCCTTCGCTCTGGGCAGAGCGGTAGGGAGTGTCAGACTTTTACTGACTAAAAACCACCCATGTTCCTTCTTAGCCCTTGTACCGAGGCCGCGGTATCTCTTTCGAACCCACATCCCCGACGGGAGCCATAATCTCCTAACTTCTAAATTTAACATACAGCTCAAACGTGTCGTACATAATTATCATATCTTTTATGATTTTTTCTTCAAAAACTCTTTCACGCATAAAAAATTATTGTCGAGTGCCATGGAATGAAGCTTATTTAATTCTAAAACAAATAATTTTCAGTGCAACCAACCCTGGTTCAGCCTCCAGGATAAAGATATGCATGCTGCAAACAGCAAAACTTGCAAAAAAAACTCAGCTAAGGGAAGCAGCAATGCTCAAAGGCAAAGGGCAGGCTATTATAAGTTATGCATTGCAATCCTGCTATAAGCGCCCCCGGCGAGCTCAACATACTTTGTTAATGAAAAGTACGTGAAAATACCATGCGTGGTGTGTACTTAGATATTTATCTCGAGTAATAAAAGGCTGATAAGTTCATGATATATATAAAATCGTTCATCTTAAATTTTGGACAGACAGTTAACAATACTAATGATTCTCGACCCAAATCAATAATAAAATAGGTAAATATTTTTAAAGATATAGAAAAGAGCAGCTTTTGTAAAAGTTGTAAATGAAAGGGAATGATTTTCTGTGTTACAAAAATGCGTTTTTGAAAGGTTATGGTGTACAAGCCGTCGAATATACAGAAGCTCTGTGTGCATCTTATTATGCCGTCTTCTTTATATCAATAGCATATTGTCAATTTTCCATAGTATACCCACATTCCTCCGATCCTATTGACAATTAACAGGTGAAAAATCAGACTCTAGGCTGCAACTAAGAAATTCCGCAATGAAAAATCCAACAACACTACCCAGCCTGAAATTCGAACCTGATATCATGCCTAGTAGTAACGATTACTACTATTGAGATTTATCAGAAGCAGTTGGTTACAGCAGTTACAATAAGAACCCAACTAATAACAAAAACTTTACCAACCAATAACCTGATTAAGAACCATTCAATCTTCGTCTACGCCTCACCTACTTTCTCTAAAACATATTAAGCCTACCTAACGCATATTATTGAGCCGCGCTGATTGCCTCAATCTCACGGCCCGAGGCGTTGTAAACCACTGCTAGTTCACAGTTTGCAAATGAGGCCACATTAAGCGAACTAATCATAATAATCTGCGAACACAACTGGTTTATACTGTGTACGGAGTTTGTTACTGAAGTGGTTTCAAACTCAAACTCAAACTCAAATATTTTATTTCAATTAAGCCATTACAGGCACTTTTGAATGTCAGAAGGACGGAAGAAGAACGAAACTACGAGTGCAATACGTCATTCCGAAAGCCACCACGCCGAACCACACGCCACCGAATGCCCGCAACAACGAACACTGCGAGCACGAAAGCACGCAGCGACGCAAACCGCAACAACGAATGCTCGAGACCCCGAAACACGGAACAACGAATGCACGCCGCAACGTGCAACCGCCGCCCCGCGACCCGGAGCCCCGCACACCCACCGCCACGGCACACGCCGCCGCGCGCCCCCGCACCCACAGCAATCGCCGCCGGTAACATCCGGCGCCGCGCAGCCCGACGCAGCAACTCCCGAAACGACGCATTGCACTCCTACGCTACAGTCACAATCACAAGGCATAATAACTTGTGAAAGTACTGTAGTTGCCAGTTCCCTAACGTAGATCTCATGAAGAAGAACGGGCAAGAAACTCCATGGACACTCTTTTAAATCAGAATTTGTTACAAAATCTTGGTACATTACATCATTCATGTTGAGATGGTATATTATGTGAGAACTATGTAGCAAGACGTGCAAGTAAGAGCGTCCAGAGTAAAAAGATATAAAAAACAAATCAAAGAAAAATATATAAACCATGGCAGCTAAGAGATGACCAGTCTCCACTGACAGCGCCCGTTCACGAACATGACGCATGGATCAGCACCATCTAACTCAACCATTTTGAAGGGAACCAAATGATCCGACACACCCGCCACCATCAGCGAGACATTTGAGTGAGCATGACATTCTCCCAGCCACCAGGGCAACGTCACTAAAATATAACTAAATGTAAAATGTAAAAAGTGGCTTTATAGTACATAGTACTCACACATGTGCCATGCAATTATACAATATTAAGACATTGAATCTATACAATGCAAAGATATTTTTACAATCTTCTGCAGCCTCTACACTAACTTCACATGGTAGTCGATTTATTTGCCCCTAAGGTTGTGGAGCAGGACCAGCATTGAGCCAAGCATTTTTATCATCAATGTAATCCCCCAACTTATAGTATGCCTGCCTACATAGTGTGCGTTTTACACAAGTTTTAAATTTCGTCTCACTCAGTTGAAGAATGTGAGGGGGTATTTTATTGTAACATTTTAAACAGTACCCCATGAAAGATGAGTCTACTTTAGCTAGCCTGAAACCTGGCTGTACTAGTTGGTCCCTATTCCTCGTATTATAGTGGTGTCTATCACCTCTTTTACTAAACAAATGCAGATTTTTCCTAACGTACATGATGTTTTCATAGATGTATTGACAAGGTACTGTCATGATGTTAATTTCCTTAAACAGCTCTCTCAGAGAATCGCGCCTTCGTAGACCATATATGGCTCTAATGGCTCTTTTCTGCAGAATAAATATAGACTCGATGTCTGCAGCCCGTCCCCATAGTAAAATACCGTATGACATAACACTATGAAAATAGCTAAAATAGACTAGTCTCGCGGTATCTACGTCAGTAAATTGGCGGATTTTCCTAACAGCATATGCTGCTGAACTCAGCCGTCCTGCAAGAGATGTTAAATGCGGACCCCACTGTAGCCTCGAGTCAATCGTTATCCCCAAGAAAACAGTTTCATCGACAAATTCTAGTGTCTCTTGATTCAATACTATGTCACAATCAGTACTTTTGACATTTGGTAGAGCAAATCTTATGCACTTCGTTTTTTTCCCATTTAAGACTAAATTATTGACGGTGAACCAATTATGAACCTGCAGTAGGGCGTTATTTACGTCATCAAGATTTGTGGCACGTCTGTTTACCTTAAATATTAAAGAAGTATCGTCGGCAAACAATACCATTTCAGGTTGGTTTTTAAATAAATGGAGTAGATCATTAATATAGACTAAAAAGAGAAAGGGACCTAATATCGAACCTTGTGGTACACCCATACTTACTTTTAAGCCCGTTGAATTGACACCATTTATTTGTACTTGCTGATGTCTATCGTTTAAATACGATTTCATTAAACTGAGCGCAAGTTTCCCTAAACCGTAATGTTCAAGCTTTCTGAGAAGGGTTTCGTGGTTGACGCAATCAAATGCTTTCGAGAGGTCACAGAAAATCCCTATGGCATCTTGTGACTCTTCCCACGCAGTAAATATATGTTTTAATAAGGTGACACCGGCGTCAGTCGTACAACGTCCTTTGGTGAAACCATACTGTTTCTCATGTAAGATTTTATTGGTGTTAAAGTGGATGAGCATTTGATTAAGCATAACCTTTTCAAACACCTTGCTGAAAACAGGCAAAACGGATACGGGTCTATAGTTATTAGTGTCTTTACTGTCACCGGATTTGAAAAGTGGTATTACCTTGCTGTATTTCATAAGGTCCGGGAAGACTCCCTGGTCCACACACAAATTAAATATTAAGGCTAAATACGGAGCTACAGTCTCAATAATAGCTTGACAAACTTTAATCGACAGTCCCCATAGATCTTCGGTTAATTTGACTTTAATTTCCTTAAAAGCTTTAATGACTGTTATGGGGTTTATATGTTTAAATTGAAACTCAACCGGGCAGGCTGAAACGTTCGCTCTTAGTAACTCAATAGAAAGCAAGGGTGATGAATTTAAGGTTTCAGTAGTTTTAAGTGGGATACTAGTGAAGAAATCTACAAATTCTTGAGCAACTTCGTTTTTCGAATTTAAAAGGCCACGTGAAGTCTCTAGAGTGATATCATTATTATTTTTTTTATTTCTATTCGTTTCACTATTGATAATTTTCCAAACCGTCTTTATTTTATTATCGGCGGATTTAATCTTGTTGCTAATGAATAAGGCTTTAGCTACTTTGCAAGCGTTTTTGAAGATTTTAGAGTAAGTTGCAACATATTTATTAAAAGTTTCAGAGTTAATGTAAGGCTTAAGACCGTACAGCTCAAACAATCGCTCCCTACTTTTCCTAATGCCCTTTGTTGCCCAGTCACTGAACATAAACTTAGGGCAAATAGATTTAGTTTTCGATTTTATTGTATTATTGAACTCCGTGTGAACCACCGAAAAGAATTCCTCATAAAATAGATTTACGTTGTCAATAATCTGGCTTGGAATGCCTAAATTAATAATTAAATTATCATTAAACTTATTTAAATTGCTGGGTGATATCTGTCTAGATTTTATTTCGATTTTTTGCACTGGTGTGTAGGATTCGAACACAACGATTTGACCGCTGTGATCTGAAGGAAGGTAATTTACAATGAATTTATCCAAGTAGTCGCAGCAACAAAAAACATTATCCAGACATGTAGCAGTATTTGTAGTAATTCGGGTTGGTTCCGAAAACACGTTTAATAAATTAAATGATTTAAAAAGGTGCAAAAATCTACTACTATTCGAATTTTTGGTTCAGAAAGAGGTCACGTATATTTGTCTGGAAATCAAGGAGACGTATTTACGTTCGGTCGTTTTAATGAATTTACTTATAATGGGATTAAATAGTACTTAACTAGTCCGCCATCTTTGAGAGTCCGCCACATTGGATTTAGAATGACGTCACTTAGTTAACCATGCCTTTTCATTCAAACTAAACATGTACCTACGCGAAATTTCAGCGCAATCGGAAACTGAAAAGTGGGTGAAACTTATGATTTTTTTTACATTATTACAGATAAAGCCAATAAAAGCGTGCTAATATTCTATATCTGAGAATATTATGATGAAGTTTTCGGTCAAAATATCTCCTTTTATAAAGTAGCTTTACATCCTTAGAATAGTAATTCTGAAAATCCTTCTTCTTATGGATGACTTGGCCTAAAATAAGGCGACGCATTTAGCACTTCCAATATACCATAATAATCAATGTATGTTTATACTTTTAAATGTCTATTTATACGAGCTTAACGAAAGACAAAAAAAAGCCAAAAAGATTTTACAATGCCTGAAGACCTATGGCGCTATCCAAAAATTTGTTTTCAATTCCGTTTTCTGGTTGTCAATGCATTAAAAGTAACTGCGGAAAATGTTTCTTACAAACTTTTATATAATGTTCCGAGTTTATATGTTCATAGTCAGAAACAGCAAGGGGGACTATAAAAGTATATTCATAGACAATCTCTGCAAAGTTTAGGTTTTAAAGCTATTATGGTTGTTAACAACTTAAAATTATTAAAGAGTAGCTTTCTTTTGTGTTCTTTTGGCTTATATCCAGATTTCCTTTGGGTAGACATACGTTTTCTTAAGTGAAAAGTCTTTGTTCTTAAATAGTTTAGCATCTACGTTTTTAATCCTCTGACATATTTTTCGTGAGAACCTGTAGTGTGTACATTTTGTTTTACTTCGAATACATTTTTGAATATTGACAACAGAAAAGATGCATGGTAGGTACTTTTTTAACTGAGTTACATATAAAATAAAATAAAATTAAATAAAATAAATCACGCCTGTAATCCCCTGATGGAAAAACCCAATAACACTTAGCCCTACCTGGGAATTCAACCCAGTATCTCATGCAAATCAGCCGCACTTGCTACCAGTAAATACTGCTCAATTCCTATCATAAAACTATAGTCAAACAGTATCGCCGTGTGAATAGTAGAGCCACGTCGCATACTATGTTCCACTTCTTACCGTGCCGTCTGTGCTTCAAAACATGCAGATAGTAACCTGTGCGCTAATGGGGAACTGGGCGAAATAATCCACAACGAAAGGACTGATCGCCCGTCTGGTGTCTGCCGGCGTCCCCGAAGATAAATAGATAAATAGAACCTGTGCGCTGTCACCGAAGTGCCAAAGTTTTGAGTCAACAAAAGTTGAAATAGGTACTCTCGTACCAGCAGTGCGACGAAGAACTCCATCATTATATTCCATAGACTTTCACAAAAGAAACTCGTCACCAGAACCTCACAAACAAGCCTTGTTTATCTCACACTAAACATTTCTGTTTTCCAATAGAAATAAAACAGAGATTTATCACCACAAACAGGAAATATCTCGAATGAGATATAAGGAGAATGCTAATAAATAAATGATATATGTTTTTTGTTCCGATCACCACTGGTATTGATTGATCGAGCCTGAATATTATGATTGTTCACAGGTTAACCCTCAATTTACCTTAAGGGTCTTTTTTCTTGGTACGAAGATGATTTGCCTTTGAATTTATACTGCCACTTTGTGTTTGTTTTATTTATGATTGTACGAATTTACTTGATTGATTGGCTTAATCTATATGTCGAATGGCAAGGTCTTGGGATCAAACCACACATTACTCTAATTAGTATAATTACTATTAACTAAATCCTATTAATCTACTCAAATATCTCCCGAAATTACATAATTAACCAATAATGTCACAGGAGTCGAAGTAATTGTAATGTATGCTATTAGTGACTGGCCACATTTCACAAACAAATACATTTATTTTTAAAATAAATTATCATGAATTCAACCTTCGACACTTCGAATTTCAAAGTGATGTTTACAGAATAACCCCGCGTTCGGTAATACTGGCAGACAAGAAAATCTTTCTTTCATAAAACTTCGTCTATAGAAATCGAACCGTCTTTATATGCCGCCATTGAAAGGGGAAGGCCTAATTAGAGACAACATGCCTTAGCGGGCATTAATGGCTTTCCTTTGATATAATCAGACGAGATCTGTGAGTCTAGCTAATGAACTGTGTGATTTTGATCTGTTTAAATATACCTGTGTTCAATACATTAACGGTCAAGGTATGTGTGGTAATTTCTTTGTACGTATCAAGCATAGAACAAAGAGAGAGCATTCAATGAGTTTCAGTGAGATATCTTAGGTTGGTGCATTCGGAAAGTTGGCTACGTCGCAAATCGCTGTCAAATATTTCGTCGTTTTGATTAAAGTGACACTGTAAAAAAAAATAATACAATGTACAGTGTACATTGTACACCATGATGTAACGTTGAAAAAAAATAATACAATGTACACATGACGTAACGTTGAAAACGAATCAAATCAGTAAAATATTTGACAGCTATTTGCAGCAAATTTTCGGCTATCAGCGTTATTAGTTGCTTCAGCTTCATTGACTATCAGTATTTAGTATGATCCTGTCGTCACGAGAGGAGGAATTTTTGTGACCATTGCGTTTTGGAATAGGTACTTAGAAATTGTAACTATTATACAAATGGCAAGAACGAAAGTTTCTGGTGTGATGACAAGTAATAGATTTGTATGGAAGAAGACCAACTCACCCCAGTGTCTTAAGACGAAAGTCTATGACCTGCAGTGTGTGTTGCCAGTGATTACATACGGGACCGAAACGTGGTCGCTCACAATGGGCCTCATCAGAAGGCTTAAAGTCACCCAAAGGGCAATGGAGAGGGCTATGCTCGGAGTTTCCTTGTGCGATCGAATCAGAAATGAGGACATCCGCATGAGAACCAAGGTTACCGACATAGCCCGAAGAATTGCCAAACTTAAGTGGCAGTGGGCAGGGCACATTGCTCGCAGAACGGATGCCCGATGGGGCCGGAAAGTTCTGGAGTGGCGACCGCGAACCGGAAGACGTTGCGTTGGAAGGCCTCCCACTAGGTGGACCGATGACCTGGTGAAGGTTGCGGGGATCCGCTGGATGCGAGACGCACGGGACCGGTCAATGTGGCAACACTTGGGGGAGGCCTATGTCCAGCAGTGGACGTCTTTCGTCTGAAATGATGATGATGATGATGATGGAAGAAGAGAGCATGCTGCACCGACCCCAAATGAATTAGGATAAGGACAAGAGAATGATCATGATATAGAGATGTTATGCATAAGATACTCAATAAACCATTTAAAAGCTTACAAAGCCCTAAAAAGTATGTAAGAAAATGTGAGCCCACTTACATTATTGCAATAAGTAGTTTACAACTGTAGCACTGAAAAGAAGGCCAAGGCTTACAAAACGATACTAACGCAAGTACATACAAATATCAAATACCATTTTATATACCAGATAAGGGTCATAAGGCGATTGTACCGACATCGCAACGGAGAGAATCCTTTTTTCTATACAAAAGTAAATAAATTGCTAGTGGCCTTAATACGAACCTTTCAAAAATACAGAGAACCTCTGAAATATTCATAGGTACAAGCTTTCTGCTTTACCTTGTATTTCTTTACTTAGAAGTGGTATCGGCGAAGTAATACTATTAGAGGTGTGTTGAGAAATGAAATGGAGTTGGGTCATAGTGGGTACTCAGACGTTGGGATCCTGATGATAGGCATAATATCCTCTTTTCACTGTTCTTGCTAACATCATTTTTATTCCGTAATTTTGCCTCTCTTTGACACTCGTCATTTTCTACCTAGACTTTTTCCAATTAGGTAGTGGACGGCGTCCAGTCTATCTAAACGCAGCTGAATGCCAGAATTTTACATGGAGCGACTGCCTGTTTCTTTGACACAAAAAATATACATGAACATAAGCACGATAACAATCTACTTTATAAAAATCTAGAGGCCTCATGAGGAACAGTTCACTTGTTTCCATGTACTAAATCGACTCTTAGATTGTTACATTAGAGACGAAAAGACTCTTGGTGAGGAAGCGTCATGTCATTACATTCACTGAGAGACGACGCATACTCTTAACCACCTGTGAAAACTTTCATATAAATAAACAATGTGAGCACTTAGGAATTATTTTTCAAAATTCATCTCAGACAGAGATTAACAGAACACGACACGAAAAAATGAACAGTCATAAATATTTAGGCTGATTAACACATTACCCTCCTCAGTCGGGTAAAAAACAAGTAGGCTATACTTATAAATAAAAATAAGATCTTATGAAAAAAATAAAGAGTTACTGTTTCAGTGCTTTCACAGTGAGAAGGCAGTTTTCTTGTAGTGAAATTCGCTTATTTACATAAAATATTAGTATTTTGTTCTGTGTCAGTGCTCTTGACATGTATTGCGAGTGTCTCTAGACGTTCTCATTGCAAACAGTACGGTAATTAGTGTCACCATTTTTGTGTCTGTCTGTAGAACTTAGCTGTATTTTATTAAATGTTATTACAAAAAATACTAAGAGACTCCCAAGGGTATAAAATTTGCCAGTTTATGACGCTCCTAAAAAGTAAAATTATTGTAACTTTTATTTTTTAGCTAGAAAATCTGATTTCATAGATTACAAGGTTTTTTACGCTCTAGTGGTACAAAGTACAGATACGTGCTGATACCTCGTAATAAATTGATTTGTTTAATGTATAAACACTCGTAAAAAACGAATTTGTTTAATGTACAAAACTCGAATAAAACTTGTGTATCTGTTCCTAATAGATTACCCGTGATTTATGTTAAGCCATATTCTATTTAAGTTCTCCGATACGATGGCATTATCATAAAAATCGAATACATCAGTGATACGGGAACGATACGTGATCCTAATAAGATTTTGCGGGGTGGTTTATCACTTCAACTCATAACTTATGATTTAGCACTTTGATGTTTTTTTCTCTGTGGATTACTTATTCATGCTAATATTTTGCAGCGTATTACACTTAGCATAGCACGATAAGTCGTTGATCCCGACTGTCAGTTATAGATCTTTAACAGTGGTTACAGGTAGCCCCAAGTCTTACAACCGGTCTTACCAAGACCGCACGCAGTCGCTTTATGTAAAATACAGGTATTATGCTGTATTCGGTAAGACTGGAAGCCGACCCCAACATAGTTGGTAAAAGGCTAGGCAGATGATGATGATTATCTATATATATATACTAGCTGCTGCCCGCGACGTTGTCTGCGTGAACGCTATACAGCATCAAAAATACCTACGATTATAGGTACCTTTTAAAATAACATGCATTTACCCGTTTCTTCTTCACATTTCATATATACAGACAACTTTTGTAAAATTGATGACTTTATGGTGATTCTGCTGAATTAAGTCATAAGTTGCGACTGAAGCAGATGGAGAAAATAATGAATAAGGAATACTGAATAGGATAATTATAAATACATACTTAAAGGACTTCTCGCTACACAACATTAGTGGTTTGGCTCTCCGCAGCCAAAATGTAAAGAGAGTCAGGACTGGTGACGCGGGAGCAACCAACGTACACCTGCCCGTGTGAGAAGCAACTCGTCCTGAGGTCGACACTCGCTACCCTCAGTGTCTGCCCCTGCAATTTATTGATGGTCATCGCGAAGCAAACACTCACGGGGAACTGTACGCGTTTGAACTGGAACGGGAAGTTATGAGGTATGAGGGGAATGCGTGGTATGTATAAATAGTGCGGGTTGTGCCTCTGCCACAACCCGTAAGAATTTCTGCCTCAATGGTGTGTCTGTGGAGCGAGATGACTTTAAGGCGGATCCCGTTACACTACTTCGGAGGAGATAGGTTCCGAAGAAGCATAATCGGGTCACCGACCTTCAGCTTGATGGCTTGCGCTGGAAGTCCACTTGCTGACAAGGAGTTCAGAAATTCCACGGGATAATGTGTGGCGTCATCTTGCTAGACGACAGTGTTTATAGAGGTGTAGACCACTTCATTTCCCTCAATTTTCGAGAGAATGCATTCGCTGCAGCTTGATAATTTTTGGGCGTCAAAATGGCCCGCTCACACACCCAAGAATTCTGAGGGTGCGGTATACATCTGATGTCCCCGTACACACAGCGAATGAGTTCTTCTAAACTGGATATAACTCTACCGAGAGACTCAGGAAGCACCACTTGTCCACCTCTCTCCTCTGGTAGAGTGTCTTCGCCAAGACTTAGAAGGAAATCGGAGAATTCTTGAGCACGTGCATTGCCGCTGAGCCGAACTCTGATAGAAATGGCCAAGCGCAGTGTACGAACTCGTGACCACAACGAAGATCGTTTCAACGAAGCATTCTCCTCGTCAGCCCTCGAACCCCGCGTTACCACGGGAAGCGTTTGTCGGAAATCGCCATTGAACTGAACTGTGACACCACCCATCAAATGATCGTTCCTGCGGATGTCCTGCAGGGTTCTATCCACGGCCTCAACTGCCTTCCTATTGGCCATCGTATACTCATCCCATACGATCAGAGAGCAATCCTTGAGCACGTGCCCCTTATCACTGTTGCGTGACACACCACAAACAGGCGTTTCGGCGCTCTCTAAATCGATGGGAATTTTAAACATGGCATGTGCTGTCTTGCCACCCGGAAGCAGTGTGGCAACGATTCCCGACGACGCTACAGCAATGGCAATTTTGCCTTGCCTCCTGACCTCTGCATGTATGCCAGTGGTAACAAATGTTTTTCCTGTTCCACCAGGAGCATCTAAGAAAAACATTTTACCCTGGTTTTGCCCAACGCTTTCAAGGACGGTGTCATAAATTAGTTTTTCCTCTGAAGAGAATAAAGCGACATGGTCATTTCGTATGGTGGTCGTTTAATTTAAATTATCTCAGCATTATACTCCCGATTTCCACGGTCTTGATGCGGTGATGATTGGGGAGCTGGTAACCCATATTCTACCAGTGGATTGCCGCCGATACAAATGACCACGTCTTGAAGTGAACTGAGACAGGTGTTCAGCACGCTTTCATCAGTTACTTCGACTTTGTCTACAGTAGCACGACTCAAAGCTCGTAGAAAATCTTTAGACAGATGATGGCGATACTTCTCCTACAAAGCTACCGGGTTCGCGACTCCACAAAACACCAAGATGACGGCAAACAGATGACGCATGCGGCTGGGACTCTCACTGACGCTCGCCTCCGCAAGTATGTCATCCCAGTTTTAGTCACCGTCGAGAACGTGACGTGCTACGCAGGCTGCGCGGTAAGTGGGATACTCCACGCCATCAAATGTCCTCAGAAAGGCGAAAGATGTTGGGCCTCAGACCGTGTGAAGTAACAACCGCAGAAAATAGCATTCGCCATTATTCGGGTGCACGGTATAAAATCTACAATGCGGTGTCCTTGAAAATTCCCGGAAAACCTTCCACAGCACCTCGTCGTTGACGTTGGTACACATTTTTATGCACAACTCCATCTATTACTTTTAAAAAACAACTACTAACCTCGCCAACATGATGAAATTTTAATTATTTATATCCAAAAAGGGCTTACACATGTAATTCTACTTGATGTTTTTGAAATCTCATAGATGGCGCTGCTTTAAAAATATTCATTTAATTATAATTATGTTTATCGGCCTAAGTTACTTATATTGCGTGTTTTTATAGTGTGAAGCTAGCTTATAGCATGGTTAATTAACATAATAACAACATCCAAATATGCGTCGCTGGATTACACGTTGTTACAGAATGCGTTGAAGAAATAAAGGTTCACTGCTCGTTCCCCGTAGGTGATAGCGTGATAATATGTAGCCTATGTGTTGACCCGACTTCTTAATAATAATCGTGCCAAATTTGAAGTAAATCCGTGCAGTACTTTTTGAGTTTATCCCGGACAGACAAACAGACAAACAGACAAACAGACAAAAATTCTAAAAACTATATTTTTGGTTTCGGTATCGATTGTAGATCACCCTCCAAGTATTCTTTTAAAAAAATATTCAATGTACAGTTTTGACTTTCCTACCATTTTATTATATGTATAGATAATAATGTTACGTTGGTTTGTGTACGCTTCAAAAACTCAAAAAGTTCTGCACCTATCGAGCTGAAATTTTAGAATGATATATAATCCGCATCAAGGATGGTTTTTTACAGTATCCACGCGGGCGAAACCGCGGGCATCAGCTAGTTATACATAGTTTAGCAATTATCATATTACACATACATTGTCGCCAAAATAATCATTCGCCCAATACATTCGGAACGAGTACCTATAGATGTTTTGTATGGGACAGCTGATATTTTTTTCGTGATTGCGATTTGGTCCCATAGAGAAAGTTATTCAGCGTGCTGTCCTATAGCACACTCTTTAATATGTGCACAGTTTTCTGATACACGTTGTTTGTGCAAAAGTAACTCTATCTGTCTGTTACCAGAATATTATAGTTTCAATTCACGGTTCTCGTTTGGAATTATATGAATGACTAGCTTTTGCCAGCGGCTTCGCCCGCGTGAAAATGACGATACAAACTGCGATCCCCTATTTAACTCCCTTAGGGGTTGAATTTCGATAAATCCTTCCATAAGAGATTCCACAGAGGTTCCCTTTATAATGTAAACAAGGAATAATCCTTGTCTACATTATAAAGGGAACCTCTGTGCAAAATTTCAGCTTTCTAGGTCCAAGGGTTTGGGCTGGGCGTTGATGAGTCAGTCAGGACCTCTTTTTCATCATCATCATCATCATTCTCCTGCCCTTATCCCAATTCATTTGGGGTCGGCGCAACATGTCTTCTTCTTCCATACTTCCCTATTTCTCGTCATCTCAGCAGTCACCTCCTTTCTAGCCATATCATCCTTCACACAGTCCATCCATCGTTTCTTTGGCCTTCCTCTCCTTTTATAGCCATCTACATTCATACTCAACATTTTCCTCACAACATTTCCTTCATTCCTTCGCATCACATGTCCATACCACGACAATCGATTACCAATCAACTTTTCATTCACTGGCGCCACTTTCAGACTTCCTCTTATGTACTCATTCCTTATTTTATCCTTTCGCGTCACACCACACATCCCTCTTAGCATTCTCATCTCAGCCACATGCAATTGCCTTTCATTTATCCCTTTTGTGGCCCAACATTCTGATCCATACACGACAGCAGGTCTAACCATGGTCTTATAAATCTTCCCCTTGAGTTTAAGGGGAATGCGGACGTCGCATATTATTCCCGTGACCTGCCGCCATTTCATCCATCCAGTGCTAATTCTGTGCTTCACACTACGATCTATTTCGCCATCGCACCTCTTTTTTAACCGACTTCCAAAAAAAGGAGGAGGTTATCAATTCGACTGTATTTTTTTTTTTTTTTTTTTTTTTTTTTTTTTTTATGTTTGTTCGCTCATAACTTGCGACTGGGTGAACTGATTTTCATGATTCTTTTTTCATTTGAAAGCTGGTGCTTCCCGTGTGGTCCCATTGTCACCATTTCATTATCTGATGATGGGATCTTGTAGAAATCGGGGGAACTCTTCAATAAATAACAGCAGATTAACCGCGATTGTTGCTATAGCATATCTAAGCATTGTTTACGCCATCACACAACAATATAATATCACGCCTGTACTCACTACAAAGGTTATAAAAACTATTTTGTGAAAATCTGATGAAGAACTTCGGAGATATTCAACGGAACTCCTCAATAAATGATAGCAAATGGACTGGGATTGCTGAAATCTCATATTGTCTGTCTATTGTTTACACCAGTCCTAACATAACATCACGCCGGTACGTTGTGAAGGGGTAAGCACATGTGAAACACTAAAAAGTGAAAAATAAAAACTTTTTTACAAAAAATAAAACCGACTTCGACAAAAAAAACACTCAAAAGTGAAAAATAAACTTGAGAAGAAAAATCAGTTTCTGAAGTCGGTGACAAAAAAATGAAATCAAAGAAACAAAAGTCACCGACTTCAGAAACTGATTTTTCTTCTCAAGTTTATTTTTCACTTTTGAGTGTTTTTTTTGTCGAAGTCGGTTTTATTTTTTGTAAAAAAGTTTTTATTTATATAAATATAAAGGGAGTGAATGATAACTTGACGGATAGAGGAGATACGTGGGAGAATGGGAAAGACATGTTGCATCGATCCAAGCAAGGGCAGAGAGATGATGATGATGATGATGATTCTCATTCAGTTGCATAATTATTTCCAACCAAACTAACAAGCTCAAATATTTTGTCCGTTCAACATCATTGCCTACCTAACATCGTTCATAGTATATATTTGGCTATTTTTTCGAGCGAACGTGACGGGCTAGCGTGGGTGCCCTAGTCTGCTTGACCAAACTTCTATATTTGGAGGCAGATATTATTAACAACGGCTTTATATGTTAATAGATTTTTCCACCATTATGTGGAGCTTCCTAAACACGTGAGAGTTACATATGATGGGACAATTTTGCACCTTCAGTATCGATATTAATAAATGGTTATCGTTTAGCTTTAGGAGCTTGTAACTGGTAAGATCAATTAAGGAACGATGGTCGGGCTGTCTGAATATGGTACGACTCAAAAAAGTGTATTTACTTAGATGACAATGAATGGGGAACTATGAAAAAAGATGACATGCTGCGTTGATCCTAAAATAAATTAAATAAGGGGCATGACTTATATGTCCTAAAACAGCACATAATATAAATTCTCAAATAAGAGTCAACATCATTTCAGCAAAAAGACGTCCTCTGCTGGACATGGGCCTGCCCTAAGTGTCGCAAGAGAACCAAGGTTTCCAACTTAGCCCGAAGAATTGCCAAACTTATGTGGCAAAACAGATGGCCGATGTGGCGAAAAGTTCTGAGGTGGCGACCGCGAGGTGGAAGACGTTGCATTGGAAGGCCTGTCACTAGGTGGATCGATAACTTGGGGATGGTTGCGGCGATCCACTGGATGCTAGACGCAAATGAGAGTAGCTTTATTGAATGTATCGACAGCGACTACAAATTTCACGCAGCAGATATTCACTGGTAGCAATAAATTCAACTGTTTTACCAAATAGCTACAAGAAACGAAAGCATCTCCACAACTACAGCCGTCCAGCAAGTGGCAGCAACACAATTACTTGTACTACACGATCCAGAGATAAGCAACGAATTTGTCTCGAGTCTGGGCTGAGGAGACTGAGCGTTGAGCAAAACTTGCGCGGAAGCTAAGTAAGTGCTGTTAGATGTTTCTCTGACTAACAAGATGTTATGCTATTGTTTGGTGCTTCAGCAATCTGCTGACGAATTATGAGAATCGTTTGCTTTTGCGTTAAGATTGGCCGTTGTGTTTTAATTTTAAATAGGTCTGTCGTTTTTGTTGTATGTTGTGTACAAACGCCAACATAGTATATTATGCTACAATCTATCAAATTTCTTTATTCGATTTTTAACGTTATCGCTAAAGCATTAGGTTCAAGGATGACTGGGATAAATTGACAGTTTAGGATAGCTTAATATCCCGTCGGGGCTGCGGGTTGTTCGAAAGAAATACCGCGGCCTCGACACAAAGGGCTAAGAAGGAACATGGGTGGTTTTAAGTCAGTAGAAGCCTGACACTACCTACCACTCTGCCCAGAGCGGGAGGATCTTTTGATGATATCACACGCTCCCAAAAAAAAAGGGTAGCTTGATATGCGTTGCTTAATACATTTTTGTTTTAAATATCACTTTTGCACGACACTGGATAAGTAACATAGAAATGATCGTTCATAATTATATGCTCATTTAATTTTTCGAACATTCGAAATACAAGAATTACGAGGGAAAGATGCCAAAATAAGAATGCCGAAATCCAATTTAACCAATAGATTCACTAATTAATGCAATTTTCACTTTTTAATCTTTTTGTGTTCAGACATTTCACTTTCAGTAAAGGACTCCGAATGTAAGAACAAAAATCTTCACAGAAAAGAAGTATCTGGTATCAGCATAAAAATCACAAATGCGTATGATGTTTTCTTTTCACTAGTCACTAACAATAAAAAACCCCTCCGTATGTTTTCTAGGTATTTGAACATTGGCAACTTACCCGGTAAGTTTCTATTTGTTTAAATTCAGGGTAGAAAGTACCCTCACATCCCTTTGTCATAAACCAGCCGCGTGTCACGCGACGATTTGTAGCCATTGAGGTGTGAACGCAGAACACACGAAAAATACACTCGCGTTTATAATATTTACCTACATGATAATAAGAAGGATGGTATTCACACTACGAAACACCACGTATCAAAATATGCTTTACTCAAGGTTTTTGAACGCCAAGTCAACCTCTGATCCCAGAACTGCGATTGGTTGGCAGAAAAACACAACTGAGAACCTAACAACTTAAAATCTCACAGAAAATAGAGCAAAACATTTGCAATGTTCATTCGAAAAAGGAACATTGCAATTCTTCCCAAACATATTTAATTTTTTTACAAATTAAAAATATATACCAGAATTAACTTTCATAAAACATTCAGGAGCATCAAAGAAAGAAAAATTGTTTAACTTAGATTTTTGCACCATTTATAACGTGCGTCCTGTGACGCACGTTATAAATAAATATAAAAAAATGCGAGCATGTGACTTTAACCGGGATGACGCCATCTTAGTTTTTCAAAACAATTCCCACAAATACGCACGCGGACCATATAACTTATCACTCTGTCTTTTCTGATAATGAAATTCAAGCGCCATAAAACATGCGGCATTATATTTACTTTATAAACACTGTTTAAACGTTGCTTAATCAATCGCACACCAGCTTTACCTACTGATGTGTAGTACGTCTACTTATAATAACAATGGCCGCCGCTCTGAGAGGCGCCCTTCATGCCCTGAAGCCTGTCTGCGCCACGTCGCAAGGACAGCGCGGCCCTGCGTTGTGTTATGGCACATTTTCTGCGGTGCATTCGAGTTTTGTATTTGTAGTGCGGTTTATAACGAGATTTTGAGATGGAAATTCTACTACTGGCGAAAGATATCAAAACAAAATGTAGACCAGTTATTTGAAGAAAGTACGTTGAGCTCCAACTCGAAATTAAATAATGAAGTTATTGCTTTGTCATTCAAACGGCAGTCTCCATTTCCTAATTATAGACAAAGGAACAAATACTCGTCCATAAATAAAGTTCCTTTTTCAAATTCACCAAAGTGGAACACAACCGAAACGTCAATTTAAAAAGCAGAAACGTCACGTCCTCAACTAAGCCACTTGAACAAAGCGCCAAATTAAAACGTTCCCCCACAAATTAATTCAAAGCACATTACTTAAACAAGCGTCTTAATTCACCGTAAATATCAATTAAAATTTAAACAACAACCGACATTACGAACAAGACCACGGTCACTGGAATGCTCGTCGAAACAATCGTCGAACAAAACGACTGTAATTACAAGAACCCAAAGCCTACAATTCGGTTGTCGGTATTTCCACATGAGAGGAAACTTTTGTGTGTAATGGCTGAAAACTGACGAGCATTATTAGCTCCGAACCTTATGCGGGCGCTTCACTCGTAGGTACTAGAAGAATACAACTCATGAATAATTCGGTTCTTGAACAGGGAACGTCTTAAAGGAGTATGGAATATTTTTGTGGCTCAAAGCGGTATACGGGTTTGCTTTGGACTTAATTTTTAATAATGTATAAGAGTTGGGCACGTTTTCGCAGCTACATTAAAAATTCATTGCCAACAAAGGATTATAAGCATGTAGGTACCTATATATAAAATTCTTTAATGTTCCACGCGTGACCCATTTACGTGAAAACTACGCGTCCATTTTACATTAGCAGGACATACCTACTTGTCGTATTGTAAACCAAGCTTAATTGCAAAATGCGGGAAAGCCCGTATTTTGGCGCGAATCTCGGTGAAAAGTGAATCCGCGCTAATTGAAATTCTCACACCCTCTCACACCACGAAACCTCGGACGCTGCCAAAGGCCTCTGGTTCATTGCCGAAAACTTGTATCGGGGAATGGGTTTTTTTTTAAACTAAATCGACTAATTGGCGCGCTTATGCTAGTGTAGAAGTTGATTTGAAAATGGAACGACTTTCAAACAAATTAATCTGTTTTTATTCGATTGATTGCAATTTGATCGCTATATTTTATTTGAAATTACCTGCACAGAATATTTGTGCATATAGTTATGGTAGAAATATGAGTAAATATATGTATAGTTTTAAAGGAAATACAACGTTTGAGTTTGTTCGCGTAAACATCGTTAAAAGAGAATGAAGCGGAAAATAACTCCGCAACTTTCCTCTGCTTTATATTCATTAATTGATTCCTACGCTTCGCAGTTTATAATTTATTCGAGTGCTATATTTGTGATGCTTTCACCGTTTTACAAAGTCCGGAACATCATAAAATTTCAACGTTATTTTATAAACTTCGTTTGGAAAAACGCGTCGGATTAATAGACAAACGCTTTTAGGCTTTTATTTATTGTCCATGTTTGATAAAAGCTAAAATGAAAACTATCGAATATTTTTATCGCCTTTTTTGTTACACGCGTAGTATGGCTATCGGTTCTTAACTTAGGTTTGAGTGGATTGTGCCAATATCAGAGTAAGCTTTTAGACATGATTTTTCACTAAATCGACAATTAAATCCGACAAGAAGTCGATACATATGTATTAATAAACATAGATTCACTATCATTAGTGAATATTAATAATAATATTATTAACATTATTAGTGTAAGATCTCAAAATACCATATACTTGGAAATAAATACATTATTATTATTATTATTATTATTATTATCTATGTCCCGAGAATTCGTTCGCGTGGACAGTTTGAGGTGTACCTACGTGTGAGACAATTCATCTTTGTGCTATTCCAAACTATAATCAATGTGCCAAAATTCATCTAGATCCGTTTACCCGTCCATGTTGAATAACAAACATCCATCCAAACTTTCGCTTTTATAGTAAGTATTAAAAGTATAGATTCAAATGTGTTCCTAATATGGAAGAATATTGTAATGAAAACGCGGACTATAGCCTAAAAGCTATGGCATTAATGATTGTTGTTGTTAGTAGCGATAACAATTAACAATTTTTAATAAAATGGTTTTTTAAACTGAGTTCAGTAGCACAAAACTGTTTATGATTAAAAAGGAAAGTGCAATAATGAGGCTATTAACTTAACTGCGCTTTTCAAACAAGCGTTTTCTAGTGAAATAAACTCAAAGGAAATTACTAGCTCCTGTCTATAGCACTAGCGAAGCAACAATGTCAATAAATGATATTCGTCATTATGGATAATTCAGAAAATGTTTTGTAGGCACTTAGACTACAAATTTTATTGGGTAGGTACGTGTAAATAAAAAAGCTTCTAATGATATGTCTATATAAAAGAAATTCGCAAAAAAATGACGAGCAATTTCCAAATTTTTTAATATTTTCGCCGCAGTCTAATCTCCAGAAATTCTTTAATTTACCCACACAGTTGGCCAGTATTTTGATGGTCAACGAGATAAGATTGAAACTAGATTGTGAATGTTCTAAATACAAAAATTGACCTTGTGATAGGTAAGTGTCCAAAATATTTAAGCTAACTGATGTGTAAAATCAGAGATCTAATGTGTCACAGACGTCCTAAAAATTGATTTGTCTTAGAGACCTGAAGTGCATACAAAATGACAAACAAGTAATCAAACAACGCAGAACTAATATTAAAAACTAAGCTATCAACTAGATTGCGATGTTATTCGTAATCAACATTGTGTACCATCGTGTACCGTATACATTTAAATGTCTTAAGTGTTCTACTCGTTCTTGTTCTTAAAAAGCACTCAGAAAATGTCCTCCTTTCAAAATCAATGTCACGCCACACGTAAAGGCCCAATCACAATCTACAGTCTCTCAAATAAAAAAAAACGCCAGAAAATATTTGTTTTAACCGTCCTGCCGTTGCAGTGACGAACACCCCCTTAGGTGCTTGTTACTTGGCAACAACTGGCACCGACTGGCAACAAAGCACCACGTTGTACACAATTCAACGAGCCACGATTTCCACTGCGGTCCCCAATGACCACTCTTTGAGTTCATTCAAATTGCCCAAGGTTATTTTGTTTTGTTTGTATTTAAATTTTCGAGCCACCATAAGCCGATTTTCGTATTTGCTGATTTAACTTTTTGGAGTTTGCGTCTGGTTGAGTTGGCAATCGAATTTGTTTATCAGTTTGTTGTTTAGGATTTCGTTTTGGGTACAGACTCAGTGGTAGCTGGTAATTGATCCTTATTTTCAGATAGAACATTGGAGTACTTAGATAGATTTGTACCTTTGATGACGTCATCGTCTCCACTGGCTATATCATAATACCACGTCTGTATTTTTTGCCCCCACCAAGTTTTTATAGTACAACCACATATAGTTACAAATGTCCCATCTTATAGGGGACGACCCTATCACCATCAACTAAAAATATAGACTCCGGAATGATTTTCAGAAATTCGGGACGGAAAACCCCAATAATAATCCAACTAAGGACCCAGTGCACAGCAGTAGCGCTGGGCCAGTAGTAATGCAAACAACAATAAGTTTCACAAAACTATCAGAAACTTATATTTAAAGGAAATAGTAAATTCTGTTCAAACCCAAAACTTCAAGCTATAATTCTATCTCCTAACAGGACCAAGCTATAAAGTAACAACACCGGTCTCAGAACAGGACATGATAATCCAGAATATTCGAGAACTACAAACTACCTGAGAAACTTGCTCTCTACATCTCTTCAAAAGGAACCGCAGCGGTTACCAACTAATAATAACCATTTAGACTGTAATGTTCAAGATAAACTTTTACGCCATTTTCACTGGTACGCTTTTCATTCGTTTTATGTTTGAAACAGAAAAGAAATGTCGTGGAAAACTTGTCATCTTAGGGAGGAAATACATTATTGAGATTCATCATCATCCACAACCCAAATTCACCCACTGCTGCGTGGCGTTTGGCACCAGAAAAGAGAGGCCTATGCCTCTCTTTTCTGGTGCCAAACGCCACCACTTTTTAGTACACGCCACGTTCTTGTGCCAGTCTCATCCAGGTTTTTCCCTCGATGGCAACTATATCGTCTGCCCATCTCGCCGCCGGGCGACCTACATTTCTTTTACCCGTTCTTGGTCGCCATTCGCCAGTCGCATTATTGAGATTAATAGAATGGAAATGACTAAATCAATAGCTGTTGTTGCTTAACATAACAATACACCTGTAATCCCCGAACGGTTAAGCGAAGGTGTTCCTAGTGGTACACCCACATTTTGCCAGTTATATTTAAGTCCCGTGTAAGCTTATTGCCATCAACTGGGCGCAAAGACTCCCCGGCTGCTATTTATAAATTCCTGATTTCCATTAGGAATCTCTCTGTATTAGCCACAATAACACTTTTCCCGTTCATTGAATCGAACCACCAGACCAGCGAGGCAGTAGTTGCTGCGTTTGTCAACAGCTGCTGTTGTTTTGTCAAAATATATGACTGATCATGAGACAAGCAACATGCTTTGTCTTACAACAAACAACAACATACACACACACATATTGGCTCTTAAAACAAACAAAAATAACATTGTACGGAGTATCACGCACCTTATAACAATCATTTTAGAATACCTACTAAAAAAATACTTTTTAGTAAACGACTTCGGAAAGTAATCAATTGGAAGCTACACACGACAAATCAAGCCAACAAGGACCAAAATCACAAAAAGAAATAAAGATTTCAACGTGCTAACCCTAAAGCCATCGACCCACAAGGGGGCCGTTACAGCAGTTCGTAATTCACCAGGTTTCAATAAACCGATACCTCGGGCACATACATGTATAATAGATTAGGGCCCACACATTAATTTGATCGGTTCACAACTTTGCCAGTTACTTACTAAACTAAGATTTGGACCATTATTCATTAGTTGGGTAAGTATGAAAGTGTAGGAGTAAAGCATGGCAGGAAGAAATCACTTTCTGTTTATTCTTTGTATTTTGAGAGTAGAGATGTACTTAGATTCAGCTAAAGCGATGTAACTCATTATAAGTAATACTAAAATCGGAAGCTTTGCCTACATTTTCAGATTTACAGTTAGACGTTTAAACAACAGCCGTCCTTCTTAGCTATTTAACATTCCCATATTTAGCGAAAATTGTCCATAGAAATAAGTGATACAACAACAAAACACCGTTCCCCTCTCAACATCCAAATTAACAAAGAAAGAAAAGAGAATAATGATAATTAAAATCATTTACCCAGCTCAGAATACACAGCCGTCCTAATGGCGTACACATTAAACGTATACTGACATCGCAATATATTCTGCGAACCGCTCAACCCACAGAGTTGCCATATTGCAAAAATGTGATTCTCCGCCCGAATTGCTTTAATAGCAAGCCCTGATCCCAAGTCTGGGTAAATTTAAATAATAAATATGGTAATTATTTGTTAGGATAATTAAGTAACTCCGCTCTTTTTGCGTCACATCAAAGGGTTTTTTGAATGCCGGAGTTTTTAAGGTGTCAAAGTGTTTCAAAGTAAAGGGTAAATATTTGCTCTTCAGGTAAAGTTCAAGTCTCGTTTTAGAACGGGTTTTCATTAGTGAATCAACATCTTATTTACTAAGAACTAAGAATTTGAAACCAAGATTTACTAAAAACACAGCAACATACTTGTACCTAAAAGTAAGACAGTAACGTCTATATCGTGCCCTTAAAGCGAAAACCAACTAAAGTCACTTATGGGCAAAAATGAGTTACAAATACCGTTAGAAACTCCTTTTCAAGATCTACATACTGGTAAAACCCGTTTTCCGATATGACACTCCGTTCTGGATTTAGCTTTTAGATAAAGTATCTTAACAGGAGATTTTTGAAATAAAGAACAGGCAAAACCCAATAAGTGTCGGTCAAAGCAATGTTTTTGCACTGAAAACAATGTTTTTCGCCAGGAAAAACATTTTGTAGCCGTTTAAGTGGTTTTGAAATGATTCAAGTTTGATAAACAATAACAATTTAATAACTGAGTAAAGAGACTTAAGATTTCTACATAGTTTTAGCAAAAATTACCCATTAGGTGAACATCCAAATTTCGTTTAATTAAATTCATAAAAAAACTGCTTTCCAAACTCTATTCTTCAAAAGATAAGAAAACATTGCGGCTACAGGTAAAACCGCTAATCTGCAGCACTTTTCAAGCCAATCCTTAATTTTTCGTACTTTTTTTGAGAATTAAGTTCTTCTTTTCTCTTCCACCCAAATAATGAATACAATAAGAAATCAAAAATAAACGTACTCTCCTCATTATCAGTTGTTTTAATAAAAATTTTACGATGTGAACACGATTTTCTCGAAACTACATTTTGTGCAGTTAGTTGGGTTTCGAAGTAAGGGCACGATATAAATGACATCTGCTCATTAGACACAATGTTAACATACATGAGAAGGTTTTATAAACATTTGAATGACACAAGTATAAATTACTGGATAAAACACAACCGAATATTTCGTTCTCAAATCAAATAATCCGTTTAGCTTATAAATCACGAAAAAAAAAACAGCGCAAAGATACAATCACTCATTCTTTTCACGAACTGTCGAACTCCACACAATCGAGCAATTTCAAACTGGCAACACTCGCGAAAATGCTTAACAAAACAGAAAACATAAATCTGTGTCAATACCAATTAACTGTGGCCCACAGAGAGAACACAAAAACACTGGCAACTGGGAATAAATCACACAGACGTATACAAAATGTTATTTTATTGTAAATGCTGTTAATTCTGTGGTTCTTGTGGTGTTGTCAAAATAATGTAGTTTGGTAAGCGATTGTAGAGAAAGTAAGGGCTTGTTGATTGCAATCCCCTTCCAAGTTATTTTCTGTCTTATCTCGTGAAGCATTAATACTGTATTCATTTGCATTAAACAATAGAAGACCAGACCAGGCCAGAAATTACGAAAATATGCCACCGCTGTAATACTTTGGAAAGGTTAAAGAATTCATAAACCATACGAATACGAGTATTATTGACTTAACCAATCATCACTGAACTTCGAACACCACGTTCGTGAGGAAAGCAGCGTGCCTGACACATATTTCTCGACGTCATGCAAAGCCAACGCAGAGGACCTTGGGCGGCATCAAAACTCTGGCAGCAGGTTAGGCAATTGTGCATGTACACGATAAAGAAAGCAGAAAATAGCAACTTTACGGGAGAGTGAAAAACTACATAACAATGCCTAAATAACAGTACAAAACCATTTTTTAATAGTGTTCACTTCACATTAGATAGCCGAAACAACACATCTTCTGATTCTCTAGCACGCGAAATCAAAATGTAAAAATGATTTCTGTGGTGATAAAACTTCAACGATACAAAGTCAGGATCAATATCAGAATTACTTCATTTGAATGCTTTCTTCATGATAACACTCGGTACTCCAGCCTATTTCACCTTCAAAAACCAGTCTATAACAAAGAACATACCATAAATTTTGACACACTTTCCTGCCCAAGTTTTCTAACCGACTTAACCGATACAGCATTATCAGGATAAATGACATCACGTCATCGCAACATTCGCAACGTTGAGAAATGCTGGAAACAGCCAGGAGCCACGAGCCACGAGCCACTGAGCTCGCGATCTCAGCCCGCGACGGTAATGGCATGAAAATGATAGATCGATACACTGCACTACACTATACTGTAAATCTTGCTGTTAACGGGGTAAGTAGAGTTTGAAGCTACAGCTGAGTTTGCAGACTTGATTTAGAGGTTCTTTAAAGCAATGGTTATTGATCAAATAATTATTACAACTCTGAAGAATTATTACTATTTTCACCATCATCATCATCAGCCTATAATGGTCCCACTGCAGGGACTCAGACCTCCTCTCTAGGAGAGGGATGGGCTATAATCGACCACGCGGGCCCAGTGCGGGTAGGTAGTTGTCACATGACTACGTTTTTTTTGGTTCTAAGACATGCCTCATGATGTTTTCCTTCAACAGTCAATTCTAAAAGTTGTTAATGATAATTATTCGTCATGAGTTTCAGTGATAAGAGACTTAATCAACCCTAAACCGTTAAAACTTAGCGTGTCTATGCTAAGTATTCTCAGTTTCGGAACATACAAGTAATTTAGATGTAGCTGTTAGCTAGCATAACATAAATGTTAAAACTTTTGAACGAGGAAATGGTGTGTACATTCCACAACCATACTATAAATCTAATTACCACTTATTTCCTAACGAAATAACTACAACCTATTTCGAACTGAAAACTTTATTTCTCTCATTCCGTTTTTTTCTTTTTCTCGCGACTGTAATGGCAAGAAAATGATAGATCGTCACACGCTGCACTACAGTACTGGCTGTAAATCTCTTTCCATTTGTTCTGAGAGTAAAGTAAGCAGTATCGACACGTTCGAGACATTTCGGGCTTAACGATTCAATAACAGTTTTTCTTCGTTCGGTTTTTAAAATGGTGTTTGCAGAAAAAGTATTGGAATTTGAAATTGAAAACTCCAGACTCTATTTTCATTTTCGTTTTTTAGGTAAACTTTTCATTACAGTCTTGGCTCAACTATATTTTGGCATAAACATAAACGATAATATTAATAAGATTATTTTTCGATATTGTGTTTTCATGTAAGGCCACTTTCTAAATTAAAATTAGGTTATTTTTAAACTCTTTCTCGTAGTCTAAAATAAGCATTTCAGGAATCCAAGGTTTTTCGACAGCTTTCAATTATTTTCAGAAACAAAAATCATCAACACAATTCTCAAACCACCACTTTGTACAGAAAGGAACAAAGTGGTCCTTTCATGGCTTCTGAAATATTATCAGAATAAATGGCGCCACTTTACCAGAACGTTCGGGACCACAGCTCGTGATTGTAATGGCGTCAACTGATGTATTATATCCACATGTTGCACTCAACGAACCAGCCAAAAATCTGCTTGTGACTTTTACTAGTTAACTGTCAATTTTAGTGTTTACATCTGATACTGTTTTGATAAAATGGAAATACATTATGCAATTGATATTCAGCTACATCCAAATATAGGAGGATACTCGATAGACCCTTAAATAATTAGGAAATGGCTAGGCTCGATAATGATGATAACACAGAAGAACATCACGCTGAAATCCCCGAAGGGTTAGGCAGAGGTGTACCATGTCATTCGGTCCGAGCCTATTGCCATCAACCAGGTACAAATTCAATTATGATGTTCAGTAGTTTTCGTGTAAACGCATACCACGCACACATGTTACAATACTTGCTTGAAAATGTCTTACTCCACAAAAAAAAACGATTTGTTAAGAATTTTTACCCCCAACTTAACATTACTTATATAATAAATCTCTCCAAAATTGCGAGAATAGCTATGTCGATCCACAGATAAGACAAAACAAATTAAAACTTGAGACCTTAATTTCGTTCATACTCGTAGAGCCAGAAACAGAATCCGTCGACGAAGAAAAAGTTTTAAAACTACTTAAATCCGACCATAAGCAATTAGGTATAGTCTGTAGTCAGTTTTAATCGCCAATCGTTTACCAAACTGAGTTTTCTATTTGTTTAATTAAAAGGTTTCCTTACATACAAACTAGGTCCCTGCTCTATCCGATCAGAACGAACCAATTCGCTTTATGTCCTTTGCCTAGCAACCAGAAAACATGTAATTCTAGTCTATGGATTCATTCGTTTTATCTGTGGTAACGAATCGACGCCTACTTATTCTGGTCAATACAATTAGTGAAGACATAGAGTGTATAAAGATACTTTGCTTCTGATTCTAATGTCTATCACAGCATTGTGTTAAAATATTGATTTCAATTCAAATAATAGAACTAAGTTCTCATTGAAATCAGTTGAAAGGGAGAATCACACGTGAAAATCAATAGACCAGCGGCAAGGGCTTTGGCTGCTAATTCAAGGGCCGTAGAACAATACTTTGACGACGTCAAATCTGAACCCATTGAATTCAAAGACTGTCTATAGAACTGAGCAACCACCTATTAATAGCAGGTATAGCTAAATTTACATAGGGACACGAAGAGAATTGTGAAAAATCCTAGTAAAGTAAGAAGAAGGACAATTTTTTCATGTGATGATGCAATCTTAACAGTGAAAATCAATGTCAAAAATGTAGGTGGAGAGACTTTGGATTGCGAACGTATCTGATCGTGGTCAATACCTAATCATGGTTTCGATAATGTCATTAACCTTTTCGCATGATTGCTATGTTCGCCTAGCCAATTACATTCCTCGAAAACGATGTAACGTTTACCTTTACCCAAATCACATTATCCTGCCAACCTGATGGTCTCAGGGGAAACCAAGTCTTCCGAGCAAAACACCCTAATTTCACGCCGTTTAACCGGACTCCAAACCAAGGCATTATGTTTGTTTCTATTAAGCTTTATTTCCGATGTCCCTTTTTCTCCCTCATCTATAATAAGCATTCCGTCTTCCCCTCCATTCTTTGCTTCACAAAACAATGAATCACTAATTATTGCTTAAGATTTATCTCTGTCACCAAGCGTTCATCAAATTCTTTTGAATTTTAATCTCTCATCAACTTTTTCGTGCAATCAAGCGAAACTTGAAATGAAAATGAAAGAAGATTATATGAAAAAGGTGTGCAGGTAGAAAATGTTGCCAGAGTAAAATATATGGTTATCTTTGAGAGAGATAACGTAATATACCCTTTCGAGCTGTCCGTCGGGCGGGTATACGTTGTGTGCATATTTTATCGGGAAAAATGAACGAGCGCCATTCTTTCGTTTTCATAGAATTTGATCTTCATTACGGGTGTATTGTGAAAATCTAGGTTGTGGGGTAAACAAGAATAACTTATCACGTATTGAAGCTTTTCTGCGTTCTAGAGGTGAACTAGATTGATTTTTCACACCAGTTTAAGACACGAGTGTCTGTATCTATATCACCTGGACACTGCCTGTATCACAACACTTTAGTGCGTTCTTTTATCGTTAGCTCTCCCTTTTACCAAATGAAAAGTTAATCGATTGCACCTATTTTCTTCTATATTCAGTCAAAAGCCTATTAAAATTGTTCATATTTTAATCAGAAGCCTGTGGAGTTAGTAGACTGATTTCTATCCTACGTTACGTTTAATCTTTTTAAGGCGTCTTCAAGAATCTGTCAGACTTATCGCGAATGATCGTTTGGGGTTCTATGTTTTGTGCTATGTATGATATGCTAATGATGTTCCAGTGGTGCTCCAGTCTCACCAAGGAGTATCGTGTTACGCAGTTACTGGATTGTGGAGGTCAGATTGCCAATCACTCAGTGGGAATTCTGATATTCAGGTCCATCCACTTAGACTGGCAGCCGACCCCAACATAGTAAAAGGCAAAGCAGGTGACGATATGCCAGCGATGAAGGGAAGGTAAAACCAGCAGGCATCACGGTCGGACACCAGTCACCCCATTTGTGAGTTCAAAGAGGTTCGAGTGAGACCCTTCTAGAATCCACGACTGACCCCGTTTATTTATTCCACACCCACGTGCTTAGCTGTAAACTCGTAACTCGCTTAACCTTATTCTGTTTTTCTGATATAGAGCTTTCTTTGTCTATAACATTGGTACCCTGATTCTGGCATTAGTCGTTAAAGCCAGAATCAGGACTCTTTATTAGAAAGAATTTTATAGACATCGACGTCCATTTTTTTACGAGCAAAATGGTCTTTGTCTTTCTAGTTATAGCATCGTTTTGAGCCAATTTGCAAACTAGCCTACACTAAAAAAAATACTGGTAATTTCTACGCGAACTTTCAGCTTCGTCAGCTCCTAATTTAGGATGCTAAGTATCGCTCCTACACGATAATGTAGTAAGATGTTAACTGAGTTACAACGGCGAGAGAGAGGCGAGATTGTAACCTGTTGGCAAGTCAACAGGGACTCTAGTCCCGGGAGACTTCCCAAGTGCTCATGAATTTATTCATCGCGATACCTGTCTCTGGGGCGACTTCTGCTTTTTAGGACTTAATTAACTTTAGACGCGAGATGTGATTTTTTACTTTAGGGTTTATGTGCGTCGTTTTAAGGGGAAATTAGTTTTTCCGATTGCCTGCGTTTTTCCTAAAATTGCCTTGACCCTTGGAGGGAATCATTTTACCGTAGAAAAAAAATGTGAAGTCTTTGATTCGCAAATATCTCAACGTACAAAGAAAATACGCCTCACGTTGAGTAGAACAACTTCAGAACATAAAACACGAATACCTACTCCCATAAAAACCATTCCCCGACCGAATTCCTGGCGAAAAACAGAGTCTTAAAAAGGAAAGACCTCAAATTCACAGACGAGAACTATAAAGTTGGCACCTCGGCTGCGAGCCGCGGTAACCAAATCATTAACATCACTGTAACTACGTACAGATTCACTCGTAAAACCAGAATTTTTGCGTTTTATTACCTCGTATACAGCGCCGAGCTGCGGAATGGAAACTTAGCACAACACGTGCCCCGGCCAACTTATAAACATAAAACAGACCAATCGTCTGCGAATGAGCTCCGAAAGTCTTCCAAATTCGGAATTTTCCCGCAGAGACCTATTTTACCTGGCCGAATTTTGAACCTGATATTCCGGACGGCATCCGAGCCGCGCTACCTCCGTCAGCCATGATCCCGGCTCAGCTCATGGTATCTATCACACACAACACCTCAGCTCTCACCATCACGCCAATCGATCCCCACAGGGGTAAACAAACGCGGGGGCGCGGCGGACGCCTGTTGCGTCGCTCGCGAGGCGGACACTCACCGGGCAGCAAAGCCAGCAGCGCCAAGGCCACCAACATAGGGGCCATAGCGGCGACGCGCGGGCATACCACACCCGCGCACGCTGCGCTAGCACGCCGGCGCGCTCATGCGGCCTGAGAAAACGTTCGGCCGGCCCGAGCAGCGCCCGGCGCGGGACTGGGCGCGCCCGCCCCCGGAGCCCCGCTCCCCGCCCCCCGCGCGCCGCGCACTCCCGCCCCGCGCCCCGCTGCGCAGCCGCCAGGACAGGTGCGCGCGGCACCCCGCCGACCTGAGCCCTACCCCATGAAAAAGCCTCCATTATCATCTCGAGAGTAAAATAATCACTGTATAGTAAGCGCCATCTGAAGTTTGTGTAAACGTTCGACGTTCCCTGAAAGTCATAGGGGTGATAAAAATGAAGGGTGCTAAGTAGGGCAAGGGCCCAAGGTCGCTGCAGCCCGGGCGGGTGACGCTCCGGCGACTCGCGCCCAATCTTTATGCGCCCTTGGAGCGTTTAGGGCACATCCCTACGTGCCAATAAAATATTAAACAGGAGCGCGCCGCAACATATACTATTCATTAACAATTCGTTAAATCTCATTCAACTTTGATGTACGGAAACGTACTGAGCTCAAGATAACGAGCTGAGATACGAGGTAAGACCATACACGACCGCTATTCAATTCCCTATCTTTAAAGAACTCAGCGTAAGTACCATACCGTACGGTTTAGTTTCCGTCATTATTTGGAAAAAAAACTGAAGTTGTCCCCATTATATTTCTCCTGACTATTGTATTATTTCACATGTATCAATACTACAACATCCTTCAAAGGGCAAACAACCTTCTTTAACCAAATTACCCGTTGCTGCGAAAATATCAACTGAGGAAAATCAAAAAAGCAAACACAGCATTAAATTGCGACAGATAGCACTTCTTTGTCACAATTCTGTTTATTTTCCCCGAAGATTAAGATTAGGGGGAAGGATGGCCGTGAATGGTATCCGTCGAGATGTGAGAAGGGAAATAGTAACTACTGAGCTATTGAGGCAATCCCGCTACTGTGAAATGGTTACTGTATTGCCAATAAATAAGGGCAGTAGTATTGATTGTTTTGTGATAAAAAGCGGCACGTGATTGGTGCAAACTTTTTACAAACTGTCTTGATCTTTCAGTGTAGGTGCATTGATAGTATTCTTGTGTACAGTAATTATGACGAATTATGAGGGTTGAAGTCTCCCGTCTGGGCTGCGGGTTGTTCGAAAAAGATACCGCGGCCTCGGAACAAAGGGCTAAGAAGGAACATGCGTGGGTTTTAGTCAGTAGAAGTCTGTCACTCCCTACCGCTCTAAGCGGGAGGAGTCATTTGATGACTTCCCAACCTGGAGGTCAGTGAGATATTTCTTGAGGGCATGTAAAGCCAAGTCAGAGACCCCTGGGCGGTATAAAAGCTCTGAAACCCGGTTATACACTAACCACACGAGAAAGAAAGAAGGTGAGGTAATTGAAGTTATAAGGAAAATATCAAGAGGATATTATTTGATTATGAATGTGGAGGATATAAGACATTTTATAAGAATAGGGAAGACTAAAAAATAAATGGATGTAATAGTGAAAGATGATGGCTAGGAAGAAGTAAACTTCTAGGAAGAAATACTCTTCTTCGAGATAACGACTAATAGAAAATAATGGAAGCGGGAATATGCTGTACTAATTGGCTCCACGCACACATTATAATCGCAAATCGTTGAACATACACACTTTCAAAAGACCTTGACGAGAAGCTTCTAAAAAACATATAGGGCCTACTGTGAACGAACAACCTTGTACAGAAAAGAACTTTCAAAATTAAATATCGAAAACATAGCACTTTCTAAACGTGTACTTAATATCGTCCAAAGTTACCTTCAACTGTTTGGGGTTACTTCGCATGTCTCCTTTATTCGGCAGGTCAACTTGAAACATTACGACGCCTTTTGTTATTGCATTCTTTCTTAATAAAAACTGTTTTAATAACAAAACTATTTTGCGGAGCTTATCTCTTCAAAATACTCAAGTTTGTCAATTGATATAAATAATAAAGAAAAACGATACTTTAATTTTTATCTCCAGATTCGATGCCTGAATAACATTATTATAATATGTGTTGGATAATCGATCGTCTGAATTAATATTTTAGTAGTAAATTGCAAAGTCAATCACTCTATTCAGATACCGAGGCCCGTCAGATAAAAAACCGTCAATAGATTTAATGCTGGCCGAATTTAACCGTTCTATAATAAACCTCTAAGCTTAGAACTCGTTATATTCCCATCGAATAGTTCACAGCCCAAACGATCCGAGTATTATCTATTTAAACAGAACCTTTTGAAAGTCCCAAAATCTATATTTGTAGAGCACATTACGTTCGACAGAGCCTGCTTAATATTCTTCGCAGAGAATGCTCGTTTTTCAACCCTGCCTCGCCCATAAATATGACTAAGATCGCCGATGAAAATTGATAAAAATCGACACTCTGCCACGCCTTTACCGAGATTAATATTTTGAAAGCGAACTTTTTAGGATTTTTTATAAGATATCTGTGTTTACTTGAACGCTTTGTGTGCCAAAAAAAGTTGAGATGAAAATCGAAAAATGGGTAAGTGGCTTTTAGAGAAATTAGGTTCTCTGCGTGCTTTTTTCGTTTGCTAAACTGATTTACCAGTGAGGCATTGCTCAATTCATTATACAATGCATTCATGGCAATATTCAACCATTTGTGAACCATCTTTGCCGAAAACTAAATAAAATATTTTTGTCTCTAACTTTCTAGATATAGACGTCCACAAATCTTGTTGTTTGTTCCTCAATCACACCTCGAGTCTCGACCGAGTCAATGAACCTCGATAAATGTTTTGCTCCAAGAAAATATTAGGTCAAGGAAAAATAGACTACATTCTATCTTGACTGGCCACATAGAGATAGTGTCTCTGCTCCGGTAGTGAAGATCGAGCATCGCTGTTCACTGTATTTTTACGTAAAGAAAATATATTGCGGCAACTCTGGACAAAAGAAAAAAGACACGGTCAGTAAAAAAAACAATTATTGTTACCATAAACAAAGTTAATTCAAAACAAGAACGGGGTAAATGACCGCCTGCCCTCTATGATAACATTTAAGCTTGAGCCGTGGACTTTGTGCGAATTGTGCCCATTGCGACTTTATAGCGATCTGGCTCTCCGTGATGCCACATAAAAATATATCTCAATCGAGCCTTATCGCGCTTTTAGAGGGAAGTATTGGAAACGTGTGATTGGAAAATATGAAATTGGTACGTTTGGAGATGTTCTTTTTTATCGTTATCTGATTAATTCACGAACCGTCAGCGTCTATGACTAACAGATTTATTTGAAGCTGCTCATCGAATTTCAATAGTGTAATTCTCAGAAATACATTTCATAAACTTAAAACAAATATGTTTTACTTTATGTTAGTTTTAGGCATTACAGTTCATTTATAAATTTGCTTAATCTCATCTTGCTATACGCATAAAAACTTGAAATTCAAATTACATGAATAAATAATGCTAGATCTAGTCTCAAACTAAGATAATTTTAGATTTAGATACCGACATTTATACGACTGCCGAATTTCATTTGCAGATATTTCAATGAAACAAAAAATAGATGTAGGTAGGTACGACTGTTTTTTTCACATCGATTATCTTCGAAGTGTTAATATTTTTCATATTGTAGTTACAAGGGTTATAAGAATTAAAATATTTAATCTCTCGAAAGCCTGTGCAAATAAATAGATTATCACGTAGCAAATATGATACCAGAAAATGATCGACCTATATCTCACGCAAATAAATCCGATACAACCATGGCTGAATGTAAATACAAAACTACTAATTTAGAAACCAGATTCCATTTTTAAACGCAACCATTTAAGAAAAAACAAAGGAACACGATCGAAAATAATGATCTCGAAGATTATACCGCCGAAAATATAAACAGGACTAAAGCCTGCACATTATGCCAGCCAGGGCCCACTGCTGCACAAATCCCGCACATTTCCATACTCGTCCGCAAAGCTCCACGTCTGTGCCTCATATAAAACGCAGGTAAACTATCCAGATGGATTTTCATGATGCGCTCAAGCAGTTACGTGCGGCATCTTCTAAAGTGAAAAATTGCGTCTTCAACATGTAAAAAGCAATAATATGTAGATGAAATTTTGTGAACATTCTTCTAGCTTTGTTTTGGGTTAGTGTTGTGGGTTTTTCGAGCAATAATATGTTAAAGTAATAGTATTTTATCTACACAGCTTGTTTTAATGCGTTTTAGTGATACAGATTTATGGAAAATCTTCCTTTATGTCAAATCGTAAACAAGTATACTTATTCATTAAATACGAGAGTCAAACTTCAAAGCGAGTGGGGATCGCCATGGAGTTACTTTCTGAATCCTAATTCCAAAAGACACGACCTGTTGTTTCTGTTATCTATGGACACGACCAACCCGAAACGTCGACCTATCTATACTTCTATATCTATCTATACTAATATTATAAAGAAGTAAAGTTTGTGTGTTTGTATATTTGTTAAATTGTAAGGGGTAATCTCGGGATCTACTGAACCGATTTTAAAAATTCTTTCACCAATAGAAAGCCACATTAATGCTATACTTTTTATCCCTGTTTTCCCACGGGAACGGGATCTACGCGGGTGAAACCGCGGGACGTCCGCTAGTCTATTAATACAATAGTCATGCTACGTCGGTGCTACGATGTAGCCGATATGTGCTACGCCGTAGCAAAACGGCTACGCTAGAATGATTTGATCGGATTTTTGACATAATTATTTCTGGTACCGTTAGAAGTTTAGAACAATTCCTGAGATATTTTCAGCGTGATGTGATGTGATATGTACCATTTGTGTACAAGAAGATCGAATAAATAAATATGTCTATATTTATGTTGACGGTTAGGAAGTACCCAACGAAATATTTCGAAGAAACGATGAGGAACGACGTTTACAAGGAATTCCTCAATTGCAGCCACGGAATCCGGGTTTGTGCCCGGTTGATAGCAATAGACTCGCCCCCTTTTACATGGGACTTAAACATAACGTGCGAAATGTGGGTGTGCTGATGGATACATCTCTGCCTGACCCTTCGGGGATTACAGGCGTGATGTGTTGTATGTACCCGATACGGTTACGGTACAGTTGTATACGTCCCTGTGTGCCTATTGACCTTGTTCTGTTCTGTCTCCTGCTGATATGGAGGGAAGTGGAAATTATGTTTTTTCCTACTCCTCCGCTATTCTTTTCTGATTAATTTCGTTGCGGGATCCAAGACAGTTAAATCATTTCTCTGGGACTTCGTCGAGCTTCATTGTCTCGGCGCTTTTCTTGTGGTCGCCACTGTTGATTCTGGCTAATAGGAGTTACAGTGGTTTGGGAATAGTGTGGCGGGCTTGTCCCATTTATGTACCCGATAATCATACTAGGCAGTTGCCTCGTTGGTCTAGTGGTCGCAAGCGCGACTGCTGTGCATGAGGTCCTGGGTTCGATTCCCGGGTCGGGCAAAAAGTGCTATTGGGTTTTTCATTCGAAATATTCCAGTAGTAGCCCGGAGTTTGGAAGTTGGCGGTATAATACCCGCGTGCCTCGGTGCGCACGTTAAGCCGTTGGTCCTGCGCCTGATCTCTCTCCGGTCGTGTCGGATTGCCGTCCCCGAGGACTATGAGAGAAAAGGAACAGAGAGTGCACCTGTGCCTGCGCACACACTTGTACACTATAATATCTCCTGCGCATCGGGCTAATCTCCACTAAGATTGGCCGCCGTGACCGAAAAACGGTCAGGAGGGACTATTATTATTATTAATCATACTAGCGCGGTCACATTAACTTGACGCATCTCTGCGTCTAGTGTCAAGCGTCTCAAGCTAATGTGACCGAGTAGTAACATCCATCTAAAACTCCCATCAGCATATCAGTAAAATAATCATAACAATAATAAAACAATACCCAGTTAACAAATACGATCACAGCACACACTGGGTATCGTAAAAGACGGCTAAAGGATTAACCTAAAGAATGGCCAGCCTGTGATCGCTAACTGGCAATTAACCGAGATGGTTATTGCCTTATAGCGCACTCGCGTAAGGAGAGAATGTTACGTAGTACAGGTTTGTTGCTCGATATGGCAAAAGTATAATGAGCTGGGAATGTTCCCACTACTGGGACACAGGCCTCTTTTAAGGTTGGTGAACGTCACGTCAATTTTGATGACGTGTCGGTTTCCTCACAGTTCTTTAATTTATCGTTTTGAAAACAGTGGTGAATAAATAATTTAAACAAAGGCTAACGCTTTTTGCGGGCTGGGAATGACGGCTTATTCCACTTTTCCCCCCTGAGAAAATCCCCCTCAGGGGGGAAAACTGGACTCGGATGTAAGACATGTCCAGAAAGTCCCCTTGGCATTTTGAGTTATTCCACAAATCCCCCCTGAGAGAATACTTTGGGGTGGAAAACTGAACTTGAATGTAAAATCATTCCGAAAATCCCCCTTATCATTTTGAGTTATTCCACTTTTCCCCCTTATGGTTACATTTTCAAACGGCATTGGCGAGGACAAGTAGGAGATGAGAAAAAAAGGATAGTAAAGTCCCACAAACTACCAGGACATCAGAAGTAGGCAGGAGGTATTGAAAACTGGAATGAAAGTTTTAAAAAAAAGCATAGATGAGTCCCACCACAAACTACCAGGAGATCAGAAGTAGGAAAAGAGGTATTAAAACTGGAATGTTTTTTTTTTTTTAAAGCATAGATGAAACTACCAGGACATCAGAAGTAGGCAGGAGGTATTGAAAACTGGAATGAAAGTTTAAAAAAAAAAGTGGTAAAGTCCCACAAACTACCAGGACATCAGAAGTAGGCAGGAGGTATTGAATACTGGAATGAAAGTTTTTTTTTTTAAAAAGTATAGGTGGTAAAGTCCCACAAACTACCAACTAAACTATAACATAACATAAAGTTAACTTAATAATATAGTTATATTATTATTTTTAATCATCATCTGCCTAGCCTTTTCCCAACTATATTGGGGTCGGCTTCCAGTCTAACCGGATGCAGCTGAATACCAGTATTTTACATGGAGCGACTGCCTATCTGACCTCCACAACCCAGTACAATACGATACCCTTTGGTAAGACTGAATGTCAGAATTTCAGGTCACTAACGACTGCCAAAGATCTACCTATATTATATGGCAGCCGGGACCAACAGCTTAACGTGCTTTCCGAGGCACGGAGGAAACTCGGTATGTCTGGCGGTCATCCACAGACCGACCTAGGCAAGCACAGCTTTACCTAAAGATCGACCCGAGTGGCAGTTCTTATTAAGCCACGAGCTCCTCGATATTATTATTTTTAATATAATAAAAAAAAAAACATTTCATCTATCTTCTATCCATATATGTGTAGAAAAGGAGAACTGACATATCAACGTACAGCCGAAACTACTGGGGCTAGGAATGTGAAATTTTGCACACGGCTTCCTATTATAATGTAGGGGAGCACTAAGAAGGGGTTTTTGGAAATTGAACCTTAAAGGGGGTGAAAAGGGGGATGAAAGTTTGTATTTAAAATCGTCATTTTCACGCGGGCGAAGCCGCTGGCAAAAGCTAGTTAGACTATAATAACATGTCTGCCAATTTCAGTATTTAAACTCCAATAAATATAAAGCGATTTTAACTTGCCTTTGCCCAGCAGTGGGACAATATGGGTTAGTAAAAAAATAAAACTTGTGAATGGTCAAAAGAGTTTTATTCCCTCAGGGGGGATTTCTGGACGTTGTTTCTTTTCGATTCCACTTTTCCCCCCTAGGGGGGATTTTCAGGGGGGATTTGTAGACTTGTTTTTTTTTTGGTGTCCACTTTTCCCCCTTAGGGGGGATTTGTGGAATAATATTTTTTTTCAATTCCACTTTTCCCCCCTAAGGGGGATTTTAGGGGGGATTTGTAGACTTTATTTTTTGGATTCCACTTTTCCCCCTCAGGGGGGATTTTCAGGGGGGATTTGTGGAATAAGCCGGAATGACAATATCGTATAGAAACAAATAAAATGATCTAGCTAAAAAACGACGTTATTTTACTTCTCATATTTTTCAGCAAACCATTTCATTTGAACAAAATATTAGTCCGCCATCTTTGAGAGTCCGCCATATTGAATTTAGAATGCCATCACTTAGCTAACCATATTATCTAAATTAAACATGTATGCAAAATTCCAGCTCAATCGGATATCGGGAAGTGGGTCAAAAACTTCCAAGATTTTTATACTGTTACTTACAGGTGTACCTAATAAAAGTGTGATAAAAAGCTAATGCATCTAGAATCCAATTATATACATTGATGACTTCCTGCCGAGAAAAGACATTTATCCCAGCATTAGGAACATTCTAACTACGCTGATTCTGCTTCAAATAATATAAAAATATCAGTCATCTCAAAAATCAAGTTCAAAAATCGAAACACACTCAATAATACATAGACATGACGTTCATTTTGGTTTTCTTTTTTCATATTCCAACAAACAGCTAGGGGTCGATGTAGCCCCATGTAACCCCATGTCAGAACCTGTCCGTCTGTCTGTCGCACAATTGTTACGTGTTACTCGGGTAATATTTCCCTAACATATATACATATATTAAATAAGGGGTTCTTGTTTGGAGGCTCGTGCAGAATCATAGTAAGTAGGTCTCGTTGAAAATTTGTACTATTATTGATGTCTTGATGATGAATCTGTCAGTTGGTTGGTTCTGATTTTAGTCTGGACTTGTTTAATGAGTGTATGAAAACCTTGATCAACTAACATTAAATTCATATTTTTACCTTTTATTTTGTTTTGCACATTTATTTTTCCAACTTACTGGATATTGGCAGAATAGTCGACATCGGCTTTAATTGCCATTAAACAAAAATAGAATAGAATAGAGTGTATGAAAATTTACCATCGAAAACTTATATTCTTACTCTTAGGGCATAGTAGCACTGCAGCAATAACATTTATTCGTACAAATCTACACGTATTTTTCTAAGCAGAAACAACAGAACGCTACCTATGTATTAGATGTAATTAGATGTAATTATACTATACTATGTATTAGATGTAATTATAAGAATAAATAAATAATACCTGCTGTGATCCTTACCTTACACACTCCTTTTGCCTCGTTCACTCGGCGGACACACGTTCTCCATATTTGTGTGTTACCCAAAAATTTATTGTTATAGAGGAATTGTTGTATTCATAATTTTGTGATTTCCAAAAGCAGCACGGTGCTTATGGGCGAAAAATACAGTTTTCCCAATCCAATTCATGTTTACGTATGTTAGCTATTTAAATACATTTATAAATAGTTTTAAGATATTTACAGTATTTTTTATAAATTAGAGAATTGTTTTGTATAAATAAGTTATTTGATTGAGTTGAAATGCTAAAATGGCGCCAACGGTTATTGGAATGACAGTTGACTATTGCAGTCTGTAGTACAGAGGGTTTTAAAAGGTCCAAGGCGCCATTTTAGCGGGACATTCTTTTCTGAACTTGGAAAGTGTGAGGAGCTCTAAAATACCTGTGTAAGTACTGTGAACTTTTATAATAAACTGGTAAATGTTATGCTGTAGCTTTTATTTTGTGCTTATTTTGATGTTCTGAACCTAGTAAATAAATCATGCTTAAATCTGTTTAAATAGAAGCTTTTATTTCCCTTTTGCTCTGGCTTCTCCTATACGTAAATCCTCAAAATAGGGAACTGATATTTTTCCCGATTTCAGTATTGATGTTGATTGATGTATGTACTGTGAACACCTACTACAACGTTTAATGAGGGTAAGCCAAAACTATGGTTGGATTTGGATATTTCATTTTATCGTAGTCATTCTCCTGCATCCCAATTTATTTACGGTCAGTCATCTTCTTCCATACCCTGTTGATACCTACGTCAATTCAACATGTTATAAAGTTTTCCGATATCCATCTGAAAATAAAGTGAGCAGGTACCTGTACCATGAACGATCGTGGAAAATAGAGCGGAAAATATAATATTTTTCACTTTCATTCGATGCTTGTATTTGCATCGGGCAGCGCTGGTATGGAATATACCTCCGCAGCTGGTGTACATTTGTTTTTATCTATTTTATATTGGAAACTAATACAAGCTTCCGTAGCTGCAGAGCTAGCTCAAAAACCTTGTTATTTATTATTTGCACGAGGGTACACACAGTTTCATGCTAACCTTAAAATAATGATTTCTAAATATTATTAGGTACTTACATCAATTCATGTTACATTTATTTTTATTTTATAACTAGCTGAACCCGCGCATGCGTTGCAATGCTTTTTTCCTACTACCCTACGTACTACTCTACCTACCTACTACCCTACCTACCAACTACCCTACCTACCTACTACCCTACCTACCTACTACCCTACCTACCTACTACCCTACCTACCTACTACCCTACCTACCTACTACCCTACCTACCTACTACCCTACCTACCTACTACCCTAACCTACCTACCTACTACCCTACCTACCTACTACAATACCTACCTACTACCCTACCTACCTACTACCCTACCTACCTACTTTCCTACTACCCTACTTACTACCCTACCTACTTACTACCCTACCTACCTACTACCCTGCCTACCTACCAACCACTTTCTCACCGTTAAAACCTTCTCTGGACTTCCACAAATAATTCAAGACCAAAATTAGCCAAATCGATCCAGGCGTTGTTGAGTTATGCGCTTACCAACACATTTAGCGATGCATTTTTATACATATTATTATTATTATATAAAGATAGATTCATTTTTATATTATAGAAGATAGATTTAAATATACATATTGACGTATAGGGTGTTTGGAAGGTGGGTGCAAAGCCTTAAATGGGAGTTAATACAGACCATCTAGAACATTTTGAGCCATATTTGTCCTAACCAAAGTCTGATATTTATTTTTTTAGAGAACTTTTACGATTTTGGTACCAAAATCCCAAAATTTTCCAATTAAGGCCTAATAACGCAAAGATTGAGTGAAAATTTCTATTTTTTTAAATTTACTTTATTGGCCTAATGTGTGTTTAATGGTATGAAATCATTTCGAAGCACCGTATTTACTAAAAAAATAACTTTCAGACTATTTAAAATAAAAAGGAAAAAAAATTAAAGAAAAAAAATGGATTTTAATTGACATTTAAAAAATAAAATAGCTACAGGTGTTCAAATAATTTTAAAAACATGCTGAGTTATTGCTCTTTTTTTTAAGGTATCATTTACTTAGATAGCTTTACAATTTTTGAAGTTAGGGTGCCTGAACCAGTTAAAGTCGATTTTAAGGAGTAAAAAAAAAAGACAGTTTTTGATTTGATTTTTTAATTTTGATGTTCAAAATGGCTTCCGCCACAGCGTATACATTTACGACAGCGATTTCTAACTTCTGTCGTGGTGATTTTAAGCTGCATTTCTTCTTTCATTGTTCTGAAAGCTGCTTCTATTCTTTGAATTAGTTCTTCTCTTGTTGAAATCTCAGTTGTGTATACGAGCTCCTTTGCCCGTCCCCAGACAAAAAAATCTAACGGCGTCAGGTCGTTACTCCGAAGTTCGAAATACCGAAGTACGGTATACAGAAAGTTTGTGAGTCCGAATTACGTTAGTCAGAATGTACGCTATGACGAAGTACGGTATTCAGAATGTTCGTTACTCCGATGTACGTTACTCCGAAAGTTTGCTACTTCGAAGTACTGTATTCAGAATGTACACTATCGCAAAGTACGGAACTCCGAAAGTTTGCTATGACCAATTACTCAATAATAATTGAGAATGACTGACTTGTAAAACCTATTTGCACAATAATCATCATTTATACTTGACTAATTCGAAATACTCTCTAATGAGGAATATTCTCAATTATTATTGAGTAATTGGTCATAGCAAACTTTCGGAGTTCCGTACTTCGCGATAATGTACATTCTGCATACAGTACTTCGTAGTAGCATACTTTCGAAGTAACGTACATCGGAGTGACGAACATTCTGAGTACAGTACTTCGAAGTAGCAAACTTTCGGAGTAACGTACATCGGAGTAACGAACATTCTGAGTACAGTACTTCGAAGTAGCAAACTTTCGGAGTATCGTACATCGGAGTAACGAACATTCTGAATACCGTACTTCGTCATAGCGTACATTCTGACTAACGTAATTCGGACTCACAAACTTTCTGTATACCGTACTTCGGTATTTCGAACTTCGGAGTAACGAAATACAGTCCATCTCTACCTATCCAGCTGCCTGGAAAACAGTTATCAAGATGTTCTCTGACAATCAATGTCCAATGAGATGGACATCCATCTTGTTGGAAAATTATTCCGCATCATCCAGGAGTGTTGGGAGATCGTTTTGTAGAAAATTCAGATAATTTTCACCGTTTAAATTATCTGGTAAAATGTGGGGCCCAATCAACGTCCGTCCAATTACTCCAGCCCATAGATTAACGGAGAATTTTGCTTGGAAAGACACCTGAAACAAAAATTAATTCTAATTAAAGTGTTCTTTGAAGATGTGTTGAACATCTGGACTTAAATTAATAAACATTAATTTGTATACCTGTTTTTTCCAATGCGGATTGTTGTCCTTGTCAGCCCATTCATGTAAATTATGGAAATTCGTGATTCCTTCTCTAGAAAATTTGGACTCATCAGTCCAGAGGATAGATTTTAGAAACCATCTGTCGTCAATGTCGCTATTGAGCATAAATCGGCAGAACTGCATCCTTCTCCCAGGATCGGTTTCTACCAAGCCTTGCACGCCTCTACCGTGAAACGGATATTTATGTTCCCGATGCATGGTACTCCACACTTTCCATATTGAAAGGTTTAAGTTTCTCGCCACAGTTCTGACGCTGGTTGTAGGATCCGCTTCAAAGGCTGCAAGTATTTGTTCTTCAACGTCGGGGTCATGTCTTCCTGGATTCACTCCGGGTACTGCATGATGGATGCCAGATTCCGAAAGTCTGCGATACGTGTTGTAAAAAACTCGAACATTAGGTAGCCTGAAATGAAATTGTTTATTAGTAACGTCAGTTACAAATCAACATGGCAATTGAAGTAATAATGTTAGTATTAGAAGTTACTTTACCTGCGGTTCGGGTAACGTTCTTTATATCTGAGATTTATTTACGAGAATGTACTAAATATTATTAATATGTACACCTGGATCTGCATAACCCTTTGGGGATTACAGGCGTGATTTTATGTTATCTGAGCTCTACTTTAATTTCTGCATATCTTCCATTAAATCTTGAATACTCTAATAACATTTTTCTAAAAGCAGTGACTGTAGTCTAGATACCTTAATGTTTTTGTGAACCGGACCAGCCGTAGGTAGGTACCTATACTTTCAGGTAATCTATACCTTTTTATACTATGTCTATACCCTGCCTGGATACTTCGGTATTCTAGGTTAACTCTAATGCACAAGGATGAATATAAAACAAACACGAACATAACAAATAACTCGCAATAAGGATATTACGAGCTGGTTTTAAGGATTAAAGTTAACTGAGAAGGAAATTAACTCCATGAATAGGTAAATAAACGGCCAACTCTATCGCCAAGATTGCTAGCAAAGGGACATAATATTTTACTACTTACTAATAGGTATGAAAGCCAGCTTCAAAACAGACTACAGCTCACTCAGTGAAATAAATAAAATACGTGGTTTAGAATAGCGAAATACCACAAAGTATAAATAAATATATATAATAAAAAAAAAACATAATGGCTACCCAGGGCTGGCACCTTTAAACTAATATGTGGGAACATTTATTGTGACGGACGGGAAACTACGGAACCCTACACTGAGCGTGGCCCGACACGCTCTTGGCCGGTTTTTTTAACCTACTTCAAAAAAAGGAGGAGGTTATCAATTCGACTGTATTTTTTTTTTTATGTTTGTTAGCTCATAACTTGCGACTGGGTGAACTGATTTTCATGATTCTTTTTTCATTTGAAAGCTGGTGCTTCCCGTGTGGTCCCATTGTCACCATTTCAATATCTGATGATGGGATCTTGTAGAAATCGGGGGAACTCTTCAATAAATAACAGCAGATTAACCGCGATTGTTGCTATAGCATATCTAAGCATTGTTTACGCCATCACACAACATAATATCACGCCTGTACTCATTACAAAGGTTATAAAAACTATTTTGTGAAGATCTGATGAAGAACTTCGGAGATAGGCAACGGAACTCCTCAATAACTGATAGCAAATGGACTGGGATTGCTGAAATCTCATATTGTCTGTCTATTGTTTACACCAGTTCATAACATAACATCACGCCGGTACGTTGTGAAGGGGTAAGCACATGTGAACCACTAAAAAGTGAAAAAAAAAACTTTTTAACAAAAAATAAAACCGACTTCAAAAAAAAAACACTCAAAAGTGAAAAATAAACTTGAGAAGAAAAATCAGTTTCTGAAGTCGGTGACAAAAAAATGGAATCAAAGAAACAAAAGTCACCGACTTCAGAAACTGATTTTTCTTCTCAAGTTTATTTTTCACTTTTGAGTGTTTTTTTTTTGAAGTCGGTTTTATTTTATTCCATAATGTCAACACAGGCATAGAAAAGAAAAACTATTACATTAGGATTAATAAAATGTTTTGTTTGAAAAATATACAATTGTGGGACCAATCGGAGAGTAGTATGTTTATACGCACGATAATCGATCGATTAGTGTTTGGTAATGGAAAGCTAAACTTAAGGCACGTATTACGCGCTTCACAAAATCGAACGCGCGTACACGCGATACACGCGCATTCCTACGTGTTCACGTGGGGCAAACGGGCAAGCGCTGGGGCATATCTCGTAGCTCACGCTTAAAAGCGCGTCTATGTTCGCGAGTATGAGTCGCCATTGAAACAAAAGGCGAGGGTATACGCGCGTACACACACTTCCAAAAACTTTGGCGCTTTAATCACATTATCAGGAGGTGGAGTTTTAGTTTAAAGTAACAATGACACGCTCTTTAAGAAGTGACGTTATAAAATAAAATCCTGTCTGCACTTTTTTAACCCTGCAAGAGTACCAACAAGGTATCAAGGTTGAATATAATTCTCGGATCCTGCTGAAAAAGTTGTAATTGAAATCAAAAGCGAATCTAAACTTTTGGGCGACAGCAAACGTTAATAAAACCGGCTGACAATCCTCGTAACTTTACAATATGTATTTCTCGTTATTGTTAGCGAGTTAGCCTAGAATTTTAAATGCGATTGATGAAATAGGTACAACGTTCGGGCTTGCTTGGAAGAGATTTAGAATTAGAAGGCATTTCTCGATAAAGACCTCGTGGGTAAATTAACATGAAAAACAAAAGGAAGATGGATGGCCTAATAACTCTACAGACTACCTATAGTATTATTATAAACTAGCTGATGCCCATGGCTACGCCCGCGTGGATATCGGTTACCGCAACCAAATGTATTCATGAACTTTTGATCGCGTTCGCGCAACTCATGGAAACCTATTCCAGGGATAAATTATTTATTAAAACCTTCCTCGATAACCATTCTATCCATAGGTGACAAGACAACAGTATGATATAATCGATGCAGTAGTTTTTGAGTCTATCGCAAACAGACGCGGCGTACGACTTTTTTTTATAATATGTTGTGATTCGGTAAAACCGAGCCGACTGGACTGCGGACCGGTCTGCAAACACCGGACTATGACAGATAAGAACAGTTAGGTCTGTGAGTTAGGTACTGAAATGACAGATAAGTTGTCAAAGTTTAGAATCTCTGTTGTAGCGATCTCTGATTATTTTTCAAAAGCAAAATATAAAAAAAAACAAAGGCACACTCCAAACATTAATTCGTAATTACAAAGCCAAGCATGGTCTGAAATGTGAATTTAATTCAAAAGTAAAGAAAAACCACACGTCCACAACCGAAAAAGGAAAAAAAACAAACTGTAACCTACCCAACCTTATCAAAACAGTATACCTAATCTTTTTATTAAATATAGCCATTTTGAACACCTAAAAAGCTTAACGTTAATTTGGGAAAATGTCTGCTGTGAAAATGCTCACATTTGCATACAAAATTCGGAGTTGAGTCGCACAATAATGGAAGAATGCATCGGTAGGTTGGCGGGGGCGTCAGAATGTACCTAAAGTCCATTTCACGAAAGAAGTCCCGCGGACAATTGTGGAACTAAATTTGACAGATGGGGAGATATGGCGAGAGAGAGAGAGAGAGATAGCAACATTATGTCGCGCGAATACAGCGCTGCGTCTGCGGGACTTCTTTCGTGAAATGGACTTTGTTACACACATTTTCCCGCAATAGATAGTTAGGTAGGTACACAGTTTACCAGACAAAAAATCTAGTAACTACTGGTGCCTGGCAAAAAGTGAATGTAGGTACCTACGACACATTTTCCAAACCAGTTTGCTTCAGCGGCGTTAAGTTTAGGTAGGTACTCATATTAAGCCCCCATCATACAATACCCTCCTTTGCACTAGCTAGTTTCATACTTTGGCACTCGCAATGCAATAAGAAAAGTTAAGAAGAAGAAGATAAAAAGGCTCGATAATGTGCATGTATAAATTGTATCTACAATTTCTAAATTCAAGAGCTTGGATACGATAGATTTAGGTACATATTATACAACAAACACGGAGCTTTGACTCCGTTTGAACAGTCTCGGTTTCCACAATGGTGCTGCTCTCTCGTTTCAAATTTCCAAACTGTAGACTGGTCAACTGCATGGGGTAAATAGTAACAAACATCGAAGAGTTACTCGAATACAGATGTCGCTGTCCTATGAGTTCACGTAAAGTTATTAGCATAACAAAGTTGTAGAAATTAATTAATACCTACAGGTTCATGGGAGTACCATAACGGAACCACCAATTCTCATAAATTAGACGTTTTTTATCTTGGTTTATTTCAGTTATGGTAACACCGATGCGAAAAATCAAATCGAAAATGAAAAATGTTGTGCTGTCAGTGTCACCAAAATAGACGTACATATTTGGCTTTTGATTTCGACCTGTCTGTAGTTCGTTGATTCAACGCTCATCCCTAGCTCCTAGTAGTATGTAATGTACACACAGCTACACATCAAGCTATACATTTCCAGTATAAGCTGGTCTCGCATTGTTTAAGGATTTCCGTACAGTGCGAGATCAACGTAAACTAAAAATGTATAGCTTGATGTGTAGCCGTGTGTACGTGTACCTACTCTCTTTCAGTAACCAGTAACGCCGACACGTAAAAGGTCTAATTTTTATGTGGTATTGTACTCATATGTTCATCTTTACCTTCAAATATCTCGCCGCGGTAACGTGACACTTTGGGGTACCATGTTACAGGACATTTCTTGTTCGTCTATATTACGTCCTCTATCCATACATGCCACTTTCATCGTGGGCCACGATTTCGAAAAAAAAAAACAAAATGGCGGTGGGTCGTTATGCCAGCTCCCATAAAAAAAAGTTCAAACCCCAAGAGAAAAAATCGTATCATAAACAATGACTTTTACTCAAGTAATCACTATGACTTGTTTATAGATATACCGGTGTAATAGTCATAACCGGTGACAATATGATTGGCATAGACGTTTTAGTTTTACTTACGAAAACTTTCATTTTTCAGGGAAGGAGTGCTCATGCCCGGAGCAGCGTTCTACAGAACCGACATTGTTGATAGATTGATGCACGAGGGTTACACTTATGAAGTGGTAGGGAATAAAGTTGTATAGTAAATAACACAGATACCTTTCAAAATGAATTTAAGAGAATTTGTAAATACTTAAATAAATTATACCTAGATAAATATGCTGCGGTTGCTGAAACCCCCAAGCGGCGCAAATACTGTAACTTTATTGGTACAAGACTTCGAGTGCGAGTAGCTATAGTTTTGAGCCGTTTGGGATAGACACGCTCGGGTCATTGGGCCAACGTGCAAGTCTTCTTTGTAAGAAAATTGCATTCGAACTAGTCGACACTTCGCGTGTCCAAAGAACTGGCTCCTTCAATTAAACAATTAGCATTACCATTGAACGCGGTAATTCTGAAAGCCTTCTGGTGGCTTACCATGATTCCGCATCGCTGTCATCCGGGAACGTCCCCCGCGGGAATACGACGACAGAATTGTTTTAATCTAATTCCAGTGTGGAAAAGAGATGGCACTAGACACCCTGTCGCTCTGTCGCTTTCTTACACAAGGAATAAGATTAAAACAATCCTGCTTGGTAATCCCCACTGGGCACGTTCCCGGAATGACAGCGATGTGAAGGAGTACAGTACTTTGACCGACATTTAATAAGTGTCCTGCTGTTGTCGTTTTACATAAATTTAGTTACTTAGTTAGTCTTAGTTTTAGTGTTAATTTTGTCTTTAGTTTTGTGTAAATATTTTTTTATTATTGATTGATAATGATGACGAGAAGAATAGGATTGGATTGGTAGCATCTGAATCAGACCTTCACGTTGAACCAAAGTTACCCGACAATGCTATTGAGTTGAAAAAAGAGAAAGTAGCGTTGTAGCAGTCCTTAGAAGCAATAGCTGAAGCTGGACAGAATATAGACTGGATTTTTAGGGTAAAATAGTATTTAGGTACTATTATTGAAAATGGTTTGAAAATAGCCTAGATTGTAGTCCCTGGGTTTAAAAAGAGATTTTGAAGGTTTAATTAGTCATTAAGTTTCAATTTACTAATTTTAATATTCTTTGGTGAAGGAGTATGTTTGGGCAGGGCTAGACTATGAATATAATGGGTTCCCTACTTGAAATCGAATGACGCGAGATCGAATAAAACTTGCTCGAAAACGTTTGCTCGATAGTACTTGAAATCGATAAATTATGAGCTCGACAGTTCACTCCCTCGATGCATCAAAATCTCGAATAACTATAGGCTCGAATCAACGGCAGCGCGAAGGCTCATTATCTTGAAACATTATTTCTCGACCGACCATCTAATCGATTAATAGAATATCTTGAAAACGGTGCGTCCTATCGCAAAAATAATGAAAAATTTTACCCTGCCGCTTAGTTCTCAACATGTAGGTAAAAAAAATGAAAAGTTTCAATCAATAAGTAGGTACCATAAAAAACACATTTCTTTTATCACACAGTTTAGGGCACAAACTACCAGGAGAATAGAAGTAGGCAGGAGGTATTGAAAACATAAATTTTTGGAAATGAAAAAAAAAGGTAGATAGTAAAGTACCACAAACTACCAGGAGAACAGAAGTAGAAATGAGGTATTGCAATCTTTCCAAAATCAAATATAAATTATTCCTTGAAAGCAAGGTAGTTTGTGGGACTTGACTTTACTACCTATCCTTTTTTTATCTCCAAAAATAATGTTTTCAATACCTCCTGCATACTTCTATTCTCCTGGTAGGTCATTATTTTTCATGAATTTAGTTGACTAGCGACCCGACCCGGCTTCGCACGGAAACATAAATTCTACACATAAACCTTCCTCTTGAATCACTCTATCTATTACAAAAACCCGCATCAAAATCCGTTGCGTAGTTTTAAAGATCTAAGCATACATAGGGACAGACAGCGGGAAGCGACTTTGTTTTATATTAAGTAGTGAGTAGTGATGATGAGATAGTGATAGTGATGATAGTGATTTATATTTCTGCGCATGTATTGTTTCATTATATTGTAGGCACTCAAATCAAAATCCTTATAACTTTTCTGTAAATCGATTAGATGATCGGTCGAGAAATGATGTTTCGAGATTTTGATACATCGAACAATGAGCCTTCGCGCTGCCGATGATTCGAGCTTATAGATATTCGAGATTTTGATGCATCGAGGGAGTGAACTGTCGAGCTCATAATTTATCGATTTGAAGTACTATCGAGTAAACGTTTTCGAGCAAGTGTTATTCGATCTCGCGTCATTCGATTTCAAGTAGGGAACCCGAATATAATAGGTAGGTACTGCCCAAAAAAATCGCAGTAAAAAAAACTGATCACTTTTTCGGATAGGTAGGTACTCGAAGTGGTGTTATATAAGTGTGTGGTGGCTCTGGCTAGTCAGTTTGTCTAATTAATAACCGAGTAAACTTTTCGTGTCGCTGACAATCTAAATTGAGCCAATAACCTACCTCATACTTAAATTGTTGGCATTGAACTTTTTACTTTTACAGACCTAATAACCACCTCTGGTTCTGTTACCTTGTGTGTACCTATCTATATCACAGATACTTTTTCAACACACTTGCTCGTAAAGTGAGCCTTATTACATCGTTCTTAGGGCCATAAACCGAACTATAACTCACACGTGCATAATAATATTATACACTAGTGCATAATAGAATTATCACTACAAAGTTAAGTTAGTACCATATTGCAAATTATACGCGAGTAAACAGAGCATTTTCAATTTAACCGGGTAATATCGTTTTTTTTTTTAATTTTATTGGTTGAGTTGCTATGTTCTTAAAAAAGTTTCGATACAAAAAAGATCGTGTTCAATAGTAAAAATAAATTAATGTACACACGGCTACACATCAAGCTATACAAAACCAGTATAATCTGATCGTTCATTGTGCGAAAAGATCTAGTAAAGTGAGGCCAAGATTAACTGGTTTTGTATAGCTTGATGTGTAGCCGTGTGTACCTAGTGCTTGCTCATTTCATGCAACTTTGAATTTAAATAGATAAATTTAACTTGTACGTTTTTAATAATTTTTAAATAAATTAACCTCATTCTTTTAGTCTATGGTCGATCGTCATTGTTACAGTATGACTATTTTAAGTTTGAATTTCATGGTGGCGCCACTGGTCAAGAAATATGCATCGCTACGTCAAACTTAGTACATTTATTTTAGTTCCGTGTTTTCCCGCCTGCACAGATAAGTTGATCGACTGTAGATGCGCGCGCATAAGAAAACCGATAATTTTTTCCCGCTATTGTGAAAAAAAAAATTCAGAACTCGCTCTAACTGTTGAAGATGACTTTTTAGTATTATTTTCTTCATAAGTGTGTTGAAAAACGTCGTATGATACACGTGTGTATTGATGATTACCGTCCTCGGCTATCCTATGACCCTCACCTGACGGCTCGGGTCTCAATGGCGCCTCGGCGGTAATCACCAACATTACACACTTATACCATAATGTACTATTAAGATGTTTACGATGATCTATTCACTTACAACCTTTATGTTAATTTCTTATTATTAAGTTAAATAATGCGTGATGGTGAGTAGGTACTGAATAAATTATAATTAAAAATATTTTGCATTTTTACTTTCTCCATTAATTCCCGTTCATTTCATCCGTTAAAAATATCATTGGTTAAAATAGGAAGTCAAACAATACGAGTTTAATAGATAGGTACATAAATAGACATAACGTGAACCCGATGAACCCGTGAACCGATATTATAACAAAAAACAGTTTTATTAACTACTCAGTAAATAAAACGTTTGTTATGTCGTTAAGTTACACGTAGGTAGTTGGGTTGACCGTTTTTCGTTGTTAGTGTAACATGCCTTCGTATGCTCAACATTCGTTGTTACGGTAAATGGTATTCTTGAATCTTGAGAAATCTTTCTGTTCCGTGTTGAGAAACGACATTTTTTAAGTAGCCTTATTTGTTTGCTGAAAAATTCACTAATTCTAAAGAGTCTTGTGTAAAAAGGAAGTAGGTAGACATTTGAAGTAGAAAAGATTCAAATTTTAATTTCCCGCTATAATTTGTTCCTACAGAATTGGCGCTGGCGGAGCGTAATTCCCAGGAGGAAAAACATAATACAAGTGCGATCATATTATCTTGGCAGGTCTGATATACCTTGAACTTATGAACCGTTAGGTAGCGATAATTATAACATAATCTGTGGTGGTAATTTCACAACATTTTGTTATTTCTGTCAGATTAACTCTGAGGTTCATAGGTTATTCGATTCTCTGTTGTAGTCACATTGTAGTGAACAAATGTTGTGTTTTCTTACATTTTAAAATTGTGTCGTAGTTATTTAGTTTCAAAGAAGAAGAAGAAGTTAACGTTAAAAGGTCGCTGTAAGTCTCATCTGTGTGGGAACCGGTAGGTAAGTAAGTCAGCTTCCTACCATGTTTGATTTTGATTGCCAACCAACCATAAAAATCATTATTTACCCACATGATTGTAGGTACGGTAGGTACCTACCGATGGTACCTACCTACTTTTTAAATTGGTAGGCACCTAGGTACAGACGGCTACACATCAAGCTATACATTTCCAGTTTACGCTGATCTCGCACTGTATGGAAATCTTAAACAATGCGGGACCAGCTTATACTGGAAATGTGTAGCTTGATGTGTAGCCGTCTGTACCTATTTACCATTGTACTTACCTACATTTAAATGATATTGTAATCTGTGATATTGTAGGCTGTAGGGGAGACCGGGGACAATTGAAACAATTTGACTTAAATCGTGTGCAGTGAAGTATCTATAGTACCTACATCCCTCGAATTTATATAGTTGAAAGGGTCGTTATCTAGTTCCTAAATTAAACATAATCTATATCTCTATTTTGAATAGTTAACCTACAATCACACATTAAAGAAGACCGGGCACAGTGGTTCTATTGACCCCACCCCAAGGACGGTTGAAACGGTAAGTAGGGATAATTGAAACACTGAAATATTTCAGGAACTACTGAAGGTTTTTACTCAATCTTAAAAATTTAACTTACTACTAAATTATTTATTGAGATCGTGACAAGTGTGTCACCGTAAAGTTAATATTTTGAAAATTATAAAAGCAAAAACATCTTTAATATAAACAACGTAAAATATCTCTTATTTTAATCATTTTCGAGCTTTAATTTGTGCTAATGAATACTATTTCACATGATTGAAAGACTTGTTATCCTATTTTGCTGTAATTGCACTTACATGGGGGATAAAAAAAGATAATCCAGTCTCATACAAAACAGCTTGTTTCAATCGTAACAATGTTTCAATCATAACAATGTTTCAATCATAAAAATGTTTCAATCATAACAATGGTTTATTGACGGTCTGCTTCAAGTCCTGCGGTAGACTGTTGGGTGTTGTAGACAGGGCTGGGCAAAATACATGCTTTGCTTTAATTGAAATACAAATTACAAAATACAGTATCGCAAGTAATTAAAATCTTTAAGTAAGGTATTTGAATAAAATACAAAATACAGTATTTTTTAGCTATTTTTAATTGAAATACAAAATACATAATTACAAAAACTTTTTCAAAATAAAAATAATCGCCTTCAAAAACCACCACAAAAAGTGGACAGACGAGGGGATAAATGTATTTTAATGTTAAAATGTGTTTTGAAGCCTCAAGTATTTGAAATACTAATTACAAAATACTTCGTCGTCAGGTATTTGAAAACAAATTTCATTTTAAGGAAGTAATTGAAATACAAATACAGAATACGTATTTGTATTTCAATTACTTACGTATTTTAATTACAAGTAAGTAATTCAAATACTGCCCAACCCTGGTTGTAGAGTCATCGGGCTGGTAAGGTCACTGTTCCGACACATGTATGACCATGGAATTTGGCTGTGGAGTCCCTAAGTACTTAGGAGAAGATGGGACAGCGGCTTCAAATCCTGCGGCAGACTCATTTTAGAAAACACAACCTTCTTCTGTGCAGTAGGATAAAAATGCGAAATATGCGGGGACGTTTGAAACGTTTGAAACGTCCACAGCCACGTCGTTTCAAACGTACCCATGTCACATTTTCTACTTTAACACTCAATATTTTGTAATATATTGACTTAAATAATAATTAACAGTAATAAAAACTAACTTAAATAGACAAACATTACTCTCAAATAAGAAAAACTGACAAACTACAAGATTAAAATAGGTAAAAACCAAAAAAATAAAAATGGTGAGAACTTACTTTTTGGCGTGAAATTCGTCGAGGCGTCCTGTGTGCGACTACATTGCTCGCTCGCTCGAGCCGTGCTAAACACAAAACCGAATATGGCCGACGATGCAACGAACGCCGCATCACACGCGTAGGTATCATGGTTTCCGAGAAATTGAAGTTGTTGCAATCATGACCTGTTTCAATTGTCCCCGGTCTACCCTACCTACCTACTTTTTGTTTCCTAAAACAATTTTGTCTTGTCTAATTCTCAGGACATCTAGTGGTTAATTAGAACCAACATCATTAACCTTCTAAATACTAGCGTTTCGGACACAGCTGCAAACTACACGGGCAAGCGCAAGGGCATTCTCCTCTCCGCTCACTCATAATGGGAGCCCACACCAGTACGACCAGAGGTAGGTGTTGCCAGTTTTATTAAAATTATCCCTCCAGCCAAAGTGAGGAAATGCAAGTTTTGCCTAATTTCCAGACTTAGATGCAACTTAAAAATTACGGACTTTATTTACCTAGACTTCTCTCGTTGATCGATTACCTATTTAGGTTCCTCTTTCCACATTAGCACAAAACTTTAAAAATTTGGCATAGGTAACTGGCGAAATGTGGGTGTACTATGTGATAAGCACACCTCTGTCTAACCCTTTGGGGATTTCAGGCATGAAGTAATGATGATGTGTTCAAAAATACAATCTTTTTTCCGCTTAGTGTGATGGTGATTTTTTTCATAAGGAAATAAATCAAAATCAAAAGTCATTTATTCAAACTAGGCTGATAATCAGCACTTTTCGAACGTCAATTTACTTTTCATTACTCATACTCTGAAAGTAGCTCTGAATGACATGCATGCGGAGCGGGTCGAAAGTACTACTTTTCAGCCCTAGGGAGAATCGCTTTCTACTGACAGCTGTCAAATTATTTGATATAATTAGGAGCAAGCCTATTGCCATCAACCAATGTAATTAGGAGCAAGCCTATTGCCACCAACTGATGTGATTAGGTGCAAGCCTATTGCCATCAACAAATGTAATTAGGATCAAGCCCATTGCCATCAACGGATGTAATTAGGAGCAAGCTTATTGCCATCAACTGATGTAATTGGGACCAAGCCAATTGCCATCAACCAATGTAATTCGGAGCAAGCCTATTACCATCAACTGATGTAATTGGGGGCAAGCCTATTACCATCAACCGATGTAATTAGGAGCAAGCCTACTGGCATCAACCAATCTAATTAGGAGCAAGCCTATTGCCATTCACCGATTTAGGTAATTGGGAGCAAGCTTATTGCCACCAACCAATTTTATTAGGAGCAAGCCTATTGCCATCAACTGATGTAATTAGGGGCAAGCCTATTGCCACCAACCGATGTAATTAGGAGCAAGCCTATTGCCATCCACCGATTAGATTTAACCGATTTTAAGTGCTTCTCTTAGGTTTACTTTTTAATTTTTTTGTCAATTTGTTTTGTCCTGTGTGAAACTCATAAATATTTTTTCTTTCTTTCGATTTAGGTAATTGGGCGCAAGCCTATTCCCATCAACTTTCCTTGTATTCGTAATGAAAAGCACAGTGTTTACCTCGGGTTAAAGACTTATTTAGTCCCTCGAACTATTAGCGCCCTCGCTGCGGTCAGGCGCCAAACCCCGTCTCGGGGTCTAAACAAGTTACTTTCACCCCTAAGGTAACAATGTAATATTTTGTTATTTGTTTCCCATGTTGTCACTATGTGCACATAAATAGAAAATAAATGATACCTAGATTGTTGTATGTACCTATTTATATAGGTAATGAATTACCTACTTAACATAGAATGTTATTATGGATCAAATGATCGAAAATGCCAACTGACAGGACTTCTAAAATAATAATTGCCTACATGTAGGCCTTTCTCAATTTTTACAGGTAGGTATACCACGCGGCATATAACTTGAACCTGCGCAGTAGTCGTTTTTTAGACGTCCCATACAAATCAAGCAGAGAACCTGCGCAGAACGACGCCATTTTGGGTCAAGTTATTTGCCTAGGAGTTTACTACTATTAATAACCCATCTTATGTCCCAATATTGACCTGTACCTATTAAATTGTTTTCAGATAAGCAGAATGTAAAAGAAATGGAAGACCCTAATAAGTTTCTTCAAAAGGGTTTAGACATTCTTAGCAAAGCGGTAGATGAAGACGAGAACCATAATTATGAAGAAGCTTTACGATGTTATGTGCGAGGAGTAATGATCTTACTTCATTTTTCCAAATATAACACTGAATCTCAGAAAGTCAAAGACAGTATAAAATATAAGTGTGCATCGTATATAACAAGAATTAGAAAAATTAAGGATTACCGTAATAACATTTACGGTACGGGAATGCTTTTTGATGAATTGGAAACGCTGTCAGACAATAATGTGTTAAATATGGTAACTCAAGTAATTTGCACGTGTGGAGATTTCATGGAGCAAAAAGAAACAAAAAATTAAATACATAATGTATATCAAACAAGAACGCATATTTTATTTATTAAAATCGTGGTTTGTCTCGCTATAGTTTTTTAATAGAATCATTTTATTTGGATTCCTTTGCATAAACTTAAATAAAACCAGAGTTACCAAGAATAAAAATACTCATTTTGCAAATTTTTGTTCAAACAACCACAATGTCGATTTAACACTTATATTACATATTCATTTCGTTATGTATAAAAACAACCAATTTGAATGAGTTATTTTCAATTACTGAACACAATACAAATAAAATCTAACACAATCAATAAGTTGACCAACGACCATCATGGTCGTTGAAGTTTACCACAGACAGACATATTAAAAAGAGTTGACCAAACCAGGCGGGTACAACGAAGGGTGACCTTGGCTGAAAATGCCGTTTAAAAATAAACTTTATATCAAACAAATAGAGTTTGTATTACTTTACTTTCCCTACGATTTTTCGAAGGGCGAGCAAAACGTAAGAGCGAGACAAAATTCAAGGGTTTGTCTGTTCTTGTCTTGCAATTGCCAGTGAAAAAAAACAGGAAAATGTATAGTAATCGAAAATCACCTACATAGCTAAACTAGCCCATAAAATTTAACAGTATTAATTTAATATTCAAATACTTCATTTTCAATAATAAATACTTGCGAATTAAAATTTGTTAGAGCCAAAATTCATAAAAACTGTATAGCCATATAAAAAAAAACGTAAAAAATATGGCGGACACATTTTCGTGTTGAAATAATAATTTTCCTTTTTCAAGTGTTTTTAATTGTATTAGCGAAATATTTGTCTTCAAATATGGTGAAATGGTGTTGTCTGAAGGGTTGTGAAAGTGAGGGGTATCCGACGTGGGATTTCATTTTTCAGATAAGTTCTTTTAAATTTGTTTACAAATAACGACTAGGGTGACTATGTTCAAGATCTATAAACGGGAATCATGAAATTATTGTAAAGAATACCCCTTTTCTATAATCAATATCGGTATAAAATCTCATATCTCATCTTAATCTCAAACATAACCAAAACAAACATTTGAATTCTTTATTTACTTTTTGAAACTTTTCCATTTTGGTCTTTAATCAAATCCAACGTATCCAATCCATGAGCTGATGATGGATTCCGTAGCGGTTAGGAGTTAGAGGAGTTAGGAGTTTAAATAAATGGATTCCGTAGCGGTTAGGAGTTAGAGGAGTTAGGAGTTTAAATAAATGGATTCCGTAGCGGTTAGGAGTTAGAGGAGTTAGGAGTTTAAATAAATATTATTCTTTCAGGTTATTTAGGTGAGCTGATTATGGAATGTAGGTACTACTCTTCAATGGTTAGGATTTGAAAGCAATGGGACGGGCAACTGGTGGAACTAATGGCGCTAGCACCGCATGAACCTAAGCTCTTCATTGGTTGAATATCTGTCAATGTCATTTTATATTTCAAAATAGCTTGACCTCATTGGTCGGATTGGGACAAGCTATGGACACGCCATCTACAATCAGCTTTCACTTGCCAACCCCATAATAAGGGAATCTTGATTGAAGGTTAATGGGCCCACTACACGCTCAAGCTTCACCACACTTTTCGTTCACACTTCACAGTACATCGCGCGTATGGTTGTTAAAACTGTAATTACAAACCAAACGCGCGATGTACTGTGTCCACCGTGTAATCGCGCAGGCAAGACTGTGGGGAAGTGTGAGCGTGTGGTAGACGCATAAGGTTAATGCGACAAGGTATCCTGCGAAATTCGAATTTTCTTACGTTTTCTGCAATTTGCTTGTCAGTGTCAGGTTGTATGTTAAGGCACTAAAAGCACCGAAACTAGCGCCACCCACATCTTATTTATTTTACTCTAAAATCACATTAAATTTGAAATATCCAAAACAATATCATGCTGGTAAATAACCTGTAGTATTTTTAAAATCACTTTTCATGATAATAGACTTGATAAATTAAGAGAATTACTGATTAAAGATAAAAGTGGCCACTATTGGCGGTAATAAGTAATTCTCTTCAATTCATCAAATAGTCACTCAAGGAACCTTTATGAACTGAGAGGGTTGTATTGGTGATTTTAATCATTATTACTCAGTAAAGTCACAATTTGTTTCGGTTGCGAATCCTATTTCGAATTTCGCGGGCTACCTTGTCGCATTCATCTTAAGGGTTAGGTTTCTTCTGTTGAATGTTAAATGCATAGTCAATATTTGTATTTGTAGTGGAAAAATAAAAAGACTTATTTGCAACTTTTTTTTCTAAACTAAATAAAACAGACAAAAGACACCGACTTTCGAAATAGTAAGTTTCCTTAGAGTACCTATATTTAAGTTAGGTGGGTATATATTCGTATGCCACCATTTTTTTGGAACAACTTTTTGCAAATATGAATAAATGTCTTTCTTTGTCAGTTTTTTTAATTATTACAAATGCCAAGTCAGGCCAGCCACATAATTATATCTGTCCCAAATGTAAGTACAAAATGTTTGGTCACCCTATTAGAAAGAGATGACATTCTCTTTCGAGGTAATCTCGCTCGGAACGCTTTTGAGCGGCACGTACTTAGTCCAGATAGTATATAACGTCCTTGGACCAAACTCAAGAGACCACCAATGATTTTTTAATATGGCAATGCAGAACAATATGTCATTACAAATGGATTCTCTGGCGGGAAATCAAATTGCGCGGGTGTTTAAAAATTTCTCCTACGTACTAATTTGTATTTTTGTGTATATTTGCTTAGATAGTTTATTATATTCCCAGTGTATATAGTAAAATGGGAACGGAAAGCGATGGGGGCGATGCCCCCATCGATATAGAGCCAAAAAAACGAAAATTGGCTCTCATGGATTCGGCACAGTCTACAGCCTACAAAATATTTATGAAACCGAATTACAAGAGACAATTTCCCGAATGCCACAGTGGCGATTGTGTAGTCTTTGTGGAATCAATAGAAAATGAAAAATTAGGCAACAAAAACCCAATCGGACTTACGAAATTATTCACCGAAAATGTTAAAGGCATCATAGGTGTACATCGAGTCAATGCCTACAAAGTTGGAATAACTTTTAAAAAACCTGCACCTGCGAATAGTTTTCTCAAAATGGACCATTTCTTGGGAAAAAATAAATTAAAAGCCTTCGTTCCTGCATACATGACGGAAACTACAGGCATCATCCGCTATGTACCGAAAACTATGTCAAATGAGGAAGTTTATAAAAACATTCAAAGTGACGTAGAAGTCACATCTATTAAAAGATTCATGAAGAAAGTTGACGGAAAACTTACACCATTAGGTACAATAGCAGTTACATTTGCCGCAACGGCATTGCCACAGTATGCATACATTCACATGTTTAGATACCCAGTACATATATATATACCACCATTGCTACAGTGCTACAAGTGCCTTAAATATAACCACTCTGCAAGAGCTTGCCGTGGTGAGCAAATGTGCTCTTCTTGCGCCGGTCGACATTCATACAAAGAGTGTGATGTTGAAGAAATTATTTGCATAAACTGCAGTGGCAACCACCTAGCAATTTCAAGGGATTGCCCCATTAAGAAGCAAAAAATGGAAGAAAAGAAGAAGAAGTTTCTCAATCGGAATCAGTCTTACGCCAGTGTGGTGAGTACACCTCCTCCAACTATGTCAGATACAAATGTTTTCCCAGCTCTCAAAAAACCAAATGAAAGGACTTTGGGTGAGAACTCAAAGTCATTTGCTGAAGAAATTGTAAATAATGAAATAATTATAAACGCCATTGTAAAATCACTAATTGGTCTTGGTAATAATAAGGATAATGCTCCAATAACAAATAAAAGAATAAAAGAAATATTGTTAGCAAATTTAATTATTAATTGATGGATACATTTTTAAATATAGCACAATTCAATGTACAAAGCTTACAGAGTAAGAAGGCCTTATTAAACAAATTTCTTTTTGAACAAAAAATAGATATATGCCTGCTAAATGAGACTTGGCTAAAAAATAGTAGTGTAATTCCTCGTTTTACATCATACAACTTTATATATAAAAATTCAGTAAATAAACACAATGGAGTAGGTATTTTGATAAAACAAAATTTAGCTTATAATGTTATAGATACAACTTTTTATGAGTCAATCCAAAATATATGTATTTCCATAGAAACATCCATGGGTAGATTGCATATCCTATGTGTTTATTGTCCTCCCAATAGCAACAGATTTGATACTAACAAAATGAGAAAGGTGCTTCTTGAAATTCCCAAGCCATGTCTTATCATGGGTGATTTTAATGCACACCATATATTGTTTGGATGTCATGCAAACAATAATAGGGGTAACAGTTTATATAACCTTATTGATGAATTTGATGTATGCGTTTTAAATGATGGTAGAGCAACCACTGTTCAGTACCCAAACAGGAATGCATCAGCTATTGATCTAGCTCTGGTAAGTTCCGCATTAGCTCCTCTTTGTGAATGGCAGGTCCATGACGATCCTATGGGCAGTTATCACTACCCAACCCAGGTAGTTTTAAATGTAAAGCCATCAACATATGAAGTCCGGCCTGTGGAAGAAAAATACATTTATAGTAAAGCAGATTGGTCTAAATATTATGAATTATCAGAAACCAGTTTCTCTCATTTAGATATTGATAATATTGAACCTCTTCATCTGTATGATAATTTTGTAAATATTTTAAATGATTTAAGAACAAATACAGTCCCAAAACGAAAACCAAACCAAACTATGCAAATTTTAAGAAAACCAGCTCCTTGGTGGAACCAAACATGTAATGAGGCAGTTCAAAAATCTAAGGAAGCTCTGTTAGAATATAGAACATCACCAAGCATCCCCAACTTCATACATTACAAAAAGCTTGATGCTCAAAAGAAAAGAATATTAAAAGAGGAGAGTATCAATTCATGGCATGAGTTATGTAGTAGTTTTAATAGAATGACACCTGTTGCAAGAATATGGGGTTATATTAAAAAGTTTAAAAGGATAGGTTCTTCTTCTAACAAATATTTAAATGATGATTGGGTGCCTGAATTCTTAGAAAATTTATCAGACTCATCAATAATGAATGAAAATAATATAAATGATATTTTAAAAGAATCTGTTGAATCTGAAACCAACTGCTTTCTTAATAGTCCATTAACAATAAATGAATTGCACATAGCTCTTAAAAGTAGGAAAGATACAACCCCAGGTCTGGATAACATACCATACATGTTAATAAAAAAGTTACACCCTAATGCCTTACAAATTTTATTAAATGTTTATAATAAACTTTGGGATACACTACTTATACCAGAGTCATGGAAAACTCAATGTGTCATTCCAATATTAAAGCCCAATAAAGCTGTAAGTAGTCCATCATCATACAGACCTATATCATTATCATCTTGTTTGGGTAAACTTTTCGAAAACATGCTTAAGATACGTTTAGATTACTTTGCTGAAACTCAAGACAAGTTACCAGATATACAATATGGATTCAGAAAAGGCAGAAGTTGCTCTGAAAGCTTTGTTTCATTTATTTCAGACCTAAAAAAGGCTAAACTTAGTCATTCTAATGTAATATGTGTTTTTTTGGATGTCAAAGGTGCTTTTGATAATGTTAATATTGAATGTCTAGTGCGTGTTTTGCATGAATTGGGCTTACCAAGTAAAACATTAAATTGGATTTTTAATTTTTTGTACCAGCGAACTTTGTATGTTAGATTCAATAATAAGCTCCATGGCCCTAGATTAGTTAGTAAAGGCACAATGCAAGGAGCAACACTTTCACCCCTGTTGTATAACTTGTATACATCCCAGATTTTTAAATATGTAGATACTTCTCAAGTCAAAATATTACAATTTGCTGATGACTTGCTTTTATACACAGTAAATCAAAACTTGAACATGGCTGTTAACAATATTAATACTGCATTGGCTCAATTACAATATTATTACAGTAATACTTTAAAACTAGATATAAGTTCTGAGAAAAGTTCGGTATTATTATTTAGTAAGGATTCATTAGCACAGTCCACTGTAAATATTGTATATAACCACAATGTTATTCCTATTGTTAATCATCACAAATTTTTAGGTGTTATAATAGATGATAAACTAAAATTTGATAAGCACATTGACCATATCTGTCAAAATGCCATGAAGAGCATCAATGTCCTTAGGAGCTTAGCAGGAACATTTTGGGGTTCTGACCCAAAAACACTTAGCATGTTATACAAAAGCATAGTCAGAAGTCATTTTGACTATAGTTGCTTAGCCTATATGAATGCAAGTACCACATTGTTAAGAAAACTGGATGTGATACAAAATATGGGCTTAAGAATAATTAGTGGAGCAATGCGCACCACCCCTATAAATTCTATGGAAATTGAAAATGTTATACCTCCCTTATCTTTGCGACGTTTACAGCTGGCTGAGAGATTCTGCCTCAAAGAGTTATCTTGCAATAATAGTACAGTTCTTGATAAAATTGAATTTCCTCTAGAGGTCACACAGTCAGCTGTCACATCCTCCATCTCAGCAAATACTTTTATTTCTGGTTCACTGCCTGAAATTTCAACCATTCTAGTTAAAGTAAAGAACCAGACAAGAGACATGTACATCAAAAAGAAGTGGCCAGTATATGAATTCCCTTACAAAACTTTATTAGCTTACTTTGATATCAAGTGTTTTATAAATACTGTCAAAAATAAATATGATTTTTTAGAATTTTTGAATGATAAATCACATTTCTATATAATTTACACTGATGGATCTAAAACTGCTGATTACGTTAAAGCAGCATATTATGACCCACAAAAGAAAATAACCAAATGTTTTAAAATGCCAAATAGTTGTAGCATATTCACTGCAGAAGGTTGGGCTATACTAGCTGCTCTAACATATGTAAATACTATTGTAAATATTAATGAACATGGTGTAAGCAAAGATGTAAATAGTGTAAATAATGTATTAGTTGTAAGTGATTCTAAAAGTGTTTTAACTAGTTTAAGTAATTGTAACTTTAGTTATAAACAAAATTATATTGTACATAGAATTAAGTACACTCTACAAAAGTTGGGAAAACATGTAGAATTTTTGTGGGTTCCATCTCACAGTGGCATAGTTGGTAATGAGGTTGTAGATCTGGCAACTCGTCAGGATCACGACGAGGATATTACAGAATCTTTCAAGGTCCCTTTCACAGATTATTATGAACAATTTAAAACATTATTTAAGACGATATGGAAGGATTATTGGGACGCAACAAGAGAAACAAAAGGAACTGGAAAATGGTATTCAGAATTACAGCAAGACTTACCAACAATGCCGTGGTACAATAAATTCAAATACTCTAGCAGAAAGTTCATAACCGTCATTAATCGCTTGCGATTTGGCCATTGTTTAGTCCCAGCTCATCTCTGCAGGATGAGAATCATCAGTGAAAGCAAATGTACCTATTGTTCTGAAGAAAATGCTGATATAAAACACGTTATATTTGATTGTGAATCGTTTGCCATGCAAAGACTGTTACTTGTCAGTGAAGTTAGTGACATATCAGAACAAGGGTGCGTTCCGAATTACGCTGTAATCGATTTGAGCGTCCATAAACCCGTACCGAATTACTGTGAGCGCGATATCGATGTCCCTTGAATCGTCATAGATGACGTCATGACATGCGCCATCTTGCGATTACACCGACCATGCCCCAAATAAATATCACCGTGAGCGCTGTCATCAAAGTAAAAAATGACAGATGTCTGATGCGTGTGTGTGTGTGTCTGGGTGTGTGTGTGTGTTCACAGCTGAGGTTCACTGGCTGGAGTCGCACAAATACATTCAATTAGTTCTTTGAAATCTCTTTGGAGTCTCTTATCCATGAGTATTCAAGTAAATATACAAGACGAGCCTAACGGGCGACGAATTTCTCTCATGCAGCTTATGTTTTTGTTATCACGTGACGAGTGAGCACTGTAAACGCGTTTACGAGCGTTCCGAATTGATGACAGTTCTTAGCTGTCATAATCGTGATATCTAATTCGGAACGCAAAATATAGACGTGAGCGCTGTGAGCGATTATTCTGTAATACGGAACGCGGCCCAAAACTCTTTAAGTGTTCCCCGCCACGTTCAGGAATTACTTTCCAAAACGGTTTATTTTAATCCATTATATAAATATACTAGCTGAACCCGCGCATGCGTTGCAATGCTTTTTTTCCTACCTATCTGCCTACTACCCTACCTACTACCCTACCTACTACCTACCTACTACCCTACCTACTACCCTACCTACTACCCTACCTACTACCCTACCAACTACTTTACCTACCTACTACCCTACCTGCCTACTACCCTACCTACCTACTATCCTACCTACTACCCTAACAACTACTCTACCTACCTACTACCCTACCTACCTACCTACTACCCTACCTACCTACTACCCTACCTACCTACTACCCTACCTACCTACTTTCCTACTACCCTACCTACCTACCAACAACTTTCTCACCGTATAAACCTTCTCTGGACTTCCACAAATAATTCAAGACCAAAATTAGCCAAATCAATCCAGGCGTTGTTGAGTTATGCGCTTACCAACACATTTTGCGATTCATTTTTATATTATAGATAGTGAGTACTATAGAAAAAATTTAATTGTTTTTAGTATTTATTTTTTTATATAATGTTGTTGTTAACTAAATAATTTCATCGCCTCTCAGATGTATGTACTTGGCTCGTATGAGCGGTAAACACTTGATGAACTTGTTATTGTTTTAAATACTTATGTTAAGAGTAGAATGTATAATGATTACGACTGAAGGACATGTATCCATGGTCATGAATAAATTAATAAAAAAAAAAAAAAAAAATGTCATTACAAAGACTGTCAATGTCAATACTGTCATTACGCTTAATTTCATTCATTTAGCATTATCGTGGTGCTGGTGGATGTGGTGGAGCATTGAACACTTCATAAGATGAATAACACTACGATAAATGTGGAGCAATTGAATTCTGCGCTAGGCTCACTACGAGTACTGCGATCTAGTGTCAGTCACGTCTTCGAAACACTTTCCAATGGATTGCGCGCCGACCACGGCGAAGATGGCAAAGATAAGTTCCTGTTAGAGCTTCAAGAACTGCTAAACAACGTGAATATTAACCTGCGAGACTTGGAACAGACTGTAAATGGCCTGCCGATACCCACAGCACCTTTTAACTTAGGCACAACAACATACTTGAGCCAGGAGACAACACAAGACCGGCAAGCGCTTTATACTCAACTAGTAAATAGCTACAAATGGACTGATAAGGTTCACGAGTACAGTTCCTTCGCGCACACACTCCTGAGCCAAAACTCGCTGAAACGTTCGTACATAAACTCAGGGAGCACGAAGCGACGCGGGAAACTGCAGAGTAATCACAACGTTGCGCCTCTACAAGTTGACAATGTTATCAACAACATTGACAGGTCATACAGTGACATGAAGATAACTATATCAAGACCATTTGCAAGCAATGCAGTTGTGCAGATCAATTTGAGCCATGTGCTAAAAGCTGTAGTTGCCTTCAAAGGGTTGCTCATGGAGTGGGTCATGGTCAAAGGTTATGGTGAATCATTGGATCTATGGACAGAGTCCCGACATCATGTCTTCAGAAAAGTAACAGAGAATGCTCATGCTGCTATGTTACATTTCTATTCTCCGACATTACCAGAACTAGCTGTACGTTCATTCATGACATGGTTGCATAGCTACGTAAACCTCTTTAGTGAGAAATGCAAGAGATGTAATACTCATCTTCATCACACATCACTGCTGCCCCCTGCATGGCGAGACTTCCGCACCTTGGACCCATTTCATGATGAATGTAAACAATAGTTAACGTGGTATTGATCGGAGGAGCCCACCAATTTCTTTGGGGACTCTTCCTTTCAATAAGAATTAAAAAACTATGGACTTTGGAAAAGTGTAAGACCTTGGTGGGACACGATTAGCTGTGTAAGTTGTGTAAGATTTAGTTATAAGCTACTCTAGTATTGGTACTAAAAAAGTTTTATATTGTAGGTCAAGCAAAATGAGTACATCTGCCTTGTCTCACATTCTGATAATCAAAACATACTTTTTATAAAATATTTTCTACCAATAATATCATGTCTGACTCATTAGTTTGTTTTGCAAGAACTATTGCTGAATATTATGTCCTGGGTACAATTCCCCAGTTGAACAGTGTTATTGAGTTGTTCCATCAGAAATTTTATAATTTTGGTGTTATGTAAATAGTACTATCATGTAGATTTGAATCATCCTAACCATGTACAACATTCATAATTTTATTATAGGCTAAAAAATATGTTCCTCCAATGCATCTAAGCTTATTTTTCTTTCACAAATCTGTGCATAAGTGTGATAAAAGGAGGCATCATTTTAGTTTATAAATCATGTTAGTAATGGATATAATTCTGTCAAAATAAGCCAACCAATTATGCCAAACTTACTTAAAAATTAAATTGTATGTGTATTTAAAAAATATTCAACAAACATACAAAAGTACAATGAATCAAATCCATGGATAGTTTTTGGTATCCTATATAACTATATAATTACAAAATTAGGTAAAATGGGAAAAATTATGATGTGGGTTGGTTCACTTTGGTGCAACTACTCTCTAAATAGCTACCCAAGTGAAACTAGTTCATTTGTAATTCTGTATCACTTCAAAATAAAACAACATAGTTTAACTAGAAATACATTTATTATAACTAACAGTCTTAATATATTAATAAATCACGTGAATGGTTTGCAAATAGCCACAGAATGATCGACACTACATATGACTTTTAATACATGTCCACCAATGGAAACTTTTAATGGAAAGTGTTGGTCTTTACCAGAACCTAGACCGAGGCAGCCTTGTCTATTTCGGCCCCACATATACAAGTGTCCATCATTGGTTATTGCTGCTAAATGTCCTATGCCACAGGCTACTTTTTCTACCCGAGCCTCTGTGTTGAATTCATTGCGTCCAAACAAGGGAGGCGGTATTTGTTTTGGTTTCTTTGAGTGGTCCACATTGGGGCCAAGACCCAGTAAGCCGTAGCCCCAAACGAACGCGTCACCAGCGTCTGAAATAAAAAGTTTAATTCAGTGAAAATTTTATAATGTTGACTGCCTTCAAGCATTCAATCTGTAAATGAAAGCATTTTAGTGGTCTATTCAATATTCTACCGAAACCTACTTAATAGTGTCCATCAAATAACTCTCAAAATCTCAAATGGTTAGTTTTTTTTTTTTAAATGTACCAAACCTTATCCAATACCATAATAAACCATAACAGTTAATTTATGGACACTATATTATTATGATAGCCACTGACATTAAAAAGATACGCAATAGCCCTGCTGGGCGGACACAATTTAGATTGCCATCGACACTATCAATGAGAAGTGGTCTATTCAGTGATCTTAGACTGAATAATGATGAACCCATAATCTTAATCAAAAAGATCTCAATCTTTGATCACAAAACTTGTAAACATTCTCATAGACATACTGTGCAGGAATAAAAATTCTTAGTTCGCAACTTAGAAACGCAGTTGCGATCACGGCCGGAAGGGTCTGAAGTTATACGCACTACTCACCATTGACAATCAAACAGAATGATCCGCCGGCAGCTATGTCGGTAATCTTGCCCAAGCCTCGAGTGAATTCTAGCAGAGAGTAGGACATATTTACTTGCTGTGCGCCACACGCCATGGGAATCTGGCCATACTCAGAATTGCCCCAGCCAAACAGTTCACCAGCATCTGTAGAAGGAAAATGGATCAGTTTACTGCATGACTGACTGTGTTGTGTTTGCTAACAGCTTGATTCAATTATTCAAGTCTGTGTAGAGCAGAGCAGTGTTGACCTATCTGTGGCTATCAGGCACTTTGTGTGGTGAAATTCACAACTGCTCTCGTAATGGTGTGGCAAAACATCGTGAGGAAACTTGCATGTCCAAGTTTCAAGACGTGACATCCATGAATCCACACTGAGTCGGCGTGGATTATAGCCCACACCTTCTAACCAAGCAGTGGGAACTCTATAGAGTGAATATGCTAAGTTAAAATACTCACCATTTAACGCCAGCACACAATCGCCAGTAGAAGCGAGTTTCACAATTTTCTCCGAAGTAATGTCACCCTTCACAGGGGCGGGTCTTGCCTGGTTGTCGAATGTACCAACTCCGGTTTGACCGTCCGCGCCCCAGCCGCAAGCGTACACCTTACCGCTCTCTGTTACGAACATACTGAAACATGATTTCAAACTTTATTGTCAGGATTGCATTGGTGATAGATAACAAACTAGAATGGAAAATAGTCGTCAAGAATCTCTCTACCTCTAAAGAACTACAATACAACACAAATGCTTCAATCTTTATTGGTGCTCATCTTTTTTGTGTTAGCCTGTTATTCCAATCTTTCCAGGCAGGTGGCGCTGGCGTGATTATTTCGACTAGAGTGCTAAGGCAATTACACAAGGAAGATGGCAAAGGTGCATTTGCAAGATTTTTTTGTCTAATAATGTTAGTATGGGCTTTGAAAAGAGGAGTCTTGGAAAAAAATCGTGTTGCGAGACAAAGCCATGATGATGTATGATAATAAGCGCATCATCTGAACTAAAGTCACAAACATTTTTTTCAAAATCTTTTGGGGCTGTTGGCCACATACCTGACCATGTCAGCCCGTCACAAACAAAATTTGAAACTTACAACATAACATGGAAATAGCAAATATCTACGACGCGCGACGCAACGTACTTACGTATGGTCCTGCCCGCAGCACACGCTAGCTATCTTCTCCTTGCCCAAGCGCTTGATATTGTAAGACACCATGCTTCCTTTGTACTCCTCATTCAGGTTTATCTTACGCCCGCACTGGCCGTATGCGTTGTTTCCTAATGTGAACACTCCTTCGTTGTCTGTCAGTATAGCCGTGTGGGCGCGACCTGCGTCTATACCGGTGATCTGTGTAATTTGAATTGATTTATAAAGTGTTGATAATATAATTAGTAGAAAGGGAGAGGAAGGCCAAAGAAAAGATGGATGAATTGTGTGAAGAATGATATGAAAGAGAAAAGAGTAAATGCCACCGTAACGACTAACAGGGAAGAAAGGAAGAAGACAATGTGTTGTGCTAACCTCAAATAGAATGGGATAAGGGCAGGTAGATGATGAATAAATTGAGGTAACATCAAATATTGTCAAAAAAACCATGTTGAGGGTAGCAGTTTAGGCACCTGTCCTCCACTCATGATTCAGGATAGCAAGTACAGCTAGCAACTAAAAACATGTTTTTTGTTTTTAATAGAGTTGATAAACTTGCTAGCCAGTGGTTGGGTGCCATGAGCTTATAATACTTGATTGGTGTTCAAAATACCTTAGTTTCTAATGACTTGTATGGCAGGAATATTGGTGCTGGACTAAGCAACATCTCAAGTGGGTGACCGATGCGTGGAGCATGATAGCCTATCTGTGAGTCTGTGTTGATGCCCGAGCCAAACACTTTGTGTTGCTCATTTGTCTTTATAGACGTCACTGTGAAACCATACCCTGCAGCTATGTGTTCAACCTGCAATAATTAGAAAGTGTAATCATTTACTACAGAATTTGAATGGTACTTGTATTTTTCCATAATATAGGAATTACGCTGAAAGGCTCATTCCTATTGCATGGAACTCAATCAAACACTAATGTTGAAATGTGTGTGTACACCTACTAAAAGGTTACACCTCAGACTAAACCTTTTATGAACTACAGGCATGGTGTTACATGTAACTTGTTTAAATTATCATCTTCTTTATACTTATATATGTCACATGGTCACTAACAATAAGATTAGCACTTGAAACGGGATATTTATCATGTTTATTATTTAACTGAACTTACATCAAATCTCTCTGCGAAGGTAGACCTCATAGGGTACCAACAGAGTGAAAAGTTATTCCTGTATTGCTTCCTGCCCTTAGTGCCCCGTGGCATGTGAATGCCTAGTGCACCGGTCTCTGCAAGACCCCATGTGTACATATTCCGGTCTGAGGACTTGCTTGTGGGGTACTGGAAAACTAAAATAAAATGACAGATATTGAACTTTTTAGAAAGTTATTAAAGAAGGATAGGTATAGTTTTACTGGCAATACCAGCGCATAGTTGTGCACCACTGATGATTGGAGTCTAGGATACTTCACATTGAAATTTTAATATAGTTATGATATTATTGTATGACTTATGAGGACATAAATGGACATTGACGGGCTAATAAAAAAAATATGGTATTCGAGGTAAAACATTATATGAGAAAACACGAAACACAGATTTTAAACACTTTCGTTTAAAAATTAAAATACATTCATCAAAACTTAAATAATACCGATATAATCGAGTATTAAAATTAATAATTACTTGGAAGTGATTCCTCTTCATCAGGGTCCGGAATTTTCTTCTTTGTAGTCGCATAGTAGCGGTGAGCAAATACAGTTGGACTCCCGTTACGTAACAACACTTTAACAGTATTCATTTTAGTTATATTTTAAAACATTTTCAACTACAAAGTAAAGTAGGTATCTTTTTTAGGTTATAGTGCGGAAAATAACAATTGACTTTTTTTTATGTTTTGACGTTTACGTTTTGTTTTAGGGAACCAGCAATGTACAACACAGCAATGTACGACACGAGAACGCGCGACATCGTTTTGACAAGTGTTTTGAATTCCAGTGTTGTGCGTTGCTGTGTCGTGCATTCTCGGCCCGGACCTCGATTGTCCGGGCAAGAATGTACGACACGCCAATTGGAATCATCACAAACAGTGACGTCACATAAAAAAAAGTAATAAGCCACGTGACAATAGGGACGGGTGATACAATAAAATACTGGAAAATTCCGTGGTTCCTTCTTTTTTTCTTCGTGTTCCTATAATACGACCGTCTCGCGACAGTATCCTTTATGGGCGGCATGGGCACCGGGCCGTAGGCCGACGAAGGAGGCCGGCGGAGGCCCGGCACTTCGGGGACAGAAGATATTAGTGTTATAAAATATGCGAGCGTAGCGAGCGCACGTCATGGAGTACAATTTAATTCGGCAGCACTACCTAGCTCAATTACCTAGTATCCAAGTCCCAAAATTTCGAGTTGCCCAACTAGTCGGCCAACCAATCGCGCGATGTCGCCGATTACTGTGTCGTACACTCCTGTGTTGTACATTCTTGGGCCGGACCAGCAAGGTACACCCCAGCACGGTTGCCAACTTAGGGGTTTTGCCCCTAAATTTAGGGGCTAGAAGTGTTAAAAGGGACATTTTTAGGGGCAGGAATTTTCTGGGGGTTTTTTTAGGGGCTCCAAATATGTTTGGAATTTATTTTTTTAGTATTTTCAGTATCGCGCGTAGAATGGAACGCATGATATGTCAAATGAAACTCATGAACTGCGCGACGCGTTATTTCATTCACTAACAATGTTCATTTTCGCTCATTTTATTCCATTCATACACGTCGTTTAACCCTTTCCCTCCTCACGGTACTTAGAAGTACCTCCATATTTTTCGTCTAATAACTTAAGTACGAAATCACTTTATGTTAACTACAACTGACGTTCCTTTAGAGTACCGTTTCCGTAAGCCAATCACAGCGCGTTATTTGTATTACCGCGTGACATTGTCGAGAAATATGAACAGCTAGTTACAACCGGTCGGACATTTTTTCAGTTTACTGTGCGGTGTAATTGTAAAATGTTTATAAATAGAATATCATAGGTAAGTGCTATTTTTTTTTACTAATTACGTTGTTGATATCACGGAGTACATTTATAAAAGCTGATATATCGTATTATCACTTTATTTTATATGAATATTTGATAAAAACTGATGAGGACTTAAAAGTACCGTCAGGTGATTTCAGTCTCAAAATTATGAGCTTTGATAATACACATACTCGATGAAGTGGGTATTTTGTTTTATAAAACATTTATGTTTTTTTATTTTTATAATTATTCTGAGCAATTTTTTTATTGTTTTAGCCATTGGAATGGATATTACAAACAATACTGCTCTAATTGAAGCCCTGCTATTAGAAGAGATTCCGGACTGTGACGAAGAGTCTGATGCAGGTGTGTCCGATGATGAAGTGGAAAATATTCAACTACCCTCACCAAGAGGCTTCGATGAGATTTTTGAAAGAGCTCTAGAAAATACTTTAGCCGAAGATCCGCCATCGTCGCCTTCAAAACAAGATGAACTGGAGTGCCCTGTAAATCATTTACCACCATCACCGATACCTGGATCTAGTGTTCAGACTGATCTACCGTCTGCAAATACGTCCTCACACAGAACAAATCAGCGATTACCCGAACCAAACCGTAAATGGAAAAAGAAGGACCTAATTACAATTTTACCGGAATACGTTCTAGATACTGGAGTAATAGAAGACTATTTTGCTCACTGTAGCACCCCGACTGATATATTTTTAGTATTGATAATATTGTGTACCAAAGCAACCTTTATGCTACTCAGAGAGGCAAAGTATTGAACCTAAAAAAGGAGGAACTTCTAACATTTATAGGTATGAATTTTTTTTATGGGGTGCTACAGTGAGCAAAATAGTCTTCTATTACTCCAGTATCTAGCTCAGTATCTTATCTCTAAAGCGCCCCAAAGTGACTTTTGTCCCTTTTTTTTAAAATACCGTAAAACGCCCCCAAGTGACTTTTGTCCCTTTTTTACTTTTCGTCAACATGGCGTCGTATTATATCTATTTCTTTCCATCACATGAAGTTTCAATCCTTTTTCCTTTTCTATCCGCTACTTTATTAAATTCTTCATGCTAAAAATAATACAACACTTTACCTGTATGGTCAATTCGATTTAAAAAAAAAAGTTGAATGTCAGTCTTTGAAATCCGATGAATGACGCGAACGCTTGACGGTTTCTCCATGTATTTTCAAGTAATTTAGTTGTTTTGAGTGAGTGATAGTGAATAAAATAGTGATTATGTGCTTAATTATAATACAGTGTATGTGTGTGCAACCGGATTTTAACCTAAAGGTAAGTATATTTTAACTTCTGAGTGATTTTACGGGTGCTTGTAACGGTGTTAGAATTTTGTCAGAATGCTTTCGTAATTTATGAAATTTTAAGACCAGTTCCGTATCCAAAGTAATAGTTATCACATTGGATATTTACTAGACAATAGTTTTCAGCAAAAACATATACAAAAGATAGTAAATTAAAGTTAAGATTTTAAGTTTTGTTCAACCTAACCTTGCAAAAAAACAAACATGGCGGCCCGCGAAATTCAATATTATATTTTTTTTAAATTCATTAAAAATAAATAAATTTAATTAAAGAGAGTATTTCTTGGTCAGGGGGTCGTCATAGGGGTGGTTCTTGTAGAAAACAATAACATCGTATGTATTGTGTTTACTCAAAATTCACAAAAAAAAAATAAACAAACAATGTCGAGTGCAATTTTTTCATTTAATTCATTAATTAATTAATTCCATATTTTAATTTATTGTATAAACCTATCAGCATAATACTTACAAGTAAGTTACACTATTAAATTATCTTTCAGATAGTAGCAAAATTTTTAATTTACGTGAAACAGTATATTTGTGATAAATTATTTAATTTAAGTGATTAAATTATTCCCCGTCGGCAATAAATACTGGTTAAAAAAAAAAATAATAATAATATTTTTCTATTATCAACTATGTTTATTTTTATTTTATCGTACGTAAATAGAACCCTTCCACCAATAAAAGCCATAAAATATATATGGTATCGATTTACTTTTTGAAATAATAAGTTTTAAATTTCACATAAAATCACATAAGTTTTTTGCCAACCCTAGTCAATGTTTACGAAATAATATAATAAATTTGAAACGAAATACTAACAAACACTTGACACCACTTGAAAGGGTCTCTCATAAGCTTGAACAAAAACATTACTTGAAGCGTCTATTGTTTATAACACGTCAACAAAAAATTAAGATAAGAGCCCGGCCGGCCGGCGCGCGCCGGCGCACCTTTTTTTTCCAAGGTCGGGCGTTTGCCGTCATAAAAAATGTGTGGGAAAGGAAAAAAAAGGCGTCTGAACGGGTAGTTGAATATTTTCCACTTCATCATCGGACACACCTGCATCAGACTCTTCGTCACAGTCCGGAATCTCTTCTAATAGCAGGGCTTCAATTAGAGCAGTATTGTTTGTAATATCCATCTCAATGGCTAAAACAATAAAAAAATTGCTCAGAATAGTTATAAAAATAAAAATACATAAATGTTTGATATAACAAAATACCCACTTCATCGAGTATGTGTATTATCAAAGCTCATAATTTTTTAGACTGAAATCACCTGACGGTACTTTTAAGTCTAGGTCTTGGAAATAGTACTTCTAGGTGCAATAAAAATCTTAAAATAATCTGAGCGTTTCCTTTTACCTACCTTATTAAGATAATAAAGTTGAAAAGCGGAAATTCGTCAAAAATCACTACCCCGGTAGGAAAGGGTTAAATGTTCTGTGGTCACGTTGTTGTGTGGTTTTTTCTGCTGTCGGTTGATGTTTTTCTCTGAATCTGAATAGACTAGTTTAGAGTTATCTGTGGCTGTCGTAGTGTCGTGTTGTGTGTACACAATTGTACATCATACCCCTCTTCCTGACGCTCTAATCTTATCGTTACGTCTTAGGAGCGACGAAAAAAAATTCCGAATCCCGATCGAATTGAGAACCTCCTCCTTTCTGGGAAGTCGGTTAATTTTTTTTTTTTTAATTTTTGGCACGTATTACTAGTTTAAAAAAAATATATAAACATAAAATTCAATATTTAGGGGTTTTTAGGGGTATTCAGAAAAAAAGTTGGGGGTAAAATTTGGTGAAGGTTGGTAACACTGCACCCCAGTAATTGGCGACATCGCGATGTCGCCAATTACTGTGTCGTACACTCCTGTGTTGTACATTCCAGTGTCGTGCATTGCTGGTATGTGCATTACTGTGATGGGCATTATAGGGACTCTACGCAACGGTCTAGGCCAAAGAGTATGGTTTAGCCACAGAACACATATACTCTAGGAGAAGAATGTCAACTCAATACAAAAATGTTGAGGACAAAAACTGGTGCACAGTCACGCCATCTCTTGTTATCCCCAAATAAAAGTTTATGTAGCGGGAATTTCGAATCTTATTTTTTTTAAATTAGATAAATTATTTTGATAAAATTTGGCTTTTGCACCTGCAAGATAACTTTTCAGTTTTCTTGCAAGTGCAGAAGCCAGGTAGAACAAAAAAAAAACAGTATATGTGTTGATTTTAAATGTAAAAAATATTTATTTCGTTCATTACAATATCGTAAAATAAAGTTTGTAAAGAAAAAATATTCTAAGCAATATACTGACAAGACTATCGACGACATAATAATAATTATCGAGTCCGAAGTAACTGGATGCAGCTGAATTGGTTTTTTGCTGATTTGGTTCAATGGGATGTTGCGGAAAAGGTTGTGTTATCTGAAAAAAATAATTAAAATTTCAACTGGCTATCTCTTACCATTAATGCGATAAGGCCTTGTGTGTGACAGATGAACCAACATAATAGGCTTAGTAATAATTCCATTGACACCCTTTCAGTATTGAACCCTATTAAAATATTAATTTACCTTATCATAGTCTCCTTCATTACTTTTCCTGGTTGATTGTGCCTGGTTTGTGACATCGGACACGCCCATTGACGTGCGAGACCCGCAACAGGTTCATTGGAATGTTGTGGAAGAGTTTGTGTTATCTGAAAATAATTACATATTTGTTAAAACAGTAACAATATTGGAATATTCTCTGAATCAAATAAACTATTATTAATTTATCTTTCTTCAATTTATTAACACCATTTGCCATAATATCAAAATAAAAACTGTTTGACTCGTACATTGAGGTTTTGTAACTTCTTAGGAAGTATAAACAGTTATTTAATTTTATCAATTTTCCTTTACTTCTGTACTAATGATGCTTTATACCTATAATTTTAGCTGAACAGAAATTAACACTTCAATTTACTACTCAATTAATTAAACATTTTTACACTTTTGAAACAGAACCTTAGCAATAAAGTTCTAACCTGTACAAAGTTTTCTTCAGGAGCAGCATGCCTACGTAGTTTCTTGGTAGTGAACATAGGAAGATTCTTTAAAATGTGTGTGGCACAGCATTCGATGCTCATTAAAGAGCTTCATTTGGAAACCTGGCGAAGACCACTGTCCATGAGGAAAACAGAATTTCGCCCATAGTTCGCAGCTGAAAGAAACAATTAATGTTTGTATGTTTATTGCCATCTTTTAATTATGCTATTGTACAGGACGGGCGTGATCGCTGGACGTAAAGGGTGCAAGGAGGGTGTATGCCTATCCCGGTGTGAGGTTAGGTTAGGTTTGGTAGGTCGGTGGGTCGTCTTAGGGGCGGAGGTCTGTACAAGATTTAGAATTGAATGTATTTTTTGAAAGGAGGTAGATAAATAACTACGTAAGGGCTACAGTCTGCCAAATTTATGAAGATACGTACCGGAGATAGTTCTTACTTCCCGGTTTAGGAAACCGATGTAGAGTTATAGCTGAATTCTCACTTGAACTGCCACACATGTTCTGCACTTCCTTTTGTGGTCTTTCATCGTGGTAATTTACTTGATCTGAGCGTGGTAACCAGAAAGTACCAAAACACAATATTAGCTAAAGTAAGCAAGCACGAGCCAAACAGGAAAACCACGATGATAATTGACAATATTACAGTTTCAGAAATTGAGAGGATAAGTTACGGAAATAAATCAACGCAAAACTTCAATCGATTATCTTTGAAACTTTATTTAAATGCAAACAAACATTTTTAATTTTTTAAGCTGTGTTGCTAGGTCACGTTTTAAACTTCCTCCAAATCTTTCCATATTTTACATCAAATCATTACGAAACAAAATGTATTTTATTTTTATACAATTTGAGCTAGGAATTGTTTAAATTATTATGTCATTTAAAAAGAAAATACTTGAAAGGTGCCCCTTTTTCTATTGTTACCGACGTTTTTACCAAGGAGATAAACGATAGTTGTACCTAGGATTGAGGTAAACGTTAAAATTATAGCAACACTTGCGTTGCACATTTTTTTTTTTTTTTATTTGATGTTGCCACAAAAAATCCAAAATTATTTAATATATTTCTGGCAACATAAATCTGGCCCCAGTAGGTATGTTACCGATTCGACAGTAAGAGTCGACCACCCCTGGGTTTAGCTATATTACCCGACTGGGAGAAGCAAAGAAGAAAATGGTTTTTATCTTTTATTTATTTTATGATACTTAAATGTGGCTATACCCGATACCGGCCCCGAAATTTTCCCGAGGGACCGTAATACCAGGATCTACATTATCCTATTGTCTTTATCTAGGTCATGGATCCCCAGATTCCTGTGCTAACCTTGCTAACATACAAATACGTGTCACTTTTTCACACCTAGGCTGAAATAGGTTTCAGCCTATGTGTGAAAAGGTGACACGTGGCGGACGGACGGACGGTTTGTAAAATAGTATGCAATAGGGGATCGGACTGGGTCAAAGTAATATGATTCTGTTTAGTCCGTAAGTTAGATTATCGAAAAATATTGAATACGTGTTTTTTGTTTTATCAAATCAATAAAAAATGACGAAGATAAAACGCGTCAAAGATCTTGGAGTGGGGCTTGAAACGTCACTTGTGTCGTCAAAATGTACTATCATATGACGTCACACGAGTTTTCGAAGCACTGTATCGTCTTCATTTTAGGTTTACGTGATAAAAGAAAAAATACGTGTCCAATAATTTTTGGAAATCTATCTGACGGACTAATTAGTTTTTTTTTGTCCGATCCCCTATTATCATTATACTACTAAAATAATGACCCCGATCACGATGAGTGACTATTTCATTCAAAGGCCCAACGCACACCGGCGGAGGCGCGGGGAAGCGCGGTTCTTGATCGCTCTCGTGGCGGCACGCCGCGCGCGTCTCGCTTTGCATGCCGTTTTCAGCCGCATGAAATTGATTTATTCTCAGTATCTTCGCCGCGCCTCCGCCGCTTCGTATGCGTTGGGCCAAAGGCGGAGAGGAGAGGCTCAATGACTGTTTCTTGCTTTCACTTTTTTTGTCTCGTGTCCGCTTTGGTGGAGGCTTATGCTATCAAATTGTAGAAGGGCCAAATAAAGCACAACTATTCGGTTAAAAAGGAAGAATGGTAAATAAAAACCAGACAAAAAAACATAAAAATCACTTGTTTGCCAAAACATCGAAACAACTGTTTACAGATCAAATATGTTCTGCTATGCATCTGTAATTATTTATTGGGATAATTTATGCTTTACAATTTAACTAATTCAAGTATTTTGTGAGTAACATCGAATCTTACACAAATGTTTAATATGTATCGTAAAATAAATTAAATGACACATTTGAACGATTAAACACCATTTAAGATAGAGATACTGACGTCAGCACGGATAATTGTTTTTATTTCAATTTTACTTTATTTTGGACAACAGGTTGGCACGCATTTGCGTATTTTGGAAGAGGGCTTTGATCAGGCTTCGAAGTTCTTCGTTTCTGAAGTGTATGGCTAAGGGGCCAGTGCCGTCTTTCCAGTGGTTCTCTATGTCCTTGAGGGAGCCGCCTAGAATGAAGATCAGCTCTTGGAGCTTAATCCAGGATTGGACGTGTTGTTCTATTTCTTCTGGGGTCTGGAATGATAAAATATAGTATGTTACATACAGATTTTGTGGTGCAACCTGAGAAGTAAGTCAAAACTTGACATCGCTCCCTCTGAAATATTTTGATTAAATTCGTTCAGCCGATAATGCGTGCCAAACAAGCAAGGTTTCTTTTGCATTTATAATAGTAGTATAGTGCTCGTCGTTGTCTTTGTACCTACCAGAAATAAATATTATTCTATTCTAATCAATAGAATCGCCTTATAAATCCAGGAGAAGTAATATAAGTTTTTAAACTGACATGGTCACTGACACTAACACACACCACACTACTGTCAGGAGAAGTAGTTCAAAAATATTCACCTGGAAGAGCTGTGGAGCCTTCTGAACAACAATGGTGTACATCTCGGTGAGCTGTGTCGCCATTTCCATGGAGATATCCTCCACGGTGCACACGCGGTGGATCAGCTCGTCTAAGAACATATTGACCAGGGTTGCCATAAGTCTGTAAAAAAAAACATGTTTAAGTAAAATTAAAAGACGGCATCAATATTATTTTAAAAATGTCGATGGAGAGGTAAAGGCAGACCAAACAAAAGTTATATGGGCTGTGGGCGCAATAATATGAAAGAAAAACCACCCAAGTGCGAGTCGGACTCGCGCAGGAAGGGTTCCGTACCATCGTACAAGATTGAATCGGACACTGTATTTTTTACATTTTGTGAAAGTTTCAACTGTCTAGGTACATATTATGGTTCATTAGATAAAGCCCGGTGACAGACAGACAGACGGACAGCGGAGGTTTTATAGTCTCCCTAGTAGTATTAGTGGTTAAGGATAAGATACAAAGGACTAAATAATTTTGACGGTTCATAGGGGAGAATGTAAGAAAAACAACGTGTTGCGCCGACCCCAAATAACATAGGACAAGAGCAGGAAGGTGATGATAATGGCAATGGGGGTTTGTTGGCAACAAGCATGATGTCATCAGTTTACCTTGTAAAGACATTCTTCGGGAATACTCCAATCCAGACGTTCTTCAATAAATGCAGCTGTCGCAGGCACTGGCGGATGGCCGACTCCGCGTTGTCGCTTAACACGTCTTTCACGACTATGCAGTTGAGATCTGAAACAAGTAATGGGATAGGATCATTTTTATGCGTGTGAGAAGCTCTTCTGCAATGATTTAAATATTTGGATAAGCACTACTCATCACCTGCCTAGCCTTTTCCCAACTATGTTGGGGTCGGCTTCCAGTCTAACCGGATGCAGCTGAATACCAGTATTTTACATGGAGCGACTGCCTATCTGACCTCCACAACTTAATTAATACGATACCCTTTGGTAAGACTGGTTGTCTTTCTGGTCACCCTACTGCATCAAAAAAAAAAGTTTGATTCCTTAAATATTTTCTTTAAAAATAATAGCTATCGAAATCATGTAGAGGTAAGTTAATTCATTTATGTTTAATAAAATAATCGTAATAGATTTTTTAAGCAGAAATTATATTCAGATAGTACATAAAGCAATGCCAGCGATGCGAGTTTACGACGAAGTTAAATAATGTAAGTGAAATCACGTTGTTGAAGGCCACTTAAAATATTTTACAATGAAAATATGAACTGTTTTCTTTTACCTATATTTTCCTCGTACATTCCGAGTGCTTTAGAAGCCACGAGTAGATAAGGATTTAAAAAGGTGGCAGTTTGCATGGTCTTGGTCGTTCAATTAAGCTGAGATCCTGCCATTCAGGTGTAACTCCTACACAAAATTTCTACTGTCTAGGAATTTGCACGACTGTTGAGTAAAGGGTTTTGAGTTCGATCCTGGCTGTGTTTTAGGATTTTCTCATCAGGAATTTTCTCTATTACTCAAAGCGAGCGACTTCTTGGACCCTACCGAAAGCAATGGTTGGTTTAACCGACTAGTCGGCCGTCCTTTTTGCAGTCAACTAGTCCGCTAGTCGGCCCGGTATTCCAACTAGATACAGATATTTGAGATATTTCGGACGGTTGGCGCAGTGGCTGAGCGATGAAATGCTGAGCTGCGTGTCGCGGGTTCGATCCCCGCGCGGACAAATATTTGTATGGCCTACAGATAGTTGTTACGGTTCAGGGTGTTTGGTTTTGATGTGAGTTTATGTCAATGCTTGGAAACGCACCCACAATACAGGAGAAATTCCTTGTGTGGAAGAGCATAAAAAAGAAGATAACCAACCTGAAGACCTAATATTATCCAGTATCTGTTTTCTTTGCTGCTGCATATGTATAGTGAGGTGCTTGTAGCCTAGATCGCGCATTTTCTGCACCAAATCCACGAAACCGATGGGATAGTACAACCCTCGGCTGTTCATGAGGCTTAGCCACTTGTCTCCAAATGTCTGCAGGTTGTGTGCTAGGAACATACAGTTGTTGTGGAACAGGGCTGCAAGTAGAGAGAAAATTATCAATTGAAGTAGAGGATAGGTACCTATATTGAACAAGTAGTCAATGTGAGATCTGCACATTATAATGCAAGATAGAAACATTTTCAATTTAATTTTAAGTTCACTAAAACTTAATTTGTTTCTGAACCATTCTTACAACAGATATATATCTTTAAAAAAAATTACCTTTAGAGAATGTTCTTAAACTTACCAACATATTGTGGAATGGTTTGTAAATAGTTTTCATGATGATATGGTACCACAGCATCATACATCTCAAACACCAGCCGAGTAGTATCGTACATTCTCTTGCACACCACATTCCCACACTGCACTGCTTGCTCCATAATCCCATAGGTTAAGTCTAACAACTCCTGAGCAGTCTTAGAGATCATGCACCTCGGGAAGAAATACATACTCTTTGGGAAAGTTTTATCAAGAATACCTATTGCCTCTGCAGCTTCTTGGTCAGGTTTTAATGGAAGTGGTGTATTCGGCATATTCTCCACCCCAATGGACATTGTAGCACTCAAATCCTTCAGCATAATAGTCCTCGCTGACTCCAAAAAATATATGCTTGACTTATTAGCAAATAACATGTCAAGATCATCTAGGTAATCTAATATTGTGAAGTCCGCAGAAGCAAACTTAACTTCCAGTAGGAACCTCTGGAAATTACTAATTTCTTCTGTTACTTTTCCATATGTCTGCAAATCTGTTAAATTACTTGGTATGGTATCTATCAGACAATCTTTTATCATTAATGCTTTGAATGCATCACCAATCTCAGTGCCGAACATTCTCATTATAGTTGTGTCTCCCTTAAAGTCTATATTTAGTGTACTGCCCAAGAATTGTAACACTGCTCTCAAGTTGAGTATAACATTTTCAAACTTTGGCTTAAAATTCTGCTTCTTGTGCATCTTAGTAATAGTAATTAATTGTTCAGTTTCAGTAAACACAGACACATCACTTATTACTATGGGGTAAATAACTTCTTTTAGTACAAATTGAGAAAACTCTGAAACTTTGCTAGCCAGTTTGCCAGTCCCATCAAGAGCATTAATGACATCAGCTGCAACAAGGGGTTCATCAAATTTTAATCTTATAGTGATTACAGTTTTTCGTGTTCCAGCCTGTATACTCCAATTAATCATTGAAGTCCACTCCTTAAACATATCATAATTTAATCTATCTGAGATGGCTGTAGCTGTCTGTTTAATATTGTTGTATAAGTCTAAACTCTGGAATCCTTCAGCTGCATTGTCAGCATGGTGCATCAGATCATACACAGCTTCCGCAGACCTTGTATAGCTCATGGCTTCCCTGCCATCATCAAACTCGTTGACATACTCCCCACAGAGCACTACATCATCTACTATTTTGCTAGTAAACATGACTTTTAGACACTCATGTTGTAGTTCTTCTCGATCGGCTAAAGATTTGAGCACATCTGCCATAGTCTCCTGCTCTATCTCAAGCTTACACAGTTCCATGTCCGCAGCTAGGTTCTGTGTTTCATTGCATAAGTCTACACTCTCCTGCAGTATTGATGACATATCATATTCAGTAGAGGTCAAAAATGACTTGAAGTCACTTTTTAATTGTTCTATTTCTTTGGATATAAGAGGAATCTTGTCAGAAGTATTCCAGACTGTGTCATCATCATCAAAGATTTCTTTCAAAACATTATCTACACTATATTCCTCCATTTTAATGTTTTCTTTTGGATCTGTCTTTTTTAATGGAAGGTTCGGGGTGTTTCTCACGGTTGGGAGATTTGTGCGAATGTCGCCTTGAATGGTACTTATTAGAGGTTACAGCATTTCGTAATGTGTTTACTAAAAAACGCTTATTGGTTTTGTTCTGTGGAGCTTTGATCCAACCAGAGGGTCCCACTATTTCAGCTCTTGCAGCACCTTGAACAGCTTCTCGTAATAACTCTTCAACAGCTAGTCTAAAATAAGATATTATTTTATAAATACATATTTTATAAGATTTATCATTGTCACACACGAAAATTGACACAAATAATATTTTCCTTCCACCAAAAAATAATCATTCTTATCTTACACAATTTACTGAAAGTAGGATTTCATGTAAATATAAACTACCTATAAACAGGGTTCTGCTTGGCACAATCTATGTCACATAAAATTGGGAATTTATGTCGGCCTTAACACAATATCTTAGGAATAGTTTTCGGCATCTAAATAAATAAGACGGAACCATGGAAAACTCACTTTTCTAGGGCTTCATCATCTAATGGTTCTTTTTCGGGTTGATTGGTAACATCTTCTTTCTCTGTCATAGTTTAAATAACCACAAGTTTGTTTAATACTACTACACTAATGTATAATTAAGAAATACCAATAATCTATTTCGAATTTCCGCAGAAATCCATTTTCAATAAAATCTTCAACCCAGAGAAAACAAACACGTATTTTTGACAGTTGTTGCATAGAATGCATTCATGTCATGTTTTATTGAGTCTCATTTTACTAACATAATTTTATAAAATATTTATCCACTTTTCATTGTGGGATTACAGACTGCAATTTTAAGTTCGCGTGTAAAATGCAGTGTGCCTTTATGTGCTTATAATTATCACTTTGAATAAATCAGGCCAAGAATTTTTAAACTAAACGCAACACTAACTGTGATTTGAATTTTAATCCTGGCAAGAATTTTGACTGCGTGGAGTGAAACGTCAGCCACGTACGAACGACTGTCACCGATCGTCTTTGCAGCACCAACCAAATTTGCCTTTAGTTGTTTAATAATAAGCGTAAAATAAGGTAAGTAAAAGCTATTTCGCTTTAAAAATGAGAAACATTATAGTTTCCATCCATTCCTGACCAATGTAAACAAATATCAAGCAATTTTCATTCAAAATTATCGTGTTTGAATACCTTCAATCTGCAACCTATTCTAGTGCCAAAATTAAAATCTTTATTTTCAATTTCCAGACACAATGAGTGCCAAGCTGTTATCACTGATCCTCATCATCGCCACTGCGGTAACCGCAGAAGATGAGCCAGCGATTGCGAAGTTGCTTATTTCGAAGCAAGTGCTGAACAAATACTTGGTGGAAAATATGGATATTCTAGTGAAATACACGCTGTTCAACGTCGGTACTGCTCCCGCTGTGGACGTGAAGCTTGTTGACAATGGTTTCCACCCAGAAGTGTTTCAAGTAGTTGGCGGGCAGTTGACGGCTCACATCGACAGGATACCCCCGCAGACCAACGTGTCTCACGTCGTGACGGTCAGGTCCAGCAGGTTCGGCTACTTCAACTTCTCATCTGCTGAAGTTTCCTACAAGGCCAGTGAAGACGCCACTGAGGTGAGACACTTTTTTACCCGACTATGGCGAAGCCAAAAGGAAGGGTAATGATTTTGGCAGTCTATGTATGTTTAACTTTCACTTTGCAATGTTCTGTTTTATCAATCTGTAACCAAGAAGCTATCAACATCTGGTTATGGTTATAAGTTAAGAGTACTATAACTGAGCAAATTGAATGTACTTTCTCTTATTAATATGTACTACAATCTACATTTTGGGTTCTGTTATGTCTCACCTTAACACTAGGGTGGTTTAATGAAACACTGTTATATTTCTATTAGAGTGTGTGCGACACGTCCGCTCGCCTCGACTTCTGTCAACGTAATGCCGCGCGGGCGGGTCGCAGGAGCACATATTTATTAAATAATTTTACAGTACATCACATCTCTCCCTTTCAATATATTTTTTTTTTAAAACTAATCACATTAACTACTTTGAATTTAAGCTACAAATGATTTTATATAATTCTAGTATTTCAATCATTTAAATCCTCTAGTTTTAACCTCCTAGTTTTAATCATGATCTTAATAATTTATCACAATACCAATTTAATCATCCGTGTCTATTTCTACATCACCGTCGTCTTTTTCCCCGTTTTCATTGTGAATTCTCCATTGTCCCTCTATTTTATTGAGGTGAACTATGTTTCTTCTTATGTTTTGACCTGTTTCATCATTTTTTATATTTATATCACCTCTTTTAGCACTGATTACTGTGTGCGGCGTAGGGTTGAAATCAGGTGTTAATTTATTTTCTTTTATCATGTTTTTAACATAAACCTTTTCTCCTATATTAATTTCATTCTCTACAGCTTTCCTTTTCCTATCTTCAATCAACTTTCCCTTTTCTTTTATGATTTTATCTCTATCATATACTTCTAGGTCCATACTTCGGTTTTCGACATTTTTATTTTTATTTTTATTTTATTTATTAGGGACAAAAAAACAGTTACATGTTAAGTTTAACAATTATGATTCGTTACATAAATATGTATGTAAACATATAACCCACACCATTGTCCACGGATTAATATATGAACAAGTAAGTAACGGAAATGTATTTACAATAATATCTTGTTATATTTAAATGAATTAAGCGAATTTAAGTTAAGACCGCGGTGAAAGAGAATTTATTGCTAAGGTTTTAAATTTTATACTAGAAAGAGAGAATATATCTATGTCGATGAAGTGTGCGTTATAGGCCTCCACAAGTTGACGAAGAGGCACTCGTGCCCCGGCGTTAGTCCTGCATGAATCTACATGGAACAACCGGGGCACGCGCGCCGCCCGTCTGATTACAGTTCTAGGTACTGTATAGCATAACTTATTTGTGATTTCAATACAGTCAAATCTATTGTTACACAAACCATGCAGCATCATGGCCCCTAAAAGTAATCGCCGAGATTCTAAACTTAAAACATTATACTGCTGTAGTAACTGGGTGTAAGGAATCCTCGAATGGTAACATTTATAGTTTACAGTACGTAAAAACTTTTTTTGTACCAATTCCAATTTAAAATTATATTTGTCATAGTACGGATTCCAAATAGGAATCGCGTATTCTAATTGAGATCTTATCAAAGCTTTATATAATAGCAGAAAAGTAGAGGGTCGCACGAAGTCTTTCGTAGATCTCATGACGAAACCATACATCCGAAATGCTTTATTTATTATGTTCTCTATATGCAAGTCAAAGTGCAAACACGAATCAATTGTCACACCAAGGTCGCGAACGGAATCTACTACATTTAAATAATAGTTATTCAATGTATACGTACAATTAAGTTTCTTTTTATTTTTAGTAAAAGATATACTGTGGCATTTCGGAAGGCTAAGAAAGAGTTTGTTTTTTCTACAGTAGGTATCAAGTCTGTGAAGATCCTCTTGGAGCAATAGGCAGTCATGGAGTTTATGGCAGGCTTTGTAAATTTTTACATCATCGGCATACAACAAAAAATTGGAATTAACAAAACACTGTTTTATGTCGTTTATATACAGGATAAAAAGCAAAGGACCCAAAATAGACCCTTGAGGAACCCCAGACTTGACAGTTACAATTTCAGATTCGAATCCATTAATAACGACCTTTTGTGTCCTGTTATAAATATATGATGCAAACCATCGAAGTAAATTGCCCCGAATACCGTTGTAGGCAAGCTTTTCCAGAAGAATTGTATGATCCACCTTGTCAAAAGCTTTCCGAAAGTCAGTGTACACAGCGTCTACCTGGACTCTCTTATCCATATTTTCAAATAGAAAGTTAGCAAATATCATTAAATTGGTAGTTGTCGAACGCTGCTTAACAAATCCATGTTGCTCGGATATAATAAGGCCATGTAATTGAGGATAAAGAGCGCTGTGCACAAGTCTCTCAAAAAGCTTCGACAAGGCGGAAATAATAGATATGGGACGATAATTCTCGACATTGTCCTTGTCTCCACTTTTATAAACAGGTGTTACAAATGCTCGCTTCCATACGGTAGGAAAGACACCATCCTGTAGACATTTATTAAAAATTAAGTACAACGCAGTATAGATAGCATCTGCTGTTTTTATAAAAAAGACTGGTGGAATACCATCGGGGCCAGAACCCTTCGATGGGTCCAGTGATTTGACTGCTCTGTGTATTACTTCTTTTGCAAGGTAAATATCGGGTATACAAGCAGAGCTATCCAGGCTGTTGTTCGATGGTGCCCAAGTCTCAGGATCAAACGTGGACGGCTCATAGACAGATGCAAAAAAAGTAGAGAACAAATTACATATATCAGTAGGGCTATCAGACAAGGTATTTTTCAGATACATATTGGCTGGGTAGTTAGTCTTGCCCTTTTTATTGGATACATATGTCCAAAAATACTTAACGCTTTTAGGTATACTATCTTCGACTGAATTAATATATTTTCTAAAGCAATTAACAGATTCATCCTGAAATAGTTTACGGTAACTCGAGAAGTGGTTATAATCGCACAGGTTTTTATATGTTTTCCACCTTATCCACGCACGTTCTTTACTTTTAAATATACGAATCAGAGAGGGTGTAAACCAAACAGGAAATTGTGGATTTTTAACTCGAGTTAGTGGAACGTGATGTCTAATTATCCCGTACAACGTGTCATAGAAAGTGTTGACAACCTGATCTGCGGTCAGATGGGCGAGTTTAGTGTCCCAATCTATAGAAGCGAGCTCTGCATTAATCTCGGGATAATTCGCCTTATGATAGTTGTACCTAGGTACGGAACGGCATTTCATAGGGGTAAATTGCATTTTGAGATCCACAAACACAGAAAAAGGAGGATGGTGGGTGTCAGCCGGAAGTAGTGACGTACACGGTACAGTCTGACAATCAATGTTGGAGATAAACAAATCAAGTATTCGTCCGAGATTATTTCTAGTCTTATTATATTGCGAACCATTAATTAATGACATGAAATTTGATATTAGCTGGCCGCTTGACGTTGTGACATCTACAGCAGAAGGGATTTTGTCTCGAAATTGTCTATTAAAAAATAATTCTGAAGGCGTCTTTCCAGTTGTACTATGGGGAGTGCTATTGTACATCATGAGATAGCGAAGGAGATCATCCTTCCAATCAGACTTCTGGCATTGGCTAATTTTCAAACGCTTATGGATGTCGCGGTTTTGTCTTTCGACCTCCCCGTTTTGTTGTGGCCAATATGGTATAGAATTGTAAAGCCTGATGCCAAATTCTGAACAAAAGGATTTGTACTCCTCGCTAATAAATTGACGTCCGTTATCCGATGTTATACTGACCGGAATACCTAGCCTAGAAAATATTTCTTTTAAAACATTAATGGTTTTTTTTTTTATTTTTTATTTTTATTACATTTTTTATATTTATTGTTTAATTGTTTCAGTTAGGGTTGACAAATTGGTAATCCACTTTCCGACAAAAATCCTAAAAACTTAGAACTTCTTGGATGGTTTAAATGTCTCAATTGCTTTGATTTATTATGTGGTTTATTACTTGCCGGTGAAAGCTCGTGGCCCAAAATTTGTATTGTTTTTTAATTGAGAACACATTTATTTTTATTAGGTAAAACATTGTTTTCTTTTAGTTTTGCCGTTTGTATCGGTAAATCCCTTTGCTTGTAATAAACGTTGTGATTTCACTATATACGTTTTTTCACAACGTGATGAAAATCGTTTTTATATCGAATTTGAAGTAAAGTATTGCTTTACCAAATTTAGGAATCAGTTGCTCTTTTGACCATGATGGCTTTGTTGACTCCACGCATATATCTAAACAAATACGAATATCATTATCAGGCTTTAGAATCGGTACCATTGGTGAAACCCAAGTGGATGGTTTATTTACTGATTCAATAATGTCCATTGTAACCAGTTCTAATTTTTGAATTATCTTTGTTTCCAGAGGAATCGGAACTCGTCGATAAAACGGACGTAATTTGTTGTATCTATTGTATTTTCTAATAGAATATCTTTGAATTTTGGAAATGGTTTTTCATCAATGGAATTTTGGATAAAACCAATTTTTGTTTCTTAACCCAAAAGATTCCTTGACCCATTTTCTATGACATAATATTTTGTTACTGATTTTGAACCAGCTTATTATATCTGTGCATCAAAACAACACAACATTTTAAGTGGGTGTTTAGCACCGTAACCCATGAATGTTTTGTTTGGGAACGTTTGCTGGTTGGAGACTATGACTTTAGATTTTTTGTGTTTCTAAGTTTTATCACTTATTGAGGAACATTGGATTGGATTTACTCATTGGAGGTACTACCGGAATTAATGAGCATTTTAATGTTTGTTCCTCTACAGAGGTGGGCTCTTCATTGGTGTTTTCCAGTTTTGTTTTCTTAATTTGCCTGTTAATGTTATTTGGTTGTATTTTTTGTTTTGCCAAATATTAGCAGTGTTTCTTTTGTTGGCCCTTGTTCTGCAATGTTTCAGGTAATGTCCTTTGAATCTACATTTCCTGCTAATTGTATTAATTGCAGGGCAGGAACTTATATCACCTTTGTGATTTCTGCTGCCACATTGGCTGCAAGGGAACTGTTATCACCTTTGTGATTTTTGCTGCCACATTGGCTGCAGGGAAACTGTATCACCTTTGTGATTTCAACCTCTTTTTTTTTAATTGTACATTTTGTACTTTTTGTGTCAATTTTGTTAAGGCGGGAACTTGTGGCATTTGTGCTTTGGCTATCGTGAAAATTGTTCATTTGCCGTTCTACGGCTTCTAGACAATTTGCTTCTGCTATGATATTTTCAACTGTTGCTAAAATGTTTTTTTTTTTTTTTAATCGAAATACACTTTTCTGTTATTTGATCGATTATATTTTCATCTGCATTAGCAAAGTTGCATTTTGAGCTTTGACGCTTCAATCGAATCAGGAATGTTTCAGATTTTCTTTCCGATTCTTGGCTCATTAATCGGAAAATGTGTCTTTCAAATAAATAACTTTGTTTCTTTTTAACCGTGATATCGTAAATGTCAGTCGCGTTTGGATCAGTCGAATGAGCTCCAGGTAAATTAAAATATATGACTTGAAATGCTATGCCTCCGGCATGCAGTAAAATTGCACGTTTATTATTTTGATCCCTGGTATTTATTGCTATAAAATATATTTCTAGCACGTTTCCATTTTACTCAACGGGAGCCTTGGAGATTGAATTTGGCTCTTCACAATTAATTAAATGGTTCTATTGCAGGGATTTGTAATTGGGACATGTTGATCGATCTGTAAATACTGGAGAGGAAACCTCACCATAATAGTAATAAATCGATTCAAGATCAAGATCGATTCGACAAGTTCACTATAACTTTAACACAAATTTGTTGTTTAGTGTTCAAATGAACAAGCCCAGTCTTTAATAAAGGAATCACGTAACAACTTTGTTTATTAAGTTTTAAATTTATCGTATCCGGCTAAAGAGCTTTGTGACTTCATTTAGCACTCACAATGAAGAAACTCTACTTTATTCGACAAATCATAAAAGTAACAGACCCTTAATATACTCTTCAAGTGTACCGTTATACTTGTTACTAAGCTAAACGGGTACTTGACACAGAGGTGATTTATTTTTAGGTGACGACAGCCAGTGCAAAATGCATTCTAGATTTTGTTAAAATCATTAGCCTTAACGGATTTCAGTTTTAATAGCAGATAACATAATATTATGTATCTACTTTACTTCGGGTTGTCGAAGGGGCACATGTATAAAACTGGGGAACTTTGCGAGTAGTGTGCTCGTGGTACATATCAAACACTTGTTCAGTTTTAATAGCAGATAAATTAATTTATCTACATTACTTCGACATTGTCGAAGGGGTACTTGGTTAAAACTGGAATTTACGAGTAATTTTCTCGTGGGAACATTATTTTTATTGAAATTTATTTCAATAGAACACATGGTCTTTGCGAACGGAATTTGGTCAACAATACGTAGGTCAGGGCAGTATATTTAATGACAAAATAAAGAAATAAATGGATTATGAAAGCATTGTACTCATCACACACACGATCTTGTTTCAAGTTATAAATTAGTGAGTTGTTAAATGAGTAAATGATGTTTAGTTTGTATTTTGTTTCACAAACACCTTTACATGTCAAAATGTTACGCAGTATCTACATCGGTTTATGCAGCACACCAGCTGACAGTCGACGTAGATTTTGCATAGACAAACAAATAATATTTTATTAACAAATTGTAATTATAAGTTGTTATAATAAACATACAAGAAAGTATATTTGTTAATAGTATTTTTTGCTACACCATCACACCAGTTATCCGTGAAGGAATAGGCAGAGGTGTATCAAATATTATTCGACCAAACGCATGTTAAATAAGTATGAAAAATTGCTTCAAGTACTACGGAAATTAACCTTTATACCTACTTGGTAGCGATATGCAAAGCAACGATATGCTTTTATAGAATTCATAGATAGAATAGCGTTTTTATTACATAAGACTGAACTTTTGGATTGGAACATGAATCATTTAATTTTGTGGAATTGCATATACGTACGTACAGTTTTATTTATACCAGTATATGAGGAACTTGATGGGTGCTTACCCATTGGAATAGTGTACAGTATGTATTTTGTCATTCTCTTTCGACTTGGCTAATACTTACAGGCACGATCGGTTGTTGTTGTGTAGTCGGTAGCTTATTGAAAAAGAGCAAAAGTCAAGTCTACTCGCAATAGATTGTTTTAAAGAAATCCGTGCACTAAGCCACTAATCATATTATCTTTCTTAACTATATTAATTTATTACCTGTTACTTGCATTCAAATAAAATTAAGATTCTATGAACGATAATAATTACTGTTTACATAAGTACTTAGTCGTGCGGTATTACTCAGAATGTAAACAGTGATAGTTAAATTTAATGTGGGTAAGTCGAGAATCGCACGGAGAATATCTCACTTCGATTTGGTCTTCGATCAATAATAGTACTAGATTAAGCATCAGGAACAAAACTAAGTCACGCAAGTGGCCACGTTTGCACACACGTAAACATCTACATAACATCTTAGAAAAAAGTTCAATATTATTTACAACTTCAGATGATTATAAACCTTAACACTTAAACATAACGTTTAATTATCATTGTAAAGTATTTAGTATTTAAGCCCTTTCATCGGAGAAAGATTAGAAGCAAAACATTTTAAATGTCGCTCCAAAGTAAAAAGTCATCAGTACAAAAATATTCATTCTAAAATGAAACTTAAACTCTAAGCAATACGGTTAAAAGCATTTTGTGTACAATGTCGTGCTTATTCTATTGCGGAACTAGCGTTCCCTGTTCAAGAACATGATACAATAGTTGGTGCGTTGTAGCAAACATTGGCCAAACAATTACAATATTCGTTGATTTAATTATATTTACAGTTTAATTATGTTTAAATATTATGAAAAAGCACATAATGATATTAAATTACCGAAAAAAAGATATTCCTTCCAAAACCTTGGTGTTTCGGTGGTTATTTACGCAGTTTTTGAACGCATACTGCGGTATTTTGACGTCTTAATGTTGGCTATGATTGGACCATACTAATTAGAAATAAGACCACAAATACGTTTGTGGTCTTATATTTCGGGCCGTTTTTGAAGCGCTTATCGGGAATCTAGTACATTATTGATCGAAGGATTTGGTAGTGATAGTTCTGCGGTATTTGTACAATGTGGGTATATAGTTATAGTGAAATGTGCACACCAGCTACACAACAACATTTTATTGGTAAGTATTAGCAGGCACTGGTTTTAAGGCTATTTTGACCGAAGATATCAATCGTCAATAAGTAAGTTGCTTACACTTTAAATATTTCTGATTTTACTAAACAATATGTTTATTTATGTCCATATTCCTTTTTAAAATAGATTAGTGAAAATCAAAAACAATATTTAATTGTGACGAAAGATAACCTCGGTCATTTGCATTTTTTTTTTTTTAATTATCTTTTATTTTACTCACGTTCTTTATCCTCGTCGCCAATGTTATGTCTCACCTTAACACTAGGGTGGTTTAATGAAACACTGTTATATTTCTATTAGAGTGTGTGCGACACGTCCGCTCGCCTCGACTTCTGTCAACGTAATGCCGCGCGGGCGGGTCGCAGGAGCACATATTTATTAAATAATTTTACAGTACATCACAGGTTCATTGACATATTCTATTTTATAGCATGATTTTTCGTCATAAGTTGAATTACCAAATTATAAAACAGGGGTGGTGACTGTTTATTCTACATTTATTTAATGTACAATCGATTAATAAGATGCATCTTTTGAGACTGCCTGAAATGGTTTAAATTGAATGTTTATTCAAGACAAAGAACTGTAAATTTCACAAAATCAGTACAACATTCTAACCCCTCCAGTCACATTGAAATTATTCATAGTAATTAAACATTTTACTATTAGGAAACTGCTGATTTTTTTAAACATTAAGTACAGACTGAATTTTTTGAAATAACATTAGAATGGTTTTATTGAATGCTGAGAAATTCCTAATGAGGGTCTTATCTCAAAGTTGCAATGGTTATTCCTTGAGAAAATGGCTTTCTAACTTAGCCAAATGACTACATAGCACTTGATAGTACTACTTACAAGTACTCACATAATGTATTTATTATTTAAAGATGGAATCCTCCTATTGCGTATTAAGCGCCTACAACACTCGAATAGTTATTGTAAGCTGTCAATTATACTATTGCTATTGAACTATTGTCAGGCGTCTTCTACCTGAAAAATTGAAGTGACTAATAAATAGATTTGGAAGGTTTTTTTTAAATATATGTAGGTCTATTTTATAGTATATCACACGTACATGGATCTCGGACACGAATCATCCATTAAAGTTGTGGGTTTCAGCCAATCTAAGTGTGGCCGTGCTAGGACGGATACGGTGTAGCCCGGCCACTGAAAATGTTGTATAAGTCATGAAATAATGTGGTACTCTTATTTCTCTTTCTGGTACCAAAAAGTACATATCCGTACAGTCTACTGCCATAACCATGACCTTGTTTGGCATCGTGGCCAGGCCAGAACGGAACACACAATTAATTTAGGGAATTAATTTACAGATTTTGTTTCCATAATCATGAAGCAACCTATATTATTATTATTGTCAGCCATTTGTGTCCCACTGCAGTGCAAAGGCCTCCCTTCCGTCTTTCCACTTCCATTTCTCCGGTTTGCCAATCCCTGTGAAAATAATCCAATCCCATGCAATTCTTTTAATAATAATATAATAATAATAAAAGTTTTTATTGATTCTCTTACAATTGTTTTACAGCACAAAATTGAGGCAAGCCCCGATAAGTTATAAACATACTTGTGATGGGGTTACCTCGCAACTTCCCATGGATTACTTTCTCTCTACATTGTTGAGACATACTTAAAAAGAAAAGAAAAAATTACAAACTAGGATTATAGGTACAATATTATTTTAACATCAAGTATGTGTAGTGTTTGTGTGTGTGTAAGTGTGTGTTGGGTGGGGAGGTGGATATGTGATGTGTATCGGTGTGAGTATGTGTATGTGTATTACTGATTGCATGATTGATGTACGTTAGTATTGGGCACAGGTTGTTCTTTAACATATTCTGGTTAATAGAAGTTCGATTCCATCATACGTTTGTGATTTTAACCACTCTGTTAGATTATTTTTACAATTATACCGCAACATGGGATAAATATTCAATACCAGGTTCAATTTATTGTAAATGTAAGTAGATTGTGTGTTATATTGACGCCTAGCAAAAACCGTACGGATCCGAGAGGAGTGAGCCACAATATCTTTACGTCTTTTGTCGAGATTTGATGAATAAAATGTGAGGGATTTGTGCAGATCGATGGTAATATTCAGTACATATAATTTCCTAACAGTAAGCAGATTACTGACCCTGTAGAGGTTGTCTGTAGAATATCGAAAGGGTTTGAAGTACATGACTTTGATGAGAGACCTTTGAGCCCTTTCTAGGTCCAGAAACTTTGTCTTAGTGGCCCCTCCCCAGATTGGTATACAATATGTGATGACCGATTGTGCAAGAGCAGTATAAATTTTGTTTAGTAGCAGCGACGGCATCACATGTCGCAACGTTTTAAAAATCCATATGAGCTTTCTGACCCTGGCCATGGTATTTTCGATGTGGGTGTGCCAAGACAGTCTTTGGTCAACTGTTATACCAAGGTATTTCGTAAAACTAGCTTGCTGTATGCTTTTACAGTTGCATGAATAAAGAGAGTTGGTACACTCATGGATCACGATCCCAAAATCAGCACCAGGCTGTGTCCTCTGGTTCGGAGTAAAACAGATGAAGTTAGTCTTCGATACGTTGAGGGTTAAAAGATTAGCGTTTAACCAACTTGCTATTACCGCTAATCCGCGTTCAGCGATGTCACGTACGGTAGCCCAAGAGTCACCGGCGAAAACTACTGCTGTGTCATCTGCGTATGAAAAAATTCGTCCGCCGCTGTTCCCGATATTACACAACTCATTTATGTAAATCAGAAACAGCGTCGGGGCGAGCACACTTCCCTGAGGCACTCCGAAACAGACAGTTTTTTCATCACTTATTACGTTTCCAACCCTAACCTGCTGTTTTCGATTTGATAGGTAACTAGCAAAAAGAGAGAGAGCTGTACCTCTTATACCGATTGCTTCAAGTCTGTGCAGAAGGATGGGGACAGAAACGGTGTCAAATGCCTTTTTTAGGTCTAAAAATACTGTGAGGCACTTTAGACCTTTATCTACATTGTTAACTATATCGCCCGTTAATGCCTTAATAGCGTCTTGTGTAGATAGACCCCTTCTGAACCCATATTGCGCTGGAGATAAAATGTTGTGCTTATTAAGGTAACTAATCAGTCTGTTATTCAGTAATTTTTCAAAAATTTTCGAGATGCATGATATAACCGATATAGGGCGATAGTTATTGACATCGTTCCGGTCTCCCCCCTTGTGCACAGGTGTAACCATAGATCGCTTAAAAGCTTCTGGAAAAATCCCGGTTTTAAAGCACAGGTTAACAAGTTGGCTTATTAAAGGGACAATGAAGTCCCTTGAAATTTTCAAGAATGTAGTTGGTATACCATCCCAGCCCGGTGAGCTTCCAGAATCGAGACCCATGAGTATGCCATCCACTTCCTGCGGGTCAGTGTCCAGCAGTACGAAAGATGTATTATGTTGTTCACTTCTTAGGTATGAAGGGCCAGAAGTAGAGAGGTTGGGATTTTTAATGATCTCTTCCGCCAATGTTTTACCAATTGTAGCGAAGAAATGATTAATACGGTTTAATGAATCGAGCGGGTGTGATGTGATTTTAAGAAGATTAGAATTATCTGATTTAGAAGTTTTAAATTGTGTAATTTCGTTTATTTTTTTCCAGAGCTGTTTTGGTTTGTTTAATGATTTAGTTATTTGTTCTCTTTGTGATTTTCTTTTAAGTTTCTTTATTAAATTTGTACAAAAGTTACGATAACGTCGGTAAGTGATTTTTAGAATAATATTATAGGATTCTTTCTTGGTTTGCACTTGCATTTTATTACGGAGAATAATACATCGAAGTAGACCAGCAGTCATCCAAGGCTTGATTACCCGCATGCTGTTTGGGACTATCTTAGTTGTAGTATTAGATAGTAGTGAGGATTTTATTACCTCTATGAATTTATAAGCTATGACCTCAGGGTCATTGTACGTATTAAAAAATAAAATGTCAGTACTTATCAAATTAGCGTAGGCATTATCAAAATCAATCACAGTTTTGGTTTTAGCAGACTTTTTAATTTTATGTGATCGGGTTATGTTTGTTAAAACCATTGCATGATCTGTGATTGAGGTATTAATAACTCCAACGAATGCCGAGCTGAAAGTTTTGTCAATTTTTATAAGTGCGTGGTCTAAACAACTTTGTTCTCTGGTAGGTAGATAGTGTCCTGGTAATAGGCCATGAGCGGCTAGCATATTTAGATAGTTTAATCTGTTTCTGCGTTGTTGCGATGTTTCAGAGTTCTTTATTATTAAATTAATATTGATATCCCCTACAATTACAATATTTCTATGTGTCTTAATAGAGTCAAGGTAAATATTCAAAGAATTAATAAAATTATCAGCAGTGGTTGGAGGGTGAACGGTAGATGCCTATGATGGTATAGTCAGAAATGGATACCTGGATAGCTGACGCATGCGATATATTGATTTCAGTTACATGGGCTAAGTGCCCATCTCGAACGTATGCTACTACACCATCATTTTGATTGAGCTGATTTTTTGTGTAGTACGAAGTGTAGTTTTCGAGCACTGGTAGCTGTCTGTGATAATTAAGCCTGCACTCCGTTAACAATAACACGTCAATGTTATGTTTTATTTGTGATAAGTTTATCTGTAAGTCTTCAAAGTTAGAATAGACACTCCTGATATTTTGGGTTAATATTGTCAGATTAAAGTTATCATGCTGTAAGTAATTATGCAACTCTTCAATATTTACAATAGCTGACTTCGAAATTTCGATATCATCTAGTTCCCGTATAGTACTGAGATTATTATCCATTAGCGCATTTATAAAACAATAGGTGCTTCGTGCAATTTACGTTAGTGAAGAAACACCGAAAGGCTTCTTGTAAATAGTTTTTAAGTATAATCGAGAGTGTGTGTGACCTGTGTAGATGTGTGTGAGTAATAAGAGTTATGTAGATTGTTAGTGTGAGTGTTGTGGAGTGTACTGTGTATGTTGTATGAGTTTTACATTTTATTACATTTTGATAGCATTGAACGTGCTTGAATGGGTACATTTTAGAGATTATCCTGATGCTTGATAGATTTAACGATATAGAAGGATTAAAAAATAAGTTACTAATACATAAGAAAAGAATAAATAGTGGCAAATTAGTATAGGCATTTACATCAATTAGTCACAGTTCCTGCATTAAGTTATGTACCTGAGTTTCACTCTTGATAATGGTGGCCCGAGAGTTTTCATCACGTTTCACGAAGACACGTCCGAAAGAGGTCCAGCAGAACTTATATTGTTTTGATTTTGCTAGGTCCCGCGCCAAGAAGTATAAACGGTTTCCCTTAGCAGTAAGATGTTCCGAGATAAACACGGGGGTGTCCTCACTGTTAGTGAAACCAAGATGTTTGGCCTGGAGCTTTATTTTATTCTTTATATTGTGGGTTTTAGCTTTCTGTAGAAAATTGGTTTTTATAATCGATGAACCAAGTTCGACAATTATGGGAGTGTTTTTAACCCCGACCTTCTTGCTCTGGATTCTATGAATATCCTTTATATCTTTCACGTCCAAATTTCCGTTAATGCTCTTAGAGAGGGATAAAACCATATTTATAAGGTCGCCTCTTGATTCTTGGGGTTTTCTGGGAACGTTCTTGAGTTCTATACATGTTTTCTGCGAGCTTCTTTGTAGGTCTTCCACTCTATCTTCCAATATAGTTATATACTCTCTGTCTTTTTTGACTTGTAACTCAAGAGATTCAATTTTCTTTAGGAACTCTTCGTGTTGACTGGACAGGCGAGCTACGCTAGCTTCAATACTCGTGTTAGTTTGCTGGAATTCCTTTAAATTTGTGTTTATTACCGAAAGTTCACTTTTCTGAGTGGCCATAAATGATGAAAATAATTCCCTCATCTCTTCCTTAAATTTACAGAATTCCGCAGGCAAGTCCTCCTCTCTCATCCTTTTACGGATGGCAACATAGTTGTTAGGTGGCGTAACGTTACCCCCTTCACTCATATTAGGATCCGACAGCGATTTATTCATTTGTGATGTGAACATGTTACTAGGGTATAATAAGTCCTAATAAGGTAGATGACTATTTTGCGCTGGGCTCGGGGGAGGAGCTTAACCTTTGATTGGGCAGTAGGCGTTGCTGATGAGTTCAAAGAGGAGGCGCAGGCGCAGGTAGTCTTCCAATAATAATTTATGGGCCTTACCCGAAGTATATGAGTCGTCGCTGCTCTGACGTTTATTGGTTGAAGGTGATCTCTGGCTGGGTCTCTGGTACCAGGAGTAGGTGTCAGTGGGGTTATGGCGTATTGTCGTCCCGCTCACTGTGTATTCACAACAAACACCTCTTCGACACTTCTGCGCTCCTATTTTTTGCACTGAATTTAATTTACGTAAATTTGATTTATTTTAAAACAGTAATGGGTCTTTTATACGTCTGCACCTTACGGCGGTCCGGGGGAAGAGGAAGCAACCTATAAAACCCAGCTTAAAAGAATTTAAGAGAGACAACAGAGTGTTTAGAAGGGACTTTATTGTTTGAAGTTTTGAACATTGCTACCGAAAATGTAGACATAAATTTTCCCAATCAGCTTTGAACCTAAAATACAAATACAATAATAATGTGTTACTTTTATATTTGCACGCCGAAAATAAAGGCAGAATAAAAGAGCAATTTTATATATTTACCAACCTTCTGTACCTTATTTACGCAAATAAATGATTTTGAATTTTTGAATAAAGCTTTAGGGATAAAGTTGATAAAACATAACACGTAACATAATATCACAACTTTAATTCCCGAAGTGTTAGGCAGACAGAGGTGTAAGTACTTAAGGCGACTAGCGACATCTATCGCAACACCTGCGTACTAACAAACGATCGACAGAAGTTCCTACATCGCGCTATCAACATTATCCGCGACATAAGCCTTTAAAGGAGTTCCCGACTTACAACTGTCGGGCAGTTAGCCCGCCGGACACAACACCCGTCCGGTCGGAGGATCCTCCCTTTTCAACGGGGGATGAGGAGCTTTACACCCTGTTCTTCTCCCCCCCAAACTATAGTACACCCACATTTAGTCAGTTATGTTTTTAAAGCCGCACATAATAGGGGGCGAGCCATTTGCTTTCACTGGGTATAAATCCAGACTCCATGACTGCTACTGAGAAATTCCTACGCTTTGCTCGACCCGGGGATCGAACCCAGGACCTTATGCTCAGCAGTCGCATCTTACCACTTGACCAACAAGAGACTGTGATAAAATATTTATTTATTTTAGGAAAGCTTACAGACTAATAACTATAATTATAACAATCATATATATATCTAAATTGCTAATAACAAGCTTCCACAGATAACTTCAAAATTATAAACTTCCTCATAGTTACTTCCAAAATTACAATATAAAACTACCAACTTTCAACACAACAAAAAAACAAACAAACTTAATACTGCAGTACAATAAAAGTATTGATTAATCAAAACGTTGTCTGCCTATTTAATTGTTACCTTTTAACTTAAGCTCACTTGTAAAATGAAGGTTTTAAGTGTTAGCAGGTGCCTCCTGTACAAAAAATGGCTTTGCTAATAGTTTCCTGACTATACTAACAACAAAATTATCTCATTTCAGCTACAGCAGTCAATCAGCAGCTCCCCTGGTGAGGGTGCCATCGTCGCCTTCAAAGACTACGACCGCAAGTTCTCCTCACACATCCTCGACTGGGCTGCCTTCGCAGTCATGACCCTCCCGTCCCTGGCCATCCCCTTCGGCCTCTGGTACACCTCCAAGAGCAAATACGAGAAACTAGCCAAGCCGAAGAAGGCTCATTAGTTCTTAGTTAGGTTATTAGGTGACTGCTAATGTTTTGTGGGTAGTTTGAGTAGAATGTGACATGACTGATTCCTTTTTTTAGATACTTTGAAATGATTTAGAATCATTATTACTATTTAATTTCATATTATTTTCGCCCAAATAAGATTTTATATAGTAAAAAAGTCAATTTATTTGCTGATTTTGTGAGAATGATTTAGTTAATTTGATTGAATAATTATGCATTTAACATTAGCAGTGATCTATCTCATCCATTAGTTTTGTACATCAACATCTTGTTAATATTAATTTATATGAACAATAAAAAGTTTTTTATAAGTCCAATATATTTTTTGTACTTACTAAGTATACTAACTAAATATTTTTGGTGACATTGTATAAGTAACTTTATTTAAAAGTACAAAATTGTACGAATACAGACACGACGGGCACCAAACTGCTTCGCTCTAAGTTACTGTTGGAGAAGTTAAGACTTTATATCTCTTATTATAAGGTTGATAATTTAATTCCAGCAAAAATCCTTACATTCTGTGCTAATTCTTAACCCTTTATTGTAACAAAGACAAGGAAATTTTTTCAACCTAACTAGCCACAGTTACTTAGACGGATTGATAAGCGACGTGATTACGTATTACGTAACACATAAAATGCAATGCAATTAATACAGTTCATTGACATTCATTACGTTAATTATGTTGTTGGGCAGACGAAATATTCAAGAAAGTTGATCTTTCTTATTGTCACTGATAGCGTTATGCAATTGAGATGCTGATTAGATTATAGAGGCAACAGTGCGCTTATTTGCAACTGGTAAAGGTTCTGAAATAATCAAGATTTAAAGGCCGAAAGTAGCTGTAAAATTGTAGCATAAAAATAGTTGTATTTATTTAAATGACAGCTACGTGTAAAACAAATGCGTTACCGTAACAAAAAAGTGGACTGAGCGCGGAGATGTACGACATCGACGCACTAATGCGTCTCGCCGCTCTGGATAGACTTTCTACGACCGCGTATACGCGTTCATAGCACCACACGAACATATTTTTATTGAACGCGCAAGAGCGTTTCCCGCACTGGGTTAGTGAGCTACTTACTTAGCACTTGCAATTGTTTCGCAAATAATTCAGCAGGCAATACGGTCAAGAATCAACCAAAACACCCGGAAAGAGATAGAATCATAATTACTTTACTGAGTATTAATGCCTTTTTTTATCAAATAGTCAATCATGGAGGTAATATGAACTGAGAGGGTTGTATTGGTGATTTTAATGATTATTACTCAGTAAAGTCACATTGTTACTGTCGCGAATCCTATTTTACTTAACATATATAACCTGAGCCATCCGGCTTTCAGCCTATTATTTTACATGGAGCGACTGCCTATCTAACCTCCACATCCCATATCATCATCAGCCTATAAATTGTTCCCACTGCAGGGACTCAGGCCTCCTCTCTAGGAGAGGGATGGGCTATAATCCACCACGCGGGCCCAGTGCGGATTGGTAGATGTCGCATATCTTCGAATTTTTGGTTCTAAGACATGCCGGTTACATCCCATTTAATACTGGGTAATACGATACCTTTTACTTTCAGGACTACCTACCTGTAACGAATGCCAAAGACCTATAAATAGGTAATTGGCAGGCACGAAGGAAACTCGGTACCTATGTAATGGGTGATACTGGTCTGGTCACCCATCTACAAATCAACCTATGCAAGCGCGGTTTTACCTAAAGATGGACTCGAGTGGCAGTTTTTTTTTTTTTAATAACTTTGCCCCACACTAGGAACTTCTCCTGTATCGTGGGTGCGTTTACAGACATTTAAACTCACATACACAAATACCCAGACCCGAAACAACTATCTGCAGGCCTTACAAATATTTGTTCCGTGCGGGCATCGAACCTGCGACACGCAGTGCAGCAGTCCAATCGCTCAGCCACTGCGCCAACCGTGCCGAAGTTATTATTAGGCCACGAGCTCCTCGTCCTGCTTATAGTATGTATGTACCAGTGTTTACTTTATTCAAAAGAATAAAAACATAAATCGTGGCGTTTATTATAACAGCTGCTACCTATAACTAACTACAATAATTATTGTTTTCAATGTCATTGTTCTTCGTCGTTCAAAGTGTATTATCTATGGTCATTGTTGTGCCGACACCTCGGCACAACACTACGTACGAATAGTTGTATCCACATATCGCTAGATGGCGCTGGCATTAATAGTTTTTACTTCATGGTTGATGGTACAGAAGTGGTAGAGAAGATAAAGCCCAAGGCCGAATAACAATTATTAGAATTAAACAAACATTGATTTTAATAGTGAAACCTTACGGTACAATACAAGCCGGAAATGTTTATCGTTTCAAATGCAAAGTAGTTGAGAATCTTTTCTCAGGGATTTTAGGTTCTAAATTGTTTGCTTTTCTTTTTACCAACAGAGGTGCACTGGCCTTGTCATTCATTTATCTCTTTGACGCAAGAATCGTCAGTGACACACTGCATGACTGCTCACTGCAAGTTGAAGTGGGGGGAAATAATGACTAAGCTTGTCTGACTCATTGAAAGTGCAACAACATTAAAGGGTTATATTTAAATGCACATCTGTTTAATTTTTCAGCACACTAGGTAACTCCACTAATTAACTGAATGCATACCAGAAAAATGAATGCTGTGCAAAAAACCAATTGATTAACTAAACATGTCCTACAAAAAAGTCTAAAAAATCACACAAAACGAGATGACCTTTTTTATCGAACTCACACCAAAAATGTAGTTAGTACATCGGATATATGATTTGTAAAACAAAAATACTAATTGCTTATCAAAAATACTAACTTGCACTCTAAACTGTACAATCTTACTACGGAATTTCTAAAACTGATATCTAATACGACCGTCTCGCGACAGTGTCCTTTATGGGCGGCATGGGCACCGGGCCGTAGGCCGACGAAGGATGCCGGCGGAGGCCCGGCACTTCGGGGACAGAAGATATTAGTGTTATTTAATATGCGAGCGAAGCGAGCGCGCGTCTTGGAGTAAATCAGGTGTAGGTTTTCCTTAAAAAAGTTTTAAAATGTTTGTTAGACTAAATAATTATTAGATATACTATTTTGATAATAGTTATTCGTTCAGTAAAAGAGTTCTGCAAATGCCATTAAAAAGGATACTAAATTTGATTTCTTTAGTGTGCATAATTTGTGTGCAAGTCAGTATTTTTGGTGTAACTTTAAAATATTTTGTTCGAAAAAAGGGAATATACAGATAACGGTTTAAATACATGCCAACATTAAATAACAAGCTTCATTCTAACGATTTGAAGGGTAGCGTAGCCTAAATCCACTCAACAAGTCGAAAAAAGTACCTAACCACTTCAGGCTGCCTAGGTAGTATTATATTGTGTCTGTGACTAGGTACAACTTGGTTGATTGGCTGTAGGTAACCACTTGGATAAATAGTAATACAAGGCCGCTCACTGAATTGTATCAATTTACGAAAAGAATAAAAACAATTCTTATATAATTTCTCAGTTGGAAATGTCTAGTAAGATGCTGGTCCTACTACCAGCAGCGATTAGCGAGTAAGTAGCTAAGTAGTGCTACTGTGCTACCAACCTAAAAGTGAGTCGTACGCATTGATATATAAAAACCCTAGATGCACAGTGTCGAATAAAACAAACAGTCGAAGCTGTCGCCAAACACTCACCAATACACGCACTACTACATAAGTAGTTATCGTTACACTATAAACATATTTGTTTGCAAATTCAACCTTACGCAGATTCCTTAAAGTTGTTTTTACAATGCAGTTATAAAAAGCAATAATAATTTTACGACCGAAGTAAGCCGGTAGGACAAGGTATGGAGTGGAGACGAATAGGTACTTTTTATGTTTTTTTAATACTTAATTATTATTTTAACAGTTAGTTAAATTGTGTTTTAAACACATAATTTTACTTTTATCTAAGGGTAAATGTTTTTAATTAGGATCTGACTGTGTTAGTGTACGTGTAGTCGTGTATAATCAATGAAACAAGTATTATCCATTCGAATCATTTATTTACATTTTTGGTTTAAAGGTATTAGTAGAACATTATTATCGAAACTAAGTAGTTATTAAGTTTAAGGTGTCAAAAACGAAGTCAAATTGACGACCTCTTCTCCTTTTGAAATCCAATTAAAAACTAATGTAATATGTAACGTATACATAATTGTTAAAAACATAAAACAAAAAACTTATTGATTAAAAAAACACAAATAAACACAATAAAAAAAAATCGACTCCATTCGATACGAACAGGGTCATTTGTATAATGCGACTAAAAGAAGAGACTTGTAATACATCGTTCTTACGCTAACAAAGCGACCATTGAAATATGCCGTATTATACTCGGACCGTTTAGTAAAGTTCTGAGAGAAATTAAATCAAAATCACGTATTGCTTTCTATATTATGCCATAAATGCAACAAAAATAAATCAATAAACATATTTACTTACCGAAAATACGATATCCCATCCTTTTTTAATGTCTTTGACGCTGTATTTTTGCAATTTCTCAGCGAACACTTAGGCATTTTGTACGACCGTGCAGAGACGCGAGCGACGCGAGACTATTTGAAATGAGTTCACGATTTGTAATTTTGCACTCATTTTGAGCGGACGGTTTTGAGACGCGGAGTGTGTATCTTGGGTTTTTATATATCAATGGTCGTACGTAAGTAAGACTTATACAGGTATGTGTTTTGAACGTTTTCGTTGGTGATGTGAACAAAACAGTCAGCTAATCTAATCAACTACTATTATTTACTAAATGGTACTGATGTATGTTTTTCGTTTGTTTGCTAGACGTCGCGACGCGACAGGAAACGGGTTCTGCAATCTTTTGAGAGTTTCTTGAGCGATGAGATAGTCGAAATCTTCCAAGACACAAGTCAGGCTCAGCTCAGTACGGAGGTACCTACACACGAGTTTACATATCACAATTCATTCATTCTTAATTATGTATGTTTAATTCTCTAGGCGACGAATTGCTTAATAACATTGTCACGTGTAGGCAAGTACCCTAGGTACTTAGGTATGTCTTCGACTCGCTCGATGGACACAATTAATGACGTTGTTCAAATCATCACTCCATCTTCCAATCATCTCGAATCGTCTACATAGTATAATTTTACGTGACTGACTAAAAGCAGTCTAACTAATAAAGGTGAGCCATCCATACCTAGTTATGAGAAGGTAGGAAATATTATCTTACCTTCTCATAATTATGCCATAAGTAGGTACGGTATACCAGCAGCTATTGGCAAACCCGTCAGAATTGAATCAGCCGTTTCGTAAATTAGACGCAACAAACAGACAGCCAGATATTTTTTTTTATTGTTTTGTAATTCTTTATACGGATTCAGTACTAACTGTTATTTTTGTAATTAAAAACACTTAAATTTAATTTATTTGTATAGATGGTACCTAGGTAAGCCTTCTTGGAGACAAGTTGTACCCAAGGGATCGCTCGCTATCTATGTCCAAAGTTGTTCCTCCAGCCGCACAAGTCTAGACACTGCCCGGAACTGAAGGTAGGACCTTAAAAAGACAACGCTGACCACTACCTACCAAATTAGCTTGGTGTGCCGTATGATAGACGTTATTGATGTGGAAAAGTGGAACGCAGGCCGCAGCTCTCGTGCTAGTTAAAACTGAAGAGCTGATAGAAAGGAGTATGGCTTAGCGATGGTCATGAAAGGTATCATGAGTCATGACCCCACGTAACGTGAAAAAGAAGACTGATGACCTGATGATAAATTCCACATTTACTTCTGATGGATCTTTCTCATGATCAAAATAAAAACAACAAGATTGTAACGCAATGAAAGTTATTTCATGAAAAGGTTTGAATCAATGATGTATAAAACTATATAAATAATACCTACTTCATTGGTTTGAGTAAATACAAAAATATAATACCATAGACAATGCTATATTTCCGAAATAACATGGTTATCTAAGTCTATAATACTAAGGTTTAAAGCTACATAAATTAATTAAATACATAATTATGTAAATGGTCTTGGTCAGTGCAGAATAAGGCGCTGATTTTCAAGATAAAATTCACATAAATTTTACGTAGAGAATCGGTATACATATTTGATGATTATCACATCCGTGATCAATATCATGAATTAATGAAAGATAGCTAACGTGTGAGTGTACATCACACTAGCGATAGCGACAACAAAAATTTTAATACTTACAACATCTTGAAATTATTTTGAAACCACAATGCCTTTATTTTGATCGTTTTCAGCAAATGAAATGTTGTTGTAACTGTTGTAAGTTTGAGTTTACGTTATTGAGCATGTCAATCATTACGAAACAACAGAATAAGAGGTGCTTTTCCAGCAGAGATGCTATGCTACGTTGCTATGGATGCGTTTGATATCCACCAATCATATTCATTTGTCCACACTCCACATAGCTTAGCAGTTAGCACTGGTGGAAACTCTACTAAGCTGTGTTTTTTAGGGTTCCGTAGTCAACTAGGAGGAACCCTTATAGTTTCGCCATCTCTGTCTGTCCGTCCGTCCGTCCTCGCTTATTGTCTGTGACCGTACCGTTAGCACTAGAAAGCTGAAAGGTACCAATATGTGTATCAATCACGCCGACAAAGTGATAAAATAAAAATTGGAAAAAAATGTTTTATTAGGTAGCCCCTTTATGTAAAGTGGGAAGTGATTTTTTTTTTTAATTTCAACCCTAACGTGTGATAGGTATATTGTTGGAAAGGTATTGAAAAATGAATAGGGGTTTACTAAAATCATTTTTTGATAATGTCAATAATTTCGGAAATAATCGCTCCAAAAGTAAAAAACAATGTGTTCCCCCCTTAACTAACTTTTGAACCATAAGTTTAGAAAATATGAAAAAAATCTGAAAAGTAGAACTTTATAAGGACTTTCTAGGAAAATCATTTTGAAAGTGAAAAAAAAAATTAAAATATATACTTACCTATAAAAAAAACATAATGGATACCCACCTTTAAACTCATAAGTGGGAACACATATTGTGACGGACGGGAAACTACGGAACCCTACACTGAGCATGGCCCGACACGCTCTTGGCCGGTTTTTATTTTTTTTTATGGAAAGATGCGTGCTATGGATGTGTGCTATGGATGCGTGCTATGGATGCGTGCTATGGATGTTTGCGATGCGTGGTATGGCTATGGTCGTTGCCTGGCCGCTTCCCTACTATCGAAACAGCATAGCTCGAGCTGCGCATCTTCCTCGATACTTTGCGGCGGCGCATCTTCATACTTCGATCAATAATAGTATATAATATACATTATTGATCGAAGTCTTCATAGCACATCTTACTCGCACAGCTACTTAGCATCAGTGGATGGAAACGGTCACATAGTTTCACAGCTTAGCTATTACATCTTCGCAGCATAGCTGCATAGCGCATCTCTGGTGGAAAAGCACCCTCACTTTTAAATGTCTTACTTTCAAAATAAAGAGGTCTGACGTCGTGTGTTACGCAATTATTATTATAGGTAGGTAGGTATAGGTTTTATCCTCTATGATTTTTCTAATAGGTCTAGGCACTGTGGTCTAGGTTTCCCAGCAATCATTTTTGTGTAGAGTTATAACCTATAACTTAGGTTGATGTACCTACATAATGCTTGATTCGTTAACACCCTGTATTTATAACAATACCAATCTGCAATTCTGCACTGTTACATAACATCACGCCTGCAATCCCTGTTGTACCAGCTATCCGGCAGAGGTGTACCTGATCGTACACTCGATCGCTAGATTTATGTTTAGCTAAGTTTCATTACATTATTACGGGCCAAAACCAGACTCCGTGGCAGCTGAGGAATTCCTGATGGATAAACCCGACAGCCCGACCCGGGAATCGAATCCAGTGCCTCATGGTCAAAAGTCGCGCTTGGAACCACAAGACCAACGAGGTAGTCGGTAGGTACTTAGTAGGGTTAGGTACCTAAGTGTCAGTAAGTTAGGTAACCGTTTTCCCACAACGTTTTTCCAATTTCGATACCAGTGTAGCTGCCATGTTTATCTCGTGGATTATGATAAAAATAAGTAGGTAATTTAACGAATTTATGTATCAACATCAACTACAAAGATTAAAAGTAAACAAAAGACCTTTGTTTTGCAACCAAACAGAAGAAAACGCTGTGGAAAATAATGTCAATGTCCCATACACGTCAAGAGTTCAAAACGACTTTAACTGCCACACTCAGAGATGTTTACTAATTACTCAAGCCGTCACTTTAGTAAAGGTTTTGTATGTCAAATCTTACCAGCTGAATTACGGTTAAGTAATCATTAAACATCTCTCATCTCTGAGTGTGGCAGTAAGAGATTAATATTTGTATCGACTGGAAACAAAGGAAAGTAGATAGGTATAATAAAAGTTGTTTTTTTCACAAACGCGTAGTTTTAGGTATTACTTAGTAAGAAAGAAAGAAATCTTTATAAAGAAAGAAAAAAATATATTTTCACTCCTCTTGCTCAAAAAGAACGTCATAATAGCATACCAGAGCGGGCCTAAAATTGCATATTTTGCCCTAGGGCTAAAAGTAAATCTCGTAAGACAACTTGTTCAGCCAGCTGGTGCGTGATGTAGTTTCAAGTAAAAAAAAATGTTTTATTTTTAAAAATGGAACTAAACGCGCTGAATGCCGAACTCTTTGGTAGAATGTGTGCGATGCATTGCAGCTACAGAAGAAATAAAAAAAAGGCATTGGCCCGAAATTTTTGGAATTGTATTATTAAATTGAATTAAATTTTTGGAATTGTATTATTAAATTGAATTAAATTTTTAATAAAATAAACTCATATTGAACATGGTTATTTTATTTTCTCGCAATCGTAGTGAAAAGTACAGTGTAACACACGGCGCTAAAATCCCATTATAACTCGGTTCCTATTTACTACCTCGCTAAAGCTCGGTAGTAAAACTACCTCGCTAAAGCTCGGTAGTAAAACTACCTCGTATATAATGGGTCATTTTAGGCCCTTGTATTACAATGTACTATTAAAATGTCACATAGGGGATATCTTCCGTAAGTGACATTTTAAATATAGTTATGAACCGTGAAAGCTTAAAACAGTGTTTAAAGAAAAAAATACTTATCCTTAGCAAAATATTCGCTCAAGATTCTCTCCAAATTATCCAGAGCTTTCATTATTGTCCTTCGTATTCAATTTAGTACAAGACAATCCTATTATGAACCTATACGAAAGAAAATTATATTAAATTAATCCTATCTCGTTAGCGGCCGTGCTCGGCTTGTGGCTAGATAATAACAGCCGCTCGGGTCGATATTTAGGTTAAGACACGCTTCCCTAAGTTGGTCCGGTGGTGGATGGATGAGTCTACCCACTACTTACATTAACGGTAGGTACCTAGGTATACAGAATTTCCTCCGTGCCTCGTAACTCCTGGGTGTCATTTCGTAGATCTTCGAGAGTCGTTACAAGTAAGTAGTCAGTTGACACTGACCGATGGCGCAGTTGAAAGTCTAATGGGCCTACTACACGCACGCACCAAAGTTTTGCCTGCGGGATTACACGGTGCACACAGTACATCGCGCGTGTGGTTTGTAATGGTAATACAGTTTTACCAACCATACGCGCGATGTACTGTGAAGTGTGAACGAAAACTGTGGGGAAGTGCGTGCGTGTAGTAGGCCCATAACAACCAGTTTTTCCATGGGGGTACCTATTGGCCAGTACGAATCGGGTTGTGGAGGTCAGATAAGCAGTCGATCCATGTAAAATACTGGTAAAAAAATACCTTACCGGTTCGGTGGTGGAAGTAAACCTACTCAAACACAGTTGGGAAAAGACCTATCTTCATCGGGGTGACACAACTGCACTGCAGCCCAGGGCGCCTATGGTTAGTGGTAATTAAACTAATGAATCATCTTATAGCCACAAATAATAAGGATAAATAAGAATTATGGTACAAAAACAGGTTCTATTGAAAAACAAAGATAAACATTTTACGAAATGAATAAATTACAACCTATTAAATTAATAGGTATTAATTGGTAGGCATTAATTGCTTTTATTATTCATCATGTAAATGTAATCTGTGGTAGAGTAGGTAGCTGTTTATCTATTTGGTAAACAATTTGAATAACTAGTTCTATGTATGACATAGGTACCTACTTATGTAAACAGTTTTAATTTATGCAACCTGATACGTAGGTACCTACTACCAATGTAGGTACAGACGGCTACACATCAAGCTATACATTTCCAGTATAAGGTGGTCTCGCATTGTATAGGATTTCCGTACAATGCGAGATCAGCGTAAACTGGAAATGTATAGCTTGATGTGTAGCCGTGTGTACCACAGTCGAGGTTATTCGGTAGCTGCGTTAAACTTCACCATCCATTGATGCTTTTGTTACAAGACGTGCTTTATATTAAAGTAATAATACTCCGATATGCATTATCTGGCTTAAACGAAACCCAGAAAAAACTAGAGTGATGACGAATCGACGCAAAACCACAATACAGTTAAGAGACACTCAAATCGATTACACAGACGAATAAGTACATATACCTGGGACAGCTTATTACTCAAAAAGAACCTATGATCAAGGAAGCAGAGAGGAGAGTCACGAATGGCTGGAAAAAGTACTGGAGCTTGAAAGAGGTTATGAAAAACAACCAACTTCACATAATTAAGAGTAAGCCTATTCCCATCAAATGATGTAATTAGGAGCAAGCCTATTGCCATCAAACAACCTAATTAAGAGCAAGCCTATTGCCATCAAGCGATTTAGGAAATTGGGGGAAGCCTATTCCCATCAACTTTCCTTGTATTCGTAATGAAAAGCAGTAATCCCTTGTTCTTAAAATACTAACGAAACGAATTAAAGAGGTTATTCTATGAAGTTGAAGTTGTTCGTGTGGCTGTTGGGCCGATTACCTGTGCCGATTACCTTGGTCTTCGACGAAGATTTTACTTTATGCTCTAGAGCATAAAACGCGACTTTATGTCGCCTACGCACGACATAACCGCTCGCTTGCTTTCGATTTCAAGAAAACCGTCGAGCTTTGCTCGTGACATTTGACCTAAACACTCGGCGCAGCCGCCCCTCATTAAAACTTGATTTACAATCGATACGAGAGACCTAGCGTAATTTTGTTTATTGTTTTGTGTAGACAAAAAGATAAGGAAAAGAGTAACGTTTGTTATTTTGACAAAAGTTGAGTGTAAAATATTTTATAAGAGGCTAAAGTTAAGGTCGAGCATATTTTGCCGGTTTGTCGAATAACGTGAAATTGTGAAAAAGTTTGCGCGAAAGGTATATAGTTTTTCGTCATTTTTATAAACTAGACTAGTTATTTGTACTATTGAACAAGAAACAATAACGATTGTGGTAAAAAATCGTCATTAAAAATAAAAGGACACAAAGCACAAAGAAACACAAAATGTCGGCCTCAAACTTCACTTATTAATTGTAAAAAAAAATTCGTCGGGTGATGTTGCAAACTTGCGTCTAAATGATAAACAATCTAATAATCTATGGTTTAAAGGCGTTTTGAAAGGACTTTACAGTCTTTAAAATAGAGTTTAGAGTTGTTTAACAAAAAATATATTTTGGCAACGATCGTTGCCGAAAGCAAGCGAGAGAGTTTTGGTTTTGGAAACAATCGTTGCCAGAAGCAAGCGAGTGGATAAAGACGAATTTTAGAGCGAGAGAAGTGAAAAGTAAATTATTCAACACCTGCGTACTACCCGTCCTTATGTATGGCTGCCAATCATGGGCACTAACCCAGAAAATGACAAGCAAACTCGCAACCTGCCAATACGCCATGGAAAGAAGCATGCTGAATGTTAAAAAATCAGACAAACTGAGAGACTATTCCATTAGGAAAAAAACAAAAACCATAGACATAACGCAGAAAATCAGAAGACTCAAATGGAGATGGGCAGGGCACATGATAAGAGGACATGATAAATGGAGTAAGAAAATAACAAGTTGGTATCCTAGAGAAGGTAAGAGGACAGAAGAGAGAGAGTCAGACCACAGAAAAGGTGGGACGACGATATCAGGGTAGTAGCAGCAGCAGGAGTGACGTGGAACAGAGTGGCGCAGGAAAGAGCAGAACGGAAAAGGTTGGAGGAGGCCTTTGCTGATTGGCAAACAGATCTACAGAAATTGGATAAACGGAAAATGTTAGACTTAGATTAAGCAAATGTATTATACAAAAATGTAAGTTGATCTGAATAAAGGCTATTATTATAAGCATTATCTGGACGTGGATTAATCCGCCATTATTGGCAAGAAGCCCAACCCAGTAAATAATGACCTCAGCAAATATGAATGTCATATTATTGTAGGTATAGGTACCTACTATGACGCCATTTACAGCTGCGGAGATTACCGGAACAAAGTACGCAGCATAAATAAACAATAAAGAAATAGGTAAGACGTTATAAAATAAGCGTTCAGTAAAATATCTCCGCTTTTGACTTCAATAACATTTAAACACGCAATAAATCTTCTCGGACGAGTTTCATTTTTCAGTTGCACTCGCGAATTCATTTTAAACGGTCTGAATTGCGCTAGAAACTGAATTCCAACGTTTCACAATCAAATTGTTTTGTTTCTTTGTTAAAAAAAGCATAATATTGTGAAACGTGGTACCTACCTAAAGGAAATGCTACTTTGTTTGTCAAGTCTTTGTTGGCAAGGACATAGACATAGATGTTTAGGGGCCAATGACCTGAATTAGATAGATAATAGTCTAGTCTAAAGTCTTGAGTCTAGCTAGCTGTTTGGAGGACCTCGCTTTTAAGGCATTAAAAATTGTAGACTAAACATAGTCTACCACTTTAAAGAACAACCTTGAAAGTACCTACCTAAGTAGTAGGAACGAATGATAGGAATGAGAAAATAACAAAGGATGTTATTGCAAAATCATCAAAACATTAGCAGCAATCGAAAGCTGGCTGGTAGGTAGGTACTTGTGAATCTGGCAAGTAACAAGTATAAGTATTTGCATGTGGTTGAGATGTGAATGCTAAGGGCGATGTGTGGTGTTACGCGAATGGCTCCATCCCCCAATAAGAAATACATAAGAGGAAGTCTGAAAATGGCGCCGTGACTGAAAAGTTGTGTGGAAATCATGTTTTGAATATGAATGTGGATGGGTATAGGAGTAGATGAAGACCAAAGAAACGATGGATGGACTGTGTTAAGAATGATATGGCAAGAAAGGAGGTGTCCCAACTCCCATGACAGACGAAAAACAGAGAAGCATGGATGAAGAAGACATGCTGCGCCGACCCCAAATTAATTGGGATAAGGGCAAGAGAATGATGATAAAATTAAGAGCCCTCTACCGTAAGTATTCTGTGGACTGCCACAGAAAACGGTAGTGACCAGGGCCCCGAGTCTGCTATTCAATAGTGTCAGAATGGTCAATCACTGATCTCATAATTTTTGATTTTGATAAGTTTGGTGTTATCAAAATCATCAATTATGAGATCAATGATTGACCATACTGACACTATTGAATAGCAGACTCGGGGCCCAAGTTTGTCTAACGCATTGCTAATAGTTCTAGTAGATGAATGGACGAGTGACCTCACACAGAATACTTCCACACCAATGTTTATGACGCTTCTGATAACATCAGTTACTGTTTATATGGTCCGCGCATTATCGCTAAAACACCAGAATATGCGATAATAGAAATAACAACTAGCGTGATAATTTTAATACCTACACAGGGCATGATTTTAGCATTAATGTTTGACGTAAAACCCATTGCTATCGTCCATAATAGGAGAGCCAATTTCACCAACTCTTATCTCTGTAAGTACCTATTTCGATAAAATATATTTAGCTAAGCGTGTCTACCTTTCATTCATTCTAATCGATTACAAAAAAAAAGTTTCTAAAGAACTTATATTCAAAACTTGACCGTATCGGCCAATTCAATGTTCGGGCTAAAGGCAACAAAAAAGTAAAGTCAACGTTTCGCTGGTCGTTGATTCATAAATGCGAAGGTCGGTGCCTGATTAGGTAAAGTGGAGGCAGCAGCGATCTGAAACGTCACTTCAGACTATTTTTGAGACAAGAGCTCGATAAATACTGACGACGTGTCGGCACAAATAGCTGTTTGCACAACTGGTAGGTATGATAAGTAATTCGTTTGAGGCAGGTGAGAAAACGTGACTTGTAAGTAACGATAATAAAATTGCTATCGATTCCATGAACTTGATAGGATGATTAAACTTAATTAATCTGTTAGGTTTGGCTAAAAGACAAAATGCCTTTTGGGAAATCTACTTTCGCTTAATTTCAGTGAGCAGTGGCAATAATTCGATTTGGTAGACTTTATTGAGTTGGGACATTCACTAAACTCAACCTAAGTCGCCTTTGTGGGCTAGCTATAGCAGACTGCCATTATACTGTCTACAAGCCCACAATCCACAGACGACAGACCTAATTGCCCTTCTAATGTAAAGGTCAAGCCAGATTTAGACTAAATAATGTTCCTTTAGCTGCTCACACTAAAAGTAATGGAAGATAGAGCTAAAATACTAATTTATTTCAACCATTTTTCGCTTTGGATAATAGAACAAGTTTCATTAATTTGAATTTGAAACCAAACCCATGGAGTAAAAACTTGTCTTTTATGTAAATGTCATTACGTGTTCCAATTCCAACTGTGCATTGGGCAATCGAGTTGGATGGGAATTGGGAATTTCTGGCAGCGTTGAAATGAAACCATAATGATAAAGCGTTCGAATTTTTTTATTAGTTTCAAAAACGGTTTTTTTTTCCTAAACGCTAATCTGAGTACAATCTTGGTGCACGACGTACTTAATAATAAGTAACACCAAAGTAGGTAATCGATAAGAAATAAAGAAAAAACAAACGCCTTAGAAATTGATGACGAATTAGATAAGGTTCCGATTGGTGCGCATATTTTATAAAAAATTACAGATTACCCCATCAGTAGACTTGGTATAATAGTTGACTGACTACAAAAAATATGATTCTGTTTAGTCCGTCAGTTAGATTATCGAAAAATAATGGATACGTGTTTTTTGTTTCATCAAATTAATAAAAATTGACGAAAATAAACCTTGGTGTGCTGGACAATAAACCAGTGAATGAGGGGTTAGTGAGGAAGGTTTGTATGGATGAAGTCAGAATAGCGGTAAATGGTATGAAGAATGGTAAGGCAATGGGACCGGATGGAATACCAGTTGAAGTGTGGAAGTTGTTGCGGTTAGATGGATGGTCGTGGTTAGCTTTATTCTTCAATAAGTTGTTGCTGGAAGAGGCCATACCTGACGAAAGGTGTAACAGTTCGCTGGTCCCCATCTTCAAAAACAAAGGTGATGTGCTGGAGTGCAATAATTATAGAGGAATAAAGCTATTGTCACATACTATGAAAGCATGGGAGAAAGTTGTTGAAAGGAGACTGAGAGAAGAGAGCGAGATCTCGGAACCAATTCGGTTTTATGCCTGCTGGTCGGGGAACGACGGATGCCATCTTTGCTATCCGCCAGCTATGCGAGAAATACAGAGGGGCGCATAAAAACTTGCGCATGGTGTTCGTCGACCTCGAAAAGGCATACGACCGAGTACCCCGTGAGGTTCTGTGGTGGGCTCTTAAGGAGAAAGGTGTGCCTGGGAAGTATGTGCAGTTGATCCGGGCGATGTACAGTCGATGTAGAACCCAAGTACGGTCTGCAGCGGGTACTACCGGCGACTTCAACGTGGCAGTTGGCTTACACCAAGGGTCGCCTCTAAGCCCTTACCTCGTCCTGGTGATAATGGACGCTCTTACGTTGGACATTCAGGAAGAGGCTCCCTGGTGTATGCTATTCGTCGACGACATTGTATTATAATAGTTGCCGAGTGGCCTAGAGGTCCAGAGCAAATTGGAGGTGTGGTGACGACTGGAGAATGTTGGCCTGAAACTAAGTAGAACCAAAACGGAATACTTGTTTTGTGATTTCGGCGGTCTCTCCAGTCCTGGGTCTATAACCCTTGCCGGAACGCCCATACCGATCTGCTCCGATTTTCGGTACCTCGGGTCGCTTGTCCAGGGAGATGGCGATGTAAACCGGGACGTAACGCACCGGATCAATTCAGGATGGATGAAATGGCGACAGGTCACTGGAACAACTTGCGACCCGCGGATGCCCCTCAAGTTAAAGGGGAAAATATACAAGTCCGTGATTAGGCCTGTCGTACTGTGTGTGTGATCGGAATGTTGGGCTGTGAAGAAGATGGATGAAAAAAGGTTGCATGTTGCGGAGATGAGAATGTTGAGGTGGATGTGACCAGAATGGATAAAGTGAGGAACGAGTATATCAGAGGAAGTTTAAAAGTTGCGCCAATTACAGAAAAGTTAAAAGGGAATCGACTGTCGTGGTATGGGCATGTGATGAGGAGGGATGAATCGCATGTGATTAAAAAGTTATGAATATAAATGTGGATGGATGGAGAGGGAGAGGAAGACCAAAGAAAAGATGGATGGAGTGTGTGAGGAGTGATATGAAGGAAAAAGGAATAAATGATAATGTGACGACTAACAGGGCAGAGTGGAAGGAAAAAACGTGTTGCGCCGACCCCAAATGACATGGGATAAGGGCAGGAAGATGATGATGATGACGAAAATAAACCTTGTCAAAGATCATGGGGAGGGGGCTTTTGACGTCATAGTCTGGTGAAAATAGACCAATCTGTGACGTTGCACGACTTTTCGAAGCACTGTAGGTTTCGTCTTCATTTTTTGTTTAAGTAGGTAGGTACGTGAAAAAAGAAATAATACGTGTTCAGATTTTGGAAATCTATCTGACGGACTAATTAGATTTTTTTAGACAACTACCCACCCTATTGGAACGTAATTCGTCAGTTCAGAATAATATTATCTCAAGTTATTATCAGCAGGTTTAAAACTAGGTTACCTGTTACCTATGTTTAAAAAGGGTCACGACGGTTCACGACCTCGCAGATCGATACTGGCATGTCCGACTATCCCTAAAGCCATTAGTCACCGACTCTATTTTATTATCAGTCATAGAGCGACTTGGGTGTACGGTATTCGTTTTACTTTGAAATTGCTCAAAGCTCAAAGTTTTTGGACTTTGCTGGACTCTGTATTTCCATTAGACTTAGGTAGCTGATTGGTTCTGAATTTCTGATCATTGGGCATTCATTGGGTGAGAATCGCCAGATACCTATAGCAAAATCTCTTGTTTTCTTTAGAATGACGCCACTCAGGAAGCCATATTGCCTGGCGCATGTATCAACACTTGCCCTTGTAAAATAAACTCATGACATAAAACAACCGGGGCCTCATCTATGAATAGACTCGTCGAATTCACACAGTAATGTGAAAACTGCCGCAGGTTCATAGTTCACAGCTAAATTTCAGATATCAATATGTGCTTACGATAAGCAGTCACAGCGATTTGCTTTCAGGAAAATAGGTAAAGAGATTAGAGATATTTCATACTTCACACGGTCAACAAACCGAACGACAAGTGAACAATTAGAGTTATGAACTAGGTACTTACCTACTTAATTAAATGGTTTTACTACGCACTGTCCTAAATGTTCAAATGTCTAAAGTAATTTGGATCATCCACATCGCGAGTTCGTGACTAATGTCAAAGGATTGTTATCATCGAATCGTTAATGACGGTCGCAAGGCTTTAATACAGCTAATTATTAGTTATGTAATGTGTGTTCACGTTCACTTGGTATGAGTGGCCCAGTTTTGATTCTTAAACGTGTCTGTCACGCACAATTACAATCATAGGTCATTCATGAAAGATGAGAGATTCGTCAAAGAGGTGGATATTCGGGGGAGATATAAAGGATCGTGAAGGCTAACGATAGAATAGAGAAACTATAAAAATAATATAGGTAGGTACCTACCTACATGGATGAGCCATTGTGTCGGAAGTAGGAGACGTAGACGGTAGCAAAAACAGACGAGTAGGTACCTACCTATATTTATTCCTTAGCTGCCTATTATAGGCATGGCATCCCATCCAAGGATATAACAACAGACTAGTACCTAAGAGGAAAACTACAATATTAGGTAGTTAGTAACTATCGCTATAGAATACCATGTGAAACTAGTGCTACAACACGTGCGAGAGAGAATTAGCCTATGTGATCAATCAATACACAGACTAGCTAATACGGTTTCCATTTCGCACGTGTGCAACAGTGCTATTAAAATACGTAAATCAATTAGATAATTATTTAAATAAACGCCTTAGAACAAGATCTGACCAAGATACCTACCTTGACACCGAATCTGCTCGAGCGAGACTGGTGCTGTCTTGACTCTTGGTAGACTACGAACCGGTTACTATTACAAAATCAGTGTAATCAACTCGTACTTCTTTATAAATTAATAAATTTTAACGTCTTAAATAATACATCAATGGGCGTAAAAATGAATTAACCAAGTGTGGAATTTAAGTTTTCTTGGCACGATTCTTACTTGCGGTCGTAAACATTTAGGTGTCAGCGACCAAGGACTTTTAAATGTTAGTCAACATTTGCATGAAACACAAACTATGGACAAATAAAAGCTGACTAAAGTCGATAATAAGAAACAAATTACGTCAGCAAGACGTTCAATTAGATCTGCTCTAATTTTCACCTGTTTGGGAAAGAACGAATTCTTCGTTCAGGGGGCCAATTCTCGGTTTTAGAGATGGTGTCGAACTCGAGAAAAATTTCTAATGACGTCATTTTTTCGAGAAATTTTAAAAGTTGCTATTCTGGGGATGTCGAATTCGACATTTGTCGAAGGCTAACGTTAGAGTTCATGTCGAGTGCTTCTGAGCAGTAGAGATGTCATGTCGATTATAGAGAGACGTCATTTCTGAGTGAATTTGTTGAGTTTTGGATTGTACACTGTGTTTTCTTTTCTTTAGTTTTTAAATAAAATACGGCTTGGCATCTCATAGTGGAAATTCGATTTATACTCTTTGATTTTTGCATTGTGTTTTCTTGAAACGACGAGGTCGTCGTTTCAAGAAAACAAGAGTCAACGAGAGTCTGTCTGCGCGAACCTTCGCGCAGACAGACTCTGTAATTTGTGTACCTACGATTGAACTTGAAACCACTGAAAGATGGACGAGTTTATTAGCATTTTTATCTCGGAGTTGTTGGAAAGTGGCGAGCAACTGGCCAATACACGGCGACAACAGCTATCCCGCCGTCGATATTTACGACTTGAGCAAAACAGAAGTCATTAAAACTTCAGACTAAATAAAGATTTAATAAGGGTTCTAATACTTAGATCTATTGACTCCTGTAATTCAGGATACCACTAAAATAGACCTGAAAACGAAGGTAAATAATTGTTTGCTTCATAATTTTATTAGTCACTGATGACAGACAGTCAGCTGTCAAACTGATTATTTTTACACTAAACGTTTCGTTTTACTTTGGCTTTGCACGGGACTTATTCAAATTTAATATATAAATTATGTCCTAATTTTAAGTGTTTTTCATAATTATGTTCACTTGTTTGTTTGTGAAACCAATAAATACTTTTTCTTCCTTTCTTTCTTTCTTTTATACTTAAATAATTAGGTTTAGTCAGCGTTTTAAAACAAAATCATTCATTCACTCATAGCTACCTAAAACGGAACGCGCGATTCTTCATAATGGTAACATTAGCTTCACTCGACTCGAAATTTTCGTGACATTTATTTCTATTTTGACTGAGAATACGGAATTCTGCTCAATTCGAAATTTTTTGGTAGAGATAGAGATATTTTTGATAGACATAGAGATAGACTTACGAACTCGAACTCGAGATAAATGTCGAAAATCGAGAATTGGCCCCCAGTTTCAGAACTCTACGATAGAAAAGCAGTTATTCTTAAAGTTACTCTAGATTTATCTACATACGTAAAAAACTAAATTACAACCAAGAACTGTTTTGGTTAATATGTCGTACTTAGTTTACTAAGCAATTAGAACCATTTCGTTAAGCAACACGATTTAGCTCATAATAATGACTACTTAATTATTTTTAGCTTTGTTTCTGATGTAGGTTTTACAGGGCAGAGTGGTATAAAGGAAAATCAAAAAATAGGAGTTACTTCATTATTTATTTGACATGAGGAATATGAGGATGTGTGTTTACCTAAACATAATACGAAAGACCTCGTTACATTATGTACAAAAAATAAAGCATAATAATTAACGTCTAATAAGTTACTAAGAATTAGGAAATATAAAAATGACAGCCATAAAACAATCACAAAATTAAAGACAGTTCTGGCATCTTATGTTCTGGGTTTTGGACTGTTGTCTTAGGCATAGGGAAAGATTACGACAAATCGTTACATGTGCCTCTATACGTATCCAATTATTTAGGATCTAAATATGATCCTGAAATGACAAAATTCAATCATAACTCTAGTCTAATCCTAACAACAATACAGTGCTTGTAGAAGCGTGATCAACACTCAAATTGGTTAATACGAAAAATATAATTACTTGTTGTAAAAAGTGATTCGTGTAAAGCTGTACAAGGTAAAATATTTATCATAATCGCTTGTGGTCAATGGACTAACTTTAGTTAACAAAACAAAATTATGAAAACTAAAATTCTGAACATAAGATTTCAGGTGACTACCTCTTTAACTAGGTATTTCATTAATATAAAAATATTGCATTAGTTATTTACATTGATATAATAATATAACTCTAATCCGCCGTCCTCAAGAACAAGTCCCAAGCCCAACCAAGTGTTTCGTTTATCACTGATATGAGTGGACCGCAATTTAAGGCTTGATAATGGAAATTTCGGTAATTTATTATCAAATTACCTATATATTTATTGGACCGGGGCTATAAGAGTGCGTTGTTACAGGTGACGAAGCCCCGTAATCCGGGGTCGTAGGTGTGGAACTAGGAGGGGAATCTATGGGCTTCGTGAGGGCGGGAGCTACGTACTCTGGGAATCGAATACTAGACTCCACCTGCAGTGGAGCCGGGGGCGTGCAGCTCGGGAACGGACTTAGCAACAAAAACGTACCGAAGGCCACGATTGATGCCATAATCAGAATAATAGTTCTAGCTTCGAAGCCGGCTCTAAGACCAGCCCAAGCGGCCATGTTAATGAGTAGCAGTAGGACCGAAACACGAATAAGTCTGACGGCGGTCGAGTGGATCCTCCCACCGCCGACGCCGCTCATGTCACTCGGACCGTACGCGAAAAACAGATTATGTTTATCGCCCACGTGTTTGAGCATCAAGTACATCAAACCGAACGGCGATATCAATGGACAAGCGAGGCTGTACACCATTGTTATTGAAAAAATTGCTATGCTCCAAGCATAGTGAACTCCAAACGGAAACTCGTAAAGAATGGCTCGTTTTACGTAGCTCTTCTCGGCCTTCGATTTAGACTGCAGCAAGTACCATACATAGAGGAACAGTTCCGGAAAGCGGATCAGTTCTAACGCCGTTCCGATTAGGCCAGAGGTGATTACGTAATTGACGAAAAATGCGCCTTTGTCAGGCAAAAATACACAATCCCAGCGCATGCTATTGTCGTGATCGATGGTCCACCTCAAAAATGCTTCAGCACTAACAAGTCCCAAAGAAGGTAGGATTAAGGTCATTAATAATAAAAATGATACAGTTTTCGTCATAATGGAGTAGTTCTGCTGGGACTTGGTCCAATGAGAGAGGAACTTATCGGAGAAGGCTACAATAGCGGGCATGACTGCAGCCATGGTCCAAAGTAGTAAAGTTGGGAGGAATTCAAAGATCACAGTACTAATTTTTCCTAGTGAATCTGGTTTAGCTATCATTGTATTAAAAAGATTGACAATAATTGCAGGGGTTGTTAAGAAGAATAACACAATAAATAAGAAAAAGTTGACAATAATAGCCTTGAGGTACCATAAACCAGGTTGTACACTCAGGTTTTCCCAAATAATGTCAGAGGGATTGGTTGCATGAGACAACACCCAACCATAATGCAGACTAAAGTTACTAATAACATGTTCAGCAAGTTGGTAAGATGGTAAAGTCAAGAACGCAATGCCTAGAGGATCATTCAGTACCATAGCTCGGCATCTCTTTGCTTCATCTTTCAATCGCTTCTCTTCGGTGCTGTAGAACTCCAGTGCATCAAGTTCAGGACCGCACAGTTTTGGCTTCACAACAATTCTCTTCCCGGTTTTCTTTAGATATGAGTCAGTGTAAATGAGAGCTTCAGTGACCATGTCCTTACTCTCTTGAACTTCATTCAGTGTGTTAATGTTGTAGGCAAGGCGGAGATCCACTATTTGAATGTGAGGGAAGTTGTTGGCAAAATAAGCTCTTATTGTAGATTCATTTCTGTCAGCTTTTGATATGTTGGTGATCATAATAGTGCCAGTCATGGATGTTGGCACTGGTTTACGACCTGTGCACCTTCTCATTATCAGCACAGATATTGGCAGGAAAGCAATACTTATCAGAGTATGCACCCACAGCCAGCTTGACCTTCCATTAAGGTTTGACAAAGTTGTTCTACTAAATGTACTGGAATCAACATTTAAATTAGTACCTTGGAAGTTGATGGGCAGGATAATTCCTATAGACACTAATGTAACAATGAACATCAATGTTATGGCATGTCTTTGGAAGGAGAGGTAGTGAACAGCGTCAGGGCCGCACTTGGCCAGTATTTGCTCTCGGGTCAGGCGGAATACCGCAGGCAGCCACGTAAAGAACCCTTCATCTATGTTGAGAACGTCTTCTGTGCTGCGTCTCCGGTTCACTAAGGCGTCGCCATCTCCACCGCGGTAGAATAAGTTGGTCCACCGACTCTTCGTGCGCTGCACGAGCGCCATTCGGCCATAGTTCCATGCCGTGCGCCGCAGCACAGTGAACAAAGCGATGAGGAATGTCCATGACACCAAATTCAGTATTAAAGTTTGTGGAATACCATTGTACGCGCCTGTTATTATCACATTTTGTGTCGTGTTCCATATCGTACAACCGCCATCATCGGTACCGTTCGAGCTGTTCGTAGTAGTTAAACTATACGCTATGTGTGTAAAAGTACTCATTTTCGATGTCGCAACACGGGCAGTCAAGCGTTAAAAGAGAAAGTATTTACATAATTATAGTTCCACAAATCCACAAAATGCACTAACACTTCACTAAAAACTTGGTACACCGTTCCACTCGAATTTCAATACCATCTGGAAATTCTATTGTTGTCTGATAAATTGGATCAAAAGATATCAAAATAAATGACGTTTCTACGCACTGCCGTGCAGTTGCTGTGAATGTTAATGACAGTTATGTGACAGAATATCCATAGATAAGACAACTGAAATTATTGTCATGTCAATGCTTTGGAACGTTCCAACTACCGACACTGTCTTCAAGTATGTTTTTACTCTTTTACACACTGCGTGGTAGTCATGAGAAAAAACGGGATATAAAAATAAAATGTTCTGAAACTGTCACCGATTAGAGTAGTAGCAATTCTTAGATAAACGCTTACTTTGATAGGAATAACGTTATAACAGTTACTGGATGTAACACGTTAGAAAAATTATAAAGAAGACATAAATTCATATCATCATCATCATCATCATCATTTCAGCCAAAAGACGTCCACTGCTGGACATAGGCCTCCCCCAGGCGTCGCCACATTGACCGGTCCCGTGCGTCTCTCATCCAGCGGGTTCCTGCAACCTTGACCAGGTCATCGGTCCACCTAGTGGGAGGCCTTCCAACGCAACGTCTTCCGGTTCGCGGTCGCCATTCCAGAACTTTTCGGCCCCATCGGCCATCCGTTCTGCGAGCAATGTGCCCTGCCCATTGCCACTTAAGTCTGGCGATTCTTCGGGCTACGTCGGTAACCTTGGTTCTCATGCGGATGTCTTCATTTCTGATTCGATCACGCAAGGAAACTCCGAGCATAGCCCTCTCCATTGCCCTTTGGGTGACTTTGAGCTTTCTGATAAGGCCCATTGTGAGCGACCACGTTTCGGTCCCGTATGTAATCACTGGCAACACACACTGGTCATAGACTTTCGTCTTGAGACACTGGGGTATGTTGGACGAGAAGATACTGCGCAGCTTCCCGAATGCTGCCCAGCCGAGTCGGATTCGACGATTGACCTCTTTCTCGAAGTTGGATCTACCCAACTGGACCGTTTGTCCCAGGTAGACATAATCGTCCACAACTTCGAGCGTAGAGTCTCCGATCTTGATAGGAGTGGGTGTTACATGAACATTCGACATAACCTTGGTTTTGTCCATGTTCATTTTAAGACCCACTCTTTCGGAAGCTCTACTGAGGTCATCGAGCATTTTACTGAGGTCTTCCATGGTCTCAGCCATGACCACTATATCGTCGGCAAACCGAAGGTGAGTGATGTACTCGCCGTTGACATTGATGCCAAGTCCTTTCCAATCCAGAACCTTGAAGACATCCTCCAATGCAGCGGTGAACAGTTTCGGAGATATGACGTCTCCCTGTCTCACACCGCGCTGCAGAAGGATAGGTTCCGTGGTCTGGTCCTGAAGTCGGACTGACATGGTGGCGTTTTTGTACAAACACTTCAACACCTCGATGTACCGGTAGTCGATTTGGCACCGTTGGAGAGACTGCAGTACAGCCCAAGTCTCGATCGAATCGAAGGCTTTCTCGTAGTCCACAAACGCTAAACAGAGAGGCAGGTTATACTCTTCGGTCTTCTGTATAACTTGCCGCAGCGTATGTATGTGGTCTACGGTACTGAAGCCTTTTCGGAATCCGGCTTGTTCGGGAGGCTGGAAATCGTCGAACCTGCGTGCGAGACGATTCGTGATGACTCTTGAAAACAACTTGTAGACATGGCTTAGAAGTGAGATGGGCCTATAGTTCTTCAACCGGGCATTGTCACCCTTTTTGAAGAAGAGCACCACCACACCCCTGCACCAAGCCTGTGGCGTTTTCCCCTCGAGTATGACGGAATCAAACAACTTCTGAAGGGCCTTAAGGACCGGTTTGCCACCCGCCTTCAGCAGTTCGGCCGTAATTCCGTCATCACCCGGCGCCTTGTTGTTTTTAAGCTGTTTCAGAGCCATCCTAATCTCGTACAGGCTGACATCCGGGATGTCTTCGGTATAGTGTCGGGTCAGTCTAGCTCTGGGGTCTTTCGCTAGATTTTCGACGGGTTGACTAGTTGACGTGTACAGCTGCCCATAAAAACTCTCGATCTCTCTCAGGAGCTCCGGTTTGGCGGACACGATCCTGCCATCGTCGGTCTTCAGTTTCGTGAGCTGGCTCTGCCCAATAGCCAGATCTCTTGCAAATACCTTGGAGCCTTTGTTCCGTTCAATTGCGTCTTTAATACGCTCGGTATTAAAGCGGCGGAGGTCGCTCTTCAAGGATTTGGAGATCCGTCTATTGAGCTGCCGAGCCTCGTCCGAAGACTGCAGGATCATCTCACGCCGCTCCTTCATGAGCTTGAGAGTGTGATCTGAGAGTTTCTTGATCTTATTTGCACGACCTATCTTAAAAAATTTAGACCCAGTCGTATGGACAGTTTCCACGAACCCGTCGTTGTAATCGTCCACTGAGCTTCCTAGGCATTCGATAAATTCATATAATGACTTCCAATTCGGAAACATGAACTAAAAAGTAATAATATAATTTGGTTATGCGATTTAATGCGATATGATGTGGTGAAGGTTGCATGCGGGGACCCATTAGATGCGAGACGCAAGGGACTGCTCAATGTGGCGACACCTGGGGTAGGCCTATGCCCAGCTGCAGTGGATGTCTTTTGGCTGAAATGGTCATGATGATGACTCATATTATGAAAATTTCAAAACGCTTAGTTGACGCTTCTCGTGACCCAAGGGCTGGGTTTTATCTTGGCCAGAGGCTAAGTGTTGCCATACAACGAGGCAATGCCGCCAGTCTTTTGGGCAAATTACCGGCTGACAGCGTTGAGTAGCAGCATTTTGATGCCTTTTTATAGTTTCTTGTTAGTTTAGTTTATATTATAGTTTTTAATTATTGTACAGTGTTAATGAAATAAATGTTAAGTTAATAAATAAAAATTTAAGAATATAAAACGCGTCATCATGAGTGAGGCCTGTGACGTCACTTTCTGGTAAAAAATGTAGTGCAATATAACGTCACAAGAGTTTTCGAAGCACTGTATCGTCTTCATTTTTCGTTTACGTAAAAAAAGGAAAAATATCAATAATTCTTAAAAAAATCTATCTGACGGACATACCTTTTAGATTTTTTTTTGTTAACTGGATTATGGCGTTCTGTGGGGCTGTCTTTGTCCAGCAGTGGATGTCATATGGCTGATGATGAGTGATGACCCTATTATGGAAACCTTTTTAAGAACAAAAGAAGTACATTCCAAGAGCGAGCGAAGTGAGCTTGAAAGCATCCTTGGACTAGTTAGATTTTTTTTATCGATTCTTCATATATTTGAGCCACATAATATACAAAGTAAACATTTACGAGAAAGTATACCGTAAGAGCGAGCGAAGCGAACTCGAAAATTCATCTTGTCTCGGTTTAATTCAGATAATTTTGTAATTTTTTACAACCATACACAATATGCAAAAATTGCCAATTAAAGCCCAGCTGCCTGTGCTTCTGATTTATTTCTCCATAAAAAATATTTTTTTATACAAAAAATTGGAAGAAAGTTTGATACAAGTCAAAACGTCACCGTTATTCCTCTCGTTGATATGCGCTCTACCAATCAATCAGAAGTCGCAACTCTAAAACTAATGTCAGTTTTGAAAATATTCAATTTTACGTTTCGTTTTATGATGATTAAAATAATTAATATTTTATTTAAATTGAGCAATTATATAGTGTTTAGTTAGTGTGTAGTTTTATAAAATAACATTTGAATCTTATTTTACTATATTTCGCATGATTTTTCAATGCCATGCAGATATTTTTTTATCTACAATTTGCAATCATTTTATTTCTTTTATCAGTTAGTTCAATCAAATATTACAAGTTTCCTTTCTGTGTAATGAAAAGCCTTAGGAAAGAGACAACAATAAACAATATATCGAATAGATGAGATAGATGAGCCACTTGAAATGTGGAAAGAGTATGAATTTCTGAAATTCGTAACAAGTTCGACCGTTCGATTAACTTGTTTTGTGATAACTATTTTAGTTTGATGACTTTTATCTTACCAATAAACAAAAAAAATGGCAGACTTTGACTGGAATAATTATTTGGAAGTGAATAAAACTGTCGCTGTTCCTGAAGAATTATTTTCTCATGTAAGTTTCAATTAATATTTCTTACATGTTGTTTAATATATTTTTTTTATTGTGATTGTTCTTTTATTTACTTATTTGTTTTACTATTGTTTAGAAACAATACTGCTGTTTCTTCATCGTATTTTGTCAAGAAAACTATGTTTGAAATTGAGAAACACAAAGTCTTGCAAGAAAATATAAAAATGATACCATCAATAATTATATTATAATATAATCAAGAATATTTTTGCAATAATGCTGTTGTGTTTAAATAGTAAATGTACCATAATAGGAGATTTTATCTTGTAACCATATTGAAAGGTTCATGTTGTTAAACATTTTAAATAAAAACCATATGGCATGAAGATCTTCAATAAATTGTTTTACTGTACCTACATATTACTATATAATATTTTTGATTATAATTATGTCAGTAATTTAGAACAACCTTTTGTTGTAAAATAGAGCAAGTAAACAAGAGAGTGTTAAAATGTGGTTACAATATATTTTTAGAATTGAATGAAATTCAAGGAAAAATAATAATTTACAGTTAACAATGAATAATGCTGATGTAGTAACTGGTGCCTGGTCACATAATAATGATAGTTTATTTGTCTTAATTCTGATGCTGAAATTGAATAATGAAATCAAATGAATTGCATAATTAAATTAATTGCATGTAAAACCCCTAAGACGACCCACTGACCAAAAGCTGCTTTTAAAAGTACACAAATTATTTCTGAGAAAAAAAAAGTAAAATATAAATCTCTGTAAATGCTTTCTTCATCTCATCCTCCATATCTGATGAGCCAAGGTCCTATCACTATTGATTCTAACCCTGAAAACAACATTAACTTTCATTAAAAATATTAATTATTTTGCTAAATATCAAAGATATTTTTTAACTTCACTCACAGGTGTTTTTTAATTTGATAATCTCATGTAATTTTAGTATGAAAATTCAACATTTTTCTAGACTTTGTATTTTCTCAATTACATTATGAATAATTAGACAATAGAGACATGTAAAATAACTATATAATACTCTTTGTCTCACACTAATTTATTCTTTGTTTGGCTTGTTTAAATATTTCATAGAGACTTACACCATCTTGTTCAAGATTTAAAAATATGTTCTGCCTTATAAAAGTGCTCCAAAAATCAGCTTTTATTTTACATAAAAATATATTTACAATTGATACTATTTCTGTTGTCTCAGGTGGAAACTAGTCTCTACAATGGCATCAAACAGGGAATGCTGCTGGAAGTCTGTCACAAGAACAACCCAGATATCTACTGGATAGCAGAGATCACCATGGTGTGCGGGCACCTCCTCCGGATCAAGTTCATCGGTGCAGACAACGACTTCTGGTGCGACATATCCACTACAAAAGTCCACCCCCTAGGTTGGTGTGGGAAGTACGACGAGCTTATAGAACCTCCAGATGAGATTAATGAAAAATATGGAGATACAATCATAGAAATTATGAAACAGGCCTTATTAGATGGTCAGTCAGTCTCCATAGAGGCTTTAAATAATAAGGGGTTGTCCCCAATAGATAGAATCAAAGTTGGAATGAAAGTGGAGGTGCAGAATGTTATTGATCCTTACAGATATTGGATTGCCACGGTAAGCAAATGATTTATATTCTCTATGTTATGTCTATTGCGATTGTTCTCACATATATTATTTTCAATTTCAACAATAGTGTGTTATTATTATGCTTAAGGCTGTTGAGCTTGACTGTCCTTGGTATAATAATTAATCATTGTTTATATGACTTATGATATTATGTGTGCTCCACAACATCTAATTCCATCACAATTTCAATCTTTTGAATTAAAATTTGATAAATCAGGACACCAGGATAGTGTAGAATTTTGTTTGCCATAGTTTAAAAAATATTCATACTCTAGACAACAAATTAACCACTGTCTGGAAAATCTGTTGTGTTTTGAGTGCAGTTTTGAGTGATAACTGAGTTTGTTTTGCACTCAATAAATACGTACCTACTGGGCAAGAAGCTATTGAAGCTAATGATGCGGTATTTCCCCGCATGCGGCCGATCGCTCGCTAAATTAGAACAACATATTATTCATTTTTAAAGTGTACTAAGAGCAAATGAACGGTGGGCATTCCCATTTAGTACACAAGTCACAATTCTGTTGCTAAGTATTCTGTATGGCGTGGCGTACCTATCGGTTATTAAACCCACCCTGATGAGCAGCGGTTGCGCAGCGGTTGCCCAGTGGTGTCGGCATCAATTTCCAAATTGTATGACGTGGGTTCAAAGTTTCGAACCCAGGCAGGCGCATTTCTTTGTGTAATTTATTTCATCACCACTGCTCTCCTAACTATACTAATAACATCGTATGGATCAAGGTCTGAAATAAAGTATTTTTATTTATTACTAGCTGAACCCGCGCATGCGTTGCAATGCGTTTTTCCTACTACCCTACCTACCTACTACCCTACCTACCTACTACCCTACCTTAAAAAAAAAAAAGTATCCTATGTCCTTCTCCTGGTTCTTAGCTACCTCCCTACCAATTTTCAGCTAAATCCGTCCAGCCGTTCTTGAGTTATAAATGGAGTAACTAACACGACTTTCTTTTATATACCTACTAGCTGAACCCGCGCATGCGTTGCAATGCGTTTTTCCTACCTACCTATTTACTACCCTACCTACTACCCTACCTACTACCCTACCTACTACCCTACCTACTACCCTACCTACTACCCTACCTACTACCCTACCTACTACCCTACCTACTACCCTACCTACTACCCTACCTACTACCCTACCTACTACCCTACCTACTACCCTACCTACTACCCTACCTACTACCCTACCTACTACCCTACCTACTACCCTACCTACTACCCTACCTACTACCCTACCTACTACCCTACCTACTACCCTACCTACTACCCTACCTACTACCCTACCTACTACCCTACCTACTACCCTACCTACTACCCTACCTACTACCCTACCTACTACCCTACCTACTACCCTACCTACTACCCTACCTACTACCCTACCTACTACCCTACCTACTACCCTACCTACTACCCTACCTACTACCCTACCTACTACCCTACCTACTACCCTACCTACTACCCTACCTACTACCCTACCTACTACCCTACCTACTACCCTACCTACTACCCTACCTACTACCCTACCTACTACCCTACCTACTACCCTACCTACTACCCTACCTACTACCCTACCTACTACCCTACCTACTACCCTACCTACTACCCTACCTACTACCCTACCTACTACCCTACCTACTACCCTACCTACTACCCTACCTACTACCCTACCTACTACCCTACCTACTACCCTACCTACTACCCTACCTACTACCCTACCTACTACCCTACCTACTACCCTACCTACTACCCTACCTACTACCCTACCTACTACCCTACCTACTACCCTACCTACTACCCTACCTACTACCCTACCTACTACCCTACCTACTACCCTACCTACTACCCTACCTACTACCCTACCTACTACCCTACCTACTACCCTACCTACTACCCTACCTACTACCCTACCTACTACCCTACCTACTACCCTACCTACTACCCTACCTACTACCCTACCTACTACCCTACCTACTACCCTACCTACTACCCTACCTACTACCCTACCTACTACCCTACCTACTACCCTACCTACTACCCTACCTACTACCCTACCTACTACCCTACCTACTACCCTACCTACTACCCTACCTACTACCCTACCTACTACCCTACCTACTACCCTACCTACTACCCTACCTAAAAAAAAAAAGTATCCTATGTCCTTCTCCTGGTTCTTAGCTACCTCCCTACCAATTTTCAGCTAAATCCGTCGAGCCTTTCTTGAGTTATAAATGGAGTAACTAACACGACTTTCTTTTATAAAATAAGAATATAGATTTAATTTATTAAATGGTGAAGGAAAACATCGTGAGGAAATCGACATGCCACCTAATAGACAAAGTAAAGATTTAAGTTCGTCTTTATTTTGCTATAGCCACAGAGCTATAACGTCGTGATCTCTACCACACGCGATTTAAAGTTAGTTGAGACTATATTAAATAATCGTTCTAATAGGGGATCGGACTGGGTCAAAATAATATGATTCTGTTTAGTCCGTAAGTTAGATTATCTAAAAATATTGAATACGTGTTTTTTGTTTTATCAAATCAATAAAAAATGACGAAGATAAAACGCGTCAAAGATCTTGGAGTGGGGCTTGAAACGTCACTTGTGTCGTCAAAATGTACTATCATATGACGTCACACGAGTTTTCGAAGCACTGTATCGTCTTCATTTTAAATTTACGTGAAAAAATAAAAATTACGTGTCCAATAATTTTTGGATATCTATCTGACGGACTAATTCGTTTTTTTTTGTCCCATCCCCTATTATCAAAATATCGCGGACGGAAATCTCTCTTTTCTAGGAACCAAGGCTTTGTTGGTAGGTTTACCGTATAGCGAGATCTAGGGCGAACCCGGATTTCCACGAATCCTACTTGGATCAAACTTCACGGGAAAACTTGAATTATTGTGAAATGTTTTTCCTACCAGCAAAGTTCTGAGAAGGCAGCCATCGCAACAGCTAAGAATAGATTGCCCTATCCTATTATGTGTGTGGGCGTGGGTGGGGCTATGGTAAAGGACTACAGAGGAAAGAAAAGGAATAGGTAATTAAGAATTAATCACACGGGAACCTCTTCTTACTCTCTTGCCTAGCTAGTGTCCATGTAAAATTAATATACTTAACTAAGTTAGTTCGGAGATGTAGCAGAATAGACATAGTAACTTTTTAATGATAGAACCAAGCATTGTCTCCTTAATTCACTGAACCTCTGTCGGGAGGGTAAAAAAACCCACAAAAGCAAAGCGGACAGGAGATGTGCCAAATTCGACCAATCATAGGAAAGACCACATGTAAATTTTAACTAATGTGATTAACCGATTTGCGCACATCTTTTTTTTTTCTTTTTTATGGTGTGGGAAATCATCAAATGACTCTTCCCTCTCTGAGAAGAGCGGAAGGGAGAGTCAGACTTCTACTAACTATAAAACCACCCATGTTCCGTCTTAGCTCTTTATTGTGTCGTGGCCGCGGTATCTCATTTCCGCACATCTCTCATCTCCGCTCCCCTCGGCTTTGGTGGAAAACGGGCGGAGCTTTACGCATTCATTTATTACTACTCATGCATCGAGCCAATCACCTTCAACGATAACTCCACATTGAGGTACCTACTTACAAATATATTATGACATTGTTTAATTACGTGACTTTCCTCCAATACTTACTCTATTTATGACGTAAGCAAGTCAAAGTAACCGCATTATACTGTCTGTTCCATTGTGTAATAATTTGTAACGATCTGTAGACACGTTGTTTCTGGGCTTACAATGATAAGAGCTTTCCGGAAAGTCGTGCTTGTATTTTAGGTTTATTACTCGGATAACTCTAAAGCCGGATAAACATATAAAATGCCTCTTAAACCTTATCACTATTTCACTAACACTGAAAACGGGATATTTATTACCATGTTTACTGAAATATCGGGAACTCAAAACAAACAGTAAACATGTTATTTTCCGCTTGTAGTGGTACCTAATGATGATGTTAGTGACCATGTCTGTTTAAAAACTTATGTCATTTAATACGGGACCAAACCTATGTATGGGTTAGGAGTGGACTCAGGAGTGAAAGGTCTCTAGTTAATTCACTCTAAGGCTATTTCACCAGGTTCTAACACTTTTCCCAGGTATGTGAGAACGTCGGCGGACGTCTTCTAGTCCGATACGACGGCGCTGATGAGGACCTCACCCAGTTCTGGATCTTCTTCTCGAACCCTCGACTGAGTAGCTTCGGCTTCGTTACCAATAAGGTAAGTCAATTTAATTGCAAACATTATTTCTTTTGTCCAATGAATTCTGAATGTTGTGTTGTTTGTGGTTTTATCTAGAATTTTTACTATAGAAGGAGATGGAGGAGTCATCTTTTTTTTTTTTATAAATGGGCTTGCTCTTGACTTCAATCTTGCCCTAAGGGCAGAGATGATGTCGACGATGGAGCTTACCCAGAAGAAGCCTGTTTACTCGCGACTTTAACAGATAGGGATATATAAACTCGGAAAAACCGACGCAGGCAGGGAATTCCACTCCTTGGCTGTGCGCATAATAAAGGACCCAGCAAAGGGCTTCGTCTTCTCGTCTTCTTCGTCTTCCGATGATGACTCTGCCCTTGTCCCATTCTACATGGGGTCGGCGCCACACGTTTTCTTTTTCCATTATCTTTTATAAAGAGACAGAGGAGTCCTGTAATTCCTTCTGTCCTGTCCTGTGCTGTCTGCCTGTACTAACCCTCAAAGCTTTCAAAATACTTAAATCCATATATATGCAGAGTATGGTCTTAAAACTATAATGACTCCTTTACTTTACCATTACATAATTATGGTGGGTACTGTTACAACTCCCTGCCACAGAGAAGAGACGATAGTCCTTATAGGCAGTTTAATTGTTTGTTGTGTACCTGTGTGCCAAAGGGGATAGAACCGATGTGGCATATCAACCTGTCCGCCATTTTGTTTTTTTTTCGACTTCGCGGCACACGATGAAAGTGGTATGTATGAATAGAAGACATATAGACGAACAAAAAATGTCCATTACCACGGTACTCATGTCACGTTACCGAGATATTTGAAGGTAAAGATCGACAAATGAGTACCTACAACGACAATCACTAAATTATTATTATACGCACGAGAAAATAGCTTCGCATCGCAATATTCGCAATGAAACGCTATGTTATGTCAAAATATTGTTTTCTCGTGTTCCTAGTAGTATGTAATGTACCTAGTCTCTTTCAATAACCAGTAATAATAATAATCAACGGCTTTAGACACGTAAAAGGTCTATTTTTTGTGATCATTGTACTCATTTGTCGATCTTTACCTTCAAATATCTCGGTAACGTGACACTTTGGGGTACCATATTTCATGACATTTTTTGTTCGTCTATATGTCCTCTATCCATACATACCACTTTCATCGTGGGCCGCGATTTCGAAAAAAAAAACAAAATGGCGGCGGGTCGATATGCCAGCTCCCATACAAAAAAGTTCAAACCCCTTTCATCGAATCAATTCTATCCCAAACATCCTACTTTAAACTTTCACATTTAAAACGGTAGGAATGCGTCATGCCTTGTGCTCTGCTGACCCATTAGTGGAGGATTTTATTTTGTTTTAAAAAGAACTCGTCCTTAGGGCTCGTTTACGGAGACGCGGGGCGTTGCGCGGCGCTTGCAGAAGGCTCATCTCGTGCTTTTTTTTAATTAACTGAGGGACGGGTCCACCGCAACAAACGCTGCATTTTAAACTAACGAGCGAAAATTCACTTCTGTAAAATCGACGTTTGAAATCGTTAACTTTTTCATACATCGCAATGTGTTTTAATTAAAAACGCAGCACGCGCCGCGCGACGCGCGACGCCCCGCCTAGCGCCTGTACGTAAACATATGCACTTAGAAGCTTTGAATAGAGAGGAGTCATCATCTTGCTGCCCTTGTCCCAATATACTTGGGGTCGGCACAACACGTTTTTTTCTTCATTTCTCCTCTGTCAACCATCACGCAATCATTTACTCCTTTTTCTTTCATAATTATCACTCCTCACACAATCCATCCATCGTTTCCTTGGCCTTCCTCTCGCTCCATCCATCAACATTTATATTCATCACATGCGATTCGTCCCTTCTCACAACATGTCCTCATAATTTTGAATACTTAGACAGAAGTAGAAACTGGAAAAAAGGACAGGGCCCTTTTTCAAAAAAAATACCTTTTCCCACGCTAGGAATTTCTCCTGTATCCTGGGATTTGGGAGCGTTTACAAACAAACTCACCTAAACACCTTTCGTTCTGTACTGGAACATACAGTGCGATCAAATTATCTTGGCAGGTCCGAACTTCGTGCAGGTTATTTTGTTTCAACTAATGTTTAAAAGTGTTATGATATTTATTTTATTTGTATTTCTCACTGTTTAAATTAGATATTTTCTGATCGTTTAAGTATTGGTTTATCTGGCAATAACAGCTTTCTTCACAAGTTTACATGCGTAAAAGTTCGCAGAGCCTATGTTCAGATTCAGACCTGCCAAGATAATTTGATCGCACTGTAACAGGCTTTTAATAGAGTTTTATTACTTATATAAAAAACGTATTATATTGTGTAATCTTTCTTTAACTTTTTTTAAAAAGCTCAAGCGTTTTTTTGATAAGATTGTGTTTTACGTAGTTTGTTTAGGAGAACTATCAGCATAGTTCTTCTATAGGTCATGTCTCATATATCTTATGATAAACAATCTGCATTTATGATGTATTTGGCGATTAAGTTCATTAAGACACGAATCTGCATAGTGCCACGATTTTTTTGAGATTAAAAAGAAACTCTGGTCTTTGAGTTTGTTTCGGTCTTCTTCTAAGGACCAGCCTATTTAATAGAAACATACTATCTTAGTAGCAGTGGCGTGCGCTCTATTAAGGCTCTTAGGCTTAGCCTACCTTACCAACTGAGCATTTCTTATAACTAATTAACCATGTAATAAAATAACACCATGTACAAAATACTGATAAAAAAGTTCAAACTCCTGTTAAAATACTTAGAGCAATTTTTCGCGTACGAATCTTATATTTACAGGCTTGCTTAGGCTAGCATTCGAGTAGCCTAAAACCCATTCATAATTTTACGCACACAGCGTCACATCGATGAATGATCGGTGCATTTTTTCGTGTATATGAACCGCACACATGCATGTCAACTCCTGCCAGTGGAGCTGGCCTGTGATTGGCTGCAACAACACAAGGCTACGATTGGATGCGTCATGCGTGCCATCTTCAGCCCGCGAACTCCGGCGCGAAGTTCAAATTTGTTTTTTTTTTAACGTTTTTTGCAATTTGCAGGCCAGTGCTAGCTTGAATACTGACTACATACGTCTTACAGCCGCGAATCATATTTTATTAATCAACATACAACCTAGCACTGGCCTGCAAATTGCAAAATTGTAAGGAAATTAAGAAATTTGAATTTCGCGCTTTTGCGGTCTTCGCTCTTCCGTCCACAGTTAGAGTGCAGCACTGACAACACATTTCATTGATTGATTTCGTACCTATAATCCTGCAAATTTTTGTTGACCGCTGTTGTGAACAAACTCGATATGAAAATGATGCAATTTTTATTTGGTAGTATTTTTCTATCGGCAAATTAGAAATTATATTTTTCACTTCTCTCGCTCTAAAATTCGTCTTTATGTCGTGCGTAGGCGACATAAAGTCGCGTTTTATGCTCTAGAGCATAAAGTAAAATCTTCGTCGAAGACCAAGGTAATCGGCACAGGTAGTCGGCCCAACAGCCACAGGAACAACTTCATAGAATAACCTCTGTAATTTAATTCGTTTCGCTAGTATTCTAAGAACAAGGGATTACTGCTTTTCATTACGAATACAAGGAAAGTTGATGGGAATAGGCTTCTCCCAATTACCTAAATCGCTTGATGGCAATAGGCTTGCTCTTAATTAGGTTGTTGATGGCAATAGGCTTGCTCCTAATTACATCATTTGATGGGAATATGCTTACTTTTAATTACATTGATTGATGACAATAGGCTTGCTCTCAATTACCTAAATCAGTGGATGGCAATAGGCTTGCTCCTAATAAGATTGGTTGATGGCAATAGGCTTGCTCCTAATAAGATTGGTTGATGGCAATAGGCTTTTCCTAATGACATCGGTTGATGGCAATAGGCTTGTCCCTAATTACATCAGTTGATGGCTTGCTCCTAATTACATTGGTTGATGACAATAGGCTTGGTCCCAATTACATCAATTGATGGCAATAGGCTTGCTCTTAATTACATTGGTTGATGGCAATAGGCTTGCTCCTAATTACATTGGTTGATGGCTGATGGCAATAGGCTTGCTCCTAATTACATTGGTTGATGGCAATAGGCTTGCTCAAAATGTTTTTATAACTGAGCAGTATGAGTAACGACATAAGTCAGGTGTTATGTCAAGTTTCCTACTGAAAAAAAAAAGTTAATTGGCGGGAACCTTAATTATTTTTACAATATTTACAAGTTGCTGTTTCATTTCCTCGCAATCGAAGTGAAAAGTAGAGTGTAAAACTCGTCCATAAAACCCATTTTACTCTCTACTTTATATCCATCCTCGCTCGCAAGCTCGCATCGGATGGATAAACGTCTCGCGCAAAATGGTGCGTTTTATGCACTTGGTGTACAATCTACTATTACGTATGAGGAAGCCATTATTTCATTGTTGTGACAAGCAATTTAGAGCGCGATTTGTTTTGAAACCGAAAACGTACAGATATTGTCAGTTATTAGATACCATTATTAACAGTAGTGTAAATATTAGCTTTGTTGTGTATTATTTGTTTATTCACTTAGCAAATAATAACAATCGTAGGTATTTACCTACTTGTGAAATTTGTGTTGATAATGTGTGTTTGCTAGATGTTAAAGGTAATAAGTTTTCTCAATTATCGTCTAAGTACCTAATGATAAGGTGCAAGTTGTATCTAAAGGTAGATCTGTGTGCAGGCCGCTTCGGATTATTATCTTGCAAGTGACGTGTTTTGTACTTTTGTTACTATCACCCACTCACTTGGATGAGATTTTTGAGGTGGCCGAATCTTTCTTCTGTTTTTGCATCGATAAAAAATCAACTCAAACCTTGAATAATGTGGTGAGTTTTTGAATTGTATCCTTACATAGTATAAAACAAAGTCGCTATTTTTGTCTGTTTGTTTGTCTGTCTGTATGCTTAAATCTTTAAAACTACGCAACGGATTTTGATGCGGTTTTTTTTAATAGATAGAGTGATTCAAGAGGAAGGTTTTAGTATATAATTTGAACGACATCCACGCGGGTGAAGCCGCGGGCATCAGCTAGTTTAGGTATAACTTTTACAGGCTTATTTTCAAATGTTATAAATGTGACAATTTTTTTTTTTTGCTGTCAATATTTCGTGGCCTACCCACCGTGGCGGACCACTGCACGCCACTGCTTAGTAGTTCTAAAACATAATCCTTACATAGTATAAAACAAAGTCGCTATTTTTATCTGTTTGTTTGTCTGTATGCTTAAATCTTTAAAACTACGCAACGGATTTTGATGCGGTTTTTTTTAGTAGATAGAGTGGTTCAAGAGGAAGGTTTTAGTATATAATTTGAACGACATCTACGCGGGTGAAGCCGCGGGCATCAGCTAGTTTATTTTAAACGAATCAAAAAACAACCAATTGAAAAAAACAAGTATGTTTTAAGTAAACATCCGTTTTTCCTTATGTAAAGTTCCTTCATTAAACGAACCTGCTTCAGTGTTTTATTCTTAGAAAGCGATCAATATAATGCCTTCAAAGTTCTCCCCGCCTACCTGCGTCTGGCTGGTCTGATTTCCAAGTATTTTGGTCCAATATGGATGGAAGCATTGGAAGCTCGTGCATTATTGATTGACTCGTACAACTATCTACATTTACGTGTCTTGAAATAGGGATTTTGCAAAGTTGTGCATCGTATGTTACAGATCATGCGAAAGCTGTTTCAGTGGCCCACATTTAATTTCGGTGAATGTGCAATAATAAACTCGTATGGGGTCACCCAAACAATGAACATCTATATAAATAAAAACTGACTGACTGACTGATTCATCAACGCCCAGCCCAAACCCTTGGACCTAGAAAGCTGAAATTTTGCACAGAGGTTCCTTTTATAATGTAGACAAGGAATAAGGAAGAATTCTTCGAAATTCAACCCATATGGGGGCAAATAGGGGATGAAAGTTTGTATGGCCAATCGTCATTTTCACGCGGGCGAAGCTGCTGGCAAAAGCTAGTACCTATTACATATTCGAGTCGGTATAATTGAGAAAACGACGTTTAGGGAAAAGTTCAAACTGACCAGCGATGGTAATTGCCGATCGGCACGAGTCCAATGAAAGCTGTAAAGATTTCGGGTCGGCTTTCTTGTCCAATAAATGATGCTAAATCGAGCATCGGACAAACACAATAAACGCGTTAAATGGTTGGTCGTGCCCTTTTATGAAACTCCACCTATTACACAACCTTTTACACTTGCCCTATGATACTCTAATTCAAGCCGTCCCCTTCGGGCGTCCACCCTCCAGTAATGAACTTAGTTTAGCTCCAATCAAAGGTCATTCAATGTTTAATTAAATTGTTTGCTTCTCTTCAAATACAGGGAAAACATAAATTACGTGGCTATCATGAGTTATACAGAAAAAGCGGGTTGGGGATTATTCCTATGATGACTACTACTACGATTGGGCATTATTTCGTTACTCTCAGTTAGACAAATCGAATGCTAATAAAAACATAAGATATCTAAGAAAACTTCATCATCAGCAACTTGCTCTAAAATACAATCTTGTGGCATCGGAATTGTCGTAGTAATACAATATCACTACATAGTATAAAACAACCGACTTCAAAAACCCAAAAAGTGAAAAATAAACTATAAATAAAAATCTGCTTCTGAAGTCGGTGACATTTAATTTCGTTTGTTTGATTTGGCTTTTTTTGCCACCGACTTCAGAAGCTGATTTTTATTTATAGTTCATTTTTTTTCACTTTTTGGTGTTTTGAAGTCGGTTGTTTTTTTTTTTTGCAAAAAAGTTTTTTTATTTTTTCATTTTTAGTTGTCTATCTTATAGAAATATTTACTACCTATGAAACCTACCTACTCGTATACTTGTATAGCGTCAGAAAAAGCACGAAACACGTGCCTGTGAAATTTGAGGGTTGCCCTCGATTTCTCTGGGATTCCATCACCAGGATCTGATTTCCATATACCATGATTTCCATGTACCATCCTTGAAATATCTTCGTTCCAATAAAAAAAACATCATCAAAATTGGTTCATAAACGACGAAGTTATTCGTGAACACACATAAAAAAACAAACGAAAAATGTTCATAAATTATAAAAAAAATATCATAAAATAAAAAAAAAGTACTTGGCCAAACCATGCCAAATTTTTATGGGACCAAGTGGCAACTATTCCACATCAAACTAAAAAAGAATCACGTAAATCGGATCATAAATCGCAGCGTAATCGGTGTATATACATAATAAAAAAACATACCAATCGAATTGAGAACCTTTTTGGGAAGTCGGTTCAAAACAAAGTCGCTTCCCGCTGTCTGTCCCTATGTATGCTTAGATCTTTAAAAGTACGCAACGGATTTTGATGCGGGTTTTTTTAATAGATAGAATGATTCAAGAGGAAGGTTTTAGTATTCTTTTTTGCACCCGTGCAAAGCCGTGGCGGGCGGCGGCGGGTCACTAGTTACGTATAAACGAGAATCCTGGGAAAAGAACAAATGTAAATAAATTCTAATCGACGTGCTTCATATAAAATTAACGCTATCGATTTTGATCGCCACCCCGTCAGGTCACGGCTCTAGCTAGCCTAGATTCCAAGTAATTTTAGTTCCAATCAAAGCTCCATTGTTGCTATATTTATCAATATTCCGTACTATGTGTGTAGGTTGGCAAACATGAGAAACCGTAATTCTCGTCACTTGAACCGATCGGTTTGATTGACCTCGATACTAATAGCAGTCTTCAACCGGTAATGTGTTAATGATTTGATGTAGAGTATGCAGTACAATCGGAAATATGAATTTAGATACATATTTTGTTAGTTTGTCCTTGTAATTGAACATCTTTGACAGTCGTCTAACTTTCGTACATATGACTACTATGGTAAGACAGTCTTGTATTTGAACATCTTTGACAGTCGTCTAACTTTCGTACTTATGACTACTATGGTAAGACAGTCTTGTATTTGAACATCTTTGACAGTCGTCTAACTTTCGTACTTATGACTACTATGGTAAGACAGTCTTGTATTTGAACATCTTTGACAGTCGTCTAACTTTCGTACTTATGACTACTATGGTAAGACAGTCTTGTATTTGAACATCTTTGACAGTCGTCTAACTTTCGTACTTATGACTACTATGGTAAGACAGTCTTGTATTTGAACATCTTTGACAGTCGTCTAACTTTCGTACTTATGACTACTATGGTAAGACAGTCTTGTATTTGAACATCTTTGACAGTCGTCTAACTTTCGTACTTATGACTACTATGGTAAGACAGTCTTGTATTTGAACATCTTTGACAGTCGTCTAACTTTCGTACTTATGACTACTATGGTAAGACAGTCTTGTATTTGAACATCTTTGACAGTCGTCTAACTTTCGTACTTATGACTACTATGTAATGGTAAGACAGTCTTGTATTTGAACATCTTTGACAGTCGTCTAACTTTCGTACTTATGACTACTATGGTAAGACAGTCTTGTATTTGAACATCTTTGACAGTCGTCTAACTTTCGTACTTATGACTACTATGGTAAGACAGTCTTGTATTTGAACATCTTTGACAGTCGTCTAACTTTCGTACTTATGACTACTATGGTAAGACAGTCTTGTATTTGAACATCTTTGACAGTCGTCTAACTTTCGTACTTATGACTACTATGGTAAGACAGTCTTGTATTTGAACATCTTTGACAGTCGTCTAACTTTCGTACTTATGACTACTATGGTAAGACAGTCTTGTATTTGAACATCTTTGACAGTCGTCTAACTTTCGTACTTATGACTACTATGGTAAGACAGTCTTGTATTTGAACATCTTTGACAGTCGTCTAACTTTCGTACTTATGACTACTATGGTAAGACAGTCTTGTATTTGAACATCTTTGACAGTCGTCTAACTTTCGTACTTATGACTACTATGTAATGGTAAGACAGTCTTGTATTTGAACATCTTTGACAGTCGTCTAACTTTCGTACTTATGACTACTATGGTAAGACAGTCTTGTATTTGAACATCTTTGACAGTCGTCTAACTTTCGTACTTATGACTACTATGTAATGGTAAGACAGTCTTGTATTTGAACATCTTTGACAGTCGTCTAACTTTCGTACTTATGACTACTATGGTAAGACAGTCTTGTATTTGAACATCTTTGACAGTCGTCTAACTTTCGTACTTATGACTACTATGGTAAGACAGTCTTGTATTTGAACATCTTTGACAGTCGTCTAACTTTCGTACTTATGACTACTATGGTAAGACAGTCTTGTATTTGAACATCTTTGACAGTCGTCTAACTTTCGTACTTATGACTACTATGGTAAGACAGTCTTGTATTTGAACATCTTTGACAGTCGTCTAACTTTCGTACTTATGACTACTATGGTAAGACAGTCTTGTATTTGAACATCTTTGACAGTCGTCTAACTTTCGTACTTATGACTACTATGGTAAGACAGTCTTGTATTTGAACATCTTTGGCAGTCGTCTAACTTTCGTACTTATGACTACTATGGTAAGCCAGTCTTGTATTTGAACATCTTTGACAGTCGTCTAACTTTCGTAAAAGTGACGGCATGCGAGATAAACCAAGCCTAAGTTAAACCAGGTTAAACTATTTTTATTAATAAGGCGGTTGGACTTTAATTTGTTGACTACCCTGAGGTAAGACAGTCTTACCACGGGGTAACGTGTTAATTCGTATTGCCCAGTAATTGGGCTGTGAATAAACAGCCAGTCGTGGGTCGCCTCATGTGTTATTCAGGCAACCGATTAGACGAGAAGCCAACCTCAACATAGTTGAGAAAAGGCTAGACAATAAGCGGATAATCTATCTTCTATACTTATAATAAATCTGTAGAGAGGTCAATTCTGTACATGATATAAATTTTCAAAATAACTATCAGGGGGTAATAAGTGATCGATACTGATGCCAAAAATGCAATCAGTAAAATTTTTGTCTGTCTGTCTGTCTGTCTTCCTGTCTGTATGTTCCTTATAGAAACAAAAACTACTCGACGGATTTTAACGAAACTTGGTACAATTATTCTTCATACTCCTGGGGAGGTTATAGTATACTTTTCATCACGCTACAATCAATAGGGGCAGAGCAGTGAAGGGAAATGTTGGGAAAACGGGAGAAGTTGCTCCATTTTTAAGCTTCCGTCGCGTGTGCAGCCCTAATGGTTAAAGCTACATAGAAATCATTTATGACGGAAATGTTCTACATAAAATTATCTAAAAAATATCCCACAACAGCATATGTCTATCTTTTATGGTTGACTCACAATAACACGTGTAACTCCCGATAGCTTAGCAGTTCGGAGCTTTCTGATTAAAAAGGGTGGAATTTTTTAATGCCACCTGGAGGGAAAGTACTCTTAATACTGCAGATAGAAAATTTTACTCAAAGGAAACATTCCTTTATTTTTGAATAGAAAGCAAACTGCATTCAAAAATTTTCGAAATTTCTCTTCTCCCACACCCGGGAATCGAACCGGCTAAATTCTGAAAAAAATATACCCTGTACTTTTATTGCATCGATCGTTAGAGTCAATTATAAGGATGAAATCTCTCTAACAAACATGATAAATTAAATGAAAGGAAAACCTGCCTGCGAGATCGCCAGATCTCACCCCATTAGATTTTTTTTTGTGGGGATAATATGTAAAAAATCAAATTTACATAAAATCTTATGCGAATAACAACAAGTTGAGAGTTGAAGTTCAGAATACAATTTATAATATTCACCACAACACTTTATTAAAGGTTACTAGAAAAATTTGTGTATCCAAGAGAATGGAGCCCATTTCGAGTAACTAATTAGTTACTTTACCATTTTTTGTAAATAATTAAATTAATTTAAGATTTCCTGGTTTTCTTTTCATTTAATTTATCATGTTTGTTAGAGAGATTTCATCCTTTTATTTGACCCTAACGATCGATACAATAAAAGTACAGGGTATATTTTTTTCAGAATTTAGCCGGTTCGATTCCCGGGTGTGGGAGAAGAGAAATTTCGAAAAATTTGAATGCCGTTTGCTTTCTATTCAAAAATAAAGGAATGTTTCCTTTGAGTAAAATTTACGTACTCAAGACGCTTTCGTCCGACTTATTTATTACTGTAACTACCAAGCCCAAGTGGGATGAAATCACTCGGGAGCTTCTTGAGGGTCAAGCACCGCATGACCGCCATGATATTATCGCAAGAGTTTTTCATTTAAATTAAAATCTACTTACCAAAGATAACATTTTTAGTATAACGCGGACGAAGTCGCGGGCAAAAGCTAGTGTTGTTAATAAATTACGTCCTTGGAAATGTTTGATAATTACCGAAATAAACTTGTGATAAAATGTATATTCTGTAGACTTTAGGTAATCGTTGCCTTTGCGACCTGAATCTTGCTGAAATAGGCACAAAGGCGTGGACACTTGCATAGTTAGAAACGAATCTTCAGTAGTGGCTGCAGTCGGGCTTTGTGGATGATAGCCTAACAATTAATAACTTAACAAAAGATGTGAGGCAAGGGAGTGTGTACCGCCCATTCTTCTCCCAGTTTCAACACTAGGAAGTGAATTCTGACTGTCGTCTGTAATTTTGATGTTTGACTCAAAGTTTTACTGATTAAAGTCTGTGTGCTTAAAGTAATAAATAAATAAATGTGGAATGATGTGTTAGTAAAAGGAGCTAACGATTGCATGGCGGGTGATAGGGTTGATGGAAGAAAAACACATGTTGCACCGACCCCGACTAAGATGGGCGGCACGAGTGATAAGGGCAGGGAGATAATTATTTTTCATTACTCATACTCTGAAAGTAGGTCATGACATGCCTGCGGAGCGGGTTGAAAGTACTACTTTTCAGCCCTAGGGAGAATCGCTTTCTACTGACAGCTGTCAAATTATTTGATGTAATTGGGAGCAAGCCTATTGCCACCAACTGATGTGATTAGGTGCAAACCTATTGCCATCAATAAATGTAATTAGGAGCAAGCCTATTGGCATCAACCAATCTAACTAGGAGCAAGCCTATTGCTATCCACCGATTTAGGTAATTGGGAGGAAGCCTTTTGCCATCAACCAATTTAATTAGGAGCAAGCCTATTGCCATCAACCAATCTAATTAGGAGCAAGCCTATTGCCATCAACCGATGTAATTAGGAGCGCGCCTATTGCCATCAACCAATCTAATTAGGAGCAAGCCTAATGCCATCAACCGATTTAATTAGGAGCAAGCCTATTGCCATCCACCGATTTGGGTTATTGGGAGCAAGCCTATTGCCATCAACCAATGTAATTAGGAGCAAGCCTATTGCCATCAATTGATGTAATTGGGGGCAAGCCTATTGCCCCCAACCGATGTAATTAGGAGCAAGACTATTTAAAAGAAGAAGTTTCTCATGTTTACTTTTAAATATTTTTGTTAATTTGTTTTTTCTTTCTTCTTTCTTTCGATTTAGGTAATTGATCGCAAGCCTATTTCCATCAACTTTCCTTGTATTCGTATTGAAAAGCACAGTGTTTACCTCGGGTTAAAGACTTATTAATAATAACTACTTATAAATAAGTTACTTTCACCCCTAAGGTAACAATGTACTATGAATTACTGACTTTTGATTTTGACGGTATTTATGAGCGTAATATTTAATGATTTCTGCACAGGGTTCCCCGTGGCAGTTCAAGTACCCCGGCAAAGTGAACAAGTTCTCGTGTAAGAACAAACTGAGCACACAACTGCGGCAGAGCGCTGAGGAGGCCATCTCGGAGCCCACGCCCGCAGACCTGTTCCAGGTGAGATTTATTACGATAATAATATATTATTTAGGTAAAACCTGTGCACCCCTGTTGTCGTATTCCTATCGTTAAAAATTACGTACTACTCTACTCTACGAAGTTTAAAAAAAATCATCATTATTGTTCAGTTAATAAAAACGCACCCACGCCACGTACAGTGCGATCAAATTATCTTGGCAGCTCCGAACTTCGTGCAGGTCATTTTGTTACAACGAATGTATAAAAGTGTTATGATATTTATTTTATTAGTATTTCTCACTGTTTAAATTAGATATTTTCTGATCGTCTATGTATTGGTTTATCTGGCAATAACAGTTTTATTCCCAAATTTACATGCGTAAAATTTCGCAAAGCCTATGTTCAGAGCTGCCAAGATAATTTGATCGCACTGTAGTGTGGGGAAGTTTGATTCAGAGGTTGTAAAGTCGATATAATTAAAAGAAAGACGAACCGACAATTAATAAAAAAACCATTGATTAAACTAAAGAAAGAAAAATAAAATATTTTTCAAACCTGGACGTCAAATAACTCCTACATAATATTCATGTGAGGGTTACGGGAAAAAACTGCGATGTATTCATATCTACCTTCTCTGTAATTTGGGTTAACCCTCGCTGGTGTTGTTTTTAAAAACATCGTCTGTTATTTTCCTGTTGTTTTGTGATAAGCATCGACAGAGGAAGTGTTCTTTTAACACGCGGCGTTTGTTTGTTCCCATTATTACAACAAATATTTTTAGAATTGTGACTGCAAGATTTTCAGTACGAATTAATTATCGAAAGTAGTAATAGGTCATTAACTGAAGCTGTGCAAAAAATTAGCTCATAAGTACATTTTCTTCTCACTTCAAACAAGAAGGAATCAACCATTAACATTTATTATCCCTCTCTTCCACAGCCAAACCAAACCCAGGAATCTCACAACTTCGTGAGCGGCATGAAGGTAGAAGCTTTAAGTCCCCAAGACATGCGCACCGTCCGTCCGGCGACCGTCACCAAAGTGTTCAACAATCTCAACTTCCTCGTCATCTTCGACGACCACGCGGAGGACTATGAGGACTCCAAGATGGCGTGGCTCTGCGACTCCATGCACCCATACATATACCCCATAGGATGGGCACAGAAAAACGGCCTAGCCTTCAAAACTCCCAAAATCTGGAAAGAAGGACCATTCGATTGGGACGAGTATCTCACAATGACGTCTTCAGTACCAGCCCCTGATTACTGCTTCGGCAACAAAACACCACTAAAAGGCATCAAAGTCAATATGAAATTAGAGGCCGTTAATCCGCAAAATCATGAAGAGATACACGTTGCGAATGTAGATTGTATTGTGGAGCACATGTTATTTGTGGAGCTCCTGCCTATAGGAGAGAAGTACTGGTACGCACAAGACAGTGACCTGCTATTCCCAGTCGGTTGGTGCGACAGTAATGACTACGCTTTACACATTCCTGATACTACGATAGAGAGGGAGCCGGTTGAGGATAAGACTGTCAAAGAGGAGGTGAAGAGTTCAGACGAATGGTGCGATAGGATCTTCTTTAACTACAAGTGTTACGCGGGTCCATCGATAAGTAAGAACAAGTTGTCTCAGTTGCCAAAGCACGTGGGTCCGGGGCCGCTGTCGCTGGTGCTCAAAGAAGTGCTCAACAAGATCATCTCGGCGTCCTACAAGCCTGCTAAGTTACTCAAGGATTGGGAGACTGAGGGACCTCCGGAAGAGGGCATGAGGCTCGAGATGTTGAGGGCTAAGTGAGTATTTGACGATGTTTTATCTCGATTTCCTGTAACGGAAACACTATAGTATTTTTCTAAAACTAAGTTTTTTATATACTGACTACAATAGCATCATTGACCTATTGTGAATGACATAGATAGCATAATATATCTAGGTATTATTTAGTTACATAGAAAACAGTTACGGAGATGGGTTTCACCATTGTTAGTTAAAAAAAAAACAACAACAGCCTACTAAATAAAAGTTCGCCAAAATATAAGTTCATAAAACTAAAATAATCAGTAATTATAATTACTAGATTGCAGCTTGCAGCAATCAAATTAACAACTACTTAATGTAGTTTGATTACTGTAGTTCAGTTACATGTAGTGATAACTACACGTAGTTAACTATCGTAATTAGTAACCAGATTACAAAATTGTAGTTAACTACGCCTTACACTGATTTCCACTTCTACATATTACCGTGCTTGCTAGTGCAACGTCAAAATTGGGAATTATGTCATTTTAATCTAAGGCTATAATATTCAGAAATCACACTAATATTGTAAAGGCGAAAGTTTGTGAGTGTGTATGTTTGTTACTTCTTCACGTACTAACTGCTGAACGGATTTGGATAAAATTTGTTACACAGATAGTTTATAGCCTGGATTAACACATAGGATAGTTTTTATCCCGATTTTATCTTCCCGTGGGATAATTTTCGAGTTGTAGTGGTTGAAGCCGCTGGCAACAGCTAGTCTTCTATAATTTCTTCCGACACCCTCTCTAAAGCAGTTTCTCATAATAGGGGATCGGACTGGGTCAAAATAATATGATTCTGTTTAGTCCGTAAGTTAGATTTAGTATTTATTAGTTTTATCAAATCAATAAAAAATTACGAAGATAAAACGCGTCAAAGATCTTGGAGTGGGGCTTGAAACGTCACTTGTGTCGTCAAAATGTACTATCATATGACGTCACACGAGTTTTCGAAGCACTGTATCGTCTTCATTTTAAGTTTACGTGAAAAAAGAAAAAATACGTGTCCAATATTTTTTGGAAATCTATCTGACGGACTAATTAGTTTTTTTTTGTCCGATCCCCTATTGCAGACTAAAATCCAGCACATACCACGCATACGTACCGATAGCCGTGGCGGCGCCGCAAGTGGCGTCGTTCTGCCGCGCCGTGTGCGTCAAGCTGCAGGCCTGCCCGTGTCTGTTCGGGCCCACCGAGACCGTCACCTGCCCCAACGACTGCCAAAACAGAGACAAGTCTACCTTCCGTAAGTTATCAAGGATCTTTTCATTTCTTTGAGAGTTACCGCTACGAACGTAAATGGGATTAGAAGGAACATGTATAGATTTTAATCAGTAAGAGCCTGACACACTAACCTTCTGCTACGCCCAGCGGGAGGAGTCATTTGATGATTTCATGGATCTATTAGTGCGTGCCCAAAATTTGTACTAACGCAATCATCTTGATTCCGTAATACAGTGTCAGTCTATCTTAGATGTCTATTGTTTTGAGTCTACACTGTCTTGCATACGACACAAAGAAGAAATATAACGAAACGAGCTAAATATTTACCAACAACGTCATTATCATTCAATCGCCAGAACATATGCTGAAACACATGCGATTGGAGGCCATTGACTCCTAAAAAAAAAAACACTACATATTATAAAACAAAGTCCTCCGCCGCGTCTGTCTGTGATAAACTCAAATGCTACTGCATCGATTTTCATGCGGTTTTACCAATGGATAGAGTGGTTCTCGAGGAAGGTTTTAGTATATAAATAATGTGACCGAATCCACGCGGCCGAAGCCGTGGGCATCAGCTAGTTATAAAATAAAGTCCACCACCGCGTCTGTCTGTCTGTCTGTTTGCGATAAAGTCAAAAACTACTGCACCGATTCATGCTGTTTTCACCAAAATATAATTTCCACGCAGGCGGAACCCCGGGCATTAGCTAGTTCTAACTAAAATATTGTTTCTTTACCACCATCATGTAAAATTTCGCCGGTTTATTTTAACATAAAATATAAAAAAACGGGCCCTAAAGTCACCTAAAGTACGATTATTAATCAAAATTACAAATTACAGATAACAATACCGAACGCCGAGGAAGACCTAAAGGCAGCCTCAACGGTCGAAAAAAAAAGAAAAAGGCGGTTCCGGAGAAGAAAGAAAAGGAGCTCATGCCATCGCAGGAGAGCGAGAGCAACAAGGACGTGGAGTCCGTGGCCAGCTCGGGCTCCACGCCGCCGTCGGAGCCCGGCACGCGGCCCGGCTCGCCTGACTCCGCACCGCGACGCGCCCGGCGAGCCAAGCACCACTACCCCAAGATGGAGATGAAGACCCGCGGCGCCAAACTACCCAACTTCGCCCTCCAAATGAAAGAAGCCCACTGGAACAAGAAAGACGTCCAAACAATGTACAACAACACTTGCGTCAAGAAACAAAACTCGCAAGACAGCGACACAGAGAACGAAACGAGTTCCAACTCTAGAGATGCCAAAAATATTTCCGACGTGTCCGACTCCGAGGAACCAGAACTGAAAAAGTTGAAATTCAACACTTATGATCCTCTCCCGTCCGATAACAAAATGTTCGAGAAGCACATGGCGATGTCCTGGATGAAGGGGAAACTGAAGCTGTCTTCAAACCCGCTAGACTGGTCGGTCGATGACGTGTACGCGTACTTAAGAAGCACTGATGACTGCAAACTGATTGCAGATAAGATGAAGCAGGAAGAGATAGACGGACAAGCCTTCGTGATGCTAGATCTGCCCGTCATTAGGGAATTTTTGCACATGAAGAAGGAATTCGCAATACAACTTAGTAAACATATAGCTATGATGAGGTGGTATATAATCAATTTTGAAGAATGTGGTGAATCGTGATTTTGTTCCTTGTTATATTCTTTGTCTAGTCCACAATAAAGTATTTGTTGAATAATTACATAAACACGCATTTAAATATTCAAAAAGTCACCCTCAAAAACTTGTATCAAATTACTTGCATAAAAACTTACGTAGGGAGTGCAAAACACACGGTTCTTTCGTTGCCGAGATATTTGACGGCAAATGTAGCCAACTCAGAAAAAATAACGATGATTAAAAAAAACAGAACTGGTCGCTATCTGCGACCACTTCTGTATTTTTTACTGACTACTAGAGATGGGCTTGACTAGAGTTCTACTCACTCTGCCACTCACACACCTTAAAACACATTTTTAGAGTTCCGCAGCCAAATGGCAAAAAACGGAACCGATTCGTCATGTGAATTGGCTGTTGCAAACTTGGTGTACTGAATCCGACCACGGCCGTTGTGGTGGTGGCTGGTACATACAATGGCAATACAATGGTAATCTTAATTGAAGTTAGGCAGGCTATGCTTCATTAAAAAAATCTGAACCGTTTCTTTCACTCTGTAGGCTGTATAAATATAGGTATATTTCCATTGATTTTGGGAATAGGTACCGAAAGAATGGGTCATCGTCCATGCGGCTTCGCCTACGTCTATAAATCCTCGCAACGTCACTGCGGTCAACCGACAATTAACAGTAGGGTACTTACTGAATAATACTTAATAATTAAATAGGTACATTTTACTATTTATATTATGACAAACAGGAAAACAATGTACCAATTTATAGAAATGTTTGGTCGGCTGACTACAAGAAGTCCATTTTAGAATTATAGACACTCGGTCCTTCCTGCCACGCAGTTTATGTAACTGAGTGGATTTTACTGCTAAACTTTTAATTGTGAATATTTTAGTTTTCGTTTCTGTTCGTTTTCTTGTTAGGTACCCGAGTTCTAATTACGAAGATCTATAAAGATGGGTGCTACAAGAATATTGTATTTAATCGCGTTAATATCGTGTACGGCGTTATGTGAATGTAAGTATTACATGGTTTTTATTAGTTTTTATTACGGAACTCTTTAGATTCGTTCTATCCGTCTGTCTGTCTGTTCGTCCGTATGTGAAAGCCATTTTACTCCTAGATTTATGACACCACACTTGTGTGCAAGCGTAAAGGGAATGGTTTCTTCGTTTTTGCTTTCTTTTTCGTTCTTGGAATATTACGGCACAAAACTCGCGTACAATGCACTCCCATAATTTTGGGTGTTCTGTTTCGGCTGCTAGCAAGTAAAGAAATATATTGGATGTGTTGGTTACAAAAAAATTGTCCACAGTGACGTCACCTCCGAAGATCGTGAAGCAGCCGACACAAGAGGAGATCCTGTTCCAAGTGGACAAACCGTTCAGCATCGAGTGCGAGGCTGAAGGCGAACCGGCTCCTAAGTACGTCTCCTTGTTGATGTTGAAAAACGTCCTTTCAGAAGGGTTTAATGGAGCCGAGACATTTTCAATAAAATGCTCTATTTCTTAACTCAAGTACCAACAGAACTCTCCTCATGTCCGAATGTCTCTGGGTTTAGTTTTTTTTTTAATATTAATTATTGCCCTGTAGAGTAGATGACCCTTATTATAATTATGTACCTGCATGCCAACTGAAACGTGAGAGTACCTACCTACCATGCCTCCCTCACTATTTTTAGTTAAGCCTCGTATCCACTAGGCAACATTTGACGCGCGACATGTTGCACAACATTGCCTGACTACGCATGATCAGTCGTCGGCGATTGTTATGGCAAAATATCAATTAACACGTAACGTTTGTGTGTAACACACAATTAACACGTTGCTGGGTTAGAAATTACTTACAAGATCAAAAAAATGTATTCAGTCATCTCCGTGGATGGACGATGGATGGATTTACGATGAGTAAAACAGGCTCAACTGCATGTTGCACGGAAACAAACAACAAGCCATGCGGCATATTGCGCGCCACGGCGCCAGCTAGCAACGTCGAGCGCTATTGTGCAACGCTGACGAACATTTTGAGCGTCACGTGTTGCGCGTCAATTGTTGCTTAGTGGATACGAGGCTTTATAGGTAATGGAACTTAAATATTGAATAACTTTTTGCTGAATTTCATTACCAACATTCCATTCATAAACACCTAATTTTATCCAAACAGATACAGATGGATCAGAAACGGTGAGCCATTTCAGTTCAATAACGACAAGCGTATCACCCAGGAGTCTGGGCGCGGCACACTTGTGGTCAGTCAGTCGGGAGACGACGATCTTGGTCAGTACCAGTGCTTCGCCTACAACGAGTGGGGTACTGCCGCATCCAACAGCGTCTTCGTACGGCGCGTTAAATTAAACTCCTTCAAGGAGATAGACAGACAAATTGTCACGGCAGAGGAAGGGAGACCTTTCAAACTCACTTGCGAACCGCCAGATGGTCACCCGAAACCCAAAGTCTACTGGATGCTGCAAGGTAACCACGGAGAGCTCAAGACAATTAACAACTCACGTATGACTTTAGACCCCGAAGGAAACCTTTGGTTCTCTAACGTAACTCGTGACGATGCGAGTGTAGACTTTGCGTACATTTGCACAGCTACTTCTAACTTCACGCATGAGTACAAGTTTGGCAACCAGATATATTTGGAAGTGACGCAGACGAGTCTCGCTACCTTGAACAAGCATGAACCGGTACAGCAGTACACTACAGAGACGGTCAAGAAAGCTCTAAAAGGGAAAACGGTGGAACTCTACTGCATTTATGGCGGGACGTGAGTATAAGTCCAAACGATGAATCAAATTTATGTTACATTTATTGCTAAAGCCACTGTTCGACACGAATGTTTTGTTAAAGAAGAAATTAAACTTGACAATCTTACATTTTTGTCTACCGAGGTTTTCTTAGTACATACGCTAGCACACCAAGCTACTACCATCTGCCAAATTTCTTTAATAGGTCCTCAACACTATCGCTATAAACTATTAGGTCTAATGTTGTTTGAAATTGAGTTTCGGGTAGCGGGTGCTGGCGTCTGTAGTGTACATTGAATACGCTACAGCTAACAATACAATTTCCACCAGGCCCTTACCTCAAGTTATTTGGAAAAAGGACGGGAAAAACATCCTGGAGTACCAAAACATCATTCAGGAAAATTATGGGAAGTCTGTAAGGATCACGTACCCGACGAGCGAAGACCAAGGCAATTATACCTGTGAAATCAGCAACGGTGTTGGAACTGATCAATCTTATTCCATACAGCTCATTATTGAAGGTGAGTGTTTTGTTTCTCATATGTATAAAACACCATAATATACAAAAAAACGAGTGTACCCACAATGAGCGCCCTAATCGCATAAGACGAAGCGAGGCAAGGTGAAATTGTCTGAGCTGAATTCATAATTGATTGTATTCTAGCCGCACCATTCTTCACGGTGGAGCCAGAAATCCAAAACCTCGCACAAAACGAGTCAGCTGAGATCAAGTGCGAAGCCGGCGGTACTCCTGTGCCCAAGATCACCTGGATCCACAACGGCAAGCCCATCGAACAGGCCGAGCCAAACTCTAGGAGACAAGTGTCTGCCAACACCATTACCATCACCAATCTAGTGACTAATGATACTGGAAATTACGGTTGTAATGCAACCAACTCCTTCGGATACGCGTATAAGGATGTCTACATCAATGTCAATGTTCTATGTGAGTAGTGTTTGGTTTCTGCTGATGATTCTAAGAATATCATTCTTTTATTAATTGATAAAGTAAAGGAGAATGGGCGAAGTATAGATATTTGCCCCAAAGTCACAAAGATATTATTATGTCATAAGACTTAGCTTTTTGAGGAGAACCTTCGTTACGTTACGACGTTTTGGAAATTCGCAGATAATGACCTTTTTACTTTTGACCATTGACCAGTTTATGAGACAAAAACATAATAATAATTTATGTTTTTATTATTGTTCCAGTTAAGGAAGAGATAAAGGAAAGTCAGTCTACAAACTACATTCATTACATAATTTGGCCAATTGCATTCAAAGTTGGAACGGTGCTTATCTTATTACTGATTTATTTAATCAGAAAACGCTATTACGTTAAAGAGAGCACACGTCAATCACGAACAACTGTAGTAAGTATTTTACCATAATTGAAGTGTCTGTACGAGCTCTTTACTGAATGCATACGAAAGTATACAGGGTGTAAACAGATCTTTCACCAAGTGGTCATCCAAACATTGTTGTATCAATCATAGTCGAAGCAAAAAATTATTGATGTGAAATTACTTTTTTTTGGGGTGAAAAATCATGTCTTAGTACTAGAAAGCTGTAATTTGGCATAAGCATAGAAAAATTGGTAAAAAAATCTTGTCTTTTTTTACGGTACCTCCAGCTCCAGTACTAGGTAAATCGCATAATGTGGGATGTCGTTGGATAGGTCTTCAATAAATATTTCTTCAAACGCTTTTTCAAGTAATAGATTCGTTTGTGAAAACTTTATGTTAGACTCAAGTGTGCCTTACATTCCAATGTCAATGTAATTCGCGAGTTAGAGGTATTAGGTGCTTAGGTTTAATTGTTTAGAATTTTATTTTTCAGCAAAGTAGTCCTTTCTACCTTTAATTAAATATTCTCATCTGACCAGAATGCGATGTCGAAATAAACGAAACTGAACAACACCACACCAAGAAACATAAGAACGTCTTTATGAAGAAATACAAACATAAAAAAAACGTCGGAATCACTATTTTACGAAAAAGGGTAGAAGAAGTTGTTAATAAAACATGATTATTTGGTTTTCTATACTCTGACACTCCGGCCTGGCATGCAACCGAAGTCATTAAATCATCCGAAAAACTCGAACTCAAATCCTTAATCATCATGTTGATGTAATCATTGTCAAGACCATAATAAAATATTAGTTAAATAATCCAAATGCATTTTATTTATTTTTTCAACATTACATGAACTTCAAGTAGTTTTACGAAACTTCCTGCACAAAAAATTACAAAGTTTAGCTATAAATGATTTTTCAGTGTCGCGCTCCTGTGAGAAGTCCTCATTGAGATATATATTTTTCTTGGCGTACGAAACTTTTACTGGTATTTCTCTGTCAGGCACGTTAAAATCCTGTTCTTGCTCGACATACCTTTCTAACTCCATCTTCTTGGCAGCCAGCCTCTCCAAGTTCTCTGCAGACGCAACGTGTTTACCGCGGTCTTGGCCTTTAACCGGCTCCTTTATGTTAATTTCAGATAGCAGGTTACGCTCATTTATTTTAATTTGCACGCATGGGTTCCCACTTAGAAGGTAAATGTTTAAGATTTCGTCTTTACTAACAGTTTTGGCTTTTGGGGGATTATCGTCTAAAGTGGAGTCCGTAAGATAATGATCGTTTCTGTAAGCTTCGATCACAGCGTGTACATTTTCCCCTGCAGAAGTATTTGTAGCATAACTTGATTCGTCGTCAAAGTTGCTAACATTAGTTAATTCCTTGTCTTTGACATGGTCCGACACTTTGCATGACAAAGATGCTAAATCAGTGAATTTCTCATCTTCAATGTCATTTGAAATGTCTTTGCATGACAAAGATGCACAATTATTGGTTTTCCTGCCTTCACTAGAAATTAAAGTCTCAGAAGACATAATATGCTGTATCATATCTTTTATAAAGTCTTCCATGTCAGCAACAGCATCCTCTTTATTTTTTTTTAGAATCTCGTTAAACCTACTTTTGTAAAGCTCAAAGTCACGCATGCTAGCATAAAAGTTGTCAAATATCTCTAGAACAGTCGTTTTGAAAAATTTTAAATTTGACTCCAAACTACTTTTCGAGTTATCGTCATTAGTACTTAGTTCTTGTGACATGTTTTTAAATATTTTGGACTCTAATTTATCGAGTTCAGAATTAGTTAAAGATCCTTTGTCTCGTATACATGCAATATCATCTAGATTTGAATCTTTTACAGGCACTTCATCGTGTTCATATTTCTTATAGTACTCACCTAGCCCTTTCAGCTGAGCTGAGCTGTGTACTACATGGAAGTCGCGTTTTCGAGTGTTGTTAGTGTCGATGTGATCTTTTGGAGAGACCACATGTACTTCTGATTTGCAAAAGTTTGTAGCATCTCCTGCATGTTTGGATGTTTGCACGCTGAGACATTGTCTCGGTCTTAGACTGTGGTTGGGTTCATCACCTATAAATATCAAAGGTAATTTTAAGTCGTTAACTGGTCGTTAAACCGCTGGGCAAGTCTCCACAATGATGGTTGTCAGAAGACGGACCGACGGACGAACCCACCGCCGCGGCCGGCCCCGAAAGGGGTGGCGCGACGATTTGGACGCGTATTGTGAGGGCTGGTACGAGGAGGCGCTGGAAAAGAGATCTTGGAAGGAATTGGGGAGGCTTTTTCTCAGTAGTGAAACAGTAGGCTAATAAAAAAAAACTGTTTTTAAAATAGTGTATGACTTCGGATCCTGATATTCCGGTTTCTATTTCAATAAATTCTAGTTAGAAAAAGAAGTCATGCATACATTTTTACACATCAATGCATCATAAGTACACAGTAAGGTAGTAAGAAAAATATTTACCCATGATTATTATGCTTCGGTAATGCTGTCAGGAATTTAGTACCTACGCGAAGAGTAAAGAATTGCAGGAAGAAACCTTGACTGTTGCCTGCAAGACAAAAGTATAGAAAGACTATAATTTTTATAAATTCTGCAAAAAAAAATGCTCATGATTTGATGAAACGTCAGATTTTATTCCACAAAAGTCATCAAGATCATAGTTTCGCACTGACACTAAAATAATTGTGACTCCCTTTGATTAAAGCGAAGAACAAAAATGCTCCATATTCAAAATTCGCGGACTTTTAAGTTTAGGAACGGTGTGGTCCACTCCGATAATTTTATAGGAGAGTTTTAATGATTTTTTGCTTCTAGGATGTCAAGTTATTTTGTAAGATAAATCGTGTAGAACGAACTTGTTTTTGCATGTCGAGAAAAAGATAGTAGTAGTTTAAACAGATAACAATACGTTACAAAATCATAAAACAATACGTTGCCATTATTTGTGACTATATGCATAAACTTACGCCTTTTACCCATGGCGGAGCCAAAAACTACAGAACTACCTGTTATGACAGTATGACTTTATGAGCCATATGTTCTCCATCCGCCTAGTCCACGTCCAATATTATAAAAACATAACATAAAACCACTGGTAATCCCCGAACGGTTAGGCTCAAATAAATGGTCCTATAAATACTCTGGCCCCGGTTGAGATTATTATCTTAAAATAAAACGATTATTTATTCAAAGTGTTAATTATCACAGATTTTTTAAAAATGACAAAAATAATTGTTCCAATGGACCTGGCTAATATATTAAAATGACGTTTCTGAACGTTGACCAATACTTCCATTGTCTATGATAACTTTACAGATGAAAGAGAAGTATACATGCATTGCAAGTGCAAAAGAGATAGCAATTAAAACGGTCATGGACGTAAAAAAGTTACTTTGTCTATGCCAAGCCAGTCATTGAACCGTCAATTGCTGAACGAACGAACGACAGCGAATCTCAGAGGCCCCGCCTTTAAATCCGTAATTTTATTATTTCAGTTGGTTTTCGCGATGATAATATTATAAAAAACGGGCATTTAGGTAATAATTTACACTACTTTAAATGTATAAACGTAATCTATCGAGGCATAATCGAGTTAGCATTATCGGAATGCAATTATTGATTTGCCGTGTACGGCAACAAATAGTGAGTTTGTGCGGGTTTTCTAGCGTTAGCCTGTTGTGAAACCGCGTAACTTTAAGGGCTAAGGGAGTTGCGGTACTTTTTAAGTTTGCGTAACAAGTTTTGTGTCGACAAGAGGTCTCCAATTTAGTGTATTTGATGTTGCTATTTTTAGTGGGTGTTGTCATTGTGGTCCAAGCTTTATTCGGATTAGGTCATCGAGTGCGGTGAACATGTGTGCCAGAGAAATGTGTTTTTATTAAGTTTTAAAGTGGTTTATTTGATTTCTTGTTAGATACACGAGTACTACGAAATAGGAGACCTGTAAAGATGGGTACAACAAGAATAGTGTGTTTCATCGCGTTAGTATCATGTGCGGCGGCGTTATGTGAGTATTATTAATATTTTTATAAATGTTTATTACCCTGTCTCCTTTAATATCAGTAGTTTATCGCATTACTAGCCATAGTTCATTCAACTTTTTCTCCGTTGCACCATCCCCAGAGAAATAATTAAGTTATGAGACAGACTTGTTGAATATGTACAACTCTCTCTTCTAACTGTTATAATAATTGTTACCTTCCTGCTTGTGTCGAACTAAGCGACAAAGTTTTGCATTATCATTTAGATTTTCATGCAATTCAGTGTCAATGAGTTCGTAACCACCAGATTTTCAATAATGCTTTTTTTTTTCAATATTACCTATCTGGTTCCTTTTCTAATATTTTTTAAACACCAAGTCATTCCACTAGTAAAACACAAGCAACATGAAATAAAAACAAAAGCATTTTGACTCCTAAAACCCGTTGATGACTTCAATGGTGATATTACTCACTGTATCATATCATATCTTAATTTAGTATCCTACATGCCAGATTTGTAATTGACAACATTGTTTTGTCCTTGCTCATGCCGTGATCAAGATTTTGATGTCATAGATTGAATTTAACTCTGGGCTACCCACCTTCGTCTTTACATACTAAATTAGATTTTATCTGCCATTGTTTTGTATGTCCTGAATAATATTTCACTTAAGTATTGAAACCTTTGGCTGAACTGGGAAGGAATAAAATTGAATTATCTATCTTAAAAATTAACTTGAAAACTATTTGCTGAATTAAATTATTTCTGTATATTCAGTAGTGATAATTTCTAGATAGTATCATTAGCAGGATATTGCTTCTTACTGTGGTCCCAAATATGCTAGTAAGTCTAAACAAACAAGCAAAAGATGACAAAAACAGAAAACATCAATAAATAATGAACTGATTGTTTGATTCTACAATAGTATTTCAAAGCCTAACTTAAAAATCTTTTAAGAAAGACTTCCTCACCTAATTTGAAGATCTATGATTTTTATGTAATCAAACTTAGCTTTCTAAGGTGAAAAAATTTTTGAAATTGGTGCAGTAGTTTTTGAGTTTATTCATTACAAACATACAAATCTTTCCTCTTTATAATAGAAAAGAAAAAAGATGTGTAGATGTATACGTCTTGTAGAAAGGACAATAAATAACAACCTTTTGTCGTTTGATACAAAGATGACCCTTCATCAATAAAATCTCTGTTAATGAAATCATAGCCAAGTTACTGTCATAATTTCTCTTCCATCACATGTTGAAAAAAATATTTCAGTTAAATACTGAAAATATATAGATCCTTTTAAGTTACCTTGGCAGTGATGTCCATATAATAATTATGATACATTTGAAGCATACAACACAAAGAAGACATGTTATTGTATGCAAAACTTGACTTGGTCATTAGCATAATTTTTCATTTAGTATGTGTTGTTGACATATTGTTCTCATCACTATTGGCAGCAGAAGGGTGGAGCCACTATCAGAGATTGGCAGGTAGTGTGTAGGGCTCTGATTGGAGTTCCTACTAGTGCCAAGTAGATCATAATGCAATCTACATACCTTTGCTATTTCTATTGACCGATACATTCTTTTAACTCTCTTAAATTTTGTTTTAGAACAAAACAACAATTTTCTTTCTTATTTTTTTATTTTCATTACATTCTAATTTAAGTTAAAGATGCTTGAAAAACCAATTACGATAATATAATGACACAGTTTTTTAAAAGAAAATCTTAACATTGATAAAATAGATGCTGGTTGAATATAAGTACCTGCTTTTTTAGAAATCAGTTAAAACAATAATAAATGCCAAATATAGTTGTATGATATCATAGGGACTCTGACAGTAGGAGTAAACTGACACTGAAACACTGACCTAACGCAATGCCTTGACATTTGAGAACAGCTGTGAAAGATAATTACTGTTTTCAAAGGTGAACTGTGTGACAATATACTTGTTGTTTGCATCTAGTACAATATATACTTTATACATAAACTAAGGCCGACTGATAAAAAAGGTATTAATTCCAATGTTGGATGGTAATTTTTACTTGTGCATATATTTATCACAAAAAGATACAAAATATGCTTTTAAAAAGTTCAAAAGGCATTCATTGTTATAAAAAAGAAGATAATTTTTAGATAAATAGGTTAAGGTCAGAAAGAAAAAAAGATATTCTAATATTAGAGTTTACTCATTGTTTTGTTTAACTCAAGAGATAAGTTGAACTGCAGTTTACATTATTCATACTTATTTCAGTCAGAGCTATAAAATAATTTGCCTAGAACTCAATAATAAAAGATGTCATCATCATTCTCCTACCCTTAGCACAATTTATATAAAGTTATCACAGCATGTTTTCAGCTATACTTCTCTTTTATTCGTCATCTCTGTGGTCTACCCCTATAAAAAGTCAGTTTATGTATCCAGAAAAAGTACAAGCTGTATACAGTACTATTGACTTCACACTAATCATCTGCACTTTTGACCCTTATGCTCTAAGTAATAAGGTTTAAGTTTTATGGTTTCTAAAAGTGGTGGTGGTGGTTCTTGAAAAGAAAGAAGACTGACCACTTTCACAGTTGGTGGCAAAAAAATCAAATCAAATTCTATAACTATCATTATTCAGTCCCATAATTTAGAACACATCTATACATGAATAATTGTCCGCAGTGACGTCACCTCCGAAGATCGTGAAGCAGCCGACACAAGAGGAGATCTTGTTCCAAGTGGCGCAGCCCGGCGAGGTGGACAAGCCGTTCATCATCGAGTGCGAGGCTGAAGGCGAACCGGCTCCTAAGTACGTCACCTTGTTTTGTTAGAATTGTTTTACTTGCAATCTGAGTGCAATGTCAGATATTCTTAGTGTTAGATCATCCGACGTAGCTTTAGGACCTTTTTGGAGAAGTTTGATGCAAATTATGCAGTCACTGCCTCTGCTATCATTTTCGACGCGTCACTATCAGGATGACCTTTTCGCTGAAAGACAATTCACGTTGGATGACATGAAAGCAAGATACCTAGATAGCCGAAAGACAATTCAGCTACATGACATAAAAGCAGAGTACCCAGTCAGCAGAGAGTCAACTCAGCTGGACGACATAAAAGCAGAATGAGCTAGTAGCAAAACGTCTGGAATTGCGAATAGCCCGTATGATTAGAATACCTTATTAGCTCGAAGTCAAATTAGTTGGATGACAAAAACACAGAATGAGATAGTAGCGAAAACGTCTGGAAAAGAAAATAGTCTGAATTGCACATCAACTACCAGTTTCAGCCATTCTACCGTTAACTTTGGCAACTTTACAATGCGAGTGTCACTAGCTACATTAAAATATAAAAAAAAAACAAAGTAAAATGGCGGATTTGGGGTGCTGTATGTGGAGTTTGACACTGGACACATGTCCACGGCACGGCGCCGCCACGGCGAAACGGCGCGACGTCGCCGTTGTACCGCGGTACGGTGGCGTGAAACAATCATGACCACGGCACGACGCGGCGACGCCGCCGCGCCGCCACCGCGAAACGGCGTGACGTCGTACCGGGGTACGGTGCGCCGCGCCGGCTCACGATGTGTTAATCCAGGTTATAAACTATCTGTGTGCCAAATTTCATACAAATCCATTCATCCGTTTTTGCGTGATTGAGTAACAAACATCCAAACATACAAACTTTAACATTTATAATATTAGTAGGACTAGAGATTGTTCTTGTAGTTTTTGACAGAGTGGAATGCCTTTGTAAGGCTTCTCCAGTGTTTTAAACTATAGGGCACAAGCAAACAATAAATCCCATCAACAAACTAAGCATATAGACATTTAGCGTTCATGACTATTCAGTAACTATGGCATTTTAATATCAAGACGTTTTGCTACTTTAGCATTCAACGCTCATGTCTATTTAGTAACTATGGGGTTTTAATTTAAAGACGTTTTGCTATTAGAGTATTTTGAATTTCGACATTTTAAGATCCAGACGTTTTGCTAATAAGGCGTTTAGCGTTCATGTCTATTTAGTAAATATAGCGTTATAATAACAAGACGTTTGGGCCTTAGCGTCATTTTACTACGTGGATATTCTGCTAGTCACCCTTTTCGACTGGCTACAAGTCATAGGTAGGTCTAATTAGCCAAAACGATCTTAGGGCAGACTGGATATGCTGATAAATCGAAGAAACTTTATTATTATACACTAGCTGACCTACGCAACTTCGTCTGCGTCACATAAATAGCTTTATAACCTTTCTCGATATATCGACTATCCGACATAAATTAATCTAAATCGTAACAAACAAAAAATCTTATCTTTCTTCTTTATTATAATAGTTTAGATGGTTTAGATTAGCTTAGATTATATTAAAGTGTGAATTACTATAGGTATCTCTTACTGTTAAATATACTATAACACTCTATACTTGTAAACATTAAGATGCAGTAAATATTTTGAATTCGAATTTCCCGGAGGCCAGCCAGAATCCCCCGTACCTACATTGCGACGCGCGAAATATTTTGCCGCGCGGATATTTTTACATTGCGATATCTTCTAAGATATTTGTTTAAACTGTATAGAGTAAAGGGCACAAATATTCTATATTAAATTTCCGTTCTAACAAACACATTTATTTAGATATAGATTAATACCATATGGGTTAAATAAAATTCGCAAAAAATAATTATTTTTAACCTAACAGTTTAACTGTAAAAAAAGGTTACAGTGAGTCAATCTTAAAAGATAGATATATGCTGTCGCGGACTTTTTTTTAGAACTTTTAAAGAGGAACAATTCCTTCATACATGATATTAGCGTAACTTAAACAGTTTTCGCAGCGCACGCAGCGGAAGCTCTCAAAAAGGAAATACCTTTTCCCGTTTTTGTAACATTTTTCATTTATGCTCAGCTCCTATTAGCCGTAGCGTGATGTTATATAGCCTATAGCCTTCCTCGATAAATGGACTATTCAACACAAAAAGAATTTTAATAAAATTCCAACCAGCAGTTCTTGAGTTTACCGCGTTCAAACAAACAAACAAACTCTTCAGCTTTATAATATTAGTATAGATTGCTTGCAACAGTGCCAATCCTATAGAAATCTTCAATCAAATACATACTTGCGATGATTCACACATTTATTGTATTTTGTTGTTTCACAACAAGCAATTGAGTTCTCTGAAATACCTTTAAAATTATCTTGGAGCAACATTTAAACATAACATGATGCCTGTGATCGAATTAGCCCGAGACTCACAATTTTTTGATAGTCAAAGTTACATAAATATAAAATCTCCCAAAACTCCTTCATCACTTCCTGGTGTTTGAGTTCGGGATAAGAACTCACGGGATCAGTGAACAAACTGACCAGCAAAGGTTCTCCTAAGAGAAGATCTCGAAGTCTACTATGTCCCCAAAAATATGCGGCTAGAAGTGTTGCAGACCAACACACAACATAAACGAATATGATTATAATTTACGGCGGTGTGAATGAAAATAATATAGAGCGGCGGACACTAAACATTTTTATTAATTCCTCAATGGAAGTGAGCACGCTAACAAAAAATTCATCATGCTGGTTATAAACCCGTGTCGTAGTTTAGCTGCTTATTTAGTCTGTAAACAGAGGTAAAATCGCTTATGAAATGTTTTTGATACCCATATTTTTTTAGTGGAAACGTTTTATTTCTTTGGAGCCTTGATAAAAGGAGATTATATCAGCCTTATCGACTTATTTGTAGTCTTAAGGCGAGGTTGCAGTACTTTGTTTTTATGTACGCACGACCTCACCCCCCGCCCTGCCGCGCGAGCGATATAATGCCTAAATTTTGACTGTTTTTTGCTTCTTGGAGAAAAACTATAAAGAAATTATACAATATGTTTTCAACATTTACTTCAGAATAAAAAGTTCTAACTATTGATATAACTTTTATATAAATTCATGATGAAATGTCTTAGCAGTACACGTTTGAAATTGTGATTTAGAGTCATGTTTGATAAAAAAAAGTATCGAGCCGATCATTCTAAATCGCGTTTCTATCTTTACGATTTACTAGAGAGTATGTTCAATTTTGATGTAATGATTTTTATTTATTAAAAAACTCGTATTTAGTTAGATTTTTATATGTTCAAAAATCTTAAAAAGTACTGCAACCCCGCCTTAAGTCTTAAAATGTATTTGACCTACGCGAACATGAAGTTTATGTCAGTCCTTGAAAGATATTCAATAGGTGCGACAGACACGCCCAGAACTCTTGATCATAATTGGTTTTTGAGTTAACGAATTAAGAAAAGGATCAAAACCTAGCGTAACATTCTTCTAGTATGGTGCCGCGGTGTCGCAGAATAATTACATTAATAATTATTTACGGCTGATAAGTCTCCGCATGTGTTAAAATTACCAGAGTAAAATGGTCATCTTTGATATCACTCGACCCGGGGCTTCACGACTATACGCGCAAAACAAATTGGCTACCGTTCTCATACACTGGGTGAACTCCCCCGAGAAACTTGTGAGGCATTCTCGCTGATTCCGCGGGATTACACAATACACGATCCTTTACAACGGGTTTGTCGATCGTGGTAAGAGGCTATCAGTAAGCATATGCTACGTAAACATTCAAAAGAGGTTCCCTAACCGCTTTGGATAATAGGGACTTGCTTCTCCCTCCCCAACGACAAGTTCTACTAGCCTAGATTTCCCGGGGGAACTACGGTTCTATTCGAGATAGTATCTAGTGCATATCCTTACCGTGACGACAGCTTCCTGTGTGTTTCAAACCTCATCCGCTGCACTGTGATTGAGTGACAAACAAATTGACTCACGGTTTTTATTAATAGTCGGATTTATCATAGCGTTTTATGGACATCGCTTCATAGCTAAACTATTTAGCCTTTGGCCTTTATAATGGTCTTCATTATCTGAAACTTGAGTCTACTGTGTTCATGGGTATTATTTTCTTGGCTGTAACTTTGTTGCACTATTCTGGCGTTATCATTGGACGACCTCTTTCGTTTTCATTATTTGTAGTTCTGATAAATCTCTCTTCTTCAATATTACGGTTGTATTCGATCCCTTTTCTTAGAACTTGGGCTGCCAGTTGGGTCTATAATCGGAACTTACACCACCATCTGGTTTTCAATAGGACATTATTCCTAGACATTTTCACAAATGTTAACGAAGTGTCCCTTTCGTTCAAACCTGACACTTTCGTTCAAACCTGCTAAAAGAACTATGTAAGTATGCACTTTACGTTTGATTGAAAAACATTCGACCATGGACAGCTCAGCAGGATTCAAATTGTTACGTTAGTGACGAAGTTTTTTATTCACGAGAATGAAAGTAAATACTCGTTAATTATTCGCACGGCTTATGTAAATTGAGACACTAGACGTCAAATCCTTTTAAATGCTCAGCAGGGCTTAAATCACTTCCTTGTCTTCAAGACTAGTCGCGCCCTATGACTAAGAAGCACTAAGTAACTGAGTTGGTGGTACTAAGCTCTGAAGGGTGACTCGCATCTATTCTTGAAATTCAATTAAGTTCAACTAAACAATTACCTGCCTCTTTTTGGTCTAGTAGCTACAATCGCGACTGCTGAGCGTAAGTCCTGGATTTCCAGGTCTGACTATGTTTTATTGGGTTTTTCTGTGAGGTACTCCTCAGTAGCAGCTATGGAGTCTAATTTGTGCCCGATTGGTGGCAAAAGGCTCGCTCCATATTACATGGGACTTCAAACTTAACTTGAGAAAAGTGGACACCTCTAGCTAACCCTTCGGGGATTAGAGGCGTGATGTAAAACAATTAGTAGAGTAACCTTTGGAGTTTCTTGCCGGTTCTTCTCCTTAGATCGACCAATCCACCGAACCTTGATACCTTGTCGATGTTCCACACATTCGTACGAAGCGTTTTGCTAAGTCTTTCATTATTCGTACAGCCAAGGAGTGGAATACCCTGCCTGCGTCGGTTTTCCCGAGTTCATATAACCCCAATCTATTTAAGTCGCGAGTAAATAGGCTTCTTCTGGTTAAGCTGGTTCCATCGTCGACCTCATCTCTGCCCTTAGGGCAAGATTGAGGTCAAGAGTAAGCCCATATTAAATAAAAAAAAAAACCGTGCACTTTTTTTTAGTAGACGTTTTATAAGTGCCCATGTAGGCCTATGTGAAATAAAATATTTTGCCTTTGAATTAATTACGAAAAATAAACATAAAAAATGTCTGTTTTAATATCGGATTTTTATCTGTCAGTGGCATCTACAAAACTACCGAACCAATTTATTGTGTAGTTTTTGCCGCTTCGATCACACACTATGTAATATGCCGATGACATAGCATTTCTATACACGTACGTTTATTCTCAGTTCAGTGGCTGTTACTATAAATACCGTACTCTGAAGGTCCAAGCTATATTATATGAAGTAATGATGAGAGTTACTATGAAACCAATGACCCGCGGCAGATAACGGTCTGGTAATGATTATAGTGTTCATATCAATTAACTTGACTAAACTTGAAGTGATTTGACCTCAAAAGCTTTTTCTTATGACTCTTGTCGGAGAAATATTTTAAAGAATTCTTGTATTCAATATACAACTTAAATCCTTACGCTTTTCAATCGTTGCTGAAGATTTTTTAGTCCTTATAGTGATTTTAGATGGATTGTTTCATAGCAGCAAGACACTGAAACTTCTTTCGAAGTTTTATGATTAAAATTAGTATAAATTACGGTATGAGGATTTGACAACTGAACTACTGTAAAAAGCCTTGCATAAAGTAGGTTAAGTATTGATAATAATAACTACTTATTACTAGAAAAAACATAACAATAGCATGTTACCCAGTACCAGTAATTATAATTATTAACAAATAGCAATAAAAAGCTTGTACATGTAGGTACCTACAACGACATTATCGTTCGTCAACCGACATGACCAATTACCAACATTCATACTTAATTGAAAGCTTTTAATATTAAATTACAAACAATACACAATAAACAGGGCTCATTCATCGAATTATAGATAGATTAGTAGTAAATAAATGCGGGGCCATGAATAATGTATGGCGTGAGTCAGCCTTGGTTCGAATGCAGTCATCTCGAGGCGACGCCGACGACACACTCGGAAATATTATGTCATGTATGAATAACGCTTATTCGCTAAAAATAATAATAATGTAATATGACGGTTAGAACCTGTTTTCCTGTTTTAGTCAAGTTGTTGGTGTTGATCTCATTGCCCTAGAACTCAATCTAATAAAGACAGGTTTTACCTAATGCATAAAAGTAGTTTTGGCGTTTGGTGTTAATGGCAGGGGAATTTATGTAAATAATTGGTCTTTATATGCGTTCGAAAATGCTGGAATAGTAAGTCATTTATTCCGATCCAGCCTGTCCCTTTGCTGCCCTCCCTCAGCGACGCTCTAAGCCGAGACTCGTACCCCACAGGGAGTGCCCTCAGCGTATAGTCGCTTAGTTTCTAAGTTTTTCGCCCCTGGCTGGCTCCAGTAGCCGCAGGATAGTTGATAGGTCTTTGATTAACCTGCACAAAAAAAAGCGTCTCTCATTCAATCATTTATCAATTCAGCATATCGCAGTCCACTATTAGACATAGGGTTCTCCCAAACTGCACCACAACACCGAAATGTCTTGCAGTTAGCCGACAATGACATCTAAACAAATTTTTGCTTTTTCTTTAGTTCATGCAACTTCTAGGAAATTATTAAACACTAAATAATTAATGTTTGATTGTTTAAATACTACGAGTCAGTATGGGAATCCTATACTTGCTGGAGGCAGTCATTTAGCCATCTCCTTTTAACACATTGATTTTGACAATTCAAAAGTGCTTACAAACAGTAAGTGCTCAAGGAGTCGGTCAGTTAGTCAGATATCTGAAGGCAGTTATCCATTTCAAAACGTAGATTTCGATGGAGATCAAAAGAACTTCTCCAGAGTTACTTACACCAACACCTAAGTTTCTTTTTTCCATTTCTTTTCATCACAGTCTGCCATAATAAATCTACATTAAAGTCTAGTTATTTCCCATTGGGCTACCTAATAGAGCCATCCTACTCGTACATTACCTGAGTTCTCGCCCGGTGTTATATCCTCACTACACTAATGTATTTACGGTGCAAGTGGGTTAACTACTATACCTAGTTCCCTTTTATGACTTGCAAACAGGACAGGTCGTTCAACTTGCTATATATCTGGAAAAGAATCATACCTCTTTGTTTTGAAAACTATACTTTTATGAGAAAAGCTACTGTACTGCTTGTGACTTTGTATGCGTCGAAGATAATTATCCTATAGCACTCGGTAATGGAAAATCGGATGAGGAGCATTAGGCCTTGGAAGCATTAGGCCAAAGAAAAGATGGATGGATTGTGTGAGGAATGATATGAAAGAGAAAGGAGTAACTGCCACCATGACGTCTAACAGGGAAGAATAGAAAGATAAAGATGTTGCGCCGACCCCAAATAGAATGGGATAAGGGCAGGGAGATGATGATGATGATGACCTCCTTGGAAGCATTATCTTCTCGGTTTCTCTTGCAAAGATGTCGACAATTATCCCATGTACCAATTTGTATACAGTTATATGTTGAATTTAATTTATTAGATTGGATGAACAAAAGAGGAAAACTTTCAAAATGTTGTTTAAATAACATTATTTCAGTGGTAAAACAAACTATGACTAAGTAAAGGAAAGTCATGTATTGTAAGGCTAATTATAATGTTGTTGTAAACTGTGTATTGTTTTAATAATATACCGTTTAATATTATAGCAGGAAAATCACGAATTTATTGTTAAATAATACCAAAATGTATTGTTATACAATTAATGACTCTCTGGCTTTAAATTCAATGCATTCAGTACATGAAAGCCTTCTTTGATATATATTTATAAACATAATAATCAAGCAACCCTCTTTTGCGTCAGGTCTGTGGTTTCAAACGCTTATGCATGTTTTCACTAAAACTAAGACACAGCTAAATGCCTAACTATTATTGCACTGTTGATGTTGCAATCTCAACTTAAGGAGCTGAGCCGAGCGTAGAAAATCCGAAAACGAACTTTTGTGTGTTTGTAAAAACGAGCAGGCTGTAAATAGTCTGTGGTTGTGTAGGATAGGTTTAAGCTTGAACCTACGGCCAGACGAACGCCTTCCGCCACTTAGCTTTATAAATTGTCGCATCAAAGTCTTAGAACTTGTAAAAGAGGGATTTTAAAAGCTCTTGAGTTGGTTTTCAGGAAATGTTAGTTGCAAATTTTGGTTTGAGGCACCTAGGTATTAACTCTCTGAAATAAGCTAAAGGATTAAATTAAGTTTTGTTGTAAGCATCTTAGTGTAGTTTATTTGATCAGCACTGCTCTCAAAACAGCGAAGGAAAACATCGTGAAGGCAATCAGCATGTCCTAAATCCAAACATTTGAATACATGTGCCATCCATTGACCTGCGCTGATTCCGCGTGGTGGATTGAAGTCCTTTGTCCCTATCACATAAACACAGGTGTTTCTGTTTTCTGAAGTAGAAACAAGTTTGCAGGGTTTTATAGCTACTAGTACCGATAAATTGTTATCATACTTGTATGTCCCTAAGGAAAGACATGCAAACAAACCGCATATGCACATGAACAATTAAATTATTTATTCATTTTTAATTAAATTAGGTTATGAATAGGTATATAATTCATTGTTGTATTGATTGATTTGGTTGCAAAATATTTCCTTATAAACAGTTTACCCTTAACCCATTAAACGGTAAATTAATATTCAGAATGGTATGATTTCACAATAACGAGGAAAATTATTCTTTTTATCAATATTTTACGCTGACTTAAATTAAAAGATTACCTACTTTTGATGGAACATTCGTGAATCCAATACGATACTGCGGGGCCTATAACTGGGAAGTTTATTCCTACTCCAAGATTTCACTTATTAACGCTATTACCCTTTTTGTCCAAACAGGTACAGATGGATCAAAAACGGCAAGCCCTTCGAGTACACGAGTTACGATAACCGTATCTCCCAACAATCTGGACGCGGTACACTCGTGGTCAGTCAGCCGCGTGATGAGGACCTCGGACAGTACCAGTGCTTCGCCTACAACGAGTGGGGTACTGCCGCATCCAACAGCGTCTTCGTACGGCGCGCTGAACTCAACTCCTTCAAGGAGACAGACAGCCAACAAGTCGTCAGGGCAGAGGAAGGCAAACCTTTCAAACTCACTTGCGAACCGCCAGACGGTCACCCCAAGCCCAAAGTCTACTGGATGTTGCAAGGCGACCAGGGACAACTCAAGACAATAAACAACTCACGCATGACTTTAGACCCCGAAGGAAACCTTTGGTTCTCGAACGTAACTCGTTACGACGCGAGTGTAGACTTCGCATACATTTGCACAGCTAATTCCATCTTCAGGAATGAGTACAAGTTTGGCAACAAGATATATTTGGAAGTGACGCAGACGGGTATCGCGCCTACCTTGAACAGACATGAGCCGGTGCGTCAGTACACTACCAGGAAAGTTGAGAAGGCGTTGAAGGGGAAGAAAGTGGAACTCTACTGCATCTACGGTGGAACGTGAGTATCTTTGATTCCTTTGTTTAGTAGTTTGAAGGAAAGACTAGAACAATGTACAACTTATCGTGCTGTGTCTGAAATCGATAACCATGTCGTTCGTGGATGGTATAGACATGCACGCAAACTTTAGGGTTACGCATTTTCTGAATTTCGAACCTCGGTTTATGAAATCATGATTGTGTCAATGACTTCATCATGGTGGGTGTTATACGACAAGCGACCAATCATCTACAAAGTGTGTACGTATAATTCGCTTTTTACCTTGGAAATTGTGCATATATGCGTGGTGACTTTATAGGATTATCGAGCGCGACATAATATACATTCAGTACATTGCCCTGAGTTCTGCGAAAGAGTTCTATATTCTACATAGGTGCGCGTATTTGACGGAAACACTAAAAGGATGACCAGACTTCTAACTAGTGCATGTAGGGAACCAACTTTGGAACTGAATAGAATAAAACAGTATTTCAAGTATGGTCAAGTAGCACGTGACTTAGCTATCAGTAATCCTCCAGCTGTGTATAAGATAGATACGTGTAATGATTTCATTCATGCCCAAACCAGTGGGAGTGTAGCCTTCTAGATGTGTAACCTGAGATTTTAGGTTAGACGTGTCAATTCTACGCTTACGACACTGTGGTTAAGGTTGCTAGACATTCATCAACCGGCTATGCCTGTTTTTTTTTAACTTTTTCCTACTTAATTAATGCAGTTTAGTCTTGCTAGACAATAACTTGGGTTAGCAAAAAAATACCGTGTTACAAGTGCGCTTCAAAAGTAACGGCAATGCGGAGAAGCTCAACTTTTTTGTCTGTATTGGTAGTGTCAGGCATATTTCCCAAACCAAAATCTATAAAATCGTCCAGCTAAACCTTCTCGTTATTTTTTCACTGGTAACCCTACAGTATTCAGTGCAGGTACTGACCTATTGCGCCCCCGCTACGCGTGCATGAGTGGCGGAGAGTGGGCTTTTCTCTCCGCTATCGGGTTTCATACATGCCGCTAATTCACCGCATGTTCTCTGGCCTAGCTCGGTCTTTGCTAAAGGATTAGGGCTATATTTAGAACTATGAAAATAGTAATATCGGCTAGATAAAAAAATGGTTTTTGCTGTATTTAGAACAATAGGCCTATCCTATGTCCAGCAGTGGACGTCTTTTGGCTGAAATGATGAATGATGAGAACAATAAAAACGGTAAAAAATAGCTAGATCTTTTCAGCAGGCAATACCATCCCGTCATTTAGTTTGGAGAAAAATGCGTCGAAAATTCTGCGCAATTTTTGACTTGCAACTGTTTCTTGTCTTTCCTCTGAAGACCTTTTCACTAAGTTTAAGAAATTACTTTTTAGTTGTAATACGTTTTACTTTTACATTTGTAAATAAAATGCGAGTATCTTTCAAATCGTCCCAATTTCCTCCAGGCCTTTACCGCAAATCGTTTGGAAGAAGAATGGTCGAAGCATCATCTCCTCTCAAGGCATCACTCAGGACAACTACGGCAAGACGCTGGTGATCAGGTACCCGACCTACGAAGACCAGGGCACGTACACCTGTGAAGTCAGCAATGGTGTTGGAACTGCTCAATCTTACTCCATTCTGCTCAATATTGAAGGTGAGTTTTTCAGCCCTTCGTAATTTGGTTCCTTTATTATTTTTATTTTTTTATGGCTTTCTATTAATATTGATATGGCTCAATATCTTATCAATAATATTAGGGAAAGATTAAAATATAGTGATCTTGGTAAGTTAGAATGTTTTTTCAAGAAGTAGCACAGAACAGTGATCAACTACATGATTTGAAGGTCTTTACCTTTGGTGGGACAGTAGCAGTACAGGCTATTCGATTGAATTGATTGAAAACTAAAAATTGCAAAGTTTACTATTTCTACGTGATGCCAGAATGTTTTCGATCCGTAATATTACACAATCCGTGTCCCTAGACTTCAATATTACACAAAATTAGCCTCATATAAGAGCCTATATAGGTATGTTTCGGAGTGCCTGCTTGGTTTTATTAAATTTTGTCTGAGGTGGGTCAGATCATATAAGTCATAAGTTACTAGATTGTACGGTACTGTAACATAAAAATCGATACAATGTACATTGTACAGTATAGTAAGAAGAAAAAATTCCGCGCAAAATACGGCAGGATAATTTTAGTAGAGTGGTAAAATGATTAGGGACGGCTGTACGCGTAATTCCAAGCAAATAAATAAACTTGCTGTGCCGCTATAAAAGTTATACACACATTTTTATGGCCGCCTGGTCACTATTGCCATAAAGGAAATGCCCTGAATCTTCTATTTTAATGTTCCTTGCCAAACTGCGTTTTTATCTGAGTTATTTCAAACAGAACTTACTTATTCTTGAACACGATTTCTTGAATGGGGTAAAGAGTGAGATAATAATATTGGCTCTACGCAAATACGCGCTTTGTACGTAAAGTTGCAGAAACCAGCCCGATACACAATAAAATAATACATGCTCACGTTTTAGAAATATTTAAAGCCACAACACAAAATACCTTAACAACTTCGCATCTCCCTAAAACCTGAATATCCACATTCATTCCCGGACGTGAGAAAACCAGCACCCCAGATCTCTTTACAAGGCGCAACATTAAAAATGATGTCACAAAGGCTGCCTCCTAATTATTCTGCTGTTGTCCAGCAAACAATAAGACGGTGTGCCAAATAAAGCCGTCCCTACAACAAACAGACACCATTTCCGCAAGTGTAACGTTTGCAAGGGCCCGCTGCCATAATGATGCTAATAATCGTGCCACCGTCATTTCCGCTTTCCTATGAAGTTTGGCTGCGTTCGTAATTTGTTTATGGTTCGACTTATATAGACGTCATTATAGCTACGTTTGGAGGTTTTGCGGCGAATTATGCAAATGTAATTATTGTCTAAAGCACTCGGAATAAATTATGTGCTGTTTTAAAGGATGGGTCGATGCTTTTCATGTTCTTTGATCACCAAAAGCTAGTTATAAATTGGTTATGATCTTCATTTTGAAAAGATCCCTGTAAAAAGTACGGCAATGTTATCCACTTTATATCTCAAATGCCATTTAAAAATTAAAATACTAATTTTCTGCTTTTGGTCCGGTAATTGCTAGCTTTCAAACCTAAAGGGACGTTTCCAAAGTTGCAGATAATAAATTCATTTGGTAATTTCTGTTCGGCGGCATTTTTACACAAACATGACACGAAATTCAGGGCACGAATTTATGACATTCTTTTTTTTGTATAAAAAGGACATGTTAAAGGTTGACATTTCCCTTTTCTAATATTCTATTGCATTATTCAAAATGACTTGTTTCCATCTCATGTGACATTCACATACACGCGGGTTACTTTTGTTTTTGCTCAGTTGAGAGTTTGAGAGGAACCTCGCATCTATCGCTTTTCATGAAACTTGTATTTCTGGTGGAAAATAATCTTTTGTCATCGTTATCAGAAGCAGACAAAAATATTCATAAGTATTTCTCAAACCTTTGTTCACGTGTCAAACTCGTACTTGCCATAATTCCGAATACTTGCCCAGTGACATCATCTTTGAAACCATTATGTGGGAAAGCATATGGCACACACATGATATTAGTCGAAAATATTTTAGTACCTCGTATAGTCCCTTGAGGGAGCTATTAAAATATAACGACTGCGCAAACATGGCTACAAATGTTGGTACATCACAGACAATCAATGTGATTGCGACCTTTCGCTTCCTTCCGTTTGACTTGCGTCGAGGAAGGCGGGAATCGAAGGCTTCCTTTTGTCGATGAGGAACCTTGTAAGCATCCTGAGTTGCTATAACCATATAAATTATATGTTTTCTCACTGAAGAACAAAGGCGTTTTCTCATAAATGGCAAAAGCATTGCTTACAGTTGCACTTTGAGTATTGGCGATTTCAGTCGTCACCGCTTTAAGGTTGGGTTTCCTCACCACGAAGTTTTCCTTCATCGTGTGTCTGTGATTTCCAGCATTGTAAACTTAAAAGCCACAAGTCCTACCTAGTTCCACTTTTCAACCTTATTACTTACGGCATAAGGTTGAACAGTGGAAGGCCGTCAGTGAACTCGGTAGTACTTTCCACTTTGATGCCCCACGTGTTAAAAACTAGGGTCCCATAATCTCCATCACAGCATCACGACAGGTTCATATAAATTCCAAATAATAGATCCCCCATAATATATTGCTCCAACAAACGATGGGGGACCCAACACCGCTCTATACCATGAATAACTGATACCCATATTAAGTTATTAAGTAACAGGTGTCCGCCTATCTCCTCTGTAATCCTTCAACCGCTTCTTACGACACGTTCGTGGCATACGATAGGGTGATAAATTCCGAGTGAACACAGCCATCAGAAGTGAATCTCTTTCCACCCTAGGAGAATTTCCACTCAATAGCTGAGTCAACTTTTCTTTGGTTGTATATTTTCATTTGTTTTTTTTTCATTTCTTATCTTTAGTACATGTGTATTGTGTGAGGAAATCATATGAAAGAGAAAGGTGTTTATAAAAGAGGAATGTGGACAGGGGTAAAAATGTTTTTCTGACCCCAAATAACATGCGACAAGGTTAGGAAGATGATGATGTACTCGACTGCACATTTTTAGTGTTCTATCTTAATATTATCAAAACAGTTAGTAAGAATAAGAAGAATCATTTATTTGTCAAACGTGCGTTTACATAAACTGATTAATCAGACATGCAAGGTATTGAATAAATATATGTTGTGAGCGTCCATGTTTTGCCAATAACGGCGTACAAATTTTATAGGTATTCATTCTAAAGGGGTTTGAACTTTTTTGTATGGGAGCTGGCATATCGACCCGCCGCCATTTTAATTTTTTTTCGAAATCGCGGCCCACGATGAAAGTGGTATGTATGGATAGAGGACATATAGACGAACAAAAAATGTCCAGTAACACGGTACCCAAAGTGTCACGTTACCGAGATATTTGAAGGTAAAGATGGACATATGAGTACAATGAGCACATAAAAAATAGACCTTTTACGTGTATGTTGGCGTTGATTATTATTATTACTGGTTAATGAAAGAGAGTAGGTACATTACATACTACTAAGAGCACGAGAAAACTATTCTTTGACATAACATAGCGTTTTATAGCGATGCAAAGCGATTTTCTCGTGCGTATAGTAATAATCAACCTGGGAACTATTATTTGGATACAATTTAACGCTTATACACGTAATATTTTTTTTAATTATTTAATGATTGTTGTTGTACTCATTTGTCGATCTTTACCTTCAAATATCTCGGTAACGTGACACTTTGGGTACCGAGTTACTGAACATTTTTTGTTCGTCTGTATGTCCTCTATCCATACATACCACTTTCATCGTGGGCCGCGATTTCAAAAAAAAATCAAAATGGCGGCATGCCACATCGGTTCTATCCCCTTTCATTACAAAATACAAAAGAAATAAAATAATAATTGATGTCAAGATATTATAGTAGGTACTAGTCAAATAGAAATTAAATTATGTCCAGAATATTATGCAGTCAAATAGAATCATTCAATAGTCAATTATTTAAAAAAAAATCACATTATCTAATTATTATTCCTAACTATGTATCTGAAGTCGGAGTAGAAAAGTCCTTTTCATTTAGAATATCTACAACATTGTAATACACTTTACTAACTAAAAAACTTCTCAGCTTATTTTTAAAAAGTGACAAGGGCAGTTCTCTCCAACTTTTACCTGAGGAATAAATGTGATGTTTTGACAGATTGTCTATACAAAAACTGTCAAAATGACAAACTTATTCGTCAGATAAAAGTTAACTGGCGATTGAAAAACCGGCTCTTAGGGCCGGTTTTTCAATCGGCAGTTAACTTTTACCTGAGGAATAAATGTGATGTTTTGACAGATTGTCTATACAAAAACTGTCAAAATGACAAACTTATTCGTCGGATAAAAGTTAACTGACGATTGAAAAACCGGCCCAAGTCAGTTAGTGTTCCATCTAAATAATACGAAATCCATCTCAAATGGTCAAAAAGTTCGCCAGCCGTTACAATTGGATTATATCTGATGTCCACGCGTGTCGATGACGTAATATTTCACTTGTCATGCACGCAAATAACTCGCTAACCCGGTTCCCGTACTGCTGGATAAACGTCCGGCCCTTTTTATTACGCGAGGTTTAGAGGCCGGCCCTATAATAGAACGGCTTGTTATTTCTTATTATAATCTGTCTTCATACATTTTGATATGATTTGCAACATCATGAGATCATGATGAATATCTGAATTCAACCGATGGTGGGTAGGTATATGGTATGGCCTTTCTTATTTGTGCCATTTTGAGGTTTTTCTCCTTGATGGCAATGTCGTCTGCCCAACTCAATGCTGTTCACATCTTTACTTCCCTGTGATCACCTGGACTCTATTTGAGTTCCTTAACGGTATTTCCAATTACGATATAACTTTTTCCTGAGAGGAATGTTGCCCTTGTTAAAGCAATTTCAATTTTAATCTTGTTTACATAAAAAAATAAAACCGACTTCGACAAAAATAAAATACAAAAAAGTGAAAAATAAAAATCAGCTTCTGAAGTTTTCATGTTTTTGCCACCGACTTCTGAAGCTGATTTTTTATTTTTCACTTTTTTGTATTTTATTTTTGTCGAAGTCGGTTTTATTTTTTGTAAAAAGTTTTTATTTTTCACTTTTTAGTGGTTCACATGTGCTTACCCCTTCACAACGTACCGGCGTGATGTTATGTTATGAACTGGTGTAAACAATAGACAGTCATGAGATTTCAGCAATCCCAGTCCATTTGCTATCATTTTGAGGAGTTCCGTTGCCTATCTCCGAAGTTCTTCATCAGATCTTCACCAAATAGTTTTTATAACCTTTGTAGTGAGTACAGGCGTGATATTATGTTGTGTGATGGCGTAAACAATGCTTAGATATGCTATAGCAACAATCGCGGTTAATCTGCTATTATTTATTGAAGAGTTCCCCCGATTTCTACAAGATCCCATCATTGACTGGCCTGTTGGTCTAGTGGTTAGTGACCCTAACTGCTATGCCGGAGGTCGTGGGTTCGATTCCCACCCAGGACAAATGTTTGTGTGATGAGCACGATCATTTGTTCTGTGTCTGGGTGTAATTTATCTATAATATGTATGTATTTAGAAATATATAAGTATGTTTATCAGTTGTCTAGTACCCATAACACAAGCTCTGCTTACCTTGGGACTAGATGGCGTTGTGTGATAGTTGTGGAATATTATTATATTATTATTATCAGATATTGAAATGGTGACAATGGGACCACACGGGAAGCACCAGCTTTCAAATGAAAAAAGAATCATGAAAATCAGTTCACCCAGTCGCAAGTTATGAGTGAACAAACATAAAAAAAAAATAAAAAAAAATACAGTCGAATTGATAACCTCCTCCTTTTTTGAAGTCGGTTAAAAATACCTAGTTATGATCTCAATCTAAAAACACCAGTCATGTAATTTCCATGTTAATTCCTGGGCGACAGACTATGATAAGAAAATCGATAGCGCCCCACACCACCCCTTGCTTATTAATAACGTTTATTGGATAAAAAACAGACTAGACGAGGTCCCGGATATAACTTATCCGGGACCTCGTCTATCTTGGACATAGTTTCCTGATTCGATTACTGGAACGTGCATCCGTATTGCCGGACAGATCCGCCGGAATTCCGGATTTATCAATTGCATTATGGTCTATTTAATCTTTTAATTAATCAAAGCGAAATGACGGCTTCACGGTGCAGTTGATTATTTTATCATCCATGTAAAAACATGAATGGGTAAAGAGAATTCTTATTTTTCTTTTGTTACCGTTTCTTAAAAATATTCGCAGAAACCACTACCCACATTTCATTCATGCTAAGTAAAGCAGAAACATTTTCTTTCTTAAAAAGTCTCGCAAACTCGTCTAAGGAGAACATATGAAAGCCCGAGGCTTGCTTACGCCGTAGTTCTTCTCCATTTTGTTCTGTCAACAATTCGTCTAGATTGCGAGCACTTGAGTGTGGCATGCAGTCTGCCGTACCCCGTAATAGCTGCAGGCATTGTTGTACTACCGTCGTTCGTCGTTCGACTACTGCAATTTAAAATACGATACACAATAGAAAATGGAGGAAATTTCTGTTGAGTTGTTGTTCGTTTTGCTTGTTTGTCTGTGGTTTGTTGTTTATAGTTGTGAAGTGTAGGTGAATGATAAAATATATCTTATTCAAGCATAAGATGTAATAGTCTTAGAATAACTAAAGAATGTCGTAAGTTATTGACAAGTCGTAAACTTTATAACTCAAGTTATGAAGTCACTATCGAATACAGCTTTTAGTGAAGGGCATCAAACTGTAATATAAACTCTAAGTTACTAGTATTAATAAACATTAATTTAGTTAGCAGGCAGGCACATTACTTTTTGTAATTTTTTTTTTCACCGCTGGTCTCAAAACGGTGAAGGAAAACATCGTGAGGAAACCGGCATGTCTTAGAACCAAAAAAATCGTAGACATGTGACATCTACCAATCCGCACTGGGCCCGCGTGGTAGATTATATATAGCCCATCCCTCTCAAAGAGAGGAGGCCTGTGTCCCAGCAGTGGGAACATTAATAAGCTGTTGATGATGATGATGAATTTAGTTAAATTCACCATTGGAATTAAATGTCAGTAAATATACCTAAAAGGCCATACTCTCGGCCTCTGACATCATCTATTCTCCATTCTATTAACCTACAATATACAATAATGCGTAATAAGGAAGTCTATACATTCGACCATGTTAAGCTTGACCTGCTTGTATGAGAAATGTACTATTTAATTTTATGGCAACGACCCAAGATTCCATTTAAAAGATCCTTTATGGCTAATTGGTAAAAGATGAATGGGGATATTTACATATTTTATCCGGTAAATCGGTAAATAATTACAAGTAAAACGTCTGCGTATCATCAAAATCACATAAGGTTGGTATTAGACTCATGAACAAAGTTCGTATTTAAGGGGAATAGAGGATCAAGAGGCATCAATACGGCATTATGTCATTGTAATTTATGTTAATGAAGCGCCTCTTAAACGTGCAGGCTTGCCTACTTTGTTACACACGTAGAACATGGCGCCAGATACCATAAACAATATTGTAAAGTGATTTACTGTTTGTGCTCCAAGAACTTAATGTTTTACTTGTACTAAAACTTTGTTTCTTGCCCCCTAGCCGCACCATTCTTCACGATAGAACCAGAGGTCCAAAACTTCGCGGAAGGCGAGTCAGCGGAAATCAAGTGTGAAGCCGGCGGTACTCCTGTGCCAAAGATCACCTGGATCCACAACGGCAAGCCCATCGAACAGGCCGAGCCCAACTCTAGGAGACAAGTGTCTGCCAACACCATTACTATTACGAATCTAGTGAAGAAGGATACTGGAAACTACGGTTGTAACGCTACCAGCTCCATCGGATACGTGTATAAGGATGTCTACATCAATGTTCAATGTGAGTACTTTGAAATTATAACTTTTTTGTGAATTGTGTATGTTTTCAGGAAACGATTAATTAAAATGAGAGAGTTACATAGGTCGTTGGATATTTAACTTTGATGCCAATAGTTACACCTCAAGCACACTGCAGCGAAAGCGCATCGAAATGAATAGTTCAATTGTTTCTGGCATATCTTTGTTATATTCAAACTTAGAACACTTTGCACACAGCAAGGGAAACGGACGTCAACCAAAGATAGAGTTTAGTTTGGATTCGCTTTTGTTTTGTTTGCGGTGTGCTAAATACGTACTAAGCTGGTCTCAGTCCCTTGGTAAACAGCTTCTAGTTAAAGAAGCAGTTTTACTCATACTTGACGCGTCTACACCTATAGTTGTCTTGTCAGCAATAAAACGACTACAAGAGAAACCTGTTAATCTATGGAACTACCTCACTTATCGAAAGCTAATCCCCTAACTGTAACTCTCTCACATAATATCTAGTGATCTCACTTGTAGCGTCCCACTTGCAGTGTTCCACTTTACTACAGTCTACAAGCTACTTAAAGGAAAAATAATTTTAAATGTAAACAGTATGTATGTGGTTTCTTCCTTAGCCGGCGCCCTGTTGGCGAAGGCGCCGCGACGCCCCAGATTTTATACTTCACTTTACTTCAAGCATTGTTTTAATGTTCTTTGTGTAGTGAAGCCATTAGGGTAGTTTCAAAGTCGCCATAAAATATTAATAAACTGCTAGGCAGCAGTTTTCCACTGAACAATAGTATTGATTTCACACGCAAATTAACAGTTGGACATTCAAAAAGGTCTAAAAAGGATTAGTTATAATTATAATGTTTGGTAAAATATAGACATAATATAGGACGTTTGAAAGTATTTAACTTTTGTGTCAACGGCCTTTAAACCATTTCAAATTCATGCAGAAACTGTGAAACTCGGAAGTTTCATGCATGCCACATTTCTGTTGCCAACTTTATATTCGATTATGCCAGTTTCCAACTTCCCAACATCAGTTCAGACAACTTGAAGAAACAAGTTCAATAAAGACCCCGATTTTATTGCGTTCCGTTTCCTTACTAACAAGTTCTGTTCTCTAACTTTTATAAGGAAACGACAAAGCGTCAGCCACCATAAACTGTCACTCATAATTAATTATGACCCTAATGCTAGCTACATAAACTGTTACACACAACCCAAATTCAGTCTTATGTAGGAAAAAATATAGTTGAGGTTTATTGAGCCACTTGGCATTCGCCCCAGTCATTTCTAGATGAACTCATAAATACTGGGAATAAATCTTTATTATGTGAATAAAAAGTTGCTCTCGAGACGTCACAGTTCGTCTGCGATGTATAATGTGGCGGGATCGATATCCTCATTGAAAATGGTATATTTATTCACTAAGCACTCGGCCTAAGGCAATTCGCAGTCGACTGCTTCTATACAATTAAGGAAATATAAATACAATAATAAATGAGGGTCTGAAAGTTTTTCTTTCACTATAATTCGTTAAGGAAGTTTTTCTTGTATTATTTATTTCTTCAGGATCCATGGGCGGGTTTATCCCTGTCACTTTTATATCTAACTACACCGGGAATTCGTTATCGATTCGCTAGACAAGCAACTTTGTGTAGGGGAGAGCTAAATCGATTCCCATTTGCAATAGTTGTTTAGGGTCCTGTTTCTGTAATTTTGGGGTTCCTAACTCAATAGATTGAGAGTTTGGGTCAAAGTGAAACTCGGCATTGGTTTTGCATTGAAAATGTTCGATGATAGGAGACCGAACATTGAAGTTTCAAAGTGGTTGGATTTTAAACCAACCATATAATGCTAGTGTCAATTTCAGGACAGAAAAGGTAAATGTTTCTGCCTCAAAAGTTTATATTGTTTGTGGCAAAACGACATATTTGTACCTAACATTAATTGCACACTGAGGCCACTTTAATTACTAGACTCTCACAGATAGCAAAAGAATGAGCAGTCGTACAATTTCTTAATTATTATCTCAGCTAACATGATGTCACGGTCGGCTCATTCATTTGAGTCCCAAGTATAATGATGACACTCGATAAAGAATCCTAAGTAGGCACCGGCGACGTCGTTATGTGTTAAGTTTTAACTTGAGCGCCAATGTCACCCTGGCCGTGTTCAGATTAATCTTGATAGGCCTATTAGTCTTTATGAAAGTACCTACAGACTTCCAGAGGTACTTCCATACTAATATTATAAGTTATCTCGACTTTACGACTAAAAGTTACTAATTTCGATAAAATTTACCCACACGAATTTTTAACCCAGTACTATAGTTTCGAGCAATAATGTGTATACAAAGCTCAGACGCGAATTTCTCGTGAAATAACGATTGTTTCTTTTAGATATGACCTACTTTATGATGATATGGGTTCCAAAATATTAGTTTCTTTACGTAACAGGAAAATAAAATCAATACAGTAGGCGAAAATGGCTTCTAAACGTTGCTAAGTGCTGCTGAAGCATATTGGTGCTGCTGAAGTTTCTGTAAGATAATATCTGAAGAAAAGCTTATATAAAATAACACCGCAACCATCACTGTTTCACTGCAGGGCAAACGCCTCTTGTATAGGCGGCTCGAAAATAAATCAAAAGCAAGCTTTGTAACGTTTGGCGATTCTAGATAATAATATATAAATTGTAAGTCCAGGTTACTCACAATGATTTCCCTTACAAAAGACAGTAATGTTTAAAATAAACTTAAATGGGGCGACCTAATTTTACCACATCATCCTTTTACACATAGTTGATATCCCGAAGACTCGCAATCATCAGTGGAACTGTCTGCTTTCAAAGCAAGAGTGAACAGGCATCTTTTGGGCACGCTCGTTCTATCATGTACCTCATGTCCTCATCCATCGCTTTCCATATGGCGCGATCTAAGTCAAGAGCAGGCTCTTGCAATAATTACTTCGTAAATATTTTGTTTATCAATTTCGTCCTTACCAAATTGATCCAATTAAGAAGACAATGTTCTCGGCTCAAACTCAATTTAGCGCTTGAGTAGTTTGTAAGTAAATTATGTCGTCTTGAAATAGCCTTGTCAACAAAAATTTGGAGTGAAAAATAAAATGGTTACAAAACAATACTTCAAAATAAAATTTTCTATTACACTGAAGGCTTGAAATACTTGGACATTCGGTTGCGTGACTGGTCCACGAGTAATAATAAAAGGGCTTAATTAATTAGATTTACATACTAAATTATTTTACACTACATACTTATACAACGAGGCTTATTTCATTCATCATGTTGGCGAGCTGTTTACGATTTGCGTGTTTTATAGAACCTGGATTATTTTGTAATAGGTATAACATTCTTGGGGTCTGGTTCATAACATCGCGAGTCACTACATCGATGTTCGCTGTATCGACAACGGTCCATCGACGGGTTAATGAATCGACAGTACCCCAAATCGATGGTACGCTACATCGACAGTACACCAACTCGATGGTGCGCTATATCGACAGTACACTACATCCATGGTACGCTACATCGACAGTACCCCAAATCGATGGTACGGTCAGCATCAGTGAAGTATATTAACATTACTCAAAGTTTCGAAGCTGTTTTTTTAATCAAAACTTGTTAAATATTACTCGTAACTACATGTTATTGGAGTGTAAGGACTATTTTAACGAATAATCTTCTGAAACATTAAAAATAATAGCTAGAGTCCTGTACATAAAAGAATTAAAATTCGGAAATGTTCAGCTTTTTAATGTTTCAGAAGATTATTCGTTAGAATAGTCCTTACACTCCAATAACATGTAGTTACGAGCAATATCTAACAAGTTTTTATAAAAAAAACAGCTTCGACTCTTTGAGTAATGTTAATATGCTTCTGGTGCTGACCGTACAATCGATTTGGGGTACTGTCGATGTAGCGTACCATCGATGTAATGTACTGTCGATATAGCGCACCATCGATTTGGTGTACTGTCGATGTAGCGTACCATCGATTTGGGGTACTGTCGATTCATTAACCCGTCGATGGACCGTTGTCAATACAGCGACCATCGATGTAGTGACTCGCGATGTTATGAACCAGACCCCATTCTTCATTATCATCATCATTTCAGCCAAAAGACGTCCACTGCTGGACATAGGCCCCCATTCTTGTGTACCACCTAATAGTATTTCCACATTTCGGACGTTATGTGGTATTTCCCATGCCGCCTAAGATTATTTTTCCCTTTTTTCGCCGATTATGTGGTCACGTGTTGCCTAAATTCTTCTCTTCTCTTTGTTCAGTTTCATAAAAAAATGGAAAATCAATTGTCTATATCTTTCATTTCCCTATCAAGGAGTCCAGTGTTGACCTCAGTAAAACTTTCATCTCAAGGTACGCAAAGTCACAGTAAGATAGAGCACGCCATTTGATAAGATCCCTATTTAATAGTCAACCTTGGAAGCTTCAAGACAAGATGACTTTTTGCTTTCCATATAAACGACCACGGGTCGATATTCATGTCGCGAACGTATCTCTTAGCTAAACCATGGCATGATCAGCCATGATTGCTGGGACACAGACAGACAGATTCTCTGTGAGTGGAAATGGGATATCCGCTATACTACGGAACAGAGCAGGCGGGTCGAACCATCGCGTTACTGAAAAGCAAAAGATACCGTCGACGACGTTTGAATTTTATGTGCAGTCCAGTGCAGTGCGATATTTATACCACTTCCATAGGATTTCTATCTGAGCTTGATTCATTAACACATTGTTGTTCTCGTACAAGCAAGCCTGATTGCGATCAACAGTAATCAACACGTATTTCAAACAGCCATTTGAATGCGCTCACCACACAAATTACTTATGAATAAACCATCTCTGCATACAAAATATAGGGAGTGACGCGGTGCACGATCCCGGGATTACGCAGGCCTCAGCCATGACCTAGATCCCGGGATGCCTCGACCCAACAGCGCTGTATTGACATTGTAGAGAACTAGACAACCCACACCGGGGCAATGGTTGCGTAATTGAGAGAAATGGCCGCAGTTTTAATTGGTTTAACACTCTCAAGCTCTTTCTGTTGCTAATTTTCGAGTACCTCCTTGTTCTCTGTTTACATTTACAGATTAGCAAATGTAAACTTTTTTTATTTCGAGACATAGGTTTTTGTTGTAACACTTGTAACCCAATCTGACCTTTTATAATCATGACTGATAGGACTGCTTGCTTGTTTAATTCAGCACGTGTAAAAAGCGATTGCAAAATTCAGTATGATGGTTCGCAGCTCTAAAGGGGAGAGCGTATGAAAAACGTAGCGTGTATGAAAAACTTGTAGCAAACTTTACAATGTTTGCACAGCGATTTTATCAGTTTTGACAGGTCGACTTTGACTACCTAACTACTATTTATATAAGTCCTTAGTCACCGGAACATTACATGGTGGCCCTTGGTTAGCGGGAGACCACAAGACATGAGTAATTTAAATTGTATTGCTCAACTTAAATTAGTGACAACTGATCGTAATGTAAGGAGTAATAATGAATTTAATGTAAGTAAGGATCGAGTAATGATTTAAACTGCGTGAGATCGATTTCCTAAAGGTATTCATGTCCCGTTTTTGTGTAATGGCGTGAGCACATCTCTAAACGGTAGGACAGGTTTCGCAGGTTTGCCTTTAAAGATGCAATTCGTATTGTTTTATGAGACAAAAGGAATTCATTATACAATTTGTGCATTTCGCCGAAATGTTCCCAAGCTCTTGAAACAAATCTTAGTATTTAACTTTCTGTTTTGTCGTAATGCCGTCCTGTAGTTTAGATCGTGGACTCCTATGATTCTCCTGATGTCTAAGTCCGGATTTCACGCCTAAAATTGAACTGATCAGTACATGTAAACCACATTCATGAACTGTCAGTGTCACTGACAGTTCTTAAACGCCGCTTAGATATGCTGACCGCGTTCAGTTTCAACGGTGAAATTCCCCCTAATCGCACCGCACTTTCGGATGGGGACGATATTGCTCGTCATTGCGAACTCCCAACTTTTCCAACTCGATACGAAACGTGTCGAGCATCCCAGGCGGTACTTATCTGCACTGCGATTTAATATCAAGAGGTACAAACTAATGAGCGAACTGTTTAAAACATCGGAAAGTCACGTTCGACCTCATGTTTAATCGGAGCGAACCAAATATGTGACGGATTTGTGATAATTAAACAGGCATCATCACCTATGTATGTAGGTACAAAGAATAATAACTAACCGTGATCCTATGATCTGGTGAATTTTATTGATAGTCCGTATATTGTGCAGGATTTAACGCAAGCAAAAGTAGAGCATATAAATATAACCAAGAAGGCTTCTCTGTTTCCCAATTTTTATAATCTCGATCTTTTCAAAGTTCCAGTGAATCGGTTTTAGCGTCCATTGGTAACCCTTCTACCTCGTCTATGTTGGATTTTCAATCGCTTTCAAAATCACGGTGAATTTACCTCTGGCAGTAGTGTAATTAAAACGTAAAACCCTGCTGTCAGAGGCAAAATGTGAAAGGACTAAACCGTCGCTCGTGCTCACTCAACATTACTGATTGAAGTCCCCATACCTCACCGTTGAAATCTGTCTGCTATACCTTGGCACTTTATGGCTGTATGCAGCTGCACCCCATTAATTGCTAAATAGCGTGAGCTTATGACGTAACTCATGCCCTTTGGGGTTGAAAAAATGTCTGCCTCGGTTTTACTTGATAAACTGTTTGGTTTAATCTTATTTGTCGGATTTATTCTGCTAGTATTGTGTACGATTGGTTATGCTTTGTTTATGCTGGAATGGGATTAAATTTTTAATCGATAATCTTTAAAATATTATTGAGTAGATATTGTTTATATTAGGAATTTCGGACTGTATGGAATCGGTTACGGGTAACGTATAGCAAGCACCCCACGCAAAAATATCGCTCAAAGTTTTTTATTCGTCCAAAAAATGGTCCCATATAGTAGCAGCTGTCAGTCCAAAATTCGACAAAACAACAATAACCTATTCTTTATTCGATACAAATCAAAAAGTTGTAAAGAAACGGTAAAAAGTGCAATCATTCTCTCGCCTATAACGCGATCGTTATCTTCCATCCATTCATGCGTAATACGGTGTTGTAAATTACAGTAGAACCCCAGTTTACCTGCAAACGTTTGAGTTTAACCCCCAACTGCAAAGATAGGTGCGTCAGAGGGTGTGGATGGATTAATATACGATTTTTTTCCTCCAACCGAGTTCGATAACCTTCTATTGTGTCTGAGTCATCCCCAAAATCCACAAAATGAATACTGAGGATTGTGGCATCGGAAATTCCTATTACGTCGTATTGTCCGCCCTTATTCCCTCTCCATATTTTGTTGTGTAGGTCTATTAAATTATATATAATAATTCCATGGTAAAGTTATGCGATTCGATCATTTTTGATGATATGGGAAGTGACCTAACTTCACATTAATGCGTGTTACGAGTTAAATTTGGATGTTTGAGGAAACAATTGACGAGTACGCAACCGATCTCGCAGTTTTTCGACACGAGTTGTTCCTTGTCCAAAAATACTTTAATTTAAAATTTTCACGCTGTTATTTTGCAACACGAAGTTGTTGACTACCTCTCGTCTTCGTCAAATCAAACGGTTAATAGAATGAATGAAATGAATAAAGAGCACAAAGTAGGAAGTACAGTCCTTTGAGATTAAGATGGACAGTTGCAAAGTACGGGGAATACTATGTTATGTCACCACCGGTATTTACGTCCATTCAGATAGCTAGGCTGGACCTGACAAAGCCAATGCTGTTCACAATGTTTGTCCAACTTGCGCTTCTAAAAAGGTGCGACGCCAATGTTTGCTCAAATATTTTGCCGGTAAGGACGATTAGGTCGTAGTAATCATTTTGCGTCAACATTGAATGCCACATTTATAGAATTTTTAAACGGAATGTTCTGTCATTCTGTGTTATGTATGGCGCATTTGAATATTCATACACTAAGTGATATTTATATTGGACCTGATAAACATATCAGATGTACTTCCTGATATTTGGAGGCACTTAATGAATTTTTAAAAGTCTAATTAGTGGTATTTGTAAGTTTCAATGTATCCTATTTAGAGTTTAATCTAATATGCATAAGCCCAATTTCAATATCCTTACTGCAACAAGGAAGTAAAATTATCATTCGAAGAAATATTAGTTGCACCAGACAAAGCTTCAAAGATAATTTTAGATGTTAAAACAACGTTTCTGTTTTCACCATAAGGCTGCAAATGCGGCTATCATAACATATCACCGTTGTTACCCAATGAAACGTTCCGATATCAAAATAACAGATTTATTTCGGTAATACAATGTTCATAATTTACGATAAATTGGGTACTCAACCTGATTTCCCTTCTCATAATATTGGGCTTATTTATATTTGAAGATTATATTTTATCGTCTCAATTTTCCCCTATTTTGTTGAAGGGCTTCGAAGTAGTATTAGATGCTCCTCAATATGACTTAATTTACCACCCTGATTGCTTCAGCGTTTTTAGATATTTTTACACCAATGTATCGATTTTCCGAGTTATTTCAACAGCTCACAAAGTTCTGCGAATACTGGCTCGTCAGTAAATTGAGCTACATTTATTTGATAGTCAAAAGTTTCACCGTACCTACATGTTTGTAAAGCAATTATTTTAATTGGGTTTGTTCGTGTTGTTTTTTTGGAAAATTGTTTGGACTATTTGTTTTATTTGAATGATATTAGTATTGTCAAGCAGCTCGTCTGTCCTATTGTATACTATCATGTTTATTTGATCAGTTATTTAGAACAGTTGGTAGAACCATATTATATTATTTCCATTTCGATGACGTCAAATAAGACAACTCGTTTGATGTTTCCCAAAGACAGGCAAAGCGTACAACATACTTATCTATTCATCAGGAGCCCCAAATAATACAGTCTGTGCTCACAATTTACGAATTCATGTGTGTATAACGACACGAGATGGTTTCTAGTAGCGTCTATTGGACACATCCTCACGACACACATTCACACGCCCACCCGCGAACCGCGAGAAATATTGCCCACGGATATTATTATGCACTTAGCATCTTGTTTATTGTGATTTATGTACCTGTTTATTAGTCCAACTTGCGAAGAAAATAGTCAGTTTATACACTCTTTTAACGAAAATAGATGAGTATTTTGGTGCAATACCGTACCTACCTTCTACATAACGTTTAGGCAAGGAAAACAATTTTATTCGTTTGCTCATTTTGGGGCTTTGGCGAGATCCTGATAACACAATTTAGACTATTAGCACAAAAACGAGAGACGGGACGTGACCAATTAATCAAAAGAGGGATCTCAAAATTGCCGGCCGATGATTTGCTGAAAATTCCAGCCGTTCGACGTTCGTGTAATTGATCCTTTAAATACTAAAGCTCTCATTTACGTAAATGAATTCAAATGAAGCTTAAATTTTCCTTCGTTTTTAAAATACTTCTGACAAAGTGGAGTGGAACACTGTAATGAGACCATCATTAATAACTTTTAGAGTATGATATTCCTAAGATTCTAATCTTTGCGATCCTTTGCAGCAATCCCGCCAGAAATTAAGGAAGGTCCGGAGAACCTCACCCGGGTGGACGGTTCCGAGGCTGTGCTCAAGTGCAGAGTGTTCGGAGCTCCGAGGCCCATCGTCAAATGGATGAAGGATGATGTTGACGTTACCGGTGGGAAGTAAGTATTCAGAGACATTTTTCTTCTTTTCTTAGTTAGGTTTTTGCAATACGTACGCCCCTAGGACAAGTTAGGTAAAGAAACATAATGCACAGACATATCTGACGAAATATAATTGTAGGAGTCCCAGGTATGCTTCTGTGAACTTCTGTCTACATATTGGGAGAATAGAGATGTTATCTTATTATTGTTTTCTTTCAAGTGAGTTACGTTACTAGCTATACTGGGCACAGGGTCTTACTCAAATCCCCCTTTGATGCACAGTTGTGTGAGATTAAACCCGTGAGTACCATGTGGCCCATTGTAAATTGATTGGTGACTTGTTTCGGTAGGGTCTGTAACTTACTAATCAAATAAATACTTTTATTCAGCTGCATCCGGTTAGGTAGGAAGCCGACCCCAACGCGGGGAAAAGGCTAAGCAGACGATAAGGGTGGATATATAGTAATCATAGGGAATAGGAAATTGATTTGTGTTGTTAGCGTCTGTACCATACTACGATATCGATGTGTAGCCTCGATATCCAGGCTTATAAAGCAGCAAAAGTAAACCATTTGATAAAAACATTGATCTTCGCTATACCAGACTAATTTCTATGCGATATATTTTCATAAAGACTTACCTAAGCTTTTATGCGATATACTTCTATAACCAGCTTTGCATATTCCTTTTACCGTAACAAAAATACTCGCACCAGTTGCAAAATTTCTCACACTGCACAAACATTGGAGATTACAGCTCCTAAGAATCAAATATCAAAACATCCCTCAGACGTGCTTACTAAGGAAAATATTATCAGATTTCATCTCCCCCGGCGAGACATAAAAAGGGGTTTTACAGTTCATTGGACTACTTTAACATCATCAGTCAATGTATAGATCGATCAAGTTTCCTTCGAGCGTATTTTTATATGGATAAGCAAGTAAATAAATTGCTTATACAAGTACTGATCGATCGTTAGTAGTCTGATTAGTTTCCAATAAGTTTTCTTGATCTTGTTACGAAACTAATGTTTTTTGTTTCGGAGCCTAATGCTAACCGTACTTACATCTAATCGGTCACCGGTCGCTTACTATGCTCATATGTTGCCACCCGAACCAAAAAAATAGGCATACCTACACTATAAGTTCTTCAACCGACATCGTCTAATGATAAGATGGATCCTAGGTCTGTGTGAAGCGATTTTTTCCGTGATATATATTTTACTGAAACTTTGAGGATCTGTTCTAAAATACTCTGATAAGATCATAAAATTACAGGAGAAGACAATTTCTTTTAAATTGTGTTCCGTCTAAAACTGGGAACATAATATTGGTGCTCGTGGCTCCACGAGCATAGTTATTAGTTCGCCTAATGACGGATCTGGTGTATACGACCCCTTAAGGGCAGAGGAAAATCTGTAAATAAATATATATTATATCATTATCAGATATAGTTATTTTCAGATTTACCTCTGGCAGGACGTAGGTTTATTTATAAGTAAGGAAAACTGAAAGGTCGAGACACGTGTAACGCCAACTCATATCTTCCTTCGTGTCATATTGTATACGTGTATTTATTTATTGTTCGTCTGCCTGTTAGCTAAATATAGATATTCCAATATCTCATGTGAATTGTTTATTATTTATTTGCTCGCGATTTATGGCACTCAAGATAATTTGAAAACCCACATCTCCCTGTTGGGTTTTTCTCATAAATCTTTAGAGCTGTTTAACAGAAGACCCTGGTGGTAGTTCATTCGATCAAATACAAGAATAATATATCTATTCATAAGGACATTATTATTTTGCACTACAGGAATCTGATCCCCGGATTTGTCACAGGCAATGTGCTGAAATATCTGTCGAAAGTCCCGTGTCCGTCAGTTCGCAATCTATCCATACCGTATTTGGTAGGACATGCTTCTTTTTTTAAACATAACATGATGCCTGTAATCTTCGAAGGGTTAGACAGAGGTGTACCCATTAGTACATCTATATTTCGCCAGACCAACCACCAGCCACCATCCAGTGTATTTTGCCAGTAGTGTGTTCTTTTTTTTTTTTTAACAAAATTATATTTTAATTTTTGCTTCCCCCAGGTACAACATAACTCCGGAAGGTGACCTGGTGATTCGAGACGTATCGTACACTGACATGGGAAAGTACCAGTGCTACGCCAAGAACAAGTTCGGAGAGAAGTCCGCTTTCGGCTCCCTTGATGTTAAGAGTAAGTATCTTATGTGGTAGCGGTTACCCTTTGTTGTCGGATGTTTCCATAGCGACGGGTAATTCCCGTTTTTTTAAGAATGTTTGAATCAATTACAAACTGCCAAAAATAAAACTTCAATTTACTATTTTTTTTGACATTTAATGACCAGAACCGGCAGACCGGTAGACGGTACCGGTTCTGGTGACTAAACATTTTATTGTCTAGACTCTAGATAACATATTATGTTTTACTTATTGTAATTATTTATAACTAGCTGACCCACGCAACTTCGTCTGCGTCAAATAAAAATAGCTTATATCCTTTCTCGATAAATCGACTATCCAACATAAATTAAGCTAAATCGTAACTAACAAAAAATCTTATCTTTCCTCTTTATAATATTAGTTTAGATGGTTTAGATTAGCTTAGATTATCTTAAAGTCAGAATTACTATATATCTCTTACTGTTAAATATACAATAACACCCTGTACTTGTAAACATTATGATGCAGTAAATATTTTGAATTTGAATTTCCCGGAGGCCAGCCACAATCCCCCGTACCTACACGACGCGACGCGCTATTATTTTGCCGCGCGGATATTTTTACATTGCGATATCTTCTAAGATATTTGTTTAAATTGTATAGAGTAAAGGGCACAAATATTCTACATTAAATTTTCCTTCTAACAAACACATTTATTTAGATATAGATTAATACCATATGGGTTAAATAAGCTTCGCAAAAAATAATTATTTTTAACCTAACAGTTTAATAGTAAAAAAAGGTTACAGTGAGTCAATCTTAAAAGATAGATATATGCTGTCGCGGACTTTTTTTTAGAACTTTTAAAGAGAAACAATTCTTTCATCTATATAAATAAAAAGAGAAGTCCTGACTGACTGACTGACTGATTGACTGACTGACTCTTCAACGCCCAGCCCAAACCCTTGGACCTAGAAAGTTGAAATTTTGCACAGAGGTTCCATTTATAATGTAGACAAGGAATAAGGAAGGATTTTTCGAAATTCAACCCCTAAGGGATTTAAATAGGGGATGAAAGTTTGTATGGAAAATTGACATTTTTACGCGGGCGAAGCCGCTGGCAAAAGCTAGTACATGATATTTGCGTAACTTAAACCGTTTTCGCAGCGCACGCAGCGGAAGCTCTCAAAAAGGAAATACCTTTTCCCGTTTTTGTAACATTTTTCATTAGCTCCTATTAGCCGTAGCGTGATGTTATATAGCCTATAGCCTTCCTCGATAAATGGACTATTCAACACAAAAAGAATTTTAAAATTCCAACCAGCAGTTCCTGAGTTTACCGCGTTCAAACAAACAAACAAACTCTTCAGCTTTATAATATTAGTATAGATAATTGGTCAAACAATTTTGACAGTGTATCTAAGTCTAGTCAAAGTTGAAACTTTTGTGGAGCGCTAGTGTTTGGATACTCCACAAGGGTTTCTTTCAATTTGGACTTATTAATTAAACTATAAATGTATCTCTATTAACAACAACAAAATAATTAATCACTTCATGTCATATAAACTCAGCATAAACCTAAAACCCTCACCTCTCCCACAGAACGCACAGTGATCACCGACAAGCCGGAACACTATGAAGTAGCCGCGGGCTCTTCAGCAACATTCCGCTGTAACGCCAACGCAGACGACCTGCTCAAGCTGCAGATCATCTGGCTCAACGACGGACAAGTCATCGACTTTGAGAACCAGCCGCGCTTCCGCATGACCAATGACTACTCGCTACTTATTTCTGATACTACGGAGCTGGACTCGGGAGAGTATACCTGTATTGCTAAGACGGCTATTGATGAGGCGAGGGCGCAGGCTACGCTTACTGTTCAAGGTAAGGTTTGAAAAATATAAATTTAGTCTTGTGTATTGTCCCACTGCTGGGAATCGTTCCTCTTCTCGCCGTGTGGTTTTCTTCGGCCAATCTCGCACAAAAGGCTCTAAGTCGTTTTCTAGGCCTCCCTCGGAAATAACGCCCGTTATCTGGCACCTATTGCGTGACTACGTTAACTAATTATAAAGATAGCAGCTTAGCAGTCTTGTTTAGATCAGTATAAAAGATTTTACACCCGACACAAGTAACAGTACCTATTTAAATGTATAATACGCTCGGCGCACCTTAGCTTGTGTATTCTTTACTGCACAAAGGTCTGATAGGCTCTTATATTTTAACAACATCGACGCAAGGCATAAATGAGTACACACTCAGTTAGACTGTTTAAAAGGGTACCTACTTCTTATTTGCTCCATTATTTATCTGAATAGGGGATCGGACTGGGTCAAAATAATATGATTCTGTTTAGTCCGTAAGTTAGATTATCGAAAAATATTGAATACGTGTTTTTTGTTTTATCAAATCAATAAAAAATGACGAAGATAAAACGTGTCAAAGATCTTGGAGTGGGGCTTGAAACGTCACTTGTGTCGTCAAAATGTACTATCATATGACGTCACACGAGTTTTCGAAGCACTGTATCGTCTTCATTTTAGGTTTACGTGAAAAAAGAAAAAATACGTGTCCAATAATTTTTGGAAATCTATCTGACGGACTAATTAGTTTTTTTTTGTCCGATCCCCTATTCCATAGGGGTCTAAATTAACAATGGAGTACAAGAAATTCTATAAAACTACCCATTTTCTTAAGTGGCATCAATTCTAGTAGGTAGTCAGGATGATGTTATTAAAACCACGACGGGCACACAAAAGTTTATGATGTGTCGTAATGTGAACAGCACAATTCCGGACTCCAGTGAACTATTTGGAGAATTGCCAGAACTCTGTTATGATTGCTGTTATATGTTTCATGTAACTTTGTAGTTTATTTTATGTGTTTATTCAGAGTTGCATGTTAAAAGAAATCGTACATAAAGAAGTATTAAAACATCCCTCATCAGTGTAAATGACTTTCGCTACTTCATAACTGATAGGCTAATATTTTTCCAGATTTGATCAATATTATTCTATAGAGCTTTTTTTATATTGGATGGAAAATCATCAAATAATCCCCCCCCCCCCCCCTCCCCCGCTCTTGGGCAGAACGGAAGGGAGTGTCAGACTTCTACTGACTAAAGACCACCCATGTTCCTTCTTCGCCCATGTGCCGAGACCGCGGCATCTCTTTCGACAATCCGCAGCCCCGGTGGGATATTCTATAGAGCTTAAATTAATATTTTAGGGTTAATCTTCGGAACTACAGATCCGATTCCGAAAATTCATCAACTGCAATATCCCCTAGTATTATAGGCTACATTTTAAACTTTCTCGTGAGTAAATTCCTTCTATAACTGAAGGAAAGCCGCGAGCAAAAGCTAGTAACTGTACAATTGTTTTGACCCAGTGATTTTTACACACCTAATTCACCAGATCAATTTGTGCCGTACTTTATTCCACCCTTGCAACTTTAAACATAAATATTATGAAACTGAACTTTTTTCTTATTTATTTATCCCTTTCCACCCTTGCCCTTTTATCTTCCAGACAAACCGAACCCGCCAGCCCTGGACGGCATCGAGTGCCACGAGAAGACAGCCACGCTCCGCTGGCACTCCATGGGCGACAACCGCGCGCCCATCCTGCGCTACTCCCTGCAGTACAACACCACCTTCACGCCCGACACCTGGGACCTCGCCAGTGACAACGTGCCCGCCATTGATACGTCGTGGACAGTCCAGCTCAGTCCTTGGGCTAACTACACTTTCAGGTAACTGTTCATCATCAGTCTATAATGTTCCCACTGCAGGGACTCAGACCTCCTCTCTAGGAAAGGGATGGGCTATAATCCACCCCGCGGTCCCAGTGCGAGTTGGTAGATGTCACATGTCTTCGATTTTTTTGGTACTAAGAGATGCCGGTTTCCTCAAGATGTTTTCCTTCACCGTTTTGATAGCAGTGGTGATGAAATAAATTACACAAAGTAATGCGAACTGGGTTCGGACCCACGACTTACTGTTCGTAAGTCGGGGCCGCCATCACTGGGCCACCGCTGCTCTTTGCAAGCAATTATGTTTACAGGAAAGATAGTTTATAATCTGTTAATTTTCCAGGGTCGCCGCTTGGAACAAGATCGGACCTTCCACTCCATCATCTCACTCCGAAGTGTGCACGACGCAGCCCGAAGTACCTTTCAAGAACCCCGACAACGTTGTAGGAGAAGGCTCTGATCCTACCAACATGGTCATCTCTTGGTCGGTCAGTATACACAAGTATAAGTAGCCAGTATCTTCTAATTTGTGAACCTAAATGTTTCTCGAGGGCGAAAGAACAGTAACTGCTGTGATTGACTGAAATATAAATTCTTTTAACATGTATTGGACAGTTTTTAGGATGCTGTACCTCGAAAAGAAAAAAAATGGAACCCTTATTGGATCACTCGTGTGTCTGTCTGTCTGTATGTCCGACCTTTCTCCCCCCCCCCCCCTATCTCCGAAACTAGTGACACTAAAATTAAAAAAAAATACAAATTAGTTCAACACTTATAGATTACAGGAAAACCTATTAGAAGTCTATGGTGCTAATGTAACATGGAAAATCACTCAATATCTCATCATGTGCAAGTTCGACTTCCACTTGGCCAGTTTTTTAGCTAACTGTCGTGTTGCAATAACAAAGTTATTGTTGTAATATTATGTAACGATGTAATAACCACACGTATAAATATTCTTATCGAGATTTTGTTTAGAATCAAGCTAACATCTTATGCCCGTCGGGGCCGCGGATTTTAGTACTAGATGACGTGGCCTCGCCACAAGGGCAAAGAAGGAACATGGGTTCGGTTTTTAGTCAGTAGAAGTCTGACACTCCCCTTCGCTCTGCCCAAGAGCGGGGGGAGTCATTTGATGATTTTCCACCCACCAAAAAAAAAAAGTCTAACATCTTATATCCGTTACAGAAAATGCCTCAAATAGAGCACAACGGGCCCGGGTTCTACTACCTGGTGACGTGGCGACGTAACATCACGGGGCAGCCGTGGAGCGAGGAGCAAGTGCGCGACTGGCAGCTGACGCAGTACGTCGTGCCCAACACGCCCACCTTCGTGCCCTACAAAATCAAGGTAACTATCACGTTTATACAAGAGTAGTACCTATTTTTTTTTTGTCTGGAGTTTTGAATAGAGACACCACCGAAGCAACCTCCTAGAACTTGTCAAAGTAACAGCGTTCAAAGCACTTGATATATCTGCTAGAGCTTTCAATATAATTGACATAAACTTTGCAGTACCTTATGTAAATCCGATACATTTCTGACTTTTTTCACTGCGTCTAAGTCATCAGCTGATGGTTGACCGGTTTCCACATCTAAATAGTAGTATTATTATAGTAGTAGTATTATTCCATAGTATTTTCTTAAAATCCAAAAATGAGGTCTCCAATACTCCCATCATTATTTAACGTGCAATAACCAAATAATCACATATCTATGCTAACAGGTAATCGCAGTGAACTACAAGGGAACATCCAACGTGACTCCTGTGGAAGTCGTCGGCTTCTCCGGTGAAGACATTCCCCTGCAGGCGCCGCAGAACTTCACTCTCGTACAGGTCACCACCGGCACCACCGCGCTACTCAACTGGAACCCCGTGCCGGCCGACTCCGTGCGAGGGCACTTCAAGGGATACAAGATCCAAACCTGGGTCGATGGCGAAGAAGACAGGCTCAAAGAAATCCTAGTCAAAGCCGACGCGTCCAGCGCTTTAGTCAGTAAATTCAAACCTTACAAGAAGAACAATGCGAGAATCTTAGTTTACAACGGCCGTTTCAACGGACCACCCAGCGATACCCTCAGCTTCCACACCCCTGAAGGCAAACCTGGTACCGTCAAATCGTTCGAAGTGTACCCCATCGGATCCTCAGCCATGCTTCTGAAATGGGACAAACCAGTCGACGAGAACGGAGTCCTCACCGGGTACAAAATCTACTACCAGAAGGTCACGGGAACAGCTCTAGGACCTCCTCAAGAAAGGAAGAAGGAGATCGATCCTAAATTCGACCGCGCAAAGTTGGCTGGACTTGAACCTAACACGAAGTACCGCATTGCGATCCGAGCGAAGACAAAGGCTGGTGAAGGAGACCAGTATTACGTGGAGCAGTCTACCAAGACAGTCGTGACAGCTAAGCCTGACGTACCGCTATTTGAGACCAGTACATTGCCGGCTAGGGAAGGAACTGCTCACATTCTAGTTCGTTGGATTCCGTCGTTGGATGGGCACGCGGGGACGCACTTCGTGGCGTGGTACAAGTTGAAGGGTCACCCTGACTGGTCGAAGACAAACGAAGTAACAGACGATGACTACGTGATACTGACCGGCTTGGAGCCGGGACAGGTGTACGAGGTGAAGCTCACGGCGCACGACGGGGAGTACTTCAGTGCGAGCGAGGTCAAGGATGTTGATACTACCATTGGTAAGTTGTGTTGGTACACTTTTTACAACGAATACTGTGAGTAGATGAAGTAGTCGTTTTATATTCCTCTTCTATCTTTATTTTTATAACTTCCAAATGCTTGAAAACTTCTATCTATTACTGATATTGTGTCTAAACTGATAGGGAAAGGAATTTCTGGTGTTTTTTTGTCTCTTGTATCGTGGGTTTTTGCGTTTACAAGCATTTAAACTCACATAAACATCCAGACCTAGAACAACTACGTGTAGGCCAGTCAAATATTTGTTCCGTGCGTGAATAGATCCCACAACAAGCAACGCAGCAACCAATCGCTCAGCCACTGCTCTAATAGGGGATCGGACTGACTCAAAAAAATATGATTCTGTTTAGTCCGTCAGTTAGATTATCGAAAAATATTGGATACGTGTTTTTTGTTTTATCAAATCAGTAAAAATTGACGAAGATAAAGCGCGTCAAACATCATGGAGTGGGGCTTGAAACGTCAATTGAAGGTACAAAATGTACTATCATATGACGTCACACGAGTTTTCGAAGCACTGTATCGTCTTCGTTTTTTGTTTACGTGAAAAAAGAAAAAACACGTGGTTAATATTTTTTGGAAATCTATCTGACCGATCCCCTATTGTGTAGTCAATTTCGTTATTACTTTTTGTTATGTACTGTTACTGATTAAAATAAAACATTGCATTTGTAAATGAGTTTCATTATTGCAAGAGTTGTATTATGTGAAAAATAAACAAATCGTCTGATAGTAAGCCTCTCATAAATATGTGTATGAGAAAGATAAAAACGTTTTTCACAATCACCTAAAGTTGGTCGATAACCTAGAACTTAAGCTTTATTTTGTGTGCTTCAAGGTTATCACTATACTCAATCAAAAGGTCAAAGGCTATAAAAACAAAAGTATTTACTATCATCCAGTTTTTTGGCGATTATGTATTTTTACCTCTTGCAATAATGAAATTATTGAATGTAAATAAGTATTGGTATCAAGTAAATCATAGTCGTAGAATCAAATATTTTAATAATAACAATGTTCTTCAATATTGTATACTATTTTACAAGTAAATTAATGTTTAGGCATCAAAACTTTTATGTCTTAGGTGTTGCTATATTAGTTTGATCAAACGTCAACAATTGCTGATTAATTGATGCATGACATCAAGCCTTATAATCTGTGCTTATAATAATACTACATGAATTCGATTTTGTGGAGTTCAAACAGTAATGTGAGCTTCTGTAACTATAGTGTATACGAATATTATGGCGTTTATCTTAATTGCATTTTAGTGCTAAATAAAACAATTTACTGACATCAAAATGCACGTTCGCATTTTAAGGAAGATAGTCGCGTGATACTTCCTGGCCGCGCCACAGTCGAATTTTTAAATTAGAGTTAATGCGTATAAATGTTCGAAAAGTGTTCATTATTGTTCATTATAATAAAAAAAAAGTACTATAAAGGTTTGCGAGATATTTAACAAAATTGGTGGCGCGGCCAGGAAGCATACTTCCTAGCCGCGCCACCGCGTACACTGCAATAAATATGTTATTTATGTACAGATTCCATTATAAACAATTGTACGACCATTGTTTGTTCTATTGGTAATGAGAAATAGAGCAAAAGTCATTACCTACATGATAAATCTTGTATAAATAAAATTCTCATGTAACAGTGTTAGTTGCCATAGTTCTCGAAAACGGCTTGACTGATTTTTATTAAATTTAGTGTGTGTATTCAGTAGGTCTGAGAATAGCACGAAAAGCATGTTATTTTTTGGTTTTTTTATTTTGTAGGTTTAATTAATTTGTAGGTTGGCGCAGTGCCTGAGCGATTGACTGCTGCGCTGTGAGTCGCGGGTTTGATTCCCGCATGAAACAAATATTAATTATTATCAATTCTGAACCGTCCTTGAATATTTGGCTGGTCATTGAAAAGTAATACTACGTGGTTAGTTTATTCAATAAAATACATACACAGTTATAAAATGTTTATCCAATAGAGTATACAAACTTTTTTACCAGGAATTTTACCTAGTAATATTTATTTGTAGTGATTAAGCAGTGTTGTTTAAAGTGAAATGTACTTATTATCTCTGAACTGTTAGTTAGTTAGCTACTGGACTAAATGTTACCTTATTTATTTATTTATTCGTTAGGTGAACAATGTATGTTCTTTTAGAATAAATAAAGAATCTTTAAACCCAACTCACATTCGCACTGAACCAATGCAGCTTCGTGGAAAAAAAATCATCAACATCCTATTAATGTTCCCACTGCTGGGACACAGGCCTCTCTTTGAGAGATAATGGGCTATAATCTACCACGCGGGCCCAGTGCGGATTGGTAGATGTCACATGTCTTCGAATTTTCTGGTTCTAAGACATGCCGCCGGTTTCCTCACGATGTTTTCCTTCACCGTTTTGATAGCAGCGGTGATGAAATAAATTTCACAAAGTAATGTGCCTGTCTGGGTTTGAACCCACGACCTACTGATCGTAAGTCGGTGCCACCACCACTGGGCCACCGCTGCTCACATCAAGAAAAAAAAATACTTACATGTTATGCAGGTTTGTAGTTGCAAAAAACACTGAATATTGATATAAAAGTACCTACAGAAACCTTGTACTTTCTTTTTATACAAATAAATACTATTTTTAGTGTTTGTATAACCGATTTTGAAGTTTCGATATTTATCAATAAATAATGGACTTTTTCCAGTATTTCTCATCATCAAAAGAATAAACAACAGACGTACAATTATTTACCATTGAGTTTGTACATAAATATCATATTTATTGCAGTGTACGCGGTGGCGCGGCTAGGAAGTATGCTTCCTGGCCGCGCCACTAATTTTGTTAAATATCTCGCAAACCTTTATAGTACTTTTTTTTAATTATAATGAACAATAATGAACACTTTTCGAACATTCATACGTATTAACTCTAATTTAAAAATTCGACTGTGGCGCGGCCAGGAAGTATCACGCAGATAGTCTTCTTAGAATTGTACGTAGATGTAGTTATCATAAATACATAAGAGTGCTAGTTCCTGCGTGTGATCCCTGGCTTCGGTAAAGTGCTATTATTTAGTTATCCGTGAGGAAATTATTAACCTGAAGCCATTTCCTTCGAAAGTAGACAGACCGTGATATTTAGCTAGTTTTTAGGGTTCCATACCTCAAAAGAAAAAAAAACGGAATCCTTAAAGGATCACTCGTATGTCTGTCTGTCTGTCCGACCATTCCCCCCCCCCCCCCTTATCTGCTTAACTACTGAGCCAAAAATTTTGAAAAAAAAAAGTTGTTCAATACTTATAGATTACAAGAAAACCTATAAGAAGTCTATTGTGTAATTAAAACATAGAAACCTCTCAATATGTACTACAATGGTACGGAATCCTTCATGTGCAAGGCCGAATTGCACTTGGCCAGTTCACTCTCATCTCAGTACAGAAACCTTGTACTTTCTTTTTATACAAATAAATACTATTTTTAGTGTTTGTATAACCGATTTTGAAGTTTCGATATTTATCAATAAATAATGGACTTTTTCCAGTATTTCTCATCATCAAAAGAATAAACAACAGACGTACAATTATTTACCATTGAGTTTGTACATAAATATCATATTTATTGCAGTGTACGCGGTGGCGCGGCTAGGAAGTATGCTTCCTGGCCGCGCCACTAATTTTGTTAAATATCTCGCAAACCTTTATAGTACTTTTTTTTAATTATAATGAACAATAATGAACACTTTTCGAACATTCATACGTATTAACTCTAATTTAAAAATTCGACTGTGGCGCGGCCAGGAAGTATCACGCAGATAGTCTTCTTAGAATTGTACGTAGATGTAGTTATCATAAATACATAAGAGTGCTAGTTCCTGCGTGTGATCCCTGGCTTCGGTAAAGTGCTATTATTTAGTTATCCGTGAGGAAATTATTAACCTGAAGCCATTTCCTTCGAAAGTAGACAGACCGTGATATTTAGCTAGTTTTTAGGGTTCCATACCTCAAAAGAAAAAAAAACGGAATCCTTAAAGGATCACTCGTATGTCTGTCTGTCTGTCCGACCATTCCCCCCCCCCCCCCCCCTTATCTGCTTAACTACTGAGCCAAAAATTTTGAAAAAAAAAAGTTGTTCAATACTTATAGATTACAAGAAAACCTATAAGAAGTCTATTGTGTAATTAAAACATAGAAACCTCTCAATATGTACTACAATGGTACGGAATCCTTCATGTGCAAGGCCGAATTGCACTTGGCCAGTTCACTCTCATCTCAGTTTCATCTCAGCAGTCACCTAGTATAAAAATATAATAATAATTTATTTATAAATCAGGCTACAAAGGTCCACTGTGTTAGTAACAATATTAACTTATCCTATGTTAGTACTTAATACAATAAAATTAAAATTAAATAAACAAAAGAAAAACTAAAGACATACTACAACCTCCTCTCCGGCACTGGTACAACGACATGCCTGTTGGAGCAATGCCGGAGGAAAGGACAGTCAGTCCTTCCCCCAATCATCACAAGCACGGTGTTGGAGCTAGCTCGTATTCTGCGAACCAAGGAGGGGGCGCGCTTACGCATAGTCGCGTGAAAGCAGTCGATGCGCGCGTCTGCGAACATACCCGAGGCGCTGCAGTATCGAGGCAGCCCCATCAACGCCCTGAATGCGTTATTGTACTGGATACGGATGGCGTTGTAAGTTCCCGCAGTGTAGTGTGCCCATAAGCTGCACGAGTAAAGAGCTGTACAGTACGATCTGAAGAGCGTAGCCTTTACCTCGCCTGAACACCGAGCAAATCTGCGGGCAATCATATTTGCTCTAACAGACAACGCCCTCCGCTCCCGTTCCATGTCTGCATGATCCTTGAGGTCAACGGTCAAAACATGCCCCAAGTACTTAAATTGATAGACCCTTTCCAGCGGAATACCACTGAGCCTAACCGGTGGAACGATCCCAGTACATTTCGCCCTCGCGGTCTCAAAGATCATACACTGACTCTTCTTCACATTGTAAATCAAACCGTGACCACCGGCATATTCCTCACATACCTGCACCAGCTTTCTCAGGCCGCAGATCGACGGGCTCAACAGCACCATGTCATCAGCATAACTTAAGTTGTTGACACATACATCATCAATATGACATCCAACATGATGACTGCTGAGTGCGACGATCAAATCATTAACATATAAATTAAACAATGTAGGGGATGTTAAGCCCCCCTGCCTGACTCCACATTCAAGCTGATATGGATCCGACATTGCACCCGCCCACCTGACACTGTTACACTGGTGCGCATACCAGTACTGAAACACGGTAATAAGTTCCATTGGTAGATCTATACTCCTCAGCTTACTCCACAACAGGTCATACGCTACAAGGTCGAAGGCCTTGGATAAGTCAAGGAAGCACGCATACACGGGCGTCTTACGATCAGTGTAGTATTTGACGGTATGCTTTAGACACAATATAGCACTTTCGGTGGACAGCCGGGGACGAAACCCGAACTGATTATCATGCAATTTGACATAATTATTTAACTGTGCGTTGAACACACCATCAAACACCTTGGCAATAACAGTGGCAAGGGAAATAGGCCAGTAGTTACTCTTATCAGTAAGATCACCCGTTTTATTCTTCACTACAGGCACTACCACTGTTTTCATAAAATCAGGTGGCAAGTAGGAATAACTCACGCACAGTGAGAAGAACATAGCCAGGACCCTCGCGATGTGAGGCCCAGCGTGCTGCAGATGCTCAATGCTGAGTCCATCATGGCCTGGTGACTTCCCCCTTGAAATGAGCCTAATGGCTTTAGTTACATCCTTTGACAGGAACAACCAAAAAGTGTGGACTACCACACTTTTTGGTTGTTCATGTCAGCATTGAGCACCTCAGTCGTCGCACCCAACGGTGACTTCACAGAGAAATGACTCTTAAAAAGATTCGCAATCTCCTTCGGGTCATTCATACCATCGACGCTCACAGGAAGGCCAGGTCGTGAACATTCCTGGTACTCTGCCAGAAGCCGCGAAAATCCCCTTTACTATGCTTTACCGCTAAAGCGTCCATTCTTATTTGGTCCTGATGGTTTTGACACCATTTTAATCGAGACTTGAACACTCTTTTGCTGTCACACATTTCTTTGTAAAGAAATCCCGATTTAGGCTTACCACACAACACCCAATCCGTGAACTTAGACCTGGCTATCCTGTGAGCCCTGCTGACATGTTTGTTCCACCCCACTACGCGTGGCATAATAAGTCAACCTCCCCACAGACGGGCCAATAGTGAAGCCAGACGAGGACAAGACAGCGACGGCCGGCTGGTTCATCGGTGTGATGTTAGCGCTGGCCTTCCTGCTGCTGGTGCTGGTGCTGGTGTGCGTGGTGCGCCGGAACCGCGGCGGCAAGTACGACGTGCACGACCGCGAGCTGGCGCACGGCCGCAGGGACTACGCCGAGGGAGGCTTCCATGAGTATACGCATCCGTGAGTACCTACACTTTCTTTTATAAATCTATTATTTAAACTTCATGTACAAGAATATCATGTATATAGGCAGACTTAATGCCACAAGGCTTTATCTACCAGTCAACCTGCTTACGTAATTCTGTTTGTCCTTCTGGGTAAGCAGAAGCCCGAATGCCTGACACCTAGGATCGTTCCAAGCAATATCGCGTATGGCCGGACGGATTATGCTGAGGGAAGCTGTTGTTATTGACAGACATGTTTTACTTCCTAACACGCTACCACGTAACATGCCGTGGAAGTGAACATTTTAAAATACTGACGTATCAATATCAACAGTGTGCGGATATATTCGATTCGGTAATATTTGTAAAACATTCATGTGAAACTCTAATTTCTACATTATTCGGCCAATAACAATCGGACGCGGCTAAGTCGAATATTATATTTTGTAGAGACGTTAAAATAAAAAAAAGATAGGTATTTTAATACAGTGGAGCGTCGATTAACCGAACGTCGATCAACCGAACGACCGCTTATCCGAACGACTACGCCCGCCCGATCCACGTGTGCCTGTCTCCCATCTCCCGTGCTACAGTGCTCGCGCACTTGTCGCGACTTTTTAATTGCACTCATATGTCCTTACAAGTAGCCACTAGTGGATAAACTGCCGCGTAAAAGTAAACTCTCGATTTAAAATGCCTCAACGTGAACATGTTGTCCTTTCTATGAAAGATAAAACATACATATTGTAGGAAGTTCGCTTATCCGAAATGTCCCCCAATTAGTTCGGATAATCGACGCTCTACTGTACCTGTTTTGAAAACGTGTAGGATACTTAGTCAGTAAGTACTTACTTAATGCTACAACTTAGATACCAAACCTATCCTCAAAATATACATTTAGACAACTCGTTTTAACACAAAATGTTATTAATTCCAGTCTTGACAACAAGTCCCGCCACTCCATGAGCAGCGGCACGAAGCCCGGCCCTGAGAGTGATACCGACTCCATGGCAGAGTACGGCGAAGGAGAAACAGGTACGTTTGTTAAATAGTCTCTAATGTGTGGCTCTTCTTTATTGGCGCAAACACGATGACTGGTCGACGCTGATCAGAAAAATGTATTTCGTAAAAGTTCTTTCAGCTATTGTATCATTGTGATGAAAACTTTCAAATATGTTTTTGCTGAAAGTTTGTTTCTTCACTTCTTCTTGCCATATAAAACATCACAGAAGTGGCGGACAGAGGAGCGTTTTTTTTTGTTTTATTTTAGGGGACTGTCTCTTGTAAATTATGACGTTAAAAAGTGTTGATATTAACCTAATTTGAAATGGGCGGCATACGAACTCTGATATCAGGGTAGACTGAATAAAAGAAGAAGAAGCCTAATTTGAATAAATGATTTTGGATAAAACATAAATCATAGAGTCACAGACCTTGTCTTTGAAAACTCTTTCAATTAAAAGGAAGGAATTTAGTTGCATTTTTCATCAATGATACTTGGCTATTACTGAAGGTTAGGCCCACTTGCGTCACAAATCCCTAAATTGGTTTAGCTCGAAAATAAAAACAGTGACAGAAGGACGTCTACCGTTGAATACACTTACGATTAAAAAAAAATTATCGCCGACGAATTTTGAAATCGGTTAAAAAACGGGTCTCAGTGTTGATCAGTCAGCGTGTGCAAGTATCTTTGCCCGACTTTTACTTCTTGCTTTGATTTTGACTAGAACTAAGCTTGTGTCATTGAACAAATTAGTTTTTTTTGTAATTATTTTGATGTAATTGTAAATTTTACTAGATAAATTGCCCTCATTAAACTGCACGCATATTTTACGTTTTACTTTGATTGCACGTTAGCTTCGATTTTTATTTTACTGATCAAAAAAGGTTTTAACACACAATATAGTTACTCGTATAATACAAGACAATATGAGATTCAGCGGAAAAAATACCCATCACATTTCAAACTATTATGCCAAAAAATAAAAATTATAATACTAGAATAATTGGATTTTAGTACGAGACGACGTGGCCTCGGCACAAGGGCAAAGAAGGAACATGGGTTCGGTTTTTAGTCAGTAGAAGTCTGACACTCCCCTTCGCTCTGCCCAAAAGCGGGAGGGGGGGGTCATTTGGTGATTTTCCACCCACCAAAAAAAAAAGGCTTGAATGACATAGACATTCATCATCTTTAAATGTATACTAAAACACGGAGAATGGTAAAAAAGATTTGACTGTAAAACCCACCAGTCCGTGTACATCTTTTATTTACAACACTTTTTTTGATCAGTATACAAACCATTTTGTTCCCTATTTTGACTTGGCATGTGTGTAGTCGTGGCTGTAAGCATAAAGCATGTGTTTCCAGCGGGTATGAACGAGGACGGGTCCTTCATCGGCCAGTACGGCCGCAAGCGACGCCCTCCGCCCTCAGGACAGACTGATTCCGCCTCGCAGGCCTTCGCCACCCTCGTCTAAACCCTACCTAGAGCCCTCTCCCTAGCACCCTCTGATTTAAGCTTGTGTATACTGAGATAACGATATTGTATAGATTGTAGGTCACAGGAATTGTATTAAAAATAAGACAAATTTGCAATGCAATTAGTTTTTAATTCGCCATCCGCTTTACATTTTTTTTTTTTCAAATAGTATTGTCGTATCTCAGTAAACAAAGCCAAGCCTTTGAAAAATAAGTACGCTCCAAATATAGCTACGTTCTTGTAAGCTTGTAATGTAACGTAGTGCCATTGCATCACAATAATGCAACGTAAAACTGTACTGGCAGCCAATCACCGCAGGCAACTCTTTTTTTTACTTCGTTCTGATTGGTCAACAATTGACGGTGACGTCGCCCGCCAAAATTTTGTTCTTTATTACGTTTTGATCTGAGAATTATGTTGTGAATCTTTTTTTTATTGATCTGAGCAGTATACTGCTAGTTTATTAAAATTTAGGTACTATTTTCACGTACTAGAATAAAATAGAAGTCTTGTCATGAAAATAGCAGTTTTAAAATCAAAATCAAGGGCGTCCAGTCTTTATTGCACTATTTCAGAAATAGTTTAAAATAAAGGCTTTATCACTGAGTATTTCATTACCCTTCGCAAGTAATGACCGCAGCTTAGGTTAGTTTATAAGTACAGAATAATTTGTTTATAAGTAACGTTTAGGTTGTAAAGAAACAAATGATATTACTTGGAGTGAATATTTCCTACTTAAATGTTTATTAGCGTGCTTTGTTATAAGTTTTGCATTTGTTTTAATGTTATTATTTCCCTGTTCCGTCCCTTTTCCCTTTTCTTTGCCTGCACGAGCGCCGTTTTTGTTTCGTTTTGTAAGGTATGATTTTTTTTTTGCTTTTTTTAAGTTTCTGCGTTTTATTTTGATATTAATATTTTTTTTAACTCTTATTTTATTACCCAACTGTCAATTTTTTTTTATTTGTGATTGTATTTAAGTAGTTGAATTCAGAAGATTTTTTAATTAGTTTTTTGAAGACATCAAAAATACTGTAATCGGCAGTTAAGACGAAATCTAGTAATAATATGACTGAATTTATTTTAAGGAGGAGCCTATAGTCAGTTGTGTATCTTCAGAGTATATTTTGAACATCTATTTTAGCCCACCCACTGCTGGATCATAAAAAGTGTTATCAAAATCCCAAAAGTGTATCAAATATTGAAGGTATATTAACAGTGTACACTACATCCAACAGGTCGTTTCACGGAGGACGGGTCGTTCATCGGCCAGTACGTGCCGGGCGCGCGCGTACTGCCGCCCCCCCCCGCGCCGCCCGCGCCGCCTACCTACGTGTAGGAGCGTTACTGCAGCAGCTAAAGACGAGTATCGCGGTACTAATATCACGTATCATTCTATACAGTTATCCTACCTCTGATGTTGCAACTTTATCTTGAACTTTATCTTCATTGTCATAAGGATGTCGACAGAATATTTATGAAGTTAAGATGCAATCAGAGGTATAATTGCTGTAAAAGAATTTAGTATATGCTTTCAGCGTGGGATAAGTGTGACAGGAAATGTACTAAGAGTAAAAGTTGTCTGGCACATCTAGAAGTAATCAAAAACTGAACACCTTTTTCCCCGCGCTGTTACATATTAGAAGTCTAGCTGTAATGGTATTAAATTGCTATTTCTTTCACCCTTGTTCTTAACAAGCAAGTGTGAAAGAGAAAAGCAAAATTTTGTCGCTTTAGACTAAAATGACATCACGATTTCTCAGTGTCCGCACGCGTCGAGTTTTATTTAGGATTTTAATTCGCAATATTGTGTTGTATAAAGTATTAACGTACTTGGTTTCATGACGTCATTGTGTGACGTTTGTTGAAATATCGAGTATAATATCGAAGTCACGACCATCTCGATGTCACAAGCTTAACGGCTTATTTAATGTTATTTTGAGACGCGAAGTTAATATCTATGATCTAGTAATGCACTGCCAATCTTCTTAAATGTATAAGATGGTCGGAAAATAGATGGGCTCACTCGAGTGAATTCACTGGAGGAAAAAAGGTCAATTATATCGAGAAAAAGTTTACATCTGTGTCTAAAAGTAAAGTCAGAAAAGATTTCCTACAGTGAAACTGCCTAGTGAGTTCCAACAATTTTCCCAAACGCTTGAAATAATTCAGTGAACAATCGGCAGTATAATTTGACAGTGACTGTATTTAGTTGAAATTTATTAGTGTGTAAGCATTAGTGTAAGCTGATAACTAAGCCTACCTTTCTGTTTCGGCCGTCTGTTAGTGTCAATAGACTGGTTGTAAGGTTTTATTGACTATCTCCCCTGAGATCGTAGCGATCCTCTCAAAGTCTGTTGAACATTTCGTTATTTATGAGACTGATTTTAAGTAATGAGAAATAGTCAAACTGACACTAACGTTCGGGTTTTGGGGCTGTTGTAGTCGCTCAATACTTACAGAGCACCTTACGATCTTAAACAGCCCTTGTAGGCACTTACTGATTAGATCTTATATAACTGTATTTTCACTTCCATGATCTGAAACTAGCTATCTTCGTAGTTGCCCACAAACATAGAATTTTCAACTATCGAATGAAAGACTTAGAAAGCCACAGTGGAAGAAAGAATCTAACTTCTGTCTGGCCTGAACAAAAGATCTCTTTAACTCAAATAATGATCCCAAACTTAGCCATCTGTGCAAGTAAGCTTTCCAAAACCTGAACGTTAATATCTCGGCTTGTGTTAGTAAGTAGGCGATGTTACGGCTCGATATCAATTACGTGTAGTTTACCATACGGTAGCTGGTAGCTGGTGAAGACTTGAGATAAGAAAAGCTATTTTTGTCACAAAAATAAGATAATTAGCTCTGGACTCCGGTGGTCATGCGCGCTCAATGCGAACTTATCAGGCTTCGTAGGTTTGGCTTAAGGATTAAAGTTAAGTAAGGGTTAAGGTTGGGTTAACATGCGGATGGAGTATACGCGATGTAGCGTGGCAGCCAATGGTCAGTTCGCAAGCCAAAATTATTCAAGTATCACTTATTTTTATATCAAATGCATATCTTTCTTAATAACTCTTTGACACGCTATGGACCATAAAGAATTTTATTTTACTAATCAGACCTTTGACTGTTATTAAAATTCAAATATATCTTTGTCATTGTAAAATGTAGATACATTTAAGCGTTGACCAAGCTTGTTCAATTAATAGATGTCGTGTTCTATTGTGGTGTTGTTCAATATTGCAGATGTGCTTAGGAAATCTATTTAATGTTTTAGTTAAACCATTAAGAACTCTTCTTTACGTTGTCCTTCTAAGACTATTATTCTCTTATTAATTGGGTGTATCTGCAAAATTTCAGAACACAAGCAATGGAAACGGCGAATGTGTATCTAAAAAAATCTATATTTTATTACGAAAAATTAAATTAAATATTTTTATATTAATTGCGCAATTTGACCACCGGGGCATATCGTGGTGCTTTGCAGAGTTAAAGAGAAGTGGTTCGGTGTTGTGATCGTGTGTCGTAGCGCGGAGACGTCGATGGTTTCCTCTCCCCTCCCCCCCCCCCTCCCCGCACTCCTCTGTGTATCCTCCTTACGTCACTATCCCACCTTTGTGTCAGTTCACGCAACTATACGCATTGTGGTCTTCGTGAATGAAAACATATTTGCTAATAATGCTAGTAAGAAGTTGTAAGCTAAGATTGAGAGACGACTTTAGAATGGAGTCCAATTGAATGTCATCAAAGAGAATTCAAATTCATCCACTTTAAATATTACCAGTAATATAACTTATATAAACACATTTAGATGTAGATCATCAATATTATCAACTTGTATAAAAGCCGCTTGAAATGTGTGCCTGTTGTGTGCTGACATGTCTGACTGTAACATAGTAGGCGTAATGGTATTCGGAAAGAATCTCGATTATTAGGAGTTACAAAAATCTCAATTTATCCCTCAACACTTCGAATTTTATCCATCGATCATCGGTACACTAGTATCGTGATCGATTAAGTTTATTGTATAGAACGTATATCACTCTGATATTATAGTTATCCGTGACATTGGTACATCTCGTAAATCTCGAATGAATTTAAGGTACGGGGCGACCCGTCAGTAAAATGTCTCTCTTGCGTAGTAATAAGTCCTCTTTATAGGCTTTATTCGTATTTGAATTTTTCATATTTGACTATTATTGAAGTTTGCACCGATCACATTGAAGTTACTGCCCAAGTTAATGTTTCTGATTTTGGACAACTGCGGCTCGAGACCGTTGTTTGCGATCCCAGGGTTGCATAACGCCAAAAAGTATGATTCGACGTATTCAAGTTCGCGAGCAATCGTGTCGAGCCGCAAGACACAATATCTCATTGTATCGTGTCTAGATTAAGGCTAGACATTCGTGTTAACTAATGTTAGGTAGCTAACGCGTTCGCTTACTGCATCATTCTGTACCATGTATATTTATTCTTTGCCTTATCTGTACCTATAATTGTATCCGGTTGTATTCGTACACTGGCGGGCATATTGTGCACACATGCGCTGAGAACCGTCGATTTATTTTATTATAATTTATTTATTTGTGTATACTTATTTCTCCGCCTGAAAGGTGTCGGGTCTTAATTGAGTACATTCCAGACGGTCTAACCATGTTGATTTTTCAAATCGTTTTATTTAGTCTCCCGAATGATGCGTCGGTCAGATGTAATCTGAACTATGTTTATAAAACTTTGGACCGGCAGCTGAGACAAGCATCTAGTTTACTAATTATTTAAATAATTAAACCTGTCACATATTTATTTCCCCTCGTTATTACGTATAGTTTGTCCAAGGTAACATGTGCGAATGCCCACATTTTGATCGTTCTCATTTAGAGCTTATACTGTAACTATTGGTACCTATACATTGCATATTTATATTTGATGGCACTGTTATTGTAACCCCTTTAAGTTATTTGTTAAGAAGTCTTTATCATGTCTATTGTCTAGTAAGAATTTAATATATATCTATTAATATTAATTGATTATAGTAGGAGCCTTGTTCTATTCGCGTCTGTTTTTGTCGCTTTTTATACCCGTTAACGATTTGAAAATTCTTTGTCTTGATGAAAAAAATACTTGTTACGGTTCGAAATGACAATTTTGATATTAGATTGTTAGTCACCGGTTTACGGTGGATATTCACTGCCTTCCCTACTAAATTACACTGTGTTCATTTTATTTTACACGTATTACATGTAAAGAATACTTGCCTTACGTAAAATTATGAATGAAAATGTGATTTTCATTGATCCAGTTTCGCCCTGACAGCACAATGTCTGCATTTACCGTGAATTGTATCAATGTAGGTCCTCCATATAATCTTACATCGCCGTACTCAGAATAGTTGATGTTAGCAGTTTAATGTATTGTTGTGTAACTCTATTCGGTCGCAAGTGTAACGAACTTCTGAAACGTTTGGATATTATTATAATTTATGGAAATGTAATAGACCTAATGTTAATAGAAGCTGGTTATATTGAAAGCATTGTTCGCTACTTAGATGAAATAGTTGAAACATGAGAGAAAACTGTGTTCATATTATTCAGCCACTTGTATTAACTTCCGAGCCTTTGTCGTTACAATCTCCCAGCCTATTGGCATGGCGTTTATGAAGGGAAACAGTATTATAAAAATTATGCTTTCAGTATGTCCAGCTCACTGAATATTTAGTAGTAGCTGAAGTATTCGCTAAATACGAATTGGTAGATTCTAATTGTTGTGAGGTACATGCAGTGTTATCTATATGTTGACGATGCTTGGTTTTCACCATTTTTGACAGCAGGTTGCATTCGACTTGGGAAAATTATGTTTAAGGCGCTAGACGCCTTCCCATTGTTTATGGGAAAATTGAAGCATCAAGAACAATTTAATTATATTTGCTAAGCAAGCTTTTTTATCTACATTGGACTATTTTGTTGGTTAGATAATAGTTTGCATTTATTATATAAAAATGTTTAGAAATCATGACAAAAGTGTAGGTAAAGACTTGTGAAAAAATTCTGATCTGACCCGTACGATTCTGTTCACGAATTATCGTAAATTACATTTTAGTTCGCATTAAGTAACTGTAATTTATTGTAACTATGATGAATATTTTTTTATGTTGCATAGAAAATAAATATTAAGAAATTAATTTTGGTGTTTATTAATTAATTCAAACCTACATACTTATACTATTTCCTTTTTTTTTAATTGAAAACACACATACATTTTATGGTAATTGAATGGAACCCAAATGGAATTTAATTTCTTTTTGAACTGAAGGCATCAGTTGACCGCCTTGTTGGTCTAATGGTTCGATTCCCAGGTCGGGCAAAGTGTTACTCGGTTTTCCATCAGGAATTTCTGAGTAGCAGCTACGGCGTCTGAGTTTATCGCAACAGGGATCGGCCCCTGTATCATGGGTCTAAAACTATAGCGAAATGTGGCTGTAATATTAGGTACACCATGCCAAACCCTTCTGGGATTATCGGCGTGATATCATGTTATGTATTAAAGCAGAAAAGTAGGAAAAACATAATTTTCCACTTCCCTCCATATCAGCCTGAGACAAAACTGAACAAGGCCAATAGGTACAAAAAGACGTAAACAACCGGGATAAGCCCAGTTGCCTAGCACCACAGTGGGCCCTAAGTTGTGAGCTGTCATATTTGTTTCCAATAATAGGTATGGCTAAACGTTTGAACGCACGGAAATGTGAAAGTTTTGTTTTTCCTACTCCTCCCCTATTCTTTTCCGATTAATTTCGTTGCGGGATCCAAGACAGTTAAATCGTTTCTCTGGGACTTCGTTGACCTTCAATGTTTCGGACTTTCGGCGCTTTTCGGGTGGTGGCCACTGTTGATTCTGGCTTTCAGGAGTAATACAGTGGTGTGGGAACAGTGGGGAGGGATTGTGTAATTTAGCGTGTACACCACTGCAGATTTTTCAGTGTCGTCAAGGCAACATTAACGCAATCCACATCACGGAAACTAAAATTTAAAATACATTTTACGAAATTACCGCAGTACCTACGTTGCATCGCTTGGTTTATTTGTATTGGAGCTTGCGTTAGGCCGTATACAGAAAGAAAGCTGGTATCCGGCGCCGATCTACCAGCGCTTATCGGCGCTGGTAGATTTCATTCAACTTTTTAGCGACGTTCGGCACTTATCGGCGGCGCTTGTTTATATAATTATCTCGGTTTAAAGACATTTATTTCTCAAAGAACATTTATCTGCGCCGGTTACCTTGTGCCTGTGGACCGGTTCCTATAAGCGCTGGTAGGCTGCCAGCTTTCTTTCTGTATACAGCCTTAAGATAGTTCTCACGGTAGGTAAGTGTCGGTCCGATTAATGCGGGTAACAGCTCTCACATCAAGAAACAGATGCATAAAATTCGTACAAGAGACAAGTTTTTACTAAAACGGAATTTCAATGCGGCCTCTAACGGTGGGCGGAACTGTCCCCGTAGTCCGTGGTTGAATCGTGTGGTATAGAAGAAAATAATCCTTTACCAAAGATATTTTAGTAGTACCTATAACGGACCTGTGCTCCTTATTGCTCTTACACTGATACACTGGGTGGGGACAGTCATAGGTCTAAATAAATGATTAACTTGTAAACACTAACAACACTAATGTAATTACTTCAGCTGTTCAACACCATTGTTTGTAACAAAACTATGGACTATCTAAAATAAAGTGCAGCACTTTTTTTTTTTGGGGGTAAATCATCAAATGACTCCTCCCGCTCTGCGCGGAGCAGAAGGGAGTATCTGACTTCTACTGACTATCATTTTCCTTCTTAGCCCTAATTGTTTCCGGGGCCGCGGTATCTCTTTCGAAAAACCCGCAGCGCCGGCAGATTTTTTTATACCTAGCACTTAAAGTAATATCATAAACTTTTTTTCAGCTTCTACTAACACAGTGAAGATACTAATACTTAACTAGGCTCCGCATCAAGGTAGCAGCTATTTTTCACCGCCTTGGTGAGCATCGACGGATGGTCCAGTTACACAGGAACATCACTGAGGGTTCACACGAAAATCATCCTTACCGCTACCACAGAATCTGTGCCGCTACGACATACAAGCGGTGTCAATCAACGCGACTTGGACGACACTCCTGGGATCCTTGGTATTAAATCAATTATTATTAGTAAAATAGAAACGGTATCGTTTTGAGGAGCTGGTGGATAAATGGTCGAGATCGGTCGATCCTTGGATGGATTCATAACATACCGAGTTACCTCCTTGCCTCGGAAAGCACATTAAGCCGTTGGTCCTAGCTGTAATTGTAGATCTTTGCCAGTCGTTCAGGTAGTCAGATGGCCGAAAATCTGGCAACCAGTCTTACAAAGGGGTATCGTACTCCCAACGTAATTGGGGAACGACTAGGCAGTATTGATTTATTAATAAGGAATACATATTACATTAATTCAAAACTATAAAATAAACTAAATTAACAATAAACTATAAAAAGGCATCGAAATACTGCTCCTCAACGCTGTCAGCCGGTAATGTGCCCAAAAGACTGGCGTCATTGCCTCGTTGTATGGCAACACTTAGCCTCTGGCCAAGAGATAGAAGCCAGCCCTTGGGTCACGAGAAGCGTCAACTAACTAGGCAGTTGATGATAATGAACAGTAATGTATGTAGCTAGAAGTAAAATGTAGAATAGACTATAGTAGCTATGTAGTTTTGAGTAGTTTAGCCTCATCAATATAGACTGTTCTGAGGTAGGTTCCCCATGACAACATCCTAATATTTTAAAATGGGAAATTACATAACTCCATTTATGAATCCTGTTAACGTATTTGCGGTTAAACGGATTTCGATCAAATAGCACACGAAAGTATAGGTAGACCATGACTTGGCTTTCATCAGACTCTTTGTCTCGATTGAACGTTACCGTGGTATAGTTGCCGATCTTTGAACCGACTATTGGTCCCTATGACTTTTGTAAAAAAATATGGATTAGAGTCTCTGAAAAATTAAATGTACATAACATAACATTACGCTTGTAATCCCCGAAGCGTTAGGCAGAGGTGTACCTCCCTAATAAATAGTAGGCCCGCGTTATATCTAGGGAAATCTTCAATTAAAAGAACTCAATTAGGTTCAATACCGATTAAACATTTCCAACAAATAGGTTCCATTATTTTAATCCAGAAAACTCAACATCCCGTCAACCATACTGGCTCAGTCGGGAACCTTGTTTAACATAATGTGGTGTACCGATTTCGTTAGTAGTAAATTACGTTGCGTTTAGACTAAACAATACCTCAATGGCAGGTAAAATATAAACCTCAGTAATACGCGCTATTCATTCATAACGTGCTAACAATACTTACAAAAACAACCTGCGGTTTATGAACGCAGCCTTTTGACTTGTAAAAGGAGCTTACCAATATACGTCAGCCAAGAATTATGATGAATATTCAAACAGGCGATGATACTTTTTGCTTCTGGACCCTTCAACCATAATTTACAGTCGCTTCATTCCTTTTGCACGTGCTAATCCTGTCAGCCACCAAGATTTATTGATAAAACGGCGCCATTAACTTTGAGCAGCAGTTAATCTAATCAGCAGATGCTAAATTTGACCGGCCATAACATTGTATGTAAGCTGATTGTAAAGCATCCCACGTCTCCCGGATGATTTGCTATCAATGGAAACATGCAAAATGTTGATCGTTCATTATATCGACGAGATATCAGACAAACCGTATGGGGTTGTCTGCGTCACCTCTATTTTATCAAAAGTTAAGTCCAAAATCCTTTGTGGTGGAACTTTTTGAAGCGCAAAACAAAGCTGTGTATTGAGTAAAGAGCCAGTATGTAGGCAGTCTGTGTCCGACCGTCGACAGGGCGGGACATCATCGAGCGATTTGTATTTGTTGTCAAACGAGACGACCGAGTTCGCGAGTTGTGAAGTGACTTTTTAATAAATTATGAACGTGCGTGCTGCAAGT